>JAOYRS010000081.1:2922500-5551267 GCA_032432895.1 Dryadula phaetusa
CACCAGGTATATTTTGTCATCCCCGCTCTACTTGTATGAAGTAAATAGGCGAAATAAATACGGTCATTTTTTTTAATTTTATTTATAGACTCCTACAACGTAAAAAGACATTATTTACATATGAATAATATGCCAATGAATGTCCTGATATAAAATTCGAATTTTTTTGCAGAACCCTTTAAAGCAAATACAGCAAAAATCAATTTTATTTAAGCACTCAACCCACTTGACATTCATTACGGATCCGACCCCAGCTGACCAGAATATAAATGTATTTAATTTAGATATTATAGGCAGTACGGATTTTGCATGAAATTTCGTACAGTTACATTCTTGTACTAAAATTGATTGACGTTGGCTGTATACTGCTAATAGTCCTTTGTTTTGTTTTGAGCTTCGTGATTTATTCCACATAGAAGGGTAGTCAAAGAGAATCTAGTATCAAGACATTCCGTTTTCCACTTCCTGTCTAAAATCTAGACATTCCTGCCTAAAATCTAGACATATTCAAAATTAATAATTTTAAATTAAACAATGCATTGGTTAACGAACCTCAAAGCCGCAAAACATTTCTTCGATTAATTAGCAACTCACGCTTTCACAAAGACATTCGTTTTTTGACGATGATGTTAAATTATAATAAACTAGTATTAAAGTATTTGGAAACTAAAATTATACTGTATGAAACCATTGTGGGTCAGCAGAACAACATTTGACTGTAAACGCATTGTGGGTTCGGTATTAATTCAATAGTATTTTAATTATTTTTTTTCCCCCTATATTGAGAAAAAACTCGACGCTCAGAAACTCAACACATGGTGTACTGGTTTCAAACGGTAAGCGTAGAACGAAGTCTTATCACAATTATTATCTGTCTACTCAACCATATCTAAAGTAGTATTTTTTTATAAAACGTTATGATACTGATCATATAAACATTCGTTCATATAAATATATGCAAATAAAGAATAAACGTTAATAAGGAAAAAGGTACGGACGCAGTCTAGTGCATTATTTTTTATATTAATAAAAAGTAAAAAAAAAAACATTCATTCGAATTTATAAATCCCAAATAGAGGAATAAGAAATTATCACTGTGTCGTGTGTTATGTTTTTTTTTTAGCTTCACGCAGGGAATACAGGAGGAACTGCTTATGAAATTAGAGATTTTGTGTGTTAAGCGGAACTCAACGCCGCGTTTTGTCTTACCAGAGCATAGAAATGAGAATAATTTAAACATAATCATTCCCCAAGTGGGAACCGAACCTATAAACGATCGCGCTTACATTGATATGCTGTCACATTGCGTCACGATCGGCCTCTATATAATATTAAATATTTTCCTTTAAACGATTTCTATTTAAATTAACCGAAATAAGATTAGCGGGTATGATAAAATACTCCAACTTAATTAGGAAATCAAATTATCAATTAAACTTCATCGTACAGATCTTTGTTTAAGAATTAATATAATCTGTACTAATATAATTAAGTGGATCCGTCTGTATGTTTTGTTTTGTTTTAAATTTTTTTTTGAACTGTACGCATATTTTGCGTGATTTGAAATAGTTTAGTTTCTATTGTTTTATTTAACAGATTGTTTCGTGCCTGATTTTATTATTTTTTAGTTATTTTCCAAACTGTTAAACTAGAAATAACTTTATAATATTTTTTTTTATTATTTATAAATACTTACAGTGCTTATATTTCATATTTATAAACTAATCTAATATAATCTATATGAAACTTTTTAAAAATGTATGGATAGATGTTTGTAACTCTTTGACATTAGAGATAACTTTAACTGAAATATACCTGTTGTATTTGCATGTATCCTCAGAGTAACATATACATAGAGCATGGTTTATTAGTATCAAGAATTTGAAACAATTACGAATACCCACACCTTATATAATAAATACATCCTGGTTTTTTTCTTTTTATAGCTTTACGATTTTATCTCGCTAGGTGACAGAACTTAACGCCGCGCTTTGTCTGACCGCGGCGAGCAAATAAAAATAATTTAAATACTAAAACAATTGTAATCTTTCTCGAGTGGAGATCGAACCCTCAACCGATCGCGTTTACAGCCAAAAGCTGCGCACTATGCCATGACCGGCCTCCTCCCAAATATTTGTTTTGGTTCTAAATTTTGTATTTCATTTAATTTATTTTTTAATAAATCATGGTAAAAACATAATAATATTTGAATTTTGATGAAGCTTTAATAATTCTACTATATGAAAGTAAGCACGAAAAGTTAAAAGCGATTTAGTTGATAAAACTATACGACTAAAAAAATTTGGTATTTATATTTAAATTTAAGAAAAGAAGTAAAGCTTTCGGAGTTTTGAATTAATCTGAAAATAAAAAAAAAATAAAAATAACTAAATTTCAGGAAATATGCATAAATTTTATCGTTCTCTTCCTACTACGAATAATACGTACATACATATATATATATATATATAAATTAATTTTATATATAAGAAGATATTTATATGCTTAGGAGATACCCACTGTCGTCTGGAAGCTTCATTTTAGTGGCCATTGTGATGGAATTTCCCGAGGGATAGTTTGATATTGAATCGCAAACGTGAGAACGAATCGTATACAATTTTATACACGTGTACAGTATCTAGAACTACCTACTGACAACAGCTTTGTTTACAGTTGTTAAGAATAGTTGTAAGGAGATAAGGACCAGAGCTTTGTAATACTAGATGCTCTCTGCGGAGAGAGTGACAAAAAGAGTGAGAATAGAGAGAATAGAGAATATGGTACAAAAATATATATATACATATATATATATATATATATATATATATATATATATATATATATATATACAAAAACTATGCACAATAAATTATAAAACCAATATATGAAAAAAATGAAATAGCAGCGAGATAATCGGATAGAACTTAGTGTCAACTTCTTGTCGTCAAAAATTAAGGCATAGCGTGTTGAGTAGCGGAAATCAACGCCACAAATTGTCTTATAAGAGCGGGAAATTAAAATATAGTTACTTTCCAATAGTAGAAATCAACCATTGCACTTATGGCCAGTGGCTGTCTCACTGGGTCACAATGGTGTTGATATATATATATATATATATATATATACGCATATATTATATTATATAAAGGCCAGTTACCTAGTATATATTTTCTAGGAACAATTGCTATTAGACCGCAGAAGTCCATCTAGTGGAATAATAGGTATAAAACAATTACTATGTAGAGTTTAATCGACAAATATGTATATGTATATATATATATATATATATATATATATATATATATATTGTAATACAGGAAAGACAAATAGAACCTAATTGAGAGACGTTATGTATTGAGTAGCGTAACTCAACACAGCATTTAATCTTAGCGCAGCGGAGAAATGAAATTAATTTAAATATTAACACTGTCCCTAGTCGCAACCATACCAATATTTATAGTCAAACACTGTCTTGTGTTACATTTAACACTGTTGTAATGTTTTTGTCTTCACGCCGTATCCTTGTACGTATACGTACTTACGTATATATATTATCCGTTATCCTTTATACGGGATAGTGCAGGAGAGAAGAGGCTCCAAACGCTACGGTCCCTGCATACCTCTTTCGCCCCCTCCACACTCATTACTTCATACAAATTAAGTTTCTCATGCTTTTAAGCGACTTTCTTTCAGTATCAACGATACTGTGTTTTTGAAAGTAAATACAGGTCTCCCCTGACATCTCATTTATAAAGACGTCTATCTCGTCGTCATTTATGACGCAAAGGTGAGTGGTGCAACATTTTAAATGTATGATAAATCCAATATTACACTTTAATTCCACAAAGTAAACAAATGAAGCCCAGTTAGAATCTTGATTTATCACTTTCTGCACACAAAAGATACATTATATGAGCAGCGAAACCTAACATCATTTTCTTACTAGAAATAAAATAATAGATCAATTTGAATTTAAAAAAAACCCTAAATGGGTATCAAACTTACAACCAATCGCGTTTGCAGGAGTATGTCCGTCTGCACCACGATCACCTCTTTTTTTATGTTTCACATATTATCCCGCAGAAGACTAGACAGAAAGTATTGTGTCAAGACGCTCCGTATTTCTTATTCCGCCAAATTCAAGATTTTTTGAGTGGCGGAACTCAACTCTGCATTTTGTCATACCAGAGCGAGTAAGTAAAAAGATTAAATTATAATCAATCACTCTCCCGAACGGGAAACGAACCCAGAACCGATCGCATTTACAATCAGACGCTGTCCCATTGCGCCACGAACGGAGATATCACCTCTTTGCCTATATAATAATATATAGTAACACCGGACCGAAATCATCACTCTCGTTAAAATTTTATAATCAAAAATACTTTCGACACCTTTCATCCCTTCGTTAATTCTGCTATTATGTATAAAGCTGCTATTATAAAAGGTTTAATTACGTTATGTATAATCAAATTCTGGCACTTTTCATTGATACGTTTTTTTGTTAAATATACATTTTAACATTCAAAGGATTATATGCGTATAGAAAAAAGAGAGAGGCCGATCGTGGCGCAATGGGACAATGTCTGACTGTAAACGCGATCGGTTGTGGGTCCGATCCCCACTCGAGGGAGTGATTATGTTTAAATTATATTCATTTCCTTGCTCTGGTGAAAGACAAAGTGCGGCGTTGAGTTCAACCACTTAACACGCAATGTCTCGAATTTGGTGGAAAGTGAAGTACGGAGTACTTTCTGTCGACCCTGCTATGCGGGATAAAAGCTTGAATAAAAAATAAAAAAAATAAAAAAAAGAGAGATCATTGTACCGCAGTGAGACAGCAACTGGCTGTAACAGTTGATAAAGGAAGGAATTATATTTAAATTATTTTTATTTATCCTTTTCTGGTACAACAAAATGCGGCATTGTGTTCCACCACTCAATACGCAACATTTCAAAATCGGGCGGGAAGCAGAGAACGGAGTGTCTTGACACTAGGTGAAAAACACTCTCAACCCGCTATGTCCGAGAATGCATTAAGCTAACAATAATCAAATTTAATTCCTATTATTATTATGAATTTAGGAGAAAAGCTTATGTTTTATCAACCGTTCTCCTTTTTCCAATGTCAAGCACAATACCTGCAAATGGGTGAGATTGAGTGCCGCGATTTACCTGACTAAAAAACCCCTTTAAATACAAACCAAACATTGTCTTAAATGAAATCTAATCCACGACCTTTCTCATACAGCTTCTTCTTACGAAATCGTGACAGTACTGTATTAACTTGAATAACATATATATATATATATATATATATATATATATATATATATATATATATATTATCTCTTTAAAGCACCACTTAGCAGATCACCGTTTACTATGTAAATTTATTTTATACTAAAAATAGCAATTGAGCTTTGTTATAGGATTTGGCGTGTTTTCTGGGTAACATCACTATAGTAAATATATTATGTTTATATATATTTCAACTTTCATAGATATTTATTAATATATATATCTAAGGAATTATATAGGTAATTTGCTTTCATCTTCACTACTTTCCATTTATTTAAAGCTTTTTGGTAGATAGCGTAACACAACGCTGCGTATTATATAATCAAACACACAGAGACAAAACAGAAAAAATTATAACTAGATACTATGATTACATTTATGGAAATAAACTAAATCATAATGAAACATTAAAACCTTTAGGCATACGCGGAGTAGCTAGAGTAGAATTCCAGACTATGCGTGTTAAGCGGCACTTACGTATTAAATCACCGCACGTTTTGTTTATGCAAATATATTATTTCGCCGATTGAAAATCGAACTGACAACAAATCGTGTTTACTATCAGACTCACTGCCCACTGCGCCATGTCTCTAAATAAATTTATTCTTAAAAATGAAGTTATTCAATAATAAATCAAATATGTCTTAAAATATATTAAACAACTAACTGTAGCCGCTGTTTCTTCGCGTGGAAACGAACATCTATGGATCTTTATTCTACAACTCTAAACTAAAAGTAACCTATTTTCCTCTTTTTAATACACACACGTTCAAGTGATGAAGCCAAAGCAAACAGACTGACAGACAAAAATAGTAAAAAATATTATTTTGGTATATGCACCGTGTATACACACATACATATTTATTTAGTAAAAAGCAATTATTTTAATATTACAAACAGACGTTCCAATATATTTGTTTATATATAGATAACATTTAAATTTACAGTATTCTGAAAATGTCAATCCGATATCATAAATTTATCTGGCATATAGCGAGCAGTCGAAAACAAGCTTTAAGTACCAAAATAGTACTGAAATAGGTAAACGTGAACATTAACCTAAATATTCTTATATAATAATTGATATTTACGATATCTAGACAGTGTTTAAGCTCCTTGAAATATTACAAGTTTAGATTTTGTAATATAATTCCTTGAAAACGTTTGTTTGTAAATTATTTTCATTTTCCCTGCTCTGATAAGACTAAGTGCGGTGTTGAGCTGCAACATAATATGCATTACCTTGAATTTAAATGGAAACTGATAAGTTTTTCTTGTTAAATATACCTTATATTTCAACATTAAATAAATAATATATGTATAGAATAAAAAAAATATCGTAGCGCGTTGAGACGAGCGCGTCCTTAAAAGTTTTTGATTATATTTAAATTATATATAAGACAAAACATGGCGTTCAATTCCGCCACGCAATTCGCAATGTTTCCAATTTAGTCCGAAAACAGAGACTGGAGTGATATGCGTCTTAACACTTGGTTCTCTCGACAAAGCGACAGCTAGGCGACAGTTAGGCTTTTCCGTCTATTAAAAAGATTGGTAACTTATAATTAATGACTTTTATAATGAATTTAATAAATACTCATATTACAATAATATATATATATATATATATATATATATATATATATATATATATATATATATATATAGATGTAGATTTACGCTTTTATTTTGCTTAGCAGGATAGACAGGTCCACAGGTAGGTAGCAAGTGTCAAGACATTCCGCACTCTGCTTTCCACCGAATTTGGAATGAAAGTAATTTAAATATAATCATTTCCCCGACTGGGAATTGAACTCACAACCGATCACGTTTATAATCAGGTACTGTCCCATTAAGCAACGGCCGGCCTTTTCCTCTATTCTTTCTAATAAAATTGAAACATTTAGTAACATAAAATAATTTAATAACAAAATTTGTGCAATACGATAAAAAGTTTTGGTTGGTTTTGTTAAAATTTAATTAAAGCTAGCTTTTCAAACTATCTCTCATAAATTTACTTCCTTTTTGTTATTTACAACTATGGCCATTATACATTAACGCTAATGTTCCCGTTAGGTGAATAAAATATGCGTTACCATAACAACGTTTATACTCGTATGTCACTTTACACAAAAGTGTACGTTGACGTACACTTTTGTGTACTTGAAGTAGTGTGTATAATATTTAAATTAATATTAATATTTATTATTTTGATATTTTTAGTATTATAACTAATTACTTTAATTACGTCAAATTTTACACCAATCCTGAAATAATTGTCGTAAGACTTGAAGTCGGTCGTGGCGCACTGTGACAGCGTCTGACTGTAAACGCATGAAAGTAATTACATTTAAATTTTTCCCACTTCCTCGCTCTGGTAAGACTAAGTGCGGCGTTTAGTTCCACCACTCAACACGCAACATGTCGAATTTGGTGAAAAGCGGAGTACGGAGTGTCTCGACACTAGATCATTCCTGTTTACCCTGCTATGCGGGATAAAATCGAGAAGCCGAGCAATTAAGTTCAATGTAACAGCTCTTCAAATATAAAAATTGCATTATATATTATTTCTTGAAAATAGTAACTAACAACATATAGATAATTAGCTACTTATTACACTACGCTTTTTAATTAACTCCCAACCGTCCATGATAATTCGTGCTTAAATTATATCAAGTAATAAATTTTCTGTTGAACGTATTGACCATGACATGACTATAGATAATTTAATTGAATATTAATATATTGATATTTATGTATAATAAACTAAATGAAATTTCTATATCTTTATTTTATAATTCTAAATTAAAAGTAGCCTATTTACTCTTTATTTTATTATCTATCTGAAAGAATTATCAGAATTGGTCAAGCTGTTCTAAAAATTAGCCAGAACAAACAGACTGACAAATGGACAAAAAATATTGAAAATGTTATTCTAGTATATGTACCGTGTGTACATATGTTTGTATTTTGTAAAAAGCGATAATTTGAATATTACAAATAGACATTTCAATAGATTTATTTGTATACCAAAAAACATACAGTATCCTCATACAATATTCTCAAAACATCAATCGATATAATATAATTTTAATCTGGTATACAGCGAGCCGTCGAAAGCAAGCTTTAACCACTAAAATTATACTCAAATAGGTTGGTTTTAATTCTAGAATAAAAGTAGCCTGAGGTAGTAGTAGAGAAAGTCTCGTCAAAATCGCTCTAGCCGTTTCAAAGATTACCCTGAACAAACATACAAAAATTATATTAATTATATAATTTTAATATTACAAACAGACACTCCAATTTTATTTATTTTATAGAATCCTGATTACATTTTTGGACTATTTTAAAAGCGAATTATAAAATAAAATCAAATCTAGACTTACCTTTTAAATTGAGAGCAGAATTCTAAACAATACGAAGATAGATCTGAGTCCCGATACCTGTAAAAGAAAAATAACAGTTATTTTAAATGTAAGCAAGTATTAGGGTTAAGTATAAGAGCATTGTTTAAGTAAACAACCTAATTACTCTTCCATTTTAAATAATTTTTATATACAAAGCGTCATCATATTTCATAACAAGTTCCAACTGTGAGTTTATTTCTGTGACTAGAGTCGTAAGAAAAGTATTATCGTCTATCATATTCATTTATTTTATCTATTTTTTTAGCTTCACGCTTTTATCCTACATTGCAGGGTAGACCAGAAGAAGTACCTATGCCTACATTCTATACTTCGGATTTCGACGAATTCGTGGCAATGCGTGTTGAATGGATCAACTCAATGCCGCATATATATAGCAATACTAAAACACATAACTTGCAATGGCGACCTTAACACTTACTACTTTACTTATAGGTACTTATATATATTTAAATTAAAGAATATCATTTCTTGTGGTGCAAATAGAAATAAAAGCGACATGAAAGGAAGTTAGCAGTTATATATGAAAAATTAATAACATGTATTACATATTAAATTGTTCCAAAAATTGACGGTTGCTTTGAAGAATTCCTTAAAGCTTACAGAGTTATCTCAGTGTTATGCTTTTATAGTATTGTATTATCACCCGGACACGTCTGCTTTAGCAAATGAGAATATTTATAACATTTGTAAATATAAGTTAAACTAATATGAGTGTTTTAAATGAAATTATTTTGAAAATTCTGTTTCGGAAACCTGGCGTTCGGAGCTCTTGACAGTAGCCCGTGATCACAGTTAGACTACACACGTATTGTCTACCTAGAACAAGAACTGAATATAATTTACTGGCACTATATTATGGTGACTTCAAAAATATATAATGAAATAGAAAAAGAAAAAATATTAATTAATACAAAATTTCATCATGACAGTTGTATTAACAAGCGGTTGTAATGTATTCAAAGAGATGTCTAAAGTCACGTTCATAATGAGGACATACTGGTCACGATCTTTTACATAGATTTCGAAAGGAAAAAATATTTGGTATTCTTTCAATTTTACTTAAAGAACTAGATAGTCATATTTTAAATAGCGGAATTTAACGCCGCACTTTATTTTAGCAATATACTATTCAACTCGATCCATTGCACATTAAGGAAGCTAATCGCCCAGTCTAGAAGAACTAGAAAAAGCTAATTGTAAGCGCTTAGGTAAGTACACACCAGGCGCTCGAGCCATTAAGGTTGCATACCAATCTTGACTCCATAACGGAATCTGATCGAATCTTTTTCTTCTTCCTGACATTTTTGACAAATGTCCCAGGCAGATCCTTATCTGCCTTCCCACTTAACCTACTTCACTTTTCACATAATTTTGATGGAGTCTCACGGAAAATTTGGGTTCCCGTAGCCCAGCCACGAACTAATGTATCCTGAGTCAATAATCAAGCGGTTATCATTACGATTTTTTTCACGAAAATGAACTAACAATATATTTTTATGTTATGTATGTCATCCTATAAATTAAACTTAATATTTTCAATTTAAGTATATAAAATATTTTACTATTTCTAAAGTATCCACACTTGTTCCTAATCAAGACGTAAAGTATATAAAATATATGTATTCAGTATTACATATAATTTGTATAGTAAACGTTTTAATCCTAAGTGTGGATTGAACTCACATTAAAAGGATTTTATGTTAATATTTCAAAAAAGTATAATATTAAATATTATGTACGTTGCCACATTGTAAATGTCACATCTTTTGCAAAACAGTATGAGAAATAAGCAAATGTGACAATTTGACACTTATCTAAAAATTGATCAAATTACTTAGACCAACTGACAATATAACGGGCATGTGTTAATTTGATAAGGAGGTCAATAATGCGTTGAAGCGTCTGCCGTTACCGTGACTTAGTATCAACGTGCTTAACTTAATAAGTACAGGTTCATATATCGATTGCGAATTTATTCTCATATAATATTTTTCACAATATACTAAATAATATTGTCGGTAATAAAGATATGAACACCTTTTGGTCTTTCACCCACAGTAGAGGAACAGTCAGTTCTTCCTACCATATGTGAAGGGTGTTACAGACAGGATTGGCAATATCTTACGAACAACTTCTATCAAAATCATATTCAAGCCTAATAAAAAAGACAGCCAATGCTTGAGACCCGTGAAATGTATTATTCCCTTGCAGTGTGCGGGTGCAAATAAGCTAGATTGTGAATATGGCTTATCGTACATTGGTGAAACAAAGAGGACGGGGTGAAGGAACACATATCCGATGTCAAGAATGGGCGTGTATTGCAATCAGCTGTGTGTACAATATCCAACCACTACATCAGGTTTGATAAGCCACATATCCTCGCTAGGGAAAGTAGATATATTCCTAGAATGATCCGCGAAGCTATTGAAATTCAAAAACATCCAAATTTCAATAGAGAAGATGGTTGGAAATTCTCTACCACATGGGACCCACTTATAAAAAAATTTAATTCTCAAATCCACCACACCAGAGACAAAGATACAGTGAACTCATTCTGCAAGAATCCAAGGCAGTACGCGAGGCAATTAAGAAACAGATGGCGGTAGTTTGATATAATTAATTTTTGTATCAACTGACAGACGAATGCCACCTCAGTCTACCTGTGACCACGGACTACTATAAAGTGTTCGAAACGTCAGGTTTCACAAAATTTATTTTCGAATACCAAAATATACACGATTAATCCATTTAAAATAGTTTCATTTAAACTGTGTAAAAATCGAGAAAATCAAAGATCTTATTATTAAAGGTAATCAAAAAAGATGGTCCCTATATAGAATATGAGGAACTATATTAGAGTAAACTAAGCTATTTTATGGCATTTGTTTGGTCTGGAAAGATAAAATACAGCGTTTAACTTCGACGTCTGACTATACAGAAATGGGTAGTAAATATTAAAAGTGACTCAACTTTATATTGATTAAATAGAAAGGGGCAATCGTGACGCAGTGGGATAGCGTCTGACTATAAACGCGATTGGTTTGAGTTCGATTTTCCCAGTAGGAATGATAAAACAAAAGGCGTAAGATAAAGTACGAACACGCAATTTCTCGACTTCGGGCGGAAAGCAGTCAATGTCTTGACACTAGGTTGTTTTTATTACCTTGCTTATGCCGAATAAAGCGTGCAACTGCAAAAGTACTCAGTAAAATATCATCCAATCTATGAATCGATGAATCAAGGTCAATTAATCAGTCTCTAATTTACTTTTCTTAACGTCTGTAACACCAACTGAGGGCCTGGAACAGCTTTTCTTAGGCAAGTGATGTCATCGTTTTAATGATTTATCTTATAAAATAAACATAAACTACAAATAATATTTATAAAATATTTAAATACAAAACTCAAAAAAGGATAAATGTTAATTTCATTGATTGCGTAATATATTTACAATAAAAAATATCAATTGTGTAAAACCAAAATATCTATTACAAAGATTTATCCTTTTATCTACTTATACTATTTAAATATAATTAAACGATAAAGCTATTATGAGAAAGAAAATGTACAAAAATGCACGAAAAACATGTTGAAATTATTTTTAACTGTATCTATCATTTTTTATAAAAACCATCGTGAGGCATTGGGTAAACGTTTGACTGTAAGTAATCTATCGATCCATTGCTTGTGATTTCGATTGCTACTAAGATATATTTTGCAATACTCGGGGGTGTTATTTTCAAGTTTTTTCTAATAAAAGAAAACGCGGCGTTGAGTTCCATCACACATAACCCTAAATACTAAGAGAGAAAATACAAAAACATTTCATATTATATATTATATTATAGCATACACTGAAAATATAAAAGCCGGTCGTGGCAAGAGTAGGATACCATGTGACTATAAGCGTACACATTTGTGGATTTGAATACTCAGGGAAATAATTATATTTATATTATATTAAGACAAAGCGCGGCGTTAAGTACCGCTACTTAACAAGCAATCTGTGAAATCTCATATTCAAAAGAATGGGGAGTACAAACTGTCTTAACACTAAGTACTTCCTGGCCTACCCTGTTATGCGGGATAAAAGTTAAAAATAATAAATAAACTATATTTTTATATTTGAAAATACATGCATATAATTCACACTCTACTGTAAAGTTATATAGTATTTATTTATTTGCCTAAAGCGAATGATTTATACCTGCAGAAACTATCAACTCTGTAGAATTTGGTTTACGTCAGAACATCTGATATTTCCGTCGGTTTACGAATGCAATGCATGTGGCATGTAATATTTGAATACATTTAAATATTTACATATAATTATATTTAAATAAATAAAAAAATATATATTTCAATGTAGTGTATTTTATATGTATATAGATATATACCTATATATATAGAAATAAATAAAGTTGGTGTCTGATTATAAAATAAAAATAACCGTACATTACTATATGGATATATATCAAGACATGTTACACAACAAAATCATGATTATTTCCTACTATTGTCTCACTGTCTGTTTGCTTGTGCCGGCTAATCTCTGGAACGGCTGCACTTATTTGTACGAGATTTTTACGGGCAAAGTCGCGGGCACAACTAGTGTAAAATAACATATTAAATATACATAACAATATTTAAACTTCAATTTAAGAATTACTACGTTCCAATGTAGTGTATTAGCTGTATAATATAGCTGTATAATATAGCTGTATAATGTAGCTGTATAAATGTATATATATTCTATTGATAGAATTAAGTTATAACTTGTTCAATATATATTTTTAAGGTGCGCAATAAACATGTTATTTAAGTTCAGAATTTTATTATATGCGTTATTAAATTTACTTTTAACAGATTCTTTAAAAATAGATTAAAAGGTTCGATTCTACCTCAAGGGAATAATTATATTTAAATAATAAGCGTGACGTTAAGATCCACCGCTCATACCAAGCGGAAAACAGAGAATAGAGTGTCTGGACACTTGTTTATATCTTTATTTCGCATAGAAATGCCTCATATAAATAAAAACAATTGAATAAATCTTTAACGTCGTAGCTCTCAGCCAATTAGGAAGTAAATAACAAAATTCTCAACTACTTGTAAACTTTAGACGGTAGATTTTGCTCGTCTTTAAAACACTTAAAAATAAACTGTTAGAGCACTTATAAAAAAACTTACTGTAGTATTTCCTTTTAGAAACAATCGAATTAAGAAGTAAGATCAACGTCTTCGAGGACAGTGTCTTTCCTTGACACGATTGTAGCTAAGGAAAAATATTAATAGAACAAAGTGAAAGGCAGTTTTTTTTTGGGAAACAATAAATAAGATGTAAACCAATAAAGTTTCTACCAATAAATATAATAATAAATAGACCAGAGCAAACAAAAATTTTTGCAATATTATAATTTATTGAGAAATATTAATTAATTATTTAAGGTTGAAAACATAAGAAATACAAAATTTTTTATATGAAACGAAATATAAGTAATTATATCAAACGACAAACAAACGCCACTTTAGTGTAACAATTTCACAATAATTAAAAAAAAAAAAATTAGAATATAAAAAAAAAATAGTATCTTCAATATATATTAAAAATATGAATAAATGTATGTATGTGGTATGTTTGTACATACATGTTTGCATTCGCAGCTTCTCGTCTTTTTCCTCGTAGTAGGGTAGTTAGAGAGAACCTAGTGTCTAGTATTTCATTGGCCACTTTTAAAATCAAGACTTGCGCGTTGAGTGGTTTGAAACGGTGGTAAAAAGAAAAAAAAATTAAGCATTTCTCCCAATGAAGATCGTATCCACAACCAACCGCGTTTACAATAGGAAAATTTCGCACTACGCCACGAGGGCACGACGCTTGAGAAAGATAAATGTATATATGATACATACGTACATACATATGTATTTGATATATTTCACAGTCTCTCATATTATATAAAGTAATGTATGTAAAGAAGGTAAAAGCACTCACATTTCGTTGGTTATAACGAGATGACATACTTATGCATTATTCCATTTATTTCATTCACACGAGCACATGTTGCCATGGCAACGCGTATTTTACGTTACGACAACTGGGTCGCTATATATAAATAATCGTTTCAAAAGAATTGAACTTACAATCATAGCGATAGATATATCTTTCACTGTACCATGGCGACCCAATAAAATTAAGCTTCATATACACAGGGCCACATTTAGAGATGTGAAGCAGTTAAATATTTTTAAAACATTTTAATTTTAATTTGCTTTTGTTGTTGTAAAAAACCGAGTTTTAGTGACAATTTTTTACAGTGTTTCACTTTATCCCGCTTAGCAGCTTAGTAAGAGATAACCTTGACACTAGAAAGACCCTCCGTTGACTACTTTCCGCCTGAAATCGGGATCGGGCTGAGGGTCGTACTTAACGTCACGATGTCTTACCAGAGCGGAAAAATGAACAATAACAGCGGGTTTGAGTCCCACTGCGTTCAAAATTTTTATAGGTTTTGAAAAATGTTTTCTAAATATAATCATTTCCCTGAGTGGGAATCAAATCCACAACCAATCGCGTTTACAGCTAGATGTCGTCCCACAGCGCCACGATGGTGTGCATTTGGTTGATGTTGAAGAGTTGTCGATAAAAATATATAAAAAACCAGTTATGGAGTAGTAATGCATTTTTTTCTATTTTCAAGGCTCCTCTTTTGTAGAGCTCTGGTACAGTGCACCCTATAAACCCTCCTCCCTCTCTTTTCTAAATCCGGTCCTGTACCCCCAATTCCGTAGCATATTCTGTCTGTTCACAAAATAAATCTTTTACAACGCTAGCTTTCTAGAAAATACTTCATGTTACGCCTCATTATGAATCAATTCATTCATTAAAGAGGTTTAACGTAATTAATTACCAAACATTTATATTGAATATCTGATGAATGCTAATTTGCCTCAATATTAAAGTAAGATTTAATTTGCCTTTTGTTTATCTTTATTCAGATGATTCCTCTGTTACTCGGATTCGTGAGCGCGAGAAATATTGGTTAAATTAAAATTTTAATATTACTTAATATTTAACTACTCTTAAATTGTTATTGCACTTAGTATAAAAACCTATAAAAATTTGAATGCAACGGGATTTGAACCCGTGAAATGGCCCGTCATGGGTTCTAGGGGGAGTGATTATATATTTACTTTCTCATTCTGTTTCGACTTTTACAAAGCACAGCTTTGAATTCCGCCACTCAACACGCAACGTCTCGAATTCTTAAGTCGCTTTTCGTTCAAATTCGAGATATTGCGTGTTGAATTTGAACACCTGTATCAAAGAAGTACACATATATATATATATATATATATATATATATATATATATATATATATATATATTTATATATATATATATATATATATATATATATATATATATATATATATATTTATATATAAATATATATATATGTGTGTAATATAGACAGTGTGTCTAAAAATACTAATAACGTTTTATCTGTTAACGTATCAACCTTTTATAAGAGGATTTACCTTGTCGAATGCTATCTTATCTGACTGCTCAAAATGCCAAAAAAATATTTACAAATGAAATTAATATTGGTGATGTAAAAATGAGAGATTATTACTTAATCCTTATGTAACACAAAGCATTATAAAATGAACAGTAATATTCGAAATATTTTTAGTTCGAGTAAAACAAAGTACAGCGTTGAGTTCTGCATCTCTGTAAACGGTATTGCCATTGAGTTCTTCTTTAATAACTCTATCTCTGAATAGAATACAATATAGGAGAAAGCATGAAGCTAAAAATTTTCTATTATACATAAACTACTTATCTATTAATACATCAGTATACAAAATATTCAATGTCCTAACTAGAATGATCGGTCGATTATGGCGCAGTGGGAAAATGAGTGACTCTAAACTAAAAAAAACGAGCTAAAATTTTTGTATGAAATGTTCCATACATGGTCCATAGCACACGTAAAAAGTAAATCTGGAAACAGTACTGAAATAACAAAGAGCTCAGTGTCAATCAATTTTTGCTTATCTGTACTAGTTGGGATCAAAGCTTTACTATTTTCACATCGTTATATAAAAATAATAGAGATATCCTTTCTGTGAAAAATACATTTTTGTCTTGCAAATTAACTAGCTGGGAGTGACGTCCGCTATCTTTATGGCCAGGATGATTGCCATGAATGCAAAGATATCAATTTGACGCCTTGAAAACATCAGCATCAAGAGACCGACCGTGGCACAGTAGAACAGCATCTGATTGTAAACGCCTATCAGTTGTGGGCTTGATTCCATCACGGGAGAATGATTACATATAAAGAGTCCATTACCTCGCTCTAATAAGACAAAGCGCGGCGTTGAGTTCTGCTACACGGAATTTCTCGAATTCGACGGAAAGCGGAGTACGGAGTGTCCTGATAGTAGGTCCTGTCTACCTTGATATGCAGAAAAAAAGGCATTTCATCATAAAATATCAGACACATGTGAAATTTTTTAAGTTAAATCGATACATTAGAAACAAGTCAAATTTTAAAATTAACAAGGGAAGCAGTTAAATACTTGTTAATATATGCTACAGAAACAATCCCCTAAATAAGTAGACTAAAAGGTTACTAACCTCTAGACCAATGGGAATAATCGCTAAAACATTTATACGAAAGTAAATGTTCTTATTCCTGTCACTCTTGATAGTCTCTCTTTCTCCAAAAAACATTTGGAAAAATAAACAGCTTCATACTCTACCCCGTACAGTAGTTAGAGACGACCTAGTGTCAAGACCCTCATTTGACTGCTTTACGTCCGAAATCGAGACCTTGAGTGACCTTACTGCAACGCATTAATAAAACTAAATTTTTAATGTCATTCATCCTAGTTGAAATTGAACCCAAAACAATCTCTTTTACAGTCAGACGCAGTTCCATTGCACGCATATATATAAAAGTAAAAGTAAATATTTTCTATTAAAAAAAGGAATCCTTTCTACTTCAATGGTATCTGACAGCAAAATGCGATAAGCACCGTTTTTTTTGGAGGCCGATTCCAATATAAAAGGCTAGAGTTGCCTTTTTTCTGCATCATTAATTCTATGTTCCAAGAATGTACTTTTAGAAAGTTATCATTTTCATGTTTTTTTTCACATTTAAGAAGTTAATTTTGGACCTAATAATTCACGCTTTTTATCCCGCTTTGCAGGGTAGACATAAAGTATCTAGTGTGAAGACACTCCATACGCAATGGTGTGTGAGTGGTGGGACTCAACACCGCACTTTGTCTTACCAGAGCGAGTAAATTAAAATAATTTCCACTGAGTGACAATCGACCCACAACGGATTGTAATAACATTCAGACGCTGTTCAACTGCGCGATGACCGCCCTCAAAGATTGATAATATAAAATTGAGTTTCAATTTTATTAACGATTATTTTTTAATTTGAAATCAAAGAAACGTCGTGACACTAGTTACTTCCTCTGTACACCGCTTTGCAAGATAAAAGCATGATACTAAAAAGACCTTTTAAATTTTTTCATAAGTTAGTACTTACGAACAAATTTAAAATATTTTTTAGTATTCTGCTATTTCTATTACTGGGCTTGTCAGCACCTTTTAGGCAAGCCCAGTATGTATGCCATAGACAAATTCCCAATTTATTCTAATAACCTTTTATCATAAAAATCTCTATAAAGCGAAACAAAATCTGTGAAATTACTTAATTAATAATTCCACTGTGTAATATCGAAATTTTGGGATCAAGACGCGGTTGGTTTGCCGATAATTTTAATAAGTAAGCAAAATATTCTACCGATTCCTATAAAATTTTGTTGTAATAGGGTTGACAGCGAATAAAATTGAAACATTGTGGTGTTAGAACTTTTTTGTACACTGAGAGAAGTTAGAGAAAACCTAGTATCCAGACAAAGTGTTAACAGTTTTTTTTTACTTTACGTTTTTCTCACTATAGCAGAGTTGCCAAAAAGTACCTAGTGAAGACAATCCGTACTTCGCTTTCCAAGAAATTCAAGACACTCCATGTTGAGTGTTGGAACTTAACGCTGCATTGTGTCTTACCAGAGCGAGGAAGTAAAAATAATTTAAATATAATCACTTCCCCGAGTAGAAAAGAACCCATAACCGATTGCGTTTACAGTCAGACCCTGTCCTGTTACTAACGAAAGTTAAATGTTAAAAAAACTCGCTTAAATATTGTGTTTTATATGAGAAATAATAATAAGAGGAAAAAGGTTTTAAGGTACGCAAAGGACCTAGTCTGTAGTGTAATAAATTTACTATTATAAAAAAAGTCCGAACCACTGCTCCGAGCTCCTTTCTCTGCCATCATATTGATCATATTTATTGAAAATATAATCCGTGGAATCCTAGGGAGTGTCTTAGACTTTTGTCATATATATAATGACATATGCTACTTTATATTTTAAATGTATGTTTATACAATATACATATAAGACGTCATTATCAATAAAAATTTTAGACCAAATATGTAATGTGAATATATTCTAATAAAAAACACTATCGACAATAAGGAAATATAATAACTTGATAATACATCACGAAAATTGTTCAAAATATTATTTTACATATAATTCAAATATTTTCATGATAGGTTGATCAAATATTAACATGAAATGTAACGCGTCCAAACAAATTGTGTGTGTTTTTTTAGTCTATATAGACTTCTTATATATATAACTGCAGTATATGAACAAAAACTTAACACAGCGAAATGAACTGCTTTGGAAGCATTGCAGTTTAACGCTTTATCTTGCATAACAGGGTACTGAGAGAGAACCTTATGTTAAGACACTCTGCTAAGTTTCCAACTGAAATCGAAACATTGCGTGTTGAGTGGCGAACTCAATAGCGCTGAAAAATGACATTTATTTTTAACTATAATCACTTTCACGAGTGGAATCGAACCCACAACCAATCGCGTTTACAATAACACGTTAAAAGAAATGAAAATATAGATAAAAATATAGAAAAACATTTATTGCACACGAATAAAATAAATTGTAAATAAGAAAAATAAGGCACGAGGGTGGAAAATATATTTAAAAGGAATTGTATACTAACAATAAACACTACACACTGTCCGTGCCCTCTACATAAATAATTTGAATGTATACTTTCTGCCACAAAGTATCTAAGTTTGTAACAAATGATGATCACTGTTTCTATAAAAAGCCATACAAGAATCTTCCATTCTCATTTAGGTATCAACTAAACAATACTAAAAATTTCACAGAGATCTCTAGCTGATATTCCATTTTAAAACGGTATGCACTTTCCTATATTACTCTAAATATGTAATGAGAAACAGCAGTATGAAAAATCTCACATTACTTTATAATAAATATACATTTTTATTGGAACGAACTGCATTGACCTTCGAAAACAGTTTCGACTACACTCCTCGAAAGGCATGTATGAAGAGGTCGACGACGTTTGGATGAGACGATAGAAATCTGGAAGGATAGGGGATAGGAACAGATATCCTATTCCTTAGTTAGTACGTTTTCCACTTTTTTCCCTTTAAAGAAGCGGATCTCAACACCGCACTTTCACTAACAAGACCGTGAAAACTAGAATACTATCTATTGAATACGTGAAGGAATTTTTGATCTCTTTCTTATGAAAATTAGGCAAACAAAGACATTATGAAATTTGGCATAGTTACAATTTATATACGTTATAATATAATTTATAAATATAAATTTAATTAATTAAATAAATATTATACACACCACTATGCGTTTGACATACACTTCTGTGGAAAGTGATACACTCTTTGCTAAGCATCTATAAAGCATATACGCGATATAAGGCATATTTAGCAATACTGATAGAGATTTTCACAAATTTTCTTGACAGTTATATGACATGACAGTTGCTCTTTTAAAAAGTAACTCATGCAACTGCAGTGTAACATTATATTGCAATATAGGGTTGTCTTATCTTCCTCGTCATACACCATATAATATACTGATGATATATTATTTTCGTACAGAAACTTACTATAAAATAACTTTTACGCGCCAACCCTAATAAACGTCCCCAATTCCTTTATTATTCAAGCTCCATCCGATAATAGCACGACCGGCTTTCGGATTGAAAAGTAAAAGATCTATTTTTCTGGCAAACCACTTGTTTTGTTTAAGTGGCCTATGATTCGGATTTATTATTTAGAAGCCTTTGCATATAGATATTCTTGGTTTGCTATTAAACGTCGACTTTTACTCGAACATTTAGTACAAATTCTAATATGTTTGCGATTAAATAGTAATAAAAGCAGCATGAGGCCGGAGGTGGCGAAGTGGCACAGCGTCAGACTGTAAACGCGATCGGATGTGGGTTCGATTTCCACTCGGGGAAGAGATTATGTTTAAATTATTTTCAGTTCTTCGCTCTGGTAAGACAAACTGCTGTGTTGAGTTCCATCACTCAACACGTCTAACCTGCTATACGGGATGAAAGCGTTAAGCTAAAAAAATAGATTCATAATATTTGATCTCTCTAACTACCCTGCTATAAAGAATATTACAAAAAATAATAACAATATTATTGGTATATTATGAATTTTCTCATTCTCAATTCCGTACAAAACTAATTTCCATACTAAAATTGACAAATCCAATCACTTACAGATTACATTCAAACTAGCTGTAATTAAATTAAAGGTTATTTTAATGTCACGATTACATTAAATCAATATGTATCTAATTTTCTATAGATATTTTTGATAGCAATAAATCATTATAAACACCCACGCGTTGACTTCACGTGATCTGTGTAACAATATCTCTATCTATCACGCCCAAGCTGGCAAGCTTTGATATGAAACATTACCTGTCTAAGTGACAAAATGTTACTAAAATAACCAATTATTACAGATGAACGTAGATTCAAATTTGATTTATATGTATAAGAAAATCTTGCAAGGCTTTATAAGCTGTATGTAAAAGGGAGGTCGGGTCGGAGGAGGGCCGGGGCGCAGTGTGACAGCGTCTGAACGTAAAAGCGATCGATTGTGGGTTCGATTCTCACTCGGGAGAATGATTATTTTTACGTTGCAATCACTTTTAATTCCTCAAATTATTAGCTTAATTAAAGTAAAGAATATAATTTATATTGTTGTATGAACAAAAAGTGCAGCAAGATATAATAATACATTACATATGTATTAAATTAATAAAATATTACACACAATTTTGACATTCAACGCATACATTTGTATAAATACGTCGCTAAGGCAACGCATATTGTACGAGTCACCGGTGGTACACACATGTTGTAATTTAATCTACACTAAAATTCACGTAATCCCACTTATCCTTTCAAGGAAACGGTCTAAAGCATTCCATATTCACTATACAGCGTGTATTGTGATATTACATGAATAAATAAATTACCATATGAATTACCATATGATGTTAGAATTTCGTCTATAACGAAGTGTTTGTATAATTTAATATTTTCCTGTGTCTATATAGTTTTAATTATATTTCATTTGGATATATACTCAATTTTTTCTTATATTTGAAATTAGACTAGACTAGGCTATTTATTTCAATCACTTCAACAATACCTTTCGCTGGATGGAACCTAAGGGTGCCCTTTACGTACCTTTGTTCCCCTTGTTAACAGGCTGGTCAAAAAATCCAGTATTAAGACAGTCCGTTTTACACTTTTCGCCCGTAATAAGGGTCCGTGTCGGTTGGCGGAACTCAACACCGCTAGTCCGAGAGAACCCGGTCATGTACTTTCTGCCGAAAACAGTGAAACTGCGTGTTGAGTGGCAGAACCTAACGCCGCGCTTTGTATTACCAGAGTGGAAAAATAAAAATTCGAAACACATTTTGCGGCTTGTACAAATGTAAATCAAACCGCCATGAAGGTCTTAATACCGAGCAATCAAAAATAATTTTATAAGTCTCAAATGGTTCCCACAAATCAAAATTAAACTAATTATAATTATGACTTTCATCTCAGGCACATCTAAGACTTCTGTACATCTATAACTTTGCGATGTTATATCTAGTACGATGTTGTTAGCTCATTACTCGACCTTAATTATTGTTTAACCACTATGCTTAAAAGTATAAAAATAATCTTTGAATTTCGCGAGTTTTACACATTTTAAATAAAACTATTTAAAACGGATTAATCGCGTATATTTTGATATTCGAAAATATATTTCTTAGAACCTGACGTTTCAAACACTTCACAGTAGTCCGTGGTCACAGGTAGACATGAGTCAGTCTACTTGTGACCACGGATGCTGTAAAGTGTATTTGAAAATATACGCGTTATAGACGTTAAATAAAATTTAATTAAAAAGGTATTAAAAATAAATTAAATATCTAACGATTTTCAAAATAACAAAAGTTTTAATTTTTTATTATTTATACAACTACAAAGGTCAACCCTAACAATAGTAGCTTAATTACAGACTGACAGACAAACAAGCGGATAAACAAGACAACTGTCCTTTGTGTTAAATATATATATATATATATATATATATATATTTCACGTACCGGATATTATAACGATAGAGGGTTAAACGTTTACCGCAGGTCATACGCATCACTGACTGTAAGTTGGGTTCTGATGGAATTATAAAGGCAAGTTTGTATAGGACGTCTATAAGTTTCTCATGTCCTATTTTCATATAAGTAAATATGTAACCCGAGCAATAGTTTATATATATATATATATATATATATATATATATATATATATATATATATATACATATATATATATACATATATATATATATATATATATATATATATATATATATATATATATATAATGTGTGTGTGTGTGTGTGCGTGTGTGTGTGTGTAGTAGGCAACCAGTATATTCTATATGGTAAGTAGGATACTACTGAAGAAGATATATTATACAAAATATAATACTGGAAATTGTCATTATTCTTTTATTATTTTATTTCTTTTAAATATTTGTGGAGGGATGGATTAATTGTGATCAAATTAGAGCATTTACGATAACGATCATGAATAAGCACTAATAAACACTAATTACGTAATTTATTTAAAAATTAACTCAAACAACTACACTAAGACCAAATTATTCGTAATATATTCATAAAAAAACATTATTAGTAATTCAATGACTTAACTGTTTCTCTATATTTATAGTCTGTGTATAAATAAATATTTTTTTAGCTTCACGGTTTATCCCTTGCAGGGTAGTCAGAAAGAATGGAGTGCCAAACGGTACGGTCTTTGCTTACCTCTTTCGCCTCGTCCACAGTCATTAATCTCTTCATATACGTTCTTCGTCATCTTCGTTCGCAAGATCCCCCATTTTGGTTCTTTTTACATGACCTTCCTCCACTTTTATTGATACTGTATTTTCAAAGGTCAATCGAGGTCTCCCCCGACCTCTTGTACCACTCACCTTTGCATGGGCTCGGATCGTATTTTTATATTTGTAAAATATATTTTTTGTAATAAAATGACTTAACTATATTTATAGTTTATGTCAAATGAACTTTTGAAGTAATTCTAAATTACTATAAGACCGGGTCAAGGCAAGTTTGATGTTGAGTGGCATGCAGTTATTATCGACCAACGCTTTATTGTTAGAACGAGGAAAACGTTTAGATTCACATAAGTGCTAGTTATTAAATTGCTAGTTAATTAAAAAAAACGTAATGCATAGGCTTTATGAATGCCCTAAGTCTGTGAGAGCTTAGTGTCAAGACACTCCGGTCACTGATTTCCGCCTGAAATCTAGACATTGGAACTCAACGCCGCCTTTCGTTTCAAGAATGGATTAATCGTTAATTGTTTGAAACGTAAGAAAGAACATGTATGTATGTGGGTATATATGTATTTATACAAAGTATTTATGCCTGGTTATATCTGCTTGTTCCGGCTAATCTCTGGAACGGCTTGACTGATATTGGCGAGCTACAATTAAAAAATAAAGATTCAGAGATGTTAAATTCTACGCCGAAGAAATCGAGAGCAAAGCTAGTAATTTATAAGAAATTTTAAAAAATCATATATTTTGTTAAGTCAAGAATGCTAACAAACTTTTCTAGATAGCGTTTTAAAGATAAACATAAAAATAAGATAACTAATAAGAAACTATATATTATATTTTTGTTAATCATATTATAAATATGACGCATATAAACCTAATAAAATAATAAATATAAACCTAATATAATAAAAGTGATTTTAAAGTAAACTCAATTTCACAAAATAGTTTTGCTTTACAAATATTGAAAAAGTAATATTGGGTTCAAAAAATAAATGACATGAACATATTTTTATTATTGAATCCGTATATCAAACCCATATTCACGCACGAGCATGCGGCGATAATCCCCTCAAAAAATATATTTTTAAAAAGGAAAAATATAAAATTTACTTAGCGTGGTGGTCATCAAAGTTTCTTTTTATTGAGAAAAGACGCAAACGCCACCTGATGGTAAGTGGTCATCTTTATCCCACAAAGTTGTGGATGCGTTGCCGGCTTTGGAGTGGAAGTGAAAAGAGATATATAGTGGCCTTGGTAGTCAGAACTGTCGAAACCACAGCACTGTGAGGGAACGGATGGGTATGAATAGGGAAAGCTGGCTTACACGACATTGAACCGGAACACATCATCAGATAGTCGGATTAACTTCCTACCACCAAAAATTATGGGATACCCGCCTCTTATGGGACACTACCCAATAGCGTATGGAAATTGTATTCTACTCTATTCTACTCTATTCACAGGAAAAAAAATAATAGCAAATACAATACAATTTTTAAATATAGTGTAAATATTATATATTAAAAATTACAAGTGTTTAGTGTAAAGTTTCTAAAAGAAATATAAGTGATATTATTCAATGCGTTATTATTTTTTATTCGGCATCAGATTTCATACCGCCTATATGATAATAGTTTAGACTGGCTATGCTCGACGACTTTGTCCACATAGAAAATACACCTCTAGATCTTTATTTTATGATTCTTAAACATCCTAAATCACTCATTATTACATCAGCTATCTTGCAATGTAAGTCCCATTCAAAATGCAACCGTTTAAAAAATTAGCTGGAACAAATAGACAGACAAATTTTGTAAAATATTTTATTTTGATATATGTACCATGTATGCATTTAGTAAAAAGCGATTATTATTATACAAACATATGCATTTTGTAAAAAGCGATTATTTTAATGTACCAAACAGACACTCCAATTGTAGCGCATACGATATTAGGATATTTTAGTCTCAGTAACAATCTAGTGTTAATTGACTCAGTTTTCCACATTCTGCAAGTTTATGAGAAATGGTATGTGGCGGAACTCAACGCTGTGTTTCATGTAACTAGACCGTGAAACTGGAAATAGTTTAAAAAAGAATAATTTCTAGAATAAGAATCCAACTCGAAAACATAACGTTTACAATCCGACACTTTTTTTACTTTGCTATGAAAGCGTACGTACGGAATGTCTCGAATTCTGTACTTTCTGTCTATCCTGCTATGCGGGATAAAAAACGTGAAGCTATAAAAAAACGATGGCGTATGTAAGTGTGAAGTAGAACAAAACCAAAAACAGTTCAGAGGGACTCAAAATAATGACTAAAAAACCAAAGACAAATAATTTTATATATGTAATAAGTAAGAAGTTACAGGCTTAATTTTTTTAATATCAAATAATTTGTCACCAGTTCACTAAAGTCAGTGCCTCAGACCTGAGAAGATCCGGAGTGAGAAACTCAGTAGGACTTTCTCTTTTTATTTAAATCGTCGTCAGCCAATCGCAGTCCACTGCTGGACATAGGCCTCCCCAAGTATGCGCCAAACATCCCGGTCTTCCGCAACCCTCATCCAGCTCGCTCCGGCAACCTTGCGTATGTCGTCAGTCCAGCGGGCCAGAGGGCGTCCTACACTACGTTTGCCAATTTAAATGCCAATCAATAATTACCAAATATAACAGTGCCTAATGCTTATCATATTTTCAACTCACTGTGCAATATTAATCGTAATATTGACAGTAGAATATTCACTGAAATCAAATTTATTATACGATTTGATGTTAGCTTCTGCAAACCCAATAACTTGCGATATGAAGTTTGTTCTAATATATAATCAAATATATGAAACTGAGCCTAGTGGTTTATTTAATCAATTGAATTCTAATTCTTGAAAGCGTCTCATAGTGTCATGAAAATGTGATTCCACGTATGGTATAGGTTAAAATCCCACCGTTTTTATTAACTTTTTTGAATTTGTTTATTTACGATTATGATAATTGATTATTACAATATTTTTACAAATTAAAAATGCAATGTCGATCCCCACTCGTGGCAAAGAGTATATTTAAATTAACTTCAATTCCTCTCTCTGGTAAGATAAAATACGGCGTTGAGTTCCACCATTCAATACGCAATGACACTAGATACTTCCTGTCTACCCTGCTATGCGGGAAAAAATACGTGAAATTAAAAAAAAATAATAAGTCATTCTAATTTTACAATTCACCAGCACCATCAGCGTTTAAAGTTATGCTTTTTGCACAAATATGTATATTTGCAAAAAGCATAACTTAGAGCTTGAGAGCTATAAAAAATATTTAGCACATAACTTTTTAAGTAAGTTTTAGGCTTTTGTATGTTTTTATTAAATTTCTAAATGATATGTATTAACGGTCGTGGTGCAGTGGAACAGCGTCTGACTGTAAATGCGATCAGTTGTAGATTCGATCCCCATTCGGGGGAGTAATTATATGTAAATACTTTTGACTTTCTCGCTCTGGTAAGACAAAACGCGGCATTGAGTTCAATCATTCAATACAAATGTCTCATAAATTCGGTGGAAAGCGAAATACGGAGTGTCTTGACGCTAGGTAATTTGTGTCTACCTTGCTATACGGAATAAAAGCGTAAAGTTAAAAAATAATAACAACTTAATTTTTGCAAACACTTTTGAATCATCAGTAGAATAGCAGACGAGCGCAAAACTCAACAGTTCTAAAATAAAGGTGACAATTTCATTTACGGTACAATCATGAATAAAAATTAAAAGGATGTTAATTCCACACGATTGTTTCTTACAATATTTGAATTGTATAATTGAATACTCTCTTTGTCTGAATACTTTAGTTATTAACGTCGTTTTTACCCTCACCTTAAGTTTATGACGTGAAAAATTCAAGCTTTTATTCTGCATAGCAGGTATTTAAAAATACCTAGTCTCCAGACATACTGTACTCTGTTTTATGACAAATTCGAGATATTGCATGTTGTGGTGGTGAGTTTGACAATCAATACGCCGCTTCGATTTTGGACGTAAAGCAAAAATACACCCTTGTATTACAACTGATTTTCGCTTAGAAAATTTAAAGTCAGTCAGTTCGCCAAAGACATTCTGCAAAAATCCAGAGCAGCAGGCAATTAAGAAACAGATGGTGGTAGATTATATAATAATTTTTTGTATCAACTTACTGACGAATCCACCTCAATCTACCTGTGACCACGGATTACTGTAAACTAAGCGTCAGATTTCCAAAAGTGTATTTTCTAATACCAACGTTATTCATATTTACAAATGATATATTTTGAAACGTCTACGTTTAACATATGTACTTACGTTAAAATATTTTATAAGTGTTTAAATAGTTTTCATATCCTTATATGAAATTAAATAAATAAATATATATGAAATAAATAATCAATGGAAAAGAATGTTGGAAATCAGAAACATATGTCCCATTACTTTTTCTGCATAAACGCAAAAATATGACCATACCTAAGCAAAGATAAATATACCTTACTTATTTTATGATTTTCAAAGTGTTATTCCACACTTTAAAAAATTCTAATCCTAAGTGTGGAATAGATCTTTTAAAACAGTAAAATTATAAAAAATAAATAAAAAGAAATTAAAATAAATAGCATTCTCTCTTACAAAACGGTTATTTCTTAACGATTTATGTAGCAGAAATTTTATTAAAATCCCTCTACAGATATGCTAACAACATAACATAACTTGTAACAGAACG
Source organism: Dryadula phaetusa (assembly GCA_032432895.1). Lineage (NCBI taxonomy): Eukaryota > Metazoa > Arthropoda > Insecta > Lepidoptera > Nymphalidae > Dryadula > Dryadula phaetusa. The sequence goes on from JAOYRS010000081.1 coordinate 2,951,314, forward strand.
TATAACAATCTCGACGCAGCTGGTAGCAGAACGCATGGCTTAGTGGTCACAGCGCTTGGACGGTTTCCTAGAGGCGCGGGTTCGATTCCCGTTACGTTTAATTTTTTATACGTTTTTTTAAAAATGTTTAAAAACATGTACCTTACCTATTGTTGAAGGTAAGTAAAACTACAAACACCTACATTGCTTATGTAACTAACCTCATGTATTAATTATAGCATATAAGCATATATTGTACGATTTTACGCAGTTTTATACTCGTTACCACATTCGCTACGCACTAAAAAGGTTCGTTGTAATTATTTCGCTTGACTGTGTTTAATAAACTCGACCGTTTTCTCGTTAATAAAGTTAATTAAAATACTGCGTTCGAAGCGCAAAGCCGTATCATTATTATGAAAAATTTGTTTACCTCATACCTGCTTTATACTATAAATGGGCGTTTGGAGAGGAAAACATTATCGTGGATGTGCTGAAGAGAAATGTATTTTATAAATATCTACTCCATTATTGTTGACTACGTTGTTTTAATTTATTTGTAAGCTCGTAGATTAATTTTTTCCATTATTTAGTATTATTTGGTACTGAAAAAAAATTAATAAACTAAAAATTATCTACGTATATGTATATGGAATTATTTTTTTCTTAATTATCAAAAATTCTGACACGTATGATGTAGAGCTGATATAAGATGGAGCAAAATATTTATGAATAGATACCTGAATAAAGTAAAAGGAGTGAGAGACGGCAGCCAATAAGATGGAGCGATGATCTTGTCAAAACGATAGGCTGATAATGGCAGAACATAAGACCGAATTGAATACAAAAACTATATTCAATACCTTATATTAAATAGTTTAAATTATAAGTCTTTCGGCTGGTTGTGGCTCATTGGTACAGCATCTGACTGTAAACGTGATCGGTTGTGGGTTCGATTTCCACACAGGGAAATTATTATATTCAGACTATTTTCATTTCCTCGCCCTGATAGACAAAGCGCAGCGTTGAGTTCCGCCATTCTACACGCTATTTATAAAGGTATAAAGAATTAAAACTTTCCTAATTTTTAAACATCAGCATATAAATCCTTTAGAGAAAATAAAAACAAACAATATTCATTAAATAGGAATCACGCAGACAAATTCGTAGTATATATAAAAAGTTAAGAAAATTAAAATAAACATATGAAATGTAGCTGAGGGGATAATATTATATTATGCTATTATCCTATTATGCTGAGGGGATAAGATTCCAGGTTCGAATCCTGGCAGGGTCACCATGAGGACAGGACTTATGTTATTGAATCGAGTGCACTTGGTAGAAAATGATTTACTACTAACTAAGTAACGCAACGATCTTAATATTTGTACGACATCTGACTTACATACTACTTGTTACACTACTTATAGCTAATATGGACTGTATACTAAACTTTTGCATGAGACTATCGGACATCCGCCTTTTCAAGAGTTGAAAGAGGCTTCCCACAACATAGGCTCTTATAAACCGACTATATTCATATGTAATATCTCGATATTGGTTCCAAAGTGGAGATCGGAGTGTTTTAATTATAGACGCTGTAAACAGAGGCTTACATATATTATGCTTGGGATATAGGTAAATGTAAAAAAAGAATCAATAGCGTTTGATTAAAGTTTACATTTTTATTCGTTTCAGACAACAAAATTTATGTATTAGTATTACTTTAGATTTTAGCGATTTTACGATTTTAGACTATTTAAAATGGATTAATTGCGTATATTTTGATAATCGAAAATACATTTTTAGAAACTCGACATTTCGAATATTTTACAGTAGTCTGTGGTTAAAACTGTAGGAAGACTGAGGTGGAATGCGTCTGTTGGTTGATATAAAAATTAATTATATCAATGTTATGTATGTTTTTTTAACTTTTAATTGATTAATCCGTTAAAATGGTTTCATTTAAAATATATCTGTAAATTCGTACATTTTACAAACAATTTTTTTTATTTTGAAAATAATTTTAATTATAAATTTTTTTTTTAAATATTTATGTAATTATATAAAATTTGATACAGGTTCTTTGATCCATCCATTTTTGAATAGATAAAAAACAGCTGTCTACAATTAACTGAAAATGGCCGATTTTGTAGGCACAAGTGAGAGACATGAGTACCAACATAACGCCACAAAAAAATCAAAATTCGAATATACGTAACCCGCGAAAATTCACAATTCGCTATACTTTTTCAAAACACATCGTATATATTTTATATGTAATTTTTTATATATGTTATGTGGTGTATATTGTTTATATATATATATATATATATATATATATATATATATATATATATATATATATAGATAATGTTTTATTTTTTAAAAAAATGTAATTAAATCAATTTTTCCTTGTCCTTTCTTATGCAATAACATTCCGCGCTAATGCATCATTTACCTCTGAGAATCGTCTTTCTTATCTTATCAAAATCTTCACATTAACCTAGTTATCGGGCGTCTTGTGAAATTCCATAGAAAACTTTCTTTGTTTGTTCTTTTATCTAATAGGTTAAATTATCAAACATTTACATAATTCCGAGAAAAAGCAGACGGAAGAAAATTCTCAATATATTAGAAATTGCTCAAGTTATTGTTAATAGATTAAAATATCACTAATTATCATTAATAAATATAATACATATCATAATATGTATAATAATATAATAAATAATAATAAAATATAATATATACCATAATAATATAATAAATAAATATATATCATTAAAAAATAATATCAATTTTAATTATTTTAGAATAACTGTTTTCTTGATTTTTTTAGTTTTCAAATCTAATTTCGCCAAATTTATAACTATATAAAGTGTCATTCCGACACTGTCGAAGTCACGGTCAAAGCTAGTCAAGTATATTTTTGAATTCCTCAGATACACAATGGGTTTGCAGTGTTAAAATCATAAAATTACAAAAATAACTACAAAGCGTGTTCAAATTTACGACGGCCAAATCGGGCTTTGTTCCTATAATAAAATGCATGTAAATTATATCAACTCAGTATTTTATATACAAGTAGACTAAACTAGATAATATATTAAATAGTTTCTATTTTAAAAATCTCGTACCACTTTTAAGGATAATTACGCGGACGAAGGAATATGCATTTGATACAGTTAGAATTTATATAGAGAAGACGTATAGAAATTCATATATCTTATATCGTATTGAAAGCCGTTTATGGCGCAGTGGGACAGCGTCTGACTTTCAACGCGATCAGTTGTGAGTTCGATTTCCACTAAATTAAATAAATCTATTTAAATTACTTGAAATAAATGATTATATTTAAATTATTTCCATTTTCTCGCTCTGGAAAAACAATGCGCAGTCCCACCACTTAACACACAAAGCCTTGAATTCAGCAGAAAGCTCTGTATGGAGTGTCTACCTCTCAATGCCGGATAAAAGCGTAAAGTTAAAAAAAAAATTAAAGAGATGTACTTTGAAGGTAGATTTCTTATCTCCAATCCTCCCCTTTCAAACACAGTCAGAATTTTTTATATATATTTATTTATTGAAAATATCGTTTGCTAGTTTTGGATTAAGAATAATTGACCATATGACATTTATTTTTGGTATAAATATTTTTGTCACGCGTTATCCTTGACTTGATAGGTAAGTCAGGGTCAGGTCATATCTCTTTCGTTTCAACCATTGTCATCAACCTTCTCATATACGACCTCCGGGAATCCAAATACTTTGTGCGTGACCTTCCGATATTATTACAAACGCAAACACACATATTTATAGTGTTTTTGTAAACCACATGAGTGTGTCGCTCTGTCTGTCGATATGAAGATGAACTCATGAAGAATTTTGATAAATTGGTAATAGTAAATTGTCTCTGGTACAAATACAAAATTACACAAAGTAACCGATCAGAGTCAGAGTCTATACAATAACCAGAACAAAGAAAAATAATTCAACATTTGACTAAGTAAATAACATGAATAATTCAAGTGTTTCTCTAAATTAATGGCTCCAAGAGCAAGCATATATATATATTGTTATGAAAATAAAGTAATAAATAAATAAATTAATACTAAAGAATTAATATTCAATTTGCATATGAAGATAAAAACAGTTACAGCCTTATAATAACTGGGAACACTTGACTGTATAACAAGGTTATATATAAAAGCAAGCGCAAAACTAAAACTGTTTTTTGTACCGGCATCCTTGTTTAATACTTAATTCCTAAATGCCTACACAGTTGAACTAACAGATCTAATTGCTGTAAAATTGCATAATGAGGTAGAGATTTTTGCAGTGTTTTTTCTGAGGGAAACGGCCACAGACCACAGTCGGTTAATGGCTTGCTAGGTTAATAGTCCACTCCGTCTGAATGAAGGGAAAGGTTTTACTGTGCCTGGTAATATGCGGTTAAGGCATAACATATTGTCCATTAAGAGAAAAGAGGTAAAGCAGCCATGACAGCAACATGTGACATAAGGACACTATTCATCGCACTATGAAAATATTTTTAATCATCATTTTAAAAAATATATTTATTTATAATATTTATATGTATTTTTTCTGAGAATTTTGATTTTAGCAATTTTTCCTCATTTTAAATGGAGCAATTTTAAAACGAATCAATCGCGTTAGTATATTTTGGTATTCGATAATTCGTTGAACTATTCGTATTAAAATATATAAGAAACTTGCCATAATTTTAGGTTTAAGTATTTTTAGCTTTACGCTTTATCCCTAGCGAGGTAATCAGAAACACCGGAGCGCCAAACTACTGTTCCTGCATATTTCTTTCGATAAGTCCACAATGAACGTAGGTTCATAGAGCCTAAGTAGGACATAAGTAGTTATGCCCTCGAGAGGTCTCCATAATTTCTAAGAATATTTTCCAGCAAGTATCTGATAGCTTCAGGCTTCATCGCCCATAGTGGAGTAGTACATTGCGTGTTGAGTGGCAAAATCAACGCCATACTTCGTATACCAGAACGAGGAAAATTAAACTAATTTGAAATATAATCATTCCTACAGGTGGGAATCCAACCCACAACCAATCGCGCTTACAGCGCTTACTGTAAGATAGACGCTGTCCCACTGAGCGATGACGGTCACAATTAAAGTAATAGACAGCCTTAATTAAATATGCAGTACCTCCAATAGTGAAATTTCATTATTAATTATCTCAAAGTAGTAAGAAATCTTGTTAGAGCGTTCTGATATATTATTCACTAATATACATGCTAAAGATTTAAAACGACAGTGTTGCGGGATGCTGGCCAGGTCCCTTTCTGAAAAAGGGTCTTTCAGCAAAATATCCGTAACACAGGTAGGCTCAGTCTAGAAAAGAGTATTTTTCATATATATTTATTTTTTATCTTTACACTTTTACTCCCCATAGTAGAGTAGGAGTATTTTATGTCATAACACTCCGTATTTCACTTTCCGCCGTATTGGAGCATTACGAGTTGAGTAATAGAATTCAATTTGCATTGTCATAAGATCATAAGATCTTGAATTTTAAACGGATTAATCGCTTATATTTTAGTTGTCGAAAACATATTTTTGAAATCTCAAAATTTCAGACACCTTACAGTAGTCCATATTTACTGGTAGACTGGGATGGCATTCGTCAGTTGGTTGATACAAAAATTAAAAAATAAATGGCGGTAGATTGATATAATTAGATTTAAAAAAAATATTTAAAATTAAACATAGTAATACCCTCGAGTGGTAATCGGACCCGAAACCGGTCGCGTTTACAAACGCTGTCCCACGACCGGCCTCATTTTTCTTATATATATTTCCTAATATATGTTAGAGAGTGCTTTTAGACCCCACTTATCAACCCACTTAAAATATTTCTACTTATAGATTAAAATCATCGTGGTGCTGTAGAACAGCATCTGACTGTCAACGGTGTTGACGGTTCGAGTATCATTTAAATAATACTATATAAATTTTTATTACGACACTAAACAAACTACGGTGTAGAGTTCCACGACTAAACACGCAATTCGGACGGTAAGCGGTAAAACTCTCTGTCAATAACTAAATAAGCATATAGAGAGTATATTTCTTATACCTAAAATAATTTCAATCAAAAAATCTGTTTTATAACGAATAAATTCTTCTGACTATAAGATACAAAGAAAAGCTTTAATTAAAAATCAAATACAGCCCTTTTCAATATTCCAGTAAAACCTTAAATATCATTAACCATTAACCATCTATTGTTAAAACCTATTGCTTCTAAGAAATATAAACAAAGATAAGTCACATAAAAACAAGTACATAGTTTCATGCCTTCGCTTGTATTTAAAGACAACCTAGTGTCAAGACATTCCCTTAACTGCCTTTCGCCTGAAATCGAGATATTGAGTGTCAAATGATGAACTCAACGCCGCACTTTATCTTGCCTGAGCGGAGATATCATTTTTTTTGTCAAATATAACCATTCTTTCGAATGGAAATATCAATAATTTGAAATAGACAATAAGTACAAAAATTAATTAATTAATTCTGACGTCCCTAACTAAGCGAGTCCTTTGACGGTAATCGGATGGTGGGTATATAAATAAAATTAATCTCTAGGAGGCTATAATTAGAGTCCACTTTACTTTGTATGTCTAAGAAATTAACAATCGAGTCCTTTGTTGAAGTATAATCTGTTTGTGCGAAGGAGTTGAAATGGTAACGATACCAAAGTATGATAAGCTGGTACTTGTATATTAAATTTTCACTTTAAAAAATCAATTAATAAAATTAAAAAAATATTGCACGTTTTGTCTTATCTGGTATGAATTGAAATCGAACCCACAACTATCGTTTTTACAGTCAAACGCTGTCCCATTGTGCAGCGTTATCCTTGGAACAAAATGCGGCGTTGAGTTTCGCCTCTCAATATGTAAGGTCTTTATAAAATTAAGAACGCAGTATCCGAAGGCAAATCCTAAAGCGCTGTGAAATGGTGATTATTTTAAAAATTCGCCACTTTAGCGCAGTTGTAACAACGACATTACGAACGATAATAGTGCTTTCGATTTCCCCTTATTCAAATATTTTCCATTTACAAGAACTCTTATGATATCACGTACTTTTTTATATCAAATCAAAATGAAGTAAAGCACAGCTAGATAAATAAATTACTTACATGTTAACCGATTAGGGAGTTTATCGCGTTGTAGAGTGTATCGCTCGGAACAGTAACTGGAGCTTATAAAATGTAGCCTTGAGAGGCTCTTTTTAAATGCACAATAAAAACTTGAAAATCCCTATAGCCGTTAAAATGCTAATCTAAATACAACTATGATATTTTAATTCCAGTCTCAGACGTAAGCCGAAACCCGAAAGCGAAGTTCTTAATTACAACTTGTGTTTGACAGAGTGCTGGTTAATTTCGACCAACTCCGACCCCTGTGACTGGGTCTTTGTCACTAATAAAGGACTGTCAATTTATGAAAGTTTTATTTTTTTTCTTTTATATATTGTTATATTTTGTGAGCTTTTTCGACTTTTGTGATTTTTTTTTAAATTACTGTTTATTTTATTTATTTATTTTTTTTGTTTTTGCCTTCACACTTTTTATCCTTTACAGCAGAGTTGACATAAAGTACCTAGTGTGGAGACACTCCGTATTTCGTGCGTGTTGAGTGGCGGAACTCAACGCCGAACTTTGTCTTTTTCACAGCGAGGCAGTGACAATTTAAATGTAATCGCTCCCCCGAGTAGAAATCAAATCCACGACCGATTTCGTTTACAGTCAGACGCTGTTCCACGGCACCACGACTGGCCACATTTATTTAATTTTATATAAATGTTTTAAACAATCGTTTTTATTGTTAAAAATATATGGTACCTATTATTAGCTGCTTTAGAGCTTTCAGAATAAATTCAGATATTTTATTTGCAGACCATCGAAACGCAGAAGAACTACGTCTGACTGTAAACTCGATCTGTTATGAGTTCAATTCCCGCTCAGGGAAATGATTAAATTTAATTTATTTTCATATTAAGCCAAAACACAGTGTTAAATTTCGCCAATCAACACGCAATGTTTTAGCAAAACAAAAACAATTGGAAACACTGAAAACGTCTTTTGATTGAGACAGTGGCCTCTATATATATTATCAAAAAGCTTTCTTTACAACTATTAATAAGAAATAAACTTTTATCTAACAAAACCATAACATGTCACGAACAGAAACAATAAGGAAACAAACTAAAGCTCACGTATGTCGGCGATATTCAAAGACAATGTGGTAGAGATACTGTAGAAAGAGCAAAACTTTTGTTGCCCTCTTTTTCATATTGATCCTGCCTTCCTTGCCCTGTCCCGTAAATCATATATGTAGTGACCCATCCTCACTTCGCTCAGGCGTCAACGACGATCTCTTTATTCGAGAATTTAAGCAAAAACAATTTGGTTTAGGTTATCTATATAAATAAATAATACGTGAAAGAATAGCATTTTTTTGTAGAGGCCGGTCGTGGCGCAATATGATAGCGTCTGACTGTACACACGATCGGTTCTGGGTTTGATTCCCACTCGAGGAAAAAATTATATTTAAACTATTTTGACTTTCTCGCTTTCATAAGACAAAGTACGGCGTTGAGTTCCGCCACTCGACACATTAATTGAATTAGGCAGAAAGCGAAATATGGTGTGTTTTGACACCTAAGTACTTTCTGTCTACCCCGCTATGCGGGATAAAAGCGTGAAGCTAAAAAGAAAAAACTACATTTTACGAATGTTATGAATGTATGAAACAATATACAATTAATATGGACTAAAGCAAGTTAGGAAAATATTACATTTGTATTAATACATTAAAATTAGATATCTATAAGAAATAAGTCTATTTTTGTGTAATTTCTTTTTCTTTTTAAACTATTTTTATTAAAGAAAAAGGAGGCAACGAGTAGAAGGGCCACATGATGTGTAAAAGGTCATTTTCGTCCATAGACGTTAGTTATAGATGCGTTGCCGGCCTTAGGATGGGAAAGCACTATCTCTTAGTAGCATTGACTGCCAGAACTGTCGGAACCACCATACTCTGAGGGAAAAGGTATATGAGAATAGGGAAAGTTGGCTTATATGACATCGAACCGAAACATAACATCAGATATTTGGCGGATGCATGGGTGGATGGTTTTTGTCATGATAGTGGTCGCGAGCCATACAGAGGACTAACCTCCTACCACAAAATTACCGCGATACCCGCTACTTACTGTGTTCTACCCCGTCCCCTCACAGGGGACTCATTTTATTAGGACCATTTCATTTTATTTTATTATAACAAAAAAAACAACAAATTTTATACACACACTCTATTATGTTTGACCGACACTTTTGTGTAAAGTGACACTCTACTCTAATACTATACTATATTATATTATAAAAATGAAAGTGTATTTATTGGCAATACTACATATAAAGAGGATGACAGAACCCACAGGCGGTCGCGTTTATAGCCAGACGTCCTACGGAACGACTGGCCTCTTATGTATTAGATAATCTTATTTAATATAAAAGCTGTCAACGGAGTGTCTTGACTCTAGCTTTTATTTGACAATATTATGGAGGATAAAGCATGAAGCTGGCTTTTATAATATTATGATAAATTCTAATAGAGTCTAAACTGAAATAAGCGCTTCCAAGTATTTTTACGATCTTATTTAAGTCCAAGGAAGGTTAACGACGTCAAAAATATGTAACATGAATGGTTTTGATTCACACTTAAAGGAGTGATTATATTGAAATAATTTTCAATTTCCTGCTCTTATAAGACAAAACGCGGCGTCGAGTTCCGCCACTCAACACGGAACTTCTCGATTTCATACAAAAAGCGGAGAACTGATTGTCTTAATATTAGGTTTTCTCTGCCTACCCAGCTACGTAGCTCAAAGGGAACCTAAAACAAATATAAAAATGTAAGGAAAGGTAACAATTTTATTTTCCCATACGATTACCCAAAATCAGTAAGCTGAAGTGGCAATGGGCTGGTCACGTCTGTCGCAGGACCGATGGCCGTTGGAGCAGACGAGTCCTGGAGTGGAGACCGCGTCTTGGCAAACGTAGTGTAGGACGCCCTCTGGCCCGCTGGACTGACGACATACGCAAGGTTGCCGGAGCAGGCTGGATGAGGGTTGCGGAGGACCGGGATGTTTGGCGCAAACTTGGGGAGGCCTATGTCCAGCAGTGGACTGTGATTGGCTGACGACGACGATACGATTATTCGTGTATGTCAAAACAGGATTATATCTGTCAACGCTTACAAATTAACTACTATGTAATGATCATAACTTAGACTATGAAATGATAAAATATTTATGAACAAACTTCGTGTATTGACATAAATTTCTAAGAACACGCCAAAAATGCTAGAGGTCACCGTGGTACAATGGGACAGCATCTAACAGTAAACACGATTGATTGTTGGTTCGATTTTCGCTCGAGGAAATAATAATTAATAGGAAATAATATTTTTGTCATATTTAAATTTCGTTACTCAACACGCAATGTCTCGAATTCGAGCGGAAAGTGCAGAATAGTGTCTTGATACTAGGTTCTATCTAACTAGGTAAAGCTCGAAGCTAGAAAAAAAATACATTTTCCGCAAATCGATTATCGATCGATTGCGTTTATTTTTAGGTTCTTTAAAGGATATCTAGTCCGGGTCAGCTAGTATGTAGGTAAGTTTATACAGAGCTTCTATTAAGATGCATTTCTAGTCGGTAGACTAGATCATAAAATACACTGTTTACAACACAGTACACAGTGAAAATATAAAGATACTGGTTTATTTGCTTTTCACAATTTTTTTAACTTTAAATTTTTTTTTCCCGCATAACAGTCTAGACCAGAAGTACCTAGTGGAGTACCAAGACACTATGTCAGATTGGAGACATTGTCTGTTGAGTGGCGGAACTCAACGCCGCGCTTTGTCTTACTAGAGAGAGGGAATATAATTTAAATATAATCATTCAGACATTGTCCCACTGCGCCGCAACTAGCCTTAAAGTATTCTTGTGTATAATATCTAGAAATCATTATTTAAATAGTGTCTATGTCAAACGTTATGACTTTTACCAGGATGACTAAAGTAAAGAGAAAATAGGTTTTTAGGCGGTTTCGCGTTTATTAATATTATTTAAGGGTAATTATTGTAAGGGTTGAAATCGGCTTCGAAATGGTATCAATATATATCATATATGTACCTGCTATTAACGGGTGACCCTTTCATCCACATTAAGTTAACAAAACTGGTCACGTGCGAATCGGACTTGCAAGTAGAGTTCCGTACATTAAATGGTTCTATTTAAGGATATCTCAAGTATTGTAGCCATTTAGCCCTATTTATAGTAAGAGCAGTATCAATAGCACTGGCCTTTAGGATCTTCTATTTACGGAACTCTGAACGTTTATTTTATTAGTCACTTTATAAGCTTAATGTTGTTTTTTTAGCTTCACGCATTAATCCCTCATAGCAGGGTAGATAGAAAGTACCTAGTGTCAATACACTCCGTACTTCACTTTCAGCCGAATTAGAGATATTATGGTATTGAGTGGTGAAACACAACGCCGTACTTTGTCTTACCAGAGCGAGGAAGTGGTAGTAATTTAAATATGATGTCGGCGCTGTCTTACTATGCCACGATCGGCCTGTCTCTTAATGATGTTATTGTATGAAAATTAAATATTATACTTTAAATCAAAGTATTCTAAGCGTGGCGTAGTGGGACAGGGTCAGACTGTAAAAGTGATTGATTATGAGTTCGCTTCCCACTTGGGGGAATAATTATATTTAATTTAAAATAAAATCCTCGTCTCTGCTCTGGCAAGACAAACCGCGGCGTTAAGCTCGCCACTAAACATACGATTTTGCGCGGAAAGCAAATTTAACGTGGAAAGGAAATTTCAAATATAACATTAAATAGAGTGGAGTAGACATATTACTAACTGATCACCTTAGCTCGTGGACATCAGCAACATTAGAGTTGCAGATACGTTGCCGGGATTTGAATGGAAGTGAAAGGAGATGGTAGTGGCCTCGATGACACATTTATCCGTATAGCAGGATAATCAGAGAGAATCAGAGAGAGTTGTCCACTTTCAATGCAACCTAAGCATTGCTTATTGACTGGCAGAACTCATCGCTATACTAAGTGTGACATCGAACCAACAACCAATCACGCTTACAGTCAGACTCATTTCCATTGTGCCCTATCATAAAATTAACAGCTTAAAGCAATATTATAAAATGAAAAGAAAATCTATACAGGGGTGATTATAGGGGTCAATTAATAGGGGGTCGAAAGTTGCTACGCGAGGAAGTATCTTTGGACTCCTTGTTAGGAAAATTAAACGGACAGGTGAAATGAAATTTAACAGTTACAATATATATAGCAGAAAATTAGTATTTTTAAATTTTGTTATAATAAATACATTAATGTTATTTTAATTCCCATTCGGGGTAAAAATTATTTTTAAAATTTATTTTCTTTTCTTCTCTCTGGTAAGAGAAGCTGCGGCGTAAAGTTTGCCATTCAACACGACATTCAACATTCATTTGCCATGTCTTAATTTTAGAAGGAAAGCTGTCACCTGAGTAACTTGAAATTAGATTGTCTTTGACTACTCTGCTATACGGAATAATAATATGCAAAGCTAAAAAAATTATACATAAAATAAATTTTAAAAAATACAATTATATACATATTACCGCCGGTCGCAGTGGGACAGCGTCTGACTGTAAACGCGATCGGTTGCGGGTTCAATCCCACTCGGGGGAGTGATTATATATAAATTATTTTTACTTCCTGGCTCTAGTAAAAGATAAAGTGAGTTCCACCATTCAACATGCAATGTCTTGAATTCGGTGGAAAGCGAAATTCGGAGTGTCTTGACACTAGGTACTTTCTGTCTACCTTGCTATGTGGAATAAAAGCGTGAAGCTAAAAAAAATAATATACACTATACCTGTACACCTACCTATACACTCTACCATGCTTTTGACGTACACTTTTGTGAAAAGTGACATACACGTTGCTAAGGTTACATGTATTTTCGCGTCAAAAGTCCTCTAGCTTTAATAAATTCCTTCCTCATTTCCCAAAAAATAGGCTATTTTCGTAAAAATCTCAACGAAACATAAACATGATTTACGCTTATAAATTAAACGCCACGTTATTTTGATGTTCACGTAAAAATAGAAACGCACAAAACGATCGTAACATTCATTTTCAGTTATAAAGAACTGTTTTATATCATGGACGGTAAACAAAATGTTCATTTTCATTATTTTTACTTCATACATTTTCCTTATACTATGAATAGACTATGATAAATTCAAGTTGTTTCAGATTTAAAAACGATAGAGAACTTAGTGTCAGTCTTGACCAGCCAATGCCTCTATTTCGTAAATTATAAACATTAATTATTAAATAAAATTATGAACATATAGTATAAAATATAGTTAATCCTATTGAAAAATAATATAAATTAAAAAAATATTTATTTAATTTTTTTATTCTTACTGTTTCTAAAATAATATCCTTTGAATAAAATCCAGTCAAAAAAGGGCTTATAACCAATGTCTCTATTTCGAATAATGGTAAACGGAGTGTCTCGACACTAGGTTCCATTTGTTTACCTAACCTAGTGTATTTTATCCTGTAAAACATTTGTATTTAGGAGTAAACGTCTTGGCGTATTGTATAAAGGAATTTTATAAGACGTGTAAGACCAGCTTTTGTTAACTTTTTGCGAATATTATGCTGACGGATCAGTATGATTATTGGAACAAATAGCACAGAGTTTAAAAAGATAGGAAAATATATACAATTATTACAATAAACATTATACACTATCTATATAGTGATGACATGTATATGTTTTCTTCTTACTATATCAAAAGTATAAAGATAAGCAAACAACACTTGATATCCTTTATACGGACAGAAAGTAAAGACCAGAGTGCCTCACTAATTAGAGATAAGGGAGATATAAATACGGAGACGATTATATGGGAAATTAAAATATATACATTTACTTATAAATGAATAATCTATCAATAAGCGTCTGACTGTAAACACGATGGGTGTGGATTTAATTCGAACTTGAAGGGACTATATTTAAACGGAATTGATTTCTCACAATAGGAAAAAGCGCGGCGTTGAATTCCACACAATTTTTGAAATTCGAGCGGAAAGCAGTGAATTGAGCGTCTTGGCACTAAGTTCATCCGACTACCCTGCTACGCGGGATGAAGCGTGAAAATTGTTAATAAAATATTTCCTAAGTCAGATTCCACGCCACGTTTACGGTTATCTGGACTTTATTGTATAGAATTATGGGGCCCTTCGTCATTAAATGAATATAGGTTAACGCTTTACAAATATCTGACATAAATTGCAGACGGCTCTTATTTTTTTTAATGATCGAAAATGCGATATAAAAAAATTAAACGAATCCATCTGCATTCAAATTTTTAAACGTTTTTTCAAAAACGTATAAAAAAATAAATTTATTAATTCAGTAATTAATTTTAAACATAGATTTTTAATATACTTTTTGCTTTTTTATATGACTCTTTCATCAAAAAGAGTCAAGAGATAAAATTCACTTGTGTGGTACGTTTCCATGTACCTTAGGAAATAAAAAAAATAAAAAAATTAAATTCTTTATTTAAATTGCTGTGTGCCTGTGCGTGTGCTTTATATTAATAGACTAAAACTTAAAAGAGTCTTTTTAAGTTTAAGTCTACTAACATAAAAATGTCAGTGTTGTCAGTCAAACAATAAGCTTTCACGGGATCGACAGGCATTTCTACTAAGAGCCAGTGATAAATTGAGTACATTTAAAATATAGTATTACAAGATGTTCATAACGATTATTAGCTTTTAAAAAATATTTTTACGGATTAGACGGATTCTATGAGGCGCAGGTTTGAATCCCGCTGCGTTTAAAATGTTATATACTTTTTTTTATTATTTCTTGAATAATAAAACATTTTGTGAAATATAGCTTATAAAGACTTGCAAAATAACACAAAAGTATAAAACATTGAATCATTTATAACAATATATGTTTCAAAACGAATCACATTTAACCTTCCGGTTAGTTATTACTTTACTTGTTTGCTTTCGCTTAAATAAGTAGCTTTGCGAAGTTGTAACATAATGTAACATTAATGAAACCCTAGTCAACTTTCTAGTCTGTTGGGAGCTTGGGAAAAATAATTAAGCGAATAAAAGTATAAATCTTTATTATTATACCAGCGATATGAAGGTACTTTCTCTCTCTTTTGGTACTCTGTTCTCCGCTTTCAAATCAAATTTGTTAAGTCGCGGAACTCAACGCTGCAACGCTTTATCTTCTAAAATTGAACCGGTGAAATCAATACCGATCCCGATTAAATATAATAAAAAAAACTGTTCTTTACTAGTTTATAGAACTAAATGGTAGAAACGTTTTTATTTTAACATATTCACCAAAAGGGATTTGCACCCATTAGAGGATTTTCGAAATTTATACAGAAACGAGATAAAGCTAGAAATTGGGGTTAAGGATTCTGTCATCAGCAATACTGTCTAAAATTCAAAAGGGATGAGAATTTTTATTTGAATTTAGCATACTAATGTTCAATACGTCCAATACTGTCGTTTTCTTGCAACTATTATAGTCATAGTTACAATTTGTGACTAATACCTATGCGGAATAATACGTGAAGCTGATTATTTCAGCTGACATGCACATGTAGGCTGACAGCAATTGCCAGATGGTCAAAAAATATACAGTCTAACAACAGAGAACGGACTGTACTCCGCTTTTTGTCAAAAATTGAGACGTTGCATTGAGTTGCGTAACTGTGCTAAAATAAAAATTATTTTAATTAAAACTATTTATATAACGGATTAATCGCGTATAATTTAGTATTCGAAAATACATTATTGAAAACCCCATGTTACGAACACTTTACGGTGGTCCGTGATCACAGTTACAATCTGCCTGAAACAATGAACTATTGTAAAGTAAGTTTAGAATAATTTCATTAAAAATACGAAAATAAGCGAAAATCTAAAACATTATTAAATATTATCATTTTATTTACAGTCATATACTGTTCCACTCCGCTTCCTTTGAGATAGTCTTTAATATGTTACTAAGTTCAAACTCCCTCATATCCTTCCCAAATTCCATTACCTTCAAGACAGACATGATCTTACATTTTATATATACATAAAAACGATCTCTAAAACGCACAAGCTAGGAATCTAAAATTTAAATATGAAACGTTTCATTTCACTCATTCACCGAAATAATTTAACCAGATGTTTAGCATCTCAATCCAAATCAAATTACGCTAATATTTGTACATAGTATGTACACATACGAGTGTGTATGTACATCTGCTGCGGTACGCCTCAAGTTTATTTAACTAAACTATATTTAAGGTCATCTTGCACAAACGTTATTTTTGTGATTAGTATTTTGGAATATTTTAATAAAAAAATATCATTTAACATATTTATATAACATTTTTAAAAAAACGCCTTAAACCCGTCTTTTGTGTATATTATATGAAATAGTCTATATAAAATAATGTTTTTTGTTTTTAAAGTATTATTTCCTCACTTAAGATTAGAAAATAATCGTATGAAAATTTGGACAAAGCGGAATTTGAGCCCGCACCTGTTGGAAACCATCCAAGCGCTGTAACCGCCAAGCCATGCGTTCTAATACCGGCTGCATCGAAATTCTTATACGTTATGTTACATTTACGTTGGCACTCAGTAGAGATTTTTACAAATTTCTGCTACTCACAGATTATTAAGAAATAATCGTTTGGCCAGAGAGAATGCTATTTATTTTAGTATTTTACTATTTTATTGGAGCTGACATTGTACACAACGCAAATAAGTAAGGCTTAGCGGTCCGGGCGCTTGGATGGATGAAATGTATTCTAATTATAAGTGTGGAATAATACTTTAAAAACAATAAAACAAATTTTATGTTCATTATTGCATACAATTTAAATAAATATAAACAAAAGGTGGATTTAACGCTACAAACCATTCTCTACTTAACAAACTGTTTTGTAAGAATTGTATATAGAAAAAAAATGTTACACAAATATATATAAACACATATCACATGACAGCTCTCCTGATGGACTCGGGAAAGTGATTAGAGCCTTATACTGAGAAGTCAATTATACAGTACTTTCCTAATCCAATTAGGCAAAAGAGTTATAATAATAAATGGGGAGGCAGCAAGACAGCGTCTAACTGTAAACGCAATCGGCTGTGGATTCAATTCCTACTCGAGAGAATTATTATATTTAAATTATTTTCATGTCTTCGCCCTGGTAACACAAAGCGTGGCGTTGAATTCTGCCACTCAATACGTAATGGCTCAAATTCGGCGGAAAGCGGAGTACAACTACCTTGACATGACGTGCTTCCTGTCTACCCTGCTAAGCGAAATAAAAGCGTGAAATTAAAAAAAGATGAAGAAAAAAGTACCTTAACTAGGTCATCTCTGATGAATATTTCTAAAAAATAATTTTTAATTCTACGTTTAGTAAAAATCTTTAGAAGTTTTTAAAATGTTCAGTACAGAAATAGTTTATCGCTTATTGCTTATAATTAGAATAAGCTCTTAGTAGTTTAATCTCGGTATTTTCATTACCAGCTTATAAGGTCTTCCGGTTAGGATATCGTTATACTAAACTTATTGAACGTTTGACCTTTAAAAAATATTATATACTCGTTATATATAAGAAAAATATAATAATTCGCTACAAAAACTAGAACAAAACACAAATCACTTATAATAAAATCTCTTGTAGAGTTCAAATAAAACATATTTAATATATATATATATATATATATATATATATATATATATATATATATATATATATATATAAATATATATATATATATATATATATATATATATATATATATATATATATCAGATATTAATAGACTGGTTGATTATCAAAGTAAAATTTTACTGTTTTATATTCTTATACGACGTTTGTGCGTTAAGGAAAGCGTTTCCAAAGCGTGTTATCATTTATGAAACCATTAATATGGTTAGAAACCATATTAATGGTTTCATAAATTATAACACGCTTTGGAAATGAAATGCTCGCTCTACTCTATTTAAAATGTATCATTGTCACTAATAAATTCTGCAAATTTTTGGTTAGCACAAAAAAAAAGGAAGTCCCGCTGAATTTCTTGCACAGGTTTTTCTCAGGTTTGAAGAATTAACTTTCTTGAACTGATGGTAAATTATTTAACTTGTTATTTTTATTTATATCTTATTTTACTTCTTATTTTGAATAAAATTATACAACTTTGACTTTAGCTTCGGCTTTGACTTTGTCTTTGACCTCAGTCAGTCAATACTTTAGTCAGTCACAACTTTCATTCGTCAGTAAATCCGTTTGAAAGAATTTTATATATACAAAATAGTTAAAAATAATTTGACAAATGTATAAATAGAAATCAACATACAAGATATATTGAAAATATTTCAAGTTCATCCATTAGGAGGAAATTGGATAAGTTGATCAGTAATTAAATTAGAAAGGATTACCTTTCTATAATAATAGAGGTATGAACATGATTCATTGAGAGAGCATTTGACAAAAATATACAATACACTATGTATATAATATATGTCATAGATTTACGCGCTTAACATAGTGTTGTTAATTATAATGTTTAATATAATGTTAATTATAATATTAAAAAAAACTTTAAAGACAGCGGTATTTGAACTCACGATTTCTGGAAACCATCCAAGCCATGACCCTATGGCTTAGCAGTCAAAAACCGCTAAGTCATAGGCTCATGGGCGACATCAGCAACCAGATATAGATGATATAGATGTTGCTAATTAGAATATTGGTACAATTCTTTAATAGAGTAATATGCGGTGGCATGTACATATAAATGAAACTATTCTAATTATCATATTATTGAAAAATATGCAATCCAGAATCTATGGGAAGTATTTGTTTGCGTATGTACCCCAAAATTTTATAAAAAAATATATTCCTTTATTTAGTTCACATTGATTTTAATTATAATTGGGGGACCCATAAAAATACGTGCAGTGGGACAGCATCTGACTGTAACACGATCGGTTGTGGGTTCGATCGCCACTGGGGGGAGTGATTATATTTAAATTATTTTTACTTCTTCGCTTCTGGTAAGACAAAGTGCGGCGTTGAGTTCCACCACTCAACACGCAATGTCTCGAATTCGGTGGAAAGCGAAGTACGGAGTGTCTTGACACTAGGTACTTTCTGCCAACCCTGCTACGCGGGATTAAAGCGTAAAGCTAAAAAAAACGTTATTTTTTTCTCTCCCATTTCATTTCGATATAACTGTCCTCGCGATTGACTACTTTGATTAGATTTGATATTGTTGTTATTATAAGTTATTATTATTTTAATTTCTTTTTATATAAATAGGTTGCGTCAGGAGCCGGTTATTTTTTAATGGTATTTTCATCTTGCTCTATATATAGAAATTTTACTATATAATCTGGTCAGTTTATACCTGTGAAAATATATGTGAACGGAGATAAAATTAATTCTAAATTTTGAATATTACGTGAATGCGTCATTAACATAATTGACGTTTAATTCATTAATAAAAGTCAAGTGATTTTTATAAAACAGCCTTATATGTAAAATATTTAGTAATTATAGTTATTCTAATGATATATTAAATATTATATGAAAAGCTTTTTACAGTAAATAAAACTGTTTTTCGACCTCATTAGTAGCTTGTTAGTATTTTTATGGAAAGTAAAAGATTTCTACTTCAAAAGTCTCAAGACCCTCTGTATTCCACAATCAGCTTAAAATTTAAATATTGCATACTAGTGGCGGAACCAAACGCCGCGTTTTCTCTTATCAGAACAATTTAAAATATTATTTTTTATATAATATCTTTATTCCTAGTACCTAGTATAATACCTTTATTTCTATTCAGAGAAGTCTCTGAATGGGGAACGAACTCACAGCCTTTCTCTCTTAAGAGACTGATTTTTTTACATAATGATTTTTTTAATACAATTCACAGACAAAACTTAGTACAAAAATAGATATCAATTTAATAAAATAAACCCTACAATGTATTTATCTAGTACACGGCCTACTTCGCTCTGTCAATTAGTACTTGATAAATGTCATTGTTTATAGGTACACGATTAATGATCTACCGAAAAGGGCCGGCTTCAACGCATTAGCAAATTGATTGGAATTTTGTTGAAATTCGAATTAATTTGTAAGATTTTTGTTAGTTAAGTAATCATAAACCTTGATGACCTCTTTGATGCGGTGGTTATGAGTTCATATTTTTCGTGTTAAATATGATCAATGTCTCGCAACACCTGATGTCTCAATTTTAATGGAAAACGGAGTACAGAGTGTCTTTTACTTATTTATTTGTTTGGGTCACCAATCATTTTTACACAATGAAATACAATAACACATACAATATCATATGTCTTGACATTAGGTACTTACTATCGACCCTGCTATGCGAAAAATAGCGTAAAGCTAAAATTTTTTTTATTTGAAAAACTATTTTGTATGTAATAGTCACTCCTGGGAACTTTTGTATTTTAAGTATTATAGCATGCTGATTGACTTTCAACAAAAGGCACTTTCCGGTTAATGCAATGTTTTTTAATGATAAATTTAAAAAAAAAATTGAGTACGTGATATATATAGACACTTATAGAACTTAGTGTCTCTATTTTGTAGAGAGTGAGAATATCCAGTCAAAATTTTGTCAAAATATTCCGTTAGCTGCCTTCCTCCTGAAATTGAAACAGTGGCGAACTCAACGCAGTGCTTTGTCAGAGCCAAAATAAAAATCAATTTAAATTATAGTAATCCCTTCGAGTGGGAATCGAACCTACAAGCAATCGCATTTACAGTTAATAATACGATGAATATCACTTTTTACCATTTCTTAACCTAACAAGCGTATTTTTTTTTAATTATTACTGAACATAATTGAACAATTCTAAGTATAGAGTTGCCATAAGCCATGTTAATTGGCGACAGGGAAAAAGCTTCGTAAATCGAGAAACAAAGATAAAAACATATAGATATTCTGTTTCCTTTTTTATTACTCATTGTAATTTTGTCCAGATTTAGTCCAGTTAGGTCATATATAAACATGTATAGTATTTTTATAGTCCTCTTACTGTAATCGTGCCAAAAAATCTATGCCTAAATACACTTAGTCCAGTCATTTGTTATACTTGATCACAATGAATATAAATCATTTTTTTTATCTTCACGCTTTTATCCCGCTTAGCAGGATAGACGGAAAGTACCAAGTGTCGAGATATTTCATACTCCGCTTTCCACCGAAATCGACAAATTGCATGTTTAATGGCGAAACTCAACATCACGCTTTATCTTACCAAAGCGAGGAAATAAAAATAATTTAAATATAATCATCCCCCTGAGCGTTTACAGACGGACGCTGCCCCACTGCGGCCCCCGGCACCGGACCTCTAAATCGTATTATGAAAAGAGGTGTACTATTGTTTTATACTTAGGAAAGTCAATGTCACTGCTTTACGCTTTTTCGCGCAGAGTCAAAGAACCTAATGCCAGAGCACTCAGTTCTATGTTTTCTAATTTAATGAAATCCTTTCAAGATATGCCTTTTAAACGAGAAAATAGAATTTTATATATATATATATATATATATATATATATATATATATATATATATATATATATATATATATATATATATATATATATATATAGTAAACAATCAATTTTTTTAACTTTTTTGTTTGTTTTTACAAACATTTATATGCAAACAACAACAATTTATTAAACCCATAAATCTTAATAAAATTCGGTACAAATATTGAGCAATACACCAGGGTAAAAATATTGAAGAAATCTATAATTTTCAAGTTTTGGGATAAAGGAATATTTATTGTAGGTATAAGGAAAATACGCTTTGCTTTTAATTAAGAACCAAAGATTACAAATAAAACTATTTTATACTGATTAATTGCGCATGGTACTCGAAAATACCTTTTTGGAAACCTGACGCTTAGAATATTTAACAATAGTCCGTGGTCACGGGTAAACTGAAGTGGAAATTGTATGTCGGTTGATAAAAATATTATATCAATCTATCGCCATCTGTTTCTTAATTGCCTCGCGTACTGCGCTGGATTCTTGTAGAATTAGCTAACTGTATCTTTATGTATATATATATATGTAAAATCGCAAAAATCAAACAACTTGTTATAAGGCCCGAACACATAACCGTCGCTTATATAATCAAAACTATTTCACAAAACCACATTGGTGTGTTTTATAGACATTTATGTATACTAATAGGTCGTTAACACGCAAAATTCAAGTAGACTAACACCCTAGTGTGTGCAGTATTTACTTTATTAAGAAGCCGAGCCCGTCACTTCGTCCACGTGAAATTTAACATATCTGGATGTTTATTTCATAATTCCAAAAGAAAAGTAGCCTAAGTACTTACTCCTTTTTCCACCAGTTATCTATTTACCAGCAAAAGTCCTGTCAAAATCGGCCTAGCCGTTCCAGAGATAATAGATAAACTGTAAAAGGTATTGCTTTGGCATATAGTAAAAAACTGTTATTTTAAATAACAAACAGAACCTCTAATAACAATTTTATGAGGCTTCGGTATTATTATAAAAAATATCAAGCCTCTGCAATTCTTCCTTTATGCAAATTCCCACATAAAAAATAGAGTCTAAAGTAACTTCGCGTACATATTAATATATATATATATATATATATATATATATATATATATATATATATCTTAATGATATATATCTTAAATTTATTATATAATATTTAAAAAAGGTAAACGGTAACTACCATACAAATCTGACGTAGGTTATCTGTAAGACCTAAATTACACAGACAATTAAGATAAGAGTTATTGAGTAAAAAAGACATTAAGTGCTTGCACCCGAATACGAACAGCTATAAAATAATAATTTCACTTTAATGTTAAAATTTATTATATAGATAAAAGCAATTATGATGAGTATATACAAAAATAATCGTCAAACTGTAAACGATATGGATATGAGTTGGATTCCTACTCTAGGATGTGTTTATATTTAAAATTTATTCTCATCATTCCGCTCTGGCAAGACAAAATGCGGCGTTGAGTTCACACCTCTACCCGCAATGTCTCGATTTCAGTCGAAAAGCGGTAAACAAAGTGTATTGACACTAGGTTGTCTCTAACTTCCCTGGTTTGCGGGATGAAGCATAAGGCTGTTTAATCTTTGTCATTTTCAAGCAATTTGCTTAAATCTATTCGTTATCAAAACGCTATCGTAATGATAGTTTGTGTTTTTTTTAATCTTCAACTTAAGGAAATAATAACATAAACCGCAATTAGTTCTTCATCGAAATATAATAATATTGAGACCAGTTGTGGGGCAGTGTGACAGCGTCTGACTGTAAACGTGACCGGTTATGGGTTCAATCCCCACTCGGTGGAGTAATTGTATTTAAATTATTTTCACTTCCTCGCTCTGGTAAAGACAAAGTGCGGCGTTGAGTTCCACCAATCAACTCGCAATGTATCGACTTCGGTGGAAAGCGAAGTACGGAGTGTCTTGACACTAGGTACTTTCCGTCTACCCTGCTATGCAGGATTAAAGCGTGAAGCTAAAAAAAAGTACATATTATATTTTTATAACATATATCAAATTGACATTTTCAGTAAAAGACTCGTATATAAATCTTATCGCATATAATATTTTATCGTAACACACATATTCGAGGTTTGTTAGTTAGTAACCGCTTCAAGCTTTATCCCACATAGGAGGGTAGTCAGTGAGAACCTAGTGGCAAAATACTCCGTTCACTATTTTCTGCCCAAAATAGGGACATTGGGTATTGTGTAAGGGAATTCAATGTCACGCTTTGTCCCACCAGAGCGAATAAATGATAATTATTTAAATATAATCATTTATAGAAATCGAACCCACAACCAATTACGTTCCCAGTCAGACGCTGTCCCACTGCACCACAATGGTCTGGCCCTACCTAAAAATGTATACTTTATCACGCCATATTTACTCTATATTAATTATAATTATACTTAGTATTTGATAAATGAATAAACAATTTAAATATAAAAAAAAACAATTATCTTAAAACAATTGTTTTATTCATACAAACTTTTTAATTATTCATTAGCAACTCTCAGATCCTGTTTCCATTTCAACAATTTACACGATACGTCCAAAGGGATGGATCCATCAAAAAGTTTTGACTTGAAACAATTTGAAGCTTAATTTCGTTTCCATTGTAAAAATTGTATTACGTGTAAATATCTCAACTGTTGTTTTCTTAATGTTCTTAAGAAAATTTTTAAATTATTAAAACTTTGAATTTCGTGATTTTTTAATATTCGACGAACACGATCATTTTATTATAGGTACATCTAGTTGATAGGTTGAATTCGCCTGTGACCACGGACTACTGTAAAGTGTTTATAACTTAGGATTTTTAAAAATATATTTTCGAATAACAAAATATACGTAATTAAACCGTTTAAAATAGTTTTTTTTAAAGTTTAATTATGTTTTTATTATAAATCACAATAAAATAAGAATAAAATGTCAATGGATTTTAATCTTAACAAGTAACTTTTCTTACATAATACATTCGATTTTTTGAACTTAGGAAGTCGTTTATACCAAATTCATGTTTTTAAGTTTTAAATAGAGTCAATATTCATTTTTTTTTATAATTTTGGATTTCAAAATCATTAAAGTGCTAAGATAAAGTTCTTAGATATAACAAAAAGATTTAGACTTGTGTTAAAACATAATGTTATACATATTTTGCATGGATTTTAGAAATTACATATAGTCTGACGCAATTAAACTACGCACTTTGTCTTAATAGAGAATAAAAATGATGACGATTTAAATTTAATTAGCGAAATTGAATATCGAATCCACATCCAACACGTTTACACTAAAACGCTATTCCACTGCGCCACGCTGGCAATTTTATTAAATTAAAAACTTTGTGCAAAAGTTTCCATAGAGTAAGGTGGCTATAGACAGGCATGTGAGTACGGGTATGTAACAAATAATGTATGTAACAAATAATCCATACTTATCTATGTCTATTTGTAAGTGAAAAAAGATATAATAAGCCGCATTTGGTTTCTTTTTTTACGGACTAATGGACATTTTAAGCTGGCTCGGCTGGCTGTTCTATGTTTAATATGAAAAAAATATGCCAATCGTTATTCTTTGTCCACTCTTCGAACATTTGCAATAGATATAATATTGTAGGTTAGATTCCCATTCCCATTTCATTTCCTCGTGGGAGTGATTATATTTAAATTATTTTCACTTCCCCGCTCTGGTAAGACAAAGTGTAGCATTAAGTTTTGCCACTCAACACGCAATGTCTTGAATTCGGTGAAAAAAAAAAAGTATGGAGTGTCTTAACACTGTACTTCGCTGTTTACCAAATGTAGGTACTTTCTGTCTACGCTGCTATGCGGGATAAAAGCGATAAGCTGAAATAGAAGAAAAGCTGATATTTTGGTAATACATACCTAGACTCCCATTGTTACTTTCAATTAATATTAAATCTCAAAACAATTTAAGCTCTATGTATATATGGAAAAAGTTCACAATTGAAATGTACAGCATAATATGAAATAGCGCATTGAAAATTATTATTGTTATGTTATCATCGCGCTAGCTTTGTTGGTATTTAAACCAGAAATACTGGAAGCTCGAGTAATTGGAATTTTCATTTTCTTATATCGTCTATTAGTGAAATAGTTTACTTTTATAAAAGTACTTCACAGTAAAAGTTTCGTTCGTGACTTCTTTTGTATTTTTAATATAGAAACGGGAAATATTGTATATGAAGTGTGTATAAAAAGTATCAAATATTGTTTGTGGTGTTATGTTGGTACTCATGCCTGTCATCTATGCCGACAATATCGACCATTTTGAATGTTCAGGTATATGTGTATAGCTCGTTTTTGATGAAAGTGAGAGATATGAGTACCAACATAACGCTACAAAAAAAACTCAAAATTCAAATATATGTAACCTTAAAACCTATATATATCGAACATAAGAAACAAAAGAAAATCGAGTTATAGAGTTGTCGACTGGCGAACAATAGTAATAATAATAATAATAATAATGTGCAGATTTTCATTGCACTTAAAATGGTTATAGATAGAAAGAGATAAAGTGATAAAATTGTTTAACTATAGACATAATGTGTGCCAAATAATCGATTTTATTAAAATGTAACATTGCTATGTTCGAAATATAAAAGTCTAGTTTGGATTTTTCCTTGTTAAACATTGATTTTTTTGACTAATAGAGGATAGAGATTTCAAGAAATGAATTTTGGTGTCTCAAAGGAGGGAACCAAACATTTATTCGAGATTTGGAGGTTTTCGACTTATCAATATTCGACTTGACGAAGTTCTACTGTTAAGTACATTGGAAATGCATAATTTTGTATATAAAAGATTTATATACTAAATAAAAATTACTCAACGTATTTAAAATTACAAAATGCATACATCGCGAGATTGCAATTTAAAATATTGCTTGTAATCCTGAGTAAAATACACGTTACCTTAGCAACGAGAGTGCGTGTAATATATACACGAACGAGTAGTGTCAGAACCATGGTATTATGAGTAATATTTGATTTTGTTAAAATAATTGTCATGTATTACCATAAAATTTTAATTCTTAGTAAATTTAAAAATTTACTATAAAATAATCAAATTTACATTATAAATAATATTTATTACTTGGATCTTCGCCATTACCTCTCTCAGTGTTGGCAAAAAGTGTAAAAACCTTTATACAACAAGATAAATAACTAAATAACAATTTATAAATTATACCAAAAAATATAGAGAAACAATTTCCTTCCCCAAAACACGCATCTTGCCTTACCTTGCCAAACCTTAGTTTTATCAAAGGAAAACTAAATACTTTCTTTGGTTATTTACACTGAAAAAAGAAAACGAGAACAATGTGTTCTAGAACACTAAATATTTATGTCTAGTATAACTCTGTAGACGGAGAGAACCTAGTGTTAAGACATTCTTTTTTCTGTAAATGTCATTATATTAATATATAAAGATGTTTTTTGACTCTTTCATTCGAAAATGATGCAGATCGAGTATGATTTTTTTTTCATTATTAAAATTAATATGCTAAAGAAGTGCAGAAAGCCAATATCATATATTGTAATCTATAAGACATACAATTAATTAATAAATATTTGTTAAATATATGTTACTCTACCCTATTTATGACTATATTTCAATTATTTTCATTTTTTCGCTCTGGTATGATAATATGCACGGAGTTGAACTCCGCTCAACACGTTGCACGAAATACCTCATATTCAGACGGAAATTGGAGAACACGCCTCGGCCTTAGGTCTATAAATAATGTTTGTTTTATATAATGGGTCTGATTTTTTCATAAAGCAATTTATATTTCTATTAATTAAAGTAAAGGGAAGTAACTCTGCCAACTTTCTTAGGCAAGACTAGAAACGGCGTAAACTCCATCCTCACTACCAATACTAATACCTCGAATTCAAACTAAAAGCGGAGAGTGAGAGTAGCCGTTAGACTATGCTATATTTGGGTTAATCAGCAATTTGAAATGTTAATACAAACAAGTAATGCATAGAAATTATATCTAAACTTTTGCAAAGAATATAACTTTAAGATTACTCAACTTTATTATTTACCATAAACAATCTTACTTCAGTAAGAAAATGAAAAAAAACACCGAAATATATATCAATTTAACTTGCCGAGAGCGAAACGATAAAAAAATCATAAAATCGAAATATTAAAATTCAAAAGTTGTTTCAAAGTGTAATGAGCGGGAAAAGGTGTCCAAATAAAATAAACATGACGTTCGTGCCGGATAAATAGACAGTCATTTGATTAGCATGACGCGTTCGCTCTGGAGGATGGAATTTCCGGTAACGTTTTCGTTCTATTTTTATTTTGCATATTTAATAGGGCCTAGTCTCCCTGTTGATGCAGATGTTACGCGTTACCATGGCAACGTTTATGTTACTGTGTAAGTCAAATTGACGGTAGTGTGTCTTGTCTCTTAATACGTTTGTCTTATTAATAAAAAATTACCTTAAATAAAAACTGTACACATTATCTCAAACAAGCATCATTGTCTTTCAATTACTTTATGTTTTAAAATAACAGTGAGTTTATATCAAAAATAACTTTGAAATGAAAAATTTTAAAAGCATAGTCTGCAGCTATTTTTCTCGCAAACATTTGACAAAGCGATTCACAGTAGAATTCATAGCGCGTTCTTGCCACCGCTCGTCGCATACTTGGGAATCGGTAGATTTACTTGTTCACGTGTTTGTGTATTTTGAAGTCCAAATTCATTGTATTTTTTATTAAATTCACTCAATTAAACTTTGAATTTATTCATGAGATTTAATAAAAGCAACTTGTCGCTTCATCTGTATAAACGGGTAGACAAACAGAAGTCAATATCAAAACACTCCTTTCGCTGCTTTCAGAACGAATTTAAGACGTGTCGCGTAAGCGGAACTCAGCGTTGAGCTTTGTCTTACAAGAGCGGAATAAAGAAAATAATTTAAATTTAATTATTTCTTCAAATGGGAACTGAACTCATAACCAATTGCGTTTACAGTTAGACGCTGTCCCACTACGTCACCATGGCCTTTAACACTTTTGATTTTCAAATTCAATCCTTTTCATACTTTCAAAGAAATGAAAACTCAGAACTTACAGGTATAAGTACATATGTATGTACTAGTTTTTACGTCATCATTTTAATTATCCTTTTCCTTCACTCAACACTTAAAGTTACGTCTTAAGACCAGGATCTCTCTGACTTCGCTGCTTTATAAAAAAACAACTTAACAACCCGTTGCAAGTGTATCAATATACATAAAATATATGTTTTATTTTATTGTATATATATATATATATATATATATATATATATATATATATATATATATATATATATAATATTGATTTCAAATTTTGAACTGCGAGCTTTACGATATTTTTATTTTGTTATTACGTTTGTTGAAATTACAAATCCACTGCTATGGCATCATGTTTCTACATTCATAACAATACATTGTTTCAAGCAATAATAGCTTTTCATTATTATTTCAAATAATAACTACAATTTTGTCTCAAATGTTCTATTTTTTTTAAACCTTCAAGCTATTATCCACATAGCAGGGTAGTCAAAGACAACTCAGTGTCAAGACAATCCGTTGCTATCCGGCTAATCAAGACATCATGTTGATTAGCGTACTAAACGTCGCGTTTTGTCTTACCAAAGTGGAAAAATAAAAATAAATTTTAAACATCACAATAATTATATCCCTGCGTAGGCACCGAACCTGCAAAATATCACATTTACAGTTAGACGTTAACCATTTGCGCCACGGGGCCTTCTCGTTTTTATATTTATACACGGATAAAAGACACCTGTCAATAACAGAATGCCAACTTTCAATCCAAATTAATAACGAAGACATCGTGATTTTCGGTTGTATTGCCAACCTAACCTAACAAACTGAAACATGATTGGTCGAAATAAATCTGAAACCCTACAGATCTATAAACCACAGTATCTGCGACCCATTTTTCAGTCACCGACAGCTTCAGTTATAATAGAGAGCAACTTAGAGTATGCTTGGGAATGTCTAGATAAAGAAATATCAAATATATATGTTTTTTTTACTTTTATAACGTTCTTTATTTAGTTTTACAGTGTTACGTGACCTAATGTCAAGACGCTGCTTATATGGCGGAACTCAACTTTAATTTTTATTAGACTAGGACCAGGAGACGATTATATATATATTTATTCCATCAAGTGAAGGTCAAACTCACTACCTTTTCGTTTACAATCTTTGTTATTTACTTCCTTCAATTAAAACCAGTCAGGTTTGAAATATTGTGAAAATGCAGTGAAATAACTATACAAAAATCATAAGTCTTATCTTATTTTAACCTGTATAAAGGTATTAAGCTAGTGCCGTGCTCGCATCTTTGTCCGAGCGATCTCCATGGTTGTATATCGAGATATAGATATTTCGTTTATACTTAAATTAACAATAAAGGTTATATATAATTAATTCATATAATATCATAACGTCCTACTAAACCTTCCTTAAAAAATACACTATCTTTTACTGAAAACCGTACAAAAATCCAATGAGTAAATTTTAAGAAAATTGATCACATACAGACAGGTTTTGGGGACTTTGTTTTATAATATGTATAGACAAGCTTAAATTTATGGCATCTTGATGATTATAACCATTAAAATTGTAGTTCTTTTACACAAATTATTACATACATAACTTCGATACGCCTAATAACTTTCATTATTTAATTATACTAACACGCATGTGACACTTCTACTCAACTTTTCACGCTGAGGAGCTATCAAACTGGGCCGAAGTGAAAAATTGATGTCATTATTTCTTCAGAGACGGACAAGGGCAAGTTTCAAAGAGTAAAATATTCTTGTTTGAAGCACTTTCTTAACAAGTTGAATCGATTTACTTTGATAGAAGGTTTCAAGTGACATTTTATTTAGGGTTCAATATATAGTACGGAACCAGTTGCCTTACATAACAGATATTTGATAATTTTTATAGATTAATTCAAAAATACCGCAACCTCAGAACAATGGGACAGTATCTGACTGTTTATGCGATTGTCTGTGGGTTCAATTCCCACTCGGGGGAATAATACTCTGAACTAATAACACAAAGCGCGATATTGAGTTCGCCACTCAACACGCAATGTCACGATTCCGACCGGAAAGCTACCAATGGGTTGTCTCAACACTAGGTTGTCTCTGACAGCAGCAGGATACTGCTTACGGGATAAGCCGTGAAGGTGTGAAAAAATGATTTTTTTATAAAAATAACAAGTGGAGCTTAAAGCTGCATAAAAATAACAAGTGGAGCTTAAAGCAAGATCAGTCGTCAGAGTGCTTGGATGATTTCCAAGGGGAGAGGAGGGAGGGGCGCGGGTTGGATAGTGAGTACTATATTAACCAAAGTCTGTTCTTTATAAGCGAAGCTTACATACCTGTAAAGTGTTCGAAACGTCGGGTTTCCAAAAATGTTTTTTCGAATAACAAAATATAAGCGATTAATCTGCTTAAAATAGTTTCATTTAAAATATATAATAATCGTGAAAATCAAAGATCTAGGTTAAGTCAGCTCTTATCTTTCTTAAAAATGGTATTACCGGTAATATTTCTATAAATTACTTTCCACCTTCACATTTTTAAATAACCAATTGCTTACTAATTCTCATACCTCTGAATCTTGTGATGTCGATGCATGGTAAGAACGCAACCAACCAAATTAAAGCAACGCGTTGAGTTTCATCACTCAGTGTCTGGAATTCGGCGGAAAGCGAAGTACGGAGTGTCTTGACACTAGGTACTTTCTGTCTACCCTGCTACGCGGAATAAGATCTTGAAGCTAAATTAAAATATTATTATGGTTATAATTAATCAAGATAGCGGCCTCTCTATCATCTTTAATATTAATTTTCAACTTTTTTTGTCAATTTTACCTTTTATTCCGCATAGCGGGTTAATTTAGTAGCCTAGTCGACTACTGGTCGACTGGTTGTGCTCAACACTGCGTTATGTCTTTCTAGAGAGAGGAAATTAAAATAATTAAATAATACTCAAACACTATCGAACTTACATTCAGATTCTCGTCTATATATACGTTACTCTACAATTTTTTGTACTGTACACTATATCAAAAAATCAACAGAAAATACATTTTTTCTACTTCTCTAAAGAATAAAATAATTAACGTAGAATCCCATAAATATACAAGGGCAGTTACAAGGGCTCTAGTCACTTGTTGACTTATGTCTGTCCACTCGGCGCGGTTCGTTAAGATTTTAAATAGAAAATGAACAAATTACTGAATTAACTTGGATTTATTCAGTGTTTTGTTCTACAAATTTATCTTTGAATGTCACGTTTAAGTTTGCGTTTGTTCACGGCCTCCTACGACTAGTTTTCATATTATTTATTATTCGTTCTTTTTCATTTGTTTTTCAGCCTTTTCTCGTATAGCAGAACAGACAGGAAATGCCTAGTGTCAAAACACTCCGTACTCCGATATCCGCGGAATTCGAGACAATACGTGTTGAGTGGCGGATCTCAACTCCACGCTATGTCTCACCAGAGCGAGGAAATGAAAACAATTTAAATATATTCATTCACCCGAATAAGAATCGAACCCACAGTTCATCGCGTTTACAGCCAGATGTCGTACCACTGTCCTACGACCGGTCTCTATACGTTGCATTTAAAATGAATTTGCAGCTATCGCAGCCCAATTAGTACTAATTAGTGATTAATAAAATATTTTTAGAAACATTTTACATATTTTTTTAAATTATTTTTTACACAATTAAAACTGAAAAAGATTTAATTTAAACTTACATCATTATTTATTTAATATCTCAGTAGCGCATGTATTTTATCGCTTCGCCTATGGTGAGATAGATGCTTCTTTACATCAAATCTGGGCTCCTAGCTTTGTAATTATAATTAGCTTAAATATAATCACTCCCCCCCCCCCCAGTGGGAATCGAACCCACAACCGATCGCGTTTACAGTCAGACGCTGTCCCACTGCGCTACGACTGGCCTCAACCCGATCTTTGTAGTAATTTTAAATAAATGAATAATTACATAATTAGACAAACGCAGATCAGATTCCGCCATTCAATATAAAGCCATGTCTATATTTGTATATGAATCTTCTAATTAGTTTTCTGCTTAACAAAAGAGAGATAAGGAGCAATATAATTAATTTTAGCTTCATGCTTTACTCTAATAATGCGGTATATAAAATAAACCTTCAAGTCACTCTATTCTCCAGTAATTCATTCATCAAGTTATTCAGTATGAATACCAGACATTGCGTATTGAGTTACGGAACTCAACGCCGTGTTTAATCTCGCTAAAACCAAAAACGAAAACAGATAATATAAAATACATAAACAAACTTATTTTCCATTGAAAATTATTATATATAAAAAAGAAAAAAAAACAATTATTTATTATATCGCTAAATTAAAATGGCTACAATTATAACATTGTATTAAATAATAAATTGGAATGTCTATGAAACGTTTTGAAACATTTGTGTTCTTGACAAGCTTCGGTCTCGTTGTTAACGAATATTCCTATTAAATTAGATATTGTTAGGAATTATAAAATTAATTACTAGGTTGTCGAAAATGAGATGATTACCGGACATAAGACGTCAGAGCCGAAAATCATGGCCTTAGCAATATTTAAAAGAATATTAGACTTAATTAAAAAGATAAGCAGGTATTTTAGTGATACTAACCGCGACAAGTATCAACCTGAGAGTACAAATTTTATTCTTAGAAGTTATGATCGCTCTCAATGATGATGATGAAAACGGTTGTGGCGTAGTGGGACAGCGTCTGACTGTAAACGCGATTGGTTATTCAATTCCGACTCGGGCAAATGATTGTATTTAAATTATTTTTATTTCTTCGCTCTGGTATAAAAATCCCAGTGTTAAGTCCCGCCACTCAACCCACAATAACTCTAATTCGGCGGAAAGCGAGGTATGGAGTGTCGTGACTAGATACTTTCTGTCTAACCTGCTTTGCGGAATAAAAGCGTGAAGCTAAAAAGAAATTTAGTATATCTATGAATCATTTAATCTTTTTATATTAACTGAAAAATAGAAAATAAAGTTTATTGTATCTCCTTGAATATGAAGTAAAAATTTTAAAAAATTGCTGTCAGTTTTAGCTTTTACTTGTGATGTGGATTCTTTATTAAATAAAAAATTCATTTCTTCATAAAAATAATTGTTATAATTGAACTCTACTTATTAAGTAGCTTCACGTTTAAGCCACATCACAGCAGGACAGTCAGACACAATGTAGTGTTAAGACACTCCGTTGACTGATTTCCACCAGAAATCGATGTATTTCGTGTTGAGCGACGAACTTAACAACGCGATTTGTCTTACAAGAGCGGAAAAATAAGAATATTTTTTTGATATAATCATCGCCTTGAATGAGAGTCTATA
This sequence comes from Dryadula phaetusa, assembly GCA_032432895.1. NCBI lineage: Eukaryota > Metazoa > Arthropoda > Insecta > Lepidoptera > Nymphalidae > Dryadula > Dryadula phaetusa. The sequence goes on from JAOYRS010000081.1 coordinate 2,985,590, forward strand.
AACAATGCCTCGATATAATATAAATGTTTTACAATTATAATGTATATTTATAGTTACGATTTCTGACAACCATATTTTCCGCTTTAACACGTTGTAATTGTAAACATAATAAATATCCACAAACATTATCCCTATCTACATACACTTAGATACAATCACAGAATCAGCTGGCCAAAACTAGAACCCTGCGGGAACCCTTTCCACCTACATATGAATGACGCCGTAGGGTTACATCGGCAAGCACCCACAGCTTCGATGACTTGCAAGAAGACAGCCTATAGTGTAGTGAATAAAGTGCTAGCTTATTAGCTAGGCACGACTTCTAAGCAACAATCAAATACTACAAATCAAGTCAAGTAAAAATCATTATTTAAATATAAATGATTTATTGTTACAATTCTTTATATTATTTTTCATCTTAAGGGTTTACATATTAAGTGTTTTTTTTATTACTTGGCATATTTGCTAATTAAAAGAGAATTACTTAAATTTAGATCATATATTCTAAAATCCGGTCGTGGCGCAGTGGAACAGCGTCTGACTGTAAACGCAATGGGCTGTGAGTTGGATTACGGCTCGAGGGAGTGATTATATTAAAATTATTTGCATTTCCTCGCTCCGATAAGACAAAGCGCGGTATTAGATTTCATCCATCAACATGCAATGTGTCAAATTTGGTGGAAAGTGGAGTACGGAGTGTCTTGACACTGAGTACTTCCTGTCTACCCTCCTATGCAGGATAAAAAGCGAAGCTGAAAAAATACTCTATTATTTACAGGAAGCATAACTTTTCGGAACACTTAATACGGTCTATATGCATAATATGTTTTTGTAGTGAAATAATGTTGGAGTTAAAACACATTATAACTAATTATTTTAAACTGAAATTTCATAGATTATTGACAATATTTTATTATTTCTTTGAATAAAAATCTATTCACATTTTATAGTAAAAACTAACATATGCACGGGTATTTAAGAACGAGCTAGCGAGTTGATTATATAAGTAATTAACACATTGACATTGACCTTGTTCACAAAAAGTTGCTTGAAATATTTAAAAACTGAAATTTCGATATACATACAAATATGAATATTTTAATATAGGCGTAAGCACCAAGCTCAGGTGTAACGCGCTAAACAAATTTGTTAGTAGCTAACTCTATATTACATTTTTCATACAAAATTTTCAAAATGAACTAACGTTGTTACAGAACTTTACGATCGGGTTTTAGAACTTTATTATAGCAAAACTGTTGCTGCAGTTTCGGGAGCAAAAACAAGGTCCAGCTTTGAATTATTTTAGTTCATAAAGCGATAACACTGAAATTACATATGAAATTTGTACGATTTTTTTAACTGTTGGAATATATAAAATTAAACCCTCCACAAGATCGCAGGTTCGAATACCGCTGTGGTATAATAACATACGGTTTAAAACAGTTCTCTTATTATCGGCGTTTTCGATATATAGAGATCAGAGTGTTTAGACAGTATTGTGTTGTTCCTAATATCAAACGCGAACGATTGCGATCGTGTTTCAATTCCCACTCGCAGGATTATATTGTAATTATTTTCATTTCGGCGGTGTTAAGTTCCGCCACTCAACATGCAATGTCTCGAATTCGGAAAAAAACAGATTATAAAGCGTCTTGACATTAACATTTTAAAGTAGCTGTACGCTTTAAACTTTATCTTGCATTGCAGAAGTAGTCAAAGTCATCTTAGTGTCAAGACACTCAGTTAACTATTAACCACCGAGTGGCGAACTCAACTTATTTCACATTTATCAATAAAAAGGAAACATTTTTAAATACAAATAAACATTCAAAGTTTTTCAAGAGATGAGGATTCAAATTCCTTTGCGTTGAATTTTCTATACATCTTCTAAAAATATACTATATTTGTTTTTTTAGCTTTTCATCCTGCATAGAAGGGTAGCAGATAGTGTTAAGATACTCGCAGACGTGTTTTGCTTTCCAACGAATTCGAGACATTGCGTGTTAAGTGGTGGAACTCAACGCCGCAGCTTGTCTTATCAGAACGAGGAATTGAATATAATTTTAAATATTATCGCTCCCCTTAATTGGGGATTGAACCCACGCCCGATCGCGTTTACAGTCGGACGCTGCCACACGGTTAATGGTTTACACCTAGAAAGGTATTAGCAGTAGGTATTAAGTCGATATAAAATTCAATTTTGATTTTTTTAACAAAATAAGCATGAGGAGTCATGTTATCAGAGTCAGGAATTTGTTCGAATCCACCACCAATGTGTTAACAGAACCTGTCCCACTGCACCACAATAGACTCTTTATTAAACTGACTTCAAAACAAGAAGTTATCAATGTAATATATATGTATGTAATATTATTGCAATTGACTACTATTTGAGTAGGGTGATCCATTTATGGCAAGCACTGTGCTTAATTTGGTATGTGTATTTTTATATGTTTGTGCAGGTCTTTTTTATAACTGAAAGTCATATCGAGATGGTTCTTCCTAATTTTAATTTTAGTTATATATAATTCAACTTAGGGAACAGTATAAATTTCATTAAAATCGGTCCAGTAGTTTCAATTTTTTATAAATTATTTGTTTTTATAAATTAATTATTTTTATATATTATTTAATTCGAAACCAATTAATTCTTATATAACCTTAGAGTGAAAACCTATCACAATATGTAAATAACCTCAGTGTCTCCTAGACGAGTTGGAAAATTTTTCACATAAATTAAAATTGCAAATGAGAGGCTTGCTTTATAATTGTTTCTATGAATAATTTTAGATGTATTATGTACACATATGTATGCAATCATAACTTAAAATTGAACATAACTTTTGTACTATTTTATACTTTACTTCTATAGTCATTTTAGCCTCCCTCTTTTATACCACATATCAGGGTAGTCAGAGACAACCTAGTATCTAAATAGTCCGTTGCCCAAAGCAGAAATTGAGACAGCGCGTTCAGTGAGGTGGTGCGTTTAGGAGTTCAATTTTTAATAAAATAATTTAATTAGTAATATTTTGTTCTGCTTAAGAGATCAACTCGATAATAAATTTATTAAAAATTACTGATTGTAATAAATATTCTCTAATTTTTAGTATACGGATAACAACAGGTCATATACTAGAGGCATACAGCCCAGTCAAGTGAAGTAGGGTAATTAGACGCAATCTAGTGTCAAGACACTGGGTTGTCTCTGACTACCCTGCTAAGCGTGATAAAGCGTGAAGCTATTATATATGGTCGTGCACATATATACCTTATAATTGTAATTTTCTAGTGCTTAAAATTTATTGGTAGAAATCACAAATATACATATTAATGAGTGTTGTCTAAATATTCAAAACTTTAAGGGTTCTCCGAAATTTGATTACCTTCATATATTATGCGGATCAATATCAGTTCCAGTCTGCAATAACTTTGATCTGTTATACATATGTATGTTTCTCCGAGTCTTTCGTTATTTGCGTAGACTTAAAAGTGCAATGACGTACTACCATGTCATCGTAGCGAAGTAGGCCAGTATCTGACAGTATCTGACAGTTGTTTGTGGGTTAGATTCCCATTCCGAGAAACTTCAAATTTTATATATAGATATTTAAAATTTATTTAAAAATTTTCCACTCTGGTACGGTAAAGCGCACCGTTGAATTGGGACTAAAAGCGCAACAATTAAAGAGTGTCTTGACACTAGATTGACCGTGATTATTGGGAGCTATACGGGATAAAGCGTGAAAAAAATTTAATCAAATCTATTTCTTAAACTTTAAACATATTAAATTAATATCTTGAAAAAAAGATAATTTTAAGTAACTAATACAAGATTCAAAAATTGAATATAGTAAACATAAAAAACGAGTTATTACATACAGCGTTTGTTTCCATGCACTAGAGTATGTACTCTCTTCATTTTTAGTTTCCTTAGTATCGTTTGAAAAATATTTATTAATTCCCTACAGATTTTAAATGCGTTCGTTATATTTCTTATCAAAATTTCATATTTTTTTACTTAGAACACAATTTACAATGATTAAGTATATTTTATTTATTTTAATTTATCCTCACTGGTAAGGGAAATTGCGGCATTAAAATCACCCATAGTAATAATAATACTTGATTGCATGTGAAATTTTTAATTACATACATTACATTTAAAATAAATATTCACTGGCGGCTTTATCGCTAAAAGCAATATTACACTACAACACAATACAGACACATTTATACACACTCACACACACACATATATATATATATATATATATATATATATATATATATATATATATCTTGCTTGCTTTGTGATTAATAGCATGTCCGCTTATTCCTTACAAATCTTTACAACTCCGGTGTATTGCGGCTGATATAAAAAATATGTACAAAAGGCATCCGGCCTTTAGACAACGTTTTAAGAAATTTCTCATTTTCTTTTTTATTTCTTTCATAATTCAATGAGTGCGGGCGATTAACCGACAGTCTTTTCTAATTTACAATAATATTTTTTAACCTATTACTAGTATTCATTTACAGTATGAGGCCTCGGTGACGCAACGGGTGAACATCTGACTGTAAACGCGATTATAAGTGGGTTCGATTCCCACTCAGGGAAATGACTGCGCTCTTTGAAAACAACGCGCGATGTTGATATCACTTCTCTACCCAAATCGATTTTGGGCAGAAAACAGTCAGCAGAGTGTGTTGCCACTAGATTGTCCCTGATTTCCTTTTAGTATATCATGAAAGATCACTCTATATATATTTTCCTTTCAATCGAAATAATTGCAATTTCATCTACAGCAGCCAAATACAACAAAACATATACAAAAAGGCCATCATAGTTACGATACCACAACTAGGATATCGATAGAGATTTACACATACATAGCGTACAAACATTATATATAGGGATGTTTTGAGACAAAAAAAATCAACAGATGTTTAAAAATTCTATACATTAAATAGCAAAATATAAAGGTATATTTTTTATGAAAGTAAAAGCTTGCTTTGTGATTAATAGCTTGTTCATTTTACGCTTAATACGCTTGTAAGAAGCGTTAAGCTGTTTGTTATATATATATATATATATATATATATATATATATATATATATATATATATATACATATATCAAGTACGATTACACGAATACTATGGAAATTTTACATAATACAATACTTTAAAATCATTTGAGTGGCCAAGTTAATTATGGTCTTACACTTTAGATCTCGGCCCCGAAAGATTTTCGGGAAATCTGTTAAACACTCCCCAAGGAACTTACCTGGCAACCCTTGGTTTTATATGACCAGTAATTTGGACTGTACTATATCTGTCGGTTATATTATTAATATTAAGTTTGTTTTATTTAGAAATTAGGTTGCAATAGCACAGTAGATCAGAGTCTCACTGTCAACTCAATTGGTTATAGGTTTGATCCTTACTCGGCAGAATGATTAAGTATTTGATAAGATTAATGATACTTAAATAATTTTCAATAATCCGCACTGGTAAGACAAAGTGCAGCGTTGAGTTCCACTAATAATACAATTAACACACATTTTTAGATTTCGATTTTGAATAGAAATTGGAGAACTGAATATTTTGACACTGGGTTCCCAAAACTATCCTGCCTTACAGGATAAGAAGCGTTAAGCTGTTTGTCTTATAAAAAAGCAAACATTTTATGAAATAAAAAAATATCGATTTTTAACATTCACATGTTTTTAGATTGAGAATCGAACCCACAACTTCACCCAAAGCTTCAATTCTTACTTAGTCAAAATATTTTTTTATTTCAATAAGTGCGTGTACTCTACTCGTGTCTTCCCGCTTCCGGTAGCGGCAGGCTGAGGATATAGCGTTTATTTATGTGGACTTCCATTTCTAAAGATTGTATGAAAAGATTTGATTTTAATATAAAATATATTTATTTTTTATTTTATACTAGTTTTTGCCTATATTTGACACAAAATATTTTGCTTTGATTATACGAAATGCAGCGTATCGTTCCGATACTTAATACGGAAAGTGACTGAAAATTAGAGTGTAGAAGAACACGTAATTGACACATGAATATAATCAATATTTTGATATTTAAAATTCTATATATTTGTAATAAAATAACATATTGTAATTAAATAATATAAAGATGATTTAGTCTATAAAATTTTAAAAATGATTTAGTCTACAAAATAAAAAGGATGGTCAATCTATCGAAATTTCTATTATTTACTAATAAAAGAAATATTAATCTGAAATATAAAACTTAATTATTGAACACGTGGCTCATTCGAACAAGTATAGCGGTCAGACCAAGCGATTTACAAGAGATGCAGGTTCAAATCCCACTGCGTTCAAAATTATTATTACGTTTTATAACATTATAAACATGCAAGGTATTTTTTGCTTGAAAAAGTAACACGGATAGTCGCTTCCAAAGTTATTTATTTATCTTTTCTGCAAAAACTACTGAACAGCTTAGAGAAAATTTTAGAATAATATAGTTTGTACATCAGAATAATATATATATATATATATATATATATATATATATATATATATATATATATATATATATATATATATATATATATTATACAAATTATAACAGCATCTATGTCAAAAATAAGCCCGGTTTACTTTTGATGAGACGTCACATGTAATGTTGTTTATCATTTAACGTGACAGAATGAAACAAATATGTTTTTTAAACAGATTTTATAAACTTTTTGTATTATAAACTCTCTATCTCTCTCTCTCTCACACACTCTCTAACTCTTCTCTAAAATTTAAGGGTGAAATGAAACTAAATGTTATTTTATACATTTATTATAAAAGTAATAATTAAAAAAATAGAAATTTATAACAAAATAATAAAGGGTGTCCCAAAATTAACGCAAGATTTGAATTAAATAGAAAATGCCATTTTTAGTCTTTTAATAAGTATTAAAAGACTAAAAATGGCATTTTCTATTTAATTCAAATCTTGCGTTAATTTTGGGACACCCTTTATAAATGCTTTACTATGCAAAAACCATCTTCCCACTTACCTTATGATATGTCAATAGATCGAGCACGAAATATCCAACCGTCCAAAAAAATCGTAAAAAAACACACACCAAAAAACAAATACCAAAATAATTAAACAGCAAACCCACGTCAAACACTTTAAAATAAAATAAACTTTGAATTTTCACATAAATATACTAAATATTATATTCGTATTCGACAATATATGTGCGTATTTCAGCTTACAATACGTCCGTTCGTCGCGAACGCTGAAAATCTACTGAGTTACCGACTACAGTACCCTGAAAAACCCCTCCCCTTCGCCTGCGACTTCTTACTGGAAAAATTTCAGGGAAAATTGACTGTATTTTAACTCTTATAACAATATGATAAAGTTTATAATTGTGTAAAGGAATTTACAGTGTAAAGATTAATCATCGGATAGTTGTTTGGTCTAAGAAGCTGTTTACTACACTCTAGATTGTGATCGAATTTGTTCATTTATTAATATAATCTAAATTTAAATAGACTAAATAAAATTATCTTCCAAATCTTATATTATGTTATGACGTGAAGGTAACAAGTTCAAATTTTAAGATTAAAAACTGAATAAACGTCCGACTGTAATCGTGATTGGTTGTGGGTTCGATTCCCACTCTGCGAAAATTTCATACCTATCCAAAAAAACTTTCATTTTTGCGGTATGATAAGACAAAAAGCGGCATAGAGTTAACCACGTATCACGCACAGTCTCTATTTCCGGCGGAAAGTATTCAACGGAGTGTCTTGACAATAGGTTATCTCTGACTACCCTGCTATGTAGAGTCTCATATCTTGTCATCCAATTTCCCTGATAATTTGTACACACATGGTCGGTGACAATTTAGTATTCTACTATCAGACCTGATAGTGGGAGGAGCTGGTGTGTTTAATATAATAATGACTTCTTACGTCTACATGATTTATTTTTGTTAAAGGAATTATCAAATATATTTTAAGTAGAAGAAGAAAAGAGAAGAAAACGTTTAAGAAATATTAAGAAATTATAGTTAATTAAGTAAAAAATGTTCTTTTGTTTCAACATATTTTTTTAAAATGTACGTATAAAAGATAAGAATAAAAAAATGCTCTTTTGAGCTAAAGCGCTAGGTCGTTCTTATCAAGAGCAACATACGAATGGACATAGAAAATTCTTAAACGCAAAATATTGTTGTTATTGTCATCTTTTATATTAAAGATACTCAAGACTCAAGCGATGTCAGTTTGAATATAATGTATATATATTTTTTACGTTTAAAAAACTATCTATATTAATAGTGGCATCAAGGGCAACGGTAGACTTGACTAATACCATATCTGAATCATAAAACATAAAAAAATAAAAGATTTTGAGTCGAAAACATATATTTGCAAAATTCGAAAAGACGAGTGTCTACCTAACTAGATACTAATGATGCAGACAGACCAATCACACTCGTCATATTTTCCTAAGCAAAACGTCACTTACACCTAATACCTCTTAAGTCCACTAAAGCCGATTCACACTATCAATATAGTCAAAGTTTCGGCACAGTACCGTGATAAATATTCTTTTACATATTATCTATTGAACGTATCCCTGTCAGTGTCACTAATGATATAGTGCTCTCAGTGAATTTTTAGCTTCACGCTTTTATCCTGCACAGCAGGGTAGACGGGACCCCACTTTCCGAAATATTTTAGATATTGCGTGTTGAGTAGTGTAACTCACCGCCGCGCTTTGTATTATGAGAGCGAAGAAAATAATTTTTTTTTATATAATCAATCCTCCCAGTGGGTATCGAACCCACAACCGAACGCGTTTACAATCTGACTTTGTCCCACTGCGTCACGATCAACCTAATTTATTTCAACAATTTAAAGTATTTATATATGAAAATATATATGTATGCATATAGTTCTCTTATGCGAAACGGCGAGCAAATTGCTAGTTATATATTGTTTATAGCATAACAAAATTAAAAATAAAACCATTTTTCTATACAATTAATTAAGATTTTTACCAAAATTCTTATAAACCAAATTCATAGTCTAGAAATGTTCACGTATACATTTTATCTCTCAACAGACACCGAGCTCCGGCAGACGTTTTAAATCGAATTACAGTATTTCATTCTGCGTTTACATAATAAGCCTAAAAATGAATATAAATTCAACTAATATTTTTTTTATAAAAAAAAGGATAAAGGAGTTGCGAAATTATATTCATCATAATTAATTTTAGTTTATATATATATATATATATATATATATATATATATATATATACCGTACACCAATTAGTATTTCTAATTAATGACTTAATTTGAGTTATCCTTGAGAGCTTGAAGAGGTCAGATCGCTATCGTTAAAAGAAAAATACAATGTAAAAGAAATGATAAAAGTCAGTCGGATTTTATTTTATTTTTCTTTATAACAAAAGATTGTGGCGTTTGATGTAATGTTCTAATTCAATTAATAGTGCTCCCATATATGATTTGTAAAGCCACTTTGTTAGTGTTTTGATCCGATTGACAATATAATATTTTAATAGCTTCTTATCTTCTTCATGACCCTCCGCCCTTGTTACAAAGGCTAATAGAGTAATAGAGTAATAATACTTTTTTGTTCTTGTTCAAGTTCTTGATTAAAACTAGACATTTGATTCATTCTAAATGAATGCCTATGACCACAGACTACTGTAAAATGTATAAAAAGTCGAGTTATACGAAATGTATTTTCAAAAACCGTTTAATCCGTTTAAAATGAGGCCGGTCGTGGCGCAGTGTGACAGCGTCTGACTGTTAACGCGATCGCTTGTGGATTCGATCCCCACTCGGGGGAGTAATTATATTTAAATTATTTTCACTTCCTCGCTCTGGTAAAGACAAAGAGCGGCGTTGAGTTCTACCACTCTACACGCAATGTCTCGAATTCGGTGGAAAGTGAAGTACGGAGTGTGTTGATACTAGGTACTTTCTGTCTTCCCTGCTATGCGCGATAAAATCGTGAAGCTAAAAAAATAGTTTCATTTGAAATGTGTAAAAATCGCGAAAATCAAATATCTTAGAGAGAGATCTATGACCTCGAACTGCTAAAGTATTCAAAACGTTAGGTTTTCTAAGATTTTTCTTCAAGAATGAAAATATACGAGGCTAATTTAACATAATTTAATAGAAAACGTTTCTTTAGAGTTTAAGTTTCTTTGTGCCTAGTTATCAAATTAAAACTTCTATGTATTATTTCCAAAGTAGAAGTAAATATTGAATTTTTTTTTCTAACCATTTTTAATATTGTGGCAAAGAAACTGAAATTCTCAAATCATGTTATTTCCAGTGCTCAAGGCTACATTGACTGCATCATCCGTAGCATTCATCACATTGACCTTGAAAAGGGCGACTTAGAGCATTTTGGACGTCTAAGTTCTGATCAGTCTCTAATATGTCCAATATTATAAAGATCTTTGATTTTCGCTATTTTTACAAATCCATTTGTAGCCCTACTGTCTAATCACAAAACAAACCTATTGATAATAGTGTCTAGATATTTGACTGTTTTCCGCCCGAAATTAATAAATACATTACGAGACAAATTATGACATTGTGTGTTAAATGGCGGAACTTAACGCAGCGTTTGGTCTTACTTCTGCTAGAGCAAAAAAAAATGGAAAAGAATACACCTCTACTCTCCGTACGAAATCGATGTACGGCAAAATAAAATATGAGTTTATTTATTTATTATGTTTTTAATTATTTTAATATGTAAAAAAATTTACATTATTTAAATTGACATTTTGTCCAGAGTAAGTTACTAAAGGCGTGTTAGCTTTTAGGTTCGTTTGAAAATATTGAAGCCGGTCGTGGCGTGGCTGGTAAGACGAAACGCGGAGGCGAGTTCCGCCACTCAATAAGTAATATCTCGAATTCGGCATCACGGGGAGTACAGAATGTTTGAAACTAGGTACTTCCAGTCTGCCCTGCTATGCGGGATAAAGGCGTGAAGTAAAATAAAAGTAAAGGATCACAAAGAGAAGATATTTCGAGAGATTTCGAAAAAACCGGATATTATGTTTTACAGTGTAATTATGGAAAAAAGAAAAAGAAACATTATGGTAATTTAAGCAAATGAAATTACAAGTGGTGTAAAGAAGAAATATATTGAGAAAATTAACCATAGATTCCTATGGGACAACGTTACCTAGTCATATGAATTAACACTGTTAAAAAAACTTATGGTAGACCATTACAATGCAAATATTTTGTGTAAAGGAAAATATAATATATTTTCGCAGTTTTCACCAACTTTAATAGAAACTGTTTTAAGCGGATTAATGGCGTATACATATTAATAACCGCAATGTTTCGAACACTAATGTTTACCTGTGGCCACGGACTACTGTAGGGTGTTCGGAACGTCAGATATTCAAAAATGTATTTTGAAATACCAAAATATACGCAATCAATCCGTTATAGTTTCATTTAAAATACGTTTATATTGTAACCCAATGCATTGAGTATTGGAAATGTAGAACCTAATTTAATTCAATTATACCTAGTATCAAGGAAAATGAGAATAGCATTGTTTTAAAGAACAAAATCCTGATGATATTGAATGTAATTTTTTTTCGGAACTCATTTTGGCGATGTGGCCTTTGACAGTTAACGCGATGGTTGTAAGTTTGATTCCCATTCGGAAGATTATATTGAAATTATTTATATTCACTTTACCTCTCTCATTAGATTATTTGCGGCATTGAGGTCCGCTAGTGGACACGCAAATTAAATATAATTACCTCGCTGACTGGGAATAGAACCCACAACTTGGTACTCCAATATGTCATACAATTGTACACATATACTCGTTTTTACATCTACAGTCAGAAACTATAACATCTGAAAATTGTAAGTAAATCACATCCATTGCGTAAAAAAGTTTAAGTACTTAAAACTGATGCATTACCATTGCAATACATATAAAATACAGAAACACGTTAATCATTTTTTGTACAGAAATAATACCTTTATAGACGTTCATATAACAGAGACCTGACGATGGCGATCGGTTGTGGGATGGATTCCCACTCCATTATATTTCATAGCCTCGCTGGGGTAAGGCATAGCGCGTAGTTTAGTTCCGCCACTCAATACACAATGTCACGAATGCGACGGACAGCGAAGTAGAAAGTGTCTTGACACTAGATACTTTCTGTTACTACGGGAAGTGGTATGAAAGAATGAAGCAAAATAAAAAAATAAAATAAATTTAGATTAAAAAAATAAATTTAGATTATACGTATATTCACTGCTGTCTTTATTTTACAAGCGCCTTGACATTTCAATTTTTTCTTGCTTCACGTCTTGTACGAAAATAGATATTTTTTTACATGCGACACTGCTCTCGTAGCTATTCTTTTAACAAACCTCCTTAATGAAGGATTATTATATTTGTATCACATGTCTAGCAACGATTATTAGAATATTTTCTTTTTGTATTGAAAAATAAGACCTATTTTAATATTTCTAAAATGTTATTCCATACTTGAAGTTTTATAAGACACGAGTACGCAAAATATAACTTTTTAAATTAAACTATTTTAACCGGATTAATCGCGTATATTTTGGTATTCGAAAATACATTTTGGACACTTGACATTTCGAACATTTTATAGTAATCCGTGGTCACAGGTAGACAGCCAACCTGTGACCACGGACTACTGTAAAATAGTTTCATTTAAAATGTATAAAAATTATCTTATTAAAATATAACTTAAAATTCTAAAATAAAAAAGCCACGGCGATGGCGCAGCGTCTGACTGTAAGCGTGATTGATTGAGGATTCGATTCCCACTCGGAGATATGGTCATATTTAAAGTTTATATACGTTTATTCTCTCTGGTAAGACAAAGTGCGGCGTTGAGTTTTGTCCGGGAACCAGTCAACGAAATGATCAGACACTAGGTAAGCTCTTACTACTCTGTTATGCGAGATAAAACGTAAAGTTACTTTTTCTCAAATAAAATGAAGAATCTCATGAAAGTGTAATATATATAAATATCTTCCTACAGAGATGCTAATGCCAAACAAGTTGTAACAAGTGTATAAGAATGTCGACGCAACTTATTAATATTGTACGACTTAATTGGCTGGCGTGCTTTAACGGTTTTCAAAAGGCGCAGGTTCGAGTCCAAGTACAATACACTTTTTATGCATTAAATATTGTGTATTTTTTTAATGTGATAATAAAAATTTCAATTTTTTTCAAATAATATAATTTATATTAGTTAATACAATTTTTGGTTTCTTACAAACTCTATAACTAGCTTTACTATCAAAACACATTACCCATACCTCACTTCAAACATAAACCAAAAATATAACCCACGGGAATAGTTTCACAAAGAAAATGCGCCTTTCATCCCTCCCCAACTCATAAACTGCGGTATCCCAAGAATTATGTCAATACATTACATCGATGCATTCGGAACATGTATTTTTATATTCTACGCTCTTTTTTATTTGAAGAAAAAGTAATATAGTTTATTTTACGCTTACAACATATATATAGATGCTAGACTGATTGGAAATGCGATCGGTTGTGGGCACTCATGACAGGAATAATTGTATTTTAATTCTCATATTCTCGCTCTTGTTAGATAAAGGCGTTTGGGTCGCGGCGTTAAGTTCCGTGAGCAGGGAGAACCTAGTATCAAGACAACCTGGACGGAAAAATGAATATATTTACTACAATTACCTATGTATCTAAATATGACATATGTATAAAATCTTGTAACGATATTCTGACCTTCTTTTTATCGCTTTATTTGTCTTAAAAAGTTGCACATGTGTCCGAATGGCAATACAATATGTTATAAGCATGAACCAGAAGTCCTTTCCACGACAATCATAGAAAAAAAAACTACTTTATAAACTGTATTTTTTGGTAAAAACAAATGTGATTATCAGTGCAGATAATTAATAAAAAGTTGTAATAATAAAAAAAATTATATACGCACTAAAAAGTTTTTTTGTATTGTAGAAAATAAATACATAGTTTCTTTGTCATTGGTTTATAATAAGTAAATGTTTTTTATTTTAATCTTGTATGAGATTTTATCTGTAGAAAAACGTAATGCGCGTCTCGTTACAAATTTCAAAACTTAACGTCATATATTGTCAAACTCACTAATATACTGATTTTTTTGTCTGCTCCCAGATATTTCCCATAAAAATGAAACCCCATTAAATCCATCCAGTATTATTGTAAACAAAACAAATCACATAAATATATACATACATTTTTTATACAGAAAAGTTTTATTGGTTTCAGCAAAACAATGTAGTAAACAAGTCGTAGTTATTATAATTTATTGAAGCAATTTAACTAACGCACAGTAATGAATGTAATACATCGATAACTAGACGAAATTGGTATCATCACTTATCAATATCTAGTAGTGTCCAGACACAACGTTACATACATAGATATCTTCAAGGCAAAAAAAATTAAAAACAAGCTATAAAATTGATGGTTTTGGGTTCGACTCTCATTCAATGGGTTAATTAAATTAGCTATTTTCACTTTAACATTCCGATATACCACAGAGCGGAGTTGATTTCCGCTACTCAATTCACAAGAACATGAATTCGGGATTAATATTGATAATAAAAGTTAAAATATTTTATGTATTATATTATTTGTTAAATAAAATGTTTTTCGAATTTTAAAATATATATGATATTTTATAATTCGAAGAACATTTTATAAAATGTACTGTAGATAGATATTGTGTTCCAAAGTATTTCAGATTAACCTTTTGAAAATAGTTACGTTTAAAATTTATATTAATAAAATGCATTCTCCATCTTAACAATACAGCGTTAAGTGCCGCAATCCATAAGCTATCTTTGAAATGTGAAAAAGAATGAAGATTTCCATAGAGATAGATAAATAAGGGATATACAAATACGACAGCTACGATCTATATGAGTGCAAGCACAAAGCTCGAACGGGAGGATTTTTTTGATGAAAGCTGCTGAAAAACTATTCGATTGAGATTTCAAAATTGAAAAGTTCATGTCTAGCTTTAAGCGCGAATATAACTTGGATTTTATATTTAGTTTCGCTGGCATAAAGTGTCCCAATTACATTTTACTAGTGTTACAATAAGGTATGTCATCACTGGCAACACACACTAGACAAAGACTATTGTTTTGAACACTGAAGGGGTTCAGACGGGAGGTTTTATTATGATTTCCCTAATACTGCCTATCTAATATGCGTCTCATGAAGTCTTAAGGTCACAGCCAACAATACAGCCAGCAATGGTTATTATTTTTACAAAACATGTTAATTGCAAATGCATATTGAAACAAAAATAGAGATATTTAAGTATTTTTAAAATGTTAATTTACACTTATGATTAAAAAATATTTTTGAAAAAACGTATTAAAAATTTAAACGCAGCGGGATTCGAACACGCGCCTTTTGGAAACCGTCCAAACGCTCTGACCACTAAACCATGTCATTCGACGCAGCCGATTGTAGACGGCATGGCTTTGAGGTGCTTAGACGGTCTCCGGGCTAGCGAAATAGCGAAAAATTGAGACAAGATAATAAAATTTTCTAAAAATATATAAAAGTAATAAATACAAATATTGAGTTCGTCGCGGTATATTAGCACAAAGACTGTTAACGTTTAAAAGTTAGAGGTTCGTTTTTTATTTCAATGAATTGAATTTAATTTAAATTATGGGACAAGCCGCAGCGCTTAGTTCCGTCATTCAACAAGTAATATCACGAATTAGGAGAGAAAGTGGTGCTTGGAACATTCCCGACACTAGATTCTCTCTGCTTACCTAAATGTCATACAGGAAAAACTTAAGGCTGAGAACACATATTAAAAATATATTAGGCACTTACCGTAGTGATGGGTAAAGTTCGGCCTGCGGGCCATCTCCATCCAGACATAGAAGTTGGGTGGTCTTTAAAAATTAATAGACTATGGCTCGCTATAATTACATTTTATCAAAGAGGTGAGGTTTCGTTACCGTTCAAATTTTGTATCCGCTATTTAAATATATTTTTATATTCTAAGTGTAGAATAAAACGGTACTACTTATGCTTTAAAATAGTAAAGGTGTACAGGTTTCTTTCTAATCAACAATAAATTAATGCTTAAAATTATAGATAAGAATGCACCGAGCTCATCCATTATAAGTAATTCGATTACTTACAAAGCGAGGGAACGTTCGATGCTACATGTTCCTTAAGTTCATTAGAGCTTCCAACAATTAACAATTATCATATTGTTTCATAATTGTATTGAAAATTAATAATTGCGGCACCATTATTGTGGGTATGGAACTTAAAATATAAATTTTTAATAACGCTTTTATAGGCCATTTTAATTCTTTATATTTTAGCTGATTCACCTTCCTTCTTAACTTCATGCTTCAAAGATAGCAAGAAAAAGAAAAGATATTGCGGAACTTAACGCCGTATTGTCAAGTCGGAGAATGTATTTCATTAATATAAATTTTGATTGGATCTTTGATTTTCTGACTGTTTGTTAGTTATTTTAAATGTAACAATTTTCAACAGGTTAATCTGAAATATTTTGGAACACAATATCTATCTATCTACCTACTGTACGTTTTCGAAAATAATTTTCGTATAGCAAAATATATACGAGTAATATAATATATCAAAGATTTTTTCTGTGATTTTCAATATTAACTCCGTGTTCATGTTCCTGCTTGTTGAGCAGCGGAACTCTACTCCGTTCTGTGTCATATCAGAATGTTAAAGTGAATTTAGCTAAGTTATTAAACCATGGTTTTTATAGCTTACTTTTAATTTTTTTGCCTTGAAGATATCTATGTATGTAATCCAGTGTCTGGACACTACTAGATATTGATAAGTGATGATACCAATTTCGTCTAGTTATCGATGTATTAATATTTACTATTTTTAAAGTGTTATTCCACACTTAGGATTTGAACCCATTTTAGAAAAAACGTATAAAAATTTGAACGCAGCGGGATTCGAACCCGCGCCTCTTGGATACCGTCCAAGAGGCGCGGGTTCGAATCCCGCTGCGTTCAAATTTTTATACGTTTTTTCTAAAATGGATCGATGTATTACATTCTTTACTGTACGTTAGTTAAATTGCTTCAATAAATTATAATAACTACGACTTGTTTACTACATTGTTTGGCTGAAACTAATAAAACTTTTCTATATAAAAAATGTATGTATATATTTATGTGATTTTTTTGTTTGCAAAAATACTGGATAGATTTAATGGGGTTTCATTTTCATATGAAATATCGATGACAGTGGAGTAGATAGAAAGAATCAATATTTGAGTGTAGTGGGTTTGACAATATATGGCATTAAGCTTTGAAATTTATAACGAGAAGCGCATTATATTTCTCTACAAATAAAAGACACACAAGAGTAAAAGATAAACATTTTCTTAATTATTATAAGTCAACGACAAAGAAACTATGTATTTATTTTTTTTTATAAATTAACTACACTCCAACTCCAGTCAGTCCCTACTGGTTTGAACTCTTTTCAAGACGAGCACATACGAGCTAACAGTTAATCATTTTAAAAATCTTATTCTTATATAGAATATTTTATATTATTTAATATTTATTGTATTCTTATATCTACACTTGAATACAGAGTATATAGAAGATATACCAATATATATAACACATGCCTTTTTTACAACTGCACTTTTTATCCCGCATAGCAGTGTAGTCACAGACAACCTAGTGTCAAGACATTCTGTAGAATCGTCAAAAAAGCTTTTGTTTCACGTATTGATACCTATGTAACCACCACCACTTAAATTATACTGGCAGAGATTGTTTTCCCATCTAACCAATGGGAGGTATCGAAATAAGTATCCTAGAGAGGACTCCATTAATAATATTAACCCATTAATAATATAAACCCATTAACAATATAAACAGACCAGGGAATTAAATCATAACATACGAGTACTCATAACGAACGCATTATAAATTTCTAAGTATACTTACTTAAATCGGCAATATTAAAATCGCTTCGGGCAACACTCGCAGAAATACATTCGCCTTTTATTTTCCTTGAACAGTTATTCCAAATGAGAAGCTCTTGTGTAGTTATAATTTAAGGGCGTATATACAATATATAATGTATACTTTTCCTTATTTTTTTTAAATATAATTGATATTAAAACCATCAGCGCAGTGAAGCAGCATCTGGCTGTACACGCGATTAGTTGTGGATTCGATTAACATATGAGGTAATGACTATATTTACGTTTCTCCGCTCTGGTAAGACAAAACGCGGCGTTGAGTTTACCACTCAGAACGCTAATTCTCGATTTAGGGAGGACAACAGTAAACGGAGTGTCTTGACAGTAGATTATCTCTGCTTACCCTCCTACTGTGCGGAATAAAAAGTGAAGCTGCTGTTTTGTAATTGAATTTTAATAGGATGATTTTTAAACATTGTATCCGACAATTAGAATACACCTTTAGTTCTGATAAAATCAAATGATATATATATATATATATATATATATATATATATATATATATATATAGATTAGATTTTATCAGACCTGCATACCTCTTTCGCCTCGTCCACAGTCACTATCCTCTTCATAAATGCCCTTCGGGGGTCCTTATGCATTTTACGTGACCTTCCTCCAGAGTATCTTCGATACGGTGTTTTCGAAGGTCAACTGAAGTCTCCCCCGACCGCTCGTGCCACTCACCTTGGCTTCATAAATCTTTCTTACCGTTCTATCATCACTCATTCTCTCAACGAGCCCAAACCACCTTAGCACGTTCTTCTTCATTCTTACTATGACATTCGCGCTTACACCTGCCATTCTGCGTATCTCCTCACTATATATACGGTCAGCTAAACTGACTCCGCATATCCGGTGAATCTTTTCATATTTCTTTCAGTCTTCTTTTGACACAACCACGTTCGCTACCGTATAACAACGGCAAGAGCTGACGTTTTGCCGTCACATCAATGCAGCACCACCAATGGTGACCGACGCCTGTAACTCGCATAACTCGCATAACACTCGCTAACTGTCAAATCACCAACTTTCACTCCTATGCTACTATCTTTCTCTCTTTGGAGACAGGTATCCAAATACAAATTGAGCAGCCAAGCTGACATGGCGCAGCCCTGTTCGACACCCGATTGAATATCAAACTGAGGCGACATACCAGCACCTACTCTTACACAGGCTGAGTGATCTCGATAAAGAGATTTCACAGCCTGCAACAAGGGTCCGTTCACATTGTACCTGGGCAGTATCTCCCATAACTTTTTTCTTACAACCCTGTCAAATGCCTTTTCTCAATCCAGAAACGCACAGAAATTTCTGGTGTACAACCAAAAACTTTTCCGTAATTATGCGAAGATAAAAGACATGATCCATTCACCCTCTTTCAGGTCTAAATCCTCCTTGGGTCTCCCATAAAAGCCTTTATATAGCTATAGCAATAGCTTGCATAGTCTATCTGTGAACCTTTGCCTTTATACAACGGCACCTCTCCCATTTTCGGTATATATTTATAGGTCCAAGATGCGCGGCCCACCATAATTGATCATCCCTGTAGTTACTATCTTCATCTGCTCCCGCTGCCTTACCACATTTCAGACTTCGTATAGCATTCTCTAGTTCTTTTATACCGATTTCGCCATCTGCTACACCAAGACTCTGCATATTGCTGCTTGAGACAAAGGTGTTATCACATTCATACATCTTCTTGTAGAATTCCGACCATCGTTGCAAAACGGGTGTTTTTTCCATAAGTATTTCATCGTCCTCAGAAAGCATCCCATTCATTCTACAGGTTGGCGAACAACGCTGAGGGTCACTAACCTCTCGCCAGAAAACTCTAACTTTTCACGCTTCATCTTTATCATTGCTTTCGTTAGGTGCTTTTGGAATTTATATCCTTGTTTATTAATCTCTCTCATACTTTTATTTTTACTCGAGGCTTTATAGTCCTGCCATGCTTTCTCCTTTTTTTCTACTGCTAAAGAAGCAGAACTTCATCATCCCACCATTCATCACGCTGTTCACTAAAGCCTCTTTTCCCAATGTCACACACCTCAGTTGCAGCTTCAAACATACAATTCCTAAGATTCTGAAAACATACTTCAACACTTTCAGTACCTATTTCGCAGCTTCTCGGAAACCCTTTCTTCATATTCCTCTCTAATCGGTGGGTCTTATAGCTCTTATGCTATTATTTGTTTTCAAGTTTGGACACCTCGTGCTGCTGCGCCAACCGGCCAACAGTCCCCTTATTCTAGCAACTACTAGATAGTGATTTGTTCCCAAGTTGGCTCTTCTAATCACACACGTGTCCATAACTTGGTTACGAATACGCTGATCTACTAGGAATAAATCAACCATGCTTTTCTCTTCCATCCGTTCCCACGTGTACATGTGAATTTGTTTGTGGTCAAACATAGCGTTTGCCACAAACAAATCCTTTTCCTTACATAATTCTAATATGAGTTTAGCAGCCTCATTTACTCTCTTATCACCATACTTCCCTACTAGGCGTTCGTAACCATGTCGCATGGTTCCGACTCATCCATTCAAATCACCACATACTATTAATTTTTCGTTCCCTCTTACACTACCTAGAACTTCCCTGACACTCTCCGAGAACTCCTCTAATTCACTTAATAGAGCTGAGGATACTGGCACATACGCCACTAACAAGAATATTCTTGTTATCTCCAGCTTGAAGCAAACCCAGAGCAGCCTCGGGTTGTTCGCCTTATATTCTACCATTGCACTCACCAATCGACAGGACATATAATATTGTTGATGTATATTTGTTATTGGTCCAAAATGACCGCCGCAACAAAATGGCGAATTATACATTATTGTACACTCCATCCAACATAGGTATTAAATCAATGGGCTTGAAGAGAAAATTAAAGTGTAGCATTAAAAAAGGAAATAAATACAGGATGGTGTCAAAGTTTGATATTTTTATAACAGCTATGTTCACAACTTAATATATCTAGATCTTTATATTATTAATCTAAGTTAGTCCTTATTATATCAGCTACCTGCCAGCGTCGTCGTTATATTCTTCGTATCTTTATTCATCTCTTCGTATCTTCATTATCTATCTTCGTATATTCTTCGTTATATTAGTGCTAGGGCAGAGCCCTCTAGCCGTAGTTTCCATCGTCACTTACTAATATGAGTGGGTCCCTGGATAGATCTCTATGAGGTCCATTGATGGATATGTTGTACCGAAGTCCTGGTGGTAAGGATATCTATGTGGGTAAGAAAGGGTGAGCTGAGTGCTGCCTGGGCGGATGACCCAGCCGGATGAGACCCCTGATTATTCAGGGCAGGCCCAGCTTAGGCTATCCAGCGAAGATCGAGGCAGTGGCTCAGGATTCGGTAGGGGGGTGAAGGTCTCGTGGAAGCTTGCGTCTCTCCGGCGGTGTGAAGTGCTATGGTGTGATGTCTCGGAGATGCGAGTACTCCAAAGCGTCAGCATAGCGAAACATCCTTTCCTCGAGGGTCAAAATTATGACTTGCGTCTTGGTCACGTTGAGGGACGTTCTCCAGTTTGTCAACCAGGTTGGCAGGAGGTCTAGGGCTTCTTGCAGTTTCTGGGCTGCGTGGGATGGGTTTCTCAATGTAGTGACCAGGGCGATGTCGTTGGCAAATACTGCTGACTTCGCAGCTAGATATCTGGGAACATCGTCCGTGTAGGTGGTGTAGAGGTATGGGGAGAGGGAGCTCCCGTGGGGCGCTCATGCTGTGATCAGGTGGCTGTTGGAGATGGCTCCCTCTACCCTCACGCGAAACGACCTGCCCGCGAGGAAGACGGACAGGAGACTCGCGAGGTCGCGATATGCAGCACCCTGGCCAACTGCAGGGTGGTTGAATGATTACTCTCCAATATTTTTGACGTCGCACTCAGGACCGTAATCGGCCTTCGGTTGTTAGCCTTGCGTGAATTTTTCACTAGTTAGGGTAGCATAACTACCTGACCCTCCTTCCATGCCTGGGGGAAATAGCCCAATCAGAATGGCGTTGAAGAGCCTTGTGAGTAATGCTACGGTTCTTCTAGGTAGGTGTTGGAGGACCCCTTAGTAACGCCATCACTACCTGGGGCCTTCTTAGTCTTTAGTTTTAGTAAAATCTTCTTTACTTCGGTTGGAGTGAAGAATGGTGATAGAGGCATAGGGGGTGGGGGGATCTCTAGAAAGTTACAGACTTCTTTTTCCCATTTTCAGTGCAATTCCTCTTTCTAACACGGATTTGAAGTGAATTGCGCAAATAATCTGCCAGGATATTGGCTCTCTCCTCTGCTTCATAGCTCAAGGAGCCGTCGGGCTTGTATAGAGGATGAGCTGGTGGTTTCCTCCGTGAGGCTTCTGCATAGTTTGTGCAGGAACGGTTAATCCATAGAGGCCTCCTCTATGCGTTCGTCTCAGAAATCAGCGGCCAAGGTGGACATTTCCTCCTTCAGGCATTCAACCATACAATTATAACTTGCCTTTTTCGCCGGATCATGAGCCGTCTGCCACTCCCTAGGCAGCCTCCTTTTCCGAACTATAAGCTCAGAGATGCGTTTTGGTGTGGGTGGAAGACGGCGAGACTTAGTGGGCAGAGCGGCATCTTTCTGCACGGGCTTTATGGCTGAAGTGAGCACTCGTTCCAAGTTTTCTACGGAATTACGGAATCTGGGCTATTCAGAGGCTTGATCGTCCTAAGCGTCCTCTCATCGACGAGAGCCTCGAAGTGGGTCCAGTCGATGTGTTCCTTGTTGCGAGTCTACACCCCAACTCCTCCAGGGCTTCTTCGATTTCCTCTGGTGATCTGGAGTAGGCTAGTCCCATTACGGCTATCTTCACACCCTTTTCCGAAGGTAGCGCATAGGAGAACGAGGAGATATTTTGCGTCTTCAACGGAAGTGGACCTGGTCGCGCAGAGGCGCATGGTCTCTTGGAGGTGGCGTCTGGGGCCTCATCTGGAGTCCTGGGTCGTCTCTGTGGGGTTCTCTGAGGAAGAGGTGCTATCCCGCTGCTGCTACCCTCCACAGCGGCGCTGTCAGTGCGCTCGAGCTCCTCACACTTATCATTGAGGATTTCAACATCTTGTGAGTGGGAGGCCTGGAGACTCTCTTCGGCTGTCTTTGTCAAATCTGGTGACGATGAGCTAGCTAGCTAGGCCAGACTGTACGCCTGGCTGGGTCTTTTCCTACGTGCGTGTGAGTGTATTGGTCGCCTCGGGGAAGCGGCTGTGGGGGGGGGCAGCTTGGTGGTGTCCGAGATCGAACCCTTCGGTTGTACATCCAAGCGGTGCACTTGTGGGAGATGCGATAAGAGAGGGAATGTTTTCCTTCCAGTCTCCTCATGGTCAATCTTTTTCATGTGGGGGTTGCGGGTGAGAGCGTGATCGCTCTCACGGTGCGTCTTTACATCCGGACATGTAGCTGACACGGAGACTTCACTCACTCAATACACAACACACACAAACACATACAAATACAAATACAAATATACTTTATTGCACACAACAAATACATAAAAAACCAGAATTAATTAATAAAAAAAATTCGAACAATAAGGCGGCCTTATCGCTTAAAGCGATCTCTTCCAGGCAACCTCAGGATGTTGGACTTGTATAAAGTGTAGGTAGGTGGTGCATTGAATATGTATATATAAGTAATATACAGAAGAAAAAAATAAATAAATAAAGATAAAAAAATCAAATATAATCAATAACTATAACTTTAATAATTACATACACACGTACATACATACATAGCTATATACACACATACATACATAGGTACATATATATAAATACAAATAAACCAACATTGACTTTTATGTTTAACATAGCAACAACAAGCCGTTTAAAATTCATTAGTCAAATAATAGTCTTTAAGTAAAGTTTTAAATACATGTAAATTTTTTGAACTTATAATATTTATTGGTAAGGAATTCCATAATCGGGTAGCTTTAATGGTAAAGGAATTTGAGAAAAAGAAAGAAGAATGAAGAGGAATTTCAAGGAGTAGATTTTTGTCGGAGCGTAAGGAACATGCGTGGGTTTCGTGAAGAAACCTGATTTGTTTCTTCAAGTAGGGAGGGGCAGAAGGTTCGAATAATACAGAATAGAGAAGATGAATTATATGAGTATTCTTGCGGAGGCGGATAGGGAGCCACTTGAGCTTATTACGAAACTCAGAAATGTGATCATATTTACGAATACCAAATATGAATCTAATACAAAGATTTTGGAGTCACTCAAGTTTATTTAGCAGCTCCTCTTTGACGCCAGCATTGATTAAGGACCAATCCGAATAGGAATCCTCTATTCGAATTTGCTGTCGGTATCCGTACAAGTAAGGACGAAACCAATCAACCACTTCAGGAGATATATTTATTTATTTTTTTTATTTATTTAATAGGAAGCCAACATAATGTACAATGATCTAAAATTGTTCTTAACATTAAAAATTTTACAATATAAGATATGTAGCTACAAAGTACATTACAATTATAGGCTAACTCAGCATGCACTGTAATAAAACAAAAAAAAAACTTTTTTTACACTCACTCCTTGTTTACAAAT
Source organism: Dryadula phaetusa (assembly GCA_032432895.1). Classification (NCBI taxonomy): domain Eukaryota; kingdom Metazoa; phylum Arthropoda; class Insecta; order Lepidoptera; family Nymphalidae; genus Dryadula; species Dryadula phaetusa. Next base: position 3,010,281 of record JAOYRS010000081.1, read on the forward strand.
ATATAAATTTAAATTATTCTACATGCATTATATAGAAACATGTTAAAAATAAAAGTAAAAGCAAATATAAAAAAATAAACTTTACACTAAACAACTTGTTAAAAAAAATATAACAAAGCAACTTAAAGAAAATTTAGTAAAAATTATATGTATAAAATTATAATTACTAAAATTTATAAATAAAAAAAATACTCAAAAATAAAAATAAAAATAAAAATAAAACGATCATTTAAGCTAAATAAAAACAATAAAAAAAACAACATTATGCTTGTCTATTAAAGTCTAAACCAATCTAAGATTCAAATTAAAAAGTAAATAGAGAAAAAAATAAAACAACTAAGTAGGTAGTTTAAAAAACAAAAAGGTATATCGACTATTCCGCAGATATCTCTACAACAAGTATTTTACGTTAAAATTTTAAAATTATTTTTTATTTTTGTTTTATAAGATTTTAAATTATCGTTATATATATCAATACCATTTTTTTTAGAAATATTATTATAAGTTCTAAAAGCCCTATTTAAAGGCGCCGTTATTCCTAAATTTGTTCTTGCGAAACGACATTTGAAAGTTGGTGTATTTGTGTGCCTCGCGTTAGGTCTCGGTACTACTATTTTAAATTCTTTAAGTAATTGAGGACAATCAATGTTGCCTGATATTATTTTATGTAAAAAGCATAAGTCCAGCATATCTCTACGGGTTTTAAGCGTTATAATATTGTAATGTTTTAATAAAGCACCATAATTATTAAGCATAATCGTGTTTCTATCTTTGAATTTTACAAATTTTAGCAACCTCTTTTGAATTCCTTCTATCCTGTCTGTATGAACTTGATAAAAGGGACTCCATGCTACGGAGCAATATTCTAATTTACTTCTTATAAATGCATTAAATAATGTTATTATAGAATCTGATTTTTTAAAGGCTTTTGTACTTCTTTTCATAAATCCCAATATTTTTAATGATTTACTGACCAGTTCGTCTATATGTGGTATAAAGCTCATTTTAGAGTCAACAGTTATACCTAAATCTTTTATTTGGTTAATTCTATTTAAAATAAATTCATTTATCTTGTAGTCATAAATAATATTGGATGTTTTTCTGCTGAAGGTTAAGATGTAACATTTGCTTTGATTTAAATTCATATGATTTTTCCTACACCACTTTGCAAGTCTGTCTAAGTCTAACTGTAGCAATTCCGAATCCTGTAAACTATTTATATTCCTATACATTTTCAGGTCATCTGCATAAAGTTGAATTTTGCTATGATGAAAACAGTTTACTACATCATTTATAAAAATACCAAATAATATGGGACCCAGACAAGAACCTTGGGGAACTCCAGAGGTTGCCGAAAACGTATACGATACATATCCACCCATGACCACATTCATTTCCCTTTGTTGTAGGTAATTATGCAACAGTTTAAGCAAGTTTTCATTAAATCCATATCCGTGAAGTTTTTTCATTAATATATTGTGATCTACGACATCAAACGCTTTAGCCAAATCGGTATAGATGCAATCAACCTGATAATTATTATCCATAGAATTTGAAATATTATTGACAAATGTGGCCAAGTTAGACATTGTGGACCTGTTTTTAACAAACCCGTGTTGATGATGTGTTATCAGTGATTTCATTGGCCAAGTTTAAAAAGGAGACAGTAATGACTCAAATATTTTTGAAAATATAGATAGAATTGATACAGGTCTGTAGTTTTTTATATCTTTCCTGTCCCCGCTTTTAAAAATTGGGACTACCCGCACCTTCTTCCATAAACTTGGAAATTTGCCTTCATCTATTGAATTTTGATAAATTATTGAAAGTGGATCTACTAAAGCTGATGCACACTGCTTGACAAAAATTGGAGGAACATTATCTGGACCTGTACCTTTATTGACATTTACTGATTTTAGTTTATTTAATATTTCGTTCTTATTAATAATTATTTTAGTTATTTGTGAATATTGACTTGAATTATATATCAAAGTTGAGATTTCGCAAAGTGTAGAATCGTAATTACTATAAATACTTGAAAAATGTTTGGCAAATTGATCACAAATACTTTTCCCATCATTATAATTATAATTATCCATTGTCGTCAAGGCTGGGTAGTCACATTTGTGGTTTCGAAGATTCTTTTGATAAGAGTAAAAGAACTTTGGATTTATTTTAATGTTGTTTTCTATGTTTTCAATATATCTCTTATAGTCCGTATCAATAATATCCCTGCACCTGTCCCTAAGTAATTTAAATTCAATTTCATCTAATGGGTTACAATACTTCTTGCTTAATAGTCTATATTTGTTTTTTTCTTTTAGTCTCCTTATAAGTTGACGTGAATACCACACTGGATATTTAGTTTGATTTTTAACAACGTTTTTTGGAACATAAAGTTCTATAACTTTTCTCAATTCCTCATAGAATATTATGACCATATCATCGATATTGTTACAATTAAAAAATATTCTTTCCCAATTTATGTGACCTAATTTTTCTTTAATAACTTCATAGTCAGCATTAAAATAAGCATATTTAATTTTGTTCTTAGGTATTATTAAAATTTCAGACGTATCTTCAATTTCAATATTAAATTCCAAGGGAGGGTGATATTTGTCAATAGAACATATATATGTATCACTGTCTTGAACATTAATGTTCGTCATGTTAGTAAAAACCAAATCCAAAATTTTCCCATAGTTATTTTTAATACCGTTAACCTGGGATAGATATGTCAAATCCATGAAATCCTTTAATAATGCATTAGCTATAAAATTCGTTCTTAATACTGTAATTTTTTTTGGATTTTTTTGAATTATCTTCTTCACGAGCCCATTGTATGGATGGAATATTAAAATCACCAATTAATATTGTAAAATTTTGTTTAATAACAACTTTTTCTACGTTTTTTACGAAAACATCTAGAGTTTCACATTTTAGGGGCGATGGAATATATACTGCGCATATTGATATAGTAGAATTTCCTATTAATATATTAACCCATAGATCCTCAATTTTAGTTTCCCAAGTGGTCATGCGATAGCTATTAATTTTTTTTGTGACTGCTATTAATACACCCCTACCATCCAATTTGGATGTATTACTTGATTCTCTGTCTCGTCTATATACATTATATCTATTATCTATAAATTCACTACTATACACACTTTTATTTAACCATGTCTCTGTGAAGACTATAACATCAAAATCCGTATTCAGTAAAGCACTGTAAATTTCATTTGTTTTAGTCCTAATACCTCTTACATTCTGATAAAAAACTTTCAAATGATTAACCATAAAAGAACGAAACTTAAAACTAACAATAAAGTAAAAAAAAACAATATAATAATATGTAAATATAATTTAGTGTAAAATTACTCTAAAGTTTTTAAAAAATCTTTTGATTTCACGCGTATTACGTCACTTGCAATGGATTTCCTCAAAAATATATTTCCGTTTCGGGACCAAACAAAACGATAGTGTTTTTCTTTTGCAAATTTTCGAGATGCTGCATATATATCTTTGGACGTAGTAGTAAGATTTTCGGAAATATATACTGGTAATTTTTCTCCTGATATTCCTAAATGCGACGTATTTAATTTATTATTAGAATTACTTCTATTGTAGTTTATCACACCTGCTAAAAAACGATCTCGCAGAATAGGCGTTAAAAATTGAACTAGTACTGTTCGAAGACGGGCAGAACTTTTATTTAATTTAGCCAATCTCGTGCATTTAGTTATACATCCCTCATCAATCGGTAAATTTATCGTCTGACCTATTTGTTCTACGGTTTTAAGTAGGTTCTCGTTCCTAAATTCTGGTATGCAATGTAATTCGACGTTACTTGCTCTTGTTTCTTTTTCCAGTAAGTTAATCGTATCGTTATGAGAATCAATTATTTCTCTTAATTCATTATTAGATGTCTTGAGAGTACAAATTTCCGTTTTTGCCTCTTCTAATTCTTGTCTCATTGTATCATACAAATTCGAGAAATATTCCATGGAATCTTTAATAGCTTGGAGTCCACTTAATTCCTCTCTAATTTTCTTTAATTCTGCACTTACCGTTTGAGTTATTATGTTTTGAACTTCGTTTCTGATCGCTAACAAGAAATCGTCATTACTCACGGAGGAATCACCTTGTAATCCAGTTAGGGAATGAGATATTGTAGTTATCGATGGTACAAACGAAACTATATTATTGTCAGAACTGCTTGGTTTATTAATTGGCGTATTTACGTTGCTACCTCCTTTACGTGTGTTTGGCACACAAGATGGACATATCCAATTTGCTCGTGATATTGCGCTGTTATTATTCGAAGACACGCATTCCACATGAAGTAGTAATTGACATTTGTTACATTTAATTCTTTTCTGTGTAACTAACACAGTATTTTTACAAATTGAACATTCATTTGTCATTATGTTTATTATAAAATGTTGAAAAAAAAAATTTAAAAAAAATAAAAATTAAAAAAAAAATAAAGACGCAATCACTCGGGATCGATCGTTGTCATCGAGCACTTTAAGCCGGGCCTCAGAACGTTGGACCACAGTAGTAGTTAAGCAAGGGGATAAATTATCAGTATCGGTTCATAATACATCACTTTAATCATAAATAAGTCAACTTTGCAAAGTGGGTAAAAGTGATTTGCAACTGTTAATTAACACTTCCACTATATATTTTTCACTGTTTTCAACGCTTTTAAATACACTTAAGATCTTTATTTTACTTTGAAATTGTCACCTGTTTCTAAACTTTACACTTGAGACATTAATTATTACAATTTTAACAATTTAATAGCGAAATTATTTTTTTTGTACACGGAGGGAAACAAACAGACGTTCGTTCGGCTCGCGCGCTCGTTGTTGACCGGATATATTAAGAGAAGTCAATATAGCAAGCAGGATGTCAAAATCAACAGTGTTGAAAGCATTACTAAAGTCTAGTAACATCAACACCGTAATCTTCCATTCATCCATATCTTGTCTAATGTTGTCGGTGATTTTGACTAAAGCTGTAGGCGTGCTATGACCGTGGCGAAAGCCAAATTGTAACGGATTTAAGTAATTTTGCTTAGAAAAGAATGTGCTCAGTTGCTGATGAACAAGACGTTCCAGCACTTTTGATAACAATGGAAGAATGGAAATAGAGCAACAATCAGAATAGGAAAACGGATTTGATTTTTTAGGGAGTGGGAAAATTTGGGTATCTTTCCAAATTGACGGGAAATCACCATTGCTTATTGAGCGGTTTAAAATGGAAGTAATTATAGAAGCCAAAAGGTTTAATAAAAGAATGATCATTTTACGACTTATGCTGTCTGTACCAATTGCATCTGACTTAATTTTAACTAAAATATTTCTCTTAATATCACTTACAGTGAATCGATTAAACTTGAAAGCAGAAACATCAGGAGTGGGTAAAGTGGAAAAATAATTTATTGTTCTTAATTTATTTGTACTATCAATTGTACTAAAGGAAGTGAAATGTTGATTAAGACCATTGCAAAATAAATTTTCGGAAGTACTATATTTTTTGTTTTACCGACTCCCATGGATTTAAGAAGTTTCCAGACTTTGGCTGAATCAATTTCACCAATTATTAATTTATAGATATAGCGTCGTTGGATGTCTCTACAAACTCTGTTGCAACGATAACGATATTTGCTCTTTGCATTATTTTTAGCTTCCTGTAATTTTTTAATGTCCTCAGTAAGCCATGGCGCAGGTAGATGTTTCATTCTGACCAGTCGAACTGATGCATGAGTATTATAGAGCTTTATTAAAAGAGAATTAAAAATATTTACTTGTTCATCAACAGTTATAGCTTCATCAACACGAGACCAGTCAATCTTATTGGCATCATCCAATAAGTGCTCCAAATCCATACCTCCAAAGTTGCGTTACAGAAGAATTCTTGATTTCGCTTTAGGGGGTCTTATTTTAGCGTTCTCATATTACAATCTTCTTTACATATCATATGTAAAGAAGATCGTGACATGAGAACGCTAGAACATGTAACTGGCCATTCGCTACATGGTCTATAGAGAAGGAACGGAATTCGTAATATATAATACACGACCAATGCGATCATTTCTAATCATATGAAATCCTGGCAATGAATACGAGGTCGACGGTAAACATGGCTTAAGACATGATTCAGATACTAAAATGGCATGTATGTCTTTACTGTTGAAAGGTGACAGAAAATCAGGATAATGTGCTTGAATACTCTGAGCATTAATATGGATCACGTTAAAATTTTTCGAGATATCCAAGAAAAAGTGTGTGTGTAGTGACTACTGTAGTCACTATCAATAGCACCCGCGCAAGACAACAAGCGGTCGGGATACCGTATCCGTTCGGCAAGCCCAATTCAACCTCCTCCGACCTCACTCCGCCAGTTCTGATCCACCTGACGTCTTCACTAGGCTATGGTGCTATTCGGCCGGTCTCCGGTTTTTGCTAGGCTGTGGCTTACTTTGACGTCACACCAACCAATCTTTGGCTAAGACCGCACGTGCCACAGCGGCAATGCTGCGACGTACAGCGCTTTCTAAAGCGCTGTAAAGCGTAGAGCGTCTTGACAGCGTATTTGCCAAAAAAATACGTTGGAGATCGCATGTGACAAAAACATCTTGCTCATTTCATCATCATTTGAAATTTCCGTTAAAATCGTAGCAAGATACAAGATTGCTCGAAGTTTCCATAGATTGACCGGAATAAACAGACTGACAAAAAAAGTAAAAAAATATTTTGGTATATGTACCGTGTATACAAAGCAATTTTTATATTATAAACAAACAGTCGAATTTTATTTATTTTTATTGATTCCCTTTTTACATTTACATATTTGAACATGTCTTACTGGATATATGTTCATCTAAAACCCAACAATACTCGTATATAATATGGTTTACCATTTCGCGGTAATTGGGTACTGATTTATGATTTCTTTCGTCCACCCGCCTTCCACAATCTGAATTAGAAAAAAATTAAATTACTACAATATTTTCATTTTGATATCACTCTTTACATTTCCCGTAGGTGGTCGAGGTGAAGGAAAGCCTTCTAGGTGCTGAACTCCTCATATAACCTGTGTCCACAAAATTCAAGTTTTTCAGTTGATTATTGTTTGTTCTTTCATTTGTGAGCAAAGCAGTTGCATTTACATATAAAAACCAATTATTAATGTCTAAAAGTATAAATATTATTGAAGCAAAAATTAAAAAATCCACAACCTAGTTTGGAAACATTCCGTTGACTACTCTCCACCCGAAATCAATACATTACATGTCTTACCAGAGCGGAGAAATGAAAATAAATTTTAAATGTATTCATTTTCTGGGTAGAAATCGAATCCACAACCAATTAAGTTTATAGTCAAACACTATCCTACTGCGCCGCGAGGACCATAAAGATCCTTACTAAGCAAATCTGCTATATTGTTAAGTTTTCTGTAATCCTCACTGGCTTTAACTCCGTAAAAATAAGTATTCCTTTTAATATTACAATGGCTCATCTCACAAATTCTCTTAATACGTATAAAGAAAATTGCGGGACTCATGCTCAAGATATTTAATATATTATTTAATAAACAGCTTCACGATTTATCTCTAACTGGTTGAAATTATTTCAAAAAGAAATTAAAGATATATCAAGTTCACGCTATGAAAAAAAATATTGTCATCCAGTTCGGACATATCCAAAAATTTGAACAAATCAAACAAGACTTTCTTACATGAAAATCTGTCTTTAAAACGGACATTGAAGTGATCTATTATTATATCTTGTATAAGTTTTTTACGACTCATCCCGCATAGCAGGGTAGTTAGAGACAACCTAGTATCAAGATACTCCGTTGACAGCTTTCCACCCAAAATCGAGACATTGCTTGATGAATGACAATCATAACGCCGCACTTTGTCTAACTAGAGCGGAGAAAAAACATTATTTTTTTAAATGTATGTTTACATCTCTCGACTGGGAATCGAGTCCACAAATGAATATATTTTTTAAGTGATTCCGAGTCGGGAGGATTGAACCCACTACGTTCGTTCATCATGATTTACACAGTCACATGAGCTTTTACTCATCCACATATGACGTTATGATCCACGTGTAATTTTACTCATCCACATATGACATCATGCTCCACATGTGAGTGTACTCATCCACATATGATATCATGGTCCACATGTGATTTTTACTCTTCCACATATGACGTCATCATAGTCTACATGTAATCTCATGCTTCCAAGCATGCCACCATAGTCCACATGTGATTTTACTCGTCCACATATGCCGTCATGGTCCACGTGTGATGTTACTTATCCACATATGATATCATGGTCCACATGTGATTTTGCTCGTCCACACGTGCTACCATGGTTCACATGTGATTTTACTAGTTCACATATGACGTCATGGTCCACATGTATTTTTTCTCGTCCACATATGAGCTCATGCTCCACACGTGATTTGACTCGTCCACACATGCCACTATGGATCACATGTGATTTTATCCGCTCACATATGACGTCATGGTCCACATAGGATTTCACTCGTCCATATTTGACGTCATGGTCCACATGTGATTTTACTTATCCACATATGATATCATGGTCCACATGTGATTTTACTTGCCCACATGTGCTACCATGGTTCATATGTGATTTTACTAGTTTACATATGGCGTCATGGTCCACATGTGATTTTTCTCGTCCACATATGAGCTCATGCTCCACATGTGATTTTTCTCGTCCACATATGAGCTCATGCTCCACACCTGATTTTACTCGTCCACACATGCCACTATGGATCACATGTGATTTTATCCGTTCACATATGACGTCATGGTCCACATGTGATTTTACTTATCCACATATGATATCATGGTCCACATATGATTTTACCCGTCCACACGTGCTACCATGGTTCACATGAGATTTTACTAGTTCACATATGACGTCATGGTCCACATGTGATTTTTCTCGTCCACATATGAGCTCATGCTCCACATGTGATTTTACTCGTCCACACATGCCACTATGGATTACATATGATTTTATCCGTTCACATATGACGTCATGGTCCACATATGATTTCACTTGTCCATATATGACGTCATGGTCCACATGTGATTTTACTTATTCACATATGATATCATGGTCCACATGAGATTTTACTCGGCCACATATGATATCATAGTCTACATGTGATTTTACTAGTTTACATTTGACGTCATAAGGCACATGTGATTTTACCCTTCGACACATACTACCATGGTCCACATATGATCTTACCCTTTCACACATGCTGCCATGGTCCACATGTGATTTTACTCGTCCACATATCACATCATGGTTGACATGTTATTTCACCTCTCCACACTTGCCACCATGGTACACATTAGATTTTACTCATCCACATATGACATCATGGTCCACATATGATTTTACTCGTCTACATGACACCATCGCCACATTTCTTCGTGGTGCAGTGGAACTGAGTACAGACTGCCGGACTGCAAGCGCAATTGGTTATTTATTACATTATACTCGATGAAAAGATTATATTATAGCTATTTCTTTTTTTGACTTTTTAACATAAATCACAAACATATCTCATTTTTTTTAAATCTAATTTAAATTTTCGCTGAATATTATTGTATATTAATACAGAATTGACTTTTCTACTTTTTAATTATATCTATTTAGATTTTGCACCCGCCCTCAACTCTCGTCCCTTTTTCTTTCTTATATCAGAGACTTTTCTTATTTGATTTATCTCTTCTAAATTTAATTTTTCTCATATGTCATAAAGTGTATTAATGAAAATGGTGATAAAATCCGTTACATAGTCTGATAAATCTATTCATTTCATCGATTGTGTTCCATCTGAAAACAAAACATTGTATGTTAAGTGCTGAACTCAACACCGCGCTTTATCGCACCAAAAACGGAGAAATGAAATTAAATTTTTAATACTATCATTTTCCAGAGTGGGAATCGAACCCACATCCAATAGTCTTTACACAGATGCTGTTTTACTTCGCCACGATGATCGATATAATATTTAATAAAAAATATGTTAACTGTTTTCCTCTAATTCATTTTCTTGCAACTTTTAAATATAATGGTTAACTAATGAATGAATATAGTATATTTTACATATGTGTCAATTGAGAAATTGGCATAAAAATCACCCTCGAAATATTACCTTCTTGTATTTTATCATTTATAATATTGCAAAAATTATAAAACATATTTTTCATAAGTATATAGAAAATAAACTTTTTGGCTAAAGCTTGTAATCGTCATAACTTCCTTTGTTGAAGAGCACAAAACTATGTGCATCTTCATTTCAGATGAAATAAGGATTAACCTGCTTATATATAGCTGCATACGCTGTAACTACATGCTCTTAATCGTTAATGATTGATTATATTCTTATAGTATAAAATAAATTTTTGAATTGTAATTGTTTATACGAAAACTACTACAAATATTAAGATAAAAACGATCCTGTATATATAGCTGGACTATAAGCTATTACCATACCAAAATTTGTTGAATTCTGTCTAGTAGTTTTTACGTGATTGACGCACAAACGATCAGACAGACAGACAGACTAAAATTCTATTGAGTGGCACGAATTTTTTGAATTTTTAAGTTCATTTTATTGATTTTGTGATTTTTTTAACATTGTTAACGTACACAATTTAAATTTTTGATAATGTTTACATGTACAGAATTGATTTTCCTACTCATATATATATATATATATATATATATATATATATATATATATATATATATATATATATATATATATATATATATATATATGTATAACGTAGTGTAGGACGCCCTCTGGCCCGCTGGACTGACGACATACGCAAGGTTGCCGGAGCGGGCTGGATGAGGGTTGCGGAGGACCGGGATGTTTGGCGCAAACTTGGGGAGGCCTATGTCCAGCAGTGGACTGCAATTGGCTGACGATACGATATTAATATATATATATATATATATATATATATATATATATATATATATATATATATATATATATATACATATATACACAATTGAAATAATAAAATACTATCGTGTGACCTTTAATTTGCTATTTCCGTTTTCAGAGCGGATGTAGTTGAGCAAACAAATGCTTTTATTAAAAACTGTTCTAGCGTACACTGTTGGTAGCTTCACAAAGCAATAAAATGTATTTGAATTTAATACATTTTAGATATATACAACATTTAATATATAACGTATTGTTGTGTTCTTTACATACTTAGACAAGTAAAAAATTTAAAACGTATAAATATATCAACGTAGCAGGATTCGAACTCGTGCATCTTGGAAACTGTCCAAGCGATCTAACTATTATCTAAGTAATACGTTACATATCTGGCTGCGTCCAAATTTTTATATGCTTGTTATAGTTAATTTTTGTTGAAGCATCTGTTTCTTTATGTATGAATACTTCACGCTTATATCCCGCATAGCAGGGTTGACAGGAACAACCTAGTGTTAATACACTCGTTCTCTGCATTCTTCCGCCCAATTTGAGACGTTACGTGTTCAGTGGTGGAACTCAGCGCAGCACTATGTGTTGATGTAAATATATGTCTGTAGAGACAATATTGAAGTTATAAAAGAATTATATAATTGAGATTCATAAAATCTCATTGACATCGATTTATATCTGAATGGATTATCTTTTTTTTTAGCTTAAGGCTTTTATCCCGCCTAGCAGGGTAGACAGAAAGTACCTAGTGTCAAGACACTTCGTACTTCGCTTTTCACCGAATTCGAGACATTGCTTATTAAATAGTGGAATCAACGCCGCACTTTGTCTTTACCAGAGCGAGGAAGTGAAAATAATTTAAACATAATCACTCCCCCGAGTGGGGATCGAACCCACAACCGATCGCGTTTACAGTCAGACTGTCCCATTGCGCTACGAGTGGCCTCGATTATATTTTTCTGCTTCCTGACATACAGGAAAATGACAAAGAAAATGATATTGACTAGTTGACCCATGGATACATAACGTAAGCACCTTCCGATTTTATTCGATACATCGTGTTGACTGGCTGAGTTAAATGTCAATCTCATTTTTATAGTAACACGTTACAAACATTGTGCCAACATATACACAAAAACACACAAGCATGCACTCACGCACGTACGCAATCACGCACGCATTTACGCACGCACGCACTCACGCACGCACGCATTCATGCACGCACGCACTCACGCACGCACACATGCACGAACGCACGCACGCACGCACTCGCACACACACATACACACATAAACAAACATCATAAAGTTTTTTAAGCAATTACAAAAGACTACATTCCTAGTTTGACATTTCGAACGAAAGGCGAGCTTTTGTGTAAGAGAATCAATGGTTTCCTTCATCTGTGCATATATCAGATGTTATCCGTGTTCTAGAGTGGGGATGATGGTGATGACGATAAGTATCTTTTACCTTTTTGTCTAAATTTAACTTAACTAAAATTCCTGATCAAATTTAACACTTTATTTCGGTTATATCCAATATTTACCCTACAATCGATTCAAATCGATATATATTGACAATTTCACGTTTCATCTTGCATTGCAAACCTGATATGACTACACAGTCAGGGGCAAATAAATTCAAGACACTCCATTGACTGCTATTCCGCCGGTAATCTATATTGCATACTGCGTGAGGAACTCAACGCAGCACTTTATATTAACGAATTAAAAAAATAAAAATAAATATAGACATATTAGTTATCCCGATCCGTGGAAATCGAACCCACATCCAATCGCGTTTACAGTCGAACAGTGTTCCACTGCGTCGCGATGGTTTCTTTGATAATATTAATTAGTAGTTTAAAAAACAAAAGCTTCACGGTTTATCCTACATATTAGGTGAATCAGATACAATCTATTGTCAAGATACTTACTCCATTGTCTGCTTATTAGCAATTTATTTATTTATTATTATTTTCAAGTGTATTTTACTTAATATCAAATTCGCAACACAGTAATGTTCTTGACCACCAAATATCATATTTTTATTATAAATTTTATAAATATTTTGAGCAATCAATCGATATTAGATACTTGTTATTCTAGCGTGTTACATTCTAATACGAATTTCAGGTGAAAGATACTTAAAGTGGACACTTCATAATTCTTCACTCGTATCTAATTTAACGAACTAGATAACTTTTGCTCAGAAAAATTGAATACCGCGTTTGAATATTAAATATAGTTGAAAAAGATTTGCATAGCAACAGAATAATCTATCAAGTGCTATCGTGGCCCAGTGGGACTTCTGGATCGTCGGACGTTAGTCATGGGTTCAATTCTAACAGAGGGAACTATTTTATTAAAATTATTGTTATATATCCACACTGCAAAGCATATTACATAAATTAATATTAACGGATATATGTAAAAAAACAAACATTTAGTACATAACACAGTTTAGGGCAGTGATAGGTAAATATTTTTTATTATTATTAATACTTTATTGCACATAAACAAAATAAAATACATAATTTTTTTTTTCAAAAGAAAAAATCATATATGTGCAATGGCGGCCTTATCGCTAAAAGCAATCTTTTCAAGGTAACCACCAAAAAAATAAAAGAAAACATTGTAAGAGAGTGCAGAGAGGTGCATAAAGCATTAAATTCTATATATATATACATACATATACAAATAAATAAATATACATATACACATATATATACATACATACAATTAACTTAAACTTTGATAAATCTATATTAGTTACTAAATATTCCTATATAATATACAAGAATATATAAATATATATATACACACACATACATACATACACATATATGAACATATATATATATATATATATATACACATACATACATATATACATATACATACATGAACATATATACACAAAATACATAGATATTTAAAGAGTTTGCTTAAGATAATGCTCTTTGTGACGTCGTTTAAATATCCCGACTGACTGGAACCGTCTGACTTGTACTGGTAGTTCATTCCAAAGTATTACTGTTTTCACAGTAAAAGAGTCACCATAGCATCTCGTACGGCATAAAGGAACTTCGAGGAGGTTATTATTACGGGAACGGAGTTGTAGGGTGTGGAGACTATTCGACTCCAAGAATCTGAAGCGATCTTTGAGGTTTACGAAGGAGTAGTAGGATGGTAAAGGATAGTGTAAAGGAGTGTCAGGGAATGGAAATGGTGTCTTTGTGTAACAGTCAGCCATTTTAGTTGAACGCGGTATTGGGAAACATGATCATACTTCCTTAATCCGAAGATAAATCTTATGATAAGATTTTGTAACCGCTCAAGCTTGCAAACCATTTGCTGGGATAAATCTAGGTAACAGGAATCATCATAGTGAAGAATAAGAAGGAGAAGGGTATGAGCTAAGGATATTTTGGTATTTAGGGGTAAAAGATTTTTCCATCTTCTCAATCCACCTACGGTTGAAAAAATTTTGCGACTAAGTTTGCAGATGTGGGGAGCCCAGGAAAATGTGCTATCCATAGTGATTCCCAAATTTTTAACACTCCCACTAATCTCCAAATAAACATTGTCTAATAAAAGCGGCGGTAAAGGAGAATGTAATTTAAACAATTGTTTAGAGTTCCCAAATATGCATACTTGAGACTTACCAGGATTTACAGATAAGCGATAGAATTTACACCAGTTATTAATCAATTGCAGGTCAGAATTAATTTTTGTAATCGCGTTAGGGATATTATCTACTGCTACAGTTGTATAAATTTGAAGGTCATCAGTATAAAGATGATATGATGACGATATGAGTTTAGTGAGAGTGTCAATGAAGATGGAAAAAAGTAGTAGAGTGAAAGCACACCACCCACCACAGCAAACATCTCGAGTGGGTCTGATTGTCTGTCGTTGTGGTTAATACTTTGTCTGCGGCCATGTAGGTATGAAGAAAACCATACAGTAGCTTCAGAGGAAATATTGATGGACTTTAAAATTGCTAAAAGAATGTCATAATCAACTGTATTAAATGCATTGGAAAAATCAAATAAAACAAGTAAAGTGACTTGTTGGTTATCGATACCGAATCTTATATCATCACAGTCTTTGTTAAGTGCTGTGATTGTACTGTGTCCAAGGCGGAAGCCAGACTGGAAAGGGGATAGGATATTGTAATTGTGCAAAAACAGGTAAAGTTGCTCATGCACAATACGATCTAGGACCTTCGATAGGAAAGGGAGTACAGAAATTGGACGATAATCAGAAAAGGACGTTGGATTAGATACTTTCGGGATAGGGATCACACGTGCATGACGCCAGGCAGAGGGGAATTCATTAGAGGAGAGAGAGAAATTAAATATATGCCACAAGACAGGAAGAATGAAATTAAGAGATAGAATAACATTATCAAAGCCAATAGCATCAGATTTAATCGAAATAACATGCCTGCGGACTTCTCATGTTGTGCAAGGACTGAAAAAGAACGGGACAGTCGAAGGATGGGAAAGTAATGATAATGAATGAAGGGTTTTTATTTTTATGCTGTCAGTCATCAAATTGATGTTAGTAAAAAATTTGTTTAATGAATCTAAATCCATGCAGTTGCTTAAGTTTGACAATTGTGAGCGCTTGCCTCCTATACCCATCGCGTTCAGAAATTTCCAAGTTTTAGCAGGAGTGCTACGGTTGATTGACGAAAAGATACAATTACGTCGGGCGTCTCTGCATGTTTTGTTGCATCTGTCCCGTAGTGTTTTGTACCTGTGCAAGTTTGCAACCGTAGGATTTTCTTATATTTCGATTTTGCAGTGTTACGCTTCACCATAAGTACCTTAATATCCTGAGTTAACCAAGGAGCAGGAAGATGTTTAATTTTTACTCGGCGAAGCGGCGCATGAATGTATAAAAGCTCAATTAAAATGGAACTAAAAATATCTAATTTGTCATTGACAGTTTCCGCATTAAATATGCAATCCCAGTCAATGTGACTAAGATCAGTCATGAACTTTTCATTGTCAATATTATTAAAACATCTGCACATCACTACCGACGGTTTTGCCATTGGTGGACGTATTTTATACGAGAGGTACATCAAATCGTGATAGGAAAAAGCCTCCGCCGAAAAGAAAATTAAAAAATAACAGACTGGCCAAAACTAGAAAAAAATGCATTTTGTATTGATATATTTAATCATAAGTAATTATATAACTTCCCCGCGCTCCCTATTCGCACTCTACAACTCACAGACCGCATTAAATGAACTACTACTTCTAGTTTGTATTCCTATACCTATCTGACATCTGGACCGACCAATACAAATTATCGAGATTCAAATTGTATTAATTTCTAAAGTTCACGAACCAGATAAAATGCTTACTTGCTTAAAGACCAACGCCATTTTTTTATAAATAAACACAAATTTTGAATGCTTAAATAATAAAATGAATGCTGTGGAGCAACGTTAAAAATCTGGATTATTATTACCAATAGTGATAGAAAAAGTACAACCGAAAATAGAGTATATACAATAGAGTATCTGTAGTACGGAGTGTTTCGACATGGTATTTTCTGTCCACCAAAATTTATAACTGCACACACGCACACACACACACATATATGTATACACCAACACCTCTACACCAATACCTACCTTTTACTGATATTCACTGAGCGTCATTAGATTTTCGAAGTTGCGTTGTTTTGGTTTCGAGTCTTTAATTTTTTTTTCTAAAATATAGGACCTTTGTTTTGAATTGCGCCATGTCATTAAAATTTGGGGATTCCCATTCTAACTAAAAATCAACGCAAATTTAATACAATTTTATTTTCACTTGATTGTGCTACAATAATGCCAATAGTAGTTCAAATGAAACATGTGAAGCTATTTAAGGTTTGAGCAAATTTGCACAGCATTGATCTTAAAGGTGAAGCAGCTAGCGCTGATATAGCTGCTGCAGAACGCTACCCGACAGAGTAAAAAACAGTAATTCAAAGTCGACCTACGACAATAGCCACTCATGAGACAGAAATTAATTTTAATTAAACTTTCATAAATTAAACGAATATGTAGTTTATTTTGTTTAATTACATACATTTTTTATATATTATTTTTGTTTGAAAAAATTTACTATGTTCAATTTAATTTTTAAAAAGTAGTATTTTCGTAAGCCGGGAACCTATCTTCGATCCTTTAATGATATGCTATAGAAAATCAATTTTTACGCGTCGTGGTTTTTTGGAACGTAACGCCGACGCAAAGCGGAGTATGGGTGTATACATATATATATATATATATATATATATATATATATATATATATATATATATATATATATATATATATATATATATATATATGATTAATATAACATATTAATAATTATTTGGTCTTTTACATTGAGACCACCGTGGCTCAATTTGCGACGTCTTATTGTACACACAATTAGTCGTTAGTTCGATTCCCACTCGGGTGTATGATTATACTTAAAGTTTATTTCTATTTCTCCGCCCTCATGATATAAAGTGCAGCGTGAAGTTCACCATTTCACACGTATTACCTCGATTTCGGGCGGAAAAACGTCAGTGTCTTGACACTAAATTGTGCGAGACTACTGACTAAATATATATATATATTGTATATATATATATATATATATATATATATATATATATATATATATATATATATATGTAATAACTCAAGTTCCAGTCCAATTTCAAGACTTCAGGACTGCGTGACACTAAGTTCCTCCTGCTACGGTCTCCTAACCAAGAGTCGCTGCCTTTCATTAAAACTTAAGTCGTTTGATATACGAGTTAATACACTAGTGCAATTTATGTTTTAGTATTAATATATTCTTATAAATTTAAAGAAAAGTTTAAATTCGACTGTCTATACTGGACGTGGTCCCTGGTTCGAATCCTCTCAGAGGATTATTTTAATTGATAAAAAAATCGTGTATTACCATACTTACACGAAGCGCGGCGTTAAGTTCCAATACAATGTCTTTAAAATGAATTTAAATTACAGAAAGCAATGTATACACGATGCACTACGTCGCCTATTTAAATATTTTGTCGGGTAGGCAGATATTTTTGTGTTTATTATAGGTAGATTGTAACTGTGTATATTAGCATATACCTTTATGTATTTACATAATTTTTAATTGTATAAGCTTACAATGGCTGTGTACCACCTGTGTGACCTTTGACATTTCACAATATAAAATACAATAACGTATGTATTTAAATATATATATATATATATATATATATATATATATATATATATATATGATTAATATAACATATTAATAATTATTTGGTCTTCTTCATTGAGACCACCGTGGCTCAATTTGCAACGTCTTATTGTACACACAATTAGTCGTTAGTTCGATTCCCACTCGGGTGTATGATTATACTTAAATTTATTTCTATTTCCCCGCCCTGATGATATAAAGTGCGGTGTTAAGTACACCATTTCACACGTAATACCTCGATTTCGGGCGGAAAAATGTCAGCTGAGTGTCTTGACACTAGATTGTGTGCGACTGACTGACTACTGACTGAAGGCTATTTTTAATAAATAGTAAACGTTGCCTTAGTAACATCTTTGTCTAACGTATACAGGTAGGCGTGTCAAACATATATAGGTACATTATTGTAAAAACGTATAAAAATTTGAACGCAGCGGGATTCGAACCCGCGCCTCTTGGATACCGTCCAAGCGCTCTAACCGCTAAGCCATGCGTTCTACTACCAGCTGCGTTGAAATTCTTATACGTTTTGTTACAACTCATTTATGTTGTTAGCAACTCTGTAGAGAGATTTTTACAAATTTCTACTACTTAAAGATTATTAAGAAGTAATCGTTTAACAAGAGAGATTGCTATTTTATTTTAATATTGACTATTTTTAAAGTGTTATTCCACACTTAGGATTAGAAAACAATAATGTTTTCTAATTCTAAGTGTGGAATAACACTTTAAAAATAGTCAATATTAATATATAGGTACATGTTTTATTACACATACATGAGTACACCATGCAGGTTTACGCATTATTTTGAAAAAGTTTTAACATTCTGCACTCTTTCTCTATATGTACTTTAACTGTTGAAAATCATACTCCTCTGTCCTCGTCATTTTCGCAAGAAATGTTACAAAATTTTTGTAAATATTAATTCATATAATAATATATTCCAACATGCCACAAATAAAAAAATCCTTATAATATCAAACAAATAACAGACAAAACGTTAAAAAAAATGGCAGAACAATAAAGAAATCCCTTTATTCAAATATTTAAAAACATTTCGTTCATTTGGAAACAATAATATTTATTTTTATTTCACATTAAACAAAACAAACATATATAAGCCCATATATTTACTTTACATTCCCCACATCGGAGAGGTTTTAACTCGATCTACATTTTTTCACTGGTGGAATAAAACGAGTTTACTTTGCAATATGCTAATGGCCAGAACATAATGGTTTATTCTGTGCCTGTTTCAAACAAAAAAAGTTATAAATGAGATAAATTTAGAATAACTTTAAAAGTAGGACTTCGCTAGCGTATGTATTTGATGACACACATGTAGTCAAATTTGCTTTTCTTTTTTGTTACAAAATTTAGTATAAATTTTGAACAAAAGTTTTACAAAATTTTGTATAAATTTTGTAACAAAAAAGAAATTGGTGCTTAAGTAGGTGGTAATTTAATAATTTCATGGTGCTTATTTGTATATAAATTAAGTTTGGAGGTAGGCATGGAGGAGGATCGCCCTCTAATCCACCAGATGCAGGCGGTTGATACAGTAGTATATATCAAACATTCATGCGTTAGGTAATACTATTTCTTCGTTCTATTCAAAATGTTTATATACATCCTAGTATGTCTTCCAATGGTCCTATATACTACTCGATTGATGACAAAGCTTCACTCAATGTTCATGTCTCTCGGGAAGTTGAAGCCTCAACTACTTTACGGGCCATCAAATTTGGTCAATTTTTACATCATAGCAAGATTTATTTAATTGCAAAGAATAGCAAGATTTATTTAATTGTGAAAGATAGGATTGTTGTAGAGTGCTCTTCCCCAGAGGCAGCCAACATATAACTTTATACATAACGAATTTTTAGCCTTAGCCAAATATAAAGCTAAGATTCCTACTTATAACGTAACAAGAATGGGTTTAGTAAGGTGTCCCCACTGATAACTACAGTGTTTCCCAATAAGGATTTTGATAGCTCTCAGCCGCCATCTTAGTTGTTTAACATTTGACATTTGTGTGGTTTTGTGTTCAGTTATGTTTGCCATTTAATCATGAACAAGTTCATGTTTGGAAATTATCCAAATTATCTATCAATATTCGAGAAGTATTATCTCTACTCAAAGAGCATTTCGTGTTAAATATTTCGTGCTCACTTATGGCTCAATGGTTATGTGAACAAACAGAATTGTCGTTACTGGAGTGTGTCAAATCCAAGAGTGGTTCATTACATCCTGAAAAATTGACTGTTTGGTGCGGATTATGGTACGGTGGAATCATTGGCCCGTATTTTTTCAAAAACGACGAAGGCCGTACTGTTACTGTCAATGGCGACCGTTATCATGACATGTTGAACGATTTTTTTCCTGAAGTATGAAATCGATGCGGACGAAATTTATTTTTAACAAGATGGTGCAACATTCCACACTGCGACCGTCACAATGGATTTATTGCGTGATAAGTTTGGTGAGTCGGTTATTTCTCGCAACGGTCCTCACAAGTGGCCACCAATATAATGCGATTTAACACCCTTGGACTATTTTTTGTGAGAGTATGTTAAATCTCAAGTGTATGCCAATAAACCAGCTACGATTAAAGACCTTGAACGCAACATTCGAGCGACTATAGCGGCCAAACCAGCAGAAATGCTGCACCGAATCATCGAAAATTGGACCGATCATATTCACCAGTGCAAAAAAAGTCGTGGCGGTTATTTGAACGATATTTTATTTAAATCATAAATAACATAAAATTTCCTATCAAATAAAGCCATTGAGCACGAAATTTGAACATATATTACATGTTTTATTTCAATTTCAAAACATATTGTTCTTATTGGGAAACCCCATATTTAACTTTCGACTCAAACTGCAACAAGAACTGTCAGAGGTGAAATGTTGCCAGAGAGAGTTTACAGTTACCGCTCCTCCTTTTCCAAATTTCCCACGATTCAATGCCTGAACTGTTGTTGATTCGTTCAAATTAAAGCTCAGTGCAGGTCAAAGCTAAGAAGCTATAGATATACTCAACAATAGATGCCTCTTCATGTTTCTACTGTACTGCAAAACATTTTTCCTATGACAAATTGCCCTGAATTAATAAGAGAAGAGTTTATAAGAGTTGTTATCTAAGAGGATGTATCATATATCGAAGCATCCTCTCCTTTTCCATCTGTTCATAAATCATACTCTGATGAAACAAAGGAACTGAAAAAATTCCCCTCCTTTATCCTCCTCTAAGTCTAATCCAGCTCCCTCTCCTGTTACTTCTTACCGAAAGACTATTATCCTATTAATTCCTTGTTTCCCATATTTAGTTCAATTCAGTTATCAACGTAGCCTAAAATCTTGTAAAGCTCCTTAAAACTCCAATAATGGACCCAGTCCGATTTCTACAATGGAATAGCAGTAGTGTCTGTGCCAAAAAGCACGAACTTATTACTATTATCAACTTGAATAGGCTCGCCATTATTGCGAGGAAGTGGTGCTCGCGAAGGAGGCGGCGGAACGGGAGAGGGAGGCCTCTTCTGAACTCTCCATCCGCCGCAAACGACCGTGTCGCCGGACGGCGGTACAGGAACGCCGCCTTCCGCCCTAATTGGTCAGAGGGCGGTCAGCTTGGGGAAGCTGACCGCCTACTCACCTGGCCCGAGTAGGCGCGCGCGGTCGCTCCCGCGCGCCACTCTGAGCAGGCCGTCGAGGGTGACCCACCGCCCTTGACTCCGACGACGCGCCTAGCAGGCTCCCGCCGCCGTAACGGAAGATTGGGGTTCCCGGACCTCGGCTAGTGGCGGTCGAGATGGAGCATCGTGAGGTTTTAGTGGGTAAACGGGGGCGGCCTTTTCTGCCAATCCGGAGTCCCACATAACCTATCCCGAGTCCCCGATCGGGAAGGTATCCGTAATGCGATTTCCTCACGTCAAAAAAAAACTCACTTCACTCTTACTCTATTGCTTCTCAACTATCGTGAAATCTTATTCCATCTACTCATGATAGTGACCACTTTCTAATCCTTCTATTTTTAAATAATGGACATATGTCCTCTCCGTTTTATAAACCTTTGCTTCCATATAATATTAATAAAGTGGACTGGTTGGACTTTTCGTCTTCTGTAGACGTGATGATTGACTTACTTTAGGATGTCATCGATGGGTAGAATGTAGTTTTATGTTATTGAAAATTTCTCTCTATTGACTTTTGCAGATCTCCACATACCTAAAGAATTTCCACACAGAATCATCTGCTCTCCAATCCCAGGTGGGATGAGAAATTCACTGATTTTGTCAACCAGCGACTTTGCGCTGAAGTGTTATATGCAGTCTTTATGACAGTGGAAAATTTTCTTAAATATCAGTATTGTGATGTTTAACTTAAAGAAATAGTTTCTAGAAAAAAGAAACTTGGTTAGACCAATTTTTGTGGAACTCCTAACCCTCACTCTCCTTGTACTACAGTTTAGAACAATATTAAGATGTTTCGCCATTCCCTTAATATACTTCTTATGGCTGAACAATTTTGCTAACAAAATAGCTCCTTGCTTTGTTCCAAATCATGACTCTTTCCCTATACCATTGAACATGGCAGTCCTCTCCTGTGATGAGATGGATGATCCTTTCTCCTTTAATGAACTCAAAACTGATTTAACGGATTTATATGGAAGTCACAAGTGGTTCTTCCTACCTTAAAACCTAACAAGTGTCCCTCTGACCCCAACTCTTATAAACCCATTGCGTTTTTATCAACTCTTGCCAAAATTTGTGAATATCTTTTTAAAAATCGCTTAGAATGGATAGTGAAAAGCAGAAACATTTTAAATGAAACTATTTTAAACGTATTAATCGCGTATATTTTGGTATTGAAAAATATATTTTTGGACACCTGACGTTTCGAACACTTTACAGTAGTCCGTGGTCACAGGTAGACTGAGGTGGCATTCGTCTGTCAGTTGATACAAAAATTATTTATATCAATCTACCGCCATCTGTTTCTTAGTTGCCTCGCGTACTGCCCTGGATTCTTGCAGAATGAGCTGACTGTATCTTTGTCTCTGGTGTGGTGGATTTGAGACTTTAAATTTTTTCTAAGTGGGTCCCAAGTGGTTATAGCTTACCGATAACTAATGTCGGTGGCGCGACTTAATGTTGCTTAGCACCACTGAGGCTAATATTCTCGGCTCAGGTGAAATGCTATAGTGACGTTATTTAGGTTATCGCGTCTGGCGCTGTCTTTATACGGCGTCGGACGTTGAAATAATCAGCGACTCGCGAATGTCGCGGTTTGGGGAGTGTTATAGATTACTGATAACTGATGTCGGTGGCGCAACCCAGTGTTGCTCGGCATCACTGAGGCTAATGTCCTTGGCTTAGGTTGAACGGCTATGGCGATGTTGGAACATTATATCTTAACGGCATCAGGTTTAGATATAATTTGTGTCTCATTTTATGTCTCATGCGTTTCGAAGTATGTTTACGAGGCGTCTGACCGCTTTGCTTGCAAATAGCTTCAAGCCTCTTCCCATCCCTTATTGCCTCACCTATTCTTACTATCAGAGCTTATTTCTGATAGTCTTCATATTCCTTACCTCCTAGATAGCTTCCTCCAATTTTCTAGTCTCCTCAATCCTCTATACTCCCTCCCTTTCAAAGCCTTAGGTTACCCCTCCTCCCGTAACTTTAAAAATTTTATAACCGTTAATTTAATCTCTTATGTATTATTTTCTCGATATACTCGTATTTATTATTCTCTATCGTGTCTCTTCCTTCTACGTGACATTGGCGAAGTTAATTGCGCTCTACATGCACGGCTAAAAGCCATAAATTAAGAAACAACAGCAACTTTCAAAGTATATTATGTATTTTTTCTTTTTTCTTTATGGAGCTGTTATGTCGTAGTAGGGCAGCGTTTAGTGAATATGATGGTTGTGAATACGATCCTCAGTCTGGGCTATACTTATATATAAATTATTTTAATTTTCCCGCAATGTTGTTACAAAACGCGGCGTTAAATTCCACGTTTCAAAACACGACGTCTTAATTTTGACAAAATCAAGAAAACAAAACCGAGACTTCAATACACAAAACGTTTAAAAATAAAACAAATGAAGGGTAACAGTTCGAAATCCGTTTCCGGACGTACATAAAACCCTTTTAGGGTACATGTCTGAACAAAAGTAAGTTACCCGATATACTTCTGAGTTAGAAGATCAAGTTTTGTAACATGTAAAGTTGTAGAGAGCGGCCAATTTAACTTCCGAATGGGCCATTGTAAGGTAAATATGCCCAGTCCGGTCTTAACGACCTCCTCGCATCGTATACTAAAAGCATGTTTAATTTTAAACCGTCATTAAAGTATTTTGTTAAAGCTTAGAGTTATTTCCGTACGAAGGAAACCTAAAGGTAATATAGACACGTAAAGTATACGTAATTTAGTTTGAGCAACGTGTATGTCACTTTTTACAAAAGTGTCATTATTATAAGCAACATTATTTTTTTTTAACTTTTCATATTAATTTTTGGGTTGAAAAGGGATTGAAGTTTTTTATCCCGCATAGCAGGGTAGACAAAAAGTACCTAGTGTCAAGACTCTCCCTATTCCACTTTTCATCGAATTCGAGACATTGCGTGTTGAGTGGTTAAACTCAACGCCGTACATTGTCTTACCACAGCGAGGACGTGAAAATAATTTTTAAATATAATCAATCCCCCGAGTGGGGATCGAATCCATAACTGATCGTGCTTACAGTCATACGCAGTCCCATTGCGCCACGACCGGCCTCAAATTTCATTGAAATTTCTTTTTTGACTTATTTATAATATAATTTATTATATAATTTATTTATAATATAATAAATAATTTGTAGTTATATTTATTTTTTCTTTTTTTATACGAAGACTGTGTCAGCAAGTGGATGTCAGAGCTATGTTTTTTTGAAGAAAACGTATAGTTTTCTCATATCTCAATTTTAACAAGCTTATTCAATTCAAAGATTTAACAGCCCTTCCATTCAAGTTTAGTTACGAGTGTTTAATAGTGTTACCATATAACAAGAAGTACTCAATAATTTAAAATATTTATTAAGGAGTGTCATGACACTAAATTGTCTCTGTCTACTGTTTATAAGGATACATTGAATACATTGAAGGAGATAAAGAGAGTTACATTTTTTAAAATTTATGTGTGATATCAATAAATTAAAAAAAAAACTAAATGATTGACATTTTGTTTAATATTAGTCCTAAAACACCTTTGAAGGGTAGGATTACATACTGTAGCTGTAATCAAGAAAGGCTTAGTTAACCTCACCTCATCGTGTCCCGTACAAGCCACTAAGAAAATTGGGTCTGGCTTTGAAGTTTTTATATGTAAGGTATGACTAATAGGGTACGGCTAATAAGGTAATGTAGGGCCCACGTAGTCTAATGAAGACGCATCTGGCTGAATCATATTTAATATGACTTTTCTTGACAGTTCCGGTTATATGAAAGTACAGTTTTAATATTTATTTATTCGAAAGAGAGTCGAATCAATCAATCGACACGTTGAGTGAAAGCACTACAGTAGCAAACATAAAGTATGTAATCCGTCATTTAAAGAGGATTCTGGATTTACAACATACTGATTGATTAGTAATATATATGTATATATATCGTTAGAACTTCATGGAGAAATGGAAAGAGATAGAGACTCTGTCAAATTTAGTATTTGGTTGGTTAAAGAAGACTTTAAATGAAAACAGCTTCACACAATTTCTTTCATAACAGAATAGTGTAAGGACACTCCACTCTTCTCTTGCTTTCCGCCCGAAATCGAGACATTGCATATTGAATGGCAGACTCAAAGCCACGCTTAGTCTTACTAGTACAGAAAGTTTAATTATAATCATTTCTATAATAAGATCTTGAAAACGTGACGTTTCGAACACTTTACTGTTGTCCGTGGTCACAGGTGTACCTGTACCAAAATATACTCGATTAATCCGTTTAAAATAGTTTCATTTAAAATATAATCATTCCTCATGTAAATAAATTTTAATTATGGTCTTCTTCCGAAATCAAACCCACAACCACGTTAAAATTTATTCGGTGTCTCACTGCGCCACGAAGGCCCCGTAATTACGCCGAAAAAAATATTCAATACGAAGAAAAAACAATAAAGATGTTTCTTTAACAATAAGAAATATATTCTTCCTCTTCTTTAAACAAAAGATTCCATTAATTAATTTCACTGAACAGGTTCTTTATGAAAAGATAATTAGCCTTTTAATTACTTAAAGTCGATTTTATTTCTCAAGGGCACTTTTTAACGAAATATGATTTTGCATTACTAATTTATATATAGTACAAAAAGTACATCTATCGTTAATTTTTTTTTTGGTTTACGCTTTTATCCCATATAGCAGGGTAAACAGGTAGCGTCAAGACATCACATTCTCTACTTTCTGCCAAATTCGAGACTTACTTGTTGAATGACGGAGCTCAACGCCGTGCTTTATCTCACCAGAACGAGGAAATAAAAATAATTAATATATGATCGTTCCCGAATGGGAATCGAAACCACACAAACGAAGCGCGGTTACAGTCATCCGATGTCCTACTGCACCATCGGCCTCGAGTCTATTATTTATCTAGTTCTTAAGAAAAGCAAAAGAAGAAAATATAATTTATAATTTTTTTAATTTTCAAATTAATTGAGTTAAGTTATACATTTAATAAAAATGTAACTATCGTTGTCTGTACTTGAAAGATATATGATAAAGAATGTTATTAGAGGCATTTATTATTGTTATAGAAACCAAAATAAACATAATTGTGTTCTTTTATTTGTTTGTCTGTATGTCTGTGCTTTTGGGCACGCTAAACCCAAAAATGGCTGAATCCGTTTCAAATGCAGTTTTCACAGTGTTTGTTTGTTTGTTTTAAGTCAATCGGTGCATAAAGAAGTATTTTTTTTTATTTCAAAGCATTTTGTTTGACAAAATTATAACAAGGTTCTAGTAAGTTGCGCCAACGAGGTTGTGGGCATTTACTAGTTACTTAATATATCTGAATATTATTCTGTTATTGAATTCAAATCCAAGTCAAATAATTTTATTTAAAATAAAAAGTTACATGCTTCGTTTTTTGAACGTCAAATAATTTTCAAATAACCGGCGGACGAAACTCAGCAGAAGTTTCTGTTTTTTTTTAAATGATAAATATTTACAAATTAACATTTTATATACCTTATAAATAAACTGGAGCAGGGATTTCAATATAATAATATCAGTATAAAATCAATATCAACAATATTTTAATTCTTAAATCAAATCTTTATAGTAATATCTTTATTATACATCTCTTTAGTGATTACATAATTCAAAACATAACAATTTTAAAATAAAATCTGCCAAATTTTTATAATCATCTCCATACCAAACATGACATAACACATTCATATCTTAAAACATAAATGAATCGAAAGTATAACCGTGCCTCAAGGTACCTTAAAAATCAAATTGCTAATGCAAAGCTCGAGCATATCGCTAAAATCGGTGAGAAGCTTAATAGATATCCATCCGGAACAAGTCAATTCTGGGCGCTCTCGAAGGTTGCACTTGGCAATTTCAGCCAGTCTTCGCTTCCGCTGTTGCGCATCGAGAATGACACCCTGGTCCACACAGTGAAAGAGAAAGCCGATCTTCTAGGATCGCCGATCTTCTAGCTCTCTTCGCCTCGAACTCGACTTTGAGCGACAGAGGAACCACGCCGTCGACAATTCCGCTTTGCCAGACCTCGATGCCCAATATTAAGTTCATCCAAAAAGCTGTTCGGCGATTTCTATTTTCTCTGGACATCCACAAGTTCATCCACCGCTACGCTACTGCTATTGAAAGCAAGGGAGAGGGCCTGGCAATTAGTCTGGACATGGCATGATCGTTTGTGGCACAGGGCGCTCCTTGCCAAACTTCCATCGTATAGGCTTCCTGAGAAATTATGCAAGTGGGTCGCCAACTTCCTCACTAGGCATAGCACAAAAGTTGCTATCGACAGTTTTTGCTCTTAATTAATGCCCGTGAACGCTGGCGTCCCCCAGGGCTATGTGCTCAGCAACACTATTCCTTCTGCATATCAATGTTTTGTTAAAGGATCTTAGCACTCATTGTTATGCAGACAACAACACGGTGGACGCCGTCTACACCGGCCGTGCCGGTCTTTCTCGGGAAAACCTCGACAAGTGCCGAAAGAACTTGTCTTCCGTCGAAGCATCCCTTGACAATGTCTCTTATTGGGGAGAAAAGAACTTAGTTCAGTTCAACTCTCTGCAGACACAAGTTTGCGCGTTAACCACTAAGAAAACCCCATTTGTCGTATATCACCAGTTTTCGAGAACCACCCCCCTTGTAGCAGCGCTCGACATCAGCATATTGGGCCTTAGCGTTTCGAGTGGCTGCCAGTATCGCGATCATTTGGAAAGCAAGGCCAAATTAGCCTCGAAAAAACTTGGTGTCATCGGCAGAGCGAGACGGTACTTCACACCTAAACACCGTTTGGCCCAGGTTCAGCCTCATATGGAGTACTGTTTTCATCTCTGAGCTGGTGCACCCGAAACTTTTATCAGTTTAAACGATTTGATCGCATACAACGGAGAGCCATTCTGGTCTTTGGGGACCCCATAATCTGTGACATGCTTGATACTTTGGGAGTATTCTGTAAACCTGTTTGACCTGGTTCCTGCTGCTGAATTTTCCAACCGCACAGTACGTTACAGACTAAAATACCGTCCCTATCATCTGGATACGTGGCGTTCTACTACTGTGCGGTTTTGTAGGAATTTCCTTCCACGTGCCACACAACTGTGGAACGACCTACATGCGGCAGTGTTTCCAGGTTGTTACGACATAAACACCTTCAAAAAGCGCGCTCATTCCCACCTTAAAGGCCTGCATCGCTTCTGTATCTCCTCTAGTGCTAGACGGGACTGTGGGCGGCGGTGATCACTTACCAGCATGTGACCCACCCGCTCGTTTGCCTTGCCTGCCCTATAAAGAAAAAGTCAGGCGCTGTCATACTGCTCCACGCCATTTGACATGCAATATTTCCTGTCTGACTAACCTGCAATGAGAGATAAAGCGTAAAGCTGAAATAAACTACGGCGGTAGATTTCACCATCTATCATGTATAGCCTCTGTTATCCTTATAATAGATATTTCTTACAATATTAACTTTACTAAAATTACACCATACACAATATTTCAAACAACAGGTGTTATATTTTACGTAAAATCATGTTGTAAGTTTGTGTCGAGCTGGACAATATACAATTTGTGGATATTTAGAGCTCGGACAAAGGGGCCATTATCTGCGCCCGTTCGTTGCAGGCTTTAGTGAGGCTTGGCGTGATTCAAAAGATAAAGGTAGACTTGTATTAAAAAAATAAATAAAATTAAAATCTAAATATCATCCTCTCTGTCTAGCCTTCAAAATATAAGACGAATGTTAAAAATACTGTCACCCTCATATTTTATTCAAACGCTCTTATAAACTATGC
Source organism: Dryadula phaetusa (assembly GCA_032432895.1). Lineage (NCBI taxonomy): Eukaryota > Metazoa > Arthropoda > Insecta > Lepidoptera > Nymphalidae > Dryadula > Dryadula phaetusa. The sequence continues at coordinate 3,040,126 of JAOYRS010000081.1, forward strand.
TAGTTTAATGAAACGTGTACAAGGTAATTCCGTTGGATACCATACTGGAATCTCGAACAAAATTTAAAGCCCACAATCGAAAGATTTAATATTTTAGTTATTGCACCCTTTGCTAAATATCATTTAGCTTCGGAGTTCGATCTGCCTCTCAATTTTTTAATGAATAGGCAGTAAGTATAGAATAGGCAGATACAGTGCACCGTTTTGGACATATTTTCGGTGACGTTGGGTACATTGGGTAAATTTTTGATCATCATCATCATCATCAGCTCTTTTCTGTCAACTGTTGGACAAAGGCCTCTTTAATAGCACGCTATTGAGCTCGATCTTCGTCTCTGCATTGCCAGTTATTGCCAGCTGCTTTGTATGTCACCACACCATTTAACTGGAAAACGTCTTACACTACGCTTGTCGAGGCTTAGTAATTAATAGTTTGTGTATAAATTATACAGTATTCTCGTAGCTATTTATTTGGTGCCCTTATAGTAATGACAGCGCTATGCAGATAAAAACTAGTGATCAGATATTTCTTCGTTAATTATTCTCCGATTTTTAAAATTATACCTAGCTAGGTATTTAGCAGCGCAGGCTTATACTAGATTCGGTCTATCTAGATCGAAATGTAAATATTTTTTTATATAGTTAGTAGGAACAATCATTCCTCCGAAATCAAACATGCAACCATAGCGTGTTGATATTTAATTAGATAAATTAACATAAGGCTATTATGTAAAAAAAACTAAACTCTTTGAGAACACGTAGAGACGCATAACTCTGCGAGTTCTTAAATCTAAGTTCAAGATATTGGCAAGGAGAAAAAAGTACCTATATATATACAATATGTGAAACTAAAAGCTCATGGTAAATAAAAAGACAAAACATATTTCTGACATAAAAAGTTATATTAAGACGTTTTGGGACGACCGATGACTATATAAATAATTCTTATTTTTTATCTTACAAAGAATAAAAACAATTGCAATAGGATTTTGAGATTGACTTTTTAAACCTTTTTAAAATATGAACGGGATTCTAACCCGGTCCTCTTGGACACCGTCCAAGCGCTCTGCCCGCTAAGCCATACGTTCTACTACCAGCTGCGTCGAAATTCTTATACGTTTTTATTACAACTTATTTACGTTGCTAGCATCTCTACAGAGAGGATTACGACCATATGAAAAATGTCGTTACGCAAAATATTTTTTTTACGAAGAATCGATCCTATAAATTTACAGTATTCTGATTGTAAGCGTGTGATATACAAAACTTTGTACCACGCGTTAATGAATCAAGCAAGCCTGCCTCTAGTTTTAATAGAGTCGATAAGGAAACAGCTATAGCTAGTGTTGGACTCTGACACGCAAAGATACGCTTTTTGTACAGTGTGTTGAGGGTGAGAATAATAGGCGCCTATTTTTTAACTTTTACTGTATTAAGATTTCATATTTAAAAAAATATAGTAAATAAAAAAAATATGGTACCTGACTTTTGGTACGTGAAGAACTTTCAACAACTTTGTCTCTACATTGACTCGATAAACTAGTATTATGATGTGTTTTTAAAAAAATAAATACATTACCATTGTCCGTATAATTTCATAATTCATTGTTAAAATGAAATTATTGATTGTCAAAATAATTTCATATACATTTGTTGTTTTATCAGACACTTTATACTATAGCAGTTAAATAAAATAAGAATAAAGATTTTCGCTTTACAAGTTTCCTGCGTATAGAACTTAGTAGGTTTAGTCAAGCTTGAAACATCTGCATTTTCATTTGCTGAGTGGCGAAACTTAACGCCGCGCTTTGCCTTGCCAAAGCAGGAACCATTTTTAATGATTTAGAATCATTCACCAATACAAAAATATTGTTTTCTGCATCATGACTACCCGTATATTATACTTTAAGATGATATATCTAAAAAATAAAGTAATTAAGCGGAAACTTAAGGATTTGAACATAAAAAAAATAAAAAAAACAGCATTTGACATCTATAGATTTTACTGAAAACTAACTATAAATAAACATGTTTTGTAGTTTGTTTATTTAGTAGTGCTCTTATATGTCACTAGATGGCGCTGTTCCACCTTGTTACGCAGTCAATATTTAATATAGTTTTAAAAATTACTATTCAACTTGTTGCAATATACTAAAAATTAAAAATTATTGGATTTCTGAACTCCCATCCTCATATAAACCTGTACTTAAATAAATTACATATTCCTCTATAATTTTCTTAAAAAGAAACTAAATGTCTTCCTTCACATACGAGTAATGTTTATTGTATTGAATGTTTCTAAAAATATTGAAGATAAAAGTTTATTTCTTATTTTACATATAAAAAATTAGATTTAACAATAAAATATCCTAACATATAGAAACGTATTAACGTTAGTTAGTCATTTTAATTACAACTAGTCTAATACATTTATGATAATTCCATTTATGATTTTGACTATAAACGCGATCGGTTTTAGGTTCGATTCCCACTCGGGAGAGTGGATTATATTTAAATAGTCATCACTTCCTCGATCTAGTAAGACAAAGTGCGACGTTGAGTTCCGCCTCAGAACGCATTGTCTGGAATTCAGAGAAATACGAAGTACGGCGTGTCTTGACACTAAGTACTTTCTGTCTACCCTGCAGCATGCAGGATAGAAGCGTAAAGGTAAAAAGATATTTAATGAATTATAAAATAAATAATAAATGTATGCTTTCTGCTTGCTCTCTGCTCTTCTCTTATTGAACGATGTTATGAAATGTATAAATTGCCAGTAATTTAATTGTTATATCTATTACATCATAGTCAATTGCGAGCCCTAGGTCTTATTGAAAACGAATGTCTATAGTGTTATATTTTAGCTTTACGTTTTTATCCCGGATAGCAGGATATATAACTATCCGTACTCTTCTTTTCACCGATTCGATTGCGGGCTTAGTGCCGGAACTCAACGCCGCACTTTGACTCACCAGAGCGAGAAAGAGAAACTAATTTAAATATAATCACTCCCTCAAGTGGGAATCGAACCTACAACCGATCGCGTTCACATTCAGACACTGTCCTACTGCACCACGACCGGCATGCGATTTGGCTCATCATTTAAATAGGTCTGCACTTATTTACTAATTTTATTTAAGATGCATTTTTATTTCTGGATTCAATTCTTGTTTCATTTTAGTCCACAGTGACTAATTTATAATACATACTATACTATCATATACAAAATTTGTTATTAAAAAAAACAATACCTACAATGAGAAACATAAGATAGCATGTAAGAATAAATGTGTTTGAGTATAGAACATCAGCCGGCGCCAGTAGCGATCAGCGACTATCGGTAGAAGCGGGTGCAGGACAAGCGTGGACACAATGTGAGGCTAACGGCCGTGAGTTCAATTACTTGTGCTGGGATAACCACCGGTGACATGAGACATTAAATCAATATAATACTCTCTTAAATCAAATAAACCCTTTTATAGTCTACTGAGTTTCAGTTCACCTTGGAACAAAATGGAAATAGTTCTTTATGTGAGCACCTTTCCATAACTATTAGATTTAAAAATAATTTGATTTTCCTAGTCTGATAAAACAAGAATATACTATTTATTAATTTCAGATTAAAACCAGAGAACATTGCCTCTATACATAGATATGTAAAAAAGTCATGTAGTTGAAATAAAAACTTGATTAATATTTAAAAAAAACACATTAGCAGATTACAAAAATGTCTATTTCATACTAAAGTATCCTCCGATCTAATATATTCTCCTACATCGGCCTGATGAAATGCAATAGTTGCAAGTGGATCTGCATGTCTACAATCTGCGGTGGACCTTGCTGCCACACCAAACCCAATAGGAATGTCTGACATTGTAGTTATTACCACACCTTGGTGTTTTGGTGTGTTTTCTGTTATTCTGCCTAAACCTGAAAGGATTCATTAAGATATAAACATGTATACATTTTTCAAATGTACACAACAAAATGTTTTTTTTTTATTTTTGTTAAAGGCAATCATTATTGAGATATTTATTTACTACTTCTTTTTTTACCAAAAGTTAGTTACATCAAAGTATAGCAGAAGGTAAACAAAAATATTATATTAATATTAAGCATAAATTAAAAATATATTTCAAACACATTTGTATTATAATAAACATTTGGTCACTATAATTATTCATAGTATCATAAATATTTATTCTTACCACTCTTAATAACATGATGCCCATATAAGAACTGTTGTTCTGCTGAAGGTTTAACCCATATTTTATATTGTGCATAAGGTGCAATGTATGTCAAGGCAGTTATATGTAATCTAAATTTATTAGTCTTTGTAAACTTTCCGAAGCATGTCCCAGCTGATATTAAGTGATCTGGCTTGACTGTGTGAGCTAATTGTAATAAACGTTCAGATATGTAGTATACTCTGTCCTTCTTTTCTCTAAAGCAGTAAGTACCATCAGGTCTGTCGATGAGAAGCTTCACATTAACGCCAATACTGGAATGGAAAAAATGTATAATAAAGTATATACCTATGATTTTTATGCTTAATTTAGTAAAAATTATAAATAATTTATCATAGCTTTCATATTTACAGATATTGAAATGTTTGAAAAGGAAATAAAATAACGAAATGTATAAAATGTATTTATGTACTAATGGACTAAATTAAATTATTAGAATATTCTAAACACTTGACTTACTATTTAGTCAATTTTTCAAATAAAATCCGTGTTCTGTCTTCTGATAACACTTTCATTTTGTTTAATTTTACTATACGTCCATTAAATATATTTCAAATCCACTACCGCTAGAAACACACGTGCTACTTGTCAAAATATTACAAATGTCAAAGTCGAAAGTCGACACACTTAGTAACCACAGACAAGTTTTATTATTTCATTTCAGTAACGACAACGTCATATAAAATATATATGTATACAACTTCGTCTTATAAGCTTTAGTTTCCAATCCAATCCATATTACACTTTGTACAATATTATAAATAGACTGATTTTATTACCTTTTTAAAGGAATTTCTAAACTAAATATTAAAAATACTTTTAAACAAGTATACTATATTATATGTTCTGTATTAATTATCTGTAAGACGTAGAAGAGAAGAACGAACAAATCTCTGCGAATCATTCGATGTTCTTTCATCTGAAGTCATTCAACTTCGGTTTGGACTTGGTGACGTTTGGTGGTAAGTTTCTTTGAGTCTACTTACGAACTTTATTTTAAAACTTTTATATGTTATCATTAGCAAATTTCGAAAAGTTAAGAAGAAAATATTCAACATTCTTATTAATAATTATTAGCTGTAATATTATATGTTAACATTTAAGTGAGAAACTATTTATACAAGTGCTTTAAATCATGGCCCTGAAAAACAAAACAACTTGATCACGTGATGTCAACACAAAAAATTTGCTTTGCCTTTATTATATTTCCTGAAATAAATTAGATAATTTATTATTTATGGACCGTATAATTAAGTTTTAATGTTCTAAAAACTTTGTTCACACGCAATTTTTTACTCTATACTTAAATACTTACTCAAGAAATATATACTAAAGAAGTATTAAAGTTTATTTTTATAACTACCGCTCTGTAAACATTGAAAGAGCGAAGCATTACAAGTTCATTTACTATATGTAAGGTTGTATTTTATTATGTTTAGCAGTAATAATGAGATATTTCTAATAAAAAATATTTTTAGGAATATCTCTCGTTAAAACTAGGAGAATCTAGTTTTTTCACACTCCATTCTTTCTCTTTGCATACATGATGTGTTCCGATGGAAATGCCTCTCTTTGTCATACTAGAGTTAGAAAATGAGGATAACTAAATCGTTGTCATTATACAGAATAGAGATGGAATTTACAACTATCGTGTTATAGAACAGTATCCACCGTATCACAATGGCGTGTGCATATTCTTAAGTACTTTTAATTTGTATTATTACTAATTTATAAGTAATTTAAGTTATTTTTATGAGTGTACAAAAAATATACACAGAGGAATTCAATCTCGCGCCTCTTGGAAAACGAACAAGCGCTCTGATCGCTAAGCCATGCGTACGTACTTTTCTCGTTCACATCTGTTTAGAGAGTTTTATTAGATTTCCTTAGAGTGGGAAGCAACCCACAGATTACGATTTTAAAAAATGTAATTTTAATTGGTGCATATTATAAAACTGTAATAATAATTAAAAAACAATTTATACTTGAGTTTTTTTATAATTATGTTTGTTTAAGACAAACTGAACTTATTAAGAAATGATGGATTTTATATCATTTATTCTTAATGCACTTCTGACATATATTAAGGGTTCAGTTAATACAGACGAATGTCGCGTTTTATATGAAGTATACGTAAAAGTCCTTCATGACCATGAATTTGTTAAAAGTTACACGATTTCCATAATGAAAAGCATTTCAATAAACTATAGCCCATCATAGCCAAATATTTTATATTACTTTAAATATATTACTATTGACTGTATCACTATTGAATCTGTATGTGTTAGTTATGTCTAGTTATTGGTAAATTGCCAATTCCGCACTTGGTGCATGGTGGTACATTTTTATGTTGACCTACTAAAATTGAAAACTAAACTATTACATAACTCAATATTATTGTTATTTATTACTAACATTAATCTTATCACCAAACCAGAGAAATTAATATAAATTTTAAATATAAACATTTCTCAGAATGGTAATTGAACACACAACCAATCGCGTTTACAGTCAGATACTGTCCCAATTGCCCACGATGACTTGACTCTAGGATATCTCTGATTACCCAGCTTAGGGTGACGCTTAATATAGATGTATAACTAAAATTATTTTGCCTTTTTCGTGTTTACATTATCTCGTAAATTTTAATAAAACGATGACCTAAAAATCACTTAACAAATAAAACTGGCAGTAATTGAGAACAGAGTATGTATGTATTGACATATTATAGACATATTGATATCCTTTCTGACAATAGTAAGCTAATTCCGGATAATAATACCCCTTATTAGAAATCGATTCGCATGAAATTTTAATTCATTATTAACATGTTATTTAGCGTTACTTTATGTATTTTTTATTGTATGTATGTATGTACGTATCTATATATATATATATTTATCTAGGCATGTATATGTGCAGTATTTCAGGCGATCACATTAACGTTTTCAAACAGCTCTAGAACCCGAGCGAGATTGATTGGTTTTACGTCAAGCGTTCAAACATTGGTATCTCATAAAATTTACTATTACTATGTGTACGTATATATATATATATATATATATATATATATATATATATATATATATATATATATATATATATATATATATATATATATATATATATATATATATATATATATATATATATATATATATATATATATATATATATATATATATATATATATATATATATATATATATATATATATATATATATATATATATATATATATATATATATATTATATAGAGAATTAAATAATCTTAAATTACAATTTTATCTTCTATTTTGATAAATTATACAAAATATGATAAAGATAACGTAAAAAATACTAGACTGGACTTGAGGCCAATCGTGGCGTAGTGAGACAGCGTCTGGTAAAGCGATCGGTCGTGGGTTCGATACTCATTCGGGGGAGTCATTATGTATATTAAAATTATTTTCACTTCCTTGTTCTTTGTTCGAATTTCGAATCCCGCTGCGTTCAAAATTTTTATACGTTTTTTCTTTGAATTCCACCACTCAACACACAATGTCTTGAATTCGGTGGAAAGCTAAGTACGAAGTGTATTGACACAAAGTACTTTCTATCTACTTGCTTAAAGCTAAAAAAACAATTTGTTTATTGTAAATGGATCGATGATGAATAGAATGGTATATGGAGGTTAAAAGTATGTACCTAATGAAATATGATTACTTTTTTTTTCATTTTTGTCCCATTTAGTGACAGGTCTGGTCAAATTTTTCTTCCCACTTTGCAAAAATATACTATTTTAATTTAAGGTGCTAAAACAGAGATTTCTTTCAGAAGAACAATCGGAGTAGTTAAAATATTTTAAAATATAAAATATATGTTATAAATTATTATAAACTACATTTTTTTGAAGAGAATCGAGCGTTCGCTTGTAGGTACGATTCTCAATCAAGAAAATAATTATACATTTTTAAATTTTTATCTAAGTTTAGTAATATAAGGCCTTGAGGCCATCGTGGCTTAAAATATTACATTGCAAATAAAAATCATTTCTTCAAGTCGATGGAAACAGTCGACGGCTCTATGCGGGATGAAGCGTCAACGTAAAAATCAAAAGGCATTGAATTTCGGCACCCAACACACATATTTCAATTTCAAATATTTCGTGCAGAAAATGAAAAACAGAGTGTCCCTACACTAATTTCTCGTTGACGTGTAGGTAAAAACCTGACGTTAATATACATATAAAAGACGGCCATTATAACAGTGGTTTTTGAACGTTTCTGCCAAATCTATTTAAAGAGCCGTATCTTTGTAGTCTTAAAATCTTGTAAGAGGAAAATACTAATGAGTCACGCGACATAATATTCCCAGGTGTTTCCCGAATCTTGGCTTCTTTCACTAAATACTTGTTTTCCTCAAAAAAAAAACTTTCTTTGCTATTAAAAGTTCTGGACTGTTAGAAGATAATTATTTTACTACTAAATATAGATTGATGCTTGTCAAATATTCAAGTGCTACGATGCTTATGACTTCGTCAATAATAAATTACCTTGTAAGTCTATGAACAGATAATATTAAATTTAATTCACAAGAATACATATAATTATTCAAAACACATTTTTAATATTTGAAAGTGTAAACTCGACTCGGAGAGATTATATTTTTATGAGATTAAATTATTGTCACTTCCTCGTTCTGGTAAGATAAAGTGCGACGTTGAGTTCTACTACTAGAACCACTACGAATGCGAAGTACGGAGTGTCTTGACACTAGGTACTTTCTGTCTACCCTGCTATGCAGAATAAAAAGCTTAAAGCAAAAAAAATCAACATATTTTACTTTTTTTCCACGTTATTCTTAATCTAAACTGTAGGAAACCCTCTAAGAATTACAAACCGTAATCATTTACTGATAATTAAGCGTTAAATGACTATTCTAGGTGAGAGTCAAGGGTCATATCGCATTAAACATTAATAATTTGGTAATACACAGCTTACTGATAAAGGAAAAAAAATAATCTTTTAAATTTAACTAACAATATATAAAACATTATCAAAATAATAAAATAGGTTTCGCACGCCAAAACGCTACATTATACTATTGTTCGTGTCCTATAAATCTTTTGAACACAAATGGACTTGACTTAATTAAAATTACTATAATATGATCAAGTACATGAAGTACAAACGCCAAATAAGGCTTCAAGGGAATTTATTAAGGTACGTTTATCTGATTAATTGACAGGTATTGTCAGAATACTACGAGGTTAAATTTTGCGTATAGTTTTTTCCGTCCTTTTGGCAATTTGATTGTATTTTGTTAGTTTTTCTCTTTTGTATGTATTACTTGAATTTAAACTATATTAAATAAATATAATAAGATTAAGTGTTTATAGAAAGAGCTAATAGGAATAATCTACAATTTTATATTTTGAGTGACTATAGTGAATCGTTTCCTTAATAAATATGTATGGTTATTCAAGAGTCTTTTTATTATATTGTAATGGAGTATAAAGAAATATTTGAAACTAATATTTTGATGGTATTATGTACTTAATAATTTAAATATATAATATATATTATATTATATAATATATATTATATTATATTTTTTTTTAATTCTTTAATATTTTCACAGTTCTTAAAACAGCATGGCATTTTTTTGCATAGTAAAAGTGTAATTTTCAAACACTTTTCTTTTTTCTTTTCTGCTATCTATACAAAGGTCTTTGTTAATAACACAAAGGAGCGGCCTTACTAGTTCATTACGTAGTTGGTGTCCTACCTTGTTTTTTGTTTTATATAATTTAATTATTATTTCACTTTATTATGGCCTAATTTGTGACGCAGAGTTGCCGATTAAATAAACGATAACTTGTGTGTTCGAACATTATATGGATAGCACAACACAAAATATTTTCTGTTATTTATGTTAATTAATAAAACAAAAATATATGTTGAATAGTTTCTAATTCTTCAATATTTTACATGCCATTATTACAAATATTTACATTATGGAGGTCTAACTAGACAAAGAGTAGTATAGAAGTCTACCAAACACGCTATATATCTATAATGGATAGAACCTGGAGAATGAAATTACTACTTATCTCACTATTTATTCCGCTAAATGCAAAAAAATACATACTATTATTGCGACGTTGAATGACGACAGAGACAGTAGAAGGCCCATATATTTATTTAGATTTTTTACCTTTTGCTTTATATAATGAGGAAAAACATTTGTATGCTAAAGATAAGTTGTATATCTAAGAAACATTTCATTTAGAAGCGTTTACCCTCTTTGGACGCCTCTCTTGTTCTACAAATTCCGAAAACTGAAACTTGTTATTTTAACTTACTTTTCTTAATATCCTACAGAGAATGATTCTATTAATATAAATTAAATAACGCTTGTTTCAAATTAAACACCAAAAAATTTAAATATCTGGAAAATGTCCTGTAGAACTGACGTAAACCAGGTAAACGATAAAAAATATAGAAATGGCATCTTAGCAATATTGTTTATTTTCATGACACTTTCTTATCACATCGTGTATATAATATGTATAATATTTATATGTATAATAACCAAAATTCGATCATAAAGTGAAGGTAAATAGAATAAGTATGATAAATATGCTACAGTCCGCAACGAAATTATTGGAAAATTATATAATTAATTATGTTAATTTCTTGGCTTCAATTAGATACAATTGAGTGAATCAAATATGCTTATCAAGCTATTGTTACTTGTTACATTTTAGGTGTCTGTATTGTGAAACCTGTACTGCGATAATAAATACAGATAAAAACTTATTTTTTTTAGCTTCACACTTTTGTTCCTCATAGTAGGGTAGGTAAGAAATACCTAGTGCCAAACACTCCGTACTCTGCTTTCCGTTGAATTCGTGACATTGCGTGTTGAGTGGCGGAAATCAACGCCGCGCTTTGCTTTACCAGAGCGAGGGAACGAAAATAATTTTTAATATTTAAGTCAAAATAATTAAAATTATTTACAATATATTTAAACCATATACATACACCTGTCGCCGAATAGAGAACCTACCGTATATTAACATTTAAAACAAGTGTCGTATCATTCTCACATTACTTTCCTCTTATTTAAATAGTTTATGTATATTTTTAAATTATTCGTATTCAATTTCATTCCTTTTTAAGACTACGAATATATAGAAATTTCTAGAAAAACCTTAAAAAATTTTGTGTTAGTCCATAACAGATATAAAGAAACTATTACTTTCTTCATACTTGCTGATAGCACTAAACTGCACTAATTATTTTTACACTGTGATCATACTCGTGACGAAATGAAGGCCATATCTACATATGCCTAACATAATATTCACTTTGCATTTGTTCACGTTGAATCATTAAACATAGTTGTAACAACATCATCATCAGCTCAGTAATTATAGTAAATATTTAATATTAAACAAAAGATCTCTTATCCATAACAATCTAGATATAGGCGAATACTATTGGAGGATGTTAATTGTGGTGCACCACAATGGTGGTGGTGGGCTAAATTCTGATTGTAATAATGATGATCGTGAGAACCACACTTGTATAATTACATTTAAATATATTAAAATGCTTTTATTTTTCCTATTCGGTAAGACAAAGCTCGCCATAAGTTCAGCCAATGACTCAACTCATAATGTTTCGATTTCGTTCGAAAATTAGAGACAGGAGCGTCTCCAAAGTAACATTTTATATCTTCTTATTATATATTATATACATAGCTATGAGTGAAAAAGCTTGAAGGCTGCTTGCATGTTTTGCTGAACAAAGAGTTAAAATCTATAATTTATTTTCATTTTGAAATGAAATATTGATAATGAATACAGTGTTAAACTATATTTAAAAATCTTACAGATAATGCCATTGACCTCACACGTGTGTATACGTTAATTCTGTCTGAAAGCATATGATAGTTATATAGGCTTGAATCCTCTCTAAAGATAAATGACATCTTCAAAGACATTTTTCTAATAAAGTATATTTATTTTGTTGGCTTCTATAAATACATGGAAAGAGAAGAACAACGCTATTTGTCACTAGTTTACCTTCGCCTAACACAAAAATATACAAAAAATATAAAATACATCTATGAAGAACATTTAAAACCAATCTTTACTGTACTAACCTCAAACCAATACGTACTTATGAATATAAAAATAACTACCAAATTGACTGAACACTGTACGTTTAATATAAGCAAACGAAATTCTACGTCACGTTGATGACTCAGTTCTCATCTTTGTTTCAGATATAAACAAACACAAATTAACTTGCTGTTTATTTCCAATTGGGATCCAGTGAGTGATAATGTCTTTTTACTACCCGAAGAACTTTCGCGCGAATGGATGGGGCTGGCATCGGTCTACCAATGCCTTGTCATCTGTGAGAGGATTTTTAAACAAGGAAAGAGGTGGAGAAGAAAGTACTGAACCTTTGATTGGCAATGGAAGCCTATACCCGAAGCTGCCAACTGAAGATGATTCTTCGTTTTCTGGTGTCAAATTGTACCCTTGCTTGCCTGTTGAGGAATACGAAGGAGGCGCCGTCGAGGAAGTCGTCGAGGAATCTTGCGCTGCGGTGAATGTTAATTTGGAGGTTAGTTTTTTTATTTAGATTAAATAACAGTTACATTATTTTACTCATAAACCGTTCTTATTGTGTTTTTCTTTTTTTTGGAACTGGTGAAAAGTGACAGAAAATTAAATTCTAATTAATATAAGAACAAAAATTCTTTGTGTCAGAACAACAGCAGGGCATTAGCGAACATATGAGCTCAATTGCTCAACAGGTCGTCAGGAAATAAACACTCAAAAAATTTACACAAATTTGTACTTTACTATTTTACTATTTTGAAAGTGTTAATCCACACTTAGGATTAAACATTTTTTTAAAAAAGACTTATAAGAAATTAAACGCAACGGGATTCGAATCGGCGCCTCTTGGAAGCCGTCCAAAATTATATGTTTTTTAAAAATATTTTACACTCTACTTTACCGATAAATTACTGAACATATTCTTACTTCAATAGATTTCTATTTTATTTAATCTTATAAGGAGTTTAATTTTTAATTATTTTTAGATCTAAATCTACGATAAAACCTGAAAGCCATTATTCAAACTGTTTTACATTATCTGTTACTGATAAAAGTGTAAATAACAATATTTAATGATATTTTGTAAGACATATTTCTTAATTACGTATTGAACACAACGGAGTGTTTTAAGACTAGATTTATTGTGGCTACACTTAGTGAAGGTCAGGAACGAAGTATATTGACACTAGGCTGTCTCTGACTACCCTGCTGTGCGTGATAAAGCGCGAAGCTATTAAATTAAAGGTTTTAAAGTGAATGAAAAATGCAGGCAAGAGTAATTACGTCTAATAAACCCATAATAAAGCAGGATTATATCCTTTTAAGAGAATTAACTAATCCCCAGGAAGTGCTTACATTTTATGGCTGATGGTAAAAATATTGAAAAATAGTATTTGATATATTATTTAATATTGCATATAAAAGTAACTTTCTTAGTCTTTGTGTACAGTAGATAATGTTTAACTTCCTCATTATAAAGAGTTAAACTTTGCGCCACAACAATGACAAGGAATTTCTTGGAACGTTGCTAAATATTCAGCCTGCCTTAAATATTATTTATTTTATTATAAATTTTAACACTAATTTTAAAAGATAGCGTTGGTACATTGGTACTATACATTGAAACATACACATATTAATATTCGCCAAAATTGTAAACTTAGTCTTGACAGTGAGGAGTAGACTATGCCATAAATTTGATTTTTTTATCTTTGGTCATCTCAATTTTTCGCATAGAGTAAGCAGAGAACCTTGGTGTTGAGATACCACGTTCTTTGCATTTCATACTAATTGAGGCCATTACGTGTGAAGTGACAGATGTTAGAGCAGCACTTTGACTTGGCAGATGCCATTTCATATTCCCTTTATCTCTAACATCGAAATCCAAAATTATCTAAATTACAGACAGAAACAATAAAAATCATGAACCATCCATATTCGTTATGCCTGTAAAATTGAAAAAAAATACATATGTCCCTTGATTACTAATATATCAAAATAAAATCATATTCTTTTATACAATTAATTATTATTTTTTCTTCATCCAAGTCGTTTTTAAACAATGATATACAGTTATTCAGCCATTGAAATCACAATATCGTGATGACTAACAGGGCTTTCGACCTAATACGTATTTCCTTATTCTTAAACTGAATCACGTACAGTGACGTAGCGAATTTTTATGTTAAGGTAAAAGAGATGACTTTTTTTAATATTATACACGATTACTGCATAAGGTGATAAGACACCTGTAAACATAAATGTATTAAATGAATGTAAGTAACACTAAACCTAAAAAAACTGTAAAATTACCGCTTTTCAATTTTCCATACAAATTGTTAAATTATTACTTTTATGTTAAGTAACTACATTATACGGAAAAATTCAATATAATAGTTTCAGGAGCGTTCTAAGTGGTTAGTGTCTATTTAATAATATTTAGTGGTGTTTATATGTACACAGGTATATACAAATATACAGATCAAGATCAAAATCTTCCTCATAGTTGGTATATGTTATATCGGTGGTTTTGTATCATATAACAAATTATATAGGAGATATCAAGATATAATTAAAGACGTAAATCAGTACTCAAGTTCATACAAATAAATTTATTTTAACTAGGAATCCAACTACCTCTAGCTTAATATGAATCACAAACCATTCAAACACATTTAACTAATTACCAAATCAGTCTATAATTTATAATGAAAGACAATTATATATTATAGTTGAAATAATTGAAAACAGAATCACATTTTATCCCGCCGAGTTAGAGAGAAGCTAGTACTAGAGAGTGTCAAGACACTTTGTTCTACAAACACGATACGGTTATCCAAATACAAGAATATTTCCGAGTAAAAATCTAATTCACTACGAATCGCATTATCAGTGAGACAGTGTCCGACTGCAACGCAATGTCCTTATTTATAATGTCTTCGAGAAATGGATTAACTAGAATTTTTCGTATATAATCTATTATATAAAATCTTGTTTCGTAGTCAAGGACAAGCAACAGTGTCATTCAGACTCAAATAGACTTACCTACTGTTTCAGTTTGAATGACATGTTAACATTCACTACATAAATATTAGTCAAGCCTGGTTTATTTCTGAACTCTAACAATCCTCAAATGCGGTAGATATTTCATTAGTGCATTATATGAATTATATTGATTTAGAGATCTATAGAAAAACAACAATGAACAAAAGTAATTCAAGGACTATTGTCTTTACATAGACCGTAAACCGCAAGCCAATTATTTGAACAAGACGATGATGTTTATTATAATAATTATAATTAAAAAAATTAGTAACTTTAAAAAATTTACGGAATAAACGTAATAATTTTATTCTCTTTGATAATCAAATAAATAAAAGAATCAAGATTTGTTTGAGAAAATTAGCCATAAATTTTTTAGAACAATTACTAAACGTTAAATATTTTCTATTTATCTATTAGTCGATCAGACAAGTAAAGGTACTAGAAAAAATGACCTGCAGTAAGTAGTCTTAGGTTTTGAAACTTAACACCTTTCAAGAAAAGCAGCAAAGGGAGTGGTTTATTAAAGTTAGTCAGGTATTTCCGATTCCGAACTGCGTCACAAAGGTTTGCTAATTATATTTAATCAGAAGGAGAAATACTGCACCAGAACGAATATACTGTTTTCTTAATGGCGATAAAAGAATTTGGTTCACGTACGAGTATTTATTATTTTGCTAATCCTTACAAGTTGATAAAGCAAGCCTAATGCTAAATGGCTAATACCAAATACCAGATAACGCATAATGTACAGTATATAAGAAATGTAAAATAACTATACACTTGTCAATTAACGAAAATTGCTCTATTAACTTCGCCTGTATCTGTTTTATTAAATAATCGTGTAAGAAAATCATTAGCCATCGAAATGTCACGTGACGGAATTTGATGACTACAACATTATTTTACTATTTTTGAAGTGTGGAAACACTTAGGATTAGAAGACATTTTTAAAAAACGTATAAAATAACTACAATATTTTCATAATAAATTACTGATATCCTTTAGAAAATTTAGGATAACAAACTGTAAATGATTTTGAGCATATTTTATTTTTTTTTTAAATGTTTTGTTTTCTGTTTTTTTTTCAACACACTACGGACGCATGATTGATAACATTTGTTTATATTTAATTTCTTTTTTAATAAAATTTCTTGACCGACGCGAAGGGTCGCGGCGCAGTGGGACTATGTCTGACTGTAAACGCAATCAGTAGTGGGTTTGATTCCCACTCGGTGAATGATTATGTTTAAATTATTTTCATTTCCTCGCTCTGGCAAGACAAGGCGCGGCGCTAGGTGCCACCACTCAACACGTATTATCTTGAATTCGGTGAATCTTGAGTGTCTTAACATAAAGTATTTCCTGCCTACTCTGCTATGCGGGATAACAGCGTGAAGATAGATATAATTATTCTTATACAATTCAATTGCCTAAGATTAGCCTTATAACACTCGAAGCGACCCTAGTGTCCTAATGTACTCCGTAAGTCCCAGAGTTTAAAATTAACTATCCTAAAATTTCAATTAACTATAGTTAAAATATAATCTATACTAACATGCACATAGACACATCATTAATTATTATTATTATATTATTCATTACCTTTAAACAAACTTAATTTTAATATAAACGAGAACAAAATCGTCCAAATATTTATGTTTTTTAACACAAAACCAGTGTTTTGCACGTAAAACTTGTTAAAGTGTATATAAATAGTTTGCCACATTTAGTCCCTTACCACTGACTGGGTACATTTTTAGCCCATGACGTCTCCGCCGTTAGCGCAGTCGCCCTTTGGGTTTTACGTGTTATTTATCACTTTCTTCAACTTAATAATAAATTAAGACTTAGAGTAATCGTTTATCTCGTATATTTATGCACATTTTAAACAAATTTAAACATAACGGTACAGTTGAGATACTTATATGTCACTTAATTAAAAGATTGCAGTTTATAAGCTAAATAGTTTTTACAATTTCCTTAAAGGTTGTAAGGTTGGATTTTCCGACTCTCCCAAACAAAGCGGAAGTATTAAACTTAGTGATCAACGGATCTTTCTGCCTACCACATAACGCATGCAACTTTTTAACTAAATATTTATTATACGATTAATATTTTTAAAAGTTTTTTTTATTTCATTTGCTATGATAACTAACAGTTAGTGCGTATGTGAAATTTTGCGACCTCAATTTGACCAACTTTTCAGTCTCCAATTGCGCTAAACTTGGATAACGCCTTCAGTCGTGTTAACAATGAAGTTACTTATGATTAATTTTGTTGTTAATTCAAAATGGTCGCTGCGATAAAATGAAAGACTATAAATTTTTGCACCACCCACCTAATATGGGCATCAAGTGATAGGGCTTATTTTTATACATTAAGAAAAAAGCTTATTATTAGAAGGCATGTAGGTAGGTAGGTATTTTTTAATTGTTTTTTTTTATTTATAGATATTATATTGGTGTGTATATACCACTTTATACAAGTGTATATCATTATCAAAATTGATACTAATTTTCTAGTTGACCTTACTCTAAATACCCAACAAATGTGTACGAACTAAAACTCGATCTTCAAGTTTCTTGTAACGATATAAATATTGCATGGCCGGTCGTGGCACAGTGTGACAGCGTCTTACTGTAAACGCGACCCGTTGTGGGTTCGATCCCCACTCAAAAAGGAAATCGAACCCTCAACCATTGTGCAACGATGGCGTCAAAAAATAGAAAAGACAAAATTAAAAATTTTGACAAAATTAAAATTAAATATTTTCCCACAAAAAATAATTATTGCAAAAAAGAAAAAAATCACGCCATTAAAATGGTGCAAATATCGAATACCTTAAGGAAAAAAACATTAATTCTGTAACCCTATAAGGTGAGTTACTTTGCATTTCCTTCAACGTAAAAATTGGAGTCTTGCCTACCTTGTATCAGTGACATTAAACTTGTTTTGAGTTTTGACACGAATAAGAATCTGTGGATCATAAGGCGCCTTATAAGGTATGCATTTACATATTTTTTACTATACAAGAAGGTAAAAATATACGTTTTTTCACACTAGAGTTGCTAATTTTATTTTTATTTTTTGTTTCTTTTTTTACCTTCACGCTTATTATCCCGCGTAGCAGGGTAGGAAGAAAGTACCTATTTTCAAGACACTCTGTGCATCGCTTTCCACCGAATTCGAGTCATTGCGTGTTAAGTGGTGGAACTCAAACGCCGCACTTTGTCTTTACCAGAGTGAAGTGATAATAATTTAAATATAGTCACTCCCCTAAGTGAAGATCGAACCCACAACCGATCGCGTTTACAGTCCAACACCGTCCCACTGCGTCACGACCGGCTTATAACTTTATGTTTATTAGTATTTTAAAAAAGCAGCTACACGCCTTATATGGGCATAGCAGAGTGCTCACAGACAACCTAGTGGTAAGACACTCCACTGACTACTGTATATGAAATATCATGAAATTTTACAGTTAAAAGTTAAACCCTCATTCTTATTTAAGCTAAAAATATAACAGTTTATACATACTCATATATTAAAAATGTAATTAATCGTTATCTCTATGGGAAAAAAAATATAATTCGGGGTATTTAAAATTAAAAACATCTGTTTGTCTGCGTGTCGGTTTTGCAAGCTAAACCAATTTAGCAATTAATGTTTATTTTTGTATGCAGTTTATATATAAGAGAGATATTAATTTAAAGTACCCTGTTTTACAAAAAGTGCTCTAAAATAACTTTTTTATTAAATTTTCTGAAAGTTTAGTTTGCTATGAAGACAAATCACAGTTTTACTGAATTTTTAAAGTAAACTTCTCACGGCAGCAAAGTCACGTTCTTGTTTATTAAGGTATCAGAATCTTTTGCAAGAAACTTTATTATGCAGTTGTGATAATTTAATATGTACACTATTATGATAAGAAATTAAATTTCGATTTTTTTCATTTCATTACTGTTATAGTAATGAAATGAAAATAAATTAATAAATAATAATTTCAAAGTAGTTTCCAATTCCAAACATTTTAATACGCGTAGCTCTTAAAATGATAGTAAAATATATTCTTGACAATATGAACAAATTAAATTAGTAAAAGACACTCTGACGCATAATTTAAGCATATAATCGGATAGCTCCTATACGTTACTCATTCTCGTCTTAAATATTATATAGGAACTTTGTGTACTTACCGGCTAAGTTATTTAAAATGTATGACTCGAATTAATGATGTCATACCTTATTAATTAATGCCTATAAGCTTATTCTGTTAATTAGGTACATACAGAGTATTTTAAATATAATTATTCAAATTAAATGATAAAATAATATTATTTATTTAATTATTTTCATTAATTAGGTATTATATTAAAATTATTTTCATTTCTCCTATACTGAGAGCACAGTGAGTGGCAAAATTTTGACGCCAGTACCTAGCGTATTCTACTAGCCTACTGAGTATTCTGCTATACGGAATAAAGCTGCAAATTACCAATAATTAAACTAATATTTAATGATTATCTTGCAAACCTATATCGCATACTAAGTTGACATTAGATAGTAAGCAATTACCAAGCAATAAGTAAACACATGCATTATAAAATATGTACGTTTCGATGAGCTTTCAAGGTTGAATTGTGTTGCCAGGTATTATTACATTTTAAAAAATAGTTTATATACGTAATATAATATTTTTATGTACTTATTAACAACAAAAATTATACAAACTTCATTACACATACAATGTTAGACCCTAACGGAATAAATCAATGAACTATGTCTTACGTCATTGCCTGTGTTGGCAAGAATCTCAGCTTTATAATACCGCTAAGTGTAGTAGGTCACTATACATCGTTCGATCTCGTTGTAGACACGATGTTTTTTAGTTAACCGGTTTATGAGCTGTCAATTTTCGTGCGAGACTTTTGGGTACGGTTGTGTTTTAACGAAATTATTATATTTCTATAGAAATATTACGTGTTAATTTACTAAAATGTGCTTAAGTCATTAACTACATCATTATTGTGCTGTGGGCTTAATATATATTTATAAAGTGATCTAAATTTAAATAATAATAATGTTTAAGCTCCATAGTGCGGCATATTCTGGATAAATGACCTCACTTGTTTTGATCTACCACGATAAAATATTTATGGTGTAAGAAACCATCATTGGGATCATGTTGTAACCTTTGTGTAGTTAGCATGGAGCAATTTAAGCGTATTCAATAAAAGTGACCTACTTTATTTGTACCACTTATTTTCTAATTTTCACTTGCCACTACCTATGCATGCCTTGTTCACAGTATTCTAAATTTGTTCTTCTATTTATATAGTAATGTACAAGAAAATGTTTTTTTTAATAAAAATATTGTATAATAACCGTTTATAATTTTATAACTCATTATAAATATTTATATGTTTATATATTATATACTGTTTTCGAGGTTTTCAAGTATATATTTCTTTTAAACTTCCACAATATGCTGTTCATACCTAACCATATAATATTTTAGAAACAAAAAATTAAAGTAGCTGGGTTTGAACCTGTGCCGCTTGAAACTCAATTGTACTTACATCATTATCATTGTTTTTATGAAAAAAATCATATTTAAATAACATTAAAGCTGCTTACAGTTTCATAGGAAAGGTTTTTGTATGTACATATCTAAGAAATATTTAAAAAATGTCCGTCAATTAGTACCTCTGCACTATGATGTCATTATACAATAGTTATCTATCCTTCCCACAGTCTGTGTATAAGATTCACTAGAGTGACTGTGTTTCATTTATATTGTGTTTAAGTAAAATATTCTGTAATGATTTTTGTTTTTAAATCTGCTTGTTGTAATTTTCAAGGTTGTGAAACTATCCATGTCATTACAATGTAGCACTAAACATTATACAATTTTTTCTATTGAATATATAAAGCAAAACAACATATTTAAGCATGTTTTTGAGATTAAAAATCTATATCGAGCTATGTTTAATTATGTTTAAAATGTATATTTGATAATAATTTAACATGACCTGAAGAAGGAAGCTACAATTTTATTGATATTATTTCATACATTTTCCTGCTATTTTCATAAATAATAACAAGATTTATAATCACAATTAGAAGTCCAGGTTGATAATTCCAATAGCTTTTTTTGCTTTGCTTTTTATTTACGGGTAGATCAAAACATAAACAAATAATATGAAAATAAAAAAGTATTTAACTCAATTAACTCTTAAATTATTTATCAAAAAATATTTTACAAAAGCAGAATATTTATAAGTAAATATGAATTATAATACAGCACAATAAAGATTGTTTTTACTTATAATTTTAAATTTTTTATAACAGTCAATTCAGTAAAATGTCCTAGCAAAGTGTTTGAAGTGTAAAAAAATAGTGACATAATGGGGCAAAATGGCGGCGCCGATTTTGGCGCGCTTTTGCAAGGTGCAGGCCGCCAATTGTTAAATCAGGGTGGCCAGGCGTTGCTTAATTATGGCGCTCAAGCGATTGGAAATATAATCAACGAGGTTTTTCAAAAGAAAGAAGTTGAACAGAAGAGAGTGTTGCCAAGTATTAAAAATTATAAAGTGGTGAGTACTAATTTACAAAAATTACAATTCTGTAAACCAGCATAAAAGCTCAGTAAAGTAAAGTAAAGCTTTATCAAAATAATTTCAACAAATAATGTTTTTTTTTTGTTTATTTTATCTAATATCCTGAAGCGTATGATTATATTAATTGACTACATGAATCACTATTTTTGCTCATTACGCGATTACTTGTGCGTGGCCTTAAATTAAACGGTATTCGATGAGTAAACTCTAATACTAAACACCTACTCAGTTTATTCACTTATTGAACGTACAATGTACATAATGCATGTTAATGTCTAAATATATATTAAAGTATGTTTAAAAACTAACTTAATTATAAAAATAAAAAGATGGTTGATATTCGCAATTTTAATACATTTTAAATGAAATGATTTGAAACGGATTAATCGCGTATATAACCCGACGTTACAAATTTTACAGTAGTCATTACTCACAGCTAGGATATCTGCCTCAAATACCAAAATATACGCGATTAATCCGTATAAAATATATAAAAATACATTAGTAGGTACACTCCAATAATCTAAATATTATAAGTTAATATCTATATTAGTAATTCGTAATGGTATAAGTTCAATGTTTAAATAATGGTAAATCTAAGCATAGCTCGTTACACAATTATTACAAGATGACGTCGTATGCAATTATATGCAAATATAGTTGCAATTAACACATATTACTATGTAGACTGACGCATACAATTTTGTATGCGACGAAAATGACTTAACTTACTGGTTTTAAGCCAATTTCGCCAATTTCTCATTTAAAAAAATGTATTCTTTTGTTTTATATAAGTAAAAATTAAGTATTAAAATTATTAAAGTTTTCATATTGACTAAATTTTTGTATATTTTTTTCGGCCTAAATATATAACATATAATACATCCTTTGTCAAGCAAAATCTTAGAAATTTTTTAACATAACAATTTTTTTTTACTAGTGTATTAAGGTGTATTAATACCTATAAACGTAAATATGGCACTGTGGTAAGTCGCGCCGTAAATCTATGAGTCATTCGCGGCCTTCCGTTTACATAGAGGAAATACACCGAAGTAGATCAAAGGAAAATTTAATAAGCAGCCATTGATATGTTTCCCATAAACATGCGATGTAATTTAAATGTGTATAACTTATGTCTGATACATATACTGCACTTTTAATTAATATTTAGTAGTTCTATTTTAAAATATATCTTATATTAGACGACATGCATCGATGAAAATAATTGTAAGATTCCAATTACTAGATAATTTAATATAAAATACTTCTTATTAGAAAAAAAATAGTATTTTTCATATTGAGACTTAAGTACTGTAGTTTACTTAGTAACATCTTAGTAGACTAAAAAACTATTCTTTTGAACTTGACTTCGCTCACTATATGTCTATGTAACAAGCAATTACTCGTATGTAATAAAATTTTGCAATACTATTTTGATATACTTCTTGGTTAGGTTACCTTGAAAATTTTTGACATATTAAGATCTTTAAATTTCGCGATTTTTATACATTTTAAATGAAACTATTTTAACCGGATTAATCGCGTATATTTTGGTATTCGAAAATACATTTTGGACACCTGACGTTTCGAACACTTTACAGTAGTCCGTGGTCACAGGTAGACTGAGGTGGCATTCGTCTGTCAGATATCCAAAATGTATTTGCGAATATCAAAATATACGCGATTAATCCGGTTAAAATAGTTTCATTTAAAATTTTTCACATGTTATCCAATGGCAATATTGTATAATATTTTCATAAATAAACTTTATGGTCCTTGTTCTGTAGATCAGAATGTCGAAAAAATATAAGCAGCTTCACGCTTTATCCTGCACAGTACAGTAGTCAGAGACAACCTAATGTCAAGACACTCCGTTGATTACTTTCCGCCTGTAATCAAGACATTGCGTGTTGAATGGCAAATTTCACGCCACGCTTTTATTACCAGAGCGGAGTGGAAAAGTAAAAATAAAATTTCAATATAATTGTTTTACTAAATACAATATATTATCTCAATATAATTATTTTAGGAAATACATATAAGAGGGTTTTTTTTTATTTGTTACACGTATATGTTCTCCTTAATTACAAGATTTTGTTTTACCTGTACCACTTACTAACTGTAATCAAGTTAAATTTGGCACTTGTTTAAAAATGTTTTTTTATGCAATTTTTCAATAAGCCTTGTAAAATATAAAGTGGCATTCAGCTCCAATTTCGCTAATAAAGGCTATTAAGATAAACAAAATAATCCTCGGATTGACCTTGTCTGAACTACTCGGTACGTAATTGGTCAAATGGTTGCTATGAAGAATGACCG
Source organism: Dryadula phaetusa (assembly GCA_032432895.1). Taxonomy (NCBI): domain Eukaryota; kingdom Metazoa; phylum Arthropoda; class Insecta; order Lepidoptera; family Nymphalidae; genus Dryadula; species Dryadula phaetusa. The sequence goes on from JAOYRS010000081.1 coordinate 3,064,480, forward strand.
CGCCTTATGTTATATACAATATACATTTTTGTACTAATCTTTTAATACATTTGAAATATATTTACTATACTACGCTTCTTAGATGATTTATGGTCAATCTCAGCATGAGATAAATTCATTTATTTTGGTTTTTTCTATATGTAACGAACAATATATATACAAATAAATAAACTTAGAGTGTCTGTTTTTAATATAAAAAAAAAACAACTATTCACTAAATGTATGTATGTATACAAGTAGGTATACATAAATAAAGTGTGTTACGATTTTTATTATTTTATATCTTATTACGATGTAATAAGGAGTAACTTACGCTATTTTCCACTTGTAAGAAAAGCAAGCTTTTATCTAATATATTTTGAATAAAAATATACTTGATATTTGATATATGCTTGTAAAAGTTTATTTATTTTATACAGTACTGTTATACAGTATTGTCTAAATAGCGCCACGTTGTGTGATTCAACGACCTAAATGTTAGATTTCATGTATCCTATGACCTTCGTATTGCTAAAGCGAATAGACTATCCCCTCAAACTATTTGAAGTGCGTGTATTAATAGATACGTATATTGTATATCATATTCATATCATATCATATTTTTCTTAAAAAAACGCTTAAAATTAAAAGAACAATGTTGATATTCAACTTTAAAACATACAAGCCTAAAATGTGCTCTGACTGTGGCAGTTAGTAAAGAATTATATTCGTAATTATGTATTTTTTTTTGCATTTAATCTCGATTAATATAAACAAATAAAGATTTAGTAAATTTAATTAAAAAAAACATATATTCTTAAATACCTACTTTACTTTGGAGCGGGAATAAATTATTGTTGACAAACTGCCAGGTTCTACAATAAAATTTATCTATTAAAAGTATTTGTGCTCAAATAACTATTTGTACGTATATACTTAAATGTGTATGTGCTCTTTCAAATAACTATTTGTATGTATATACTCTCAGCGTCTATAAAGTTATTTACCTTTAATTTTTTTATACAGTTAGAGAGTATATTAATAAATAATCAATTTTAATTCAAATAAATAATGCGATTCAAACAAAATTTAGAAAATAAGAATAAAAACAAAGATTACACTCGAGGTTACCAACATATCTGTATTAACGTTTAAAATATAAAAATAACAAAAACACAAATAAAATAATTGTATCTATGTGACATAAAAATTGAATAATATCGTCAGAAATTACAAGCTAAGAAAGATTTTTTTTAGCTTTACGATTTTATCCTACATAGCAGGGTTGACAGGAAATTCCTTATGTCAAAACACTCTGTACTCCGTTTTCCGCCGAATTCGAGACATTGAGTATTGAGTTGAGTGGCGAAAGATTCAGAGATTAAAAAAATTGCAAACATCAATATTTAATAAACCTACTACTTATATCACTATCTTTTAAAACATGAATAATGCATATACATTATAAAAATATGCTAGCGCTCAAATGTTGTTGACCCACGTTTCATGTAGGTTCAATTTCACCCACACAAATTTTGTTACACAATAAACATCTTGCATTGGATTATTATTTTTGGAGAAATAAATTTAGATCATAGTGAATAATGAGTATCAATTAGTTTAATAAATTGAAAATGTCTATTAAAGTTGTCGAAAAGGAAAGCTTTGAATATTTGTTTGCGAAAATTAGCTTATGAGTATGAAATGTTGCATACTTAAAATTCATAGGTAGAAAAAGTGCAAAAGGTTATCTTTCACTATAATGTAGTAGAAATGTATTATATACACACTACCATATGTTCAACAGGTACCGATATACTTTTGTATGAAGTGGCATTGCTAAACTTGGCGTATTTTATGCGTTAACGAGGCGCTACTCTTGAAAAGTAGGTATAGATTTAATTTATAATATGACATGTGGTAACGCAGAAAGGTTACATTTATCTTCTTAAAAAATCAAGATGTCCAGTTGACGCGTAAACATTGTGTTTATGCGTTGCCATAACAACGTGTATATCAAACACAGTACGATAGTGTGTGTTACATTATTTTCTTAATTTAATGTATGTTTAATTTTTAGCTTCACGCTTTTATCCCGCATAGCACGGCAAGCGGGCAGTACCTAGTGCAGTGTACACTCCGTACTCAGCTTTCCGCCAAATTCGAGACATTGCCTGTTGAGTGGCAGAACTCAAAGACTCGCTTTGTCTTACCAGAGCGAGAAAATTAAAATAAGTTAAATATAACCATTTTTTCGAATGGGTATCGAACCCACAACCGATCTGGTTGACAGTCAGACACTGTCCCACTACGCCAAGACCGACCTCTGTAATCTGTACGCAATGTTTATTTGGAAAACATAAGCAATCTGCACTCCTACATATAAACTAAAATAGTGCAAAATTTTATACTTCTCTTTCCGCATTTTTTTAGTAAAAAAGGGGTACAAAGTTTTCGTTAGATAACGTCAAATTAACGACTTTGCCATAGTGTTTCTATAAAATTAGGAGGATTTCAATCAGATGTTTTGTTCGCGATGTTTACTTTATCATTGCTAAATTTATCACTCGTAATTACGGATGCCAACAGACCTATCTTTACGATTACGCCGACCAGATGTCGAAACGAATAAACTGTTGGTTACCCTAATTCCAATTCACATTAAAATATTGAAGTAGGTACTTGGTTTTACAACTCAATACGCGATATGTCACGTATTTTTCGTGTTTTTCTTAGAAATTAAACCCTATTTATATATATAGATGTTATCACATTGCAGTTGGTATATACCTATTTAATGGTCGTGGGTTTGAACCCCTCTCGTTTCTTTTTGTAATGCGTGTTTCCACGGTGTGGCTAGCAACGCCTTACGCTTGCAGTTTGCAATTAATTGCATGTCTAAATTAGATAGAATAGAATACGAGAACTCTTTCCTCCACTAAGATATTTGCTAACCCTGGTTTTAAAATGCACCCTGCTTATATAAATACTGGTCGAAAGACCTATAAACGACTATACTGAGAATACTTATTATCAACTACTAAGCGAAAGAGGAACTAAAATTATTTTCTGAAGATAACAAGATTACAGTTATATATTATTATTATAGAAATGAAAATAATAGAGCAAAATTTATAAATCCAATTAATGTAACTTAAAAATAAAGTCTGTTTCATTGTACGTTAAAGTAAAAAATATTCTATGAAGTATCTTTTATTTGGTAGTAGTTAGCGAGAGAGAGAAGTTTCAATGAAAATTTTATACTCAATAGTATATATTAGTAGATTTTTTATTTTTACGTAGTTTACTATGATGCGATAAAATCAAATTTATTAGGGCATTATGATTATATATTGAAATTTAGTTTAAACTAAAGTGGGTAAAATCCTTTAATGTTGCTTTATATTTTTTATAAACCTTCATGCTTAAGCATCGATGCCAAAAATGGCAAAACTTAAAATTATGTATTGTTATAGTTAATATACGATTAACCTTGCTCTCGAAAAACTAATAAATTGGCATATTTGATAGAGGCATGACATTTAATATTATATTAATATGATAATATTTTTATATGTATCAAACTCACGTCTTCGCTCTTTGCGTTGCTTTAAAATACATCAACTTAGATCTACCACATCCATAAAGGTCGATTGTCTAACAAGAATATCAATGATATATATTATATAAAAAAACATAATTATAATATATAGATATCATATCTAAAATTTTGGTCACCTTAAAGGACTTTGAAAAATCCATTTTCGTTTTATTTTTTTATTGTCTTTGTTATCTGGCTTGTGTCCAATCGTTTTGTAATGTAAGAATGTCCCAGATGATTTGAATAAATTTAATATTAGATTTTTACTCTTAGTAATTTGTAAGATATATAAAAAAACATTTTATACACAAGCAAAGAACATTTTAATAAAAAAAAACATTTTTATAACTAATTGGCCGGTAAAGATAATAGAACTTACTTATTGTTTCCATATCAAATACTAGTTACTTAGTTTTTGTTTAATGATTTCAATTAAAAGACAAAAAATAATATATTTTATACAAAAACAATGAACATTTTTTTTTCTATGTACAAGGCCGGTCGTTGCGCACACAAGGGTTGTGGGTTCGATTCCCACTTTCGGGGAAGTGATTATATTTAAATTATTGTCACTTCCTCGCCCTGACAAAGTGCAGCGTTGAGTTCCAACACTAAACTCGCAATATCTCGAATTCGGTGGACAGCGAAGTACGAAGTGTCTTGACATTAGGTACTTTCTGTCTTGACACTAGATACTTAATACTTTCTGTCTTGGTACTAAGTATCCTGCTATGCGGGAAAAAAGCGTGAAGCTAAAAAAATGTAGTATTATATACGATAACTGATTATTTCTATATCATGGTTCGATAGAGATATCACAGTAATAATTATTGTCATATTTTAATACTGTATATAACTTAATCTTAGTTCATTAAATTAAAGTATTAAAATACAGGTTAAATTTAAACAGAGCTTGTTTAATTATTTTACGTAAAATTAAGAAGAAATAGATTAATCACAAGAAATTGATTACTCGTAAGTATGATTGATCAAGTTACTATTGTAATGTAAGTTCGTTTATTTCGCTGTATATTGTGCATTCGCTTATAAATAATTATTAATATTTTTTTTAAAGTACAGAGTTAAAAATATAGACATTTATATTATACTATTGATCAGACCGTTGTCTGTTGGTGAAGTATACCCGTATACTGTCATAGAAACGTGTACATACGTCACTTTATACAAAAGTGTATGTCTAACATATGGTAGTACGTATAATGTCTATTTTGTGCTCTTTTATATAAACTTTAACTATTTCACCTCCAATTTTTATTTTTGACAATTTATCTCCTCCGAACGCATAATTTTCTTAAAAAAATTTCGAAAGTTTTCCTCGAATGTGACGATGATTAACTACGTGTTTTCATTTCACTACAAAAAATGTTCAAATATAACCTAACCTATACATAAACTTTACACTTCCTTAGGACCTTGTCTAGACGAGGTCCTGATAGTGGGTGAAGGGTCTGGTGTCTAGACGGCTAACGACCTATATGTATACATACATATAGGTCGTTGCAAGAGTAAATGTTTAGTTATCCAATTGATATAAATTATAATTAAGTTTTATTTTTTATTAAGCTTTCCTCTTTGATAGATTATAAAAAAATCAAAATAGTCAAAGCATTGTTTAAGCTTAAACAGCTTTTGCTAATTTACTTTATAGAAAGATATGTAAACAATGAATTTAATGAGCTTTCAAGGAATACATATTGTATTAAACAATTACGTCAGGCCCCTACATTACTTAGGGGCGTGACGTAATTGCGTAGCAGTTAGTGTCTATTGTAAAAGATAGATGTATGATACATTTCTGCTCGAGTAATCACAATAAAAAAATCTCTAAGTGATTCCTTAAATAAGGTTTGCAAATTTTTTATATTAATGCTCAATAATTTGTTATCAGTTACGGTGATTGTTACGGTGTAACACCGTTTGAATGTAAACACTACAAACTATGCGAGATAAAGCGTGAAACATGTAAAAAGAAAGAATAAAATAAATATATCAAGTTGCTATATTAGTATTGAAATTGACATATATAAGAGAAGTGCAGTTGTTTCTTACTAACTACAAACCTTTGTGGCGGATGAAATAAATGATTCCAATGATTGAAAAAATTACGTAGTTATTTTGCACATTCAAGAAGTATATTAAAACCTGCTTTGTGGGATGAATCATAAAGCCGTTTTTTTTAAATGTATATTCAGTAATTTATGAAAAATATACAATGAAAATAACTCCATAATTATATAAAGTTGACTGAGAAATAACAAAAAATATATACTTACAATACAAAAACGTAAAAATTTGACAGATATGGTAAAAATCATTAACACTTTAGATATACGTACCTTTATGCGATACGTCGGTATTTCGCATAAGTACTTTTATAATACCGTAGTTGTGTCATATCTGATTACGCGTCTTGCTATCTTATCACTGACATTGGTAACGGGTACTATTGACTTAAGCATGTGTAATGCTTTTACTTAACCTATCTATGTGGGTTTGGATTATTGACAGTTAAATATTATAAATAAAGTTATAAAGGCTTTTTTTGTATATTGTTATGTTTCCTAGTTAAATAATTATAATAAAACGAATAATTTTAAGTTATATATTTATATATAGTATATTTTAGGGAATTATCATTAACACTAGGCATGTTTTTGTATTGAACAACGCTGCAATTCCTACTTCAGATTCGCTTTGCATGTATTTAAATGTACTTTTTTCGCCTATTCTGTCATTTATTGCACTTGATTTGAATATTCTTATTCATAATTCTTACATTATTTCAAAAGATAAAACTGTTTGTCATTCTTACATTATTTAAAGCTCAAGTTCGTTGAATTACTCAATTTCTTTAACAAACCAATAACACAAGTTCCTTTAGCTAAACCATATTACAACTTTACACACGACTACTTCCACGCGTTTAATATTACTTAATATTTTTTTTTCATAGTCAGGATGAAATTACTGACGATATAAGGGAGCAACTAAATTGTTTAAAGTAGTCGATATTAATTATTTTTGGCATAGAACTGTTAAGCATTTTACGTAATTTAATTACGTAATTAATACCACACCTCAACTGATGGGACTAAAGGGACCAGCTTAAGGGACATTGAGGATTCCATGAGTGTGCTCTATGTGTTTTTTTTGTAATTTATGCGATGCCCTATGAATTATATGACCTGTTCTTTATGTTAAAATAAGTTATTATTGATTATATATTATTTATTTTTAAATTTCTTTTTCTTAAAACTAGATATAATCTATTTTTAAGCAACGTTCATATTTAATATTCTGTATATGTTCTTTCTTTCTTCTAATTAATTACTTAGGTAATGCAATTAATTAAAAGAATGACTTACCTTATTGGGATATATTAATGTATATTAGTACTAATGAAAGATATTTAACAATTCGATAATCTCGTCGATCAGCTCGTCAAAACACTCAAAATACACTTGGATATTTACCTAAATATTATTGTTAATAGTTAAGAGTGACAGTATATACAGCGAGGAGATACGTAGAATTGCAGGTGTAAGCACGAATGTCATAATAAGAACGAAGAAGAACGTACTCGGGTGGTTTGGGCACGTTGAGAGAATGAGTGATGAAAGAATGGTAAGAAAGATTTATGAAGCAAAGGTGAGTGGTACGAGAGGTCGGAGGAGACCTCGATTGATCTTTGAAAACTTAGTATCTTCCACCAGTAGGTGGAAGGTCACGTAACAAGCACGAGGACCCCCCGAAGGGCATGTATGAAGAGACTTATGACTGTGGACGAGGCGAAAGAGGTATACAGGGACCGTAGCGTTTGGCGCTCTGTGCTCTCTGACTACCCCGCAAGAGATAAAGCGTGAAGCTAAAAAAAATCTAATAAAAAATAATCAAACCTAAATCTTTTAAGCTAAATACACGTATCTACACCAGTGTTTAAGAAATTAAAAAAAGAAAGATAACATAGGAATGATATTCCATAAAGTAGCTTACCGTGTAATACAAGCTTTACTAGCAAAACTCTCTACGGGCTTTTAGCGCAATTATTGTCCTCGTTATATCTATACATATGTATATAGTAGTTTTGTTTTCATTTATAAAGTGCCTTATCAACCAGTTAACTCAGTCATTAGTTTCAGTGTATATCAATAGGTCATTTCAGGCACATGTACAGTATTTCTGTCTGAAAGGGACAACTGGTGAAAATTTTATAAATTCTAAATAAGTATATCGGATAATCTCGTTTGTTTTTTCGTCAACAGTCATATTAAAATAGACATATCGCTTTGAAAATCAATATATTGGAACAAGGACATAGAAAATAAGGGCATTTTGCTCCGCGTAATGGTCACTAACAGTCCATCTAATTCATTACTTATCGCGTGTTTAAAACTAATAGTACAGAGCCCTTGAGCTACAATCACAAACCTAATTACCGAATAATTAAACAAAGAATATATCAGTTCGTATGTAAAATCCGACGTGAGTGTACAAAATGATAGAAATAAAAGAAGAAGTCATAAAGTTGAACATCGAAGATGTTAAAGTGTATACAACCACATACGGGAGTGCGACAGTTGAACATGCTGCTGAGGTTTGGAAAAGGAAATCGTTGGCGGAAACTTCTCCTATATCTAAAAGAAAAAATCAACATGAAGCACCGAGCCAAATAAAAAAAGAAAAAGGATTTCTTTCAAAATTAATTTCCGATTTTAAAAAAGCTAAAATCAGACCGACAAGTACTGCAGAAAGTGAAGTAAATAAAAAAATCATTGACCCCGTCGAAAACAAAAAATTGTATAGCAAAGATTTAAGTGATATAAAGGAAGATAAAGAAGTATCACCTTTGAAAAGAGTTTCCCTAGTGGTCCAAAATAAAGTTAATAAGTTAAAGTTGCCAGATTATTACAACGGTAGTCAGATGTTCATGCCCACAGGCGAGCGATTATTTTTGGTGTGTCTCTTGTTTATATTTTATTCTTTTATATTAAATCTCTCTTTAACTTAATTTTACTCTCTTTATTTTAATAGCTTTTAGGAGCTATATATAAGCTTTTTATAATTACCTTTTGTTATTAAATTTAACTTTTGGATGTTCATTGAAAAAAACAGATTTCATTGTGTTTATATATTTTAATAGAAAAGCGACAACGTTATGTTTGTTTTATATTAGTATCAGGGTTATTGATTAAATATATTGAATAATGGATAGCGAGATTGTTAAAATACCGTACATACAAATTTCTGCCAAATTTCAACAATCACCGTAGAATAAGCAGCAGCATATTACAGTAACTACACACGTGAATATATAACATAACCTGCTAGAGCTTCTAGATGTTGTATAAAAAATCAAAAACGGTTTGATAAATACTAAAATTGGTTGTCGTCCTGCTAGCAAGCAAGCAAGCAATAAGTCCTATCTAGGATATTAGGTTAGTGATGTGTAAATATTATTATATCATCGAAATCGGACACGTGTGCATATTTGCATATGGAAGTGGACAAGTAGGTCGAAATAGCATAGCGTTTCCTTACAGTGACCAACTTAGGCCAATAATAAGTGTAATTTTTCACAATGATTCATAATATGACTAACATCTCTTTATCTTTCATAATCTTTTGACTATCCTAAAATATTCATATCTATACCATGAGTTATATTGATACAAAGTTTTTTTTGATCCCAGATTGATATGAAACCGACGGGTATCATATATTAAGTAATTATGTATTAGTTAAAACTAACTTGTTTATAGCACTAAATTGTTGTTTTGCTATGTATTGTTCTTACCCACTTCCACAAGTTACATGGAAGAAATCTCTTTTAGAGATAATTCCATCATTGCTTTTGAAATCTCTGTATTATTATTTACCAATATTTCAGTTTTATTTACCATAAAGGATATATATAAGTAATTCAGTGATAAATAGCATATACATATTTAGATTCCATATAAGACATATTTTAATATTTATTAAATGACACTCCCTTGCCAAACCATTATTTATTAGAAATAATCTTTTAATAGCAGAAATTGGTAAAATAACTCTCCTCGAGGATGCTATCAACAAAAATAAGTAGTATTGTATAAGAGTTACGACGCAGGGGGATGTGGAATGCGCGGCTTACCGGTTTAAGCGCTTGAACAGCTACCGGAAGGCGTGGGTTCGTTCTGCTGCGTTAAAATTTTTATAGGTATTTTAAATGTTTATATGTAACTTTATTATAACAAAGAAATATTTCATTTTTGTAGCTTGGTGAGACCCGTCCAAGCTCCTTCGGTCCGGCTACTTATCAAGACTTCAAGGATATACGTGCAAGGTGCTTAGCTGATGGACGCCTGTTTGAAGATCCGGAGTTCCCGGCGATTGATCGCAGTCTGTACTACAAGGAACGGCTAGATAGACCTCTGACATGGCTACGACCTGGGGTAAGAAAAAGATATATAATATACCCAGTAAATAAAATCACTAATGTAGGAAAATATTTATTTGTTTATTTTAGCATTTAAAAGGCTATATTTATTATTCAGCTTAAAAGCAATATCTCAGAGCTTGCTTAATTGTATTACTGCTTGGTACTTTAACCTATCTATATAATATTAAGTATTGAACTTGTGTCGATGTTATGCAAAAAGATCCGTATATATAATAAATTTATTTTCCTGATAATTATCTATAAATTATATTAATAGAAACGGAAAATGGTTTATATATATAAACAAATACCTTACTACAATTGCAGGTTTTTTTGATTGTTAGTCTCGCCATAACTCGAAAACGGCTAGGCATATGTATAATTTTAGTTTTAAAATATTTGTAGAAGTGTAAAAAAGGGCTGAAAGATGAAAAAAATATTTTGCAATACAAATTGACAGGATATTATTTAACTTCTTCAAGAGCAACCTCAAACTCGGTCCGTCAAGAAATTAAATTAGAACAATGTGAATTAGTAACTATTTAGAAATTAAACAATAGTAACTTAATTTGGATTTTAATAGTTCATTGGAATAGTCATAGGCAAATGCTGATCAGGGAAATATTATACGTAGGCGTTAATCCGCTTTTTTTTATATTTTGTATAAATACCGGATTGTATTGTATAAAGAACGGCAAGTCGGGAATTATAATATTTTATTCATACAATCCGTCGTCATCCATAAGCTTTGTGTTTGAAAATATAATATCATATTTACAATTATTTTTATAATGTGATAACAACATAAAAACTTTTGTAGTTTTTGATTAATTTATTTTAATTAAATTGTATTGCGTATTATATTTGTTTAAATTAATTTATGTACTGGTACTTAGAGGTCATGTCGTGGCGTAGTGACAGCGTCTAACAGATTGTTGATGATAATCTTTATGGGTTCGATTCCATTCAGAAATAAAAAGGAAAACGGAGAGCGGGAAAAGCATTAAGCTTTTCTTTTTAATTTCTACTTCTTTTATTTGTCACCCTTATTAGGCCAAACCATTTTTCTATATATAATTCTATGACTGATTTTTCACGCTTTATCCCTGAAATCATAAAATTACCTGCTGAATACCGGATTCAACCGGTTTGTCTTACCAGAGCGGACACATTAGAAAATATATTTTTTAATATAATCTTTCCCCCAAATGGGAATCGACCCCACGATCTTCTTTTTAAATAATAATAATTGTTGTTTATAGGAAATATGCGAGAATCCGCAACTGTTCGTCGAGGGATACAGTCGTTTCGATGTGCAACAAGGAGAGCTCGGTGACTGCTGGCTGCTGGCCGCTGTTGCCAATCTTACTTTACATAGAAAGTGAGTTTTCAATACTGTTTCTTGTCAATAATTATTACATATTCAATATAAAAGATAATGGTAAAAAATTACATTTTTTTTATTTAAATGGATAGGCTTCATTTAGCTAAGTGATATTTGGATCAATATATTAAGTTGGTATATCGTTTACGTAATAGAAGATGGAGTATTGTACTGTAATATTACCAATGCTGAATATTTAATTCCTTGTTTTTTGTTTACACCAGCAGTGTGAATAAAACTTTAAGAGGAAGTTAACTATTCTTTTTAAATTTTTTAAGTATTCTGTGCTTAAAAATGTAAAAGGGTCCCTAAAATTGCCTGCCTAATTAGTAGTACATATTTATATAAAAACTACAATAATCGTGTTTAAATAAAAATATGCTACATTAATAACGTATTACGTTGTAATCGACATTATTTCAATTATGACGGTTCTAACTCCAATAATAAGATGTGAGGAGAATTGTCAGTGTGACTCAATTTAATAAAATAATACTGGTATGAGGCGGGTCGTAACGCAGTGGGACAGCATCTGACTGTAAACACGATCGGTTGTGGGTTAGATCCCCATTCGACGGAGTGATTATATTTATATTATTTTCACTTCCTCGCTCTGGTAACACAAAGTGTGGCGTTGAGTTCCACCACTCAACGCGTAATGTTCGTATTCGGCGTAAAGTGGAGCATGGAGTGTCTTGACACTAGGTTCTTTCTGTTACTTATGCTATGCGGAATAAAAGCGTGAAGCTAAAACTACCTACTTAATGTTTTTCTTTGTTTTCTAATGTATTAAATACAAGAATTAAATACAAGTTGTAGTATATAAATAATTAAGATAACTTATACACACATTAAACAGACAACTAATGACTTTTTTGCCTTGTAGAATCGTGTTGTCTAACTCCTTTTTAAGTGTACTAGTTTTTCTTGCGCAATGTGTGGTTGTGCAATAATTTATAATATTTATTGTGTAGAATTATACATTTTTGCACTAAATAAGTAAATATAAAGAATATTAAAAACAAAAACATAATATATGAAAATAATTAATCATATTTGTTCGAATCCATCATGTGCAATTTTTTAATCAAAAATCAACATAACGTTGACTAGCTTCACTGTTTTATCCCGCCTAGCAGAGAAGCACCTAGTGTCAAGATACTCCGTACATAGAGCGTTACGATATTTTTTTTTATATTTGACACATAAATAGGTCAATCCAAGCATGAAATTAGCATGTTTCTAACAATTATGTTTAATTTAATTAAAAGGGCATTTAAGTATGTATGTATTATGCATACCAAATGATATCGATTCTTTTAAAAATCAAACTTTGCCCGCGACCTCTTCCACTAGGAATTTATTGACGTCTCTGGATATTTATTTTGTAATGCTAAAATAATAATGACATATTACATCAGCTATCTGCCAGTGAAAGTTACGTCAAAATCGGTTCAACTGGTCTACATATAACCGGAACAACAGTTGGACAGATATAAACTATTTATTGCATTTAGAAAATGTTGATTATTTTAATATTATAAAGAGACACTAAAATTTATTTATTTATATAGATGAAACATAATTCTCATTTATTATATTGTGAAGAAAAAGTTCATTAAATCTTAGTGAATATATTGTTTTGTTTCCCTCAAGATTTATATCCATTAAAGTAATAAAATAAATTTCTCCCCCACAAAACTTTTTAAGTGAATATTAGTCGCGATTATATATATTTTTATATTTTGCTCATTTTTACAGGATTGGCAAAATTCTTATCACGCCACATTGACATCCGTTTTAAATTATTGTTACAAAGTATAATATCATATTATATAAACTTATATTTTAATAATGTTTATATTTTATTAAATTACCTTATTAATGAAAAAAATAATTACCATCTCGCTAATGTTGGCTTAGTGAGACAGTGTCTGGCTATAAGACGCAATATTCTATGTTAAAGGTTCGATTCTCATTCGAGAGAATAGATTATTAGGTAAAACAAAGTGCGGCGTTAAGTTGCCATTTAACAGTCGAATGCCTCGTATTCATGAGGAAAGCAGTCAACGGAGTATCTTCACACTAATTTCACTCCACATCATAAACCTATTTTCCATACTAACATAGTAAAGCAAGGTCAACATGTGTAGGTCAGGCTCAGCGTTGTTTTGAAGCTTATCAGTCCATAAACAATAATATTATGATAACATTGATAACTTTATTACAATAACTGATAACAAAAGTAAGTTGTAACAAGCTTGTAACAGTTTTGAAAACTGGATTTCAAGGGTGGCAGGTTCGAATCCCTACTTCAAATTAAAAAGACGTGGTAAAGAGAAAGAGAGAATATTCATTAGAATGCGTAAGTAAATTACGTTTTATTAGCTCGAACTTTTAATAGCTGGTCCGAAACCAAGAACACTCCGGTTCTATCTAGTTCGTATCTAACTACAGGTCATAAAAAACACTTTAATTCTTTAAAAACTTAACTTTAGTACTTTTAATTATTATCCGTACAAAAATAGAATGGCTTATTCACTTCCCCCTTATAAATGATAATTATTTGAATAATAACAAACTACGGCTTTGGATATCGTGTTTGTTTAATTTTAGTAATTCAGAGTGCCGAATGGTATGGTAGTACTGCGTTATCGCTTACACATGCATGTGTAAAGCATGTGAGCGTATTGATAATATACCAAAAATACATAGTCAAAATATATCATTTATATGTATTTTTGGTATATTTTCATACATTTAGCACGATATTACAAAATATTAATAAACTTAACACTCAATATCTCGAATTCTGTGGAAATGGGAGTACTGAGTGTCTTGACACTAGGTACTTTCTATCTACCTTGCTAAGCGGGACAGAAGCGTGAAGCTATATAACAATGATATTTATATTAATATTAATTAAAATATGATTTATTAATTTCAGACTGTTTTTCCAAGTGGTGCCCGATGATCAAAGTTTTGATGAAGAATATGCTGGTGTCTTCCATTTCCGGTAATCATATTTCTTATATTATAAACTAAAACGTTTCTTGTTTATATTGTTATACTAAGATTGATCATACCAATTCGTTCTGTTTCTTAAACCTGACATTAATATTTTAGGTTAATCAGTTTGTAAATAGGTTTATGTACTTAAAATTCTATGAAATGAATTCTATATAAAGAAAGCTATTTTATAAAGGTCTTTGATTTTAACGCAATATATTAAACTTGAAAAAAATATAAAACTTTTTTTTTTCAAATTTTATATGTAGTAACTGTTCCCACGACTTCGTTCGCGTGAAATTTAAATGTTTAACGATATATGATAAAGTTCTTAATATCACTACGTTGACTGGTTTCCGCCCGAAATTACGTTAATATATTTTTTTACAGTTTCTGGCAATATGGCCGCTGGGTCGACGTTGTTATCGACGATCGCCTTCCAACTTACAGAGGCAAACTGGTCTTCCTCCATTCCTCGGAAAGGAGTGAATTCTGGAGTGCTTTGTTGGAGAAAGCTTATGCTAAGTAAGTTATTTTAAACAATTAATAATAAGTAAAAAAGGGTTCAGACTTAGAGTATGTGTAATCAAAATAAGAAAGACAATTCTCTTTTTTAAGTTTTATTTTTAAATTAGCTCAGTTTAGTGCATTTTTATAAAAAAAAAATTATTAAAGTTTAGTATGTTTTATTAATTTTGCCAAACGTAACTTCTGAATTTTTGAATTCAAGATATTAAAAAAGTATATTTCTAATTTATCTTAAGGACAGCTGACTAACATAACCATTAAATGAATTCACAATCCACAATCCAACAACAAGTTACTATAAAATTAAAAGCTTAATTTTGCACACCCCTCTTACTTCTTAGGAGTGATCCTTAACTAAAAATGTCTATGTATAAATTGAATTAATATGTCAATTAATTATATTAGTTCTGTTGTTTAACATACAGTGTCTTAAAGTTTGAGAAAAGCGTATCTTAACACTAAAATTTCTCCAGATTCTGCCTAAGAAAAAAAATCTAATTTTCAGATTGCACGGTTCTTACGAGGCTCTCAAAGGCGGTTCCACGTGTGAGGCAATGGAGGACTTTACGGGCGGTGTCACAGAAATGTATGAAATGACCGAGTTGCCGCCCAACTTCTATACTATACTGTTGAAGGCCTATGAGAGAAATTCGCTCATGGGATGCAGTATTGAGGTTTATTTTTTAATTTTTTTATCTTGTCTTGTATCTGCCTGTATATGAAAATCTTAGCCTATTAGCTATTTGAAAATAGAATAAGGAATAATATATAATATGTACAGAAAACGGTTATTTGTAAGGACCCCTTATTAAAAGTCCGAACGTAGATAGTCTGAAAATATAGAGAGTGATATGATATATACGTGTACACACAGCCGGACCCGAACATCCTGGAGGCGGAGACGCCGGTGGGGCTGATCCGCGGGCACGCGTACTCCGTGACTCGCGTCAAGTACGTGGACATCGAGACGCCGGGCCGCGCCGGCAAGATCCCGCTGCTGCGCCTGCGCAACCCCTGGGGCAACGAGGCCGAGTGGAACGGCGCCTGGAGCGACAAGTACGCGCGTCATACGTTTGTGATAGCCGTGCCGCGGTGGGACAGCGTCCGACTGAAACCGATCGGTTGTGGGTTCGATACCCACTCTGGGGAGTGATTATATATAAATTATTTTCACTTCCTCGCTCTGATAAAGACCACTACTCAACACGCAATGTCTCGAATTCGGTGGAAAGCGAAATACGAAGTGTCTTGACACTAAGTACTTTCTGTGTACCCTTGTGATTGCGGGATAAAAAGCGTGAAGAAAAAAATTCGATCCATATTACTTACTAGAATATATTTCGACTACAACTCTTATTTAATACTACTACACTAGAATATTCTGTATTTTCTGCTTTTTCAACAATATGTGAACAATAACTTATTATTATATTATTTTTTTTGGGTTATTCATATTGGTATTAACTATACTAATTTGTATATTTACACATTTTTTAGATCACCAGAATGGCGTTTTATACCCGAATCGGAGAAAGAAGAACTAGGTCTAACCTTCGATGACGATGGAGAGTTTTGGATGTCCTTCAAAGATTTTACAAGTCATTTTGATAGGTAATATTTTTTAAATATTTTTATTTTATTAAAAAGTAATAGAGAACTTGGATATAGTTATGTTTAGGTAACACTAATTAAATAAATATAACTTAAATAAAAACTCTGCATTCAGCTTGTAATTAATATATACTCTATTTATTATAATTTTTCAGAGTGGAAATTTGTAACTTGAATCCCGATTCATTGGACCCCGAAGAATGTCCTGAAGGTTGCACCAAGAAATGGGAGATGTCTGTATTTGAAGGAGAGTGGGTCCGAGGTTAGTTTTATTTAAAAAAAACACATAGCAGGATAGTTAGAGACAATCAAATGTCAAGACACTGTTGACTGTTTTTCGCACGAAATCGAGACATTGTGTGTTGAGTGAGAAACTCAACGCCGCGCTTTATCTTATCAGCGCGGAGAAATTAAAATAAATTTTAAATATAAATATATCTCCGAATGGAAATCGAACTCACAACCAATTGTGTTTACAGTCGGACACTCATCCCATGATTTTGTTTAAAAAAATATGTATTTATTTAATATGTTGTGTCGATGAAGATATGGTAATAGTTTGTATTTAAGTATATTTCGAAAATGATGATAGGAAAAGGAATATGGACACTAATAAAATGCCCGTAGTGTCATACAAAAAAACGCATTGCAATAAAATATTTTTGTAATTATTAATTAGAAAAAAAAAACTTAAAAGAATTTTGTTTTATAGAATTTCACTATAATAATTTAGTAATTATATATAAAGAAAAACACCTTCACGTTTTTTCTTACAAATCTAAGTTAGGTAAATAGAACCATATTGTGTAAATACATTGTTGTCCGGTTTTATTATGTATTAAACTCAACTAAACTAAGTAACTGAACTCAACGCCGCCGCTTTGTCTTGGTAAATAAAATTTTAATTAATAAATCATTGAATTTTCAGGTGTAACAGCGGGTGGTTGCAGAAATTACTTAGAGACGTTCTGGAAGAATCCGCAATACACCGTCACTCTTAAAGACCCAGATGAAGATGACGCTGAGAACAAGTGTACGGTATGTATTATTTTATACACGAACATATACGATGTATGTATGAAATCACGTGTATTAGATGTTCAATTGACGAGACAACAAACGCGTTGCCTTGGCAACGTGTATGTCACTTTATAAATATGTATTTCAAACATGGGAGTGTGATTTCGTTTTTTTTTAATTTAATGTATTTTCTATGCCTGCAAATTAAACATCCAGAATTTCCCACCTTCTCTTTGTAAACTATAATTGTGTCAAATTTCATTCATGTACATTAATATATGTGATATTAAAAACAATAAATTGATATTTAAAATTACTATGATGAATTGAAACGGAATGTGTATATGGTTTATAGAATTCAAATCTTAATTGCAATTCAAATATTTTATCTCTGTATTTAATGTTTTTTTCAGATTATCGTAGCACTTATGCAAAAGAACCGTCGTTCCCAACGCCATCAAGGGTTGGAGTGTTTGACTATTGGATTTGCGGTAATTATTTTATTATTATATTTATACACATAAATATATCTTTATAAAATACATTCAACATTTTCGTAATAAAATTAGCAGATATTATTGTTTTTTTATAAAGCGAAACAATATTATTAAAAAAAATCATTTATTGTTATTTCATCATTTAAAATATATTCAGTGTTAGGCTTATTTTACTATTTTTAAAGTGTTATTCCACACTTAGGATTAGGATTAGAACCCGCGCCTCTTGGAAACCATCCAACCGCTCTGACCGCTAAGCCATGCGTTCTGCTGCGTCGAAATTCTTATACGTTTTTGTTACAACTTAATTACCTTGTTAGCATTATTTCTTTGTAGCCTTTGGAAAAGAGAACCAAATGTTTTGATACACGGATTTTGCTTGACTAGCTGGAATGAAAAAAATCATTTTTAATCGGATTGTTAAGATATCATCATTTTATTTTTTTTAATTCTATAAACTATATTGGTTTAATTTCTAATATTGTTATCTCGTAACTCTAATATCGCCACATCCCTTTTATCCATGTATGCCTTCTATTATGTCTACATATAATTGAATTAATTAATTAATACTATGTTCAGGTGTACCGGCTCCCCGACTACGGTCACGTACCGAAACCGTTGGACGTGAACTTCTTCAAGTACAACGCGTCTGTGGGACGATCTCAAGCCTTCATTAACTTGAGAGAAGTTAGTGCTAGGTGAGCTCTAATTATTTATTTATATATAAATATGTATGATATATTTTTTTAAGTTTTACGCTTTATCTTGCAGGGTAGGTGAAGAGAACCTATTGTCCGGACATGTAATGTAAAACCTATTGTTAGTGGGTTCGATTCCCACTCGGCAAAATGATTGTATTTTAAATTATTTTTACTTGCTCACACTAGTAAGTCATATGGCGAAGTTGAGTTTTGCCTCTCAACACGCAATGTCTGAAATTTGGCGAAAAGCAGATAACGGAATGTATTGACACTAGGTACCTCCTGTCTACCCTGCTATGCGGGATAAAAAGCTAAATAAATACAGGTGCAGTTAACAAAAACATATTAAAAGTAAAAATATCCATACATATCTATACTATTTTATGAGAAGAAATATTCAATTTGTGTTCTTTCTTACTTTAAGCTGCTTTTTAATAATTATATGCTTGACTATATTTTTATTTTAGATTCAAGTTTGAACCCGGTTCATATGTAATAGTGCCTTCGACCTTTGAACCCGATGAGGAAGGTGAATTCTTATTGCGTGTATTCTCTGAGAAGAGCAACAACATGGCGTAAGTGGATATTATTATGGATATAATATATATAAATAAATCAAATTATTATATAAGGATATAACATATTTTGATAAGTAACTTGTGAATATCTATTTAGAGTTACTTCAAGTCACGTTGGGGTAGTTAATGAAATAAGATATTATTGTATATTTTTTGATGATACATTTTATTAGATTTAGACATATTGTTTGTTAAGTGGCGAAACATAACACCGCGCTTTGTCTCTTTATTATATCTATTCTGCCAAATGTGTATCGAACCCTCAACCAATCAAAGTTAGACGCTGGCTATCTGCACGATATTGATGTATATTATTTATTTAATATACAGACATATTTAGATCCACTAGTGACAATTATAATTAACAGTAAACAAGAGAAAATACAAATTAAAACTTAAAAATGGATGGCGGATATCATAAACAATATTAATTGTAGGTTTTTTTTTATTCATATATTTAAATTGAAAATTACATTCTGTTGGCAAATCATTAATTTTAAAAATTTATAGAAGCAAACTTAAAAATTATACTTGTTTTAGTAAAAAAACTAAAAAAAATTATAAGTAAATAAAAAAAACAGAATACCAACACAGAAATTGAAATAATTATATTTGTTTTACAGTGAAAACGATGAAGAAATGGGAATGGGCGATGTAGATGATAGGGTGAGTTAAAATACATAATATACTTTAGGAATATATTTAAGTTTGATAGTTTTTAAATATATTGTTTGAATGCGTTAAGGCGTAAAGATATATTATTGTTGCAATTATTTAATGCTACTTATATACAATACAATACAAATATTGTATCGGTCATAATCATTTGTGTATCAATGGCGACAAAACACAACAAAAGGTTAGGTGGCGTGTGACTTGCTTCTATATCTTTTCAGGCGAAAGAAATTATTTTTACGAACAATAATTATTACATAAAATAAGAAGGTAACCTTTTAATATCAAAATCCATTGTACACTGAAACTACCGACATTAGTTATGTTTAAATTCATTAAAAAACTGTTAATATTTTCTAAACAATTTCAATATATAAATTAAAATTCTTAGGTAAAGGAAATAGCACCCAACCCAGAACCAGCCGATCCCGTTCGGGAGTTCTTCACTCGTCTAGCGGGTGCTGATGGAGAAGTGGGTTGGGAAGAACTAAAGGAAATACTTGACTACGCTATGAGAGAGGGTAAGATATATTTATATTTATAAGTAATTTGTATGTATATATGTATATGTATAATTTTATTTTTATTGATATTATTAACTTCTAATATAACGCCTTTTTTATTGAGTTGAATAGGCGATTGTTTTTTGACCAAATTTCATTTTTATTTTCGATATATCCTTTTTTTTAATTTTCAAATTAATTTTATTACTTTTTTTTAAGTATTCGAGAATTTATTAGTAATTATTTTGATATTATTTAACAATAATCACTATGATATTTAAAATATATACATTGTTCCATTAATAACGATATTTGGATATTACACTTATATAATTCCTTAAAATCACTGTATAATGTGTCAATAATTTATTGTATTCTGCTTTATAATAAAATATTATTTGTATGGGTTTTTGAATTTTTTTAATAATTTTACACTTAAAGTAGTTTTCTGGTCAATATTTAAAAATGATCAGAAATCAAATTTGACGGTAACTCATTTATTATGGCGCAGAATATACGTTTTTTCTATTAATTATTTGTGTATTTTGAATAAATATAAATAAATCATTTATAAAAATGCCCATTTTGAGCTTTCAATGTGATAATGCTTGTGTGACTAAATGCTTTTTTTAAATTTCGTTCGCAACCGTCCGAAGATAATTAATATGTAAGTAAAAGTAGCTTTTACACGTTCTTATATGTATATATAAAATTATGTTGTATTTTTTGTTTGTTTATGGTTTTTTTTTCTTTTTCAGCTAGTATGTAGTTGTTTAAAATTTCAAAATCTAATGTAGACTTTTCTATTATTTTGCGGTTCTTTTTCCTGTTTTCAATATATTTTTTTACTATTATCGCATTGCAAGTAAGTGAAAAGTAATTTTATGTATTACAAATTATATTATATATTTAATTTATGTGTATTTGTTTGAAAATATTACATTTATATTATGAACTTTTGTTTATTTATTTGCTAAATATCTTTATAATTATTATTATATAATTATGATTATTGTTTTAGTTATCTATTAAGATAAACTTAAACATGTAATCATATTTTCACAATATTGAGCTAAAAAGAATATAGAGAAAAAACTTAGGAACACTACTGAATAAGAAATTTGGTATAATTAAACATTATGTAAGGAAGATTTGCAGAAAGCTAATATTTTACATAGCAACACCTTAGAGACACTTCACAATAATAAAATAAATATTACACGCACTATTGTGTATTTGACATATACGTTGCTAAGACAGCGCGTTTTAATATTGTCATGAATTTTAAGTCTTATCGAGTTTTTTTTTTCAAAATATTTATTACAATATTTATTTTCTTTCTAGTACCACTGGCCTGCTTACATGTATTTTATTTGGTAATGGTTTTTTAAAAATGAATATCATATGTATATTTAAATTGTAATATATCTATATAATTGCCTTATTTTATGTCTACGTATTAAAGTTACAAACAAAATTTCATGTACTTTCTAAATTACGCACACACATACGCACTTACAAACCACACATGCACACACACACAAACAACATATATACGTAAAGTATACATCAATAAGTAGAAAATACATGTTATAAATTAAGCTATCCAAAATACAAAAAAACACGTAAAAATTATAACAAGGAAGAAAATATCTGCCGTGTATGTATTTTTTATTTATTGATTTCTATCAATTTATTCAATTTTAATATTAATTTCTTGTGTGACTTTCTTTCCAAGTAGGATTACCGATGCTTACATAACTTACAAACCACGTTCCTCTGTAAATTCTTCTTTTCTATATTTTTTTTTATAAGAAAAAAATAGAATTTGCAAAAAATTATCTCAATCTGCATTGTATACTTTTTTCAATTTATCCTCTTTTATCAATTTACTCAATTTACCTGCTGTGTGACGTTCTTTCTCACTTATTTCCTAAAGCTAAATAATCACAGACCACGTTCCTTTTTAAATTCTACATTAAGAGAAGAATAAAATTTACAAACAAATATCTCAATCAAATTATATATTTCTGTACTGCGATTTTTCTAATTTATTACCAATGCTTATTATATAGTATACAGATCACGTTCCTCTTTAGATTCTTCTTTATTGATTCTATATTTTTTTATAAGAGAAGAATAGAATTTATAAAGAAGTATCTCAATCTATTTTTATTCATCAAATATGACGATGCTAGTTAGTAACTGAACTATCATTTGCATATTTACAAATGTAAATTAGTTTCGGACTCAAGTACTTTATTAGTATAAAGACAATTAATTTATTTATTATTATAACTTACTACTATACTTAGAATTTTTTTTATTTCTAGATTTTTATAAATTATGGAAATTCTGTTTAAATTAACAGGGTAGTTGTACATAGTAATATTTTTTTGTAATATAATCAAAAAATAACAGAGTTCTCAAAAATATCAATATTTATATATAAATGTAAAAAAGCGTGGCGCGATTAGGAATATCTCACAATATTCCTATAGAATGGGTAACATAGGTGATATATAACGCAGAGATGGCGATGCGCCACGGGCGCGGCGTGTACGAGGGCGGAGGGGGCGGCGGGGGTGGCGGGGGCGCGTCCCCCGCCGAGCAGAGCTGCCTGGAGCAGCTGCTGTGCGCGCTGTGCTCGCCCATCTGCAAGGAGCTGGGCGTGGACCTGCAGCAGGTCACGCAGCAGCAGAGCCAGCCCGAACAAGTACATCTGAATCAACCCCAGCCTGGACAAGGTATGGCAGTTTGGGTCTGCGTGTGGTTTCGTTGACTTATCGTAGCGATTTCATGCTTTATGTTGAAAGTATACGAGAGTTTGCATTTGAATATTGATTTTTTGTTCGATTGTGTCAATTTTGTTTGAATTCCTTTTTTTGCCCCAAAGGGGACGAACCCACGACCGGTCGCGTTTACAGTTGTCCCACTGCGCCACGACCGGCCTCAATTAATTAATAATAATTAAACAATATCAGTTAATATTAATTAATGATTTAAAATAGAAAAGTCTTTAATATGAAAAAATATATACATTTATTTAACTTTAAGACTTCTAATATCTTTTACTAAAATTTGATTTGTGTTTTATTTCGATAATGTAAAAAAAATAATTAACATATTGATTTATAATATTCTTGTATGATAGTGAGTGAGAAAATCTTTAAAATAAAACGTTTAAAAAAAACCTTGAGAAGTTGAAAGTTTACGTGATTTTTTTATTAGTCTTGCAAATAGTTGTATGATCGTAATGTCTTTTGGTTGGAATGGAGAGGTTGGAGTCTTGACTATCAGAGAATGGCTTTATAATTATAATGAAGTCTTAAGATATGTTTTGTCTTGATGTAGGAGAATGAGAATGTTATTATATTTAAGTTAAATATGTATACTAAAACGTTGAGAACTATTGGAATTTTTGCTTTTGTATGAAATTAAATTCAGAAGCCTCAAATGTATTAGGTATGTTAGTTTTTGTATATCAGATGTTTTGTTTAATTATGTAAGCAGAAAGAAGCTGGTGCTATGTCACTCTGTTCTCCACTTTTCTAGCCGCCTATATTCAAAACATTTCATTGCTTTTGACGTAACTTAACGCCGCAGTTACATCAGGAAAATGAAAATAATTTAAATGGTCCCGTATTTTACATTTACAGTCACCCAGTACGCAATTTGTTATTATTTTTACTAATATGTTCTAAGATGTTTCAGGTGACGAGACAGCGATGCATGAAATTATATTATATACACTTTTATCGAAATGGAGGCAGTCGTGTAAAATGTCTGTTTTTGTTATAAACATAAATATATTATATTTTTATTTACAGGTGCATTTTTGTTCAATTTGTAAAATAATGGTATTTTATTACACCAAGTATATGATTATGGTCGATTTTTAAAAAGAATCGATTAAAAATGATATAATTTTTATTGAAATATTGATTTTTAATCGATTTTTTTTAATTTTACTTTATTTGCTACTAACAGTGAAATGTAAATATTATCAATACATTTGATAATATTTAAATTTCTCACCGCTTTTGTTTGCATGTACTATATATCTGTGGCGTTATACCAAAAATGGGCATTTTATAAATTATTTATTTTTCATTCTTTCATATAGATTTTATTGTAAATCACCTCCATTTCCGTAAATAAAAAAATGTATTTTCTTTTTTTTTTGGTGATGTAAGTTAACTTAATAATACAGATTATAGCATATATATGAATAATATTATTTTAATAGTTAACTTAAATCGGTTAAGCAGGTTTTATATTATAAATAAGGTCATGTTTTACAAGTAAATTGAATTTCCAGAACTGAAAGGTCAAGGGTTCTCTAAGGATGTATGTAGAAGCCTCATCGCCATGTTGGATAAAGATAATTCTGGTGGACTTGGCTTTGAGGAGTTTAAATCTGTATGGATTGATCTGCGACAGTGGAGAGTGAGTTCTTATTTTTTTTATTATTGTATTGTATTTTATTTAGACATTGCTTGTCAAGTAGCAAAAATCAACGCCGCACTTTGTCTTGACAGAACGATGAAATAAAAATAATTTTAGTATAATATTATCATACCCCCAAATGGAAAGCGAACACACTACCGGTCGCGTTTACAGTCGAACATTGTCCCTCTGCTTTTTAATTATATTGTTTATTTATATGTTTATGATTGTGACATGTTATAAAGTAGGCAAAGTGAATATTCCAAATAGTGATGTACAATTTTATCTTAGAGGCCATTTTAACATTACTCATACAATACATACAACTTTATTGTATGGGAAACATATGTGATGACGATTTACGCCCACATTTGAAACATATAATGCTGAATAACGAAACTCCTCGCCGCGATTTGGTTTTTTTATATGTTTGTTGTGGATACCAATGAGTTTTTATGCCTATGTCCTATTTTGCCTCTTTTTTCATTGTCTGAGACTGATACGAACTCGATTACAAAGCATTTCTTCAATTAAACTTACCATTACCAGAGCGCAGAATATAGTAATTAATAAATTAAATAATATGATTAATCGACTGAGTGGCAATCGATGCCTTAAATAATAAATCAAAAATAAGAAATGTGAATATACAACAATGGTATGTGGTATTCAGGCGGTGTTCCGCCTCTACGACACGGAGGGGCGCGGCGCCATCCCCCCGCACCAGCTGCGCGCGGCGCTCAACTCCGCCGGGTACACCGTCAACGCGCACGTGCTCAATGTACTGGCGCACAGGTACTGCTTGTTGTCTTTATACTATTATTTTATATCATAATTTCTTATTTTGTTATTGATTAATATATTTATTATTTGTAACAAATAGCTGTCAAAGAAAAACTTGTGTCGTCATTTGGATGTCGACTTTTGGTTTAGTAGTCAATAGCTTGGGCGGTAAACAAGAGGCGCGGGTTAGAGTTCTGCAGCTTTCACAAAATTACATATTTTCTAAATAAATGTTTCTTTTTCAATTCGGTTTAATTACTTGAACCTGTATCTCTAACTCACTCACAATATTGTAAAAATATTTTCCCAGCAAGAACCTGATCAATCTGAAAGGCAATAGTACTTATTAGTTAAATTAAAGCAAATCTCCTGTTAAATAATATTTATTTATTTTTATTGTTTTAGCTCCACGCTTTTATACCGCATAGCAGGGTAAACAGAAAGTACCTAGTGTCAATACACTCCGTACTTCGCTTTCCGCTGAATTTGAGACATTGCGCATTGGGTGGTGGGACTTAACGCGAAAACGAAAATAATTTAAATATAATCACTCCCCCGAGTGGGGATCGAACCCACAACCGATTGTGTTTACAGTCAGGCCCTGTCTACGACCGGCCTCATAATATTTTACGCACTTTTTATTACTGAACTATTTGTTTCAGATACGGCTCCACCGATGGTTACATATACTTTGACGATTTCATTATGTGCGCAGCCAGACTTAAAACTATGATTGGTGAGTTTTTGTATGTAACATAAGCTTTTTTTAGTCCTTTTTTTATAATAACTAAGTGTTAGGAATCTAGACACTTACACCTAATAACTAATATAGGTTTTCAAGATCTTTTTTTTTCACAATTTTAAATGAAACTATTTTGAACGGTCCAATTGATATATTTTTGTATTCGAAAATACATTTATAAAAAAGTTTTGAGCGTTTCAAAGAATAACTATACTTTTATTTAAAATGTTAGATTTCATTGATTGTATGTGTGGTTATTTTTTTAGTAGTAAAAATGTCGGAATGTGAGTGTACATTAATAGAGTAGAGCTCCATATTTAATATTGACATGAAATAATTAATATTTTAATTCAATAGTAAAATTTATTATTATACTAATTAGCAATGATATATAGACTTTTAATTATTTACATCAAAGGGAATTTGAACCTACTATCCACCACAAAACTACAAGTAAAGTATATAACTATGTAAATTAAATAACTTTTCTTTAGTTAATATAAGTTTAATATTTAATATTGTTAGTACATATATTAGTTTTAAATGAATTATAATGAAACAGCAAACAACGAAACGCCCGAGCAACTTGAAATGAATCCGTGAGCGGAAACGCCTCGACTGGAACTAAGTATACAATCATACATACAAATATATTATTTATATATATTTATATAAGGCAAATAAACTAAGGGTTATGAAGCTGTGTTCTCTTTAATTATTTAAGCTGCATTTATTTGTTTTTTTTTTTAATTTATTCAAACTAGTTTATTTGCATTATATATGTATGTATAATAATGTTTATTCACAATGTGTAATTGTGCTCTTGCACACACTAATAACGCTTGAGAGAGCACATTTTTTAATATAAATATATTTTTTTAAATATAATTCATTATTTTAATAATTATCTTTCTTTTATTTTTATTTACTCCCTAAGTGGTACTCTCAAGACGTTTATATATTATTGTTTGCTGCAAAATAATAAATTAAATTATTAAAATTGAGTAAAATGCATTAGTTTTATGATTTTTCTTTATTAAAATTATTGAAAAATTTGCAAGCAAATAGTAAATTTACACAAATTTAAGCTATTTGTAGATATGATAATAAATGTTTCCTACATACATACTTCTATATAAAATGTCATACAAATAGCTTTCACGCTTGACTAATAACACAAAAGCGACAGTTTTATGCTTTTTTTTTCTAATATCTATTTAATTTTTCAGATACATTTCAAGGAAGATCGTCAGGTGGGGAATACGCGACGTTCTCTCTAGACGAATGGCTGAATCGCACAGTTTACTCCTAAAACTCACTTATATGCCTTAATTATTATTATATGTTACTGTAAAACTTATATGGCAATGTTTTAAATATATATATATATATATATATATATATATATATATATATATATATATATATATATATATTCATAAACAAATATTTAACAGGTATCAAAATGTGTTTTTGTCTAATTTCTTATTTTTTTGCAAAGCTCTTTTTCTATGTTAGTAAATTCAAACATTTGCTATATACATATGTACTTATATAAAATTAATAATAATATCTATTTATTTAAGAGTTTTACAGTAACATATAAAAACTGGAAACGCCTATATTACGACTTTATTAAATATTTAAATAATTGTAAAATTGAATGTTATATTATATGACTATTTAAATCTGTTAAAACTAATGTCACAAAACTCATTTTCACTATACGGGTATATTATTGTTGTATACAATGTTTCATATTATTCAGTATTTTTCTTTCCACCGATATTTCATTCCACTAATTAGTTTCAGTTTTTAGTTGATTTTAGTCGGTTTTAGTCATTTAGTTGGAACTGTGCGATTTAAGTATGAAGAAACAAACGTATATTTAGTTATGTGAACTATAATCGAGCATTGCGTTGCATTTTGTTGCTATTTACCTATGTATGTATACAATATGACAATTTTATTAATATTTGTATTACACGAGATCTGAATATAAATGTTTTATTTTATTTTATTGGTTTTATTTATTCTAATTCAAGTTGTGGATTAAAAGGTTGCTGGACGATTTTTTTTGTAATATTATATTTTTACACAATATAATGAGACCATTTTTTTAGCTACATGTTTTTAGACGGTAGACACAAAGTACTTAGTGCCAAGACACTCCGTACTTCGCTTTTCGCCGAATTCGAAACTTAGCGTATTGAGTCGCGGAACTCAACGCCGCACTTTGTCTTACCAGTGCGAGGAAATGAAAATAATTTAAATATAATCATTGCTTCGTGTGGGAATCGAACCTACAACCAGTCGCGCTTACAGTCAGACGCTGTAATTCGAGCACACATTTCTTATATAAATTATGTTTGAGAATAGGTGTGTGAATTTAAACATAGACATATTTCGTGTTTGCAATACAAATATTTCTTTAAAATGTTCCAATTTCTATGTATTAAATAGAAAATTAAAATATTATATTCTTTATTCGAACAAGCAATTTCGTTCAATTGACACAAGTGTCAGTATTGTCAGTCCCTCTAGAGCACCACCGACTCGGAAGGCAGTCCTGCTGAGGAAATGCTGGCGACAAACTCGACAGTTGCCGTTTTCAAATGTATTTTGACAATAATTTTACAGCTGATATCAGCTTCCTACACGAGCGTCGACAGCACTTGACTCCACGAATAGTATTCTCGGATAGAATTATATAGTTGCCCTAACAAAACGTTTTTTTTTATCTTAAATGTAATCCTCTATAAAAGTGAAAGTAATTCTACTTGAAATATTTTTGGGAAAATGTTATTAGATTTTAGGATATGCTTGTATCGAATATTATAGAAGTACTGAGTTGTTGGATGTATGTAAGTATTCATATTATTAAAATTTCTTTTGTATTTATAATAACAGTTTCAATATTTTGAAAGATGAAAATAAAGAAACAGCGGAATACAATGTCTATTATTATACGTAAATACTTATATTTCCAGAGCTAGGCAATATAAATATTTTGAAGTTATTGTAATAATAATTATCACATTGTATTAAAAATATAGATTTTTTTGCCATAAAGTTACATATAAAATAACAATAATCTTTGTAACTATATTTATTTAAATAGTGAGGTGTAAATAAAATAGAACTGACTTAGCTCAACTTTTCTACGTGTATGAAAATATTTCAATACTAACTACAAAATGTTTCAGTACCAGTTAATACTAATTTGTATAATAATAACAATAACTTTACTGTGCAATCCGACAACAATGGATAAACGCAATAGGTTGTCAGTTCAATTCCCACTCAAGGGAATTTTTATTTATATATAAATTATTTTCATTTCCTCGCTCTGATAAGAAAAACCGCGGCATTGAGTTTCGCCATTCAACACGTATGTCTCGAATTCGGCGGAAAGCGGAGTACGGAGTGTCCTACACCAGGAATGTCGGATGAAATGCCCTACTTCCTCTCTACCCGGCTAGACGATATAAAACCGTGAAGCTAAAGAATAAAAAGAAAATTCTTGTAAAACATATTTTATTTAACTGTTACAAGTTAACAATATTAAATTAACTTATAATAATCTTACGTTAAGGGAAACACTATTATTTACTATTTATTACACATTTATTGGGTACTAGGTTATAATTGAAGACACGCGTATGAAGGTGATTTTATTCTAGCAATCTTAAATATGGTAAGGATCTTAAATACAAAAGATAAACTTCACAACACCTATTTTCTGGCGATCACGCAAGTAAACTATTTAAAATTTTATTTAAACAAATTGAAATAAAAATAAACTATATTTAAAGCAAGTAAAGCTAGAGATATAAACATTAGGAAATCATTAGAATTAACTTAATTATTTTGAATAAAAAAGAAAAATAAAAGAATTTTAACTAACAATAGTGATTTATTTACAAGATCAAAATCAATAAATAATTGCGAGAAAATAAAACGTTTGTAGTTTTATAGAAAAACAAAAAGAATACGGGTCTTTTGTAATGTTTTTTGTCTTGTTACTATTAAAAGTTCATTTAAATTATAACCCAGTACCAGCAGCCAGTGAAAGTAGTTTTAACTAATTGACATTTTGGTCTAACTCCAGGCAGGCTGTCCCCGGGAGGCTTGCTGCATGCTCGTGTTCATCCTCGGTACAAACGTGGAGGGATGTTGTTTGTAACACATTATGTTGGAAGGCCGTATCACTAGCTTGGAACCACCTGTGAATGTTCATTAATCATTAAAATAATAAAATATTTTAACCAATTATCTATACAAATAAATAAAATTGGAGTATCTGTTTGTAATATTAAAATAACTGCTTTTACTAAATGTATAGAAAACAACGTTTTTAATCATTTTTATCTGTCTGTCTGTTTCTTAGTTTCGGTTAATTTCGGGAACTGCTGACTCGGGACTTTCATTGGTAGATAGTTGATGTAATAAAGAATAACTTAGGTAAATTTTATTTGTAAAGTTGTGTTTTCGAATATCAAAATGTATGCGATTAATGCGTTTAAAATAGTTTCATTTATTTTGTGTAAAATAGCGAAAAAGAATGTAAGAATGGCGAAAATCAAAGATCGTAAAATGTTAAAATGCTTTACACTATAGGACGGGAGCGAGCAACTTGAGGTATGCTTGACAATTCAATGCGGCCCGCAAAACATTCAAATTTCAAAAGGCCTGTAGTTACAAATAAAACGAATCCACAACGGTTACCCAGCAGCGTCCCGTCGGCGGCCAGCAGCCCCTTGTAGTGGTCGCTGGCCACGCGCACCACCAGCATGTTGTACATGTGCTCGCTGCGCAGCGCGCCGGCGCCGCGGTGGCGCGACACGAACGGCGCCATCACCTCCTTGTTGGGCAAGTACGGCTCGCCGTAGATCTGGCATCACATTGCACACTTTTACACGTAACCGACGATGAACGGTGCTCCTCAAATATACAAACAATGTTACTTTAAATTATTATAACATCTCATTAGCTGCCTGGTCAGAAGAGCAATCCATAAAGCACGGGTAACAGCTAAAAGTGTAGTCATTTAAATTTTTACAAATACCCAAATAAAGATACTAAGCGCTGGTATGATTGTGTTACTTCTTCCACTATTTGAATTTATCAATAAGAATCTGCATATATCTATTGAAATAATAACACTGGATACTACTTAAAACAGCAGCTCCACGCTTTACCCCGTATAACAAGCTAATCAGAGACTACCTAGTCTAATAATCAATTTACGACTTTCCACCCGTAATCGAGACATTGCGTGTTAAGTGAAATACTCAACGCCACGTTTACCGCCATACCAGAACGAAGAAATTAAATGTAATCATTTCGCGAACAGGAATATCATATATAATTTTTGTGTAACTTTCATCGTTTACTAAACGCAAAGTAAACTTTAAAATATACAAATTTTCCCGTTTTCACAATATTTAATATTACTACTTCACTCTCATTAATCTTATAGCTTTTCTAAATAAAAGAATTATTCAACACAGAAAGAATTTTTCAATTCCATTCAGTAGATCTTGAGATTAGTGCTTTCAAACAAGCAAACAAACACTCTGCTTTACATTAGCAGTATAGACATCGATGGCCCCTCACCCCCGCAGTGTCACTGTCAGCCCACTGCGCTGCGCACCACCACATGCGACGCGCTATTTTACTACTACATAAATTATTTTCGTTATATATTTTGAATGGAATATCCGATTTTAATCACTTAAATACATTTTACAGGTATTGAATTATGATCTGTATTTAAATATTATTTAATGGTGAGGATTAATACAGAGATATGAATAATGCGATTTGATTCTTGTTTTTCGACTTTTAAAATGTACAAAGGTGTATATATAGTGGCATAACTACAGCAGTTGGACGTATGGTATCGCGGACTTTTTCGTACATATTGATAACTACATTTTAACATTTTTTTTGCTCTATCATCAATAGTTTTTGCAGCGCACGCAATGATAGATTTTTATAGCTACTTTTTTCTTACCTTGATTTACATTATTTCAGTTTTATTAAGGATATCTATTCTTTTGAAAATGCTTATATAGCCAAAGTGAACGAATTTTTGAAATCGGTCCAATAGCTATTGCGTGAAAACGCGACTAACATACAAATATTTACTCTGTATAATATTAGTGTATTAGTATAGAATTATAGATACATCAAAAACCAACATATGCTACAATATAAAAAGATTTTATTTAGACAAAGTGTAACGATAAATATAAAGAGACCGGTCGTGGCGCAGTGGGACAGCGTCCGACTGTAAACGCGATCGGTTGTGACTATCATTTCCACTCCAGGAAATGATTATATTTAAATTATTTTCATTTTCTCGCTCTGATAAAACAAAGTGCGGCGTTGAGTTCCAGCACTCAACACACAATGTCTCGAAGTACGATACTAGGTGCTTTCTGTCTGCCCTGTTATGCGGGATGAAAGCGTGAATCTAATAAAATACAGTACTAAGATCCCTCTTCTCAATAAAGAACGCGGGCGAGCGAAATCTAGTATGGAATATATCAGTTATATTTTATTACTCCACTTACCCTCACAGCGTGGGTCTTCATTTGTGTCGGTATGAAATTCTTCCGTATCACTTCTCTTGTTATCTAAAATCAATAATTTATTTAATATATTCAGAATGACTATACCTAATAAGAAATGTAGTAAACAGGGTTTTTTTTGGATTAAATTTAATCATGTTCCATAATATCTTTTTTATCTTGCTATAACCTCTCCACTTTTTACTATATAATATTGCAAACAAAAACCTAGTTTCAAAACAGTATGAAATAGAGATATTGAGTGTTGAGTGGCGTAACTCAACGCCGCATTTTGTTTTACCAGAATAGAGAAATCAAAAAAATTTAAAATCACTCTCTTCAATGGGAATCGAACCGACTACCGATCACGGTCAGAGCGATAATGGCTTGTGATAAATTAAATAATAGTTACTATTATAATAAATATGTAAGTAACTTACATTAGGTATGTAAGGGGCCATGTTAATCAATTGTTCTCGAACTTTCACCCTCGCCGCCTCCTCTATTGAATCATTTTCTGGTTCTGTATTTTCTTTTAATTTTTCAATGTGAGCGGCAATCTGAAAATAATTTACATTTAAACGAATGAACATCTTATTTTATTTGAATGAAGGTGAGTCGTATCTTATATTATATCTTATATTTTGTGCAAACCTCGGTTTCGCGCCGAAAGTGGAGTATGGCGTGTCATGACAATAGCTACTTCCAAATATAATAGAATTGTTTTATTTTAATATAAGTATAAATAGAAACAAATATAAATAAAAATTTACCTTTGAATTTATTTTGTCTGTGTACTTTGTTAATATTGAATCAACTCTTTCGTAAGGCAGGTTGTGGATCGCTGTAACAAAAAACATGTTTATGTAAAAAAATATTCAATTATGTTCATATTTTTAAAGATATAATATTTTTATTAAGATTTTATATATTCTTAAAGTGTAATCAGCACACTTTAAATAGAATTTTTTAGAATTTTTTAGAATTTTTTAGTCTCGAACCTGCTCATCTTTGAAACAATCTAAGCTCTATAAAAACTAAACTATGCGTTCTTATCCAGCTACGTCGAAATATATACATATAAATAAAATTTAAATGTTTGCTGGTAATGTTAAAATAACCTCTTTTACTGAACGCATGAGTAGGTTTACACGGCGCATACATTTCTTTTTTAATTTTTGTTTGTCTGTTTGCTCCCGCTAATTATTGAAACGATATGACTAATTTGGACGGAACTGTTTCTGGTCTTAAGCTACTTTTATTTAAGAATTATAAAATAAACATCCAAACATGTTGAACTCCACGAGGATGAAGTCGCGTGCACAGCCAGTGTTAATATTAGTATATTATTAACATGTGGTAAATATCAATGAAGAAATTAATGTTAAAAATATTATAAATAATAATTATATTTAATTGAGTACAATAGACATTGCAATTCCAATAGAACTTGACTAATAAAAGCATTTTTTATGGAATGAGAAATTAGAAATAATTTAGAAATAATTTCTCATTCCATAAAAAAACGAAATAAATTATTATGAATTATAAATTAATATAAAAAAATTTCATTTTTTTGACTTACTAAATTTTCATTGCTTAAAACGTTTATGTTGTTAGCATTTGTTATTTTTTTTTGTATTTCATTACGAATTACTGCTACTCAAAGATTATTTCTAAAAACGATCGCTTATCAAGGAAAATTAATAATATATAAATATTTATTAAATGTTACATATTTTAAAGTGCTATTTACGGATTAGGAAAAAATTCTTAAAAAGTAAAGTTTTTGAAATAATAATTTAATATTACTTACTATAAGGACTTGTTTCGTCCACTTTGATTAAATCGCTCTCCTGTATTTGCATTCGGGGCTTTCCCTGTTTATCATTTATTTGATGTAGCGTTGACAAAATGAACTGAAAGTCGCCGAAGTGTGGGTGTCTCTTGCGATACATCTTGGTTAACAAGAAACATGTATTGGCGTTTGTATTTGTGTTTAGTATTGCTAATATACGATCGTATACATCCTGAAATAAATATATATTTATTTAGAAATAATAAACTAATATATAAACCTATACACTATATGCATGTTGTTGTAAAGCTTATGCATACAATGGAAAATCGTAAAATTTGCTTTAAAATATAGATATTTATGGTTTAATATAAAATTCAAAATAAATCAATCTTTGTACCCATTTATACGAAAATAGCGCGCTAGTATAGTTTATGTAGGGAGTTTAGGATTTTAATATATATTGTAAAAATTATGAATAAAAATATGTTACATTAATAAAATAAATGTATACATACTACTTATATAAATTACGCAAACGGAGGAGTATGAAAATTGACAAAGTTATAGTTTACATGGAAAAGGAGGGCAGAATGCTGTTTTTTTTTTTGAAAATTGTACAAAAAAATTAAGATAAATTTCACAAACACGCTTACGTAAAGCGACACGTTTTTAAGAATACTCGTAGTTCACGCGACATCAATTAAAGATAGAATTAGAAAAAACAACACTAACCTGAGCAATGTTCTTTAACAACATGTGTTTATTCCTCGCACTCAAGCTGTAAAGACCAGTGTACTTCACTTGCATCTCTTTCATTATTTGCTCATGCGAAATATTTATTAACTGTAATAAAAATAAAATATTATTTTAGTAATTTAAATAAAAAATATTTTAAATAGTAATCTTTTCATATAGTTTATGTCCAATAAAGTTTGTATAAAATATAGAATTTGACATTTTGTTGCAGTGACCGTTACAGGTACAATATGTGACTACATATAATTGCATTGCCATTCAAACTGAACAAATGTACATAGATACATTGCAGGTTAATAAGATCTTTGATTTTCATACATTTTAAATGAAACTAATTTAAGCAGATTACACAAAGTTAAGTTTAATATAAATTTCAAACACTTCAAGTTAATAAAAAATGTGTTAAAAAAGGTGTTACCCTAAATAGATAAATAAATCTGGCAGTTTATAGAAAAATAAGAAGCTTAATGGAATACACTTCTCATCATATCTGTATTTTTGTTGCGGCCAGGATTATTACAATTCATACATAAACACTAGTAAAACTAATAAAAATATTTATAATAAATTAAAAATATTTCGTTTCATCCTATTTTAACGATAGAAAAAAAAACATTGTTTTTGTCATTTGTAAAGAGAAACATATGTTAGATGTGTCAAAAAAAGGGTGTTTTAAAAAATATTAAAAAAATCTTCCAAGTAAAAGGAGTAATTAGCAAATGTCAAAGGATGGTAAACGAAAGTAGTATGGTAGGGTAAAGTCAATGCAAAGGGAATTGCAGGAATTTATTGGTTTTAAATTTAAAAATTAAACAATTAAAATTATTGAGATTTTATGAATATTTACTATCATGAATTACCTGCTCTCTTGAAACATTTGGGGCAATTTTCAATGTCCTTCTCAATCTTTCTGGTAGCTTTTTTGGTTTAACTGAAAGAGGCAGCTAAAATGAAAATTATTAACATAAAATATTATATCATCTATATTAACACTTTTCTCAACATGTTCAATGTGCTTATGAGATTTATGACATATCAAGTAAGGCCTAGACTGTGGTACCATAGTGAGTTAACCATCAGTTGAAACTTTTACATAAACAAAAATCTAATAGGTCAATTTCAATTGCACTTTATCTTAGTGAGATTCCATATTTTAAGGCACAAGTAGGAGTTAATCTATATATAAATATTATGTTTACTTTATTAGTCTATAATAAATAAATAAGATTAATTATTCTATAATTTATTAGTAAATTTAAATAGATGTAATTGTTTATAAAAAGACTTACATAATTTAATCAATACCTATAATATGAATTGATATAAGCTATTCAAATAACAAAAATGAACTTACATCTGGAATGTGACTCGGTATGAAAGCATTTAATTTACAGCCCTTTTTCATCGTTTGTGAATTATTAATTCTTTCAACTACTTCTCGAGGATCAAGTTTTTCAGATAGACGGAGGTAGCATACTTTACCTCCCTTAACACCAGGCCCAAAATTAAGCGCTTCAAATATGCCATGAATAGGGCGCGCGACTGCTTTCACTATTTCCTTTAAATTTGTCTGTAAATAATACATATTGGGAATTAATAACGTTTAAACCACATTCCAAATAGATTTTGAAGTAAGTTTATACGTATTTATTTTTCAAATAACATTCGAACTCACTTTTGGTGGTATTCCACCAACAGCTATAATAGACATGTTTAAAAAATATGAATTAACAAGTAATGTTTTATATTTGAAGTTAATTAATTATAAATAAAGTTAATTAATGATAAAATAATGATTTACAATTGAATTGTAATTCAAGTTTTTTTTTAAATAATGATATATTTTACTCAATCAGTTCTTTTCTAGTCTATGACAGGCTGACAGCTATTTTTTGGTAGGGATGCGGACAATAGATCACTTTTTAAAAATATCGATGTATCGTTCACAGGCATCGATGTTGAAACTCAAAATATCGGCAATTCATCGTTCTTCGTACGATGTCATAGATTTGACGTTTCACTTCATCTCCTATTACATCTTTAAGAAGAAGTGCATTCAAGGTGTGTTTAATTTGGCAATGATCTATTTGCCTATCAAGGCAATTTAGTACTCAGTGAACAGTTGTCCTTAGAAGCTATTAATTACCCAGTACCTAAATAGTCCATCATCTGACGGTACTTCTTTCGTATTTTCTTATAAAATATAGATACGAATTAAATCTATGCTAATATTATAAAGTAGAAAAGTTTGTTTCTTTGAACGCGATAATCCCAGGATCTACTGATTGGTTTTGAAAAATTCTTTCTGTGTTGAATAGTCCATTTATTGAGAAGTTTTTATTTTTATTGAGGAGTTACAAACATGATGCAGTAGAGGATTGTTTGTCTTAATAAGTTCTAAATAAAAACCTGGGATAGCATACATCTATCCTTTATGTGGAAGCCATTATGAACAAAATCGTAAGCTATAAATTTTATGAAATTGAATACTTTCTTATAATGCACATTTAATAATATTATCAAACCTTTAAGTATTTAAGTATTTAGTAAGTAATAAAAGGCTCTTAAAAGTAATCCTTCCAAAACATAGTACATAATAAAGATTTTGTTATTTTAATTAAGACCAGGTAAAAGAGGTAGCGGGCCACCAGATGTCACCGACGACTTTGCGATGCACTTGCTTTTCCTATAGAGTTTGAAAAAATTGGGACATCTGACCCCTTCTTTTCTCCCTTTACCTTTCTGGACATCTGGTACTCTTTAGGAACTTACCATCGTAGCAGTTTTTAACGGTTTGAAAATAGGAATAATATAAGTTTTGACTGGGTAGACAAAAAAAAACATATATGCAATGCTTAATAGTTTTGATAGCCACGTGCAAAATATTCTACTCAAGTAACTTGCCCGACCAGAGTTGCTTTTTTAGTAAACTCAAATTAATTAAAATATTATAAATGCAGTCTTAAACAAATAAAAAACAATAGTAGTAATTTTTCTATTTTTTTTAGTTAAGTTGTAATGTGATTTATATAGATCCATTTTTGAGACGTTGATATCTGAATATTTTCTTTATTCATTAATAAATTTAATTTGATATATGTTTTTGCTTAATGATTCTACTTCTACACTGAAACATATACAGTTAAAAAATTATTAATAAAAATTTTTAATAACTATAATTTTAGAAATATGTTCTATCATTATACTTATTTATTTAAAATTTGCTTGGTAATTGATACTGTATGTAATATTGCATATACATAATCTGTTAACAATACGTAATTCTTCAAACACTAATGTCAAACGTCAATTCAAAACTGCAAATAGATACTTTCAAATTAATCAATAAACACTTACGGCACAGAGTAATTAGTTATGTACACAAGACTTACGGTTATGATTGATATAGTATTTCACTGAAAAAATATACGTAATGTTTATTTCCTTTGTGAATTAGTTACTGCAGTTAAGAACTTATTTATTCATAAAATTATTTACCATGCCTGTTGTTGTTGTTGCCGGAGTACCGAGAAATGTAAATATATGAAGTATAGTTTCTGTTTATTGTAACACTCGGGTTATTGGAGGATTGTTTTATTAATTTTAATATTTTTTATTTATAGCTAAAGCTCTTGAAATTCATATCCTTTCTACACGGTGTCGTCGGGGATATAACACTAAATGCAAACCTAATAAAAAACAAATATACAAGCGACTGTGCGAAAAAAATAATGATTACTGTTAGAAGTAATGAAGCACGTCGGATTCGAAGAGCAATTGACGGCTATGTCTACAAGTATGCGGGAAGGGAGTATCCTTTAAAATGCTGGCAGGAAACCAGTGACGAATTAGCAAGACATCATAATCCTGAAGACGAGGGTCTAGAATATACCCAACCATCAGCAGATCTTACTGAGGAACTTGAAACTATAGATGTAAGAATATTTTCTTATGAACAAATTTTAATTCACTTAAATTCATTATTGTCCTAATTTATTAGGCATCCTAATCTATAATAATGCTTCATTTTTTAGCAAAAAATTGAATTGGTAAAGAAAGAAAGGATTTTAATTGAAGAAGAAAGTAGATTGCTATTGGAAAAAAAGAAATTACAAATATTAAAGGTAAGTAAATATTTTTAATGTTGCTAATTTTTCTTTATTAATGAAAAAATGATAATCAGCATTATAATTGTAAAAGATTACTAAGCATTGCGACCTTGATTTTATTTTATCATTAAAATTAATTTCATCAATAATACTAAAATCACACGCAATGCAATTGTTACGAAATTCATAAACATTAACCAGTTATAATTGACCAGGCATTGTTAAAGGGGAATGATCAATTTTACTTTAATTGATGAATATATATTACATTGTATATTGATCGGGAGAATGCAACACTATGTTTTGTCTTACCAAACTGGAAAAATGAAAATATGTTTAATATTAAATAATAGAACCTACAGTAGGTTGTACGTGTACAGGCATTTACAGTCCTACTGTGCCAAAATGACACAATATACACATTTTTATTATTTTACATTTTATAATTGAAATGTCTTAAAAAAATTGAACCTTATCATCTTTTTCAATTACTTTGGCCATATCCTTCATTAGTTATCATTAATATGTCCTAACATTAAAGTTTATTTAGAATTAATTAAATATTTCTAAGAGATAAATTATTTATTAATGCATACAAGATGATGAATATATGAAAAAATAATAACATGTACCATATTGTATTCAATCTTTTTCAACCTCATCTCCAAGTCTTCTCTCTACCTATATGTTATGCAATTATAATTATTGTCTGTACAATTGTATTATGTATATAGTTTTCTATTTTCTTGAGTTATTACTTTACATACTATGAGGAAACAAAAACTATTTGAGTCTTTGTTTTCACTATAAATGTATGTAAATAAGTCGTTCTCTTGTTTTAATTTAAATTATTATTTTCCGCATCTGCAAATTCTCCAAAGCAAAGCTTATCTCATATTAAAATCATTAAAGAAAGACGAAGAAAGGAATGTTTTTACTTCACAGCATATTGGAGTGAACGATGTTGAAAATTTTAAAAAGTTCCTAGAAATAAAAGATCGCAATAACGCGGCCGAGATCGCTGAGCTTTCCACGGAGGTTGTAGATAAGCCTATCCTGCAAAGGAAGCTAAGCTGCAATAAGCTGCCTCACTTTCACGGGCCATGCAGGGCACTTTTTGCCGAAATGAAGGACGTCATAGATAAATATATAAATCCTGATAACAGGGCTATATTACTGCCGCTGATTCGTTCCACAATGAAAAAGCGGTTAGTTGTCGTTCTTCAAGGCAAAAAGCCTATGGTGGTTTCGGAAATTGTCCGAGAGTACAGGGAACAATATCCGATCGCCACTGACGATGAAATGCTCCGAGCATTGATTGTCACCATAACTCAAAGTTGCTGGCCGAAGCCCGGCTGCAACGACGAAGGTCAGCAGAGTGATTCTGAGGCAGATGCAGCGACAGGTAAATTTTGACCTTTTTAATCCTGTGAATCTATCAGATTGGTATAAATTACCTAATAACTTTAAACACTATGAGGTTATTACGGCAATTTGTCTGATATAATTTCTACTGTGTATTAAAAGATGACGTGAAAGTCATCTAATGTGCCCCTTATCGAAATATTTAATTTATATGAGTTTTAAGATTTAGCCCGTAATGTTATTAATATAAAGAAAAAAGCCAGAATCAGTTTTATCCCGCATAGCGAGGTAGTCAGATAGAACCTATTGTCATGCCACTCCGTACTCAACATTCCACACAAAATCGAGACAGCGTGTCCAGTGGCATTACTCAAAAGC
Organism: Dryadula phaetusa; assembly: GCA_032432895.1. Classification (NCBI taxonomy): domain Eukaryota; kingdom Metazoa; phylum Arthropoda; class Insecta; order Lepidoptera; family Nymphalidae; genus Dryadula; species Dryadula phaetusa. The sequence continues at coordinate 3,105,972 of JAOYRS010000081.1, forward strand.
GCGCTTTATACTACCAGAGAAGAAAAATAAACAATATAAATATAATGATTCCCCCGAGTAGGAATCGAATCCACATATAATCACATCAACAGTCAGATGTTGTCCCACTATTCCACGATTGGCTCATCAATATTAAAAGTTCTATTATAAATTATATTATTATAAAAAAAAACCAAAGGAATTTGAACTTATAGATTCACCAAGTAAAAAATGCAAGACAGAGAAGGAAAACCATGGAGAGAGTTCAAATTTCATTAATACATCTCAAGAGATGAACACAAGTGCAGCTAGTACAAATGAGGTGAATGAAATTACGATAATTAACCCCGAAGACGCGGACCTTATTGACATGGACAATGATTTTGACGATTGGATTGAGGAAGATTCTAATGAGGTATATAAACGAAATATTCAAGCATCGGGTACAAAATGCATATCAAGTTTGACAATTATTTTCAGATGTCATTTACTAAATTGTCTATCAGATCTACGTAAGGTTTTTCATATACAAAAGTAAACAAGCTTTAGATTTCATATTCTATTAAATTATTCTACATTATCCTAGCTTATAGTTTCGTAATTATATTTGTAAAATACTAAATAGCTAATTAACTTTCAGAATGTTGCCACTAAAAATGTATTAAATGAAATTAGGTGTAAAGAATGTTCATCTTCAGTCGAAGAGGAGACACAAGAGTATATTGAAGAAAGCCAAGTTGAAATGAAAACCAATTTAACAGAAGATGGTTCAAAAGACAAACAAGAGGAAGACAAAGATTTAGTTTTAAAAACAAATAATTAATAGTTATTATTGACATTTTTAAATGTACTATATTATTTATGAATTGAAGATAACTTTAGGCAAGATATAAGATTATTTTCTCATGTTATCTTAGAAAAGACGAGCACGTCATAGTAGGTGTCCCCCACTCTATATGTAATATTTCAAAATTAGGCAATATAAAAAAAATAAACGTGAAAATAAGTGTTTTCACAATAAATCTTCTACGCCATATTGCTATATGTACTATACAAATTCAATAAATGACATTTAATACATCTGCAAGGAATAGATGAGACATATCTATCAGTGGCTGCAGGTTCAAATTTGCACTTGGAAGAAAAATCATATCTCTACTAGTTTAAAATGTTTAAGCCCTATTTAAGGTCACTAGAATTATATAAATATGTATGTATATATAATAAATGTTGTGACATTTATTTTTCCAACTAATTAAAAGTGTATTTTTAGTAAAATACATGCCCATAGTAATCTAAGCAATAGATATTATGTTTTACTTACCTATTTCATTAGTTGTCAAATTTTAAATTATAGTGTAAATTCTACTAGTAGGGTAATAAATTTAAAAAATATATTATTTTTATTAAACCTATATTAAAATTATTATAAAACAACAATACTATATAATATTATTTTACAGGTCTATAGAAAAAAAAAACGAAAATTTGAAATAGAATTTGGAAATAGAATAAACTGAAATTGCACAAGCAATTGTTGGAAACACTCTTATAAAGAAAAATTAAGGCAATTTTTTGTAAATAATTACAATACAAACTAAATCACCATTATAATCAAATAATTAAAAGAAATCATTAAAAACGGTTACTTATCATACTAAAAGTCCTCTAAATCATCTTCAGTTACATCAACACCTTCAATCGCGGCTTCATCTAGAACATTCGTATTTTGGTCCAAATTGTCATAATTATGTAATTCCTTTTCCAAATTCTCACCGTCGTTTCTCTGATCACCATTAGAAGGACCAGTTTCATTAACATTTGCACCTTCGTTGTTAGTATCATTATTTCCCTCGTTTTCTACAATTTCAGTTACGGTTTTATCATTGTCATCTATCACTACCAAGTCATGTTTATTTTCAAGATAAACAACATCTGAATCATTCAGAGGTGGTTTGTTATCCCAATCGGTGAAGTCGTCATACGCAAGATTGTCATTGGTCGTAAAATCATCATTACCTAATTCAATTCTATCGTCAGTTATATTGTCATCAAAATCTCGATTCTCGCCGCCGTCCTGACTGTCGTCGTCATTCCCCGGCACGTCGAATTCCATATCGGCTTCTAGTAACTGGTTAACTTCATCGTCGTGAATTCTGTTATCGGGGTGTATGATAGATTTGCCTTTTTTCATTTTGCCCATATGTCCGGCATCTTTAGGTCCAGTTAAGTGCATTGCTTTGAACTGAAGTGTACAAGTATCTGAAACATGTTAAAATATTAAGCTGATGACGACTGTTTAACTATATAAATTAACCTCTTAAGTTTAATTTCATTTAAGGTACATTTCGTCAAACAAAATGCGCTATTCATTGGCCTGAAAAAAATTAATTAAATCAATCTACCGCCATTTTGTAAAAATGTATATTCGAATACCAAGATAAGCTTACATTAAGTGTCGAAAAGTAGTTTATTTGTATAGTTTACTTAGGATTTTTTATTTTAATACCTTCTATTTCTCTCTTTCTATTTTACTTATTCCTATCACTTATATTAGAGATATATAGTCACTATAAGTGCATTCATGAAAAACTACATTTTAATATTTGCAATGCTTCACGCTCTTTCCCGCATAGGAGTGCAGTCAGAGATGACCCAGTGTCAAGACATTGCATGTTGAGTAGCGAACTGAACGCCGCATTTTGCCCTATTAGAGTAGAGAAATAAAAATAAATTTTAAATACAATCATTTCATGTTGTGGGAATCGAACCCACAACCAATTATATTACAATCAAAACACCGTCCACGACGGCTTCAATAGACAACTGGTCACCTGGATTGATAAAATAAGAAAAAATGGAGAAAACAAATAATAAAATATTTAAACAAGTTCCTTAAGTATTTCACTCACCTGACACTTTGTATTTACCCATGTTCAATAATTCATCATAAGTCTTGTAACTCGTGCAAGTAACTAAGAAGAAAGTTTGATATTTCTTTTCGGTTTTCTTGAAACTGGCCACGTCGTACTTTTTCAGGAATTCCTCAACAACATCGCGTTTCGGCGGTTTAGGATGCGCGAATATTCTTATAACTAGATTATTTGGCAAGTTGAGTAATCTCTTTGTAATGTGCAGTTTAACTACCTGGAAACAATTATTTAACATTATATAAAAATAATTTATTCACCTTAGTGTATGCCAGCTATATTCATTCTTAATTCCACCAGCTATACTTATTCTTAATGAAGTACCTAGTGTCAAGACACTCCGTACTCCACTTTCCGCCGAATTCGAGACATGGCGTGTTCATCGTTGGAACTCCAACTAATTTAAAAACAATCATCTCCCCTAAATCAAACTCACAATTGATCGCTTACAAGCACACGTTGTAAAGGCGATTCACTATTTTAAACAAAAAAAAATACATTCTCGTTCACACCACATCAGTTTTTCGAGAGTTACTTTCTTAATCACTAATAAAGACCTCTTCCAAACAACCACTATATAAGGTTCTAAAGACAAGAACAGACATATTTATGGTCTTCATTTAAATAAATATTTTTCATGTTTACGATAAGAAAGCCACCTTAGTCTTAATACGATCACACCATAAAAATATCGGTTGCGTAGTTTATATTATAACACGTTAAATATCTATCGATATGTAATTTTTTTTCGTAGAAATTCACTGTACAAGAAACGTACATGACAAATATCATCTATTTAAGTCCAGTGAATTCGGATATTTGTTGTCGGTTAGTGACATATTGTTATAATGGCCGGCTTAGAGTGTTAACGTAGCAAATACATTTTTCACTCTTTTATCATTACTGTTTTAAACTATTCGAAAGTGTAAAAAAAATAGCAAGAATCAGTCTTCGTTTAAATTTATCAAAAACAGTCTCTTCATATATTGATTACTTCATAAGAATGTTTTTCCTCTGCTCATTATAGATATATATTTAGCAAGTTTACACGTTAAATCATCGATAATTTGATTATTGCGAAATTTTATGTTAAAAAAAATCATAATATTAAACACTACGCAAAAAGATAAAATTTAAATATATGTTTATAAATACAAATATTTTTACCTTTTTAAATTCAGCGAGGACGTCATTTTTAATTTTCATTCGATACGTAGTTTGTTCCGTATCACCTGTAGGCTCTTCACATGCGGCTGAGTACTAGAAATAGAAATAGAAAAATATTATATGTATTAATATTATATATATGTTAATTATTTTGTCAAGTGGTACGGTAGACCCGATTGAAATTATTTGAATCATAAAACATAGAAAAATTAATTCCATTGTCGAGTATTTTGTTAAACTCTAATGATGTTGTCAAAAAAATAGCATATTTTCATTAGCAAAACGCCACTCACACCTAATACCATCTTAAGTTCGTTAAGGTCTAGTTATTTAATTCACACTACCAGTAAAGTCAAAGTGTGGACAAAATACTATAATAAGTATTATTTCATACATTTTCTATTGAACGTATATCTATCTGTCAGTGCTTTCAGTCATTTAAGCAATTTACACAAAATGAAATATTTATATATTGAATTATAATAGTGTATTCGTGTCTCTAATAGTTGTATGCGAAGCAGCGAGCAGGCTGCTAGTATCTATTTATTTATACATGAAGGAAAAACTCTCAAATCTTTTAGAAGAAAAGAATATGTGTACAGAGGAGTATGAAATTTGGCATCTTGAGTATACCAGCTTTTATAATTTATTTAAGAAAATATATAAAGAAGTACAGACATTCCATTTATAATACTATAAGTATTTAGTCATACCTGTTCATTTAGGAGATCGAATGTATTAAAATTATAAGCTCGTTATAGGAAAGAACTTTAAGCTCTAATAAATAAACAAATAACAAAACATTTGAACGCTGCGGGGTTCGATTGCGCGCCTCTTATTTCCCGTCCAATCGCGCTGAGAAAAAAAAATTGTGTAACTAATTTTATAAGCCAAGCCAAGCCCAAGTATTTTAAAAGCCACAAGGAAGTGCGGGTTTGTATCCTACTGCTTTCAAATGTTTATATGGTTCATAAAAAAGAATTAGAATCAGCCTTTTATTACAAACCTCTGCACATAAAAGTTCCATTTCGTCATCGAGAGCTTTCTTCAATGATGGTTCCAGAGTATATATTTCCTCGTTGTACTCCATTTTCAATAGTTTCTTTTGATCTATTATAATAAAATTCAATTCATTTATAAAATATTTCATGAATTTTAATTTGATAATTTTTTTAAGAGTAGTAGTAGTAGAGTTTTAAGACACTTTGTTTTCCAATTTTAACCTAAAATTAGAAACTGCATGTGTGAACTCAATGCCGCCCCTTGTCTTTACAATAATTTTAATATACCCAGAGAAAAGATAAAACACACAACCATCGCATTTACAGTCACCTCCCTCACTGCGCCATGATAGCTACGATACTTAAGCATTATGATATATAAATTTTACATAATCGCAGATATATTCTTAAAAATTTTATGCCCAAATATGGTAATTAAATCTATCAAAGATTACAATTAAAATCTAGATTTCTTTCTGTACTGTAAACGTGATTGATTGTGAATTCTTTCCTACTCGGAGGAAATTATATAAAATTTATTTTCATTTTTACGCTCTGGTTTGGGCGGAAAGCAGTCAATGTAGTGTCTGACGCTAAGTTATAAATAGAGTGTTGAAAAAAAAAGAAAATTAAATACGACTTACCCTTATAAACTTGTTTATCTGCAAAAAGAAAAAAGATAAATTAGTATTACCATTATGTTTATTTAAGTTTCGTAAAAATTAAGATCAACCTTAAAGCTCGCATGTTTACTGTTTCTTTTTTTAAAAAAAATACTTATATATAATAAAAATACATAACCTATTCAATATAAATACACAAAATATATACAAAAAAGTAACTACTAAAAAAATACACAACAATCTATCAATTAGTATAAGAAACTCTGTGTTAATTCATTTTTTTCCTTCTTTAATTTTTTAAATTTAATTTTTTTTATAAAAAAAAATAGTAAATTTTGATATCAAATATTAAAAGTTATTCGAAAAAATAATAGCTTGAAATTGTGATTTTTGCTTGGTTTTAAGGGAAAGTATGCTATCATACTTCTCGTGTCTCTCGTAATCTACGGGCTCTATATGTATTCATTAGTTTATTACTAATACTTTAATATATCTCAAGTGTTATATACATTATTACGGTTTCCAAGAGACGCGGGTTCGAATCTCACTCAGCTGTAATATATGAACGTTTTTTATAAATAAAAAAAAATACATCTCGTTACCTATCCAAGAAAAGCAGGCAAAATTTGCATATCTACAAAATAAATAAAGAATTGAATAATATTTAAGGTATGATGATCCGGTTAGGCTTCCGGACACGTGTGCTAAATTTGGTAAGTGTCTGTTTGTATGTTTGTCCACAAATTTCTCTAAAGTTAAACGTCTTATAGAGATGATTCTTTTTAATTTAAGTTAGGTATATTTTATATTGGGAAATAGTAAAAATTTCATTGAATTTGGTCACGTAGTTTGTAATATATAGGTAAATAACTGGTAAGTTTTATATTATTACTGTCGAACAAAATGTTTTAACTAATCATTATATATTCTTTATATATTATATTTATTTATGAATTCATAGAAATAAAATAAATACTAAATGTTAAAGGAAGTGTATTTAAATCGGAAAAGTCGTTTCCGAGATACGCGTCCACAAACGCTCTGTGCGAACAAAATAAACATAATTAAAAAAAAATAAAAATCATTATTTTGGATTTTGTTATCTTATTATATATATAATAAATATATATATAATAAATCCCCAATCAGCAATATGCAGTGAGGAGATACGCAGAATGGCAGGTGTAAGCGTGAATGTCACAGTAAGAATGAAGAAGAACGTGCTCAGGTGGTTTGGACATGTGGAAAGAATGAGCGATGAAAGAATGGTAAGAAAGATTTATGAAGCCTAGGTGAGGGGTTCGAAAACACAGTATCGAAGATACTGGAGGAAGGTCACGTAAAAAGTGTGAGGACCCCCCGAAGGGCATGCATGAAGAGGATAATGACTGTGGACGAGGCGAAAGAGGTATGCAGGGACCGTAGCGTTTGGCGCTCCGTACTCTCTGACTACCCCGACAGGGATGAAGCGTGAAGCTAAATACCCAATAATAGTTTTTCTTATCATCCATGTACAGACAGCGATCAGAACGATCAGATCAGTAACACTTTTATTATATGTATATATACTAATTATTTAGTTATATGTTTTCTTCTAGATAGCGATGCGATTAAGTTTACAACACAGTTTTAAATTACAGTAGCTATTATTGTATCTATTTTTTTATTTACTCACCGCCTTGCGGGAATCTAGGCAATCTTTGAGTTGGATCTTCCGGCTTGGTTATATTCAGACGCGGGTTCTGTACAGTAAGTTTCACCTCCTCATCATTTTCTACTGAATCTGCATTCACATACCAACATTAAATATGTTAATGAAATGATTAGTAAAAATTTCAACAATTTCTTTTTACTATAGAGGAAAGTCCGTACGGGTATCTTAATCAAATCATAAAAAAGAATAATATCAAACTTGAATTTAAATGAGTATTTTTTTTCTCATTTAGTAGATTTGTATGTAACAAATGTAAAAGGAAAATGAGGCCGGTCGTGGCGCAATGGGACAGCGTCTGACTGTAAACGCGATCGGTTGTGGATTCGATCCCCGCTCGAGGGAGTGATTATATTTCAATTATTTTCACTTCCTCGCTCTGGTAAAGACAAAGTGCGGCGTTGAGTTCCACCACTCAACACGCAATGTCTCGAATTCGGTGGAAAGCGAAGTACGGAGTTTCTTGACATTAGATATTTTCTTTTATATATATATATATATATATATATAAATATATATATATATATATATATATATATATATATATATATATATATATATATATATATTTATATATATATATATATATATATATATATATATATATATATATATAGCGAGGAAAGAATAACATTTTTTTATAAAAGGACAGGGCATAAAAAATTGTCAAAATTCATTCATTTGTAGAGTAATAAATAAAGAACTGGACTTTTAAGGCATTTACCAGAATATGAGGTCATCATAATTATCATCAGGTAAACACGTTGGTTGTGGATTCGATTTCTACTCAGGGAAGTGTTTATATTTAAAATCATTTTCGTTGCCCCGCTCTGTTAATACGAAGCGCGGCGTTGAGTTTCGCAACACACAACATCTCGAATTCAGATGAAAACTGGAAAACAAGTTAATTCTCTCTGCCTACCCTGCTATGCGGGATAAAGCGTGAAACCAAAAAATAGAACCATACCACTATTATCGTATAAACCAGCAGCTATCGTCATGTTAGCTCTATTATGCTTTCCCCTTTTCCTTCGTTTTGCTTTTATTCTATCTTCTTGTGTATATTGCCTAAAACCATCCGGTTCCCCTTTCGGCGCAACATCCTCGGTGTTAGATGGACCTGGTGTTTGAGCGTCCTCAGTAAAACTTTCTTCGCTCTCCTTCTCGTCTGGAATTTATTTTTGGCAAGTGATAAAATTAATGTCCTATTTATTACTTTATATTTGACATTAATAATATGAATATGCTATCCATATTTAGTTCACAAACAGATTTTTAACGTGGAAGCAATTATGCAATGTATGCAGTCATTTTCGTCTTCAAGACTTTCGACAGATATTAAAAACATTTTGATGTAGCACAATAATATGTCATTTCATAAACAAAAAATCTATCACTTAATGTCAGATACGTCCAGACATGTCGCAAGACGGCAGTCTTCGAACACGTCAACGCCTTGTGCACTCACGATTTTGTGGCCAGATTGGAAAATAAAACAAATAATAAGATTGCCTTGCTGTTTCTTCAAGGCCAATCGTAACCTCGTAGAATCACTGACCCTGGACACGGGTTTCATGTCCTTGTACGATAAAGCAGAAGCTGGTGTTGGTACCACCTGCTTCACAATGCAATTTCTGTAAATGTAGGAAATAAGACGTCCATTGTAACTATGCTAGAAGTTTTAAGATTTATTAACTACTGCGTAATAAATGTAACTTCAATAGACGTCATATTCTTACATGTATGTATTGAGTTCCGAGATGCGCCATACATAACCATAACAAAATTACTATTGCTTATAATTTTGTTAAGGAATATCTGTATAGCGCATAGCCATAAGAAACGATGTAAAAATCCCATATTTTGAATCGAGTCTAAAATCGACGATACGGTAATGTTATTAAGCCAAACAGGTATATCAATTTGGCTTGCCCGCATTATTTATGCGAAGCCGTTGTCGATCAGTAAACCACAGCTTTCAAAAACCAGCGTTTTTCTATCACTGTCCATTTTCATGTTTCATATGTCAGACATCAGCATATGTACAAATATAGACGACTTAATAATTCCTTAAAGTCAAAACTATAGTGTTCTTTAAATATGTAATATAAATATGTAGTATTAATTTACATATAAAGCCATTACACATTTTGACCGAGACATACAAACAGACCACCGACTAAATAAGATAGGAAAAAATATCCATTTAAAAAATCACCACAAAAACACTCTCCGTGATTGGTGCAATAAATATGACGTGGACTGTCAATATGTTTAGTCCAGTCAATTGTAATAAGGCTACATACAGGATTGCTATCATATTTTAAAAGATATTTTAAGCAATCTTATTACGAATATTGTCGAAGAATTTATAAATGACCGTTAAATTTAGTCATGTTCTAAGACATATTCGTAAAAAGTAATTTCACTTAAGATCATCATGGCAATAACTTGATTCATTTGTAAGAATCAAGTAACATAACATATATATATATATATATATATATATATATATATATACATACATATGTATAAACATTATACATACAATGCAGGTTTAAATGTTAGTCAACCTCAATGACACAGGAATAACAATTATAAAACGCAATCACTAATATTATACAGCAATGATTACAGTAAAGACTATACTAACTACTTTAATTTTCTATAGTCTAAATCTTTGATTATCCCGAAATTATCATATTATATAAATATAAAATATTTCAGGAATGGTCCGATTTCAAATTCTTACCTACACTCAAATATACAATGTATTTTAATTGTATTACTTTAAAATATTTTCATACAATTCAATCATACATCATAATTACGCTTATTAAAACGAAAAGGTGTTGCTCAATTAAATTCAGCACCCAACTCAAATGCAGTAACATCTTGTAGGTATTTTTAAAAGAAAAAAAAATAAATGCATTCATTGTTATAACAATGTCGCTAAAGCAGCTGCACACTATTTCTAAATAAAACTAAACGCTAAAGACTGATTATAATAATATTGAATATTTCGTTTTCGAAACATTTCAAATATATTATAATTTGTAATCCGGAAGAAATCACAAAAATGCCATATTCTAGCATTTTCAGTGAATAAATCGATTCATACGGAATCGATTTATTACGAATATATAAGGTACATAAACTAAATTATTAAAGTTACCTGACTGTAGATTTTCAGACTCCTTTGTGTCGCGTTCAATCTTGTCCATTACGGCCTTAAAGAAGTGTGGATCGTCTTCTATACTGAACTTTGACCGGTAAGCCATTAATATTTCTTGTAGGGACCGTGAAATACGATTATGCAATACCACTTCAATACGTGATACAATACATTTTTTCAAATTTTTCAGACACTCAGCAAAATTCGGACTGGAATTCATGTTAGCCCTAGCATTCACGATTATCTGTTTTGATAATATTCCAGATGCATGGATAATCCACTTGCCTTGCTTCGAAAGCTTCGCAGAAAGGGTTTTGTTCATGCATAGTGCCTGAGGCGGATTAGAGTCCTTCTGAACTTTACAATCGAACTTCGCGGCACTCTCAGCTGGCGGATTAAACTTCCCAATAGGTTTATTGAAACCTGCAGGAGGTTCATTTCCACTCACTCGCATTATCTTGTTGGGAGGCCCGCGAGGATCGGGGTCATACCTATTTGCTATATTGCCTAGTTGGAAAACTGATTTCTGATTGAAAGTATTCGCATTAGGCTGAATAAATGTAGAATTATTGGGGCTACTGCTGTACACAGAAGGATTTTGTTGAAAATTCTCTGGGCGTGGGCGTTTTGGTACATATTCTTGATTTCTGTTAATTCGATTTTGGTTGCCACGTTGATCAACGTCACAGTTTGGTCGACGATAATCAATATCACGATTATGACCATCGTGTCTTCCTCGATCGTTGTCGGGTCTCTCAAACTTGTCGTGTCTTTCGTCATGACGATTGCCTAATCTACGGTCTCGATCGTCGCGTTGGTCACGTCGAGAGCGCGGCGATGACCGATCCGCTCTAGAGTGTCGATCTCGGCTCTGGAAGTCGTTTTCTCTCCGGTTACCGCGTTGACGAGAACGGTTTCCGGGAGAGCGGTTTCTGAGAGCACGATCTCTAGATCGCTCTCTAGGAGGACGATCTCTCGCAGACTGGTCTCTAGAAGGCCGGTCTCTGGGAGAGCGGTCTCTATGAGAGCGATCTCTTGGAGAACGTTGCCTTTCGTCTCGATCATTCCAATTATTTTGTGTGACGTCGTAACTACGTGACCCACTCCATGTATTCATCATAGATACATTTTGAGTAACGTTTTCTGTATTATTACGCCAATTACTCTCCCATTCTCTAGGAGAATGGTGTCCCACTTCTCTTTGCTCTTGCAAAGATTCTTGGGTCTTTTGATTAAAGCCCGAAACTGGATATGTAATAGCTTGGTTCTTCCAACGATTTTCATTGTTACAAATGTTAGGCTTCTTGGGTCTGAAGCCTGTGTCTTGTTGATAAAATGGTACTTGTGCAGGTGATGTATTTAATGGAGCTGACGTTTTGTTGCCTACATAATTCCTCTGCGAATGGAAAGAATTAAGTACTTAATTTTTTTATAACATATACCTTGTGTGTGTGTATCATACAAGATTTTTGTAAATGGACTTTTGTAACAATGGCACTGTTACATCCAAATACAATAAATTAATTAACAATGGAACACACCACAAAATGTAAAAATATTACCATAAATAAAATAGTAATATTTTTAACAATGTGAGTGACAAGAAATATTAAAATTTCTTTTATTCTATACAAAGTCTATTGTAAAAATAAAAAATAATAATAAATTTTAATCTATAACTATAAATTGAGCATAGAGAATAATATCTGGAATAAATATTATTCATTAATAATATCAAATTTGCCCTAAAGCAATGTACAGATTTGAGAGCAACTCTGTGGTGTAAAGTTTGTTTTTTTTTTAGCCTTCATGCTAAATGATAATGACAACTCATGCAACCTTTTCCCAGATAATAATGGTCCTACCAAAACTGTTAGTGTGCTTAGTTTATCTTTATGGCAAATGTCACCATAAAAAAAACATATTTTTCACATTATTCTATTAGTCCTGTTTGACATATCGCTCAAGTAATATGGATTCAAAAGACAATCAACAAAGACATTGAAAATTCCACCTTCATCCACCATACTTACATTTACGTCAATTTCTCTTTCTAACAATATATTCATTTGAAGTAAAAAATCAATAAACTTTTTGTGTCTTAAGAGAATAATCCACAAAAAGAATATCCCATCCAAATAAATGTCCGTATGGATATCCATATGAACACATGTCATCCATTGTACGATATTATATTCACACAAGCCAGAAATCATTCTTCAATATTTTTTAAAAATATCTAACATTCAGTCGAACATTATTGTTCATAACCAAACTATTTTTACAAAACAAACATAATTAAAAATAAGTATAATTTTTTTTATATTTTATCTAAAACAATATATAATTGTTATGAACTATTTCATAATCCCAAAACCTAATGTTGTATACATTAGGTTGGGGGATTAACCACATGAGCATCAAGAAGCTTTAAATCACATAAAAAATAACATAAAAATAAAAAATATATATTTTTGTTTATCAATATCTAACACATAACAGTAAACTTAATTACCTGATCTAGGATGGGCAGTACAGGAGTCATATAAAATGGCATATTATTATATGCCATTGGTTCTTGCGCAGCAGAAATTTGCACAGGTGGGACTGGTGCAGGTGATGCTTGCATGGGCCTTCCCCGAGCAACATCAAGAGTTGGCATAAGATTCTGTAGTGGATTTGATAGGCTGTATGGATATTCCACACGCTAAAAATTTATAGAGAATTTTGTAAAGGCATCTCCCTTATTTGTGTGATAGTATTTCAATTTAATCAATGTTATTTTAAAGTTATTAAAAATATACCTTTTTTTGTCTAACATCTTCAACGTAGAGTTGTTGCCCATTTATATACATGCCGTTGATTTTCTTAATCAAAAGAGCGGCATCACTATCATGAGCTAAACCTATAGTTGCTCGTTTACCTTGACTTTCCTGTGATAGGTTGTCCACAATTATATCGGTTATATTGCATTGATCCTTAATTAATTGTTTTACCCAAGCTAAGTTTGTCTGAAATATATATTTTTTAACATTACATATTGTTCTAAATAATTAATAAAGAATTTGACATTAAGAACACTTAGTTACATTGAATGGTAGATTGTGGATAATTAAAAGCATTTTTAAAATTAATTAACGTCTACTGTTATTTAAATAAGAATAAATTGATGACTGCTAATAAGTTTTATACAAGTTTTTAATTTCTAAGCCTTCATAGCAGCTTTGCAGTTTACATTACAAAAAAAGATTTTATATTCCGTAATTTACTAGCAACCCACAGATACCAAAGAATCAATAAATCAGATAATATATGGTCATGCTAGAGTAAAGTAGGTAAAAGTCTAAGAGACAAAATATAACCTGCAAAAAACGAAACTTAAAGTTCAAAATAATAAATTTAATGAGTAAGGCAATGACCTTTTGAGCTCAAAATTTATATATTATATCTGAATAATGATTAAAAGATACAAAACTTTCATAAAGAAATCTATGTACAATCGATAATTAATATTAATATTACGATATATATTATATTTAAGAAAATTCAAGTAACTATTAACTATTCAAAATCAATCGTCAAGAGTCGATCCCAAAATCGAGTCGAATTGAGTCGGTTGCAGTTGCTCTTGTCATATAACAAGTTTGACAAAACTTATACAAAATGCTAATTGATAGTTATCGCTTATAATTTAAATATTACTATCTTCCGTAAGATACTGATAATAAGAACGCAAATAATATGAGATCAAGTTCTTTATATAGAATACCAGCATTATTTTAAGCTGACACGATGATGATAACAATTCATGGATTGCCTATCACGGTAAGTAATTTCTAAGAATAATTCCAAAACATTAAAATTAGATTTTTAGCTCTGGAAATATATCGTTACTTCTTTTACAGGCAAAGTATCATGATTTGAAGATACTGATAAAACAACAATGTAACATAAGCGATTTTATACTTGATAGTTTGGTTAGTGAGGTTGATGGTACGAAAAAGGTTAGAGTGGGCCTGACTGATGATGGCGATGGTAGCCACTTATTAAAATGTCTGGATGGGTTTCGTTTCGGAGGAAATATCCTAAGGCTAGTCCCAGTTGGAAAATCTGTAAGTATGATGAATGGTTTGTTATTTCAAAATATTGTTAATATTTCTAATGTATACTAACTATTACTATAACATTATAATAAATCTTATATTCGAAAACACAGTATTGAAGTAAAGCCGTTAAATATATATAGGCTTCAAATTATTTGTTTCATGAATAAGTAAACAAAATATTTATTTTTTTAGTCTATAACACAACAGCCAAATTCCTTTGATGCTAGAGGCACTTATCAACAAAGTGACTATTCAAACCAAAATATAAATGAAAGAAATAGGACTCTTGATGCAGCAAGACCAACTAATTGGGTTCACAATCAGTGGTCCTCAAATCAGCCACAGTTAGTTGTGCAAAATAACTATGGTTATCAACAACCAGCAACTATATCCTATGGACCAGTGAGTTTATACTCAATCTTATATTTGCAAACAGTGTTAATTTTGAATAATTCATTGTTTATATTTTAGTTATTGTAAATAGTACATTTTCTTTATATATTTAGTTTTGTTATACCAATATTATTTTGTCTCTAAAATATGTAAAAGAAGTTATTTCATTCCTTGAAATATTAAAATCTATTTCAAGAAAATATATACTATATATGTATTTGTGGGTGTGGTAGTTAAACTGCTTAAGTTATAGCATATTAATATTTTAATATCAGTATTAGTATATACTAATTTTTAACTTTAGAATTAATTTCCCTTAAATGTATTTGTATTAAAACATGTGTCAGTAGAAAAAAATAGAGCTGTAAAAAATTAGTAAAATTTTAATTTATTTATATTGATAATTAATCTTTCAGAAATTTCAAGAAAACATTTATTTTTATAGCAATATTGTTGAAAATAATCTTTATATTAACATAACATTTTTATTTATCAATGAATTGAAATAAAACAAATACTAGTAGGTACAATAGTTGTACTTGCACAAACATACATACATGGTAAAAAGCATTGGTTCAGGTTCTTCTACATTGATTAATGACCCTTATGAGATTGTTTCTCATATATATTTCATTTGCAAACAGCCATCAGTAACATTTTGTCATATGTATGTACATACTTTATTTAAGCATATTTTTAACAGACAAATAACATGGTAAAACCACATTTTGAGCCGAGAGATGTGATACAATCAAGTCGTGTTCCTTCCCAGAGTCAACATTATAGTTACAACCCCAAAAGTAACTTAATCAGCTTAGGCGTGAGTATTATACCTTTTTCTATAAATATTATTAATATATTGGCTATTACTTATATATATTTGGTTAGCGAACTTTCTTCACAAGAAATTTAATATCCTTATTTTATAGTTCTAAAATATAAGTAAACCTAAATTACAACATGTTACATATCTATCCAGTGAAATTCCCCTCAAAATCAGTTCAGCCATTCCAGAGGTTAGCCAGAACAAACAGACAAACCAAAATTGTAAAAAATATTATTTCGGCATATGTATCTTGTGTACATACATATGCACTTAGTAAAAAGCTGTTATTTTAATATTACGAACAGACAGTCCAATACTAATTACTCATACACATATAGCATTATTTTAAGATTTATTATGAAAGTTTAAAAGAATACATTTAATAACTGGTAAATTCAGTGACGATAATATGTCTCATTACAATGGCAAAGGGGATATGTCAGTGTTTTACATAGTCTCAAACTTTTATTAAATGATGTAAGGGAACTTATGTAGTCTTTTAAGAATAGTTCTGAGTAGAATTGCAAGAATAATGAGATTCTCATTATCCATCCATGGGTTTGTGCAGATGTCAACCTCAGAGCTTACTGCCTGTGTCTTGTGACTTAATGTAATGTATTAAGTTGGCAATAGTTAAGAACTGTCCATTGTAAATAAAATAAAAACATACAAAAATTTATGACTGTAATATTTTGTCGAAATTTTTTTTTATTACAAGATATAATATGAAAGAATTTTTTTTAATAGCCTCAAAGTAGTATACCGTCTACATTACGTGAACTCCCTCAAGCAACAAGTCGATTGGCGTCTGCAAGATATCAAAGTTATGATACACCTTCGGAGAAACCGGTGTGTAATTGTATATAATTTTAATTATTTTCGCTGTAGTTGTAGTTGTGGATTATGTTGGAAATAATAAAAATATATATAAATGTATATCGTCGGCTTAGTGGAAACTTGCTAATTTCATATTTAGAAACTTGTTACTATACGAAAAAAAATCAATAAAAAAAACAAAAAGAACCATAAAAAAAAGGAATATATTTTATGACACTTTTCGGTATATTGACATGGATCTAACTGTGAAAGACATTGATTTGACAGTTTATTCGTTCTTAATACCGTGATTTTTTTCACTTACAAATACTATGAAAAGATCAAGTAAGTCTACAATATGTCTTATATCACAGTGAGCCGCACCCAGAGACTATAACTAGGATCTAACTTACATTAAACTCGCTTTAATTTTATGTATACACATTTATATATTTTTTAATGTATTACAAAAGTTTAAACCAAGCAATAAAGTAGTTAAAAAAATTATGATATCAAGGATTTAAATTACTAATAATATTATAATTATAAAATATTTTACGAAGGTATAAAAATAAGTTGTTACAAACGTGTAAGAATTTTGACGCAGCCGGATATAGAACGAATGTCTTATAAGTCAGAGAACTTGGATAGTTTCCACGAGGCGCAGGTTCGAAGCCTGCTGCGATCAAATTTTTACACGTATGTTAAAATTGATTTTTTATCCTGAGTGTGTAATAACTGTTAAACAAAAATAAAATAACTAATACTATTATATTAAAATAATTAATTTCTAAACAGATAACAATAATGAAAGAAAATTTTCAAGGCCCTAACCAATATAACTTAACATCAAGTCTTAGCCAAAGTTCGTACCAATCGCAAGGTCCTATATCCACTTGGACAGCTCAGGTATTATTATTTTTATAAAGAATTGTAAAATAATTTCCAAGTAGATAACTTAAAACAAGAGAATCTTATACTTTGCAAAAAAATTTTAACATGACATACGAAGCAAAGGTGAGTGGGGTAAATACTAGTGGATGGCAAAAAGCATGAGGGGTACTCATGCTATGAGCGTCTTCGGCATCACCAAAGGATCTTTAAATGAAGAGGTTAATGAACTGGGCTCACCCAGTGAAAGAAGTATGCAAAGGCATTAGTGTTCGGCACTTCGTTCCCTTTGATTACCCCGTCGGGGATATAGCGTGAAGCTATTTTAGTATAAGTGAAGATAAGAATTTTCCTTATTAAAAATTCAAACAAATAAGCAAGGTCAAAGTGTAATATTTTAGCCGTTTATTTTCTAGTTTATTTATAAAAATGTAATTTTTAGGCACCACAACAAAAATCATTTGAGAAACCTTTACCGATGTTTGATAGAAAACCTTATGACGACAGAAAGTATTCATCTCAAACAAAACAAATACAAGATCCATCTAAATTAGATGATTCATACAAATATGATAGAAGTGGTCAAAGCTATTCACCGCAAAGAAAAGATTTTAGAGATATGGAAGAGAGAAGTAGAATATATAAAGCTCAATATTCCGACAGGCGAACTCCAGAAAGACGGATGTCGCCGTCTAATAGAAATGTGTCTTCATCTAGTAGACATTATTCTCCCATTAGACAAATATCACCATCTGGCCGACATGTTATACCTACAGGGCGGCATTCTTCACCACCTGGCCGACATGTTTCATCGACAGGTCGGCATATTTCTCCTTCAAGTCGACATGCACAACATTCTAGCCGACAGTCATCACCGCCCAGTCGGCATGCACCACAATCTGGCCGACATCCTTCACCGCCAAGCCGATATAGTCCTCAATCTAATCGACTTTCGTCGCCAAGCCGACAGGCACAACCTGCTGGACGAATTTCTAGTAGCAGATATGGGTCACCACCTAGCCGAAATGTCGGCCCGGCTGCTCGGCATGTTTCTCCAGCTGGCCGACATGGTTCTCCATCTGATAGACAGTCGTCACCATCTGATCGTCATATCCAAATGAAAGTAAGGCAGATGTCGCCCAATAGACAAATACCGACGGAACGAAAGATATCGCCATCAGGGAAAATGTTTCCTCTAAACAGAAACTCTCCACATTTAAGAAAAGAGGAATACGTGAGAGGGAGACGAGTATCGCCTCCTTCGCATTCATCATGTAAGCAATTATTATTTTAATATTTTAATTTGAAAACATAGAACGAAATAATTTAACTTCATGTTGTTTCACGTTTTATTGGTTTTTAGCATAGAATTTTTTTAAAGCATTTTACAAATAATATACAGAGGTAGTGAATAGAGTAAAAACCTATATCTAATAGATGTTGTACATATTTGGACTATCTAAAATAGAGGGTAAAAAGTAAAAAAAGTAGATTTTTGAAATTAAAGTATTTTTTTTCGTCGATATACATTTTTAATGAACTTGTGTAACAGTGGACAGGCGTACACAGCCTCAGTCGCTGGACAGGGACGCCGTGAGGGGCGTGCCGTCCCACACCAGACACGTGTCACCGAGGAGGCAAGGAAGGTGAATATTCACTTTTGTATATATTTTATTTTTTATATGCTTATTTTTAAATGCTATTTTTTATGGGTTTGACATACTGTTCAGTTTTGCTGTTGAAATTTAGTTTAAAAAGTTTGTTGCAATGACGATTTTTGTTAGTAAAATGGTTGATGACATATTAATAAGTAAAATTATTAATTGATACCGTTTCTATAAATAAATTTTATACTCGTCAAATAAAAAATTAACTAAAGGAGGAAAAAACACTTCCTCAAGATATAATCGCGATTTCGTCGTCTTAAGAAGGTTACTTTAAATAATTTGATAAAATTATGATTTGTCGACATTGGAAATTAATCTTTTAGCAAATTCAAGGAAACATTTATTTTAATGTAAATTTTGTCTTATAAAATAATTTAAAGTGATATTAACTTTTTAATTTATGATTCGATTGAAATACAACAAACACTAAATGTTAAGGAAAGGGTATATTAGTGAACACAGAGAAACACACCACAGACAAACAAATCAAAATTTTATATATCATTGGGGTTCTTTTGCATTAATAAATGCCCCCAATAATTGTTTTTTTATATATGTTCCATATACAGACAGCGATCAGTTACATTTTTATTATATGTATTGATTTTTAAGAATATTTTAAAGTAATTTTACTATTATTAAAGTGTTATTCCTCACTTAGAATTGCAAAATATTTTTGAAAAAAAACCTATAAAAATAGGGTAATATAAGCTGTAGCAAAAATTTTTATAAATCTCTACAGAGATGAAAATTACATGAATAAGTTGTAACAAGCATATAAGAATTCGACGCAGACGGATGCAGAATACATGGTTTAGCAGTCAGAGCGCTTGGATGGTTTCCGAGAGGCGTGGGTTTGAATCCCGCTGCGTTCAAATTATTATACGTTTTGACAAAATTATATTTTAGACATCCCTGATAAATTACTAAACATAGCGTCGGCAGGTACATTAACCAGATGATTTATTTCACTAAACAGATTTACGTCACCGCAACGCATGGATCAAAAGCAACTTCAATATCAAGATGATCATCGTAACTCCGGTATTAAAGATATTAGACCTGCCTACGAGCCACAAGTACAGGTATGTATGTTTGTGTGAAGCTATAGTTTATTTAATAATTAATTAAGTATATTACTTAATTATTTTATTGTTTACTTATTGGGATAATTAATAAGAGAATTGTTGTGTGCGAGAGAAATTATAATAGGTTTAAGTAGTGTTATATAAAATAGTAATTATTTAAAAGAATATTTGAAACATTATGTGAAGAATGTGAAGAAAGTATTAAAAATTTTATAAATGTCTCATTATAGTGTATAGAATGTGGATTATGTATCAAAAATATATCAAATTTATTATTTGTTACGAAGATAGGATTCAGAAACAAATTTTACTTAAAGGAAATATACAATTCAAGATATTATATTAGATAGAGAAAAGTTAAATATTTCTTTTTAAATATCTTGCAAGAGGAAAGCCGCCAAGATAACTATCAAATTAAGTTTTTAAAATTATTATAGTTGAAATTAAAATTGTTGCCTAAAACCGATCGTAAGTCTAAGGAAAAGCAAATAAAAAATAGCAGAATTAACTGGAACTATACTTGCTGTGAACATATATAAGGTGTTTCAAAAAAAAAACATGTAAGAAGTAAACGGAATAGAGATTAAAAAAATGTATAGTACATATGCAGAAATAAGTGAAAAGTATTCACAAAATCGTCCAAGAATGTATAAGAGAATAAACACAACAGTACCGTCGATTAGAAAGGCAGTCCTGATTCCTTCAAATAAAATATGCATATTTATAACCAGGGGAAATATTTAATATTTGAAGAATTTCACTTAATACTAAAATATATCAAAATGTATAAAAAATACATCACATAACGAATGGGATGAATTCCTAAAACACACACCAGAACATGAAATAAGTGTAACCAGATCGTCTTTGAATTTAATATTTACTGTTCAATACTTTCTAGTGGATTCTCCTATTACATGGATTATATGATATGCAATTTTGTTTCGTCGCCTATTTTTGATTAATACTAAAAATAATACTACTTATATGTTGTCTGACTGTTTGTCATCAGAACTAAGGATGTATTCCAAATGTCAACTTAATCATACACTGGGAAGTGCCTCAGATGGAGCTTGCCAGATTTGACCTACACGAACATATTGATACAGCAAGATAAATAAAAGCTTACAATAAGGCAAACAATAAAGAATAGAATTACGTATATACTTAAATTGGTAACTGTCTGGATATTTTATTGGGATCTGCGCAGTTTTTGGCTGATAGTTTTATCCAAGAGGGACTATTGGTCGCCGTGATTTTAAAAAATGCGTATTATATTAATCATACTTATAAAAACATATGTTTTAAGTGGCGGTTAACAGGCATTAACCTGCTTCTTCACATTTGCAGATAGTAGTTTCACTCATTTAAGTTACTAAGTAATATTATTTGCTCAATCGATCGAAAATCGATCGATGGAAGATATTGACTTGCAACATATTTTTTAATATCTCTTAATTATAAATAATGGCGTGTTTAGAGAATCACATGTATCTACACATATTGCTGGATTTGTATGTGACGTGATTTTTTTTATAATTTAACCTTTGGAGACGTTTAAAATGTAATGATAAAAGGTACTACTTCATCCCATGTATAAAAGCCTGTAAAAGTAACTGTAGCAGCAGCAATTTCTACCAAAAAAGGGACAATGGAAGATTTATTATTGATATCTAGAAAGAGAGATTTGTCCGACGCTTACTTGAATTTAGTTCCTGTAAGGATAATTTGAAACTATTTAGAGGAGGATGTCGAAAAGGTAAATGTCGTATTAACTGAAAATACACAATCAATCGTTAAGATTATAAGACTTTTTTCAGCTAACTGACTACATAGAGAAACTCTAAAAACTCAGCTAATTTCGGAACAAGAAAAATATCTAATAGTTGAAAATGTCGAGCAATATTTTTACGGTTAACCTATAACAAAAGTAGTGTTATTGGTATTAATTGAAGTAAGTTTATTGCTTACTGTTTTCCTTCATATTGACAGCAATATTTGTATAATATTGTTGAGTTGCTGAACGTCTATAAAGATGCTGATGACGAATTGAATATGTTAGAAATAAAAGTGTTAATAGAATTTTATAAATTATATACAGTAAAAGCATCATGATTTATATTTATGATATACACACCGTTTAGTCGTAAGCCGTTTATTCTATAAGTATATTAACAATATATATATACAATAATTTGCCTGAAAAGGTACATCAAAATGATTTGTTCAAGAATAGAAGAAATTTCATGTAAATCATATTTTTAAGATTATCTATATATTTATAATTTTTAGATCCTAGGAAAATATGAGAATTTTATAATTATATAAGAAAGCATATTTTATAATAAGGAACAAGAAATTTCAACATTTCAAGGCCACAAACGATGAGAAAAGTTTTATTGGAAAATTATAACAGACATAAAAGAATTTGAATAATAATAACAATAACAGAATATATAATAATATGGGCGAGAAAGAAGAAATGTTACTTTTATTGTGTGAACATATAGTAGAAAATATAATACGATGCAAAAGTACTAATGTACTACTTAAATTATAATATACCAATAACATGATTAGACAATTGGATATTACTGGAAGTATTGAAATTTAATGGTATATATTATGAAAATTTCAATAGAGCATTCATGAAAATCCGTTTACATATCAATTTATTTTTCAACTAGCTTTTGGTATAATTAAATTTTCTCATTCTATATGTTATGTTTACAGTTTTCGTGTGTATTTTCGTGCTGCATATTAACTTTCAATTTGCAGGCGCCAAATGAAGCTATGTACTCAGGTGGTTATCGTCCCAACGTACGCGAAGAGGCTATCAAATATCAATCGCGGTCTGAGCATTGGAAGGAAAGAGAAAATTTTTCCTCTAAAACTATTATCGAAGATAGAAGAGAAAGTTCTAGAATGCAGAAATTTGACATACCTAGGTCATCGGAAAGACCAAGGTCTACTGAGCAAGAAGCAAATCGTTCCCGGTCACCGAAACGAGATCGGTCTCCATTACGCGACCGCTTTAAGCGGCACTCTCCATCTCCTCGTTCTCCGAGGCGGTCTTGGGCTCTAGAGAAACGTAGAAGTCCAGAAACTCGTGAACCACCGCCACCTCCAGTGTGGCCTCAAGAAAAAGAAGAGTATACTCAACAAGCCAGAGTTAATTATTCTGAAAAAGACATGGAGAAAACTAGTCCGATATGGCTACCGAGAGAGAAAAGCCGTGATACTTTCCAAAACAGCGACGACCGTCGCAACTTCTCAGATCAACGTCGATCTGAAGTTGGAAAATGGAAACCAATTCCTGGATCTAGCCCGCAGCCAAGTTCGTCATCGAGGTTTGAAGAGCCTAAGCCTGCAAGGAAGGACTTCGAAAATCAACAGGAGTTTATTCGTAACAATGAAAGCCGCAAAGTGTATCCAGAGAGACACGAAAAACAATATCATCAGGCACGTAGCGATATTCGCTACAAATCCGGTTTTGACACAAAAGATGAAATCCCTCGAAAAAGAGATGAATTTTCGGGGCGTATTGAAGAAAAGAAGAAAGAGATTCTATTAAAGCAAGAGCAGTTACAGAAGGAAATTGATGAAGTGTACAAAAGGGCTGTGGACTTTACGAAGAAAGCTGAAATGTATAGAAAAGGAGAAATCAAAAGAGAAGGCAACTATGATGATGACCGTCATCATAGTGAAAACCGGTCAAATCCTAAAGAAATACAACGTTTTAAGAGAGATTCCTACGAAAAAGATATAAATCGTGACAATTTTCACAAAGACTACAAGAAACTTCAATACAGCAGAGACGACGATAGAAAAAGCGTTCATGAAGATCTTAAGGACACACGTCACGGTTCTGATGATTCCCAGAAACGTAACATAAGTAAAAAAGGCGTTAAAGGCGTCAGATTTAAGAGGGCTAAGATAGTTGAAGACATTTCTGATACGATTATGACAAAACATGGCAAGTTTCTTTCTGGTGAAATGAAGAAACGTGTTACGGATGAATTGAAATGGACTCTGGAGCGTAAATTGCAAGAAATGTTCGGAGACAGTGACGACTCCATTTTAGATATGGCCGTGAAGTTCCAAGAGAAATATACTTCTAAAGATTTAGAGAATATATTCAAAGACGTGATGTTCAGTTTACCTAATCATTACAGAAATATGAAACGGCACGCACAAGGTAAGATTTATACTGACTACCGGTTATATTTATCTGTTTTTTGATTGCATTTCGTCCTGCGTGTATTGTTTGTTTTTTTTTATTAATCTTTGACATTCCAAATTATGATAATTTTGTTAGATAATTAAGTTGGTGTCTTAAGTAAAAAAATACTTACAAGTACGACTGTGGTCGACGGTTATGTAAACATTTTGGAAAGTCTTCAAAATTAAGCCATGCTTTTAGCAAAGCACTAATGTACACAAATTATATATTTCAGATGATTCAGAGATACCTGCAAAAAGTTCTAGGCGCTCTTCTGAATCAAGCGCTAGTAAAGGTAACTATATAATATAATGAGACGATTTGAATTAGTTTATGAAGATTGTATGGACGTTTATATAAAAAAAAAATACTACTACAGTTTCTTTCTTTTACAGATTTACACTCAAGAGCTATGGATGAAAAAAGTAAGTATTTGTTTATTGATAATAAAAATTATGGTGAGATTTTAAACGTGTGTCTGTCTATAGGGTCCAGATACAATGTCTTTTTCAGTTGTAGATTGGAATATTAATGCGATGCAACGTAATGCAGCTGTAAATCATATTTCGATGATAAACGCTTCTCTAATCGCTTCACTTACGACTAACTGTCAACGGAACCTAACACACACCGGACGTATGGAAGGAGGCGAGCTCTCCGGAGAAAACAAGAAGGATAGTGTTTTGTATCTTTGTAAAGACGATTTTCAGCCGATACTTGAACATGAAACTGTACTACTGAAGGATTTCTTAATTCAAAAGATGATTAAAGTAACTCAAACTTCCCGGGGCTGGGCTCCAGATTTTACTTTAAATAGGCAATTGAATAGTGATTGTCGTCACGAGGTTTTAGCTGGAGACGAACGTTCTAAAGAGTGGCTTTCGAGTCTAGATTTCAGTGAGTTCAAGTATTTCAACGTCCTCGTGTATAACACTGAGGAGTTGTGGTACGAGAGGGCGGCTATTTGGTTGCCGGGGCATTCCAGGTCGAGAGGCTATGACCCGTTAACAAAACTTAAGTTGCAGAATAAGCACCTCGAAGGCGTCAACATAGGTAAGTGGAAAGCCGTGAAAAGTATTGTCACCGAAAAAGGTACTCGTTTGTACGTAGATATGCCTCCATCTTCCGCGCGCGCCTTGGAAAAGTATAACAAGCTGCTTAGTTATGAATTGCAGAAAGTAAATGTGTTCTTGAAAGCTGTAGCGGTGGACAAGAACGCTTTCGACGCCGGCTTGAACGAGCCCTCTCTCAGCTACATCCCGCCCGGGCACGCCGCCTCCATGCCGTCCGTCGGCGAACATCCCGACTTGGTGAAGTTAGCGCTGAGAGGAAACAAACCGTTCACCCTACCTATGGCAAAAAAATTAAAAGACATTATATTATATAAATTATTTAAATATCACGAACTAGGCGGCCCTAGTAAAACTGATTTCGTTAAATATGGCGTATTTCAAGGCAGATATTTTGGTATTATACCAGAAAATGAGGAGTCTAAGAGGTGGCTATGTTCCCTCGACATGGGGAAAATACAACATCAACAGGTTTTCATAATGGGTGCTGATGGAGTGAAAACTAAGTACTTCAAAATGGAAATCTATATGCCTAGAGATTACAAAATAAACGCCGCGCTGGCCTGCGAGCGTATTCGACACAGCAACCAAGGAGTAAAAGGTTTGAACTTCAGTCTGTGGAAGAATCCAGCGATTGTAAATGATTCAAAGCGAAAGAAAACTGTTTTAGAAATAGATATGGATTTAGAGTCGGTTGAGACTTTGTTAAAATTGAACTTTCAGTTAGACTACTTAGCCAAAGGCACGAATTATGGCCAACTGACGGTTGTAACAGGATATTCGGTTAAAAAGTTGAGGGAACTTATTGCTACATATAAAGAAGAGATGAAAGATAGCTATGTTGTGTCTAACATGGAGCTGGCTACGGATTCAGATGAAGAGGTTGTTTGTTTAGATTAGTAATAATTCCACAAAAATTGTTTTGTGCACTTCAGTATTATGGGTGTGTTTAATAAAGAATATGCATACATTATTATCTTTCCTTTCAATTGTCATTCAATCGCCGTTTTCGTAAAAATGTTTCAGATCTTTATACATTTAACGAACATTTCAGTTGAAAAATTCTTAATTCAAAATTTGTAGCCGAAGTGGTAATGCGTATAAGTATTAAAAAAGGCCCGTAATCACGCTTCTCCATCTTAAAGGTAAGTATTGATAAAATTTTGAATTACTTACATCTTATTGCAATACTATGCATTCATTAAATGTTTCAGCGTTGAACAACAAATTACTTGAAATCCCAAAGAGTTTCAGAAAAGCCTTGCAAAATGATGATTTAGGAATTTCAAGCATTGGACCTATTTGATAGGTAAAACATATTTTAATGTTGACAATTTGTTTTTATTCTTTTCTCTTGGCAAGTTATCCACACACGACAGTAACACCCCAACTACAGAAGGTAGGTAGGTATTTGTAAATGTTCCATTGAAATTCAGCTTATATTCCATTTCAAAATATATTGGTTTTAACGATACGAGTACAAATGTTCCCGTACCCTTACGGATTTTGGATTAAAAATAATTGGTAACTACAAACAACAACACTTCTGGGAAAAAATATTTTCGTTGGAAAGATTTATTTGGTGGATATATGTGAGCAAAATATGGAACTGCGATATCGATCTCTTCCTCGATGTTCGTAATTTATTATTTAGTTATTGTTCCTGATTGTTTATCTTCTATTTGGCTTTGAAATTCAAACGTCTTGCTTAGGCATTGTACTTCTTATGTATTTGATCATTTCTGTATACATTTTTTTATGGCATGTTCGAAGTTTATAGCACTTTTTGTGATCAAAGACAAATTTTAATCGTTCATTTTTATTCTAGAAGTCGAAAAATATTATTCAGTGTTTACATTTTTTAAGTTAAGACTTAAGTTATTTTTCAATATTTTATATGTATCAGTGGTGACATTTGATTTGTCATGTTATTATTTAAACTTCTCAATAATGACCGAATAAATTATCAGTTTTGGTTTCGGTTTCAGCGAGTGTCAAAAATTTGGTTTCAGCCATATTTTTGTTGTCAACAAGTAAGCTTCAGTACTTAGTACTTGTAATTTTCAGGCGTCGATCGACATATTTCGGGTGCGTTTCTTCCGCGCGGACCACAAGCAATATGCAATAGTTAAAATATTCATTTAAGAGTATAAACTTTATACCTACGAGTAATCCTGACATCACCTTAGCAACATATATGTTACTTTATATAACAGTTTTCACATTTATCTGCCTTGCCTGTTTCATAGAAAAGTCTATATAACACTTGGGATAGTGTGTGTAATGTATTAACTTAGTGTATTTTATTTTTTTAATACATTGCACTTCTTCTCCATGTAAACTTCACCAACAGTCGAAGCACAATCAAAAGTTTCGGTTAGTAAACTTTTGATTGAACATTACATTCTAGTATTATTATGGACTCTCCAATTAAATCCATCTACAAACCAGTATTCGGAGTATAACTCTCCTGGCAAGGTTGATATAAACATAAGACAACGATAAAATGTAATACTTTCATCGTATGTAAAAAATAATGTATAATACGTTGACTTAATTGTCAATTTTATTATTGTCCTAGAAAGAACTATTGTTCTAGAAGAAACTCGTCGTGAAGCTTTGAAGAATCCTGCGTCGGGAGAAGTTCAGAAACATCGTGAAACAGAAACGACCAAGTCTACAGACGTCAATATTCATAAAGTTGAAAGTAAAGGTAAAGAAACAATATAATGTGTCAAATAGTAATATGTTTGTTAGCGTTCAAAGAATTTGTAGAGCGAGCGCTGGTTTGTCATGTGGGGTTCAGAGGAGTGCTTGGGGTTTGTGATACAAGCGAACGCTTAAGAGGACCTCTTAAAATGCGCATTGATTGTCTGAGTTCCTTTCATTATTCGTAATAAACTGATTTTAGACATGTTGAGTTCTTTTTTTATGCTATTTAGTTAAAGTAATAAATAAAATAGATTATAAAAGAATATAAAGTTTTACACAAAATCCTCCAACTGGCAACTTATATAGAAAAAAAATATTTGTATACAATATTATGAAAATTTATACATTAACACAACAGATGTTGAAGAGAATCAACAAGATGATTCAAATCCAGCCGAAGAAGGACAGTTTCAGTTGAATGATCTCATGACTCGAATATTGGAGGAAGAACTTAAAACAATTATGATTGAGGTATTTAATATTAAAATTGTTTTTTTTTTCTTTATTTAATTACTTTCATTTTGACTTTTGTTTTGTACGTTATTTTTCTAATGGGTTTTTATATTTTGAGAAAAATTCAAGTTCATTGCTAAAAAAATACTTAAGGTAACAAACGGTTTTATTTTAGTTCACGTCACGAAAACATCTAACTACAGACGCGGTTAGTTGTGGGTACTTCCTACTCGGAAAAATAACTATATTCACAATTTATTTTCATTTCTCCGCTCTGCTAAGACAAAGCGCTGCGTTGAGTTCGCCACTCAGCATAATATTCCGATTTTAGGCAGAAAATAGTAGTGTCTTGATATTGTGTTGTCTCTCTACCTTGCTATGCGGGTAAAAGCGTGTTTGTTTTTTTTTTAATATAACATTAATTGATATTGTCCTTCCTTGTTCCTACTAGCAAGTTTAGCATTTGCTAACAAACAATTTTTGATTAATATATAAAAAAATTAAACATAATGTAAGTAAAAATATAAATATATATTACTAAAATATTTTTCTTTTATAGGTTTGGCAAGCTTTGCCCGATGATCCGCCTACTGAAGTAGAGAAATTTGTAGCTGAGAAACTGAGATATGAAGCGAGCGATGATCTAAGAAATGTAAGTTACCGTAATCAACACTATTTAATGTTGTGATTGCACAAAGGGTGCATAAATAAAAACGATAATTACAAAAATGTTTGGTTGGGTTACGTATGTGGATTTTTTATTTATGTGGATATCCTTTTTTTTCACAGGTTCTAGGACTTAATGTGACGAAAAGGCTGCTTAATATCTATAATCCATTGATTGTCAAGGTATACATTAGAATATTATACATTTATTAATATAATTCCTTAGTTTATATTTATAAGTAACAATAAAAATTTTTTAATGTTTACAGCTGCAATTTTCCTGTCGTCCAAAAACCGGAAGCTTGCCACACTTTCTGTATAAATACAACGTGAAAACTTTCAGGCGTGTCGCCATTGATTCGAATGTATTTGCTGCCAGGTTAACTTCGATATCTGATTTTGATAAAATATGCGCAAATAAGGATCTAAGATGCGGTAATATTAATATAAATTTTATTGTGAACAATAAAATGACAAAACTCGGAATTTTTATAAAATTAAAAAAAATTGGAAATTTAAATTTATGTACATTTTTTTTATTTCAGGTAACGCAAAAGTAAGTGTTACACCAATCTACAAATTTTCAAAATGCCCAGCAAACTTGAACACTATATACAATAATAACGACGAAGAGGAAAGTAAAATTGAAACTAAAGAATATAACGACGGTGAAGATAATACAGAAAATGGACATTCTAGAAATGTCACTGAAGAAGTGAAATCACAATATAAAGATCACGAAGAAAATGTGAAAATTGAAAATCAAAATAAGTCTAAACCAGAGGTCAAACTCCTCAAGGGAGAGGAAGCTACCGTAACAAAACAAAAAACTGGTACTAAAGTAGAACAGATTAATAAAAACAATCTTAAAAAGGCTATTGAAAAAGATACAGTTGCGGATAATAAGCATGCAGTAAAAGCCGTTTCTGACAACGAACCAAAAGAGGAAAGTATTAAAAATCCTACGCAGATTAAAAAGAATCCGGCAGACCCTATAAAAACAGTATTAAACAAACAAGTACATAAAAACAGTTTTAAAAATGAAAGACCGAAAATGGCAACAAAGAAATTAATAATCGAAAGAGAAAGAGAGTTTTTCGATGAAGAAATAATGGAGGATGAAATTCAAGAATTTGATGACGGCGAGGAAATGGACGATGAGGAAATACTGGCCTTGATATCTGAAGGGGTGGTTTTGGACAAGTGTAGTGGTTCGGAGGTGGAATAACTTCTGAGCATTCTTTTGTCTTATTGATTTACTATTAATATGTGTAAATTGAGCTGAATGTATGTATGTATAAGTTGTTGTGTCTAAGTTCATAAGAATAGACAAGTTAGGTATGAAATACGTATAATAAAGTTGTAAATCCAAATTTGATTGTTTTTAAATACCTAAGTATAAAACAATATTTTAAATGAAATTATTTTAAACGGATTAATCGCGTATATTGTAATGTTCGAAAATGCAATTTTGATTCCTTACCGATTAGTCCGTGGTGTGACCACATTTAAAATGTGTGCAAATCGCAATACTCACATATCTTTTTGTATAGCCATAATAAATTATAGAATAAAACATGTCGTCTACACTAGTCACTATTAAACTAAGTTTATATAGTTTTTAATTTGTACCGCATGCATTTTAGCAGAAATCTTGTTAAACTATTTATTCATCTATATACTCACTATATATTCACCGACATTGAAAAGGTTTAGGTATTATCTTATTATTATTATCATTAAAGAATTAGTATCTATATTATTAGTATAATAATTATAGTAAATCGCGAGAAAATCCATACAAATTGGAAAATCCGCAAGACGCACGAACACAAAATTACATCTGCGAGTACCGGTCGCGATACGTGGCGTCAGTCCCTTTGGTTTATGTAATTGTTTGTACCTCGTCGCAAACGCAAAACGCACGCATGTGTAAAAAGCTTTGATTCCCATTTATTGCCAAAAAAAAAATTTTTTTTTAATTTTCAATTGTTAGAAATGAAATCAAATTCAATGTCGAAATATTTATATTTGACAATAAATTTACAATAAAGAGTATTCTGATCGAGTATTATTAAAAAGTTTTGAGTAAGTTATTTAGATGTTTCATCCGTGTCTCCCGCTTCATCTTCAACCTGGAAATAAAATAAATTTGTAAATTATATTGTACGTATATATAATACCTTAAAAAAATATCTATATTTAGACGATTATGATACAGTAACAACATTGTATCTAAATAATAAAATCATTTAATTATCAACTACTTAGGGTGATGTAGAAAGACGAACAACTTTGAATATACTCTGCGGATTTTAATTTATTTTTTTATTGCGTAACTTATTATTATATAATTATGTCTTAGCGGGACTTAGGGTAATTAATTGCGAAAAGAGCATATTGTAAGAAATTATTAAATAATGCATTCGCAGAAAGTGTTTTGTGTCAAGCAGGCAATACAATGGATGGTCATCAATTTAAATAAATGGAACTGTTGGTCCGTTTCCAACAGTAAGCATTATGGTCGTGGATTCGATCCCCTTTTGGCAGAAAAATCATTTTTAAAGTGTACGTAATAATATAAGCAATGTCTTATAGTGATAAAGGTGGTATTATTTAGGGTCCGTGTTGAAAATTAAACGTTGTAATTGTTGTCTTTTGCGTGGAGTTAACGACCCTTGCCATACGTACTCATTTTTGAAGTTGTGAACATCAACTAATATTAAATTACTAATAACTACATAGGTTCTATAAACAATAAATACAAAGCAAATTAACTACATAGCTAATGTGTACAAAAAAAAAAACAAAGTTTATACATATTGAGGGTTAAAAATTACATAATCTATGTATGCGCAGCTCTAAGTAAAGAAGAAGCTCTTCTCTTTTTAGGAGCTGCCGCTTCTAATCTTTTCCTTTCTAGTTCTATTTCATCGGCTGTTTTATATACATCTAAAGGAGCCACCTAAAGAAAATAATATTATGTATTTGTCATTTATTTTTAAAACATAAATATTACATTTAGCCCTTTCATTTTATTAAATTATCTATCGTCAATTAATCTTTTTTATTTGTAAATGTACATTCGTATACCATTTATACATACCACAATTCACCACTCATGTACAAACGTGGAAGATACCTTCTATTACTCTAAGTTAACTTTTAAAACTATGATTAAATTTCCAATTTCCAATAAAAAAATGATCATTTAAAAATTAACAGATGTATATGTTATATTGTATAATAGTGTTATATTCATAGTTGAAATAAAATTGGTAATAAAAGAAATTTTTAAACTCATGATGTATAAAAAGAATAAATCTGTATAACATAGAAGTTGCTTCAAATGTAAAATTCTTATCCTAATTATCTATGCATATAATTTTAAAGCTTTATGTACCATAACCTTGGCCATTAGGGATAAAGAAATTAAATTGCTTATCTGTGCTAAAAGTAAATTCGAAACCGTTGACAGTTGTCAAAATTTGCCAATCCTTATTTGCGTCACTGAAACTTCCAATTTTATCTGCATCGGCGTTTGGTGGCATTCGGTTTCTTGTGTTCAATTTTATAAATAATAACGGTTTCCTTTTGCACTTGTTTATTATAAATAAAGTTGTTGGTAACTTGTATCGTAGTTCCTTAACAAATTATATCTTTTGTGTGGAAGCCATTTTGGTCTTTCGTTTTTAAAGTAATCGTTGAAATAGACATGAGACGTATCAGAAACCAGCCAGGTAATCAGCGTCAGATGTCTCCTAATGGGCCTCTGCTGACAAATCATCTCCGTGTAAGTTTTATTATATTTATTGAAATGGCTATCATGCCCCGACCCGGCATGATCATTTATTAAAGTGTTTTTTTGTTTTTAACGCATTTTTTTTCATTAATCATTACCGTTTTCGAACTACACTTACTGATTAACTTAAAGCTCATAAATTTTGTTATATTCCTACTTGTATTCATTCTTTCCGCAAAATTAAATAGAACTTAATTTAACAAAGATAATAATAAGTAAATTGTTATTTCTTATTTTATATATATTATTTATTAACTTGTATTTTTTTATTATATTGGCCTAAATTTCTTAATTTTAGGATTTAGATATTGAACTGGAGCTATTGAAACGCAAAAGGGAGATTATTGAACAGAAGCAAGATATACTTAATAGAGAAAGATATTCTACAAAGGTTTTTATTTCTCTTCTATCTTTTATTTAACTATTATATTTTAGTAATTATTAAACTATAAACTAAACATTAGGTTTTCTTTTTTCTCTATACATTATTACATCACCATATCACAGTATTATTTTTTATCAGTATTATATGAGGCTTTGTTGATTATTGCGACACCATTTTATTTAATAAATTTAATTTTCAAAATCACTTAATAAATAATAACAATTATGTGTATGAGTGAGTCATATTAAAAAAACTTTTATCTTTGAATAAAAGTTTTTCATCTTTAGTATGCATAATTAATCTAATAATTGGTTCTGTTTCTAAACTTCATATTGCAATGTTTAATATCATTGCACTAACTAGCTGCCATCAATAGCAAAATTATTTACATTAAAATTTTATGTCAATACTTGTGATTTTTGCTAAAATATAATTTTAGCAAAAAACATGTTTATGATGGTTGCCGAGATAAAAGCAATTCTTAGCCAAAAAAATATTGTTCTCTACAGTTGGTATTACCAAATACTCCTTACTGAATTGATTGACTTTGTGCTTTATAAATCTATATTTGATAAATACCAGAGCATTTCAATTTGCAATATTTAATTATGAATGTTGTAAATTTTTTTATGTGTATATTTTTAAATATGGTTTATATATTAAGTAATGTGACATTTCAAAGATATTTATAAATTTGGAAAATCACCATACTTGCTGAGAGTATGATGTCTTGTGATATTTCTTACACTTTGATGTAAAGCTTACTATTCTATCACAAAAATAACAAATATCTCAGCAAAAAAGACAATTGCAAATAAATGAGCACATTGTTTGAATTAACTATATTTTAATTCATTTTCAGAGGCAGTATGATTACAATCCCACTAACTCTTATGATTGTCAAGAGCCATATGGCTTCTCTCAGCAATATGAGGGGTCTAGTAATTCAGGTAATTACAGACCTCAGGGTGTCAAGCGGCAGGCTGGAACTCAAAACTATCCCTGGAATGCCAAGCGATTCAATGCTCCTCAGGTTAACCCCTGGCAGATGGGCTCCTCCAATGATTTCTCTCAGGAGAGACACTTTCAACCATTCCAAAATCAGGCGGTACAGTTTTCGGTACCCATGCCCGCTCCTCTGATGAGCCTCAAACCTCTTGGTGCTCCACCACGTCCGCAAAAAAAATTTCAATCATCCGCGCCCCGGAAAAACTTTCATCCAACCAAAGTGACCAAGCCCAAATCAGCGCAGGCGAGCCAAGCCCCCAACAAGCTCGGATCGTACCCCGCGGAAAAAACTAAGAAATTAGTTAACAACGCGATGAAAGCGATCGATAAAAAACCTGACCCCGATCAGATCCTGCGCGCCGACAGGACGCCGAGTGCGCAGCTGAAGGGGCGGCTCGAGTTGGCGCTGGGCATTATCATGAAGCAGATCAAGCTGGAGCAGAGCACGGAGCCCGCAGACCTCGAGTACTTCCTCACGCCCTTCGTGCAGCGGCTGCTGAAGCACACCGTGCGCACTCGCATCCGCAACGTTATGATGGACAAGTACGTGGGCGTCGCCAACGATATCGTTGCGGCCTACCGCAGACACTACCCCGAGGAGACCGATCGACAACTGATCAGTGTCGCCAAAGACGCTAAAGTACTTGGCACCTCGCAGCTCGCGACCATACAGCTGGTCGACGCAGGTACAATCATATTTGCGATTTGTCAAAAAAGTTTTTTAATTTACTTAAAAACTTTTACCGATAAATCGCTATATCGATTCTTTCATTCCCACTCAGTGGACTTTTCGTCATTTAAGCCTTGTTTATTGTGTTTGCAACTAGCACAATTTTACTTCTTACAATAAGAATACTGGGGTTGTATTATTCTTTCTTTTGATACTGTTTATTCACCATATTGGTAAATATTTCAAATATTTGCTTTGGTGAATGGTGCCAAATGGTATTATTATTTTTTATATAAATTGCATGCAGCATATTATCTGACAAAGTATCTTCAAAATTTCATAGAATCACTAATTGTTACATAATTAAATTATTTTATGTAATTATACTCTTATAAACATATTTTGTAGATGATCCTGAAGAATTTTTCAAGAAAAACATGACAAATGTATTAACTACTAAATTGGAGGATATGTTTACAAAAGTTAGTATAGAAATACATTAAATAAAATAAATTTAAATATCTCATTCTTAAAACTCTTTCAAATAAACTAAAATTTTAAAAATTATTCCACTAGCTTGAAAAATTATACAATAAAGAACCAACAAATTTAGACGAATATATAAATAAACTGCCAGAACCAAATACAGAGAAAGAAAAGAACCCTGAAGAAGCACCAGCACCAAAACCGTTAACCATAGAAGAGGTATGTGGAGAAGACGGCAGTCTTAGTGTGTTAAAGGAGAAGATTTCCAAAACTAAATTTTACACTAATGTTATGGATATGCTTATTGAAGAACGCCTACCCAAGATCATACCTAAGTTCAAAAATGTAAGTTATTTAATTTAGAGTTTGCCATGTATTTATATTATATTATATTATTTTAAATAATTATAATAAGGTCTTAAATGGCTGGTTCATTCTGTCTGACTATAGAGGTTATTGATTGTAGGTTCAAATCTAACATGGGAGAATAATTATAGTTAAATTAAATTATTTCTCCACTCTGGCGCGGCGTTGAGTCCCGCCATTTAATAGGCAATGTCTTGAATTCGGACAGAACTAAGTGTGTTATCATCCTGATGAAATATGAAGCTAAAGAAGTAGTCATATTTTCAAATATTATAATGGTTTTTTTTTCTATTTTAGCATCTATTCTCAATAGTGTTTAGCGAAAAAGAATTCCTAGGCACTAAAGCTATGATCACTGCTCAGCTGAAGAGAAAAATATTAAAAACCATAGAAAAAGATGAATCTTATTTGATTCATAATAAGAAAGTTGTGAGTGAGAAACCTGGAAATGAAGCAGTATCCACAGAAGCACCAACAATTGAAAATATTGACACAAACACTGAACCTGCAGCAAATGATGTTAAAACCGAATCTAAACTATCTCAAGAGAATACTACAGATGAAGCAAACGACGCTAAAAATGAAATAAATGCTGATAATAAAGAAAAAATTAAATCCGAGCCGAAAGCTATAAAAACTGAAAAGCCTATGACAATTGAAGAGCCCAAGGCACAATCTGAGGAAAAACCTGTTTGTGATATAACTCCAGTACAAGAAACCCCTAACAAAACTCCGGCAACCAGTCCTCAAACACCTAAAACTGCAGCATCCAAAGATATACATTATGTGAAGGTAATATTTTATTTGTTGTTTTGAGATTAATGTGAGTGATCCTTTAGTGTAAGGCATTTGTAATTATTTTTCAAAAAATTAATTAGAAATCATAAACTTTTAAAGTTGAGAACAGGCATTAAATTTTACCAACTACCAACCAAACAAAACCTACCTGTTTTCCAACCGAGAACTAAGAAAAAATATTTTTAAAGTGTATTTGCAAATAGTGTCATGTCGATGATGCCACTTATAAAAGTTAATTAGCAAAGTTAAATGTTAAATAATCCCTTTATCAAAACATTTCCACACTCTCCACACTAACACACACTCTACAATTAATCACGTTCTAGAAATGAATAACCATTATAAATATACAAATCCTATATTTAAATATACTTAAAGATTTAGAATCATTAATTAACTGCGGTAGACCATTATAGAAAATCACTGCTTGTATGGTGATCATTTTGTTTTCTTGTTTCTTTTGTGTCTTCTGAAGGAAGGTCTTTATCATATCTTATTATATATTTATGTAGTTTGCTTATAAAATATGCAATTTTTGTGTATATATATAATGTATTGATTACAGCTAATAGGTCGCCCAACTTTACCTGCCCGTGCCGTTATATACAACTTCCTTACAAAATTCAACCCCCAATCTATCAAGAAACACAAATCAATAAGTAATCTTCTAGTAATTGGTTTTAATGATAAGGATAATTTTAATAAAATACTTGAAGCTAATGACTCTGTTGTTGGTAAGTATGAGTTTCTTTTAACTAATTTGTTCACTTCTACTTTTTTTCTATGTATTTTAGATATAAATATTCCTAAAGAATAAATATATTTTATTAATATTTAATGGTGGCTGATATATATAAGACCAAGTTAACCTAAATTAAAGCATTGGACAACATATAATACTTCAATATGTACGTTTTAATGTTGTACTATAATACCCTACACTAACATTTTTTCTTTTAGGAGAATCAACTATAATAATAAAAGCAAGCGAACAAGTAAATGCTACCAAATCGACGCCAAGTCAAGCTAAAGTTGGTGTGTCACCAAACAAAACAAAATCTCTAAATGAATCCTCTTTAGAAGACAGCTATATATTGGGCGCAGATCTCGAGTCCCAAATAACTGAACTACTTACTTCTATAAAAAAATCTGAAGAAGTTGTCAGTGTTAATAAAGGAAAAGATGACAACGAAGAAGAGTCAACAACAGAGGATGTTGTAAAAATTAACGATGGTAATAATGCTGAAAAAAATGACACCAATAATGTATCCAGTGAGAGCACGGAAAATATAGAAAAATCTGAAAATAATAAAACTAAGAATAATGATGCGAACAAAGAAAACGGCGACGGAACTGAAATATCCACGAATGGAAATGATGGAACGAAATCAGATGAAAATAGAGACACTCCTGATGAAAAAATAGATACGACTAACGGTCAAAATGCTGAAACTGAAACACAAAAATCTGTTGAATCAATGGATACTGACAAAGAATTGAAACCCATTCAAGAAAGTGATGATAAAGCCACTAAAGAAAGTAGTCAGGATTGTGAAGAGATTTCTCAAAAACTTGAAGACAAGTCTAAAGCTAATGTTAAAGAGACCGGTCGTCCCGCTACTCCCACAAGAAGCTCGTCGCGTTTAGCAAATTCTACGCCAAGCACTATTAGAACACGGCGGACGAGTCGTTTCCAGTAAATTATAAAAAAAATATTTAAAGCAATTCAACATTTGAAAAACACAAATAGGTAATTAAGTTAGTTAAAAATTAAGTATATTTCATTTTTAAGTTTCGGCTTACGCAAGTGATTCACAGTAAATCTGAGATTAATGTTAGAACTAAAATAATTTGTTATGATTTATGTTAAGATGTTAAAGTAATAACAACATTTAGAGCTTTAATATTTCTAATGTCGTTCCTTAGAAAATATCGACATTTGTACCAACCAGATCTTAATGCTAACATCTGCCCAACATGCAACTAGTGACGACTCTTGAATTTAATTTGAATCATGGCTCTGACGACATTTAAATAAGTTACAGCACTCATACTATTACAATAGTAACTTTAAAATCCAAATATTATTAATATTTGTTTTATATTTTTTAACTTTACATAACTTGAAGAAAAGTTATGAAATTATTTTTCCTTTTAGTTGCTTTACATTTTAATGTTAATATAATTTTTCGTTTCAAAGAAAACCCACTAAATTGACATTACGACTGATTGATTAAATTACATAAAAATGTAATTTCCTTAGTTTCTTTATTACATAATTAATTTACTTTCGACTATTATATTTGTTTGTTAAGTATAAGAAACACATTTTGTTCTGTATGTGGCAATAAAGAAGACCAATAAAAAATAGTTTTATTTATTAATTCATTCCTATTTAAATATTGTGAATGGTTATTATTATTATATATTATTTTGAAAACACAATTACATGTCACGTAAAAGTGGTAGACTTTTAGAAAAATCTTTCTGAAGGTTAAATTTACGATACTTATCATTAGGCCTGAATCTCAATATCATTTATTCTTATATATTATAATGACTGAAAATTACAATTATCATGAAAAATGTTGCAGTTTAATTAGATATTTAAAGCGGTGCGGAGTTCTGCCATCAAGCGAACAGTGTCTAACAATGGAAGAAGAATTGTAAAAATAATATCAAAATGCCTCTCCTCTGCCCATAAACTTGTGTGATAAATTTAAAATAAAAAATGTGTATAATATAGTCTAGTCAGTGTTCAGAAATATGAAAAATATGATTAATTAATTAATTTAAACTTACCATTAGTTGATTAATATAGTATTCATACGTTATAGTGTCCGTTATTGGATCCAATGCTGTTTGCATCATTTCGTCGAACTCTTCCTATATATAAAGTTTATCATGTTTACAAAATTTATTATGATGAGAACAATTTCTAATACTTTTAAATAGAACTTGACAATAAAATAAGTAAAATATTAAAAATTAAGAGAGAATAAAGAGAAATATTAAATAAGCTTTTAATAAAAACTTTAAATAATCATTTTTGTAAGGTTTTTGCGTTTAATTGCAAGTTGCATTAGTAATATGGTCGGTCGTGGTGCAATGAGACTGTCTGACTGTAAACGCCATCGGTTATGGGTTCGATTACCACTCTGGGAAGAGATGATATTTAATTTTTTTCACTATCTCGCTCTAGTAAGACAAAGTGCGGCGTTGGTTCTGCCACTTAACA
This sequence comes from Dryadula phaetusa, assembly GCA_032432895.1. Taxonomy (NCBI): domain Eukaryota; kingdom Metazoa; phylum Arthropoda; class Insecta; order Lepidoptera; family Nymphalidae; genus Dryadula; species Dryadula phaetusa. Next base: position 3,146,221 of record JAOYRS010000081.1, read on the forward strand.
CTTAATGTCTCGAATTCCACGGAAAGCGAAGTACAGTGTCAGTTTACAGAGTGACAGACTTTATGTCTCCCCTTCTATGTAGAATAAAAATGTAAAGTTTAAAAAAAATATTAAATGGTTAACAAAAATATTTTACTTTTTAAAATCTTATGCTAATAATACACAAGCAAAAAAACAATTTCAACTTATAATTTATTTAGAGTGTAAACGCGATTGGTTGTGGGTTCTGTCACTCGGGGACATAAGCGCTTTCGCCACTATATACGGGGAACAAAGTGTCTTCCACCATAACCACTAGTTATATATACCACATAAGTTCTTTTTCTACATTTTTGACTACACTATAATGCGGCATAGAGTGCAGACCACCACACTTTACTCCGCTGTATATTATTATTTTAACTATACCTGTGTGAAAGGTTCACCTTCTTCTAACATAAGTTGTGAAAATTTTTCTTTACTTAAAAAACCACGACCATCTTTATCAAAATATCGAAATGCAGCAAGAAGTAGTTCAGCGCTAGCTGGATAAAATCTACAAATGTATAGTAACAAATTAGTGTATATCCTAACAGTACTGGTAATTTTAGCAAGGAAATAATTTTTAAATTATCCAGCTGTTGACAATGCTACCTGAATGCCTCTTTATGTGTATTTAAATATTTTCTTACAAAAATTTTTGTTTTAAAGTACATAAAGACTGGGTTTTCCGATTTCAATATTGGACCTTTTTTATATTATTTTAACTATCAGTTATCATTAGTTTCTTACTACAGAAATAGTCAGAAAAAAAAACTAGTGATATAAAACTTTCTGTAGAAAAATATTCTATTAAAAATAAAAACTATGTTACATTTTTGTAGCCTCACGTTTTTATCCCGCATAGCAGGGTAGACAGAACGTACCTAGCGTAGAGAGGACAAGACACCCCGTACTTCACTCTACCACCGAATTCAAGATATTGCGTGTAGAGTGGTGGAATTCAACGATGCAGTTAGATAATTTTATCCGTTTATTTACTTTAGAGTTGAAATAAACTTATTTTACTTATAGCAGAGTGCTTCGAGTGTGGATCTAAGATATCCCTTAAATATGACCAACTAAGATAAAAATAAATTATACCTGTGTTCAATCATAGCTTTACACATATATGGTAAAAAGTTAAGTAATGGAACATTTCCAGTGGCTTCTTTATTTTCTGTTGCTAATATGACTTCTTGTATTTCGGCTTCAGTAGGGCAACAGCCTTAAAAGTAATATTATTATTATTACATATATTATATATAATATAAAATAGCAATATTGCTATTTTAAGTTCAAATTAAAAGAGTGAATCCATAAGACTTCAATTTTCATATTTCAAAATATGACTCGTACCTAAGGAACGCAAAATAGTTCCAATTTCTCTAACATCAACAACTTGTTTGCCTGAATGATCGAAAACTTCAAAGGCATCAATTATCCGTTTTTCTAAATCATTATTTGGTTGAACTGGAACAAACAAATATAAACCATAAAATATATGAAGAAGGTATATTAATACTTAAAATAATATTTCATACTTTTCGGTTCTTCTTTACGAGCCATAATTATCGATAAAGAGATTCAAAATGTATAACTTTAAATTTTATAAAAATACCAAGGCAATAGTCGCTCACATTTGGTGTTGATCGTTACCTAGCAATGGTAATGTTTATAATACACAGATATAATGTCTCATTAATATTTAAGAACTTTGGCTGTATAATCTTTATCTTACGCCACTTAAATTATATACGACACAAAAGTTAACTATATTGCAACATAATCTGTGGTAATTGCAAAGCCGCCATATTGGTTTGCTTGGCGCTCACCTCGCGATAGTGAATTTTTGCGAGTAATGACTGTGTTCAAAGAATTTATATGACTATTGTGATTTATAGTTATCAAACTGTAGTGAAGTGAAGAATTCTTTAGATTAAAAATGGATCCAGCTAAAATGAAAGTCGTAGATCTGAGAACCGAGCTTGGCGCTCTGGGCTTGGACACGAAGGGTAACAAACCGGCGTTAGTGGAAAGGTTAAAGAAAGCTTTAGAAGCTAAAACTGGGAAAAGTAAGTGTATCGCGTTATATCTAATTGTTTGATTAGAAATTTCATTGCAGAAAATATGCATTTGTTAATTTTGACACTAGCACGTGTAATGCGTCGCTCCCTCCATGTTTTATTTGGATTTCTTATTTACGCGTGACATATTACTCTTATTTCTTTACTTGTGAAATTTGCATTTTAACCGTTATTGTTAAATGAAGTGCAATTTCAGTAAAACAAATCAAAGTTCAATATTTATGTTTATCAAAGGAAACCTGTGGTAATAATACATAGAAAATTATTAAAACATACAAACTGTATTGTTACCAGTTATAATAATGTTAACATTAATGTGTTGTTACTACATTGGCGGAAAACGAAGTGTGCAATACTTGAAATGCTTGTAGTTACAATATTAAATAACGATTTATAGATGATTTTTTTAATGTTTTGTTGTAAATAAGAATTTTGATGACAGTAACCAATTTAATTATAATACTGGTACTAACGTACCATTTTGATTGTTTCTGTTATGATAAATGTCTGTTTTAAAATAAATATTTTTTTCATTTTACATTGTTAAATTATAATATGAATAAAATATCTATGAAATATACTAGGTGTTATAATATTGACTTGATATTCTTGTTTTGGTATTTTTTAGTTTTTAAAATATTATACCTCTTCTTTTTGAAGAAATTCACTACTATCAACATAATATTGAAAGTGCTTTTCTTATTCATATATTTTTAATAATAAATATCCCTTTTATATAGCTTTCAGTGATACTTCTATACTAGACACATCAACAGAAGAGGGAGATGATAGTTCTTCCCCTGTACCTGCCACACCACGGCGAGCTGCAGCCACTAGGACTCGTCGATCATCCTCATCAAGATTGTGCGCTACTCCTTCTAAGGTATACTTATATATTTCATTTTGATATTTTGCAATATATTTAAATTATAAAAAACCAATGTAAATTTGATTATGTTTACCTACAGTTAAAAAATTGGAAAACCCTTAATAAGATAACCTATTGATGTTTCATATCAAAAATGGTTTATTTTAAATGGTTGAATAATAAATATGAGTCATTTTAAATGAAACTATTTAACCGGATTAATCGCGTATATGATAGGTGTCTGCCTGTGACCACGGACTATGTAAAGTGTTTGAAACATCAGGTGTCCAAAAATGTATTTTCAAATACCAAAATATATGCAATTAATCCAGCGGTTAAATAGTTTCATTTAAAATGTATAAAAATCGTGAAAATCAAAGATCTTAAAACATGAGTCACTAAAGTGTTTGTTTTATCAAAAATAATTATATTATGGTTATATTGTTGTCTTAACTATTGTTTTATTAATAATGCTGATATTCTCATTTCTTCGATCACTCAAAGTGCTGCATTGAGTTCCCCCCAATCAACATACAATGTTAGGAATCTCGGCGGAAAGCAGTCTGGAGTTGTGATATAAGCATGTAAAGCTAAAAAAGTAATGTTAATTTACTATTAACATTAAATGTAGTTCAGTTGCCAAGATAACTATTTTACAACAGAATATATCACTTTAATTAGTTTGAATATTTTATAATTAAGTGTCTGCCACAGTATGTAATTTTGATATACATGTTATGAATACATGTTTTTTTATTATCTATACAAATAAATAAAAATGGTGTGTCTGTTTGTAATATTAAAATTACAGCTTTTTATTAAATGCATGCAATGCATATAAATATACTAAAATATTTCTTTTTAATATTTTTGTCTGTAATGTTAATTTATTATTAATATTCCAATAAACTGATAGTAGTTTAGCATCTTGACTTCCAAATTAAAAAAATGATTTATATCTGCTGTAAATACTAGAGTGCCTTTAGTTATTTACTATAGTATCTATGAGAGTAAAGTATAAATAATCATGTCAAAATGTAAAGAGATTAACATTTTTATTCTTTAAAAATAACTGATTTACTTGAAAAATTAAACTATATCATGACTTAAATAATTAGGTACCACGCGAAGACCCTCCTAAAATAATAGAAGAAGAGTCCAAAGACGAGGATGAAGAGTCGAACCCGCCACCGCCTGCACCCGTACCGGAACCAGTATCTGCACCGGTCAAGGAGCCGGAAATTCAAGAAGAAGATATACCTCAAGTAAAAGATACGCCAAAGGAAGATCTTTATGATATAGATGATGAACAGTAAGTGTTTTTGATTTTTATAGTAAATCGTCGCGGGCGCAATGACGCGTAAGAACTATTTGTTAATAAGGCTTGTCTATATTATAAGAATTTTAGAGACCGGTCGTGGTGCAGTGGGACAGCGTCTGACTGTAAACGCGATCGGTTGCGGATTTGATTCTCACATGAGGGAATGGTTATATTAAAATTATTTGTATTACCTCGCTCTGGTAAGACAAACCGCAGTTGAGTTCCTCTACTCGATACGCAATTTCTCGAATTCGGTGAAAATCGGAACACAGAGTGTCTTACAGTAGGTACTTCCTGTTTACCCTGCTATGTGGGATAAAAGCGTGAAAGAAAAATGAAAGTTCATATTTTGGTAACAAGCTGTTCACTACTTTGTTTTGATTGAGATATGAGTTTCCTTAATCACGAACAACAAATAGTGTAATAAGTGGCATAATCGAATCAGCGATAAGATTTTGTAAATATTTCAATTTGTGCCAAATTCAATTTTTACTGTTACGGTTTTAAATAATCGCTTTTTCTTTATATTACCCGCGCTAGCTGTCACATTTCGGATTTTTAGCAATTCTATACCTTCAAAATTTAATTTAAATTTTAAATGTAAATAAATTATAACAAATCTTTATTTAATCTGGTATTGTTTTTTTTATTTTGCCAAAAAATATTTAAAGAATAAACTTTTTAAATCAAATTTTTATCGTTGTAACTTTACATATTTTAAAATTTTGAACGAATGGATGGCTTGATCAGGTATGACGTGGCATATCTAGGCGTCCAAATTTTATACTTTTACTAAAAAAATATTTCTTGTCTTCACTTTGAAAGGACATTATAAAAATATTTAATCAGGTTCAGTCAAAGAACCTCATTAAACCTGTCAAAAACTTCAAATTCACAAAAAAAAATCCCTTCCCTTCAAACTCTATTAGACGTAATCTCAACATTCCACTGGTCTAAATAATCAGTGAGTCCCAAAGCAAGCCATTTTCGTATATACTTTTTCCTCCATAACTCGAAAAAAATTATATTGTATCGCGCGTATCACCCATATTCGAGATACAATATAATTTTTTTGGTAATACAAATGTTTCGTTTTACATCTGTTACAACTCGAATATTTAAAAACTTAAGCCCTCCTTAGCTCAAAGAAAAAAGTTACTACCAATTACCTACAATATAAAAACAAATTTATGAGAATAAATATCAACCTCTTTATGTCGAATCCAAATCCACCTATGTCGAACTCGTCTCTCTCGATGCTCGAATTATAGAGATCCTACTTATATTAAATTATCTGTTAGTTATATTAAATTTTCTTCTTAGCTTCACGTCTTTTTTACGCCGCATAGCAGGGTAGACAGGACATACATAATGTCAAGACTTTGCCCACTCCACTTTCCGCTGAATTGGGGACATTGCGTGTTGAGTGGCGGAACTCAACGCCTCGATTTTTATTACCAGAACGAGGAAATGAAAATAATTAAATATAAACATTCCCCCTAGTGGGAATGGAAACCACAACCGATCGTGCTCACAGTCGGACGTTGACACACTGCGCCATGACTGGCATCATTTTAAAATTATTAAAGAGAAACAATAATTTCAAGATAATATGCATTGTCATTTAAAGTGTACTTAGGCTATAAACACTTTTTAGTATTTAAATAGAGTAGACATCTAATATGTTAACAGTGCTCTCCATTTTCAACTCATTTTAAAGATAAATTCTTATTGGATATTTTTTATCTACTATGATAACTTCATGATCACGTTTAGCAGGGTAGTCAGAGACAACCTAGTGGCAAAACACTCTTGACTCTTTTTCGCTTGAAACCGAGACATTGCGTGTTGAGCGGTGAACCAAACGCTGGGCTTTATCTTACCAGAGCATATACATGAAAATAAAGTATTAAATTTTTAAATTAAAACATTGCCCTTAGTGGGAATTGAAGCCATAACTAATCGCGTTTACAGACACACGCTTTCCCGCTGCTCCACGCTGGGCTGAACTATTAGATTTTATTAAAAAATTAAAATTATTTTTATATGACATATAAGATATACGGTAACAAGTTCAAATTCACTCAATCAATTAGTGTATTCAATTAATAATACTTAAAATAACATTAATCATCGAACAAACGGTTTTCAAATACTTATACATATTTCTAAGATAATAGTTTACTTTTGTATTACTTTGTATAGAGCTGAATATATTGACATTATATTTACTAAATTACATGTAATTTTCGACGTTTTGTTACAACAGTCGATTATTTCAAATGTATATTTTAGTAGTAATAACTCATTTTTATTGTGTTCAGATTGCGTTTCTACTAAATTACTCGTATAAATGCCTAAATCTGATTGCAACGCAATTGTATACAATTTACTTTTTTTTGATATTTTTGTATTTGTGTTTAATGAAAAAAGAAGTTATTTTGAAAATTTATAGCTAACAAATGTGACGTTTCCAACATCAATTTCCTAGAGTGCATGGATGATTTTATGAGAAGTGCAAGTTCGAATCCTGCTATTATTATGTCTTTTTTTCTTTAAAAACTTTTTCTTCTTTATATTGTTAATTTTACATTTTAAACGTTTATTTTTTTCTAGGAGCCAATCTCCTATTCCAGAAAAAATGGACTCGGATGAACAGGAATCTAATAAAGGTTGGTATTGTTTTACTCATTTATCAATATGTGTATATGTGATTTTTTACATATTATTATACTTTTATTGGTACACAAGGTTTTCACTTTTTAATCGTATTTACCAAAATATTATTAAATAAAAAGCTTCATATGAAGGAGAAGATTTTTTATAAAAATACGTTAAATATATTTTAATAATAAATATTATTATATATCATGAATTTGACATTCATTCTTATCTTAAATGATAAAATATGTTAATTTTAATAAATATAATATAAAAATTTAATTTTGCTTTGACATAGATGATTGTCCCGCTCAAGAAGAATCAAAAGGCCAAGAGCCAGAAGAACCAACAAATGAAGAACAAGAGAAGGAAAAGGAGAAGGAGACAAACAAAGATGATACAGAAAAGAAAATGGAACAGGATGAAGAGGAGACAGAAGTGAGATATTATAAATTTATATTATATTTGTATTATATATACATGTGCATAGATAGTAATTCAATATGTGGGAAAAAGCTTGAAGCTGTTTTGTAAAGTTGTGCCATTTTTTACTTAAATTGTATTGTTTCTTTAGATATGAAAAAATATATATATGATACTCAATTCTCTTATATTTATATTTGATTTTGATAATTTTAATAATGTCTAAATTTAATAGAATGATGTTCTTATGCAGAAACAACGTGAGCTAACAGAGGAAGAAGAATGGCAACAGCTCAATGAAAGATTAATACAAAAAGAGAAGGAAAGAATAGAAAGAGAAAAGAAGCAAGCTGAAGAAGATGCGAAGCGCTTAGAAGAGTCCAGCAAGGTATTATTCAATGTTTATTAATAGTAATGACGCCATCATAATACAGTGGGAAATACCTGACTGTAATCGCGATTATTGTGAGTTTGATCTCGATACAGTGAAAAATTTTTTTTTTTCAAATTAATTACAATTTTATGTAACCATAAAGCGCGTAAAAATGTTTTTAATATAGATTAAATAAAATTAAAGAATAAAAGCTATTTAGTTAAATATCTGAAATAAGCAATATATGTATCTCAGGACCCCATTAAGTTCCAACGTTTGAAACGTAAACAAGAAAAGAAGGCGCGTTGGAGCAACTTCTACAAGTCCATAGAAGTCACTAATGAAGTGCTCGCTCCTCCAGCTGAAGTAAGAGTTTTAGTAGTTGTTGTTATTGTTGCTGTAGTTTGTATCAACAAGTATTAGCATATGATTTGTTTTGTAATTTTAAAATTTTAATTTCTTTCTTTTTTTTGTGTACGTCCTTTTGTTTTACTTACGTTTCTTTATAAGAATAACTTTAGATAAAGTATGCAGATTTATTATAAGGATTATATTTTTCTCTATAGGAAACCAGCAAAGATAAAAAGGAATCTGTTGAAGTTAAAATACCAGAACCAGAGCTTGATGATGACAGAATAACACTGTCTTGGTGTAAGTTTTTATTTATATATTGAGTATATGACTGTAAAATTTAATACATATTTAAATATGGATTTGAAAAGACTTTGTAATGTTTTTTTATCATATGATTATTAGTAAAGGGAATTATAGAATGGAATATACTTTACGGTACACACCATAGGTAACTAGAAGTAACAAAATTTGTATACTGTTATAAAATGTATTCAATTATAGTCTTATTGTTTTGAGCAACCTCTTAGAGGATAACCTTTGGCATTTAAAGTACTAGTCTTAGAGTAAAAAATATATAAAAAATTAGAGGGATAATGTATATCAATGCAAAACAAAAATATTTGCATGTTCACATAAACATAAGTAATGATAATTAAGCAGTCAAAGGGAATTATATATTTTTTGAAAATTAATTTCCTATTAACTCTTTATTAACTCTCTTTAGAAGTTTCATAACAAACAATAGTAAATTAATAAAGAATGTTGTGTGGTTTGCAGCATGTGTGAAATATAATAACCAAAATAATTAGAGAATACACACTGTGTCCACAGACGACAGCGACCTGAACCAGTACCTGGAGCTGCCGGAGCTGCGCTCGGTGGTGGCGCTGAGCGAGGGCGCCTTCGCGCACGCGTGGGCGGGCGCGCGCGCCACGCACGGCCTCACGCAGGGCCGCGTCTGCTACGAGGTGAGACAACGGGTTACGCTTTTGTCATGAACCATAGAATTTTTCCTTAGGTCCTTTTTACCTTTTTTCTATGTTACTCAGGTAACAATAATTGGTGATGGTTATGATGTCGAAGCAGAGCCTTTGTTGTCTTCTTCTTCATTCTTTAGCTCCTCTCGGTTTTCTCTCTTCCTCCTTTTCATGTTCGACTGTTCTGCAGTCGCTTTATTTGACGACGCCCTCTCAACGTAATTTTTTATTTAATTGAATTATTTCTACCTTTGTTATGTTGACATATAAAAGGGATACTGATGAGTTTATTGTTTTTTTAGATATAATGTAGAATTTTCAATATGTGATTTTTATATAATCTATTTTATAATTTAAACAGGTCCGTGTAGGCTCTGTAGTGACAACCACAGAGAATGCTGACAAAGAGACCGTTGCAAGTGGACTCCGAGTTGGCTGGTCTACTGATGACTCCTCTTTACATCTTGGTACATATTGATTTGCTTGTATTTAAAAAGAAGAGTATTGTTTCTATATAAAGATCACTACATATAAAAAAAATATTTTTTTACTAAAATTGTTGATTTTATTTTTACTGCAACTGTAGATATACACTCATTAATTTATATTGTAAATTATCTATTACAATTCATCACTGTTTCTATGATATTTTTAATAAGTTTATTATTCTCAGTAGTGATTAATTATATATATATTTGAAATTCTAACTTTATAGAGCTTCCAATCCATATTAGTGTTACTATATACATTGTATTTCTATAGGCGAAGGTGAATTGAGTTGGGGCTACGAAAGTACAGCCCGAGCTGTGAACAATGGTGAATTTAAAGAATATGGAAAACAATTCGCCGAAAAAGATGTTATTGGCGTTTATTTGGTAAGTTTTATATTTATTAATATAATGATTATTCAATGGGATTATAAAAGTGACCTGGAATAGAGTGGCACGAAATTAAATGGAATGAACACGGTTGGGGGAGACCTTTGCTGAAATCACTGATGAGTCCCACAGAGTGATCAATCGGTGGGGCACTATGCCTTGCGAACGGGTAATCTGTATAAATTGCATATCCCAGCGACAAAAGAAGATCCCTGGCAAATTTATGTAGAAAATATTTATAAAGACGATATTGTAGGTTAGAATAGACTTAATTATTTAGTTTGTTAAATGTAGTTTCTAAATCTGATTAAAAGGGATTTATTAATATAAATTATTATTATTATTCTTAACAATGATTGATTTGTCTAGTTTATCCTGCATAATTAATAGTTTTATAAACGATCTTCAATAAAAATTAAATTATATTAAAAATGTTTTAGTATATATGTATGTACTTTTTAATATTCATTCCTTCAAAACACGTTGTTCTTAATTACTTATTGATTAAGACATTGTTTTGAAGGTAGATTAATATTTTGTATTACTCTTATACACTCTGTGGTGTAAAAGGTCGCAACCAAAATTACAAATACTAGTGAAGTAAAAATTTCTAATTTACTTGCTTAATTATTATTAACATTTTTCCTTAAAATAAAATTATTTGTTTTGTTATTTTGTTTACCTAAAGTTTTTTGTTCCAGCTAACTTAATAGCTAACTAGCTATCGTAACAATAGGTTAATAATATATCGTAACAAAAGGTTAATAATAATATATTGTTAATATTTTTTAATTACTTATAACAAATCCTCTCCTACCTGTATAGCCATGCTACTCTTGAACGGGAAACAAGAAAGTGTTCGAATCCCGTTGGGTTTAAATTGTTTTATGTTTTTTTTAAACAAATATAATCTGACGTGTGTTTGCCAGGACTTGGAATCTACCCCGTGTACGATCTCGTACACTCTGAACGGCGTGGAGCTGGGCGCCGCGTTCGAGTTCGACAAGTCGCTGCTGCAGGGCAAGGCGGTGTTCCCGCACGTGCTCACCAAGAACACTTGCTACAGCGTCAACTTGGGATACGACAGGTTATTTATAATTATTATTATTGGTCAGAGAGAACACAATGTCTAGACACTCTGTTTTCTTTTTATGAGCAGTGGGACTTGTGTGGAAATAATTTAAATTCTCAAGGTGGAGACCGAGCATGGCCAATGTTTTAATATTTATTACTTCAGGCAATAGTTGGAAGTTTAAGTAATATTCATTTTTTTTAAGTATTTTATACAAATGAAAAATTTTATTATATGAGGATAATTTTATGAGGATATTTTATTTATTTAATGTCTATTCACCTGTAAGGTATATTTTGCTGGTTACTGTTTTTATCAGTAATCAATAAGACCATGCAGGGACATAAATATCTCGTATTTACTCTCGTACAGATAATAAATTCTATGTGAGATCGCAAGCGAAATTACATTTTATTTCTATCTAAGTGTAAAAGGTAAATATTTTAAAAAGGTGTTTAACAAAAAATTATTTACATTTTTTGAACAGATACAATATGTTGACTAAAACCAAGATAGTACGAAAGCGTCTAGAAATTCCGATTGAGCAAGTTCTAGAAGAGAAACGGAAACGTGAAGAAGAAATTAAAAAGCAAAAAGAAGAAGCGGCACGAAAAGAAAAAGAGAGACGCGATAAAGAGAAGAAGGAAAGAGAAGAAAGACTGAGGAAGAAACGAGAGGTATGATATTATAATAAATTCTTATAACTTTAGTGAATGCCCGTATCTTTGCTTTAATTTTGTCAAACATAATATATTATTATGAATGACAAACAAATACTAAATGATAACGGAAGGTTGCCAAAATGCGATTTAGAAAAAGCATTTGACAGGGTTGTAAGAAAGAAGTTATGGGAGATACTGCCCCGTTACAATGTGAGCGCCCTTGTTGCAGGCTGTAAAATCTCTTTGTCGAGATCACTCAGCCTGTGTACGAGTAGGAGCTGGCATGTCGCCTCAGTTTGATATTCAATCGGGTGTCAAACAGGGCTGCGCCATGTCAGCTTGGCTGTTCAATTTGTATTTGGATAGTTGTCTCCAAGGAGTGAAAGATAGCATAGGAGTGAAAGTTGGTGATTTGACAGTAAACTGTCTGTTGTACGCAGATGATGCAGTGCTAATTGCATCATTAGAATTCGAGTTACAGGCATTGGTCACCATTCTGAAAGACGGGTGTGAAAGTAATGGTATAAACCTGAATGCGAGTAAAACTAAGATTCTTGTATTTGAAAGAGACGAAGAAAGAACGGAATGCAAGATTATGGTAGATAGAAAGTTATTAGAACAAGTGAATGAGGCGATATATCTGGGAAGCATGTTTAGTAGAGATGGAAGATACGAAATGGATGTGGAAAGGCGTATTGCTGCCGGCAACAGGGTTAACGGTGCTCTTGCTGCATTGATGCGACGGCAACACGATAGATGCAGTAGAAGATAAATGCAGTAGAGATGAGATCTCTTCGTCGGATATGCGGAGTCTGTTTAGCTGACCGTATATGCAGCGAGGAGATACGAAGAATGGCAGGTGTAAGCGTGAATGTCACAGTAAGAATGAAGAACGTGCTCAGGTGGTTTGGGCACGTGGAAAGAATGAGCGATGAAAGAATGGTAAGAAAGATTTATGAAGCCTAGGTGAGGGGTACGAGAGGTCGGGGGAGACCTCGGTTGACCTTCGAAAACACAGTATCGAAGATACTAGAGGAAGGTCACGTAAAAAGTATGAGGACCCCCCGAAGGGTATGCATGAAGAGGATAATGACTGTGGACGAGGCGAAAGAGGTATGCAGGGACCGTAGCGTTTGGCGCTCCGTACTCTCTGACTACCCCGCTAGGGATGAAGCGTGAAGCTAAAAAAAAATACGATACTGAAAACTATTTTTAACTCTGGTAAGTTGTTTAGAGGAAGAGCATGAACAATCGCACAGACACCCAGATTTTTTTTCAAGTTTGAAGAATATTTGGTACCATCGTGTTTATAAATACCCTTATTAATAGTTTTTCTCATAAATTTACCATTGCTGGCGTATTTCAGTTTTTCGTAGCTCTTAGCATAAATTAAGATTTTAAATAGTTATATATAAATAATTTAGAAATTAAAATTAACAAACTTAGAAATTATATTTATTGCTATTATTCAGAATTTTTCTTTAAATTTTTTAACAAATCTTTATCTTATTTATTCAATATTTAAATATAATTTTATAAATTTAAATTATTTGAATGCTGCCGTATTATAAAAATGTTAAATATTTTACAGTATTAATTTCTTTTTTCATTTAAAATAAATAAATTCAACTATCTCGAAATTTTGTTTTTGAGATTTCTTATTTTGAAGTCAAACATTGTTTTAAAAATAAACACATTTTAGTTTAAACTAACAATACTATTTATACTAAAAAAATTGAGTAAATAAAATTTATTTCTGTTCCTAATTCTCTATTGAACTTAAATTTGGAATACACTTATATTTTGCAACACAAACCAACACATGTATCAGTAATATAATTCAAAATAGTAAACACAAGATGGTGAATTAGGTATATTTTTTAGCCCATGGATTTGGGTGTCAAATAAAAAGTCTTAACTTATAGAATACAATAGATGCTGAAAAAGCATTCAAACACTTGTAAAATAAATGTTTTTAATTAAACATTTTTGTTTGTTTTAATGTTAATATTTAACTTTTGATATTTCTTAGGAGAGAGAGCGGGAGAGAAAAGCAAGAGAAGCTCAAGAGAAGTTAGATAAAGGGGAAGAAATGGAAGTTGATGCGGACAAGGACAAAGAAAATGTTGACAAAGAACCTGAAAGCAATGCGCAGGACAGCGAGACCAATGCTGTGGAAAGTGTTGCGGAAGAAAATAAGGATGAACCTAAAGTGAGTTTTATTTTATTTAAAGTTTCATGCTTTATCCCGCATAGCAAGTGTATCCCGCATAGAGTAATTATTCTGAAATTGAGACATTGAGTGGCGAATTCAACACCGCACTTTCTTTTGCCAGAGCGGAGAAATGAAAATAAATTTTCAAATATAATTATTTCTAGAATCGACCCCACAACTTCTACGCTTACAATCAGAAGTCCCATTACACCATAACGCTCTCGAAGGCTTTTCAAACATTTGTAAATTTATTATCTTTCTATTATTTTTTCTTCTAGTTTGTGTCTCCTGCAAGGTACATATTACTAGTTACTGTTATTATCAGTGATCAATAAGACCGCGCAGGAACATGAAAATTTCGTATTTACTCTCGTACAAATATATTTTTTGTGAGATCGCAAGCGAAAATACATTTCTATATACATATAAAATTGTTTAGAATTTATTTTTATTCTATTGTAAATATTGTTCTTTCAAAATTGTTTAATTTATGAGAAAAAAAAATAAAATAAATTCTTCACAAAATGTAATATTATTGTTTCTTGTATTATATATTAATTTATTTTAAATTAGAAAATATTAATTTTATTTATTACGTGTAATATATATAATATTTGTGCCTCAGGAAAATGGTGAGAAACAGGAAGAAAAACTACCAGAAGTGAAAATTGAGCCTATGGAGACTGAGGACAAGGCGCCTGAAAAAGATAGCGCTGATGTTAAAGAAGAACCATGTAAGTAGTATATAATAAATGATGAATGAGAGGATGGGTGTGAGAAGGAAGAATGATAAGAAAAAATTATAAAGGAAAGCTGATCAGTAGGTCGGGGGAGACCTCGCTTGACTTTACCACGGTATCTATGACACTGGAAGGAGGAGTAAGGTCATATAAAAAGCATGAGGTCCCTTGTAGGGCGTTTATGAATAGGTTAATGATTATGGACGAAGTGAATGAAGTTTGCGGATACCGTAGCATTTGGAGCTTAATTATCTTCTTCCTTCTAAAAGTACTTCTAACTTACTTCTTACTTCCCTGCTAAAAGCACAAACAATATGAATATTAAGTATTGTTGTATATACAATGGTCGATATCGTTTTTATTTATTTCATCTTTATTATGGCTTTCAATGTATGGGATAAGTTTTTTTTATGAAGATTTGAGATCATGTTACATTTTTATTACAATTTATCTCGTTAATACTCGTCATCTTGTTTTGTTGCAGCTGACGCTGTACAAGAAGTGACGGAAGAGGAAGTGTTTTCTGGCCTCACATTGGATAAACGTATTAAGTTTGTTATAAGGTTTGTGTTTATTTACTATTAGCAAAACGATTTGAGTAGATGAATTTTTTTTGTCAAATATTTGCCATATTCTTTCGTTTTCTTAGATATTTCGGTAAAGAGGATTTTGTGTTTTTTCCTTTTTTTTTAAATTAATGCAGTATGCGAATTCCGACTGAAGCAAAATAATTTTATTAACGGCCTTTAAAAGGTCGGCGGTTTTTTCCTTCTCTTCGATTACTAAATTAGAAAAAAAACCAAGTGAGAAAGTGTTTATTGTAGTGTATAAAAGGTAAAAGTAAGTATAACGTGTCGCTGCGCGCAGGCACGTGGCGGAGGAGGAGCTGGACGGCGCGGAGGCGTGCCTGCTGCCCGGCTACGTGCTGGCGGCGGCGGCGCCGCGCGCGCCCGGCCCGCGCCGCCCCGCCACCAAGGCCGACTGCGAGGTACGCACACGTGCACGCACATGCCGGGAATTTTAATTTTACGTAACAGGTTGATGACTATTGTTTTATCAGAAGCAATGGTGTACACAAATCGGCAAATTCCTTGAGTAGGTAATTTATTTATCTTCCAACTGACAGATAATGAATATCAAATATTTAAATAAGGGCGCCGTTAGGTTCCACGACTCAACACGCAACGTCTCGAATTCGGTGGAAATCGAAGTACGGATTGTTAACATAATTCATTTAACTTATGTAAAATGAGCTATTTTTACTTTGAATTAACACGAAATTCACATTTAACACAAATTTAGCTCAAGTCAAAATGAGCCTTCGCATTATAAAATGAATAATAAAGCTAAATATTGAAATATTAAATTTAACAGATTTACTTTTAAAAAAATATAATAAAAAAGTTATTGTTAAAATATTGTAACCCGTGGATTAGTCTTGTTTTAGAGTAATAACTACTGACAGCCAATTTAAGGATTGTAGGTTTGATTCCTACCTAGAAAATAAAATACAATACGTTTCGTAAAAATGCCACAAATATAGAAACGTAGTAATTTATATGGGATTATAGAGAATATTTTTATAAAAAAATAATTAATTTAAGGTTTACACTATATTTAAGAATTTACATAAATGTTAATTCTTTTAGCTATGTTTTCCCAATGTGGTTACTAAAGAATAGCAACATTTTATGATATATATAATTTTTTTATGTAAAATTGGATATAATATTCGACCCGATAGGTTATCCTCATGGTCGGCATGCCCGGCTCGGGCAAGACCTACTGGGCCAAGAAGCACTGCGCAGAGCACCCCGAAAGAAGATACAACATACTCTCCACCGGCGCCATCTTTGACAAAATGAAGGTAAGCGCGCACACCACCACGTGCACACACACACGTACACATGGATATAAACACTTCTGTCTACACACACACAAGTATACTCAACCTACTCGTATTTACACAGGTATGTTAGGTATATTCATTCACGCACACAGATGTTTTTTTTTTTCTTTTAAATAAGTTGCACTTACCTTTTATATGAAATCTAATTATTTTGATATTTTTAAGTAACCATAACTAAGAGATATTTATTTTTAGAATAACTAAATTCAGTTTAAATTTTGTATTTATTTGTTTGTTTTTTTTTTTCAATTTATAGGTGAGTAAATATTACTAAAATTTTTAAATCATTTAATTAAATACCATTACACATGACACTAAAACACTCAACGCACACACAAGTCACAGAAATAATAAAAACGTTTTCTTTCAGCTTATGAGGTTTGGCAACAATAAAAAACAAGTATACCTATATAAAAAGAAACAAATGAATGCATCTGTACTGAATACTAATGTTAGTGTGTATTTTCAACAGGGTGCATAATGAGCAACTTATTAGCAAAATATTATTATTGACCCTCGAGGTCCATTATTGATGATTTAATGATATGTCGAGGAGGAAGACGACGAATTCGAGGTTTCGCCACGGAGTGTCCGGTATCGCTAACATATCAATACATACTATAGTGTACTAAGGCATATGGCATATGGCATATGGCAGCTAGGTTAAGTTAGTTAAGTCTAGGCTAAGTGAGGGGACGGGCGTTTCGGTGTTTTGTATAGTGTGTACGTCTCAGGTGGACTGTAAGCCCTTCCGATCGAGCTTCGACGGCAAGTGGGACGCGATGGTTTCAAAATGCGCCAAATGCGTGCTTAGATTGTTGGAAATGGCCAAAGGGAGGCGAAGGAATTATATACTGGACCAGGTGAGACAACCTTCTTGTACTTTATTAAATGATGACCGTTATTGATGACCTTTGGGGCAGCACTTATATCAGGAACAATCGAGATCGCTATACATTTGTTGTACGCGTCTGCGCGGCAGATGCTGTTTGGCGAAGTGTTACGAATCATATGTGATTGCAATTATGTTTGTCTGTCTATCTTATCTATTTATCATGTTACAACATTTTTAATGTTTTATTTTTATTACTATTTATCAGTGGCGAAGGATGAGTTTTTGAAATATATCAAAATGTATAGCAAATTTAACTTTGAAATATAATAAATTACAAAAGGTAAGACGGTAGTAGGTAGCATTCTGAGGACACTTCGCCACTGGTACTTACTTTTACATGTACCAAATTGTGTGTATATCGTGTATTAATACATTTTCTACTTAGCACATGAGGTAAGTAGGGAGGTAAGGGCGCGTCGCTGCGGTGAGTATGACGTATCATATAGTAACCAAGAGTAATTTATTAGCTTTGCCAAACGACCGCGTAAGGGGATCTCTATTGAGCTTGTTCTAGGTGTGTGCCCGTACAATAGTCATATTAAAGGCCATGTTTTCGATATATCGGGCTATAGACGAACGTGTATCCGTCGGCGCAAAGGAGGAAGCTAAGGGAGTTCGATGGATATAGACGTGTCGCGGTTTGCGTGGTGGTGACGGATGACGTCCAGCGGGAACGCTCCACCACGCGGGAGGCGGCCGACGGGAAGGAGGTTCCCGATCCCGCGGTATTGGATATGAAAGGTCTGGACTCCCTGTCAACTATCGAAACGGGATGACAACTCTGCCGCGCACACTGCGGCAACTTGTCGTCCCGCTTCCGTAAAACGAACCGGGCACGTATTCTCATTCCGTCCATAGGTTCAAGAATCTCATAGAATTAATAGGGTTTCCGCATTTAAACGGCGAGCGTGAACTAATGGTGAGATATCTTTGCAGCGAACTTCAGCCTCCCGGAGGTGGGTCCGTGGCTGGACGAGGTGGTGTACGCGGAGTTGAACGCCGCGGAGGCGCGGCGCGTGGTGGAGGCGTACCAGCAGGAGGCGGCGGCGGCGGGCGCCGTGCGCGAGAAGGACAAGAGGTCGCGCTCGGCCTCGCGCGACGCGCCGCCCAGCAAGCGTCCGCGCGACGACAAGGACAGACGCGACTACCGGCGGCGCGACCACACCCGGGACAGAGGTAATGTTGCGGGGGCGATAGAACAAAGCGCAGTGTTGAGTTCTACCACGGTAACAGACGATGTCGTGACGAAGCGTGACGCGCGACTTCGTCGACGCCATGAAATATTGAAAAAAATTATGTTCACAATAAAAACTACAACTTTCAGCTAATTCAATTTAATTTAACAGTCAGTTTATACATTTTGATGAAAAAAAAATTAAAAGTGAAATAACTTATTCGTCTATTTTTAAAGCGTTCCACACTTAAGGTTAAAAACATTTATGAAAAAACGTATAAAACTTTTAACGCAGCGGGTTCGAACCTACGCCTCTTGGAAACCATCCAAGCGCTCTACTAAACTACATACAGAGATGCTGACAACATAAATTAATTGTAACAAATGTATAAGAATTTCGACGCAGCTGGTTGTAGAACGCATGGCGCATGCGTTTAAAGCGTTCAAATTTTTAAACGTATTTTCAAAAATATTTTGAAGTATTTTTTTTATATGTGTAAATTTCTAAATTCTATCACAATTACAAATGTTCCTTTTTTATTTATCTTCCATATCCAGACAGCAAGCAATTTACATCTTTATTATATGTTTAAATTTACGTAATTTTTCCACAGAAGAGAGATGGGGCGGCAGTCGCTGGGGACCCCCCGGCGGTCAAGGTGTAGGAGGCCCGGGGGGTGTGGGCGGAGGACCCGGCCGCGGGCGCTGGGGGCGCGAACGTGGCGGCATGGGAGCGAGAGGGGGCTTTGATCGCGGCTGGGGCGGCCCGCCGGGACGGTGAGTGGAAGAACATAGAAATATTGTTATACTGTTAACTTGTTAAAATTTATTGAGGGAAATTGTTTTAATAGCTATATTTTTAAATATTTTAAATTGTTATATTATTTTAAAATGACTATTATTTTAAATATTAATTTAAAATAAGAAGCTTCGGCTTTTTTTAAGTGAGATGCTTGAGAGATAAAGTGAGATGAAGATTGAGAGAGTGAGATGAAATGTCAAATAATTCAAGAATTTTTAAATTACGAACATTATGTTCAATTCAAACTTATTTTACATGGGACTGTTTCTATAAAGTCAAAAAAAATTAAACACAAAAGAAATGGATGGCATTGACGTTTAATGACCTATATATAAATTGAAATCGTTTCACAACACAAATTCCTAATTAGTGACAGTTAAATAGACAAATATTTCTCATACTAATGAATTTATTTGCTACACAGAAATGACTATTCCCGCGACCGCGGTGATAATTTCCGCGGTGGTCGCGGAGGACCCGGGGGGCGTCAGGACAGAGGGCCGATGGGCGGTGGTCCAGGAGGCCCCGGGGGCCCAGGCGGCTCAATGGGCCCTAGAGGCCCCAACGACCGCTTCCAAAGGGATAACAGACCAAACAGACCACCACACCAGGGTGATAAGCGACCGGTAACGCAAGGTCAGTTAGATTTCTAATGTTTGAATATTTATTAATTTACATTTTTTTATTATAGTGAAATAAAGTGGGTTGTTGAGTTTCGTTTATTAACGATTAGTTTTTTTTAAATTTTCTTTAGAAACTTTATAAAATTAGACAAATAAAATAACACACAAACCTACAAAGTATTTAGAATAAAGTATTTACTAGAGCTAAGCTTATAAATTATATTTTAAAAATGTAATTAAAAAAAACAGTATCGTTACACTCAATTTTCCTGCTACCCTACTTTACAGAAACAAATATTGTTATAAAATTTATAATATTATTATATATTAGAATTTCGGTGCGATTTCTTCTCCCCTTAAAAAGGTGGGAAAAGTTGAAAAAAAAACGATAACTTTACAATACATATAACATATAATACGTTTAAGACAAAGATATATCAAAAAAATCGAGTTATAAAGTTTTTGACATAAAGAGGTTTACAGTTATTTTTTAATAAATTTTAAGTTAGAGAGGTGAAATGAGTAAAAATGTATCTAAGAAACATTAGCTTCCTTAAAATAGTCGTCATTTCGTGAGTTTCTTAAAGCGTATTTTATTTATCTTACAAAAGCTTCTATTCTGCTGTAAAGATTTATAAAATAAAAGATATGATATGTTCGAGATTCATAAGCCATACAATTTAATATTTCGAATTATGGAGGGAAATGACTGAATGAATTCGACTATTAGCGGTTTGCATTTTTTTAGATTTGGTATTTGTAAAAAATGGAACAAAATACTTTTATAGAGGTTCGGAAATTTTTAACTTATCGAGGTTCTTTCTGTATTGCATATTAATAAATTTGTAATATTTGCAATAGGTATAACTAACCAGAGTTCAGGCACGGGCACGTGGCAGCGCGGCTCGGGAGGACAACAGCCACGCGGACCCCGCCCCAACCAACAACTTGCCAGACCGGTACGGGATCCAAAGTGTTATTTTATAATGATACAAAGTGTTATTTTATAATGATACAAAGTGTTATTTTATAATGATACCTGTTGTTGAATTACTACCACCTCCACTTATGACCATTCGTACTTACGACGAAAATAATTTTCATAATTATTTTTCTAAAAAATTTGTTACAAAAATGAGCTAAAAGTTATTTAATTAACCAAATAAAATAATAACATTTAACAATTGAAAGTCAAAAATAAAAGCCATTATATTTGCTTATATAACATTTCAATCATATTATATAGTTTGTTTTTGTATGAAATTCGACTTACTTTGGAAGTTTCGGAACTGAACTTTATCGTAAGTCGATAACTGAACGTATATACTTTTTTTATGATAAGCTTTCATTGTTATAGTGACGCGAATAAGTAAACGGAGAATGATTTATGTTTATTTTTTAGGTTTTTGGTTTAAAAAACCTATAGTATTGTCACACTATACTAAAGAATTTCTGTATTTTATTTTCTACACAATAGATACTAAAATATTTTATTATAATTGAACACAGGACGGATCCAACCAAAACCTAAACCAGAACTCCAACCAGAATCAAAACCAAAACCAGAATCAGAACCAGAACCAAAACCAGAATCAAAATCAGAACCAGAATCAGAGCTGGAACCAGTGGGCCGGCGGCTGGGGAGGATGGGGCAACTGGAATAATCAGAACCAAGGTATGTTTGTGTATTCGTTATTACATGAAGTACTTTGTATAACTTTTTACCTAAGTTACTAAGACTGATATTTTTTAAAAAACGCATATAAATTATAAAATAAATTGAAGCCATCACATAGCCGTGATGGAAAAAAATGAGAATTAAAATAAACATAAAACATACTAAATCTATACATAACTATTTTAATTCACTGTACTCGATCACTATCATTATTGTTACTATATTTATTATATCACTTATTGCTGTCATCCAGCAGGCTGGAACAACTGGAACAACTGGGGCGGATGGGGCAACCAGCAGCAAGGTGGTAACAACCAGGGCGGCAAACAGCAGCAGCAACAGCAACAACAGCAGTGGCCCAACTACACCGCGCAGCAGTGGTACCAGTGGCAGCAGTGGCAGCAGCAGCAACAAGGGTGGCAGGGGGTGAGTGTGCGCTTACTTAACGAACACTGGCATACCTATATCGTCTTGATAAACGAACATTTGTCGTTTGGAAGACCGAAAGTATAAAATAAAAATGTTTATAATTTCGCGGCTATACAAGCTAAGCCCAGATTCGATTAAGACGCAATTTATACGCGTCCCTGGAGAATTAAAATATTTGTTTCGTTTATTTCCAGTACAACCAGCCGCAGCCGCCGCAGCAAGGTGGTAACCAGCAGCAGGGCGGCACCAACGCCGCGGACGCCGCACAGGCCTGGGCACAGTACTACCAGGTCAGTTTCTATGTAAAATATTAAAATAATAAAAACTCTTTCAGACACTTAAGATGTTTAGGTAATATATAGAGAGTGGTGAAATGGTTTTACATTTTTGATATTTTATTAAAGTTACACTGATACTTGAAATTTTAAATATTATTATTTCCCCAAGTTGGAATCAAACCCGCAACCAATAATGTTAGCGTCGTACGTTTGCTGATTGAGCTACGAAGATTTTAAGAACATCTAAATAATGTAAACGTTTTTACAGAACTACGGCGGTGCGAACGCCGGCAACTCGAACTCCAGCAACGCCGCCATTGAAAAGAAGTGACCGGACATCACTCACATTGCTGACACCACTGACACTACTGACAGCGCTCTCGGCGACGGACACCAACTCTACTGACACACTGTTGGAGCGACCTTAGCCTTACCTTACACAGCCTCTTTGTATTTACAACAAGTTAAAGCCCAAAACCATGTTTGTCAGAAATCCAGTATAAAAATATACAGTAATAATAAAATGTCTATATTTATAGATAATTTACTCATCAAAACATATTTAGGTTCTTATCTGCACAGATTATACACACAGCTTAATAGTTTTAAAAATGAAATTATTGACAAACATGTATGGATTTTTGCTTTAACATGTTTTGTATAATATATACTAATAATTTAAAACTAAACTTTTTTATAAATTCTTATTTCATTTTCAAGTGGCTCTTTTTTTTTCGTTTTATATATAATAATATTATTTCTATATATAAATGTTAGGGTCGCTCTAGCACAAACAAACAGTCGTATTTGCCTTTCATTAATTTAACAATAGTTATAACTTTGCTCCCGCAAATATTGGCTGAATATTTTAATAGTGTTTCAGTTCACTAAATTTTTTATAATAGCAATTAGTTAAGATATTAGAGTTTATATTAAAAGTGAGTAACAACGAGGTTTCTAATGTTCTAAATCATATAGAAAATAGTTTTTATATAATCATGTGGATGTATGTTGATAGGTCTTTATCATTTTCCACACATAGTTTGAAGTTTTATTATATATTGATAATTAATAGTTTGACGTTTAGTTTTACTCAAGAGTGCCTCCGCGTGGCGCACAGGATTGTACACTATCAATATATTCATAATTATAATAATAATAAATATATTATAATATAAACGGTTTCCATTTTATGTTTTCATTTTTGTTCTTTTTTTTTTTAATTTTCACCAGAGTGAAATAGTAACGCGCAAACGTCTTTATTGTGACCGTCGTCGTTACGCGTTGTTTTATTCTTTTTTTTTCTCTTTGGGTAAGGATTTTAATTTGTAAGTCTTAGTTTTAGTTAGGTTTCCATCTAACTGTCAAAACGATTAATTAAATCACATAAGGAGATATTTTTGTATTGAATCTGGCACTCGGCACCTCAGCCCCTTGGAACCGGGTCGTTGGTAACCTATGCGTGTAATGTCGTTTGTTCAACAAATATTTGATTTTCATATTATGGGTTTGATAAATTGTAAATAACACGACAAGCAAAACTATACGACTTTGGTTAGATTAGTTGTTGCATTTTGACCGTATTTTCGTAGTAATAAGTAAGTTACGTATGTAACGTATGGAGTGAGTGAGGAAGCGTCGCTTCGTGTGTACAAACTGTTTATTTCATTGCATTGAATGTTTTAAATGAATTAATTTTTTTGATGATTAAATAGTCGTAAGTATGTTGGGTGTTTTATTTGCTTTTTGTCGTTGTTTTGTTTAGTTAGTTGTAGTTGTGTTTTTTTTACAGGGAGTTGATAGCTTAGTATGATTTCAAACAGGCAAGGCGGAAGCGAACTGTAACATGGTCGCCATTTCAGTACAAAGTTATACGAAGTTCTATTAAATACCTCTTAAGGCTATTCAGGTGTACATCATTAACGGCTTGGAATAAATAAATAAGTAAAATTGAATTGTCTCTTTTTAATAATTTAATATTATATTACAAACAGACACTACGAAATAATTCCTATTTACTAATTGCATATATACAGAATATATACCAACAACATTTTATACAATTTTTGTTTGTATGTTCGGTATATGTATATTATTTATAAAAGACTGAAAAAGTATAAATATTTTATGTTTTTTAGCCATTTATTTTTTGTTCCACCGTATTCGAGACATTGCCTTTTGACCCGAGCGATGAAATTAAAATAATATAAATAAAATCATTTCGAAGGTAGGTAGAAATCGAACCCATAACCGACCGCATTTACCACTACGCTAAGACCGGCCTGAATCGTACCTATGATTACTTTTTCATTGAATAGCGGCAGTCGACCAATTACGCTTTCGTTTAATTTTTTTTGTATTATTAACGACTCGGAAACTGAGTCAAAGATTAAATATATATTAGTATAAGTGTTTGGAAACACCTACGTTGTCCCCGGCCATCCACATCTATAACTAAATCTGTTCTTGTCTTACTTTTAAAATAAAACTTACCTGATTCAATTTATTTGTATTTTGCGAAATTCCTTATAGAGGTAAAGTTATGAAATTTCGACCGAACTAAAAATACAGAGAAACAAAGTAAGGAAAGAATTCAAATATTTATGAACAAAAATATCGTCATGTCTCTAAGCAACCCGAAAAAATATATTATTTAAATAGATTATATAGGGTAAAAACCAATGGTACAGGAGTTAATGACAAATTTAATTTTATTGGTGGTATCAACGGTTGGTAGCTTCCAGAGTACGTAAAAGAAATTCTCAGCAAATATCAAGTAAAAATATGAACCTTGAGGAAAAAAAAATCCGCTGATCCGCTTATGACAAGGTGGATATAATATCATGTATTTTGCATGCTTGGGCGACCAGTGCCAGACCAGAAAAAACATAAATTTCTCAACTCAAAGCTTTATCTGATAGATTCTACGTACCTAATATCTATTAATAAAATATAAATTAAAAAAAGATTTTGATACAGTTATGACGTGCATTAGAGTTCTATAATTATTTTTTTTATAAAAGCCATACCAAGATTTTTTTATTTTAAGCTAGCCATAAATGAGAATACCCCGTTATCATATCATCATATTATAAAGGTAAGGAATTTATTTGGTTAAACACTCTTAAATTAGTATCTACTGGTTCAAACTAATAATATATTTAATTGTAAATAGCTTATTATTGAATGCTTTATAAACTGGTATGATTAATAACATTGAATTAATACTGAAATATGTTGCCAAAAAAATGAACAAGTATTTAGTTTTTTTTGTCACAAACAAAGTTGCGGGTTTGCAAGTATTTAAATATTTTTTTTCATCAAAAATAAATAAACGAAATGCTTGTAAGGGAGTAAAAATTTTGAAATATGTATTCACATACATACTCTCTTTGATATAATCAAATTTGTAAGATGATTGTGTATACAGCGCTGTGAATTAAAAAAAACACTTGCTTGTAAGTCAAGATAATCTTTGTCAGTTGATGATATAAATAGAAGATAAATGCTGCCGCCTAACTCACTATGCAGAACCTATCATTAAGTAAATATTTAATTTAATAGTAAAATTTATTTTTTTTTGTTTACGTTTGAGCGACCAGCGTTATATCGATATAGTCCACACGTTATAATCAGCGGATTATCTTTTTCTTCAAGGTATTGGGGAGTTTACCCAATTTAGCAAATATTTAGTTAAGTTGAAAATGTTTACTAAGATTTTTCTTTGATGTACTCTAAACGATATCACCATTGAACACACCCATCGAATCAGAGCGATAATAGACAAAAGCTATATGGTAATATTTTCTGATTCGTCTTACTAAATATCGAAAATTGAATTGAATTTTTGTTATTAAATATGAAAGCTAACTATCGGAAAGAGAAGCTTCTTTTTTTATCCAGAGCCTACTTAAAATGTTTCACTGTAAAATTATGGTACATAAAAAAAACTACAATTATTCTTTGCACATTTTTTTATTTGTTCAAAAATTCTATTGTCAATATATATTTTTATTTGACAATATTGTGAAAAACCCTTTAAATATTACAATTCGATGCGGGGACGACCGCCGTGACGTCATCCCCGCATCGGGCACAATAATAATAGTACGTAACAGTTTTAGCCTAATCTAAATATTAGTTCGTTACAACATCATTCAATAGTACATATATTATTAAAAATAGAGATTTTTACTCCCACTTAGTAACATCGAAATTGATAAATCAACGAGTTTTGGGTAAAATTTTAAGCATTTACGAGTTTAATTCTAAAATAACAATTTTAAAAACGTTTTTAGATTAGAAATGAAGTATTCAAAGTTTAAATATAAACCAATTACGCTATATATTATAAAATGGTCCGTTCCCTATTGCTGATGTTAACTTACAAAAAGCAAATTTATCCAATCGACGACTTGTAAACTAAAAATATAGTTTCAACATTTGAAGCATAAAGTACTTCAGTGCATGTTGATAACATCTAAAACTAATAAAAACATAAATCCCTATTAAAAAGTAAATGCAAACATCAAAACATATTCTAAAAGTATACACAAAGTGAATGACAAAAATATTTTGTACGTTCATTAGAAATAAAAGAAAATATTTTTATCACTCCATTGCAACTAAATCTAATAATATTCTTAGTTATTATATTTTAAACAAATTATAACTAAGTGTGACGTTTTAAGTGTTCATCTTACCAAAAAATGCCGATGAGACGACATCCATTTTTAATATTCCTAACAAAATCTTTACTTTTATAAGTATAATTAAAAACTCGTTTTAAAACAAAAACACATACTGATGTTACTTTTTAACTCTAAACACATCCATACTTCCAATCAAATCAGAAAGATAACTTATATACACAGGTCATCGACCGTTTGAAGGCCATTTAGGCGGTAAATGTGTTAAGTTTTACATCGATTATAAAAAAAATTCAGTAAACAATCATTAGACGCTGTAAAGTAAAGTAAAATACAAATCTTTGGTTAACAACTGACCTAATTTCAATTTAATCTCGTTAATCGTCTTTAACTAGACATTATATACGTTACCATGTCGACAGTCATACAGTAAACAAAATGGCGTTAAGTTCGTTTAAAATAGTTTCATTTAATTTTTTTTTATGTTCATGAAAAAATAATTGTTTATTATTATTTTATTATTATCAATTTACATATTTTTAAATTATGGTTATATAACTTTAGTAATCATTAAATTCTCTTCATTGTTGTTTATACATATTTAGATATACTTCCTTATCATGAGATAACATGTCTTGGTCAGTTGTGATTAAAAATAATTAATAGAAACAAAATAAAAAGGCAAAAGTATAATAAGTAAAAGCCAGTGTAAAATATAGAAATTTCATCATATCCATAGAATACAATTTCAAAAAATTGAAAAAGAAATCTCAAATTTTCTTTATAATGAAAAGAAGATTTTACTACTTTTATAAAATTAATGTAATAATAAAAAAATATAGATAAAAAATCTAAAGCGTACCACAAACTACTTTTCAATTAATTATACTATACACTAGTTAAAATATAAAACGCTATTATATTAGAACTGTGGCGTAACCTGGCACATCATGTAAGAATTTATTTAAATGGAAAATATCATATATGTCTAACAATATATAAGAAAACTAAGAACTAATTTTCGATCAAAACGTGAAAAAAAGACATTCGCAATTTTTTTACAAACTATTATTCCATAAATGTATCCGATACTTGAGATTTGACGTTTTTCATTTAGACAACACGAAAAAATTGAGGCCCGTTTTATTTTTTCTAAATTATAATAAAGTAATCAGATAAAGATCTTTAGTTTTAAGTGTTAAATATTAATATTTTTTTTTTAAATTTTAACGCAATGTTTCTATTTGAAAAACGTCCTTCGAAAAAAATCTTTGGCGCATTGTCAAATGAATAACAATAAAAATCTATTAAATATATAATTGTACTCTAAAACTAATTTATTTATAATTCGTGGATGAAACCTTAATGTAAGTAAAATATTATTTCTGGATGATTGGCTATTAGGAAGAATCAACTTGCATACAAACTAGTAATACTAATATTATTTCTAAATATTTTATTTGTAGTTGAAACAGATGTGGCTAATTTAAATAAATACCTAGAACTGACATAAATTTCAAAATTACAAAAAAAAGAATACTTTTCATCTCCGATCTTTGCTCTTCTGTGTATTAAAGAATAAAAAGACAATGTGAAATTCAAAAAAGGCGTTAAATATTTTAATTTGATATTTTATTTTATTTATATAGAAATAATAATTATTTTAGAAGTTTTTTTTACATATTTTGATAAAGAAGACTCATATTTTGTGGTATCTAGCATCTTACTTAATAAATGTCTAATCTTAAATAATTAAGGTATACATTTAATTACAATTCAACCGCTACTGTCATGGCACTTTAGTTTATCAAGAATTTCTTACAACGACTGCACTTAACACGACATATACATATTAATATTATCAAAATAAACAAATAAATTTAGTTTTGAGTTTTAACTAAAAACATGTAAGATTGAAGGTGATATATTGAAAAATTATATTTTTTTAAAAAAATCTCAAATCATTTCAAACTAACTTAATTGGGATTTCTTTTTATAACGGTAATTTAAATCAGTGTTTTATTAGAATTCTCTATAGAAATCAATTATTTACAAAAATCATGAGTTTTAATCACTTATACACTTTTATCCTTGTATGGCTTTAACTATCAGAAGAGAAATAAACATATCTATGTACGAAATAATGAAAAAATCCAAAGAAAAAGTTAAATAGGAGTTAGAAATACAGAAATAGCATAGTATTGTACAATAATCACAATAAATTGCATAATAATATTGTTTTTTTTTTAATTTATTGTTAAAAGGCAAATTTATCCTTGGACAAGAATTACAACACACCATGACCACTCATCTATTGGATAATTCACAACGGACGGAACCCTAAAACTACGTATAAATTACCCTAAATGAATGGATTTAATTTTGAAAATTTATTATAATTTTATTAAGAGGGTTATTTATATAATGATAAATGTAATACATATATATTTTATTAATATTAAACTAATTATATATTATGTATGTATTTTTAATAAAAATGAAAACACATGTAAAAGTACTAGTTACTTAAATGGCTGTTTGTTAAATGGCTACGTGTTTCTGAAATTAAAAAACGAAAGTAGCATAAGACGTCATTGTCATTTAGTTTTTTTTTATTAAAATAACTGATACAACCTAGTTAATACGAACAATGACGAAAGTAGTTAATACGAACGGAAAGTAAAAACCAGAACGACAGACGTTATTAATAATTTCAATAAAACTGTAAACATGCAAAAAAAACAGCTTTTTAAATATTATTTATATTAATCGATGAAGCGATATGAACGTCCCTCATTTCATAAGGTACTATGTGTGTAGCGTTAGCAAAAATGCAAATTCTATTTAAATTTAGGAACTTGGAAAATCACTTTTTTGAGCAGTCGTTTTTTTAGCTATTAAATTAATACTTACTGAAGGGTGGGTGTGTTACAAAATGGATGGTACGACATTACATTTAAATGTAAAGCCTATATTTAAATATTATTTAATATCTTTGCAAAATTATTAAAATATTTCATCGCAAAGCTCGCGTGTCCGAATAAATTATTCGAAAATTGTTATCATGTAAAATTGTGTTTACAAAAATTAATTCCATTGCACTTGTTTGTTACTCAGACACAATTCATAATATTTTTCCCTTATAACAAGTTATGTTTCGAAACTTGCAACACTCGTCAACGGGATTAACTTGTAGTGTTGCCAGAATGTGGAAATATTTTTGTATTGCTATACATAATTCTACAGAAATTATCTAGAAACTTTTTTATACACAATACATATAATTTTGAATATTGAACAAACTAGCAGGCATAGAATATAATATATTCAGCCTACCTATATTATCATCTACTTAGTATATAACTGTGTATATTAACAATAGTGTTACAACACGACTAAATGTTTAATTTAACACACGTTACATTTCGTTGTAGTTCACAATATTTGCACCTGGCAACTCTACACAAAGTATCGACAATGCGCCAAAATGAGTCAACTATGTTTAACACTAAACGTTACACACAACACGTTATTTTCGGCGTCTGCATTTTCGCAGGTTCTCGTCTGAAGACAAAAAATAATTAATTAACGGAATTTATAATACAAAAGGTTTAATTGAAGTTATTTCAAAAGTCGACGTTGTAAAGATGTACGAGTACTTCCACACATATGGAAACACACACACCATTATAAAATTATCTCTACATCACTCCTCCGTAACGTTTGTACTGTCATAATGGCGTCTCCACACAGCACATTATACCTTACAATATTGTAATGGTATGTCCACACTGGCGTGTCAATTTAGTGCACCTAGCGCAAGTATTGTCATTAAGATATGTTCACACTGCACGCTTAACAATGTTAAAATGGTATCTCGACACTGGCGTGTCATGGCGGCGGTCGTAGGAAGTGTAATGCCATAAAAGTGTTTCTAAACTATATATGATACCTTACGACATTATAACAGTATCTCTAAAAAGAATTCCATTTCCATAAGTAAAGAACTGAATTGTCATAAAGCTATCTACTCACGCTGCTATTGCGCGTGGTGCGCGGTGGGCGTGGTGGGGGAGGGCGTGGCGGGCGAGGACGAGCGCGAGTGCGCCGCCAGCGAGTGCTGCAGGGCCGCCGGGGTCAGCCACTCTCTGTGCGAAATGCGAACTAATAAATAAGGCTACACGTATTAAAATCAGTGACCAATAAATAACTTATATTGAATTTTTCAATTAAAAAAGTAGATGTCCTAATTCAAGCATTTTTGGCTTAGCTAATATTTCAAACGTAACTTTTATGAATCTTTCTATCTTGTACAAGGTGGTAACAAGCAAATAAGAATTTCGGCGCAACCAGATATAGAACGCCTACATAGTACATAGCATTTAGAGCGCTTGGATGAATTATGAGAGGCATGGGTTAAAGTTTTTATAAGTTTTCATATAAAACTTCAAACAACACAAAAATGAAATAATTAAAATCAATAAACAAAACAAAATACTAACACATAAGAACAAGGTGTACACTCACTTGGGCAGGCAGCGCTGCAGGAACGGCACGCACGAGCTCACGTACGCGAGGCGGTTCACCCACGCCGGGATGTCGCGGTCGCATAGCGCCTGCCATGTACATACATTTACTTAGCTTTGTAAAAAAGATTGACTGCTTTCCGCCCGAAATCCAGACATTACGCGTTGAGTGGTGAAATCAAAACCACGCTTTTTATTATCGGAATGAAAAATAAAAAAAAATTGCAATATAATTGCTCCTCCGAGTGAAAACCGAATCCACAACCAATTGCGTTTACAGTTAGATGCTATCCCATAGAGCCATGATGGCCTCAAAGAACACCTTGTTTTTATTTCTCATAGCAGTTTAATAAGAGAAGATCCAATGTCAAGAAGTTCCGTTTTCTGAGTCGTTCGTAACAAGTGGAAAAACTAAAGAAGGCAAAAGCGCTGTGCAATGTCTATTTTAATTTCATTCTCAGCTTACCAGAGTGGAGAAATGAGAATACAATTTAAATATAATTCCAGCGAGTGGGAATCCGAAACCAATCACATTTACATCCAGAGGCTTGTTCCAATGCACCACGATGGCCTCAATGTGTAAGGTAAAATTTGTAAAATAATTATTTTAATAATTTAATGCCATTGCGTTTATTTTAAAAATTGACATCACCTAATCTTCATATTGACTTTACGTATAAATAGATAACATATTAGATAGAAGATATTCACAAATTTGATACACCTCCGGACCGCAGAGTTTTTGTATATATAGGGGTCGATAGGCGTTTTGTTCGTGTTAATTATTATATTGATGTCCGTTTCCAACAATAATGCAAACAAAGGATTTATGTATAAATGATATGCACTTTCAAATTGATGTATTAAATCATTTTCAATGAATAACATCATATATTTATTTGTGTAAAAAAATAAAAATGAAAATAGTTATAGTAACAGAAATGGCGTAATTGAATATCATTTGAAAATATGTTTTTTACATATTTTCACAATAAAATTATATTCGGTTAAAAGCGTGAAGATGCTTTTTTTAGCTTCACGCTTTTATTCCGCATAGCAGGGTAGACGGAAAGTATCTAGTGTCAAGACACTCTGTATTTCGCTTCGAGACATTGCGTGTTAAGTGCTTTTTATGCAATAAAAATTTATTTGTTAAAATCACTCACCAAACAAAATGCTGATGTGAAATGATTACAATTATTGTTCATAAGGTGGTATCTGAAATTATAAAAAAAAAACAGATATAATGTCTGTGTATAAAAGAAACAAACTCAAAACATTAAAATTATATTATTATACTGTTTATTTCCTTAAAAATATATTTGAAAACATAATTTTAAAGATCATTTACTGTTATTTAAAAAACTTTCCTTGTTAATTAAATCATAATTTACATTTTAAATTAAATTATTTAAAACGGTTCGTATATTTTGGTATTCGATAACACATTTTTGAACGATCGACGTTTCAAAAACTGTAGTAGTCCCGTAGTTACAGAGCTAGACTGAGGTGGCATTTGTCTGTCAGTTGATATAAAAATAAATTATATCAATCTACTGTCATCTGTTTCAAATCGCCTCGCGTACTGCTCTGGATTCTTGGAAATGAGATGACTATATCTTTGTCTTTGGTATGGCAAATTTAAGGTCTTACATTTAAGTTTTTTTCAAAAATATATTTTCATACCGAATACCCAAATAAACGCGATCGATCCGTTTAAAATAATTTCATCAAATATGTGTAAAAATCGCAAAAATCAAAGTACTTAATACGTAATAAATCATGTTTATATGTATACAAACCTGTCACCGCGGAACTGCTTGCCTAATTCTGTGACCAGTCGCCTCACTTCCTCTTCGCTGAAGTCCGTGTATCCTATTTGCACACTTTGTCTGTATAAAAAAAACAAACTAATATTTATATTTAATCAATATACAAATAAACTAATAACTTATTTTACCTTAGTATTATACTTCCAGGCCACTGTGGCGCAGTGCACACCGTCTGACAGTCAAAAGTTCGACTTCCACTCGGAGGAATACTTATGTAAATATGCTTTAGTAAGACAAAGCACAGTGTTGAGTTCGCCACTCAAGAAGTTCATAAATAAGAAAGTGATATTAATTTAAAGTATGGTTTAACGAATTATTTAAATTGCTACAAAACAACTGGCTTCTTATTGGGTTTCAACATAAACAATTTTATCGAATTATTGAAAACGATTTTCTCGCGTCAACGAAGTCGAGGATACAACAAATCATATCATAAACTGAGTTAAACAATGAACAAAAAAAAAACCCTACAAACCTGAACCGAAACTGCTCGCCTAACTCCCGTTCGTCGCGCGGCGTGATCTCGAACACTCCTGTAAACGCGTACGGGTGTCCGCCGTACGCCCACTCCGACCCGTGCACCTGCACTCCACTGTGGAATACACCCACACCCGCGCCTGCTGTGTACCTTGAGGAGGAATTAGGTAATTCAAATTATATCGTCTAAATCAAAACCTGATTAGTTGGGGATGGGAAAAAAATATGTTTATTTATTTCACGCTTTATACCACATAGCAGGGTAATCAAAGATTTCGTTGACTGCTTTCCGTCTGAGTGAGAGAGATTGCGTGTTGACTGGTGAACTCAACGCTCATTTTGTTCGAGTAGAGTGGAGAAATGAAAAGAAACTTCATTTATTATAAATCCTCCGAGTGAAAATCGAACCAACTACCTAACGCGTTTAAAGTCAGATTCAGTCAGCCTTAATATACTTCATTTACTCTGTTAAAATAAGGCACAGAGTTCAGTTTCGTCACTCAAAATGGAATATTTTAATTTAGGGAATTTCGTTTTGACTTTGTATTTTGAACAGAATGTATTGTTATTAAATATCACAGTGACTATCAATGAAGCTGCAAAAAAAGAAACTTAAATAAATTAAATCTTTCAATAATTTTTTGCAAATAAAATCATTTTAAAATTTCAGTTTCTATTTTTAAAGTTTAAAAATATCTTATCGTCATCCTGGAAGAACTTTTCCACGCAATGTAAATATTTTATTGGAGTCGGATATCCGGACACGTGTTTAATTCTTAAGCATATTATATATATATATATATATATATATATATATATATATATATATATATATATATCGTTAGTATATATATAATGGTTTTTATCAAAAAAAACCTTTTAACGCAACACGCACCGTCTTCTACTTTCCACCCCTACAATGGTGAAACTTAACGACACTATATCTCAACAGAATGCGGAAAGGCCAAACATTTTTAAACATAAACGTTTCCCCGAGGTCTAACCGAGAAACGTCGTAAATTGCATGTGCGAGTCGAGAAAATTTAAAAATGTATTTTTATTTGTAAAATATATTTGTATTTGTATAGCAACAGTATATAAAACTATTATATTTATTAAAAAATATTGTTTTTGCTTTTGCAATCACCGCTGGGTTACGCAAAGCTGGTTTATTCCTAATAATAGGAAAAATACTGTATCAAGGTAAATTATTGCTATATTCAAATGGAAAAATATCACGTTTCCTATTCGTAATTATGTTGATGAAATTCAATACTAGGGAGAGGCAATATAACATTCAAATTGTTTTTATTTAATGAGTTATTATTAATTACTTATGGTTAAAACTACAGCAATTACGAATAAGATCATAGTAACTTAGTTAATATTATTCAAAGAAGTATTAAGGTTATCAGTAAGTAAGTAGGTCGTAAGTTACTTACTATACTTTTAGCTTATAAATCAATAATAATTCGATTAATTATTTAATTTGAACATTTAAAAAAAATTGTTTATTATGTCACGAATGAATGTCAGCTGAGCTTTTTTTAAACTGAAACTTGTTTCTAGACAGACGGTTGGCGGAAAATAATGTTGCCTTATATTTAAATAAAATAAATAAGAAACTAAACAACAATATATATATTAACCGTTCACCGTTTTAATCATCGTCGTATTTTTTAATATTAACTGGTAACTCCGTGTACACATAAACGCTTTGTCGCGTGCGTAATTCTAATACATTACAATAAAAAATATTGCTTTACTGAACTTCTTCATCATTAAAACTTTTACTATGCCAAATGTCATGTTTCCTTGTTTTGTATAAAAAATTATTGTATCAAAATTATTTTTATATAAAAAAGGGTTCGAAGTCTTCTCCTAAAGTATTAAAATTTATTAATACGATTCAAAATCTTTGATTGAAAATTACGATTCAAAACCCTAAAATTTTATGCACTACCGACTGCGTCCGTCCTTTTACTTCCTTATTATTATTTATTTTCCATTTACATATAATTATAATCGTCTACATAGAACTAAAGATTTATATTTAAGTTTAAGCGAATTCTTGATACATTTATATAAATTATTTTTCATATTGAACATATAAAATTAAATTATTACAGTTATTATTTCATTGATTTAACTTATTTAATAGCTTCAAGCTTTTATCTCGCAAAGCAGGGTTAGCAGAAAATACCCAATGTCAAGTCACTACGTACTTCGATACCACCAAAGTCGAGAGATTGCGTGTGGAGTGGTGGAACTCAACGACGCACTTTG
This sequence comes from Dryadula phaetusa, assembly GCA_032432895.1. Taxonomy (NCBI): domain Eukaryota; kingdom Metazoa; phylum Arthropoda; class Insecta; order Lepidoptera; family Nymphalidae; genus Dryadula; species Dryadula phaetusa. The sequence goes on from JAOYRS010000081.1 coordinate 3,182,428, forward strand.
TCTTACCAGAGCGAGGAAATGAAAATAATTTTAAATATAATCACTCCCCCGAGTGGGAATCAAACCCATAATCGATCGCGATTACAGTCCGACGCTGTCATACTGCGCCAAAACTGGCCTATGAAATAAATTAGATAATCACTTAACATTTTCTTAGTAATTATCATAAATATATTGCGCTACTTTTAATTTAAATGTGTTAAATGAGTTAAAAAAATTTATACCTAACGATATTTTATTTCAAAATAGCACCCTCTTAAAGTTATCATTTTTTTACCGTACTTAGTCCTTGTCCTAGCTAACACCAATAAACTAGCTCGACATTAGCACTGATATCTTGAATATTATGAAATTATACATGGTGTGTTTTGTTTTAAGAGTGTTTTTTTTAGTAAACATACAAATATTGTAAACGTACAAGTAGCGAATAGTCATTATCTTTGTGTCTTCATAGATTATTTTGGGATAAGAACTAAACAATGCATTATAAAATATATAATTATTTTATTATGTGTAACAAGATTGTGAAAAGTAGTAAGTAGGGTTGCCTCAAACATAAAAAAATAATTTTGAAATGTTATTCTACATATGGGATAAGATTTCACTTCAAAATCGTATAAAGAGTGTCGGGTTCGAATCCATCTGCAGTCAAAATCTTATACTTTTTATTTAACAAATAAAATATTACATCTAAGCTTATCCATCCATATCCATTTTTGGGTTGATAAAAAATAACAATTGGAATTTAAACTTGATGCAAATCTACATGGTAAGTAACAAAGACTATATTTTATCACTTTAAGTCTCTTTAATATTTTTTCTAATTTCTGTAAGTAAAAACAACTATATATATTATAGTTTAACAGTAAATATTTCAATTAAAACAGCAAATATTTAAATTACTACTAAAAAAACAATAGTATCTATATAATTAACTAAGAATTATTACAATATCTTTGCTAATATATTTTCCATTACCTAACCGATTGTTATCTTTTATATGTTTTGGTAATCTTTATTTGAATATTACCGATATTATAAAACTCAATCAGGCATCACTTTTTGATATGAAAGCGACTATATTTTTTTTCAGCAGCCTGATTAGATTAAGTGCAATTTTGAGTTACGCCACCAAGTGCCAACCTGCGAAGTCTTTAAAATTAGCTCAAAATAGAGAATGTCTTGAATTAAGACCACCTTCTTTTAGTTTATTGATTCTCTTTAAGTACTATTATATAGTACATAAAGAGATATGAGAGGTTTTCAAACAAAATGATATATAAGTTGCATATAAGTTCGTCGTATGTTCCAATCAATTCTCACTCGAAGAATAATGATATTTAAAGTATCATTTCTTAGCTCTGTCAAAACAAAACAGGTAGAGTTCCAGCACTTAAAACGAAATGTTTTGAATTCGGGTAGAAATCGGCTTACGGAGTGTCCTTACACAAGATTCATTCTAATCCTCCTGTACGAGATAAGACGTGAGCAAAAGTGCAATGATAAATGTATCAAGAGTAACTAAGAAAGTAATAAGTAAAGAATATTTAATTCCAAAAGTCATCGCTGTCTAACAGCCCTATAGGTTAGCTATTCCCTACTGCAGTTGCATTTATATTCCGGTGCTACCATACAGTGGCACGTGCCACGCGTGCCCTATTTACTGTTACAACGCATTTACTGATACGGTTTCAATCGAGACCCACGATTTACAGTGTGTTTCAAAATATGTTATATACTTACTCACTAAATAATTAAATAAGTTTTTAAACTTTACATTAAACTATTATAAAATATTATTAGGATATGAATTGTAACAAATGTATAAGAATTTCAACCCAACCGGATGGGGAACGCGTTACGTAGCGGTAAGAGCGCTTGGACGGCTTCCGTTATCCATCGGGTTATATTTTGTATTTTATTTCGTAACTTTGAAATTTTATAAAAAAAGTTTTTATATAAATAACATTAACCAAATCAATTCCAACGTATAAAGCATTGCTTTCAGGATGTACTAAATATTTTTGGCTGACAATATTTATTTTTCCGCCGCCAACGTCGGCTTACCTATATAAAACTTTACTCTCTGCCGCAATTGTTCATATGTTTAGATTTATAAAAGTTATCAGTAGAATATACTTATTAAAATATTATGTATTTGAATTATTTGCCTTTGAAAACATAATTTTTGTATATTTTAGTTAGAATATATTAAAATCATCCATGCCCGCGACTTTGAACGCTTGTAATTTATCATCTCCGAATCTCTTTTTTATAATTATAAAACAAAAGTAGCCTATTCTAAGTACTTTATTCCTTACTACATCAACTGAAAACCAGTGAAAGTGACGGCAAAAATTGTAAAAAAAAAGTTTTGAAATACATATGAATTTAGTAAAAACCGTAATTTTAATATTACAAAACTCAAGTATCTGACTTGAATTTTAACAACACATTATCTTGAACAAGCAACGCTTGTCGTGTTGTAGTTAAACTATTTATAATACGCGAGACATCAGTCAAGTAATTAAGGCAATGAGGCTAGTTAGTTCCGTTAACGAGTAATATTGCTCTCGACATAACCGCTGTTAACGCTTACATCGATAAAGGACACTTATGTTACAACATGACGTCATTTGTTATCAGCTTTTTGTATTATATTTTGTTTTTCTTTTTATTTTTTAAATATGTATTTTTAACAATGACTGTAAATATGTATTTTTAATAAAATTTAAGGTTAAAAATCGTTTATTTATAAAAACTTAATAGCGTGTTTACGTAACGCTTTATCCCGCATAGTAGTTAGCGACAACTTAGTGTCAAGATACTCTGTTAACTGCTTTCCGTCTGGATGCGAAACATTGCGTACTGAACGGCGAAACCAATCCACTTTGTGTTACTAGAAACACTAGTAAATATTTTTTTTTAAATACAGTCCCTCGAGTGGGAATCTAACCCACAACCAATCACGTTAACAGTGAAACGATGTCCCACTGTGTCATACTTGATATATTTTGTTAAGGAAATGAATTTTTTTATAAGATGTATTTTAAATATACGAAAAAAACCTAAACCTGACGTAAATACAACGTTTAACCTTATAATATAATATAGTTTTTTAATTCACTTATCTCTTGTACACTCCATTGTATATTTTCAGTGAATTTAATAAATTATTTATGCATACAATTAATAATTTAATTTATAGCGTGTTCATAGAAAATAAATGCATTAATTGTGCGATATAATGCGTTATTACTAATTGATTTTACAATATATCATTTAATTAAAATTATAAATATACAAACAATTGTGTCATGAGTAGGACAAATTAACAATTACTGATAAAAGATCGTGAGGAAACTCCGTAAAACTCCGGGAAAGAGTTTGTATAAATATATATAAATAAGTAAAGTAGTAAAAAATAAATGCGTTATTAGTAACACCTACCCTCCTTTTTTTGCTTAATGAGGCACTATTTAAAGTTGTAGTTTACTTATCGTCTTTCGAATAGGTTGTGTTATTATATTTCTTTTGTGTATTTAACATGTTACCCAAAATCTTTTTACCCCTTTTTACGAAAATAACGCAAACTGAAGAATATGGAATTTTGCAGTTATAGTAGTAGTTTATATAGAGAAGGAGCGCCCTAATGCTAATATTTTTTATTAAATAATGTATAAAAATATACTAAATTAAACAATATATTGTTTATTTAAGTTACTAAGACTTATTTATATATTACTTATTTATATATTAATATTTAATGGATAAAATGACATTTTAATTCCCTCGTGGTTTTTAAGTCCAATATGGCTTGTCTGATCATTGCACGTTCCTATACAAACAAACGTAATAAAAACAAAATAATAAATAAACTACGATACTTACTTAAGAACTTATTTGTTACTATTATATTGCAATTACACAAAATACTCCTACAACAACACAAAACATTAAAATTTTCCAAAAGTTTTTCTATTTTTTTTAGCTTCACGCTTTTGTCCCATATAGCAGGGAAGACAGAAAGTATCTAGTATCAAGACACTCCATAGTTTGCTTTCCATCGAAATTGAGATATTACGTATCGTGAGGAGCGGAACTCAACACTTCACTTTGTCGTAAAAATATTTTTATGTTGTCGATTAGAAATATTTATTTTTTTAAGTATTCAACGAGAGTCGAGAAATTAATTTTGTATCGAGTCTACCTTTGATGAAATTATTAATATAGATTTCACGAAATACAAGTGTTTTTGCGTAAATCTTAGAAGTAAATACTTTATTGGTCTTTTACGTACATATTATGCCTTTTTCCTCTATAGTTTCAGTTCTCGATTTTGCGGTATAGCAAGTATACGAGTTGGTTGTATTCAATACGTATCGAATATTGCTTTCACCGTGTATAGTGGATCAATACATTGTTCATTGTGACATTTCCTACTTATACCTTCCTTTTATTTATATATTTCTTATTGTAGAATTTATACAAATACGCACAAAAGTCGGGCCTAACACTAAAAAGCACTTTCTTTTGGTCAAGTCATGTGGGAGAATTGAGTAGGTGCATAAATTAATAATAATTCTATAAAAAACAAAAACCATAAAACAATATATAAAATAAACACTTATAAACAAATATCTATATACACATACTTATAAGGCATACCGATTTTCTTTTTAGCTTCACGCTTTTATCCCGCATAGCAGTATACACAGAAAGTAATTAATGCCAAGACAGTCCTTACTTCGTTTTCACCGAATTCGAGACATTTCGTGTTGAGTGGTGTAACTTAACGCCACTTTGCCTTACCAGAGCGAGGAAATAAAAATGTTTTTAAATATAACCCCGAATAGCAATCCAGCCCACCACCGATCGCGTTTACAGTCAGACGCTGTCCCACCGCGCCACGACCAATCTCTATATAATAGATAGATATTTAAATATTCTTTTAAGCATATTACGATATAAGAAAATTTTAGTAATTTGGATTATTTTTTATTTATAAGCCACAGACTTAGTGTAACACCATGTTAATGCGAGACATATTATGACATTATAAAATAACTTACGAACAAAACAATACTGTTCACAAATTTCTCTAACTGTATTTCATTTAAATAAACATATTTTATTTTTAAAACATTTTTGAAAAAACGTATAAAAATTTGAACACAGCGGGATTCGAACCCGCGCTTCTTGGATACCGTTCGAATCCCGCTGCGTTCAAATTTTTATACGTTTTTTCAAAAATGTTTTCTAATCCTAAGTGTGGAATAACACTTTAAAAATAGTAAATATTTTATTTTTATTTTAAAGCCAATATCTACATAATAATTTATTACAAATTCAATAATTAATAAAATAAATACACATTACACATATACGTTGCTAATAAATACGCACGCATATGTTGCTAAGGCAACGTGTACGTTTAAACGGGACTAAATACGTGATAAACGATTATTAAAGTATTATACAGTATACCTACGATATGAATTGAATCATATTATTAATAATGCCTAGATGGCACCGCGATTAGTCTAAATACAAATATATAAAATTGGAGGGTCTGTTTGTAATGCTAAAATAAACGCCTTTTATTGAGTGCTTATGTATGTATGCACGGTACTTATACCAAAGTAGTATTTTCGGGTAACCTCTAGAGCGGCTGTGCCGATGTTGATGGAAATGTCACTGACGGATAGCATATGTAATAAGGAGTAACTAAGACTACTTTAGGTTTAGAATTATATAATAATGATCCAGAAATGTTAAATTCTATAAAAGAAGTCGCGGGCACAGCTTGTTAGATAATAATTGCACAAGGAAGCTGAGTCAAACGTGTAAATCCCTCTTCAGTAAAGAGGATAATAGTTTGAAGGATTTTTCTGACTCAGTAGTATATTAAAATGTTACATTTTACACGCTATTTGATCAAATTGGGACAGTCGAACACCATATTTGATGCCGGTCGTGGCGTGGTTGCGATCGGTTGTGAGTTCGATTCCCGCTAGAGGGAATAATTATATTTAATTATTTTCATTTGGTATTTATTTAATTATTTTCATGTTTTGGTAATACAATGAGAGGCATTGAGTTCCGCTACTTAACCAGCAATGTCTCGAATTCGACGGAAAGTGGAGTACGGAGTGTCTTGACATCAGGTACTCCCTTCAAGGTAGACCCTTGTTATGCGTAGGATAAAACAAAATTTATATATTTTAGATTCACGCGAATTTAAAATTTATAAATTTTGTATGGGAAATCCATATAATTTTGGTTTGGTATTTTGTCCAAGTCATTTTTGTAGGTAAGTGGGGGTCATTTCTAAGAACAAAGTTGTGGATTCGAACAGTCTTTACATTTTATATTCGCAATAGATAGATATGTTCAACAATTTCTAGTAGGTTCGATCATTCTACATGTTTTTACTTTTTTAAGATGTTATTTTCATATCGCTGCTCTGATTAAATAAACCAGGACGTTAATTTATAATAGCCATTTAATACGTAACATTTCAAATTATGGCGGGCACTAGACAACGGAGTGCTTTGACACTAAGTAAACTAACTAAAAAATATGTATATAGAATATAAGACTTACCAATTCGTCCAATACATGTCGTAAACATTTAACACTACCGGCGCCTGGCCCGGTCGCGGGGGCCGAGGCTCGTTCCGCCGCGGCAGCAGCGACATGCACGACGGGAACATCGTGCAAATGCCGCACGACTGCAATGAGAAATTTAAATTTTATAATGAAAGTTTATATTAATTAAAATTAAGAAAAAAAAAGTATATACAAGTTGATTTTAACAAGGTATTCGTCATTTTATAAGCAAGCGCTTATCTGCCATTCATGTTGAGATCTTTTATTATGGCGTGCCATAATAAGCAGGTTAAGCCCTTTCATTTTAACACGGGTAACATTTAAATGGCTAAATTTGATTAAAATCAAACAAATATCGGGACTGTGATAAAAAAGCGTGTAATTAATATGGCTGGAATTAACAATTGCGCAGGTAGGTCTATAAATTTTTTGCGTTACGGTTAAATATTTATTTAAATCTAGATTATTGTTATGTATAATTACTTAGCATTTAAATGTAAGACCACAGGGCGGTAACGATCAAAGAAATAAAATAACAAAGACACCTCATAAAATTAAGCTTATCTACAACTTTCGCCCTTCAAAGGGAAAAGAAAGAAAAAAGAAATACTAAATCATAAAGAAAATGTGTCCAACAAGGGCGAACTGTTCTTGACTATATTGCAAAGCATTTTGAACTTTATTGCATAGGCACAACAGATCTGAATTGAAAGGCAAATGGATACAGCTGGCTAACTAACGTTTATACCTAATTTACAATTAAAATGAACTAACTACCTCATTTACATGTACCCGCGATTGTTTCTTTTGTTTAACATGATCATTTCACTGGTTATAATACAGTGATTTAAACATTAGTGAAAGACATGTTTGCATATGTTATATTAATATTTGTTATTTTTTAATTCGATGCCGGACAAATCTTCATATTTTTGATTAGATTTTATATAAACTAACAAATAATTTCTTTTTTTTTTTAGTTTCACGCTTTTTATCCCGCATAGCACGGTAGACAGAAAGTACCTAGGTACTTTCAAGACAAGGCACTCCGTACTTCGCTTTTCCACTGAATTCAAGACATTGCGTGTTGAGTGGTGGAACTCAACGATGCACTTTGTGTTACCGGAGCGAGGAAGTAAAAATAATTTAAATATTATCACACCCCTAAATGGTGATCGAACCCACAACCGATCGCGTTTACAGTCAGACGCTGTCCGACTGCGCCACGACCAGTCTATAATAATAATTTCATGTTTCGGTGATAATAAAGATATATAAAGTTTCAAATTCTAGCGAGAATGAGAACGAAGTGTCTTATCTGACACTTTGCTCTCCCTGACTACCACGCTACGCAGGATAAAATACGAAGCTATAAACAAAAATATTATTAAATTAATAACTAAGTTATTAAATTAATAACTAAGTATGTACTTTAACTTTTCAAAGCCGGGTATATTCTGCCTTAGTTAGGAAAACTTTTGAAAAAGCTTCCTGTAGCGTTGAGATTAAAATGAGCCAAGTTGCTTCAAAGCATGACATGCCCACATTCGTGGCTTTTAAACAAAGCCTATTAACTCTAATACTTCCAACAATTCCACAACTTCTTAACCAAATTTTCCCAAAAATTTACAAGCAAACCATTTTTGTAAACCACAATTTTGTGAAAAGAATCCTAATAATATATATCACGTCTGTTTGTCTAACTGTATTCCATAACTCTATTCTATGACAAAGATTCTTATAAAATATATAATGGTTAGGTTTTTGTCTTAAATATATATTTTTAATAAATAATAATTAAGAAAAATCAATAAATAATAAGTTTTGTATTTCTTCACAGTATTGTCCCTTAAAGTCCCTTTAATTGACGACTGGTTGGGGTGTATAAAAACATTTAATCCGCCATTTTGTTATGTTGGCCATTTTAGATAAACAATGACAATCAACAGCTAGTTATATAAAATCGTATTGTCATCAACTTGACACTTGTACAACTTTCAATAATTTAAGTTGCAAGATTTGACCTACACTAACAAACCAACACGGCAAGTCAAATAGAAGCATGTAAAAACACGACATACTACACATTAAATGTATGTACGACTTTTATTTATCTTAATAAAAATGAATCTAATGCTTATTTACTTCTAAAACAATTAGTTCCAGGAGTTTCTTTTCATTTATCGATTGCGCGACTATGGCAATTGTAAAAAGTAGTCGAAGGTTTATATAAACTTTATAGTGAAAAAACATATAACCATAGTGAATCTAGTCATTAATAAAAGATTTTTTTTAGGAACAGATACTAACATACTCATTTCTACTGCTTTAATATTTTCTTGTACAGATTTTGCTCGTACGTATTGCATGAAGCGTATAGGTAACACCAACTTTCTTACAAAAAATATTTGTGACAGTTAAATAGGACTAACATTTCTATTTTAGTATGTAGTTTTATAATGGGTCCCTATTTTTATTTGGCACATGTTGTTTCAAAAGGGTTCTCGATTTTATAATGTTATAAGTTAGCATTATTCTTTTATCCCGCATAGCATTGTAAACAGAAAGTATCTAGACACTCCTTACTTCACATTCCACCGAGACATCGCGTGTTGAGTGGTGGAAAGCAACGCCACACTTTGTCTTAATACTTTGTTCTTACTAATGTTATAAGTTAGGTTAATAATGTCAGGGTATTTGATTTCCATATCATGTTATTAATTGTTACGTGTTCCTTATATAATTGTGTTTGTACGGTTTTGTAAAATATAACTTTATGAATTATTTTAATTATTTTTGTATTGACTAATCCAAAAAACACAATGATTCTGAAGAAACTATTTCAAAAAATGTATATTTTAAACATTTTAGCGGTCAGAGCGCTTGGACGGTATCCAAGAGGCGCGGGTTCGAATCCCGCTGCGTTCAAATTTTTATACGTTTTTTCTAAAATGTTTTCTAATCCTAAGTGTGGAATAACACTTTAAAAATAGTAAATATTGAAATAAAATAGCAATCTCTCTTGTTAAACGATTATTTCTTAATAATCTTTAAGTAGTAGAAATTTGTAAAAATCTCTCTACAGAGATGCTAACAACATAAATAAGTTGTAACAAAAACGTATAAGAATTTCGACGCAGCTGGTAGTAGAACGCATGGCTTAGCGGTCAGAGCGCTTGGACGGTATCCAAGAGGCGCGGGTTCGAATCCTGCGTTCAAATTTTTATACGTTTTTTTCTAAAATGTTTTCTAATCCTAAGTGGAATAACACTTTAAAAATAGTAAATATTGATGTATATTTTCACTAAAAAATAAACATGTTCAAAAATAATTGTAGTTATGTTCCGAGTTAATTCTAGAACGTGTTCTAGAACTTATAAATTTTATTAAACACCGTTACATTAAAATATTCTTCCTAACTGTAAACACTTATTTTTACGTACAGTTATGTTTACGTAACACTGTTAACCAAGTTAATAAAAAAAGCTAAAGTTAATCACTGTCCAAAACTCCCAATAACATATATAGGTGTAATATTGAAATGTTGATATTTTCTACAACAAAAATATTTTAAGCTACCCCTTAAGCTATAATTATTGTTTAAGCGCTCTTTGTATGTAAACGTTAAAATAACGCTTTATACCGTCTATAATAACTTAGGGAAGAAACAACATTATTGTGCTTCTAATATATGTATTAGATTAGATGTTATAAACATATTATTTGAATGTATTGGTATGTAGATAAATATAATTAAAGCATAAATACATTTACTCTGTACGAACCTTGCTTAAATTATATTATGTATACATACAATAAAAATGTAACAGGCTGTCTGTACATTGAAGATATAGAAAAACTGTTGATAGATAATATTATTAAAGAGACAAAATCCAAAGCTATGATTTTTTTATTTTTTTATCCGTTTGTTTATTTATGTGAGTTTACGTTCACACGCATCTCCGAAACGGCTGATCCGGTTTTTACTATTATATATATATTTTATTTTTTCAAAAATTTGGGTTTCATATAGAGCTTGTTATATGCTTATATAAGTGACTATAATTTTTTTATTACAACGAAATGGTAATAAAAAAAGTATAGCACATCGTTAGTTACGTTTCTATAAAAGTAATCTCGTTACCACAAAAACGGCAATAAACTTAATGGTTAAAAGCAAATATCATTACACTATTAACTAGATGAAATTGGCAGTCGTAAAATGCAAAGGTCAAAAACATATTATAATTGTATAGATATTAAAAAGCGAAAAATTAAAAAAAATGGTGATAATAATTAATATATGTACACAAAAATCATAGAAATTTTGAATAATTATACAATTTTACTATCATAATATTAGAATATATTATAATTAATGGCAATAACAAACCGTTCGACTAGATGTCATATTTTTTGTTTTGATTCTCACTCGAACAAAAGGACGATATATTTCTTACTTTGATTTTAGTCATATTAATATTCAATTTGCCTAACTCTAGTCTAGTAGTCTAGTATAAACAAAAATATATATTTTTTTAGCTTTACGCTTTTATTCCGCTTAGCAGATTAGACATGAAGTACCTAATGTCAAAACACTCTTTACTCCTCCGATCTCAACGCCGCGCTTTGTTTTACCAGAACGAAGAAATAAAAATGATTAAAATATAATTACTGCTCCGAGTGAAAATCGAATAAACAACTCATTCCGTTTACAGTCGAACGTTGTCCTACTGCGCCACGACCGGGCGCAATTAATTATTTTTATTTAGCTTCACGCTTTATCCCGTATAGCAGCGTAGACAGAAAGTACCTAGTGTCAAGTCACTCCATACTTCGCTTTCCACCGAAGTCGTAAATATAATCACTCTCCCGAGGGGGGATTGAACCCACAATCGGTCGAGTTTACAGTCATACGCTGTCCCACTGCGTCACGACCGGCCTCAATTAATTATCCTTAATTATCATAATCTTCTAGACGTTGCAAATAATTATTTTTACTTACTTAGAGAACCGACTACCCATTAGGCCCTTGGCCTCCACAATATAAAAAAAAGATTTCAATTTTTTTTAGGAATGGTTTTAAAAAAAAAGATTATCACAATAATAAAACGTTCGGAACAATAAATTCACCAAAATAGTAATTTACCTATTTTTTTCGTTAGACATAAGTAATATAGGTCAATGATAAAAGCGTGTTGAAAAAAATAGTACAACTTCGATTTCGGCCTCTGGCTTCATGCCTGACATTTGCCATGAGGGCTCTCGAATATAATAGCTATTTGTTTTTGCACAAAGAGAATGTTCATTTCGACATAAAACTTCATATAAATAAAAAAAATTTGTATACCAGCCCTCGATATTCTTTTCATTTAATTTATTTAAGAAATAACTAAATTTTAGTACTGCGTTAAGAAAGAAAAATACGTTAATATAGATTTATATAATCTTACTTTTATCTATAATATGGCTGTAAAGGCAAAATTTTATACAAAAAACTTTTTTTTAATTTTCAAGCATTTTTGCGTATAGGAGATTAGTAAGAGAGAACATGATGATTAGTGTTTCTTTATGTTCAGCCAATAATCGAGACAATACATGGCGTAACTCAACATATTATATATTTTTTTAATTTTATATAGTTATGTGTCTAACTAAATATAAAAACATATAAACGTGTCCCCTATTGGGAATTGAATTCACAAAAATGGCGCAAAACTTGTCTCTCTCAATGGTGTACACTTTACTTAATAAAGTGAATAAGTGAGAAATCTTTATAGCTGATAATTCTAATGAGGTCACCGCACTCTGTTACCGAATTACCTCTGTTAATATATTCGAGCCTGGTTAAGTGAGATTTGATTTCTAGGATTTTTCTATGTTCACCTCTGTAAGTGGGAATCAGTTAAATTCTCTGTATGAGTGAGATATTTAATCAGGTTGGGAAATGTTTGTTTACAAAAAAAATATTTAAGTACAACACATTTGCAATTTCTTTGTTTGTCAGCACTATACCAGATTTTGACCTACACGTATCCACGGAGCCCTCTGTAATGAAAGAACTATTTAAAACTGTCTAATTTTAAATCTATCTAATAGGAAAAATGGATAAATAAACTCTTTAATAGGTACAAAATCCTTGGACCCTTTAGATCCAAACCAGGTTTCACTGTATTTATAAACAAAAAAAACATTATTAACAAGTATCCAACCAAACCCAAGTGTACCCAAAATAAGTTTTACACACAAACGACTTTGTTACTTTATACGTAAATATTTCTGGCGCACGGTTTCCTCTACGCATACGACCTTGAGCTATATGTGCCATATCCCTTGTGCCGGTTATAGGACTAGCCCATTCACCCTTTATAACAAACCCGGCTATATAACGTTATTGCTTAAGTTGCCAAAATTGAGATTTCTATTGAAATTTTGATTTAAATTATTTTCATTTTGTTTATGTTTACGAAGAAATTATTTTAAGTGGAATTATGATGTAAATTACGATTGCTTAATATAATAAATTGGATACATATTTGAGGAAATATTGACCGAATTGTAAAGTGTCTGACGGTAAGAACATAATAAGATAGTTTAGAGTTTAAAGCCCTCTTGTGGTAATGTTTATAATATGTATTTATTTTTATATCGCCGTCATGGTAACACAAAACGCAAAGTTGGGTTACGCTATTAAACATGTAATAATTTTCGTCTAAAGAATGAAACTTGTAACGTTTTTTTTAAATTAAATTAATTCGATTTGACATTTTCTGGCCAGTCCATGGAACGGCATTAAGTCACTTTTCTAGAGCGACAAGCGGAGAACAGAGTATTTCAACACCAGGCTCTATAAACTATATGGAAGATACACTAAACAAAAAAAAATATACCTATAATAATCGCGAAGGCCAAGAACTTATATAAAATAATAAAACAAAATGTTTTTAATCTACACGCCTATGCATAATACAGTGAATATGTTAACGATGACCTCGTTACAATATGTACAAGAAATCAATAAATACATTTAGGACATAGCAACATAATTAAAGGTATCAGAGCACACCAAGTGCTATAGATAATATTAAAAGTTTAACTTCAGGATTTTTTTTTAACTAAAAAGGCTAGTTTTTTTTTAACAAACAGTTTATTGACATATTAGATAGCAACGAAACTGGTATCTAAGTCTTTACTGCACAGAGAAAAAATACAATCGTTACTTCAAGTGACATTCAAACTCAACAATCGCGTGCACTAACTCACTTAAAACCTACGACGATAACGTCTTAAATTGTCATCTTAAATTAAAAACATAGCACGATTTGATTTTATTTCTAAAAGACCAAACAAGTAATAAACAAGAGCTCTCCATTTAATACGAGTATTTACAAAGCAGGGTCCATGATATTTGGTTGTAAAAGCGGATTGAAATTTACATGCTCACTGTATACTGCAGGCACTACTAATTTAATACGTAATAAAGAAATATCTTAAATAAGGAAGTCAATTACAAAAAAAGAAAAAAACTCAGGAAAATAAACTTAAGAATTAACATACTGTTTATTAACCTTGACCCGTCGGACTTTATGAATGACAGTACAGGGATTCCGATAATCTACTTCTAATAATTAATTAATATTGACTGCTGACATTTATTGGGTATGAATTTAAAAAAAAAAACTATCAAATTCGAAATGAGTTTGAAATTAAAACATTTATAAACAGGTTAGCTTTAAGATAACTTTATAATAAAAAATGTATATCTACATTTTTTACTCTAAATATACGATACGACATTTGCAAAGTTCGAGTAATATTTCGAAATTTTTAAATAAAAATTAATTTAACTTAATATTTTTAACATTTATTTAACTATTTTTAACAAAAAAAATAATATATATTTTTTTTAAAATTCACGTTTAGAATTTTTCGAATATGTAAAGTTGCACTTTTATGTATGAAATTTAACGTGAATTGAATTCCAATATAATCGCTGTCGAATGTAAGTTATTGTTTATAATATCCACAACTAAATTTATTTAAACTATAACTATTGGTTCAAACAATTGAAATTTAAAAGGTTTTAAATATATGCCTAGGTCTCTCTGTGAAATGCGTGAAATAAATATAAGAAATCAATAAAAGCTCTTTTCTAAATTATGATAATCTTTAAGGATATAATTATGAAAATAATATTCCTTTAGATAAAATATCTAACACAAATATAATAATTATTTCCAATTTAAAAATAAAAAAGTACCTTTTTTGGCAGCTTGGTTATGTAAATTTTTTTCTTCATATTTTAAAGCGTAAAGCACCAATAACAAACAGCACTAATTAAACACAAAACTGACATTTAAACTTTTTGTTTCATCATTTCATAATGGGGAAATGTTTAACAAAACTGACCAATACCGTTAACTCCAGTGGAATACATGATAAGATAGGCAGTCCTATGTATTTATGGTGGTGTCAATCATTAGGAATTGCATTATCAGCATTTATAATCTATTTTAATCTGGAAATAGGCTCTTTTATCATACACATTTGTAATCTGTCCAGTCATACACTGTTTACTTTTTACAATAGAGAGATTATGTTCATTGTTTACATGGATATGATTATGAAGTATTCTAATTGGGGTTGGTATTATACAAATGTCATTGTAAAGTTATAGATGGGTTTCTGGTAAAAAGATTTTGTGCAGCGCATGTACTACATAAAATACCTACTATGGATTAACAAAAAATAAAGAAAATAATGGGTTGTGCACATAAATAAAAATGTGCTAGCTACATTAAAATGTTACAAGTCTTACTAAGTTTGAAATATCGTGAGGTTCCTCCTGTAAGATAGTAGGGGAGTTTAATAGGGGATCCCGATCATCGCCAGGCCGGTCCGGAGGTCCCCGGTCTGAACGATTACGGCAGGCATCACATTTCTTCATTTCTATACATACTTCTCAACTGCGGACTGTGAATATGTCCACCAGCTTAATAAGCAAAATGTGTATATATACTTTACTATTTTAATATTATGTTGTACAGTAATTTAGGGTATAATTTGATTTAATACTTAAATATCCAATTCACTATTTACACATAATTTAAATAAATATTTTATTATAAAATTCTATATTTTGGATCATTCACAAAAAAAAACTTTGTTTCTATGCCAAGTACAAAAAGTATTTAAATGAAATTTTTCTTTCATATGAATATCCAGCATGAGAGTTTATTGACCTCTTACACTGGTAGTTTCATAATTCACTGTAATTACTCTATAACTCTTTGATATAACAGTCAAATGAGCGTTTATTATTATATGAGACATAGTATAATTTACCTCATCATTGTTGTCAATAAGAGATGCTTGTTCCATAAGTGTTCCAAACTTATAACATATGTAAAATAACTACGAAATTATATAAGAAGATACTATATATATATGGCTAACACTACTTAAAAATTAATACGAAGTAAAATCTACATCTATTTTCATTAGAATATGATTATTAAAGAATTCTATAATCTATTATCAGGCATGAAGAAAAGTCAATTTTATGCAAATGAAATAACTGACCATTAGCCGAAATAATGTCGGTATATCAATAACAACGCAACGAGCATGTGAACCAATGTGCTGAGATTATACGTAAACCGACAAAGTTAATGTTATGTTACTCACAGAAAAACGTAGCACTCTGCGTAGTCAAATTGCTTTCCATAGAAGTGTAACTCGCTTAGTTATACAGCTCCATCATTTTATCGACAATAACAATACAACAATGATTTATCTAATTTACAATTAAAGAAGTAGTAAGATATCTTAATTTGTAAATGAACACAATGTGCTTACTTCTTTACTGACAATACTGACATTTTTTATGCAGCAGCTGTCGTCAATCTTTCAGCACAGATAGCAAATAAAAAATATATGTTATTCGTTCATTTTAATTTTTAGTGTAAATATAATAATAATTTTATTTTGATGACTATTTTGTTTTTTTTTGCGATTTTATTAGTTCAAATATTATTTATATTTCTTTATGATAAAATGAAGCTATTTTTTACCACGAAGCTGTCACTGTCTATTTGACATGTTACAGATTCATCTACTTTCTACACGTCACCTTGCTTTTAGAATTGTGTTTTTAACTTGATATCGAGTAAAATAATATAAAAACCAAGATGGTAAACATAAATTTTTGATATAATTAGTCAACAGTAATGTGTGAAATAGTTATATGGCCTATAAGTTTAACTTAATATGTATATAATAGTCATGTGTTGTATCCGGCATAAGTCGCAAAATTATTAATATTTTTTTATATTTTTAGGTGCTTATAGCAGCTACGGTGTGTACGAAATCAGGGAAAGGTATATAAAATTTTTGATAAAGCAAGAAATTTCAACATTATTAAATTTTTGATGTAAGAAAATATTTATATCAATTCTTTGAGTTATGTATATGTATTTTAATTCTAGCCCTTGTGTCACGGCAATTTGTCGAAATGACTAAGGCTCGAATTGAAGGACTGCTAGCTGCTTTTCCAAAATTGATGACTGGTGGTCGACAACATACTTTTGTTGAAACTGAATCTGTCAGGTGAGCCCCTTCATTAAAAAACTATGCTAAATATAAGTTATTGTGTATACTTTTACGTTTTTTTATATATTTTTGCTACCTATAAGAAATAATAATCTCTTGTTTTATAAGAGATATATGCTAAAAATTAGTTGTATATATGTTTAAATATGAAAATTATATTATTTAAGGTATGTATACCAGCCATTGGACAAGTTATACATGTTACTTATTACAACTAAGGCCAGTAACATTTTGGAAGACTTAGAGACGCTCCGCCTATTCAGTAGAGTGGTAAGCACAATATATGCTGTACTATGATTTATATTATTACAAAATAAATAGATTTGATAAGATAAAAATTAAGTGAATCTTGTGTTTATAAAATTAACAATTTTATTAGAAAAAAAATTACCTTTAAAAACAATAAATTGAAATGAATCTGTTCATTTCAATTTATTGTGCCTTTATTTATAATTTTGTCTACTCAATTTTATTTATTATTTTAAAATATTTTATCACTAATTAATTAAGTTATATAACAAAGAACTATTTACTTTTTTTATTTATTTATTGGGCTAAACAAATGTGTATAAATACAATACAAACAGTACAATATACAGAGTGAAACCTGGTTATGCAGGTCCTCACTTTTCCAAGAATTCCATTGACGTTCTGGCACTTTATCATTGGGTTACCTCTAGTAATGTGACTTTTTGTACCTAGGTAAATGAGATTTGATTTGTATAAGGGAGACATTTTATCAAGTTGGAAAAGGGTTTTGATATGTGTGTTTACAAATAATTATATATTTATAAAAATTCTTTTACATTTATAAAGTAGGGGCTTCTGTAATTGAGACAACTGTATATTTAAATCAGACTAATTGGAAACCTTGATAAATAAAAATCTCTTTAAATAATACAGATTCTCAGAATGTTTGAGATCCCAGCTAACCAGGATTCACTGCATTTTTTTGTATATTAAATATCAATAGTGTAAAAAAAATAATAAAGTCATCATTAACACGGCTTACCACAGATTCCTCTGAATATAAATAAATACAAATGCCCAATTGCTTACTATTTGGGTGGGTGCAATGGAGTTGCAGGTTCTAATCTGCTTTTATACATTTTTTAAAAATGTTTTATAATCTGTGTTATTATTTATTGGTATTATTATTATTTTTCAGGTACCAGAATATTGCACTCAATTAACCGAAGCTGAAGTATTGAATCAAGCGTTCAATTTATTATTTGCTTTCGATGAAATTGTTGCTCTTGGATATAGGGAGAGTGTAAATCTTGCCCAGGTAATTGGTATAACAGTACTTTGGAAAACAAACAATTGTCAAGTAATATTTAATAAAAAATCTATGTAATAGTACCAATAAATGTGATATGCACACATACATAAAATTTGACTGAAGTTGACACCATATTGTTAATATGTTACACTATTATTTAAAATATATATTTTTTATTTTTTATATGCAGTTATAAAACAAGCTAATGTTTACAATTTTTATCGAACAAAATACTTCATATTAATGCAACTTTCTTATTTATGAACCAATAAAATAAAATATATCAGAAATGTTAAGGGAAAGAATAATAGAGAAAACTGTATTTAACCTGTTTCCGAGATAAGGATACACAAACATACAGATAAACATTGATAAATATACCATTAAAAGTTTTTCTTCTATATCATGGTGTTAGCTTGCTTGCATGCTTAAATTAATCAATTTCGTAGAAATAACAAACCCCTAAGTTTTTTTATACATATTTTTCTCAGGTACGCTCATTTGTTGAAATGGACTCTCATGAAGAGAAAATATATCAAGCTGTTAGACAGGTGATTGTTTTTTATTGTTGTACATTAAATAATTTAAATATTATTGTAATCGTTAGTCACACGGCACTCTGATGCTCGGTTGAAAACATAAAAGGAATCGAATTCCCGCTTCTTAGAATGTAGAACATCTTTAAGACCATTGACCTATACTTTCTTGTCTTTGTAAAAACTAGTATTTAAAAGTGTTATTTCACACTTATTATATGTGATTAAAAAAAATATTAAAAACCTTCATAAAAATTGAATGCAGCTGGATTCGAACCCGCACCTCTTAAAACTGTCTTAACGCTCTGGCCGCTAAGTCATGCGTTTTATGTTTATAATGTTTATATACATTTTAAAACATTATCTTATACTATGTTAGTGAGAACCTAGTGTCAAGGCAATCCATGCGCTGCTTTCCGCCCGTAACATTACGTCTTATGTAGCGCAACTCAACGCTGCATTTTGTCTTTTTTATAATTGATTATATACACAATATGATTTTTTTTAGCTTCACCCTTTTATCCCGCATAGCAGGGTAGGCAGACAGTACCGACTGTCAAGACACTCCGTACTTCGCTTTCCACCGAATTCGAGACATTGCGTGTTGGGTGGTGGAACTCAACGCCGCTCTTAGTCTTTACCAGAGCGAGAAAGTGAAAATAATTTAAATATAATCACTCTCCCGAGTGGGGATCGAACCCACAACCAATCGCGTTTACAGTCAGACGCTGTCACACTGCGCCACGACCGGCCTCAATATAATGAATCATATAATTGTATATTTGAATATAAATAAGGAGTGTACTTTATTTTCTCTAGACGCAAGAACGTGAAGCTAACAATCGTATGCGGGAACGTGCCAAGGAGCTACAAAGAGAGAGACTGGAAGCGGCTAAGCGCGGGCAAGCACCACGCTCGCAAACTGGCTTTGGTAAATATATAAATAATTATTTATTATTATTATTATTACTATTATTTAATAAGTATACAAATACTAAAGGAAAAAAATTACAATATTTTATTTTAATAGTGCATTAGATATACACGCCTTGATTATTTGATTTTATTGATAAATTATATTTAAGTGGCATATATCATAATCTTCGTAGGAAGCGGCTTCAGCAGCTCCTTCATAGCATCTACACCGTCTGAACCAATCGCTGAAAAGATACCCACTACGCCTGTTCGTGAGACGTGAGTACATATGCTAATAAACAAAAAGTCGATAGACCACAAGAAAAGAAAAAAATATATATTTTACTATTTTTAAAGTGTTATTTCACACTTACGATTATTATAATTTTTTTTTAAGGCAGCGGGATTCGAATTCGGGATTGGAAACCGTCCAAGCGCTCTGACCGCTAAGCTATGCGTTTTTCTAAATCTGTCGAAATTATTATATATTTCTTACAACTTAATTAAATTGAAAATATATATACTTTTTTCAAAAATGTTTTCTAATTCCGGGTGTGGAACCACACTAAAAATAGTAACATATTAAAATAAAATTTATCTTTCTCTCAAGTTGAACGGTTATTTCTTAATAATCTTTGAGTAGCCTCCGCCACTGCAATGTCTCGAATTTGGTGGAAAGCGGAGTACAGAGTGTCTTGAAACTAGATACTTCCTGTGTACTGAAGCTGAAAAAAATGTTTGATATTTTTTTTAACCACGTATCCTCAGTCGCACAACGACGCGGTCCGCCATGAAGCTGGGCTCGCGCGGCGCCGACGCCGACACCTTCGTGTCGCGCCTGCGCAGCGAGGGCGAGGCGGTGGCGCCCGCGGCTGTCGCGGAGAAGACTAACACGCTCGCTAGTAATAATAAAGAGTGAGTGTTTATTTGGTTCTTTTTTAAATATATATATATATATATATATATATATATATATATATATATATATATATATTTTAAAAATATTATTGAATTAACAACCGGCATCTTAAGCTACCTTAAAAGATTATTTATTAATATTAATTATTGACTATTTAACACTTTATAAACTATACAGATAAGATAAAGAGTAGAGGAAAATGGATTTCAACATGGTGTAAAGGCGGCCTTATCACAGGAAACTACATTGTAAAAGAAATGAGGGCGAATGAATATAGGGTCGCGAACACATGTTTTACCTACATTAATATAACGTAATAAATATACTTATAATGTACATACTATATATTACACCATATTTGTATAACAAGATATATAACAATATAATAATATATAATTTATGTATTACATGAATTGTATGAGACAACCCAAAGAGAAATATTCCCTTTGTGCTTATTCTTAGAATATTCCATGTTGGGTTACGTTAGCTGCCTACTCAGCAGCTTGAGAGGATGTAACTGGGCATTTATCGTTAGGGATGTATTGATTTGGAATTAATTCTGTATATAGTTATTAGCTATAGAGTATAAAAATAACGTTTTTTGTCTTGTTTGATTAATCGTTTGGAGATAATATTTTTTTTATTTATTAGGATGAGCCGTTTCTATTTATCTATATTTGCTTATAACTTTAAACATTTTAGTCGTTTGTAAATATTTGTATTTTTGTACAAAAATTAGGTTTCCAAAATTTTGTATATATGTATATCAAGCATTTAAATTGTCACTAAGCGAATAAGCCACAAATATCATGTATAGTTAAGGATTGGACAGCTGACAGTTCCAGTTTTTACAGTTGCCATGAAAGTTATATTTTTTTTATTATTAATTATCTATATACTTCAATTGTACAACTTATATGTGCACAGATAATAATTTTAAATAAATATAATATATTTTAGTGTGCACCTTCGTTTCGAAGAACGTTTGAACTTGACAGCTGGTCGGGATGGAGATATACAAAACTTTGAGCTTTCCGGTAAGTTAGTTTATTTAGTTAAAAATCAATGAATATGTATGTTAATAAATATATTTTTAATTAAAATTCAAAATTAACACGATTGTAATTTTAGTCCTATTTTAATGACCTGATACATAACGTTTTCAAGAAGTTATCTGTTTGCTCAACAAAAAAGGCAAGACTATCTGCTTTGAACCAATGTTATACTATTTTTAATGCTAATTAAAATGCTTTAAATGATATTTTTTATTTTTTTAATAATAATACGTAGTATCTTTGCTGCTAAATTTTTTACTATGAAAATTCTTTTTCATATTGTTTATTTAGGTTTGCTAACGCTGCGCATAAGTAACGAACAGTTTGGAAGAATTCATGTGCACGTCGACAACAAGGACTCACGGCCTTTGCAATTGCAAGTAAGTTATTTACAAATATTAAAAAAAATAGTTCTCTATAATATGTTACAATTTTTAAAGTACTATATTATTATTCTAGTATTTTCTAGTATAATATTATTATTCTTTAAGATTACAAACATTTTTGACAAAACGTATAAATTTTTTTAGTATCTCTCTGGCCTATCAATTATTTCTTAATAATCTTTGGGTAGCAGAAATTTGTAAAAATCAAAAACATAAATTATAACAAACGTATAAGAATTTCGACGCAGCGAAACGTCGAATGCATGGGGCATGTCTAGGACGGGGAAAGAGAGGCGTGGGTTCGAATTCTGATGCATTTAAATTTTTTTATAAGTGTTTTCAAAAATGTTTTCTAGTTTTCTTTATTTAATTTTCATTGAAAAATTCTTTTTTCTTGTAAAAAATTGAGTATAAAGATAAGAAATCTTTATACTCAATTTTTTTATTATTTTAGTTTTATATATTTAGGTTTATATATCGTATACAAGAGTAATCTTGTGATACGACTAATAATAATAATAGTCTTCCCTTTGATGAATAAAGTATGCCTCACCACGGTACCCTTTAAGTTACTTGCTGTATGGTAGTGTGTGTTACATTTATTTTATTAATTTAATGCTTTTTATTTGAATTATATTAAAAAATATAGCCATTATGCACTCCTTCTAAATACAAAGTATAACTGTAACGAGGACTACAAAGCTTTTGTTATATATAATAATATACATATAAGACAAATAATATTTAAAAATATATATTTTGTTAAAATTAGATGGCTAATGTTAAGGTTTCCATTGCTCTTATTATTTATGTTAATGGGAGAACAGTTTCTTGGTACAGGCAATAACATGCTTTAAAGGAGTTTTGTTTAATTAGAAGTTAATATTTTTTTTTACCTTCACGCCTTTATCCCGCATAACAGGGTAAACAGGAAGTAACTAATGTCAAAACACTTCATTCTTCGCTTTCCACCGAAATTCGAAACATGTTTAATGACGGAACTCAACGCCGCGCTTTATCACCACACCGAGGAAATGAAAATAATTTAATTAAAATCATTCCCTCGAGTGGGAATCGAACCTACAATCGATTGTGTTTACAGTCATACGCTGTGCCACTGCGCCATTCTTTTTAATTTATTCATATCTCTCCAGACTCATCCAAATGTAGACAAGGAAGCGTTCAGAACCGATGGTGTGATCCGTCTAAAGCAAGCGCAAAGACCCTTCCCGTTGAACAGTGACGTCGGCGTCTTGAAATGGCGGCTCACAAGCGGGGACGATAAATCAGCGCCTTTGTCTGGTTTGTTATTCTTCAATTATTATTTATTGTGGCCTAACCTAAGAGGAGCTGCCGATCAAATCCCAAATCAAACCCTGGAATGGACAAGACGAGGGAAAAGAACACCTGGTTTTCCTAAGCACATTTCAAGGCTTCAGTGACAGCGGAACTGAAGACAATCGGGCTGGAGTGCTCGAGAGTGAGCTGGTGGAGCCCTGTGGAGGCGCTCTGCCCCAACCGAGGAATATAGAAGGATGATATTATAGTCTTGCTTTAAAAAATATTTATTTGATACTTTTATTAGAAATAATTCATTTATTATTCTTGCTCGTTTAAAACTATTGATCAGATATAAATAATCTGTAATATACAATATTTTTTTTATTACAGTGGTTTTCAAGAGGTGCAAGTTCGAATCCCGCTGCGTTTGATTCATTAGTTTCCTTGTAATAAGTAATGTAATTATTATGTTTTTTTTTCTTTAGTAAACTGCTGGCCATCTGAAGGGGCAAATGGCGGATGTGACGTCAACATCGAGTACGAACTAGAACAAGATCACCTGACCCTGTCCGATGTCAATATTACTATACCTATACCGTGAGTTGATTTTTTTTAAACTAGAAAATGCAAATATAGAACCTTATATCTTCGATTTTATATTAACAGTTTGAATATAACGTGATTGGTTCTGGGTTCATCTGCCACTCGTTGGAATACTATCAGTATTTTAATTATTTTCATCTAGAATTTGTCTGTTGACACTCAGTTCTCTGCAGACCGCCTAATGCAGTATAAAACAATTATAATTAATCAATTAAAAGATAACAACAAGTAAAAAATATTAATAAACTAAATAATTAACAATAAATGTTTCTGTTTATTTCTAGTTCAAGCAATCCGTCTGTGGTAGTGCATCAGTGGGAGGGGAGTTACACCCAAAAGGGACGCTCCATAGTCTGGAATATTCCATTGATAAATAAACAACAGAAAACGGGCACTTTGGAATTCACGTGAGTATTTCTCTATATTAATTCGTGAAGCAAAAATTATTTGGCGCAATTATTAGAAGTATTGCTATAATAAAGTATCTAGATTTTATGTTAGCAATACTGTATCTCTAAATCTTAAAACCATTGTAGTGTTTAAATGGAAGAATTGATTTCTTTAGAATGTTGTGTTGATATATATATTTTTTTATTTACTAAAGAATAGTTAATAAAAATGTAACGGAGCACTGTGCGTATATAATAGATGTATGAAAAAACTATTATTGGGAGTATTTATTAATATAATAAAACCAAAAACAATAATTAAAAAAAAAATATCTTTTTGTCTGTCTGTTTGTGCATTTACGCACGCTTATTTAAGAGAAAGATTAACTGATTTAAATGTAGTTTTTAATATCGTATTTGATTACCTCTGTAAAGAGGTAACATATTTTGTAAATATAGTTATAGTGTTTGTTATACTCCAATCGGTGCATAAATACAAAAGATGTATCAATTTAAAGTATTCTGTTCGACATAACTGCTATAAAATAATAGATATATTAAATTTGCTGAAATTTTAATTTTTTAAAGTAGAAAATTTTTAAAAATTCGCTAAAATAATAATTTTATAAATATTTTTAAAGCAATATTCTCGTGCCAATGGAGTTACGGCAATTTCTCACAATTAGTTCTAATTCTAGTTCTAATAAGTTAGTTACAAATAAATCAATACAGTATTCCATAGAGATCAATTTAGATTGTAAAATGTATTTTGTAAATAAGCGAACTGTGAAATATTTTTGTACCGAATGTAGTCAAAATTAGCACTTATCTCTGAACACATGTAATAAAACACAAAAAGTTATGTCCGAGTTGATTTTTATATCTAACATTTCAATAGAAATTATTATTTATTTTAAATACTTCAAGCATTATTATGCATATTGTAATTATAATCAGTTGATTAACATGTTATACTCTGGCTTGTTGTTTAATCCACTAATCCCCGGATTATAAAAAAACATCAGGATCGACACCTTTACTTATATTACTATGTTTTAAATTTTATATTTTTCAATACTGTTTAAGACAATTTTCAAAATATTTTAATATATTATAATTTAGTCTTATGAATATTATAAATAAATACATTTATTTCAGCGTGACACCAGCAATTCCAAACGATTTCTTTCCGCTATCAGTGTCGTGGGTGTCTGACACTTCTCTAGCAATGCTTGCCGCTACAAAGGTGACACAAGCTGACACTGGATCTAGTGTCGACTTCTCCCAGGACATTAGCTTCCATCCGGATAAATATGAAATTGTTTAATTATTTTTCATACACATATAGTATGATAAAACATATTGTTATGTCTATATGTATAAGACTAGTTATAATTTTTTTATTTAAATAATTAATAATTGATTTTAGTTTCTTTTTTCTATATTTCCTTAGTTATTACTTTGCCATAATTGCAAAATTATATTTAATGTTTATTTTGTATTTATTTGAATTATACACCTCATATTATAAAATCGTTTTTACTTTCTTCAATATGTATACTGAATTTAAGTATTCAATAAAATAGTTGTAAAATAAAAATTGTGTTTCGTTTTTGATAAATGTTTGTGTTAGTGTTCGTTCTGTTTATTTCGTTTCATGGCGTCACGTGTTACAGTTTCGTGTACAAACCGTGGTACCGAAGAAATGAGCCATTGAATTTAAATTTGACTCGTAAGTTTTATTGCTTTTAAAGTAATATTTATTATTTATATAGTTATTTTTTTTTATATTGCACTAGAAACGAATAAAATAAGAAACGGTTTTTTACGAAATTGAACCTGCAACTGTCACCATATTGCATTGATTTTTGGCTAAGTTAAAATTTCATCATCTTATTTAGGTATTTCCACAGCTCATTGCAATTTCTCAAACGGAGTGTCTTGACACTAGCTTCATTCTGCCTACTTTGCTACCTAAAACTTTATTAAAAAAAATTTCAATAACTTTCGCTAACTTTTCTCAGGACCGCCTTCCGAAACAGTTTAATGATGACTGACAATATTTCTGACATATTTATTTTATTTGACGATACGAAAATGTTGTATTGTGTTTCTCTAGAGCCTTAAAGACTTTTAAATTTTTATTATTTATAAAACTGGTGACAAATTATTTACAGATTTCCACCGTTTAGAAAGTTATCATGTAAATGCAAAAGCTGCGTACGAATATCCATGGATAGCACGCGTGATACACTCCCGGAGCAGCACAGTGCCTTACTTGTGCACAGCGACGTGTGTAGACCAATATATATTTATAACGACCGCTAGATGTGTTTATGTGTGAGTTTTTTTATTATTAACCAGTAATGTTAATAAAATTAATCTACGGTTATAAAACGTCAAACTGACTTCGTACTTACTATACAACTACCTACCTATACTTTATTATGAGTTAGTTACTTATATCTTCGAAACTACTGGACCGATTTTAATGAAACTTGTACTGTTGATTAAGTTGCCATATACTTGATTGAAATTTAAAAAAAAGGAAAAGATACTTAAACTTGCATTTCCTTTTCATTCTGCTAAGTTATGAACAAGATAAACCCGTATCCCGCTTTTTTTCATTCCCGGGAATTACATTCTCATATTGTACCTAAGTCATCGGCTTCTGGACCGCATAAAATATTAATTTATCATTATTAAAAAAGGAGCCAACGGTGGTGGAGTAAAATAAACTTGAAAATAAACAGATAGGTGTACTTGTGTGTAGTTTCGAATACCAAAATATACGCGATTAATACCTTTAATATATTTAAATGAAACTATCATTTAAAATGTATTAAAACCGCAAAAATCAAAGATTTTATTAATTTCAATATGCATATCAGCATCATTTACTGTCTTATTATCGTACTTGCCAAATACTGGATGATGTTTTGGGTGGCGGTTCCCAGCGCCGTAGTTATTATCACTTAAATATTAAAATACATTTTAGTAAACAAAATAAAATTAAGGGTTAATATATATATATATTATAGTGGGTAGTATTATTACATCATTTTATAATTTCAGTCTTAAAATAAAATACACATCTATATTATATCAAGGCAAAAGATTAACAGTTAAAGCGTTGGTAACACCTTCAGAAGAGTCTAAACAGCTGTATGATGATATAGGTTTTATTATAATCAACGACGATGGACTGGTAAACAAATTTTATCCAATAGAAGTATTTAAAAACAGACGCACAGATGACGCATTCAAATGGTTTACCGAAATGAAATTAGCTGAAAATAAATACAAAGTTGTGGGGTATGCCCGGCAAAAGGTAATAATTAGTATATATAGATTTCGAAATTAATTTGATGACATAATATAGAGTACGTTCGATAGAGACCATCGTGGGCCAGCGTCGGACTGTAAGCGCGATTGGTTGTGAGTTCGATTCTCACTTTCAGAAATAATTATATTTACTTACGGGTTAGACAAAACGCGGGATTGTGTTCCATCACTTTACACATAATATCTCTTATTGGAGCGAAAGGCGCAGAACAGTGTGTCATGATACTATTTTTTTCCTGACCACCCCGTTTTGAAGGATAAAGCATGAAGCTATATTCATGCGAAATGGGCAGAAGTAAAAAAAATTAAGTAGATATTTTATTCACTACTTGCCAAGCGTAAGGTATTAAGTGCAATACCCAAAAATGGAACTAAGGGCGCAGTTGTATTATTATATATATTACAACAATACAACTGCGCCATTAAAGACACTTCCATATTATTAAAATACCGTACCATACATTTAAATACATGATACCATATATATAATTAAAGGACCGCATTAAAATTTTTAATCAAAATTATCATGTTACAGGATTTCATAAATGCACCATTTTATTCTTCTTATTATTATATTCTTACTTTTTATATTAATAATTGATAAAACTTCAACAGTCATCATCTGCATATCCAATGTGGCATAACAGATATGATCTAACTGAACTAGACATTGTTATGAATATGGAAATATGTCCGACTATTTTGCCTTATTCCAAAGAAGTGCCTCCTTTTAATGTGCCTTGTTATCATTCTTGTACAATACGGCAATTTCAAGCGGAGCATGATTTGTGTAGAAACTATCATGGAGTTGACGGTGGGGCTGTAGTTAACGAAGAAGGTGATTTATTATTTGCCATTGCCACCTGGGGGTTTTACCACAACGAATTTGAATTGCCAGTAGGTGTTGCTATGGTGAATTCGGATAATTACTTCGACGATTGTGATTGTGCTAAGAAAATTAGGAACAGCCAAAAAAAACATGTAAGCGCAGGGTTTTATCAATCACTTTGCAACTAATGTATGAAATAAAGGTTTACTTCCATAAATAAGAAATGAAATGTTTGAAAATATTTTTATTACATTTATTTCCTTATAAAAATTACATTACACATATTATATTATTACATTAAATTATTTTTCTATATTAAAATTAAATTTAAATTCTGATGTAGAATTAGTAAACTTAATGGGGTTTGTATTGTGTGTTTCTGAATTAGAAGATATAGTTTTGTCTAGATTTCTTTGACTTGTTGATTCAGTGTTATCTCCAGTATTATTTACAAGAGTGGAATCAGTACTTTCTTGTGGTACATTAAAATTAAATTTAAATGAACTATCTCCAGTCGTCAAAAGAGCGGATTTCCTTAAAAATGTAGCCTTTGGCTGAGCGGGGCTATCAGAAATTTTAATTTTGCTTGCCACTGAAAAGATATTATCTTTAGTAGATAAATGAAACAATCTTGGCAATTTAGAAGATTTATACATATGTACAATATAAAAATCTAAGTCAATTTAATAAAATAAAAAACGGTTCATTTAATAAAACCAACAATGAAATCAACCTACCTTAAAACTAATTTAAACATTATTAGTTAGCTAGGTATTACTAAACACCTACTTTTTGCAAGTTTCTTTTCTTCGGCAGCCATTTTTGCTCTATAATCACCAAAGTGTGTTCTCATTAATTGTCTTTTGCGTATCATAGGTTGGTTATTATTTTTCAAAACAGTTAGTACTTTCCATGCTTCTTGTACTGTAAAAAAGCAAGATTATATATAAGATATATGAATGGTCGATTAAGCATTTTATTTAAATGATGAATATTATCTATTCTGATGTATTTTTAAATATACTTATGAAATTTCACAATAATGAAGTTTAGAAATAAATATCTTGGTCACTTACATTGTTTTTCATTGCCTTTTTTGTCTGCTAGAGTTTTTTCTAACTGCTGTATACACCAGCATAACTGCAACTGGAATTCTCTGATGGATTCTTCTGGATTTGCACTATCCGTTATATCTTTATCTGGTTTACAAGATTTCTGAATAGTGTTTGTCTTACCCTTGTTATGAAGTTTGGTTGCTTTCGGCATATTTCTTTAGTTTTTGGAAACCTTTTATAAATACCTTAAATTAGTTGTAGATTGAATTATTTTTAATATATTAACAATATCTATTGAGTCAATAATGTTATTGTATTAATCTACACGGAAAACGAACCCCACGTTATGTTTTGTACTATTGACAGTTACTTCAATACTTGTCAAATGGTTTGATCACTCAACAAATGCGTGATTATAGCGTTTTTTGACCATAGACATACTCCTCAAAGAGGCATATATACATAGATATAATAAAATGTAATAATAAAAAATATTTTTAAGTATTACTGTTATTTTTATGTCACGTATAATATTTAGTATTTCATGAAAAAGATATATTATGATTCCGATATCATTATGTATACTCTTTGGTCCCCAGATATCATATAATATATTGATATTAGATAACCTCAAATAAGAAAATGTCAGTAGTCAATTGTGGTCAACTGCTGACTGATTAATAGGAGAAAATAGTATGCCGCTTGGTAAATTTGGAAAAATTACCCTTTCTTGGTAATCAATCACATGATACATATATATATTAAATATAATTTATAAACAATTACATTCTGTGGTGAGCTCGATAGTGCTTTATTTCAAAATTTAGTCTTATATTTATAAGGTTACTTTATCCATTTTTTCAATTGGTTTTATAACTGGCCATTATTAATTTTATACATTTTCTTTTTAAATTGAAGTATTATTGTTTATTTATGAGCAGATATGACATAGAACATTAAAAGCTTTATACCTATTGATTTTTTATATATAATATCTAAAGATTTAAAATTATTTCAGGTTAGCAGTAACTGTAACAAGTTTATCCCTTTTTGTGGTAGCCAAGAATCACATTAATGGTCGTCGTCTGGAGAATATGAAAGCGCGTGACCGCATGCGCCGATCTAACGAAGGAGAATACCCTGACTTGTACAGAAAGTT
The DNA here is from genome assembly GCA_032432895.1 of Dryadula phaetusa. Classification (NCBI taxonomy): domain Eukaryota; kingdom Metazoa; phylum Arthropoda; class Insecta; order Lepidoptera; family Nymphalidae; genus Dryadula; species Dryadula phaetusa. Next base: position 3,213,405 of record JAOYRS010000081.1, read on the forward strand.
GTGAATTTAAGCAAAGTAAGTAAATGATTAAATTGTATGTAACTTTTATACGCAGACCTTGTTTATTTATATATGTTTGAAATACAAACAACCCTTTGCATTGCAAAATGATACATTAACTATTGTGCAACATTGCTACATTATTTTTATCATCCGTTTCCTACTAATGTATTATATTGTTATATTATTATCTGTATATTTCATTGTTATTTTTTGTTAATCTAATTAAAAAAAAATAATATGATAATCATTGAAGGGCTTTCAATGATTATAATTTATTATTTTTTCATATCATTTTATTAAGTAATGGTTAAACTTCTTAATTATTATTATACTTATTTTACCTTTGTATGTAAATACTATGTTACAAATATTTTGTTTTTAGCTTCACACTTTTTATCCCACTTAGCAAGGTAGACAGAAAGTACTTAATGTCAACTCAACGCCGCACTTTGTCTTTACCAGAACAAGGAAGTGAAAATAATTTAAATATAATCCCACAACGGATCATGAATACAGTCGGACACTTTCCCACTGAGCTACAACCAGCCTCAAATATTTACTCGACTTATTATTTATAACTTTTGTTTTAGGTGTAATTCTAAATTTATTTATATTTTGACAAATATAGAAAATCTACCAAAATGGCAGTGCCACAATTAGACCCTGCTAAGTTGCAAATGGTGCAGGAGCTTGAAATTGAGATGATGTCAGACATGTATAACAGGCTGGTCAGTGCATGTCATCGTAAATGTATTCCAGTTAAATATCATGAACCTGAGTTGGGTAAGGATGATAATTTGATAATTGTTAATTCATAGATTTTTAAAAATATTTTTACCACAAACCATTTAAGAAGACATGCATGAATGGAAATTATGTTGAATTTTTTTTTTGAAAAAAAATTAAAATCAAAAATTTTTTTTATTTTAAGTGTGGAATAACACTTTAAAAATAGTAAATATGTTGAATTTGTTAGTAATATTTCAAACATTATTAAGAGGTTAATGGACTTTGGAAAATTATTGTAATATAATAATTACATTAATATATTATTAAAATCTTTACAAAAAAGTGAAGAAAGTTTAGCTATCTATATATGCACTTAATCAATAATGCATTAAAAGAAAAATTAAAAAAAATGACACATCACCTTATATTAATATTCAAATCTTCAAATAGAATAGAATAGAATATCATGGTAGAGTTAATAAGTATAGGGTTGAAGGTAATTTCCGATTCTTTGCTTTTTTTTTACTACAAACATTATTTATAATTAATATTTTTTTATTATTTACAGGAAAAGGTGAATCAGTATGCTTAGATAGATGTGTGGCCAAATATCTTGATGTCCATGAGCGCATTGGCAAAAAGCTATCCAACATGTCTCAAGGAGAATCTGAAGATTTAACTAAAATAAATCTTCAAGAAAAGAAATAAATGTTGTTTGTGTAATTAAATTTTAAAAAAATACTGCCATAACACAAAAATAGGTTTTTTTTTATTTTAAAAATAATTTCTGGTCCTTTTTTCGTTTTCTCTAAAAATATCTAAAAGTTAAAGTGGTAGTAGTGGCTGAAAAGGTTAAAATTATTCATTTTTATGTACAAAATATGTATGTATTGTAAGTAAATATATACATCAAGTTCCTCAAAAGTAATATATTTTAAAACAACCAAAATCTATAAAGTATTTTCTTTATAAGAATTGTTACAAGTGCATTTTTAGGCTGCAATGTAGTTTGTTTTATAGGTTGTAGAAATAAAAAGATATGAAATTGTTTATTTTTTTTATTTTATTCTATTCTACATTTATTTCTATCTACAAAATATACTATACTATAACATTATACAAATAATGTTCTAAACAACCATTATGTTGAGTACAACTATATTGTCAAACAAAGTTCTTATGATTTTACTATTTGATATACAATTTATATGAAATATCTCTTAGATATGAACATTATTGCAATTAATATGGTATATTTACAATTAAATAAATTAAAATGATTTAAAAAGGCACCTTTAATATAGAAGTCAGGTTTATTATATTCAAATATTACATAGATTATTCATATGGCAGTTAATTAGTTATAAACTGAACTGTTTTCTCTTATTTCCTCAGCTTTCCCAAACCCGTATCCAGGTCGGTAAGCTTTAACAAGTTGTACCAAAATGTATATATTGGTGCAGAAAAATATAACGCTACCCAACCAAACCAAAAGGAAAACCTCTTTACTTTTAAATTCTAGTAAATATGCGAAAAACAACCACCCACCTTGAGCTGAAAGCCATAGAGTAAATAAACGTAGAGCTTTCGTCGCCTTCATTTTGAAACTGTGAACTACTAGAGGCAATAGAGATAGGAACCAAATAAAGTATTGTGATGTCATTACACTGTTGTAAGTAACTAGAATAAATGGTTGGCAGAACAACGCGAACGGCAAAGTCTCGAATTTAGTACCAAACGTCAAACTTACTAAGAAAATAAGTATTACTTTGAAAAACAGCAAAATCGTTTTGACGACATCGAACGCTAAATGATTCATAGTTAAGTAAGAATAATAAAACAAAATAGAGAAGTTGTGTTTAACATCCTTTCTAAACAAGTGGTATATGTAAGTTTCGAAGAGGAATTCATAACCATATAGCGAATACATGAGTGAAGAGAGAAACGTCAAAGTTAATACACAACTAGCTGTCAAAATAATCTGCCTTCTGTTCGGTATCAGGGAAATAATGCCATCAGCGATTCTCGTATTACGATATATTTTATATTCCCCCAAAGAATAGTACATTGGATAGCTGAACGCCAACGGGTACAACCTCAAATGAATGGCGACCGCCAAAAAGAAACCCGCCAAAACATACTTATATAAACTTTTAACCACGTCTGTCTGTAGGAAATATATTGATAAAATAACAAAGAAACAAGGAATGGAATCTGCGTTGCCTCTGGTCGATATTGCTATACTCATCGGATTATACAACCAGAAAAGAGCACAGTACGTGGAAACCTTATCAGTTGATTTCTTGACGCCCACCTGACATTCGATCAACTTTTTTATTGCAATTGCAATGAAAATATCGAAAAATGCGAATAAAATTTTTCCAGCGTGACTTCCTAAAACTATGTTTGGTATCAAGAGATAAGCTATTATGGGACTATAGCGATAAGTGTGCCTCTTGTACGGGGATTCCCCTTCATAGACGTGCTTCGCCGCGTCACTAAACACTTTATAATCTATATCGGTATACGAAACTTCGAAATTAGCATCATGGTACGAACTGTAAATAATAAGTACTATTCGGACCGCGAGACTGATGTTCAGATGCCTCCTGAAGTCCTGATCAAAAAATTGTCTTACGTACGCATACATTTTATATCCTCGTTTTAAGTTCTTTGGCAGCAGATAATAAACAAGATTTGAATTCTTGAAACTCTTTAGCACATTCGTCTTTTTTCACTGAATCCTCTCGCAGTAAAACACATCGGGCGTACAGCGATCCTTGTCTGGTACACTTTGCGTAAATAAGCGGGTATTTTGCGAATCTCTCCTTGGCCCGTTTCACTGATTCCATAATCTATTCGGCCTCTTCGGTATGCACGTATAAGAAGGTGGTCGGGGGTTCCGACAAGTCTGGCTTTTCAATTTCACGAAAGAAACAATCGTATATTGGCTTTGAGAAAAATATTCCAAGCCCCAAAACGGTGAACGTCACTTGAAATGTCCTCGGGTAACGAAATATCCAACTCCTTTGTTTAAGGGTTTTGCTTCGTTGACGATAATCCATAATTAACTGTAATGTGAAAATTTAATTATCAATACTAATTCGCCATTATGGCACAATGGGGTACTGTACTGTACTGTACTGTCTGGTATATTGGATACGAGTACTAGGTGGAGTTAATATTATTTTTATTGTTCTTCTGTAAGATAAAGCGGGGTGTTCGGATGAAAAAAGAAACTTTTACTTTTTTTAGCGTTTAAGTAAGTTAATTTTTAGCTATAGGCAAGATAATAAGAATTATATTAATAAAAATATTGTATTGTCAACAGATCCGGACACGTGTGCAAATTTTCAAGTAGATCGAAATTCTTTTTTACTACCTAGTAAAAAAGAATCGCAACGCATGAAAATAATAAATCTGAAACTATCTTGACACTGGGTTGTCTCTGACTACCCTCCTATGAGGAGTAAAGCGTGTAGCCGGATTTTAATACTTGAACTACCCTATCCCTATGAGCATATTGATCATATATGAATGTGCCGAAACTCAACAACTGAATAATAATCCAGTTAACTATCATAATTAAGAAATATTTTAATTAAAATATTCAATATTCTTATAAATCTTAATTTTAAAGAATATTGTTCTAAAACAACAATTTGGTTTGGTCCTGTTTTAATGACGTTTCGAGCATGTCACTTGAAGACATATTCGAATTTAACGTTTTAAAAAATAATATTCATAAAATTCTTGTGACTTTTTTAATTAAAGGTATAAATAAAAAACTAACCATTAAAATACAACACAAAAAATAAAAAAAATGCGTAATACACTTAACTAAGTTAGTTTCTCGCATGTCTCAGACATTGTACAAGTTTAAAATTAAAAAAAAATAAACTGTCACATATTATGTGTTTTACTGTAGGTATATATTCATCAAGGCTATTTCATGATTGACTGCGGTGTGGTAGGACGGGCTCGTGGTTATCGCACGCAAACATCAGATTACCATCAACACATTACATTTTGGTACATATACGTAGGCTTATTCAAACGTCAATCATTTATAGATTTATCAATACATAATACTAGGCAATTTTAATAATAACTTAAGTTATTTTCATTTCCTCATTCTGGTAAGACACAGCGAGGCGTTAAGTTACGCCACTCAACACGCAATATCTCGAATTCGGCAGAAAGCAGAGTACGGAGTGACTTAACACTAGGTACTTCCTGTCTACCCTGCCATGCAGTAAAAAACGTGAAGCTAAAAATAATATTTGATGTCATTGGCGCAGTTATAATAATATCTTGTGTGTTCATATGACTCGAAGGGAATGGGTTATAAGTATTTTAATTACTTTCATTTCCCCGATCTGGTAAGACATAAGGTGGCGTTTAACTCCACCACATAGCACGCTTCGAGTCTACCATATCTCGAGCACCTGCAGAAACCGCAGAACGAAGCGTTTTCATGGTCATTAAGCTCTCAGTCTATCTTGCTATACAAAAAAATACAAGAACTTTATATTTGAACTACTTGAACGATATGTATTTAAAGTTAATTAAGTATGTATGTATGTAAATAATTTATATGCCATAGACTTAATTGTTCATTAGACGAGACGTGACGTCAAATAATATTTCCTTGACGTTATATAACACTTAATGTCAGAATATGTCAGAATCTTTTTCATAAAATTATTATCCAATCTATTTTTGAATAAATTCAAATTAATGATTCAATGATAATATCCTGAGGGTAGGCAGGGAGCTGGTATCAATACTCTCTGATTTTCACTTTCTCCCCGAATCTGATACATTGCGTGTTGAGTTCTGCCATAATGGTCATGTTCTCTATATAATTATAAATTTAATTTGTAACACATACCTGGACCCCTTACTCGGCCTGTCAGTGGCCGGTGCGAACACCCTCGGCTCCAGGCGATATCCCTCACAGACCAATGAGACCGACTTGTGCTTTATGCAGCACTGGCGCATCGCTTCGAAGACTCGCTCACACCGAATCTCTTGGTAGTTATTTTCTAAATTAGTTATAAATATAATTAATATATTATAATTAGTTGGGTCGCCATCGTGAGACGTTTTGATCACCGCTCGGAACAGTGATTATACTTAAAAATGCGTGCATCTTTATTTTGTAATTCTAAAATAAAATTAGCCTAAGTTACTCCATATACGTCAGATATGTGCCAGTCCCAGTTCTGCCGTTCCAGAGACTGCCCGGGGCAAATAAACAGAAAAAAAACATACAAAAGACACAAAGTTGTAAAAAATGTAATATAACAGTTTTTACAATTTTGGTACACAGGTTAGGTATTACCTACCCCGTGTACAAACAGACAATTTCATTTATTTTTGTATGCTATTAAGCTTTTTCACATTTTAAACAATAATTTGTTGTAATTAAACTTTAATTATTTAATCTCATATCATAAGAATAATCAACAGTTTGAAAACTTTGAATTCCATATCCATGACCTAATCCACAAACACTCTAATCCATCCAAGTCTTCATTTAATAGACAAATTAACTAATAGCCTAAAGTATACCGAAGCCATACTGCAAACAGTTACCGCTTAAAACCACGGATTGATGTCGTATACAGGCCAAATTTGGTGAGAAGCACGTTAAGTATTAGAAGGCAGAACACGAAAAGAAATAATCATGTACGAAATTGAACCACACTAGAAAATATTACAATTAAAATTAAATAATTTAAAATTGAGATAGACATACTAAGAGATAAATGTGGATTAAAATATTGGCATTATGGTACCCAAGGAGTAGGAAAAGGCCGACAATGTAAAAAATTGAAAGACAATTTCGCTGTTGATTTGAAACTTGTGGAAGATAATGGCATTAAACAGATTGAAATGGAAACACATGGCAGAGGCCAGGCAAAGCAGATCCATGGAGAAACGGACAGCCAAATAAAAAAATCAAAAATGTCCAATTATTATTATATTTCAATATACTTTCATTGCCACTTAAACTAAGAAACAAAATTTTCCACTTAAAATGACGCCATAATTAATCATTGACTGTTGTGACGTCACATGTTCGCTGTTACTTGTAAATTAATTGACTATACAGTATTTTTTATATATCAAAAACCATCTTGCAGCTATTATTTCCGTAAAGCAGGTTACTCAATTAGTCAGGGAAAACCTAAAAATAAGATACTTTATTACCACTTTTCGCATATATTCGTGGCAAAGAATTCAATATTAACGATATATAATCATTCCCCAATTTGAGATCGAACCCACAACTATTCGCGTTTACAATCAGACACTGAGTCACAATGACTTAATATGACAAGAATTAATTTAACGTTCTTATTTCCCTAACGATTTATTATGTAACATACCCAAGACAATTACATAACACAAGATAATTTTTCGTATTTTTGTGTTATTAAGAAAAACGACTCCTCTCTTATTCTTTAAAGAGACCAGTTTTAAAATAATTAATAATATAAGTTTTTAGTTTAATATTACACTTCCGTGGCAGAACAGACGGCGCTACAGCGCTAGATTATGTGTATCAGGTTACAAATATACATAGGGCAGGAGTCAACCGTAAATGCTACAGAAACGCTATACGCCAACACGATTTAATAATTAAGGGGAAATATTTTACTTAGTATTTTATTTGTATAATTTTTTTAAGATGTATATATATATATATATATATATATATATACATACGTACTTGTGTGTCGAACAAGTATCAATAAATACGATTATTATGAAATTTTAGGATGCTACATAGAGAGGTCGTATAGCACGTATGCGTATTATTAGTATTGCAAAATTATAATAAATATTTACAAAAATCATTTCACAGTAATTGAGATTTGACATGTCTAAAAAGAGAGGTTTAAAATATATATTCTGCAAAATACCTACCTAATAACAACAAAATACTAATAATTTCATTGTTAGTCTTATTTCTTGAAAAAATCACATTAATAAATTTTTATTGATTTCGCCAGACCGCTACCGTCAAATTTGCCCAAGTTACCGATTTCGGCGTAAATACAATATGTTCATAGCATAAACCGGCTTCTTGCCAGAACGACGAGAATACTAACAAAATACTTTAAAGCGTTTATTTCTAGTTCATAAAACTATTTTAAACATTCATATTATTATATATCTAGAAAAATGATAATAATGTAAAAATAAATATCACAGAATAGTTACGTAAACGTAAAAAAAAAACAACAACAAATATTGTGTCCATTTGAGTAAATATATATAAACACATTTATTGACTTTAGGCATATGTTATGTAACTGGTGCACGATTTTATTTTATCTTACTTGTTATATTTTTTGAAATGAAATTTTAAAAATGTTTTCTAATCTTAAGTGTGGAATGACAATTTAAAAATAGCAAACGTTAAACTTTTTGTATTGCATCTATTCAACCAAATAGAAAACTAAACAACCATTAATATTTATAATGGTATTAAACAAACGTGTTTAAGTACGTGCAAAATTGTCACATAAATATATATTTTAATAAAATATAATTCCATCCTTTGTATAATTTTATTTCTTAAACATTTTATTGTATCGTATCGTAAATAATTGTACAATTCCGATATTTTTGTAAACGAACGTCATTAATACAAGTTTTACGTATTACATAACAGTGGAGGCCGTTAGAGTAAATAAAGAAACAATGTCAGCAGTTTATACATATATTTTATTAACAATATGATATAATCGACATGCGCTTAATTTCTTAGAAAAAGATTTTATACAATATGTTGCTACAAAATCATAATGTGAACATTAACAAAATTTAATAACATGGACTCTTTTTCTAAATTTTCATAAAATAATGATCAACTATTCTATAACACAAAGCAAACTGTGGGTCCGATATCATTACATTAAAGATGGCGATATAAATAATAACAAGATATCAAAATATAACAATATCTTTAAAATTAATTGTATATTTAATCTGTCAACTGAACTACTTAAATGACATGTAAAAGAATAAAAGAAAACACTTGTCACATGACATTCAACAATTTTTAATCTATATTGCATGTTGATCAATTTTAGTTTTACATATTATTTTAAATCGCCATCAAACATTTCATTACATATTTCTTCTCATTAAATATATGATTACTTACATTTACCAACTATACATCCACAGTTAACAATTATAAACCTAATTAGCTATAATAATTATTTAGTTACAGATTTTAGTATACTTTTTACAGACAAGTAGTCTTTAAGATTCATTTTTATTAAAAAAAAACAGATGCCACATCTTGGTAAAACGAAAATATATTACTAATAAGACTATATGTCACATTAGTTAGTTTATTTAAATAAAATAAATATGAACAAAAAAAACAAAAGGTTTATACTAAATAATAAATGAAACCACCTTCATTTGTTCTATGGCTTCAATTTGTATATTAATTTATGATTAATTGGATAAGTGTAACCTAAACTAAATTATTTAAAAAAAGTAATGTCAAAGTAGTTTTTTTTAAATTGAGTTTTTTAATTATCAAGCAGCCATTTTAACCAGTAATATCCTGCCAACAATGTTTATCATTTGAATCAAGAATTAAAATTTCATGATATATATATATATATTTGAAAATTGATACTTTGAATGATGCTGTATATAATATATTTAAATAATTTCATTGGTATTGACGATTCACTGGATTTCCTGATGAAGTCAGTTCAATTGATTGCAAACACTTTCAATTGAAATAAATTGATGTAGCAACAATAATTTAGACATTCCCATGTCAATAGACATATTCTATATACCAACTGATATTTATTTATTTATTGAATATATTTTTTTAAAAATTCTCTATATATTTTGTTTTTTTTTGTAACATTAGGTACTTTATTATAATGTCACACCCAGATGATAAAGTATTGATTATTTTCAACTCACATACATGAGTATACTCTTATCACTTTTAATTTGATAACAAACACAGATTTTAAATGTACTGTTGGTATGGTTAAAAATTATTAAGTTTACATAATAATTAAGTCAGACAGAGTGTACATTTGTATGTATATAATACTTCCACAATTACCTAATTGCATGTATAGAATGATTAATTCTTTCTTCAACTAAACAAGGCCGATTTGACATATGATTATTGGAGTTAAACAGCAATATTTTAGCTAATGGCACTAAGGTTATTAGAACAAATGTGTTGATATACAAAGTCAGAAGGAAAAGTAATGGCTGCTTCATAAAACAAGTTTATACTACATTTATATTATTGTTTTTGTGTAATATTATATTTTTTTTCATATTGAAATATTATTTGAACGTGCCAATTTTTCAATGTCATATTAAATTATTTTTATATAGATATATCGTTAAAATAAAATGAGTTTCATAGGCATTACAATATGAAGTTTTATATATGCATATATAGTCTGTAAATATACATTTAAAATATGCATGAATACCTATGAATGAAATTAATATTATACTTCACCTAAATTTTATTAAAAAAACTTGTCTCATATAACCATGTATCACAACATGCGTTAACTTAGGTAGACATATTAAATATAGATTGGCTGATATACAATAACTAACAATAAAAATGTGGCAAAATATATTAATGCTTATATATTTTATATAAAAACTAATTTTTACATTGCTATGTACTCTCTTTATTGCAACACTATACACTTACCAATACAAGATGATTTGATGCCATCTGCATTCAAAAATTAATATAAGCAAACTGTTTTGAACTTTAAATTAAACAATTGTTTTCAAGTATGAAAACGCAAAGTTCATTTCTGGGGAGACAGTAACACTGCCCCCACATGTGCGTAGAGGCTATTGACTTGGAGTAGCCTCAACACTTTCAGGCCGTGAGAGAACAGGTTTCTCAGAAATCACAGGCTTCTCTGCAAGTTGAGGTTTTTCAGCTACTAGTGGTTTATCAACAACAGCTATTTTTTCAGCTACTGGTTTTTCTACTGGTTTGTTGGAAACCTGCGGTTTATCAGCAACTTGAGGCTTTTCTGCAATAAGTTGTTCAGTTTGTAATGATGGTTCCTCTAAGGGAGGCTTATCTAAAGGTTTTTCTGACACTTTAGGTTTCTCCACACATTTTTCATCTACTTCCTGTATGACTTCATTATTCTCAATGTGTGTATTGGACAGTTTATTTGTTAATACATCAGGCTGTTCCTGTTCCATTTGTGTTGGGCCATTGTGTTTATCTATAGGCATGGGTGACACAGATCTTTGATGTGAAGTGTCTGGCAATGAAGGTGTTAGGCCTCGAGCTGAGTTTTCTTCACTGGATGCACTCAGTTGTCTCTGTGGTGTTGTAGATGGATGGGCTAAAGTCTGTGGGTGGTGTGGATTATGTAATGGCAACCTTGACTTATCACTTTTCCTCCACAATGTTACTTCTTGCTGTTTAAAGTAACGCCTATCTTCTGTGTCCATTAAAACTAGATTAAGATAGTATCTAACTGAGAATTTGTTATTTATGTCCCTCATAGTAGGTGTTAAATCATATCCAGCAAGAAACACTCTAATAGGTATGCTCTCTCCTCTCACTGGTGCTCCATCCATTATTTCGTATTTTGCAACAGTTTCATTCTCTGTAAATATATTAGGACCTGAACCAGTCGTTTCTCTTTTGATAATTGATATTTCCATATGTTTTATTTTAATACGAACAAGTAGGAAATAAATTTTACCAACTATTACATCTTTCAAATGATATTTTGATTTATTATATTCAAATTCTATGTGAAGGCAATCTTCGATTCCAACCTCCATTTTTATCGAGTTTAAAACATCTGGATAGCTGCATAATGTATGAACAGCTATATCAACCTCCTTTACAATATCTGTAAGGCGACGTACTATAGTAGCACGTAAGAAGTACCTCAGTCTGACGTTAGATCCTGTGTAAACTTCGTACGGTTTCTCCACATTTGCAAACTCAAATGGGTAGGATGTGTGTTGTAATAAATCTCCAGGACGTGCCAACTCTTTCACTAAAGATATAAACTCATGATGATTACCCCTATCGTAAAATAATTCTATTTGACCGATAAGTTCAACCTTGATCCCTTGATGTTCTAATTTGGATCCAGGTTTCCGCAACGTTACATTAACTCTTCCGGACACTGTTTCACCGTCATAATACAGTAATAATTTTTCTTTTTTTCCATCGTCCGTTTTAACTTCGGCAACCTTTCGTTTGTCAGCATCGTCGAACACAATTTCTATATCGGCGGTCTGCCCGAACCCGAAAAAACTCATTTTAACATTTAAGTGTTACTCAAACGATACAAATTTTTTTATGTTGCTTTTACAAAGATAAATAGTGATTGAATTGAGCAAAACATTGAAAAACGGCGACGAAACGCCCGCAAATCCGGAGGCGACTGAAAGATTGAAGCAAAGATGGCGACTACGAATTATGTCCGATGTCGGCGGCAACGATCGTAAATAAAATAGGGTCTTAAAACTTACCAGTTAGACATTTCTGGATCTGACAAGCGAATTTCTTGCAGGGATCGACGGGCATATATAACAATTAGATGTTTTTATAATCGAAAAAACGTATCTCAAATTTCAATCCTGTGTTAGTAGTTTTTTTAGGTTATGGCAACAATTTAAAAATATTTTAAGTACACATTCAATTTAAACAAGAAAAAATATGAATAATAAATAACTTATTTAAAATATATATTTAAGAAACTTTTTTATTTATATTTATGTATTTAAAAACTATTCATAAATTTAAATATATTTGTTACAATATATATATATTTATATATGTTTATTGAACGTACTTTGTTTCAGTTTTATCGTATGCCATGCTTGCACAAGAATTCAGATTTGACCATTGCCAACTTTCGAGATTCGATCTTTTTACTAGTAATAAATGGCGGACCGTGTCTTTTTTTAAGAAAGCAGAAAAGATTAATTCTGTGATTTTATGAACATTTTGATAACTTAAATTAACATGGAGATTAGTCGCACTACTCTCGGTTTAGCCGTTGGTCTGGCGGGGACACTATTCCTTGGTTATTGTGTTTATTTTGACCAGCAACGCCGTAAGGATCCACTTTTCAAAAAGAAGTTAAGAGAACGTAAGCATGTAAACACTTAAAAACGTTATAAATAATATTAAGTATAAATAAAACACATTTTTACATTACATTTAATCTTATTTATGAACTCTTAAAACACTGATCTGTTGTATAATTTCACAACCTATAAAATACCATGTCGGCAAGAAATAATTTTTTTGTGGCGAATATCAGAAATTCTACTATACATCTTATGATTTTCCATTCACAACATATAAAATTACAAGTAAAATATTTACGCTTAAGAATAACGTAATTCAGTGCTATACAAAACAAGACTTTCCATTTCATGAAGGCGAAAGCTAATTAGAAATTTACGTGTGAGTAACTAGTAAAATGATAATTAATTCGCATTTGTATCATTCATTGACTAGCAACAATGTGTTGTAGGCCGTCAAAAAGCACAGCAAAGTTCATCAAGATCCCGCACTCTTGGAGGTCCTATACCTGACATGAGTGACCATGAGGCTATGCAGAGGTTCTTCTTGCAACAGGTATTGTTCTATGTCATATAACACCATGATAATGCATGTTCACTAAGTCTGTTGACATATTCACATTATTAAAATATCTTTGTTATCAATGCATATAGATAACAGATATTTTCATTTATTGTTATTCCTTTTAAAAATAATATTAATATTCGCAGATGTTGCTTCTCTTATAGACAGAAAATGTATTTACCCCACTCTCTTAAATGTACCTGAGAATATCTATATTAATGTTAATAATTATTATATAATATGGCCATTGTGGTGGAATGGGGCAATGTTAAATTGTAACTACATTTGGGTTTTTGGTTCAATTCCCTCTAGAAATATTTTTTTTGTATAAATGTTATTTTCTTGATTTTGGACAGAAATGTCTTGACAATAAGTAGTCTCTCTGAATATGCTTTTATGTGGCATAAAATGTGAAGCTGCCATTTTATTAAATAAATCTTTTATATTTATATTCCTTACATTAGATTCAACTCGGTGAGGAGCTGTTAGCTGCTGGAGATCTTGAGGCTGGTGTTGAGCATTTAGGTCAAGCTGTGGCTGTGTGTGGACAGACACAACAGTTGCTTAGTGTAAGTACAATTTGTATTACTAAACATGCTGCTAAAATTTCATTTATTTGCTTTACTTAGATTGATTGTTACATTAAAATTAAAAAGCTTTTTTTTATCTATTGTTATAAAATTTAGCAATTATGCATAGATTAGTTGACATTGTAATGTTATAGTACTATTGAGTCAGAAAGTGGAAGGCATAAAACAATCTTGAATTGTTAAATTATTGAAATATTTATTTCTTCTATTTAATTCAGTCCTAGTAACAAAAATATGATGTTTTTGGTGTCTAAGTGTATTTTAACTTTTTATAAAACTAGTTATTTTAAATTATAATTGCATAAATTTTGGTGTTCTAAAATTTTTTTTGCCTATATATTTTTGGATATCAAAATATGTGATAGATTTGCTTAAAATAGTCTAAAATGTGTAAAAAGCGCCAAAATCAAAGGTTTTATTAAGCATTGTTTAGCCTACATTAAATTTGATATTAATATATTTTATTTAATAAAAAGAAAAGAATTTATTTTTTTATATATTGCTTACATACCACATAGCTTGGAAATAATGTTATAAAAATGATTTAATTTGCCACGTTTTTATATTTAACATTATAGGTGCTCCAACAAACAATGCCAGCGCCTATCTTCCATCTCTTATTAAAGAAGTTACCGGAAGTGTCAGAGCGTCTCCGAGCCTCGATGAGGGCCAACAATACTTTACAAGAGGAGGATGTTGAATAAATGCTTTCAATATTAATTATATTATAACGGTATTTGACTAAAACCTAATATAAGATCAATTTAAAGCAAATTTCAAATTTCTGCTATTGAAGCAAATAGCCTTGAACTATAAAGAAAATTCATACATTATTGTTTTTTTTTAAATATTTTAACTTTTATAATAACTATCTAAAAGTCATTTAAAATTGTTTTTAAATTAACTTGTAATAGGTATTAGTCGTTACCCAGAAATTAGTATGTAGACCACTCGGTATAATGTTAGCCAAATGAATACACATGATTAATCAGTTTTTCTTTCATTAGTTATAATTTAATTCTTTTGGTTGCCTTTTAATATAAAATATAGGAGTAAAAAAATATTTTTAATATCATAGAATTTCAATAATTAAAACATATTTTAAAATTGCCATTTTTTTCGATAAAGATTTATTATTATTATTAATTACAGTTAAATTATAAATATTCTGTTCATAAATCATGTCATTCTCCACATTTAGAGGCTGTGAGGTAAATTTCAAAGGCCTTTGTTACATGTTACAGATGTTGGTTAGTGATTTTGTTCGCAGTTAAGAGTGCTTGTGTTTTGATTGTTTTTATTGTGAAATAAAAGTATTGTACAAATTATTTTGTTATTTATTTAAGTACAGTCCCTCCAAAATTAAACCCGTTTATGAGTAAATTATGAATTGCCTGTGTTTATTTCATATAAAATTTAAAGCCAGAGATTATAAGTGTGTACATATGTGTCTATACATATAGTTTAGTATAGTATAATAATATTTTATTAATATTTACTATTTTTAATATTTACTAATTTTAAAGTGTTATTCCACACTTAGGATTAGAAAACATTTTTGAAAAAACGTATAAATTTTTTTTTCAAAAATGTTTTCAAATATTTTATCACTATAATTAATATAAGCATCTGTAGTTTTTCCCAAATAGTATATTTTTTCAATATTAACATGCAGTGACTTCGGTATTATATAGGTATAGACAATAGGCATTGGACCCCGGAAAGAAACATCATGACACCGTCGGACAGCGGCTGTCTGCAAACGTGATTGGTTGGGAGTTAGATTCCTATTTAAAATACACTTGATTACTTCACTCTGGTAAGACAAAGCGCGGTCGTGTTCGCCGCTCAATATGCAATATGTCTTGACGCTATGTCGTCTCTGACTAACCTGCTATGCGGGATACAGCGTGAAGCTGTAAAAAAAATAAGACACCAATATCGTCATATACCATTTTATTAAATTAAAACAACAATAAAACAAGCCATTTCCACGAATACACTGAAATAAGTACCGACTACGATTACATTTCCCACATAAGTACCTATAAAAATAAACTTAAATTATTCTTAGAAAAGGTCTGTATTATTTACAATAAATATTTTATTTAAGTTATAATTGAAAATATGTATAGAAGAAAATTAATAACTGAACATTTCAATCCTATACTTTTTGCTAATTTGTTATTTTGTTATGAATCTTCTTTATCGAGGGGTCCTAGAAATTTTATAGCAATATAAAAACACTGCTAGCTTATAACCAATTCTGTGAAGTTGTAAATAGTGGATTATTTTTGAAAAATTATGTTTAAGTAAGTTTTACTTTATTTTTAAAAATATCATTAAAAATTTCACTGCTCAATGAAAGCTATATGTAGTTTATATATTATATAACTTATCCACTTATACATCTTAATATATAAGTAGATGTAAAAGTGAATGTGTATACATGGTACCTATACCAAAATAACATTATTACAATTTTTGGTTGTCTGTTTGTTCCACTACACTCTGGAACGACTTTGACGGGACTTTTATTGGCAGATAGCTGATTCAATAAGGAGTTTAGGCTACTTTTATTTTACAATTATAAAATAAAGATATATAATTGCCCAATTCCACGCGTCCGAAATCATAAAAAATACGCATCATAATAATACAGCTCATTTCCTATTATAATATAATTATGAAAAAATATGATAAATTTTTATACTGCATTCGTGAAGGTTATGTGTGGTAATAACCTTCACGCTTACAGGTTTTCAATTTAAAACTAAATAAAGTAACCATAAACAATTTCCCTGTAAATATAAATCATAGTACGTGCTAAATATATATAGGAGAATATATATACTCGGGGGAGTGATTATATTTAAATTATTTTCACTTCTTCGCTCTGGTAAAAGACAAAGTGCGGCGTTGAGTTCCACAACTCGACACACAATGGTCTCGAATTCGGTGGAAAGCGAAGTACGGAGTGTCTTGACACTAGGTACTTTCTGTCTACCCTGCAAGGCGGGATAAAAGCGTGAAGCTACACACATATATCATATTTCGTATGTTTGTAGAAAGGAGAAAGTTTTTAAAATATTTATATAAAAAATAACAACACTTATATAAAAATACACAAAACAGTGAGTGCGCGAATGAGACTACCGTCTGAAAAGTCTTCAGTATATTGACAAAGCTTTAATAGTGTGACGTTCATGTTCAGTCAGTGCATCTGTCAAAAGAATATCTGTCAAAAATGTTGGCATTATGAATAGAAAAGTTGAAACAAAAACAAAATTTAAATAATTATTAACATCCTAGATTTTAAACAATAATGACGGCAAAAAATATGGTGATATATAGTACGACGTACGACGTATATATCTACTAGTATATAATATATTAAATTTATAAAATAAATTAGTTAACAGAAACAAAAATTACATGCTTTAGAATATGAATAATAAAATGATTTTAGATTGTAATGGTGTATTGTATAATAAATGTTCCACCACCACCAAAGCGGCCTTTTTGGATGAACAACAATACTGCGCGTTGAGTTCCCCACTCAAAAAGCAATATCTCGATTTCCGGCGGAAGGAAGACAATGGAGTGTCTTGACACTAGGTTGTCGCTGTCTACCCGTATACATGTACAGTATTAAGCATGATTTTGTTTTTTTTTTATATACAATTGCATCGTAATCAGACACTAGGAAGTGTTCAACTTAAGTTTTAATCAGTCGACGCACGCTAACTAAAATGACAAGTTAAAATTCTTGTAAAAATATTAAATTTAATGAAATAATCGCCTAATATCATAATATCAATACCAAGAACTTTTCTAAGAATAACAATAACGTATATACATAAATAAATATAAACAATAATCAAGATTTCACAACAGAACTCCTTATCATGTCTTGAGTTACTTTCATTACATCTAAAGCACCTTTAGCTATTAAGTCGTCGGCCAAGTCTTGGCCTAAATTATCACATTTGATTATAACTTCTGTTGGTACATTAGCATTTTCTGTCAAGCCACAAAACGTACGCTTGGCCGTTATTTCTTCTGCCAAGTTAATACAATTAGCGTTTTCGCCATTTGCAATTTTATCATCAAGATATTGTATTGGGTTGTAGTTTCTATCATTTACTTTTGTTTCGTCAATTTTGATTTTTTTCACGCTATTTTCTTCGGTTGGGCTCAGTTTGTGTTTGGTTGTTTTTTTTATTTGCGCAAATGTTTGTTCCATTGTGTGTTTTATTTTTGTGAGTCCGTCCATACTCCAAACAGCGCCAGTTATTGACAGTTTGAATGTTGCATCTAATGGTTTCAGTTTTGTCGAAACACCGACCGGTGCGCTACAGCCGCCACCTTTAAACATCGAGAAAAAAATCTACAACGTCAAGACAAACAATAATAGGGATTTAAATAAGATTTTAAGATGTTTGTTTTTTATTAATCACATTTTGAATGGACTTATGAATATGACTTACTTGTAAAAATGGACTTTTATAAAGTTCTCTAAACTTATGATGTTCTAAAATGTATTTTTGAATCTTATACGAAGCTTAGTCTAGTTTAAATAGCTTCATTTAAAAGGTGATCAAATTATATTATTATTGTGTAAATAAAAAAAGTTTTAAATATTTAAGAATATGAGAGAGACTTTATATATATCTAATTTATGAAATTTTGTGGAAAGAATGTTAATATGTTAACTTATTGCTAACAATGTAAGAAAAATGTAAAATACAAACTCACCAAGAGTCTTTAAGAAACTTCTTTCAGCTAACACTCTACAATATGTTTCTGGATGATTGAATGGCGCTAACATGTTGAGTATATCCTCATTATCTGATCTACACTCCACTGCTAGAGCTCCTTGGCCCACTGCGTACATCATTTCTGAACATGGCAAAATCTAAACAAACATTAAAAATATACTATTTTAATTTGACCAAAAAATTAGAAACACATTAAAAGATGATATATTTAACACTCTTAGGTTTTTTTTTTGGTTCACGCTTTTATCCCGCATAGCAGGAATTTTACATTTTCATTCTGTTCAATAGAATAAGGTCGATTCAAAATTAAAAATATAAATAAAATAATATTTAAAATTTATTAATTAAAATTAATTTAGAGTTTAACAATAAACAAGAAATGAAATGAAAAAAAAACCATTTTACATTAAATTACCTTTGAAACTCTGTTTCCCCATCCCATCCTTTGTAAGCCAGCATTAGCTAGCAGTAACGCTGAATAGTCTTTAGTTTCCGCATCTAATTTTCTAAGCCTTGTGTTTAGATTTCCCCGCACATCATGTATAGTTAAATGCGGGAAAGATCCACGTAACTGTGCGGTACGACGAAGTGAAGAAGTACCTTTAAGATAAGTTTATGATGGTTCTATACAAACACGTTAAGATACAAATAATAACTAAAAGGAGCAAATTTGCTTGAACGGTTGAACGCTTGAAATCTTGCTGCGTTTAAATTATTATAAGTTTACTTAAAAATGTGTTTCATGACCTAAGAGTGTGAATATCAGTTTAAATACCTTGAAAATAAAATTGGAGTTAATACAAATAACACACACGTTTTTTTTTGAATTCGTTGACAAATGCTAACTTAAAGAACTGGATCGCTGCCTAGTCAAGTGTCAGTCAAGCGCAATCTTAAAATTAAATAAAGTAAATGCGTCTTAATCAAGTTCTATAATAATTTATAAGAATTTATAAGAATATGTCTAATGTTAACAAAAGGGTGAAGATTATGGAATAGATATTTATTTTATTTATTTATATTGCTCAGAGCATGGAAAAAACAGGTAAACTAGGCAGAGAACGCGAGACCTAACGCCGCGCTTTGTCTTACAAAATGAGAGTATTTTTATTAATTAATATAATTAAATGTAGCTGTCAGGCTTTAATTAAATTACCTAAAATATATATATATATATATATATATATATATATATATATATATATATATATATATATATATATATATATATATATATATATATATAGTATTAAATTAATATACCTCAGGGGTTGGTGCTGTATGCCATAATACAAGTTTCCTAGTACTAAAATGTTGAACAACATTGTAGCTAACTCAATATTGAGAAAAATATTTGTGGTGAAATAAACTTATTATTATTACATAGTATATAAATTTTAAGAACATTATACTTGACACTTGACATTTATTTTATAATTTCCCACTAAAAAAGATTTCCTATCTTGTACTAATTGTTATCTGTAATATAGATAATAAATCAAGATAATTTATTATGTGAATTTTTCATCGAAATTGATAATTTTATAATGATTGTTTTTATTTTTCCTTCTGTTTAAAACCATAGTTATGCTTATATCATTTTTTTTCCTATCATACTCTTTTGATTTTGCAAAAAAATAAGGTAAAACAGTATTTAAGATTCTGCTGTGTCTTTACTATTGCACTCTACATATTATTAAATTCCAATGAATTTTTATATTTCTTCTTTCCAATGCTATAGAATCATGTCATTGAGATATTTTAGAAAAGTGTCAAACTGTAAATGTGCTTGGTGTGGATGCAATTTCCACTCTGGGGTGTGTTTATATTTAAAAATAATATATTTTCCCACTTTAGTAAAATAAAAAGCAGCAGCATTATGGTTTCTTTAATATGTATATTGATATGAGTGTGGGGTATTGCGATAGCAATTACCTATAAATTCATAGGTTCAAATGGTCATGGTTCCATTATTTAGGGTTCCATTGTTTAGATTTAAAAGTATTCTACTTCTATAAATCACAAACACAAATTAAGAAAATCTTACCAATAACTGATCCTGCAGGTAATGATGATAAAGTATGATCTTTGACATCTTCTCGTAACACTAATGCATCTCGAGGGTCTTCCCTATAAAAAATATAATTAATACTATTTATTAAACAATATGGCATAAGAACATTATAAAATATTTTTTATAGCTGAATAATAAAATAGTTTCATTTAAAAATTTTAAAGTTTTTGTCACAAATTCTCCTTTTTTTTATAGTAATTTTCATTCACAAATTAAAAATTGTTTGTCATATAATACATACATCACAAACTCTTAACTTATATAAACTGGCTCTATTTATTAACACATAGATACTATATGTCTTATGGATCTTATAAGAATAATTATAAATAATAAATGGATATATATAAAAAATAGACCAAAGAACATATAAAAAAATATAGTTTATTATAAATATATATGAAAATACCTTTCAAAAACAGCACCAATAGCAAGACCATCTGGCAATGAAGTTGGCAGATCTTTAAGTGAGTGTACTACAAAATCTACAGAATCATTTCTTAAAGCATCTTCTAAGTCTTTTGTAAATAATGATTTTTCACCAATTTTAGGCAAAGATACATTCAAAATACGGTCTCCAAGTGTAGTCATTTTCACTGAAACAATTTGTTTACCTTATGAGTTTCTAGACATCAGTTGATAAGGTTATGTTTATAATAATTGTTATTATATTACCAAATTAATTTGAAATATATTATACTTTAGTACTGAAAAATAAATAAAATCATATTCCAAGTGGAGCCAAGTGTTAAATGTATGTTAGAATTAATAAGTATTGTAATAATTAAATTGTATTTAAAATTACATACCTATTGTAAATTCCTTTTCAGGATATATTTTCTTTAAGCTATCTATAACGAAATTTGTCTGAATAAGTGCTAGCTGAAAATAAGAATAAATACATGAATACCAATACCACAAAATTACAACAGTTATTCAGCTTCACGTAAACTTTTACCTCACTTTGCCTTGAGCCAACTCGAATTACATCCTTACTTTGATTTTCCATTATAAAACTAATTTATTAAACAAGTTAATTAAAAAAATGTAGGTTATGTTATTTATATTATAACATTATATAAATAATAATTTTTTAATAACAAAATTAGTATAACACTGATAAGCTACTTGTCACTATCACTGTAGTGGACAAGTTATGTATAAAATTAGTTATTTAAATTTTAGGAAACATATCGTAATCACACTGGTCACTGACAGTAAGTTAACAACTGTCAAATGTCACGACTTACGATAAGAATCTTTTTCATTTGATATGTAGCAATGGATTCTAGCTTATTTTGCTTGTACCTATTTTGTTTAATCTTTTGTAAATTATAAAAATGGATTTATTTGATTTCGTAATCTTAGTAAATGGTTATATTTAAGTTGTTTTTTTGTAAATAACTGCAATTTGACTGCTCAATATTAACTTAAAGTTAAGAATAATAATACTTTAATTTTAAAATTGGGAAGTCAATTTATAAAAGTCAAGAGTAATGTTAAAATAAATAGCACAAAACAAAAGTTAATTTTAATCAATATTGTAGACCTATACCTACAATGTTAAATGAGATTCCCTTTGTAAAGTTTTAATACTGTAATAGTGTATAAATTTCACAAAATTGTGTATTTAAGCATAACCATGGCAAAACTAAGTCATGATCATCAAAATTATGAACTAAATAGTTTATAAGTGCGCCTGCTGCACAATAATATTATAAAATAATAATGCAATAATATAAACGAATCATTTATTTTTCAGAACTTACTTTCTATACAGGAAATCACAAAAATATACCTTACGGCAATTGGCAACTACAAAGACAACTAAGTATAATTATAAAAAAAAATGACAAACTATTCAAAAAACAGTCTCAAATTGTTAATTTTTAGTTCATACATCAAAAATATAGCTAATTTTGTTGCCAATATAAAAATATATTTTATACAGATCGTTTTTTATAATTTAAAAATGCAGGTTTCTCATTAAAGCTTATTCTACTTATTTTGAACTCAACTATTCCAAGTTCCATTTTATGAGATACTTAAAATGAAACTAATTTGAATCTTAAACCTATTACTTTTTACGTCTACTGCTTCGTAACCTCCTTCTAAACACTGTTACTTCAGTCCTCCTTGGTGTTTCTATAAAAAAAAAAAAACAAATAATAATAAATGTGTACATGATTTATTCTTTCAAGAGTAACATATATAAAAATCCTTCACAATTTAAACATCCCTTTTGTATAATATAGATATATTCAATTGCCCCAATGCAATTCAATGCTACATTTTGTCTTACTGGAGCAGGAAAATAATTAATAAAATCATTCCCTGACAGGGGATAAAATGAGCAAACAGTTAAGGTCAATTCCTGTTCTGCTATACCACAATGGTATCATATTATAGATAAAAAATTATAAATGAGTTTAATTAAATAGAATACTTACTTTTAGTTGCTTTAGGTTTAGTTTTAGGAGCTACTGTTGCTTCGGCTTCTTTTTTGGAACTACTTTGATTTCTTGTTTGTTTCGTGTTAGACTTAGGAGCTTTTGGTTCTTCAGTACTTTGTGTAGATATGTTACTCTCATCTGCAGATGACTTTCTTTTCGCTGATTTAGATCTTGTTTCAACATTTTGTAAGGGTTTTTCATCTTTTTCTTTTGGCTTTGACTTGATCATTGATCGAGTGCACCTCACTATTACTTCTTTATCAATATTTGCTTTTTTTAATGCATCAAGTTGCTCTTTAGCCTCCCTCTTTTCTTTCATCTTATAAACTTTTACCATTGCTGGTGTGTAACCTTCTAATTCAGGCAAAGTCTGCTCTGAGTCTTTTGTTACTTTGCCATTTATTCTTTTCTTTAAGTTTGCAATAACTTCTTTCATTGCGTAAGTGGGGTTTAAAGCTTGTAGATAATCTTTTTGTAATAATGGAGATTGACTGTTATTTTCTGAATTTTCTGATGCATTTGACAGTTTTCGAATTCTATATTTACAATTTGAATCGTCGTCCTCATCGTTATCAGTCACATTACGCTCTTTACGTATTATATCTTCAGGATTGCCTGCCAGTATCTCAGCCCATGTAAACTGCCGCGCTGATCCCATGAATTTACCGAATTTTCCTATACTATTTCTATGTCTTTTGACACCTTTGCGTTTTGTAATATTTTTCTTCTTAGACCTCAAGTTCTTCGGTGACAGCTTTTTACCAAATATATCGTGAGGCATTAAAGATTTTTTTAATCTGGCAACTAAATCTGCGTCTGATATGAAGAAATTTCTAGACGCGCAAGGCTTTCGAATTCCATCACTGGACGTGTTCAGTGTTTGTTTAAGGAGTTCTAATTTCAAATCATTTTCAAAGGAACACACATTTTCTCTTTCATATGCCTTTTTAATTCCATTTCTAGATAAAAAGTCTGCGGAAGTATTTTTTCTGCCAAACCTTTTGGAATAACATACTTTTCTGTTAATTGGTGACATTGGTGGTTCAGAAAAATTCACTGACAACTCTTTATCTAAAACACTACTACTTTTTAAAAGTTCACTTCTAAATAAACTTCGACAATAGTCATAATCAGGTCTTTCAGTAAAGTCGAGGCTGGTCACATATTGCAGGTATTTTTCTAAGAATTGAGGATAAAACTCTGTTTTAAAACAAGTTTTCAATAAAAGTTTAATATTGCTCATGAAATTTTTCTTTAAAGCATGAACTAGATCAGGTTCAGCTAAAACTTCTGTGGTTTTCCATGGCAATGTGCCTGTAATCCAATCAAGGAGGTTGTAGCCTAAAGTTTCCAAGTCAGACCTCCTAGAATGTGCTCCAATATGTGAATCTCGAGAGCTATACTCTAATGTCCCATCATGGGCTTTCCTGGCATCCATACCAAAATCTTTATGATTCCCATTGGAATCAAGGAACTTCGAAGCCAGTCCATAGTCTAACAAATAAATCTGGCCATTAGATTGTGAAATAACTGCTTCCTTATGAATTTCATCTAAATCCTCAGCTTCAATTACATTTTTTGGACTTGTTATACATAACTTTCTTGGTGAATATAATATTTTTTTATTTCCATAATCATCCAATAACTTTTGATAAGATTGATCTGAACAAACTGAACTGTTTAAATCTTCGTAATTTACATAATTTGATATCTGTCGTAAGTTAAATGCATGGTGCCTGTGTAGGGTGCGGTTATCTTTGTCTGAGAGAATTCTTCTTAATTTTTTTTTGACACTTGCCAGTCGTTTATTACTCTCCTCTGGAGATTCTACTGAAGATCTGTCTCTTACAATAAAATCTTCATCATCATAATAATTAGATGTCCGAGATTTACTTGTCTTTGATTTTCTGTGTTTATTAGAGAGTAACACAAGATGTTTATTGTCTTTTTGATAAGATGGTGCAGGTTTCACCATCTTATTGAACTTACTACCGTCAAACCCAAGCATCAAGTTGGAACTTTTAATATCTGAATGTGTGTAGCCTTGGTTATGCAAGAATTCCAAAACATCAAGTATTTGAATGGCTATAATAAGAGTATTTTTAAAGTCTAACACTTTTGTTTTAGATATTATTTTTTGGAGATCCACATCATATCTTGGAAGAACTAAAAATCTGTATTTTACACCTGAATTTTTATCAGTAAATGATCCACTGGCTATATATAGAGGCATTCCCAATCGCTTTTGCATGTTTTGTTGACGCCATTCTTTAACTGAAAAAATATACATACTTTTAACACATAATTCCTTATATATTATTTGTGAATGCTATTTATTCTTAGACATAAGTACATATCAATAAAATAAAAGAAACAAAACAAGAATTAATAGTACTAAAACAGACCTTTAGAAACTTGTGCTGTCCTAATAAGACAATGAACTTCAACAAACAGAGGCCCATTTGAGTGTGGTTCTATTTTAACCACATAACGAGCATTTAATTTTGTTACTTCTTTATCTATTTCATCAGAGGCCAAGTAAATGCGGCCAAAACTGCCTCTACCTGAAATAATATTGTTCTTAATATATAATACTTACATACTTTGTTATAAACTCATTTACTAAACCAAAAATATAAATTTTATGTTGAGTTCATAATTAAATTTATTTAGCAGCATTTACTTATTATTATAATCGACCCGACACGACAGTCAGGACACAAATACACAAATGGTATAATTACTCTTAAAATGCATTATTTTCAAATATTTTAAATGAAGTCTACCTATAGGTTTGCCAATTCGCCATTTCTTTTGTAATACATCAGTAAAGATTATGCCTGGTGGTAAAGCTTCATCGTCAGAAAAACTAACATCTAGACTAGGACTAGGTTCTTCTGCAATCTTGAGTTTTTTTGGGGGGAATTTAACGTCTACTTCTTGTCCGCGCCGTGGCATAGTAAATAATAAAAATCTTGCTTACAGGTTCATTGATCTTCCCGTTAATATTATCGTTTATTATGTATTTGCAGTTCTAAAAATAAACAACAGTAGGATATTAGCATAGAAATAATACTTTTACAAATTTTCGCCCATGAATACAATTGTATAGTATTTAAATATAATCAAACTGAATGAAAAATGTTACCAAACAAGTTTGTGCAAAAAATAAACGTAAATTTCACTTAATAAATTGTGTAAACCTTGTAAACTCTTCTAATAGTAGTTTATTATAGTGTTATTAACTTATTTAGTACACTTTTTATCTGTAACTTATATAGATTTAGAGTTCCATAACAACTTATGATGATCAATGAAAGTTCGCCATGTTGTTAGAAATCAACCGATCAATTACATTTTTAATTTTTGTTGCCAGACACCAAAACATTTTTATCACAACAGATAATATGTAGCAGAAATCGGAAGTTACTTATGTATTATATTTTATTGTATATCCAAATTGTTTTACATAAATAAACAAAGTAATTGTTTATTATACGTAAACAGGTTTCATACTTTTTTGTATAAGTATTAAATAAAAAAATATAGGAAATACTTTCTAAAAATAATTATCCGACAAATTTACAGTTTTTAATTATCTGAAGTTATCTGTGTATTATTGTTGCGCCAAAATTAAAACTTGTATTTCTTAATGTCAATATTTATTCAATATCTTCATGCTCTATTATCTATTAACTTCGTAATATAAGAATTGCAAAAAACAAAATTTTTTAATAAAATTAAACCCTTAATATATTTGCCCAAGTTTCGATAATCATTCATTTTAATAAATTTAAAGATTATAAATTATTTAGTGGTATATGATTTTATTCATGTTCAATATTTTACTTCTCTTTTGTATTGTAATGAACTTTTGTATGCTGCGTTAGTAATTTGAACTCTAAGCTTGTTATGTTATGAAAGTGATGTAAATGTTTGTATAGTATTTCGTGTATTTAGACTGCAAAGGAGGGACGACGGCCGAGGAACGAGTACAGACTACGGAGTATCAGAGTAGAGCCTGCGAGCCGAGAGCCGAAACTTTTTCATTCAATAGTCGTCCGCCGACCGTGCGGCCGTGTATTTTGCTTGTACATTTACGGTCGCGATGTTCTTTTGTTTGTCAACAAATAAAAATGAAGTGCGGTGTTGAAACGGTGTGAAATTTCTGTTATTTCATTTATGGATTATAAAATGTTTAGTTAACAGCGTAGTGTTTCGAAGATGGACGGTGCAAACGCTGATTCGGATCATTCTATGACCTGGGAAGACTTTTTCGGTTTGTTCAGTTTCTAATTAGATTTTAGATCTTATTGAGTTATATGTAAAAAAAGTAAAGTAGTGGCGTACTTAATTGCTATTACTTCATTATAGAGATCAATGTATTGAGATTTACGGTACAGTATGCAGTTTAGAAACATACTTACTTTTTTCTTTTGCTTTACTTACTTATTTTTTCTAAGACTAAGACGGGAAGAGACAGGTTTACGCTACATTACCCCTTATGGTACATACATTGCACTCAATTGGTACGTTGCCTGAATTTCTTACTTCCAAGTTCCAATCACCACCTACGTTTCTTTCTAAACGTGAGTTATCAATTCGAAAACGTCGTGTTCTCTGATTATTGCGTCAAATAAACTAAATTTATGTTGATACTTTTTATTATGTATACGAATTTACAAGATTATACTTTTTTATTTTATGAAGCAGATAGGTGTTGGATTCTATTACCTACAACCTATAGGTAAGACTTATCGTGTTTACTTATAAAATCTTGCCTACAAAGTTCCAGTACCTTTAGCTTGATACTGAATATTAAGAAATTATTCGGTTTATAAAATATTTTCGACATATTGAAACGTGATTGATATATTAATTATTGTTACATTAGAATAATCGTATTAAAATTTTTAATTTCATAGAAATAGTATAATTTAAATTTAGTACAATATAGATAATATATTCGTGCAAAAAATGCATGTTTTGTAATTTAAATAATACTTCCGGTTTACTGTTGCGTGTAAGATTGAAAATCATTAGAATCAAGAAAAATAAATTTACAGGAGAAAACATAAAAAGGTTTGAGGAATAATTTATATGATGTTACAAATAATTTATTAAATTATAAAAAAATATATATGTATTTCACATAATTTTTTTAAAGCCTATCTATTGTAGCATAAACAGCAGAGTACCAATAGGTGAATATTTGGGTAAAACTTTTTATCTAAAGAATGCATATGATAATTACGTAGTTAAAATATCACTGCCAACAGTGTACAGAGGCTTTTAGTTTGAACTTTTTATATGTTTATGTTACTGTAAAAGACAGAACTTCTTTATTCCGTATCCGAACGTCCTTAAGACTTTCCGGTAAAACTTAAGGTTTATCAACCTTAATGGCAAGAGTCCAAAAAGATTTACATTTAAAGAATTCGGTAAATGTGATATAACTATAAATGTTGTTGATGAAAATTAAGTTGTGTTTGAATATTTTTAAATGAGAAGTGGTATGGGCTCTTACCATAACATAATATATATTATATATCGGAAAACTGCTAGTTTACATAATTTGAAATATACTATAATTCAATATTTGAATTAGTGTAAATATATATAGGAGAATAGACAATTTATTATTCTATCAATTGATACCCCGTCTATGATTATTGCCATGAATTAAAAACATACCTATGTATGAAATAGGATAAAGTCTGATTTGTAAATTGTTGCGGAGTTTGGTAATATTCTAAATTTATTTAATTTCTCCGCTCTGGTAAGACAAAGCGCGGCGTTGAGCTCGCCACTCACACGCAATGTCTCGATTTCGGGCGAAAAGTAATTAACGGAATGTCTTAACTCTAGTCTACTTGACAAACCTGCTACGCAGGATAAAGCTTTCAGCTGTTAGAAAACGTTTGAAAAATACATAATAATTTTCCAATTATCAAACCGCACAATAAGGTTCCTTGTGTCACTCATTGCTGAACATATAAAACAAAAGCTGTTTATTATTAAATTATTCTAGATATGTCATAGTCGCTATCCATTATACTCATGGACATTTTAATTATTAATGACTAAAGCTTAATCATTGTATTGTATAATGCTGGAATCATCAGTTTCGCTACTGTATTCTAAGACAAATTATACTCGATTATTTTTAGTTGGTTCTTAATGTGTTACCGATACAGTATATAATCGTGTAAACATTTTCATAGGCCATGCATTTGGTCGTCGTACTGTATACGGGAACAGAATTAATGAAGTGCGCTTCCGTAGACTCATTTATATCATGCGATACGTTAGATTGATCGAGTGGAGGACGTATAGAATTAGATAGAGCCTTTTCTTATCTTGACACTTATAAAATTAACGACTTTATTGCTGTACTCGAAACAAAAGTCTATGATATATTTATTACTTACTCGTTGGAAAATTATCTATTCGTAGCAAATTTTATTTAAGTTACTATATAAAAATATTTATTAAAGTATTTTTAATAGCGGAGAACAAAGTGTTTTGACACTAGGTTGATCTGCCTACCCTTTTATATGTAAAAATATGTCAACTGTGTAACAGACTCACAATTTTACATCATAAAAATAAATAAAATACAGTACATTTTAGTGATAAGATTAACAACTTAAAGTAACAAGCGATTTATCGGCTAGTATGTGAGGATACTCGCGCCAGTATCAGCTGCAGCCGGCCAGCGGATGTACGATTAATTTTAAATTCGACTGGCGCCTTTGAAAGCATAATAGCTCTGTTTACGACCGCGTATATCAAAGTATTAAATTAAAAAATATTTGTCCAATAAACTAATGTGATAAAATTAATGAATACTAATTAATTACATAGATTATATGGGTGTGCATTTTTGTAGTTTAATGAATAATTTTTATTTTCTTTTAGTTACGGTTGTAGACTTTCAATTTATTCCTGCAGATTGTGGGACATAATATCGTGTTTGGTTCTTCTCTAACAGATAATATTTTCTTTGAACTTGACTAAAATTATCAACTATGACATTAAATGAAAAACATATCAACTACGCTACGTACTACTCCTACAAAATATAAAATATTTTAAAAGACAAATCGTGAGATTTAAATACTCCTCAGATTAATCTTAAAAATAGGATATCTGAACTCTATGATAGTTTGTTTTTTTATAATTTTAAATACACCAGTCCCGTCGACTCGAAAAGTACGTGCCGAATAAACAATTTTAATGCCACGTTATATGCCAAAACTACGTTTTAGTGTATATCGAACTCGTAGGAGTATGTGTAATATTTATTTTATTAATATAGTTTTCAGCATTATTATAAAAAATAGCTTATTGCTCTTTTTTCTCATACACATATACTGTAAAAAGGAGTCCAATTTTTTTTTCAGATGAATCATTAATACAATAATATTGCTTGAAATTCTCATAAAATTATTTCGAAATACACGTTTATGCATTAAAACAATAATATAATTTAAGGTCACAGATTGCAAATGAGATTAATTTTGTGATCCTGTGGAGCATTCTAAAGTGCCCCTCAACGTAAAAGGTAATTTAAGCAACGAGAAGATCCAATGACATTACAAAATGTAGAAACGAGGGTTCATAAGGTCGTGATTTAAAGGAACTCCCTGGAGCTAACAAATTGAATATATTTTTATACTTATTCATTTTGCGTAATAAGTGGAGCTTTTAAACCATATTTTTATAAAAAATATGGTTTAAAAGTTTTACTGTCTGTTAAATCTTGATTTAAAATTTTATTATTTGGTCAAAAATATTTGAATAAAACTATTTCAGATAGGTATGCTACTTGTGATTATCCATTACGCTATCGTATTGAAGTAAGTTATACTTAATACCTATGAACTTAAGGTGTAAGGTACGGGAATGTTTTGTTCAATAGGACTAACATTAATGATAAAGTTACATGTCGTTTATATGTGACATCAATAATTTTTGATTCAAAGCTATATTGCGTATTATATAGAAAAAACTTTAAATAATAAATCTGTAATATATAAATTAATTTAATATTTCATAGGAGAATGTCTTGTGTAAGCGTCATTGGCGCGACAATATTTTTCTACTGTGTAAATATTTTTAGTGTACAAGTCAGCAAACGATGTATTTTACAACCTAGATCAAACTATGTCTTAACAACGACGCATACTAATTCATAGACTTTCACCGCTTTCTTCTTATCCTTAAGACGCTTAATTGATAGTTCGTGCGGAGCCTTTCCGTGTTAATTATGTTTTACAGAACATAAAAATATATTCTTTCCTTTGTTCGAGAAATGGCGAATGAATAAAGCTTAATGAGCGGTCTATCGTGTTTTGTAGCAAAAAGAAGTTTTAGCTTTCTTTGATTGAAACTGAGGACTTGCGTTTGAGATTTTAACTTTTATTTCCGCATGAATAGTTTTAATTAAGAGATGAATAATGATATGAAATTAAAAATGTTTTAAGTAAATAATAATAAGAAGGCAGAGGTTTAAAAAGGTAGTGTTTTGTTGACCTTCCCAAAGAATGCCTATCGTTGTCAGTAAACGAAGGTCACGTGCAAAGTTTAAGATTACCCGGCGGCCATATCTATATGAAAAAATCGATAGCAGTGCCTACAGCAAAAACCCTTTAGATATCAAGAGTAATTTCATAGAAAGCTTTTATGAATTTTATATTATTACTTATTATTCAATATCATCGAGCTTCATTATAAACGTTTAGATTTTTTAAAGTTGGTTTTTACTTTTTTTATAATAAATGTCACATTAACAGGTTTCAGTTGTAATATTTTTTACTAATTTTGTATATATAGTCTGGTATTAATAATATATAAATGTCAACATTAAATTGACGTTTGTTCAAAAGTATCCACTCCCGTTTTAGGCACGAAATGACTTTTATGAATCGTTTTATGTAAAATAAAAAGAACATAAAATAATAAGTCGATTACTATTGCGATAAGATCTTGCTTGGTATCGTTTTTTAGTTCAAGGTGGGATTGAATTTTTTGCAGAACATGCAGTTTGATAGTGCGAATTACCCAGTTTACGAAAATATTTGTTTTTGTTTTTTTTGTGCTATTGATTTCTGCAATGTTATTTATCAAAGAAATTTACAAAATAAAATAAATGCCATTGCATTATAGAGACTCCCTCACTGTTTCCACCTCAGCGTTTGTCCTCAATGTTTCATGTGTACATATAATATTTGTAGGTTCGATTCCCATAGGGGTAAGTGTTTGTATTTGTGTTTTTTTGCTTTCCTACTTCTTCGACGATATAATTTTTTTTTATGTATATATATAGACAAATCGCTAGTTGGATATCTAAGGCAAATCTAGTAGAAATATAGATACATATGTGCGTAAATCAGAAATATACAAAACTGTACTTATTGTTATTAATAAACGACTAAACGTCTTTTCTTAAAACACATATATTTTTTTAATATATATTTTTCTAGATTTGCGATATTTGAAGAATTCATGTGTAACACGCTATACATCAAGATAAATAAATCCATACAATTTTTCCGAGTCCAGAATAGAATTGCTTATAAGGTAAAGATTGCTGGCGCCAGCGGTTTTCTGCCAATCTCGTATTGCAATACAACATTTTAACAACAACAATCTAGTGCTGTTACAACTTGATATTGTAGTAAGAAGTTTTACCGATAAACAACTTATTCTCTTTGCTTATTTTCCATATTTAGTATCGAAATAAAGATAAACTTAAATAATAAGAAGACAATAATTTAAACAAACGTGTTGTTTACGCGCGAATATTATCATTTTCCGAAAATTAATCACGAATTGTGCTTTATTTGTAGGTCTCTTAATTCTTTAAATATCTCTTTATTAATTATATTGTTATTACCATGTGAAATTCATCTGAAAGCATGTGATATACCGGTTGGAGGTGTTAAACTTTATATTGAAAGTAACTCACCACGTAATTTAAGCTGATATAATATTTTTTACATTTTATTTCGACACATCTCAATATATTATGTACTAACGGTCCGTTCGCATCTTCACCTGCGTGAACTCACGATTTAAAACATTTCCTTTTTTTTCCAGCGTCTTTCTCACTTAAAAACTGATTCTCCTTCTCCTTCTTCTTATTCTTCTTATCGTGCCTTTCCAACTAGTGAATGTTGGCCCAAGTTAGCCCCTTAAGTACTACTAATGTCGTTTTATTATCGTATTATAAAATTAATAGTAATTGTTATAAATAGCACATCTACTACCGTGTTTTAAAATTACAATATAATAGAAACAGTCCAATCACATAAATCTCATATAAAAATAAACCTGATTCCTAAGAAATTACTCTAAATTTTCCTTATAAAAAACAATAGGAAGAAAAAACGAACGATTCAAGCCAAATATGTACTACGTTCTAACTTACAATTACAGCGTAAAGTAGCTGAATCTCAATGTTGACAAAGGTGACATATAAATTTGTTTTTAAATACATTTTTGGGTATCAATGTGGTATGCACCCTTCTCACTTAAGTTTTTTTTTTATTTTCAATGTACAGAATTTAGTCTTCTATAGTTATATTATATGGATACATTTGCATATATTTTTGCAGACGTTCCGACAATACGATAGTAATGAGTCGGACAAGTCTTTTGATAAAAAAACCCACCACTCGCATTTGTTCAACTCGTAACTTTAGCATTTAGAGTTTTATCAAAAATCATTTGAATAAAATAATTTAAGGAAATTTATATTATTATTGTAAATGAGAAGCTGTTTGTAATCTTGTTAAGGTTAAAGAGATAATTTAGTGAAAATATTATTTTTTATCAAACTAAAAGAGGTCATTGTCAAAAAAGATTAGTTTCATTTAGAACAATTTAGACACATTTCTTAAGAATTTATAAAAAATATAATTGTCATAGAGATTTAAATAAGAAAGCAAGTTAATTTATAGACTGAATTATTATATCCTAGGCAATTATATATGTAAATGAATATCATTTTTCGTAGAAAACTATTATTAATGGCCTAGCATACAGGTTTTTGGAGTGATCTGTTGGACACTATGTGTTAAATGGTTTTACGTATATTATCTGTCTTTTAAATATGTTAAGACTATTAATGACTTTTATTTTCTCTCACTCAATTTCGGATGGATAACAGTCAACGGAGTGGTTGTCTCTGACTATCCTGCTATGCGGGATAAAGCGTGAAGCTGCTTTTATATGCATATTATTAATTTTATGTATCCGCATACATACGTACTTATCTTATAATGAATAGCAATATATATTTCTATAGTGATTTTAATCACAACCCTATTCTAATACCGCCTACCGCATGTCGCAATTGCGATCGAATGCGCACGAGTCGCCGTCTCGAGTTGCATTTATAAAATGAAGGATTGTGCATCATATTTCTAAAATGTATTTCGTTTATAACCTAGTTTGAAATGGATTAAGCAATACGAAATATAAAGTACTATAGCTACACTATACTATACTGTAAAAACAGAATATGTACATATATTGGTAAAAAAGTATTTGCTACTTTTACATTTATATTTTTATATGTTCTGATTTTTTTTAAACAATAAGCAGAAAAAAATTCGTAGTTAATCCTTCAGAGATATTGTGTGGCCGAATTGAAGGCTACATTGGACACACGACCAGGAGGTAACATTTATAGTTGTTGAGTTTAGAATCGTACCCAGAATTACTGTTTTGTTACAGGTGCTATATACTAGGGCAACTTATTATATTACATCATATTTGAATTTTTACGTTTTAAAAAAATATATATCATGCCTAAAAATTATAAATTAACAGAAATTAACAATGAATGTTAATTAAGAAAAATTGAGAAAAAGTATCCACCCAATATAGTTTACTACTTACTATCGACCTGATCGTAAATGTCTTGTAAGAGCAGTTATGGCAATTTAAAAAACATGGGGGTACACTCCTAGTCAGATTAATGAATAGTACCTTACTACGGAGCGCCAAATTTCGCGTTTAAGAAGTATTTCCGTCTGTTCTCTTAGTCTTTTAATAAGACTAAAAAAGAAAACAGATAAGTGATTTGTATTGACATTCCGCCTTAGAGTTTCGGATACTACATTTTGATATTATAATAATTATAATAATTTAAATATATATTTAAAACTATATTAATATCTAAGTAAAGAAAATATGTATAACTCAAAGAGTTATAAATTGTTTTTAATTACGAGAAGGAGTATGAAAGAGATTTTAGAACACATTTCTTTTAAATGGTATACTAATAATAGTTAAGAAATACATCAAATTAATAAAATAAATATTATACATACAAAGTTTCAGAGACACTTTCCTAATTTGAATAATTAGGTTATAAAATATTGTCAATAAGGTTAAGGTTGTGTAGCCGCAAGATGATCGTATCAATCTACGTTCCGACCATGACCTAGGTTAAGAGAAAAGACTTTTAACCGCAACAGTAACCCAACAACACCTAGAAATATATACTAAGTAGATATATGAACATAATATTAATGACCTTGTCTGCTTCATAGAAGCATAAGTAATTTGAGATTGAATAGTAAATAAGCTGAACAAGACGATTGTTATAAAGCGTCGGAAAAACATTGTAACATTAATGTATATCACACCGGTTATTTAACGTTACAATTAAATGTGTTTAAAATATATATTATACATAAAGTAATACATATTTTGTTTTGGTTGGTGGCCACACAGTCATAGAAGACAATGTCTTCATATACACGGGAAAATGAAATCGAATCAATAGATTCTTTAAAATACATTAAAAAATATGATTAATTTCTCAAATTGTAAAAATTACGAAAGTAAAAAAATTAACACTTCACTTGGCGTAAATTTTTTATTCTTATTGATTTTTAAAATCTTTTATATTGATATTCGAAGATGCCAATGTGTCAAATTTCACGGCGATCAACAATGGCGTTAAGAGACGTGAAAGCCATATACAATAAATAAACAGCCTTTCACATTTATTGTACTAAATAAAGTGACCATTTGCGATTTTATTGTTCTAACGGATTAATTACTTTTTTTATGATTATATATATATTTTGTAATACTATTTTTTAAACAATAAAATAGTAAGAAGTATACTTATTTATCTATTTAAATTAAAAATATGAAATTTGCAGCTTCACGCTTCACGCTTTACCCCGCATTGCTGTGCGGGGTAAAGCCTGGTAGTAGTAGTTATAGATTATCAGTAGTCAGAGATAATCTATAACTACTAAATATTAGTGTCAAGACATTGTTGTTTGTTTTTCCTTCGAAATCGAGACATTGCGTTTTAACAATAAACCCACAACCAAACACGTCTGCAGACGTCCCACCGCACCACATGGCCATTTTGGTAAGTTTAAGTAGAATTGTTTTAAGGTTAGATCTGTTCTTATACTTTCCATGGGTAATGGAAGGTTTTCTAAGGTTGTAAGGTTTAAAAATTTAAGGAATTCTAAGGTTGTAAGGTTTAAAATAATATTCAGAAATCAAGTTTTGAACTTAACAATGTTCTGTAACGAAATGTAAATATTACAATGACTGACGATCTAAGTTTACTCTTACTATAGAACAACTCAAACATAGAGTTGCAAATAATTCATAAAATATTTACAGGGAGTATAACCTTTTCTAAAGTATAATAAGGCTCATTTTAGTTCATTCTGCTTTGTTAACATAATTCAAGGTTAAATGCGGTATTGCGCTAAAATTTTTTTATTATTTTTTGGGTTTATTTAAAAAAAAACGGATTTTAGCGCACACGGAAATTTTTGTAAACACCGGAAAATAGACTCAAAACGCTTATAATAACGGTTATTTTCTCCTATATTTATTTTGTACTATGAGTGATAATGTGCTGTATTCTCTGTGTATTAAGAACTTCATTTTGTGTTATCGATCGTGTGCTTTTTCATTATGCAAATGAAAACTAAAGGCACGGCTATACAGGGTTGAGTCAAAAAGGACGATTTATTAGCTTGCTTATTACCTACATTAGAGGATTAAACAAATCTTTACGGCTGTTTCCTTTGTATGAATGCAATGAAGCAACA
The DNA here is from genome assembly GCA_032432895.1 of Dryadula phaetusa. Taxonomy (NCBI): domain Eukaryota; kingdom Metazoa; phylum Arthropoda; class Insecta; order Lepidoptera; family Nymphalidae; genus Dryadula; species Dryadula phaetusa. The sequence goes on from JAOYRS010000081.1 coordinate 3,250,819, forward strand.
GAACTCTTTAAACATTTTAAATCTTAATGCTTTTATAATAACTATGCATGCAAAAATTATGTGAATATGAAAATCATTTTGTTAGAAATAATTTAGTGTTCTTTTTTTAATTCTTTATCAGGGCTTAAGATTATCTTCATATCACATTTTTTAAAAATATGCACGTAGACTATGTGTATTTCTAAACGAATTTCTGTTTTATACGGTAATTTAGTTTCCTGGAGTGGTACCTCATTTATTATAGCTTTCTTTTCTGTCCTCCCTTTCGTACTGGATAAAATAAAACCAAATAAAACTTGCTTGCTGTTATTGTTGCCTTTTTTAGACTCGTCAATTATTTCATCCTTAAAGGAAAACTATGTTTGACGTCTTAATAACAAGTATCAATCCGACAATCTCTTACTGCTTATATAACGTTAATCACACCGTTTTACTCGTATCGTAATTAATTTAGAATACAAGTAAGTGCATTCCCTTTGAAAGTGAGTATCTTCCGCATCATGCAACATATAATTAGTGTGCGTTTCAATTATGTTTAAAATGCGTGCCTATGCCTTATGGATCTACAAACGCCTGTGTGGCGCCTCTGACTTGTGTCTGATTGAAAGCGATGTGTATAGACTCCAATCTATTACGGGGGAAAGTTGTATTCATTTTGTTTCCTCTACTTAACAAGAGGACAGTTTGTGAAGAATACACCATCCTGTTAGATTAAAAATAAATATGCATCTTTGAAAGAACAAATTCAAATGGCTGTTAGTGAGATTTTTTGAACATTTTGTAACAAATATTTAAATTAAATATTAGTGCAATTAAATATTTACGATATTTTTTCACTTAAGGCGGTATATAATAATTCCTTAGCAAATAAAGTGTAAAACATGGAGCACACTTGCTAGATATTATCTATGCCTTGCTAGTTTACACGTTCAGCTGAGTGTGTAATCCAGGTTTTATATGCTCTGATGAGTTATCTGTGAAGCTCTGTTGAAGATATAAATAGCGGGCTTACGAATATTTACAATTATATGTTTCATCAATGTTCATGTCAAAAATTGGTTCTTCTATAAATTTTATACTCCTATTTTTTTATATAATAGGTTCCTACTTAAAATTTATCTACAAACATGATTTTCTTAAGTATTGACAGGATTACAATAACTGTTATTAGGAGAAAATACAATGTCTAATTAAAAAAAAAACCTCATTATATTTTCGTAGAAACTTTGTATGGGGTTTTCCAATAAGAACAATATGTTTTGAAATTGAAATAAAACATGTAATATATGTTCGAATTTCGTGCTCAATGGCTTTATTTGATAGGAAATTTTATGCTACTTATGATTTAAGCAAAATATCGTTCAAATAACCGCCACGACTTTTTTTGCACTGGTGAATACGATCAGTCCAATTTTCGATGACTCGGTGCAGCATTTCGGCTGGTATGGCCGCTATAGTCGCTCAAATGTTGCGTTCAAAGTCTTGAATCGTAGCTGGTTTATTGGCATACACTTGAGATTTAACATACCCGCACAAAAAATAGTCCAAGGGTGTTAAATCGCATGATCTTGGTGGCCAAGATGGTGGTGGTGTTTCATGAACCACTCTTGGATTTGACTCACTTCAGTAACGACAATTCTGTTTGTTCACATAACCATTGAGCCAAAAGTGAGCCTCATCTAAAAAGATGATTTTCCTATGAAATTCGGTGTCCGTTTCCATCATTTCAAGCGCCTAATCAGCAAATTCACGACGTAATCGATGGTCTGCTGGCTTGAGTTCTTGTGCCAACACAATCTTGTATGGATATAGGCCAAGATCCATACTAAAAATTCGCCAGGTTGTCGACGACACTGGCTGATACGGCGGCAATATTTTCTTATTACGGCCTGTCCGTTGTCGTGTTGGTGGTCTACTATCGTGCAAAGAATATTCACTTTCCAGTTTTTGGATTATGTGACGTATAGCGAGCTCAGACGGTGCACCATGACGATCATATTTAGCACGAAATGCTCTTTGAGTAGAGACAATACTTCTCGAATTTTGATAAAAAATTTGGACAATTTCCAAACGTTGAGGTAACGTGAACTTGTTTATGATTAAATAGCATACATTATTGAACACAAAACAACACAAATGTCAAATGTTAGTCAAGCAAGATGGCGGCTGTGAGCTATCAAAATTCTATCATCTCTATTGGGAAACACTATATTAAAACAAATGAAGATATAAATAGAGGAACGTAAATAAGTCATATTTTAATTCACGTACTACTTTCATTGCACAGATGATTTATGATTATAAAACACATTTTTTTCTTGCTCTTCTATGAACGAAATATTTTACAGATTAAGTTGTATAACAACCCTTTAAAAAGTGTTTATTATTAATTCCAGTTTTGAGATATGTTACATTCATTTGAGTTTGTCTTTCATAATGAAAGTGTTAAAAATATTTATTCGATAAGCATTTACACGGGCAAGCAAAGTGGGAGATGCGTGAAGATTGCTATAATTTTTCACAGCCTTATTACGATTCTACACATGCGGACAGTTCGCACGCACTGACGTCATAATGTTCGATTAATTATACTTAACAAGCGCAATGTTTGTTTCTTTGTTTATTGTTTTGTTGGTGAATGGTGATGAATGATCCCGTTGAGTGTAAAAATAAATATGATTCCTGTTACAATTAAAATTTTAGCTCAAGGATATTTTATATGAAAGCGATAGTATTAAAAGTAATAAATTTTAATGGTTTCAGGAATTGTCGTATTATATTTTCTACTACACTGCTTTCTAATGGTTAATTGATTTTTTAAAATTTCTTTTATTATCCCGCATATTTTATTTATCCCGCATAGCTTGGTAGATAGGACCAACTCCATACTCAGTTGCTATCGAATTCGAGACATTGCTTGTTGAGTCGCGAAACTCAACGCAGTGTTTTATCTAACTATAAGGAGGAAATGAAAATAATTTAAATATAATCATTCCCTCGAATGGTAATCGAACCCACGATCGGTCGCGTTTATAGTTAGCTGTTGAACTGTACTACAACCGGTCTCAATTTATTTTTTAATTACGTTTAAATAGAATATAATAATATACAATGTAATATGTTCGTATATGGTGGTAATTGTCGTTTTATAAAATACGTTAGTTGTCATATTATAAATTGTAATGAGTAACATGGAATAATAATTATAGGAAAATTATATTTTATTTCTATTACTTGTAATTAAAATATTCTTTATTGCTTCTTCATTTAAATTCGTGCGACTTAATGTTGCCCAAAATGTACCGAAATAAAAAAAATATATTATAAGAAAGGTTCTTATGTTTCAGATAAATGTAACCATGTACCAAAAAATGTCTATGTTAAAATAATCGGTTTAAAATAGTTTCATTTAAAAACTGTAACAAAATTTATTTAATAAAATAAAAGTTAACAAAATAAAAGTTCAAATAAAGTGAAAAGGCGGCGAGACAAACACGAGGTCGTCGCCGTTAACTTATACAATAACTTTATTCAGTACTCTAAAAATAACTTGTCGATTTTTGGCAAAGGAAAGGCTCAGATTCTACGCATGCGTCGCGCTGCAGACGTCTAGACGGGGAGGTCTGTTTTAGACTACTGCAATACATTGGACCAACTACGGATGAATATATTCAGACAATATGAATATTAAATATCGATTTTAGAGTATATTGAAATAGATTAAATTTAAACAAAATCTAATGTTGATCGCGGTAATGATTTGAAATTTTTGTTTTTTTTTGGTACTCGATTTACTTATTTTTAGTTTGCAATAATCTAATTCATAGTTTTAAAGAAACCAAAGCACACGTGCTTTGAAGCCTAAATGGATCATCGTAATCAAGTACCATTCAATTGTTAACATATCAAACTTATAACCTCGTGTCTTTTAAAGTCCGTTAATAAAATATTATTGATTTAAATTTTTCTGTTTACTTATTTTAAGATATAACCATAAATTAGAAGTAAACAAAAACAATGAAAGTATTTTATCCAATAAGAGGTTCAATAGTAAAACATAACGACCCAGTTTTTTTACATTTACACAACTGAGTTGAGTGCCCGTCACTCGAGTTGCTAATTGACATTTGTTTGACATTTCTAAGTTTTGTTTTGCTATACGTATAACGTAAAGTGTGCAATTTACTAGATGTTTTATTGTTAAGAATTTAATGGAATTATTTAGCTGCATTTTTTAATTTTTTATGATTGATTGTTTAAAAAGTAACGTTTAATTTTCGACTGCATGACGTGCGATACCAAAAGAGTGCACATTTTTATTAATCTAAGATAAAATATTTGTCTGATTAATATATTTATCATCTTTTTGAAAAATGACAGTAAGATCACTTTTTAATATGCTAGGTAAGGAAAAGTATTTTATAGAATATGTAGCTGTATGTCAATAGTTCGAAGAGATACAATGTATGCATCTCTAGGTTTAAATTGTCAAAAGAGAAATATAAAAAATAAAAATATGAAAGATCTTTCGAATTATATGTATAGATTTTGTATATCTGTGGCGCTGCGGTGACGATAACGCTCAAGGGGGTTCTTTTATCATCAGGGGTGCGGAGTGATAAACAACAGGGTGTAAGTAGACTGCTTGTAATTATTATGTTAAAATTAGTAGATAGAAAAATAAATTCTCCTATGAACGTTTATAAACAGATACACTAATACCGTTACGCTGTCGTACAATTTTTAATTATAATTTGTTATTGCAAGCAAAAAACTATGTTAAGTGATCTTGTTTTTGGTTTGAATTCCTTTTACATTTTAATATATTATGAACTTTTCATTTTTATTTAATTTTACATGCAAAAATAAAATTTAAATTTAAAATTAAATTTTATTAATTAATTTTTTGTACAATTTTTTAAAATGGCATGTAATATATAATTTTTAACAAGCACTAACAAAAAATTAGAGAAGTGTTATTTCGAAATGATTACAAAAATAATAAAAAAGAGTGCTGTTATTTCTTATCAGTGTCATTTTATGATGTTCGATTTAATTCGAAATGTAATTTGATTTTATGCGTTCCTTGTCCTGTGATACAGTCAGAGTCTGTGCAAATTGTATGTAAATTATTAGCCCCGTTTTAATTTTAATATGTAATCAACGTTATCATTGAATATTATTATTTTCATATTTATGGTACGATGAATATATATATATATATATATATATATATATATATATATATATACTTTTTTATTTCTTATATATTTTTATGTTGTTTTTTTTATTTAGAATTACTATCTTTTGGTGCCGTACAATACTAACTTAAATGTAGCAGATTGATAAATATATATGTTTTTAAATTCTTACTAAAATATTTTCTGTCGTTTCATATTTATCATCAAAGAATTTGTTCATTTGTGACTCAATGCATAAAAATGCAAGATCCTTTGCGGTACAGAATAAAAAATGCAATAAAAACAATTTGCACACTTTGGCGGCATTACAATGACGTTGCGAAGATATTCTTAGAAAATCTGCATGGATTTGAAAGTTTAAATTGGTTCTCCTCCTGATCTATCGTAAGGAGGGTTGAATTTATTTAAATATTGTTAATTAATTCAATTAACAAGCTTTGTTCTGTTTTCATAATTAACAAGAAACGTCAAAATGTAGAGCTATATTACTAAGTCATAATTATATCTGAATTACAAAAAATAAATAATAAATAATAAATTAATAAGCTTGGACCAATTTTGTTAATACACAGTTATGGGTCGATTTAATTAGAATAATATTTATTTAAGTTTTACCGATATAGGTAAATCAAAACAAAGTGTTGCATAAGCTCTCTCCGTTCTACCCATACATCTTTAAAAAGGAAAGCACTAGAAGGCTTGCTTGTTTCACTGACAGACGAATGCCACCTCAGTCTACCTGTGACCACGTACTAATGTAAAGTGTTCGAAACATTAGTTGTCATCAAACAAATGTATTTTCGAATACCAAAATATACACGATTAATCCGGTTAAAATAGTTTCATTTAAAAAGTAGGTAAATTATAAAACAAACGTTTCTCATAATTAAAGAAATCCGTGCTTTAGATTCTTATTATAATCCTTTTGGCTCCAATTATGTTTTTCATCCAGAGACCCAGTCTCGCCTCAAATTTGCAACAAAACAATTTACCCTTTGGCGGTCGAATGATATTCTCAGAAATGCATTCTGTCACGCACAGCACTCATTTTGTTCTTATTTCTTATATCACTTAAGTCATCATCTCGGTGCCTTTTAAATTTAAATAACGAACCAGACGGATTGATTAATTATATTTTAAAGGGTAAATATAAGTTGACAACTTGCGTGCTATTATTATTGATCATTGTATGTAATTGATATGTTTTGTCTGGTACAAAATACATATTTAAAATTTTAGTTGCATATTTCGTACTACGTAAATGTACTTTTTTTCTATCAATGAAACTGATTTTTGCACTTTGGCTCCTTGCATGTTATGAGGATTGAAAAATGAATGAATCCGTTCTCCCCTTTCGGCCCGAATTCATGATTTTATCTATGAGGCTATGAATTCAGCCACTCCACGTGCAATCATGTATGGATCAAAAGTGAAAAATATCTTGATTCTTTATTTTGTATATATTCTTTATTGTACCTTAAAAAAACAAATGACAAAAGAGAAAACAAAACATTAGGTATTCCAAAGGTGGACTCATTTCTGAAAGAGAACTCTTCCAGTCAACCTGTTAACGTATATATAAGAAGAGGCGGGATTAAAATTGTAGTGCAATAATATAATAAAAACAATGAGGGAAAAAAATTGTTCCTTCAGTCAAATCTGTAGATTATAGTAGATTAGCGGTGAAATTTAAAAAAAAACATATGAAATTCATTTAAATCATGCACTCATTTTATGTACTTCGGGTACTTGTAAGTTAACTTGTAACTATTAAGTTTAGTATACAACTCAAGTATATAGTCTTAGTGCTAGACATTTTTAAGAGTTTCTTTTAACACAAAACTTTATTATTTACTGAATATTTTTATTTACACTAACTAATTTCGTTTTATTGTAGTACCTACTATAGTATGATGTTATGAAATACCTAGAAATTACCTAGAAGATATTATGAAATAAAATGATATATCGCTACATTCGCAGTTGATATTTATGTTGTAAGCGGTTGCTTTACAAATTGTAGCTTGTACCAGTGTATTGAAAATTGTATGTCTCAACACGCAATGTCTCGAATTTGGTGGAAAGCGAAGTACGGAGTGTCTGGACTATCTAGTCTGCTATGCGGGATAAAAGTGTGAAGTTTAAAAAAATAATATTATTATATATTCGCAAATTAAGCATCTGTGAGTGCAGTTGGTACCGTTAATGATTCCCATCATTCATTCATTTCGTCGGTAGCAAATATTCAACATAAACAAAATCGCCTACAAATAATTAAAAAGGGCAGACATACGGGGCTGATTAAAAATCTACCGTCTCTATACTCATACGTATAGAAAAGAGGGTGTTAATACAACAATGTATATTCCATGCACGCCTTTACTGAGACTAACCGCAGCTATGAGACCAGCATAAATACTTTCAATTCTGTTCAATCTAGGCATTTTGCCAAGTATCTACATTTAATGTTCCACCCTTTAGTTACTTAAGTGAGGGTACGTTTAATTTTAAAAATGTATTTCAAGAAACTCAACAAATTTCGTACAATTAATTAATTTTATTTTATTTTATTAACAGTTCCGGTCTATTATTCATGTAGTTAACAGATGTTAATTTTATTTTATTAAAGTCTTTTTGAGATTATTAAAATGTTGTATTCTTACTTGATTCGGAGACATGTGCAAATTTGGGACCAAATCCAAGGGAAATGAATGGGTCAAAATTAAAAAAAGGGATGTGATATATTCTTACATCAATAGATAAATACAGGGGAGACTATTAAAAGCATCTTAATTAGTATTATAGTAATATTAGATATTACTGAAGACTTTGTTTTGTGTTCAAGTTTTTTAGCTTTTATTTATATTAATCATAATATATTGTTTAATGTAATTGATCGATTTGTTGATGGATGATTTTGAAATGTAAATTAGAACCTTTAAGATCCATTTTGTTTGTCACTTCCTCATTGGTATGAAAAAGATAGAAGATGTAGAATCTTTCCCATTTATCAGGCCCAACCCTAATACAGTTTGCGGAAGGTCGGGTCGATAAAGCCCCCAGCTGATAAAACTCTTGTAAACGCAATAAGATTCATGTGTGACAGTGCGAGATTGCTTGTTACAAACCATTTTGTTCTTGTTGGATTAGAAGTTGTATTTTTTTGACATCCTTTTGGTAGCTTGATTTCTAATTAATATATATATAATAGAGTAGCGTATAACAGGGTTGACTTGAAGTATATAGTCTCAAGACACCCTATACTCCACTTTCCGCCCTATTCAAGACATTGTGTGTGTTGTGGCGCAATTTAACGTTGCGCTTTGGATTACCAGCGCGAGGTTCACTATTTATCGAATTGAACTCACAACCGGTCGTGTCAATTGAATTAAAATAAACTTAATATAAGTGTATGTTATTCTAACATTTTCTTTAAAGTATCGTATTATTTAAATCTTATAACAGTTTACTAAAGTCATCTTTCTTTACTTCTTGTTAATTAGATAATTATAATATCTATATACAAAAATATTAAAAACATGTTAAATACAGAATTTGTTGCCATTTTAAATCAAATTTTAATAAGTGAAATATAATTTTATCTTAAAAAATATAATACATATTAATAACACAAAATTTTGATGTGTTTTATAAATCATAGTACCTAGATTATTATTAACAGTATAGTAAAATATGATGTTATCAACATTTATATTCAACCCCTTTACAATCTATGAATATATATAAAGCTTACTTTTTATTATAGTTACTAAAAACGTCATACGAATAGCAATTACCTCCCTTAGTGGATGAAAACGTTCGTACAAAATGAAGTACGGGGAATGGATTGGTCTAACGCCATAGACTGATTTATAGCTAACCGCCCCTCTTTGTTGGATTCACCATGCGTTTGATATTTGAGTGAATTCTCTTGAAATTTTAAGTAAATATTGGATATATAGAATATTTTACATAAATTTAGATAAAAATATTTTTAGTGGTAATTCAAAATATAAATACTAATTCAAAGAAATAGATACTAATTCAAGTAAATGGTACGAATATGTCTTGGTTATAGTTTATTTTTTAATAACTTATAGTTTATAAACGTTTTTTAAAACAACGTATCAGCAATTTTTTTAATCTTATTCAAAAGCTTGTACATTAATTTTATATTCAAAGAAAAATTGAATTTGAATTTGTTAATATTTTTATAAGTATCTCACTATTTTCACATAACTCTCACAATTTGCAATGAAGATATAAAATTCAGTGGTACGTCACTCCATATACTTTTTAAAGAAACAGTAACATTTTTTACGTATTAATTAACTAATCTAGGTCTTCTTTAAATACATCGATGGAATTACATTGAGAATTTTATATGAAATTATATTGAGAGTTAGATTTTCCCTATTGGAATATAAACCTAGAATTGTTATTTTTTAAAGTTTTTATATTCATTGGTAAAATCTATCTAATCACAAATGATGGTTATCCTATTCACGACCCCAAGCAAACTAAATAGTTCCTGTTACAGGAGACCCGGTGCTATTTGCTATTTCTATGATATTGTATAGCTCCTTACATATTGCTCGAATTTTTTGTTATATTATCTCTAATCTAAAAAATTTCTTTAAACACATAATGTATTAATAAATAAATAAACTGTAATTCAATTTCAAGTATTACGTGTGTGTAAAAAATATATCTATATTTTTAATTTATTTTAGTGAGATTATTTAATTTGACTATTTTACGATTCTTAATCTTCGGTGTAGAATAACACTTTAATAACACACTTAGGAATAGTAAATAGTAAGATCTTTTAAAAATAATAATTTATTGTTTTTTTTTACTGATTTTGACGTGAAATTTTTTACTTAGTGATTTTATTTATGTTTATCTTTTTTATATAACAGATAACTTTTAAATCTCAGTAGTAAAAACTAAATATGTTAGCCGTTGTAATACATATTATAGTATCATTTTTTAATATGTTAATATATTTCGAAATATAGCAACACAGGTGTGTCCTATAAATAAACTGCTAAACCTCACTTTGTGGTAGCCCCGGCTTTGACTTTGTGCGACATTATATTTATCTAAAAATTATAATTTTATAAAAATATGTTTATTTTTATTTATTTCATATTTAGAGTCTAGAACTCAAGAGAATTTATCGCAAGCTTGCCTATAAAATAGCTTTTATTTGTACGAGTGGTTCCTTAATAGAGTATTGTTCCTTTAATGGTTTCTGAAAACCAACTTTGTTTTTGACTTTTAAAATAAAAATTGAACCTTATCACACTAGAGTTAAAGTTTGTATGGCATTTTATATAATTTTGTCAATTTATGCGTGAGAAATGCATCCACCCTACGTAGTTTATGGTGAATGTTTTAGTTCAACAATATTTTTATGGTTTTTGAAATTAAAGGCCATTGGAAAAGGGTCTTTGTGACTGAAATATGATTTATTTATTGGATAAATACTAACTGTTTCTATTAGGTTTACTCGTAATGTACCCCATGTTTAAATTATAAATAAAGCAACAATTGGCGTACGCGTGTTCGGTATTTTTATAATGTTACCAGATTAGTAGTTGAATAAATATATTTGTTTTCAACATATTGAATATTATCAATTATGTATATAATAATTATAATATAATAATAATAAAATTTTATTATTACCTAAAGTTTTATATATTTAAAATTTTTATAACAACATATTTTGATAATATTATTTTAATGTAGTTTCATTCATTTAAAGTTCCATTATTTTTTTTCATTATACAGAATTGGTTTTAAATAGTCTTGAAATTTTCCCACAATCGTAAATACTGCTTTGTCGATCACAGGTTCAGGGTAATAAACTTTAAATAAAACTGAATGTTGCCAAAATGCCAATCTTGAATTTTTTCGTTTGTGTAAACATAAAGAGAAAGTAAAGTTAATAAAATGTTTTTTTTTCGCGATTTTTACACATTTTAAATGGATTCATCGCGTATATTTTATTATTCAAACATACAAAGTGTATGTATATAGCAGTCCGTGGTGGTCCGTGGATCACGGACTGTCACCTGTCTTCAAAATTGTACTTTCCTATATCAAAATATACGCGATTAAAATAATTTTATTTTAAAATTAACGTTTTTGGCTTTACGCTGAGAATAAAACAAAGAAATAAAACTAAGTAAATATTCATTCTTTCAAACATGGTATCATTATTTATGATGTAAAATATTGTATATAGATTGAAAGAAATTATGCTAAAATGTTGCAGATTTATCTAAACAAATTGTGCCTTATTTTGTAGGACACTTTAATATATAAATTAGCGTTCAAATTATCGCACTATGGACAGAGCACTGTAAATAATAGTAATGTTAGTTAATATATAATATAATTTTTAAAACAATTAAGAATTAAGAAAAATTAAGAGGCCATCGTGGCGCACTGGGACAATGTTTGAATGTAAACGCAATTGGCCGTAAGTTCGATTCTCACTCTAATTCTCATTTAAAATTTAGTTTCATTTCATTTCGTCAACGGAGTCTTGACACTAGGTTGTCACTGAATACACTGTGACGAGATAAAGCGTGGAGATTAGTATTCTCTAATCAAGTGTCCTCACTTCGTTCGATGCTATGTCTGTTGTCTGCCAATAAAATATAGAAATATTCTATATATTTTTATATATCAATGTATTAATGTATATTTATGTAAGTATGTTAGTAGAATATTTACCGATAAACTGTGTCAGTTCTAGTTAGCGAAATTACACATTATTTTATTTTACTGTTTTTACAAAAATGCATTAGTATATGTATTATTTTTTTATTATTTTTATATTAAAAAATAGGAAGAATCGTGATTGTATTGTTGTTATGAAAAAAGATAAATATTTTTTAAATTAAAGTTAAATCATTTCAAATCAAAAGACAAATAAAAAAATACTTTTAAAAGCTTCCGGCAAATAACGTGAGTGTGATGTCACGTCTCTTGCATTTGTAATCACGCTAACTCTCGTCATACTGGAACTAAAAAGACATTGCTTGTTTGTTTCAGTGACAGTCTGTGTCAAGATGTGTAAAGAAAAGCTTTTGTTATAGAACTTAAAACGTATATACTTCTTTACTTTGTTACAAAAATTTAATATATAATTAGCAAAATATGTGGCCGGTCGTGGCGTGATATATTATATTTTAAATTATTTTCAATTCCTCGCTCTGGTAAGGCGTTGAGGTCTACCACTCAAAACGCAATGTCTTGAATTCGGTGGAAAGCGATGTGAAATGCGTAATCCACTCTCCCAAGACAAAGCACTGCGTTTGTTCTTATCTCAACACGCAATGTCTCGTTTTGGGACGACGGTTTAGCGTGAAGATGCTTAAATATATCTAAGTTATTGAATAATGACATAATAAATATTTTAGTCTTTTAACTATTTATGTAGGCAAAGATTTTTTGTGACTATTGATATAGCTCTTATACTCAGCGATGATATATCTTATATTTAAAAAAAAAGAGATTTACTATATTTATGCTGTTTTAAATGTGTAACGATACTTTTTTCACTTCAATATTTTTAATTAATTATCATCTAAATCGTCATTTAGTTGAAGTAGGAATATGAAATCACAGCGTCAAGACTCTCCTAGCCATCAATATCCTTGAAACGGAATATAGTGGCAAATGGAGGGTTGTAACATTAAATTCCATCTTAACAATGTCCATGAAATATAGATTCTTAGTCAACAATCCAATTTATTTATATCTGTGGCGGAATAGATAGCAATATAGAATATAGCTAATCTGTGGCGAGGCGCGGTAAATATGTTTCAAGTTCAATGACATATTGATTGCCGCGCCCTCACTTGCGATTAATTCTGGAAGCTATTTTACACCTTTACCTTTTTATTTTTGCTTAGCAAGCTCTCATATAGTTGTATTAATATTGTAATCGTTTTTAGACTCGATATAAAATCTACAGAAAATTGCTATATTTAGGCAAACTTTTTTATATATAACCATCTTGATGAAAACACGATGATGGTCCTATGTTCCACCCTCAATCAAGGCCGTCATTTTAAGAATTTAAATTATTTTGTCTTTCTCGATTTGATATGACAAATGCAGGCGGAAAGCGGAGTATGGAGTGAAACATATATTAAAAATATATTAATTAGCTTCCTATGTGAATAGTTCAGGCCTTATTTATATATTATAGTCAATTAAATAGATAAAATTAAATAGTTAATAATTTATTGTATCAGTTTTAAGAAAATACAGTATCAAATGCAATAATTAAATTACTCGCCTTATCCTGAGTTACTTTTGCATTATTTTGAGCTTTTAGATGTAAAAGCCTCAATATAAACAGTGTATCAATTAATCAGCTCTCTGTATCAATGAGATAAATTAGTTACAATAAGATAAAGTCTAAAGCCGTGGAGTATTTATCCGTTAAATGGATTATTTATTTTGTATTATTAAGTCAATTACTATTAACAAATACTTTTATATATAGGTATAAATTTATCATCATAATGAATCAGAGTTAAAATTTAAAATGAAATTATTCCTAGTTATAGTATATAGTTATCTAGCATTTTTAAAGCCGTCATGGCGAAGTGGAATAGCGTCTGACTATGTAAATCCTTTTTGACTGTCTAAATGCTCTTTGTGTTAATATTCGCCACACGAAATGTCTTAAATTAAGGCAGATAGCGGAGATCACAGTGCCTATGCATTAGGTTTTACCGTATACCAACGTATAAACACGAGATTTTAAAAAATCAACTTTCATGTCCATCGTCCACTGAAGAAACGGATTGCGTTTCTTCAGTGGCAATGAAATACAGTACTATAAGCGTCATAAATAAGTATTAACAATACTTATTTACTTAGTTAACTTTGATATGATTATAACTTATTGTATTTGCCTTTATAAAATAAAATAAAATAGTATTTTATCTATCTGTGCAAAGTTGTAACTAGTCGTTAATACGGAATAAAGGAACAATAAAACTAAAATTGACTTTCCATTACAGATGGATACATTGTACATGCATTATGCAATACACTTGATATTCCACGATCTCGACTTCCTGGTGTAAACATGAAAGTGTGTTTTTGTGATTGAACGAAACGTTATTTAACCACAAATTGTATCTAACTTTACAATTCCCTTGGGGAACATTGTTTCGAGTTTTGTTTGAAGATACAGTGCGTTGTGTTTATTGTATAGTAGCGGCCAATGAAGTATTTACACTCATGAAACCAGAAGCTGTAAACAAAATTAAATGTGAAATTTATATAGATACGTGATGAAGTTGGAAATAATTTTAATTTACGTAGAAATTATTCATATTTTACACATTTGCAAAGTCCTAAGACTTCCATAGATAAACTTGGTATCAATATAAAATGGCATTATATTGTCGTCCTGAATGCCTTTCTATTTTTACTTGGTTTATTTTTTTGTTATTACTACATAATTCTGTTTTTAACCGACTTCAAAAACAAGGATATTCTCAATTTAACTGTATGTTTTTTTGCGTTTGATAGGCAATTATAGAATATTTTATGCATTGCGTGTTCGTGGCGAACCCCACAACCTTAGCTAATATGTAGATTCCTTTTGAAGGTTAACTTAAACCATACTAGCAAAGTATTCCTTTAGTCAACATTAATTAATCTCAAATTGCAGTTGAAAGTAGTTATCTATATAAATATGCACATATAAAACTTTTAACTAATGACAACTGATAGACAGACAACGTAAAACTGAATCTGAAACAACTGAAGGTAGAAAGCTGACTTTTGGCAAGTATGGTCCTTTTAAAAGGTACTAAGAGTAGATTTCTCGATATTCCATCGAAATGGGTTTCTCGGGATTTTACGTGTTATATAAACGATGTCGCGGGCTTCAACTAGTCATTTTATATTTAGATAATAAACGTGATGAACTTATAAACTGATCTCAGTATGGTGTCAATGGAGCACACGTGTGGTTAGCTGGCGACGGTACATTTGCAACACGTGGCTGCAGATCCCTAAATATTATGACTAACTGCGATGATTAATAGATAGCCTACTTCAGATGTTCCTTGGAATACAGAGATAGCACCTGTATTATTCATAACCGTATGTAAATATATTTATGAGATTATTTTAAGTATTAGTTCTATATCCCGCATAGTAGAGTATTTAAAGAGAACCTAGTGTAAAAACACACCGTTCTCCGCTATCCGTTTCAATAAGAGATATTGCTTGTTAAGTCGGGGAATATAATACAGTGCTTTGTCTTACCAGATCGGAGAAATGAAAACAAATTTCAAATTTAATCGTTCCCTATAGTATCAACTATAGGGAACGATTAAATTTGAAATTTGTTTTCATCGAATCCACAACCTTACGCGTTTACAGTCAATCTAACTCACTGCGCCACTTCGTACAATATTTAATCGTACAATATTAAATGAAACCTTTTTAAACGGACTAATCGCGTATATTTTGGTATTCGAAAATACTTAGAAATTTTTAGATATTTGACGTTTCGACCACTTTAAAGTAGTCATAGGTAGACTATATCATGTACAGTATTATGTATTCATTTTTGTTAGCTTCACGCTTTTCGGTCGATCCGCTTCAGATGTAATCATTATTTTCACATATAATACATGTATTATAAAATAAATTTTAATTCTTATACATCCAAATGTACTGCACATTATTACTTATTTTTTTTATCCCACATAGAGCAGGGTAGACAAAAAGTACCTAGTGTTAAGACACTCCGTACTTCAAATTCGATGCGTGTTGAGTGGCGGAACTCAATGGGGCACTCTGTCTTACCAGAGCGAGGAATTGAAATTAAAATCGACGCTATGAAAGATAATTAAAAATGATTTAGGTGATTATAAGGGATATTTAGGCATAACATCAGAACATCGAATAAAATACAATAAATACTTTTAAACTGTTACGTAAGGAATTATGTACACGTAAATTTGTTTGTAAGAGGTTAGTGGGCCGTTTCGGGGTTAGGTTAGGTCACTACACGAATCAATAAAAATATTGACACGCGACCGGTGTATTAGCAAATTGATTTCTGCCGTTTAGCTTTCATAATGAATACGTACTTGTAAATTTATCACAATTCGAATAAAAGTTACTGATATAAAATGTTCTATTTAGAGGCCGTTGTGGCGCTGTGGGCCAGTTTATGACTGTAAACGCGATTGGTTTTGGGTTTGATTCGCACTCGGAGGAATAACACATATATATATATATTTTTTCCTGTGATAAGTGCGCGTTGATTTAGTAAGCCATGTCTCACATTCAGGCGGAGAGCGGCAACTGCTATGCAGGATTAACCGTGGAGCTGCCTAACAAATATATAATACAGATAATTTATATTTTTATCCTTATTTTTTATATAAAGTTAATTAATAATAATTTTATGTAACTATAAATGATTTCGGCAAAAAGCACGTCCTTTTCATGTAAATACTGACAGTAACATATACTCGTTCTCTTCAGAATTCGAGTGACCTTTCAAAAAGTGTCAGTGATGGCACACTGGCCTTTCGTATGTTCCGACTTGTAAAGCTTTTAACATTTATATATATAGAATACTGTACAATTATAGAGTATGTAGATGAGATATAAACAAAATTTATTACTATTTTCATTCCCTATTATGTATAGAAAATTATATTAAATCATTAAAAATGATAGCTACTTTTGGTTACTTTATATTGTTGTTATTTATACACGTTCGTATATAATGTTTATTTGCGTGTAATATTTTTTATGTAATTATATATAAATTTAGTATATAATTAATTTACTACCTATTTATTTCCTTTTATTTTCTTAAGGTTGCCTGGACGAGATTGCTGTTTTAGCGATAAGGTCGTCCCTAATAATATCCTTTATTATATTATATAATGAAGAGCATTATCATTATAATTATTACTATTTAAAAAAATATATAACTGGCAAAAAGGATTTCAAAATGGCAGAAACAATTTAAATAATACCGCTACTAAATGATATCGTTAAACAATTTAAACACAGCTATCTGAATACTAACTAGGAAGTAACTATGCATGTTTGTATTGGGATGAAGGTATATTTAACAAAGATAAAATGAATATTTCGTTATATATTAATAGGATAAATATAATCTATACAAATAAATAAAATTGATTGTCTGTTTGTAATAATAAAATATCTGCTTTTTGTTATATTTGCATGATGTAATAAGAAGTACACGGTACATATACCAAAATAACATTTTTTACAATTTTTGTCTTTCTGTATGTCTATCTGTCTGTTTCTTTGTTCCGAATAATCCAGGACTGCTGGAGCGATTTTGACAGGACTTTCACTCGCAAATATTTGATTCAATAAGGAGTACATTGGTATGATGTTGAGGTGTTGCATTCCATGCAAACATAGTCGCGGGCACAGCTAGTAATAAATATATTTGTAGAATATATATAAAATCTCCTTGTTTTAGAACACTCAGAAATCCATAATTATATATGCAGAGAAAATTCAAATGTAAGAATCTTGGTCTAATACTATCACTAACCCTTGGGCTAAAAAGGTTTACTTTTTTATTATATTTTTTACTCTTGTATTTACAGTAAGATGAGAATTTTCAATAATGCTTTAGAAATTGAAACACCGGCTGTGTTTCAATATAAAATATTAAATACCAATATAAAATATAAAACGTAGCGGGATTCAGAACCACAAATTTAAATCGTCTAGGATACCAATAAAAGTGCAAAATAATCTTAACATTGATTTCTCACCACGAAATTGTTTACGCTACAAGCTTAGGCCAGCAACTCCGGTTGATTGTACTTCCACATTTTTGCCATACGAAAAGTCTAAATTATTGTGTAAAGTTGTTAATGTGAGAACTGGAAATCTTCCGCTAGTGTTCCCCTACATTCATAACCTTCGCGCCAAATTTTAGCTCTTTAAGCTAGGTATATAGGTAGCTTTTGTTCGTTGGTCACAAAATAACCGGAATATCTAATTAACTAAATTACATTGTTTTTATTTTTTTTTTAATTCTGACTTTATTTGTAAAAAAATTGTATTCAAATTCGATTAACTAAAAGTCTATCAATAAATTCGATTTCTATAAAAGAATGCGTTATGCCCTTTCCAAGCATTCCCATTATCAAGTTATAAGGTACAGTGTACGTTTATAATTTCATTGCGCAAACTAACGGCTCTCTTGGGCAACGTTGACATAACTGTTTAATGCTAAAAAGATTTACTTTGCTTCTGTGTCAGGGGCCGTTTAGTTAAACAGGCTACTAGACTTACTTTACTTTTTACTTAAGTTCATAATGCCATCAAGCGACATGTGTGATTATAAATAATGACTGTTCTTGGAACTAGCTGCTTGGATTTCGTTAAGGTTGAAATAAAAATACTTTTATAATTTATCTTCTATGTAACAGTTACTTGTTATTTTCACAGATTTTGATAACTAAATAGTAACAATAGTATATTGTAATTTTTTAAGACACACACACAGACAAATATATATATATATATATATATATATATATATGTCGCAATGTGGCATGTTGCACCATCTTGTTGAAAATAAACGTCGTCCGCATCGATTTCATATACTTCAGGAAAAAAAAATATCGTTCAACATGTCACGATAACGGTCGCCATTGACAGTAACAGTACGGCCTTCGTCGTTTTTGAAAAAGTACGGGCCAATGATTCCACCGTACCATAATCCGCACCAAACAGTCAATTTTTCAGGATGTAATGGTGTTTCATGAACCACTCTTGGATTTGACTCACTCCAGTAACAACAATTCTGTTTGTTCACATAACCATTAAGCCAAAAGTGAGCCTCATCCGAAAAGATGATTTTCCTATGAAATTCGATGTCCGTTTCCATCATTTCAAGCGCCCAATCAGCAAATTCACGACGTAATCGATGGTCTGCTGGCTTGAGTTCTTGTGTCAACACAATCTTGTATGGATGTAGGCCAAGATCCATATGTAAAATTCGCCAAGTTGTCATTCTGGATAATCCCAATTCTTGTGCACGTCGTGGAACGGAAACATTTTGATTTTCTACGACATTGGCTGATACGGCGGCAATATTTTCTTCACTACGGCCTGTCCGTTGTCGTGTTGATGGTCTACTATCGTGCAAAGAATATTCACTTTCCAGTTTTTGGATTATGCGACGTATAGCGAGCTCAGACGGTGCACCATGACGACCATATTTAGCACGAAATGCTCTTTGAGTAGAGACAATACTTCTCGAATTTTGATAGAAAATTTGGACAATTTCCAGACGTTGAGGTAACGTGAACTTGTTTATGATTAAATGGCAAACATTACTGAACACATAACAACACAAATGTCAAATATTAAACAACCAAGATAGCGGCTGTCAGCTATCAAATATATATATATATATATATTTGATTAGTTAGTTTTGACGAAAAACAACCAAGATTATAGTCACTACATATTCTCTGACTACACTTCTATTTGGAAATAAACGTAAAGCTATAAACAAAACTATTACTAAATTATAAACTTCGACATTATTAAAGGTCTTATGTTTTCCGTTCTTCTTAAAACTCTACATTATAATTTAAAGTAAAAAGTCGTTGCATTGTCATAAAATGCCATGTCTTGTCTTCGACTGATTGAAATTTATTTATTTAAACATTACTATCAAGTTATTGCTGGGAACAACCTTGGTGGATCGCATTAGAAATTGTAATTCTATGGCGCTAGTCAAGTGTGAGATGCGTTTTAAAGAGGTATAAATGCAATCGAAATAAGTAAATATGTAATTATATAGCCTTATATGGATAATTGTACATTATGCGAATTATCTTAATTTTAAATTTTATTTTCATTGATTGTTATATTATGTTTTATTCATATATAGTCAGTCAGGTATACAATCTAATCTTGAACATATCTATAGAATTAATAAATTAGCTTTTATAATAAATTAGCAAATGATGATAGACAAACTCAACTCAAATGTTTAATTTCACTCGAGCAATGAGCTTAAAATATAATCAGATCTTTGATTTTCACGATTTTTATACATTTTTATATAAATGAAACAGTTTTAAACGGATTAATTGAGTATATTTTGGTATTCGAAAACATCGAAGTATACGCGATTAATCATAGATCAATCGACGGTCACAGATAAATTACCTTATGGTACGAGTAGAAAAAATATCAAAATATACGCGCTTAATCCGTTAAAAGAGTTTCATTTAAAAAGAATAAAATGTAAAAGATAGAAAAGGAGACTGCTAATACTCTCCGTGGACTTACATATAGGTACATTAGGTTTTATCAGTCTACCCTATTATATGAACGAGGTGGCGATGACGCTTATTTTTTTAATTAAGGACCAGTTTAACTTACATTATTTTTAAAATGTTTTAAATTTCTAGCAATGTGATAATTGAAGCTCAAATTAAAAAAAAAAACAAACAGATTATAAATGCTACTCCATGCGAACTATATTTATAAGGTCAGGTCATGAATTTTAAAAGTGGCGTAAACATGGTGCGCTTATAAACAGTTTTAATATATTTCATCATATTGGTGTTAGGATTTTTAACATCGTATTTAACATACTAATATGAAATTGATATTCAGGTTACTTGTGGCTCTCAGAACTTATTTAACTAAATAGTTTGCCAAAACTTTTGCTTGCTATTTGCGTAGAAATCGCAACATTATCGTGGAAATCCTTTAATAGTGCCAAGCGATTTACATTATTTTACTTTGATCTTTCGTATGACTTGAATTTTATATCAAACTAAATTATTATTTACATATTGCATGTTATAAAAATAATTATATATTGTTTATAGAACATTAAACTAAAAAAAATAGATTGCATATTGTTTTTCGTGTATCTATTTGTCATATGCCTTGCTATCAACGCGTGCCTCGCGTGCTTTAGAACTCCTGCTTCTCGAATGTAAGCGTGTTAGCGCTTACATACTAAATCAAAGCTAAATTACAGTTAAGCAGATGAAATTTTGGATAAATAACCACTGGCATACAAATTGATAAGCAGGCAGTTTTTCTTAATAATTTCAACAACAACCTTTTAACGTGTCGACTATTTGTGTTATATAATGTACTTAATACCATATTCAAATTTTGATATGAAAATGTTCAAACTTCATAAAATCTTCATATTTTGATGTGAAAATTTAATATGATTAAAATACCACAATATCATTATGAACGTAAAGTGTCCTTGAATCACATAAGATCTAATGTTACATATGTATATAACACCTCCTATAAGGTATTAACCTTATGGACTGAACGAAATTAAATTGTTATTGAGAATTATTATTGATAAGTATATTATAATATAGTAGGAGATTAAAGGACACTTTCTGTAGGCACTATGCACTATTCATATTGCAAATTTAAAAAAACATGTCACCTGTCAATTTTGACAAATTATAAATAACACAGTGTCTCTATCGTAACCTTTTAACGGCGAAATACATGTACAATTAAGATGCGCGATAAAAAGCAAACAATGGCGTCGGTAACAATACCGCCCACTGAGACCGTTTATTAGTTTCTGCAACACTACTTGAATATAGCATTTGCATTTTTTTGATTTATGTGTGACATACTTTATATTTTGAACGACGAAGTAAACATTTCAAAATAGTACTATGAAGCCCAAATTACCTATGGTTTTAGCACTCTAAATAATATAACAAATATTATAAATAACATAATATTATCAACATAATCTGATTACCACCCGGAGGAATGATTATATTTAAATTATTTTCATTTCCTCCCACTGGTAAGACAAAGCGCGGTGTTCAGTTCCGCCATTGAACACGCAATATAAGACATACATCGATAAGCAGGCAGTTGTTCTTAATAATTTAAACAACACCCTTTTAACGTGTTGATTATTGGTGTTAAAAAATGTACTTAATACCATATTCAAATTTTGATTTCAAAATGATCAAATTTCACAGAATCTTCAAATTTTGGGGCGTACTTTAATATAATTAAATTACCACACTATCATTATACTAATATTTATGAAATAAAATTATTATGGAAAGCTGAGTACAGAGTGTCTTGACACTAGGTACTTCTGTCTACCCTGGTATGCGAGATACGATAAAGAAGCTATAAAATATATTATCATTTTCATGTTAAGATTTAATAGTATATAACGCAATCAAATTTTTGACTTGTTTCAATATAATTTCGATATTTATTAAGGGAAATTATTAAATAATAAGCATACCTATACTAAGAAAAATATCGTGAATGCTACTAGTATACTAAGTAGAAATTTTTCGATAATTTTAAGATAAGTCCATAGAAAGTTTTATGATAAGTTATTTGGCTATGCCTTTAATGTCTAGGGACATTGCTTACGTTATAACAAAAGGACTTATTGAATAAGGAATAAAACTTTTAATCTCTTAAGTTACACACAACTCCCTTCAGTATTAAAGTGCTTAGTTAATATATTTTTTAAATTGATATTTTATATTTATTTCATACATAACCAGAGAATGTAATAAATGATGGGTACAGACAACGGAATAATTGTTACTAAGACGAATTTTCTGCCAAAAGAGATTCTAGTTTGTAAAGATTTATTAAAGTTTTTAAGTTTCTTGAGAGCTTTACTATTAAAGTTACTTTGAATGCTGAAACGTTTTTCAAGCATCATAATATTTTTTTATTCCTTTGAGCTCTACTGTTAATATTTGGCTGTAATAAATATTTTAGCCTTTCTAAATTCATATTACCTACCGGATTCTATTGTACTTACCGGAAGTAAACTTTTGCGCACAGTTAATATTTTAGTAAAAATATTCTATAATAAGCAATATAAAATTAATATGAAAATGTTACATTTTAATTTCTGTAAGTATTTTCTAATTAAATAAAATGTAAATAAATATTTTAAACTCAACATTTTATTATATTTATTTGACAATAATCGATCAATGTATGACATTATGAACAAATCAAATGAGAAATTCCATCTCGCCTAATATCGAACTTTAAATGTTTATCTCTCGCCTCTATAAAGCATTGTGTATTATAGTTACGTCACGCTTTTTGTATTCAGTGTATGATAAATGACCTAGAATGATTTGTACTATAAGAAACATACGTAAGCTACTGTTCAATAACACTATGTAATCAGATATTACATTAACTATTATCTATTATACTATACGTGTAATAAACTACCTTGTTATAAAGTAAAGGAAGTATATTGTTGCTCTACATTGTCAGTTCCTTTTAAAATACCATGTTTATACCAACTTATTGTTATATAATGAAACTTATCTTAAAATGAGATCATTATATTAATATGTTAAGGAATATTTGTGTTTGGGCCCGTTTTTACGAAAGTTATATAAACAGAGGAGAAAATAAATTAGACAAAGAAAAAGTTTATAAGTTATAATGATAATGATACCGGACTAGGCTCTTGGGAAGGACTACCTCAGTTCCTCAAACACACTAAAATAAGAACTCGTTCCTAAAGAAGCCCCTAGAAGGAGTAGAGTACTCCTCCTAGGGGCTTGTGATTTACTTTTCTTATTTTCTTGCAGTGTGTAGCGAGGTCTCTGGTCGTTATGGTTAAAAAATCACAATATATAACTTCACGGTCTATTAATATCGCTATGCTGATGGTATTATTTGTACCTGTAGCCGCTAATACTTCAATATTGCCTAGCCTTTTATTAAGGGAACTTGACTAGACTTGATATGTCTAGACCAGAACCATTTTTTAACGCTCGATTCGCCTCTGATTAGCAGGCTGTTTTGTACGTAGGCAACGTACAAAAAAAATCTTTGTTTCTTTGAGCTAATAAGAGAGAACTTATTGTCAGGAAACTCCATTCTCCACTTTGCACTCATATCCGAGACATTGCATGTTAAGTGGTTGAACTAAACGCGAGGCTTTATTTCAACAATGAAAAATAAATTTAAATTTTATTATCCTTGCGATCTGGATCGAACCTACTACCACTATGTTCAAAATATGGCATTATTCAATTGTGCCGAGATGATCTGTTTAGACAGATGCTTTAAAGTAACGTTGGGTCTTATTTAATAGTTTAGATATTGGAGTAAGGAATGCTATGAGGCAATAGCCCGATATAATTTCACAATTTATAAAGTTATGAATGGCGCTACATTTACTATGTACGTATATATGTAGGCGTGACGTTTACTGCTAAACGAAAGTTGTGCTTTTTGCTTAATATAATAAATAATAATATGTAATAAAAATATATACAAATTATTTTCAGTGTTTATAAGAATTAAAATACGGATTTATTAGAAATCTTATAAGTGTTTAAGAATGTGGTAAAAGAATAGAACCATTTGCGATTAACTGTAAATTCTTCAGTTCACGTATTTGTCGTAATTCTCTTTTACGATTCACGCATACGGCTAAGGATGTAAATGTATTTAATTAAGGTTAAATGGTGTAATGGGACAGCGTCTGACCGTCAACGCGACGATTGTAAGTTCGAAACTCAGGAAATTATTTATTTTAATTTGTTTTCATTTACTTGCTTTTATCTTTAATCGTAAAGTGAGGAACGAATTTTTTGAATTAATTTTTAAAAATTTAGTCTGTCTACTAACAAAACATAGACCTATATTATTATTATTATTATTGACCTTAAATTTTTAAATATTACATTTTTAAAGCCGATTTTTCGATTATTAATCGATATTAGCTAGTTGGTGGCACATCAACTAGGACGATTTTTAAAACGTCTTGGACGATATTTAAAACATTGTAACCTCCTTCTCTAACTGATTAGTTAGATTGTCGATGCCCGCCGAATTCGAGATATTACGTGTGGAGTGGCGGAAATCAACACCGCGATTTGCCTTTCCAGAGCGACGAAATGAAAATAATTTAAATCTAATCATTCCCCTGAGTGGAAATCAAACCCACAACTTTTTGCTCTTACACTCAGACGTTGTCTTACTGAGCAGCGACCGGCCTAAACAATTTTTTATTTATAAAAATTAATAGATACTGTTATATCGTGACTATTAAAATTTGTTAATTTAAACGCAAGTTTTAAAATTTAAATATGTTTGGACTCTTACAAACGGTGTTAAGTTTCCACTGCGTAGCGTGCTGGTCCGCCCACGGTCAACTTGAATGAAACGACTCTACAAGTACCAACTGCATGTACGTTTGTTTGAGTATAATGTTATCAGTGCCTTTTATAAATATATGTAAACTTAAACAATATCACATTCGGTTTTATTATATTTTTTTAATTTATTATTTTTTAGAATTTTTACTGTTAATAACTATAAACACACTGCTTGCAGGTTTTTTATTGCGCCGCTCGGCCTGCTTTATCGCTAATAATGGTGGAAAATAGTGAGTGTCTTTTCTCTCCGTCTAACCTGTTATGTAGTAAAAAATGTGAAATTTCATTTACCATTATTGATTTATGTATATTTTAATATTAATATACTAAAAGAAATAATTTGAATAAACTTATAAACAAACGCTTTATTCCATATGTCGGAGTAATGAAGGATAAATTAGTGCCAAGAGACTCCGTTCGCCGTTTTCAGTCACAATTTGATATATTTTTACATGTGCATGTGCAGTTTGACAAAGTAGTTAGCATGTCCATAATTACCTTTGACAAAATAAAATGTAACTATAAGGTAAAAATATAAAATATTTTATATTACAAGTATAATTATGTAAATGAATGAATATAATTTTAAATTTTAATGGAAACTTACAAATTCATAACATATTCCTGTACGCCGTACATATAACTTTAAATATAACTAACTAGTCCGCCTACAGCGAAGATGAATGAAATGAATATGCCTGATACAGCCAAGTGCATCTTTATTCATTATACCAGTTTCTGTTGCGTTATAATTATTATAATCCCCTTACATACATGATACCAGATTAAATTTTAAAAGGAGTATACAAGAATGCTGTTTTAGTTTTTTATTTTGTTTTTTAGATTATTTATTAAAATATACAGGTTATAAATATTATAAGATTAAAAAAATTCAGCTTCACTTCTTTTTTTCTTCAAGGAGAAGGATGTAGTGAAGAAAAGACACTACGTTCTGCAGTTTCTACCCAATATTGAGACCATTCCATATAGTCTAATGGTAATAAAAATAGTTTAATATAATCTAATAAGATTTTCTAAAATGTATTGAAAAATCATTTTAAAATATTGATCGTTGTGGAATTTGATCGTGTGTCTTTTGATTACTACAAGAGTTCTTGACGTTCGTCCAAATTAGGTTAGTAATTAATTTTGTATAAAGAATTGATACCCTAGGTAAAGCCGGCTCTTTAAGCTAACGGAAGGGATACAATACTGAGACTTTAACAAGTCACTTAACATGTTTTCCTAAACATAGAATGTTAATTACTGATGTAAATTTAGTTATTTTTTAAAATAATGTTTTAAATTTAAAATATTTTTACCAAATTTATATTATTTTTTTAAGTTTTAAAGTTAAAACTTTTACAGTGATTAATTTTAACTATATATTTATAAGTACTTAAAAATATTTACATTTGGTCATAAAGTAGAAAGTTGCTTAATGCATTTCGGCACTTTACATTTCTGATGTAATAATTATGATATGTACCTACATATATTAATATTGATAATTACATGGTTTCTATTTTTAATGATATTTCCTTTAGGTGCAAGTTAAATAATTATTCTTTTTGCATAAACTCACTTTCTTAACTTCAAGTTGTCGGTCAACTGCATTTATTGAAGAAATATGTAATTTTTTCATATTATCGAATTTTGGCGCTAGGTATTATTCGTATACATCACTTGAAGATGTTACTCAAGTATTTATATTTTATTTATATATTAGTGGCACAATAAATTTAAGTTATATTTTAACCTGTTGACTGCTTGTAAAGCGGCAAGTCAAAGGTATGATTTTTATCTATGACAAATATTTAATTAGGTATCTTTATGTATCTGTTTAAATAACTTATCAAAAGTATATTAAACTATGTTCTCATATAAGAATGGATGTAAGTCGTGATCATTTATTTTAAATTTATTATATTTTGCGAAACGTGTCCCGAGGCTTTGTTTGTATTAATGCATTTCTGCATTTTGTTCTTTCTATTATAAAACTTCAAATTCTGTTTTTTTCTCGTTTATTTTGGTATTTCGAATGCTCTATTTGAGCACAAGTCTCCTCGCCAATGACACATTGCATTACGGACACATCAAGGATATAAAAAAATACATAATTAGAATACATTTTACAGTTTGTTATATCTGATTTTTCTCTAATGGTCCGCCAAACTCCTGGAAAGAGGTGAATGTATATGCCAAATTTTGAAATGTCAATTATTTTGTGAAAAACGTAAGAGATTAGGATTTATTACTTTCGATTTAACACTTTTTTATATATATTTTTTAATATGTGTTTTTAAGTTAGCGAAACGGTATCTAAAATATAATATTATTAAATTTTATTGAAGTCGTTTTATATATTGATAGGTATATG
The DNA here is from genome assembly GCA_032432895.1 of Dryadula phaetusa. NCBI lineage: Eukaryota > Metazoa > Arthropoda > Insecta > Lepidoptera > Nymphalidae > Dryadula > Dryadula phaetusa. The sequence goes on from JAOYRS010000081.1 coordinate 3,278,664, forward strand.
TTATCGTATAACGGGTTTTCAAAAATCTTTGAGACCTGAGTTGGGTGCGTTGACCTCTAACACCGATACTTTGGTATTGACTAATTTTTTAGAAACTATTTTTACGGATTTAGTTTTTGCGTGTAATTTTATTATTATTAAATATTAGATATTAATATTTGCGTAATAGTCGGAAAGCTAAAAGAATATCGCATTATTAGAAATAGTTGGTACTTTCTAATTTTGTTATTACAAACTTTTATTTAACTTGCCATGTATGTATATTATATATAAAATTAAAATCAAGTGGATCGAGTCATTTAATTTACCTGTTTTATCTACGTTAAATATCGCGACACGCTTTTATATTTATTTAATTTGTGTATTGTGTTATAACTTGATAGTAAAAGTTTAAAATGAAAAGTTTATTTTTTGCTAAGTGGATTTCAAAAAAAGCTTGTTTTTTTGGCTTCCTGTATAGCAGAGTAGACAGTGAATACCTAGTGCCAAGACACTCAAATTCATGACATTGCATGTTGAGTGGCGGAACTTATTGTCGTGCTTTGTTTTACTAGAGCGAGAAAACGAAAATAAATCATAAATGTAATCATTCTTCTGAACGGGAATCGAACCTACAACCGAACGCGCTTACATTAAGGCGCTGTTCCACTACAACCGGCTTACAAAACAGTTTTTTAACTTTATTTTACTGTAATTTTTCGCAAAGTACAATTTTTTTCACCTTCACTACCTTTTTCAGCCTAAGGCTCCATTATTACAATCTTTTATTCAGGAAATATTCTATCGACGTATTTCAATCAGTAAGTGTACGTTTAAAGGCACTGGTAAGACTTGGTTGTCCGATAAAATACCAGCTGGTAGGCCTTTTCATCTCGATCATACTGTGCGGTGTGATTAGGGCGTGTTAAATTGCTCCTGTCAGTTTGTCTCGTGTCGAATACGCGTATAGCTAATTGACTACTTATATAATGGAAGGAAGTTATAATATTACCTTCTTGTTCGCGTATTGCTTCCAGTATTAAATGAAACTGTTTTAATCGTATTAATCGCCTGTATTTTGGTATAAGAAAATATATATTTGTAATATACGACGTTTCGACTGTTTTACAATAGTATATTTAAAATGTGTTAATATCGCGTTAATGAAAGATCTAATTATATTTTCGGTATTTGGTGAATTGCAAATCTATTTTTCTTCGATAGATGAAAGCGTGATTTAATTACACTAAATTCATTATATTAGCTAAATGTTAAGTTATAAAAGACGTATACAGTAGGTAAAATAGTATACAAGAATATAATAAAACTTAAATATGTATCTCTATTCAATAGATAAACTGTATACGTCTTATTTTTACTAATAAATATTAAGGGAATTATCTCACAATTTTAAAGTGTTATTTGACACTTAAGATAAGAAATTAAAAAAAATCATAAACATTTTGAATGCAGCCGGATTTGAACACGTTCCTTTTGGAAACCGCCTAAGCGCTCAGACCACTAAGCCATACGTTCAATTAAGTTAGAAGAAGATTAAGAATATTTCTTATGTTATTAAGAAATAGATTTCGATTAACGGACGATTTGTGTTATTTATTCAAATGATATTTTTGTGTTATTTGTTTTTTTTTCACTAATTATATGCTATACTGTGCAGGGATGAAGTTACTTCATTGATATTTTGATGAGGACGTCGGGTAAGTAAGGATTTTTACAATGCAGTTAATTTATACAGTTTTCATTTTAGAAAGATGTAATTACAGAATACAAGTACAGCAACTATTACAGTACAGCCTGTCAATAATTGGGAGTTGTTATTGTAATTTATTAAATATTTTCGTTTATTCATACAAAGTGCGACATTGATTTCAACATTTAGTGCGTAATACTTTTACATGAGTGGAGAGTGTAGATAGTCTTAGGACTAGATAAATAGTTTATCGTTATGTGAGTAGAAAAAAGTGGCAGAAACAAGAAAAAAACAATTATTATTTCCTATAAAGCTGACGGAAATTGAACCGACAACAGTAATAATTAAGTAAGTAGGTACAAGATGTTTTCTGCCGTATTACTCATATATATTTTCTCTTAATAGCTTACTAGCAAACGAGCGGCGAAATGGCAAAGCAATATTTCACACAGCTAAATAAGACCGGTACAGCACTATTTTAATTTACATTGAGATCTAAAGTTTCACAGGAAACTTTTTAATATCGTTTTAAAAGCCAGTCGCAATCGTAGCGTAGGTATTTACTCAGACTGCAGTCGGACAGTTTAATTTTCAATACGTCAGACGTGTGCATTTTTGATCACATACATATAGGCATGAACTACGTTCGAAAAGGTTAATTTCCCGTACATTTTCATTGATACAAATATCGATTACGTTTTTAAACATGTTATATTATCAGCTTGTAAAGCTTTATTTTTGGGTTGTTTTTAGTTTCCATTTTTTCCGTATAGAAAGGTAAGCAAAAGGAACCTGTTCTCCACTTTCCTATCGAAACCGAGACACTGCATGTTCATTGTCTAATTTTTAACGTATTTTATCTCGTCAGAGCAGAGAAATGAGTATAGCTTAAATAGCTTTGCTATACCTTTGAATAGGAATCAAACCCATAACTATAACATTTACCCACGTCCCACTTGGCCATAACACTTTGTTATAAGTATCTTTGATATTAACAACGATATGTATAATGTAACTTTGTGTTGACTATACAACGTACCGTAGTTTACTCGTAACATTTTGAAAATTTTTCTTTTAGTGCCTCTTAAGCCCTACACTTACCCAATGAATTTATCAAATTTTAACTTTTTACTCTCAATAGTGCAAGCTTCGCGTGGTCTATCAGTCCCTGAGTATGGGAAAATTCTTAGAGATTATTTATAAAAAAAAAATTTTTTATAGGTAAATGTTAGAAGCTTTCAGAGAGTTTATGGTTTAAAAATAATCTCTACCCATAAGCCATAACTAAGTAGAAACGATAGGCCGAAATTTTAATATTGTTATGACATCACATTAACATCAACAAAAGCCTATCAATTTTCAACTTTCGAAACTTTAAAGTGTCTGAACTTAATAAAAAATCAATTTGATTAAATCCCCTTTTATGCGACAGCTTGTTAAAAATATAGTGGAGTAGTTTAAAGTGGACACATCGTGTTTCACGGCCGTTAGATAACAATGTCTAATCTCGTTACAAAAGCTCGTGTGATGTATCAATTCACTTCAATATGACTAGAACTTTCTCTATTTTGATTTTGTATTTTATCTGTAGCAACTCTTGTGATATTTTTTTAACTGTCAATATTTTATTTTATCTATGGTTACTTATATTATCAATAAAAGTCGTATTATTATACTTTTTATCACTATAAAGGTGGTTCTAGGCATATAGCTTTTAATATTTTGATTAATAGTACTTTAAACAGCGGAACTTAAATAATAATAAAATTAACTAAATAAACTACTCTAGTAGTAGGAGAACTCGAAGGAAAACTTTCGACTTCTCTATATACAGAGAGAAAATGTAGAAAACTGTTATTTTTCATAGTTATGAAATTTAAAAAACCATTAATATAATTCACAGAATACGTTTTACACACTTCCATGTACGGCAAGCGCTTTGCTATAAAGTGACGTATAGCACAGCACAGCTAAGGAAACGCATATTTAACGTGTCAATGGGGCCGTTTATTCCTAATGGAAGTAAGCACGACATTGAATTAATTTAATAGATCCTCGTAACAACATGTTGTAAAAAAACTATAAAAGAAAAAAAGTGAGCAAGGCAACACCAATAAAATGTCAACAATTACAGAATAGCGTATTGCATCACGTCTAAAATGGAGAAAGTAATTTCAAATTGAAGTGAATTGATACGTCTCGTACGAGATCTTTGTGTACAATTTAGGCTTATTATTCAACAGGCGTTTAACATTCGAGAGCTTACGATTTTTTTTTGAATAAGAATGATTGTATCGGTGACTTAAAAGTGGCTTTGATGAAGCAATCTGTGTATATAAAATATATGTAAATAAAATTTAAATAATTTACTATGAGTTTGGGCGTTTTATTTCGCATAGCAGAATAGATAGGAAGTACCTAGAGTTAAGATACTCTGTATTTGAATTTTTATCCTTTTATTGGTATATAGAGGTTTTACTTAACGTTATTATTTCTATAACACAAACGGTCTTCAAACCTTCAAGTTAAAAATTATCTTTTTAATAGTAAAATATAATATACTAAACATAAAATTATAATAAAAGTATCAAATAATTTACGCAACTATTCAAATTTCTTCGTGATGACCATTTCAAAAGATTTCCGTTTTTGAAAGCTTTTATCCGTATGGTTTTGAAATCAAGTTCAATGACAGAAGTGATGTAATCCGCTCAAATTATATTGATGACTGCTTATGATCTTATATTCGGACCAGTTCACAAAAGTAAGCGTAGCTATATGTAATTGTAAATTTTATATACAATAATATTTTACGTTATATATATTTTCCTATTTTTAAAGCGTTATTCTATATTTAAGATTAGAATATATTTAATAAATATATATATATATATATATATATATATATATATATATATATATATATATGCAATGTATTTTTATATGCAATGCATATGTAAAAATGTATGTATGCATATTCAAGTATAAATCAGGTAATACTTATAAAAATTAAAACCCCGACTACAAACTAAGTTTTAAAGAGTTAAAGTTAAAAACTAAGTTTTAACATCCGTCACTTTCTTTTTATACTAAGACAACTAAGAGTAATTTATTAACGTATCATTTGTCAAAATCGGTTTGAAAGTTTAGCAGTTATAAGGGAATAAAAAAAAGGACACACACTTTAAGACGCGGTAAAAACATAACCCTCCTTTTTGGTAGTCGGGTAATAAATACACGTTCAACATGTCATTTGTATAATGACACCCTATAAGCATAATTGTGATGCATCCATTTTGGTGCAACTTTCATTAAAGCGATATGGAAGTGACGTTGACAGCTGTCATTTGATTACTTTCACTGTAAGACGTCCAGAAACCGGTCGTTGCCTAATTGTAATTGTTGTTTACTGTGGGTAATTATTTAAATGTTGTTATTTATTTGTTCCGTATAAGTGTTTCTCAAAATTTAAATAGTTATTTTGTTTTATATTTCAATTTTCGTATTTTGTGGTAGTGTAACACTTTAGTCAATAAAAGAGTGTTAAATATTTTAATTATTAATGTATATTTTTATACGAACAACTGTATTAAAAATGTGTAATTTTTACATTAACAGATAATCTATTAATTTCAGATCTATTATATTTTTCCGGATAATGTTTACGACATAGATATAAATATATATGATCATTTAATTCCACAAAATAATATATTATGAAAATAGCAATTTTATTTTGTTTTGTAAATTGCAAGTTTGAAGAATTTGATATTTCCGTACCGAGTTAGCATAGACATAAAGTAATACTTTTGTACACGTTGTTAAAATTGATAAAAAAGAAAACAAAATGGTAATATAACTGCTTATTAATTTTATATATCAACGTTGTTGTGGTCGCATATTTTGTGTCATGTTTAAAAAGTTATAAAAAAATCAAACGTAACGGGACTCGTTACCGCGCTTGTTTTAAAACTGTATCAAGTTTGGTTTCCTGTTTGTTATTTTCATTTCCGTGGTTCAGTGTTTTGTTTAACAATAGTAAAAAATGATAAAATGCATTATTTTGCATTAGTTATATAAAATTTTAATATCTATTTTCCAACTATTCATTATTCTGGTGATTGGTGTCGAAAACTAATGCCATAGTTTGTTTACCATACATTGGACCAATAAAAAAATTTTGATTGAAGATCGATCATCGAACCCTCGATTATCGCATATACAAAACTAGTAGAAAAGTACGACTGACAGTTGTACTTTTCTACTAGTTTTGTTCCTCATGGTAGATGTAAACCATAGAATACGACTATTTCTACATAAATTACAATTATGTTTAACTCGAACACTTCAACAAGTTTTGATTTAAACGTGGTTTAAGTTAAGCTTTACTTGAAACATGTCTGTATTGCAATGGCCCTATTCCTTATCGTTATCTCATTTCGACTGATAACAAATGTAATTTTGCACGTAAGATATATGTTATAAACGATGCTTAATCCGTTTTTGTATTAATAAATGTAAGTGTAGATTTTTTTTACTTTAATAACATATATAGATAAAATAGACTATTTAACTTAAATGTTGTTAAGTTGTGTAATTATAATTAATGTTTCGAAATAATCCTTAAATTTTTATGCGGTTTTAATTAACGTTTATTTCGTTATTGGCTTTCGTTATTTCAATTAATAAGCTGCAGTCAGTTTAATGTACTGTAGAGATAATTGATTAAATTATATGATTTTGCTGTCTTTTATCTTAGCTGTGTATACCTTATTATATACTGTGAATACTTAGTGTCAAGACACTCCGTACTCGACTCACGCCGAGCTTTATCTCGCCAGAGCGAGGAAACGAAAGTAATTGAATCCCCTTTTTTTAACTTATCCCGCATAGCAGGGTAGGCCGAAAGTGTCAAGACACTCCGTACTTCGCTTTCCACCGAATTCGAGTCATTGCGTATTGAGTAATGGAACCCAACGCCGCACTTTGTCTTACTAGAGTGAGGAAGTGAAAATAATTTAAATATAATCTCTCCTCCGAGTGGGAATCGAACCCACAACCGATCATGTTTACAGGCAGATGCTGTCGCAATGCGCCACGACCTCCTTTTTTTGTTTTACATTTTAATTTACAAACTCTGGAGCGGAATTCAAATCCTCTTAAACCGTGTAACATCATATACATTTAAACTTCTGCGTCATAGCGTTTTAATATTTATTATAGTTTCAAACGTTAGTTATTGTAGTATAAGTAAAACTAGAATACTATACAATTACCATTTAAGGTTCTATTATTATGATTGCAGTATAGAGCTTAAGTTCTTGTAATAGGCCGGAATAATAAGAATATTTTAAGTTGGTAGATTACTTCGTAATAGGTCGCGTGTTTGAATCCTTTACGTTATGAATGTTGCAAATAGTGTGTAAAAGCATTACATTAGATTTTTTTTATTTACATCTATACAATCCATACTAATATTATAAATGCGAAAGTAATTCTGTCATCCTGTGGCATTGAACTCAACTGATTAGGAAGAAATTTCAGATAGAAATACTTGAGGGTTATTTGATGAACATAGGCTACTTTTTTCCCCTTTTTTTGGTTATATCACTCGACTACTAGGCGGAAAAAAATACCAAACTACCTGGAACAAAGAACTAAGAAGCTACGCTAATCAGTAATCGCCCCACTTATAAGGCATTCTTACATTATACACAAACTGTAAACATAATAGAAGGTCATGCACGTGTTATATAAACGTTATATAAGTATGCAAAGGGCATTTTCTGTGATAAAATCAGAGAATTACCTCCCATAAGACAATGCTGGCAACATTAATTTTATTTTTTACGACAACACTTTCAGTTTTACCGCCATATTTGCATTTTCGTTCATTGCGTGACGAAGGATGCGCTGTGCTTGTTTTTATTTAGATATTTTTTACAGTTTAGTGTTATGAGGCTTCGTGGCATTGTTTTTATGCAGTGTTTTAATTTAAGAGTTTTTTTATTTTGTTTTTGGGGCTCCGTACCTAAAGGGTTAAATGGAACCTTATTACTGAAACTTCGCTGTTTGTCTATCTATCCGTCTGTCACCTGGCTGTATCTTATTAACCTAGATAGTTGGATAATTAAAGTTTTAACAGATAATGTATTCCTGTTGCCGCCGTAACAACTAATATTAAAAATCAAATAAAGTTTATATATTTAAGGGAGTTCCCATACACATATTTTTTCTTTTTGCTCGTTTTTGCTCGATATTATTAACAAGACAGGTAGACCTATGAAAAAATCACAGAATTATTTTTTAAAAATAAATAATGATCAAATAAAACAAATATTTAAGGGGGTTCCCATACTACATTAATACATGAGTTTTTTGTCGTTTTTATAAATAATAGTACGGAACCTTTCGTGCGTGAGCTCAACCCGCACTTGACCAATTTTTGTTTTTACTTTTAAAAGGTATACAACTTAAGTTATTTCAGGCAGAACTTTTTTGTTATACCATATAATTAATTTAAGCTTATATTTGTTACAGTTACTTTACTGTACATACGTTCCAAAAAAATTGAAAACTATGTGGAAGAGGAAGCCTCTTTTTATTATCAATTATCAATTACAAGCGCTTTTGTATCATAAGTTAGCACAATAATGTCAGTTTTGTTAGTCATACTTAAATCTACAATTTTTTTCTATATACAGACAAGAAGATTATAGGGATTATGTAGCTGATCGTTATACCTTTGTTTATACGCCCGTCGATAATAGAATGAGTCAAGTGATATAATCAATATACAAGTGTCACTTTTAACAGTTTCAACGTGACTATCTTTAAACTACCTGTAATATAAGTATGCGTAATAATCTAATGTATTTAAATTGATAATAAATATCTTACTATATTTTTATATTAAAATTACTTTTTAATAGAGGGACTATTGTAACGCAATTTAACAGTGTTTTACTGTAAACACGAACTGTGAGTTCGATTCTTGCTCGAAGAAATGATAAGAAAAACGTGATGTTGAGTTCCGCCACTTTATACGATTTGGAAGGGAAGTAAAAGATGGTGTCTTGATACTTTCTGACTGACTATCAATGTGAGAAAAGGCATGAACCTGCTATGTTAGATATGCAAAATAACAATTATGCAAAATTATAACTAAGAAAACGGGAAATGCAATCGAGATCGTGTTAAGTGGAACAACTGTATTATATGTAAAACGACATCAGAAAATTTTGCATATACAATCTAAGCTAAAATAAATAAAGAAAAAATCTCTCAATAGATATAAACACTAAATATTTTGATATGTTTATATTTTCTTTTATATTTATTGATTAATAAGTAGTAATACGTCAAGAAAAACCTTTTTACGTTACTTTTTAATAATTTATGTTATGGTAAACCATCACATAAATTATTAAAAAATAGCTTCACGCTTTACCCTGGCACTGCCACTGGACAGAGATAACCAAAAAGTGTCAAGACATTCCGTCGACTGAATTAAATTCCACATGTTGATTTATTCTGACGGACGGTCTGATATAATAATATAATTAATAATGAAATAAATAAATAAAACAACAAAAAACTTTATTTTACATCAACAAAAAAAAAATCTTTATAATTAAATTAGTACAATAGGCGATATATGTATGTTCGTATTAGGTTTTATATTCTCAAGTAAGATTTGAAGCCGCTACTATTAAGTACAATTATCTACATAAAATTGTAAGAATATTTAATTAAAACTTTGACATACAAAATTTCTAAATAATTTCATAATATTTTGTTCCCAGGTAATTTGCTGCAGTGTGAAAGCGCGGCGGGTGGCTCGAAATAAAATTCTAACCTTACTATCAATTTACAAGACATCTGATATTTAAGGGTTTGGGATTACTTTTATTACTTTAACTGCCTTACTACTGGTTAGATATAATTTATTTTATGGCGTTATAGGCGATATTAACATGGAAATCGTGTTCTTTTGCTTTTTATTTTCTGTAGTTTACATTGCGTTTAAATTATTTATGAATCTAAGGTGAGATGTTATTATATAATATTACACTACGATTCTAAAAGTTTGGTATTCAAGTTCATATAGTAAGAAAAGCAAAGTAATTATAATATTTAAAAAAAATAGCTTAACGCATAGTCAAAGACAATTTAGTGTCCAGACACTCCGTTGATTGCTTTTCTCCCGAATTTAACGCTGCGCTTTTGTCTTACCGGAGCCGCAAAATGTAAATAAATTTTAAATATTCGCCCAAATATATATAACTATGGCCATTGTGGAGTTGGAAGTACTCATTTATATAATTGTGATGCTTTAATTAAATTGTTATTTCATAAGTTGTATATCACTGTTGAATGTGTTACAGATTTTCTTTTAAATTAGATTCCTTAATTTATAAAATATTTCTGTTTTTCATTTAAAAATATAGCATTAGGTTGACTTGAGTAGTTTAAAAATATAACATTGATTTAGACAAGGTCAGATATAAAAAAAGTTGATATAATGAAATGTCTTAATATCTGGCTTATTTAGACTTTAAATTTTTTGCCCGTAACATGAAGCCCGATCATGTACGTAAAATATAAGACATAACATCTACGGCTTAAAAATGCAAAAAAGCTAACAAAATCGCCTTGACAATACAATTCTTTGTAATTAAAGAAATATTTTCGTCTCGCGACCAACGCGCTTGATATTTCGGACTAACCACCCGCCATTCTCTAACTTTATCCTTCCTTGGAATTCAGACGCTATAAACGTATTAAAATAAATTTAGAATGAGATGGATATATTTTTTTTATAAGACCTTCGTTGTCTCTGTCTCAAGTTATGTTAGCTATGTTTATGTTGGCAATAAAAGGGCGCGTAGATTGACAGTTCTTTTTTTAGGTTCTAACTGTTTTTAACTTTATATAATAATAATAGATTATTATTATATATTTCGATAAAACATTATTAATTACTTAGTTTTTTTATATTTCATTAAAATAAATGGTGTACAATAAAAGTTATTAAATTTACTTTTATTATTATTTGTAACATTTTTTTAGCTTCACGGTTTTATCCCTCGTAGCAGGGTAGACAGAAAGCACCTAGGGTCAAGATATTCTGCACTCTAGTTTCCGCCGAATTTGAGATATTGCATGTGAGTGGCGGAACTTATCGCCGCGCTTTGTTTTACCAGAGCGAGGAAATAAAAATAATTTAAATATAATCATTCCTCCGAGCGGGAATCGAACCAACAATCGGTCACGGTTGCAATCTGTGCGAAATTTCAGGCCGGGTAACAAATGATTGGCTATCAATCAAATTTAATTTTATAAATTAAAATTAATTATTCCGCCTCTTTATCTCTATCATCTCAAAATAAAGCAAGTGAACAGATTACACATGGTACACATCGTGTTCTCGTAAAACACATGCCTAAGAAAGTTAATACGATATCTTTGTTTGGTTAACCGGCCGCTTTTACTGACATAGTGATGCTCAATTATAGTTGCACCTACTGTCGATGATTTAAAACTTTTATATGATAATATTTTAAATTTTTTTTTAATCTGTTTAGTATAAAAAAAATATAATGTTTTTATTAATTTTCTTGTGTCTAACTATGAAAAAGTCGATGTCCTTATTGATAAATTTAAGTCTGAATTGTCATATTATGAGTGTATTTAGGTAATGTATTGAAGTGGTATTCATTTTGATCTTGTCGATATAACATATATAGATGTGAAAGTTGTTCTTTTAATTTAAATTTTACTCAATAACGTAAAGACAGTCGATTACATTTAAATTCAATTTGGCGTGCGGTAAGGTTATTAATTTAGTATGATCTTAAAATTTAAGTTATTTCGTTTATATGTTTTTTATATAACGTTACTTGATTTTAAGTACTTTTGCTCTTATTCTATAGTCTTCGTGTTATAAATTTCTATGGAATTTAATTGTCATTTTTTTTTATTTTAAATGAGCAACTACTTTGGAACATATAGAACGTCTTTTAATAGCTTAGGGGGGATTTCTAATATTAAAAGTATAGTAGCTAGGTACTACTCCACAGTGGCTACATATAGCAGCAAGCAGCGCAAATGTTATTGGTTCGATTTTCACCGGGTGATATATTTATATTTTAAATAATTTAATAACGTCTCCATAATATTAGGATAAATATTCCAATTTCCGAGATTTCTATATATTGTACGTGTTGTAATTGAAAGGGCAAAACCAGGGCGGATCTCTGGTGTTTAACAAGGCGAAACAAGCTGTAGGCATTTTATTTATGATAAAGCTCTGATTACATCCAATCGATACTGCTGACCTTTCGTATGCAATATGCTAATGATACTTTGTGTCACGACGTGTCGCTATGTGTCACTGCTGAGAAATTATTGTAAATCCACATTCCGTGTTGTGTTTATTTGCTTCTTTTTTTTTAATTTTCTTACTAATAATTATAATAAAACACGCAATGTCTCGAATTCGGTGGAAAGCGAAGTACGGTCTGTCTTGATATTAGGTATTTTCTGTCTACCCTGCTATGCGGGATAAAAAGCGTGAAGGTAAAAAAAAATTATTGGGTTAGTTATGAATGGCTTTGATATGTAATTAATTACCATTCTTAAGTATACTATAAACGCTAAAGTTCGAAAAATGGATAAACGTTTGACACTTGTTTATATGAAAACTACTTTAAATGATACTTTACAGTAATATATAGCTTATACTAGAAAAATAAATAAAAGTTTGGCCATAATATAACGTTACGTATTCATAGGTTATAAATATATCCAATTGGAAAACAAAATGATATGATGAGATAATGGATATATAATCAAGATCGTTTTGATAGTTCAAATCATCTAGCCAACTCACCTATTTGTTTGAAGTATACATAATGAACAGAATTCCCAAAAAAAATAAAATCTGTATATATGTAAAAATAGTTGCTTTATTTATATTTTAATCGAAATTATTTATTTGCTATGAATAAGGGCAATGTTAATTCGCCATACAAAAAACCTATAGCGAAGATAATAACAATACAATAACCGTCTCCATTGAAAGAATTTTAAATACATGAATATTGTATAAGACACCACGTGCAACGGATGTCCCGGCGTTTTGTTACTTTTTTATATGCCGCCGTATAAACAAATTACAGTTGTTCTCGCGTTTATATGAGAATAAATGCGAAAGTAAATATTTGATGATAATTGATTATTTGTGTTTAATTAAATAATGCGTTTGTATTTGGAATTAGATTTTTTATTTCGACCAAATAAATTGAACGGCATGATTTACTGCACATACATAATTATATCTATCAAAACATAATACGAATTTAACTTTAAATCGTAGAAATAACAATTATAAATAAATTTATTAAGGGAGTTATGGAGGAATATATGAAAAAGTTACCTTTCATAACATTTTCAACTTTTTATGAAGAAAATTAGTTAAGCGTATATACTACATAATAAAATATGTTTAAAATAAATCCGTACATTTTTATTGCGTGCGCTATTACTAACACGCCTATAAAAAAAGCCAGCAAATGGAGAACAGATAGTCTCAACTGGGTTCTCTCTGCCTTATTATATGTTAAGTGCGTTGCGCTTTTTAACTCGACTCGTTATTTGATAAATAAAAGAATGGAAATAATAAGAAAATACAAATATCACGTAAGCATTTGCAAAATAATAAAGTTCATAATCTATTAAGTGCGGTTAGCCCTAGTACCGTAAGTAGGTCATCTAGATATAACTACTCAGATTAGATTGACCGTTCGCTCGACCAGTGTATACGTTGTTACGATTGTTTTGCGTTGATTGTGACTTAGATTAGAAATGGGTTTGTGGAATAATTGGCTCTCCATTATAATCCATAATTTGCTTTCTTAATTTAATATTAGCTTACGTATACTTAAGTTCAAGTGGCTAACTATGTTATTCTTATTACAAAAACAATAATAATATGTAACGCCATTGTGAAATTTTGTGGCTGTTTATCTTTCCAATGTTTTTTGTATCGTTGATACAAAAAACATTTGAAAGAAATATTACAAAATGTAGTGATATTTTTGTAGTGAATTTTGATATACGTAGAGTCGTAGGTACTAAACTCATTATGTGCTTAATAAAATGTTTAGGTCAGAGCAAGGAAGACAGAGACGCTAGTGGCAAGACACTAAAGTTATTTATTTTGGAGAATCGTATAAATGTACCGTTTCTTCATTATAACACCCAGTAAATTTATAGTTTTACAATAACACTCAATAATTTTTATTTATTTTTTCATTCCTTAGTAAAAGTAGAGCAAGAGGTCACTGTGATTAATTTCTTGCTAATGAAGGAGTGTGAAGAAGGTGGTAGGTAGGAGGGCAATACTAGGTGTGATTTACATAATTAGCTTTATTCTTGCATTTAATTACTTGAATCTAGGTCAATGTGGTGCAATGGGACAGGATCGCACTGTAAAAACGATGGTGGTGGGTACGATTTCAGACAGAACTATTATTATTATTAATAATTAATTCTTATATATTTATATATATATATATACACACACACTACACTGCCTGTAAAAGGAAATGGTTCCGATTCCAACTGGAGGAATGATTATATTTGTAAATTACTTTCGTTTCACCGCTCTGATAAAACCAAAGCTGCGTTAAGTTCGCCACTCAATATGCGATGTCTCAATTTCGGGCAAAAAGCAGTCAACGTTGTATCTTGACACTCAATTGTCTCTGACTACCCTGCTATTGTCTTGACTTGATTTGCTTGAGAATTTGCACCCGTCTCTATATCCGATGACAATATATTTTTTATAGAATGAGCTTCATGTAATTTCCAGGACGAGTGGACAGCAAGAAAATAATTTTTAGCTTTTTCCTTTTAGCTTCATTTTTAACCGAATTTGCTTTTTTTAGTGTATGTAAACATATTTCGTGCATAAAAAATTTCATCTTTTGATAAAAATTCATTTAGTGAAATGACGTATCCAATAAGAACACAGTATTTACGTTACGTTAGTATCATTTATATGGTTAAAGATAATATTTTTATAATAACAGGTCAAAAGTGAAGTGCTTTCCATTCATCGAAGTTGAATGGAGCACTCGAGGCTAAATACAGACGTTATAGGTTTTGAGTTAACCAACTTATCACACACGTGCACGGATATTATGACTGCTTTTATTTCTACTGAGCATTTAGTGATGCGGTTTCGTTTTGTCGATTTTGATAAAAAAAAGTCTCACTCATCTTAGTCAATACTGTAATTGTAATTTTAGTTTATTTATAAAAGGCTCTTTATAAAAATTATAATAAAGAAAAGGTTAACGGGTTGTTTCTATAGTAAGGAAATGTAGTAAAAAATACCTTAAAAAAGACGCTATTGGAACTTTCCCATAGTCGTAACATAGGGAGTTATCGTCCAGAAATTTCTTAGACTTTATTTGTTACTCTTGAAATTCACGTAATGTTATTACTAGGTTCTATATTTGGTAAAAGAGATGTATGAAAGTAAAATATAAAATTACGTATCCATTTATTACCTTTAAGTAATTTTAATTGATGGTTATGTAAGATGAATAATTATTTTTATATTGTAATCGCTTTTATCTCGTGCTGTCACTTACTAGCTAATTGGACATAAGGGACCAGTTTATAACTTTACAATCGCGTAAACCGCTGATTAGGAGAAAAGATTTATTGTTTTTCCACTTACCTATATTTTAAGTAATATAAAACATGAACAATATCTTTTTATATATTTAAAGTGAAAGGTCGTGGATTCAAATACTTGGTATTCTTATTGTTATTCTTGGTATCGTATTAATTCAGCGTTAATAATGAAAATTAAAAACTATAGTTTTTTCTTAGAATATGTGAAACATTACAAAATTCAAAATTTTTAATATTATATTATAATATTGTCATAAATATACGCAATTATGGAGTATAGCTCATTTATACTGATGTTAACCTACAGATTATTTTGGATCATGCAACGCTTACACAATCTAGATGTTGATGAATCTTCTGATCATAATATTAAGAAATGTTTCTCTGAATGAATGAATGATGAATAACAGATAATAGAATGGTGGATTGTTAAATTTTGAATAACTAATTTAATTTCTAATAGTATTTCTGAATATAATATATTTTTTAGAAATTAAGTATCAAAAATGTAATCAAATATTGCAAACAATTTTTTTTATTGAAAACAAATCTTAATATATATAGCAAATTATCGATAGATAATTATCGATATAACGCAACACTCCGTGCGATATGCATCGGTCATTCACCGCACGCACACGCGCCTAATGAATGCACTCGTTGTAGATAAAAAATAATTTTAAATGGCTAGAAAGATTTTACGGAGAAAGAAATATATAAATAAATAGGCATAGTCATTACAACATATGTATGAATATATGTATGTGTTTAAATGATATGGTAATTATTGATGGCTTAAGTATGAGCAATGTTGCTTGTATTATTATTGATTTTTTTTTAAACTTGAGTCTATAGGTACAGAGTAAAGTAGTCTTTAAATACACATGTTGTTAGAAGAATAATGGGTTCTATATCCTGCTAGCGAAATGGTTTTTAAGAGAAGGGAAATGCTTATAAATAATATATATTTTAAATATATTTTGTTTTATTGTTTTCTGTCCGAACACACATAATATTTTGTGGTTTGTTCACTCCACTTGCAATGATTGTAAATATCCGATTCTAGTGGAGAACGTAGTGATGATTGTGTGATACTGAGAAATTTGTAAAAAATGGTTTTTAATACTTTTAAGTACTTTTAGGATATTCACGTACAAAAAACACTATAAGAACACGTATAAAAAAATTAATGTCTAACAAGGAAGTGTTAGGAACAACAAAAATAAGTTGTACCATGCTTTACAAGAATCGTTTGGCTAAGTGGTGACAGAGCTCAGACGGTTTCCAAGGACGCAGGTTCGAGTTCCACTGTTTTCAAATTTTTATACGTTTACTAAAATTTTAATTTTATAATTTAAGTATGCGTTTAACAGTATATAGGTACAAGTTGTTTTATAATATTAATATTATAGTGTAAATATCTGAAACAGTATATGTACTATAAAAAAGATTTTTCTACTTCGACAATCGTAAGTACAATAATAATATATATCCTATAGAACCATATATTTTTCCCTTATATTCATTTCTTCACTGCTACTATTCAATAGGTAGTTTTGAGTGTAATAGCTTAATATTTATTTTCCAAATTACATTAAAGTGTCAGAGTTTCCTGATACGCTTTCATATTATAAAAACCTGACTTAGACTATGAATTCGAATTTAAATAATATTTTTACGCACGTAATAACGTATGCGATCCTTACTAGTACTGTATTAAAAATATTTCTACTTAGTTATAATTTTAATTCATAATAATTTCTTTATTTTTTTATATTTACACTAGAACATATGAATATTTTAGGTCACAGCGAAGATATTATTAATGATGCAGGTATGCTCGTCTCAAAGGTTATAACGTGGGAAGGCACCTGACCTTCAGCATGACCTCATCGTTTGAACAATTGATTACAAATTATTGTGTTTCGTAATTACTAGTCGCTTTGTGAAGCTAATTGCTAAATATTTTGCTTGGTTATGTCAACAGACATATGAAGGTAAAACTTTGGACGCCTTTTAATGACTATGCGAAGTGAGAAAAAGGAAATTTGTAACAGTTAAAATTTATATGGAGAAATAATTAAAAATGATTATATATATATATATATATATATATATATATATATATATATATATATATATATATATATATATATATATATATTGAACAATATATTAGAAATATATAACGTTATAAAATAAAAATACAGATACATTTATGAAAATTGGAATAACACGTGTATTTTAAGTGTCAATGGAGCTATTATTTAAAAAATATGTATATGGATTATGGCGATAGAGTAGTAATTGAGCGTACCAGTTTTAGATAATGAAGAAGAGCTTGAAGTCGAGTGGTAGTGCGTGCTTAGATCAAACAAGATGTTACTAAAATTATGTTTAGTGTTGCTGGTTGAGAAAAAACTACGTTATTTGGAAAGAAGACTTAATTGTACATAGAGGCCGGTCGTGTTGCTGTTAACGCAATCGGTTTTGGGGGAATAATTATATTAAAATTATTTGCATTTTCTCGCTCTGGTAAGAGCGTCGTTGAGTTTCATCACTCAACACGCAATGTCTCGTATTCCGTGGAAAGCGAAGTACGGAGTGTCTCGACTCTAAGCACTTCCTGTCTTTCTTTACTGTCTTTCTGTCTAAAAAATAATTAATTATTCAGAAAACACCTCACCTCTAAAATCTTGTGTACACAGTGGATGTGAATGAAATTTTTACTATAAACTACCAGGAAAAATGATCAGGTGTGAGTCATCACTACGTAAGTTAATAATTAAAAAATATAAACAAACTAAACGAACCTTATAACAAATTTATAAAGTCTAAAATCGCATGCAAATTATAAAAACATCTTAAAATATCCTATTGTAGTGATATAATTGCTATTTGCCTTATTCGTGATTCATCGTCAGTTAACCGTGTGTGAGGACGGACGGCGGGAGTCCATTTTGTTTTTGTTTATTTTTTTTAATTCTAACGTCTTGTAGATAACAGAATATAGTGCCAAAAGTTTTGTGTTTTATAAATAGTTTTTAAATATTACTTATGTGAAACATGGTTTTCATATTTGTTTGAATATAATAGTGAATTTTATTTTATACGATACTAAGTACCTAATAGTGGATTGTTTTGGTGTCACACGCAACACACAGGTGGGTTTATTCAAACGGTAATTCATTTTTTAAATATAAATTATTGTTATAATTAAATTAAAATACGTTAATCGTGGCGCAGTGGGATAGCGTCTGACTGTTAACGGAATCGGTTGTGGTTTCTATTCCCACTCGGGGGAATGATTATATTTAAATTATTTTCATTTCCTCACTATTGTTAGACAAAGCGCGGCGTTGAATTCCGTCACTCAACACGCAACGTTTTGAATTCGACGGAAAGTGGAGTGCGGAGTCTCTTGAAACTAGGTACATTTTATCTAAGTGGATATGGTATATCAAGCTAATATTATAAAAAGACTATATATATAGAAAGATAGTATAGTATAAAATCAATATAGTATATTACTAATATAGTATAGAAAGACGGAGTAGTTTTAAAAGCTAAATTACTGTACATTAATGTATGTTAATTATAGTTAAAACTTGAATAACTAATTTAAATTATTTATTTACGATTCCGTACTGTATATTTTAATTAAAATGTAATAAAATATTCAAACGTAAATATTTCAAGAGCAGGAAATACGACTTGTTTTGATTGTTCACCATAAAGTTTTCTATATGACGTCATTACCATAAACAGATTTCTGGTATTTTATACAAGCCTACTGAATCATCTACTTTAAGTATCTATTGGTAGTGATAAGAAATGCTTAGCAGTAATTAGAACAGCACTTAAGTACCGGTAGCGCAACTTATTTATAAATAGTTATGAACTATTATCTTTAGGCAATTTCTTAATGATTTGAAAGTAACGTTGTTTTAGGTGACGCTTTAATCTATACGCATGTAAGTATAAAGTATACATACATTAAAGTTTTTTTGTTAGCTTCACGCTATCTATCTCGCATAGCCAGATAGGGTAGACAGAAAGTGCCTAGAGTCAAGACACTCTGTATTTCGCTTTCCACCGAATTCGAGACATTGCGTGTTGAGTGGTGGAACTCAACGCCGTACTTTTTTTTACGAGAGCGAGGAAGGGCAAATAAAAGAAATAAATATTTTTTTTCGTATTGATAATTTGCTATTCTTTTGCCATGTAATTCTTTGTGATACACGAGTAATTTTGACATCTGTCATATGGTTTCTCTCTCTCTTACGTAGTATCAATTGTAAAGCGATATTTTACGGATTTTACGGTTCCAGCGGGAACTTCCGTTAATCCTTAATATATATTTTTTTCAGTTGTCAAAAAAGTTACATGCGACATTTGAGGATTTTGTTTAGTAATTATTCGGTGTTTGTACTCAAAGCAGAGATTTACTACACTTACTGGTTGGTTATTGTTGAAATATTTAAGACAGGTCGTGGCGATCGGTTGTGGTTTCGATTTCCACGCGTGGGAATGATTATGGTTAAATTACTTTTATTTCCTCGCTCTTGTAAGAAAAAGCGCAGCGTTGGGTTCCGCCACTCAATACGCAATATCACTTACTCGGCGGAAAGCGGAGTACGGAAAATTAATATAATTTAAAAACAATCAAATTCGCTGTTTATGTTTGTACATATAAAATACATGTAGTAGTATAAAACATACCTACTTATATAGATACATTATATACGGTACATAATTTATCGCAGCGCCAATAAGTCTGTTATAAATGACACTATCTCTTTATTATTTATTATGATTAAATTACTGTGAAATATGTTTTAGTACTACACAGTTATCAGTTCAGCTGAACATAACTGATTGTTAGACGTGTAATTGAAAATAATTATTTATGTATGGATAAAGAAACTGTTATTAATATAGAAAATAGCATTTTCTACATTAGACTTATTAGATCTAAGTAATAAATTAACATGTGTGCACTTATTTATATGTATTTTTAACCAACTTCCCAAAAGACGAAGTTTATCAATTCGGCCGGTATCTTTGTTTTTAGTGTATGTACAACGTTACGCCGAAATATCTGGTCCGATTTAGGTGATTCTTTTTTATTCGAACCAGTAAGACTGCCATTTGGTGTCACAAAAATTATTTTCAGTTGGGCCCAGTAGTTTTCATTTTATAATCATATTTGCTAATTTGACGACACCATTTTCACGACTTTTTTGCGTATTTACTGTGATTTCTCCGTTATTTGTAAACCAATGTGCAAGATTTTTTATATGAAAGAGTATACTTTGGAGATGGTCCCACAAAAAATTGTAGAAGATCTGATGAAGATCTTCGGATATATCAATGGAAATCTTCAGATCGTTTAATTATGTGTTTATCATTCAATAATACAAATTATTATTGGATATATACTTACACTAGATCACTATGAAGCCCTTTATACCTATGAAAACTACTGTATTCAACAACCATTACCCTAAAAAGTAAAAAATATGTATAGTTATAATGTATAGTTTCGTCACCGATATCTCCCCGTAGGTTTTGGTAATTTCGGATTACTTAAAAATATTGGTATATTGCTGATATTTTCGTGGTTAACTGCGAATAATTAACAGTTAGTCTGATTTTATAATTCGTAAAGTGAAGGCATCTCTAAAGTATTTGGCTTGGCACCGACTTCAAATCTATGAGTTGGTAACAAAATTAAATAATAGTAGTTATTTTATTAACATTGATTTACAAGATGTGTTTAAATAAAGTCTTAATAAAATTATTTTTTACTTTTCAGTTTATGAAGTCGGTTTTTTAAAATATAGTTTACTTTTATTACATTGTAACTTAATTTGGCACTCATGATGAATCGTGAAAGGTTTAAATATTTATAAAAACAAGATTAAATGAACGGTAAAAGATGAAGAGAATGCAATTTTCGATCAGCGAAAAGTGTGTGATTGTCCAGTTTCTAAAATTTTTGACTTAATTTAAATATAATTATTTGAAACCTATTAATCGCGTATTTTTTGGTACACATTTTTGAAAATCAAAATATACATATTTAAACCGCTTAAAATAGTTTCATTCATGTGTCACAAAATCACAAAAATCAAAAATCTTACTTATGACTTAACTATATATAATATATCTTGGACTTTCGCGATTTTTACACATTTTAATAGATTAATCCCACATATTTTGGTATTCGATAATACACCGATTTGAAAACCCGACGATTCGAACACTTTGTAATATTTCGTGTTGAACCTAAAACGTTCATTTCAGTTCTTTATATATGGCGTCCGAGCGCGCCAGAACTAAAAACGTTTATAAATTAAACAATAAATCAAGACGTTGATTACTTATCGTTAAACAACATTTTATTTTGTGTTTAAAATTGTCGATAGAAAACAATTACATTATAGTACCAACCTTCAAATCATATACAATTGCCAACCGTATAAGTTAATATCTAGTTGTAATATACTAAAATAACTGTTTCGAAAATCTTGTTTATTTAAGTTCTCATATCTGAAATCTTTCTCTGTGCCTCGGGCTACCAAATAATACTTTACTACCGGTATAGTGTACGGCGGCGGAGTATACTCTAGCGCTATGATGTAACACGTTTTGTTATCTATATTTTATTACATAAAGTTAACACTATGTACTTTTTTTTTAAAAAAATATGCGCAGGTCAGAGTATGAAATTTGGAACAGTTATATTTTATATATAGAAAAAAATAATAGTAAAATTAATATAACACACACTAGACCTCGTGTTTGACTTACTTTTGCGGGGCACACATGTTGTTAAGGCAACGCGTTCTTTACGCGTCAACGAGGCATCTAATATATTTTTTAAAACGCTTTAAAATGTTTTACGCTCAATTGTTAATTGCTTGACATTTGGATGCTTATTTTAAAAGTAATAAGTTTCGTAGTAATAATTTTTCGTAATAAGTTTTAGTTAAGTAAAAGCATCATCAATTATGCATTCCTACTAATAAAAAATAACAGAATTAAATACTTAAATTTAAATTATGAAAATGTATAAATTATTTTTTTATATTATATTTTTTATTTTCTAAAAAAACAGATTTAGTGACCATATCACTACACTGACTGTTAATGAATATAACTAACTTTTTCACTTTAATTTAATACGAATAGAAGATCGATATGGCAAACAAATTATGGCATTCCGTACTTATGCGGAAGGTGTACTATATTATTGTTACTATATTAAAAATATCTTCGCTTACAAGTAAGACAAAGCGCGGCGTTGAGTTCCCCAATACTCAATTTTAGGCGGAAAGTGGTCGACGGAATGTCTTCGAGATAAAACGTAAGGCCGTTTTTTTAAAATTTTAGTAATGTATGTATTTATTTTATTAATATGAATTACTTTTAATTCTTTATTGACGTACAGCGTTTCTGTATAAGTTTTAACTATGCCAAATTTCATACTACCAGCATTAATATGTATATATAATGTATGTATGTAACAACTGCAATAATGGCTAGAGGATATTAAATAAAATGTTTATTAAGCCGTTAGACGCTATCGTTCAGTGACATCTCTCATTACTCTTGAACGAACTAAATTGTGTTTTATTATCTAAGCAGTAACGTTCAAAATAAATGTACGTTATTGATAATAATTAAACAGAGTAGTTTCAAAATAATAAATTTTATAGTTTTTAATAAAGCAAGTTAAAGTTAATAGTTCTATTACTTGTTTATTATGATGTAAAATTGTTAGAATAAAAGTGGATTATAAGAGATTATAATAACGGAGATTATCTTTTTTATGATATATTTAATTTAAGACTAATCTCTTCTAAAGATGCTAGAAATATATAAAACGAAACGTTCTACGCTATATACTGATGAAACCATATTTTTTAGCTTTAATTTTTTACCTTATGATTTATAAAAGGATCGTTCTCAATAAAGAATGGAGTGCTTAGTCACTAGGTTCTCTCTGATTAAGCGTTAAGCTGCTATTCATCGATTAAAATGAGCATCATAGAATATTTAATTATTGCATAAAATACAAAATATTTTGGTTATTAATTTGGAAAAAAAATCAAAATTACAACACCATATTTGCGTCCATATGCAGTAAACATTTAAATTGCTGCCTAGAATAGTTTAATCTACAAAAATACTTGAAAATATGGTCACTTATTTAAAAATGTACCATTAAGGTCCACACTTGTTTCGAGATAAACATGATACACATGCACATTAATAACATCAAAATAGATTTTTATATCATCTTCGTCGACTAATCAAAAATTTTATTTTGTATGGCATTGATAAGGCGGAAAAAATATTTACTAGAAATATCTAGACACCTGGCGATATCCAGAATTATATTTTCCTCATAAACCTAATATGATTATATTTTAAATATCCCACTCCGGTGACGCTGAGCGCGGCTTTGAGTTTCGCCACTTAACACGCAATACCTATGCGGAAGAAGTATGAACGTAATAAAAAACACTATTTTCATATTTGAACCTGCTGCGATCGTCTACTTATGTTTTGTACACGTAGATGACATCTAATTAAGTGATAACAGTAAAAGCTACATTCCGTCACACAGAAGTTTTGTTGTAATTAAAATATTCTTAATTAGTGAACCGTCTTAATAAATTGGTCACTAAAATTTGATTTTCCAATATACGTAATTATAGATAAGTTAGAGATGCATAAAATTTAATTAATCGAGATATAATTTTAAAAATATTACTTAAATTATTTAAATGAGATACTTTTATTTATTAAATTGTTAAAATTGGTTAGCAAAATTATTTTACATTACATGCTGTTGACCAACTTGCAAAATGCGGACGATGTGTAAAGCGGAATTATTGCTGGCTACTTTACCAAGTAAACGTTACGATGTCAATCGATTAATAATAATTATTATTAGTCGATAGACATCGATTCTAATCGAAGTCTATCAACATCGATACTAGATTAATAAAAGAATAGATAATTTAAGACGTAGATAAAATATTGTAAATATTTAAATTCTTTTCTAAATTATAAACATCTTGATGAATTGTTTCTAATATTAAAATACAAATCCTTTTTATTACATGTATTGTTCTTGTCTATATAATAATAACTAAAAGTGAGGGCCAAATTTCGGATTGGTTTTATAAAAATTACGCATTTCTTTTAGCTTCACACTTTTTATCCCGCATAGCAGGGTAGACAGAAAGTATCTAGCGTCAAGATATTCCGTACTCCGCTTTCCACCGAATTCAAGATATTGCGTGTTGAGGTGGTGGAAATCAACGCCGCACTTATTTTTACCAGAGCGAGAAAGTTAAAATAATACAAATATAATCACTCCCCCTAGTGGGGATCGAACCCAAAACCGATCACGTTACAGTCAGACGCTATCTCACTGCGCCATGACCGGCCTCTACGCCTATTACGCAATATTATTAGTACGCATTATTTTTTTTACAAAAAGTAATCATTAGATCAAATTATTTTTTGTATTAAATTACTTACTTTGTTAAATGTTATTTCTTTACAATCATCATTAACATTGCCCTTCTAAATCGAATGAAATACTAATCGATTTAATTGTGAAATTGAACTCACAACCTTTGACATACATAAATATATAAAGCTTATCACATCTAGCCAGCCATTAAACAATATCGATAACCGAAACAAAATTTCGCATAACCTTTATAATTAGATGTTACGAAACACTTATCGATATTATCGTATCACTAGTACATCAGATAAGCTGGGCTCTAGCAATATTTAACCCGAGATAAATAGGATTTCCTTTTAAATAACAAGCATTGGAAAGCGAGAGTGAGTGGTCATTTGCAACTCGGTTTTGAGCAATGGCCCGGGTAATGCTTTATCAGTATCCTCTGCGGTCATATTTCCCACGGAACTTGAATTCAGATTGCAGTGCAAGTGCACTAAGTTAAAATATGATTTCCCTTTAATAAATTTATAATGCCAATATTTTTTAATATATATATTACAATAAAATTAAAATGAATTATTATAATTTTTCACCCGCTGTCACTTGTTTGACACAAAGACTTATTCTTAGGCTGCCGTTTCTAACTTTATGCCCTGATTGAATTGTTGTATTTTGATAAGTGGATTTTACCACTGCATTTTGTCTCATTACAGTTGCGAAAGAAATATTTTGTTTTTATAATCGTTACTCATATTTGGAAAGGAAAACACTACACTTTCCGATTATTATCAATTTTGAAAACATTGTGTATTGTATTAAGCAGGTTACTTAAGAAAATTATTTTAATATGCATGCGATAATTAAAAAAAATATAAATTTATTAGAAAATAGGTTTCAAGGAAGTGACCACAATAAGTGAAATCAGTGGTTTTGTATGTAGAAAGTGTAACTAAAGCTAAGTTTCATATACATTTTCTAGATCATATGCTCTAAGGATTGACACATTGTGGGTTTGAACCCCTTCTAATATGAGACATGGGATAGTATGATAGCTTTTGTTTCATTGAACTATTTATTATAGTTTCAATTGGTTATAAGCAAGAGACTATGAGTTCGATTCTTGTGGCAAAACAAAAATTGTATAACCTAAGTTTTGACCCAATTTAATATTAAAGACATAAGAGCATTATTGCACAGGTTGCATAATTTCAGATTAGTCCTTTGCTTTTTGATTGACATATAGCTAAGTGAATGACTGACAAAATTTATTTTATTTGTAAGTTTAAATTTTAATTACCATTATTATATTATTAAAATTATTTATATATTATTAAAATTGCTCAATATATACATTTTTAGATTATATTATTATTAAATAAATGTAAAATGTTATAATCTAACATATTTTTAATAAGTTTATATATTGTGTTCCAAATTACATTCCATTTTTGTCGACCTCCTTCGCACGGTGCTTACTTTTTGTAATAAGCAGGGTTAAGTATATCAAGATAGAATATCTTAGTCATGTCCATTTGTAGAAAGACAGTTTTAAAAATGCTTAAGCCTTTTCACCATGCGAGCTATGTGAGGAATGCAAATGGTGTCACTCACATTATTCAAGATGTCTTAGAAGTGTTCAAACGGCGCCACGCTTAGTTGGTCGAAATTAACATATCCACTAAGTATTACTGATTAAGAAGCTTTGCTTTTGATATTGTTGATGGATAGGTGTTTTTATACATAGAGGCTTTCGTTGACAAATATTTTTATAAGAAAATTAATAAAAAGTATTTTGTTTTTTGAAACTATTTTAAAACGGATTAATTGGTATTTGATAATATATTTTTGAAAAGTCAAGGTTTCGAACTCTTTAGAGAAGCTCGTGGTTACACTGAGGTGGCTTTACATATGTTTCTTAATTGACTGGGGTACTGATGGGGTAGTGATATAATTAATATTTGTATCGGCTGACGGACATGCAAATGCCACCTCAGTATACCTGTGATCTAAAACGTCTTGTTAACGGATGTGTATATCCGAGTACGCGATAAATACTAAAATATACGCGCGTATAAATGCGTTTAAAATAGTATCATTTAAAATGTGTAATAATTGTAAAAATCAAAGATCTAATCATATACTCGTATTTGTTTTATTTTAGATGGGATAGCTATAACTTTGACTAAATATATTACTAAATCTAATGAATATACAACATAAACAGAGTTATTTTGTGTCTACCTTTAACACGGAATATTGGAAACCACGCGGGCGGGAGCATTGATTGCCCAAATCTTCTAATAACCACATTTCTCGCGTATACCGCCATAATAGATAACCGTGTCTATAAATAAAACATGTTTGTTTACTAAATAAAAACAACTATTAAAACACCCACGTTTTCAAACGAATCATAATAGCTAAGGCCATTAAAATGTTAGTAATCACTAATCATTATAGTTTTATTGCGCTAATTTCGATCAGATATCAGTACGCAATTATAACTGTACCCGGTGGGTGGTGCCAGTATAAAATATCGGATATTAGTCATTGGGTCATTATTTATTATCTGTGCTGTCATTATGACAGATAAAATGGCGGGAACGGACTGATATGATTTATTCTTGAAATATTGTTTTGATATTTCTTTTAATGTGTTCTCAAAATTATTATAAATGATAATAATTACATTTTTAATGTACTCACCTACTTTTTCTAACCTACACTTTTAATTTAAATTTTATTTTGTCTACCTACTATCGGTACGGTGTGTTTACTTGATCGTTTATATGGGGTTTCCCAATAAGAACGATATGTTTTAAAATTAAAATAAAACATGTAATATATATTCGAATTTTGTGCTCAATGGCTTTATTTGATTTTTTGAGGAAATTTTATGCTATTTATGATTTAAATAAAATATCGTTCAAATGACCGCCACGACTTTTTTGCACTGGTGAATACGATCGGTCTAATTTTCGATGACTCGGTGCAGGATTTCGGCTGGTATAGTCATACACTTGAGATTTAACATACCCCCACACAAAATAGTCCAAGGGTGTTAAATCGCATGATCTTGGTGGCCAATTGTGAGGACCATTGCGAGAAATAACCGACTCACCAAACTTATCACGCAATAAATCCATTGTGACGGTCGCAGTGTGCCATGTTGCACCATCTTGTTGAAAATAAATATCGTCTGCATCGATTTCATACATTTCAGGAAAAAAAATCGTTCAACATGTCACGATAACGGACGCCATTGACAGTAACAGTACGGCCTTCGTCGTTTTTGAAAAAGTACGGGCCAATGATTTCACCGTACGATAATCCGCACCAAACAGTCAATTTTTCAGGATGTAATGGTGTTTCATGAACCACTCTTGGATTTGACTCACTCCCGTAACGACAATTCTGTTTGTTTACATAACCATTGAGCCAAAAGTGAGCCTCATCTGAAAAGATGATTTTCCTATGAAATTCGGTGTCCGTTTCCATCATTTCAAGCGCCCAATCAGCAAATTCACGACGTAACCTATGGTCTGCTGGCTTGAGTTCTTATGGCGACACAATCTTGTATGGATGTAGGCCAAGATCCATACGTAAAATTTGCCAGGTTGTCATTCTGGATAAGCCCAATTCTTGTGCACGTCGTGGAACGGAAACATTTTGATTTTCTTGGACACTGGCTGATACGGCGGATTTCTTCATATTTTCACTACGGCCTGTCCGTTGTCGTGTTGGTGGTCTACTATCGTGCAAAGAATATTCACTTTCCAATTTATGGATTATGCGACGTATAGCGAGTTCAGACGGTGCACCATGACCACCATATTTAGCACGAAATGCTCCTTTAGTAGAGACAATACTTCTCGAGTTTTGATAAAAAATTTGGACAATTTCTAAACGTTGAGGTAACGTGAACTTGTTCATGATTAAATGGCAAACTTTACTGAACACAAAACAACACAAATGTTAAATGTTAAACAACAAATGGCGGCTGTGAGCTATCAAAATCCTATCATCCCTATTGGGAAACACTGTATATATATACCGAATTCGAGACATTACGTGTTGAGTGGTGGAACTCAACGCCGCTCTTTGTCTTTACTAGAGCGAGAAAGTGAAAATAATTTGAATATAATCACTCTTCCGAGTAGGGATCGAACCCACAACCGATCGCGTTTACAGTCAGACGCTATCACTCACTTCATAATGCTATACAACTTATATACATTGTACAGTATAATATATAACTTATGTAACATTAAAAATGAATAAAATTTAATAACCGAATGAAGCGCACTGCGATATTTTATTACATCGTGCTAATTAATAACCCTTCTTTATTATACACATTATATGTTCCTTTTTCCTACTGTAAATAATTTTTATTACTCGTAATGTTATTTCAATTTAAATAAGTTTAATTAAATTTCTTGTCTCTTAATAAAAAGTAGCATTTCTTTCAATTATTAAAACAACAGCGTCCATGACCACAAAAATTTCATCGCCATTTAAAAAAGCGGTTCGGAATGCAGTAGGTATCCGATTTTCGAATCATCTGTCACCGTGGGAGACTTGTGAACACGTGTGGCGGTGAGGCGGCACGCGCTTATTATAATTCGGTTATATAGCTTTACAGAGCAACGTTTTATTTACAACTTAATAATTACTTTGAATTTGTTAATTATATATGTTAAATTGACTGTTTTAATGTCGTTTAGGTAGTTTTATATTATTTAAGAATTTTCATTTTTTTCATCCTTGTAACGTTGTCTGGCCATTAATATTAACTTCCAGTATTAACACGCCGTGTCTAAGTAAAACTTAAAGAAACTGTGTGGAAAGTTGAGTTCTAACTTTTCACGCCGCTGAGGATTTAGGCTATGAGCTGCGTGGAGCTTTGCTGTCTATAACTGTTTTAACCAGTATGTCAACGTCAAAAATCCTTTGATATTAAATAAATAAAAACAGTTTTATTTAAAAATTATTAAATTGTAAATAAAATTTATACTTGATTCATTTAATATTACTAACTAAAACAGTTCGTCTATTACTGTATTACGATTTACGACTTAAAAACTTCTGAAAGAGCATTATTTTAATATTAGTATGAGAAAATAGTATATAAATAAAATAAAATAAATATTTCCATAGGAAATTCGGATCTTCATAATGTTATAAAACTTATATACATTGTACAGTATAATATATAACTTAAGTGCTTTATGTAACATTAAAAATAAATAAAATTCAATAACCGAATGAAACACGCACTGCCATATTTTATAACATCGTGCTAATTAATAACCCTTCTTTAACGTGACGCAACTACGCGGGGAGTTAATGAAGAAGTGTGTATTTTTTTATAATCACGCACGCGATGTACGAATAAATTTTCGATTTTGGTTAAAAAAAAGAAAGCGTTAAGTTTATGTTTTACTTTAATTTGTTTTGTAAATTTTGACATGGAATTTAGATCAGACAAACAGATTATTTTATTACTATTTATAAAGATATATTTATTCGGTTCATTCGCCATGTTGGATTTAAAATGTCAGTAAGAAGACAACTGCTCATAATTATCCAATCCACATAAACGTGTTAAAGGAATTTCAGCTTAATTGCTTGCCGGTACAGTTTTTAAATTCATAACTATTGGACACATACATTTCAACTAATGAAGTAAACGAAATTTTAAGTTTTTTATAGTAAAAAACCTTTTTTTTTTATTTAACTTTTTATAGAATTTATTTCCATACAATTATGTCGCGTATATTTTACTGTCTTAATTTATGACGTACAGACATATTGTGTTGCTCTCTCAATTTATTATAACAAAAAAAGGCAGTTTCCAATAAAGTTTTTGTACATGGCAATACTGTGAGTAATAGGCTTAAATATAACTGTAAGCGTTCATGAATATTCATTAGTTATCTCTACAGATAACACTGGCATGTGAGCATCTTACCTTACAAACCGACTGGATTTACCTCCTGTTGATAATATGTAATATCACTTAGGATAAATATATAGTCTAGATTTTAAAGAAACTAGAAAGCTTTTTATAACAAGGTATTGGAAAATTCTACTTGTATATTTTTATGTGGAATCTTTTTTAGTTTTGTTTTATATCTACATATTTAATATAACGCCATCAAGGCGCAATGAGATAGCTTCTACAAGCGCGATTGAATGTGAGTTTGGTTCCCTGTCGGTTTGAAAAACTTATTTAAATTACTTTCGTTTCGCCCAGTTGGTAAGACAAAGCGAGAAGTTTAGTTTCGCCACGGACACAGGAGTGTCATAATATTATTTTCTCTGTGATTCAGTATTGTACAATCCACGAATGTTGTAGAATCCAAAATCTAAGTACTTTTAATATGACTTAAAAAGTATTAAAGAATATTCTATAATATTCATTAATCATTTTATCGTAAACGATACAAAGCTCTATAATAAATCAAAAAGTTTTTACAACAAATTGTAATATTTTATATTGGCAACAGTAAGTTATGTTTATTGGTGTAACTTATCGATTTATATATGATCAGGCGATATGTATAAATCGATTTTTAAATTACAATCGATTAAAATATACTGTGTCGAATTTTATCTTTCTATATTTAGGTATGGCATAAAGTTAATTATACTTTGACATTTATCGCTATAATAATCAAGGTAATGTAAATTTCTCAGTCAAATGACAATGTCATCGTTTAGGAATCGATTTTTATTCTTTCTATATTTGGAAATCGAAATTAACATTAATAGAAATGAGCTATTGCAACCATCGTGGCGCAAAGGAACAGGGTCTAACTGTAAACGTGGTTGGTTGTGGGTTCGATTCCCACTCGAAGAAATGATTCTATATTTTGTTTTTCATTTCTCCGCCCTGATAGACAAAGCATGTATTTGTATTGATTGGCGAACTTAATGCGAGTTCGCCAATCAATACAAAATATCTTGATTTTGGGCGGAATGCATTCGATGTGATGTTGACACTGGGTTATCTCTGACTACCCTGATAGCCGGGATATAGCGAGAAGCTGCTTCTATTTTACTGATGTGAACTTACAAGGTGTTTACTTAGGTTTTTATGTTCACGTACATATCTCTTATATCCAAGTTATAAGTCGTGCTGTTCAACTAACTTAATTTAAGTAGGATTTGACCCTAGGACCATCGCTGGCCTAATATGCGGAAATTGCTTGACAACAATGTCAAATACGATGACTTGTTCTTGTTTACTAATAGAATAAATAAGTATATTAATGTTGATTACAAAACTATAACTTCTATAGTTAGGCCACTTTTACTATTTGAATTTTAATATTTAATAAAAAAGGAAAACATCTCTAGAACAGCACCGACAAGTACAAGTTGTTAAGTTAATAATGCCATCAATTATTACTTATTCACAGAGTTGCAACTCGCTGGGAATAACTCGAATGAAAACTAGTAGAATCTTAAGCGCATCGGTGTTATGACCATATTTTGAATATTTATAGGATTACATAAATGTTTAAGTGGAGTTTAAAATGTACATAAAAACGTAATTGCTAAGTGCTACTTATTTAATGTTCTAGAAGATAAATTATGCTTCTTGGCGTTGTTGGTCGGTGTATAATGGTCTGTAGGTTCAAACCTCGTTCTGAGAATGAAAGAATAAAAGTTATATGTAGTGTTAGTACTGGCTACGTATAATTTATAGGTTTTATTGTATATAATATTTTACATGTCAAATATTTTTTTTGATTTTTTTTCAAAAAAGTAGTTTATCTATTGTTAATTTATTCGTACATATGTACATATATTATGTTTTATGAGTAGTCGATTCGTATACACATTAGTCTGCAAAGGGAGTGTCTATGAGATAACTATTTAACTTTATGTTGTAACCCTACACATACAACTTTTTTAAACATGTGAAGAAATAAATTATCGTTTTCACTAGTTCGAAAGTACATAATATACGGCGCCGGCGCCGGAGATGTAGGCGCCGTTTGGACGCGGGAAAACGATGCCACAGATTATACTGATGTCTTGTCAATTCTTAAAACATGGAATGCAATGGCTTAATTATTCAGCCAGAATTTAAATTTCGTTTTAGAAAAAAATATTGAAATCTATACCATAAAATTTGTATGTTTATACACGAACTTTGTCAAACATGAATAGTAAAATATACAATTTTATAGAAATTGAAATAACCCTTGAAACTTGTGTAATAATAAAACTAGACTTTATGTATATAAGTAATAATAATAGCTAGTGAAAGATCACTGCGGCTCAGCGATGAGTAGTGGATTCAGGTATTCAGTTGAAATAAACATCTTCATAATGAATATGTGACTTTCCCACTCAATCCGCCACATTGATGCCATAGAGCACGCCCGTCGATCAAGTATTGTCCCTAGCAATTGCACTTTCACTTAACCCTATACTTATGCATAAGATTTTCCCTTTGATGGTAGCTTCATATAGTAAAGTTATCTTTTAAACATACCAATTATTAATTCGAGCATATGGTTGAAGTTTCGGTTTGTCTATTGAAGGTTTATGTCGGTCTTTACCTTTACCAGTTCTCGTCTGATCCGCTTGAAAATTTGCATTCGTTCCCGGAACATAGGATCAACTTGATGTCCATACAAGGAAGATAACGACAAAATGCTTTAACGCGTTTTTTTTGGTTCAAAATATATTATTAAAAATAATATTTTTATAATTTATAGAAATTATTTCCACTGTTAACAACAATATCTAAGATCATCTCGTGTTAAATATCCTTAACTTTTTGAGAGTGGGTCTTAATAATAATAAATAAAGTTGATGATTTAAAAAATAAACATATCAGAAGCAACAAGTTAATTTTTTACTTAAATTTTCTTTTTCATAAAGTTCTGTTTTGAAATGAACGGAGAAACATTTTGAATCACAATATATATGTAAATATATTGTTGTGAAACTATAAAATGACCTTAAGTAAATAAAGAATAATTTAGGCCAGTCATGGTGCAGTTAGACAGCGTCTGACTGTAAACCTGATTGGTTGTGGGTTCGATTCCCACTCAGGGGAGTGACTATATGTAAATAATTTTTACTTCCTCGCTTTGGTACTACAAAGTGCGGCGTTGTGTTTCGCCACTCATTGCGCAATGTCTTGAATTGGGCGGAAAGCGAAGTATAGAGTGTCTTGATACTAGGTACTTTCTGTCTACCTTGCTATTAATAAAATAATAAATAAAGTCTGTTACTTTACCGTATATAACAAACATTTCAAACAGCCTTGTTGACAATTTCTTTAGTTTTATAACAATTATAATAAATAATTTCCGTATCCAAACGCATGCAATCACATAACTCGCACCAACCTCAGTGCCATTTTAAGCGCTTCAAAGCAAAACAAAGCAATAATTCTGTTCATTCCACACGTGTCGGTCTGAGTCACAGACTATACTTGGTTACCTGTGAAGCTAAAGGATCTAGCTAATTCTGTATTTTGTTGACTTTTTTATTTAATGAAATATATATTTTAAACAAAATGATTATTAAATTTGCCAATCAGTTAGTATAAAATTTAACTATAAAAAAGTCACCAAGTCAAAATAAGAATAGAGAAGTGAACGAAACATTACCTCGACTAGACAATTATTAAAAGCGAAGTATGGAGTGTTTAGACACTACATACTTCCTTTATACCCTGCAGTACGGAATAAAAGTTTGAAGCTAAAAAAAGTCACAAAAGACAATAAAAATCGATTTTTTTACTATAGTTACTTGTTATTTGTTTTAATTTTATTTCTATACATACTTAATTCTAAATACATAAAATATTTGAAGGTAAAACATGTTGCTGCCTTTAAGCGTACGGCTTACGGCTTTCTGGTTCAAAGCCCAAGTATCTATAGTTCTGACTCACAAACTTAAATTGGGAGTTACCTGAACCAATTGCGTACGATGCATTACTTGATTAAGATTGACAACCGTTGATATGTGAATAGAAAATCAAAAGACAACAATGTTCGCCATCGTTATGCCTCCACAAGTGCAGTTTTGTCTTTATTGGTGTTTTATTAAATATTTTAAATAGACACTTTCCTCCTTATAATTTGGTTGCCTGGAAGAGATCACTCTCAGTGATAAGGCCCCCTTTGTGCATTTTATTGTTCTTTTTTTAAACCTATGCACTTTATTTTATCAATGTACAATAAAATTTTTAACTAACTAACTTTTTTTTTTGGTTTTGGTTTAATTTTTCGTGGACGTGGATGTTTTATCGTTTATCAGTATTTTTTTTTTACTTTTTTTTTATTAAAAAAATTGCAACTGCTGAGTTGAACTTATTTACAGGAGGACTAACGCTAACTGAACTCATGTTGATTTGATGATTTAAAATCCATCAAAAATAAGGAAAAAATGTAAACTTAAGCTAGATCTGAAAATAGTTCTGAATAAAGAACGCTTAGCATTCCCGATCACTTATTGCTATTCGATTCGGAATAGGTTACTAGTTCAAGGTTACCTGACTGAAATTAACAATAGATATTCTATTGTTAATTTCAGTCAGTTAACCTTGGTTATAGATATTGAACGATTAAATGCCTTTTGTGTGACGATTGTCTTTTCAACTTACTAAGGTAGTAATATAGGTCTAGCGTCTGCAACAGGAATATAAATAAGCTAGCTATTAGGAAGTTTATGATTATTACCTTTTATATAATTTGACCAGCTACTGTAGCTCCGTGAGCGGTACGAGAGGTCAGGGGAAACATCGTTTGACTTTCGATAGCACAATATCGATGATAGTGTCACGTAAAAAGCTCTTTATACATGCCATTATTTTGGACGAGGCGAAAAGAATAAATGTACCGTATTTTAACGTTTGAAAATGTAATTTTTTAACATATATTGCGTTAGTTTTTCCAACTGTTTTATATTTATAAAAAAAAATCATTTTTCTTTATTTCTAAATATTCTTTGGTGTTCACACGGTATGGAAAGTAGACTACAGAAAATTTTGCACCTGAATTCTTCCTTATATATTCCTATGTAAAACCAAAATAAAATAAATATTGTTAAATGACTTCAATAAAATTCTCTTTAGCGTTTGGCGTTCCGTCGTCCCTGACTACCTCGTTAGAGATACAGCGTGTAAAAAAAAGGGAGAGCAAAAGTATTCACTGCCTAATATAACCCATTATTCTATCATAAAATCATAAAAGTAACAGTTTACAAAATATTCCAATAAATGTGTGGAATAAAGTGATTGATTCTTGTTTTATTTTCACAAATCAACAAACTGTCTATTTACACTAACTCTAGTATTGATTTCAAACTTAAAGCCGTATGGGAATTGGATCCTTTGATAACCTTATTTTTTATGCTGTCTAGTTATCGGAAATTCAAATACACCGGAAGTACATTCGTATTCGTACACAAATAACTAGAGCTTATTTATAGTTTCATAGTTAAAATTCATAAGTTTTTAATTCTAGAAATAATTTTAGTGTATTCCTTATCTATATGTATATATAATTTAA
This sequence comes from Dryadula phaetusa, assembly GCA_032432895.1. Taxonomy (NCBI): domain Eukaryota; kingdom Metazoa; phylum Arthropoda; class Insecta; order Lepidoptera; family Nymphalidae; genus Dryadula; species Dryadula phaetusa. The sequence goes on from JAOYRS010000081.1 coordinate 3,315,106, forward strand.
AAATAAAATGATCATTGAAATATTCATAATACTTTTGTTACTATTTTTTTCCATATTATTTACTAGGTTAGTAAAAAAATATATTTCAGCAGAACCTAAAAATATACCTGTTGACTTTATCGTTTCTTGGCGACCGCTTAAAAGGCTTAGTGGCTGCTAACTATCACAGAAACTAACTAGTATCGTTTCCGGTGTTACGTACGGATTATCTAAAAATATTCGATTAACTACAGGATTTGCTTAATTTGGAATCAAATGATCATACTTTGCACTTACAGCACACCGCCAAAAATATTACATATGATATTTACTTTAAATAACATTCGTTTTCTGACATTTCAACATTAATTAAAGTTGTTGCCTAATAATGCATTAGTTCACTGTTCTATCATTATGGAACGTGACAAATCACTTATTCGTATTTCGCATCACTAAATTAAGGTCTCCTCGAGTAAATCATATGATGTAGTACATCCGTTTTCCATTTGTCCCAGATCGTTGTAAATTAAATACACTAGCGATTGCAGCAGGTTTTGCTTTGATAAAAAATAAATATAGACAGACAGATAATAAAGAAAATATATTTTTTCTATTACATGTGTATATTGTAAGGTTACCTTTTGTTACATTTGGCTACCTCGACAATTATTATCTGAGAAAAACGTTTTAATAGTAGCAATAAAAATAGATGAATTGAAGCCGCTCGTGGCGCAGTGGAAAAGCGTCTGACGCTTTGGTAAAAGGAAGCACGAAGTTGACTCAATTGCGTATACCTATTTTTGATTCATTTTGTAATTATTTTAATAAAAGTTGGATTATTAAACTTTTATTTAAAGTAATTTTTCTTTAAAGTTACGTTTACAATAGTTACGTATAAAATTTCGTCATTACATAAGCATCACCACCAAAGTCATTATTTTGCCAAGAATATTTCAAATTGGAAGTTGTAATTTCAGACGGTCATGTCGCCTTTTATAACACTAGTTAACACCTACGACTTTGAGTAATGTATTACGGTATTTTCAATAGGTAGAGACAGATAGATACTTAAATAAATTGCATGTAGTGAAAGAAAGGACGTTTATATTTGTAGGAAGTTGCTTTTGTTTGTGTTTAGTACAACAATTAATTAGGTAAAAGTTAGACGCCACTATTATTTTTTTCAGATTCACGCTTTTATTCTGCATAGCAGGGTAGATAGGAAGTACCTACTGGTAAGACACTCGGTACTCCGCTTTCTACCGAATTCATGCCGCGCTTTTTCTTACCGGAGCGAGGGAATAAAAATAATGTTAAATTTAATCATTCCCTCGAGTGGGAATCGAACTCATAAACGATCGTGCTTACACTCAGACGCTACGTGACCTTTGCGCCACGATCGGCCACTATTAATTATTTATCTTAATTGTAGAATTAAACATGCTTAGCGTATTAGTAACGAATATGCATTACTATCAGGCCTAAAATCTAGTGGTTTTGTTCTGGTTTTGAAGATGACAGTGGTTTTCTTCCCATTACACGATATCTTATCTTTAATTTAAAGCTTTATGCTTTTGTCCCGCGTATTAGTAGACAGGAAGAAGTTGTGGTACACTAGGTCGAAACACTTCACAATAGCGAAAATAAATGAAAATAATTTACTTATTATTATTATTCCCCCGAGTGGAATGCGCATTGCGTCACTAGCCTAACATGTTTTAAATAATGTAAGAAAATATCATTTTACAAAACTCTCTTTCGTAGTTTCATTAATAAATTATTACTTCTAGTATACTTGGTCTTATAACCTACATATTTCAAGTGCAGTTAAACAATTTTGTTCTCCTTATTCACTGTAATTATTATTTTAATGTATTCATATATTGAATGAATATATATATATATATATATATATATATATATATATATATATATATATATATATATATATTCATTCAATATATGAATACATTAAAATAATAATTACAGTGAATAAGGAGAACAAAATTGTTTAACTGCACTTGAAATATGTAGGTTATAAGACCAAGTATACTAGAAGTAATAATTTATTAATGAAACTACGAAATTGGGTATGGTCAGCATAAAAATTATATAAAAATTTTAGATATATAAATATCAGTTCGACATACCAAATATTGAAAAGAATAAGGTGTTTCATGTTTTTTTATATTTGTGTATAACATTTCATATTATATCTGCGTCTTTTTTGACATGTTGTTTTATTTTACATCTTTTGTTTATTACGAAAAACTAGACAGTCTATGGCAGCAATGTGTCTAATAAAAATAATAGAATATTTGTACATATTTACTATAAAAGATTTGAACTGACAATCATTGGCTTTAGATAGTTAAACATTTAGAAACGTACAAGCAACAGTTTTCAAGAGACGTGAATTCTAGTCTCGTTTACAATAAGAAACATACATATTGAATTTTTAAAATAGGTCAATGCTTATCTGCTAGCAATGCAAATCGCCAAATTAAAAAAAAATACTTTCATAATTTACTTGTTGACGCTACTTTGCTTGTCTATGATCTCTGCCCTTAACAATGAGGCGCTTCCGGAGCGACAGCTTGAGATCCCAAATAATGTCGTAATAGATCTTGCAAACTAAATAGTTTTAATAATTTTCTAGGTCACTAAACTAGTCTTGCGAACTGTTAGTTGTGTTTACTAAATAATAGCCTACATTCTAGAAATTTCCTTATTAAAATATAATTTCCGGAAATACTATTTAATGTTATTTAATGTTCATACTCATATCACACTACCTGTGTGGGGTTAGAAGAAGAGAGTATAACTATCTCTTTTCTATCACTATCTCTATTCTCCTCTTTGTTCTTTTAGTCAGCTAATTTACTAAAGTAAATTTGTGTTTGGGATGTAAAATTTGAACCATCTCGTTTAAATATGATGGCATGTAATACTTAAAGTGGCTTCACTCTTTATCCCACATAGCAAGATGCCTATCCTGCTATGTGGGATAAAGAATGAAGCCGTAGAATCTTGATTTTAGTTCTTTCTGCCTAGAGAGAACTAAAAACAAGATACTTCCGCTTTCCGCCCTAATTTGACAGAATGCAAACGGATTTTTTTAAACATAATTTGTCTCAGTGGAAGTTTAAATTTCTGACCATCGCGGTATTGTTTCACCGTACCACAATGGTCTAGTAATGTTTATTCTATAAATCTTTAAATGAAACTATTTTAAACGGATTAATCGCGTATATTTTGGTTTTAAAAATAGATTTTTGAAAAACTGACGGTAGACATGTAGATAACATGTGGCTACTGAAAAGTATTCGAAACGCATGGTTTCCAAAAATATATTTTCGAATACCAAAAAATACACGATCAATCCGTTTAAAATAATACCTTCATATAAAATATGTAGAAATCGCGATAATCTTATTCCTAGAAATCTTCTATTTTCTATTTTTATTTATGATACTATCCTACATTTACCGTTATGACGTTAACGCGAATACCTATTGCTTTACGGGAATCGATCCCGCTACGTTTCTTGTGTTACCTTAAAAAGAATATCCAATAAGGAAAGATGTATAATGGAATTAAAATAACAGATAACTCAATACTGTATACGGGTGGGAGCACTTAAATTGTCATAAAGTTTTTACGAGTATACCACTAAAGCACCTAAACAAATTCGATTAGAAGTTAAATTATAGTTTAGATAAGTAGAAAATTGATTTCGAATGGGGCTTTGCCTCTTTTGTATGGTGATTCTATAAACTATTATTATTGTAAGTATTTTTTTTAATTTAATACAGTAATTTGCTAAGCGGGATAAAGCGTGAAGCTGAAATTATTATAGGAATTTTGTCGAGTGAATGTTGAGATTTTAAATATGTTTGCGACATTTCTTTTCTATAAGCTTTGATTATAGTCCTATTCCATCCACATAACATTCAAAAATCATTATTTATATTTATATGTTAATATATAAATTTAGAGTATCTACTGTATTTATGGCGGCTAAAATACATTTTTTGATTCAAATAAAAATACTAAAAACAAACATCGTCTAGTCATCGCCACCATTTCATCAGAATTCAATCCACTAACTAAAAGCCTTTTTGTTAAAGAATGACATAATCCTGACGTTATGGTGATAAAAATAAAATGGTTTTTGTGTTTTGTATATATTTATTCATCTATTTTTAGTTTAACTTTAGTTTTTTGTTGTTTTTTTTACATATTTCATTTATAGCTCTAGACGTAAATTGACATGTTACTATCGCAGTCGTTATACGTAGAAGTTAATTTAAATTAAAATATATATAGTATCTATTTAGTATCCGATTTTCGCATACTGTAATATATTAAATGTGCAAGTGTAATGAGCAAGGTAAATCGGGAGACATTTTGATAAAGATTTTATTTTACTTTATTGGGGGCGTCTTAAGCTATGACAAATTTTGTGTTGAATTTAATAAGAAAAAATATTTCAAATCTTTTAATCATTTAATATGATGTGAATTACGATTATAACTATTTTATACCTACTTGTATAATATAAATCAACATTTTTGGTAAATACCATATTTCAGGATATGCTAGTCAAAAATAAAGATGTCTTGTACTTGTCGTATATTTCAATTCTAGTTACCCTGGGATGTTTATATTAAAATATTTTTGTTCTTTTCCAGGTAGCACGACAGATCTAACGCCTACACTTATCGGAATATATGACTCTCTTTTGGAACCACCAAAGAGTTTGAGACCTGAAGCCAATCGTTTTGAAACTGCCAAAGATGCTAGAAATGATCCACCAGTACCCAAAACTACCCAAAACACTATGACGAAAGAAAACGAATCAGTACTTGCAAGCCCACCGAAGGACCCCTCCAGTTTAGCGGGTAGTGTAAAGCTACCTATAGCGACGCTTAATAAAACTTCTCTTTACAATTTACGAACTAAAAGTGATAATAATGGTGCTAATGAAAAATGTGAATTTTCAAGTGAAGTTAAAGTGCAAAGGACGTTTAAAGAAAAGGAAACTGCATTTGATAATTTATCGCCGAACGTCAAGCGTATGATTTCTAGTGCGGCTGAGACCACTACGTTAAAGTTTCAGAAGAAAAGCATGACTGTAGGTAGGTCGTCGACTCGGCGATGTAACATACCACTAGTTGGGGCTACTTCAAAGATATCTCAATCTGGACTTGATATATTACCATCTGTGGAAATTTATGATCAACCAACGGGAGTTAAATTCAATAATGAATCTACTGCAAAAACAGTTCCTATTAAACCAGAATTTAAAATCAATGACGAACAAACGACATACGATGTACCAACAAATAACATGCCCGCTATTTATGACGTGCCAAATCCAAATAAAACGGCTTTTGAATCCCTCTCGTTGCCTTTTATCGATCAATCCATCGAACTCTCTATATCATCTAACGATAGGGAATTCGATCCGAAAATTTCTCCAAAATCTCCCTTAAAACCTGAAATTAAACATTCGACACCGGAAGTTTCTCCCGTAAAATTATTCAAAACTGTCAATAACGGTACAAACAGCTTACATAGAAAGGATTTTATTGTGAAAACTGAGGGATCTCCGAACAAGCTGTTGAAAAGCCGACCCTATCCTGAGGCCGTAGCGTCTACGGGAAACTTGAAAATGATCCAAGAAAAGGAAGTTATTAGACTAAACCCTCCTATAGAAGTGACGAGACCGTTGTCGATGAGTTCGATCGCATCGTCTAGCTCAACGTCAAGTAGCGGCGTACAAAATAAAGGAGGTGTTAATTCAGCATATTTAGCGTCTATCGAGAGCTTAGACGACCATAGTGATATAGATATAACGTCGGCGAATGGCAGCAATATATTTGTGAACAACGCCGGGATAAAAACTAGTGCATCAGAAGAAAGTCGAACAGATATCTCAAGTAAGTTTTTTTATCATTTTAATTACCTCATTCCGGCTGGAAAACAGAACGACCGTGGGCAGCGGTTATCAAACACCCATAAAAAATAGTGTCCCTGAGTCCTATAGTTTATGTTATGAGCTAGCGCTTAGTCCTCGATTTCTAAAGACTTAGCACATTAAAGGACACAGTCAAATATTCTCTCAGTCTTCTCTGAAATAAAAATGGACGATGGAAAAACATTAACTTTCAGAAATATAATTATCCAATGTATTTTGCTGTAATTATTTGTTTTTCTCAGGACAACATACGTTCGATGAAATGTCGGGGCTGTCACAATTAGAGCGGGTCTGCGCGGAAATTGTACAAACAGAAAACGTGTACGTTGAAGATCTACGGCAAGTTGTCGAGGTTGGCATTCTATAATATTATTACATTATTAATAATTAGTTATTATTTTATAATTATCAACTAAATGTAATACTAGTACTGGGACAAGGATATTTAGTATAGGAACACGAAATGTCCTTTATTGAGGGAGTATTGGAAACAAAAGGGGTTTATTGCGTATCACTATTATGTTTTTTTAAGAGGCACATATTTTATCCCTACGTTTTCATTGTTTTCCATTAGTAAATGATTTCTTGGTTTGATTGAAGTATAAACTTTAACTGAAATATAAATTACTCTGTGTCAAAAAACATTATTGCCAGATTCTTATCAATAACTTTAAATAGGTATATTACCAGCTACAAAAAAAAGAGAAAATTTAATTAAAAATAAGGTCAGTGTGGGAACGCAGTCTTTTAAATCAACAGCAGCTCTCATATAGAGGTCATTGGCTAAATTGATTTACAATATCTTGGAGTTTAAACAAAATCATATGTAATTTTAGGAGTGCCACAAGGCTAACATCTTAAGTTAATGTTTAAAAGACCATTAAGGTGGTTGTAAGTAGTAATTTGCTTCTGAAGGTTTGTTATTATATTTCATTTAAAATGCCTCGGCTTAATGCATTTTTAGATATTTTTCATTGTTTCTTTGTTAAAAGAATAGGAACGTAAACTCTATAATAAAAATTATGATTTATTAAAACTGGCTTATTTAGATCAAATGGTTAGTAAAGTTAATTGCTGAGATCAATTTTAAATAGAAGGGTTTTAAAAGGATTTATAGTGTATAATTTTATGCTTTGGCTACATATTTCATTGGTTTGGTTTGGTTTTCATTTTTCTGCTTTGGTAAGAGAAAATGCGGCGATGAGTTCTGCTGTTGAGCGTTTTGACACAACATTTTTCCTGTGTTGGTAGTCAAGTATAGTAAGGAAATAAGCGTGAAAACACCGATATTTAGAAGCTTTTCAAATCATAGAAAAAGTTTATTTGTTAAATATGAATGTTATCCCATAATTTCTGCTTATAAAAATAGCATGAGTATACTCATATAAATCATATATATACTAGTATAAATTTAAAAACACAATTAATTTTAAATATTACGAAATAATTAAAAATGGTTTTCATCAATCAACATAAAAGAGCCAAGTTCTTCCGACTCTAAATGGCATTCGTTTCGGTCTATATTGTTTATTTGGCGTTCATTTCCTCTTGCAGCGCTTTGAAACACTAGCTGCGTTCCAATTTACGCTACTTGATGCATTTTAAATATATCTTTACACCTTGTGTAACGTGTTGATGCGGTTAAACTATTTCGTTTTAAATTTTATTGCCTAATATTATGTTAAAATTAATTAAATTATTCACCTATTTTGACCGAAATCGTAGACGGCGACGATCACTTACCATCAAGTAATCTGTGCGCTGGTTTGTCTTGCCTATCCCATGAAAATGAAAATAATAATTTTTCAAAGTTATTTACACACTTACAACAAGAAGACTTGAACCCCACTTTATGGAAACTGATCAAACTCAGTCTGAATAAAAAAAAACTTAAATAGACCTTTGGTTTTGCATAGGTCTGTAAGTTCATATACAACTGTCAAGTGATCAGGTGACATCAGGTATTTTAAATATTACTCGATTAATCCGGTTCAAATGGTTTCATTTATTGTATATAATTAATTATTATTTACGATTACCTACGGTATTAATGATGTTACATAATTTTATGCTATAATTAGTTGGAATGTATTCCACTGAAGGCGACAGTTGTATTTAAAATTTATTTCCGGATATATCAATATTCTAGTCTGATTGACACTTTATTCAACGCAGCATTGGGTTGTGTCATTTAGCGCAAATTAATTTTATTTTGTTATACTTTTTGTAATATCTATAATATGGGCAAAAACAGAATGATTTAGGGGCTTAGTGCTTAAAAGAAATTTTCTATTGTAGAAAATAAATTATAACCTTTAGATATATCCATAAGTGAAAACTAACTTATAAACTTATAGTTCATCAGCAATAATAACATACAATCAAATTATATACTAATAATAAGGTCTTTGATTTTTGCGATTTTTATGAGGTTCAAATTAAATTATTTTAAACGTATTAATCGCGCAATTTTCAGTATTCCAAAATATATTTCTGGAAAACCCGTCGTTTCAAACGGTAACGGGACACAGATTAAGTAAAGTTTCAAAAGATGTATTTTCGAATGCCGAAATATACGCGATTAAACGAAACTGAAAAAGACACAACATATACATATATAAATTGATAAATAATACATCCAAATAAAAAAAATCAATTTTCATCTTATTATAAGAGTTAAAAACTTTCATAACTACAGTAGAAACATTTGTTCGCAATCCGTGTGTTTCCTTTAAGTAACCAAGCAACGTGTCCTACTGACCTGGTGAATGCTAAATTGAGTTATAAAATATAATCCACTGACAGGTTTGGTGACTCCATTTCGTATTATGTCATTTTTATTAAGGCCATGACATGGGTGTTTGTAAATATATGTATAGGTTTCAAATGTTTCTTTTATAAGCCTTAAGAAAAATACTACATTTCGACTATAGTAATGTTTTTAAAGTCTTCATGTTCGTTTGTTACTTCTACTTCTTTAAATATATAGACTTTGAGGCTGGTCATGGTGCAGCAGACTAGTGTCTGATTGTAAACGCGATCGGTTGTGGGTTTGATTTCTACTCGGGGGAGTTATTTTGTTTAAATTATTTTCATCCTCGCTCTAGTTGGCCTCACTATTTAACACACAATGTTTGAATTCCACCGAAAGCGAAATACGGAGTGTCTTGATACTAGGTACTTCTTTTCTATTTAGACGTAGTCATGTTGCGAAGACAAATATATGAATATATATTTATGGAGTTTATTAATATAATATTAGTTACATTTTTTTATTATTTAAATAGCTTAAAATATATTAAAATATTTTACGTCTATTCAAATCTTGCGCCTATCGTGAACTTTAATATTAAAACGTATACGAATATCTCTTATAAAGTAGAAATTGCGATATTCTAAGCATTTAAGTTATAATATAGCGCTACCGTTACACCATTGGAATTGCGTTATATTCGTACATTCCAGGCTTTAATATGTAGTGTGAGATCTTATCATGATTTATTTTAAGCTTAAAATGACGAATGGTGGTTACCAGTTCCAATTCAAGTTAACGCAAAGTTAACGTTTTCCCGGTTTGGCTTCAGTCTTCTTTGAAGTAGTCACAAAATGGGAAAATGTAATATTTTACTAATATATTTGTATGTTTCTTAAAATTTATTGAAGTTCTATAATGTTACTAAGTTTATTATAAATTCAAGGGTCGGGTAGTTTTTACAAGCTTTTATTTAACATGCCCTGTTAAATGGTTAGCTTGTGTGAAGTTTTGCAACCTTAATTTGACCCACTTCCTAGTTTCCGATTTATTTGAAATTTGTAATACGATTTCAGTTCTGATCAAATTATATATAATCCATTTCATTGTTAATCTAAACAAACAAAAATTAACAAAATGGCAGATTTTAATTTTTTTATACAACCTACTAGGATTTTCAAATTAAAGAGATTAGTTTGTAGAATACAATGCACTATAATTAAGATTGTTTTTAAAATGTTTTTTTAATTAATATTTTGACTTGATTAGATTCGGTTTTGATTCATATTTTTTTTATAAAGAATATCTTTATACAATAGACAGTTACAATATAAATATGTAAGTACATTGTAACGGTATTTTATATTTTTGCAACATTTTTGATTTTTTCAGAATTTTAACAACGAACTATTTATTTTAAGTGTGAAGCCCAGTGTTATCTTATTTGGAGTTTCAGAAACATTCATCCTCACCTAAGGGAGAGCGGAAATAAAAAAAAGCGTATGGCATGGTGCCAGAAGTCACCTGCTGTCACTAGGGTTACCATAAAACAGAAATTTTCGAAAACTTAGGATGAAAAATATTTGCTGTTTCTTTATTTATAAACTCTCTTACTTTCTTTTATTTTGAAATAATAAATATTTTTTTTTATTTTATGCATACTATATTTGTTTTTTTATTTTAAATTGGTAAATATTACTCACTATGATATCGTGATCATAAACTCTGACTGTCAACGCGATTGGTTGCGGGTTTTATGCATTTATTACTTCAAATATAATAAATGTGTTAGTTAAATTATTTTCATATCTGCTCTCTGGTAAGATCGGAGTGTCTTGATACTAGATTTTAATAAACTTTAATTTTCTTATTTATTAAAAAATATTATATTTTAATATAATTTTTTTTCTTATAATAAATTTAAGACTTCTACTTAATGTCACAAAAAGGGCGTTTAGTAGAAAAATCTCGAAAAAAGACTTGAAACTTTTTATGAATTTCATATAAAGGTTTTACCTGCAAAAAAATAAAGCTCACATATTTATACAAATTATAATAAATTAATAAGAAGCCGGTCGACGCAGCGTGATAGCGTCTGACTGTAAACGCGGTCGGTTACGGTTTCGATTCTCACTCTCCCGGAGTTATTATATTTAAGCTATTTCCTCTTTCTCGCTCTGGCAAGATAAAGTGTGGCGTTGAGTTCCGCACAATCAACACGCAATGTCTCGAATTCGGCGGTAAGTGAAGTACGGGGTGTCTTGACACTAGGTACTTTCTGTTTACCATGCAATACGAGATAAAAACGTGAGACTAAAAAAATAAAAAAAAAATAATAAGACAATATTTAGTGCAATTTAATTTTAAATTAAATTAATTTATAATATCAAAGCCTTTGTGAAACAAAATAGAGCGCGGTGTGGAGAACCCAGCTGTCACGGACCTGTCACCACTAATTAGAAATCGCTTCGCTTGTCACTTACGGCAGCAGCTCTAGCGTTTGAAGTATTTTCGAAATTCCACAGCTGTTTGACGAGGGGTGTTGCTATTTAATACAATATATTTCAAGAAATTTTGTGTACTTACTTGCTATAATGTTTATTTCTACTTGTTAAATATTCAAGTATCTAAAATGTCTCTAAATATATTTTAAGATTTGTTATAAAACTTAGGTCGTGGCATAGTGTGACAGCGTCTGTCTGTAAACGTGATCTGTTGCGGGTTCGATTCCCATTCGAGGGTATGATTGTATTTAAATTTCTTTCATTTCCTCGCTGTGGTAAGACAAAGCGGCGTTGAGTTCTGCGACCTTAACCCTCAATGTCTTGAATTGCGCGGAATGTGGAGTATGGAGTGTCTTGACACTCCAGGCGTCTAATGACATGTACCGATTTGATATAATGTAAACCAGCTCTCCCTATTCTCATCCATCTTTTCCCTAGGACTGTGCTAGTTCCGACAGCTCTAACCCTCGGGCCACTACACTATATCGATGGTAGAAGGTAACCACTTACCGTCAGGTAGTCTTCCTGCTCGTTTGCCACCGTTTAATATAAAAACACATTAAGTTAATATTATATACATTACATAAAGATGAAACATATTGTTAGTGTGTCTTTAATAAAGCTCGTTAATCACATTGGGATTTCTTCTTGTGTTTTATTATTGAATACATGCTGTTTAAATATAAAAAAGGCGGCATGTATAATATGTCACTAAATTACAAATTAATGGTACAAAAGTAGTTTATTTTTTTTAAATTTAAACCGGGAATATATTCTAATCACTTCAGATTAGAGATTCAGCGTGGTTTTTTAGTCTATACAAATATTTTTTTTAGCTTCACGCCTTTTATTCTGCATAGCAGGGTAAGCAGAAAGTACCTAGTGTGAAGATACTCCTTACTTCACTTTCCACTGAATTCGAGACATTACGTGATAAGTGGTGGAACTCAACGCAGCACTTTGTTTTACCAGAGTGGGGAAGTGAAAATAATTTAAATATAATCATCAGGCCTCAAAACAAATACGCAGTATGCTACTATTATCTGATATTTTTTTTAAATATCAGTCACATTTCTAGATTACAGTAAAAATACCTTAATATATTTTGCTGTTTTGCACTCCCTTGAGTGGGAATCGAACCCACAACCGATCGCGTTAACGGTCAGAAACTTTCTCACTGTGCATAATCGACCTTTACTATTTAACTCGATACTGTAAAAGCAATGCGTAAAATCAATAAATATGATATTTAATCTCGACAAGTGTCGTAAACCGGACCACTGTATCCGACGCATACTAAGCTTTGTATCTTCATATAAATTGCGAAATCATTAAGTTAAATAAAGATAACTTCAAACTAAGGCACTGAAAGTGCATAGTAATTCTATGGAATAGTTTATATTTTTTAAATGAAATTATTTTAACGGAATTAATTTAAGGAACTAATCGTTTAAAGGAATTAATCTATGCTATTAATTTAAAGAAATAATCGGTGTTATTAAAATTGAAATAATTTAATTCAAATTTAAAATCGTGTAAATTAACAATCTTATTCATAGTTTATACTATGATAAATTATTAGTAATTAATTAATTTAGTATATACTATGATAAATTATTAAACAAAAATCCTTTATTCCGCATTGCGTAAAAGTAAGAGAAAACCTAGTGTCATGACACTCCGTTTATTGCTTTCCGAAATCGAGTTGTTATTGACAGTTAGAAAATTATATTTATACAGACAGAAATTTTGTTTTTTTCTTGAATTACGCCTAATAAGTTTAAGCAGTATTTGAGCTTGGGACCTACACATTAAAAATTGCAATTATTGTCCTTTTTTTTAATATAACAAATCAATTAAAGTAAATCTCCTCGTACGAATTTTGGGAACAGATACTCGATATATTTTGACAGAATGAATGGTTTATGTTGGTTTATATTGTAGTATTAAAAGGATAGTTAAAATATTAATTTTAAGCATTTTCGTTTTTAATTTATTTTTAAGTAATTTAATTTTTGTCTTTATGCTTTTTTCTTTAATATTAGATACATAAATTAATAATACGTCACGTTATATTCCTCTTATCTAAACCAAGGAAATGAATATATTTTATACATAAATGAGAGACAATCTACCTACAACCACAGTGTCAAATATGCTTTTCAACTATGTCATGATGACTCCTATGAACTCCATTTAGACATTTTTACCCGACTGGATAAACATCAAAACGTTTAATACATACTTTCACTGTTTTAGAAGCATTCAAATTACAAAGATCTTTCCCATAGATCTCATGTGTTTTGCCCTAACTCTGATGATTATGGCCAATTAACTTACGCGAAACAGAATTTATAGCCAAATTATAGGCTTTCGCCGGCCAGTAACGGTTAAATATACAGATATATTGGCTTTCTCTGAAAAGTTTTCACTGCTAATTAACGTATACATTGTTGTGTTTTGTCATTTAATGAATGTATAAATCATTTGTTGAATTATTTGCATTTGTTACAGCGACCACCTTGTGGTTGTTGGTATTTTACTGTTCTTACAGATATTTAAGTCTGAGTGTAAACGTGTTTGGCTGTGGGTTCGAATGCTATTCAGGGGAATATATAAAATTAATTTTCAGTTCTCCGATCGGGTAATACAAAGCGCATCGTTGAGTTTCTCTACTTAATACGATATGTAGCAACTGAACTTGGCGCAGCGGGACAGCGTCCGACTGAAAACGTGGTAAGACAAAGTGCGGCGATGAGTTCCGTCACTCACGAAATATCTCGAGTTTGGTGGAAAGTGAAGTACGGAGTGTCTTGACACAAGGTACTTTCTGTCTACTCTGCTATGCGGGTTGAAAGCGTAACAAAACCTGAATAAAAAATTAAGCACAGTTCTTTAGATATAACCAATTTAGGAAAACCTCAATAAAAACAAAGAGCTTCGTTGCCATTATTAAGGGAAGAGTTTATGTTAGGACAGACAAATTATGTTACAAAAATTTGCCACGGTATTTTGAATTGTATTCCATTAATATAAGGACGATTTGGTTAAATCAGAGTTACTAGGTTGTTTGTTACCTGTTAACGGGAATTGGAGCCTAAAAAGGGATGATAGTAGGATAGAACTACTTTTTCTATGTAATAGATGTAGTGGTTCACTTAGGTATATAAATCAGTACTGATTGGTTTCTCAAGCCCTTACCGGACTTTGCAATTCACTCTATTGAATATAGGTACCTAATTGATATATTATTTAGTTTTTTAAAGGAATTTCACAGTACTGTCAAGTCTAGTTTTGGGGTCGAATATAAAAAATGTAGTTGCACGTAAATATTTACAATGAGAAAACTCATTGTGAATATTTAGATCAGATCACCTGTCAATTTATATTTCTATCAAAATTCATCCTATTATTGGGCACATCTGAAAATATAACGAGTTATATGAGCAATTTATTGAAAAAAACTATGAATTTTAAAAAACATGTTCGTGATTATTTTTGCCTAATTCTGTAAAAAGGACCCGGTCATGGCGCAGTGGGAATGTACATGGTTGTGGGTTCGATGCCCTACACATACACACTCGAGAGAATGATTGTTCTCAAATTACTCTCATTTCCTCGATTACAAAGCGCGGAGTTGAGCTCCGCCACTCAACACGCAATGTCTCGAATTCGGCGGACAGTATTTCCTGTCTACCCTGCCATGTGAGATAAAAGCATGAAGCTAAAAAAATCTATTAAGAGAAAAAACACCCTTGTATTACATTTTGAATGAGTTAGTGCCACTTATATAGCTCTTTCATTCAACATTTAACTACGCAATGTAATCCTGTAAGTAATTCTTATAATATCGCTCTGCGTGGGCGCAGCACAAATAGACTTGTATTCGTTATGAAGACACTTGGGTTTCGTCTTCACACACGTGTATGGCACTCTTAAATCCTACTCATTGACATTTATATTAATGTAGCTAACATCAGAGACAACATAGTGTCAAGATATTCCATTGACTTCTCGATTTGCTTGTTTGATATTGATATTTAATTTATTCAACGAAAACTTGTACTATATTAAATTAATTAATTTTAGAATATACTAAGTAATAGATCCAATAACTAAGTTTCTATAGATAATACAGCTAAGCTTCTTTGTAAATATAATTTTATGTCACATTTCGGAGTAATCAGAGACAAACCTAGTGTCAAGGCACTCGTTATTAATTAAAGTAAAAATTCCGATGTCGTCCTAGTTCAGTTGTGGTGTGTAGTTATGAATGTGGCATATATAATTATGATTAAAATAACTAAAAAATATTTTTTTAAATACAATACATAAATATACAATGTCCTTACATTAAGTACCTCATTCTCACTGGAATAAGCTTTCAAAAATATTCAAATAATTCTATTATTTATTTACAAACATACCTAACGAAAGCAATAAAAAAAATCCCAAACCAAACTCTCTCTTAACTGCATTTCCGTAATAAAACATCGCATGTAGGCGTTACCGGTATAATACATGAATGGTGAATCGATCGATCACGTTAAGCAATGCGTCACGATCGCTCTTTTGATGGGTGACCGTTATGTTATGGTATTATGTAAGTGAACTTTTTAAGATATGAAATGTAGTTTACAATGGATTATGAGAGGATTTCATTTTTTAGATTCCTCCGATACTCATATATTAAAAGTGGGTATGTACATAAGTATTGGTAACAAGTGTTTTATCTTTTTGTCCTAAGTCTGAAATAACACTTGTTATTCTGGTTGTCTCAGTAAAAATATCCTGCATGTATTGTCATTGGTTCCTGACGCGGGCGCCAATTTTCAGGCAATTCCGCAGAAAGTGGGTTAAAGGCAATGCATAATTTTTTTTAGCTTTACGCTTTTTATCCCGCATAGCAGGGTAGACAGAAAGAACCTAGTGTTATGACACTGGTTCTTCGCTTTCCATCGAATTCGAGACGTTGACTGGTGGAACTCAACGCCACACTTTGTCTTCACCAGAGCGAGAAAGTGTTAATAATTGAAATATAATCACTCCCCGATGATTTTATTGCAAAATTTTATTACGTTGATTGTTTGATTGATAATAGTCTGAATAATGATAATAATATAAGAAAGTAATATAATAATTCAGACTATAAGAAAATGTTGGTTTAGCTTATAGACTATCAGAGAAAGATCAGAGGAGAGGGATCCACCCTCACAAAACATATCCATAGTTGTCATAACTCTTAGTACTTCTTTGATTTAAAATAAAGAGAGTTACTTTAATTTATTTTTTATATATTTATTATTTGCACACGGCCAGCCTCCAGCAAAACCAGCGCCAAACCTCACCTGTTGACAATTACATTGTTTACTGAAAATATTTTAATGGAAAATAAAATTCATTAATTATTTAAAAATATATAAATTAAAAAAATGGCTCTAAGCCCAAATATGACTAATAAGGGTACTGATTTCTCGGTTTTTTTTCTGATCGTCATAATACATGCTTTGAAAATTTGATGTAGGCATTAAACAAATATTTAAAAATTTATTCTTTACTTTAATTTTGAAATATATTGTTATCCTTTTCTAATTAATACGTTTTTTCCCCTACATTTTTGTTCCATAAATTTTCACATGTCATAATCATGTCAAACTTAGAAAATGATCAGCTAAATTTAAAATAGACAAATTTCTGAAATTTCATTTCCGCTCAAAAGGAGGTTTTGTTTTGTTATAACATAAATATAGTGTTACTCATCAAGTAGTTGCGACTTGCGAGTTGAGCCTAAGCGTGACAGTGACAATGACAGTGGGCAAACCTGTCTCGCATTGTTTACGTTGAGTTGTGCCGCGTTGCGATGTGACTGGAATCATTAAAATACAGAATAAAAATACATATGATGTTTGTGTTTCAAGAAGTAATAATTAGGTAAAAATAATGATTTGATTAGCGTCCGCCTATTTATGCATTTATATTTATTTTAGTAAAATATACGCAGTGAAGCAGACCCTTTAAGAGTGTGAATTATAACATAAAAAAATTATGATTATTTTCTTCAATTGAAATGTTTAAATTCTTGACATGTAAATTATAAAAGATCATAATTTCCGGCTTATTTTTATTTTGGAATAATTTACTACTATTAATCAAAAATCCATCCTGATAACTAATGTCAAACGGAACTTTATTTACGATCAATATGATTAAAAAACCATTTTAAACAAACTCCGCCATTAACATTCATGAGGTGACAATTTTCATTGTCACAAAAAAGTTTAAGTATGATTCAGAAAATGATTCATGTACGTATATTTTACATATAATAAGACTCATGTTGGCGCCAGGATCTTCATTTGCGATCAATGATTATATTGTGAAATAATTATAGGTGTAAGTATTTTTTTTATTGAAACAACTTTAAAAAATAGAATAACATTCTTTAAAGGTTATTTAGTATTCAACATGTATTTTGCCTTTTTGTAAATTATCATATTACTTATTTTAATAGACACTTTAAAAACCTGTATTCCATTAATTTATTTATTATTATTTTTCAAACATTATTTATAATAAAAAAAATCTTATTATGCTTTATTTCTATCTTAAATAATTATATATTAATATTCAGAACTACGAAATGCAAATATAAACAAATTGTTTTGATTTTTATGTACGCTTATATAAGTGATTGCCATCTAGTTTTAAATTGATCGTTTAAACGCAGCACGAGCGACTTAATTTGATAATCTCGACAGTCCAGATTGTAATGACATTGTTATATCTTGAATACAGCTTGGTGACGACGTCATTTCTGTGATATTAAATAACTTAATATAATATTACTAATTATATTCGTTTTCATTTCTCCGCTCTGGTAAGACGCAATGTCTACTTTTCGGGCGGAAGACAGTGTCTTGACACTAGGTTGTTTCTGACAACCTGCTGTGCAGGATAAAGTGTGAAACTCCTTTATTATTTATTTCATTTATTTGTTTTAATACGTTCAAACATTTATGTCACCATAACTGTACATGTACTGTGATGTTTATGTCAAATAATTTATGGTAATTTTTTTTATTATTTGTATTTATTAGTTAAACAACGTCGAGTTAAACAAAGTGTATGTCATTTTATACAAGAGTGTATGTAGGTTGTGTTTTATTTTTGTTGCATATTATTTAGTTTCATATATTTATAATGAATTACTTTAAAAAAAATATAATAAAGTTCCTTGCTTCACCTTTTCATGCCTCTGATTCTTCCTTAGCTCTGCTCTGATAAGACAAACCGTGGCGTTGAGTTAATTACTCATCACTCAATATCTCGATCTCAGACAGAGAGTTTCACGAAGTATCTTGACTAGGTTGCCCTTGACTACCCTGACATGCGGCAGAATGCGTGAATCGGATTTTTTTTCTAAAAATATATGCATTCATAAATTGGAAAAATTTTTTTTGATTTCTAGTATTTATTTCTAACTTTTATCTTATCTTTATAAAAAACTCCACTGCTCCAATCGGGGATCGAATCTACGACTACGATCATTCGCTAACGAAATGCAAATAATCAAGTAGGTACTATATTTAAAAGAAAATATTTTTGGTCTAGCGTTTCTTAAACAAATTATAACGAGGACATGACAAGAAGTTAGTGCAAATATTTGATCGTGTTTGCAAATAATGTGGTTATTTTATTAGTATACTTAAAGAGGAAGCTATTTGTAACTCTTAACAATTTACTTGTAACAATTTTTTAATTTTTAAAATTTGTAAAATGTATTGAGCGTAGACTGCGTATTCACTCTATTTTATTTTCTTGAACACTATAACCGAAATACATAATTCAAATTATATAAATAAGTTAAAAATATTGAGGATATTTCTTTTTTAAATTTGAAAAAACAAATATATCACTACGTGAGTTCGCTTTGTAAATTGCCTATTTAAGTATCATTCGAGTTAAAAGATTTAATCTTTATTAACAATTTCAAAGATCCGCAAAGCTGTTTGATATTTACTATACCTATTGGACAAAACACTCTTTTTCATAGCATGTGTGTCGGAACTGAACGCCGCGCTTTGTCTTATGAAATTGGAGGATTGAACATAATGTAAATATCAAGTTTTTCGCGTTGAATTGAATGCATAACCGATTGCGTTTATGTTAGAAGCAGCCCCACTGCACCACGATGGTTTTCAATAATATATTCTTTTTTGATTTCTTATTTATTGTTAGCTTAAACAAAATTGACAAACGCTATTAATTTTTCATACTACTTTTTAACTTCACGGTCCGTTATTTTTCTATTTAGACTTAATTATTATGATTTTATCACATTTACACTATAACATGAATTTTAAACCTTTAATAACGGCTTTTTAGTTGAAATATTAGATGTATTCTCGATTTTATGTATGTGCTATCTTTATTGCGACATAAAACTGTTCGAGTTCAGCGTTTAAGTGACTTGCTATCGAGAATTTATAGTAAATTGCTAATCGTACAGCTATAGTTGATAGTTATTACAATATTTCAATGTTATCTTTGGTTCATTAGTTAATCTTATTTTTTTTTACTTGGTTTTTACTTCATATATGGAGTAGCCGGACCCATTCATCACGCTTACTCTCACCACCTTAACTCATTGTTAGTTAAGATTTTTTGGTATCACTTTCCCGTACAAACATATGCAGAAGTCTATAAAATTAGTAAGAAATGAAGAACGGAGTTACGGTCCATCGTAGCACTTGTTTTTTTAACTTCACACTTTTAACTCGCACACAAGGATAGACTGGATGTACCTGGTGTGAAAAGATACCGTACTCCGCTTTCCGACGAATTCGAGAGCATGCTTTTGGTGGAGCGGTGGAACTCAATGCCGTGCTTTATTTTACCAGAGCGAGGAATAGCAAATAATTTAAATATTCCCCAGATTGAGAATTGAATTCACAATCGATCGCATTTACGGTCAGACGCTGTCGCACTGTGCCACGACCTGCCTATAACAACACTGGTTCTTTCTACATATTCCCACCAAATAAAAAATATTAGTAAAAATATAAAGTACTATTAGTAGTAGCGTTCGCAATGACATTGCAAATGATACTCGTACATTTAATTTATGTATTATGGTTTATTTAAACCAGGTCATAGATGACCTGGTTTAAATAAACCATAATACATGATACATCGGTTTTTATAAAGAAAGAAAGAAATGCAGTTAGTAAAAAAATTTATTTTAATTTTTATTTGAACCCAATGCTTGCTTCTTCGTGTAATATAATAACATTGTGGCAAGCGTCCACAATTCATACATTATAATTAAAGCAAACACCTTAATGCTCTTTCCTGATTATAAGAGTAGGCTGACAGTCCGTTTATATTAAAGTTGTTATTTTTAATCAAAAAATATTTGATTACTTTTAAAAATATTTAATTGTAAATATTCTTTCCAGGGCTACCTACACGTTTGGATGCGGGAGATGACTTTCTCTGAAGAAGAATTGTCTGAACTCTTCAACAACATCGAGGATATTTATGCTTTTAATAAGTAAGTAGCTATTATATTTACTTTGCGTGACATAATGATATCATAAAAACGTTCATGCCAAATTTTTCGCTGCTTTGTACTGATTTTATGACATTCATTTATTCGTTTTTATCTTCTCGCTTTCAAGGCTAGAAGTACCTAATGTCCGTAGTAAACACTCCGTACGAGACATTACATGTTGTATAGCGAAACTCAATGCCTCGCTTTGTCTTACCAGAGCGAGGAATGAAAATAATCTAAATATTATACTAAATATAATTTACATAATATCTCGAAGGAATGATTCCTTCTAGTAGGAAAGGAACCCACAACTGATCGCGTTTACAATCTGACGCTGTTCCACTGCGCCGTGACATTCAGTTGTGAAAATTGCCATTATATTACATAAAATTAATATGAAGGAAGGAAAAATGTACATATGTGTTGCCATGTCTCGAAAATTGTCTAAGATCATCATCGTGATTGTTAACGTCTATAAAATATTTTAGTCCAAACTATCGATTCTGCGATTTTATTTTAATAATGAACATATTATTATTATTATCATACAACAACATATCTAGTTTCCATAATTCTGCATATGTTAGCGGCTGTCCATCGATATACAACAGGTTCGTAATAATCTCCCCCTTCAACAAAAGCCCCAAAAAGCCGGCAATTCTGTTTTTCCGCATATCATGGGGCACTATTCTTCAAGCTTTTAGTGAGTGGAATTTCTGATGGGGGCGTATTTAGTACAATTCAAGTTGTGTTAAAATGGACATTAAGTTATATATAATATAAATAGATTTAAATATAGAAATAATTGCTACAAGCATATAAGAGAGATATGTGAGATGCGTTGCAAGGAAACGATACACAAACAGATATTAAATTATTCTATTATTATTATTATCATTTAATTTATGGATTCACCAGATTTTGAATTTTTAAACATTTCAAGGCACTACTTATTAAGAGATAAAACTTACTTTATTTTTTTTATTTTTACCTTTACGCTTTTTATCCCGCATAGCAGGGTAGACAGAAAGTACCTAGTGTAAAGACACTGTACTTCGCTTATCACCGAATTCGAAACATTGTGTGTTAAGGGGCATAACTTAGCGCCGCACTTTGTTTTACCAGAGTGAGGAAGTGGAAATATTTTTTAAATATAATCACTCCCCGGACTGGGAATCGAACCCACAACCGATCGTGTTTGCAGTCAGACGTCTCCTAGTGCGCCTCGATTGGCCTCTTTCTACTTTCTAACCAAAAAAGAAACAACCATATGGCGCATTCATACATAATATTGTGTTAAGAAAAACATTAATTCGCAAAATAAAAATATAGTATAATCTAAGTACGGCCCTTATTGAGGGTGTGAGTATAATAGGGTGGGACGTCAAAAGCAGAGGGTACAATTTTTATTAAAGACATTTGACTATACGATAATCCGCATATATTCGTAGAAATTTTGTTAACAGATTTTAGTGAAAATTTTTAGACGCGATAGATTTTGGAAGTGCCAATGCAAATTGGATTCTCCTTTTCTATACGACGTTTTTTTTCTTTCCGCATAGCAGGGTGGAAAAAAAGTACCTAGTGTCAAGACACTCCGTATTTCGCTTTCCGCCAAATTCGAAACATTGCGTATTGAGTTAGTATTAAGATCAAATTATTTTTAAATTGACAGGATTAGACACAAAAAACTATGATTTAAAACTCGGTGTTAATTTTAAAATGAAACTCCACTGCGTGTCTATTTGCAGCTTTCCTATTTTTACCAAGCCACATTATGAAAGTAATCCTGAACTGACCGCATGTATTCCATTTCATGGCCTGTTTAACTTGACACTGTAGGGTTTTGTTTCTATAACAATACTATTTTATGGAAAACTTTCACCAGGATTTACGTTTGTTATGTTATTTGATCTTTGTAGATGTTTTTTATCTTTTAAAACCTATAGCTTCTTGCGAATCCCTTTTTAGATTAAATCTATTATCAAATAATAAAATATAAAAGCTAATCGGTTCGGTGTTCTGGTTTTAAATATAAAATCTTGTACCAGCATTTCTCCGATTTCCGTCCGGAGTGGAAATAAAGATTTTTTAAGTATAATCATTCCACAAATGAGAATCGAATCCATTACCATCACCTTTACAGTAAAATGCTTTGCTTCTGCGCCACAATGCATTCTGATACTTCAATTATTTCTTAATGTTTTAACAGTATCTAAAATTCGCCCCGATTTATATGTCAAATTAAATTAGAAGCAATTTTAAATAGGGATAAAAGGTTGAAGCTAAAAAAATATTATATCCAATCTAGTGAATCTGTACTCGCAAGTTACAATCATTATGTTTAGTCGATACCCTGCCTACGTTTTAACAGCGTTAACGAACAAACAATAGGCAAAGTGGCAAAGTACTTTAGTAGGACGGATGGAATTTCAAGATTTATTACTTTTAAAGTCTTTGAAACCTGCAAGAACAAAGGGTAGGCGAGATTTCTCTCAAAGTCACGCAATTCGCATGTTTGTGGTGTATCGTAAAGTTACAAGAACAATATGTACTTAACGTTCTAAATTTTGAACGGAAATACGAATATCGACAAGAAACAGGATTTGAAGTTATGTTTGGAAATGAAGAGTTCCGTTTAATCTCTCTACTTTTAACTGGTATATTAGAACAGCTTGCTTTTGTTTTTAATGTACATTCTATGAGGTAATTATAAGACTTAGAACAAAATTACTTATAAAGCTTTAGAACAAAGTGGTCTTTATAGACTTGACTACGGACTGACTAAACCATTTATATTATTAACGAGCTGTGCCCGCCCGTCTGAAATCTCTGTAACTTTTTATAATTCTAAAATAACAGTATCCTATATATATTAAAGTATAGTTATCTGACATTCCACGTCGAAATATGTCCAGCCGTTCTAGAGATTAGTTCAAACAAACAGACAGACAGACAAGCACAAATAGTAAAAATTGACATTTATTGGATTCAGTCAAACGTGTTTAGTTATTATTGACCTGTAGACTAGTAGTCCTTTGCGCCGACCATAAAACGTAAAATCCAGATGGTCTCTGTTTCCATAAGAATTTACAGTTGCGGTCCTACGAATTATTTATCAGTCACTTAGTTTTATATTTTCTTTTGTTTTTTTAGCAGGGTAGACTGAAAGTACCTAGTGTCAGGACACTCCGTACTTCGCTTTCCACCAAATTCGAGCTATTGCGTGTTGCGTGGTGGATCTCAACGCCGCACTTTGTCTTTACCAGAGCGAGGAAGTAAAAATAATTTAAATATAATCACTCCCCCGAGTGGGGATCGAACCCACAACCGATTGCGTTTACAGTCACACGCTGTCCTACTGCGGCCACGACCGGCCTCAATATATATTTATTAATAAATATATTCAATCAATTTATATTAATTAATAAATATATTTTCATATTTCAGATCACTGTGCAGCGAACTTAATTCATGCCACCTTGACGCTACTTGCATTGCGAGATGCTTTGTAAACAACACCACTGGATTTGCAGTATACACTTCATACTGTACTGGGTAAGTTTTTACATTTTCTTAACCTATAACCTTCTCTTTCTTTTTATTATTCTTCTTTTTTTGTTGAATCTTTTTTCTTTTTTTTATATAAGTTAGTTGATTGCCAATATTTTTGTTCTGGCTCAAATTTTTTTTTGCTTAATAGAACTCTTTAATTTTTTCATTCAGATACCCTCGTACTATGGAGAGGTTGGCCGCTCTCGCTTCTCGGCCGCAAAGCGCAAGGGAGTTCCGGGAGAGACAGCTCGAGCTGATGCATCCATTGCCCCTCGCCTCTTACTTGCTGAAACCTGTGCAAAGGATATTGAAATATCATTTGTTACTACAGGTTGGTAGTAGATGTAAAATCATAAATTAATTTATTTTTAATAAACTTATACTAATATATCTACATATATTTTCAGAATGTAGTAAAGCAATGCGCTTCCAGAGAAACAGAGTACGCGTTGCTGAAGATGACTGGTATCGCGCACCACATTGATGACATGAAGCGGAAACACGAACACGCTGTTAGAGTGCAGGTAAGATACGTTATATATGTTATATCCTACGCTTTCCCTGTCATTTCTCCCGTCAAGAAAACCCAGTAATAAATTGGTAGAAATACTTATTGACATTTTATTGAATGTTATTACTTCTTTAATTTTGAAATGTATTTTTTTATAATAAATTATTATTTGCAAATAATTTGAGCTATTTTTTTATACATGTTTTTATACAATACTATTGAATAAATGTTTACGTGGACTTCACCTCTTGCTATAATTTCGTCGAACAGTAGGTATATTTAAATTTATATATATTTTTTTATTTATGAACATAAAACCAAACACTAAATGTTTTATGAAATGTTGTCAAAATATAACAGTAAAAACTGCATTAAAATCAGCTTCAGCCGTTTCCGAGATTAGTGTGCACAAATGCACAGACAAATAGAAATAAAAAATAGTTTTGGGTTCTATTACATTGATAAATACCCGCAATAATATTTTTTCTTATATTACTTTCACGTACGGACATCAAGTTGTAAGTCATCAGTTACATTTTTATTAAATGTCTATTATATAGATATATCCTGCATTTGTGTAAAATATTTTACTTATAAATTAGACAATGAAAAATATTTTAATGTATTTCTGTCGATGATTAGGAAATCCAGTCGCTACTGTACGGGTGGAATGGACCAGACTTGACTACTTACGGAGAGTTGTGCGCCGAAGGGACCTTCAGGTGTGTAAAGAGAGTTGTTTCTTTGTTCAAACATTATTTTATAAATTACTATAGAATTAGTATGTTTAATTATAAATTTATTTTTTTAAAAGTTATCTTTTAAAATATATATGTATATCAAAATGTCGAGATAGCCTCCGTTTTACGCATTTTCAACCTATTATATTAAAACAACATAAGAGCTATAGCTACTTGGTACTATAAGTACTTAATTTATTTTATGTTTTTTATTTATTTAGTATGTAATATTAAATAAATAAGTAAAAAGAAACACTTATTGTCAACTTAAATAACTTACTGCTTAGAATTTTAAGGCGTTTCTTTATCTTAATATAATTTCTTTTCGTTATGTATAATTCAATTTTTATAATAATTCTTTTTGTGTTCCAGAGTGTTCGGCGCGAAGGCGATGCGTCACGCCTTCCTCTTCGACAAAATGCTTCTTGTGACCAAAAATAGGGAAGATGGGATCCTCGCATACAAATCTCATATCATGGTAATTAATATTTCTATTTAGTTTTAATTATAGAAAAACTTTATACCGCAATCTGAAAGCATTGAAGATTAAGATTGCAGAAGGCATTCCGTTGACTTGTTTCCACCAAAAACTGAGATGACGAACTCTCTTATCAGAGTGAGAAATGAAAATAACTTTGAAATATATATAAGCATTCCTTCATGTGGGAATCAAACCCACAAGTAATCGCGTTTAAAGTCAAACGTTCTCCCACTACGCAACGACTAGCTTCTTAATTATTTTTATTTTGTCAAACTATTTTATTTACTTTAGAATTTTATTCATTAAAAGATTTTTTCCTACGTACACATATTAAATTAACGAAATTCTCTTAAAATGAAGATAGAACTAGCTTTATTGTTTTAAAATACCTTTTTATATAAAGATATGTTTTTATATTAATAATTCCAGTGTAACAACATGATGCTAGTGGAGTCGATAGCGGGCGCGCCGCTCTCATTCCACGTGATACCGTGGGACGCGCCGCGCGCGCAACTCACTTTGCAGGCGAGGTCGCCGCGACACAAGCGAGAGTGGACCTTATTACTAAAGAGAGTGAGTTGAGGTTGCTTTAAACGTTGAACGTTTGAAAAGTATTATTTTGTAAATTTTATCAATACTAGTATTGTAATAAAGTAATTGTCAAACACAAATTAAGTTTGTTGCATTAAGAGGAGGCAAAGATATGCGTTTTTATCCTTAAATTACTTAATATTTAAATAAATTACATTAAAAGAATATTGGCCTATGAAGCCTGGTCCCCTAATATATATAATATAATAATATATATACTGCACTATATGTAATAAAAGGTAAGGTTGCAGTGCTTGCAATTTAAAATTACTTCTGTAGATGTAACAGTTGCCACCAATACACATAGTGCCGTATGTAATATTTACTATAGTTATTTAAGGTATTATAATAAATGATCCCCACTCAGGGGAATGATTATATTTAAATAATTTTCACTTCCTCCCTCTGGTAAAGACAAAGAGCGGCGTTGATTTCCACCACTTAATACGCAATGTCTCGAATTCGGTGGAAAGCGAAGTACGGAGTGTGTTGACACTATGTACTTTCTGTCTACTCTGCTATGCGGGATAAAAACGTGAAGCTAAAAAAAATTTTCGACCGTCTTATTCTTTATATAAAT
Source organism: Dryadula phaetusa (assembly GCA_032432895.1). Taxonomy (NCBI): domain Eukaryota; kingdom Metazoa; phylum Arthropoda; class Insecta; order Lepidoptera; family Nymphalidae; genus Dryadula; species Dryadula phaetusa. Next base: position 3,342,335 of record JAOYRS010000081.1, read on the forward strand.
TTCAACTAGAAATTTCATACTTTAATGTTACAAAAGTTTTTCTTTAAGTATTAATATAATCATAATAGAATAAGTCTTGTGTGTAATGTTAGCAAATTACTATTTTATTCTTTATTAAAATATTCATTTAGACATGTATTCTAACGAACAATTCTGTTTTTAGGTTATTCTTGAGAATTATAATGCAGTAATCCCCTCACACGCCAGGCAGTTGGTTATGGAGCTTGGACAAAACAAAACTGATGGTATGTTTATCAATTTTTTAAAGTATTTTTTTTAATAAAAATATAAATTCAAATTTGAATGAAGTTTCTTATCGTTTTTTTTCACTTAATCTACTATCTAAATTATAATACGTACAAAAACGAACATTACAAAATAAGTTTAACCAAACAAAAAAACGGTAAAAGGAATAACGCTCAGCGTGTGCTATTTGCAGTGCTTTTTTTCAGCCTCATGCTTGTTCTTATATTATTATTTATACTAATTTTAAGAAGAATGCGATTTTTTCATTTGTATATTCTGATATAATTATTAAAATTTTTTACATATTACGTTTGTTTCGTTCCAGATGATATATTAGCAGAGAAATCACATAACCTCATAACTCAAGCGTCAATGCGAAAACAATTGTCAGCGCCAGAGTATCTTGAAAAGCGGAAGTTGGAACGTGAAAGGCGAAAATCCTTCGAAAACGGCATCAGAAACAGATTGAAGAAGACCAACAGAAAATACACTATTAACAACTCAAGGGAAGAAAATCAAGAATGCGATTGTTTGCAGTATTCAGCTGAAAAGGGGATTGACTATACTTGTGATAGCTGTTATATTGATCTTTGTTCCGATTGTGAAACAGAGCTCGGTAAAGACAAAGTAAAGGACGAGAAATGTGCGTGTAAAACTAATGACGATATTAAAGATTGTCCAGAATGTGACAAAGCCCTACATTTCATAGACAGTGGGAGCACAGAACGTATTGAAAGAAATAAATCTTGTAAATGCTCAGATTTTAAATCATCTCAAGAGAGCTTTACTAAAGAATTTAACTGTTCTTTAAATAAAACCAGAGGTTATCATTCGTCTGATAGTATTATTACCTACACAGATAGCAAGAGTAAGGAAGATTTAACTGATGCAAATAGTTCATCAAATGTTAAAAATATTACTAAAACATGTCTAAAATGCGCTAAAATTAAAGAAAATATACCAGTAACTGATTCTATAAGCACTTTACATACTAGAAAGTCTAGATGTAACGATACTGAAAAACATAAAACAGACACGTTGAGATCGAAGTCTAAAGATGATCCTCAAAGATCAAAATTATCTAAAATAGGTACATGGAGAAGAAAATCTGAACCTGGATTACAGAACACAATAATAATCACTAAAAAATCTCAAGATAGTGACAGTGAGAGAGCAGAGAGTAAAGGAAGCGAAAAAATTGAGTTTGAATGTAGAAATTGTGGATCTAATAAAATTACTAAGAAATCGAAAACCAAGGAGACCATGTCCGACGCTGAATCAGACATTAAAAAGAAAATTACTATAAATACAGTAACGAAACCGAATTTAGAGATAAAAATGTACAACACTAAAAATATACCAAAGAAAATTTCGAAGATAAAGAAAAATCGGGCAAAAGGTATACGCTTAGGATCTGATACAACAACACGTTTTTATACAGATTTCTCAACAGACGTGTCCACTGAAAATATTTTGCATATATCAGAATCAAATGACAGTTTAAATGTTGACAAACCAAAGAACCAACCTATACTAATACCAGTTACTATAACTAAAGACGAAGACATCGATGAGGAAACGTACAAAAAACTAATAGAGAAAACAGATTCCTTTAAAAAGAATGAATTAGAGAAAGTGAAGTACTTGAATAAACAGAAAGTTATTTCAGAAGGAACTGAGGTTGAAGATAAATCACAAGAAATAAATGAAATACGAAACATTTCGGAAACTTGTAACGATCCTGAACAGCCCCTAGAACAAATTATCTCACAACTTCTAATGCAAAATCGAGAATTCCAAAAACTGTTAAAGAAACAGCAACAGCGAAATACTGCTCAAAGAAGACATCAAAGACTTTTGAAATCACATTCAAATCCCGATCAAGTTATACTGGCCAAAAGTGAACTAACAAAGTTAAAACCTAAATATATTCGTCAAATGTCAGAAAACATCGAACTAAATATCAATGAACAAGATGATCCAGAACCTGTTCAAAGTGAAATAGATGATGCGTCTGATGATGATCATATATATGAGACTTTGAGAATTGAGAATAGGTCTGATAATAGTTTGCATAGCTTGAACAATAAAAGCAAATTAATACAACACAATTCACACGTATCTCGACCAAAACGATTATCATCTCCACAAAACCCATCGCAATTAGGAACAGAAATGACAAAAGTAAACGGTCCTGAGTCTGATTACGTTTACCTTTCTTTTGATGAGGCAAAAAGACGTGAAAGTTTAGATGATGGAATATATGATGTTCCTAACAAAACTCCTGAAAAGGTAATAAAAGAAGACCAACCACCGACTAGTAATGATTATTACGTAACTATGGAAAATCAAAGACCCGTAAATAATGATGAAAATATTTACGATAACTTAATAGATGTTTGTCGAAGGAAAAAAGACGTACCCAATACGTTACCTGGCGATTATTTACCTATGAGCCCTGACCAGCAAAGTCCTAATACACCTGAAATTTGGTTAAGTCGTCAAAAGGAACATTTTAACGTATCGAGGGATAGAAAATCTGGTTCTTTGCCAAGAAGTTTTCAAGTAGTAACAAATAGTCAAGATGATAAAAATTTGAGTACCTTTAAATGTAAACCGAACAGTAATAGTAAAACATACTTAAACAGAGACGGCAAAGTTTTGAGCGTTGATAGACCATTCACTATTGCTTCAGATCAAAGTGAAATTAGTTATGATGATGTAGAAACTTACATGGGGGAGGGCGACATTTTAAAGTTTAATAAAAACTCAAAATCTAAAGAAGAAGATTATGCTCAAAATATAAGTCAATCTACTTTGGAATTAGAGGAAGAAATCGATAGATGTTACAAAAACAATTTCGAGAAAGTTGACATGGACTCCAATAAAAATGAACCTTTAAATACGTCCCAAGCCAATATAAATGTATCGACAACTTCGTCTTGTGAAGCTCTAACTGTTGAACAGAACGAAGAAAAAACGAAACAAGCCGACGTCATACATCCAGAACATAAAATATATAAACCTACAAGTAACGTTCTCTCTTTGAAAAGCGTTCTAAGTCGATTTAAAAGTCGTACACCGCCTAAAAGTAATGAGGACGTTGAAATAAATGCAAATGAACCGGGTTCTGAAAATTCCAAATCAGACTCAAAGAGTCCCACTAGTGAAAAGAGGTCGGCTTTAAACCCGAGGAGCTATTCTAAGAATTTATTGCAACGGTTTAGAAGTATTATTGGCGATGAACAGCCAGATGATAACCAAAATAAAACAGAATCTAAAATCAAAACTGATGATCACAATAATTCAAAGAGCGAAATAAAAGTAATCATTACATCTACTGACAGTAGCCCAACGACATCAAGTGTGTCATATTCTATGCACACAGATGCATTGAGTAAAAGTGTTTGTGAACACACAACTATGAGTGAGAGTCAGAAAGAGAAAAACAATTTAGAAATCTTGTCACAAAGTTGTGAAAATATTAATAAGCCTGGATTTAGGCCAAGTTACGAAAAAAGCATTAGTATGATTACAAGCGTTACTAGTTCATTGGCGAGCACACCTTCGCCTTCAAAATCTAACAACAGCTCCTATCACAGTTTAAACAAACTGCCTGTGTATATGCAAGGCAGCAAGCACTTAGGAGCTAGGATTGCTCAATCTGACTACGTAGATCCTATGACCCTCTTAAGTGAAAGGAATGCGTTGAAAAATGTCAATGTGCTAATAAATAAAAATGCATTAAGACCAGACAGCTTGTTTTCTAATTCATCTTTTGTGACATCTTCAAGTGAAAGCACATATCAAGAAAGTCAAAACAAGGTGAGTAAGCCCGTAACTGATACCGTAAGTACTACAAGTAAAGCCAATTCTGATGAGAGTTTCTATGAAAAATCTTTTGAGAAAATAGAACAATTGACAGATGAAGATATGTTTAGAGATTCAGCTGTTTATTCTGATCAAGAAGAAACAGATGATATTGAAACTGTAAACAAAATGACATGTAAGCCGATGACAAGGGTAGAAAGTATTAAACGTGAATCTTCCTTTAGAGCAAAAAGAACGGTCACAACAAGCATCACAGAGAAAAAAGTAGTTCAGACGAAAGTAACTGTTACAAATAAAATGCAATTTACAGAAATTAACGATAAAGGAATAAAATCTGATAACGAGAAAAGTGTTATAAAACCTAAAATTGCACCACCCGTACCAATAAAACCGAAACTAACTACAGTGTCTTCTATTGCAACAGTTCAAAATACAATAATAACTAAGACGAATCTTGGCAAAAACCAAGAACAATCTTCGTCATCCGAATCTGTTAGTACTCGGACTATCAAACGTAATACCAACTATAAACCGTTGTACACTAGATCAGAATCGACACCGAGCGCATCAAAAGATAAAGTAGTTAAGAACGTAACTGTAAAATCTGGTAAAGAAATTGCGAAAACAAAAGAAATCGATGAAGAAGATTCGACTAAACAAGGAATACAGTTGAAGAGATTAAGCTTTGAAAGAGCCAGCCTTGATTCTGCGACGCGGAAAACAAAACCAAGTATAGACAGCAAACGTACTTCATTAGAGCAACCTACAACATCAAAATCAGTGCTAGAAAGGCGGTTGGAAATAGAACAAATGACGAAAGGACAAATTAAGTCGGCAAGTAAAAAAATAGTACCAGTCGCTAAACCTAAATCGATTACATCAAAAGTAGCGTCATTTGAAAAAGGAGTTAGTGAAAACAATAAAGAACCTAAACATACCACAATTGCTGGAAAAGTAAGTTTATCGATAAACAAAAATAGTAATGAAGGAAATGTCGAAGGCGACGATCCCAAAGGAAGTTGGGTGAAACAGGTTGTCAATAAATTCCAGTGAGCTTACCTTTGCATTTAAAATCCGTCTCATTTTCTACTCCGCTTTTTGGGATCCAGAGACAATATTGTAGTTTTTAATATTGTTAATAATTAATTATTGTAAATATTTGTTTTTCTGTCAAACCTCCTTGAGCTTTGATGTCTTGTGCCATAGACAAGATTAATATTTTGGCGGTATGTTATACATCACTGTGCACAAAATATGAACTCGCACTCATAGACGTAGCCGATAACGTTATAGCTATATTTTTTCGCTGTATTATTATTTTAAAATTTGCATCAAGCATAAAACATAAAGACATTGTACATTTTTTATATTTAAAAAAATCAACTACGTCTATGCTAGCACTGTAAATAAAGGTTTGTTAATATGCTTATTTTGCTATATATTTATCAGAAAGTGCCATCGTGAATAGCATTAAATTTTATATTTACAAAAATTATGTATTTTATGTGCAATGAAATGAGAAAAAAATTAAAGTATTTATTTTTAATTAAGTTTCTTTCATAGCTACTAACACCAAAAAGTAGACATGTTATTTCTAGGTTATGTTTTATTTTGTGAAACGAAAATAACAGATTTGTATTTTTTTCTTATTTATTTTACATTCCGATGTCGAACACTGCCAGTTATGGTTATGAAGTGAATCATTTTAAATATTCGTTATTTTTATTTCAAGTTAACGTACCTATGTATTACGACGTTTTATAATATAATGTAATAGAGAATAAAAATCTCTATAAAAATAAAATAATATCACATTATTACGCTATTAAATAATAACCATGTAGTTAACATTTTAAATATTGTATTTTATACTATAAAATTGCTGCCTTAATATAATTTAGTTTTTGACAGTTTTATTTTATGCTGAAGTAATTTTGGACTATAAAACTGTAATGTTGGTAGTATTGTGTTTATTTTAAAATTCACCGCATCAGAAGACACGTATACTTAACTTGTTGAGACTGTTAGTTTAAGCATTAATTTCTCCTTAAATAAATTTACATACTAACATTATGATAAATTGAAATCTCAAAATATTGTACTCTACTTAATCACGTGATTGTAAACAATTTAATTAAATTACTCTTTATACACTATACAGGCCTGTATCGATAATCCAATATTTTGTAATATTTTATAATAAATTTTAGACGTTTTAAAAACGGGCCTTACTAGTTACTTATCTACATATTATTTATAGTTATAAGAAATCGGCTTACAATTATTTGGTTTATTAATATCCTGAAGTCTACTCTACTAAGCAGGATAAAAACTATAATTGTAATAAATAATATGTAGAAAAGCACACACACACACACATATATTTTATATGTAATCACGCCTCAAAGTTCAAAATATATTGTTATAATATAAATTTACGAATAAATTATGATTACACTCACTTTTTTACCTCACAATAAAAAAAACTTATAAATAAAAGAATTGTCAAAAATGACAACCCAAAATTACATTGACAGTTATGATTTATTCGTAAATAAATAAATAAACATCGTACAATTAAAGTTGTGAACAAGAACGCATTATTTAGAGTCGTAGTATTGTTTACTATTAAGTATTACTAATGCATATTGCCCATATCGAGGTAGTCTTTGATAACAATAAAACGATTTTTCATAATAATTCTTTTATTTAATACAAATAACGCAATTTCCTTTGCTTGGACTATAATACCACGTCTACTTAATTTCAGTATGTAGATATCTAGTTTCATGAGCATAGTTTCGTTTTTTTCAGCTCCACGCTTTTATCCTGCGTATCAGGGTAGATAGAAAGTACGTAGTGTCAAGACACTCCATAATTCGCTTTCCACTCAATTAGAGACATAGAGACATAGTATACATGAACTATAGTTTCATCGGTAATTAAATGCGTTTTCGTAATCTCCATTAACATTTGTGTTTGTTTTATTATAATCGAGTCATAAATAAGAAAGTTATTTCAGTTTAAAACAATTTTATTATACTATTTAATCGCCTATTTTTTTAACTTGCTCAACGTTTACTTTATAAAAAATCGCTAAATGAAAATATAATTCTTCCGAGCGGGGAACGTGACTACAACCATACAATGTTTACAGTCAGACGCTTCCCCCCTGCATCACAGTGCATAGTATAATTTAAATAATGGAACCTTTCCTGTCCTGAAATCACTAAATACCACATGACTGTCATATCATCCTCCTTAACCGTCATTCTCTCAATCAAATTACAGCAAAATATGGATTAAACAGAAATATAAGTACTAGAATACCTGTGACACTAAAAAGGCAATGCTGACTAGCGGTAGGCACGCGAGCACCAGGCGCCAGGTGCGGCCTGACACCGCATGAAGTATCTGCCCTGAAATACTATTGCATTGAAAAGGTTTATAGTTGTACATTGTAATACGAGTATGATAATATAACACTAAACATAAGTGTAATATATAAAAACAATTTTTAAATATTATTGGACAAAATTAGATCAATTTCCACTGAGAAAAATAATTACATTTAAATTATTGTCATTTCTTCGCTCTGTTAACATAAAGCGCAGCGTTTAGATCTGTTACACAACACACTGGACGACAATAACGGAGAATGATGAAATGAGTGTCTTATCACTAAGTTCTATCTTCCTGCCTATCCTGCAATGCGACATAACTTGTAAAGTAATATGTACATATAATAATTAAATAAATGAGATCGATTCTGAGATGTATTTAAACTGACTTGGTATAACTGAAAGGGGAAAACATGTAAAAATATAGTGTATAGGTATAGAATCTTTAGATTAGATTAATAACAAATAAGTTTTAAATAAATTTTCATAAATATCTAGGTACATATCAACTTATAAATGTCGACTTATTTCAAAACAACAATACAATAAATAGGCTTCTAAAAAAAGCGCGTTAATAACCTATAAACATTTGAATGAAGCTGTCGATTTTACCTTGAAAAGATTTCTTTACAATAGAGGGTTAGATTCAAACGTTATTCTTTATTAATCTAACCAATAACTTGATTAAATATAAAAAATAGGTATACAAAGTAAATAAATAATCCGTTTACGAAAAATATATTTAATTAAAGTGTTCGAAACCCTCAAAACTTCAACAACGTTTCAATTATTAAATATCTTCATATTACTGAGTGGGACTTAAATACACATCTATCAATATAAAAAATTGAAATAGTCCTTAGTCAAATTGGCTGTTATAAGCAAATATGTAAATAGGTAAAAAACGTTTGAGCAGTTCAAAATCATGACAACAAGTTACTTTATTATTTCTCAATACAAAGTGATTTCATGAAAATAATAATATTTAAATTATATTTCCATGTTGTGTTACAAACAAATTAAAAGGCTGATTATATTTTTCCATTTTCATAGCAATAACTTCCTGAGTAAAACACGTCGCGTGATCAAGAATATATTTTCCCTCGAAACCCATAATGTCTTCGCGATGCACGCTAGACACTGCCTGTCACGTAGTATAGTATAGGAGGTAAAACTTAAAACTTGTTAAGTTAAAGAAATAAAAAAAAACTAGGAATCCTGTCGATATTCAAACAAACCTTATAAACGTATTAAAAACTTGGTATGTTTATTTTAATAATTTACTTATTATGCACTTTTTATTAATATTAGCTATAAATATGCCATATTCCTTTGTACACATAATTTTCGTTAAAAGTGTAAAAAAGTATATAGAAAAAAGCATTTAGGTGCAATTCTCACATAATTGATATGTAATTAAACTATTGGAGTGAAGACCTGGTCATGGAAAATGCAATAAGAAATGTTATCTTCTTTTCATTACATTTTAAGCTAAGATCCCTCCACTTGTTCTATAATCTGATAAAAATACTAATTTATCTACATAAAAAGGTCAAATATATCTGAAATACATAAAGATATGCTTATTGCTAAAAAGTTGACACATTGAAATTATTTTATTATATATTTGTGCTTAATATGTATGTCGATTTGTATAAGTAGATAAATATAGGTGCAGTGGGACAACGTCTAGCGGTACACACGATTGGTTCGATCCCTACTCGAGGAAATTATTATGTTACTATTGCTCGTTCCTCGCACAATGTCTCGATTTCAGGTGGAAAGTATACAACGGAGTGACAATACTCAATGAATAAAAATTGAGGCCGATTGTGGCGCATTAAGAGCGTCTGACAGTAAACGCGATCGGTTGTGGGTTCAATGCTCACTCGGAGGAGTGATTATATTTAAATTATTTCTTCGCTATGATAAGACAAAGCGCGGCATTACTTTCGCCACTGATCACGCACTATTTCAAATTCAGCAGAAAGCGGAGTACGGAGTCACACTAGATACTTCCTGTCTACCTTGCAAAGCATCCCGCTTTGCAAAGCGTGAAGCTAAAAAAATCATATTAATCTTCTCATAAAAACTTGCTTACTCTAAACAAAAGCACATAAATTGACATACTGTACTAAATACAACATAACACATACGGTGCGAAATTAAAACAAACAGCCGCCCCTTAGCCTATTCTTCCCGGGAAACTACGTTTAAAGCGAAACCAATACAATTTCCCGTCAGCAAGACAGGGACAGACACAGGAAATCTTATAACCATTCGCTTATTCGGCTAACTAACGAAACGAACAAAACTTATTTGAATTTTACAAATCGTGGACGTCATTCGCGTCTCCAAAAATAGTAAATGGAAATGCTTTTTTCCAAATACTAGAAATAATCAAAATATAGAAGTAAAGGTACTTATAGTTTCAATTATTAACAATTTAAATATAAAAATATTACTTACTTTATAATATTCTTGACATTAAATGGGGTTATTTTTTTAAACATTAAATTAATATTTTGTGTCTTTTACTTAAGCATTGGGATACTGAATTTTTATAGCTTTTTCAATAATCAACAAAAAGTACCTAAATAAGTAAACATCATTTACTTTGCCCTTAGGTATATTCATGTTTGTTTTCCCAAAAATAAAGAAATATTTAATTGGAAAGTTATCTGGACGGTGGTCCGAGTTGCTGTCACACTGCAAGGCATGGGCTCGACTAGTTTCTTAAATAAGAAGCCAGGTTACAGAAAGAGCGGCTCCAGCGCAGGATCGGACAAGGAAATGAACGGAAAATTGAAAAAATCAAAAATAAGGTCAGAATTTGTTCTTTTTTTTTATTATATTTTCTTGTTTCTTTATTTTTTAAGGTTTTATAGGTTTTTGTTGATTTATATTTTATTTTTAATCAAAATAATCTAGAAATAGTATTGATTATAATTTTAGGTCTTTAAATTAAATTAAACAAATATTTTTATTACGAATTCATTGTTTAAATAGCAATATGTTGATATGATAAAGTGTTTTAAAGTTGTTTTTAATAATGCAAATAATTTAATAATAATAATAAAGCACTACTTGTACCTAATACAAGAAAATAAAGCCAATTAAATTTTATCCATTTTTTTTAATAAAATACTGTACGGAGAGTTTAAAATAGGCACAGACCATCCTTTCTGTTCAAAATTATAAAAATTGATAAGAGTAAAAAATATTAGTAAATTTTATCATTTATAGCGGCGATCAATATTCAAATTATTTATGCATCTAGTTGAAAAAACCGCGGCGTTAAACTTCGAGACTTAACAAATAGTTTTAATTTTGTATGGAATCTAGATAATGACAGAGAAATAGTCGAGAAATTGATACTAGATTTTTTCTATTTATGTGTAAAACAGTGACACTTTTTTTTAAATATTTTTTTTATATAGAATATATTTTTTCATTATTAATCGACATCAATAAGTTTGTAAACTGAATACTAGCTAGGTAAGGGTAACTTACGAAAGTGTAAAGTGATATCTGTATATGCGTGTCTATGTATGAATAGGGCCCCTAGTTTAATTAGTAACGCCTAAATATATTTCTAATAAAGAGTTTCATGTAATAGAAGTATGTAAGTATGTTTTATCACTATCCATTTTTAATTGTTTTATGATATGTGCTATGTTTCTAAGCCCTTGTTTATCATGACAACGGTTGCCATGACAACCTCGGAATCAATATAATGCACAGTACTAAAATCACTTGCTCCCTATGCCTCGAACGAATAACACGAACATAAAAAATTAATAAACTAATCAAAACCTGCGGCGTCGCTTGCATTTAATCATGGATTTATTAAAATATCGCGAAATTATTTTAAACTTTAATTATTGTTTTATTTAGAAATTGTAAAGTATGGAATAAGTTTTAGTTATGCATAGTCCATTTTATTTGTATAGGCGACCAGTGAAGATGAACGAATATGGGATGAAGAGAGTGCCAGATTATACAGAGATGGCGTATAAGGAGGCTGTGTCGAAGCTAAGATACTTCTTATCTGGGAATAGCGCGCCCAGTGTAAGTATTTGATTTTAGAGATATTTTTAAGTAACAATTTTTATAAACAACAAAATTACTTATAAAATAAATGAAAAATAAAATAAAATGTTATAAACTAATTATAATTTTGAAACATAAAATTGAAAGCTCATACAGTTTACGTTTCTTTTAAGCTAAAGAAAATATAAGTAAAAAAATATTTAATAAGCTCTAAAGAGTTAACATTTTTGATATCGATTTTATTTTGTGTGTGGTTTTATTCGCTATAGATCGATACATTTTGTCTTGAAATATAAAAAGGATTTTGTTCACTTTTCACCTGAAATCCTGACAATCACTTCTTCTTATCAGAGAATTAAAATTGTTAATTATTATTATAAACTATTCCTCCAAGTGGTAAGGGAACCCACAATAAAACGCGTTGATGATCAGATTCTGGCCACGTATTATTTAAAAAAAAACACATACAAGCAATGAAAATACGATAACGATGTGTTTTGACATAGGACTTGAATAAAGTTAAAGGACTTGAATAAACCTTAATGTTGTTATTTTTTACTTTAATATTTAACTTAGAAATTACTTTTTTATAGTTTTTAGTGTTTATTCGGGTGAATAAACAATAGTACAATATATATTACACTAATCAGAATATAATCAGCTGAACATGGTTTTAGGTTAGTATAATTTAATAACAAGCATGACGTTCTAGGATATGTTGCCACAATATCGATGCTATTAAAATTCTCATTAAAAGCGAATCATTCTGTAGAGAGTGAACGGTTATAAGCATTTGTGCGGCAATGAAATAAACATATAATTCTTATTTTTTTTTAGTTTCACGTTTTTATCGCGCATAGCAGAGTAGACAGAAAGTACCTAGTGTTAAGAGTACGTGCTTCGCTTTCCACCGAATTCGAGACATTGAGTGTTAAGTGGTGGATCTTAACACCGCACTTTGTCTTACTAGAGCGAGGAAGTGAAAATAATTTTAAATATAATCACTTCGCACAGTGGGGATCGAACCCACAACCGATCTCGTTTACAGTCAGACTCCGTCTCAGTACGCCATTATATAAATGTATTATTTAAAACATGCATATTTTTATTTAACAGGTTCGCAGTTATGGTGGATCAGCTTCAATTAAGAACCTCGAAGAATCTGATGGGGATCTTGATAAGAAATATTCAACGTCTTTTAACACGCTCTCTGAGTACAAGCCTCGGCCACGACTTACAGCTAAATATGCAACATTGTACGCTGATAGCCTTAACAACTATACACCGTTGCAATCTACTGTTAATGTGAACCCTAATGTAAATGCTGGTATGTATTTGTATGAGAATAGTTGCCTATTCAATTCTCTTTTTTGTTGCTTCACGCTTTTAATACCGAATAGCAGGGTAGACAGAAACAGAATATCTAGTATCAAGACACTCTGTACTCTACTTTCCGCCGATTTCAAGATATAACGTGTTAGCTGGCGGAACTCAACGCAGCTATTTGACTTACCAGTGCGAGGAAATGAAAATAATATGTAATTCTCCCCCGAGTGGGCGATCTTTTTAATTCATTTAAATAAAAATATATATCTACACAATATGTAGCTATTTCAAGCAGGGTATTTACTGATGGTTTTTGAATACGACATAGTAATCTAAATGTATCCATTGCGATAGGATTTTTTTATCGCGAATCGATGGGCCTTTTTTAACGTGAGGAAATCCTGTTACAAATACCTTCCCGATTGGAGAATCGAGACAGTCTATGTTTGACTCCAGTTCGGCGGATGTAGGACTCCTCGTTTAGCTACTAAGTCTACACGGTTCTTCTCGACCATTGGCTATCGCCCCGATTTTTCGGGCGGATAAATGGATTGGCCTAATAATTAATGAATCATATAGGTGTTCTCTATTACTGAAAGCTGTGCCCACTCTGACCTGGGTCTAGGCCCTCCACACAACACCGCCTTCAGATAGTGTTTTCTGGGCTACTTACAGATTTCGTGAAAGGGGTAGTCCCATTTTTTTATTTGGTAGAAGATAGCACCAAAACCGCAATAATATTAGTTTTTTAATCAAGGTATCTAAATATCATTATTTTAAATACGTATCCCTCCTCTCCCATGTACTTATCGATCTACCTCTCTTTTCTCTCGTTTAAAGGGATTGTTTACCATAATCACGAGGTAGGTCGCTCTATATAACAGGTTTATATATAGTTATATTCTATATAATAGATATTCGTTATAATAGGCTTATAGATAGTTATAGTAGTTCATTATCATGGCTCATTTAAAAAAAATGGGTTTTATCACATGTAGGATGGAAGGGGGTCCCTCTCTGGAGGTCGAGGCAAAGCTTACTGTTCTTCAATAGCAATGATATGTAGCGCATCACTCGCCCTTGGAGTGTTGATGATAATCAATTTATCTAACTAAATAAAACTGCTGTCGTAGCTTCGGTCAACTCTAAAGAGATATTTGTATGATGAGCGGTCGACGACCTGAAAAAAAAACCAGCTTCATGCCTTCTTCCAACACGTCAGGTTATATAGAGAGACCCTCAACTTTATTCTCTGCCCGAGATATTCGGGATATTTTCTGAGTGGTGGAATTTTACGTCGTGCTTTATTGTAATTGCTAGAAACTAAAATAATTCAAATATAATAATTTCCCGAACTGAAATCGTATCCATAAACATTGATTTTATAATTAGACATAAAGCTACTGGTGCAACGATGGTGATATTTTTTTTAAACATGGTTTAATGGTTTCAAAACGTTGCAAGCACCACCTGCGGCGTCTGCTGACCTCAGCGGTGGAACTAACCCGGATGTGATCAATTTTATTCAAAAGCAAGAAGAATATATCGAGCAGCTTGAACGTGAAAGCCAGTATTGTCGGGTAAGCTTTATGAAGTAATAAAATATATCTTAAGCTTTCTGATTTTGTATATATATGTTTTGATTAAAATATTATTGTCACATATTTTAACTTAGTTTTATAAGTTATTTATTTAAACAATTAATTACCAACTTGATTACAATGATAATTGATTATGATAATTGAACTTAAGTTGATTTTAATTAATTAATTGAACATTTAAAATGAATTAAAATACTAGAATGAGCAGAAATTTAAAATAAATTTATTTCGAGAAAATTATGTACAGAGACTCATATGTACATTATTATTATATATAGGATGAACTTAATAACCTGCTCGGCAAAGTAAAAGAGGTTATATCTGAAAATGAACACCTCCACGAAGCACAGAAGAACAAGCTTATTTCTCGAATGTTCCACACATACAATGCCGGATCTGAAACCGATGAGCTCGACGATATTGGAGATAGCACTGGATTAGATAGTGATAACAAGGTTCCATACTTTTCAAAATTTATTAGTACTCTTATTATATGAAGGCCATCGTGGTGGGATAGCGTCTGATTGTAAGCGCGATTGGTTGTGGGTTCGTTTTCCACTCAGGAAATTTGTTTTCATTTCTCCATTCTGGTAAGACAAAGTGGAGTATTGAATTTGCCACTCAACACGCATTGTCTGAATTTCAAATGAATACCAGCCGACGGAATTCTGAATACTCTGCTATTCGGGACTAAGTGTGAATCTGCTTTTTGGCTTTTTTTTCTTATTATTATATTTTTTGCAATCAAAAATTAAACAACCAGATACTTGGTCTGTATCCTTTTCTCTTTTTTCTTCTTCTTCTTTCAATCGTTAACTTACATAAAACATTCTTTAAATGAGGGAGCAGTGTAAGTTTTATTAAAATCAGTCCAGTAGTTCAAAGATACAAGTCAATTACTAGTAAGAAAATACAGGTGGGTAGTTGTATAGGTATTATGAATTCAGTTTATATATAAATGCAGCAACATAATTAAGTAAGTTTTTTTATTCTTTTTAATATAGATATCACCGTCAAAAACTCGTAGAACTAAGTCACGTTCTACCAGGCTCGAAGGTCCTAACATCGTTTTTGAGTCACGCATCGCTGAACTGGAGGCTCAGTTGGCCCAGGCTAAGATTGATCTCAAGAAAGTGCAGGTATTCTTTGCAATTGAAACAAAATTGTACATAACGTATTGATTGTAGGTTCGATATCTATAATAGAGAATAGTTATATTTGAATTATGTTCATTTCCCGGCTAAGATAAGAAATAGGAAAAAATAACTTTAGTTAATTTTTAAATTCAAATTTAAAAATTTTAAAATTCACGATTTATTATATTTTTAGGATGAAAATAACGAGAACAAACGCAAACTTGCTAATGGCTTAGTCGATTCTACTTGTCTTGATGGATTTAAGCGTCAAATTGACAATCTACAAAGGTAAGCAAGTTGTAATTTTTATTTTGTTCACATAAAAAAATAGAAAAAATATGTTAAGTCAACCTTTTTAAATATTCCAGAGATAAGTCTACTTTGGAATCGCAAATATCTAAATTGAAGCTGAATATAGAACAAAAGGATGGTGACATCGAAAACCGCTATAAGCGCGGCTCTGATGCTGTGGAACAGCAGTTACGGGAGGAAAGAAATAATTTGGAGCTCGAAATTCGTCGACTGAAGGTAACTATTTCTTACAAATGATTTAAAAAAAGTTTAATATGTGAGAAAAATTAGTTAGATACTGGAGGAAGGTCACGTATAGAACAAGAAGGGCACGTATGAAGAGGTTAATGAATGTGGACAAGGCGAAAGAGATATGCAGGGACTGTAGTGTTTGCCGCTCCGCTCTCTCTTACTACTCCGCTAACAGTGTAACGCCGTAGAACGGAGCGCCCTGAGGTGCCTATCCCTGAGGATACAGCGTGAAGCTAAAAATAACATAAATTAAAATAAAAAAAAAAATATGTATTACTAGCTATCACCCGCCACTTCGTCTGCGCAATAGTGAAGACAAAACATTATGGCATTCAAAGATATTTAATATCTCTATAAATAACAATTTTTTTATTGGCTGGTAGTCTATTTTTACTCTTCTCCTCGTACATAATCTCCTGCCAAAAAAACTGTTTTTGACAAATATTTTCAACTCCTAACTTTCATTTGATTTCATACATTCCCATATGACAGCACAAGCCACAAGTAATTTCACTCATGCACACATGACACCAGGGTCCACATGTCTTTTTCCTCATACACACATGATATGTGATTTCATCCATCCACATATGACATAATGGCTCACATGTGATTTTCTTCATCCACATATGATATCAAGGTTTACATGTAATTTCACTCATCCATACATGACATCGTGGTCCACATGTGATTTCAGCCATTCACATATGACATCATCGTCCACATGTGATTTAACCCATCCACATATGATATCATGGTCCACATGTGATTTTACTCGTCCACATACGATATCACGGTTCATATGTGATTTGACTGGTCCACATACGATGTCATGGTCCACATATGTTTTTACTCACCCGCACATGACGTCATGGTACACATGTGATTTCACCTATCCACATATGACATCATCGTCCACATGTGATTTAACCCATCCACATATGACATCATGGCCCACATGTGATTTTACCCGTCCACATACGATACCACGGTCCACATGTGATTTGACTAGTCCACATACGTTATCATGGTTGATTTTACTTATCCACATATGTCATCATGGTCCACATATGATTTCACTCATCCACGTGTGACATCATGGTCCACATGTGGTTTTGCTCGTCCACATACGATATCATGGTCCACATGTGATTTGACTGGTCCACATTAGACATCATAATCGATATGTGATTTCACTCATCCATACATGACATCATGGTCTACATGTAATTTCATCCATTCATATATGATATCATGGTCAGCTTCTACTTCTCTTCGATAAAAAATTTTACAGTTTGCAAAATAGGGTCCATTCATATTGACGTTCATACTACGTTCTCTACTTCAAGACATGCACGCTAAATGAGTGAGGCGGAACTCAATGGTATGGAATAACTTAATATTTCTTGACCTTCAACATTAATGTAGTGTTATACATGTATTTTTGTACATTGCATATACATTTTTCGCTTGAAAAAATACATTGGGACGTGACTAGGATTCAAACCTACGACGTTTAGATTCAAAGGCGGATCACTTAAGTTTTCACTAAGCTAACATTGTTCTCACAAAATATATATAACCGCATCAATTTGGTTTATTATATTTAATTCCGGCCACAAAATAATACAAACAAAATAATAGTCTCATAAGTATAACAAAAGCTGGTCGTGGCGCAGTGTGACAGCATCTGACTGTAAACGTAAACGCGATCAGTTGTGGGTTCAATCTCCACTCGGGGGAGTGATTATATTTAAATTATTTTCATAGTGAAAATAATTTAAAGAAGAAAATTTAATAAAGACAAAGTGCGGCGTTGAGTTCCACCACTCAACACACAATATCTCGAATTCAGTGAAAAGCGAAGTACGGAGTATCTTGACACTAGGTACTTTCTGTCTACCCTGCTATACGGGATATAAACGTGAAGCTAAAAAAAAGTATAACAAATCCAGCAATAAATAATTTATTGGACCCATTAAAACTACCCTTTATGTAGTAAATGCTAGGCCTCTTAAGTGTTGACTTTTGCAATCCTACCTTAGATAATCTACATCTTAAAAACAACAACCACCCAAAATTTTACACTCCTACAATTTGTGGTAAAGAAACTTCATATAAACTTTCAAACGCAAATACAACTCAAATACTCTTAAAGGTCAAATTTTGCAATTATCTTTATGATTACCTACGTCTTAAAAAGACATAATGTAATAAAGAAGTTTCATACAAACCGTCAACCCCAAAAACAGCTCGTTAGGGGTGGGATTTCGCAAAATGCTGCCTTAGCACCTACGTTATTTTTTCTTTGTTTTAATGACATGACTTGGGTGACCCCAAGTCATGTTAGGTGATGTATTCATGTCTGTTACTATAATAGGATGATCTAACTAAAGAAAGAGGTAAAGTCCGGGAGCTCGCCGGCGAAGGCGCTCGTCGTGCAATACAAGAGCGAAGTGCGGCAGAACAACGGTACAACGCACACTTTGACGAGCTTCAACATGATTTGGCTGCTCAATATGATAACGTGGCTAAACTGCAGGTAAACTTATATAATATGGCTTACAAGATTAAAGGAAAATGTTTTTTTGCAGTAAACTCCATTCTCCACTTTTTGCCCAGTATCAAGAATAAACTATTTATGATTATCTAACACTAGTTTTTATAAATTGAAACATTTTCATATATATAAAAATAAAATTATTATTTTCCAATTAGCTGGAGTTAGAGCGCCAACGTCGTGAAGAGAATGATTTGAAAAGAGAACTCTCCATGAAGAACGCAGCTGTCGAAGAATTAAAAATGGAACTGAAGAATAAATCTGGTGAGTAAAAAACAAATAATAATTTTAAACAACACTGCTTGCTATAAGAGTTAAGTGATCGTCATATAATATTTGTACAGTTTACTTCAATAAAAGAAAAAAGATGCCCTTTTTGCCATTTTTATAGCATAAATACATATTATATTTAGATTTCAGTCTTTCGAAACTTATAATAAAGTCCTGATATTTCCGCTATATGATAGAGCTTAGGTCTCGTTTCTGTAATATATATTTTAATATATTCGCTTATTTTAAATATATTTCAGCATCTCTACAAGCAGATTTAGCTCAAGCTCATGCTGAAAAGGCATCATTGGAAGAAGAGTTGGCAAGCGCAAGACTAGCCATTGAAAGACAACAACGTCAATCAAAACATGAAACTAATCGTTTAAATTCTGAAGTAAGTACTAAAATCCTTACAGATGTCTATTTAATTTTAAATGTAAACGTTTAATATCCTTATTTTAAATATTTACATTTAAAATTAATAGAATTTAAAATTATATTAGAATTTAAAAACTATTTTAATGATCTAGAACAATTTTTAGTAAGTTTCTAATGTTATTTTTAGATTCAGTCTCTACGTCAACGTTTGGATCGAGCCGATGCCGATTTAGTGCATTCTCGTCGAGAAAATTTGCGTCTTTCAGAGCAAATTTCTAATTTGGAGAAAGAGGTATAAAATTTTCCTTACATTTGGATAACTTGTTTATCACATTTTTATAACTGTACATTCTATTAAAATAAAACATACATTGAAAATGTAAACATCTATATTTCTAAGCATAAAAATATTTTCATTAAATTATTAGTCTCACTCGAAAAATTAATTGTAATCAATAAATGATTAAGTTATTATCATTTCGCTACTCTGGTAAAATAAAGGGCGGTGTTGAGTTTTTTCGATACGCAGTGTTACGAGTTCATATCGTGTTCTATAGGAAGACCGTGAGACTAAAGTAATAAATTTATTAAACAACATTGCAAAATATTTAAATAACTCAACTTTGTGTTTCTAGCTAAACATGAAAAACTTGACTCCGATATCACCAGAGAAGAATAAAAAAGAGAAAGAGCTATCCACCATGCTGGAATCCATGGAAAATAAACATGGTAAGTCGAATTTCCTAGAATTATTGACATCCTGCATCAAAACAGTTATTTAAAATTACTTTACAATTACAATTTTAGTAATTCTATATATTGTGTCTATCTGCTCATCCAATGGGTAAACTATTGATGTTTTGAAAGAAACACTGTAATTTCCATTGACCGCTGTACACTTCAAAACATTTATATTTTACCCTTTCATTGTATGCTTGCATGGTTATCTAGTTGTGAAAGGGCTTCTTTCTTAACTTCAATAGTTTATTCATCAGATTGTTTCATATATCTTAAACTAATTGGACTAATTCTAACTAATTTTTGATCAATTCTTAATTCTTGAATAAAAAATATAATATTCGTCTTGTAGCACTTCATGTATCTTAATTAAATGTAAACTTAAATACGTTTTTATGTAACTGAAACAGATTTATTAGTATTAGGTAAAATAAGATTTCAGTGGATAAATTTGGTTCCACAGCTAAAACCGTGGCCGAATTGGAGTCAATGATTCAATCCCAAAACAGTCTGATGGAGAAACTCTCCAGCGAATGTCGTTTGCTCACAAACAAGCTAGACGACGCAAATCGTAGGCACAAGTACGAATTATTTTCAAATATAAACGCATGTTTGAGATAATTTTTATTTTCGTAGCACACATATATTATATGTTCAAAAATTGTCATCATTACCCATTATTGTTTTTCAAAGAGCGCTGTGATCAACGTGAAATTTGAAAAGAAATTGTGAATTACTTTTCCTACGCTGGAAAAGATCAGATTGTACTTAGATCGTAATATAGAATAAACAAAACTAACAGACACAGGGATGTAGTACGAAACAACACTCAAAACTCTTCTCATTAACTTATTGTAAACGTTTTATTTTAAAAATTTATTTCTTATTTTGTGTTGGTCACAAATTAGATAAAAATAGTTGATTTCCTAACGTCGTGCTGTGTTTTTATTGGTGACAGGCAGAATGCAGAACGAACCAATCAGAACACAGCGCGACGTATCAAGATCCCGAGATTCTCCATTATCGAGCCACAGATCCAAACGCCGCGTAAAAGAGTCCGATTCGTCGAATAACTATCCAATTATTGTTGGACCACTAACGACCAATCAGGATCTCATAAACGTTAACGGTGAAAAGATATACAATCTACCACTGATGATTCAACAGCCCTTTTTACGGGAGAAAAAGGAGCCAATCAAGGTTGACATCAGTGTAAAATTAGTACCTAAGCCAAGAAAAAAAGAAAAAAAGAAACGTGAAATACAAGTTGATGAAATTAAATCTCCAAATAGAAATAAGGGTGTTAAAAATAATATTAGTATGGAAGTCACGAATAGCAATATACACGTCGTAAGCGAATCCCTAGAAGTTATCGAAGATAATAATCAAAACGTAGATGCTTATGAAAGAAAAACTAGTGACGATATTGTAGAAACGCAAAATAAAGAATATACATATAATAAGGATGATAATATCACAACAGATATAGATATTGTTGTACCTAACGATGACGAAGCAACAGAAGGAAATGAGACAGGAAATTTGATTGGATCAAATATAGATGATAATATTAATTTAAATATTGACTTAACGAAACCCGAATGTAATGGTGTAAGAGAGTCAGCAGAAATTGAACCAGATCACCCTGTAGATGAAGAGGAAATAAAGAATTAATAAGGGCTTTTTTATTATTTCGTATTAGCTCACAAGTAGCTTAAGAACGCTTTACGTGTTGTGTCGCTTTTCCTTCAATTAATAAATAAGGAATTAGCTTTTATAATGTTCTAAGCACATTTGTGCAATATATATATATATATATATATATATATATATATATATATATATATATATATATATATATATATATATATATATACATGTATTATTGTTATTCTAAACTTCACATTTTTGATACATGTTATGTTGTTTATTAATTATTTTGCGTAAATGGGTAATGATAACAATAAATAAAGTTTAATAAACGTTAAACTTAAATGATCTAAATTTAATTTCATTATAAACTAGACTTTTACTTGATGTAGACGACTGCCATTTAAGTATAAGTTTAAATGAGACAATTATTAAATTCAAAACAAACACATTCTTATTTAGCTAAGAAATAACAAATACTTAAGAAACGTGTTAAAGAATTAATTTAATAAATGAAGGCAGTTGACTATTTTTCACTACACTTTAGTAAAACGCTCGTTCACAAGATCCACTTTCTTTCAGAATGGAAAAAACACAGTTGCTTTGCAGAAACTCTGAACTTATGAGAAAACTCAGAAATTTATGGTCTTCTCATAAGAAATACTGCACTACCACTATAGCACCTTATCGAAGTTACACTCCATTAAGTGGATATCCAAGTAGCTCGTCGTATGATTTAGATCGCACTTACTTGACATCTACTCCTTATACAATTAGAAATAAATTTAAAAGAACCGATGGATTTAGTAACATTAATGACAAAGATGAGATCGGTAATCTGAGCCACGATCTAAGTGACTTGTCCATAGATAAAATTTCTGACACTGATGATGATCATGTCAAGGTAAGAATTAGAAATGTTTAATCAAATCGGCACCAAGTATTTGTGGATGTACTCACGAAGTTGGGTTTATGCTTGCACGTAGTGATTATTATAATGTTGTAATTCTTATATTTTTGAATTGCCTACTTCATTCTATTACATAAAATAGGTTTGTATAATAAAGATAATTAAATATTTCATAAATTGCCGATAAAATGATTTTTTTATTACTTCTTTTGTCTGTTTTCAAACTCTGCATGTTTTGGTGCACTTGAGAGTGTGTGTGTTATCACGTGTGTATTTAACAGGCAAGAACTGGCAACTCTGCAGCGTCAAGTAGAGGGCCTCGGGAGAACGCTCCAATCTACATACTCGCACCCACCTAGTAATTATGAAGGTATAACAAGGTTTTCCTTTAAATATTTAAAATCAATAGTTTTATACAAATTTAGTTAGTTTATAAATTAAATAAATAAAACTAAATGTTAGAGTAAAACTAATGTAAATAAAACTGAATGTTATTTACTTAAAAAGAATGAAATTAAAATGAAAAGATTAATTGAGTAGAATATTCAATTTATTAATTCTATAAAAGCTTCAATTTGTTACGGTAATTGGTAATGGTAAAAATATCACAGTTAATGTGTATATTTTGTACCTCTGTGTATACATGACACTTTATATTTCAGCACCTTCCTCGCACACAACCACAGCAAACCGAGTACCACATACTCCACCCGGCTCCGGACAAGACTATTCCAGAACTGAGTCCACCGGAAACGCCACACTCAGACAAAACGGACACATCCTTAGAGACGACGTTGGAGACCACGAAATTGGAGAAGGTATAGAACATAATATAAATGATCAACAAGATACCAAAAACTATGACTACGAAACAGAAAAACAACATGAAGCGCTTAGTTACGATACAGAGATGACAGAACCACAATCTTACAATGATTCCAATAAAGATCAAGAAAATTTCAATGTAATTCCAGAAAATTTAGGGCAAAATTATGACACAGAGCAAAGTCAAGAACATACTAATTTAAATGAACCACAAGATGTTGTTCAAGAACTAGATAATCAAGAGGCACGTAATGAAAAACAGCACGCGACAGCTAAAAAAATATCAAAACAAAGTTCACGTGAATCTGTAGATAAAGAGCAAATTTTGCAAAAACAGTCATCACAAGAAAAGACATCTCCTCAACATGCACCAAGCGATGATGCTGCAAATAATGAAAGTGAAAATAACTTGCCAAATGAAGAGCTTAAGGAAAATATAGAAATTCACCAAAATGAACAACCTAAAGACCAAGAATATGCAGCAGAAAGCGTAAAACCAGATGAGAACACCGAACAATATCAGCAAAATTACACTGATGAAAACTATCAAAACTATGAACAAAATTACGATCCGAATTACCAACAGCCGGAATATACCGAGCAGTATGAAAATTACGAACAGTACGACCCTAACGCTCAATATAATCAATATGAGAACTATCCCGCAGAAGGGTACGCGGAACAGCCATATGATAACGCACAGTATAATCAAGAATATAGTACAGAATATCCCCAAAGTGCAGAACCAGAAGCAAATAACGAAAAAGTAGCTAGTCAAAGTTAGCACAGATCTTAAAGGAAAAGTTATTTAACAATATGAAATTATTATTTATTGATAATAACATTAAAATAGTTCCATTTATGGTCTGGAAACTTGTTAATTGTAGTTAAATTTAAAGGTTGGTTTCAGTTAAAACTGTTGAATCTACTATATAATATGTTTTGTTTTCTCAAAAGAAATCGTATACATACTCTCGTATCATAGCATCCCTTAATAAATTTATGAAACCTTATGAGTTAACCAAAATTAAAGTCATCCAATTAATGTCAAAACTTTAATACTCAAATTTTTTTAAAGGAAGGAAATTTTAAATTTCTTATATATTATGTCATATACTTTCTATTTTAGATAAATAATTTGACAGATTATTTATTCTTTAAATTTTATTTTGTGCAATATTGACTATATATAACTTATGTTTAATGGCTTGTAGTTAAAATATTAAAAAAAATCAATGACGATCATTTAAGAAGAGAGAAACAGTCGTACTCAGAGATGGTAATTTGCATTTATCTAAAATTAATTATTCCTTTTAGAAAAACTTCAGTACATACATATGTATATCGTGGATATTAAATTTTATTATACACTAATTAATTAATACAACTAGAGACCTATAGCAATTCACCATATGACATGATAATTAATGATATGTTGAACAATAAGTAAATATTAACCAAATTTCTCTTTATTATAGAATTTATAGTAATGTGATGATGTTTTATTTCTAACCCACATTCCTAAATAGCACTCAACTGCATTCAAAAATAACATAATTGAAAGACAAATTATTTCAGGTGGTTGCTAGTTGAGAAGATCGCAATGTATTGAATTTTGTCTGTAACTTGTACATAGCCCTCCGAAATAGAAGGTCTACCATATGTTACAAAAATATCTTTTACTTTCTATAAAAATACGTATTCGACGAATTATTTCATAAATAAGGTGATAGATTTTTCCACAAAGTTAAGTATAAGGTTCCAAAGTTCTGGTACCAAAGTACCCTGATATTTTTGCTGCCTACATGGTCTATAATGGCATCTTCATCTTCAGGAAGTGATAGTTGACTGGTGTTGATTGGTGTAACGCTAGTCCAATGCTTTTTAATTCTAACAAATGTAATTTTATTAAATTTACAATAAACAAACCATTGATGAGTTCTTATAGTATTCTGAGTAAAAAGCTAAAGGAAACTGATACAATTAGGGTAATATTTGACATCAAGTTAAGATTTGATCATCATGTTGATTTTATTGTAACAGAAAGGGACAGTCCAGGGAATTTGAAAAGGCGACAACAATTATTCACCTGTACAATAGTTTCACCTGTAGCAGACTTGAATATTGGTGTCAACTATGGTCCCCTGCGTACAAAATCCAGAGACTTGAAAGTGTACAAAAAAAACTGCAAAATTCTTATTGATGTGAAATTCTTGCACAACATATTTAATGGTAAAACGTGTGTAGTGAAAACGTCTGCGGCAATCATGCAAAGAAGCAGCGACCCGGGCCAATAATTGATAAACAGCCCTGCCTAAAGCAGTTACGGTTACGTATACTGCAGAAACTAATACAGTGTTTCCCAATAGGGATAATAAAATTTTGATAGCTCACAGCCGCCATTTTAGTTGTTTAACATTTGACATTTGTATTGTTTTGTGTTCAGTAAGTTTGCCATTTAATCATGAACAAGTTCACGTTACCTCAACGTTTGGAAATTGTCCAAATTTTCAATCAAAATTCGAGAAGTCTTCATGGTGCACTGTCAGAGCTCGCTATACGTCACATAATCCAAAAACTGGAAAGTGAATATTCTTTGCTGATTGGGCGCTTGAAATGATAGAAACGGACACCGAATTTCATAGGAAAATCATCTTTTCAGATGAGGCTCACTTTTGGCTCAATGGTTATGTCAAACTAACAGAATTGTGGTTCATGAAACACCATTACATCCTCAAAAAATAACTGTTTGGTGTGGATTATAGTACGGTGGAATCATGGACGAAGGCCGTACTGTTACTGTCAATGGCGACCGTTATCGTGACATGTTGAACGATTTTTTTTTTCTGAAGTGTATGAAATCGATGCGGACAACATTTATTTTCAACAAGATGGTGCAACATGCCACATTGCGACCGTCACAATTGATTTATTGCGTGATAAATTTGGTGAGTCGGTTATTTCTCGCAACGGTCCTCACAATTGGCCACCAAGATCTTGCGATTTAACACCCTTAGACAATTTTTTGTGGGGGTATGTTAAATCTCAAGTGTATGCCAATAAACCAGCTACAATTCAAGACCTTGAACGCAACATTCGAGCGACTATAGCGGCCATACCAGCTGAAATGCTGCAAAAAAAAATCATCAAAAATTGGACCGATCGTATTCAGCAGTGCGAAAAAAGTCGTGGCGGTCATTTGAACGATATTTTAAATCATAAATAGCATAAAATTTTCTATCAAATAAAGCCATTCAGCACGAAATTCGAATTTCAATTTCAAAACATATCATTCTTATTGGGAAACCCCATATTAAAAGGGTTTCCTATGTCAAGGCACTTAGCGAGTTCAACAGAGCGTTATACTCATCACAGAAGGCGTAACTGTACGCCAAGAAATGATGGGTGCCCGTCTGGAGTTGTGTGTAGGAAACTACACACTCTTTGGAGCAGGCGTATATGCTGGCTGAACCCCTACGCGTAGTTCTAGATCGAGTGGCAGTAGTTTAGTGCAGACTCCACAAGAATCTTTCTTCAAACTAGTAGGTTTGGAGATTTGATCATCTAAGAAAAGATAAGTGCCGTGATAGCACCGGTGGTTGCTCAGCAGACGCCATCACCGTCTCACAACTAGTCCTTGAGACCAGGGGAATGACGACAACTGCGGTGTGTGTCCGTCAACAATTGCTAGAGAGCATCGTTGTGGCTGTGAGGTACATAGGTGTCGGGCTAGTCCAAGCCAAAGTATGCATAGAGGCGGTCCGGCTGCTACTGTCCACCTGTTATAGGAACAAAGGGCCCATGGATTGGGTTCTCTCCTGAAGCTAAGTGTCATTAGGGTCAGAATGAAGGATCAATGTAGTCATAATGGTCAAACACCAATGACATTTCTTACATACACACATACACATAAATGTTTATTATCCCTCTATTTCAACGTTAGAAAGAGATCCAGGATGAAGTGTAATAAATATAGTGTGTTAGTGTGCATGCTATATTATAGAATTAAGTCTAGTGTAAAGTCACCTTCATAAAAACATCTCATGTATCCATCCAAATATGGTGGACCACCCATTGGCCTAAGCTATCTTTGTATTATGTTAAAATCTTCTATTATTATTAAATATGACTTGAAATTAGAGAGACGTTTCTCAAACCCAGTAATTAACCACATTAGATGGCGACCCTGCCAGTAGTTTCCGTTTTCTGCTTAGTTTTCATTATAAAATAGCAATATTATTTTGGAATTACAATAATTCAAGTATGTGCCAAACATTGCAATCGAAAGAAGATATAATTATTGCACAAAATGCTCCAGTGGAAACCAAGCTTATATTGAATAACTGAAAACGAGCATCGGAACAACAAATATTCTCATGGGAATATTAGTCTTCGTTATATTGTTGGCCACCATCATCGGACTTTACAAGATTTACAAGCGATGCCATAAACGATGGACCCGAGAAGAAGTAAATTCATTTGCGCTAAAACGAGCTGCGAGTCTGTACCGGCGCGGGCGCACTCAAAAATCTACCAATGAAGGTGAATAAAGAAATAAAGAAGAAATAAAGAAGAAGAATAAAGAAAGTGCGTAAGTTTCACTGCACAATTAAAAACGCTAGGCGTGTCACCAAAGTGGTATACCAGACAAAATGAACAATTTTTAAAATCTTAATTATTATTTTAATATGTTAATATAGTATAATAATATAATCCCTCGTTATCATATCAATTAATTTCACTAAAGCAGTGCTCAGACTCACGAATATGATACTCGCCGCCCAAAAAGGAAAGATGTAACATTCCGCACAGATCATGTTACGTGGCGACATTCTTCGATAGATAATACTTCTGTTAAATATCTTTAACAGAAATATAATCTGCTGTCGATAGATTATACTTCTGTTAAAGATATTGTCCGTAATATGAAAGTTCATCTTTTAACGAAAAAATCATTTACGGCTATTCAAGCACGTCTTCAACAGACTACTCAGGGTTGGAGATCGGTAGATGAATATGGAACTGAAATAGAAAAGCTTTTCACAGATTTGACAATATCTCAAGCAGACAGAGACCCTAAAACCATTGAACGAAAAGTTAGCAATTTAACAGTTTTCGGATGGTCTAAAAAATAAACTTAGTACCATAATAGCAGCTAGGAACTACAACTCTCTTAAAGATGCCATCCAAGCGGCGAAGGACGATTAGATTTCTTTGCCCTCTACCTCAACAAATGCCGATATCATGCACTTAAGAAATGCCTCAGTTCGGGGTAAAAGAGGATTTCGAAGTAGGTACAAGAATAATAATTATTCTAATAATAGATATTACGACCAGAGAGGACCCAGCCAACAACGCGTTAACTATAATCATAAATATTTTCCACGCTGTAAGTATACTAGAAATGTACAGCGTTTTCAATATTCAAATCGAGGTAAATTTTCTAGGGGTCTTAATAACAACGGTAACAATCGTAATGCGTTTTCGATGAATGTAAATAGCCCTGATAGTGAAACTAAGACAAAAAAGAACAGGACTAATCAGTCGGATTTAAAGATTATATTTTTACATTGAACAATAAGCATAATATAGTAATTTTTGAATTAAATAAACATAAATATTATTTTTTATTAGATACTGGTGCTTCTTTGTCAATTATAAAAAGTGAAATATTATCGAAAAATACTACAATTTATAGAAGTAATATTGAATTCAATGGAATAGGTGGTTGATTGAAGTCTCATGGTCACGTATATTTAACATTGAACACTAAACATAATGAATCATTTCATCATAAAGTTTATATTTTTAGGAATTTGTCTTTAAAAGTAGATGGAATTATTGGATTAGATTTGTTAACTAATTTTTAATAAAATTGGTTGCGATATATTGTTGAATTCTTGAGTCTTAACTAACAAATGGAAAACAATGCCTAATGCCAATTTATGAAACACCAGATTATACTTCGGATTATTTATTAATTCCTGCGCGAAGTGAGTCGATTCACTATGTAGCTGTAGAATCAGGTTTGAAAGGTGATGTAGTGGTTTGCGCGAGAGAGTTAGGTAAAGAATTGTTTTTAGGAAGTACAATTGTGAAAGTAAAGGATGGTAAGGTACCAATTAAAATTATGAATACTAGTGAGAATGATATAGGTTTACCTAGATTCACGCCTGAGATTCATGCCTTGAATAATTATAATATTTTGATTAGATTCAATAAAAATGAATCAAATGTCAAAAGAGCAGATACTCTGTCTTCTATCTTAAATATAAATCATTTAAATCTCGAAGAAAATAAATCTATTAGTAGTATTTGTAGGAAATATGCAGAGATTTTTCATTTGCCAGGTGACCGACTAACAATGACAGACATTTATAAACAGAAAATTACATTAAAGCCCAATACTTGCTCAGTCTATATAAAACCCTATAGAATGCCCCAATCTTTGAAAGCTGAAGTTCAAAAACAAATTGAAAATATGCTTAAAGACGATATAATAGAAGAATCTAAAAGTGATTGGTCTAGTTCAATATTACTAGTCCCTAAAAAAGTGACAAAACGGGAGAAAAAAAGTGGCGATTGGTTGTAGACTACAGAAAATTAAATGAAAATATTCAAAATGATAGGTTCCCACTTCCAAATGTTACTGAAATTTTAGATTCACTTTCAGGTTATATATATTTTTCCCATTTAGATTTAAATTTTGGATATTATCAAGTTCCCCTTAAGCAAGAAGATCGTAAATACACAGCATTTTGTACTAATTTAGGCCAATACCAAATGAAGCGACTTCCTATGTGTCTCAAAATTTCACCAAGTGCATTTAGTAGTATATATTTAGATGATTTAATTGTTTTTGGTAGAAATTTAGATATCCATAACAGAAATTTAATTGATGTATTTGAGAGACTTAGAAAAGAAATTTTATATCTTGGTCATGTAATTTCTTCAGAATGAATATTGCCCGATCCAGAAAAAAAATCGGTTTTGCAAAATTATCCCATCCCTAAGAACTCTGATGAAGTGCGACGTTTCGTAGCATTTTGTAGTTATTACAGAAAATTTATTCCCTCATTTGCTAATATAACAATTCCTCTCAATAAGCTTACTCGAAAAAATGCAACATTTATTTGGACTAACGAACGTCAAAATTCATTTAATACCCTTAAAGCAGCTATGATATCTCCCCCTATTTTACAATACCCTGATTTTCACCACAAAATGAATTTATTCTCCAAACAGACGATATCGATGAAGCGTGGGAAAATCCCACTTCAGACAGCAATGGGGAGCTCCCCCATCCAGTCCAGGTGTGGGACTTACTCTCCGGGCAGTCTCCTCTTAATTTATAAACTGCTGGCAATACTGGGCCGTCATATGATTTTATCTAAAACATTCCGAAGATGAGCTCAGAGCGGCGCAACGTAGTGCTTGTCAAAGAAGTGGCTATTGTGGTAAATTTGTCCTCTTAAGGGAATATAGCGACTTTAAGCTTTAGAGTCAAGGAGTTGGCAGGCCGGATGCGGGACATTATGACGGCAGAGTGTGATTCCGCGATGCCGAGAACCAGGCTTAATCCAGTCCTTCACCAAGTTTATTGGTGGTCGCCAGAATTTTCTCTTCTGTGATCATTACCCAACGTGTATACATAAGGAGCACAAACATAAGGAGAACAAACAGCCTTGACTCTGCACTCGGATGTCACTTGCAGAGATTTTACAGAGCAAAGAAATGTTTGCTACTTGCTATAAACGCTGTGAAGCTTAAAACCCGTCATGAGCTAATAGTGTATCTGAATAGTAAATCGCTGCATGAAATAATTAGATTCATCGTGGCCCCTGGTTGGCAAAGAGTCTCCCAGCCCCTCTCCAGTATGTTGTTGAAAAGTTGGTTCAAGGACCAGCTGTATGCATTCATTCCAGGATGTCCACTTCCTCTTCGCATGACAGAGAACTGGTAATGCCTCTCATTATTGAGGAGAAAATGAAATAGGCCCTTGAAAGCTACGAATACGACCTCTGAGCCTGATGGCATTCCATACTGATCACCAGTGCCTCACTTCTGGCAGTTCAGCGCAAATGCAGACCCGCTCCGCCGGCCACGGGGCAGGAATTGGCAGTATGCGCATCTCTCCTACTCTAGAGAAGCTACTGTGGGAGGTTCAAAGTGGTGTTCCTGTAAATTATCGAAGCTGAGGGTATTCTAGAAAGAAACCCAGAGCAAGGTCATTTCTCGGGGTAAAAAAAGGAATAGTGTGCTAGATGTGTCTAGTGGATGTCATGACATTTAACGTGTTAAATTTGATGGCAATACAATTCTATGTGAAATTATAATAACTAAATCTAAATTGAAACATATTCACACTTAATTATATTTTTTAATTTTCATTACTTGTATAATTTAGAAAACACAATATTCACCCAAATCGATTAGTCTCAGTAATATAAAACAGTAATTATTAATTGGAACTCTTATCCAACCAAGAACAATTCAGTCAAAATATTTTGGCTCACTAAAGTTTGACCCAAAATGGAGGCTTGGTGTGGATTGTTGCTTTGGACTGTTTTTTTCGTATTTAATGAACTTAATTGTGTTGCAAATGCGGTAAGTTATTTAAAATTAATATATAATTACTTTCTTTATTATCTTTTATTTTTTTAACTTCACGTTTTTATCCCGCATAGCAGGGTAGATACGAAGCACGTAGTGTTAAGACACTCCTTACTCCCGTTTTCCGCCGAACTGTTTAGTGGCAGAACTCAACGCCACGCTTTTGTCTTACCAAAGCGAAGAAATGGAAATA
Source organism: Dryadula phaetusa (assembly GCA_032432895.1). Lineage (NCBI taxonomy): Eukaryota > Metazoa > Arthropoda > Insecta > Lepidoptera > Nymphalidae > Dryadula > Dryadula phaetusa. The sequence continues at coordinate 3,374,609 of JAOYRS010000081.1, forward strand.
TTTCACATATAATCATTCCTCCGAGTGGAAATCGAACCCACAATCGATCGCTTTTACAGACAGGCGCTGTCCCACTGCTTTCATGACCGGCACCAAATATTTATTTGAGTACTTTAATACGTATTAGGTTTGTTTTTAAAAAGCTTTTCTCTTCTATCATCCTGCATATGGCAGGATAAATAAAAAAAACAATATTAACAATTGTAGGAATCCCGTGTTCCATTTTTTCTCAAATTTTAAACTTATTATTATAAAAATATCAAAGATTATTATAATAATTTACTAACTTACTTTCTGCTACTTTCAGCAAAACTCCAAATTTGATAACATTATGGTAAGTATTGTGTGAAAACAATGTATAGAATCTTAACCTTAGAACACATTTACATTTTTTATAATTCAAATTGGAAATTCTTACACATTAATCAATCTGCACCATATTCATAATATACATTTTAATAGAAAAAAAATCCCGTTTAATTTGAATAATTAATTAATTAGTACCCTTATTTATTTTAAATAAATCTTTTATCAGGTTCAGCCATTAGGAAGCAAAATTCCTCCAGTAAGTACTATCTGTTTGTATTTATCTCATTTATCTCAATACTTCAGCAAAATGCAAATTCTGTATAATTGTAAAGCATGGACATTTCAACTAAATTGTTATGGAATTGTTAGTGGGTACGTAACGACGCACTTACGTAAGTATACGGCGCCGTACTTTATTTAAGCGTCATTCATATTCAAATATCATTTCATTTATTTATCTAATTTACAAGAAAATTCTATTTTTTAATTATTAACAGACTTCCCTCTAAACAGAAGTCTAGTACAAGAAATTTATCAATTAATGTATTATTGCAAATTAATTCTTCATATTCTTATATCATCAAAACTATAGCTATAGTTACAAAATAAGAGATTATAAATATTATGTTACACAAATTAATTATTTCTACAGCGAGGTTCAAACGCAGCTGTTGCTTTGTTCCAAGTGGATAAAATAAATAATATAACGACTTCAGCTTCTAATCCAAAAAGTAAATCGAATTTAAAATCTAACCAAAACAATGATGAAGACGATAGTAATGAGAAAACTGTAAACGACGTCGCTAAGTCACGTAAAGAAAAAGACGACGAGAGGCCGAGTGATCAAGATTTATTAGACAACATCGCTGACATTATAAGGAAAAGATCTAAAAGCTCAGTTTCAAAATCAAAGTTGAAGTCAGATAAAAATATTCATAAACATCCGATTATCGATTTTGCTTTTAGCGAGGATCACAGACAAGTGAAAAATGATGAGGTATCGTATATCAATCAATTGTTACTGTGAGATATTAAGGATATAATATTAAAGCTTTAGTACGTATTAAAGCTTTTACATTATTAAGCATTTTTAAAATGGAATTTTAAAATTCATTTCATTTATAACTGATTCATTAATATAAAACCTCAAATTACTTGTTTAAAACTATTATTTTTTATATTTTTTTCAGACAAACTTATATGCAATGAGGGTAATTGTTTCTATTTTTTTTATATTTGTACTGTAAGATTTTTAAGAAAAGATAAATTACTACGTACTTAATACTAAATAAATATTTATATTCATAGTTGCCGGTGAAAACAATAGAGGTAAGGAAACGTAAATAATTATTTTACTGTATTATTTTTTTGTCAAATAAAATAAATCTTGGCAATTAATATTGTAAAAAATTGTTACAGACGCCTCAAGATGGAATTTTGGGGGTAAATAATGAATTTTAATATAAGTTATTTATTTTTGAAATATTTTTTTATAATCTCAATCTCAACTTTTTCAATAATCTATAATTATCTGTTCCTACTGTTTCAGAGAATACACTTTCGATTTGTAAGTTCTACATCTTTTGATATGTAATATTTAATCACAATAGCTAATATCGTACGATACTATCATTATGTAAATAATGATCATTATTTATATTTTTATTACAGGTTCCCATTGTAAAAAATGATAGCATAAGGGATGTCTACAGACCTATACATTAAAAAGAAATAAAAATATCTTAAAATAAATATGCATTTTCATTCAAATATTTTAAAATCAATTTAACGTAATAAAGATTTTATAAAATGAAAAAATTATTTAAACTTATTACACATACAAAATTATATAAAACATACAATTTCCTCTTTTAAATTTATATTTTTCCTTATTTTTACTGTATGGCTAGACGATACGCGAAAATATTTAGCAAATCGATTAGTTTCATTCATTCATTCATTCATTACTCATTTAAACGATTTTATCAAGTTCTAAATTCGTCTCTAAGAAATAATATATTTTATCTGTTAATTATGTTTGACAACAATACTGACTTACTCAAAACTTTAACTTAGGTTATAAAATTAAAGAATAATTTGTATAAACAATATTGGTATTTGTAACTATACGCTATATTTTATAATATTCATCATGGTTTGTGATAAATGTGAAAAGAAATTGGGGCGTGTTATTACTCCCGATCCATGGAAAACTGGTGCACGAAATACAGTAGAATCAGGCGGCAGAAAAGTTGGTGAAAATAAAGCTCTCACAGCAAAAAAGGGTCGATATAACCCGTATACATCAAAATTCTATGAATGCAAGTCAGTTATTCAATAATGTTATTGCTATTATTGTTATTATATTATTTTCTGCAATGCAAATTTAAAATTAAATAAAAGTTTACAATCTGTTTTTTCTTAAACCAATATGAAATGTAAAAATTAATAATAATTCAATGTTTTTAGGATATGCCGCACCAAAGTTCACCAAGTGGGGTCTCACTACTGCCAAGCTTGTGCATATAAAAAGGGAATTTGTGCAATGTGTGGAAAAAAGATTTTGGATACTTCAAATTATAGGCAAAGTTCTACTTAATATAATATAATTAAAAAAAATGTATTTTAATATAAAATTTAAATTAATTTGTACATAGAAATTTATAGTTTAAGCCTATCTGTAAACTTTTTTACTATAATAATAAATTTTATGTAATACACATACCTGTCGTTAAATACTGCCTAAAATTGTTTTAAAAGTATATATATGACATTCTTTTTGTTTTTTTTTGTTACTCAATAAGTAAGTAACAATGCACACGTAAACCTTATTGGTCATGGAAAGCTAGAGGTTTAAGGTTAAGCATTTGGTATATGTATCCTTGTGAGGGAATTAATGATGTGACTGAAATATGGGGAACAAAGAAATTGGCAAGAGTCACAATGTCAAGTAAATATAGTTGCAAATGATAACTGTTATTACAGTAATCTATCCCGCATATCAGAGTAGTCAGATAGAACTTAGTGTTGAAACATTATACTTTTAGCTTTCTGTTCGAGTTCAAGATATTGTATGTTGAAAGGTCTAATGTGTTTTGTCCCACCAAAGTGTTCAAATTAAAATAATTTGAAGCATATAATTACCCAGATGGGGAAAAGCCCCATAACTATAGTGATAACAGTCAGATACTGTCCCATTGAGCTGTGATGAGTTATTGGTGATAACTCGGACTTAATAATCTAAAATGGTATTTATTTCAGAAGTTCACAAGTCATTATCGTTTTCTTGTGATTGTATTTTCAACTTGATGACTTTTTTCTATTATAAATTTGCAATCAGTTAAAGAACTATAAAGCATATATTTCTTTGGCAATTTCATCTTGAAACAGCATCTGATTTATTTAGGATGCAGTGTATTTGTTCTTTTGTAGAATGATACTTCCTAAATTCGAATTAATGCTTAGGGATGATGTTGAAATATTCCTTGTGCGAATTAAGAATGTCCTCTCTCATTATTTTGTAAAAACTAGTGTGAGCCATGTTTCAAAAATCCAATTTCAATTAATTATTTTCACTTTAAATTTTTGGTAAATATGATTATGATAGATTTTGTAGTTTCTTTTATTATTATAGGTATAATTAAATCATATGTACCCTGGAGTTTTTTGGAATTAAATTGTCTAATTTCTTTAGGTTTTTTTTAGTATTGTAAGTTTGAATGGTAGGTACTGAATATACTGGTTTATTATATCATTGATGTCACAATCATGGCTACCATAATTTGCTTTAAACAAATTTTTACTACAATGGTCTTGTTTGCGTTGTTCATTTATTGTAAAACAGTATATTATAGTAAAAATCCATATTTATCAGAACATCACAGAAAAATAATTGTTTTTTTTATATTTATGTTTATTATTTTCTGTTAAGATTAGAAGCTTTTCACAAATAAATTATCTATTAATGTAGATGTTTTATAAATATTTATTATTTTTATTTGTGATTTCTGACAAACATTGTAGTTGCAAAGTGCATACTTTCAATAATACACAGTGTTAATATAAAGAGGTTTATTTATTTATTTGATTTAAAAGCAATTGCGATTATGAATATATAAAATGCGTATGTTGTTTACTTAAGGGGAATTATTGTAAACTTATGAGACAAACCTTAATGAAGTTTACAATAATTCCATAGCAATTCTATGGAATAGAATTCAATAGAAAAGAAAAAAATAGCAAGAATTTCAAAATATAATGTTAATTTTTAGTTTTCAATGGGATATTGCAAACACTTCTTTTTAAATAAAGCCGTAGAATACCCAAAAGAATTAAGAGGTTTGATACAGAATGTTTTCTATATATAGAAAAGAAAAAATATATATATATATATATATATATAAAATTTATTATATATATATATATATATATATATATATATATATATATATATATATATATATATACATAACTCATTTTTATTGTAACTATACAGCTATTGCATTTTAAATATTCAATATATGAATAACAAGAATTTAAAATGCTTTTGAGATGTTAATATTATAATATAAATGAATTATATTATAAATGTTTTGATGTTTGTAAAAAGAACACCCCTGTACAAATAGATTTAGGTAGTAACGTAGTTGACTGTACTTTTATACATTATTTTATTTGTATGTATAATAAAAATAAAAATATCAATAATAACTTTATTATGTTCTTTAGAAATAATCATAAAATACTTTAAGGGACTAACTAAGGGACATTGGCTATACCATCTCAAATTAGACATCTCAAATTTGATTCGCTAAGACTTTTCTATTGGTTAACACACGTATTAGTGAGGTTTCATATTTTAATTATTAATTTCAGAAGTTTAAGATCTGTAAATTGATCTATTTTAACACGGTGTTGGTTTTTTTGTAAATGTTAGTTTTGTATCGTCATATTAGGTTAGATAGTGTTTAATTTTATTTTATTATAATATAAGTGGATAACGATCGCCCGCCGGATCATCATTATCATATGCGGAGGCTACATCTAGAAAATGCAACATCTGAATATTGACGAGGTTGACTCATTTCATATGCAGCCTATCTACCGGCAGGACTATTTCTATAAAGCATCTGTGTCTGGAAGGGTATTCCTCAGGGTTCGATTCTTAGTCCTCTGCTATATAATATTTATATGCATGATCTTGAATTGTCTGTAAACAATTTTTGCAACATTCTCCAGTATGTTGATGACATTGTTCTCAAGTTATAGTTCAAATTCAATAGAGGACATCAATTCGTTTTGAATAATGCTTTGCACTATCTAAACCAATCTGAACACGGCTCTCTGAATACAGACTTTCATTGTCAGTACCTATATGTAAGGCTGTTTTATTCACAAAAAAAAGAGTTATTCCGAATTTTCAAATCTACTTTGGCGATGAAATTATTAATTTTTCTGATAATATTAAATTCTTAGGCAATTGTTCTTGACAAACGACTGAACGGAATGGCACATTCTAAATATCTTAGCAAAAAATGTGAAAAAGCTATTAATGCTCTACGAGCAGTATCTGGTGTATGGTGGGGTGCACATCCCTATACTCAAATACTATTGCACAATTCTTTAGTCCGTAGTCACATTGACTACAGTTTATTTGTTTTAGACCCCTTTAATAAAGTTGCTAATGATAAATTAAATCGAATACAATACAAGTACCTTAGAATAGTTTTAGGTGCAACGTCAGTCTACTCCTACGAACGCACTTCAAGTGGAGTGTGTTGATTCTCCTCTTCCTCTCCGAAGTCAAATCCTGTTCGATTGATTTATAGGTAAATCGTTATAGCTCTCTTCCCAGCCCCTATTGTCTAAACTATACACATCATCCAACCTTTATTGGCTTGTCCAAAGAAGATCCGAGCGACAACACAAATTTTAATTCGTTAATTCAGCGAAATTGGTTTAACCACTTTCTCATCTTTACTAATGCTTCCAAGCTTTCAATAGAAGGCTGTGTTGGTGCGGCTTGCTGGATCCCAAAATTCAAAATTATTTTACAATTTAAATGTCCCCCCCCGAATCATCAGTGTTTACAGTATTGTTTACTAACCAATTTTTGTGTAGATTATGTAAATATGTATTTTGTGTTGTGTTGTTGTAGATGCAAACTTTTTACGGGATCTCTTCTTTATAAATGAAATGTTTAGGAGTATTTCAATTCATGTTCTTACCTTACATCCTCCTTCATGTGTTCTCCTATCAACAAGACATTGGCAAAGTGATTTGTGTTCTACTGACACGCTCGAAACACCATAAGCTAATCTTTTATCTTACCAGAGTGGGAAAGTCAAAATAAATTTTGAATAGATATAATCATTCCTGCGAGGAATCGAACCCACAACCCTTGACCAACTGGCAACCACGATGACTCTCGCGTGCAATTGATTATGACGTATACAACGTGCGATGATGTGATTGATCTTTTAATAATCATAACTAAACGCAAGTAATCAGAAAATAAATTAAAAAAAAATAATTTAAATTACAATTATAGATAAGAGAAACATGTAAGTTGTGTATGTGTTAAGTAGCAATGCTATGTATGTATATATATATGTATATAATGCACCGCAATGTTACCTAGTGTGAGAATCATAGTATTTCTGGTAAGCGTAGACTAGTTTTTTTTTTTAAATCTTGAAGCGTCATTACAGCAGTGACGCTTCAAGGACGATAGGGAACATGTTGCATTCAGCACTTCTAACCTGAACGAAAAAAACAAACAGACGAAATTATTTTCGAATATAATTTAATGTTTGTAACATTATTTGCATGAAAGTCGATACATGACTTTAATATCCTTTGTTGAATTTAATTTAATAAGACTTAAAAAATATATTAAAAATATACAATGTGGATTATTTAAAAAAAGTAAAAATAAATTATTTTATCGTTTTTCATTATAATCAGACAATTTTGGAATAAAAGTATTGCAGATATTAAAACATTATAGATACGAGTATAAATATTTCCCCAAAAGTAACCAAAATAGTATATGCATTTTTTTTGCTACATGAATATATAATATCTATGAAAAGCCTGTCAAAAATTTTATAACTGAAACTTTCATATAGATGCATGTGGATAACTCTCTAGTTAAGCCATCCATAAACTACGTCACACGTCTCTCTTAGAGAGAGATGGAGTCGACGAAGTATGACGTTACTTGAGAATGGAGGTCTCGCAAATGTGCTGACCAACTGTGACAAGGATGGGTCGAGGGGAGCGAGGGGTCAATCATGAATCATGAAATTGACGTAATTTATGGATAACCCCTAGTTATTTTTTTTTAACTTCACACTTTTATCCCGCATAGAAGAGTAGACAGTAAGCACCTAGTGTCAAGACACTGCGTACCTCGCTTTCCACCGAATCCGAGACATTACGTATTGCGTGGAACTCAACGCCGCAGTTTGTCTTACTAGAGAGAGAAAGTGAAAATAATTTTAAATATAATCACTCCTCCGAGTGGGGAACGAATCCACAACCGATCGCATTTACAGTTAAACGCTTGTTACATTGCACCACATTTAACATATAACATTATATATATTTTAACATATAACGATACATAGTGGAAGATATTTGTTTTAAATGAGGGTCAGGTCAACTTTATTCATAGGGCTAGTAGGCTACTCCAAAAACGTGAAAACTTAAAAAAACAATTTTAATTATAAATTTGAATTAAATTTTAGGCTATTTTCGAAAGCGGATTTTGTAACAAAGACGTTGACTCACCCAGTATCAATTATGGAGCTGTTAGAAATTCAATCGACAATTTACTAAATTTAATTGAAACACTGAGAACCGTGAAGACGAGCAATGTTCTTGCAATAAATTATATTTATGGTAAAGATAATTTGAGGACGAAAGATGTAGAAGAATTTGAAGTAGATTTCGATCATGAGTTGAAGCAATATAAATTAGAAAACTTGGCCCGTGAATTGCAGCAGTTGAAAGAAGCCGTCGCCATCCTTGCTGTTGATGTAAGTTTTATTAAAAGTAAAGCAGCTTCACGCCTTATCCAGAAGAGGGGATCAGAGGGTTCAGGAGGGGCATCGTGAGATTTTAGTGAGTAAACGGACAAACTACATCTGGCAGTCCCGAGTTCCCAATCTGGAAGGTATTCGTAGTAGAGTTTCCGCAAGTTAAAAAAAGCAAAAAGAGAGCTCAGTGTTGAGACATTCCGTTTTCCATTTTCATATTGAGTGGCGGGAAGATGAAAATATGATTAATAAAATCACATACTCGAGTGGGTGTCGAACCTATAACCAACAGCATTTACAATCAGACAATATATATATATATATATATATATATATATATATATATATATATATATATATATATATATATATATATATATATATATATATATATATATATATATATATCATATATTTGTCTATCATTTTACATTATAATATTATTTTTAATAGTAGTTGTTTTTTAAAACTTACACATACATAAGTAAATATTATCAGCTAGGTTCTGAAAATCGAGTTACTCAGTTGTTTATTATATTTTAATATTTAAACAGCCACAACAATTATTGGGAACTCAAAAAACAGAAAAAATTAAAAAAATATTAAGAGGTATTTCCGATTCTGACGACAAAGTCGATGAAAGAGGAAATGAATCGGATAGCCGTAGGAATGAAGAGAAAGGCAATATGAAGTTCTTCGGTTGTAAATATGGAAAGTCTCAGTGTATCAAGGCTTGTAAAGAAGCGTATAGAGAGGCTTGCGATTTAGAATACTGTAAAAGCAAGGTTAGAAGGCGTCTGAGGAGATATTGCAAGAGATTCTGTAGAACGTGGTTTTATTAAAAATAGTTACATAACAATAATATACAAATTGTTTGTTTAATTTATTATTCTACATAGAATATAATTTAGATATAGAATATATTTCTGAGTAGAATTTAGGTACTATTCTTTTCCATAATCCTATTTTTGAAATTTGAATCGGAGCCCAGACTACGTGTTAAGTATTATATTACACGAATTTCAATGGCTTACATACGAATATATTACATATAATATATTTAAATTCTATTAGTATATTAAATGCGTGAAGCAAAATCTTTTTGCCCCTTTTTAAGAAAGTTATACGAACCGAGAAACATGTTTTTTTTTCTGTCTTTGAGTTACATGCTGTTGACCTTAGTGGTCTTTACAGCGACACCGGGAGTTATAGTTTATATAGAACAGGAGAGCATGAATATATTTTTTTTAAAAATAATGCATAAAATATTTTAAAATAATGAAATAAATGTAACACATTACCATGTGTTTGACATACACTTTTATTATATAAATGTGGTAAAATCATTCAACATATATTAAACACGAAGATACATAACCTATCTTTAGAATTTTAATTCAAAACCATTTTTTTTTATCTTAATAATGGGGATTACCCTACACCCCTATGATGACGTAGAAGTTATTTTTAATCTTTTACAATATGAATATCAAATGATTTAATATATATACATACATATATGGCAAGTTAAATAAAAGTTTGTAGTAATAAAAAATATTGTAAGTTTTAAAATATTATAAGTGTAAATCTATTTTAAATATATATGTATTGTTTAACAATTTATTGTCGATTATAAACGTCTTCTCTACATTAATTTCTATATTGTTATATTAAAAAAAGTGGTTTTACAATTTAACCCGTATAGCAGGGTAGTCAGAGACCACCCAGTGACAAGACACCCCGTTGACTGCACCCGAAATCAAAACATTGCGTATTGAGTAGCGAACTTGACGCCGCGTTTTTTACCAGAGCGGATAATTGGAAATAAATTATACTTATAAGTATTTCTCCGAGTTGAAATCGAACCCACGACCAATCGCATTTACAGTTAGACGCTGTCTGTCTGCGCCACGATGGTCATACAATTACGTACATTAGCTATAATCCACAATAGGAGTCACGTATGCGTCAGTGGACGTAATTCATGCAGCAAAAGTTAATTCAGTGAATTTTATTCTCATAATAAATCAATATTAAAGTACTAGCAAGTAGGTACCTAACAAGTAGTCATATTTCGATATGAATATAAACAACAGTTATATTTTTATGGTAAGAAATAAATTTTAAGCACACAAGAAATACTAATATTTATGATTTTTCTATATTTATCGTTTAAATTATATATATATGGCTATTGCACTACCGATAGATGGACAGACAATATACAACCAAATCTACTGTGTGTAAGAACTTGACTTGGCTTGAACAAATAACAGTGGATCTCGGGGAGATTCAACTGTTAACTTATTCAAACTGAAATTTGGCATAAAAAATAAAAATAAGACTTCTTTATATTTTTTTTTCAGATAGTATTTACAGGCTGCACATTGTTAGCCAAATCTCATAATTACGGTGATTTGAATTCAGTACAAAACAGCGTTACCTCTGTAAGGCATTATTTTGCAAATCTACTGAAGTCACTAGTGGATCTAAACGAACAGAGAATTAAAACTTTAAATCAACTATACATGTTGAACAGAATCGATTTTGGCAAAATTCTAAGAACTGATAAAAATATCGATTATGATGAAATTATTAAGAGTATTGCAACAATAATGGCATTGCTTTCGAAAAATGTAAGTGTATATTTGTTAATTTACTAGCATTAATTAATGTGCCTCATCAAAAAGGAATAGATTAAAACCCCTTGCCGTGCTCGGGATCTTTATGGTCCTCGCGACGCAGTGGGACAGGGGCTCACTGTACACGCGATAGGTCGTATGTTGGATTCCCGCTCGAGAAATCTAAGGCAAAACAATATCCGGAGTTAGGTTCACCACTCAACAGGCAATGTCTCGATTTCAAGTGGAAAGGAGTCAACGGAGTATCTTGACACTAGGTTGTCTCTGACTGCCCCTATTTTTTATAAAATGTTGTATTTTTATGTATACAAAAAGTTGCGAGACAGTTTTAAATAGGCATAAGGTTATTAACATAGACGTTATAGTAGATAGATAGTTACAAATCCTTTATTGTACACAAAAGAAATACAAAAAGCAAAAAATATATATAAATTAGTACATAGTCTGCAAAGGTGGTCTTATTGCTGGTATTAACCTCTGCTAGACAACCTTTGGCGAAATTAGCTTGATCTTAATAGATAGGAATAAGTGCAAATAAAGAAAATTAAAGGATTAAAAGCAAAATATTAATAATTTTTCTGTGCCACTGAATACACTACACTAGATGTTGTGTATAAAAACACACAAAGTAGAAATAAATATAGTATTTATATGCTATATATATAATCATTTAAATATATTATATTATATAATTTCTTTATATTTCTGACTTATTAACCTTAATAAATATAGATAAAAAAATCATTTATTATTAATTATTTCAATTTTCAGGACGAAATCGAATATTTAAATGATGACCGAGGCAAAGCTGAACAAAACAACATCAAGGTTGCTAGAGTAGGCTCTGACAATTATTACGACAGTGATGATGAATTTTATGACGAAAGTGTATCGGAGTTCGGTTATAAAAGTTGCGGGAAGCCGCTATTGCGATGCGTTTGGTCTTGTTTTGACGCCTTAGAAAGGGCTTGCCGCTATGAAGAATGTAGCATTGACTTCGAATTGCAGATGGTGACTTCGTGCAAATCAGCCTGTCTTAGTAGATTTTATTATAATATTGACTAATTTTGTTGTTTTATTACAAGTTTTTTATTTATTTGCCGTGTTAGTTTGTGAGTGTAGTGTGAAATCTCGATTTGAATTGAATTACTTTCTGGTCTTCGATTGAGCTGAAATTTGGTTTACGATTTCAGTGCTGACGACGGTAAAATTACATATTCAATAGTGTTGGTAATCTAAAATGGCCGCCGCAACAAAATGGCGGATTAAAGTTCTTTGCACAACACATCTAATTTGCATATCAAATGATAGGGCCTCATTTGTAAGATATATTGTATTATGGAAAAAGCTTGATGTTAAAAAGTTGTTTTTTTTTTATTAATATTTATTTTACTATTATTATGAAAAGAATAAATTTATGCGTTCTATATCCCGATACTAAGTTGTCTTAGAATATCTTTTGTTGACTGTTATTTTATAGACTGCTATTTTATAGATTGTTATTGTATAACGTCGAAATTCTTATTCATTTGTTAACTTGTTTTTGTTGTTAGCATCTTTGCAAGGATTTCAAGATTTCTAAGAATAATTGTAATCGAGGCCGGTCGTGGGGCAATAGGACAGCATCTGACTGTAAACGCGATCGATTGTGGGCCCCACTCGGTCTAGTAAAACAGAATGCAGCGTTGAATTCCGCCACTCAACTCGCAATGTCTCGAATTCGGTAGAAAGCGAAATACAGAGAGTCTTGACACACTTCTTGTTTCTTCCCCCTGCTATGTGGGATAAAAGCACGAAGTTAAAAAAATAAAAAAAAGAGTAATCGTTAGGCATAACGAAATTATGTTTAATATATATTGTAATATTATTAATAATATGTTAATAAGTACATACTCATAATTAGATAAATATTTTAGTAAATATATGAAAAAGACGGTTACCAAGAGACATAGACCTAGGGTTGCCATTATCTGATATAACAAAAAGCCAGACTTCGCTGTATAAGACCGGCCATGTGCCTGAAAAGCTGGACGTACGTAAAATTAAAACAATAATAAATCAGTTACAAGTTACAATTGTTTATTGATGACGTAACAGTTTCAGAAAAACAATAAAGTTTAATTAATTAGTTTAATTAATTATTATAAAAATCAAATCAAATTCTAAAATATGTTTGCAATTTATTTTGTTTATTAGAAATTTCATTCAATATTGGCACAATAACTTGGAATCGGAGATTATTATTATTCATAGTTTAGAATAAAAATGATCATTAACAGACAGACGCAGGCAGTTCATTCGTTCGTTTAAGTAGTATTTGGCAATTTTGTACATAATATTTATTTTATTTAAAGTCTTAAACACCATCTCGACGGGCCTCCGATAATAATAATTATTATTTATTACCAGAATAAAAATTCTAATATACATAATTAATTAATAAAATATAGAAGTAATAAATTAATGTCAACATGATAGAAAATTTATTCCAGTCTGTAATTTATATTGTCCTTTACTTCATTGACTGAAATATCTGTAGGTAGACGTTTAAAAAGCCAAGTAATGAATTAATAAAAAGTACGATCCCTGTATACCTCTTTCGCCTCGTCCACAGTCATTAAGCCCTTCATACATACCTTTCGGCGGGATCTCATGCTTCTTACGTAAACTTCCTCCAGTATCATGGATACTGTATTTTCAAAGGTCAACCGAGGTCTCCCTCCGACCTTTCGTACCACTCACCTTTGCTTCATAAATCTTTCTTACCATTCTTTCATCACTCATCCTCTCGACGCGCCCAAACCACCTGAGCACGTTCTTCTTTATTCTCATATTCATTCTGCAAATTCACCTTCACCTTCTCTTCACCTCATATACGATCAGCTAGACTGATTCCGCATATCCGACAAGAGAGCATTCATCTTTCTTTCATTCTTCTTTTGGTACATTCTTTTCAAACCCTTCACATTCCCCACCCATCTTTCCGAATGGTGACCAATGCCTGTAACTCGCATTCAGTTGATGCAATTAGCACTGTGTCATCTGCGTACAACAGGCGATAAACTGTCAAATCACCTACTTTCACCCCTATGTCAATTTGCTTCACACCTTATTAACTTTCCAATTAAAGTATACATTACTATATATGTATTTCTGATTTTCGCGATTTTTACATATTTTTAATGACTTGTAACTACGTACTACTGTAAAGTGTTCGAAACGTAAGGTTTCAAAAAATGTATTTTCGAGTACCAAAATATACACGATTAATCCGTTTAAAACAGTTTCGTTTAAAGTATGCTAAATAAATAAATTCTAATAACTATTTTTTTAATTAATTTTCAATTCACTTAAAAATAAAAGCAATAAAAAATGTAAGTTATTAAGTCTTATAAATTATGACCGTGCAATATTCATCTACGTTAGGAAGAGAAAATTTGAGAGCGTTCCAAATAAATAACAAAATGATAAACCTAACTTATACAAGTTTAATATACATTACAGTAAGTAAAACATTGACTTCTTATAGAATTTATACTGAAACAATTTTTTATAATATGACTGCTATGGACGTGTCGGATTGGAAACGAGGATAGTGCATTCTATTCCCATTCGGGGGTTCGAAAATCATACTAAATTTTAATATTAGAAATCATGAAACAACATTTTAATCAGAAAAGTGCTACATAATATAATATACTACCGTTTAATAAAAACATTCAATTTGAGCCCAATCGTAGCGCAGTGGGTTAAGGCCTGACTGTAAGCTCCGTTAGTTGTAAGTTCGATTCTTACTTTGAGAAATGATTATATTTAAAACTTATTTTCATTTCTCCGTGTCTCTGGTAAGACAGAAGGCAGCGTTGGGTTCGCCACTCGTCACGGAAAGCAGGCAACGGAGTGTTTTGACACTGGGTTGACTCCGACTGGTATGCGGGATAAAACGTGAAGTTCATTTTTTTAAAGTAAATATAATTGATTATTTCATTTTGCAGCTTATATCTCTATATCTAAACCAAAGTGCAACTGAAAATCTAAAGTTAGCTAGATACCTTCAAAAACAAAAGTATTTGCATAAAATTGAACCCGATGTATATGTTTTAAAAAAAATTCATCGAGACGTCGACTTAAACCAATTTCTTCGTGACATACAACAAGTTGATGAAATCCAAAAAAAATCAGATTTACGGGCAAAAAAGAATAGTTCCGAGTCAGAACCTGACGTTTCAATGGTTAAAGGTAATTTATTTCATATAAACACAAGCGAAATTATGGATCCAGAATATAATATGTTGAAATTTACAACAACACGTAAGACTGTGAGAAATAAGGAGGAATTAAAATGTATAACAGCGTGCAAAGATGTGTTCGGGAGTGTTTGTAATACACGCAGTTGTAACAACATGAAGAGTAAATTGAGAAATGAATGCACTAGATCCTGTAAACGTAAATTCCGATATAATTAAATGAAATACGGAAAATAGTTAATTTAAACGATTAAATTACATGAAAACTGTTTAAATGCAACTATTTTAAATGGATTAATCGCGTATACCAAAATATACGCCATTAATCCGTTTAAAATACTTTCATTTAAAATGTGTAAAAATCGCGAAAATAAAAGATCTTATTACATTAAAACAGACTTTTAGAGCAAATTTGTAATTGAGCCTATTTTGACCACGGACGGGCTCTAAAGCGTTCGAAACGTTTGATTCTCAATAACGTGTTTTCGAATATCAAAATGTACCCGATAAATCATTTTAAAATAATTACTAATTTAATTTAATAGTGTGAATATCGCAAAATCAAAAATGTTGATTAAAGGAAAATATGTTTTATTTTTAGCATTAATTTAATAAATTAAATGCTAAACGTAAAGTATGGGGTTTCCCAATAAGAACAGTATGTTTTGAAATTGAAATAAAACATGTAATATATGTCTGAATTTCATGCTCAATGGCTTTATTTGATAGGAAATTTTATGCTATTTATGATTTAAACAAAATATCATTCAAATGACCGCCACGACTTTTTTTGCACTGGTGAATACGATCGGTCCAATTTTCTATGACTCGGTGCAGCATTTCGGCTGGTATGGCCGCTATAGTCGCTCGAATGTTGCATTCAAGGGCTTGAATCATAGCTGCTTTATTGGCATACACTTTAGATTTAACATACTTCCACAAAAAATAGTCCAAGGGTATTAAATCCGTTGCCGTTGCGAGAAATAACCGACTCACCAACCGACTTATCACGCAATAAATCCATTGTGACGGTCGCAGTGTGCCATGTTGCACCATCTTGTTGAAAATAAATGTCGTCCGCATTGATTTCATACACTTCAGGAAAAAAACATCGTTCAACATGTCACGATAACGGTCGCCATTGACAGTAACAGTACGGCCTTCGTCGTTTTTGAAAAAGTACGGGCCAATGATTCCACCGTACCATAGTCCGCACCAAAAAGTCAATTTTTCAGGATATAATGGTGTTTCATGAACTACTCTTGGATTTGACTCACTCCAGTAACGACAATTCTGTTTGTTCACATAACCATTAAGCCAAAAGTGAGCCCCATCTGAAAAGATTTTCCTATGAAATTCGGTGTCCGTGAGCTATCAAAATCCTATCATCCCTATTGGGAAACACTGTATTTATATAATCCCAAGTTGCGTGTTAAAATTTAACACGCACTTATTATTAAAACATGTTTTGTCTATTATATTTGATAGACAATTTTAAATATTTAAAAACATTAGAGAAAGGATTTTCTAATCTTTGTCTAATTGTTCTTCAACTGCTTTACCCGTAGCGGTGAGGTCAAACCAGAACGTCAATCTCTACCGTTCATGCACATTTTATCCACAGTCATTATCGACATCGCCTATGCTATCCGGGAGGTCCTTGTGGTTTTACGAGACCTTTGGTTATTTCAAACACAGCCGGTATACATAAATATACAGTAATACTGTGTTTTCGAAGTTCTACCGAGGTCTTTATTTGTTTAATATATCTTTAGAATAGTAAATTTGTTTATCTTATCCTCTCGACATGCCCAAACCACCTACACGTTCATCTTCATTTCTACTATGACATTTTTACACCTGCCATTTTGTTTATCTTCATGTTCGAATTGGATAAGCAAGTTTACTCTGCATATTCTACAAAGAGGTCGACTTTACAGCATCTGTCTTTCTTTAATTTTTCTTTTTGCAGACCTTCATAATTTAGGGAGATATAAAATAGGAATGTAATGTGAATCATGATTTTTGAAAGTTTTGTTTGTGTGTTTGGCCGTTTGTACAGACACATCTTCGTAGTTACTTGGGAGAATTGAATAGAATTTTATTTGTTGTATAGCTTCTAACCCTAGACAGGACTTATGCTATAATTAATTTCGAAGAGTACAAAAACTAATGTAAAATCTTAAAAAAGCAGCTAAACTCTGAGAAATAACGATAAGTTACACTAGCAAAATCTTTTTAGCACAACGAGCACGTAAGGTATAAGTGCTCCACGAACGGATGATATTGTGGGACTCATCAGTGAACGCAATACTACCCCCTAAAACCTAGCGGAAACTCTCTCCACCTAAAGACGTCTTAGTGTACGGCCCGCCTATTACAGACAAACAAACAAACCATAATAATCTACACGTACAAGTTATTCTATATGATAAGCACTTTCAATAAACATATAAAATTTAAACATCTGGACTATGATACCATAGTTTCATAGTAAAGATAGTTCAGTCTAGGTATAAAAAATAAAATAAATTGTTCCTTAGTAATACCATTCAGTGTAAAAAGCATTTTTTTTAACATATAAAAATATAAAAAAATAATACGTTGAACATATGTTGAAGAGCTATAATGGTTGTACAATTATAGCTCTTTTAAACTATAAGAAACAAATATTTTAATCGTTTTAGAAAGTAAAGGTAAGGTTGATAAAGAAATGTACTGATAATGATTTCTAACAAATAAGCTTTGGAGAAAGGATTTTAGTCTTAAAAGATAAGGGTTGGCATAGAAATAATAATAGTTTTTTTTTAATTAAATAATCCACTGTTTCTATGCTTACCTAACTAATATCACATAAATTGATAAGGCAATCAATAATCAATACTGTAATGTAATAAAACAGTTAAAAAGTATGTATTATAGAAATATTTACAAAACATTAGTTAGGAGTGTCTTAACATTTCTAAATGTATTTTCTATCTACCCTGCAATGTGGGACAAAAGCGTGAAGCTATAGTGTCCGATAGTTATAACCGCAATGACTAAGAATTCAATGCCCACTTTGGGGAATTCTTCCACTACTTTGTGTGAATGAAACTAAAATGCTCTAATGATGTTTTGCCACTGGTTACGTTTGTTACGTTGACTGCACCATCCATTTCTTATCATTGCCTTTATCGGAAGGATATTTTTTATATAGAAATTATTTTAAATTATTGGCACTCGTACGAAATATCTGTAATTTAGGCAGAAACTGAAAGACAACGTATTTTAGTTATGTTCTTTTTGTCTATCTCGTTTTGAATTAAATAAATGAATGTGAAAGTTCATAAAACTTCAAGGGGTTAGGGGGGTTCAAAATAGGAGTTTAGATTAAGTAGTATTTTTATCGATGTTTAATTACTCAACTATGGGATCAACTGCAGTGCCGCAAATATATGAATAACAATTATATTTAGGATGTAATGGTTTTTGTCCCAATCTTTGATAAAAACTGTTGATAAATGAAATTATCGTGGCAAAGATGATAAAGTCTACGCGAACGAAGCTGCGGGCAGCAAATTGTTTGTAATATATTTTGGGAATTCAGCTAGCTTGAACGAACACGCCAAGAAATTTCAATTTATGTATTGAATTAATCACAATTTCTTGAATCAATTATTGTTTAAGCTAAACTGAAATTCAGTTTAATACGAATTTTTAAATTGAAATCAACATTGCTTAAAATACATAAAATACAGAAATGTTACAGAGAATATATTTTGCTTATGTTTTTAGTTATTGTATTGTAAGTGTGATTTTTTTAAGATTGCAGTTTTAATTCAATAGTGTAGTATTTATTCCAAAATACCACAATTGTAAAGTAAACAAGTACTTCGAATTTTAAAGTAATTAAACAGAATATGTTTAGAATTAATTTAAATTTTGCTGATGTTTTTAGTCACTGTGCAGTTTTAAATCAATCGCCAGGTTTCTTAAAAATTCCATTATTTTGGAAGAAGTAAACAAGTTCTTTAAATTAGCAGTTTAGTTTACAGGAATTTTAGAATTAATTTGTACGCGTATAAAAATATCTAATGTAATATGTAAATTTTATAAAGTTATTTTAAAAGCCGCTTTAGTAGGATCTCGAACAGTCAAGACGTGAGTCGAGGAACTGCGTCGAGATCCTTTCTCTGCTATGAGCCCGCATAGTGAATCTGTGGAATGTTAAAAAATTATATTCATGTAAGAAAATTTTAATTAATAATATGAAGTATGAATCTTTTTTTCAGATTCTGGCAACAGCAGATGTTTATACCATAAGAGATATTTCAAGTGCATCCAATGATTTTGAAGAAAGCGGTCTATTGTCAAGAATGTTTCCAGTAAGTTTACTTATATTACCAAGTTGATACACATTCCATTCGATAGAATTATAAAAATAGGTAGCAAGACAAACATATAAAAAATAAATTTATTTAACGAAAACACATTTAACGTAACGTAATGTATCCTATTAGTTGTAAGAATTTTTATTTAGCTTAGCTTTTATCACAACATACAGGATGTACTTAGTGTCAAAGCACTCCGTACTCCGCTCTCCAATATTGAAGGTTTAGGTGGCGTAGTTCAACGCCGCCCTTGACCTTACCAAAGCGAGGAAATGATAATAATTAAAATATAACAAATTATGGATCACACTTAAAATTCTTATTTTATAACTTGCCTATATGTTACAGAATAAATATTTCAGAGTCAAAATGACCATCCCAGCTGACAACGATTACAACAATACTGTCACACGAGATCGGGACAGTATATCGATTGGCGATCTCAATTTAAATAGACAGCAAAAGAAAATGTTGAGAAAGAGTTGGAAGAGTTCGTGTGACAGAAAAGCATCGCGTGCCTGCGTTAGAGTCTGCGTAGCTACAATTAAAACTGTGTGTAAGGAATACAAATGTTCGAGGTCAATGAGGAGAAGCTTCCTAAGGGAATGCAGAAGCAGTTGTAAAAGTAAATTCTCACCGCGAAAATACAGTGATGATGAATGATTTCGTGTAGTGCTACAGATTATATAATAGTTGTTTTCTTTTATTTTTAGACTTTAGTGTATTTTTGTAGACTTAAGTGCTACAAATTATATAAGAAAACAACTTGTTTTCTTTTATTTAAAATTATTTGTTGAATGTCATTAAATTCGATGTTTTCTCAAAATTATTATTTTTTTGATTAATATATATAAAATATGCTTAATATAAAATTTGCTTGAAAACAAGGGTTTTTAAGCAAATTTTATATATTCTAGCACTATCGAAATAATTTTATATTTCATAGAAAAACAAAAAATATTTGTTACATTCTTACAGAGTTTAGCAGCTACATATTGAAAGTTTCTTTTTAGCTTCACGCTATTGTCCCGCGTAGCAGGGTAAACAGGAAGAGCCTACAGTCAAGAGTTACTACATAAATAATATAAATGAGGCGAAACTCGATGTAAATAATATAAATAGGTATTCCCCCAAGTGAGAATCGAACCCACAACGTTCGCGTTTATAGACAGACGCTTTTCCACTGCACCAAGACAAACCTCAAGTTCAAACATACAAAATATTTATACTATTATGAAACAGACAACACATTGGAAAAAATTAGAGGGTATTTTAAAAACCATGTAACATTAAAATTTGTCTTTATTATAATATAATATAATACATTAATAAAATACAATTTGTATAATTGTGATAACTTGTTAATGCGATATACTTAACATTTCATACAACAAACAAACACACGCAAACATTACGTACGGTACAATAAATTGTAATTATTTTATATATAAACCACGAACAGACGACCTTCATATACTTAACTTTTAAAAATATTCAAAATGAAAAGAAACAATATCTATAAGTAATCTCTTACTTTTATTACTTAAAACAAATTAAGTACAGATGTAAAAAAATGATATTTAGGCTTTACAGATTAAATATCATAGACATAAAATGTTCTTTTTTAAAAAAAGAAAAACTGTCAAAGGCATATTTAATAAGTACTTGATTTTGTATAAAACAAATCTTGGAAGACATTTATTAAGAAATCGATAAAAAATAATAAATATACATTTTTATTTTATTCTAATTATATATATGGTAATACTTTTCGGACGGAAAAGTTAAAGAAATAAAACATTGATTACTTATTTTTAAAAACTAATAATTATATAATAATTCATACATTTTATATTTATAAATGGAAACTTTTTAAATAATTTTACATCTTTTTTTTCTTCATCCTTTTTAATTTTTTAAAATTCATTTTGTATGCATATTTCGAATTGTGACGTTTTCTAAACCTAATTACACTCTCACAACCTAAAGCATGGTTCTTTTAAAAAAATAAGTTTATAAGGCACTTTTACCGACATAAGTAAATAATTTATGGGTACTTATGTCTTTAAATAAAAATCTCATAGTAAAACTAAATTTGAAATATACTTACATTATTTTAGAAAGATATTCGATTCATAAAAGTCGATTTAAGAAAACAAGAATTGTATTTTAAAAAAGATGAAACTTAGAATCGATATAATTTGGTTGAAGTTCATAAAATTTTGTAAATAACTATACGGATGTATAGTAATTTTTCAGATCCTTAAAAGCATTTTATCGAATATCTTCCTACAATAACTAATTACTTATAAGTCATCCAAATTACAACAAACTAAACCTATAATCGACCTCCACTCGGACTTCTCGAGCTGCTTTTTATTGATGTAATCGATATATTACCAGCACTACCACTAAACTCGGATCGGGGCAACGAGAAATTTTTCTCCGACAAATTTTCCTGACTTAACGATTTTTGTGTAGCAAAAACCGGTATCTTAGACGAAACTAGACCCGAAAACGGTTTTTTATCAGACGCCGCTTTAACTGGAATGTTACTTGGTTTTGCGGATATAATCGGTTTTTGAATCGGTTCACTCGATTTGTGCAATTGATCTAATTGTGAAAGTCGTCTGTTCTCTAAGTCCGTGCTTGTTACAATCGTCCCTTTTGGGGATTCGTAAGTGGCCGTACGGAATTTTATGTGACTGTTTCTCGGCAAATCGAAGTCGGAATGTCGTTTCTTTGGTTCACTTGTTCGTTTTTTGTTATCGTTTTGGTGTTTCGCGGAGTGATATCTCTCATTCGATATAAAATCGTTTAGTAAATCGATATCCAATTCGTATGACAACTCTGGTTCCTCGAATTTTTGTAGATTTGGTGGTGCTCGCTGTCTGTTTGATATTTTATCTTTGTTGTATTCGGTTTTTTGGACCATTTTATCGGGTTTTGAAGAGACTTGGATTTCGGTTATATGATCATTTTGGAATTTAGAATCTTTTGAATCGATGGTACAAAAAGATTGTTCAGAGGTTATCGAGGGGTTTACGGAGTATCTAGTCTTTGTGATTTCCACTGTATCTTGACTTGATGTGGATTTGTCCTCCAAGTCCTGAACAACTCTTATTCCCATACGAGAAAGTTCTTCTGATGATTTCTGCGCCATAAAACTAGGGTCATTTTGTAGCTTTTCCATTAATGCTTTAGCTTCTGCTTCGTTCATTTCAGTTGTATTCAGGATTATAGTTTCAGTTCTAGTGTACGAAGGTTCTGTTGATGTGAAATGTATATTTGGATTTTGTTTTCTTATTTCTTCTAAAACTTTTCTGTCTATATCTTTAACATTGCCCTCTTCAAGTTCTAATTCGTTTATATCTCCAGAGCCTCTTAAAATTCCGAATGTTACTTGTTCCACTTGCAAAGGTGCCTCAGTTTTAGTAGTAATATATTTGGTTGATATTTTTTCAACGTTCTGAGTGATCATTTTATTGCCATATTCATCTTCAGTAACGTTAACCATTACCGTTTTCTGAATTGGTTCTTGCTTCATTGTTAGTGAAACACTTGCTGGCTCCATATATAAAGTCCTAGTTTCTTTTTCTTCGTGTGTTTTTGTACCCTCAACCAAATCTGGTATTAATCTTAAGTTAGCATCTAAAATTTCTATAGATTTTGTATAAGAATTTCGCTTAGTATCAGACATTATGTTTTTATCAGCGTTTATAGTAACAATGTTACTACTTTGTATTTCTTGATTTCTGGATTCTGAATCACGACTGGACCATTCATCCGTGAAAGTTTCTTGCGGTTTTTTATTTATTTTCAAACTATTGTTGTTTGATCCCACTCTAATGTTACTAACAAATTCATCGTAGTCTTTCGGTTTTGAAGTTTTTAAATCAAAATTGACAATATCAGGTTGATGCATAGATTTGAATGAATCAGTCAGCGCAGGTGTGGAAGTTTCCTTACTCGTTGAAGCTTCGTACTTTTGTGTTTGATCAATGTGTACGTTGAAAATAGGATTTTTGGCGAGTAATTTCTTCATCATTTCTGATTTGGGTCGTTCTAAACTATTGACGTACGAACTACGGGAGACTTTCATATCATCGGGTATATTAGTATCATAACTGACGGTATGTTTCTCCTCGTATTTCACTGGTAACGTTTTAGTATCTACCGATGTTTCTTGGCTTTCCAAGGAACTCTGGTTACTACCATCGGAAGTCGATTTTGCAAATTCAGAAACTAGTTTCAAATGCACTTTCATATTTTCATCCATAATTCTTCGTGCCAAGTGATCGGAAGTTTCATGCTCTTCACTTTCTTGAGTCGTGTCTAAGCTCGTCTGAGACTTACGAAAAACTAGCTCTTGCGAACTGTGCTTACCGGAATCGATAGAAGTATGAGACCCTTTAACAATCGCGTCTTCTAAATTACCAAACTCAGATGCTTTTTTCAAACGATTCCTTTGGAAAGTGTTTAAACCTTCCATTGCAGATGTTTTTGCTATGTTCAAACTTAGCCTTGGTTCTTTTTGTTTTATCAGAACTCCTTTATCCGGATCCGTGGTTTCTGGTATAATATCTTCATTGCCCGAGTCAAAGAAAGTTGTTTCAACCACTGACATCGCTTTACGTTTTTTAGGAGAAAGTGTTTCTTGTATTTCAGAATCATCAGCTGATATGTCTAAACTTTGGGCTCTTTCTAACGTCCCTGTGGAAGGTTTACTTGTATTAGCTCTAAGTTCAAATCTTGATAAATCTCCCAACGAAGCCGCTTTGCGTTCATTTTCATCCGAAACAGAAGTGTCAGTGGCCGTCTCGTTTAGTGGAGAGCTGTGAATGGTTATGTCACTATTGTTTAATTCGATAGTGGTGGACCCTTTATCACTTTTATCACTATTATTTAAAGAGACAACCGAATGTACGTCTTGGTTCGACGACAGATTAGATTTGGAATCTTCAAAATAATTGTTCAAAGAATCACTTTCTCTTCTAAAGGGCTTCGAAACGATATCATCGATATCATCTTGGGTAAAAGTAATCGATTCTTCGTGACGTGTTTTAGTTTTATGAACTTTGGGTGTAGATGTGTTTATGCTAAACGCAGATTTAGTGCTGTCGTGCAGCAAACTTGAGTGATGTTTCTCATTTTTCAAGAAAGCATGTAAATTATTCATTTGTTCTAGAATACTATCATCGCTTTTGTTTTTCTCTGGCTCTGGAGGTGAAGGTGCTTTGCCCTTTGATTTTTTTGGTTTGGGCGCTTCTTCTTTTTTATCTATTTTTTCTTTGTCTTGTATATCAGTTGAGCTTTTTCTATTATTCCTTGCGGCTTTGGCGGCGTCGAACATATGTTGAGGTAATTCTTGAGGTATGCCATTCTCGTCTCTTTTAATTCCACTAGAATTTAATTCGGTTCTAGTGAACGATTGAGACATATCAGACTTAGTAGTGTCTAGGCTGATATTTATTTCAGATTCTGTTGATTTGACTCTTGCATTTGGTATCGGAGGTGCCATTTTTTCTCTACGTTTGGCGACTACTGGCTTTTTCAGTTCCATTTCGTTTTCATGTTTTATTTGAGCTATAGGTTTATCGGGTTCGTCAGTCGCTTTTTTCTCTAGAACGACAGCTCCATTTTCTACACCTTTTTGTTTAAGGACGCCATCATCTGGCACATTTGGCGGCAGGACGCGTATCCCAAATTTCATTCCGCGTTTCGGATCATATTCACGTTTTTGTACTTCAGAGTGTTCTATATGTGAAATACCATTCTCCGGTTGGATTATTTGAATATCACTCCCCGTGGAATTTCTATTTTTATTCCTCTCCGGTTTGTTTAACGCCGGCAAGACATCAGAATGTCTATTTTTGTTTGCTAGCTTCAAATTCTTTTCATTTTCACGTTCTAACGTAGTCGGGGGTTCTTTCCTTTCTTTCTTGTTTCTTTCTAGTGTGGTTGTAATAATCTTTTCTGTGATTATTTTCTTGATGCCGCCCTTGCATTGTTTTGTTTCGAGTGTGGATGTGTTGGATTGTGATGCGTTTGGCGATCTCGGTGGATGGAGTAGCTTGCCTTCTTTTTCCAGCTAAAAACATAAACATAATATTTAAATATAGACTATATTTTTTTTATAAAACATGCCTAACTTTATATTAAAATAATTATAAATTTTAATAATAATTACTGCATTTTAATAATTGATATTGATTTTATGTCTGAAAGTCTTTTTTTGTTTCTGTTTAGATTTTATTTAGAAAGATATAAAGAAGCTTTCTAAGTTTCATTAGTGGAAATAAGTCTATGTAATCTTGTTTACACCGTACTATTATAATTTAGTTTGTCGCTCAAAATATGTTAACAGAAACTTTAATAAAGTCGCTAGGTTCTTTAGTTTATTATCATTTGTGCATTATGGACATACTTATGGCCTTATACTTCTAAAATAATAATGTGCTCTTTGTTTAACAGTTAATATCTTTTTTCTTTCAATACTTAAAAACTATCCTTGTAATAGTTGAGTCTCTACGTGCATTAAATAAAAAAAATATATAATATCGATATAAAATGTGTCACATAAAACATCGAATGATGATTCGGTATAGTCACTTCACATATTACTTTCTTCGATTCGAGTCACAACAATGGCGGTGTCGCATACCAAAACGTACACAATGAAAACAATGTAATAACATCGCAAGTAAATATTACAATCGAGGGATAAACATCCTTATTATGTTTACATTAAGGGATAAAATATTATGTTACGTTTTTATTGTAGATATAATATGACCAGCTCGGTTAGACACTTTATTAAATGTATGAAATGTGTTAATATTTTAATTATTATTGAAAAATAGATTTAACTGCATGTTATTAGTATTTATTATCAAATTTACATATAGACTTTTTTTTATTCGAATTCAAGACATTGAACATTCAGGTGGCGGAACTTAACGTCGCGTTTTTAGAGCGAGGAAATAAAAAGAATTGAAATATAATCATTCCCCCTATCCAGTGGAAATCGAACCTATAACAATGCATCACGATTACAGCCAGACGCATTCAGGCTGCACCACGACTGGCCTTGTAAACTACCACAATAAAATACATTTTTAAGTAGAAATTAAGTCAATATCTTTATAGTCAAATGCACTAACCATTAGAACAATGAGTCAGTTAAGAAAATTTATATGTTCACTATAGTAATAAACCCATCAAGAAATAAAAACGCCATAATGAGGTAAAAAACAACGTAATCTAAGTCCACTTATGTTTATTAATTTTAAGTTAGTTTTCTTTAGCAAAATAAATAATTAAATAGAACCTTTATTTTAATATCACAATGACGATAGAAATAAAAAGATATTATATATATTATACATATTTAGATAGAAAGAAGTAAGGGAAAATGAAGTAAATCTTGTAAAGAATTTTTATTAACACTTAAAAAAACCGCCACTAACAAAGTGGCAAGCGGAGAACGGAGTGTCTTGACGCCGGGTTCTCTCTGCCTTAGCTTAACGGCATAAAATGTGCAACAATAAAAAATAACATCTCATACAAAATAATTCAATTGAACATTATAAGCTACAAAATAATTGAACTGAACATTATAAGCAAATTGTAGAGACCCATCTACGCTGGTTATTATGACATTATGTATGGGAAATCATTTCGGTATTATTCTCTATGACTATAGTTATTTATGTAGTGTATTGTTTTATTCATTTACAAAGTGACGTGACAGGCCTCAATTATGCAAAGAATAGGAGTGGTTCGAATCGTAATTGTGGGTGTACATTTCGAAATGCTTACAGTTTTGCTTGGATGCTAATTTTACTAAGAAATTTTATAAGTGTAAAAAGACTATGGCAAATAAAATCCTAATAAATATATATAGCCAGAAAAGCTGTAGAGGATCTAGTTCGAATATAGTTACTATTATGATACATTGTTTGTTTTGAGGCGGTAATTAACTGTTTAACCAAGATTGAGACATTATGTATTTTATTTTAAACTATTTTTCTTATTATCACAAAATACAAAGAAAATAACAAGTATGAAGTAAAAAAATAGATACCCACCGTACTAACATCTCCAGTAGACCCTGCCCTTCTAACCAAAGGATGTGACACCGGCCACGCCTCCCCGCTTATCCGGCCCCCTTCAACGATTTCCAATTCGACGGGATAGGGCGATGCTAGAGAGAGGATAGACACAGCATCCTCTAGTGGTGTACCCGTGAACTCGATTTTAATGCTTTTTATTTTATCCCCTGAAAACGATTTAATTATTCGTTTATTTTAATGTTTTTTTTTAAATATTTATTCAACTGGTTATTTAAATTTAATTTCAAATGATAACCAAACTAAAAAGAAAAAGAAACTGTATTTTATGAGAACCAAACAGAAATGGTACGATTGGCCATTTGTAGCCTGAAATAGTCAATTTAATTTTAATAAACAGGTAGAATACATGTTTGCAAATCGTTATCTAATAGTTATTTTCATAAGTTTTTTAGATAAACCACGTTAATTCTAAACTCTTTACTTAAAACAAGTTATACAATTTTATAGCACTAGGTTTATTATAGGTGCATAAGTAATATTTTAAATATTTTTTCATCGTCTTCAGATTTTTCTGAGAAATATTAGGTTTTTTTTATATGAGCAGAAAGAAGAACCACATGATGGTAAGTGGAAGTGGAGCGGATGCGTCGCCGGCTTTAAGAACGGAATGAGAGAAGTAGTACTTTCTGATGGAAATAAGAAAGTCGGCTTACATGACACAGAACTGGAACATGACATCAGATATTTGGCAGATCGCCTTTATCATGATAGTGGTCGCGAACCAGTCGGAGGACTAACCTCTTACCACCAAATTGCCGGCGTCTTACGAGAAGCTACCCAGCAGCAGAGGGGAATCCCCTTACAGGGGTTCATCATCGAATGCCTATTTTTCTTTTCCTTGTACAATAACATTTCCTTTTTGTATTTAAATATATATACACACCAGGTTGCAACTTAGCTGCAGCAGCGGGTCCACTTCTTAAGACAGAATGTACACAGACACCATCACGCGCGCCACCTCCACACGTCAAACCCAGTCCGGTGAAGTCCCGCGCCCATAACTTCACTCGACGTACTCGAGCTCGCTGAAAATAATAAGCCTTTATAATTAAAATATTATATCTGTATAATACGCAATATTAAGCAGTTTCTACAGCAAAACATAATATATATGTAGTATTTCCAATGTCCATAATACATTTTTTCTGCACCATAAAATCATCAAAGACAATTTTATATAACACACGCGACTTTGTACACGTTGAATTTAAATCCTAAGTTACTCCTTATTACATTAACTATATGCTAGTAAAAGTGACGTCAAAATCGGTGTAGCTATCCCAGATATCAGCGGGAACAAACTATTATTTTGGATTATTTTATTTGATTAAAAAATAGTAACTATTTTTTGTATTATAACAGTAGTAGTAGTAGTAAAAATAACAATAAAACCAAAAATAAAATTACTCGAAAGATTCAATAAAATAGTTTGTGATTCGTAACTGCGGTATATATACATATACATATATATATATATATATATATATATATATATATATATATATATATATATATGTATATATATATATATATATATAAATTGAAAATGTAGCCATTGTAACGTTTGGAAATGTCTAACAGGATGCTTATCAGTTCTAAATTTTAAATAATCGTACTACCTACTGTTTTATCCCAAAATAATTTAAATTTTCTCGGTTAAATTCATTTTTGTAAATCTTCTTAGTAAAATAAACAACATTATTGTTTCTATTAAGAAGTTATTCTTAATATTTTTAACTAAAAAGAAAATTAGGTTCATAATATGAAGATATTGTATTGTTATTTAATATGTAGCTGCAAGATATTCTCTATAATAATAAGTAGATAGATAGATACAGGTCAAGCTAATAATAGTGAAATAGTTATCTGAATATTTCTGATCATTATTTAACTTAAAGAAGTAATTAAGACTAATTGACAGCTGAATGACGTTTTGACCTTAAAAGCAAAAAAAACGAGGAAATAATCGCGTAATTACTCTGTGGCTATCGACTATATTTTATCTATGACGGTGATTTGCAATTAGTCGATTAAATCTCCTGTTAGTCTAATTGTTAGTAACACTGTCTATTAAGCCCAAGGTCGTGGATTTGATCCTTACCTAGGACAAATATTTGTGATGAGCACGAAATATATTATACATATGTATCGAAACAAGATACATATCCTAATGAGAGCGGTCATAGCGCAGTGCGACAGCGTTTGACCGTAAATGCGATCGGTAGTGGGTTCAATTCCCACTAGGGGAAATGATTATATTTAAATAGTATTAATTTCCGCGCCTTTCCTTCCTGGTTCGATTAAGTGCGGCGTGGAATTCCGCCACTCGCCACGCAACGTCTTGAATTCGACGGAAAGCGGAGTACGGACTGTCTTCACTTATATACTTCTTGCTGTCTACTATGCTATACGGGATATAATACACATTTCACATTAGTGGATTTGTATTAATACTTCTAAAGACAAATATTTTTTTTTATATAGAAAAGCTATTTAATGAAGTATCTTGACACTAGATGCTCTCTAATTACCTGTTAAGCAAAAAAAGCATAAAGCTGGTTTCTTTACTATTTAAATATAAAAATTCCATCAATATAGAAACATAGTTATACATTTCATATATAAAGTTCTATGATTTATATGTTTATTATTAAAAATACCTAGAGATAAGACGCCATTGAGGTAATGACATCATACTTAATGCCTTCAGTTTAACTACATCCGTGTGAAGCAAGCCTTGTAATCCTTTTGTAAATATTTGATATCGTTTTTTTTTCACGAAATTATTAGGTTAAAGAAGAATAGATATTGTAGTTATATTATTTAAAAAAAATATGATTAAATTTTATATTTAGTTGCTTGTCTTTTGGGATTTAAAAATTGTAATATCTACATAATGTTAGTACTTGTATATTTACCTAAAGAAAAATCATAAATTTGAACAATAGAGAATTACATTTTACCTGCACAAAATACTAGATTTAATACTAATCAGATGTCTTTAAAGAATAATTTAAATTACAAAAATATTTATTTACATACTTTAATTATATTTATTTTTTTGTAGACTGTATTTTCATCGGTTTAAAATGTATTACGTTCCGTTAATAAATATTTAAAGTATAGGTAAAAAGCACAAGAGTCTCGCCAAGTAACAAATATTTCAAAATGCCATGATATACTTCTACCTTGTATCATATGTCGTTCGTCCTCTTTAAACAGACACGTGTTTCATAATAAGAAATTCGCGATTTTTATACATTTTAAATGAAACTCTTTTAAACGGATTAATCGGGGGATTTTTGGTATTCGATGTTACATTTTTGAAAATCCGACGTTTCAAACACTTAGGTTAGGTAGATCACGTCACCTACCTGTGACCAAGGACTGCTGTAGAGTTCGAAATGTCAGGTTTTCAAAAATATATTTTTAAATACTAAAATATAATTCTTTTAAAATATTTGTTTCAATTTGTTTGCTCTTCACTTGTATATTAGTTGTCGTTAAAGGAGTACAGGTGACTTCTATAGAGTTTATAGTATCATCTCTTGAACACTTAATATTCGAGAGGAAACTTCTACTATATATAAAAAAGTTTTTATTATATATAAACATAAAATGAACATTATTTTTTACTAGTCGAAATCGTTGCTTTAGCTTTAAAAATATTGACTTTTTATACTTTTTCTCTATATAAATTTTCATTTTTATTCTGTATAATTAAAGTAGAAGAAGGGAAAACAGTTTATCTTCTCATAATAATATATGGATTATACTTATCGAATAACTTTACTCAGGATTATGCCAAATACTTACATAATAATAACAGTAAAGAATTCGGTATGTACGCTAGATAGATGCCTTCGCCTAATAACCGGTCATATGTTTTGAAAGCAGGCTTTAGTTTGGTCAAGGTCTACTTAAAGTGGAATAGTTGTAAATTGATATATTGATCTACAACTTGATTTATTAATAATTGTTTAATATATAATTTAATTATAAGGAACGTGTACAAATAGTGACGTTTTAATGTAATATATAACAAACGTGAAGAGTTTGTTGGTTTGTATGCGCTAATCTATGAAACTGTCGGATTTAAAAGTCGGATTCGAAACAAATTATTGTATATGATAGCTGAATTCATGAATGATGAGGATTCCTTCAATCTAGTTATGAAGGTATACAGTGAACAGGTTAGTAGTTAGTTTAGTTAGTTTAAAGTAATTATATAAACTCCCATCTCTTCATATAAATCATTTTCTAGAAAAAACTAATAAAAACCTTGGCTAACCAAATTGTACACTAAACACTACACGCTTTCATCCCGCATAACAGGGTAGACAGAAAGTACCTAGGTGTCAAGACACTCCGTACTTCGCTTTACGCGGAATTCGAGACATTGCGTGTTGAGAGCCGGAACTCAATGCCACACTTTGTTTTAACAGAGCGAAGAAGTGAAAAATATTAAAATATACATTATCATGCGGATTCATTACCCCGAGAGGGAAATGAACCCGCAACCGATATCGTTTACAGTCAGACGCTGTCCCACTAAGCCACGACCGGCTCTTTTAATAAGTATTTGATAAATGCCATAAAATTATGGAAACGTATAAAAATTTTATATGTAGTTACTAGAGCTTGTATAGCAATTAACATATTGGTATTTGTACATACAACTCGTTTGCATGAACTTTACGAATCTTGTATGTTAATTCCATTTCTAACTTACGTGGTTTCGACTGTTAATTATATAAATAAATAAAAAAGTGTTTGTTTTTTACGAAATACATGGAAATTGATATATGATACATAATTATGCCAAACAGCATTCTTTTTACAAATTTTTGTTAAATGTTTATTCTGGCCAATCTCTGGAAAGAAAGATATATATATATATATATATATATATATATATATATATATATATATATATATATATATATATATATAAAATATCAAAAATACTCATATAAATGCAAACTGGACACCTAAGTAGTAATAAAATTTTCTGCGAAACCTAAACGTTTCATCTTTGCTTGGCAAAAATCACAAAGAAGTTGTTTATGTCGTTTATATTACTTCTGGGAATCTACGAATTTAAATATTTAAAGCGTGGTCATTTTTTACTACAAAATTTATTATTGTATTGTTTTTTTTTTAAGAATAATAATTGTTATAAGTATAGTAGGTATAATTTACTAATAATATTAAGTACGGTTAAACTAACTAAAATTTAACATATAAATTATATTTCATATTACTTTTGATTCATCGTGGCTATGGTGATTGGTTGTAGGTTCGATTTCCACTCGGGGAAATGATTATGTTTAAAATTTGTTTTTA
Source organism: Dryadula phaetusa (assembly GCA_032432895.1). NCBI lineage: Eukaryota > Metazoa > Arthropoda > Insecta > Lepidoptera > Nymphalidae > Dryadula > Dryadula phaetusa. The sequence continues at coordinate 3,407,703 of JAOYRS010000081.1, forward strand.
TTTCTCCGCTCTGGTGAGACAAAACGCGGCGTTGAGTTCGCGACTCAACACATAATTTCTAGTTTCAGTGCGGAAATAGTCAATGGAGTGTCTTGACACTATGTTGTCGTGGCTAACGTGCTATACGGGATAAAGCGTGAAGCTATTTTTAATGTCATTTAATTTTATTGAACTTCGTGAAATGAAAACAACTTAGCACGTAGTTTTAACTTATAAGGAGTGCAATTTCACACGCAGTATTTGAAATTAGGCAGCAAGTGGAAAACAGTGTCCGATTTCTGATTTTTCTAGTGATTATTTTTTCACAAGCTCGTCGATCGCTTTAACAAAAAATAACTTAATAACTCCACTTTTTTTTCCTCGTATACGGAATATGCAAATAGATACTGTGAGTACTAAGATGTGTTTAGCCCAAAGAAAAAAATGGTTTAGCCCAAATAAAATAATTCCTCGATTGGATATCGAACCCGCAACCGTCGCATTTACAGACAGACACTGTGACTACGCCACGAATGCCATTTAATTTTTAATTTACATTTTAATTTAATTTCTAAACCAATGAAAATCTTAATAGCTTTTCAATGATTACTCAATTAGCATCAATCGGTGTGCCCTTAATTATTTAAACTGAACACAACTAAAATGAATTAACCTCGATAAACGTAGTTAATCTAATATGTTTTTAAAAATCAAGCACAAATAAATATATACTGCTGTATACAATAAATTAAAGTGTTTTCGGTTTTTTGTCGTTATAATATTTACATATATAAAAAGTCTCACAAGTACAATAAACGCTCTAAAAACGCAAACATTATATAAATACGACCACAGCGATCTCTGAAAAAAAAACAAAACAAAACCTCTTCTCATTCTCTTTCTGGTCGTCATAGAAAGAAAATCAGGCTTACACTATGAATATTAACATCTAATCCCGACAAACAAAAGTTGGTTTAAATAGCGTTGCAAGATTCTGTCACATTAATAAAAAGATACAGTCGTGTGAAATTAGTAAAAGCGTAATAAAATAATGCCAGAAAAAATATTTGCTAAGTGTGAGAATACTACGTACTTTAAAATACTCAAAGAAACATTTTATTTTAAATTTTTTTTAGGTTTCTCCGCTTTGTAAGACGAATGCGGCGTTGAATTCATCATTTGGCACGCAATGTCTCGATGCCAGACAGAAAGCAGTGTCTTGACACTAATTTATCTCTAACTAACTTGCTATGCAGGATAAAGCAGGAAGCTGTTTTTTTTAAATATCCCTGGGATAATAATAAGTAATTTTAAAACATTAAACCCTACACCGAGAGTGTCTAAACCTAAGATCATATTACTTTGTTTATTGAAGCAAAGACAGGACGTAACTGTACCCATATAATCATGTTTACAGTTGTATATTTGTAAACTTTGTATCGGGGAATCGAGAAAAGAAGCGGTTTTATTTATCAGACTAATAAAACTCGATGATTTTTCGATTTTTTAAAAATATTCAAAAATATTTTTTCGAATATAAAAATATACGCGATTAATCTACTTAAATTAGTTGCATTTTAAATAAGAAAACTGATGTAAAGTTGCAAATGATTTTTTTATAATATAATACTATAGAAATACCAATAAGAATATTTAAATAAGGTCTTTTTTTTAGCTTCACACTTTTATCCCGCATAGCAGGGTAAGCAGAAAGTACCTTGTGACAAGACACTCCGTACTTCGCTTTCCACCGAATTCGAGACATTGCGTCTTGGGTGGTGGAACTCAACGCCGCTCTTTGTCTTTACCAGAGCGAGGAAGTGAAAATAATTTAAATATAATCACCGAGTGGGGATCGAACCCACAACTTATCGCGTTTACAGTCAGACGTTGTCACACTGCGCCACGACCGGCCTCGGCCGGTCTTTATTTCCATATAAATATTCGATGACACTAGAAAAACTTAATCCATACTCTGTTTTTTTTATTATTTTATTATTATCTGCCTAATATTAGAATTAATGGTTACTAAGAATTAGCGTTAAGTGTGTAATATAAGTTTTCATATTTTATTATTTGATTTTAAAAGCTTGACGTTTCTATCACCTTACAATACTCATGCACGATTTAAATAATGTGTTGTCGAATACCAAAACGAAATTCGTTTAAGTAAATACATTTAAAACGTTTCTTATAATCTAAAAAGGTATTTCCACCTCTTAAGCCTGGAATTGTATACAAAATTTTTGAGCACAGTGGAATTTGTGCCTATCTACCTTCACGCGGATAACACGTCTGAGCGCTCTATTTACATTACCGTTAGACGCTACCCAAGAGTGAAATCATTTTAACGTTATAATATTTAAGTAATACTAAAATATATATTTTTACCAACTTAATTTAATATAAAGAATATGGCTTATACATCTGGCTTTTCTCACATCAATTTTAGTGATAATAATTCGAATGAACCTTATTTCTTCGGTAATAAGAAAAATGAGAAATTAAATTTCTTTAGTAAAAAATTCTGAACACAAAATCCTGCACTATGATATATATCGTAGAGATAAGAGCAGACAGTTGAGATAAGCGTTAAAACACATTATAAGAAGTCCTTAAGAATGCACTAGTGTCGCAAATCTCAAGTAGCACTGCTCAAGCCGCTCTTTTGGAAAACTTTAAACATTTGCATAATGAATACAACACTAAACCATACAACACTAACGAGTTTATTCTCTTCGACTTTAAAAATACCGTCAGATATTTTTAAAATCGAAGAGAATAAAATAGGTATATAACCTAGTGTATTTTATAAACTATAGAAATATGATAACAATATATATACACACGCAATGTCTCGAAGCCTTCGCTTTGTGTGTGTGCAGTACAAAGTGTTTTGACATTAGGTACATCTTGTCTCCCCTGCTATGCGGAAATAAATACGTAAAACTAAAAAAGTTCTGAAGACAAGTAACATATTAGAAATTAGTAAAAATGAACAAGCAACCAAATGTTTTATATCTTTCATCGAAGATATAAGTATAATTTCAAAGAATTTAATAAAAATATATAAAAATCGAATATTACACAAAAAAATAAATAAATGATTAAAAATAACTTATAAAAATTTCAAATCTAATCAAAATTACAAAAAATCAATAATAATTTTTTTTAACTCAATCTTTCAGTCGCCCGTATAAAATAGCGGGGAAATGTAGAATAAATAAGTAGAAAGAAGTAAAAGATATATAGTACAAAGAAAGAAGCTGGAAATGTAGTAGGAGAGGAAAAAAATGTATATTATAACTTTTAAGTTCTTATGACAAAAAAAAAAATTAAACCCGTTCAGGCATATCTAACTCACCACTCCGCAATCTGTATGCACTAACGATAAATGCATTCGAACAGAATCTGCATCTAACATTACATTCACTTGTAATTGCACAACACATAATTTCCTCTCAAACTATATATACAAGAACTGGCTTCGTTCCGATCCACATGCCAACGCAACACGTAGCAAATCGATCTACTTAGGCACATACCGGCCTAACGATGACGAGATTATATTTGTACGGGATAAATTATGGCGTGTGCCTTTTGTTATATTATTATTGGTATATGTGCATGAAATAAGATAACGTTATTTGGGATTAGTATGTTTTTTTTTCCTAGTTGCGGAGTAAAACAGCGTCTGTCTGTTAACAAGATTGGTTGTGGGTTTGATTTCTACTAGGGGGAATGATTATATACATATATATATAAATATATATAAATATATATATATATATATATATATATATATATATATATTAAGACAATGCGCGACGTTGAGCTCGCCATAACAGAGTGTCTTGACATTAGATTGTCTCTTACTACTCTGATATGCGAAATATATTTGCGTTATTTTTAATTTTGATTTTTATTATATAAAATGAATGCGACACTCCAGTGTCGCATTCATTTCGCAGTACATTTACAAATTTTAAATGAAACTATTTTAAACGGATTATTCGCGTATATTTTTTGGTATTCGAAAACACATATTTGAAATCGCGACGTTTCGAACACTTTGCAGTAGACCGTGGTCGCAGGCAGACAGGTAAATAATATTTTAATACCTACCTAAGTATACAAAACATGGTCGTGGCATACAACTTACGTCAGAGTAAAGTTTGAGTCATTTTGATATTTATATATTTTTATATATTTGCTGTATTGGCAATAGACAATAATTATACTTTACTCCACTCTCTGTTTTTGTTGTCAATGACATAATGCATTAAGTAACGGACAACTACGCTATAGATTAGTATATATGTATATCTTTTTTTAGGTAGGTATGTCTTTTTTTTAATTCATTTCAGTCGTCTAAAGTTTCCTATTTCAATACACCACGTACTTTATAGCTTGTACATAGAATAAAAAACAGTCACGAATCACAGTTCATTCATAATATTTATAAAAAATAAACCGCCGTTTTTCAATCTTTAATAACTGTAACGTTGTTCAGGAAACCGACTTTTTGCTTGATACGTGAGCATATTAATTTTAAGTCAATGTGAGTTATTTCGGTAATCTTTTTGGCATTTCTATAATTAATAATCTATATTTTTCAAAGGACCTCATACGGTGGAAAGCCGAAATTAAATAATTATAATAAAAGTAAACAATACTAAAAGTATTTTAGATGACTATTAGTATTGATTGGTAGAATCATATTTTGATAATACCAAATAAAGAAGGACTTCTGTTTAAGTTAGAAAGGAGAGCGAAGGAACACGAAAAAAATTAGTTTCTTGTAGGCTATCATATTAGTCTAGACAATGGATTTTTAAATAAAAAAAACAGCCGCAAACGTAAGTCTCAATATCTTTGGAAATTAGATATTTGACATTCACAATTTTTTTATATCATAAAAAAATATATGTTTATATTCTATTTTTGAAATTTTACACCTAAAGATATGTTTCAACGCTTTTTCGATATTAGATAAGCTTGAAAACTTGCACGTATGTCCGGATTTACAGACAGTATAACGATGACATGCTATGAATCTAGAAAAAATATATATTTAGATTCAAGATAAGATAATAGATAGAATCATATTCATAGCACGAACTCGCCAGGACAACTAGGCTAACCAGAAAATAGCTTTTAGATTTGTAGTTTAAAATAATTTGCATTATTAATACTAAATATACATACTTCATAGACTAAGTTAGAAAAAAATCATATAATTTCTATGACTTTTTAGTCCTTTCCTTGGCGAGACGGAGAGGAACATGATTAAATATACTCAGTTCTGCATCCACGCTTTCAAGTTTTATCTCGCTTGGCAGGATAGCGAGACATTACCTGTCAACTTCGCATTTTGTCTTACTGGAGCAGAGAAATGACTTAAAATCTTAAATATTAACACCTTAAATATTCACCAAGTGGGAATTGAACTCACAACCAAACGTATTTACATTGAACCGTTGCCCTGCGTTACATTAGCCCCTCTAACATATTTACTTACATGTAAATGAGAGTCATCTTTGCTCTGTTCGGGCTTGGTAAACTCAGCGTGTAAAGCGTGCGCTTTGCCACCAAGAGGCAATGTTGGCGCTTCATGTTGCCAATGCTTTTCTTCCTGTCTGAACCCAGGGTTGTCAAAAGCGAACTCGTCTTTGACTGACTCAGGATCTGTGGTGAAGACTAGGTGTTTGCCTGTGGACAAAAAATATTTTTATGAATATAATACTTTTAAAAAGTTTTAACTTTTAACTGGATTTGTCAACATGACTCTTGAAAGTCAACATACCTTTACCTGCAAGACGGACCTTGGGTAAAGAATTCGAACCGTTGTTTTTAATATATTTTTAAAAAAGATAATATACGTGATCTGATGATTAATATAATGAATTAAAAAATATTTGCAATTTTTTCCCACATAGCAGGATAGTTAGAAGGAATCTAGTATTAGGACACTCCGTTCTCCGCTTTTCGCTCGAATTACAAACATTCCGTGTGTTGTAGCGGAATTTAAAAAATTTAAAAAAAAATAACTTACAGAACTTAAATTTTGGAAAAAAGTAACTTACAGATACAAAATGATGTCAGTTCATAGTACATATATTTTGCCTTTGCATAAATGAATCAAAAACGAAACATATTGAAGAAACGTTAATTTTTTTTTATTTATTCATTTTACACGATAATAGCGTAATAACGTAATAGTTATGTAAAAAAGGCAAAAACCTAAATGATTTAGCAGTATTTGGTTTTGTAAAATAAACTCAAATAATTTATATTTAATCTACGGTACAAGATATTTGGATAGCTACGTTAGAAATCGAAAGTGACTTCCTTTGTAGCGGTGTTAAGCGAGTTTTGTACTGAACGTCCATTTATAGCAGTAATTTGTAACTGAATCTTTTCTTATTTAGCAATAAAAATAAAGAATACCACTACCACTTATTCACCACCAGTAGTAGGTAGCGTCTCGATATGGAATGGAAGTGGAGAACGGAGTGCTTTGACACTAAGTCCTCTAGGATAAAAAATATTTAAATCAGCTTAAAATAACTGTTTCCTCACAATTTCAAAAAATAGGAAGATATGATTCGAAACATTTTGACTAGATTTTTGTTATATTTTTGTATGAGCTATTTGCTTTTATAACTTTGCCCAAGTTACACGTAATGTTTACGCTAAGAACATAAAATATGTTCTTAAAAATTAAAGGAAATTTTAAATTATTTAGTAGGATTTATATTAAAGAACGAGTCATCTGTGACAGTTATATGTCATAATTACGTTAAAAAATATTAAAAGTATTTTTTTAACGTTTTTAAAAATTTTCTTTATAACATTTTATATCAATTATATTAAGTTAACAAGTTAAGATATAAGTTATATATGGCAGTAGTATTTTTATATATGATACTTAAAACGGTAAAATATGAGGAAAAAGTATAGCTTCCAGTGCTGGCAAGTCTTATATAGCAATAATTTAGTGAAAGCCGTTTGATCGTATGTTTTACTTTACACAATCAATTAAAAAAAACATTCTACGACATTTATATCTTCAGTTCTTATATTCTAGCTTTTCCTTACAAATTATTTATTAAAAAAATCTATTAGACAATTCCTCTATATATGTTATAATAAAAAGGTACAAATAAAAAATATAATAAATAATTTCGTTACTTTGTATAGTATGTTTTTTATCAGTTTTTATTATTGCGTATTTTATATTTGCCGGCAGTATAGATTATAAAAAATATATACATAGTTTTTTTGAGTATCAACATATAATTTTATATTTAAGGAATTTAGGAATGGATTTTAGGAATGGATGGATTAAATTATTAATCTAAGTTTGCTTTGAGTAATGCGTTTATAAATTCATATTAAGGCTTTAACAGAGTAGTCTGAGACAATCTAGTGTCATGTCACTCCGTTGACTGCTTTCTGCAGAAAATCGACACATTACTTGCTGAGCAAAGAATTCAAATCAGCGCTTTGTCTTACTAATGTGGAGAAATAAAAATTCAAATTCGTTCCTCAAGTGAGAATTGAACCCACAATCAAATACGTTTACAGTCGGACGATGTCCAAATAGCTTACTTTTAAATTTATTTTTTGTAGCCTAAAGCGTCAACAGAAGAAAATGTCTTATTCTAAGAAAAAAATTCCTATTTATTAAACATTATTATTGCTATATAAACAAAGATATTTTAGTAACACAGATAAAGCCTAGTTTTCACTGAGTGAAAACATAAGGCCTCATTCACACGAATCAAACGCTATTGACTAAGCGAGTTAATCTGACGCCCAAGTAATTATTGTAATACATATGTACGTTTTGTAATTGGCCTCTATTGTTTGAAACTTTTTAATTCGGTGAGCTTTATCTCATTCTTCAGTTCTGTGATGATAAAGAACCTAATGATTTGCATAGTTTTTTTTTATTTTATGACAATATTTTATTTAAAATCTCTTAACTTAGTTTGCATAAAATTTCCGACCCATAAACCTTTCCATATCTATTATTTATAGTTTCTACGCATTTATTATCAAAAAAGCCTTTTTTTAAACTTAAAAAAAAACCTTCTTTGAACTCCCTTTACTATAGGGCGTTTTTTTCCATCTAGTACGTTGCCAGGCTGTACGTTATCTATACGTCAAAACCGTCGTGGCGCAGTGTGACAGCGTTTGATTATAAACGCAATTGGTTGTGAGTTCGATTCCCACTCTAGGGAATGATTATATTTATTTATTATCATTTGCTCGCTCTAATAAGACAAAGCGCGGCGTTAAGTTACGTCACTCAACACGCAGTCTTGAATTCGGCGGAAAGTGGAGTATGAAGTGTCTTGACACTAGGTACTCTCTGTCTACCCTGCTATGCGGGATAAGAGCGTGAAGCTAAAAAATAAAAAGAAATGTATTAAAGTACATTTAAAAAATTAAACGTACAAATGTGACCCACTTCCACTACCTGCGCTTCAACTATATCAGTACGTCATAAAGTATTTAAGTAATTACAGCAATATATTTAAATTATTTTGATTATAAACTATTTAATATATGGTTCGATATACTTTAATTCCAGTTAATTTTTGCCTCAGGCCTTGATTGAATCTCTAGCCGTTGGCCGTTGGCGCAATAGTTATACTATTACCAAAATAGATAAAAAAATTATAGACATAAAAAAATGGGAGATAATTTTATCAAAATCTAAGACATACAAGAAATTATTAAAAATTATTAAAGAAGTTATTTGATATAATATTATCCTTTACGTTTCAGCTTCACGCTTTATCCCGCATAGCTACAGGATAGGGTAGGGTAGTCGATTTGGGCGGAAAACAGTCAACAGAGTGTCAAGACACTCTGTTGACTATTTTCCTCCCAAAATCGAAAGTTTATGTGTTGATTGGTGAGCTCAATGCCGTGCTTTGAATCGCTTTATGCTCTGAACTAGGTATTGGTAATGTTTAATATCATACTTTCCCACAATATTATGTAAGATAGTCTCAGAATCATTAATTCTCATTAACCTAGTATCCTTGTACACATTTATTTAATTTGTATTAAATGTTAATGGACATCTATTATAATAATGCAAAGCCTTATCTAAAATGTGTATAAATTTAAATAAAAGCTAAAAACTAAGTTTAAATTTGAATTGCAAGTTCCTTTAAAGAAGTTTTAATGTACTTGGTTGTCATAAACCAGGAATCTACGTAATATAAAAATAAATTTATATATAAAAATGTGGCATATTGGAACAACCTCTGACTGTTATCGCGATTGGTTGTGGGTTCAATTCTCACTCGAAGATATTAATATCAATATTTAAAACTTCATTTCATTTCTACGTTATTTTAAAACAAAGCGCGGCGATGAATTCGCCACTCCACATGCAATATTTCAATTTTGGACAAAAATCAGTGAACAGAGTGTCTTAACACTAAGTCGTTTCTGAATAACTTGCGGTATGAAGCGTGAAGCTATTAAAATTTATATAAATTACTGTAAATTATAATAAGACTGTCAATTTCGTTATAGATATATGCATAACCCAAATAATGATGTAACAACTGAGAAGTTAGCAAAAACTTAATGGATTTAGATAATGAATAGTTATTTCATACATAATTATTTTACCGGCGAATGGTTATGAATATAATATGAATAGAAACGTTGAAGGTTAACAAGAGAAAAACTCTGTTGAGAAAGTGGCCCACTTGTATCCGATCTCTATCGAAAGCAACAGTTAACGTAGTCTAGGGGACTGACAATTATATTATATTAAGTTTCACACTCATATTCCGCGTAGCAAGGTAAACAAAAAGTACTTAGTAGTACGTCGTACCTCCACTTTCCGTCGAATTCAAGACACTGCGTGTTGAGTGGCGGAACTCAACGCTACGTTTTGTTTTACCAGAGAGAAGAAATGAAAATAATTTATATATAATCATTCCCCCGACTGGGAATCAAATCCACAAATCACGTTTACAACCCCCCTCCGCCACGATCAGCCCCAAAATTTTAATTTTATGTTAAACAAATCTAATTATACACAGTGGTCATCGGTTCAAAACCGTTAGGAGATTTACCCCGAGTGCAACACAAAATAGTTGACTGTAGAGACATTCAAATGTTTATTTAGTTGGTTTCAAAAATATGTTGTTAAAATCTACAGGGAAGCTTTTCAATATGTCTAAAATACTATTTTAAATTTCGTTCTCGGGACTCCTTCACATAAAACTTTACTTTACTGGTTGGATTAATAACAACATGTCGTGTTCCTTTAAAATAATATTAAGCTGTTAAGAGAAAAATAAAAAAATGGAGAAATTACTCTAACCTTGCAATACAAAATTAGAAGAACACATAAACATAAGAACAACACAATTTTAATTTAATTAATTAAAACGCCTCCTAGACTACTTCGACGTGTGAATTTATGCGACAAGCAAGGCATTTAGAAAACTGTGGTTATTATAACACTTTGTTGGATAAACTCAACATATAATTGTCTGAATTATCTTTTACTAATCTCACTAATTAAACGTTTGCTATTCATTTGTTTTGTTCAGTGATAAATTAAGCATACATTTTAGTAGATTGAAACAGATAAATAAGAAATATATATTTATTTGGTCAAGTTGATAAGTAAAATACGAGTTGCCTTTGCAAAGTGTTACGTCACTTTATACCAAAATATATGTCAAACACATAGTGTAATGCTATTTTTTATTTAATTAATTTCTAATGCAATCATAGCAAACGTCAAATTTCGCACTCCTTCGTCTTCAATTATTCAGTCTTTTGTTGACTTATTATAGTAATTGGATTTTAATTGACATTTTATAACTAATTGGCGTTTATGTTAGTAAATAAGTCCAGCTGTTAGAACTTAACGGATAGCTTACAGTGTACTGAATAAAGAAATTATATTAAATGCTCTGTCATTACGTTTAATTGAATGAACGGTGTGATTGTCAAAATGAATTCGTTATATGCTAGCCTGATGATATTTGATATATAAACATAAAAACAAATACGTAGAATATAAAGTTTTAAATATATTTTACATATATCTTTTTCCTCATAATTTGGCAAATATTTCCCGTTTTTATATGTTAAAGGAAAATATTTAAGTAATATATTTGAAGTAATATTCAACCCATACAGTAATATCCTCATGATGAACTCCTACTAAACGACTTTCAATTACAGGGCTTGATTTAGAAACAAGTAATATACGTTCAAATTTAAATTCGACATAACTTTAATAATGTTATAATATACTTAAACGGGGATCGAACCCACACTAATGCATTTCCAGTCAGTCTTCACCCACTACATAACAGTTTTATTATTATATTATTTATATAAAATGTAGGTACAATCAAAGGAGAATTACTAAATAATTATTAAAAAAAGGATATTATAGAAAACCTACAAAAAACTATGCTTCTTGCAGTGAATGGCTCGAGCGTATAATGAAGCATGTTGCCCACGGCCACTTGGTACTTGATACTGATAAATTATTGCAAAAAATTCGTCGAATACATTTTTTGTAAGGTAATAACAATATTTTTCTACTCCATATTATTATTATTTTCATTCCCTCGCCCTGGTAAGACAAAGCACGGCGTTGAGTTCCGCTAATCAGCATGCAATGTCTCGAAAACGGCGGAGTCTGGAGTACGAAGTGTATTACTGTGGAGGTACTTCCAATCTAACCTGCTATGCGGGATAAAAGTGTGAAGCTAAAAAAAATAAAAATATATATAAGGTAACATTAGATATAATATTTTACGGATATTTTTACCCATCCCATCTTGGGCCAGACATTTTATACAAAAAAAAAACAAAGGTTTTTCAAAAGATCAAGAAGTCGCGAACCTGTAAAAGTTGCAAAGAATACAGATCTTATAATTTTATATTCGTGGGTCTATGAGATGTTAATGTCTAATATTATATAATAATATTTAGTATCTTCAAAATCAAAGTAGTAGAACTCAAAAGTGGACAACAAAGTGTGTTACCACTACTTCTCCTGCCATACATGCGATTTATGCGTGAAAACAATTTAATTAAAGATTTTAAATATAATATGTGTTTTAAAATGTATATATATATATAGTAATAAAAATATGTTTCACTTAGATCGTTATCAGATAATAATTATGTTAAATTCTTTTTTAACGTTCAAAAATATTTATTTAATATATATGTTTATTTTTTATAAAAAAATATCAAGGCATCGTCATTTCAATGTGTTTTTAATACAAATTGCAATCTAGTTTGCTTTAAAAGTCTATCTAATTTGCAAATAAACATACCGCCATGTTACCATTCATGTTCACTTATTGAATTCTGTTAAGGAGTGACCTCTTTTATTTTGATTTAATTAAAAATATTAGTGCTGAAATTTAACTATAACACATACCAATTACTACGGGTTTTATTAACTTTTAAACATTAGTTAAAGCAACTTCACGCTTTATCCCGCATAGCAGAGTACTCAGAGACAACCTAGTGTCAAGACACTCTGTTGAATGCTTTCGAAATCGAGACATTGCGTGTTGAGTAGCGAAATCAACTTTGATTAGTTTATAAATCATTAGACATTTATCTTATATTATATTTGTTTATATATTTTTCTAACATTTAAAACCCAATTGCACATTGTTGTCTCGCTTTTGGCACTCATCCACTTCCACATGTTGACTCGAAGTGATCTCTAAGAGATAAGTCCACCTTTGTGTACAAACCTTTTCTGATATGGATATCTTATTTATTTATAGGTGCAACAAAGAATATATATTATATGTCAATTATGTTAACTGAAAGTATATCATTTAATAACTATATTCAAGTGAAATTCTGTCAACCGTTAGGATAATACGGTTTCTATATCCGAAACATATGTAAAAACATACGTAAAGATGTTTTTTTAAATTAAAACGTCATCAATTTATCATATTAATGGCTTCCATATAATTTTCTCCTAATCAATAAAATGTATGGAATGTCTTGCCCTTAACTGTATGCCAGAGTCAACGACCGAGTAGGCGTATACTAAAGCCTAAAATATTACTTTTTTATTCACAAGTCACGTGCAAGAAATTTAAATGGTATATAAATTAGTAAGTAATTAAAAATATTTAAATGTTTGTAATAAATTTAATTATTTGCAAAAAAGATCTAGCAATTGCTTAGAGGATGTTTGGTATTGTTTACATACAGTAGTTTTTGATTTTGCAAAATACAGAGGGAGAACTTAGTATTCTTGTTCGTATTTCTCCGCTTTTCTTTATGCCAACATTTTTACTTTTGTGTCAAATGTTACATATAAATATTTTTTAAAGTTAATTCTTTAATTTAGAAAATTATATTAAATCAAAAATGTGAAATATTAATTAACTGTTAAACAACATCTAGTATTCCGATATAAAATATTCGTGAGTTTCCTTAATTTTATAAAAATAGGTAAATACGATGATGCTCATTTTGTCCAAAATCCTTTAATGTTTAATCTTATATCTATAGGGCTTCATACAAGAATATCTTTTTCTTATAATAATATATTTATTTAACAATCCAGTCCAGTAGAATTTATTTAATTGTAACAGCATATAAGAACTCTTTATAACCTTTACTTCAGTCTTTCGTGACTTCAACCTACGACCATAAGCATGGACTACTAGATATCCAAACAGCAAGACAGTATAATCTACAATTGTATATCAACACAAACAACAAACAGTATTTAATAAGTAAGCAGCGTTTAACGCGCTTTAACGAGATTAACAGTTAATACTTATACTAATGAGATTAACAATCGTATTAATGGCTTTATTACTTTATTTGCATTGTTTGGACTAAATGTATTGTTCTGTTTTATACATTATCGGTACTATGGGAAAGTTATTACGCGAGGTATTTTAAGTATATGTTGTATATGTACTTGGTTATGTAAATCATTTATAGAAATTTATATTATTTTAATCTGTTAATTCAGAAATAATTCTTTAAAAACAACGTATATATATTTTAAACTTATCTAAGTAATATAGAAGACCTTGTACAATTTAAATTAAAGCTGTAAAGGAAAAAACGGAGAATCTATCAATGTTTCCTTTTTATTTTGAATAGGTATTTGTTTTTTAACTTTTGGTTTGGTCTGGTGTTCTAATGTATCTCACATTAGAACTAATGTGAGATACATTAGAACACCAGACATTCTGTATATATAGAATGTGTTCGTAAATTTATGACTTAATTTTAATGACCAATCTAAACTTATAATAAAAATGTAACTAGCCGCTGTCTGAACTTTGAGATGCACGAGTATAAATTGTTATTTGGAGCATTTATCTAAGTAATAGAACCCAAACCAATGATTTTTATTTCTTTTCTGTTTGTCTCTGTCAGATTTTAAATGTGGTTTTCATTATTGTATTTTGACACCCTTTACTTAATATTATATCTGTTTTATTTATTTATTATTATCTGTTTTATTTCAATCAGTTTATAAAAGTTATATAAATTTATAGTTTTATTCGATTAAATTATAGCAAGAATAAAACAAAGCAACGTAAACGAAATTGCGGGCATTCACTAGTGAACTATAAATAAGTAATCACTCTAAAAGGTATTTAAAATAAACATATATAAATTTTTTTCATAATATAATTATTTTACACTTTTATCTCCCGGAATAAACGACCTTCGAGCCATCCTTTTGCATGTATTCGTATGTAAAAATAAATACAGCAATTATTGTAACTTTCCTAATTATATTAAAGGTTCATACTTGAAATTTATCAAGTTATTAACTCTTCGGAATATATGTATTATTTTTTAATTTAAATTATATGTTTGTAAAATATTTTAAATTATGATTCTATACAATATTAATAATAATAATAATAATAAATTAACTAATTATATATAATAAATCATTGTGTATGTAATATAAATTGCCGTTCCTATTAACTTTGTCGGATGTATAAATCAGTAACTTTGCAGGAGACCTCGTTGAAGTTTTACTTGTTAATATATTTTATTAGCTTTACGCTTTCATCTAGCTTAGCAAAATACAGGAAACACCTAGTGTCAAGACACTCTGTAAAAAGCTTCCTGCCGATTTCGGCATATTGCGTGTTAAGTAGCGAAACTGAACGTCGCGCTTTCAGTCGATACGCTGTCCAACTGCGCCACAACCGGCCGAATGAATATATTTAAATAAGTTTTCGAATAAAAATTACGATTATTATACTTTTTCGTTAGGAATAAATAATATAAATTCGAAAATGCACAGGACAATGTTAATAGTGACATACTAAATACGTTTTTATATCAAATAATAACTATCTAAAAAAAAATTCTTTCAAGTTAAGTGCGTGCGTAAAATAAGTTGGTTAAGGCGGTATAAATTATTCACAATTTAATAACGATTGTGCTCATTCACCTATCATAACCGGTATAACATAATATCTCACGGCCGACGCCATCTTGTTACTTGTTTGACAAGGAATGTAGGTAATAGTATAGAAAATAATTTATTATCTGTTGACCTTCACCCGCTGTTAAATGGCAAAGGTTTGGAGTATTATGCCAACTTATGCGCTTACTTATAGTGGCTTCCTCTACTGTAATCGTTTTGGGTAATTTTTTTCTGTTTATTAGAATGTGTCGAAAAAATATAATTATAAACAAAGATAGATGTTTTTGTAAGGTATTATATTATTTATTTTTCGTTCCAATGATCTACCTTGTCAAATACTATATATTACGCATATATTTTTATCTGTGCACAAGAGTAATGCAGGACATTGGTCCACTACAGCATCGTTAACTGGACTTTCTAAGCATTACACAGTTACTTAAGTGTACTGTTGTAGTTAAGTGCTATGTACAATACAAGAGCAGTTTTAATGATCTAACAAAATAGTTTGTCCAAGAACCACTTTACCGACCGGGATTTTTTATCTATCTTTAACTGTTAACTAATAGGATTATAAATATAGGATTAGAAATAGGATAACAATATTCTCTTTTGCTGAAAAAAAAGCTAAAAACTTATATATTATAACAATCCTATAAGAATTTTGACGCAACCGGAAGTAGACCGTATGGCTTTCCAATTGTTATACGTTTTTTAAGAATCTTCTTATTAAATATATTTATACTAATGATTTCCTAGATTAAAATATATGTGCAGTGTTTCATATTCCTAGATTATTATGTAGCTTATAATGTTATTATCTTAAATTAAAAAATAGATCTTTGCATTAAAAAGAACAATTTTCAAAACTCACTGGACTTAAACCTAATAAGAGCATATAATTCCTTCGTATATCTCTCATAAATAAGTGTCTAGATACCTGTAATTTTTACTGACTTTTCATTTAATAAATTTTAATAATTAATTTATTTTTAAATATATTTATCGCTGTCTATTATTTTGTAAAAGGTTTTACATTTCTTTTATTTTCTATAATGAAACAAAAGACTTTATAACACTCTTTACGGACGAAACAAACTTCGTACTACCAATACACAAAATGTGTCACGTTTTCTATTTAGCTACACTCGTGACGTGAAAGTAAAATAAACAAACAATTTAACTTATCATAACTTCGCTAATGCGCGCAATACTTTGCTCTAAAAGTATTATTATTTATTCATTTTTTTTTCATTAAATATAGATAAAATAAGTAAATGTTAAGAAATTAATAAAATTACTACATTTTGATTGCACATAACTAAAAATTTAGGGTTGACTAAACGAAATAATTTTAAAAACAGATGATTAAAGAAAACACATAAATAGATATATTTTAATTTATAACTTAAATAAATTATTAATTTAATTAAATTTAAAGGGAAAATTATACCCATTCTTGCAGTATTCGAAAGTTTATACCCATAATATATTACATTATTATTTATAACGTTTTTAATTTGATAAGACAAAGTTCAACACTGAACACTAATAAATATTGAAAAAAAAAC
Source organism: Dryadula phaetusa (assembly GCA_032432895.1). Lineage (NCBI taxonomy): Eukaryota > Metazoa > Arthropoda > Insecta > Lepidoptera > Nymphalidae > Dryadula > Dryadula phaetusa. Next base: position 3,424,713 of record JAOYRS010000081.1, read on the forward strand.
GAATATATAACTGGTTGTTTAATTAAAAAATCCAATCTAACATTCACATTATAAACAATTAATTATAATAAATAAACAACCATAGAGAACACCTTTCTAGCACTTCTAAGACATTAATCTTTCAATACGGAACGCATTGTCTGCAGATTTAATGATTATAACATTATAAAAGCGTTTGTTTATTTTTATTTCCGTGTATACAAATATGTTTAATATACAGGAATATAAAACCTATATCTTTCATTTCTTACATTCTTAGATTCGAGTAATAAATTAGATAGGAAGAATGACACATTTTATATATAAAATATTGATAACTTCATCATTATTTAAACTGAATTAAAACGCCTTTATATAAACCAGAATTAAATTAGTATAGTATATTAGCGTATAAGCGGAGTACGGAGTGACTTGACTAGGTACTTCCTGTCTTCACTGCTAGGTAGAAAAAAAGATATAATTATCAAATATATAAAAATAAATTAAATCGAACCCAAAACCATCGCATCTTATACTCACTGCACAACAGCATCCAATTATACTGGTTATGTGTCACGGATTAACAAATTTCTTATGTATCCAATTCACACTCATTCATGAAGTAGTCTGAATACTATGTGTGTTGAAAATAGTCATTAAGCGAATAACCGACGATTACGTTTTCACTAATGAGCACTAGAAATTGTCTATTTAGGTCATTCGCCACATTTCCTTCACTTTAATATAAAACTATTGCATAAATTATAGTCATTAAGTTATCAATTTTACTATTTACGTCATATTGCCCATGCTTTTTTTATTTTTTACGATGTAGCACACAACTAGGTTTAAACATAAAATAGAATCATCGTCTTTCTTCAATAAGATTTCCGGGCAATCCTGTGGTACAAAAAACCGACCGAACCAAAGGAATCTAAATGCCAACTTTGTACAACCAATAGCATGTTTCGTCTACAATAAATAAGCAGGAAACAGACGTACCAGAGAGATTTGTCGAGGTTATATAATTTGGTGTTATGCAACACCGAAATTTTTATATCCCGATTAAAATAAACGTATATTAAGAAATGCAGCTTTATGCTTTTTCCATATCAGAAATGGTAGAGAGACTAATATCAAGACACTCCGTTCTCCCACGCCACTATATAACCTTTAACTATCTCTATTATACGTAGACACTGCCACTACGCCATAAATATCAAGTTTCGCAACGAATTTTCTTTTATTACATAGGTAGCATTAACCTACCACAATGCCCGTTATTTAGGTTATTTACTACAAGACAAGTATTACGCTTACGATGTCGAACTAGCTGTAACAATTCGCAATGGTCGACAACCTTGACACTACGCTCGCGTAGCGAACAATCGACTTTTAATTACATGGATTATGTATAGAAAAGCGTTTTTTATCGATTGAAATTCTAAACGCGAGGTGTAATTTACACGAAAATCGTTATATAATGGATTATATTGAATAATTTGTAATATCTTGTTACGTTGCTTATATTTTTAATATTTTTTGTATATATACTTTATTTGAGTAATATTATATAATAGTAAACAGATTATAGTTGTGTAAGAGTGCACTATGGTAGTGACTTCAAATTCCGCTTGGATGGGGGAATCCCCCAATTAATATGCAGGTGACTTCCGGGTAATTCGGGTGGTAAGACAATTTTTATAGGCTTCTATTACTCAATATCAATATATAAAATGTTTATATGAATATCAAGTGGATAATAATGTATAAAGAAACAAATTAACAAAAAACAGTATTATTTTGTCGCCATTCTGTTACTACAGGCAAGGACATCAGGTTCATGAAAAATATTACATTTTTATCTTATCCGGACACTTACACAAATTTTGAAGCTTATAACACTACAAAAAGTTTTTTTTTGTAGTGTAAGTTTATTACTTCAAATATCTTTGAGATTTAATTAAAACAGTAGTACCACCTAAAGCTAATTATAAACTAATTTATGTCTTATCTTACATCTGTTAGCTGTTCAGTGGATTAATTTCTAGTTTATTGAATTCTCGTTAAGATTTTTACATCGAGTTTAAATATTTTTACCATTATAAGTTAAAAACTTTTTAAACTAAATAGACTTATATTAATCGAGTGTTTGTATCTTCTATAGCTTCGACTGTAGGTATAACATAAAACACTGTGACTGTTAATATTTTGAGAACTACCCTCTTAGTGCTCCCTATATTTTTAAGATTTTATATTTCAGCGTTCTACGCCAAATAATTTCATCTTTACGTTGTTTGTGACTTAAGAGAGCAAAAGAGTTTTACATACATTTTAGCTTCACACTTTTATCTCGTATAGCAGAGTAGATAGGAAGTACCTAGTATCAAGACACTCCGTACTCAGCTTTCCACTGAATTCGAGATATTGTGTGTTGTGTGGTGGGTCTCAACTTCGTCTATTGTCCTACCCGATTGAGGAAATAATATAATAATTCTATATAATAATCCCTACAGGGATTCGAACCCATAACCGATCGCGTTAACAGTCAGTCGCCACGACCGGTCTCTATATAAATTTAAAAAGATAATAAAATTTAAACACATATATCTATTTCACAAAACAAAGAAAAGTTATTCTCAAGTTTACATGCTCACATATAATTACGCCATTTAAACCCATCTGTAGACGTCTTCTTAACAATAATTCTTTATAATTGCACAGAAAAAAATCTTGAATTTGTATCATATGAGTGTATCGTAAAAAGTGGACTAAATGAATCTACTACATATCTAGGCTATTGTCTTGAAATTGTACCAATGATTTTTTTATTAATTATGAGAATTTTCGAGTAAAAGTTTAGTTTTTTTTATCTGCACATGTAAATGTTAGGTTGTGTTAGTAATTTAATGAAGGATTAAATACCTTGAAAAAGAAAAATACATGAAAAAGATTTTTTGATTAATTTTTTAACTGACATTTAATTACGTAATAATAAGCTTTTTGTGAGATTGCAGCAATTATTCCATATTTAATAAATACTTTTTACGAAAAATACGTAAAAATATCGTGTTAATTAAATTGAAAACTAGTGACCTTTTTGACGTTTCATATATGTATGTATAGTTTTTTTTAATGTTATGGGTTTTTTTTCTGTTTGCCAAATAATATTTAATAAAGTTTTAGTAGGTAAATAAGCCAAATTAATTCTACGTACTTTAAGTAAAAAGCTAATTATAAGTTTTTATAAACCTTAGAAGTTAGAAATAAAAAATATATTTGGTAAATAGTGTCAATGAAAACTCTACAAGATTATTATTGTAATTTTTCCAAGCACGCTATATACGTGAATTAGCATTTGTTTTTATTTGAAGTACAATTTTATTCTACACACTTGAATGGTTTACTATTGTTTATATTTTTAATATTATATTCAATAAAAGTATATAATGGTAAGTTATAATTATTAAAGAAGAAGTGAAAATAATGATAAATTATATTACATTTTACTATGAAAATCAGTTGTAAAATAAAAAAAGACTGAATTAGTTTTCGAAAAAAAACTTTTATTTATTTTGCCTACAAGTAATATTTATTATAATTTAATAATTTAATTAATATTCAGAGGCTACGTAGTATCAAGATACTCCGTTGAGTGCTCTCGGCCTGAAGTCGAGACAGTGCGTGTTGAGTGGCGCATTCAACGTCGCGCTACAGCGGAGAAATGATTATAAATTATAAATATGTATAAATATTCGTTTATTCATTCATTCTCGAGTGAATATTTAAACCTACAACCGATTACGTTTACGGTCAGACGTTGTCCCACTACGCCACAACGGCCTAGATATTTATTATTATATAAAAAATGGTTACAATCAAATATTCAGTCTAAACTAAATTATTTAAACATAATAACGATAGTAGTTCGATAAAATATTCGCTATAATTTTTAAAGCTTTTACAAGTAATTTTGATAAATAATATAATTTGATATACCAGGCCAGGACAGTCTCGGACAGTAAACCCGGTCGGTTGTGGGTTCGATTCTCACTAGACGGAGTGATTATATTTAAATTATTTTCAGTTCCTCGCTCTGGTAAGACAAAGTAGTGCGGTGATGAGTTCCGCCACGCAATGTCTCGAATTCGGCGGAAAACGAAGTACGGAGTGTCTTGAACTAGTTTCAAGACACTTGACTTTCAATACTTCCTATCTACCGTGTAATGCTAAATAAAAAAAATACAATTTTACATATCTTTTGCTATGAAGGCCAATCAGCAATTGTAACAAGTAGTTCCTACGATTGTTTAATTACAGTCGGACATTGACAAATCGTGGATAGCAAAGAACTAAATTGATTTGTTCTTGTTGAAAATTGTACTGTTCATTCTTTTGTATTTTAATGAAAGAGTTGTAATTTTTTTTAATCTTATATATTTGTATGGAAACTAACCCTAGCGGTATTGATTGTAATAAAAAAAAACTTATATTTATAACTATAGTGTAAAGAGGGGCCAATGACATGTCTTTGTCAGAAGTTGTCACATTTGTCAAACAATGTCACATTGTCTCTACCTTTCCTCCCTTAGGGTGTGACGTAATTTATGGATGACCCCTAATATGGAAAACAGAAAAATCTCGCTTAAACATCACTTATTTTTAGGTCTAAGTGTATAATAACCTTTATTGCACTTTTAAAAAAATACAGATAAGTAATATTTCAGCAATTTAAATAACAACTTATCTGTAAGAGAGATTTCTTCCAACCAACATATGGAAATAAGTGAAAGCAGTAAGTATTAGAATCGACAATGCTACACACAAATTAGTAGATTTTAATTAAGACAAGCACTTTAGAAATTTAAAATAATTAAAATATACATTACATTAATAAATATATACATATGATTATACATACAAATTATTTTAATACGTATATAAAATAAGTAGAAACGTCACCCTTTATCCCGCACAGTAGGATAGTCAGACAACCTAGTGTCAAGACACTTCGTACTTGAAATCGAGGCATTGCGTTTTGAACGAATTCAACGTCGCGCTTTGTGTAACCAAAGTAAAGAAATGAATATAAATATAAAATATAATCATATCTTTGAGTGGAAATCAAACCCACAACTACACAAAATATAAAATAATTATATATACACATAAAAAAATATTTTAATGATAACTGATCAGTCAGATTCTCAGAATAAGTCTTTTTTAACAGATCTGAGAATAAGTCTTTTTTTAACAAGGTCTTAAAAGATACAAATAACCATTTATATCAAAGTGTACTTAAAATTTACAAGAATATAGTCTTCATGTAAACCAAGTAATTTCACTTTAAAAACTCATAATAAAAGCATTGTTAAAATAAAAAAAAATCTAAAACACAAGGGAATCTCACATTGCAACATCGCGAAAGTGGCCATGTAAGGCCATAGTTCATATTCACATCCATTTGATTGACTATTTAAATTAAGCAACGTTTACTCCAGTCAGAACTTGATGGGTGTGCAAATGATTTTCGTGCTATGGACAACACGTTAAGCTGTGCTCCCGTTTATTTAATATTGCGACAGTCACGACTGTCCGCAAGACATTCAAGACCATGTATAATTCATTTAAAGCATTGAATACGGTACACAAACGTAGATAATGCTATCGGTGCATGGCATTACTGTCCTATGACGGTATATGCGACGGTTGTGGGTTCGATTTCCAGTCAGGGGAATGATTAATATAATCATTTTCATTTTCCTGTCCTTATTTATAGAATGAACCGCGGCACTGGGTTCCTGCTTTCTATATACCTTATACATAGGTATTTTGAAATATAATATTAGGGAAAGCACACAGTTCGGATAAAGAATTAGTAAAAGAAATATGAATTAATGATAATCCATGCATTCATTTATTTAGACTGTCATTTACGCTTTTATTTCATCAATCATCGTTTAGTTAATTGTCATGACAGAATTTTCTTTACGTAGCTTTATGTTTCTAAAAATAATTTTTAAATGTAGCAAAATAACATTTCGAGTAAGTCTGGGATGATTAGAAAAAAGACAATCATTTGGCAATAACATGGTGAGGGTTTAAAAGACAGCGGTAGAGTTAGAACCTTATCAGTTGACACAGTTATGAACTAAGATGACGAATTCTTCTATCTCACAGAGTATATGATTTTTTAGAATTAGAAGTGGGATCAGTTGTTATAAACAACAATAATAAAACTCGATTATGGAATAAAATGAAAGTGATTGTTAAAAGCTATTAAATGTCGTAACCGACGGAAGGAACATCAAAAGTTGCCTTTTTAATATAAGGAAGAAAAAGTCTTGATCCCGCTAATACCGTGCGCCCAAAAGGAAATTACCATTTGATTTTCATACCTACAATTTTATGTGCGTTTCTCCTATGACGACAAAGAAATTGTTGGGATTATCAATCGTAAAGAGTATTTTATAATTTATTCTGTTATTTTTTTTGTTAACTTTTTATTACATATTATTAAATCCAGTAGCTATACGAAGTTCGCTGAGTGAACGATTAAGAACAAATAAACTTTATTTATATATTTATATAAAAATAACACTTTTATAATTATTGAATATTATATAGCAAAGAAATATATCAATCAAGCTATTACAAGTTGCGCAGACGCATTCTTTTAATAACTGCCACCTGTTTGAGCAGGTGGCGCAGTTACGCAATATATTTTAGTTCTAAACACGGCTCGATAAACACTATTATCGTTCAACATTAATAAATATTTGAAATATTTTCTATGATTATAGATATATATGATTCCTTGATAACTACGACATGATAATAAGTAAGGTATTTATATTGTATGCGACTAGAAAAAGATTTAAGGCGTTTTTTAAGTTTTATTAGTTTAATAAAGATCTGGCAAATAAGCAATGTTATGGATTTTTATAAAAAATTGCAAAATTGTCGTATGTATAGTCAGGGAAAAAATATTTTATTAAACCTTCAAGCTTTATCTCACATGGCAGGGTAGGACTGGTTTTCGCCTGAAATTGAAACATTGCGTGATTGGTGGCGAACTCAACGACGCGCTGCGCTTTGTATCACCAGAGCAAACAAGAAATATTTTGTCAGTATAATTATTCCCCCAAGCGAATATCAAACTAAAAACATGTCACGTTTACAGTCAGACGCTCTCCCACTGTGCTACCATTGTCTACCGCCTGCTATACTAGTGAGAATGGACTCTTATTGCAAAGGGGGATGTGGAAAGCTTTATTGAAAAACAAGTTGAAAATGATAAACAGGCTGCCAGCTGCAGATGCAGATGTATACTTAGATATTATTTTCGGAAAACATAATTAAATATTTCAGGAATAAAGGTTTATTTTATTTTTATAAACAAGTACTTGAGCTTATACAGTTTCAAATAACTAAGTTTGCAGATTTGTTTTGATTTCGTAATAGACTAGAAGTCTATAAATCACAACTTGAATAAAATGAACCTCGTCTCGGCCCAGCATCATATTCTAATGTAAAATATGTCAAGAATTAATTATACAATGTATGAGCCGCCATTCGCCGTGTGGTCACGTTTTTCACATCCTCAAACAATAGTCCCATGGCCGTTAGAAGCTTCCAATGTCTGGTCATAACATAAAATAACTTATTTATTAAGTAAAATATAACACCATCCTAAGTATCGTAACCACACTTTAAAATAGTATACTAGCTGTCGCCTAGTATTTTATTTGCATTGATATTATGGACCTTGCCATATTCTTTAATTTCTGTTTCTCGTAACTATGACTGTAAAATATATATATAAAATCAATGTTTTTTTGTTCCCTTTCGATTTCCAATAAATTTCAGAACATTCTCTGAGGAAACTATCTCATACATGCCAAATTGACACACGGAAAAAATTATACAAATACGTACAAGAAAACGTTTACTAATAATTTAAATATATTTTATGCAATTTTAAGTATACGTGAATATTTACTTTAGTTCATTTCTATTATAACACTTTTGTAACATTTTTTTGTCCATGACATTTTTAATGGCATTTTGCTATAGAAAATAGCTTTGACATTTCGCACATTACACCTAAAGCTGCAGATATTAGCAGCTTATTAGTGGCACAGAAATTAGAATGTTCGAAACAAGTAAAAATCAGCGGATACTTAACCAATTATATAATAAATTATTGTTTTTTTTTTTCCGAAATAGAGACATAGCGTAATAAATAGCAAAATGGTGAACACTGTCTTACCAGAACGAATATTTTTTTATTTACTTTACGTACATACCTAAAGCAGCTTGAACTTTGAAATCCCCTGCTTTGTGTCACGATGATGTCATACACTTCTTATAGTGTACGTTCCAATGTTGTATTGAATTATGACGCATTGAAATATTAATATGCTAATATCGAAGAAATGGCCACGTAATAACATGTCCCTTAAGAGGAGTGTTATAACGAAACGCATAAGAAAATCTTCAAGTCATATTCTTGAACATACCACTTGTAATATAAAATAAATATTTTTTTAGCTTCACGCTTTTATCCCGCAAAGCATAGTCGACTGAAAGTACCTAGTGACAAGACACTCCCTATTTCGCTTTCCACCGAATTCCAGATGGTGCGTGTTGAGTAGTGGAACTCACCGCCGCAATTTGTCTTACCAGAGCGAGGAATTTTTATAAATTATTCAGTTTTCTATTAGCTTAATATTTATATATTATTCATTTTTTTTGTCTCCGCTCTGGTAACACTCAACTATGAATTTCTCAAATCGAAGTGAAAACTGGATTATAGTGTCTTGTTATAGTCTTGTAATAGGATAGTACGCTACGCTAGGTATAATTTGCATTATTGATCTTGTATAATAGTGCTAAAGAATTAGATACAGTGAGAAGTAAAAAATTTTCTAGATAAAAACAGCGAAGTGCAGTACGAAGTGCGTTGACAGGTACTTCCTATCTACACTACTATGCAGGATAAAAAAAAATTATAAAATTATTACCTCCTCACAAAAGTAAATTAATTTCTTTGAAAAAACGTATAAAAATTTGAACGCAGCGGGATTCGAACCCGCGCCTCTTGGAAATTGGCGCGGGTTCGAATCCCGCTGCGTTCAAATTTTTATACGTTTTTTCAAAGATGTTTTCTAATCCTAAGTGTGGAATAACACTTTAAAAATAGTAAAATAGTAAATTAATTTGTTTTTTTTGCGTGATCAAATAACAAACATCCAAACATACTTGCTTTCACTTTTATAATATTAGCAAGATAATCGTGACTAATCGCAGAATACTCGTCATATTTTCGTGCGCATCACTGAGATTGACACGATATTTTTTTCTAAGGGAATTTACTTACATATATCAAATTATTTTATAATACCTATTAGAACTTTTAACGTCAATTTTAAAACACTAGTATTTCCAAAATTTTAATAATAAATACTGCAACTCCACAAGAATAAACATTTCACTTAAATAAAAATAACTCCAATATTATGAACTACAACACTGCGCCACGACCAGCATCTAGTTGTATGGTTCTGTAATTCCATGATTTGTATAATAGTATACTTATATCGTCGAATTATTATAGTTCGTGAGTTAATAGAATTTTAAATTTAGTTATCTTTGTAAAACTTGTTTGAAACCTGTTATTTTATAAAAGTCGTTTAGGCCTGGCTTTTGCACGTGTGTGACACATCTTATATATTTTGTGTATCCTTTGATAATGTAGACTTAGATATAAAATATAACATTTCAATAGTTCTAACAAATCTTGTGACTAGATTTACAGGCAGAATTGTCAAAACAAATTTGGTCTAAGCTGTCAAGTTTGGTCTAAGTTCTCCACCTTTCCCCCGATTGTGATTTACTTTACCAGATCAGAAAAATGAAAACAATTCATTTATGATGATTCCCTCGACTGGGAATCGAACCCACAACAAATGCTCTTCCAATATACTCTAGTGTCCTAAAGTGTTCATAGCAGACTAACAAGTACATTAAAAGCGAACATTAAAGTAAACCAGTAAACGTAAAGTATCGTACGACCTTGTAGCTCCGTGACCAATTGGAAATGCACATCGCGTAGTAAAAACTTTGTAACCAAACAAAACTAAAGTAACAACTAACCATGTATAAAGTCAAACCTACTTTATTATTCAGAAACGCTATAGTTACGTTATTTGTATACATGTATTTATTGGAAGATTTTAATTCTTGAATAAAACGATTGTTTTTACAGAAAATTTGTTTGTCTAACACATTCCTTTACTTGTTAAGTTCTATGACTTTCGTAATTTTTAATATTTTAAATGAAATGATTTATACTGATTAATCGCGTATTTTTTGGTATTTCTCCGCAGTAAAAGGTAGACTAACTGTGACGAGTGTTGGAAACGACGAGTATACGAAAATGTATTTTCTTATACAAAAATATATATTAATGCGCTTATGAAAGTTTCATTTAAAAAAATCCTTTGCCTTATGAGAATATTTTCAGAATATGATTTGTATTGATTTCAGAATTTTTTTTTAAGTGGCCCTTAGCTTCTACTGTATTATTTTACTTTATAATTTATTATTTAGTTATCAAAAATTTACTTCAAAGCGAATAGGCTGAATATATACGAAGAAGGCTAATTATATATAAATTCTTTAAGTTTCAACGTTATACATAGAAGACAAAAGTTAACAGTTCACCTTTTTAATTAAAAATCGGCAAGTGCAGACAATTCACTTAATGGTAAGCAGTATAATTGACACTCACAAACGCATACAGTGAGGGAATTAAGGATAGAATTCCTGTCTTTACGACACATGACACTGAAAAGCAACTTCACGTTTTATCCCGCAAAACAGAATAGTCAAAGACAAGCTAGTGTTAAGACACTAATTTGACTGATTTCTGCTCGAAATCGACTCTTAACAACTGTCCAACAGTTATAATCAACTATACTATACAAATGTTTTAAATTATCTCCCACACAACTATTATGTATACATAACTAAGAAAACTATAACAAATTCAATAAGATGGAAAAGTATACACAAGTTGTCAGATACACGTGTTACAACAAAGTGATTGTTCCATTGTAGCCGGTGATTGACAGTTTTGTAAACACCGTTATCTTAGGACAGATTATATTCTAGTTCAGAAATATTCAATGGACTTGCCGACTTTTGTTTATTCATCGCAATGTTTAATTTCTACAGCACGTGATATTGCAAATTGAAGTAAAAACAAACGAACTATATGTTAATACGTGAAACAAAACCTTACAAAGGTTTAAACCCCTTTATACGAAAAATTAAAATTAAAATTTAGCACGGTTATAGTTTATATAGAAAAGAAGTGGAACATTTTTAAAAATAATGCATAAAAATATACCACACACTACCATGTGTTTGAAATGCACGTTAATATAAAGTGACATACACGTTATAAAGGCAACGCGTTGTCAACGCGTCAACGGGGCATTTAGTATATGTAAGTAAATATAATAAATTGAGCAATGATAATTTAAGTATAAATTTCATATTTTATATAGTTTCTTTGAATAAATTAACATTACTATATTATATTAATATTCATACTTTCATATTTATATTATAAATGTCCGTCTGTCATCACGACCAATGCACTGAAACGATTCTGATGTAATTTCATATATAGGTACTTGAAGGTGTTAGGATGAACATAGACTACTTTTAGAGCTCTTCCATTAATTTCATTGTTTTAGTAATGGGTAGCTGAAAAAGAGCTTCCTGAACGCGTATGTGATATGCGCTGGCTGAAAAATATTTATTCTAATATCACAATTTAAAATAAATCACAAATTCCGCATCTCCACAGATAAAGTAGGGAGTAAAACTTACCTGATTAATTTTCTCTTGTTCTGTTCTGTTGCGTGTACTCTAGGTCTTATAGCCCTAATTATTATTAGTACGAGAATGACAAAGTGTTTAAACTAGCTATATAATAAACTAATATCAAATTAGTCATATGTACCAAATTCTTATATATTTAATGTAATTATTAAAAAACGTCCTGCATGCGTCTCATTTGGACGTGGCATTATAAGTGTTTACTGAATATAATTTTTTCTACATATAAAAAAAATAAAATTAACAATCTCGATAGAAAAATTCCCATATAATCTTCATTGTATCTGTTTTGATGCAAGAAAGCCACTTTATATTATAATTGGTAAACCATTTTATATATATATATATATACACATATATATATATATATATATATATATATATATATATATATATATATATATATATAAAACTTAATAACAAGTTTACAATTTAGCGGTTGTCTACGATTTAAAAAATATTTTGGATGCCAAATTCCACCTCGATTAGTCTTGCGGTTTGGATTATATGCACGCTTATAAGTATTTTGGTCATCCTTTTCCTTTTGTATATCATTAAATAAGTATTGGGAACTACAAATTTATAACTTACAAGTCATATATATACCGCCAAGAAAACTATAGCCTTAAAGTGGGAATAAACATTGTTTTTCGAATATATATATTATTTTACTTCCAATATAAACTGACATTAAATGAAAAAGTGTTACTAATTAAAAAAATTACTTCAATTAATAGTTTGTACATTTGACAACATTGATTTTTAATAATTAAACAAAAAAATTGAAAACTTCACCTGTTATAAACTATGTTTTAAATACGGCATTTGTTTTCTTCAAGAATTTTATATATTCAGCGTCACTCGCGCCCTTATGAAAAATTTAAGTTCGTGTCATTGTTCAAAATCGGTTCGCGGGTTTAGCAGTTACAAGAAAACAGAGAAACGGATATACATATATATTTACAGGCGCGGTAAAAACATAACCCTCTTTTTAGTATTCAGGTAAAAAGGCTTTGGCCTCTAATTACCCATGAATTTAAGGCAAAATTTAAGTTAATACCTATAAAGTATATTTTACTACGTGAGTACAAAATGCACACCACGTGACTTGAATAAATTCGTGTTAATATGTAAGTTACACACGATATTTGTTAGTCCGATCATGTAGAAACCTTGGCTCTATGGCTTTAGTGAATGAGGTCGAAGCTTTATTGAGGAAAGAATTATATTATATATATTTTTTTTTTAAATCTAGAAATCAGACATACAGACATAAATATTGAATTTACAGTATAACAATATATAATTTCCAATAGAGATTTTGAAAAAAACATTAAATAAGGTAAAAAATATTATGGTTACTGAATGACTTCACTCAAAGATCCCTTACATATACGTACCGACTCATTTTACAATTACATCTTAAAATATAATCTTAACCGAAATGTCATTTTTTAATCTTGAATACTTCGTGGTGATGATGAAAAACACATGAATGATATTCGCAGGTTTATTTTAAATCCAAGAAAAAATTACATATTCTGGTCTACTGTAAATTATTTTATTCCACATGTCACTCTAAACAAAGTAGCTTTAAAGTCATTAAAAGCAGGAAAAGAGAGACTATAAGGTATCTAGATTCTCTTTTTTTTAAAAAAAATCGGTAATACAGAATAAAATGTTACATGTATAAATTAATAATAATTATTTTAATTAAATATGGCTTTAAAAATATATTTTCATTTAGATATAAATTGAATATAACATTAAATATCTCAACTTACTAAATAATACATATAAATTCAACAAGAATATTTACTCAATCTTATTTAAAGAACTTATTAAGTCACGTCACAAGTCACGTAGCGCAATCGAAATGCAGAGATTGCTCAATGAACCTACATATTTACGTATTTACATCGCTTCAACTCTTAAATTATATACTAATTTTACCCTCTGTAGGAGACGCTAGCTACTTTATGCATTACAAAACATGGGAGACGCTTATAAATAAGTAATATTTTTTTTAGCTCCACGCTTGTATCCCGCATGCAGGGTAGACAGAAAGTACCCAGTGTCAAGACACTCCGTACTTCGCTTTCCACCGAATTCGAGACATTGCGTGTTGGGTGATGGAACTCAACATTTAATATTTTTTATTTAATATTTTATATTTGATATTTGAATTGAAATTGTAGGCCGAGGGTAGAATTTAAGTATAGATAAAATTGTTTATTCCACGTATACGCAATAAAGAGGAATAGTGCAAAAAGATGGAACAAAACATAATCGCAACCTTGTCAATTTTGGTACTTTCTAAAAGTACATTTGTTATGTGATTTTTACATATTTTAAATGAAACTATTTTAAATTAATTTCGAATACTAAAATATAAGGAGTTATTCTATTTGAAATATTTTCTTTTAAAGAGGTATATATACGCGTCTATAGCGTATAATTTAAAATTGAGCACAGGTGGTTATATGTAAAACAGTAAAAAAACATAAGTTGATAAGTTGATCAGTTACTTCGGACATATTTTCTAAAGTAGACGACATGAGCAGTTTAAGGCAGGACATTGCCCCACAATACCCTCAAGCTATGGCTCCGATTTGGTAATGTTAAACGTATTTATTACTAAATTTAAAAATCAGTGGCTTATTGGAAGACAACATTAAGTGCTGAGATTTCTTTAAATTTAAATATAAATTGTATTTCTCTTGTAAATGTCCCAGTGGAAACACTTAGACAAAATAAAAAGCATTGTTTTACAACCCGCCATCGTCTCAATTCATAGATGTCATTACTAAATGAGCAATTCATATTTAGTTCCCTTATATAATACTATATTTTGTGATTAATTTAGTCAATAATAATATTAGAAATAATAAAACTTTTTATTGCATATAAAATATAAATAAACAGATTAACAATTTTGCTTAGGATAAATAAAGACTCTATAAGTGATCTCTTACAAGCAACCTTTTTTTTCGTTCTAACCTTATAAAAGTAACCTTACTAAAATCTTATCAAAGATACCTCAATTTAATTTAATTACCTAAAAGTATAATAATGTATTTATAATAATTCTTAATACATGAACTAAAGCCACTATGTCATACAATCGGCATTTCCGTATCCGCTTTACGTAAATAGGAGTCATAGTTCAAAATTTTTAACAGTTTAAAATTAAATTATTATCAAAAACTCAGTACCATAAAGCAAAAGAAGTTTTATTTAGAAAATATAAAAAATCACTTAAAAAATTTAGTTAATACAAAAAAATAGCATTTTTCAGAGATAACACTATCTAAAACCTACATATATAAATATATATCCTTCAAATGAAACTGCATTGTGAGGCAATAAGGTGATTGTCACGTACATATGACTATATACATTTTCTTACAAGAATAAGTTCAAAATACATGATAAAACTATAACTATTCACCTACTAACTAGAGATATTATTTACGCTCTGTATATTATTGTACTGTTTTCTTTCTTAGATGTATCAAACGCTTCGGGAAAAGTAAGAACTGTTGTTCATTTTATGCATCTATCACGTTTCATTGAAAAGCATTGAAAATGTATTAATTAAACTTTGTACACCACAAACATTATCATATTGTTTGGACATAAATTGTCTAATAGAAAATATAACCCTTGGGAGTACCCAAGTAAACTGATATTTTTTACTTTACTATTTAATAACGTAAAAAAAAATTAACGCATCGGGATTTCAACCCGTGCCTTTTGGAAACCGCCCAAGCGCTCTGACAGCCAAGCCATGTGCTCAACTACCAGCTGCGTCGAAATTCGTTTACGTTTTTGTTACATCTTATTTACGTTGTTAGCATCTCAGTAGAGAGATATTCACGAAATTCTTCTACTCGAAGATTATTAAGAAACAATTGTTTGGCCAAAGGTAATGCTATTTATTTTAATATTTTTACTACTTTAAAGTGTTTTAAAGTTTAGTTTTAAAAATGTTTTCTAATTTCCTATTCAAAAAAACATGGTTAACAGTCAAGGAAATAGGCAACGGAATGTCTTGACACTTGGCTGTCTCTGACTATCCTGCTATGCGGGATAAAGAATAAAGCTACTTATTCTTAGTTAAAGCTCTGGAAGTACACTGGTAAAACCAAAGAATAATTATTAGTTATGCTACTTACTAAATATTTATATGTTTTTTAATGTTATTCACACACCGAATATAAGAAAATTGCAAAGAACAAAAACAGTTATAATAAGCGTAAAAGAATTTCGACACATCAATCAGGATCGGAATTCTTATACTTTCTTTAATATATTTTTTTATCTGAGTGTGTAAATGAAACTTCACATTTTTTAAATAGTTTTATTATTTAAATATTAAGTCAAGTGTCGATTTGATAATACATACTACAATGTTGAAAATTAGCGCATGTACTGTTATCTAAAAGATACGAACAGTAAACATGGCATCATGTTCGGCAAACAAATGTACTAAGTTTCTTAACAAAGCCTAATTTCGCGTTTTGTTATAGAATAGGTGTTTCGAAATTTTTATGTAGTTGAATTATTATTTTATGAATAAATAAATATATTAATTATTAATAAATATATTAATTATTATTTTATGAATAATTAAATATATTAAAGATATTAGCCACAGAATATTTTCACTGTACTAATTCATGGTGTAATGTGACATAACAGCAGATACCAAATAAAGTAAAAATAAGTCGAATTCTGCAATTAAAATATTTTTTTAGTTTCAAATAATCCTATTCAAAACAATCTTAAATTAATATTTTCTAACGATATCCTTATAGTACCTAATAGGAAAATGTAGATCCTCGACACATTTTCTGATTCATACTCTGACCCCTTTATGGCTTATTTTTTTTTAACATAGCAGGTTAGTTAATAAAGGGGGGATAATAATTAAACATAATGTATACTTCAAGATGGGAATGAACCCACAACCAGTCGAATTTACAGCCAGACGCCACGATAGCTTTCGTTTTATTTTTTTCAGTATTACCTCGAACGATATATGCGCATTGTTATCAAAGCAAGTAATTCAAACAATACATAGTTTATTTAGTTGAACCTTGAACGTTATCTCTTCTTTATTTGCCATTTTCATGGTTTTTTTTTATAATTAACATACAAATAGCTTAGATCGCCAAAAGTAGTTTTACGCTTAATAAGGCATAACAGGGTAGCCAAAAATAAGTATGTCAAGACACTCCGTTGACTGCTTTCCACCTAAAATTGAACATTGCGTATTGAGTAGCAAAATCAACACCGTTTTATATTTATATAATATTTAAAATTTCCATTCCCAAGTGGGAATCGAATTCCCATCCAATCGCGTTTACCGTCAGACGCTGTCCAACTGTACCACGATGGAAGACTCACCAAATTTTTTCTTAAAACTGTTAATACGAATATATATTTTTACAAAATATGAACTAGTACTCAAGTAGTCTTTGTTTGTATGGACTGTGAACGCACAGAACAATTATGGCAAGTAGGTTGGCTTTAAGAAATGTACGGAGCACTAAGTGAGGATTCTAAGACATTTCAATAGGAACCAAAGAAATGGGATTTCACCTTTCACGATCAAAATAGAAATGGAAAGAATATGGGAACTAGTCTTAAAGGTCACGTACTTGAACAAATTTTGATAGTCTTATTTATTTAATTGACTGAATTATATATCAAATTCAGGAGCAGCATGTCAAATTTTGATCAGGGGGCAAGCTAGAAATTAAAAGGTTTATCGTGGCACTTATTTGAGAAAAATTAAACCCTTAAAAATATTATATTAAATCGTCTATTACTAATAAAACATTAGTATAATATATTAGGTTTATTTTTTTTAGCTTCACGCTTTTATCTCGCAGTATCGGGAAATAACTAGTATCAAGACACTCTGTACTTCCGCCGAGGTCGAGATATTGCGTCTTGAGTGATGGAACTCAACACCGCGCTTTGTCTTATCGGACCGAGGAAATAATAATAATTAAATATAATCATTCCCCCAAGTGGGAATTGAACCCACAACCGATCGCGATTACAGTCGGACGCTGTCCCATTATAAAGTTTATGTTACTAATTATTATAAATAAGTCTTTATAGTAATGAAATTTATTATTTTTTGTAAATTCCAATACTGTATCGTCTACTGTACGTCTACTGTATCAGGCAAATGCTCCATGCCATTAGAAAATGACGCGCGTGATCAAATTTGTAAATTAAAAAAATGTTCATTTAATTAAACCACAAAATTCGCCACCGTTTCTAATCTAAACACACAATGTAGGCCACAGCTCAATGGAGCGTTGAAACATCATAAGATAACATCATAACAGTAAGGACAGGTTTACGAAATACATCCTTCGTATGTTAGCGCTTGTTTTCAGCTAAGTGTTTGTGTCAATAGCACTTGCAAATTATTTTGTTTGTGTCTTTGGAAACATCCATGGTAATATAATTCTTATACACGAGCAGACAGTTTAGTGGCAAGTGTTTTTGATTGTTAATATAGAAATGGTGGTTTCAATATCTATCGGAAAGAATAAAAGCAATGATTTTGAACTTTTTATAATTTAAGGAAATTATTTCAATTTTTCCATCATGGCAAGATAAAGCGCGACGTTGAGTTACGCCACTCAACCCGCAATGTCTCGAGTGTAGAGTAAATGTATAAAACGAAATGCCTTGATACCTACCGTGATGTATGAGATTGCATTTTTGACGTTAATATAAGATTTTTGTCGTCTGTTTTATTTGAAAACTTGCACATGTGTCCGCAACCGCCAAAATATAATATTTTCTTGAGAGTTAGTCAGGGCCCAACTTTTTTTTATTTAGAAATACAAATTTAATATAACAAGTTGACGACGAGGTCAAACGTTAGTTAAATATATTAGAAGCTAGTTTTAAATGTTTATGAGGTCAACGACACAAATGCAGGTGTGGCGAGTTCAGTGTTTGTTATTAAGTATAATAAACATAAATGTACATGTAAAGAAGAAAAAAAACTGTTAATACGTAATAGTAAAAACATAAAAATATACCTACTTAATTTTTTTTTACTCATCCATCTCTACAGGTAAATTGATAAAAATATCTTCTAGAGATATCTTCTAGATATAGTACGCCTTTGACAATTACAATTCTTTTCAAGTATTTGTTTTAAATACAATAAGTATATATGTATATATACTTATTCGTTTGTTACTATTTATTATTAATTAGATAATTTAATTTAACTTATATAATTTAACTTATATGATATAATATAATTTACATTTTATTGCGTATATGATGTGTGTTAAATTACCGACAGTTCGTTTCGAGTATATATTTTTACTTAAAATGTAAAAAAGAATTGGTATAAAATTTGAACACAGCGGGATTCGAAGCTAGCGCTTCTTCTTAATCTTCTATTTTATTAATAAAATATACAAGAAATTTGTTTAATAGTATTCAAAAGATTTTTCTCCAGCAGCAATTTTCTGCTATTTAACCGAGTTTTTGCAATTTTAGGAATGTTTCAGGGGACTATATATATCGATCCTCAGGGGGAAATATATATATCAATCCTCAATCCGAGTCCATAATTATTTTTGTACCAAGATAATCTTAATTTTTGCAAGTTAAAAAATTGCATATTGGATATTTTACATTTTTTTTAGAATTAAAAAAATTATGATAAAAATATGATCGAAATTAGTATACAACAGATTAAAATACATCAAAATTTTGTTCGCTTAGATCTCAAACATTTTTTCTTGCCAATTTTCGCTATTTTTGAGGATTCTTTGCAATTTACAAGTAATTGAAGGCTGGACGTCCTAAACTGACATGAAATTCGTATTCAACGAGTCGAAAAACATTTTTTTGTGTGCCAGTGTTATTGTTAAAGTGGAATGGTGTCTCTATTTAGAGACATGCAAGAGATTGTAAAACACCTGTAGCTTAAAGATTTATTTTCGTCCATATTTGAAACAAAAATCCTTAATTTTATTTTTAAAAAAATATATAAAATATTTATAACACAGTTATAAGCTACCATTACACGGCGCATTTTTTTATTTAATATAAAACTAAACGTGCTTTTTACAACCTACAAATCATTCGCGTGTATCAATTGATACGGAAGTGTCGTGCTTTCCAATTATACTTGATCTGGGTCGAGACGATACAACGAAGATGACCGTCGTAGTTTAATGTACTGATAATCTAGCATGGTTTTTATGTCCCAGTCATAGGATCGATTTCCGTATAGCAAAGTGACAATTAATTCTAAAAACGCCCAGAAAAAATATTAATTTACTTATGGTATGCCAAATTAAACATTTTTTATTTTTTTTAATTTTTAATTTTACTTTTAAGCTAGGGTAGTCAGAGATAACGGAGCGTCAAACTCTGGTCCCTGCATACTTCTTTCTTCTCGTCTACAATCATTAATTACTTCATATAGCCTTCTTAGTTTTACATGCCCTTTCTCTAATATCATCGATACAGTAAATCAACTGATCTCCTTCTACGTCAAACTATACTCAATATTTACAAATAACAGCTTTTGTTTTCTTCTAATGTATAAGTTATATTACTAAAGAGTTTTACCTAAGTCCGTTCCATACTTTCCTCATTTATAATGTAAGGACACTTGTTATTTTGTGTATTTTAAAAATTACTAGTTCCAGGTTTAAGTTTTTAGAAATCTTTATTAAGATAACTCAGTATAAAAAGCATCATATCAATAAATTCTAAATTCTGTTTCATTTATATATTGTACTTAAAGAAAAGTTATAAATTCCTGTACAGTGAAACCTCGTTAAGTGGAACTTAACCTAATTTGATTTCGTGCTTTATGTATTAGATACATTTCGTCCTCTATAAGCGAGGACCTCTAATAATTTCAAGCTTGTCTAATGGGAAACTGGATAAATGAAAAATCCTTTAAATGGTACAAAATCGTTGGACTTTTGATTTCCAAATTAATCAGGTTTGTATAATAGAAAAACCATACTTTCCAATAATACATGATAGTCTAAGAAATAGTTAATTCATAATGGAACTAAATGAAAGTTTATTATATATCCACTAGTGTAACCATAATATTATATTATTTTATCTTACGTATAGAAAGTGAGGGCTTGGCAATAAATTATTGCTATTATATATATATATATGTATATATATATGTATATATATATGTATATATATATATATATATATATATATATATATATATATATATACCTTGAATTATACAAATGATTTCAGATTTATCATATTTGATATATTTACTGTCACGATTATAAAAAAATACCTTTTTAAAACTAAACTTTTTTCATAGTGTATTGTATTCTACAAATTAAGCCCTATCATTTAAAATCCATATTAGATGGGATGTGCAAATATTTATATACGCAAATATTTATATATGGCCATAGCGGCCATATTAGATTACCATTACTATTGATTATATGCAATTTCAATATCATCGGGAAAAATCGTAATCTAAATTTTAGCTTAATCAGAGACTGGTAAGCGGTTCAAATTGAGGTGGCAAGATTTCACACACACTAACTAATTATTATATATATATTAATATTATTCTTTATATTATATATTAATATTTCTTTATATTATATATTAATATTATTCTTTACATAAAGATGTTAGTGTGTGGAATTCAATGCTGATAATCAGGAGTCTAAACATTGAAAAAATATATTTAAATAATTTAACAATTAAATGTCTCTCAGCAAAACTGGCTTTAAATAGCAGTAGACTTAGAAGACGGACAATAGTATCGTATATAATATCATAAATATTATCTAGCAAATATGTATTCCTATTTAGAGCGAATTTTGGTTCCAGATTTTTTGCCAATATAATATATATTATTGATAATCAAAAATCTTCGTAAACCTGTATCATAAACGAATATTTACATTAAGACAACTGACAGTTAACGCACACACGATTAAACGCCAAATGTACCATTCTGACGTTATGAGTACGAATAATATTAAAAAAGAAAGATAAAATAAACATCAACATTTAATTTAGCGAGATACTTGGGTACAGGTATTCAGTACTTGTCAGGAATTTCACCGACGGGAAATGTAAATGCGTGGTCTTTTATTTTTGTATGGGAAGAGTTAAACATGTACGGTGGATGCCTTTAGACGAAGCGTTCTATGTATATCTAAAAGCCAATTTCATTTTAGCTAAAGTCTTAGTAACATTTTATTTAAGTCTTAGTAACAACAATAATTTAGAGACAAAAAAAACTGCTTTAAAATTCACTTGTTCAACAAGAAAAACTAAAAACTCGCAAGCACAGTCGTTACGTCCAAATGTAAACGGGGCTTGCGTGCAAAATAAAAAAGCTGAGAGTCGTATCCACGTAATATAAACGCAGGTGGGGCTCAGCCGGTGGAACGGCATTCCTCGCTTGACCCACATAGCTATAACCCTTTATGGTTGTTTTTTTTATAAATTTATGTAAACAAATACTCCTTTAGGTTTCAAATGTATGTAAAGTCAGTTCTATTTATGTTATATGAGAATATTTCTATAAAAACACTGGCAATTGAGCTTTCCCAACAAAAGTTGTACCGACACTATAGTGTAGTCGACGTGGCTCTATAAGAACCTACTGGTAATTGACCATGAACGAGAAGACGTAGTACGGGACGACGGGAAGGTGGAGCGATCTGGTCCGAATTGCTGGAAATCGCAGGATACAAGAGGAAGGACGTCTTCCGGTTAATGATGATGACAATAAATTGACTTATTTTGAAATATATATCAAAAGTGCTAATAACAATTAACATACATGCGTTTAGTGGTTAGTCATTCTAATTGCTAAGTCAGTGATGATCAATTCCCCTTAGTACGAGTATTTGTATAAAGACATTTAATTTTTACACTTCTTTGGACGTTCGTTAATCCATTAATAATGAATTGGATATTTTTAAAATATTTGTGCATTTATGGGTTTCGCATTCTGTAGTGTCCATACTTATTTTATCTATGTATATTTATCACGTAAGTAAATTCCAAACCTATTTTGCGACTAGCAACATTGAAAGTCGATCAATATGCTTGAAAAATTGTAAGTGTCCGGTTCCGACGACAACATGACATTGTTATAGTGTAAATATCCTTGCGAAAAAAGCCAGGATATATATATATATATATATATATATATATATATATATATATATATCTGGTGTTATTAAAATTAAAATCTATTCATTTAAGTAATAAGAATATACCGTTAAAGTATTAAGAATCTCCATTAACCAAATGTGTATGCACCGTACGACCTTTGACACGGTTAACGAGTGATATTAATTTATTCAACAACCTGTTCTCTTTGAAAGTAGTATACAGTGTTGAGGTAAAAGTTTGGACTGAATTAACCTGTTCGGTAAAGCGCAAGAGATTTTTGATATTTTTATGCAAAATGATAAATTCGTAACGGTGCATCAACCTATATAGTATATCAATATACAAATACAGATTTTGTTTTATTAATAACTGACTGACAGATAACGCATATCAAAATCTGTTAATACTGTTCTATTCACATAATACTTTCAGGAAATCTCCTTTACAATCCCCACAGGATCAATATATCTATCAGCTGTCTGCGAGCAATAATAGAATAACTTTATATACTCATATATAATTGTTTACATTTTTATATTTAGATAATGTTTTTATCCCTAAAAATAATTATTTTTTCATACATATATGGCTTATGTTTGACCATATAATACCTGATGTCATCTACGATTATACAGTCTTGTCTAGAAAATATCTGCTCAGTCTTGATTTCATGACTTCCAAATCCTATGATTTAGGATGTACAGACGCCACGACTGCAGGTTATTTCAATTACACCTTGGTCACTTTGAGCTATCTTATCTTCTAATACTTTAAAACAATACTAAAAACTGAACAATAAGTCATAACGTTAAAGCTTGACGCCCAAAGCTACCTTATACCGTGACGTCATTGACCTTCAAAATTCCCAAGGTTTTATAAATAATTGTGCCCTCCGTTTTTTGTTCGGGCAACATTGTGTTGCATTCCTTAAGTTGTTATTTTTTCTTTACATTTTTTGCGGGTGTCATTAAGTTAATGTTGGGAATACGTGGGATGGTGATGAAATAATGATATGGTTTGTTTTTATTTATTTTTAGCTTCTCTGTTTAAGATAAAGTAGCCAGGGAGAACTTAGTACCAAAATTTTCATTTTCATGGCAGGAACAAATACTTTGTACAAATTATTAAGATGCATAATGATACCCCCAGTGGGCATCAAATCACTACTTGGATCTTTGGAATTTGCTCCACTACGCCACTATAGCTTATAATTCTACGATATTTTGTTATTTAAAAAGGTTTTTAGTTTCATTATAATTACAAACAAACACCACATCACGGCAAGATCACGGCAAATCAAATTAATTTGTTCTCGAGGTACATATAGACAAACGATTATATCCATAATATATTATCATTATTAAATAACGTGACTCAATAATAAACATAATGTCATTAAAAGCTGTCAGTGAAAGTGAATTACACAATTATCATTTTAAAAAATGATCATTATTTACACAGTTATTGCGAGTTATGACACAAGTGCCAAATTGTCTTCCGCATTTATATATCTGCATAATTTTTACGATGATGTGTTAAAGAAAATGCATTTGCAATAAAAATTTACTACACACATTAAATAACATGATCTTTCTTATTTCGTAATTAATATATTAGTATTCATGTGTGTTATACAACTTGTTGCTTATATTATAAAACTATTAGATATATATTAAATGTAACTGGATATAATATAGAAAGTATCATGTAAATTGTAAAATTATTTAGGATGAAATAGGAGAAGGTAAATCTAAATTGGCCTTTACTTTCTTTCTTTACATAAAAAAATAGACACTGAAGTGTCTGTCAATTAAAACTAATAGCTTATAGATTTAAAGAAATTGAGAGACAGAGAGACGTTGGTAGACGTTGGTTGCTTTTCCTGATACAAACTATTTTAAGCGTTTCAAAACCTTTACGGTATTTCTTGGTCACAAATACATTATCTGTGACCACGGTCACTACGAATACCAAAATAGACACGATTAATCAGTTTAAAAAAGTTTCATTTAAAATGCGTAAAAATCGCTAATATCTTTAAAGTCTATAGTCGACTTGTGACCACTACAGTGTTTTGATACCTACAATAACGCATACCTAAGCAAAAATTATCAATTATGAGTCATTTAAACAAAACGCCTCTTTGGCTAGACGTCGATAAAATAGCGGAATGTTTATAAAGATATCACTTGTTATATATTTAAATTTATTCTATAAATGTATATATATATAATGACATAAAATCATTAATTATATTCAAAACACTTACTTCGTCTATTCCTTAACTTCCTAGCAGGTGGTACTGGTACACTTTGTTCCATTTTTCATATAAAACTATTATAAAACAAACTAATCCAATCAAATACACGCGTTACAATCGACTGATAAAATTTACATAGACATTTCTATCGGAGTGATAAGTTATCAAATACAGATTTTACAATGTGATCGTAAACGTCATATTTATCGATTATTCTTGTTAGTAAACAATGTTTTTTATATACTTTTGTATATAATCTGTTTAAAACACGTCTCTCAAAACGTCATTTATGCGATTATATAATAAATTAAATATATAATCATAAGTGACTTTACTTTTACTCAGTATAAAAAATAATACTTTCAGCACTATAGCCAAAAGGTGTTATAAAACCACTGTAACACGCGAAGCGTACTGTTACTAAAAGACCAGAGTAGCTAGTTAAGGTGGTTTGAGTAGGAGAGAGTTCAAGAGGGGTAATAATGACGTTTGCATACATAACAATTGTTAACACTTTTAATAGACTTATAAAAAAATTAAACGCAGGATTCGAGTCCGCGTTTCTTGGAAGTCGACTCCTAAAATGTACATCTGACTGCGTAGAATTTCGTATATGTTTTATACAACTTACTTATATATTTGGCACCAATGTATATATTTTTAAATAGATTCGTTGACGTTCAAAGAAACGCTAACTGCATCCGTATAGGGGAATAATAATATTGCTTTTTGTACTATCAAGGTGCATATAGTCACTTTAAACGCGTGGTATTGTTGCAATAAGAAGTACAAGTAATATGACAGATGTGCATACCAATTAAATTCGATATACATAAAAAAAATGACATTTAAGACTAAAGATAAAAAAATATGATTTATCATCATCAACTTTGCTCTAATAGTAATATACTACTATATATGTATATGTATTAATAATAAAAAAACGTTATATATGTATATATGTATATATATATATATATATATGTAACATTATGTGCTATTTATATCTAGACTACATTTGTTTTTCAAGACTAGGTTAATTTTTTATTCTTTTACTAGGTCTTGGGAGCTAACTTCCTCCGTCCCCGAAAGCCGTTTATTCGAATGATATCTTTAAAAGAAATTATTAAAAAAACACCACTCTACCACAAGGTAGAATAGTTACAAGGTAGAATAGTTATAGTTTCAAAACTATATAGACATAATTATACGTCGAAGTTAAGTCAATGTAGAGTAAATAGCTAAGAATTACTTACTAAATATTGAAGAGAACAGAGAACAGAGAACATAAGTCATTATTAATGTAGTTACTAGTTTTACTTTTTCCACATAAAAAAATAATAAATATTACGGCTGACTGACATTTTTAAGGTATTGAAAACTCATTCAGATAGAAAACCGGAAAGTTTGGATGAATCGTTTCTAGATCATCGTTAACGTTTTTTTCTTATTAATGCCAGCAAATCATAGATTGACGGTTTACTTTGTGTTTTGTAGAATCACATTCACAAGTCTGCTATCTTTTTTATAATTTTACGATGTATTACATAAAAAAAGTTTGGACATAAATAGGTTAGAATTGTCAGGTCAAAAAGCCAGCAATAATAAATTAGGTAACAAAACATAATCTTTATCAATCAAAACTGGAGTTCAGTATACAACAGCTTCACGTTTTATCTCACATAGCAATATATATATATATATCATAGACAACCCAGTGTCAAGACAAACCGAAATCGAGGCAATGCGTGCTAGTGGCGAACTCAACATTGCCAGAGCGGCGCAGTGATAATAATTTTTGAATACAATCATTTCCCCCGATGAGAATCGAACCACACAACCAATCGTGTTTACATTCGGACATTGTCACACTGCGCCACGACGGCATAAATATCAATTATTAAATTTTATTAAAAATATTTATTTTCGACGAATTTAACTTTCTTTTAAATTTTGAAATATATCTATATGTAATGGCGGTTAAAAAAATATTATTTTACTATTATTATTAAATAATGCAGATTTCGAATACAGATAAAATAATTAATATTATATAAAAACTTCCTACAAAAATATAATTTTAAATTAAAATGAATCTTCGTCAAAGTGATTATCTGTGATCTTTTAACCACAAGGCCGCCATTTAAACCGGTTAGCTATTTGTCGGCATTCCATTATATTATTATATGGAAATATATCATTTGAAATGGCGTAACTTAGAATTATACGAATCGTTTCAATATAGTAATATACTCAATACTTCGAATAATAAAGTAGTATTGGAAGACGTTTACAAAAATATAGGAGATTTTAAAAATTTACTAGTTGTGACATATACGAATGTACGTGACGTTTACTAATTTCATATCAAAAATGTTCTACTGGAATATGTTTTAATTAGAAATTAAAGTAATTTCTAAGTAATCCCTGTCTTTATTAACATATTTTTGCTCTCAATAATATCACAGTTTAATTAATTTTGAACTAATCATATGCATTTTAACAGAAATCAGGAAAAAAAACAGTTTTTATTATAATATTAAAATCTAAAAAGTTTATGAAACAAAAAATGAACCGAATATCAAATTGTAAGAACAATTTCTCCCGCGCTCTTTGTTGTCAGTTGTCTACAGATTATAAAAGCGCAATGTTGTACACTATTCTGCCAACACATTCAATGCAATGAGTTTACATAACAAAAGAAGATATTGGAAAGTGAAAACATATTGTCGACGATATGCAACGGATAAGAGCTTCCTGTCATTGATCGATTGGAATGCATTAGAAGTTATTGATCACGTTATGCTTGACGAGAAAGTGGTTTTTAAAAAACCTGAAACGTGTATGTCTTTGTGTTCTAAGCAATAAAAATATGTTGTATTTATGTAATTTGTTATATAAATTTTACTTAATTATAGAAAAGATAATTTGAGCAATTTATTGGAAAATACATAATCTTATTTTGATCTTATTTTGACCTTTAGCAAACATTTGAATTGATTAATTGCATTTATTTAATATTTGAATAAGTTTTATTGATATTATCACATATGACATTTGAATTCACAGCCAACCACGAAAGGTACAAATTCCAACTATATAACAAATTTTCTATATATATATATATATATATATATATATATATATATATATATATACATACATATATATACAGATATATATATATATATATATATATATATATATATATATATATATATATATATATTATAAATAACTGTGGCCGAAACACGACCGGTTGTGTGTTCAATCCCCACTCGGAGGAGCGATTATATTTAAAATTATTTTCACTTCGTCACAACTCAACGTCTCCAACTCGGTGGAAAGCAAAGTACCGAATGTCTCCTTCTCTAATCAATATAAATAAAAAGATAAAAGCGTGAAGCTAAATAAATAAATAAAGAATAAATAAAATTCAGGATATGAGCGTGCCATAGTTTATTTATTGTAGTTTATCCTAATCGACTCTTCTATAGGCTTGAATTCGAAACCCATTTGATAGCGTCTCAATTACCTTTCATATTAATGTACCTATTTTTGGCCACTATAGACAATAAACTGATCAATTAATTATTTACTATAATTTTATAAATAGAAAATTCTTTCTTTGTGACGTCTACGACTGAGAAAACTTTACAAATACCCAGAATGGAATAAAATAAAGATTAAAAATTGTAATTTTAAACGGCAACTATACGTTAAATAAAATAACATAAAATTGATTTTATTTTTATCATTATTAAAATTAATTTTAAGCAAATTAATGCCGGGTCACGATCCGGATATTACCATCGATATCTTATTTAACCGGTTGTAAAAAAATTCTTCTTACAATTCTAATAAAGTGGCAAAAGGAAAATATGTTTTTTTTTTGTGTATCTTTGTAGAAATTTAGCGGTTATTTACAGGAAAGTAAAGAAATATGGTAATTCTAATATTAAATTAAATGAACTGAAATGTAAGCTTTACTGCAATAATGCAGTGAAAACCGGAGGTTCACTGTATTCTTTACAGTAACAGTATGTGCCTCAACAGAATTTCCAGTAACAAGTTATTACTTATATAAAATAAGTAGAGGAACGATTAAGTTCAGGGCACGAAATTGACTAGAATACTTTACATATTAAAATAATTAATGTTAAAGCTTATATATAATAAAAAAACAGCTTCACGCTTTATCCTCCATAGCAGGATAATCAGAGACAACCTAGTATCAAGATACTTGGTTGACTGCTTTCCGCCCGAAATCGAGACATTACATGTTGTAGTGTCAGAGTAATCGCCGCGGTTTGTTTTACTAGAACGGAGAAATGATAATAAATATAAGTAATCTAATTTTTTAAGAGACCTTGGATGGTAACAAGTAACGTATATTAGAATCAAAACTTTATCATTTTAAAATAAGTTAAAAAATATATAGAAATTAAAACGGGCACATTGAGAGATTATTTTTTGTAAAAAAAATATAGATATAGCTTCAATAAAGAGGTCCGACAAGCAGGTTACTCATTAGTAACTTAAAAAAAAATTAAAATATGTCAAATACAACTAGCTACTTTACAAATTATAATCCGTTTCGAGTTTCTGTTAAATTATTCATTAGCCTCATCTTATGTTTAAATTTGTGGCACACGCAATATTTTGTGCTGTCTCATTTTGAGCTTTATTGCAATCACATAGAGTTTTTATTACATTTTCTATGTAAATAATCAAATAAACGTGTTGGACTGTCTTTTAAGTTGGTTTGGAATTATTACAAACTAGTTCAAAAGTTGTAAAGAAACTGTAAAATCTTACTCTTTATATGATAGCTTAAAGTATAAAACTTGTTATTAGCTTATAATATGCTCTGTAAAGTATAAAAAAATTGATAAAAAACTTTAACTGGTAATCTAACCAGTTACCTACAACTAACCGTACCAATAACTAAATTATAATTTAGTAAGCAATCATATTTTTGGCCTTCTATATCATATTAAATTTTAAATGAACAAAAAACTTTTATAAAATACTTTTACGGATTTTAAGTACTTTTTTTAACTTCACGCTCTTATACCGTATTGCAGGGTAGATGGTAAGTTTTTGAGTCATTGCGTTTTGAGTGGCGGAGCTCAACGCCGCGTTTTGTCTCACCAGAGCGAGGAAGTGAAAATAACTTACATATAATCTCCCCCGAGTGAGAATGGAACCCCGAACCGATCGCATTTACAATCAGACGCTGTCCCACTGCGCCACGAGCGGCCTCAAATTTTATAAGTTTTTTACTTCTTATAGAAAAGGAGTGTATATGTATATTAAAAATATATTAAGTTAATACTATAAATATAGCACACACTACCGTATGTTTGACATACATGTTGCTAAGACAACAAGAATTTTACGCGTCATCGGGGCTAGTCTATATAGTAATTATTACCGTTCTTTAACTAGTCTTTTACATTTTAACGGTGTTCACATTAAGTGGTATTGGAAAAGACAATAATTATGTCATATATATATATATATATATATATATATATATATATATATATATATATAATAAATAAACATTGCACCGGTATTTGAATGTAAAACCTAAAAACCTACAATCTCTTCAGTTACAACACATAGGAGTAATAGTCATAGAAGTATTTAACGTAGTGGCGGCAGTAACTTTCGTTAAGCACACTTTCGCTAATCTCCTAATTCGGCCGCTGAATAAAAGAATCAATTCTTTCTCTCTTATTTTGTATTGATTGGACGTATTTGGCTTCATTTATTTTTAACGAAGAACCTGCACCAGTGATTTTTTTTATTATGACATTTTTAATACTGGAAACCAAATAAAAAAACTGCGTTTTATCTAAATTAAAAATTAATCATATTTAAATAACAGCTTCACGCTTAACCTCGCATAGCAGGGTAGTCAGAGACAACCTAGTGTCAAGACACTCCCTGCTTGACGCTCAAAATCGAGACATTGTGAGTGGCGAACTCAACATCACAGTTTGACTTGCCAAAGCGGCAAAAGGGAAAATAAATTTTAAATGTAGTCATTCTTTTGAGTGGGAATCGAATCCACAACGATAGAAGTAAAAGGTAAGTATAGTTAATTTAAATAAATAGGTTATATATATTTTTTATATTTAACCGTTCAATATATTTCTACAAATTTACACAATTTTCAAGTTAAATTATTTCAAATAACGACTGCCATAATAATCGTATTGTTTCCTAGTCACGTATGATCGCATGTTTAGCTTACATAATATAATATGTATGCGTATTCTCTGAGAGATCTTAAAAGGAAGTATATAGCTTTCATGACTTCCTTTCGAGACAAAAACAATATAAAAACTTTTTGAGAAAGCATACTCCGACTGGGCTATGTCTATATTGTATTTACTATGCTTTCTAATTGCTTTATAGTTTAAAATACACATAAAACATTTGTACTATAAGTTTTACGGTCTTTTAATGGTGGGAAATGCGGTAGTTTACGGTAGTTTTTTTTTGTTATTATTTAATCTTAGTGTTATTTTTGGCTAACTTAAATAATTGAAAAATTTAAGTCAACGTCTATATGTGAGCTCTAAAACTAGTTTCGAGTAAAAAATTGTCATTAAAAATAGTAAAAATCGCGAAAGATTTTCTTGATTTATAGAATGATTGTCTGTATGTTTGTATTTGTGCAAAATGTGTTTTTTATTCTCATATTTTCAAGGTAACAAATATAAATAAAAATATAAATAAAAATTAAAATGACTTATTTCAAACCTAATTATATATGTTCATAATAAATATCTTTATTTAATTATTTTTAAATAAATCAAAACATTAAACTTTTAGGTGTCTCCAATTTACTTTACATTTCTTAACTTGAGAGTCCAAAAATCTCCTCCTTTTAGCAATTCCTCTTAAGCAATTTTACTAAGATTTCCTACTCGTATTATAAATTCAATATTTATAAGGTTTACTTCAATATTTCAACGTTCTTTAAGCACAATATATAGCCTACAGGCAACCCTTTTCCAAACGATGCGGCATTCTTATCTTATCAGTTATCTAAATATCTTCAGCAATATAGAGCATGCTACGTCTACTAGCGTGTGAGGCATTAGCGAAGTAGGCTAATGTATACATGGATAGGTTGGTGATACTTATTTGTTTTATGAATGAGACTATAAACACGATCGGTAGTGGGTTCGATTCCTTGGGGTAATGATTATATTTAAATTATTTAAATTTCTCCGCTCTGGTTGAAAAAACATGACGTTGCGATCCACCACTCAACTCATTTTATAGTAGGTTATAGAAATATTTTAAATATAATTACTCCCCCAAATGGAAATCGAACCCATGATCAAAGGCATTAACATCCAAAGAAAACTATACTTTATAATAAAATAACACTGTAATTTATATAAAAAAAAGTTAATTCAATTCTCAAAGCTAACATGTCGTATTGCCAAAGTAATTTCAATATGTAAATCTAATGATAAAACTTAATATCTCGATTGAGTAACGCAGCCAGTATAACGAGTTCCGCCCTTGGCGGGTTACAGAGGTTATATGTTAGGTTTCTAAGTAATTGTAAAATATAGTCTGTATACTTTTAAATAATTAATTTAAAATAAGCGACGTACTTGGTCGAGTCTGAGATTATATTTTGATTATTATATATTTTCTTTATAATTGTTTAAATTTATAAGGTTTTTTGTCTCTTCATTTTAATTTTATAATGTTAAGTTTATTTATATTGTAATATGCTTTAGTTCATCGCAGCGCAGTGGGACTGCGGCTGAATGTAAG
Organism: Dryadula phaetusa; assembly: GCA_032432895.1. Lineage (NCBI taxonomy): Eukaryota > Metazoa > Arthropoda > Insecta > Lepidoptera > Nymphalidae > Dryadula > Dryadula phaetusa. Next base: position 3,457,873 of record JAOYRS010000081.1, read on the forward strand.
TAAGATTAGTTGTTGGTTCGATTTTCACTTGGAGGAATATTAAAAAATATTTTCATTTGAAATCAGCACGCAGTGTCTCGATTTCGGGCGAAAGCCAATCAACGGAGTGTCTTGACACTTGTCTCTGACTATGCGGGGATAGAACTACCATGTTAATAGGAATTTTAAACTAGTGTATATAACACTAAAAAGAAGTAACTCGTTTCTTTCATATAATGAATGTTTAAAATGATATAACTTAATAGAAATTTCGTACATAAAAAAATAAATAACTGGACTCGAACTCGTAGACTAATAAAAAGTGCAAGCACTTTAAGCGATTAAGATAAAACGTTTACCCATTGAGTTTACTTAAATAGAAATACGCAACTAGTTTTATCGTTTTTAACATTAAATAATATAAAACCTCTAAAATAAATTCCACTCACCTGAAAAAAAAGGGTTCTATTAAAAAAAATGAGGATCTGAATCCCGTCTCTTTAATATCTAGACTATAGTCTTGCAGTAACATTACGGCCAACAACCAACTAGTTGGACACGTTCAAACTACGCGAAGGCATCTCGGCATCGCACCACGTAATGCATCTAATATTTATAATACATATATGTAGGTAGGTATGTCTATGTAAAATTTTTCTTAGATATTTATTTAAGAAAAATTCTTTATCGGAAGTTAAAGCGCAAATAGGTTTTATAAATTAATTTTACTAAGTAGGCAATCATTAATTGGGCAATAATTAAAAATCATATGTTAATTATTTTTTGATGATAATGCGTATACTATTGCGTACATTTAACACTTATAATATAAATTATTACCTACTTAAATAAGAAAAATTACTCCTTTTTACTCCATGATATGAATTCATTAAATTTCAGTATAAACAAAATTAATATAAAAAATAATAATATGTTTTCATATAATTCCTTATAAGAGTGCATATAACTTTAGCTGTTAAAATCTGATAAAATCATATTTAATTTATACATACATATAAAAAAATAATTTAAACAAGGTTGCGCTAAAAAGCAGGATATATCATACCATCACCTAATATATGATCACCATGTTAAAGTAAATTTGTGGATTCGATATTTTTTATACAACTTATATCTATTTATTTTAAAAATATTTGCCAAAATGCCAAAACAAAAAATGTATAATTTTTTTATAACGAATCCGCTTACGCTTGTAATGTAAGACTTACAAGTCAAAAAGAAGGTCCTTTACATGATAATCACGTCACAAACATTCTCACACACGTCCCTTTCAAAGATAGATATAATGCAATGAGATAGAAAATAATATATTATAATATACAAATGCAACCAAGTTATAACTTTAAATTTAAATGTACTACAGAAATCTTAAAACTTTGTTTATAGCTAAAAAAGTGGGTAACTCAAAACGGCCCGTGTATAAAAAAAAGTGTTGATAATAACATAACAACATACCTTTACGGGATTTCCAATACCATTTTCTGAAATAATAAGCTGCACCGATTAAAATAAAAGCCGCAATAAAGGCACCGATGGCTGCGCCTGCAACGCTTCCCGCGCCAAAACATTCTTCTTGAGCCTGTCCCAAAACACAAGGTAAGACGACCGTCACTAAGATTAACTTCAAAATTACACCCATTTTTAAATAACACAGTATAACATCACTATTATGGCACAAATGTTTAATTTTCTGCAAATTATTCACATTACTCTTGTTGAAGCAAGTTTTGCGCGTTAATTTTTTTTCTTTTTTTTTAGAAATGAACGAAGGCAAAAGCGTGCGCCGCGTCAGCCAGCGCGGTCGACTGTGGCGTTACGTAGTTTACTTTTGAATAGACTGTGATTGTGGGACGTGTGTGGAAAACGTGTTTGGGATCCAGTGATGGACGTTACGATGACTATACTAGTATCTTTTATATATATTTATTTATATTTCATTTGCATCTGTAACACATGAGAATTGCTTATCAAAAAAATTATAATATTTAAGCAACGAAAACTGATAATATCTAAGCATCCTATTGTCTAGTGTACCTTAAGAGCGAAAACAACATATTTCATTGATAACTTTAATGAATATGTAGACAAGTAAATCATGTATATGTACAGTTTTATATTGTACAGAAAAGTCCATTTTAACCACTAATTATAAGTATTTTATATTATTCTAGAGAAAAAGTAATAATTCATAAAACATTCTGCTTAACATCGATATTGCTTTTTCTTGTGGTATCTCTTTTATTGAACAATGATATAAAAGTAACTTTTGTGAGTAATGAAAGTTTTAAATCTATTTAATAATTAGTTGAAGGTATGAGGAACTATTCACCATCTGAAGCTAAGTTAAACTTTTTTTGTATTTCCGCGCTCTTTGTATTTTGCGGGGCCACGTTTTGTTGACGGCTCCGCCTTTGCGTAACGACCCTGGCCGTATATTTTCTCAATAGTCACCAGTCTAACTTAGTGATTTGTTGCCCATGATGTTATCGAATAGATCTTTTTATGGTCTTGAGATTAGATACTTTATGTGATCAGATAAATAAAATGTTTGTTCTTATATGTCTAATGTGTTTTAATTTAACATATATAAATCTCATTTCTATAGAAAAATACAATAAAATAATATCGTTTCTTTTATTTAATCATTTCTTACGTAACATCCTATAAATTACTGAAATCAAGAAGACTTTTAAAAATTCTAATTAGTATTAATGCTTAATAAAATAAATGTATATAAACATCACCTAAATGAGATAAAATTGTAATAGTCTCTCCAACACAACGCACATGATCACCTGTAATGCGCGAGCGCAGGTATCTGAACGCACACAGAGACACTACAACATATGTATCTACATATATTTGTATGTAGCGTGTTTGTTGATACCATCTATATTACGTAACATGATTTAGTTTATTTATAAACTAAGTTTTAGTATAAATTTGAAAATGGCGAATATATTTTATATTATTTATTAAAATTATAAAATGACAAAAGTTTCAAATATATTTGAATAGATAATACAAATTATAAAGAACTCTTATTTAAATAAAATTATTTAAAAGCAAGGAACTATGTATCACCAGTTCACTTCTAGAATTAAATAATTCGAAGGCATTTTGTCGTATGATGCAGCCTCTTCCCTGAGTGCCTCTGTAATAATATGAGCCCGGCAACAGTTAATCCCGACAGATAAGAAATTTGTTTTCTGTATAAGAATGAACGCGAAAAACAATAAAATAAAGATTTTTAAGTGACAACAACAATATAAATACACTAATATTGCAAATTGCAAATACATTCAAAATCTCATTTTACCTTCTTATCTTGTTTAGGTGTTAAAAAATTTAAAGTTTTTAATTGTAAATATGCACATAATATGAAAAGTTGGAATAAAAATATTAAAGGGATCTTCGACAATCTTTATATGAGTATATTCGCTAAATTGTAAATAATAATTATGAATATAAACCTTAATTGAAGATCAATAATTGTACCTACCTAATTCTGAACGCGGTTGGTTGTGGGTGATAATTTATCTCTCTCTTATTTATTTATCTCTTTGGCAAAACAAAGCGCGGCAGTAAGTTTCGCCATACGACTCGCAATATCTCGATTTAAGATTTTGCAACATCTGTCATATTGTCATCTGTTAGAATTTTTAAAAATAATCAAATCATGTAGGACAATCTGTTAATAAAACGCTTAGATGCTTCTAATCTCTTAATAAAAAGTTAAGATGCTTTACAACATCATTAAAAAAAATGTAGATACTTAAGAAATAGCGAAAATTTGTTCATCTAATTATTAGAATTGCTCACTTCTTATTGTTTACCTTCACTCGCGTTTCTTATCATATTGCTTCAATCGGGCAATGTGTATAGACGATAATAACTATAATACAGCTATGTTGTGTCTGTTTAATGTCATGTACATTGAATTATTATTTATTATTCTGCGAATGTCTGTCTCTTTGGTATGGATGAAGGCCTGCCACCCATGTTATTTTCTCCTGTTAAAAGTTACCTCGTCCCTTATAGAAAATTTCCCAATAGGAATGATAGGATTTTGATAGCTCACAGCCGCCATTTTGGTTGTTTAACATTTGACATTTGTGTTGTTTTGTGTTCAGTAATGTTTGCCTTTTAACGTTTGGAAATTGTCTAGATTTTCTATCAAAATTCAAGAAGTATTGTCTCTACTCAAAGAGCATTTCGTGCTAAATATGGTCGGCATGGTGCACCGTCTGAGCTCGCTATACGTCGCATAATCCAAAAACTGGAAAGTGAATATTCTTTGCACGATAGTAGACCACCAACATGACAACGGACAGGCCGTAGTGAAGAAAATATGTGTCCAGTGTCGAAGAAAATCAAAATGTTTCCATTCCACGACGTGCACAAGAATTGAGTTTATCCAGAATGACAACCTGGCGAATTTTACATATGGATCTTGGCCTACATCCATACAAGTTTGTGTTGGCACAAGAACTCAAGCCAGCAGACCATTAAGCAACAACGTTATGTGAACAAACAGAATTGTCGTTACTGGAGTGAGTCAAATCGAAGAGTGGTTCACGAAACACCATTACATCCTGAAAAATTGACTGTTTGGTGCGGATTATGGTAGGGTGGAATCATTGGCCCCTTACTTTTTTAAAAACGACGAAGGCCGTACTGTTACTGTCAATGGCGACCGTTATCGTGACACGTTGAACATTTTTTTTTCCTGAAGTGAATTCGATGCGGACGACATTTATTTTCAACAAGATGGTGCAACATGCCACACTGCGACCGTCACAATGGATTTATTGTGTGATAAGTTTGGTGAGTCGGTTATTTCTCGCAACGGTCCTCACAATTGGCCACCAAGATCATGCAATTTAACACCCTTGGACTATTTTTTGTGGGGGTATGTTAAATCTCAAGTGTATGCCAATAAACCAGCTACGATTCAAGACCTTGAACGCAACATTCAAACGACTATAGCGACCATACCAGCCGAAATTCTGCACCGAGTCACCGAAAATTGGACCGATCGTATTCACCAGAGCAAAAAAAGTCGTGGCGGTCATTTGAACGATATTTTGTTTAAATCATAAATTTTCTATCAAATAAAGCCATTGAGCACGAAATTCGAACATATATAATATGTTTTATTTCAATTTTAAAACATATCGTGCTTATTGGGAAACTTTATTATGCACTTACTCATAAAGTTCCCTGCCTTTTTGATGTTCAGTGTTTGTTAATTTTTGTGTTGTAATGTAATATTAAATACAACTATACTAAATTATAAAGTAACATATTTGTAAAATATAATTTGTAACTATTTTTTCCTGTTCTGTATATTCTATAAATTGTAAATAATATGTATATATTTGATTTGTGAAGGTGAAGGTCACTATGTTGTTGCTGGACCTTTCTTTGAAACAACGTGACATTGGCAAAGTGATTTGTGCTTTACTGGCACGCTTGGAACGCCACATATAGAGAATAAACAGACTTCTATGTGAAAAATATTTCAGGGCACTCTTATTACAACTATTACTAACTACAAGGCGTATGCATCCATTAATTGTCTAATAATCATTCTGACTTCATTCAAGAAAAGTGAAAATTCATAATACTAATCTATAAAGATTTTCTCTTCAAAAACGTCTTGTTCAGGTGTCTATTATTTGTTACAGTAAGATAAATAAACCTACATAGTTCAGCGAATCCTTTACAAAATAATCATTATTTTATTTTACTAGTCAGCAGATTCGTTTATTATTAACTAGATTTTGTTTTTAAATTGTAGCTAAAAATAATGATATAATATTGGGAATTTTTAAAGAATTATCAATATATTTTTGTTATAAATGTGTTTCTAAATAAATTTCTAAACGCTACTTATATGTCAAAATTTTTTTCTCAAGTTAGTAGAAGCTTTTGGTATTACCCATTTATATCATTGCCAGTATGTCAATTTTCCTGTTTGTGTAAGCTAATTTTAAGTATTAAGGAGGTTCTATTCTATTGTTTAAATTAATTCAGAAGTCATTGCATTGCATATCTCACCCATACCTTTACTAAAAATTGAAATATTTAATTCTTGTAAGTAAAGTAATTATATCTTGTTATATGGAGATTATTTTAAAATTAAGAATATGAACTTTATATCTTACATTATTTTCAGAATATATAGACATTGTTGAAAACGCAATTCATTTATTAAAAAAATTATAAGATATATCAGATATTAAAATAGTATTAATTATTTTTTTGATGTACGTAATTGGAAATCTTATTAAAAACCTGGCAACACATATCCGTTAGCTACTAGCCGCTGACGACGGCTTTACGCATCTTTTCCCGACTGGACCATTCTAGATACTGTAGTAGATAAAGTGCAGTTTTATTCGTGTTAAAAATATTTTTTAATGGTAGGCAGGACCTAAATCCTACATTATGGAGAATGATATATTGGATTCGCTTAATGACTTGGGGTGAGTAGATTTTAGGTTATAATATAGTTTATAAAATTACTTTCAGCTTAAATATTTTAATGAGAATGTATTTAGCGTGTTTTATGAGGATAAATAAACTCAAATATGTTCAGATTTGTTTTATGTTTACGTAAGATAAAGCTTAAAAATTTTGAAGACGAATCGCAAAATTATACATACTATGTATATCGGCTCCAAATAATATTATTATTGATAATAATAATAAGATAATTTATTATCATAACATGGCTTTCTTGTTTTATTTAAATTAAATGAAGAAATTATTTAATTCTAAAGATAATTATAAATATATTAAAAATATCTATGACTTATTTTGTCAAATATACATAATATACATTATTGTATTTCGTAACGTTTATGTGTAAATTTCCTTTAGTTTACCTTTTTTCCAATTTTACGTAAAAACAACAGTGATCCACTTTTAAAGATAATTTGAAAAAAAATCAATATACTTGCCACAGCATATAAAGATGTGACATGGCAGATGTAACATTTCACAACATATGCTGAACTTTTTAATAATCATTATTTAAACTGTAAGCTTTAAATCTAATTCATTATTATTTCTTTTTAAACATCAAATTTAAATAATACATACTCAATAAATTTAATTATTAAATTTTTATTTAATTTTTAGGAAAAAAATTGGCATACTTTTTGTATTTAAAATAATATATTACCCTATTTATTTTTGGTATATTTCTAATACAGATAAAGCCCTACCTAAATTGCACTATTGAAGTTTTAATTTTATATTTTTAGATATGAAGGGCCATTAGCAGATGATGTTGCCTTTGCAAAAGCCCTTGATGGTGGCCCAAAATCCCTAGAGTATACAAAACTAGTACATATCTTAGCTGAAGAAATTAAAAAATTATGTAACCTGGAAGAGACTGTTAATATGATGAATGATCCTGATGAATCAAGCTCTTTCTTATTAGAATTGAGTTCTTTTTTGAAAGAACTTGGATGTCCTTATAAGAAATTGATTACTGGTATGGTTTTAATGTTTTTTAGAAAATCTTTAATGGGGCAACAGATAAAAAATTATAATTTGTAAGTAGAGTAGAGAATGAAAATTGTTACAATTAACCTTTTTAGATATAAATAATTTTATTTTATTTCTTAATAAAATAGCAAAATAAAAATTAAATCATTAATTCAATAGCCTTTATTATTTAATAAATAGTATGTGAAATTGAGTTTATAATATATGAGATATTTCACTATATATATAAAGTTATAAATTTCATTTTTCCCAGGCCACATGTCATCCCGTCTTCAAAGTAAAGAGGATAGAATACTTTTGCTTGACTATTTGGTTTCCGAGCTAATGGCCGCCAGAATGGTCAGTGTAGATTGTCCCAATGATAAGAAATCTGGCATGGAGATAGTTATGGTATGTTATTGAATAATGTATGATATTTTTTCTTAAAATAACATTTTTTTATTTTATTTATTTATTTACTACTCAATATGAAATCTGAGTACACAATTAAAGGTAAGCATAACAAGTACTTTAAATGTTTTCAGAGTGTAGAATAATACTTTTAAAATAATAAAATATTTATTAAACTAGCATTCTGTCATGACAATCGATTTTTTCTTAGAAAATAATCTACGATTAACAGAAATTTGTAATCTCACTACAGAGATGCTCATGAACAACATAAATAAGTTCTGAGAATAATATATGATTTTCGATACAGCATTCTAGATGTTGAATGCATGGCTCAGTGGTTAGAGTACTTGTACCGTTATTGGTGAAAATCCTGTGGCATTCATTTTTTTATATGTATTTTAAAAATATCTAATCGTAAGTGTGTACACTTTAAAACACTTTAAAATTAGTAAAATAGAAATTATATGGCAACCATTATTATTGTTGTTTTATTTGTAACCACATAAAAAAATATGTACAAAGGGCAGGGTAATATCCAAAGATATTAAATTCCATGTAGACAAAATCGCGAGCACATCTAGTCATATATAAATTTTAGTAAAGAGTATATTATATATAGATTATTATTAAACCTTTTAACAATTAAAGTGTCAATATAAAAAGAAAAGAATAAGACTTTTATATTATTTTTCCAGCAAGAATCACCAACTGCAAAGGACTTAAAGGAAATATTAATAACATTGAAATTCAACAAGCCCCCTCCAAATATTACACCTGAAATATTGTTTTCCAAATTAGAAGCCAAGCTTAAAGATACTATACAAAAAGAAGGTAAATATAATTCATTTATTCATATTTTATGTATGTTAGCGACCATTCAAGCACAATGGGACGTCTGACTGTAAATGAAATTGGTCACAGGTTTGATTCAAATTTTATATTTAAAAATTATTAGCCAAAGAATTTTTATATTTAATTTGTTTTTTTCATTCTTCCACTCTGGTTACATAAAGCGCGGCGTTGAGTCGCCACTCAATACGTAATGAGTCGATTTTGCGCGGAGAGTAGTCAATGGAGTCTTTTTTATTGTTTGCATATTCTATGCAAGAATTCTTATTTTAAAATTCAATGTCATAATAATACTTTCTTCAATGTTTCTAAGTGTCAGGAGTGCAAAAAGTTGGGTGTCTCGAGAATATTTTCTTTACAATTTTTTTTCTGAGATCTGTAAATCTCTTTTGCGTAAGCCAAACATAAATAAATACAGATTCATTATTATTATTTTTATTTATTTGCTTATGCTATATTCTACACTACAAAATATCTTATACATATATATAAGAGTAAAGAAAAACGGATTTGTTTTTTTTTATTTTAATACACTTTGTAGCGTATAAATGGGTGTACCATTTATTTTTAAATTGTTTCATTTGACAATTATATTCTTTTTTGCGACGTTTTTATTATGATTATATAAAAATAATTTTTGTTATAACTTTACAGGCGATGATTTAGTAGGCAAGCCGTTGTACAATAAAGCGTTATCTGATAAAGAATGGAAGCACCTGGAGACGGCGTTCACAGAAATGTATGAGGAGTACAGGTTGAGACGCGAAACTCTTATAACTAGATTGGAATGTACGATACAAAGTTTTGAGGTAATAATAATGTACTTGAATTTTTTAAAGTTCTAACCACGTTATTATTTGACGTAAAGAAAGATTTTTTTACAATTATCTCAATTTTCGGTTAAAATAAGTTTTAATGAACTAAATGGTTTCTAATTACAATTTGATTTTTTTATTATTTTTCTGTTTATCTACTAATGAAGAGTAATCAGTACAATCCACGACTAAGCTCTTTTCGGAATTAAGTTTTATTAGGATTAGGTGGAAAAAGTTTTTTTTTTTACAAAGGATGCCATTTCTTTCCTTTGCCCATATTTTTTTCTGACGCTACTGCAAACGAAATTAACATCACTACAATCTTCTAAGTGATCTCCTTCAAACAACCTTTTTTAAGTCAAGTGCCAGACTTATAATATATAGATATTCCAATAAATTGAAATGAAAAACATGGAAAACACTTCTGAAGGGAATGTTATTAGTTTCATATACTTAATAATGTAAAACCACTATTATATATGACATTTATAAATCATTTCCCAGCTCTGGTAAAACAAAAAGCGGCGTTGACTTTGTCACGTAACACGCAAATGAAAATAGTTTTAATATTTTTTATGTTGATATATAATTTGAATATAAACCTTCTCTCCAGTGGGATTCGAATCCACAACTGATCATATTTACAATTAGACCTTGTCCCACTGCTCCACTGGCCTCTGAACTCCTTTAAATGTAAAATAATTTCTTTTTAGTGGTCAGACAGATTAAAATCTAAAAAGGATCACATACAATCAACATACAGACCGAAAAGAGAACATTTGAAAGTGAAGCCCAATATCAGGTTTTCAGATTTCCTAGCAGCCAGGACTAGTTTATTGCATATAGAGAAAACATCTAGCGCCAGCGTTAGAAAGAATACTCAAAGTGAAATCAATAAAGTTATTATTGGACGGGTATGTTTAAATCATTATTTATATTGCTCAATATTTATCTTAAATTGTGCAATAAAAGTGTTTATTTAGGACAAATTTATGTATGATGCGATTTTAGATAAAGCATATTTCATAAGGAAAATGATAAATATTGTTAGTTACGGAGTTTCTTGACACTAGGTACTTTCTGTCTACCTTGCTATAAGGGATATAACCTTGAAGCTAAAAAAAATTATTTTCTTGTGTTGATTGTCCTGGCTAGAATGTATTCAAAAGTCAGGTGTAAAAATATTTTATTACTGGTATATATATGTATGTGGCTTCCCCCTGAGAACTCATTTCTTTAATGCGTTATATCTAGATGACGTCACAGACAGATAGTCAGATCATCAAAAATATTCACCTTTTCAATTATTTAAATGAATATATAAAAAAAATGCAAAATTTGTTAAAATAGTTTAAATAGAATGACTAGATATACGTCTAAAAATATAGTAATATAATAAATAAATACATTTTTAGGTACCAGATAGAGGAGGTCGTCCAAACGAGCAACAGCCGCCGCCACCGGAAATGCCGTCATGGCAGCAAAGATCTGCACCGCAGGTATGTTTTATAGTTATTTTATTTTAAATGAAATTATTTTAAGCAAATATATTGTGTATACTTTGATATTAAAAACTTAAAAGGTAAGCTTTTACAAGCAAAACTTTCGAATTGTCAATGATCGTAAAAAATGTGAATATTGTCAGTACTATTAGAAGCTACCACCAGCTAGGAATGCATTGTCGAGAAGTACATGCAAGATAGTCACCAGTTGCACTTTCTGCTTTCTTTGTCTTACCAGAGTGGTAAAATGAAAATAATCTAAACATAATCAATCCCCTAAGTAGGAAATGAACCCCCAACTATTGTTTTTAGTATTGAAAGTTAAAAGTCATTGTTTCGGGTCTATTATATTTGTTTGTCTTCCAGAGTGGTCGTGGTGGTGGTCGTGGTGGCGGTGGTCCTCAACGGGGAGGAGGAGGAGGAGGTGGTCAGCAAAGAGGTGGCAGAGGTGGTAGAGTACAAGGAGGATATAATCAAGGAGGAGGCCCTGGGGATCAGAGGTGAGGATGGTGTTGTTTTTCTTCTAATTTATGATATAAAAAATGTTTTATGATGTAAAGAATGTTCATATGGCAGAGTTAGATGAAGTTATAAGATACTTATTTAAAAAAAAATCCTTATTGATTTTTTGATTTAATTTAGTATTTTTTAAAGTTTAATTTTTTTAATTTTATATTTTTGACGTACCACAGGAAGAAGTATAAAGCTATTTCAAAAAAGTTATTTTTTAATAAAAACTTTTTTAAGTGACTATACTCTTATTTTGACCTATGAAATTGTGATATTTTTATATTGGAAAGTTAAAAATACTGTTTTTGATTCTATTATTCTATTTTAATAATTTTAACCTATTATTAATATTTAAAAAAAATAATACAATTCATCTTGCAGACCCCAATCAAGTCAATCAAATAACAATTCACGTAACTATCAAACCTATGAAGTACCTCCAGGTGGTTATAACCAACAAAACCAAGGTTTTAACCAGGGTTATGATAACCGTGGCTATAATCAGAATCAGGGTTACAACAGTAACCAAGGCTATAACCAGAGTTATAATCAGGGTTATGACAGTGCAGGAGGGTATAATCAAGGTTATTCAAATAATCATGGTGAGTTACTTTGTTTGTTTCCTAATAATTAATAGATTTCTTTTTAATTTTTTTAGGTTCCCGCTTGTATTCATAGCAGGGTAGTCAAAGGCAACCAAGTGTCCAGATAATCCGTTGACTGCTTTCAGTCGAAAAATTGTGTGTTAAGTGGCGAACTTAACGCCGCGCCTTATCTTATCGGAGTTGAGAAATGAAAATAAGTTTGAAATATAATTGTTTTCCTTGTGATTGTGAACCCGCAATCAACAGTCAGACTTTGTTCCAGTGAGCCACAATGTCCTTAACTACTGATACAAAAAAGCATAAAACTTTTATGTCGTCTGTATTGCGTCTTATTTAGTGAATGATAAACATAATAAGATTAACAATTAACCCCAATTTAGTATTATTTAAAAAACAGGATATTTTTAAACACATTTTTTATTGAATTTAATAAATTTAAGTTAATAGATAAAATTATTTAGTTTAAGTGTGTATTTAATAATATTTTTTTCATACGATTTCTTAGGTGGTGGCTACAACAAAGGTTATCAAACGCAAGGCTACCAATCCCAAAGATATCAAAACGAACACGACGATCGGGACCGGCGAGGCGGTCGTGGAGGTTATCGTGGGAGACGTTGACATACAGACTCGCTTATACCCACAAATACGGACACACGTATACAGTCGAACATGAACACACCTATAAATACATATACTGAAAATGAAAATACTATTATATATACAATTACACCTACAAACACTTTCACTCAAACAAATGTGTCTACACAGTCAAACACACCTTCTTTTATGAATATATTAGCACGTTCAAACATAAACACACCAAGTGAAATAGATATATCTCCAGATATGAACATAAACACGCCAACTCAAGATATTATAAATACACCTGACTATATAGACACATTAGCACCTTCCAATATGAATACTCCGTCTCAAACAAATATATCTACTGATGCAAACACACCTATACACACAAATATAGCACATATATCTACAAACACCAATACATCTACCTATACGCAAACATTAGCACGTTCTAACATAAACACACGCACTCAAACAAATGTTTCTACCAGTACAAACACATTTACACATTTAAACACACATACAGGTGCAAATACATTTACTCACGCAAACACAAACACATTCACACAAACAAACACACGTATGCACACTCCCGTTTATCAATCTATACACCAAACATACACATACAGATACACAACAACACGAACACAAATAAACACAAACATGCAAACTCAAAGACAAATAATAAGACAAAGTGTCGTAACGTTATAGCATTCGTATGTATCGAACAGGTTGGTGAGACCTCGTCAAAGATATAGGCCGTTCTAGTAAATGGTTTTTTGTTATTAATTAATACAATTGTTCAAATATGGAGGGAATATTTGATATTAGTATGAAATTTAATAACAATTGAATTTTCATTCATTCATTAAATGATAATTTGGAATATAAGTAGCAATTTTTATAGATAAAATAGAAATAAACAAAAAAATCTTTTCATTTTTACATTACAAACGGCCCGCACCCAGCTTCGCCAGCGTCATCAAATTAAAACAATAAAATTGATTGACAAACTAAAAAAAAGCAGTAGTAGTTTTTAATTTGTGAAACAATTTTATTGTAAGTTATGGTGAATCTAGACATCTGTGACAACAGACAGACAGAATTTTTTTCGCATTGGTAATATATGTTATAATGTTTAATTAATATGTTGAGTCAGTCTTACAAAGAATATTTTTTTACCTTTTATAATTTCAAGCGCAGCCAATTATGTTTCATAATTATATATATGTAGATGTAGATATATATATATATATATATATATATATATATATATATATATATATATATATGTATATATATATATGTATATATATATATGTATATATGTATATGTATATTTTAGTACCAGCTAATAATTATTCAAGTTTTAAAAAAAATGGTCAATATCAAAGGTGTTCAATTCTAATACATTATATATATATACATGTATCTCTTATATATATTTAAAATAGGTAGATGATTTTATTTAACATTTCATAGTCTTATTTCAAAATATTAAAAAAATTGCTTAATTTTTTTGCGTTATTTATATGTGTATATAAAGTATATGTTTGTTTTAGTGATGTTGATTTTCAAAAAAATGGCGAGAGTTAAAAAATATATTTAATCTATGTTTATCCAAGTCTTTGAAAATAACTTTAGTATAACAATACTGATAAAAATATATTGAATCTGTAATCTTCCACTTGTGTAAGGTTTTAACATAAATTTAAATAAAAGCGAATAAATTTTATTATTTAACAGTTTTTTTTTCAGAAATTTGAAGTTTTTTTAATTAATTCAATAGTTTTGTTTTCATATCGCATTTTTAGAATTGTAAGTGGCTTAATCTCAAAATTATTTTTTTTTGGCAAACGTCAACAATTGACAAATAGTAAATTTGGCCTTTTCTTCGCCAAAAGTATTAATTTTGTTGTAATAAATAGAATACATTTTAAATGAAATTATTATAAACAGATTAATCGGATATATTTTGATATTTGAACATATATTTTTGAATTGCAATTTCATTCTGTAAGAATCCAAGGCAGTGTCGCGATCAGTCGCGAGCCATGAATTCTTCCTGTGATCACGGACTACTGTAAAGTGTTGGAAACGTCAGATTTTCAAAAATGTTTTATCAAACTCAAAAATTTACGCGATTAATCCGTTTAAAATAGTTTTATTTAAAATATGTAAAAATCGCGAAAATCAAAGACTATACTATAGTGAGTAATATTCTTAAAATTTTAAAATCAGCCACTTCAATTCTGAATGTGTTTCTTGCGAATAAGAAATGTCAATATGAAGTATTTACATAGATATATAAATAATAATAGTTTGTATAGCGTTAACTAAAGTCATTTAAAGGTCAAATCAATGTTTTTATAGTACTTTCATACAATAGTAGTACCTAGTATTATCTAGAAGTTGAATTTTCTATATATTGTATCTAATTAAGTTTAAGACTGATTGATTTTTAATAAGTAATTGAGATTTACTTAACAAATTGCTTTGTAACTGAATAAACGTGTTTTACTAAATTTGACTTGGTTTTATTTTTAATTGCAAACAGTTGTTGATAACTTTGTTTCAATAGTCCTTGCTGTGAGATAAAATCCTCTAGAAATTGTAGGAAATACTATTTTTGTGCTCTTAGTGGCTCATCATGGCGGAGTGAGGCAACGTCTGATAGTAAACGCAATTTTGTTGTGGATTCGATTCCCACTCGGGGGGAATTATATCTAAATGTAAATCTAGACAAAACAGGCGTTGACTTCGCCACTGAACACGTAATGTCTTGATTTCCTGTGTCTCTTGACATTTGGTTGTCTGATTACTCTGCATTGCGGGATAAACCATGAAACTACTCCAAGTTCTAGTCTACAATCCCAAAGAAAAAATATACCAATTTTCGTCTTTCTACGACCATTAGAGACTAGAACTGCTCTGGATGTGCGTTATTTGTTTAGTTAGATAGTAAATATTTTATATTTCTTATTTCGCAGATAAGAATTAAATTCAAAAAAGATGAAAGATAAAATTAATAATAATTAAGGACGGCAATACAGGGAACCCGAAATACCGGGAATTCGCATGCCAGGTACAGTAATTATCCCGTTCAAAAGATGAACGGTACCGTAGGTACCGTGCGGGATTAGGGAGATTGAAAAGCCGATGAACGAATGGTCTGGCCATAATAACCTCAATATTTTAATGAGGAAGTAAATGTATTTACTCTGAGTCAGGTGGGCTAAGAGCGTAGAAGCAGAACGAGCATTTTCTGTTGCTGGTCATTTAGATATAGATATTTATTTAGGTATTTATACGGTCAGGAGCGGTTTCGCAAAAACCATTAAAACGTTAAAATAGTATTTCAAAATAATATTTAATTTTCTAACTTTGTCAATTTTAAATAAGA
The DNA here is from genome assembly GCA_032432895.1 of Dryadula phaetusa. NCBI lineage: Eukaryota > Metazoa > Arthropoda > Insecta > Lepidoptera > Nymphalidae > Dryadula > Dryadula phaetusa. Next base: position 3,474,059 of record JAOYRS010000081.1, read on the forward strand.
TAATTAATAGAAAAAATAATTATATATTTAGACTTATTTCATTCAAAAGTTATATTTAAATTATTTGCAAAGTTTTATTAGTCCCGCGGGAACTAAAATGACCAGTTCCGCAAATTTCTAGATTCAGTATTTCCTGCGGGATTGCAATACGGTCAGTTCCCGACTTACAACGAGGTTCGCTTCCACAATTTCGAACGTAAGTAAAATTGGAACGTACGTAAAAAAGTAAGTCATTTAACAACCCCTTTAAATTTTTAAAACAAAATAAATCAATTAGGTATTAAGAATGCTCAAATTGATATTAAATATGCTTTATTACTTTGAATTCACATACATTAATGTAAAACGATATATCAAGAGCTCATAATTATTTGATTAATTATTAGAATTTTTATTACTATCTATACTTGTTCCATATTAAATAATGTGAATCAAATAAGTTTCATCAAAAAGTGTTTACTTTTTTGTTCTTGACCCGAGTAAAACATTTCAAATATATTAATGTATAAGAAACATTGAAAATATTAGCTAGCATTTTATGACGCGTAAAATCTGCGTTGCCTTGGCAACGGGTATGTTACTTTTTATAAAATTGTCCGTTAAACACAAAGTAGTGTGAATGACATTTATTTCATGTATTTCTATTACAATATTTTGATAACTGCTTTCTGTAATTTTTCATAGAAACATTATCTTTACCAACTTACATACTTGATTCGAATAATTTCACAAAAAGAGATCTAAATTATTTCCTTATATAATATTAAAATTACAATATAAAAATTATGTCCATATTTATAAAAAAAACACCTGTCTATATGTGACTACAGGCTACTGTAAAGTGTTCAAGACGATGGGTTTTCAAAAATGTATTTTCGAATATCAAAATATATGAAATTAATGCGTTTTATATAGTTTCATTCATAATGTCTAAAAAACGCCAAAATCATAAGATAATTAAAATAAAATACACATTAAAAAAAGTCATTTATTAATACTAACTAAATTAAAAAATATATACACAAAACAAATTGTATACATAATTTTACTTATTTATCATACAAAATAAATAAAAAGAACAGAACTACAGATCTTCAGTACTCCATTTATATACTTCTTCCTCTTGAGCTTTTCTCTTACTTTTGTGTTCAAAGAACTTCTTTTCATATCCATTGGACCTGTCAACTCCGTCCCATCTATAACCTGGTCTTATGTTAAATCTGTTTGGTGGGAAATTGCCTTTATATGATGGTTTTTCTGAAAAAAATAAATAAATATTATATTATGGGTACATGAGGCCGGTCGTGACGCAGTGAGACGGCGTCTGATTGTAAACGCGATCGGTCGTGGGTTCGATCCTTACTCGGTGTAGTGAGGAAAGTGGAGTACGGAGAGTCTTGACACTAGGTTCTTTCTATCTACCCTGCTATGTGGGAAAAAACGTGAAACTTAAAAAAATAAAAGTACATGTATATATTTATAATTACTAAGTAATACAGACAGACAGCCCGATTGTATTATATTTAAATTGCTTATTTTTTTTGATTTGGTAAGACAAAACGCGGCGTTAGGTTCCGACACTCAAAACGCAACTAATTTGAATGCGTGAAGAATGTAATGACACTAGCATTTCGCTTACTAATCTGCTGTATGGTAATAAGCTTTAATATATTTAATTTAACGTTAAAATTTAAAATAAAGGAAGTATATTGGCAAAAAAATATTGATGTAAAAAAATCCAAAAATATCAATACTAATTACCATACAACTAATACATTAACAATACAATACAATTCTTCTTACCTGGTAACAACTCCCCTCGCTCCCTCTTCTTCTCCTTGATATATCTCAACATGGGATCTCCATCTCTTTCCACATCTTTCAATTTACTTTCCAGGTCTCTATCATCTTTGTACCGAGCTAGTGGCTTCGAGGATTCATGCAGGAAATCTTGTACAGCTGCCTCTTGGGCTTCTATTTGTTTTAGACTAGAAAATAAAAAAAAAAATGAAATTAGTTGTACACCATTACAAATGTAAGTAACGCCAAGACTGATTGCAACCCAGTTAGAGAATTTCCGGAGAGTGGGATGAAGTTATTATATTTTTTTTATATTGATAATTTAGTTTTCAAGTAACTTAGTATATATGGTTGAACTGACAGTGGAGTTAGCTGTAGTAATATAGATATATATAGGAATGTTTACAAATAAAAACACCATCGTTAACAACAAGGTTTAAAATCTTCAATTGTAAAACAGAAGACAACGAACTATAGTATTCCATACAAGAATAGACTTCCGAAACACACCAGCTATCACAACTATAACCGGAGTGAGAGAGGTCTTCAATACAGAGGCAGAGGACAAAGTGTTCCAACTCTATAAGACAGATTTCAATAACATTTAATGAGACACATACATATGACAAGTGTCACTTCTAAATCAAAAATACTATATTTTTTTGCTTCACGCTTTTATCCCGCAAAGCAGGGTATACAGAAAGTACCTAGTGTCGAGACACTCCGTAAATCGCTTTCCACCGAATTCGATACATTGCGTGTTGAGTGGTCGAACTCAACGCCGCACTTTCTCTTCTTAATAATTTTTAAATACAATCACTCCCCCACTTGCCCCACTGCGCCACGACCGGCCTCAAATAACAATTATAATAATTTACATAAATTTAGCTCGTACAAATAAGATTTTTTTTCAAAAACTCTCTCAAATATAAACATAGATCTTAATTCTAAATAATCGACTATAATTACATTGAAAAGAGAGAAATAACAATAGGAAAAATGTACAGACACAGTTTGTAGTGCAATAAATTTTACATAAAAGAAAATAATACTACTTGCAAATAAAAACTATAGAATATAATAGTCGCTCTGGTAAAACAAAGTGCGGCGTTGAGTTACACCACTCAACACACAATGTCTCGAACTCAGTGTAAAGCGAAGTACAGAGTGTCTTGACCTTATGTACTTTCTGTCTACCATGACAATACAACGTTTTTTATTTCTATTATTCTTATTTTGAAGTTTCTTTTATGTTAGTAGTGTAAGGATTAATCATGTGTTTTTTAGGATTAATCAGTAGAAACTTGCCATCGTATTTGTTAGAATTTCAATTTAAAGATCATTTTTACACTCTTGTTTATAAATAAATGAATATATATTTCGGGATTTTAAAATTTTTTTAACATTTATTGACATCTTAATAATGAAGGTGGTAATGATTTTGTTAAACAATTAACAACAGGTTTTAAATACAGAAATTACATAAACAAAAAAGTCTCTTACCCCTTACTCCATTTTTTGTATTTCTCATCTAATTCCTTCTGTCTTTCCGCCTTTTCTCTTTGTTTTTGTCTATCTTCTGATGTTTCCCTTTTACCTATAAGAAAATCAAATAATTAATAAATAAAATAAAAATATGTTTGATATATACAAATTTGTAAAAAAGTTACAGTATTAACCTTTCCTTGACACAGCTCGAGCGTTCCTCCCAGACATTTCATCCGTCATATTCTTGAAAGCCTCGTCTTCCCTTTTTCTAAATGCATCATTTTCCTCCTTCAACTGGTAAGCGTCTTGCAAGCCTGCTTTCTTACCATCTAGTGTCTTTTCCATTTTCTTAGCTTTCCTTGGAGGTGACAAATCTGAATCACTATTATGCTTATATTTATCACTTCTGTCTTTACTCTTCTTTGACGGTTCAGATTCATTTTTCTTAGATTTATTTTTACTCCTCTCTGGAGATCTGGAATGTCTTTTTGTATCAGGACTATTAGATTTTTGTCTCAAATTTCTATAACTCTCATCATAATCACCCCATCGGGATGGCTTTCTTGGTTTATCACGACTTCTAGGTGGCGATGCGTCTGAATCATAATTTCTTTTCTTTAATTCTACCTTATCTTTTTTCCTCGGTGGACTAACATCACTATCATCATTATGCCTTGATTTATTCTTTTTTCCATGTTTCAATTTTCTCGGTGGTGATTTATCTGAATCATAATCTTTCCTAGATTTGGATTTATCCTTCTTTCTTGGGGGACTAGCATCACTATCACTATTCCTATGTTTTATGCGACTAACATCACCATTTTTGTTGTGTTTTCTAACTGATAATGAATCTGAGGTAAAATTTCTAGAACTTTTTTGTCTAGATTTATCATTTTCTGTATATGAAGATGTTTTTCTAGGTGGAGATATGTCTGAATCATCTTTTCTTTGCTTTCGGGGTGGACTAAAGTCACTATCGCTACTATGTTTTTTCTTATTTGTAGATAGTTTTTTGTTATGATCATTTTTTCTAGGAAGGGATAAATCTGAATCATTATTTTTCTCATCTTCAGAATCACTGTACATTTTGCCAAAAACGACTTCATTCTCCTTTTCCATTTCTTTTTTATTTCTTTTTAGTTCTTGAATTTGTAGTTTGCTGTTGAACCCATCATCCTATAAAGAAAAAGGTAAATAGATTAATAATTTTTAGGGTATAAAACAGTGACTGTAGTAAGATTTAAATTCCTTCCCCTCAGAGCAATCACTGAGAAAGTAAGTTGATATTGTTATGCATTTCTTTTTCACAAAAAGTCCAATGATTTAAAAAATACATAAAATATACAACATAAGTGTCTCAAATGTATGTACCTGGTTAATAACTCTCCACTTTGTTGACAATTCATAATCTAATTTCTTTAATTCATCTGGTCTTTCATCAATGATACCTGCAATTTGTGGTGCATCTTCCCCTTCATTTAGAATATCCAGCTCATCACCCTCCAGTGGCCTTAGTTTTGACAGGTCTAAGTCATCATCTATTATTTTAAGTCTGAAGTTTAAATTTTAATTAATGTTATTAGAATAAGTGTTTAAATAACATTATACAGTTAATAAATGTTACACTATAGTATGTATATATAACAAATTCTAGTCATCGTACAAAATGTGTACTAATGGAATTGCTAAGATATCAACAGGTTGTGATGTAGTCACATGAAAGAGTTTACACTGTAAATGATAATTAATATTGTAAATGAGAAGGTACGTAATATCTCTTTGACTTTTAAGACATTTAAAAACAATTTATGAAGACCTTAAAGATTATAGAAGATTATATTGTATAGTTAACTCACCCTTTGCCTTTCGCAGGTTTTTTCTTTTTCTTCTTTTTATCAACTGATGGACCACTGAGATATCTTTGCAAATACGCTTTTTGATCTATCGCAGTTGACATTATTATAATTTTATTTTAATAATAAAGGGAAATTTTATTTCATTTAAAACTAAAATAGCAAGCAAAACTTTTCAATTTGACAAGATGTCATGTGTTTGACGTGAATCTTTATCGTTGCACAGATAATTAAGTTATTTCCATAAAATAAACGATCGAGTTACTATAGATAATAAAACGTTTTAATAAATATTTTATTACGGAGACTGTTAACACATTGTATCTGCTTTAAATTTTGAACATCAACATAAAAAATGATATTTTAAAATTTATATTATTTATTATATATATGTAGATTTTCAAAAAGGCTAAATTAAACAAAGTAATTGAATCCAATAATCATATTTATTTTTTAAATTTAATTTCGTACTCAAGTCCAGTGTGCAGAAGCAGGGTTCGTTTTGGTGATCGGTTTTAATAGAATGTATCTATTGGTCTTCATTACCTTCTCGTTTGTCTCTCTGGAAATTTAAGGATTATTAGCTTTTGCAGTCTATTGTATATCATTAAAACGAATCGGGAGATGTTAAATAACTTACTTTGTAATATGGGTACTAAAATAAAATGAAATATCAATTTAATATAATAATGACTATAAAACAAATTACAAGTGAGAAGGCCGACCCTAGCTAGAGCTGGGATGCCATATGATCATAGATGCCAATGCCATAAAGAAGAAGAAGAGTAATAATTATAAGACAAATGAATCATTAAATAATGATGTACAGTGACAAGTCAAATATTGACAAGTCAATTAAAAAATTCATTTGAATAGCAATTTAGTGCACAAGTGTATTATAATAATTACAAAATTGCATAAAAGTTGTACTAAATTTAAAATTTAATAAATTTAAATTTTACATACGGTAGCATCATATCCGTAGTAGTATCCTTCAGACTGTTACAAAAATATATATATTTTTATTTTTTTTCTTTTATAAACGTTTTCACAATGAATTTTTAAGAATGATCTCAGATCGGAGAACATGTTTTATTTACATAAAAAATTACGTTTTCATTATATGTTAAAGATAGTATTCATTTTTATTTTGTTTTTTTTTAAATACAAAATATTAAAAATAAATAAACATATTTTTAGTTCATTGACATTTTTTACTGGGCAACATAATTAAAAGATAATCATCAATATCTTACCCCGTACTGTAATAAAATAAATGTGAATATTAGTGGTTATATCAGTTATTTCTACAATTACTTACTAAGTAACAAATTATCGAATTTGTTTATTAATTACCTTGTTGCCATATGAGTACTGTAACACGACAATGTAAAAAATATTAATAATATTAAAATAAATAATTACTTTAAATACTAAATGAATCTTATTATTTTTCTAAAAATTATATCAAATAATATTTAATAAATAGCATTCCCTCTTGCTAAGCGATTTTAGAAATATTTTTTAAATAACAGATATTTATGCTGCAACAGATCTTGGCTCTTTTTAAAAATGCGAGGGTTCGTGTCCCCGAAAAACAAAAAACATGTATACGTTTTTTTCACTATGTTATTTTGTGAAAAACACTTTATTAGTTTTTTTATAATAATTAACTGTTTTTCTACTAATTGTAATTCTAGTTTTGTACTCAGTTCTATAGGAACAGAGTAGAAAAATAGTATTACAACAAATATTGCTAAATAAAAGTAACCATTTGGTATCACGTGTACCTATGTTTAATTTTATGTAGTTAATTGCATTTAAAAATATGCATTTCTTAAATAATGTATTGGATTATAATCATCAATCATTAGGTAACTTACCGGTTGGTAGTACTAGAAACAAGAAAACGCAGTTATTTTAGTCATTTGGACGTATGTTTACATGATATCTATTTATTATTGCATATTTCTCTCGCTATGCTAATAAACAGAAATAAACTAAGAATGTTTAACAATCCGTTCGGTACACATGATTTCCCTGTATTTCACCATACCGAGGGATTTCCCGGTCACCTATATTATGAGCTTCGCGATTTCTGCCCAATACCACAAATAAAAAATGTTCTAGATAAATTATTTTAGTTTAAGAACAAAAATAAAAGACAAATAAATAACTGAACATATTTACTTTTTCGCCTCCATAGTAGGATTTGCTTCCGTAGTACGGTGAGCTGCCTCCGTAGTAATACTTTCCGCTGCCTGCGTAGTACGGTGAGCTACCACCGTAATAATGTGAGCCACTTCCGTAATATTGGCCACTATTTCCGTAATATTGGCCGTTACTTCCGTAATATTGGCCGTTGCTTCCGTAATATTGGCCGTAATCGACGGAATACGGTGAGTTACCGTAATACTGCCCTTCATAGTAAGGATCGTAGTTGTACGGCTGAAATAAATAAAAATATTTTTTTTTGATTAAGAACTAGATCTTCTTTTTTTGTTTAATTCATTCAAATATTTAAAAAAATAATATACCGGTTCGTAGTAGTTGTAATAGTAGGGAGCGTACTGTGTAATAAAATATAAAATATTTATCAATATCAAAACAGCATTGCAATTAAATTATAATGAATAATTTAAATAATCAATAACTCAAGTTAATTATTAATTGTAATAATTGTAACTTACGTATTTGAATTTAAGACTCTGCAGAAATAAATATTTCATTTAGTTTATTGAAAATAATAGACAATTATAAACTAAATATGAGAAGGTTTTTTTATAATACTTACGCCTAAATCGTATACTGTGGGTCCATAGTATCCGCCAGACTACAAGTAAAATATTTGAAGTAATATAAGATATTAAAAAAAAGTGATAAATTGTTATAAAATTATAATTGCATTTATTTCACGACTCGCCGTTCATTGCTCTCCGCCAAAAATTAAACCTTGTTGGCTTGAGTGACGGAATTCAACGCCGCGTTTTGTCGTACCAGAGCGGAGAAATGAAATATTACATAAAGCGATCTCTTCCAAGCTAACTTTATATGTCTTTATAAAGCGAATGTATCAAAGCAATAAACAAAAAATCATATATTACCCGTTGGACCTAAATAAAAATAAATAAAAGAAATTAATATCTATGCATGTATTTGAAATATAAAAACAAGTAAGATTTTAAAAAACAAATTATTAAACTATAATTACAAATAGTCAATCAAGTTCTATATTAAAAAACGTCTCTGAAGTTAGTACATTATTAAGTTTATATGTATGTTTTCACTTACATTATTCCTCTGTAACGATAGTAATATAAATTATTTAAGTTTTCATAAATCATATAAGGATAAAACCGATATTTATCGGTTTAAATATGGTATAACAAATATTTGAATATGGCTACAGATATATTTTTTATCTATTCAAATTGTATTTCTATAGTCTTTTTGGTAGTTGTACATATAATCATATAATCTTGTATGAATATTATTTTGTTAAAATATATGAACTCAAATAAATATATTGTTACTCACCGCAAATGCAAGGGAAGCAAATGCCAAGAAAAGGCAAGAGAGGACGAGAAACTTCATATTTAATTTGGGTTCTTCGTACCGACTACGATATTATGGCAGTACTCCTTTGCTTATAAACGAAAAAAATTCAAGTGTGATAAATTTTATAAAATGGCCGCCATCAATTAGGAAGTGTGAAATAGAATATGTTCGGGGAATATTTTATTAATTTCTCATTAATGTAAAATTTGAAGTTTTAATCGAATTTGTGAGTCTGTGAAATCAATTTTAATTTATTGAATCATTTTTAAATGTTTGTTGCTATGTTTAATTTTTGTGTTCCAGGTTCCTAGTACAAAATTCAAATTGTTGTAAATGATATTTTGGCATTATAATTTCATAAATCTTATGTACATATAACAAAAAAGGTATTTTAGAGAAAATCTCTATATTGGAGGTAAACTTAAAATTAAGTATAGAACAAATAACAACTAAATAAATTAGTGCCATGGCGAAGGTCGCCTTGGTACTAGGTTATTTAGTACATATTTATTTTATTGATGCTTCCTTTAGCTTTGTTGATGGTACTTTATACGCTTAAAAAAGATTAAGAAAAAAAGCATAATAATATAGAACTAAATAATAATAATACGTTATTCATGATTTCTTTAACACTAGATTTCGGATTCAGATTTAACAAAAAAAAACTGAATTTAAAACGGTTTAAGTTTATTAAAGTTTACGCAAAACGCTATAGCGACAACGTATGTACCTTTTTATATAATGTGAAAATATACTAAGGCCATATTCAGGATATCGTGGCGTAGAGGGTCTACTAACGTGATTGGTTGTGGGTTCAATTTATATTCGGGGGAAATAATAGTATTAAATAATAATTTCTTTGCTCTGGAACGACGAAGCGTGGCGTTGAGTTCGCCACACTACACGCAATATCTTGATTTCCGGCGTATAGTAATCAACGTAGTGTCTTGGCACTATGTTGTATTTGACTGAAGGAATAATAGAATTCAGCATAATTGTGACCCCCATTATTAATATTCTGTACATACAGGCCTAAACATATAAATAAATTAAAACAAAATCATTTTAAAATATTTCTTTTAAGTTAAGCTTAGGAAAAATCTACTAAACTCTACTAAAATCGAAACTTGTCAAGAAATATCAGAGTTCCTATGACATGTCCTAATTCAAGAGATTTATTCATATTATATATTTTATCAATTTATATTTATATTATTTATTTGTCTGCAGTAAATTAAATAAAATAAAAATAAAAAATCTAACCCAAGTGAGATTCAAATCTAAAACTATCTCGTACATAATTTAAGATTCCAGTTGTACCAAGACTACTGCAAGTTATTTGTAAGGCTGGTCTGCAATCACTGAAGTTTGCGAGATAAATTGAATTCCAGTACCCTTTTTTACACTTTTTTCGATGCGCTCTGAAACTTTACGTTACTAATTTCATGCTCAAAGTGTTATCTTACCAAGCACATAATTTAATTTCCTTAGGGCAGTTCACTTGATATCGATCGGTATTAACTGTCTGAAAGTGATATTTATTTTATATAGAGCCAGCGTTACGCAGTGGTATAACGTCTGCTTTTAAAGGCAGTTGGTTGTTGGTTCGATTTTCACTCGGAAATGTGATTGTTTTAACAATTTACATTGATTTCTCCGCTTTAGTAAGACAAAGCGCGGCGTTGAGCTCGCCCTTCAGCATGCAATGTCTTGATTTCAAGCCGAAAGAAGTCAATGGAGTGTCTTGACACTAGGTTGCCGCTGATTACTCTGCTAGCGTGAAGCTGGAATTCTTGTGTGATCTTATTATTTTATATAGAGACCATCGCGGTGCAGTGGGACAAAGTCTGTTTGTAAAAGGGGTTGGTTGTAGGTTCGATCCCTACTTGCCAAAAAAATAATTAAAAAATAAAGTGTATCATTGCTTTCAAGCTTTATTATGTGTATCCTTTTGAAATCTGGCACGAAGTAGAGAACGGAGTGACTTGACACTAGGTTCACTCAGATTGTCCTGATAACGGGGAAAAAACGTTGAGCAGAAAAAATACATTTACAAGAATTGTTTTATGGCTGTACTAGGTATTTACTGTAAGATTTTGCGCTATTTCTAATTATAATGAAAAACATTAAAATAGTTTTCAGAAGCAACAACCATTTAAATAAAGAACCTCATAAAGGCATATCAATGTTCTCACAAAAAAAATGCGGGACTCAACGCCGCGGTTAATATAAATAGCTCGAAGAGATGTACCTCGAAAGTTTCTCAAACACGATTTGAACTTGGAACCCTCGTGTCCATTCTTGACGCCATTAGTACAATATTTTGATAAACAATAGCACGGTAATAATGAAATAATTTCACGATTATAATTAACGCAGTGTAACGAATTCAAATACAGCATCCAATTAATTGCCTTACCAATTTTTTTCGTCAGCTTCACGCTTTAACTCGCATAGAGAGAATAGTGTCTAGACACTGCCCGAAATCAAGACAATACATATTAAATGGCGGAGCTAAACGCCGCGTTTTTACCAGAACGGAGAAATTGTTATATTTGTTAATGTAATCGTTCCTCTGAACTGGAATGGAGCCTAAAACCAATCGCGTACAGTCAGACGTTATTCCACTGTGCCATAATAGCTTCATATAATATTTAAATGTAATTAAAATTCTATTATATATTCTTTCCAAGTTCTGTCTACCGAGCGGATTATTAAAAGGGCTATTAGATGACTTGTTACAAAAGCTCTGAAACTTGGTGAAATAAATTAAGGAAACTCTTTACTTTGTACGCAAGAAACAAGTGCGAGTCTAATTTGGCTCAGAGGGTTATAAAAATGCATTTTATTATTTATTTTTTGCTTTCTCGATATCGGGGAAGAGAAGTCAATGGCAGTGTATTTAAAATAGATTTTCTTTGGCTATCCTCTTGCCGGATAAAGACATTATCGCCTAAGTCGAGACATTGCGTGCTGAGTGACGAACTCAATGTCCCACCAGAGCGGAGCAAAGATTAATTTTAAATATAATCATTTTCCCGAGTGAGAATCGAACTCACGACTGATCGGGCTTAAAGTCAGACATCGTCCCACTGCAGTACGATTGCCTCTTTATTGCAGCAAAAATATGCATTTGTATACACTTATGATATAACATACAAAAAACCTCCCAGTGTTTTATAGATATAGAGGTAACGATAAAAATTACGAGAAGCACACCCCTTTACAATACTTCCGTTTGAAATGTTTTGACGTCCTTTTTATCATGAATAAAGGGTGAATTTGTTAGACGAAAATCTCTTTGTTTTCCTTTAAACATTTTCGGTTGGTAATGCCGTTATTACGCGTTTTGAATATATAAAGGTTTAAATCTCAATTTGTATTTTTATTTCATGACCTTCCCCTAGTATTATTGATAAATTATTTTCGAAGGTCAAACGAGGTCACTCCCCAAATTTGAGTACCACTCACCTTTGCATCGTATAATTTTCTTACCATTCTCTCATCACTCATATTCTCGACATATAACGTGAATTCACCTTAGTGCCTTTATCTGAAACGTAGTCTATTAAAAGGTAAAATTCAATAACTTGCCTTACCTATAATATTCTTTTACATAATTGTAGTTCACAAATTAATACAAAGAATAATAAATGAAAACACTCATTGGAAATTTACGAATCCGAGGACATCAAATTAATGTTATAAAAAATGTCTTTTGTCAGTTTTGTACACGTGTGCCAATTTTCAAACAAATCATTTATTAAACACGGTTGGTTATAAGTTCGATTTCCACTAAGGAGATTGATTATATTTAAGGTTTATTCTCATTTTTTCGTTGATTTCGGACGGAAAGCAGGAAACGGAGTGTCTTGACACTAGATTGTCTTTGACTACTCTGCCAATCGGGATAAAGCGTGAAACGGCATTGCAATTGATACATAGATACAGGTAAGGCTAAAGAAAGCGCGACAAAATCCGTCAATTTCATACTACTCGTACGCTTTCCCATTGAAACCTTTTAATATATAAATATATCTATAATACAATAAATATAATTTAAACCTTATCCCGTATCGAATAAAGTATATTATTTAATGACAGCGATCAAATTGAGATATGCACTCGTACGTAGAAGTGTAAATAGTACAATTCACGTTGATGATAATTCATAGGTCGCTTCGAACGATCGCGCGTTGCTGCGCAACTGTTGCTACGCGACGGTACAGAGTAGGCTGTGTTTTTTGATGTCTAAATATTTTTTTATTATTTATAAAATATTAAAAAAATAATTATATAACAATATCAATGATTAAATATTGCATGTGTAGGAAAGTCACATGTTCAATGTATATTTTATTAGAGCGTAGAAACGAAAATAATTTGAATACAACGTAATCATTTCTGGTTGAAAACAAAACCACAATCAATCGAGTTTACAATTTAACGGAGTCCCACTGCTTCACGATGGTGGGATTTTTTTTACCTTCACGCTTTTACCCCGCATAGCAGAGTAGACAGGAAATACCCAGTGTCAAGAATATACGTTCTCCGCTTGCCTTCGAATTCGATACATTGCGTGCAAACTCAACTAATTCGTTACAAAGTCAACGCCACGCTTGGTCTTGGCAAAGAGAGGAAATGGAAATAATTTAAATATCATCAATCGGTTAATGGAAACCAAACTCACAACCGATCGCATTTACAATCAAACGATGTCCCACGTTACGTCACGATCGGCCCATCTCTATATGTAACGATAATAATCCCTCTGACATTCATTATACTACATTTTCGACAGACATCACGTCGCCAAAGCGCGAGTGCTCCCAGTCCCGAGCTAGAAATCAATGGCATGTATTTGAAAAATTAGTTCAACTCTATTTTTGTATTGTCCGTGCAAAAATTAACTATTCTGTCAATTTTAGTATTAGTTTATTTTTAATTATTTTTTTATAGATATTAGCGTATAATTCATGTAACCTTAGCAACCTGAATGTCAAACGTATAATATATATATATATATATATATATATATATATATATATATATATATATATATATATTTTAAAGAATCTATTTTAAACTGATCAATTGGGTATAGGTTGAATCAGTTTACCTGTGACCACGGACTTCTGTACAGTGTTCGAAAGGACGTATTCTCAAAAAAATATTTTCGAATCCCAAAATATAGGCGATTGATCCGCTTAAAATAGTTTCATTTAAAACGTGTTAAAATCGCGAAAACCAAAGATCTTATAATGTGTACAAATTCGTTATTCTGTTTTAATATATTTCTAATATATTGTTATGAGCTATGTTCACCACTTTTCCATTGAAATTATAACTGTCTCAAATATTGTACTCCTGTGTCCGTCTCTATTTTATGAAAAGCGTTCCGTATAGCGACTCGTATATCTTTAATTCGATGGTATGGGTATAGGAGAATGAATAATGGTCTTAGAATACCTATACTTAAGGTAACGGCGTTAGGTTCCATTATTTCACACGTAATGTACTAAAGTGTAAAGAAAATGAAGAACGGAATGTTTTTTCACAAACCTTTTTGGGTACTCTCTATATATATCCTCTATATATCATACATTTTACAAACTTTTATTTGTTTATAATCAAATCTCGCAAGCTAAATTCCACCCACTTCCCAGTGTCCGATTGAACTTAAATTTGACATGTATCTTTATTACCCGGGACAATGCAAATAAATATTTTTTTGCACTCCAATATGGCTGGTGAAACAAAATGGCGGTATAAATATTTCAAAACAATATCAAACAAAATGTCTTAAGTTGTAGAATACAATACATTATGCAAAAATACAAATCCAAGATGGCCGGCAACACAAGATGACAGATTAAATTTTTTTGGTACAATCAACCCAATATGTATATCAAATGAAATAGTTTTTAATTTTTAGAATTCAACACATTATTAAAAAATCAAATCCAAAATGGTCGCCAACATAAAATGGCAGATTATTTTTTTGCACAATCAATCTAATGTAGATATCAAATGATAGAGCTTAACTTGTATAATATAACGCATTATAAAAAACTCAAATTCAAGATGGCCGGCAGTGCGAAGTGGCGGATGTACATATTTTTGTTTAACCAACCCAATATGGGTCAATGAAAGGGAGATGAATTTTTTCCCCTTATATTTGGGTGCTATTGCTGGTGCTAGTATCCAGGGTCTGATGATGTACGTCTCGAAGTCATCAGAAATTAAGTGACACCCTGTTAAATTTGAGCTCGTATGATTTGTATTAACGAGTGCCAGATTGTAATCTACTTAGGTAAAATATAACGGGCTACATAACAGAAAAGCACAATACTAAAAAGTGTAAAATAAAATCAAAAGAAAATCACATATTTAATAAGTCTGGTTTAAATTATTTCTGGTTTAAAGTTTTTCACCTTTCATTTTATTACAACATGATTCTTGATAGTTTTTTTGTAATTTACTACACAAGACCTATTCGAATATTGTTCTGTTCTTATATTAATTATTATTATTTCGGGATGAATTCCGTATAAATATGTACATACATAAATAATCTTATTTGGTAAAGAATGAAAATATTAACAATAAACGTTGGACAAAACTTGTATAAAGTTTACAGAAAAGAAACTCGTCCTTTTTAAAGTTTAAAAGGTCACGAAGAGATCGATGTCTACACTTGTTATTGTATACATTTCTTTATATTGATAGACACAATGTTGAGAATTTGAAAATATCTTTGTGATACGTCATACAAGCGATTATTTTTAATTTAATTATATGCTTATATTGTAGCGCAGTATGACAGCGTCTGGGTGGATTCGATTCTTTCTCGGGGTAGGGATAGTAAAATAAGATAATGATTGGGTTGGGATAGTATATATATGCCATTCGATTCCCATTCATATATATATATATATATATATATATATATATATATATATATATATATATATATATGGGAATCGAAGCCGGTATTGATTCATAACAGAATTATTGTATTATAATTATTATAGAACGATGGTCTTTATACTTACCCCAGTGTCAAGGCACTAGATTTTTAATGAATACCCCGATACGAGATAAAAACGTGAACATGAAATATTATTAATAAACCTTATATAATTTTTGTTTTCAACCATAACACAAATTGAAATTACGCATTGAAACCTAATTATGCAAATTATCAAAATTGATTTTATGTCATCATAGTAATTAGGCAGTTAACAAATTTGATGTTGAAATTGTATTTTTTTTAAGCAGAGTAGGGGAGCCATGGGTAGGAATATGATCAACAAATAATAAGAGAGGGAAGATGAGAGACCTGTACATATTTATCTAATTTCGGATGAAAAAAAGAAAGAAGGATACATAGCCTCTTTTGCTTTCTCTATTTTGTATGAACTTATTTTAGGCTGGCTCGTCTACTCTTTTTATAGTAAATCGATAATTAATAAATCATTAGAACACAGTTGGATTCGAATCCGCGCCTCTTGGATACCGTCCAAGCCCTCTGATGCTAAGTCATGTGTTGTACCCAAAGATTATTTCTGAGTTTATTCCCGAGTTAGGATTAGAAAACATTTAAAAAAAACATACAATTTGAAAAACGCAGCAGGATTCGAACCTGCGCCTCTTGACGTTTACCTCTACGTTTTCCAAAATGTTTTCTCATCCTAAGTGTTAGAGTAACAAATTAAAAAAAGTAAATTAAGCTATACTGTTTTATGTTTTTAATTTGTCTATATTGAATATAGTCTGTATTGTCAGTTCGGCGGGAACCTGCGACACAGCAATTTCGTTGACAGTTGAACAGTTGAATTGAAAAATATCAGGCGGGTGCACGTTTTTTTTCGTTTTTAATAATAGATACAAATTTAATCACATCTAACTTTGTTTTTTCTGTTCTTACATGTCATTTGAGACGATAGCAACTTATTATTAATGCTAACCATAAATACGATTACATTAAAAAATAAAAAAAATATGACTTTTGTATTGGAAATGTCATTTTTATCTGATTATTCTTGTATTTTCTTATTTTCGCGCTAATATATTTTAAAATATTTGTGTATCCTGTCACAGAATATCAAAATATACACAATTAATTCATCTAAATAGTTTCAGCTCAGGGATGTGGAGGATAATTCCTAATTTGAAAACTTCTAATATCAGCCATGTAGTAGTAGGTTCGAATTCAGTCAAAGTGAATGTTTATACAAATATATATTTATGACAAAACATGCGAGTTTAGTGACGTAGCACTAACTTTTTTCACCACATATGGTTAGTGTAGATAATAAGTAAAAAATATTTTGAGTTTATAAAACATTTACGTTGAATATATTTCCCCTAAGCTGGGTAGCGTCTCGTAAGAGGCAAGTATTCCAGTAATTTAGTGGTAGGAGGTAAGTCCGCCGACTGGCTCACCATCACTATAATGTCAAAAATGATCCGCCAAAAATCTGATTATGTGTTTTGATTAAATATAATATAAGCAAGCGTTTTCTATTAACTCCCTTTATTTTCTTTAGAGTGTAGTGGTTCCGACAGCTTTGGCAGCCGTGGCCAATATCTCCTGTTATTTCCATTCCAAGGCCTGGAACGCATCCACAGCTCTAATGTTGTAGATGTCCATGGGCAAAGATGACTTATCATCAGGTGGTCCCTCTGCTCGTTTACCTCCTTTTTTTTAAAAAAAAACGTCCACACGGAGTTACGACGATGAATAATATATCCTAATCCTAAACTTGCTATCGTAGATTGACAAAGCAATCCATTTGTTGAGTTAAACTTGTCAATAACGATGAAATTAGTATTTTGGGATATAAAATATTTTTTATTGAAAAGAATTTAAAATAAATTTTGTAGGTAGCAGTAACTTTAACACACGTATAAGATTTCTTTTCTTCTTTTCTTACTCTATATTTTTTCGTAAAATCGTTTTAAGTAAAACGGACTTATCAAGAGGGTGAGGATTGCTCTGTAATTGGTCATTGGTATGTAGATATATTGTAGAGACAGATAGCGTGTTGAGTTATTCAATACGGCACTTTGCCTTACGAGAGCGGAGAAACGAAAATATTTCTTTGAATGTAATCATTTTCCAAACGCTAGCCTTCATAGCTCAATAACTATATATGAAATATTTTTGAAAAAACGTATAAAGATTTGAGAAGGCAGCGAGATTTGAACCCACGTCTCTTGGATACCGGTCCAATAGGCGTTAGTTCGATTCCCGCTGCGTTTAAATTTTTATATGTTTTTCAAAAATATTTTCTAATCATAAGCGTGGATTAACACTTTAAAAATAGAAAATATATATGAAATAACAAATAATACATCACATCACGAAGTACACACATGTTGCAGACACATTGTAACCTCTTTTATCCTGAATTTGTATTTTTTTACGTTTTTAAAAAGCATATATGTCATTCACCATTTTTTGTCACAAAATGTTATGAAAATATTTGCTCGAACATTATATACTTTTACTACGAGTAAGAATCATTTACATCACAAATTTATAAATATTACAATCTTTAATACGTAATGCACTAACTATGCAAAATTTTACATCTCTCTTTGTTTGTTTTTTTTTAGCTTCACGCTTTATCTTCGATACTGTGTTTACGAAGGTCAACCGAGGTCTCCCCCGACCTTTCGTACCTCTCACCTTGGCTTCATAAATCTTTCTTACCATTCTTTCATCGCCCATTCTTTCCACGTGCCCAAACCACCTGAGCACGTTCTTCTTCATTCTTACTGTGACATTCACGCTTACACCTGCCATTCTGCGTATCTCCTCGCTGCATATACGGTCAGCTAAGCTGACTCCGCATATCCAACGAAGAGATCTCATTTCTACTGTATTCATCTTTCTTTCATTCTTCTTTTGGCACACCCACATTTCACTGCCGTATAACAACTTCGGTATCAGTACTGCATTGTGAACGGCAACACGTGCAGGTACGCTGACGTTTTGCCGTCGCATCAATGCAGCAAGAGCACCGTTAATCCTGTTACCGGTAGCAATACGCCTTTCCACATCCATTTCGTATCTTCCATCTCTACTAAACATACTTCCTAGATATATCACCTCATTCACTTGTTCTAATATCTTTCTATCTACCATAATCTTGCATTTATTTTCACACCCTTCTTTCAGATTGGTGTCAAATCACCAACTTTCACTCCTATGCCACTATCTTTCACTCTTCGGAGACAACTATCCAAATACAAATTGAACAGCCAAGCTGACATGGCGCAGCCCTGTTTGGCACCCGATTGAATATCAAACTGAGGCGACATGCCAGCTCCTACTCGTACGCAGGCTGAGTGAACTCGATAAAGAGATTTTACAGCCTGCAACAAGGGTCCGCTCACATTGTACCGGGGCAGTATCTCCCATAACTTCTTTCTTACAACCCTGTCAAATGCCTTTTCTAAATCCACAAAAGCACAGAAATTTTTTTGGTTTACAGCCAAAAACTTTTCCGTTATCATACGGAGAGAAAAGACCTGATCCATGCACCCCCTTCCAGGTCTAAATCCTCCTTGGGCCTCCCATAAAAGCCTTTCGGATCTCTCTTGCATTCTTCTCGCTAGAATTTTAGCATAAATTTTACTGCCCAAGCTAATCAAACTGATAGCCCTATAGCTTGCACAGTCTATCTGTGAACCTTTGCCTTTATACAAAGGCACGATGACTGCGCCTTGCCAATCATCCGGGACCTCTCCCTTTTTCCAGCATAAATTACATAGAAAAAAGAACAGGTCCAAGATGCACGGCCCACCATATTTGATCATCTCTGCAGTAACTCCATCTGCTCCCGCTGCCTTACCACATTTTAGACATCGTATGGCATTCTCTACTTCTTTTATACTGATTTCGCCATCTGTTACATCAAGACTCAGCATATTGCTGTCGCTCGAGACAGAGACGTCATCACATTCATACTTCTTCTTATAGAATTCCGCCCATCGTTGCAAAACGTGTGTTCTTTCCGTAAGTATTTCACCATTCTCGGAAAGCTCCCCATTCATTTTACAGGTTGGCGAACAACGCCGAGAATCATTAACTTCTCGCCAGAAAAGCTTCGTTTTTTCCCGGAAATGGTTTGTCAATCTGTCGTCTCTTTCACGCTCTGACTTTTTACGCTTCATCTTTATCAGTGCTTTCGTTAGGTGCTTTTGCAACTTATATTCTTTCTTCTTAATCTCTTTCATACTTTTATTCTTACTCGAGGCTTTATAGTCCTGCCATGCTTTCTTCTTTCTTTCCTCTTGACTTCATCATCCCACCATTCATCGCGCTTTTTACTAAAGCCTCTTTTCCCAATGCCACGTACCTCAATTGCAGCTTCAATCATACAATTCCTAAGATTTTGCCAGCATACTTCAACACTTTCAGTACCTATTTCGCAGCTGTCTAGCTTCTTGGAAACCTTTTCTTCATATTCCTCTCTAGTCGGTGGAACTTGAAGCTTCCAGCTTCTTATGCAATTATTCACCTCCAAGTTTGGACACCTCGTGCGGCTGCGCCAACCGGCAAACAGACCTCTTATTCTAGCAACTACTAGATAAAGATCTGTTTCCAAGTGGGCACCCCTAAACACACGCGTGTCCTTAACTTGGTTACGAATACGCTGATCCACTAGGTATAGATCAATAATGCTTTTCTCTTCCATCCGTTCCCACGTGCACATGTGAATTTGTTTGTGGTCAAACATAGTGTTTGCCTCAAACAAATCTTTTTCCTTACATAATTCCAATATGAGCTTACCAGCCTCATTTACTCTCTTATCACCATACTTCCCTACTACGCGTTCGTAACCATGTCGTATGGTTCTGACCCATCCATTCAAATCACGACATACTATTAATTTTTCATTCCCTTTTACACTATCTAGAACTTCCCTGACACTCTCCCAGAACTCCTCTAGTTCACTCGATAGAGCTGAAGATAGCGGCGCATACGCCACTAACAAGAATATTCTTGTTATCTCCAGCTTAAAGCTAACCCAGAGTAGCCTTGGGTTGATCGCCTCATATTCTACCATTGCACTCACCAATCGAGAGGATAATAACACACCTACACCTTGACACCCTCGTTCACTTTCTGAAACTCCAACCCAGAAGGCGGCTCGGTTGCCCGGCAAATCGGTCATGCTATTCCCCTTTCTTTTGGTCTCAGTCACACAAACTACATCTAAATCTCTTTCATTCATTACATATAATAATTCATTCATCTTCTGTTGTATCTCTCCTCTTACATTCCACGTAGCTATTTGTAGCTCCGTTCTCCACTTCTCGCCGTTACAGACATGGTCCCCAACGCCCATGGGCGCACCATGCTAGGGCGTGCCCCCGAGGGCACGCACTGGTGCGCGTCGCCTCGGGGGGACGCCCTAGCATGGTGCGCCCTGGTGCTCGTGGCGGATGGAATGTTGCAGCCTTACACAACTAATGATGTTATGTAAGGCTGGCAGGGGTCACTGTGCGCAAGTCTTCCATCGTTGACCCCTAAATCTCTCTTTGTAATGTTTACTATTTTTTAATGTTTGTAAGACGTGGTCTAAACTGTCATATTTTTCAGCTTTACAAAGAAGAATGTTTCCTTCTTTGGAAAGCTGAAAAGAAATGACATTTGAGTACCTCGGGCAAGAAACTTCGAATTTGAGACATGGCATGTTGAGTGGCGAACCCAACACTGCGCTTTGTCTTACCAGAGCGAGGAAATGAAAATAATTTAAATATAATCATTTCCCCGATTGAGAATCGAACCCACAACCGATCGCAGTTACAGTCAGACGCTGTGTCACTGTTTAATTAATATTTATCATATTTAGTTGAATATACTAATGTGGATTTTGGCATTGACGCGATATACAACGAATTTGACATAGTTCAATATTCAAACACATTATTTCAATATAGTACTATAATAGATTCGGTAAATTTTTAGGGTGTAATATAATTTGTACAATTAGTATTTATAATAGTAATTATACAAAAAAATAATTTGAGGCCGGTCGTGGCCAGCGCCACCGGCCTCAAATTATAGGCAGCGTCTGACTGCAATAAGTTATAACGTTCTAGTTTCAATCCCCACTCGGGGGAGTGATTATATTTAAATTATTTTTACTTCCTCATTCTAGTAAGACAAAGTGCAGCGTTGAGTTCCACCATTCATCATGCAATATCTCTAATTCAGTGGAAAGCGAAGTAGTGTCTTAACTGACAGAAAATAGATAATTTCTGACTACCCTGCTATACGGGATAAAAGCGTGAAGCTAAAAAAAATTAACCTCGTACAGACGAAAAATATACAAATATTTTAATTATAATACAATATGGAGACAGTATTAACATAGCGACGTAATAATTTCATTTCAGTAGATTGTAGTGACATGAATAATGTTGCAGTTAGAATGCGAAAATGCTATTTTTTCCGCGTACGTATATTTTTTATAGCTTCATGGCAAAGCAGTCTGAGAGTACTTAGTGTCAAGACACTCTGGTCGCCGCTTTCAGCCCGAATTTGTGATCATTACTGCGAATATGAATTAAACGCGCAACCATTCGTGTTTGTAGTCAGATGCTGTCACACAATTATGGTTTCTAATCCTGTGTTAGTTATGTTTTCTATTAATTTTAACTCTACATTAAAAGTTTTATCTGCTTATCAACCTACCATGACCTTCCTACTTGTCTACCTTTGCATATGACCTATAAAATTAACTCGCTTATCCGGACTCAATCACAATCCTATATTTTCCAGATAGACCATTTGGCCGGAATAACAAGAAAATCATTATAAACGTGCTTATCATTATTTTTTTGTAAACAAATTTATTATTTATTTCAATAATATATAGGAGTAGAAATAATGACACTATAGGGATGCATATCGCTCGTATAGGGATTGAGCTTAAGGGCTGTGGGTTCAAATTACACCTCGGGGAATGTTTATATTTCATATATTCATATTTCCTCTGTTTGACGGAACTGTGCACGCCATTGAGATTCTTTCAGGAAATAGCTGTAAGTAGGCAGTATATGGAGAAGAAAATATATTTATTTTAAAATTCATAGGTTATTCTGCTTTTTCTACGATATACTGTTATGCATGGTCACGTTAATGGGGGTATCTCATACATGTATATAGAAAAAAGTTTCACGCTTTTTTCCGTATAACCGAAAAGTCTTAGGTTTAAAGCATCAATAATAAGTCTTTTCTCTACTTTCCATCTGAAATTAAGTAATTCTAGTAAAGAGAACTAGTAGAAAAATACAAAAAAAAATCGAATCCGCAACGATTGCACTTACCGTCAGACACTGCACCATTATGGTCTTTTAATTATTGCATTTTGTGTATTAAAATATGAAAAATCCTACTTCTACTTTACTAAAACTCATTTTTGTTTGGACATTTATCAAAATGTCTCCTTTTATATTGAACTGTAGCACACCTCTTAGCCATATTGCGGCTCTAGTAATTTATTTTCACATTTTAAAATGCTTTACGTTGGCATTTCATGGCATTTGTACTATAATTAATGTTATTTATGTTAACTATAAAATAAACATTTAACTTTTTAAAATATATTTTTAAACATGCTTTGTGACGTTTTATAATTTATAATCATTATAATATTCGAAAAAAGAATTTTAAAATATGTTAAATAAAACGTGCATATTTTGTTTTCAAGAATTTTACGTTTTTAATTTCATTTAGTGTTCGGTGGCGGAATTTCTCGTTGCACTTTGCCTATTCAAATCTATATGTACCTATTGTATTATAAATAATATTTTATGAAAAAAATGATTTTTCGTGTAGATGTTTGTTTTGGACTCAAATAAAGAAGGAAAATACTGTACAATGAATATAAAAATCTATTATTGAAGTCACTGTTTCGATTGGCAAAAAGCTACTTAAAGGGAAGATCGAATCGATTTTTTATGAATTTTTCGTTTTCAATTTGATAGTCTTATTAACTTACATTGCCTTTTTAGTGGCGGAACTTAACGCTGCATTTCGCTTATTCAAAGTCAAATACACGGTATTATAAATCATTTTTTAGCTTCACGCTTTTATACCGCATAGCAGGATAGATAGAAAGTACCTGTCAAGACACTCTTTCGCTTTCCACCGAATTCGAGACATTGCGTGTTGAGTGGAGGAACTCAACGCTGCATTTTGTCTTACTAAAGCGAGAAAGTAAAAATAGCTTACTATTTTTAAAATTAACTTTAGTTACTTTTCCACACTTAGGATTAGAAAAAAATTAAAAATGTTTTCTAATCTAAAGTGAAAGAAATTCAAATATAATCACTCCCCCAAGTGGGAGTCGAACCCACAACCGATCGCGCTTACAGTCAGATGCTATCACACTATGCCATGATCGGCCTTATTATTGTAAATTATATTTTAAGAAAAAAAATATTTCGTGTAGATATTTGTTTTAGACGAGAATGAATAATGTCATAATCTCAATAGGCAAATAGTTACCTATTGAATTAGTATCAGTTCCATCGGTCTAGTGAATCACTTGCTCTGACTAATGGTTCTTAGAAAATCTCATGAGTCAACTGTGACATACGTTTTTTTTAATACTAGCTGTGCTCACGACATCGTCCGTCAAATTTAATATCTCAGGATATCTATTTCATAATTCTAAAATCAAAGTCATCTAAGTCAATACTTATTACATAAGCTATCTGCCAGTGAACGTCCTGTCAAAACCATTGCAGCCGTTCCAGAGATTAGGCAGAACAAGCAGACAGACAGATAAAAAATGTAAAAAATGTGTTATTTTTATATATTTTTACATATGTATTTAGTGAAAAGTGATTATTATACAATTGTTTATCTTTTGTTTCTTTTCTTTACATTATCCTCGACCGCTTACCTTTGCCTTATAAATCTTGGTACATTACTATTTAGGTGTATATATATTACTTATTCTTCTTTTCTTTAGCTAAATTATAGGTTTGGTATCTCTCATAATAATATAGGCAGAGAGAACTTAAAGTAAAAACTATCGGTTTTAAAGACTTTCTTTATCCCGTGTAACAAAATAACCTAGTCTCTCCACTCCTAGTACACTCCAAGTTCTGCCTGCAATTGAGATGTTGTGTGTTGAGTAAAGAAACTCAACACCGAGTTCCAGTTATACCAGAATGAAAAATGAACCCGTAATCGTAGCGTTTACTGCCCACTGCACTACAATGGCCTTCTATATTTTTCTGACAGACTTAATATTAAATGAATATGAATTTATTTCTTTAACTGGCAGAATATGGGTATGTGAAGTAAAATCGATAACTGATGACTCGATTACTTACTCGATGCAGGGGCCATTTGCACACCTAACTTGCACTCGACTTAAGTGAGCTTCTCTAAACTAAATCAATCTGGGGTAATGGTCTTGCCTTTATTTTCTTTCAGTATTATTAATTTACCCTATTTAGTATAGGGTATATTTTCTACGGCAATTTTTTTTTCAAATTTGATTGTGGGTTCGATTCCCACTGGGTGAATGACTATATTTTAATTATTTTACTATTTTTAAAGTGTTCTTCCACACTTTAGGATTAGAAAATATTTTTAAAAAACAAATTTTATATGTATTTATTTTATTTTTATGTTCAAAATGTTTTTTAATCCAAAGAGTAGAATAGTAAAAAATAGTAAAAAAATAAAATAAATAGCATTCTCTCTTGCGAAACGATTGTTTCCTAATAATTTTTGGGTTGCGGAAATTTGTAAATATCTCTCTACAGACATACTAACAACATGAATAAATTGTAACAAAAAGTATGAGAATTTCGACGCAGCTGGAAATAGAACAAATCGCTTAGCGGTCAGAGTGCTTGGACGGTTTCCAAAAGGAGTGGGTTCGAATCTCGCAACGTTCAGCGTTCAGCGTTCAGCGTTGGTAAGGCAAAACGTGGCGTTAAGTTCCGGCACTCAGATTATCTTGACACTAAGTACTTCCTGTCTACCCTGCTATGTTTTTATTAGGTTTACCTACGTCTAGTGATTTATATAATTATTAAATGTCTATTTTTATCCAACTCTTGTCCTCCGATTTCTTTAAAATTTTCTCTCGTGTCCGGATTCAATTTTCATAGCGTGACTCTGACTGTTAAAATTATTACATTTTGTTTTAAACAGAAAAGTTACAAAGTTTTAAGAACGAATAAATGTAAAATGGTCATGAGTTCGAATCTCTTGGAAGTATCTGGTCGAATAAAATATCATTTCAATATGCATCGTATGTATAATAATTTCATAAAAAAATTGTTTTTTTAATATTTATTATTTTTGAAGTGTTATTCCACACTTGGGATAAGAGAACATTTATGAAAAAAAAAATCTTTTTTAAAATATTGTTTTTGTCTTAATAAGTGTCTACTTATTAAGAAAAAAACCGTATGTCGCGTTTTTATGTTTTTTTTTGTTTTTATGTGTTTTAGAAATAGTAAAAAAGTTAAACTCTTTGTTACAATTTAAAATATTTTATACGATACTGTCTAAGGAAAAGTGTATTATTGTCAACTATATAGGGTATTTTACAACGGCGGCTTTGGGAACAGGTGGCACTGTGAGATTGGTGCGCAGATGCTTATTTTATTTATTAAAATTCAGCTAAAGCATTTTACATTATATTGAAAAATTTCAATTAGAATATATATTGTTTGCTTTATGTACTGTGATCAAAATAAGTATAGAGAACTTTATACCTTACTAGTTTTTTTTGTTTATATCAAAGTAGTCAGAGGCAGCCTAGTGTCAAGACACTTCATTGACTGCTTTCCGCCGGAAATCCAGACATTGCATGTTGAGTGGCGAACTCAACGCCACGCTTTGTCTTACCAGAGCGGTGAAACAGAATTATTTTTTAAATAATCACATCCCCGAGTGGAAATTGAACCTACAACCAATCGCGTTTACAGTCAGACGTTGTCCCACTTTCTGCCACGACGATTTCAAATATTCACAAATAATAAATAATATTAAATACCTTTTTATTTCCAATAAAAAGGTGTTTAATCTTCGATAAAGGTATACTTTAATAATGAATTGCACTTGAACATTGTCCTCTAGACAATGATTAATTTTATATTATTGCTAAATAATACTTTGCAGGGCCGTAGCGTTTGGCGCTCCGTGCTCTGACTACCCGCAAGGGATAAAGCGTGAAGCTAAATAATACTAAACACATTAAAAACTAAAGTAAATATACTAAATAAAAAAAACAAAAGTGTATGTATATGTATGTACAGATATTTATATATTGTGTGTGTTTATGTGTCTGTCTGATTTGAAACCACAAATACCGTGTTAAATCAAACACCGGTCCACTGCGCTAAAATGGCTTATCTATTTCAACTACGCCATACAACAAATTATAATCAATATGAATATTCAAATAATTAAATATTTATATGCGAATAAAAACAATAAACAACTGTTGTGAATTTATTAAGTTCTGTGCTTTCCCACAGTAAAAGGTAAAACTATGAACACCGTGGTAGGTACTGTAAGCATTATGTCTAAGTAAAAATGAATTACACATAATTATAAGCAAATATGATTTTAATTTCTTTTCTTTCGTTACTGAAGATTGTGCCAGCTCTGGTAGGAGCTGGTGGAAGAGTTAACATGCTGCTTCCATGTCCCCTGTCTACAGTGGGCATCAGACCGGCGATTAGGCGAAGTGTTCAGTTTGTAGGTCTTTTACCGTGTACTTGGCCAACAATAACCATTTTGTCAAGATTGTCTGGTTATATAAAAATAATATATATTTGTGCTTGCAAATACGTCGTTGTGAAAAATTTGCTTCAAAAAATTCGATAAAAATTATGAATTTTCAATATTAAAAACTAAACTTTCAGCAAATTCTAAAACACATTTACTTTAAAGTATTTTCACATTTCCTTTGGACAAAATTCTTTGACATAACTATCTTTGTTATGAACGAATCGAAAAATAACAAACACTAAATGTAAAGGGCAACCTGTCTGAACATAACCGAAAAAAATCATTTTGGCTTTATTATTGTATATTTGAGGCCGGTCGTGGCGCAGTGTGACGGCGTCTGACAGTAAACGCGAGCGGGTTGTGGGTTCGATACCCACTCGGGAGAGCGATTGTATTTAAATTATTTTCACTTCCTCGTTCTGGTAAAGACAAAGTGCGGCGTTGAGTTCCACCATTCAACACGCAATGTCTCGAGTTCGGTGGAAACGTGGCAGGTACTGTAAGCATTATGTCTACGTAAAAATGCATTACACATGATTCTAAACAAATATTCTTTTAATTTCATTTGTTTCGTTACTGAAGATCGTGCCGGCTCTGGTAGACCCTGGTGGAAGAGTTAATTATTAGTTCGTATGGAGTGCCTTGACACTAGGTACCTTCTGTCTACCCTGCAATGGGGAATAAAAGCGTGAAGCTAAAAAATATATATAGAAAACAGTCACTTATCTTTTTAATACGTAAACATTAAGTATATTAAGTAAGTATTTACAAAATTTGCAGTTTTTTTAATAATGTACTATTTTAAAACAATGCATATAAAGATGTAGGGTCCAACCTGGCTCTGTAGAAATGGTTCGACTATAACGCGATTGTATGTGGTTGTATCTCCACTCGGGGGAATGATGCAAACGGCATTATTTGATATGAGTAATATTAAGCAAGACTTTGAATTGTACCACTCAAATCATAATATCTCGCTTTCGGATATAGCAAGGTAGACAGGATATGGCGTGTCGAGTGGCGAAACTCAACGCCGCGCTTTGTCTTACCAGAGCGACTTAATGAAAATAATTTAACTATAATTATTCTCCCGTGTGGGAAATAAATCCACAACTGATCTTGTTTACATTTAGACGCTGTCAGATAGCGCAACGACCGGTCTCATTATGAACGAAATAATTCGGAACAATGGTGACGGGTTCAATCAACATTAGATATATTTTTTTTAAAAACTTTTTATTTACATTTACATTTACATCACAATTTATAATTATATAGTTTCCTAGTAACTGATACTGACAAGAAGACACGTATCTACGTTTATTTACTGTTAGCACCTTTATATATTTTACGTTCTTTGGAATTCGTCCCTTAAAATATGTTTATGGGCGTGAGAATATTTTGCGTTGTTTATCTTTGTTTCTTTATTTTAAAAATAAAATTTTCTTTAGATTGATGTTAGTGTAGATTAGATTTGTGGTGGTCATGGGTTCATTTTTTTAAGACATTCGACTGATAAGTCTTAATAAAATTCATTAAATATATTCATTTAAGAGACTGATAAACAACCCTCAGACAAAACTGCTAAAAGCAGGAAGTTTTTATGTTTTTGTAAGTGCCTTTGCGAATATAGGAGAGATGATTTCTTAAAATTCCCTTAAGAACGGGCAACATTGAGATTATACGTTTCACAATCGATGGCACGGGCTACTAAAAGTTTATATATATATATATATATATATATATATATATATATAAACTGTTTCGTTACACACTGAGGGACTGACACATAGATGAAAGTAAAGAAATGTAGAGAAATTAACTTAGTACGTAGGTTCCTTCCTTTATTTTTGGTTAAAATGAAACTGTACTATACTGTTGTTGTTTATATACGGTAAAGCCCAGACAGATTTAATAGGTGCAGTCTTTCGTGATAAATTGTTATAGGTATATATATATACGTATGGACCCGGTTTGTGGCGCAGTGGAACAGCGTTTGACTGTAAACGCGATCGGTTGTAAGTTCTGTTCCCACTTGAGGGAAAGTTTATATTTAAATTATTTTCATTTCCTCGTTGTGGATAGACAAAGCGCGACGTTTAGTTCCACCACTTTACACGTAATGTCTTTGAATTTCGGCGGAAGTCAAAGGAGTATGGTGTGTTTTGACACTAGGTACTTCCTGTCTATTCTGCTATGCTAATGCTAATAAAAGCGTGAAGCTAAATATAAATATGAAGACATGGTGAAATTTTCTAAACTAAAATTTCGCCTACATATTCACATTCTCATTACGTTTATTGTATAAATTTTTAGTTCTTCATAACAAAGTAGTGAGATATTAAACAAGATGCTGTCGGTATGATTCTGAAAACCTGTAGGGATTTCAGGAAATCTTTTTTTAGTGATTTTTTTTTATTTTGGTGTTGGTTATAATATCAAGTTTAAGCTTTCAACGCTTAGTCATTTCGACTCTACGTTTTCAGTAAAAAGTCGCTCATGTAAAACTAATTCAGTAAATAGTCACTCAGTATCTCAATGGTTTTATTTATTAGTTAATTTAATTTACCTATATCTATCAAAATTTACTTATCCTAAGCAAAATATAATAAATATTATACATATGCTAGTATTTTCTATTAAAATCTACTGAAAACAATATTTTGATACCAATGAAAAGTTTAGAAATTAGTAAAATAAAAAAAAAAAACAAAAGTTTGATTTCTCTATGGTCTATAACACAAATATTATTTTGTATCACTAACTGAATATATAAAAAAATATACATATAAATATTTGGGGCCAGCGATAAACGCGACTGTAAACACGATTAGTTGTGTGTTCTCAAACGGTGGAATTATTTTAATTTCATTCTTTTCGTAAGACTAAGAATATAATGAAGTGTTCAGATTGTTACTCAACGCGCAATGTCTCGATTTTCATGGAGTGTCTTGACACTACGTTGTCTCTGACAACCCTGCTATGAGCGAAAAGTTGCATTTGGTAAGACAAAGCGTAACTTTCGGTAGCGCAACTTAACACGCAACGTTTCAAAGTCAGACAGGAAGTGAAGAATGGAGTGTCTTGACACTATCGACACTTCTGTCTCAGAAATTGATGTCTTGTAGAAGAGGAAAGAATAAATTTTCATTTTTTAATAGTTTGTCTCTGATCACTGTAGGCACGTGGTTCGTACCTTTGAAGCTAGTTATGATTCTTAATTTTTTTTCTGTTAACCAGTCTTACAAACAAAACATATTGAGAATATTTTTTTTTGTAATTCATACACTTAGGATAAGTTAAGGCGTAGCTCGATAAACCATATAGCTTAGTGTTCAGAGGAATTGGGTCGCTTCCAAGAAGTGCGGGTTCGAGTGACGCTTTGTACAAATTGTTAAAAATTTTCTTAAAATATTTTATTAGATATAATAATAAATATAATATTTTATTAGACATAGATAGTAAATATCGCATAAATATTGAGACCAGCCGTGGCGCAATGTGAGAGCGTCTGACTATAAACGCTACCGGTTGTTAATTCAATCCCTACTCGGGGGATTGAATTATATTTAAATAATTGCTACTTCCTCGCTCTGGTAAAGCAAAGTGCGGTGTTGAGTTCCACCACTCATCACGCAATGTCTCGAAATCAGTGGAAAGCGAAACGCGGAGTGTTTTGATCGGGATTAGCAGGGAAAGTACTTAGTGTCAAGACATATGTATTTCGTTATATATTATTTTACGATATAAAATATCTGTGACTATGTTATTCCTAAATGAATCGAAAATATTTTATTTACCTTTTCTTAACTAACAAAATTAATATTAGTTAGACAGTTATGATATATTAAAATATTTATTTACTATTGTTGGGTAACTATATAGAATTTCCTAAAAAATTACATAAAAATCCATAAAGATTTATTACTTACAACAGAAATATGGCAATATATGGTTTTCAAGTCACCCCTATTGAGATTAGTCGTGATAAATGGACAAACTGACACACACTTTCTATATTAATATTCTTAGCTTTGTTAACTTTGGCGTATTGAGCCAACGCTTGGATCCAACATCATGGGGTCCTGAGCCTGTGACTTCAGTAGGCTTCAGGCCTCTGGAAAGAGAGGACGTATCGCGTTTCGTCTTATATCTCGATAACAAGTGTTTTGTGCTTAATTGGATTATTTCACAGAAAATTGTGAGTATTTAAATATGTTAAAGTTGTCATGAATATCAAGTTCTTAACCAATTTTATTGCAAATTCTATAGTGTTATTATACTTATATAGTAATTTCTATGCGAAATGTATTTTTTTCAGTAGTTTAAACTATTTTACGTCTTTTACATGTATTAAATAAATACATACAAAATATGGTTTGAAATATTCATATATATTAACGTTATATAGTTCATTTTCTTGGAAGTTTAGTTAGAAAACATATATATATGCATTAAGCGAATCGCATCATTATGAGAATTTGTAGACAGACAGGCTTTATTATTAATATTTCTGTTATATGTAATGATGTATGTAGTTTTACAGGATTTAAAATATTATTATTACTAGATTATATTTTAGGAATTCTTTCCAACATTACTTTTTCATATATTTCAAATGTATAATTATTATTTTGAATACATTAATACGCGCGTATTTCGTTACTTCTTGTCTTTGTTTAAAGTAAACAATGCAATTTGCTTTATCTAATAATTAAAGGTAAATATTATTTCCGATCATATTGGATATATTTTTTAGTATATTGAAATAATCAGCGTCTGACAGTAAACGACGGTTGTGGATTCGATTGCTTTTTGGTTTCACGCTTTTAATCCCATACTAGGTTAGACAGAAAGTACCTAGTGTCAAAACACTCAGTACTGCGCTTTCCACTAAATTCGAGACATTGTGTGTTAAGTGGTGGAATTCAACGCCACATTTTGTCTTACCAGAGCGAGGAAGTGAAAATAATTTAAATATAATCACTTCTATAAGTGGGAATTGAACCCACAACCAATCGCGTTTACAGTCAGGTGATATCCCACTGCGACCGACCGTTTTGATTTCGAATGATAAATATAATTTAAATTTTTCCCAGTACGGTAGGACTAACTACGGCGTTTAGTTCCACGACTGCTAAATACTACGTTCTATATACCCTATATACATTAACACACTTAGCTGGGCAGGTAGAGAGCTTTTTCATGTCGTTAACCTGTTATGTCCTCTGGGAGTATCATCGATCCTTTTATTGTAGACAAATTCTAAAGATACAAAAATGAACGTTCAATTTTGTATTGAAAAATTGTTACTTTTATTAGTTATAATTTCTTTAAATGAAAATAGAGAAAATAGAGAAATGAAAGAAAACAGAGAATATTCAGATATCTTTATTTTAAAACATCCAAATTGTAAGTGAACTCTCGAATTTTTTATACTCATTTGAGTTTAATTTTATCTACACTCTTCAGAAAAAAGCAGCTTCGTGTTATTTTGTAAAGAGAATCCAGTGCTTAGATAGATATTTTGTTTTCTGTCCAGTTTAAAACGTGGCGGAACTCAACGCCGCAGTTAGTATTACCATACCACTGAGCTAATAGTACCCAAGTTTTGTTTGAAAAAAAAACATGCAAATATCTAGTATGGTTTTAATATTGTCAAACGAAACACGTATAAATATATAGAAAATAATTCTAGTTTTTATACTTATCTCTCTCTCCCTCTCTCTTATCTTTACTCAGATATTGAAAGCAATTTAACGATTTAAGTGAATCGGAAATAAGAGAAGAACAAACGTACGAACGAAGTCACGAGTCGGTCATTCGGCGAAAAGCTGAGAACGGAGTGTCTTGACATTAGGCACTTCCTGTCTACCCTGCTATGTAGGATAAAAAGCGTGAAACTTAAAAAAACAGGAGAAGATATCATATGTTTGATAATTTACTATAATTATCTTATATATTTTGTATAATTATTTATAATTGCGATATTCATTATAAAATCGATTTAATATGACCTTATTGCCTTACAGGCAATTTATGTAAGTAGACGTGCATATATATATATATATATATATATATATATATATATATATATATATATATGCTGTTAATTTATCGTGACAGAATTCCTAGTAAAATAAAAAAATACCCTGGACTTTTAAGGAATATATAGAGACTAGGCTAGAGTTTCTATAAGCGTTTTAAGTTAAAGCACTTCAAATTATATAAGAAAAATAATAATAATAAAAAAGAATCAATGTAACAAATGTTACGGCCGGCAGTGGCGCAGTGGGACAGAAATTTCTAGTGTCAAGACACGTATTTTATTTTACACCGAATTCAAGACATTGTAGGTTGAGTGATGGAATTCAACGCCGCACTTTGTGCTAATTTGAATATAATCACTTCCTCGAGTGGAAATCGAATCTACAACCGGTCGCGCTTACAGTCACACGCTGTCCCACTGCGCCACGACCGGCCTCTAGCTCTTCACAGTCAATCATAATATTATATTCAATATAACTAGAATAACAAGAAAATGTTTAAGCATGTTTATTTAAATTCTCTCCAGCCATTACATCCAAAACCATCCATGGCGGGCTCTCATAAATCAAATAATGCTTAGTATTTCATAAAAACAATTCATGAAATGTATTTCTGCTCTATGACGTTATGTCTATCGTTATCTCCAATTCAATTTCTTTAACTGATAAGAAACAGGTCACTAAGACAGAAATTTCCAATCAAATCGATATAGCGCGAAGGTTAAACCAAAAGTTCAAATTTATTCGTAGTTGTCACGCGAGCATGAGACGTTTTCTGTTTCCTATGGAATGTAGACTCTAGACGTGTTCTGAATAAACTTGTCAAATGTGACAGTTGAAATCTATTCCATATTATTGAAGAATATATTGAAATTGTCTATTTTTTTTTCTGCCTTAGTTGTCATATAAGAGAAAATGTAAATAAACGAATGCAAGCTTATTTAATTCTGTGTTAAGTCAGGATTATAAAATTTAAATTGGTTTTTTTTTGCTTTTTATTTAACTTCACGCTTTTATCCCTCATAGCAGGGTAGACAGAAAGTACCTAAACACTACTTCCAGAGTCAAGATACTTCGCACTTCGCTTTCAACTGAATTCGAAACATTGCGTATTGAGTTTTGGAAATCAACGCCGCACTTTGTCTTTACCAGAGCGAAGAAGTGAAAATAATTTAAATATAATCTCTCCCCTGAGTGGGAATTGAACCTAAAACCGATCGCGTTTACAGTCAGATGTTGTCCCGCTGTGCCACGACCGGTTAAATTTGGTACTTAGCTTAATAACCGAAATAATTCTACATAAAAACTTTCCCCGGAATAAATATAACACAGCTCTACAAGTTATTTTAAGCGTATTTATATTTAATGTAAATAAAGAAAAAGTTTAGAAAAGAAGATTTCAAAATGAAAAAAAAAAAGATTTAAATTATCAAAAAAGATGTATTTATTACTAGTTAATCAGATTTCGTCATCAAGCCATTAATACCTTAGCTTTAAGGTAAAGTAAGGTAAGATAAAGCTAGGTAAGACAAAATAAAGAAAGGTAAATTTGTTGGTCTAGCTTAAAGCTACCCCAGCTCGGAAGGCAGCACTGCCGAGATGAGCTGGTGAGAAAGTCCACAGTTACTGTTATAGGTAAACCAATTAAAATAACGAGTGAAAAAGTCTTACTCATGAAATTAAATCTTTTTTTTTAAATAATCTGATATATTAAAGATATTATTGATATTAAAAACGTTTCTTAATATTTATTTTAAACGTTTGTACTAATATTTAATGTAAATACTATTTGATTATTCCTAGAAAAAGTCTAGAAAAGAAGAAGATATAAATAAATTATTAAAAAAAAAGATTTAAAATAAAAAAAAATAATATATTTCTTATTAGTTAATCACATTTCATCGTCAAGCCATCAATATTTATGTACAGTAATGTTATACGGCAAACCGTTTCTACACCAGTCTGAAGTTAGCAGAGAAACTTGGTCGATTGAACTCACTGTTGCAGTTCTACAACTTTGCGGAGCGTTATGAAGGCTGCATAAGCTTAGTTACGTGCTAACTTCATTAAGAAGAAGTTAGTTTATTAATGTGATGGAAGATCAAGAAAACAGTGGTATTTCTTTAGTTTATTAATTTCAGCTTTCAACCTCTTACTCGTATAGCTAAGGTAAGGTAGGTAGGGGGCACATTACGTCTAAGTATAGCTAAGGTAAGGTAGGGGGCACATTACGTCTTAGTATAGCTAAGGTAAGGTAGGGGGCACATTACGTCTTTTGTCCACTCGATATCATTATATATTGATATCGAGGCATTATGTGTAATATATTATATATGGTCATTATTTTCATCTTTCCGCTCTGGTAAGACAAAGCACGGCATTAATTTCGCCTCTCAGCAAGCAAAATCTTAATTTTGGTTCTGCTTACCCTGCCATGCGGAATAAAGCCTGAAGCTACGACTACTATATAATTCAAATATTAGGAAAATAGACAGCATAGAAAAAAAAATTATTTTCACATTTCTTTATTTCTGTATAAGTATATCATACTGAAAATAAAAAGGTAAATTTATAAAGAACCTAAATAATAATAAAATGAGGCCAATCGTGACGCAGTGGGACAGCGTATGACTGTAAATTCGATCTGTTATAGGTTCGATTCCCATTCGGGGAAATGACTATATTTAAATTTAAAGCCACTCAACACGTAATGTCTCGACTTCAGCGGAAGCGGAGTATAGAGTGTATTGACCTTGGGCCCTTCCTGCCCACTAAGCAAAAAAATATAAAAGCGAAATACCAAGATATTTTTCAGATTATAAATCTTACAAAACTTTCTATTCAATGCAAAAATAAAATCGGGAATCGAATCTACTACCTCTAATATTCCTTGTGTATATAGATATTAGTTTAGTAATTTATTTAAAGTGACGTACGTAATTAATTGTTACTGTAATTCCTTTGTCGGTAAATAAAAACATCTCGGGGTCAATTAAAGCAATTTTAAGAGGCGGCTTGTTTGATAAAATCTTAAACCCACGTTCTTGATCTATAATTGAGACCGATTAGTTTTGCAGACTTTGATCTGAAGTATCTCTTCCCCACTGTGGGCCCTCTCGGTACGATCAAGTACTGGCCATCATTAATATATTTTTTTATTATTTTAATTTTTCCGCAAGACAAATCGCGGCGCTAAGTTACGTCACTCAACACGCAATACCTCTGTTTATACTAAAGATTGATTGAATTGAACATCGCTTATGGGTCCTTGAGTGTTTTAAGTGAGTAGAGATGAGTATTAATCTAAAGTCTTTAAGGCTTAACAGATTATGTTTGCATTAATATTAGAAAAAAAAATGCTTATTTTCTCGAGTGTTTTGAGAGTATGTTTAGTACCAAAGCGTCTTTGAGCGCTTTAACTGAATGTGCACAGGTAAGAATATGTCCTTTATGTGATACGGACAGTGTAAGTGCACTAGTACTTCCCTTAAGTATTTATACAATACATGTGTGTACTAATACAGTCATGCTCGTTAGTGTTTCAGTTTAATAATAATATTAAAAATATTATTTATGGCCGGTTGTGGCGCAGTGGAGAAAATTCTGATTGTAAACGCGATCGGTGGTAGGTACGATTCCCATTCGAAGGAATGATTATATTTCAATTATTTTCATTTTTTCATTCTGGTAAAACAAAGCGCGGCGTTGATGGAAATTCGGTGGAAAGGGAACTATAGAGTGTCCTGACACTAGGTACTTCCTATACTGCTATACGAGATAAAAGAGTGAAGCTAAAAAAAAATGAGATCCAATTTGAAAACGGTTTAATTTTTAATTGTTTATTAGATTTAATTTATTTTCTTCTTGTATAAATAGTTTCTTTATCATTTAATTGAAGATTGCAAAAATCTCATATTTATGTGCAGTTATTTATGTAAAGTTATACATTTTATAATTCTAAACGTTTTTTTTATGTGCCCCGACTTTATTTTTAGGTCAATGGAAACGACCTCTTCCAAAATGCACAGAAGTAAATTATTATTTATTGGTTTGCGTTAACTATGCTGATTTGAAATTAAAAAAATGAAAAGTATAATCGAAATTTGATCAAGTTGAACATTAAAGCGATTTATTAATCGATATTTTACATATAAATATTATAGTGTATTGTAGCGAAGTTGTCAATCCTCTAGTTTTATATGATTCACTTGAAAAAGGAATGATTTAAATAAATTTAAATGTTAATTAACATCTTTGAGTGCGGCTGCAAATTAAATTCATTTTAAAATAGAATTTTTACCCATATATTTTTTCATGAAACAAAAGCCATCATGTGTAGTCTACACACGTCACCTGTCACGCCGTCCGGTCGCTCACAATGCTTAGAAATTAGGTTATTTCGTTCGCATTTTAATGAGAATGCCCATATTGTGGAGGAAATAGTCATCGCTATCTTTGTGTTAGGACTTGAAATATATTTACATACTTATTTTTAAAGCTTGAATCTATAAAAAGTATCTGAACAAAAAATTCGGTACACTTCTAGGATTTTTACGAAATGACCATTACGCGGTGTATGAAATTTGGTACAGTTATGTATAGAATATGTATGAATCGCGAAAATCAACGTTTTTATTAATGTAAAAGAAATTTTTGAGAGACTTGCTTTATCTACAAATTTTACCTGGATGATTTTTATTATGTAATACTTCGTGAAATGCATAATTAATGAGGTAAGCGTCTAAATTAAAAAACTATGTTTATTAATAATGTCATCAAGGGGTAGTCTCGATTTATACCTTACGTGAATTATAATATATAAAAAAATTCGGAAAAAACAAATTGTTGAGTATTGTGTTAAATTTTTAAAAAGCCGACAGATAAATTACAGAAAACTATATTTTCTTTAGCAAAGTGTAACTGGCACCTAATGTCATTTTGAGTTCGTTAAGGCCGATCCACACTATCGGTAAAGTCAAACTTTCGGCACAGTACCGTGATAATTATTGCTTCATGCATTATCTATTGAACGTATCCCTGTCAGTGTCAGTAATGACAGTCAGTAATTTAAGCAAAATGAATGAATATTTATATATATATAAAAATATAATAGTGTAGTTTGCATTCAAAGCCGCGAGCAGGCCGCTAGTTTAAATGTAAACCTTCCCTCAAGTATATATCGAACCCTTTATCTTGAAGTTTATATACATTCACGTTAAAATTGTGCCATTATGGCGTCAATGTTATACGTATATAGGGACAAAACAAATAAAAACATCTAAAGCTTCTCAATTCATCCCTTACGTAGTCGTGACTAAGCATTATGTGCTTTTTACACTGACAGACTTTGGCTGGTCCAAAATTTTCGTTCATTGAATAGATTGAGGCCAAAATTGATATTTAATATATTGTGAGAATGAGTGATAATGACACTTTAAAATTAAAAAAACAGCGTTACGCTTTACCACGTATAGCAGAGTAGTCATAGACAACCTAGTATCAAGACTCATCGTATACCGCTTTCCGCCGGAAATCCACAACATACGTGTTGAGTTGACGCTGCACTTTTTCTTGCCTTAGCGAAGAAATTTTTAATATTAAATTTGAGGACATCATGGCGCAGTGCACCGTCTGATTGTAAACGCTACATGGAATCGATTCCCACTCGTAGGAATGATTATAGTCAAAATTTATTTACATTTCTCCACTTTGGTAAGATAAAGCGTGACGTTGAGTTCGTCATTTGACCCGAAAAGTGCTGATTTTAAGTGGAAAGCGATCAACGGAGTGTTTTGACACTAGATTTTCTCTAAAGCATGATGCTGCTCTTTTAAAAGTATCGATTAATATATCTTTAAAAGCGAAATTTCAAGGTTTTCCCATGTAGCAGGTAAAGAGAACTTAGCACCAAGCAACTCCGATCTTCGCTTCTTGCGGATTTCTTTAGAGAAATTGTGTATTGATTGACAGAATTCAACGCCCTCCTTTGCCTTCCTCCAAAGTTGTAAGGATTGAATCCACTACCATCGAATTTGCTGTTAAGCTGTATTCCAGTGTAGCACGATAGCTTATTAAAACATATTTAAAAAATATAAGTATTGCAAAAATCCAAAAAAAATATTGTTTAAATTTATACAAAGTACAAACCAAAATAAAATCGCTTCGCTAGTTTTTTATAAAGAACCTTACATTACAGAAAAGAGAGCGTTCTGAGTGAAACTTATTTTTTTATCGAACGGCCGTACAATGGCCCGCCATTGTGGGGATTATGTTGTGATTTTATGCAAAATAACGTCAAGCTAATATAGTCTTTATTTCAAAGGAAAGTAAGTTCAAAATGGGCTCGACATAAAAGAAAATGACGTTGAAATGTACAGGCGTCCAATTGTCTGATCAGACTCGCGTAATATAAGACTGGTTTCTCACTTAAGTTATATTTAAATATTAAGCATATATTATACATCGAGACATTATGTGTTGAGTGGCGGAACTCAACCCCGCGCTTGGTAGTACCAGAGCAATGAAGTGAAAGTAATGTAGATATAATCATTCCTCCGAGTGGCGAATCGGACCACCAATCATGTTTACAATCAGATTTTGTCCTACTATGCAACGATGATCTTCAGAAGGAAAACGGGAAAGGTTTATCCCGCATAGCAGAGTAGACAGGGTGAACTTGGGGTCAAGATATTGCCTTCCCTGACCTCATCGCATCTCTCTCTGATTATTCTGCTATGGGACAAAGCGTGAAATAGCTTTTAATATATTACAAATATTACTACAAATATTACTATTAATAGATGTAATCAGAAAAGTACATCTACATTAATGCCATTGAAACATTTGATATTCATGGGATTTCATTTTTACGCATTCATGACAAGCCAACAAAGCATCACTATAAGACACCACTGTAAAGGCCAAAGTAAAGCTTATTCCCGCATGGTGGACTAGCCAGACTGAAACATCTCTCATACGATCTTGATATTTCAAATCACCTTACAAATATTATAGCATACAACATTAAATAGATCGTACAATATTACAGCAAAAGTAAGTCCATACGCTCTCCTGCATAATAGGGTAGCTAGATACAACCCAGTGTTAAGAAATTTCGTTCTCTGTTTTCTAACCAAATTCTAGACATTGCGTGTTGGTGGAACTCAACTTCGCGTTTCGTCTTCACAGAGCGTGGATATAAATGCAATAATATAATTGCTTTCCCGAATTAAAATCATAATTGTCATATCAACTGAAACGCAGTCCCATTGTGACACTATCCTACGATTGAAAAGATAATTTAACGATACTAAATATTTATGATAGTATTAATCAAATGTACAACTATTGCATTTGCTACACTTCCCAATTTCCCTACAATGGTAAGACAGTCGTAGAAGACATTGAAAAAAAAATTAACAGAACAGGACTTATTTAAAGAAGCAAAAACTATTATGTATATACCTGTAAACTTTTTTAGAGCTTCTTGATTTATCCCGCATAGCAGGGTAGTCAGAGACAACCTAGTGCTAAGATTCTTTCGTAACTTCTTTGTTTTCTGTTCGAAACGGGAAAAATGAAAATAAATTTCAAATAATAATTCACCAGAATGGGAATCAAACCTACTACCAATCGCATTTACAGTCGGCCAATGTCCCACGCTCATAGTAAATGTACATAAATTATTTGAGATGTTCTTAAAATTACGCTTACGTTACGTCTTTTTCTTGTAGTATATTATATATAAAAAATATTTAGAGACAGGTCGTAGTGTTTAAAATCTGATTTTATTACATATTTAGTTTTTTTGCTACATGATTTTATCCCGTGTAGCAGGGTAGTCAGAAAGTATCTAGTGTCAAGACAATCCATACTCCGATTTCCACGGAATTCAAGACATTGGGTGTTAAGTGGTGGAATATAAAGTAAGGAGTGGAAATCCAACCCACAACCAATAGCGTTTACAGGCATGACAAGCCTAAAATGAGAAGATTTTATAATACTCGTTCTATTTAGTTTACTATATGTTAAAAATTATGAAGTATAATTCTTGAAGAAATAAATAATGTGAAGACCTACCGTTAGGCATCAAATAAATAAAAAAAATACACCAGAACTTGCCTAGCTTTAGGTTACGCAAAGAAATATATAGTAAAAACAGAATGTAGGAAAAATAAAACATATTCCCCGAACAAATAACAAGTATAGACGTGAAAATCTATTGGAAAGTGTGAAAACTTTCAGAGGTTGTTTTTCAAATATTGCTATCACAGCTATCAGGCGCCACAGCGAGCTCAAACTGGATGTCTCTATACAATACAAGCTTATTGAAAAGAGATTTAGAACTTTCAAATTGTTATTTTAAAATTTCAATGCAAATTTTAATATTATGAACTTTTAAAAGAGTTAGTTTAGTTTAAAATGTTTTGGCGTATCCAATTTTCTGTAGTATCTATTGAAATAAAATTTTTTTTCAATATTAGATCTTGTATAAAAAATAATAATACGATATTAATTATCCTCAGTGTTGCGCTTATTCTTATGTTTAAATTATTTTCATATTTTGAGTATAGATATAGTGCAGCGTTGAGTTCCGCCACTTAACACATAATATCTATATGACGTAGAGATTGCTAGAATATACCTATACCATGTGAAACTATTTATTTATAGAAAGCATTTGATCAAAAACACGATGAGTTTTTTTAGCTTCACGCTTTTATCCCGCGTAGCACGGTAAACAGACTTTCTGTCTACCATGCTACACTAGGTACTTTTACCTAGTGTCCTCTTGTAGTTTGTCTTACAAGAGCGAGGAAGTGAAAATAATTTAAATATCTCTCCCCCGAGTGGGGATTGAACCCGCAAACGATTGAGTTACAGTCAGACGCTGTTCCACTGCGCCATGACGGCACGATGTGTTGTGGATTCTATTACGTGTTTGGAGAATGTTTACATTTATATCACTTTTATTTTCCGCTTTATTAGGACAAAGCGCGGTGTTAAGTTCCGCTAATTTTCACACAATGGCTTAAAGAGTATTGACAATATAAGATGCATATATTTAAACAAAGACCTTAAGCCTAACTCATAAGCATGCCTTAAAAAATTATTTTCAATTCACAATTTATAGCAACCTTTCAGAGCTTACGTACATATAATGTATTTTTACGCAT
The DNA here is from genome assembly GCA_032432895.1 of Dryadula phaetusa. Taxonomy (NCBI): domain Eukaryota; kingdom Metazoa; phylum Arthropoda; class Insecta; order Lepidoptera; family Nymphalidae; genus Dryadula; species Dryadula phaetusa. The sequence continues at coordinate 3,516,774 of JAOYRS010000081.1, forward strand.
GTCCTGAGTTTTACGGCTAAATTCGATACTTAAATAATAAATTACTATGGCTGGGTCGTTTTACGAGTGCGGTTAAAAATGTATACAGAGCTTTTCAATGTTGGAAATGTAAATTAAATCGCAAACATGGGCAGAACAGGATAATAAGGGAAATTAACTATGTTTTTTGTGTAGAAAATATAATTGGCAAGTTGTTTTTAGTTTAATTAGGTAGCTGACAGATTTTTTCAAATTTCAAAATTTTATTGTTAACATTAATTTAGTAAGTTTTAGTTTATTTTGAGTATTTTAATTATTAATAAGTTAGTGTAATGAGGTTTTGCTTGTTTTTCTATGAATTTTGAGAATGTTAAAATTTAACAAAAAAAGCGGCTTTACTCTTTATCCCACATAGCAGGGTAGTATGAGACAGCCTAGTGTCAAGACACTGCGTTGACTGTCCGCCCGATATCAAGACATTGAATGCTAAGTGACGAATTGTGTTGCGCTTTGTCTTACCAGACCAGAGAAATAAGAGTAAATATGAAATATAATCATTTCTCCGAATAAGAATCAAACCCACAACTAGCCCTGTATTTTGAAATTTTTCCCATCCCATGATTTTTTATCATAAAATCAATATTTTACTAACCAGACAGGAGAAGATATAAAAATATTTAAACATAAACACTTCAACTGAAGAAATCGTATTTAAAATCATTGTTTTTCTTGAGTACAACAGGACGCATGGCGAGTATTCTAGGTGGAGTACACTCCACTTTCCACGCCATTTGTCTGTCATACAGCGTAACTAAACGCCGCACTGACCAGAGAAATATAATCGCTGATTAACAAACCTTCACTTAGACAGAAACCTAGTATTGATCTCTGTGTCAATGGAATAATATTATTTAATATTAATATACGAGTTACAACGCTTTAGGCAGTAGCCAGGCAATTGATTAAGCGTGTACCAAACGCATAAATCATTCATCACAGTATGTCATTCAAAATCAGTTAGCACCAACAGATGGGCCCCGTTAAGCCCAGACTTCACGAGTGGTAATCATTCATTTGACATGTTAAATGGATAGCGCTGGAATTGCCCATTTCGTTTATTCCAATTAGTAGAAAACACACTGCTCGTTTGCATTTGAAGTATCTCTCAAATTGAGGAAGAAAATCTACTGAGAATCATCATCTCGTTCTGTTTTTGATTTTTTGTTATAAAAAAGGAATTTTGTGTTAATCTTTTCTAAGTGTTTTACCATACTTTAGATTAGAAAACAGTTTATTTCCTTCGCTTTACCCAAGAGAGATCTCTATACTACCTCTTTATAGAGATGTCAATGAAAAATAAAAAGATGAGACAAGCATAAAAGAATTTCAACACAGCCAAATGTAGAGTGCTTAGCAGTCACAGTACTTAAACGGTTCCAAGGAACGTGGGTTCGATACGATACAAGTTTTAATACGTTTCCTTGATAGTTTTACTTTGCTCACTTATTCTATATATACTAATTTAAATAAAAAAACTTATTGAAAGATACTTATTTTGTTTATTTTTACAATTGTATGTAAAAAGAAACAAAATAAGTAATACTAAATTATGTTAACTATGAGGTTTTCCAATAAGAACAATATGTTTTGAAATTCAAATGAAACATGTAACATGTTCGAATTTCGTACTCAATGGCTTTATTTGATAGGATTTTAAGCTATTTATGATTTAAACAAAATATCGTTTAAATGACCGCCACGACTTTTTTGCACTGGTGAATACTATCGGTCCAATTTTCGATGACTCGGTGCAGCATTTCGGCTGCTATGGCCGCTATAGTCACTCGAATGTTGCGTTCAAGGTCTTGAATCGTAGCTGGTTTATTGGCATACACTTGAGATTTAACATACCCCCACAAAAAGTGGCTAATTGTAAGGACCGTTGCGAGAAATAACCGACTCACCAAACTTATCACGCAATAAATCCATTGTGACAGTCGCAGGGTGGCATGTTCCACCATCTTGTTGAAAATAAATGTCATCCGCATCGTTTTCATACACTTCAGGAAAAAAAAATCGTTCAGCATGTCACGATAACGGTCGCCATTGACAGTAACAGTACGGCCTTCGTCGTTTTTGAAAAAGTACGGGCCAATGATTCCACCGTACCATAATCTGCACCAAACAGTCAATTTTTCAGAATGTAATGGTGTTTCATGAACCACTCTTGGATTTGACTCACTCCAGTAATGACAATTCTGTTTGTTCACATAACCATTAAGCCAAAAGTGAGCCCCATCTGAAAAGATGATTTTCCTATGAAATTCGGTGTCCGTTTCCATCATTTCAAGCGCCCAATCAGCAAATTCACGACGTAATTGATGGTCTGCTGGCTTGAGTTTTTGTACACAATCTTGTATGGATGTAGGCTAAGATCCATAGGTAAAATTCGCCAGGTTGTCATTTTGGATAAGCCCAATTCTTATGCACGTCGTGGAACGGAAACATTTTGATTTTCTTCGACACTGGCTGATACGGCGGCAATATTTTCTTCACTATGGCCTGTCCACACATAACAACTGTGTAGGTGGTCTACTATCGTGTAAAGAATATTCACTGTCCAGTTTTTGGATTATGCGACGTATAGCGAGATCAGACGGTGCACCATGATGACCATATTTAGCACGAAATGCTCTTTGAGTAGAGACAATACTTCTCGAATTTTGATAAAAAAATTGGACAATTTTCAAACATTTAGGTAACGTGAACTTATTTATGATTAAATGGCAAACATTATTGAACATAAAACAACACAAATGTCAAATGTTTAACAACCAAAATGGCGGCTGTGAGCTATCAAAATCCTATTATCCCTATTGGGAAACACACTATTTTGTATGCATGTATATATGTATCTAAGTACGTATACATGGATATATGTATGTATATATTTATATAACTATTTATTCACATAGGTTTATATGGACCAAAAACACCGCCTACGATTTGGTTTCTCCTATAATTTAAGGTTGACTGGCAGAGATAGCTCATAGCGATAAGGCCGCCTACTGTACCCTTCTACTTGGTTGTGTTTTGTTTTTCTTTTTTAATTGTTCTCTTTATGTTAGTGGTTTGCAATAAAGTATATTATTACTATTTTTATTTTTATTTTTTTGTTGCTTAAAATTTGGCTTTTTCTTTAACAAGTCTTTATAGCTTAGTTTGTTCTGTTGTATGGAACAGGTAGTTCTTCGGATTTTTTATTAGAACATTGTAGTTAGTCTAGTGCAGCAGTGGTTCTCAATTTTCCGCCCAAAGTTTGATATATTATGTGGCGGGTGAAATTCAACGTATCCCTTTGTCTTATTAATTGGGTACTAATACTGGAATTTTTTTTAATACAGATAGGACGGTCGCGGCGAAATGAGATTTTTTTTTCTTTTTTTTTTGTGACGCTGGGATGCCTTTATGCAGAACGACCTCCCGTGCAGGAGGTATCAGTACTGTGGGACTCATCGGTAAAACCGATACTACCCATTAAAACCCAGCAGAACCCTCTCCACTCCGATGAGACGTTGCAGGATCGCTAGCGCATGCCACTACGACGCCTCGGTGAAAGGCCTATTGCAGGCCACCGTTGCCACCGAGAGTTTTGGGGTTTCTTGCAGAACACCTGCAGCCTCGATGACTTACAAGAGAATCACTTTGAACTTCCCGCAGTAGCTCCTCTAGGGTAGGGGGATTTGGAGATGCGCATACTGCCTTTTCCTACCCCCTGGCCTACGACGGCGGAGTGGATCTGCATTTGCACTGGATTTGCACACCCACTCCGCAGCCTTCTTCAGTGCGATAACTGCTTTGCAGATGGAGACCATTAGAGACTAGTTCCTTTCACTATCCACTTCAGTCATTAAGGCGTGGCGTTGTGGGTCCCAAGCGGGGCATTTGGCTAGAGTGCGATGCGTCGAATCAACGAGCGCATTACACTCATGGCGCCGGCGATTACAATTTGGTGCAGTTACTTGCCAAAGCAACCATGCCCCGTCTGAACCGGCACCAACCTGAACGTCAGGGCACCAAAGCGTTCTAAGTGGGTACGGGTCGCCTCTACTATCACTAGGCCAACTATCGGAGACCTCAGGTCCTCCTTCCATCGTCAGATCTGGGCTTCATCAGCTCTTATTCTGATCCACACGATACTTTCAATTGATGACTGTTCGCCTCGTGATCGCTCACCTGTGCAGAATGTATGAACTCTAGCGAACATTTATGCCTGTAACTCCGAAAGCGAATCGCCCGTCAAAATCAATATCACCAGCACGATATCACTCTCTGCGGTTTTTGCAATTAAATCCTGTTAAGTAAGGTGAGAGAATCTGCCCATACGGGTACACCGTACTGTGCCATTGAACTCAACACTCCGACATAAAGCCTTCGGCATGGAAAATCTGGCTCTCCAACATTCGGCAGCAGCTGATGGCGGTAGTTATTTAACAACTGCCGTTTCTCACGTAGCGTCTCAAAAGGCAGACTGCTAAAAGTATTGACCACATTAAGCGATACGGTGAGGAGAACGTCCCCTGTCTTCAGAGCATTCAGGGCGTCGTCAGTTGAACGATCAGCCCTGAACCCAAATTGTATCTGTTGAAGACTTGGGCATACCTGGTCTAGGTGCTGAATGAGATGCAACGGTCTTTTCCAAAAGCTTGCCCATTTCATTCAGCAGCACTATTGGCCTGTATGCGGAAAAAGAGTCCAGAAGAAGACCCTCCTTACGCAACAGACATTCTTTCATGTCTTCGAGAAATGACCAACAGAGAGGCACTGGTTAAACAGTTCCTAAAATCTATCACTAAGGTATACCCGGGCTACTTAATAATATATTTAATACTCTTACTGGAATGCCATCAGGCCCCGGGCCTGTTCTTGGCTTTCAGTCTTTCAAGGGCCAACTTTCATTACCTCCTCGGTAATTAGGGGCACTACAATTTCTTCTACATGTGAAGAAGGAGAGGCCTTGCTATGCGGGGTAAAAGTGAGAACCCAAAAAAGTAGGGTAATTTCTTTAAGTGAGGGTCGAACACATGATCATAAAATTTACAAATATATGAGTACACTGACCCATTGTACCACGATAGCACGATATCATGTAAGAGAAAATACATACATAAATAAAAACATGCAAAGCTTAAAAACAGTATCAACATAAATCGTCCATTTATGAAACTGCACGTGGTAAAATTTCACGTACCGTTGACCTTAATAAAGTGATTAATAGCGGGCTTATTCAATTAATTAATAATGTTATTTTTTGAATAAATTTTCCTTTTTCACAGGAACATTAACATTATTTTTAATCTTTATTAAATTAGTCAAATTCCCAAATTGTTATTAAAAATTACATTTATTTTTATATCCTCGCTCTGATAAGACAAAACACGACGTTGAGTTACGTCAAACCATCGTCTTATTTTCAATTTAAATTATAAAGATAAAAGATTTCTTTTGAAAAATTTTCATTCGTGATATCACTTATATCACTTCGCTCATCGATCAGATTATTTAGAGATCATTTCCGTTATATATCACATATCAGATTAATTCCGTTTCTTATTTTGGTATAGACCAGATGGGGCACATACTTATGATAAATAAATATTTATCATAAGTATCTGCCCTATATGGTCTATACCAAACTAAGAAACAGAATGATCTCTAAATAATTTGATAGATGAGCGAAGTGAATTTTTTTAAAAAACCTGGAGGTCGAAATAACTTAAGTACAAAAAACAACACAGTAAGTTTTCTAATATTTGTATCAATATTTATAAATTTATTTTAGTCAAAACATATCAAATGGTAGAGACAAACTATTATAATAACACTAGGATCTCCCTGAATACCTTTTTATGCGGGATAAAGAGAAAAATTGTAAAATAATATCAACAGATAACATCTCATTTAAAGAATAGCTTTAACTGAAATTTGTTTTGTTTCAGCTTGTTATTTGAAGGACAGAAAATTAAAAAAAAGTAACGAATGGATAACGATTTCACTTCAGTTTCAAAGACGCCTTTAAAAATTTTCGTTACACAGAGACGACTGTTTGAAAAATGAATATAACTACTGAAAAAGCTCAAATAAAAAATATTCAGTCATAGAATTACAATTTAAAAATAATCATGCTAATAAAATAGCAAATTAATGTGTCTACATTGATTATTTCTAATCCTATATAGTTACTTTATAACAAAAAAATTCGTTAAAAAATAATATATATGTACACTTATTATATAAGAATAAAATATTTAACTTTCAATATTAATATTTCATCAATCCATATAACATCATCGCCAATTTGTTGTCAAATTTGTTTGAAAATTTTTAAACTTACTCACTCCTTTAAATGAATAGAATATTTTAAACGAGTTTGTTTGTTTACTGTTGGGTTTTAATATATTTTTTAAATTATCTTGTTTCCTAAATATTTACGGGAGTTTATATTCATAAAGTGGTACTCAACACGATAACTGGTGTATTAAAGATATATTATTATTATGATTAAGGGCATGCAGTTATAACGTAAAATCTACATTAATAATTTATATTATTCACATCAAAACTATCAAAGATTATCTTAAAGATCATTTCATTATTCAATGAATATGATACAGTTAATCCCAAGGTCATCCAAAATTCACTTAAAGTGGACGCGCTCCACGATTTTATTTTAGTTTAATCAATACAAATATATACATATTGGTACCCACGACTGTATCCATGAAATTATTTTTAGCCTTTAGTACATTTATCTGTAATACAAAACAGTTTAACTTAAAAAATTTTAACTTTTTCATTTTTGTGTTTTTTTTATTTTTGTTTCTGTTTTTTTTGTGTTTTTTGTATTTTTTTCAGCTTTTTTTGTGTTTTTATTTTTGTAGAATTTGTTGTTACCATTTTGTTCCCACGAGGACTGGACATTTTTACGGTCGACCCCCCCAGAGGTTCAATAGAGGGGCAAGGCTATGTACAACAAAATGTGCCTGAATCTTGAGGGGAAAACGCTAACGACATATCATTTTTATCCACCCTAATGCCATACAGTTCTCGGCACGCTTTTACCTTTTACCTTATCTTGGGTGGTGTACCCCTAGCGAGGTATCATTTTTAGCCACTCTAACACACACTTGACTTGCGTGGGAATATTGTAATTTACAGTACAGTATACTGTATTATACTTACCAAGTCCTTTATTTTTATACCTATATTGATGGGATTGATAATCTTTGATTTTATGATCTCAAGATCAACATGTGATTTTACTCATCCACATAAGACATTATGGTACATATGTTATTTAGACCTTCCACACGTGCCCTCATGGCCCACATGTAATGGAAACGAGTAAAATCACATCTAGACCATGGTGTAATATATGGAAGGGTGAAATCATATGTGGCTATTATATCATATGTGGACAAGTAAAATCACACGTGACCATGGTTTTATGTATGAATAGGTGAAATCACATATGCGCCATGATTTCATATGTGGATGAGTAAAATTACATGTGGACCATGGTGACATGTGTGGAAGGGTGTCCAACCAATAAAAGCTAACTGTTTTGGCAAGTAGCACCGTGATTAATATTACACGAACCATTTGAAGACACTTTACATCTCATCAACAAAAAACTATTTCGAAATTTTGTATATATATTATTTTTATCAAATAAACATTGCTTTCCCTGTATAACTGAGGATAATATATTGGAAACCTAAGGCTAAAATTAGCTGGCTTTAAAGCTTTCTTATAGGTTGCGAACAAACCTTGACTTGTATGCTGAAACCTGGAATGGCAAAGAGAGATAGAGTATTCTTAGTTAAACAAAAGTTTATTTTACTAAACTGCTAAGTACTAACTTTACTAAACTACTAAGACAAAAGTTTAATAAATGTTAATTATTAAGGCACAATCACTCGTTCACGATCTTTCCATTAATTCATAGAGGGCTTTTCGTGTGAAATAATTATTTTTTTAATTCTTGTACTTGGTGGAATTCGAAGCTGTGCTTATTGAATCCGTTCGAACGCTCTAGTTAATTCAGCCATACGTTATTATTGAGCTACGTCGAAATTCATATACGCTTGTTATATATCTATTTTTGTTGTGTGAATTGTAAAAAAATTTTATAAATTTCCGTTATCAAATGACTATTCTTATAAATAATTCTTAACTGCAATGCAATTTAGTTAACAAAAAATAAATTATTTTCAATTTCTATTTACAATTTAATAATCTAAATCATACAAAAATAAATAGACTTCTTAGTATAGGATTACCGACCAATATTATATTATGAGTAATTTACCTATATCGCCGAATCTACTTGACCGATTTGAATGAAACTTTTTAAAAATAATAAAAATAGAATGAAAATTAAAAATAATCAAATCTATATAACTTCTAAGAAATTCGTGGATAAACATACAAATATACAGACTTGACTTTGACTTTGGATGCCACAAATATTTTTTAATTCCAATCACAATGCATACATACATATTAAACTGATAACCTCGTTTTTTTCAAAGTCGGTTAAAAATAATTGCATGTTTTATCATTAATATATAAGAATGTATGAAAAACCCTTTGAAAATATTGAAATATATAGAGTATTAGATTTTTTTAATTACTTAGTTTATTAATAATTTAGTTTAATTAAGTGGGACAAGTAGTTTATTTGTATAGAAGAGCTTGCTCATTCTGACCTCAAGCTTAGAAAAGGGTTGAGAGAGGTGCTTAAGGAATTAGCACGCTCTGTTGACTCTGGGATGTAGGATTGTGACAAAAGTTTACTGTGTTTTGTGGGTTATTATATAAACAATAAATGTTAAATCATGTACCACTCAACATGTAATGTCTCGATTTCGGATGGAAATGAATGGATTTAGGTATTTATGCCGATAAAATATATAAAGGTAAAATGTGTTTTCTAGTCATTTTGGAATTTCGTAGTTTTGTTATTGTTATATATGCAGAGATATAGCAAATTGGGTTAATAACTTTATTATTAAACAAACTAAAAAGAATATCTGCAATTTCTGAACATTAATTTTTTCCTTGACACTCATTTCCAAACGGAGTGAGTTTGTCACTTTTCGTATGACATCGAGATAAAACGAGATAAATGGCGAAATTCAACGCCGCATCCTGTCTCACCAGAGCGGAGAAAGGAAAGTTATTAAATATATTCCTATTAGTTGAAAATGAAATCAATCACTTTACAGTCAGACACTCTCCCATTGCTCTATAATTGCTCAAAAAAATACATGTCAATAATTTTCCCCTAGCAATATTTGTACCTGCAACCATTGGTATTCTACCACTATACCATAACCTATAATTCTGTTTATGAAAATCAACATTTTCTATCTTTCCTGGTAAAACGTGACATAAATATTTATCAAAGACTTTCCTGATTCCGAGCAACTTTATATGAAACCTTGGTTAGTAAGTTGTACGAAGTTTGCCCCACTTTCAACGAATTAAGCGAAAGTTAGCAAATACACGACATAATGATAAGTCATACAACATCTCGTGCTAAATATACTTTAATATGTTTCTTTTAGGTTTCATTCCGTAAAGGTTATTTAGAGACTATATAAGGAATAAATTTAAATTATAATTTAATTTATATAATATAAAAAGAAAGGTTGTGAGTTCGTTCCACATTAGCAATGATTATAATTAGAAATTATTGTCATTCTTGCGCTCTGGTAAGACAAAGCCCGACGTTGAGTTTCGCCACTCTAAACGCAATGTCTAGAATTTAGTGGAAACCGGAGTAAAAAAAGATGATTAAATATGATTATGATTAAAAAAATATATTTTTTTCAAAATATTTTTAAATATTATTGACATTAATAATATTATTTATTTATTTATTTAAAGTTTTACTGTACACATTATAACTAACATAATTAGGAATTATTTTAATTTTTTCATTCTGTAATACAAAAAATGGCGTTGAATGCCACTAATCAACACACAATGTCTAGAATCCAAGTGCTTAGCGGAACAAGCAGTGTTTTCATGTGGCGTATGGTCTCTCTGCCTACCCTGCTGTGTAGGAGTGAGTATCCCGCTACTATGCTAATATCAGAGATTAAAAGCATTTTAAGAGTCAAGCTTGTTTTTACGATTTTTCGTATAATGCAATAAATTATATAAAAATAAATAAACAAAACGTCTTGAACGAAATATTAAAGGAATGCATAATGTACAAATGAAATGGCGTATCTAAAGATTGAAATAGTTTGGAGTCGTAAAGTCTTCATAAACAAGACTGTGGGCGGCGATTAGTATAGCTATGAAGTAAAATTATAAAAACTGAATAACGTAAAGTAATATTTAAATGTTTTAATAACAGCAGTTGTAGCAGGTGTAAGTAGTAGTTGTACTTATTCTAGACTTCTAGATTAGTCTGTGCTGCTTTATGGGTGAGAGAAGTGGAAGATCTTCGTCAAATTCTTGATATTCACTTGCCTAGGAAAATTTCTAATCAATATTTTTGAGGACCAGCAGATCAGGGTTCGCAACGGAATAGGGTCTACATTGGCCATTCTCTCCTTCGGAGCTCTGAATATATAACTAAATAGGCTATAAATTGGAAAATATGATCGTAGTTGTGAAACAAACCTGGTGACGTTCTATTATGGAAGAGGTGAAGAAAATTGGCAAAACACGGAGCGAAATGTAATATTCCGCGCGAAATTAATCAAAATGGGGAGTCACCGTAAATGCCCTCTGCCCCTACTAGGGACGTAGGAACATAAGTCACTGTAATTTTTAAAAATTTAAACAAAGATTTTTAAAATTGAAGTTTATTCAGTATTGTTTATCTTAAAATTTAAATAAAATGCTCAGCATATACAGTAGGCAAAGTACGAACGGTAGTGATATCGTACTGCATTTCGTTTCCGCCTATTTCCGGCTGATATGCATTGCTTGCTTTCGAATAACATTTGTGTATAGCGCGTGTTGATTGCTAACTTAAAATATCATCGATTTTGATATTAATTTCATAATTATAAATTCATTTTTAAAATTTATATTTGAACGTAGTAGTATCTACGTAATAGTTTTTTCTTGAAATTAACACAATAATATTTGTCCATGTCTCAATGTCTCGAATTCGTTAGAAGGCAAAGTGAAAAATGGAGTGTCCTGAAACTAGGTACTTTCTGTCTGCCCTGCTATGCGGGATAAATGAATCTAAAAAAAATATTTATTCATATCTCCATGATTTTATATGAGCTTCCACCAGTATCCATACTGTGTTTTCCCCGATTTCTCATTCCGCTCACCTTTGCTTCATAAATCTTTCTTACCATTTTTTCACGAGATTAATGATGGACGTGTCGAAAGATGTATGCAGGGACCAACGTTTGGCGCTCCGTCCTCTCTGACTTCCCTGCCAGGGATAAAGCGCAGGCATAAAGATAAAAAAAAATATTGTTATTAGTAACACATTATGACCGAGCGGTCTGTTCTTTAAATATAACTATATTTTACTCATAGGTATTATTATTATTTCTGTTTTTTTTTGTAATTCAGTCGAGTCTACATAAAATACTCGTCTATATATATATTTTTAGCTTCACACTTTTATCCCGCATAGCAGGGTAGACAGAAAGTACCTACTATCGAGACACTCCGTACTTCGCTTTCCACCGAATTCGAGACATTGCGTGTTGAATGGTGGAACACAACGCCGCACTTTGTTTTTTACCAGAGCGAGAAAATGAAAATAATTTAAAAACATGATCACTTTCTGGAGTGGGGATCGAACCCACGTTTGATCGCGCTTACAGTCAGACGCTGTCTCACTGCACCACTACCGGCCTCAATGCTCGTATATCTGATAAATAAAAGGAAACGATTTCGTTCCACGAAGCATTAAGTGAGTAGACCGACGTCTTTACAACTTTTTATGTCAACGCTTAATGAGCTATTTCGCTACACGTGTATTTAATTGAGTTTTCTGTTTGAGGAAAAGTTAATGGTTTGCTGAAAGTTTAGCAGGAACATTTTTATATAACGAGATGAATTTATTTTATAATAAAGATTAAATTATAGCATTTTTGATGGATTTATTGCGTATATTTCGGTTTGGTGTTAGAAAATACATTTTGGAATACTCAACGTTTCGATGACTTTATTGCAGTCGATGGTCATAGATAGACTCACCAAAATTCTCTATATATATACATCATGATGTATAATAAACATCGGTCGTGGTGGTCTACGTGGTCGTGGTGGTCGTGGACAACGTCTAACCAACGTCAACAATCAACGTCAACGCCACACAACACGCAATGTCTCGAATTGTTGAAGTTTCTTGATACTAGGAACTTTCTGCCTTCCCTGCTATGCGAGTTAAAAGTGTGAAGCTTAAAAAATATGATGAGAAGTTATGTTCGTTTGTAATGAATAAAAAGAAATGAAAGGTATGTTATCGTCAAAGTGGTACAAGTTGTTTTGGTGTTTTAATTTCATTGTGTACTTTCAAATAATAACAATAGCGTTCGGTCCCATATAGGACGGTAGTCAGATACAATTTAGAGTCAAGACACTTCGTCGACTAAATTGATAAATTGCGTGTTAAGTGGCTTAACACTGCGTTTTATCTTACCAGAGAAGCGAAATGAAAATAATTTTTATATATAATAGGAGTTATTATAATAGTGTATATCAAGAGAAAACTAATATTTATTGTAAATTGTTTATAATTTTTTTAATTCTTGGTATTAAAAAAAGAGAAAGCCCCCTGAATTTTTTGAATTAACTTCTTATTTTGAATAAAATTTGACTTTCAAAATCAAATAATTTAATTCCTAATAAGACTTAGGCTAGTATTTATTTTATTAATCACCATCCTCAACGCGTTTAATCTTGCTATACTCATAAACTGTATGTAACAGTTGCTCCATAACTATCATGTTTATAATATGAATGTGTATGTGTGTACGTACATATTATATATACACATTTCCCTACATGAAAGCTGGCCGTCTCGAACTGGGGCTTTACAAGAGATTACACATTTAGTACTGTAGGCACACTAAATACATAGGCTTAGGATTTAGAATATCTAGGCTTCCTCGTTAGCTATGCTTGCTTTACTTAGTAATTTTTTTAGTATTTTATTGATCATGTCTGGGAGATTAAGATTGATTGTAGGTTTCACTTTCAGGAATAATTATATTTAAAAATTATTTTCAAGTGAAGATGCTTTCATACAATGTATTAGACCAAGCTACTAAAAATGGATAGACTTTATAGGCAACTATACTTTATTGAAGCAAGCTAAATATATCCTATTTAGCTTGCTTCTAAATAATAAATGCTTTTAAATAATAAATATTAATGATTTTTATGACTCTCTATGCAAATTGAGATCACTCTGGCGCAGTGAGACACTGTCTACATCTGTCTTCGCTCTGGTAAGATAATGCGTGGCGTTGAGTTCACCACTTAACACATTGTACATATGTCGATTTGGAACGCATTCAACGGAGTGTCATGGCACTAGATTATCTTTAAATATTTTGGTACGCGGTATACAGCGTAAAGCTATTTTTTTAATGGAAGTAGTGACGTTAAAACGTATCAATGTACCAAAATAACTAAAGAATTTCTAAATACAGAACGGTTACTTGTTAGAATATAATAAATCCTATGTTCTGTCACCGACAAATAGTTCCTTATCACGCTATCATTATTGATAATACCCTTCTTAGGGCTTTAATTATAATTCTTATTAAATGCTTTGTTATTGATGGCATCGTGGTACAAGGGCACACCCTGTGACTGTAGTCGTGATTCACTGTGGATTCGATTTCCACACGGAGGAATGAATGTATTTTCTTTTTTTTATATTTTTCTGCGCTGGTAAGACAAAAAGCGGTGTTGACTTCCGTAACTGTCAATGTTAGAAATTCCTTCAAAAACATTAAAAATATTTCGTTTTTTCATTGATTAATTTTTCGTATACATAAAAAAACAAAAAAATGAATACATAGGGAATAGAAACCGTGTCTCTTAAAAACATTAATGTTTTCTTATGCAGTGGGAATACATTTTAGAAATAGTAAATTAACATTAAACATTAACATTTTGTATTGGTAAAGCGTCGCCTTGCTTTACCTATATTTTTAGTGGATAAATCGTGTATGTTTTGATATTTGATAATACGTTTTAAATCCAGAGGAGAATAATTTACAGTCATAGGTAACTTGATTGTTTTTTTTCAAAATGTTTAGAGCCTAAGAAATAAAAGTTATAGTCACTAAGAATACATTATAATACTTTAATTCCTTTTATTTTATAATAATATTTAACTAAATAAGTTTAAGTTACTTAATACCCCTTTAAAATTTTTAGCTGACCTTTGTTTTACCAGAGCGCAGAAATAGAAATAATTTAAATATAATCATTCCCCCGAGTGGGAATCGAACCTACCGTTTGATGCTATCCCACTGATCTACGAAAGGCCTCAAATCACATATATACCTAATAGTTTACATGTTTCTTCAGCTTGGAGAAATGAAACGTACCGTATATTTCACCCCAAGCTTATTCCTTAAAGGGAGGTAAATTTGAGCATGGAATAAGATGTCATTAAATATTTATATTTCTTTTATTGTGGAAATATATATGACGTCACTAGTATTTATGACCTTTTGACAATTTATGACAAATTAACGACATCAGTTAAGTAGTCATTAAAGTCATTAAAGTAAGTTAAAGTAGTTATTTTATTACACTGAACAAATGTAATTTTATAATAAATAATCGAAGGATAAACTATGACTGAAAATACAATTGGTTGTTGGTTGGATTTTCATTGAGGGGACTGATTATATTTAAATTATTTTCGTTTCACTGTTCTGGTGATACAAAAGGCAACGCTGGTTTTCACCAGTCAACACCCAATGTCTCTATTTTGGAAAGGAAGTACGCTGACTAAATAGTCGTAATAGGAAAATTTTTAATTGACTACGTTACTATATCAGTAATAAAAGAAATTCTTGTCTGTCTGATTGTTTGTTAGTTTATTCATCAATAACGTTGAAACTAATAAATTTTGGTATGGTAATAGCTTATATTCTGGAGGTACGTTCATACTTAATAATATTTTGCCTAATATTTAATGCAGTTTTCGTATAAATAAAAGAAATTTAAAAATGACAATCTGTTTTATGTCATGCCTGAAGCATCATATGTAACAATTTCATTTAGAAAAAAAGCCAACGCTTTCAAATTACGTTAATCATAATTATATTAATATATTAATATATTATAATAATTCAGTTATGATAAGTTATCTGTATTAATTGAAACTAGAGTGTCTAGCAAGATAAGGCAAAAAAAAACTATATTGGGGTCTAATAAATTTTTATTACCATGTTTATATTCAGTTTCAACTAAAATAGAGAAATATTAAATTTTGTGCCCGAGTTATTTTTTACCACGAGGACATCTATGCCTGAATGAGGATTTGGGACAGATTATGTGGGGCTCCAGATCGGTATAAGCCATCTGTGTACCCACAAAACTTCTGATGCTCCTTTTCGATCGCCACTAACCAAGTCATGGAAATCTCAGTGAAAGCACAAGTGGACAGGTGATCTCATATGTGAAGATATATGATTGTTCCCATGTAATTCTATAGAATTACATGGGAACAATCATAAGACATAACATATGACATCATCATATGTGAATTCATGATATCATATTTTTTTTATACAAAAAGGAGGCAAACGAGCTGAAGGACCACCTGATGGTAAGTGGTTACCTTCGTCCATGGACA
Organism: Dryadula phaetusa; assembly: GCA_032432895.1. Taxonomy (NCBI): domain Eukaryota; kingdom Metazoa; phylum Arthropoda; class Insecta; order Lepidoptera; family Nymphalidae; genus Dryadula; species Dryadula phaetusa. The sequence goes on from JAOYRS010000081.1 coordinate 3,532,633, forward strand.
TCTACAACATTAGAGGGGTTGTGGTTGCGTTGCCGGCCTTGATAGAGAAGGTGTCGGTACACCCGACGCTTGAAAGCCCCTAAATTATAGCGCACAGAGAAAACCTCGCCAGGAAGGTCATTCCACTACTTACACGTACGAGGCAAGGTATATTTTGAGGCACGCAAGGTAGATGCTATCAATGCGTCTACGTGGTGTGGCTGATCTAGACCTGAAAAAGTCAACAGGTATCATCATATGTCAATCATCTTAAGAAAATGTAGGGTTGTTATCAATAAAATACATCCTCATATGACCCAAAATTTTTATGTATTACTTAAACTCAATTTTAAATTTAAATTATATTATAGATATTTTACCTGACCAGATGACAGATATTCTACCTATTTTACATGCAACAGATTTCAACAACAATAGTTGAAAAATTATAAACATAATTGAGGTTTACGATTTAAAGAAGATCGCGAGTGAGCTAAAATACCAAAGAGTGTGTGCCATTGAAGCCGCGAGCGAGTATTTAATAAAAAATTATAAAATCAACACAAAAAGTTGTTCAACATTTAAAAGGACATGTTTCTTATTTTCTCATTATTTATTAAACTATTGTCATTTTAAATTATTGCTGTTGAACGAACTTAATAAAAACTAAAAAAAATCTCGAATAAAAGTCGTTAAAAAATTTATAAATTTTTTATATTATTCAAACTTGAAGGAAGTTTGCTAACATTCGCACGGATATAAAACGTCAAAAACTTTTGTGGTAAATGCAATTTAAAGTTTTCAGTCAGTTACATGAAATTATAACCGTTGACTCTATGGCAGAGATGTTACTCTACATGGTACAACAAGGTGGGTTGTCAAACACAACCTAGTGTCAAGTCACTCTGTTGACGTTATTTTCTTTTTTATTGTAGTAGTATATATTGAATAAAGAAAATTTCATCTTGATTATGAATATGAATATTGACTGTTATTGAATAATTGTTATTTTATACTTGGCATTTAAAATTTATCAGATAAAATTTATTAGCAGCGCAATGGCAGCATCTAACTATTTATAATGACTGTAAGTACGATAAGTCTTACCGTATAGCTCAGCGTTTGGTTACGCATATATAAAAATAATAGAAAAGAAATTAGAACGTTTTGTCTTAGCAATAGTTCTCTCCACATATGCTAATGTACATATATAGACAATATACTAAACATATACAAACGATATATTAGTTATTTATAGAAACTTTTAGAAAACAACAGAAACGGCGCATTAAATTCCATATTTGGTCTCTCACAAAGAGTTGTACTGTATTCAATTTTAAGTATCATAGAGTTTGTAGAGCTTCTGAACAAAGTTCGAACATTTCTACTTTGTTTTTTTTTTATTACGTCAAGTAGTTTTTGTTATAGTATGTGTAAATGCATGAGTAAGTAACCTTTTTTAAATAAAAATCTAATGATTTCTCTCCATATGTAAAGTTTATGCAGATAGCTTTATATATTATTAAATTGTGTTTTTTTATATAAATGTGTGATTTAAACCTTTTTTGAGATATTTATTTATTTAAGTTTTAAGAACAAAATAAAACTATTAATTTATAAGAATATATTAGAAATATATTTAATTCATAAAAAAATATACAACAACCTTAACCATGTGCTTAGCATAAACTTTCCTATAAAATATTTGTATAAAGGTTGATTGATATGGCGTCACGTGTATTACGCATAAAAGTGCACTAGGATTATACAAGTTCTTTTTTTCACAATAATTAATGTTATTTATATTTTTTTAAAATATATATAACAGTACTTATAAGGAATTCTATATAAGGAATTGAACGTAGCGTAACAAGAATTTAATTAATATATTCCTGCAGTCACAGTATTAACTATGCAATTTGGCTTAGCACTTGAGATCTAATGACACGTCTGCAGATGCAGTCTCAAACTTAAGGATGGAGTTATAATATGGTTTACTAGGTAAAATATTTAATTATAATTTTAATTAAAAAATTATAACTTATATTAAAAAAAGTAATATATTTTTGAATAAGAAAATATATTTTTGTTGGTGAATATTTAAGCGCAGCGGGACAGAATTTGAAAGTTGATTGATTGCGGCTTGAACGTGATTCAATTCCCACTCAGGGAAATGATCGGGTTTTATAAGATTAATTAATGTCACTTAGCAAAGAATGTTTTGGATTTCAGTGAATAGCGTCGAGTGGAGTGTCTAGATGCGAGATTTTTTTTACTTACTTTATTATCTAGAATAAATAGTTATGCTGAAATTTATTTTTTATCTTATTACGAACATGGTGACCAGAAAAACACATTTAGTGTCAAAAAACATATGGCCTTTATGACCTTTATAAACTTTTCTTTCAATAGTAAAAGTCACTGCTCCAAGTGGAAATCGAACCCATAATTCGTTCACAGTCAGACGCTGTTCCATTACACCACAATGCCCTGGTATAAATCTTATTCAAAATAATTTAAATTGATACTCATATTACAAGATATTTTGTCGTTGTTATTTTCAGTCGGGGATGCACTTCGCCTCACCCTATTGTGCCTTCGTCTGGACTCGACTTTGTATTACGATTTTCTTAAAGTAAAATGAGAATTTGTATGAAATATAATGTAGGTATTGCATAAAGTATTAAGTACTTGGAGTTGCGATATTTCATATTTCTAAAGCTCTTCAAAAATAATTTTCTTTTCTTAATGCTTTAAAGTTATATAACTTCTTAGTTATATTTTTAACTATATTAATATTATACACATGTCGTTATAGTGCAGTGGTAAAGCTACTTTACATAATGAATTTTAGTTTGATTCCTGAATGAGCATTTATTTCATATAATTTATATTTAGCGTATCTAGTTGAACATAACGCGACGTTAACCTCCACTACATTTAATATTAACACACATTCTCGTTAAATTAGGTGAAAAATGTAGAACGGAGTGTCTTGACTCTAGGTGTCCCCTATCTGTCCTGCTGGGCGGGTAAAAGCGTGAAGCCTTTTATTGCTTCGTAATATTTTATAGCCTTAATCTTGCAGCCTCTAACCTCTGGGGGTTGTACCATAATATTTTTACATAAATAACAATAATCAAGTTAAAAGCATTTTCATGCACACAGATATTACTCGTCACAATAATCTTTTTGCGTTTGTAAAATAATGAAGCTTAAATACGTTCCTCGGTAGGTGAATGCCTTGAGAAAATCTACCATTTATAATTTCAGTCCATTTAGAAATAATGCGTATATGTACGTATTACTCTAACAAATACGTTGTAACCTATAATAATTCTGTTAGTTAAATTAAATTAAATATTAGAACTATTTTGATCGATTTATGTATTTTTGAAAACACAACGTATTGTGTTCCATACATTGTGTTACTAAAAGTATATAAATTAAAAATCTTTGCAGTACGTGGTTTCAGTTAGCTTTACTGTGATCTAGCGTGTGGGATTATTCCAGTCTAAATAGTGTCACTTAAAATGTGTAAAAACGAGAACTTCAAAGGTCTTTAATAATTTAAATTGTAGAGTGGCGGAACCCAACGCCGTTCTTACTTGCCAGAGAGTGGAAACGCAAATAATATAAATATAATCATTCCACCCACAACCGATCGTAGAATCAGCAAGCACTCAACAGCAGCTTTTATCATAAACAAAAGTAACCATTTTAATACGTTTTGTATTAAGTTGTTTTATATCCAAATGATTGTAATTCCATATAATTTTATTCTTTTAGTATTTCTGGACAGAGTAGTAAGCTTTAATTAATATGATTTTCACAATAAATTTTAATTAATGTATTGTTAAATTTACAATAGTAAATTGGTAAATTAGGGCCCGTCTTGGCGGAGTGGGACAGCGTCTGATTGTAAGCGTCATCGGTTGTGATTTTGATTTCCGTTCGAAGAAATTATTATATTTAAGTTATTTTCATTTCTTTGCCTTGGCAAGACAAAGCGCGGCGTTGAGTTACTTCACGCAACACGCAATGTTTCTAAAACGGTGAAGAGCGGAGTACGCGTGTAGGTAAAAAATTAAATAAATAGATGACGAAATTTTTATATAGGTATGCTCAGACCCGTAAAATATTTAGATATCTTTTGGAAGCAATAGCTTTATTAGTAAATATTTTCTTTTTAGCTTCAAGCTTTTTAGCAAGGCGGAACATGTTGCAGTGACGCTATATTTATATATATATATATATTTCCAAAATTATAATCTTCCATCAAAACAAAACACGCGATGACATTTTTAACTTTAAAACAAAATCTTAAATTATAATTAAAGTACACTTATTGTTAGGTAATACAAAGGTCGCACGCAGCCTACGTTTGGTCGATACAGCCACGAGCTTTACAGCTTATCATTTTACGTTTTGAACACTGAACACTAAAGTACTCGTGTTACTCAGAGGCAATTACTTAAGGATAAATGAATAGCGTCTGGCGGAATGGTACTGCCATGGACGTCTAGATTTTAGATCTAATATAGGTATGTCTATATTATACAAGAAACGAGTAGAAAAGTCTGTTCTGTATGTAAAATATTTATCAATATTTTATTTTCCCTTCCTCGCTCTGGTAGGACAAACTGTGGCATTGTGTTCCACCACTCAACACCCAATGTCTTGAATTACGTGGAAAACAAAGTACAGAGTGTCTTAACCGTAGTAGTGTACTTTCCGTCTATTCTGCTATACGGGATAAAAAGCTAGAAGCCACTTACTTAAATCTTGTCACGAATTTCAGTGATATACGTAAATATATAAGTAATGAAAGTTAAAAAATCACTCAAAATATTTTTTATCTGCCTGTCTGTCCGTCTGTTCATTTGTGCGTCACTCAAAAACTACTGGGCACGATTAAATGGCAATAGCTTATAGTTCAGAGGTATAGTCAGAATAGTTATGGAAAAATTCAAAATAGTTATATAAATATATATTTATGTTTTTGGGTTATGTTTTTGGTCTGAATGTATTGACGAGATTATCGCTTAGCATTTCTGATTGGATGGTAATTTAAAGATATTTTTTTAGTTTGACGCTTTTATCCCGCATAGCAGGGTAGACAGGAAGTATTTCGTGTAAACACAGTCTGTACTCTGCCTTGCGTCAAGTTCGATACATTCCGTGTTAAGTGCGGGCGAAGAAATGGAATCGAACCCATAACCTATAACGTTTATAGTCAGACGCTGTCATACTACGCCACGATCGGATAGCTTAATTTTTATTTTAGTGGAAGGAAACGTTCATGCGCATATTAAAGGCGCCCTTTAAACTTCTACTTGAGTCACTTGCAGGCATTGCTCAGAGCTTCTACTTCGATACGATGTGCTCAGCAATAGAACGCTGACTGGATAAAATGCGTACATATTTTTTGTTGTGCGGTTTTTTGTATAATATCATCAACCAATATGGCTATATATATATATATATATATATATATATATATATATGGCAAAATGCATTATTATGCAACGGATATGGCTATACTCGTACTTGGTATTTTTACATGAATGTTACCTTGTTCTCAGGATACTACAGTAACTATCTATATGTAACAGTCAATTATGTTTAAATACTTTGGAGTGTGTGAGATCATACACACGGTTATATTATTACGTTCGTTATAATAAAGAAAATTTGGACATAATTTAATTCATTTCGTGGCTTTTTACATTAACGATGTAAAACACAAATTTCATGCTTCATACTCTACATACTCACATAAAGTGAAGACAAAGAGAATCTAGTGTCAAGATATTTCGTTTATACGTCTTCCGTCTGGAATCAAGACATTGCGTTTTAAGTAAAAGTTCACAGCACCGTGCTCTATATTATCATAGTAAAAAAGAGAAATTTAATTAATATAAAATATGATTTGGCACTCTATTGCCTCTAACTACCCTGCAAGGTATAAAGGTTGAAGCTAACAAAAAATATATCCCTAGGATGGGAATAGAACCAATAACGATCGCGTTTACAGTACGACGCAGTCTTTTTGTACCACTATGACCTAAAGGAAAAACTTAGTTATTTGATTAAATAGAATACTTTAACAAAAATGTTAATTTGCTATATCATAAAATGTATTAATGGAATGGAACACAAGAGACTGTTTTCGAATAATTTTGGCTTGTCTGTTCGTACGTAGTGCCAAATGTGTTCACTGTCTGTCTAGGTCATTGAACTACGAATAATTTTCACGTATTTTATCTTTTGGGATTAAGTATAGTTTTTATGCAAGCATAGTTTTAACTGGATATGATGTTTAGCAGATTTTTAACCTCTTAAGTAAATTTAAATAAACGTATTAAAAATACTGTGTTAAAGTTAAACCTTGAATAATAAAATCAAGTGTTTTTTAAGCTACTACATTGATGAACATCGTGAAACTTTTATTATTTCTATGGATTAAGTGTGCTGTGACTGTTATTAAATTTTTTAAAAATATTCTCAATTTCATGTTTTTCTCGCATAGAGAGAACGTAGTGCTAAGATATTCCGTTTAATAATTTCCATCTACATTTGAAACATAGCGTGTTGAATATCGGAACCCAACTCTGCAATTTGCTTTACAAAAGTGGAGAAATATGAATAATTTAAATATTATCATTCCTCTAAGTAGGCATCGAACCCACAACTAATCTTATTTGCCATACCTGTGTCAAAACGGCCTAGCTTTAATATTTATACTATAAATAAACTAATATTAATTTATTTAATAAACACATTAACATACAAACCATAATTTTACGTATTATATATAAATAGAAGAGTCATTAGTGCTCACTACCGCGTGTACTGGCTCTACATGTGAAGCTATTGTAGCAAGATCGATTCAAGCGAGACATGTGAAATAAAAACAACGTCTGGCTCTGTGTTTCCACATAGATAACAACTTTTATATTAACTTTTGTATGACAATTTCTTGTGTAAGAAATAGTTTTTGTTTGAAACAATACGAATAGAGTTTTTAAAAGTATAATTAGTAATTGTTGGCATAATAATTCGTTAAATAAAAAGTTGGAATGAAAATATTTATTATAAAATCAATATTTGCAAAAAAAAACACATAATAATTTTATTAATACAAAACCTAAGTTAACATTGTCATCCACGTTGCGTATTACTATATAATCAAAATAAAAATTATTTAAATATAATAATTTATTTTAATGACGTCAATGCTAAAAGTTATAATCATTCCCCTGAGTGGGAATCGAACCCACAAGCAATAGCGTTTACAGTCAGACGATGTACCGCGCAATTAAATCGACACTGATAGCTTAATACAATAGTTACATATACCAGTTATCAGGTTTCTACAAGTACTAATTCTAATGAGAAACGAAAATTCCACTCAAACCGAGCGTGGCGCAGTGGGACAGCGTCTGTCTGTAAATGCGATCGGTTGTGGGTTCAATCCCCACTCTCCCTGAGTGAATGTCAGTGATTATATTTAAATTAATTTCACTTCTTCGTAAGCCCTGGTAATAACAAAGTGCGACGTTGATTTCCACCACTCAACACGGAATGTATCGAATTCGGTGGAAAGCGAAGTACGGAGTGTCTTGACACTAGGTACTTTCTCTCTATCCTGCTATGCGAAATAAAAAGTGTGAAGCTAACAAAAAGAATATTCCACTTCGGCGCTGACTGTATTCATAGTAAAAATTCGTAAGAGAACAGAGAAGCTATAATATCATATCATATAAGTACCAGTAATGTGATTAGGCATTGTTAGATATATATTAACATCACCTTAACTTTGTCAGGTTAAATGAATACAGTATATATAAATATATTTTTATACGAGCTGCTCATAAGATTTCGCTTGCGTTGAATTTAATAAAATTTTTTTAGCTTCACGCGTATTCGAGATATCGCATGTTGAGTGGCGGATTTCAACGCCGCCGCAAGTGAAATAATAGAAGTATAATCACTCCCTCGAGTGGGAATCGATCCCACAACAGATCAGGTTTACAATCAAACGCTGTTCGACTGCGCTACAACCGGCCTCAATTTAAAATCTCTAGAAGTATAATTCTTAACTAATAGCCTAAGTTACTTCTTAATACATTATCTATCTACCAGTAAAAGTCTCATCAAAATCAGTCCAGCCTTACCAGAGATTAGCTGGAACAAACAGATAGATAGACGAAAGTTGTAAAAATATATGTTTTGGTAAATGTAACGTGTATATACACATGAAATTTATAATTAAATGTAAAAATGATAAAATGTAAAAATGATATAATTTTTGATTAAATATAAAGAAAAACTGTTCACTATTATAGATAAGTAAAAAAATCTCTCTTTATTTTCGTATCTCTCTCAATTTACCAATGTCTTCTATTTTGAGATGTTGTGCTTGGTTTTTGGAACTATTCACTTATTTACCTCTTTAATGGTAAGAACATCTCATTTGTATAAAATTTAGCTCATAAGTTTATATTCAAATTATTATCGAACAATGATCAATCGATTTTGCCAAGATGACATGAAAACATTTTTAAATATATTTTCTTAATTATTTGAAAAATTATTTTTCTATATACACCTTGAACGTATCTAACAATATCATCCTCAATTTTCTGTATAGTCGTAACATGTACGCACAAATAATAGAAAAATTCAAGCTGGTCACGTACATGTGAAAAGGCTTAAAACTTTGACAATTAAAGCTCGCTCCAAGCAAAGTGCGGGCGTAAAAAAATAACAAGCAAAAACTGTCTGACAGACCGATTTATACTGAGTTCAGAAATAATTTAAGCAACCCTTTGTTTTTGTTTTTTTTTTCTCCGAGAATAATTAATCATTCTACGACTATATTCTGTAATATATATATATATATATATATATATATATATATATATATATATATATATATATATATATATATATATATATATATATATATATATATATATATATACTCTTGCATTAAGATTATTGTTTTTTCTTTGGACTTTACGCTTTTAATCTCTTGAAATAAGAAGGGTTATATATTTCTTAGTTTGTTCGGTGAAGAAATTTATTGTAGTAATCAGTGCCGGCATTCGTGTTTAATAATAAATTTAAATTATAATGAACTTATCGACTATCCAGTATAGCTAGACGCCACTGTGAAAGGGGCAACGTTTAGGTAAAAAGATTATTTGTTAGGTATAACAGAGTATGACAGATAATTTTTAGTTATTCTTATTTCCCAGCCGTGGAAAGAAACTGAGACTGATATGATAAGCAATGTCTCCATTTTGGGCTGAAAGAGCAGAACAAAGGCTAGCAGGTTAGTTGCAGATAATTAAGAGGATGAAAAGTTGAAAGACGGGATACTGGACAAAAACAATTCCTGTTTTAAACATTTTTTAATGAAAATACAATAATGATTATATATACACAACTTTATAAAAATAATGAATTTTACAGTAATTTTAGTAAAATATTAATGATTAACTTTATATAAGCTGAGTACATTGAATAAAACTTAGCTAAAATTTTTGATACAAAATTTTAATATACTGTTTCAGCCCCTAAAAATAAAAAAAATAATTACTTTTGTACATCCCTCGAGAGGTACGGTGTCACATAAAGACATGCACCTTCATTAAATGCAAACATTATATGTATATACGTATAATATAGATTCGATTGTATTATTTTTTTTATTATACTGAATGAGTTGACGCATTACTTTTTGAAAAATTAAATTAGAAAATTATTTATTTTGGACCCTGATTTTGATTTAAAAAGATTGTGGAAAATGAATTTTCAAAAGAGAAATATATTTATAAAAATATTTTGTTGAAGGCAAGAAGTTTGGCTTTAGTTTTTATAGTATATTAGCTACTATAGGATTATACTCTATATTATTTTTGTATTTTTTTTAGAATTTTACTCTTCAAATTCTTGTATTTGATTTTTTATAAATTATACTTAGTCGCGGCTCTGGTAAGACAAAGCATGGCGTTCGTCGCTCAATACGTAATGTGTTGATTTTGGATGGAAAACTGCTTTGCAAAATAAAGTGTGAAGATTATAATAGATAGGTAGAATAATTTTAATATATAAAACTCAAATTTAGAAATAAGCAAAATATTGAATAAATTATATAATAAATCTTAACCGAAAATCGTTCATCCATAAGTATCATATATATACTTCAACACAGTTATTTAACCAATTTCCATAGCAACTCACCCTTATACCCTTGCCTCTATTTCACGCCCTTCGCTCTCAATTAGAGATTAATATGGTATTGTCTGCGGCCCTACGTAACCCCTCGATGCAATTCCGAGCGTCGAATACTTTGAATAGAATATGCTCTGAGTTGACCAGTTGGCTCCAGTGATTGATGATTTTGCTAAGTTATTTTTACATTTTATTTGCAAATAAATTCTCCTTTTTTATTATTTTTTGTATTATTTCATACTTAGGGTAAGAAAATTTTTAAATAATTATAACCCAAAGATTGTATTTTCCTTGGTCTTATATTTAGCTTCATATTTTTGTCCCGCATAGCAGGGTAGGTACCCTACCTAGAGTCAAGATACCGTACTCCGCTTCCACCGAGTATGAAACTGAAGAGCGAGGAAATGGAAATAATATAAATGTTTCCACTCCCACGATTTGGAATCGAATCCACAACCGATCGCGTTTATAGCTAAACGGTAACCAAACGGTTCAAATTGTATTTTCGTTTATATATGATTAATTTTGTATCCTATGGCATTTTGAGTAATTCTCTCCTAACGCACGTTAACACTTTTGTAGGAACTAGTTTGGCCTGTTGCATTGTCTGTTAGTCGAAGAGTAAAGGATAATTTTTTTACATGTATATAATCTATATAAACTATATTAGCAGTACTTACAACATAAAATTTAAAAAATTATATCTAGATTAGTTTAGCTATAAGCCGTCATTGGGCAAATCATGGTATGTGAGATGTGTATGTGTGTGAAATTGTAATACGTCATTGACTCTAGAATATCTAGAATTGAATATCTATACAAACCTAGGAAAATCAACATGAACTCTTATATTTAACTAAATTGTGTCTCTTCCTCACCATATTGTTCATTTCTACTTGTTGGTGAATTGTGCGTCTGTTAGAAATAATAAAATTAACTTAAGTTGGTTCAAATTTGCGGTGATTTTTTTATATATAATAAAACACTATGACTTATTTCATATATTTTTCTGTCCTTCTGTTTTGTTTTTCTTCTTATATTTACTCGACTAGACTGATTAGACTGACCTATAGGATATTTATTTCGTTTTCAAGCACTTCAGGTTATCATTATTATTATATTTGTTTAGTTCAGGAGATACTAAGACATGGCATGTTGAGTGGCGGAACACAACGCTGTTCTTTATTTTATAAGAGCAGGTATAATTTAAGCATAATCCTCCTAGTTAGAATATAACTCAAAAGCGATAACTTTTATAGTCAGATGCAGTCTCATTGCTCTACGATCGCCTCAAACACTTGTTTGTCATCCTTAACATTTAAATGATTTATTTAAACAATTCTTTTAAATTTTATTTCTCCATGTTGTCTAGAAAATATTCTAGTTAAATTTTGAAATATTTTTTGCATTATGCGCTTTTTTCAATGAATTTCACAATATAGGTTGTTCAGATTTTAATAATATTATATTTCTTTGTTACAGGTACTTTTGGAAATTTCATAATAAGTATGTTATAGTGACGTGACGTGACGTGAGGAGGTTTAGAAAAGCGTATTTCTATTAAAAGTTAAATATTAAGCGTAGCTAGTTCTAAGTGTCAAAATGGGTTGCAACACTAGTTCAGATGCGAAGTCCAACAAGGAAGAGAAGGACGCTCAAGAGAACCAAGAAAATACTAAAACAGGTAATTTTTAAATTCTTTTTAATAAGTAATGTGAAGGCATATCGTGGTACAGTGGTACAGCAACTGAAAACCGAGATCAGCTGTGGGTTCGAATCCCTCTCTTATTTAATTTTTCTTGTTTAAAAAAACAAAAATTCAATAAAATAAATTATATATTAATATTGTGTAACTAGTAATTTTTAAGTAAATATTAGATTATTTTCAAAATGTTATTCCACATCTAGGATTAAAAAATACTTATTGAAAACCTTATTAAAATTTGAACGCAGCGGCATTCGGATTTTTAATACATACTACAAACAAACACTCCAATTTTATTTGTATTGATTAATGGTTTTCCTGAGTTGAGAGAATGTCATAGTAATAATGAAGAAGGACGTGCTCGGATGGTTTGGATACACGGAGAGGATGAGTGATGAAAGAATGGTGAGACAGCTTTATGAAGCAAAGGTGAGTGGTACGAGAGGTCGGTTGACCTTCGAAAACATAGCATCGAATATAATTGAAGGAAGGTCACGTAAAAATCATGAGGACTCTCCGAAGGAGGTGTATGAACATATAAATATATATATATATTTTGATGAAATACTCTTACTAATATTATAAATGCTAGTATGTAAATAGTATGTCTTTTTGAGATAAATTTAGTAGAACTATTTACTATTTTTAAAATGTTATTCTAAACTTAGGATTAGAAAACATTTTTAGAAAAAACGTATAAAAATGTTTAGTAGAACTAGTAAAGGAGGAATTCAATACAGTAATGTTGTTTAGTTGTATAAGTTTTATACGATTATTATTTAAGATAATTTAATTATTTTAAAAACCCGCTTATATATGATCAAATGAGAGATAAATAGCAATAAGGAGATAAAAGGTATCGACCCAGTCTGTGCAATAAATTTTATATACAATTTATAAAGCTTTCCATTATTCGCTAATATTACAACGATAAGTAACTAGTAGTTTATTAATTCAATACATATTAAGTTCTTACCAGACAAGTCACGGCGTTAAGTTCCACCAATCAACGAGTAAAGTCTGAATTTCGGGCGGGAAGTGACGTTGAGCCGATATGATAAAGATAGATGTTGCAAAAAATAAATAAAATAAATCTCAGCCATTTTGACTCATCTATTTCACTTATTAAATTAAAATTAGAACAACGCAAATAACTTTAAGAGGTCTGTTAGTGAAGGTTCTGTTGTTCATTAAAGCTCTACAGAGCGTTTGGTATTGTCATTTGAGTACGGGTAGGTATGCATTTGCGATGTGAATCGATATTCGCTATCGTTTGTTTTTTATAATATTTGGTTATTTACTTTTTGTTTCATAATTTATGTTTGCAGCAGGATAGGCAAAGAGAACCTAGTGTCAGGATTCTCCGTGTCTTGCTTGTAATAGATTATTTTAAAATTTTATTTAATTAATTGAATTTTACAATATCTATAAGTTTTATAAAATTGATATAAATGTTTCTAGGCCGTTGTAGCGCATTGGGACAATCCCTGATTGTGTGAATGGTTGTCGGTTCTATTAATCGGTTCTATAAACTTAGTGAAGTAATTATATTTAGGTGCGGCGTTATGCTGCGCTATTTAACTCATATTATCTCGTTTTCAGGCGAAAAATGGAGAACTAGAGTATTTTGATTATTATATTTTCTCTGACTACTCTGATTTATGAAAAAAATGTAGGCAATAAGAACAAAAAAATCACTTCGAGATTATTACTAATTTTTTTAGCGTCACGCTATCTTCACATTGCAGGGTAGACAGAAAGTAACCAGTGTCAAGACTCTCCGTACTTCACTTTATCCAAATTCGAGAAATTGCGTCTTGAGTGGGGAAATTCAACGCCGCTTGTTGTTTTAGTAGAGCGCGGAAAATGAATATAATTATTCTACCGAGTTGAAATCGAAACCACAACCGATCACGTTTACAGTCAGATGCTGTCCCATTGCGCCAAGACCAGCCTCACTACTACTAGATTCTCTCTGACTACCCTATGAAAAGAGAGAGAAAAGGCAAAAAGAAACACTTCAAGAATATTATTAAACAAGTAAAATATATATATATATATATATATATATATATATATATATATATATACATATTAGTTTAAAAATTTAAACCTAAACTTCAAAGTGCTACAATATTTTTCACAGTAGCGTTCTTGTTTTGACAAATAGTCTGTCTTTATGACAGGGATAGTTCGCGAGCCAAGTTTTACGATCTCCAGGCATTGAACCTTTGTTGATACTATCAAGTATGGCCTGTTGGCTTACTGGTTGCCTTTAGCTGTTTATCGGAAGGCCGTGAGTTCGATTTTTGTTCAGGGCAAATATCTGTTATTTGTCCAAGTTTTAATTTACTTATTTTTTGTACGTGAAATAATTTACCAGCAGTTGATTGAAGGTAAAGCCTTGGACTTATAATTTGAGGCCGGTCGTGACGCAATTTGACAGTGTCTGACTGTAAACGCGATCGGTTGTTGGTTCGATCCCCACTCGGAGTGATTATATTTAAATTATTATCATTTCCTTGCTCTAGTAAAGACAAAGCGCGGCGTTCTGTTCCACCATTCATCAACACGCAATGTCTCTAATTCGGTGGAAAGCGAAGTACAGAGTGTCTTGACACTATTTACTTTCTATCTACCCTGCTATGCGGGATAATAAGCGTGAAGCTAAAAAAAAATTACAATTTAATTTTTTTTACTAATAACAATGACCTATACCTTATATACCAGTGTAATTATTAATGCATTAATACTTAATATTATATTGTGTAGAAAGCTTTGCGATTGGATGGGATTTAATATATTCATTACACGGATAACACTCAATAAAAAATCAATATAAGAAGCCATTAAATATAAGAATATTTTATGATAAAATTTTAAATATATTGTCCTAAAATTCCTGAAAAGTGTCCAATTAATGGCATAATATGCTACTTAGAACACAAAAACACTGTTACATATATCACTAAAAATTAAAATTTCAACAATTCCCAAACACACATGCATAGTACCAACATAACGCCCAGAATGTGGAAGCCTCTTTGTTTGTGCTTGTCCTCTAATTATCCCGTTAATTAATCCATGAGATTCACAGTGTGTAATTAAACTTAAGTCGGGCTTTTTCTCTTTTTCCCTTTTATTTTTTTTTCTTTAGTCTAATAACTCTTAATTTGTTGTCAAATTTGTGTGTTTTGGTGAATTTTTGGTTATTCTGTGTAATAATACATATTTTTTTATTAACGTTTTTATAAAGTTATTTTTTTTGAAGCAATTGTTACTGTCTGATTTGTTTGAAAATTTTGTCTGCTCTAAAGCGGAAGTCAGAGTGATTGGCACTAAGTTTTTTTTAACTAGAAAAAAAAATATTCAGTATAAATAACAAAAAAAAAACACGACAAAATAGAATAGTAAAACATAACACGTTTCTAATATCGAATTTATTACTTGCCGTGAAGAAAATCGAATAGCCAATATATTTCATCTCTCAAACTGTCTAGATTAGATTTATAGGAGTGAATACACCAATCAAATTTACCTCTGTCTGACCTCAAATAACCTATACGGTATCGACTTTGGAAAGACGAAGCTACGTCTGTAAATTGTTTTTTAGACGCAGGCAAAGACAGTCTACTGTTTAAATATATCATATACTGTTTAAATATATATATATCATATATCAAATCTGTCAAATCTCTGGTAAAGACAAAGAGCGGCGTTAAGTTCCACCTCTCAACACGCAATGTCTTGAATCCGGTGGAAAGCGAAGTAAGGAGTGTGTTGACACTAGGTACTTTCTGTCTACCCTGCTATGCGGGATAAAAGCGGGAAGTTAAAATAAAAAATAAAAAAAACAATGTATCAGTTACTTTTGAATGTCTCTGATTGTAAACGTGGATTGTGGACTTTATTCATATTTTGGATATTATTACAATTCACATTAAATGTTAATAATGACAAATGGTTCATAATCGTAATGACTTCATATAAAAAGTAAATCTTGGATTCTCTTAGAGTATACGTAGAGACACTACCTCTCTATGAGTCTTATAAGACTTCACAATAATTTTGGACCATGTGTCCCTTGTGTGTTAATAAAATAAATATATAAAAAATATAAAAAGTAAACAAAAAACATCTTAAGAGACAAATATTCGCGTTCTGCAAAAGTTCTTAATGACAGTATTATATTATTTAACAATTTTACTATGCAGACACTGAGTATCTGTATCTGGAGAAGTGGAGTAAATATAATATTTAAATTATTTTCACTTGGTCGCACTGGTAAGATAAAATGCGGCGTTGAGTTCCACCAATCGACACGCAATGTGATGAATTCGGTGGAAAGCCACGTACGGAGTGTCTTGACACCAGGTACGTACTGTCTACCCTGCTATATTGGATAAATATTAGGCCTCTTTAACAATAACTTTAAAGCTTGTCTTGACTAACCAAGCTTCTTTTTCTACTTAATAATAAAATCTAGAAAAATTCTACAATGCTACGCAGGTTTTTCTTCGTTTTTTGTTTTTATATAATATACTTATATTAATTCTTCTTGAATTATAAAACTGAGGCTAGTCGTGTTGCAGTGTGATAGCGCTGAAAGACAGACTGTAAGTGCAATCGGTTGTGAGTTCGATCCCCACTCGGGGGAGTGATTATATTTAAATTATTTTCACTTCCTCGCTTTGGTATTGACAAAGAGCGGCGTTGAGTTCCACCACTCAACACGCAATTTCTCGAATTCGGTGGAAAGCGAAATACGGAGTGTGTTGCCACTAGGTACTTTCTATCTACCATGCTATGTGGGATAAAAGCGTGAAGTTTAAAAATATACTGATAATTCTTAAAAACTAATACTGATAATTCTTCTTAAAAGTTTTAATCTGATTTATGAGATGAAAAAATTGGCTTTCTTATAAGATAGACAAAGAAAACTAAGTTAACATTTTCCCAACTTTAAAGCTCAAAGTTTTTATAGCTTTTGTTGTTCCAAAATCACAATCGCATATATATATATATATATATATATATATATATATATATATATATATATATATATATATATATATATATATATTATAAACAAAAACAAAAGAACTTTTAACTAATTTATTACAAGAATATAAAAATAATTACAAATGGCTTTTATTAACATCTGGTTCACGAAAAATATGAATTAATAAGAAAACAGTGATGCACCAAACCATCTACCGCGCTGCCTCGAGCAAAAATCAATCAACATGACAACCCGTTTGACAGCTTGACATACCGACGTTCGGAAAAATTAGTGATTCTCCTTATACAGCCTCTCCTGATGTCCTGGCGGCCTCGTCAGGTTGAGAATGTCCCGCCTCTTCATCACAACAGTTAGAAGAATGGGTACCTTCGATATGGCTTTCCACATACGAGGGGACATTGACTGATCAGTTTGGTCTACACTAGAAAAGTGACAAATATTAATCACATTTATAATTAATTTAAGATTTTGAAGTTGTGAGTCACTCCAAAATTAAGGATTTACAATTTATCTTTAATTGCAAACATATTTCCAACGCCAAGAATATATAAGACTAGACATATTAAAACAAGGTCTAGGATTCTTACAAGACTAGACATATCATAAAGGCCTAGTGAGTATTCATACAAGACTAGACATAAACAAACAAGGTCTAAAACATTTTTGAAAAAACGTATAAAAATTTGAACGCAGCGGGATTCGAACCTGCGCTTCTTGGATACCGTCCAAGCGCTCTGACCGCTAAGCGTGCGTTCAGCTGCGTCGAAATTCTTATACGTTTTGTTACAACTTATTTATGTTATTAGCATCCCTGTAGAGAGATTTTTACAAATTTCTACTACTTAAAGATTATTAAGAAATAATCGTTTAACAAGTGAGTTTGCTATTTTATTTTAATATTTTCTATTTTTAAAGTGTTATTCCACACTTAGGATTAGAAAACTTTAATTAAATGAATTAGTTTTCGAGAATTCTTCTGGTAGTAGAACGCATGGCTTAGCGGTCAGAGCGCTTGGACGGTATCCAAGAAGCACGGGTTCGAATCCGCTGCGTTCAAATTTTTATACGTTTTTTCAAAAATGTTTTCTAATCTTAAGTGTGGAATAACACTTTAAAAATAGTAAATATTAAAACAAGGTCTAGTGAGTACTTATTCAAGACTAGACATACCACAACAAGGTCTAGTATAAGACAAGAGTATCTTACTAGCGAAGAAAGCAGCACACTCGTCAGGTGTCCATTCCCTCTTCCAAGGAACCATATACTGAGCTCCAGCATAGGTTAACTTGCCATAGGCTCCAGCCACAGCCGTAATTCATAACGTCCGTTTCCTAGGACCTTTGTTACCTTGAAAGGCTCACGCATTCCTGGATCCAATTTGCCTTTTGATTGCGCGTATTTATTGAAAAACCCTAAGTCATTGACTCGAAATACTTGAGGTGGAATTCGTCCCTTATTGACGTAATCATTCTGATGCTTTTGGTTTTCTTAAGACGTTCTGCCACCCTTTGTCTATCTAACTTGTGCAAAGTTTGGCAATTAGAACCCGAACAATCAGTAGCGACATCACGAACCAAAACTTGTATGACAGGAGTCATCCCTTCAATGCCAACCAAGAGATTCAATGGCGAAAGTGACGTAAAGCATTAACCACTGCTAACGTTTCCAGTTCATAGGAATGGTACCGCACTTCTGTCCCCTGAGTGACTCGACTATAATAAGCGACAACAGACTTATTACCATCTTCGCGGACCTGGAGCAAAACGGCACCATAGCCAAGACTGCTAGCATCCGTGTCATTCGATTTGGATCAAAAATAGAAAGTATCGGTTCACTTGTCAAACATTTAATAAGATCTTGCCGTACGCTTTCCTGTTCTTCGCCCCATTTAAACTCAACGTTCTTTTTTGTCAAGCGTGCAATGCACGAGGTTTTAAGAGCGTAGTTTTCTATGTATTATCGAAAATACCCAGCTAACCCTAAGAACTGCTTAACCTGTCGAACATTTTCAGGAACAGGGGAATTGACTAACGCTGTTACTTTTGAATTAGATGGACGTACGTACAGTATCGTTTGTTTATTACAAATGGTACTGTACCTACCTAAATATTCGCTTTCAGTTTTTAAAAACGAACATTTTCATGTTCAAAGAAAAACCGGCGTTTGTTAAAGTACGCAGTATATTTTGCAGAAGCTTTAACCCTTCTTCAATAGTATCACTAACTAACAAAACGTCATCAATATACACCATAACCTTGTTGTTATTTATAAAAGAACGCAAAGTGTTACTAATAATGCGCTGGAAGACTACCGGCGCATTAGCAAGGCCGAAGGGCATTTTCATGTATTCGTAATGGCCCTCGGGTGTTACAAAGCCAGTTAATGGTATTGATGCGTCATCTAAACTAATCTGGTGAAACCCAGAGGCCATATCTAGTGTAGTGAAATAACGACCCTTGCCTAAACGATCTATATGATCGTCGATTAATGGTAAAGGATACCTGTCTTTTATCGTGATTCTATTTAACGCGCGAAAGTCAACACACATACGATCCGTTTCGTCTTTTTTCTTTATTAAAAGTCTTTACTTTTAATAATATTTAAAGACACGTCTAAAGCACCGCTATCTATTAAAATATCAATCGGTATTCCTTGTACTATTCTAACCATTACATCTCGAGAAATATTTAATTTAGGCAAAGAACAAAAGTTTACGCGACTTTTTCTCTGATCGGAACGTTGCTTAATAAAACAATCATTTATGTGGTAACCAAGCTTCTTACAATACACGCAGGTTACCTTTGTATTCGGTTTTACGTCTTTATTGACCAATGTCGTGCTACTAGATGTTTATAGACTCTTCGGACAAACGGCTTGTTTGTGCCCAATTTGACCACATAAAAAGAATTTAGGTGCTATAAAAGATGTCACCCGTTTATCGGTTTGAGGTTTTGATATGTGCCTACGCATCATAGAATTGTAAGATGGGAGAATATTATTTTTAACTATAGCTGGTTTAATAAAGGTACACAAAAAATTAACTAAATCACAAGGCAGAAATTTTTCGTTGGTAGCTGACGCTTTTACATGTGGCTCATTAATACCGCGTATCACAATTGCACTAATAAGTTCCTCACTTAGTCCCTTTACCATACGCAAACGCAACAAAGATCGACGAGCATATTCAGCAAAAGTAGGATAAGCGTCGGAATTTGTGCTCATGACATCGTACAAAATACCAGCCACGTCTATATTTTTAACACATAACGATTAAAAATCTTTTTTTAAATTACTCCACGAGCGATCCGTAGTGACCCAATCATCTAGCCACGACTTCCCATCACCCTTAAGACAATGCCCTATACGCGACCAACACTCAGTATCACTCCAATGATTAATACTTTGCGCGCGGTCTACCTCATCAAACCATAAAACGACATTTTAGGGTCACATTAAGGTCAAAATTAGAGACATAATAATCACGAGAACTAGTCTTTAAAGAATGAATAGCCTCAACAATTTTCGAAGTAGTATCATTTGTGGTAGCATTTATTTCAACATTAGAATTCGAGGGCGCCGCTACCGAAGATCTATCTTCTAACGCATTCAATCGACCGATAATAGTTTGTAAAGATTCACGTAATTCAGAGTTACTAGTAACACTTCTCGATCGTGAAGTGTGCGTAGGACGGCTACGAGATCGACGCCGACGTTTTGTTTTGTTACGCTCCCTAGAACGGCTACGCTTATGCTTACCCATAATCACAATAGTCACAACACAAATACTTCGTAAATGAAAAACGAAAAACACGAAACAATAACCAGAAATTAATAAAAGACGAAGTGAGCTGTTATCCCACTTCTGATATAAACTAAAACAAAAGAACTTTTAACTAATTTATTACAAAAATATAAAAATAATTACAAATGGCTTTAATTAACATCTGGTTCACGAAAAATATGAATTAATAAGAAAACAGTGATGCACCAAACCATCTACCGCGCCGTCTCGAGCAAAAGTCAATCAACATGACAACCCGTTTGTCAGCTTGACATACCGACATTCGGAAAAATTAGTGATTCTATTAATATATATATATATATATATATATATATATATATATATATATATATATATATATATATATATATATATATGGCCCATCGTGGCGCAGTTGGACGGCGTCTGACTGTAAACGGGTTTAGGTTGTGGGTTCGATTCTCACTCAAGGACAAGATTATATTTAATTGCCTCGCTCTGGTAAGACAAGACGTGGAGTTAAGATCCGCTACTTAGCACTTAATGCGTCAAATTCACATTGCGGAAAATGGAGCACGAAGTGTCTTGACACTTTGGTAATTTCCTACCCTCTATCTACCCTGAAATGCGAGATAAAAGCGTAAGGAAAATATATTAATATTTTTGTAAATATAAATACTGTATATTGTAGAAAATTATTAAATTCTCTAGTTTCAATAATTATATTATATAAAATATCTTTCATGTATTTCTTTATACGAATTTCAAGCCATTCTACAACATAGGTAGACGGTCTACTTAATCTGAATTAAGTAGACTAAGTTAGATCGTTAACTAGAATCTAGCTTTTAATATATGCCGCTCATATAGAGCGAGATAAAGTTTTACAACTAGATTTCAAGTATAGTTTTCTTGATATAATGAAAGCTACGTTACTAAGGCAGATTAGTTTATAATTAATACGTTATTTTTTTACCACTTTCGTACATCTGAATGTAAGTTGTTTTTAATTTTTATATTGGAAGGCCGGTCTTGGCCCGGTGTTTACAGTCATACGCTGGTATGACTATAAACATCGCGCTCTAGTAAAGACAAAATTTAAATCATTATATTATATTTTAAATATTATACCTTTAAATTAGTAATATTTTTCGATAAGTTATTGTAATGATAAAATTTTTGTTCATTTTGCTCTATTTATTTGTATAGTTCTAGGTGGAAACATTACTGGTTTATGTCTTATCTATTGTCAATATTGTGTGTATACTGTTTGTTTGTCTTTTAGCATCCTGGTTGGATTGGAAAGTAGAAAAAGGACTTTACGGACATAGGTGACATTACACGTGTCTATTCTAATTCGTTTTTGCATTTATGTCACAAATATATATATATATATATATATATATATATATATATATATATATATATATATATATATATATATATATATAGCTTTAATGACAATAGGGATACTTTTTACTTATTTTGCTTAGTGACGATTAATTTCGTATATTAAGAAGGGCAGAGAGAACTTAGTGTCACGATACTCCGCGCGATTTAACGTCGTGTTTTGTCTTATAATCAAATAGTTAGTTAGTTTAGCCACAATAGTTTCAAACTTTTAAATATACAATGAAAAATGATAATATTATCATTTGCAACGAAAATACATTGTGGAACTTAATAGCTTATTATTTTTAAAGTGTTATTCCACATTTAGGATTAGAAAAAATGGACGAAAAAAAAATCGTATAAAAATTTAACACAGCAAGATTGGAATTCGACTAGCCTAAGTGACAATAATAGTTAAAAAATAATTAAACTTAACTTAACTTAAATAAAATAAATAGCATTCTTTCTTGTCAAACGATTACTTCTTAAAATAACCGTTGAGTTGCAGAAATTTGTAAAAATCTCTCTATAGAAATGCGAACAATATAAATAAGTTGTAACAATATATATTTATAAGAAATTCAACGCAAGCTGGATGAAGAGCGCATGGCGCACGCGGTCTGAGCACTTTCGCGGTTTCCAAGAGGCGTGGGTTCGAATACCGCTGCTTTCAATTTCTTATGTTTTTTCAAAAATTGTAGAACTCATTATAATGTATAAGATGCTTTTTGTATAAAAAGAAAAAAAAGTCGACGCATTTTTTCCACATAGAATAAGTAAAGAAAGTCTATTATAAAATAAGTAGCTTCACGCTTCATCTTGCACAGCAGGATAATCGGAGATAAACTACTCGTAGTGTCAAGACACTCCGTTGACTGTTTTCCGCCCAAAATCTGGGCTTTGAGGGAGTAGCGCAGCGCAACGCCGCGCTTTATGTGTCATAACGGAGGAATAAAAATATATATTTTTTCGTGAGTGGAAATCGAACCCACAATCAACGGCATTTACAGTCAGACGCTGTCTCACTTCGACATGGAAGACGACACAATTGCCTATTGTTATGGCCTAGATACTATTATAAATAAATCAAATAATAAAAGCAAACGTGATCGGCTGTGGGTTCAATTGCCACTCGGGGAAGTGATTATATTTAAATTGTTTTCACGTTCCACCACTCCACACGCAATGTCTCGAATCCGAAGTACGATTACGTCTTAATAAAGCTGAGCGTCATGACACCAGGTACTTTCTGTCTATCTGGCTGTGTGGGATAAAAGCGTTAAGCTAACAAAAAAAGCAGTGAAAATGCCATCTTCTATAAACGCAATCAAAGGGAGCGGCAAATTGACTTATTGTGACCAGGCACCGGATTCTTCCTGTTTTAACAAAAAAAAATACGAACCGAATGGCAAAGATAATAAAAAACGAAGCATATCTCAAAAACCCTATTCGCCGTCCAAATGAATAGCGTCGTAAAGAAATAGAACAGAAACGGTCTCAACTGTAATCATATGTAACTCAGTAGTCGATGTTATTTATTTACAAGCAGGTTTTTTTAGTATGAGATTTGGCATATTGGTGTAATAGGTAAACGTGATTGTTAGGGTGAAGGTCGTGAGTTCAATTTCTATAAACATAAATTAAAGAAAAATATTTGTGGTTTTAAATGTTTTATGTGTTAATTCGCTTATGAATTTATCATTTTGTGATTTTTTTACATCTTTCATTCAGTACTAAAATAAAAAGCTCCAATCTGGCTAATGTATTATATTCAAAATTTATAAAAATCAAGAACCTAAAGTATTATGTAAGTAATTAAGTAATTTTAAAAATTTATAAAGTTAAATAATTTTATTATGATCATCATAGTATATTATTTATAAATTAAGATTCTTAAAAGGCTATCGTGGCCTGGTAGGATAGCGGCTGATTGTAAACGCGATAGATTGTGGGTCCGATTCCCGCTCAGTGAAATGATTCGTTCGTGTCTACGCTTTAGTTAAATAAACCGTGACGTTAAGTTTTCCGCTCAACATACAATATCAAAAAGGAAGAAAAGCGGTCAAAGGAATATCGTGACACTGCACTAGTAGGATACTATGCGGGATATCTTAAGCGTAAAACTGCTTTTTTTCAAATAACCTTATTTCCATGTCATATATAATTTAATAGAACAAATTAAAAATGTATATAATCGTAAAAATTTTTGTTTTAATTTATTAAAAAGTTTGAAGCTAAAATTTTATCACTTCATTTTTTATATCGTAATAAAAAACTTGAACTTATTTTGGCCTACATTTTTCTTAATACTTTTATCATATTTTATTCTTATAGTTTAAATATGTAGATGTAGCGCCATCTAGTATTTTCAATGGACAAATGTTAGAAGTAAATACAAGCTTGTCATTCCTGAAGGTTCAAAAAGCATTGTGCACACAGTTCTGTAGTTTTACAGTAGATGGCGCTGTTTTCGGGGATTACTGTGATCAGTACTTTGATAAAATTGTAAAAATATATGACAAAAAAGTGAATAAAATGTATATATACAATTTATTAATGTCAATATTCTTGTGAAATATAAATATTTATTAAAAATATCATTTTATTAAAAAGCGAAGTATTAATAGTTATATATATAAAATCACAATATATTAAATAAAGGAAAATTGTTTTCTTTTCATATTATATTTTATAGATGGAAAAATTTTATTGATCTTGATTAAAATAATAAAAGTTTTCAATCTAAAATCTACTGAAAACAGTAAACTCTTTTCTGGTGAACTATTTTATTCATGGTAATAAAAATGATGATAATATGATAATAAAATATTATCTAAAATTGTTATCTTATTATATTTTTTATAGTTTCACGCTTTTATCCAGATAGTATTTCGCTTTCCACCGAATACCACTCCGTACTTCTCTTTCCACCGAATTCATGTTGAGTGGTGGAACTCAACGCTGCACTTCGTCTTAACCAGAGCGAGGAAGTGAAAATAATTTAAATATAATCACTCCCTCGCGTGGGACTCGAAGTCACAACCGATTGATTTACAGTCAGATGATGTGCCATTGCGCCACGACCGGCCTCAATAATTGTAAACAATGTTATTTAGTTTCATTTATTTGTATATACAGATATATATTATTTTTTACAAATTTTTGTGTATAAAAATAAATATTTCAACTTTCAAATACTTTGTACACAAAACACACGAGAAGTTTAAATTGGAAAAAACAAAGATTACGGTCACTAATTACAATGTCTTTCTAGGGCACCTACGTCTAGGTGCTTGTCTTGTCCCCCTTACATTTTAGGTCACGATCGTTATATTCCAATGCAGAACAATAAACGGCTTTTACAAAGGGAAAAATACCAAAAAATGTTACTTTATTTTACACACAAGTTCCTTTAAATAATATACTTTTAGATTTACGCTTTTATCCCACATAGCAGGGTAGACATGGAATACCTAGTGCAAATACACCGCATACTTAGTTTTCCGCCGAAGTCGAGATATTGTATGTTGAATGGCGGAACTTAACGCCGCGCTTTGTCTTACCAGAGTGAGGGAATGCAAAAACAAATAAAAATACAGATTATATTTACAAACATTAAATGAGCTTCTTTAATCAATTAAAATGATGTCTGACTAAATTCGGTCGTAGGACGCTGAATTTCTACATTCAAATTTTACATTGAAACAGTTGTAAGAGTATATTTACTATTACAATGTTCAAATAAGGGAAAGGTTTTTTTTTATTTAAAAGTTTTATATAAGTATTTCAAGCCACACTTCATTTTATTTTTTATTCGTCTACAATTTTTGTTTTTTATTTTGTTTAATTGAATAGATAGTATAAAAACTTGGTCCGTCTTTTTGTCATAGCAATAATTTTGAATTAATTATTGACATTAAATTAAATAAAACTATATTGTCATCAAAATTAAGGATGTATTTAAAAAAAACAGTTTATACGTACTAGATGTAGGAAGGTAGTTCCAAATTCTCTTGCAAGATAATTCTCTTCCATGGCAAAACAAGCCGTTTGAGGCTACCTTGGTCTCTACCAAGACCAAGACAGTGTCTGATTTGACTGTAATTGATTGTGATGTCGATTCCCACTCGGAGGAATAATTACAATAATTTCCATTTCTCCGCTCTGGTAAGACAAAGAGTGATGTTTAGATCGCCACTTAACACGCACTGTTTCAATTTCGGACAGAAGTCAATCAACGGAGTGTCTCGATACTAAGTTGTTTCTGACAATATTGCTATATGGGATGGGAAACGAAATTAAACTGTTCAGAGAAAGTACTGCACTCAATCGTAGTAAATAAGCGAGTTTATATTAGTTTTACTTCGTGAAGAAAGCTTTGAAAACATAAATTATTCTTATTTCCGGGTAATTAAATATACATAAGTACACATATGTTCATATATCATAATACAATAATTCTACGTTCATTTTGCTACTTCATTAATATGCATTACGCTTCCAAAGGCTTAATATATTCAAATGTTTTAATGATATTCTGCTTTATATGAATCAGTTTCAAACTGTCACACGGTATGATTTGTTTTATCTGTATTTATCTATCTATACTTTTTAATGTAAGATTTGACCACACGTCCTTCTCAATTTCGTTATCAAAACGACTTGACTAAGCAAAAAAGTAGCGTGTACTTTGATCTTTTATAAGATACTAAGCGTGGGTTGTGTTTAAAAAATACATTACACTAATTGTTAATTATTTTGCTACGAAAATAAGCATATCATATCAATTAACAGATTGTTTAGATATAATTAGAAGTTGTCTGTAGACTCAAGCTTTCGTAGCTTGGAGCTACGTCGTAGCCGACTACAGTGTTTTGCTTCTGTAGCTAATATTACTTTTGAGAGCTATTTATATCATTGTTTGTTCTGTTTATTGTTTCTTGTCTAATAAATCTCTATGTAAATATTATGTCATTGATGTAGTTTGCAAGATTATAATTATAAAAGCTATGATCCTCAATTCAATTCTCATCGAGAAAAAGTTCATACCATTTTAAAATATTTATATATTTTATATAATAGAGGTAAAGCATTTATTTACGTAATTTTACACAAAATTGCTTTAACTGACAAAAAGTGGAGAATTCATTGTTAATCATTATGTTTTAAGCATTTCTTTCAGGTAACGAAAACTTAAAATAATTTATTCTATAATTTTGACGGGGCGCCTTGATTAATAACTAAATTAGTATGATTTCAAATTTTATATACAATTTCCATATATTTTTTTCAGTTTTGCGCATCTCACCCTTGTAATCAAAAAACAATTTGTTACAAACCAGGATATACTTTTTGGGGATTACCTTAATCGGAAATAAATTGGATCGATCAATAGATCGATAATCATTAGATTATATTTTAATTATTTTCATTACTCTGTTCTGATAAGACAAAGTGCAAGTGTTGAATTAAAAGCTAAGAACAGAGTGTCTTGAAGCTTTTTTTACTTAAGTTACACTGGTTTTTCCGAATGTTTTTGATAATATATCACATTTAATTGGCATTAAATTTTGTAAATGTGCGAACAGACATAACTGATGATACGGGTTGGACGATGAACGATAATATTTTTTACCGAATCGAATTTTATGAGGATTTCCTCATATAATGGCCTGTTGAAAATGTTGTCAGGAAAGTCCTTTGAGACACCCTCTAATTATAAGCTTTTCAACTGCTATAATTGTATTATTAGAAATTTATATACGTACATAAAGAAACTTTTCTGATTATGTTTGAATATTTAGTTTATTTTTATTTTTTAAGCTTAACGCTTAGATCCCGCATAAGAGAATAGACAGAAAGTCGAAGTGTCAAGACACTCCGTATTTCGCTTTTTACTGAATTCGTAACATTACGTGTTGAGTGGAGGAACTCAACGCCGCACTTTGGTCCCCGTTGTCCCTCGACAGGGAATCGAAACTACAACTGATGGTGGATGGATGAATGGTGTTTACAGTCAGATGCTGTCACACTGCGCCACGATCGGCCTCAAGACATTATTTTAAAACATAAAAGTATATAGAAAAATAAAATAAATATTATAGTAGTTTATTCTAATATATCATTCTGTATGCTATAATTGAGTTTTCGCTTTCTATTTTGGGGACTTTTATTGTTTTTATTTTAAACATTATCGTTTCCACCGTCTTCTTAGATAATGTGTGTCATTATGTGAAGTTCCTTAAATACCACGGCGATGGCGACTTCATATCTCAAATTAATCGGGAATGAAAAAAGGTTTTAAGTATCAATAACTTGCCAGTTTTACTAGCCAAATTCTTAGAAAATTTAATATAATATAAATTAGTATATAAACAAAACATTTCGCTTAATATTACTTGCCCATGTTTCCTAGAAAAATTCTAACCACAAACACCTGAAAATCGATTTTAGGCGGTTTCATTATAATACGTTGAACTTTCTTTAGTGTATAAAGACTTGAAAGATATAGATACACATGCTACGAAATATATATATATATATATATATATATATATATATATATATATATATATATATATAGGAGAAACATGTTAATTCAGGTTTATATTTTAATTTTTGTAACGACTGTGACGTTATTGATACAATTATGACGCAATTCGAATTGATACATCCGATAAGTATCTAATAAAGTAATGATAACGTACAACGTATGCAATGATTTTTATCGTAATAAAATCTACTTTACTGCTTCACATTTTTCCTCATGGCAACCCTTATGACTTAATTAGTGAGACAGATTGAGTTTACTATCGAAATACTACGTTCTTAGGTTCCCGTCAAAATTTGAAACGTGGCTCTTTGAGTAGCGGAACTCAACGCTGCGATTTGTGTATTCCTGCGTCCATATATATGTATATACATATACATGTATATATATATATAAATATATATATATATATATATATATATATATATATATATATATATATATACACTATATGTAACTAAATACCATTAAAATCAGTATTGAAGTATAGAGCGACGTATAGTTAGTATCTCATTTACAACTTATTAAATGGATAATGAATTTGGTTATTGAGTAAACGTATTATTGAAAGGTAACTTATTATATTTGAATATTTTTACGTATTAATATATTATATTAATTGCTGTAAAAGTCGTAAAATTCCCCTTATAACCATTTTTGGTTTAAAAGGACCTAACGAGTTAAATACAGCATTTTCAAATTAAACAAAAAATTAACACAACCTGCGCACATTATGATGAAGGAAGAACATCTGAAAGTAAAAGTAGGTCACGCTCACCCCAAAGTGATTAACACGAATGAATTACAGTAAAATGAACTTTGCTTATCAAGTTAAAAGATACATTATCTAATTGCTGACACTTTACAATCGGCTTGTGTCTTCCTCCAAATATAAAACAACGATGTATACCTGCACACTTAGCTTTGCATTTTAGTATAGTATTTTTTTTCTTATATATTTTTTTAATAGCAGAGTTTAATTTTAATCCTATACATTTCTTTTTTGCAGACAGCACGTTTTTCACATTTTATGTTGTATATTAGGTTAGTTAGAGAGAAACTATTACTGAAATATGGCTCGGAGATCAAAGCGGAGAAAATTTATGTAACATATATATACATACTACGTCGGTCGAAGTACAAAATCAAAGCTCTAATCCTTTCTAATTGCAAAGATATGTGAAACAGAAATATATAATTTATGGCGAGAATCTATCTCATCTTTGCTTTGCCAATAATAGTATTCATCTGCTGAGACCTTGGAACCTGAACACAATCCTCAAATATCTCAGTAGTGTTTCTGAAAGAATAGGTTTTAAGGTTAGCTTGGATACAAAAAAATTATTAACCATTCCCTTGTTGTATCTACTCTGATCTGATCAGTTTTAAGAACACTACCATTGAAGTTATTGACCACTATGTATACCTGGGAAACAGCGTCTAGTTGAGTGACTCTAACTACGAAAACAAGATCTCTCGTCGAATCCAGCTCGGTTGATACAAATTCGTATCCGGAAAGTTACGAAATAATTAATCTAAACCTCCTCAGTGTCTTAAAACAAAAAAAAAAATGTACCGAGGCAGTAAAGAAATTTAAACAAACTGTTTGATGCCAGTGATGAGATACGGAAGCGAATCGTAGTGGCTAACCAAGTGATTCATTGGAAGGCTTTAGGCCATCCAGCGAGCAATGGAGCAAGCAAGGTGGTTTCCTACGTGACAGAATTAAAAGTGAAGATATCTGCAGAAAAATTAAAGTAACCGATATTGCCCGAAGGAATCCTCATCAAAAGTAGTAGTAGTGGGGCCACATAAGGAAAAGAATCGATGGCCGTTGTGGCAATGCTAACTGGTCAGGCCCCCTGAAAGGTAGACAGACGATTTAATCAAGGTCTCGGGTAGCTATAGAATATAGAAAAGCCAGGAAATATTTGAAGAACGTGAATGGTTGGCTTTGAGTGGCTGATCGCAGGAAGTCTAGGATCCTTTGTTTAATTTATTTCCTTCTTTTTAATCCCAATTCTCCATCTTACCTCTCCTGTGACTTCTCGTACCTGTTCTCTTTCCATAATAAATCCTTGAGGTCCCAGTAGAATCTCGTACTCTATATACCTGTATATACATCGGGATTCATATCCAACTCATTTGCTGTCATAGGAGCCAGGCACTGGGACGACTTGCCATTCTGGCACTGGTGACTTTTTTGGGTTTACTAAAAGACCAAATAATTTGTGCAAAGTACGCCACCCTGAGGAACACCAGTTTTAAGATAGTACGCAGATGAGTGTTTGTTGTTAATACGAACGCAATGCTCTCGACCATATAAATAGGAGTAAAACCGTTCAATAACCTCTGAGCACACGTTACTAGATTTGAGAATTGCCAAGATATCATCAAAGTAACCGTATTAAAAGCATTCGAAAAATCCAGTAGAACTAGAATAGTAATTGGTTGCCTATCGATGCCAAATCGGATGTCGTCGTTGACTTTATTTAATGCTACCGCATGGTGCTGTATACAGGGCGAAATTCAGACTGGTGATTAAGAAAGATGAGAGTTTTTGATGGACTATCCGCTCTAACAGATCGGTTGATAGTCCGTAAAGGATGAAGGATTAGAGACTTTAGGAATAGAAATTACTAACGCCTGGCGCCAGATGTTTAAGTAGTTTAGTAAGAAAAGTACACGTAGATAGGGAATGATTGAAAATGTGGATAGTATAAAGTAGTCATCTATTGATCGTGTGACACAAGCCACAGCATATATATATATATATATATATATATATATATATATATATATATATTGTTTTTAATAGAAATATTATTATTGTGATTATTATTTTATTTTTCTATTTTTTTGCA
This sequence comes from Dryadula phaetusa, assembly GCA_032432895.1. NCBI lineage: Eukaryota > Metazoa > Arthropoda > Insecta > Lepidoptera > Nymphalidae > Dryadula > Dryadula phaetusa. The sequence continues at coordinate 3,564,151 of JAOYRS010000081.1, forward strand.
CCTACACAATTATCCCACACGATAAGGTTGGCTGGTAGAAAATGCTTTTTAGAGTTAAGCCCGCCTTTTGTGCATATTCATGAAATAAATAAATATATGTCACTCAGCAGTCATCATGGTTCTGAGATGTCGTCGTCTCAGCCACGTAACGACGAGTTAAATTTTGGTTAAAATTATTTCATTTCTCCAATATTTAATAAGGTTATGATCTTTATTTCTTTCTCACTGAACTGTAAATTTAAGTGAAATATTAATTACTTTGCTCAACTTCTTGAACATCAATAATATCTTTACGTTAATATAAAATTGATTTCAATCATGAGTATTTTACTAATAATCAATAATCTATTGTTACTTTGGTTATAAAGCTAATGAAATCTCACTTACCTATTATAGTCACTTACCTATTATATTATTATAGGCATACCTGTCAATCGAAAATAATGCTATAACGTTAAATTGACCAGACTAGTTAAGACATGGACTGATTTCTATGCCATTATGTTTTGAGTTTCTTTTTGAAGATTATTTGTCACTTTATTTAATACCACGTTCATTTTACCAACCTTATATTTACTTCAAATAAACCAACTATTGTTATCTTTGTGTTCGCAATTTTTTCGTAGATTTACATTTAACCAGATTCTTTTACTTAAACCTGCACAGTATTTAGTTTATTTGTCTACTCAAGCTTGTACTTAGTTCTTTATAATCATTGTTAGCTGAATTCTTTTAAGCAACATTTCTACCATCTAGGTGCAGTGGATCAGTGCCTGGATGGTCGAGTGTTCGATTCTCAGAAAGAATTATGATTTTATTAAAATTATTTTCATCTCTCTTTCTCACTTTGATAAAATAAAATATGGCGTTGAGTGACAACGTTTAACATGCCTTGAAAGAGTAAAGCGAAGTGAGCATCTCTACAGTAAGCTAAATATTTTATATAAGTAAAATATTTTTATTGAAATGGAGTGTTTATTATTTTACGTAATTAAATAACAATTTTACTAACTTTTAATTACTTTTCACTCGACAAATGAAATCAATCAATGTTAAAAACTTTCTTTGTTCACACCGAGTTACAAGTTTTATTTGTTACAACAAAACCAAACTTATGTCGCTGATTGTACAAAATACCGACATGTACAAATATATAACGAGCGTTACAAGCAATATGAAACTTTAAATCAAATTTATATAATGGCTATTATACCATGGAAGTATTAACAATTCATGATTAAACAGATCCTATGAAAACACCAAAGCTTTTTGAACTTTGGACGACCTATTATGTTAACATTAGCATGACTCTCCTTATTTTTATATGTATAAATCTTTTTCCGCCAAAAATGTATAGATTTTCGGCTTAGGTGTTTTCTTTAGTATAAATAAAGAAAAATAATGTAATGACACTACGTTTTCTTTTTCTGCATACTACAAAATGCTACGCCGCAGTTTATTTTACCAAATAAAAAATAAATGTTTATTATATTTTATTGGAATATCTTATTATTCAATACTCACTGACTAACTTACTATACGAAAGGAACTATAATAATGTAAGCATTTCTCTGACGGAACCTCAACCTTACAGCCTTACAACTAAGTCATGTTGTTTAGATATAATTGTAGTTTAGGTAGTGTATTGCAAAGTCAAAACGTATGTCAAATTATTTTTAAACTTAAAAAAGATAAAAGATAAAATTAATATAAAGTATATTAATTTTATCTTATATTAAAATGTTAAATGCTGTTTTGCTTAACTGTTGGGTAAAGAGCCGGAACCGGATATAAAGGCGTTATCTTTTGAAGCGGCGTTTATTACCGAAGTCTTTGGCTGGAAAATATATATTTAACATGTATTTCAGGAAATTTAAGATTGAATATTTTTTCCGAACCCGATCTCTCATCGATAGGGGCTATTTACATTTCATTTACAATGAATCCAAATATTCCATTCAGTATTGATTGAAAGGAGTATTTGGATGAAAGTTTTTTTTTTATTAAAAAAATCATATTTCAATTTAAAATTTTATAGGCGTTAGTTAAAATATTATTAAATTTAATTATTTTTAAAATTTGGTCTTGTTGATATTATTAAGTTTCATTTAAAGATAAGTTAATATTCAATATATTTTTTAATCTGTTTTTTTTTTATATTTTTTATCTGAGTGACATATTACGTAGGTTCAGTTCCGTACGTTTCTTTCCCAAATATAAAATATACAACATATTATTGCAAGCACATATATATATATATATATATATATATATATATATATATATATATATATATATCTATACACAAAAAATGTATGAAATATATATTTTTTTATAAAAAATCATTTCTAATTACCTATAAGCATAAATAAAACATAAAACATAAAATAATACCTCCAAAAATCAAAACTTGGGTGTTACACTATACTTACTTATCACAAAAAATAAATAACACAATTATCACTCTTATCTTGACCGTCAAAAAGATTAATTTCTCTTGTACACATTAATAGAAATATGTTCAATACCGTACATCCCCGTAGCCTGCTTGACGCGCGTCACTGTCCCCGCGCTCTCGCCACCGCTACGACGTATCTAAGCCACCAACGCTGGTGGCAAAACTCGGTACTTTAAGAAGTTAAAGTGGATTTACTAAGGAAATACCTGAAGATAGTCGAGGAGCGATTTTTTCCGGGTAAGTTAGGAAATATTTATATTTAGATCTAGACCTATTTTTTGTTTAGAAAATAATTTTATCTTTGATATATTTGGTTTAAATTATTGAACAACTATTTTCTTACTTGAAAATACTCATATAGTTTAAAATATATTTATTCATCATTTTAAGAGCACAAATTGATCTTCAATATGAAATTAGGTCACTAAAGCTATGAATAAAAACTCTATAAAAAGCTCTAAACAACTATCCTTATAATAAAACTATACAAGTGATACATTTATATAATTTTTATTATAGTATATTTTAAATCATAAAGATTCAAGTTAGCAGATTATTTGAAGTCTACTACCATTATATTTAAGTTGGGGAAGAAAAAGGAAAGCAAAACGAGAATATATATAAAAGGAGCTTTTATAAGCTTTTCACTCGGCTTACAAAAAATAAATAAAAATTCTAATAACCGATATGAAAGGAAGAGATGAGAAGAGATAAAGCTTAAACTCCTTTCGATTCTCCCTTTTTTTTTAAAAAGGTGTGGCAAAATGAAAGACTAAAATATATGAGCTTTATTTAGAAAATTACGTTCCCCTTTGAGTGTCTCTAGTAACATACTTCATATATACTTCAGTATTATAAAACAATATGTTAATTTGTACCAAAATTTTGTGTTTTAGGCAAAATTTTAAAAAAGAACCTAATTTTATATTCAATCCAAGGCAAACAAAGGCAAAAGAAAATTATAAAATCTTGATATCTTTAAATATACTCGTAAACAAAGAAGAGGGAAAGCGGGTAATTAGGTTAGAACTAATATTCTAGAAGGGTTAGCTGAGTATATTTACACCTGTAAAGGGTAGGCTATTCTTACCGACGGCCGTCTATATAATTTATCATTTTATTTAATTATTAATTATACTATGAACGGCGCAGTAGTGCAGTGGAACAGCGATAGCCTCTGACTGTAAACGCGATTGATCCAGGATTCGATTTTGAAGTCCCCTACTTGATGAATGATTATAAGAATATAGATTATTCTAATATCTCCGCTCTAATAAAATCAAAGCTCGGCGTTAAATTCCGCCATTTAACGCGTTATGTCTGTAATTTGAGCGGAGAACGGTTGACAGTGTGTTTTCGCACTACATTCTCTCTAAATATCTTGCAATGAGGGCCCAAGCAACTTTTTATTTATTTTTCTATCGGTAGAGTAATATTTTAACAGCTTTTACTTATTTATTATATTTTAATATAATATAATGATACAGATAATTTATTAATCGGCTTAAATAGAGTAAAGGTATTTTTTAAATAATGAATCTTTTAAAGAGCTCTGATGTAAAGAAAAGAGAGTAGAGTCACTAAAACCCTAAACAACTAAAACCCTAAAAGAAGTCACTAAGCGGCGTAAGTATTGATTATATATGTAGATATTTTAGATATTATATCCGTAGTAGCTTGTGTCTGTTGCAAGTGGCCACGCCTATTTTATTGTCCCTCTAAAGCTTAATAATTTTATTTTTTTTTTTGCTTCACGCTCTTTATCCCGCATAGCAGGGTAGACAGAAAGTACCTAGTGTCAAGACACTCCGTACTTCGCTATATTATATTTAACATTTTTAAATATCTTTTGAAATGATAACTTTTATTTCTCGATATTTTATAGTTTTCAAGTTTATTTAAAAGGCGACGTTTACTTTATTCATTTTTCAAAATGAATTCTACAGTTTTACTCGCTATGTCCAATTCATATTTTTACCTCAATATGTTTTACAAAATAAAACTATATCAATTGGATTGAAGAACATATATGAAAATTAAATAATTTCTATGGAAGATAGTTCTATCTTCTGTGTGCGAATCTAGCCATGGAAAAGTAATATGAGTTTAAATATGTATGACGTCCTCGTGATGAAACGGGACGGGATAATCAGAGTAATGATTATATCCATTTATTGTTATCTTTTCCCTGCCCTGGTAAGACAAAGCGCAGCGTTGAATTCACCACTAAGCACACGATTTTCGATGTCGTTAAGAACGCACTCAGCCAACTGTCGTGACACTAGGTTGTCTCTGACTATCCCTGCGGTGCGGGTAAAGTATGAAGTTACTTTAAAATTACACCAGAGCTTGGTTATTGTATAATTAATTGAAATATTAATTTTGCTCCAATTTATGCTCCAAATTTGAGACTATATTTGCACATTTGAACTAAGTAAAGAACAAATCTATACATTATTAGCGGTTCTCCGTATACTATAGAGGCAATGCGTAACGCTATAAAAATATTTAAATGTAAAAAGTAAAGTTTAATGTTGAAGTCGAGTTAAAATAGATAAAATATATTCACGCAAATTTTCGTATAGCAAAGTAAACCAGAGAAAAACTTACTATAAAACCATCCTGAAATCCACTTAGCGTTCTAATTTAAAACATTGTAGGTAGAGTATTTGAGGAAACTCAACTCATCACTCTAGGAGACACAGTGGAGATGAGAAATAAAAGAAATGAGAGCTGAGAAATAAATATACAGTAGAGACTCAATTGACCGAAATATTTTTTATCAGTAAGCAATGTATGAAAAGAAGCATTTTTTCTGTTATATAATGTTAGCATAAGATATAATTATTAAAATCAGCAAAAACTAATCTAATAGTAACTAACTAATCAATGATTATTAAAAAACATAAAATACAGATTCAAAACATTAGGCGTAAATTTATTTTCTAACATTACTAAAATACTGCAATTTTAATTTTATATTTAAAAAGATATTTCTTCAGGGTTGATTGTTCGAATAATAGTAAATAAATATAACTGAGAGTCAAATAATTTAAAATTTATAATGTAATTGAAATATAATCATTCCCCAAATTGAATTTGAACCCAAACCAATCGCATTTCTAGTTAGACTTTATCCCACTGCGGAGGCTTCAAGCATCAAATATATATTAATATTAAATATCAGGCCAAACAATTTATTTTAAATAGTATCTTAAATTAACATTGCCGAGTTCTGCGCAATGCCGCATAGTTTCTGCAGTATGATTTTAATTGGCCATCAGTTCTTAGCTTCTTCAAAGAATCTTCCCTTAATTACTGAAGTAACTGATATACTATCAATTATTTAAAAGCTGTATCGATTTTGGATAAAATTTTTGTTTATTTAGACCTGGAGAAATTAATTTAATACTGACTATACAATTGTTTGAATATTATATTACTTTAAATCACTGTGTTATTCATTTTTTTTAAAACAATACTTTCTAGAATAACATCTGAACTTAGAACGATTATGTATATTTAGATGTATCAACTATGCTTCTTATTCCTTCTGTTATAATCTAGGTATATAGCCCAATTAATTTCAGACGTGTATTAAAAACATTTTAAAGATGAATAAGTAAAAACGCTTTATCCCATATAACAGGATAATCAGAGATAACCTAGTGTCAAGACACTTCGTTGACTGCTTTCCACCGGAAATCGACACATGGCGTGGCTTTGTCTACCAGAGCTGAGAAACGAAAATAAATTTTAAATCCAGTCATTTCTCGGATTGGGAATTAAAACCATAACCAATTGCGTATTATAAAAAATATTTTACCGTTACGATAAAACGAAAAGCAGAGTGTCTAGAAGCTAAGGGTCTCTGCTTAATTTTTCTATTTGGGAATAAAGTCACTAAATTTTGGGTTTGCTTGATTTTTTAAACTTTACTGTATCTGTAGATTATCTGTACCTTATATCTAAAATGTCGGAGATCTGTAGAGATAAAAAAGATTTCTATATTAAGGGTTTGGTCGAACAAAAGTACGTTTTGAATATTAGTATGAAACAAAAAATTAACTAAAATGAAAAAAAATGTCTAAATTTGAAATAAACAAAGTCAATTTTCAACATATTTTTTAAATAAATGAAATCTCAAATGTTATACGTAACACTTGCAGTAGGTGGCGGATGTTAACGCCGTGCATTGATAAATCAGAACAGCTGAACTAAAATGATATGAATAATATTGTTAGTGTAGGAAATTGAAAGTAGAATGAATAAGTTCTACAGCCAGATGTAAGCAACATATTTCTAAAATAAACATATATTAATACACGGTAATTATATAAAAGTAACGGTTTTTTACATTTATTATCTGTCCATCTGTTAGTCCAGCTGGACTGATTTTGACGTGATTTTCACTGACATATAGCTGATATAGTAAGGAGTAACCCGGATTATTATTTTAGAATTATATACTACAGATTCAAAAATATTATAAACCACGTGAACGATGTCGCGAGCATTCCTTATATGAAATAAAACTACTAAATTTCTTCCCAAAAAAATATAACGAAACTAAGCGCGTACAAAGTATTGCCAAAAATTTAAATGAAGTAGCCATTTGTAAAGTTTATTGCCGAACAGCCATTGTTCCGTCTGGGGGTTAGAATTTGTAGCAATACGCATTTTTTTTTAAATAAAAGCAATATGGAGAATGAAGTGTTACGTTCTATACAATATACATTTTTATTTACACCCTGATTAGGCTTGTAAAATTTACATTCAGATTAGGGTTATAAAAATACTTCCGATAATTATATTTCGCACTTATAATGATCTGTTTTAAATTTTTATTTTAAATCTATTCGATCAATTTTAAATTTCTACTATTTTAAACAGATTAATCGAGAATATTTTGGTATTCAAAAGAAAAGTGTGTACTGAAATGAGCAATATATATATATATTTATATATATATATATATATATATATATATATATATATATATATATATATATAAAGAAAAAGAAAAGAAGTAATGTACAAATTTGATTTAAACACATATAAATAGAAGAAAATTTTAATTTATATAAAATATATTAAAACTTTAAAATTCTTTATATGTTAAAGTAAGTTTTGCGACAGTTTTCATTATAAATTTCCCTTAAGGCGAGTAAAATAAAATTCCTTTATGACACTCTTGAGGCTACACTGAAACAACGAACACTAGACATATGTACCTTCTAGAAGTTATTTTATTACCTTTGTAAAATATCTAGAATTTTAGATTTTATATAAAATATTTGTATTTTATATTTTGTATAAAATCTAATTTATTAAACCAGTGGAAATATAAGATTATCGCGGCCGAGTGTCAGTGCGCAAAGTAAAATTGATAGTACTGCGTTCGATATCCATTATTCAACAAGATATTTAAATTAAGAAGGTCGTAAGAGAAAATGCTGCGTTAAGCTCCGCTACTTAGCATCCATTGTCCTGACTTATGAGCAGTGCTTAAGAAAAACATCATATTGCACACTCCATTATTTAAAAGTCTTTCTTACAACGGCTAACGTTCCAGATGTTCAGTTTTCAAAGAGAAGTTTCAGGACCCGCTTCAGTTACAGTAGTTGTGAATAACTACGTGGTCAGCGTAGTGAAGTAAAGTTTACAGTGTGTTTAGCGCCTTAGAGAGTAACTGTGCGGATGGATGAATTATTATGAAATGACCATTTTAGCTTTATATATATATATATATATATATATATATATATATATATATATATATATATATATATATATTTCTTTTTCCATGTAGATACAATTAAATATAGTTATTATATTATTAAACACAAAAATTTTCACATATTACCCCCATTGTATAAAAGAGAAGAAGAAGACTAGAGAAGGGTAAAGCTAGTCTTTATTTCTCGCTTATATAAATTATTGAGTATCGAGTGGTGGAACGTTATATATAGAATCTTTTTTTCTTTTATTTTAGCTTCACACTTTTTATCCCGCATAGCAGGGTAGACAGAAAGTACCTAGTGTCAAGACTTACTTCACTTTCCACCGAATTCGAGACATTACGTGTTGAGTGGTAGAACTCAACGCCGCACTTTGTCTTACCAGAGCGAGGAAGTGAGAATAATTTTAAATATAATCACTCCCCCAAGTGAGGATCGAACCCACAACCGACCGCGTTTACCGTCAGACACTGTCACACTGCGCCACGACCGGCCTCATGCTTTATAAAATATTTAATTTTCTCGATTTTTGCACATTTTTGATTAATCGCGTATATTTTGATATTCGAACATTTTTGAAAACTCAACGTTATAAATACTTTCAGTAGTCCGTGGTCACGGGTAGACTGAGGTGGCTACATGCGTACATCTCTCAATTAAGATATTAAAATTAATTCTATTAAATTACTTTACTATATCAGGAAACGAAAGTGTTATAATATGTAACTTTAAAAAAAACCAATCACTTTTTAGGATCTTTGTGCGCACTTGTATATTATACGAGTATATTATAACTACGCTATATTTGTAGAGAAACAGGATATTATCTATAAAACATATATGATTTTCACTTCCTCGTTCTGGTAAGAACGAAAACAAAGAGTGGCGTTGAGTTCCACCACTCATCACGCAATTTTTCGAAACCGGTGGAAAGCGAAGTACGGAGAGTCTTGACACTAGATACTTTTGTCTACCCTGCTAGGCGGAATAAAAGATTGGTGTTCGGTTTTGTCTACGCTCTACAAAATTTCAACATACGAGTATGTCTTATAAAGATTTACTTAAAAAATAACATATTTTTCATATTTTTATATTAATTATAAAAACAATTCAAATATCTTACCAGTTTAATCGTATAATTATCTTACCAGTTCGGAGAAATGAGGCTGGTCGTAGTGTAGTAGAACAGCGTCTAATTGTAAAGGTGATCGGTTGTGGGTTCGATTCTCACTCGGGGGAATGATTATAAATAAATTATTTCCATTTTGTTACTCTGTCCTGAGTTCCGCCACTCGACGTTGGTTTAAAGTCGTTGAAAAGCGCAGTATGGAGTGTCTTAACACTAGGTACTTCCTGTCTGACTGTGGGGGATAAAAGCGTGAAGCAAAAAAAGAAAACAAAAAAATACAATCAATCACACGAGTGAGAATCGAACCAATCGTGTTTTCAGTCAGAAACTCTGAGCGCACCACGATTGTTTTAGCAAAACATAATAACCATAATAAGATATTAATTTCCAATATTAACATACATATTAATTTTGATTTAAAACGGCAAATAGTCTTATTGACATACAAATATACATTGGAAGCTAATTTACACGGCCATTGAAGCGTTCTGAAACATCAATCATCTTATGATTTGATAGGCACTTATGTCGTAGTTTACTGTTGATTGAGTAATAGTAAATTGATCTATTAGTGGAAATCATGATGGTAATTTAAAGGAATAGAATGTTCGTATGTTATGATCAATTTTTTAGAGGACTGTTACCCACCATGCTTAGAATACGTTAGTTTTGAATGAGTTATATGTAAGTTTGAATGCAAAATAGAAAAATATAGTCATAAATTTGACTTTATTTTTGATAACGGGTTTATTTTAAGTAGCTTTTTGTGTAGATTTTTTTTACATTATGTTTAAAATTTTTACATTATATTTAAAAGTCTTTTTACTTACTCGCTCTGGTAAGAGATAGCATGGCGTTGAGTTCCGCCACTCAACACACAATGTCTCGAATTCGGTGGAATGCAAGATAAAAACCGTGAAGCTAAAAAAGACCGATGACAATGCAATATTATGAAAAAGAAACATTCTGATATCGTTACCAGGATTTTGAGAATTAGTGTTTCTAAGTAGTAACATAAAGTAAAAAAAAATTAAAAACACGCCTTTTAATTACTAAAAATAAAAAAATAAATCATATTAAAGAAACAAAAAGTATTGGGTGCGTGATGATGGTTGTAAATATTTTATTACCTAGGACTATCATTTTAATAAACTATTAAAAAGCACCCTAGGTTTTTTAACAAAGTATTTTCGTCTAATTTACTCTAGTCTTATAATTAAGATTTATTTAAAATTACCTGTTTTTTTTTTTGTATTTTTTTAACTATTATTTATTACAATTTTGCTGAATATATAAGCGCAAGTAACAAAAATGGCCGACTAGAACATAACTGATTTTGTATTACATATACAAAACCAGTTATGGAGTATTTGTTAGACTTTCCACTTTAAACTTCAATTACTGTCATTTCTTTTCGTCTTAGTAAAATGAAATAAACTTTATTTATCTATGAATTTTCTCAATTCTTATAATAAAACTATTATTGAAAATATCGTTTATATATTATAATATAAAAATTAAATAATTTCCCAACAATTTCCTCGACCTGATTACTCATGGCGGGATATTTTCAATTACCTGACCTACAAAGCTCTACACTCTTATGACTCCACCCAGAAACAAGTCGATACTCGCAAACGAGTACTTTAAAAACGAAGCATTATTTACGCTTTCCTTATATCCCCAACAGAAACTAGGTTCTATAAGCTAATACATGCGTGTTGATTACAAAAACCTAAAGCTTCATCTTCTCAAACTGGGGAGTAAATGGTATTTAAATGCAATCAGAACCTTTAATGGGTATCGAAATTACATTAATCACGTGTATAGTGAGAGGTCCAATGCACCTTACTCACTTTGGATAAGAAAAAAACTTTTATACTTTAAAAATAGTGAACTATTAAAATAAAATAGCAAACTCTCTTGTTAAACGATTGTTTTTTAATAATCTTTAAGTAGTAGAAATTTGTAAAAATCTTTGTAACGGCCGCCATTTTGAATAAACGACATAACTGTTTACATAAAAGGCAATCGGACACAGAAAAGTCGGTATAATTTCACTAGCTAGACCGTCACTAGCGTACTATCAAGTTATATATCTTGTTACAACAACATAAATAAGTTGTAACAAAACGTATAAGAATTTCGATGCAGCTGGTAGTAGAACGCATGGCTTAGCGGTCAGAGCGCTTGGGCGGTATCTAAGAAGCGCGGGTTCGAATCCCGCTGCGTTCGAATTTTTATACGTTTTTTCAAAAATGTTTTCTATTCTTAAGTGTGGAATAACACTTTAAAACTAGTAAATATTGTTACAAGTGTCATATTAAATGAAAGTGGTTGCGTCAAATCGTTTCTAACATCGATTTTTATAATAGGATTAACAACATTACGTTTACATTGAAAGCCATAAGGACGTCCTTATCTGTAGATATGAACGTGACGCATGGTTTTGATATTAATATTTATTTTAAATATTTTTATAACACTCAAGAGGGTTTTATATCAGAAGATAAAATTAGAATTTAAACAGATTTTATATAAATTTTTATTTCATGTATATTCCGGTTATAAGTAATTGAATGAGGACAGAGAGTCTCTCTCAGGACTCTGTGTCAGGCTCCGCTTATATTGAAGACATTTATATAGTTGAACAGAAAAATTAAAATAATAAAAAATATATATATTACTTGAGGCCGGTCGTGGCGCAGTAGGTCAGCGTCTGATTGTAAACGCGATCTGTTGTGGGTTCGATCCCCACGAGAATGATTATATTTATTTTTTTTTTAAATTTCCTCGCTCTAGTAAGACAGAACACGGCGTTGAGTTCCGCCACTAAATGAAGCTAAAGAAAAAAAAATGAATTTCAAACAGAATGAATTTCGTTCACTGTCAAACATGAGACTTCAAAAGTAATAAAATAAATATTAATTTCAAAGTAAACACGGCATTATGTTAGTTAAAATAACATTTATAAAAAGTACTACATGTAAGGTAAGCTGAAAGTCCTACAAATTATTTCCACAAACTCAAACATGGACTTAACAAACTCATTTAATGCGATAATAGGCTTTTTATAGTACTGTTTCTATTCATATTCGTTTTTTTCTTTATATTCCCTTCATAACAAATATATTCATTGTATTTTATTTGAAGAAAAAGTATTAGCAGTTGTTTTTGTTGGTATAAAATGATAACAAACATAATCTTACTTCTAACTTCAGTTTCAGTACGAACACGATTATTATGGGTTCGATTCCCATTTACGAGATTTGTACAAATTTATTGTTTTTTTTCAGGTTAAGTTTTTTATAAAAAATGTCATTTATTTATATCACTTAATATTTTTTTATCTTCACGCTCTTATCCCGTGTGACAGAAAGTACCTAGTATTAAGACACTCCGCACTTCGCTTTCCAACATATTCGAGACATTGCGTGTTGAGTGGTGGCACTCAACCCCGCACTTTGACCTTACCAGTGCGAGGAAGTGAAAATAATTTAATTATGATCACTCCTTCGAGTGGGGATCGAACCCACAACCGATCGTGTTTATAGTCAGATGCTGTCCCACTACGCCACGACTGGCCTTAAATACTTTTGAAAAAGCAAATACATGTATATGTATATATATACAAGTATATATATACAAGCATATATATAAAAGTATATCGAAGTGGTTTTATGTATGACTAGTGTTGTATTTTTAGTTAAACAAAACTAAATTTTCTAATTATTGAATTAACTAACCATAAGTTATAAAGAATTATTAATTTTCGATATTTTCCATAATAACATACTCTTATCGCTTCCAGTTTACGTGACAACTTCGCGTGAGCTTAGAACTTACAGTCACTTAGTAATCATTGGGCTATTTTGATTTTGGCGTTTCACCCGTAATATATTTAACATGTAACGTGGAAAACGATTTCTATGAATTTTACAGTATTTTCTATTAATATACATAATAGGAAATCATTTTTATTACAAAAGAGGCCGGTCGTGGCGCAGTGGTGCCAGTGTCTGACTGTAAATGTGATCGGTTGTGGGTTCGATCCCCACTCGGGGGAGTTATTATATTTAAATTATTTTCACTTCCTCGCTCTGGTAAAGACAAAGAGCAGCGTTGAGTTCCACCACCCAACACGCAATGTCTCGAATTCGGTGGAAAGTGAAGTACGGAGTGTTTTGATACTAGGTACTTTCTGCCTACCCTGCTATGCGGGATAAAGGCGTGAAGCCAAAAAAAAAAATTATTACAGGGTATGCTTTCAGGACAGCTCTATGGTAGAGCTTGTAGTAGTGACGGTTCCGTATATACACAAATATAAATAAATAAAATTGAAGTGTCTGTTTGTAATATTAAAATACCATATTTTATTACTTACTAAGTTAACACGGTACATTGTAAATTATATTACATATTGTAATTTACATTTACCAAATATATTTTTTAAATTTTGTCTATTCTATTCTGGAACAGCTGAATCAATTTTAACGGGACTTTCACTGGCAAATAGTTGTTGCAGAGAGAAATATTTTAAACAACTTTTATTTTAAGATTATAAAATCCAAAAGCATTAAATTCCACGCGAATGAAGGTTCTTGGCAAGCTAGTATATAATAAAGTAGTTGTGGATATACAGACAGCAAAAGTTATTGAATATATATGGTATTTAACAGTTTTCTATCTTTCATATAAGCCTCAGTTATCTATGTGTTCTTATATTAATTTTATATACGTGCCTTTTTTTATTAGTTTTGCTTTTAAACAGATATACGAATCTTCTTTTGTTAAAAGAGAAAAAGAATTTAAATATTCTCGAGATTGAACCCACGACCTCAATCGTTAACTCAAATAGTTCCTTACAGCAATACAATTTTAAGTATTGATTTTAAGCGATTGTTTTCTTATACCATTTATAATTTTTCTTGTATTTCTATGTGTCTATACGTTTTTTTACGCTGTATAGAATCTTAACATTGAGATTGATATCACTCGCTTGGTTTTCTTTGAAGACAGTGTTGCAATAATAAAATATTCATTTCACGAAGACAGTAATCTAGACTTTTTATTTGATCTATCTTCTCGCCTCCAGGAATATTTAAAGTCTAACCCAACCTAAGAATTTTATACATTTTTTTGCGTTTTATAAAAAAGAATATATTTTATTCATGATCTTTGGTGTTATCGTGTTTTGTATTATGTTATACTTCTCTTTATAACTTTCACTTTATTTATGAAGAAAAAATTTTTTTTCAAATTCACTATTAAATATATAAAAAAATGTTAAAGTTTTATGACTTATTAAAATCTCATCTTCTTTTGACAAATATTATATGTTACAGATTATTATATGTTTTTAATCTATCCATATATTCGAAGCCAATATAAGTGACTAGTTACTTAAAAAAAATTTATTAGTATATCATATATACTCCGTATGTACTCTATGTATCTTTAGATTAATTCATATAGGTTAACTGTTATTTGAATTGAAAACTACAATACAAATTAAAATACACAACCACAAAGCTTCAGCTAAATTTTATATATTTCATTTATAACTGTATAAATTGTATATTATTTTAAATTGATTTGCGGTTGACAGCAACATGATCAATGACAGCTTACCAATTTATAATAAGGTTTATTTATGTAAAATTTAGACTAGGAAGCAAGTTGTGGATGGTGGCTTATAATTATAATAAGCCTCAACAAAATTTGGAGTTCGGTCGTAGTGCAGTGGGACAGAGTCCTGACTGTAAACCCGATCGTTGTGGGTTCGATCCCACGTAGGTGAGTGATTATATTTAAATTATTTTCATTTCCTCACTCTGGTATGACAAAGTGTGGGGCGTTGAGTTCCACCACTCTAATACACAATGTCCTCGAATTCCGTGGAAAGCGAAGTACGGAACGTATTGACACTAGGTACTTTCTGTCTAGCCTGCTATGCGGGATAAAAAGCGTGAAGAAAGTTTGAAATTTTGGAATTCTAAATTCTTATTGAAAACATTAAATGAATCGTCTTAGTTTCAATCTCATTTATACTATTTTATATACTATTCCTTTAGAAGTTTGAACGTTGCTTAGAAGTAATTATAAAATATATTATTTTAGAAGTAAAAGTTATGAATTTGACGTGTAAACCATTTTAAGTTTTAAAATTCATATACCTTGGGGCTGTACCTGTGCTTATGTATAAAAACATAAAAACTAGAACTTAGAAGAATTGAAGAATATACTCATTTACTATAAAATAAAATATAACATATAAAACTATGGACAAAAACTATTTATTAATGCTATAAGCAAATAGATTAAAGATTTTAACTAAACTTATACCAATAACAATTCCTTTGACTCAACAGAAAAAAATTGAATATTTGGGACAAAAAACAGTGATAATCGATATCATAACTAAGTACATTCTGACATTTCCCATCTGTCTTTAAATATCTATATGTATAAAAAAAAAGCCGTCTAATACAAAATAGACTTCTAAATAAATCACATTGTATTATTATTGAAAGCCATGTCGTTATAGACTCCATTAACGAAATTAACTTGCCAGTGAACGTGTGTATCTAAAGTAAATAATTATTAATGAACGTGCCGTCTCAATAGTTGATTGCCTTATAAAGTTCAGCGATTGGTGTAACAAAACGCGTTATATTGGAAAAATCCGGTTCGAAGGACCATACTTACTGTTAAGCACATATTTTTGGTTACTGATTTTGTGTAGAGATTTATATGAAACAGATGTTTTAGTTTTGGGCGTGTTTTTGTAAAGATAAAGGAGGGTGCTCATTAAATTAAATTACAAGAAATAGTTATATAATTAAGAAGAATTAATGAAAAAATGTAGTCTTTAAATTAATGAATTAAAAATGTTAGTAGAATATTTTAAGGCAAAATATACGTTTTTTTGTTTTACACTTAATCCGCATAGCGCAGTAGGCAGAGATAACCTAATATCGGACTGTTTGTTGAGTGATAAAACTGTATGTCGTATTTTGTCTTCCCACAGTAGCGAAAATTGACATAATTTAAATATTACTTCCTTAATTAAAAATTGTAACCACAATCATCGTATAGTCAGATAGCCATTAAGCTATAATGGCCTTTAATTATCTATAATAATTGTTTGTAATAACAATATTATTTTGATTCATAATATTTTTATGTAGAAGTCCAAGAAGACCTAGTAGTATTACAAGGTTCATAATATTAAACTATTTTTACTCAAGTAAAGGAGCTCCGTATTCTATGTTGGAATCTAATACATGGCATAGTGTTACAACACACCCACACAGACACACACACACACACATACACACACACCTACCTACACACCCCACACACCCACACATACACACACACACACATCTACACACACACACACACCCACATACACATACACACACAGACGTTGTGTGTTGAACATTGAAACTTAATGCTAGAGCATAGCAGTCTTATCATTGAAAATATATAATCCATCTTAGGGCGAGGATCGAATCCTATATAATCGTGTCCACACTTCATCGTGGGACTGCACCACTTTAGTATCCCTTCCATTATTATCAAAACAATGACTCTAAAAATAGCAGGGCAGTTAAAATAGAAACGTTTTTGTGGGAGAAATAATTATTTATGAACGTACCACCATCAATATTTGATACCCTTTACATAAAGCGGTGTTGTGTGACATGTTGATCGATCATGTGATTTGGGACAGACGATGCCTTTTTTACCACCCTTTATTTTAGTTTTGGCTTCAAATACCTGAATTTTGTGTATATGTCAATAAAACTGTCGAATTGAGGAATTGTTTTTTTTTTTTATCGATTATTGGATTATCGTATCGTTTTTTGTTTTTAAATATATCACGCAATCTCTACTTGATACAGTATTTGATTGATGAGATTTCTATTACGATCTCAGTCCTGATGATAATGATTTTTTTTGTACCTAGTGATTTCTTGAACTCTACGCAGCATTTCGTCTTATCAGAGCAAGGAAGTGAAAGCGTTTACACTGTCCTACTGCGTAAACCGGCTTCAATTACGATCTTATCTTAGTCCTGATGACAGTAATGATACATATAATGAATATTGTTGTTAATCTAAAATGGCGGCCGCAACAAAATGCGGTTTGTTGCGGCGGCTATTTTAGATTATCATATATTTTCGCACAACCCACGTAATATGAATGTCCAATGATAGAGCTTAATTTGTAGAACACAATTCATTATAAAAAAAAACAGATTTTTGAAAAGATCTTTTGTATTAATATTATAGTTTTTTTGGGTTTGGTAAGAAATCACGAAATAAACGAAAACGCACAATTCTGTGATGTACACGTAGCTGAAAAATGTGTTCTTTGTAATAAAATATAAATAAAGATTGACCTATAAATTCAAAATGATGATGAATATGTAGTTTGTTGGAATGACGTTTTAAATTATTTTAATTTATAATTATAAGATACGTTCCAATATATTTTATGTCGGCCACGGCGGTGATGGACAGCGTTTTGACTGTAAGCGCGATCGATTATTGGTTCGCTTTTTTTTTTTTTTTTTTTTTTTTTTTTTTTTTTTTTTTTTTTTTTTTTTTTTTTTTTTTTTTTTTTTTTTTTTTTTTTTTTTTTTTTTTTTTTTTTTTTACTTTGAGAGCTATTTATATCATTGTTTGTTCTGTTTATTGTTTCTTGTCTAATAAATCTCTATGTAAATATTATGTCATTGATGTAGTTTGCAAGATTATATTATAAAAGCTATGATCCTCAATTCAATTCTCATCGAGAAAAAGTTCATACCATTTTTTTATATTTATATTTTTATATAATAGAGGTAAAGCATTTATTTACGTAATTTTACACAAAATTGCTTTAACTGACAAAAAGTGGAGAATCATTGTTAATCATATGTTTTAAGCATTTCTTTCAGGTAACGAAAACTTAAAATAATTTATTCTATAATTTTGACGGGGCGCCTTGATTAATAACTAAATTAGTATGATTTCAAATTTATATACAATTTCCATATACAGTTTTGCGCATCTCACCCTTGTAATCAAAAACAATTTGTTACAAACCAGGATATTTTTTGGGATATTACCTTAATCGGAAATAAATTTCGATCAATAGATCGATAATCATTAGATATATTTTAATTATTCATTACTCTGTTCTGATAAACAAAGTGCAAGTGTTGAATTAAAAGCTAAGAACAGAGTGTCTTGAAGCACTTAAGTTACACTGGTTTTTCCGAATGTTTTTGATAATATATCACATTTAATTGGCATTAAATTTTGTAAATGTGCGAACAGACATAACTGATGATACGGGTTGGACGATGAACGATAATATTTTTTACCGAATCGAATTTTATGAGGATTTCCTCATATAATGGCCTGTTGAAAATGTTGTCAGGAAAGTCCTTTGAGACACCCTCTAATTATAAGCTTTTCAACTGCTATAATTGTATTATTAGAAATTTATATACGTACATAAAGAAACTTTTCTGATTATGTTTGAATATTTAGTTTATTTTTATTTTTTAAGCTTAACGCTTAGATCCCGCATAAGAGAATAGACAGAAAGTCGAAGTGTCAAGACACTCCGTATTTCGCTTTTTACTGAATTCGTAACATTACGTGTTGAGTGGAGGAACTCAACGCCGCACTTTGGTCCCCGTTGTCCCTCGACAGGGAATCGAAACTACAACTGATGGTGGATGGATGAATGGTGTTTACAGTCAGATGCTGTCACACTGCGCCACGATCGGCCTCAAGACATTATTTAAAACATAAAAGTATATAGAAAAATAAAATAAATATTATAGTAGTTTATTCTAATATATCATTCTGTATGCTATAATTGAGTTTTCGCTTTCTATTTTGGGGACTTTATTGTTTTTATTTTAAACATTATCGTTTCCACCCGTCTTCTTAGATAATGTGTTTCATTATGTGAAGTTCCTTAAATACCACGGCGATGGCGACTTCATATCTCAAATTAATCGGAATGAAAAAAGGTTTAAGTATCAATAACTTGCCAGTTTACTAGCCAAATTCTTAGAAAAATTTATATAATATAAATTAGTATATAAACAAACATTTCGCTTAATATTACTTGCCCATTTTCCTAGAAAAATTCTACACCACAACACCTGAAAATCGATTTTAGGCGGTTTCATTATAATACGTTGAACTTTCTTTAGGTGTATAAAGACTTGAAAGATATAGATACACATGCTACGAAATATATATATATATATATATATATATATATATATATATATATATATATATATAGGAGAAACATGTAATTCAGTGTTTATATTTAATTTTGTAACGACTGTTGACGTTATTGATACAATTATGACGCAATTCGAATTGATCCATCCGATAAGTATCTAATAAAGTAATGATAACGTACAACGTATGCAATGATTTTTATCGTAATAAAATCTACTTACTGCTTCACATTTTTCCTCATGCAACCCTTATGACTTAATTAGTGAGACAGATTGAGTTTACTATCGAAATACTACGTTCTTAGGTTCCCGTCAAATTTGAAACGTGGCTCTTTGAGTAGCGGAACTCACGCTGCGATTTGTGTATTCCTGCGTCCATATATATGTATATACATATACATGTATATATATATATAAATATATATATTATATATATATATATATATATATATATATATATATACACTATATGTAACTAAATACCATTAAAATCAGTATTGAAGTATAGAGCGACGTATAGTTAGTATCTCATTTACAACTTATTAATGGATAATGAATTTGGTTATTGAGTAAACGTATTATTGAAAGGTAACTTATTATATTTGAATATTTTTACGTATTAATATATTATATTAATTGCTGTAAAAGTCGTAAAATTCCCCTTATAACCATTTTTGGTTTAAAAGGACCTAACGAGTTAAATACAGCATTTTCAAATTAAACAAAAAATTAACACAACCTGCGCACATTATGATGAAGGAAGAACAGCTGAAAGTAAAAGTAGGTCAACGCTCACCCCAAAGTGATTAACACGAATGAATTACAGTAAAATGAACTTTGCTTATCAAGTTAAAAGATACATTATCGAATTGCTGACACTTTACAATCGGCTTGTGTCTTCCTCCAAATATAAACAACGATGTATAATACCTGCACACTTAGCTTGCATTTTAGTATAGTATTTTTTTTCTTATATATTTTTTTAATAGCAGAGTTTAATTTTAATCCTATACATTTCTTTTTTGCAGACAGCACGTTTTTTCACATTTTATGTTGTATATTAGTTAGTTAGAGAGAAACTATTACTGAAATATGGCTCGGAGATCAAAGCGGAGAAAATTTATGTAACAGATATATACATACTACGTCGGTCGAAGTACAAAATCAAAGCTCTAATCCTTTCTAATTGCAAAGATATGTGAAACAGAAATATAATTTATGGCGAGAATCTATCTCATCTTTGCTTTGCCAATAATAGTATTCATCTGCTGAGACCTTGGAACCTGAACACAATCCTCAAATATCTCAGTAGTGTTTCTGAAAGAATAGGTTTTAAAGGTTAGCTTGGATACAAAAAATTATTAACCATTCCCTTGGTGTATCTACTCTGATCTGATCAGTTTTAAGAACACTACCATTGAAGTTATTGACCACTATGTATACCTGGGGAACAGCGTCTAGTTGAGTGACTCTAACTACGAAAACAGATCTCTCGTCGAATCCAGCTCGGTTGATACAAATTCGTATCCGGAAGTTACGAAATAATTAATCTAAACCTCCTCAGTGTCTTAAAACAAAAAAAAAAATGTACCGAGGCAGGTAAAGAAATTTAAACAAACTGTTTGATGCCAGTGATGAGATACGGAAGCGAATCGTAGTGGCTACCAAGTGATTCATTGGAAGGCTTTAGGCCATCCAGCGAGCAATGGAGCAAGCAAGGTGGTTTCCTACGTGACAGAATTAAAAGTGAAGATATCTGCAGAAAAATTAAAGTAACCGATATTGCCCGAAGGAATCCTCATCAAAAGTAGTAGTAGTGGGGCCACATAGGAAAGAATCGATGGCCGTTGTGGCAATGCTAACTGGTCAGGCCCCTGAAAGGTAGACAGACGATTTAATCAAGTCTCGGGTAGCTATAGAATATAGAAAAGCCAGGAAATATTGAAGAACGTGAAATGGTTGGCTTTGAGTGGCTGATCGCAGGAAGTCTAGGATCCTTTGTTATTTATTTCCTTCTTTTTAATCCCAATTCTCCATCTTACCTCTCCTGTGACTTCTCGTACCTGTTCTCTATTCCATAATAAATCCTTGAGGTCCCGTAGAATCTCGTACTCTATATACCTGTATATACATCGGGATCATATCCAACTCATTTGCTGTCATAGGAGCCAGGCACTGGGACGACTTGCCATTCTGGCACTGGTGACTTTTTTGGGTTTACTAAAAGACCAAATATTTGTGCAAAGTACGCCACCCTGAGGAACACCAGTTTTAAGATAGTACGCAGATGAGTGTTTGTTGTTAATACGAACGCAATGCTCTCGACCATATAAATAGGAGTAAAACCGTTCAATAACCTCTGAGCACACGTACTAGATTTTGAGAATTGCCAAGATATCATCAAAGTAACCGTATTAAAAGCATTCGAAAAATCCAGTAGAACTAGAATAGTAATTGGTTGCCTATCGATGCCAAATCGGATGTCGTCGTTGACTTTATTTAATGCTACCGCATGGTGCGGTATACAGGGCGAAATTCAGATGGTGATTAAGAAAGATGAGAGTTTTTGATGGACTATCCGCTCTAACAGATCGGTTGATAGTCCGTAAAGGATGAAGGATTAGAGACTTTAGGAATAGGAAATTACTAACGCCTGGCGCCAGATGTTTAGTAGTTTAGTAAGAAAAGTACACGTAGATAGGGAATGATTGAAAATGTGGATAGTATAAAGTAGTCATCTATTGATCGTGTGACACAAGCCACAGCATATATATATATATATATATATATATATATATATATATATAGTATATTGTTTTTAATAGAAATATTATTATTGTGATTATTATTTTATTTTCTATTTTTTTGCACCTACACAATTATCCCACACGATAAGGTTGGCTGGTAGAAAAATGCTTTTTAGAGTTAAGCCCGCCTTTTGTGCATATTCATGAAATAAATAAATATATGTCACTCAGCAGTCATCATGGTTCTGAGATGTCGTCGTCTCAGCCACGTAACGACGAGTTAAATTTTGGTTAAATTATTTCATTTCTCCAATATTTAATAAGGTTATGATCTTTATTTCTTTCTCACTGAACTGTAAATTTAAGTGAAATATTAATTACTTTGCTCAACTTCTTGAACATCAATAATATCTTTACGTTAATATAAAATGGATTTCAATCATGAGTATTTTACTAATAATCAATAATCTATTGTTACTTTGGTTATAAAGCTAATGAAATCTCACTTACCTATTATAGTCACTTACCTATTATATTATTATAGGCATACCTGTCAATCGAAAATAATGCTATAACGTTAAATTGACCAGACTAGTTAAGACATGGACTGATTTCTATGCCATTATGTTTTGAGTTTCTTTTTGAGATATTTGTCACTTTATTTAATACCACGTTCATTTACCAACCTTATATTTACTTCAAATAAACCAACTATTGTTATCTTTGTGTTCGCAATTTTTCGTAGATTTACATTTAACCAGATTCTTTTACTTAAACCTGCACAGTATTTAGTTTATTTGTCTACTCAAGCTTGTACTTAGTTCTTTATAATCATTGTTAGCTGAATTCTTTAAGCAACATTTCTACCAATCTAGGTGCAGTGGATCAGTGCCTGGATGGTCGAGTGTTCGATTCTCAGAAAGAATTATGATTTATTAAAATTATTTTCATCTCTCTTTCTCACTTTGATAAAATAAAATATGGCGTTGAGTGACAACGTTTAACATGCCTTGAAAGAGTAAAGCGAAGTGAGCATCTCTACAGTAAGCTAAATATTTTATATAAGTAAATATTTTTATTGAAATGGAGTGTTTATTATTTTACGTAATTAAATAACAATTTTACTAACTTTTAATTACTTTTCACTCGACAAATGAAATCAATCATGTTAAAAACTTTCTTGTTCACACCGAGTTACAAGTTTTATTTGTTACAACAAAACCAAACTTATGTCGCTGATTGTACAAAATACCGACATGTACAAATATATAACGAGCGTTACAAGCAATATGAAACTTTAAAATCAAATTTATATAATGGCTATTATACCATGGAAGTATTAACAATTCAGGATTAAACAGATCCTATGAAAACACCAAAGCTTTTTGAACTTTGGACGCCCTAGTATGTTAACATTAGCATGACTCTCCTTATTTTTATATGTATAAATCTTTTTCCGCCAAAAATGTATAGATTTTCGGCTTAGGTGTTTTCTTTAGTATAAATAAAGAAAATAATGTAATGACACTACGTTTTCTTTTTCTGCATACTACAAAATGCTACGCCGCAGTTTATTTACCAAATAAAAATAAATGTTTATTATATTTTATTGGAATATCTTATTATTCAATACTCACTGACTAACTTACTATACGAAAGGAACTATAATAATGTAAGCATTTCTCTGACGGAACCTCAACCTTACAGCCTTACAACTAAGTCATGTTGTTTAGATATAATTGTAGTTTAGGTAGTGTATTGCAAAGTCAAAACGTATGTCAAATTATTTATAAACTTAAAAAAGATAAAAGATAAAATTAATATAAAGTATATTAATTTTATCTTATATTAAAATGTTAAATGCTGTTTTGCTTAACTGTTGGGTAAAGAGCCGGAACCGGATATAAAGGCGTTATCTTTTGAAGCGGCGTTTATTACCGAAGTCTTTGGCTGGAAAATATATATTTAACATGTATTTCAGGAAATTTAAGATTGAATATTTTTTCCGAACCCGATCTCTCATCGATAGGGGCTATTTACATTTCATTTACAATGAATCCAAATATTCCATTCAGTATTGATTGAAAGGAGTATTTGGATG
Organism: Dryadula phaetusa; assembly: GCA_032432895.1. NCBI lineage: Eukaryota > Metazoa > Arthropoda > Insecta > Lepidoptera > Nymphalidae > Dryadula > Dryadula phaetusa. The sequence goes on from JAOYRS010000081.1 coordinate 3,588,588, forward strand.
AAAGTTTTTTTTTTATTAAAAAATCATATTTCAATTTAAAATTTTATAGGCGTTAGTTAAAATATTATTAAATTTAATTATTTTTAAAATTGGTCTTGTTGATATTATTAAGTTTCATTTAAAGATAAGTTAATATTCAATATATTTTTTAATCTGTTTTTTTTTTATATTTTTTATCTGAGTGACATATTACGTAGGTTCAGTTCCGTACGTTTCTTTCCCAAATATAAAATATACAACATATTATTGCAAGCACATATATATATATATATATATATATATATATATATATATATATATATATATATCTATACACAAAAAATGTATGAAATATATATTTTTTTATAAAAAATCATTTCTAATTACCTATAAGCATAAATAAAACATAAAACATAAAATAATACCTCCAAAACTCAAAACTGGGGTGTTCCACGATACTTACTTATCACAAAAAATAAATAACACAATTATCACTCTTATCTTGACCGTCAAAAAGATTAATTTCTCTTGTACACATTAATAGAATATGTTCAATACCGTACATCCCCGTAGCCTGCTTGACGCGCGTCACTGTCCCCGCGCTCTCGCCACCGCTACGACGTATCTAAGCCACCAACGCTGGTGGCAAAACTCGGTACTTTAAGAAGTTAAAGTGGATTTACTAAGGAAATACCTGAATATAGTCTAGGAGCGATTTTTTCCGGGTAAGTTAGGAAATATTATATTTAGATCTAGACCTATTTTTTGTTTAGAAAATAATTTTATCTTTGATATATTTGGTTTAAATTATTGAACAACTATTTTCTTACTTGAAAATACTCATATAGTTTAAAATATATTTATTCATCATTTTAAGAGCACAAATTGATCTTCAATATGAAATTAGGTCACTAAAGCTATGAATAAAAACTCTATAAAAAGCTCTAAACAACTATCCTTATAATAAAACTATACAAGTGATACATTTATATAATTTTTATTATAGTATATTTTAAATCATAAAGATTCAAGTTAGCAGATTATTTGAAGTCTACTACCATTATATTTAAGTTGGGGAAGAAAAAGGAAAGCAAAACGAGAATATATATAAAAGGAGCTTTTATAAGCTTTTCACTCGGCTTACAAAAAATAAATAAAAATTCTAATAACCGATATGAAAGGAAGAGATGAGAAGAGATAAAGCTTAAACTCCTTTCGATTCTCCCTTTTTTTTTAAAAAGGTGTGGCAAAATGAAAGACTAAAATATATGAGCTTTATTTAGAAAATTACGTTCCCCTTTGAGTGTCTCTAGTAACATACTTCATATATACTTCAGTATTATAAAACAATATGTTAATTTTTACCAAAATTTTGTGTTTTAGGCAAAATTTTAAAAAAGAACCTAATTTTATATTAAATCCAAGGCAAACAAAGGCAAAAGAAAATTATAAAATCTTGATATCTTTAAATATACTCGTAAACAAAGAAGAGGGAAAGCGGGTAATTAGGTTAGAACTAATATTCTAGAAGGGTGAGCTGAGTATATTTACACCTGTAAAGGGTAGGCTATTCTTACCGACGGCCGTCTATATAATTTATCATTTTATTTAATTATTAATTATACTTTGTCCGGCGCAGTAGTGCAGTGGAACAGCGATAGCCTCTGACTGTAAACGCGATTGATCCAGGATTCGATTTTGAAGTCCCCTACTTGATGAATGATTATAAGAATATAGATTATTCTAATATCTCCGCTCTAATAAATCAAAGCTCGGCGTTAAATTCCGCCATTTAACGCGTTATGTCTGTAATTTGAGCGGAGAACGGTTGACAGTGTGTTTTCGCACTACATTCTCTCTAAATATCTTGCAATGAGGGCCCAAGCAACTTTTTATTTATTTTTCTATCGGTAGAGTAATATTTTAACAGCTTTTACTTATTTATTATATTTTAATATAATATAATGATACAGATAATTTATTAATCGGCTTAAATAGAGTAAAGGTATTTTTTAAATAATGAATCTTTTAAAGAGCTCTGATGTAAAGAAAAGAGAGTAGAGTCACTAAAACCCTAAACAACTAAAACCCTAAAAGAAGTCACTAAGCGGCGTAAGTATTGATTATATATGTAGATATTTTAGATATTATATCCGTAGTAGCTTGTGTCTGTTGCAAGTGGCCACGCCTATTTTATTGTCCCTCTAAAGCTTAATAATTTTATTTTTTTTTTGCTTCACGCTCTTTATCCCGCATAGCAGGGTAGACAGAAAGTACCTAGTGTCAAGACACTCCGTACTTCGCTATATTATATTTAACATTTTTAAATATCTTTGAAATGATAACTTTTATTTCTCGATATTTTATAGTTTTCAAGTTTATTTAAAAGGCGACGTTTACTTTATTCATTTTTCAAAATGAATTCTACAGTTTTACTCGCTATGTCCAATTCATATTTTTACCTCAATATGTTTTACAAAATAAAACTATATCAATTGGATTGAAGAACATATATGAAAATTAAATAATTTCTATGGAAGATAGTTCTATCTTCTGTGTGCGAATCTAGCCATGGAAAAGTAATATGAGTTTAAATATGTATGACGTCCTCGTGATGAAACGGGACGGGATAATCAGAGTAATGATTATATCCATTTATTGTTATCTTTTCCCTGCCCTGGTAAGACAAAGCGCAGCGTTGAATTCACCACTAAGCACACGATTTTCGATGTCGTTAAGAACGCACTCAGCCAACTGTCGTGACACTAGGTTGTCTCTGACTATCCCTGCGGTGCGGGTAAAGTATGAAGTTACTTTAAAATTACACCAGAGCTTGGTTATTGTATAATTAATTGAAATATTAATTTTGCTCCAATTTATGCTCCAAATTTGAGACTATATTTGCACATTTGAACTAAGTAAAGAACAAATCTATACATTATTAGCGGTTCTCCGTATACTATAGAGGCAATGCGTAACGCTATAAAAATATTTAAATGTAAAAAGTAAAGTTTAATGTTGAAGTCGAGTTAAAATAGATAAAATATATTCACGCAAATTTTCGTATAGCAAAGTAAACCAGAGAAAAACTTACTATAAAACCATCCTGAAATCCACTTAGCGTTCTAATTTAAAACATTGTAGGTAGAGTATTTGAGGAAACTCAACTCATCACTCTAGGAGACACAGTGGAGATGAGAAATAAAAGAAATGAGAGCTGAGAAATAAATATACAGTAGAGACTCAATTGACCGAAATATTTTTTATCAGTAAGCAATGTATGAAAAGAAGCATTTTTTCTGTTATATAATGTTAGCATAAGATATAATTATTAAAATCAGCAAAAACTAATCTAATAGTAACTAACTAATCAATGATTATTAAAAAACATAAAATACAGATTCAAAAACATTAGGCGTAAATTTATTTTCTAACATTACTAAAATACTGCAATTTTAATTTTATATTTAAAAAGATATTTCTTCAGGGTTGATTGTTCGAATAATAGTAAATAAATATAACTGAGAGTCAAATAATTTAAAATTTATAATGTAATTGAAATATAATCATTCCCCAAATTGAATTTGAACCCAAACCAATCGCATTTCTAGTTAGACTTTATCCCACTGCGGAGGCTTCAAGCATCAAATATATATTAATATTAAATATCAGGCCAAACAATTTATTTTAAATAGTATCTTAAATTAACATTGCCGAGTTCTGCGCAATGCCGCATAGTTTCTGCAGTATGATTTTAATTGGCCATCAGTTCTTAGCTTCTTCAAAGAATCTTCCCTTAATTACTGAAGTAACTGATATACTATCAATTATTTAAAAGCTGTATCGATTTTGGATAAAATTTTTGTTTATTTAGACCTGGAGAAATTAATTTAATACTGACTATACAATTGTTTGAATATTATATTACTTTAAATCACTGTGTTATTCATTTTTTTTAAAACAATACTTTCTAGAATAACATCTGAACTTAGAACGATTATGTATATTTAGATGTATCAACTATGCTTCTTATTCCTTCTGTTATAATCTAGGTATATAGCCCAATTAATTTCAGACGTGTATTAAAAACATTTTAAAGATGAATAAGTAAAAACGCTTTATCCCATATAACAGGATAATCAGAGATAACCTAGTGTCAAGACACTTCGTTGACTGCTTTCCACCGGAAATCGACACATGGCGTGGCTTTGTCTACCAGAGCTGAGAAACGAAAATAAATTTTAAATCCAGTCATTTCTCGGATTGGGAATTAAAACCATAACCAATTGCGTATTATAAAAATATTTTACCGTTACGATAAAACGAAAAGCAGAGTGTCTAGAAGCTAAGGGTCTCTGCTTAATTTTTCTATTTGGGAATAAAGTCACTAAATTTTGGGTTTGCTTGATTTTTTAAACTTTACTGTATCTGTAGATTATCTGTACCTTATATCTAAAATGTCGGAGATCTGTAGAGATAAAAAAGATTTCTATATTAAGGGTTTGGTCGAACAAAAGTACGTTTTGAATATTAGTATGAAACAAAAAATTAACTAAAATGAAAAAAAATGTCTAAATTTGAAATAAACAAAGTCAATTTTCAACATATTTTTTAAATAAATGAAATCTCAAATGTTATACGTAACACTTGCAGTAGGTGGCGGATGTTAACGCCGTGCATTGATAAATCAGAACAGCTGAACTAAAATGATATGAATAATATTGTTAGTGTAGGAAATTGAAAGTAGAATGAATAAGTTCTACAGCCAGATGTAAGCAACATATTTCTAAAATAAACATATATTAATACACGGTAATTATATAAAAGTAACGGTTTTTTACATTTATTATCTGTCCATCTGTTAGTCCAGCTGGACTGATTTTGACGTGATTTTCACTGACATATAGCTGATATAGTAAGGAGTAACCCGGATTATTATTTTAGAATTATATACTACAGATTCAAAAATATTATAAACCACGTGAACGATGTCGCGAGCATTCCTTATATGAAATAAAACTACTAAATTTCTTCCCAAAAAAATATAACGAAACTAAGCGCGTACAAAGTATTGCCAAAAATTTAAATGAAGTAGCCATTTGTAAAGTTTATTGCCGAACAGCCATTGTTCCGTCTGGGGGTTAGAATTTGTAGCAATACGCATTTTTTTTTAAATAAAAGCAATATGGAGAATGAAGTGTTACGTTCTATACAATATACATTTTTATTTACACCCTGATTAGGCTTGTAAAATTTACATTCAGATTAGGGTTATAAAAATACTTCCGATAATTATATTTCGCACTTATAATGATCTGTTTTAAATTTTTATTTTAAATCTATTCGATCAATTTTAAATTTCTACTATTTTAAACAGATTAATCGAGAATATTTTGGTATTCAAAAGAAAAGTGTGTACTGAAATGAGCAATATATATATATATATTTATATATATATATATATATATATATATATATATATATATATATATATATAAAGAAAAAGAAAAGAAGTAATGTACAAATTTGATTTAAACACATATAAATAGAAGAAAATTTTAATTTATATAAAATATATTAAAACTTTAAAATTCTTTATATGTTAAAGTAAGTTTTGCGACAGTTTTCATTATAAATTTCCCTTAAGGCGAGTAAAATAAAATTCCTTTATGACACTCTTGAGGCTACACTGAAACAACGAACACTAGACATATGTACCTTCTAGAAGTTATTTTATTACCTTTGTAAAATATCTAGAATTTTAGATTTTATATAAAATATTTGTATTTTATATTTTGTATAAAATCTAATTTATTAAACCAGTGGAAATATAAGATTATCGCGGCCGAGTGTCAGTGCGCAAAGTAAAATTGATAGTACTGCGTTCGATATCCATTATTCAACAAGATATTTAAATTAAGAAGGTCGTAAGAGAAAATGCTGCGTTAAGCTCCGCTACTTAGCATCCATTGTCCTGACTTATGAGCAGTGCTTAAGAAAAACATCATATTGCACACTCCATTATTTAAAAGTCTTTCTTACAACGGCTAACGTTCCAGATGTTCAGTTTTCAAAGAGAAGTTTCAGGACCCGCTTCAGTTACAGTAGTTGTGAATAACTACGTGGTCAGCGTAGTGAAGTAAAGTTTACAGTGTGTTTAGCGCCTTAGAGAGTAACTGTGCGGATGGATGAATTATTATGAAATGACCATTTTAGCTTTATATATATATATATATATATATATATATATATATATATATATATATATATATATATATATTTCTTTTTCCATGTAGATACAATTAAATATAGTTATTATATTATTAAACACAAAAATTTTTCACATATTACCCCCATTGTATAAAAGAGAAGAAGAAGACTAGAGAAGGGTAAAGCTAGTCTTTATTTCTCGCTTATATAAATTATTGAGTATCGAGTGGTGGAACGTTATATATAGAATCTTTTTTTCTTTTATTTTAGCTTCACACTTTTTATCCCGCATAGCAGGGTAGACAGAAAGTACCTAGTGTCAAGACTTACTTCACTTTCCACCGAATTCGAGACATTACGTGTTGAGTGGTAGAACTCAACGCCGCACTTTGTCTTACCAGAGCGAGGAAGTGAGAATAATTTTAAATATAATCACTCCCCCAAGTGAGGATCGAACCCACAACCGACCGCGTTTACCGTCAGACACTGTCACACTGCGCCACGACCGGCCTCATGCTTTATAAAATATTTAATTTTCTCGATTTTTGCACATTTTTGATTAATCGCGTATATTTTGATATTCGAACATTTTTGAAAACTCAACGTTATAAATACTTTCAGTAGTCCGTGGTCACGGGTAGACTGAGGTGGCTACATGCGTACATCTCTCAATTAAGATATTAAAATTAATTCTATTAAATTACTTTACTATATCAGGAAACGAAAGTGTTATAATATGTAACTTTAAAAAAAACCAATCACTTTTTAGGATCTTTGTGCGCACTTGTATATTATACGAGTATATTATAACTACGCTATATTTGTAGAGAAACAGGATATTATCTATAAAACATATATGATTTTCACTTCCTCGTTCTGGTAAGAACGAAAACAAAGAGTGGCGTTGAGTTCCACCACTCATCACGCAATTTTTCGAAACCGGTGGAAAGCGAAGTACGGAGAGTCTTGACACTAGATACTTTTGTCTACCCTGCTAGGCGGAATAAAAGATTGGTGTTCGGTTTTGTCTACGCTCTACAAAATTTCAACATACGAGTATGTCTTATAAAAGATTTACTTAAAAAATAACATATTTTTCATATTTTTATATTAATTATAAAAACAATTCAAATATCTTACCAGTTTAATCGTATAATTATCTTACCAGTTCGGAGAAATGAGGCTGGTCGTAGTGTAGTAGAACAGCGTCTAATTGTAAAGGTGATCGGTTGTGGGTTCGATTCTCACTCGGGGGAATGATTATAAATAAATTATTTCCATTTTGTTACTCTGTCCTGAGTTCCGCCACTCGACGTTGGTTTAAAGTCGTTGAAAAGCGCAGTATGGAGTGTCTTAACACTAGGTACTTCCTGTCTGACTGTGGGGGATAAAAGCGTGAAGCAAAAAAAGAAAACAAAAAAATACAATCAATCACACGAGTGAGAATCGAACCAATCGTGTTTTCAGTCAGAAACTCTGAGCGCACCACGATTGTTTTAGCAAAACATAATAACCATAATAAGATATTAATTTCCAATATTAACATACATATTAATTTTGATTTAAAACGGCAAATAGTCTTATTGACATACAAATATACATTGGAAGCTAATTTACACGGCCATTGAAGCGTTCTGAAACATCAATCATCTTATGATTTGATAGGCACTTATGTCGTAGTTTACTGTTGATTGAGTAATAGTAAATTGATCTATTAGTGGAAATCATGATGGTAATTTAAAGGAATAGAATGTTCGTATGTTATGATCAATTTTTTAGAGGACTGTTACCCACCATGCTTAGAATACGTTAGTTTTGAATGAGTTATATGTAAGTTTGAATGCAAAATAGAAAAATATAGTCATAAATTTGACTTTATTTTTGATAACGGGTTTATTTTAAGTAGCTTTTTGTGTAGATTTTTTTTACATTATGTTTAAAATTTTTACATTATATTTAAAAGTCTTTTTACTTACTCGCTCTGGTAAGAGATAGCATGGCGTTGAGTTCCGCCACTCAACACACAATGTCTCGAATTCGGTGGAATGCAAGATAAAAACCGTGAAGCTAAAAAAGACCGATGACAATGCAATATTATGAAAAAGAAACATTCTGATATCGTTACCAGGATTTTGAGAATTAGTGTTTCTAAGTAGTAACATAAAGTAAAAAAAAATTAAAAACACGCCTTTTAATTACTAAAAATAAAAAAATAAATCATATTAAAGAAACAAAAAGTATTGGGTGCGTGATGATGGTTGTAAATATTTTATTACCTAGGACTATCATTTTAATAAACTATTAAAAAGCACCCTAGGTTTTTTTAACAAAGTATTTTCGTCTAATTTACTCTAGTCTTATAATTAAGATTTATTTAAAATTACCTGTTTTTTTTTTGTATTTTTTTAACTATTATTTATTACAATTTTGCTGAATATATAAGCGCAAGTAACAAAAATGGCCGACTAGAACATAACTGATTTTGTATTACATATACAAAACCAGTTATGGAGTATTTGTTAGACTTTCCACTTTAAACTTCAATTACTGTCATTTCTTTTCGTCTTAGTAAAATGAAATAAACTTTATTTATCTATGAATTTTCTCAATTCTTATAATAAAACTATTATTGAAAATATCGTTTATATATTATAATATAAAAATTAAATAATTTCCCAACAATTTCCTCGACCTGATTACTCATGGCGGGATATTTTCAATTACCTGACCTACAAAGCTCTACACTCTTATGACTCCACCCAGAAACAAGTCGATACTCGCAAACGAGTACTTTAAAAACGAAGCATTATTTACGCTTTCCTTATATCCCCAACAGAAACTAGGTTCTATAAGCTAATACATGCGTGTTGATTACAAAAACCTAAAGCTTCATCTTCTCAAACTGGGGAGTAAATGGTATTTAAATGCAATCAGAACCTTTAATGGGTATCGAAATTACATTAATCACGTGTATAGTGAGAGGTCCAATGCACCTTACTCACTTTGGATAAGAAAAAACTTTTATACTTTAAAAATAGTGAACTATTAAAATAAAATAGCAAACTCTCTTGTTAAACGATTGTTTTTTAATAATCTTTAAGTAGTAGAAATTTGTAAAAATCTTTGTAACGGCCGCCATTTTGAATAAACGACATAACTGTTTACATAAAAGGCAATCGGACACAGAAAAGTCGGTATAATTTCACTAGCTAGACCGTCACTAGCGTACTATCAAGTTATATATCTTGTTACAACAACATAAATAAGTTGTAACAAAACGTATAAGAATTTCGATGCAGCTGGTAGTAGAACGCATGGCTTAGCGGTCAGAGCGCTTGGGCGGTATCTAAGAAGCGCGGGTTCGAATCCCGCTGCGTTCGAATTTTTATACGTTTTTTCAAAAATGTTTTCTATTCTTAAGTGTGGAATAACACTTTAAAACTAGTAAATATTGTTACAAGTGTCATATTAAATGAAAGTGGTTGCGTCAAATCGTTTCTAACATCGATTTTTATAATAGGATTAACAACATTACGTTTACATTGAAAGCCATAAGGACGTCCTTATCTGTAGATATGAACGTGACGCATGGTTTTGATATTAATATTTATTTTAAATATTTTTATAACACTCAAGAGGGTTTTATATCAGAAGATAAAATTAGAATTTAAACAGATTTTATATAAATTTTTATTTCATGTATATTCCGGTTATAAGTAATTGAATGAGGACAGAGAGTCTCTCTCAGGACTCTGTGTCAGGCTCCGCTTATATTGAAGACATTTTATATAGTTGAACAGAAAAATTAAAATAATAAAAAATATATATATTACTTGAGGCCGGTCGTGGCGCAGTAGGTCAGCGTCTGATTGTAAACGCGATCTGTTGTGGGTTCGATCCCCACGAGAATGATTATATTTATTTTTTTTTTAAATTTCCTCGCTCTAGTAAGACAGAACACGGCGTTGAGTTCCGCCACTAAATGAAGCTAAAGAAAAAAAATGAATTTCAAACAGAATGAATTTCGTTCACTGTCAAACATGAGACTTCAAAAGTAATAAAATAAATATTAATTTCAAAGTAAACACGGCATTATGTTAGTTAAAATAACATTTATAAAAAGTACTACATGTAAGGTAAGCTGAAAGTCCTACAAATTATTTCCACAAACTCAAACATGGACTTAACAAACTCATTTAATGCGATAATAGGCTTTTTATAGTACTGTTTCTATTCATATTCGTTTTTTTCTTTATATTCCCTTCATAACAAATATATTCATTGTATTTTATTTGAAGAAAAAGTATTAGCAGTTGTTTTTGTTGGTATAAAATGATAACAAACATAATCTTACTTCTAACTTCAGTTTCAGTACGAACACGATTATTATGGGTTCGATTCCCATTTACGAGATTTGTACAAATTTATTGTTTTTTTCAGGTTAAGTTTTTTATAAAAAATGTCATTTATTTATATCACTTAATATTTTTTTATCTTCACGCTCTTATCCCGTGTGACAGAAAGTACCTAGTATTAAGACACTCCGCACTTCGCTTTCCAACATATTCGAGACATTGCGTGTTGAGTGGTGGCACTCAACCCCGCACTTTGACCTTACCAGTGCGAGGAAGTGAAAATAATTTAATTATGATCACTCCTTCGAGTGGGGATCGAACCCACAACCGATCGTGTTTATAGTCAGATGCTGTCCCACTACGCCACGACTGGCCTTAAATACTTTTGAAAAAGCAAATACATGTATATGTATATATATATACAAGTATATATATACAAGCATATATATAAAAGTATATCGAAGTGGTTTTATGTATGACTAGTGTTGTATTTTTTAGTTAAACAAAACTAAATTTTCTAATTATTGAATTAACTAACCATAAGTTATAAAGAATTTATTAATTTTCGATATTTTCCATAATAACATACTCTTATCGCTTCCAGTTTACGTGACAACTTCGCGTGAGCTTAGAACTTACAGTCACTTAGTAAATCATTGGGCTATTTTGATTTTGGCGTTTCACCCGTAATATATTTAACATGTAACGTGGAAAACGATTTCTATGAATTTTACAGTATTTTCTATTAATATACATAATAGGAAATCATTTTTATTACAAAAGAGGCCGGTCGTGGCGCAGTGTGCCAGTGTCTGACTGTAAATGTGATCGGTTGTGGGTTCGATCCCCACTCGGGGGAGTTATTATATTTAAATTATTTTCACTTCCTCGCTCTGGTAAAGACAAAGAGCAGCGTTGAGTTCCACCACCCAACACGCAATGTCTCGAATTCGGTGGAAAGTGAAGTACGGAGTGTTTTGATACTAGGTACTTTCTGCCTACCCTGCTATGCGGGATAAAGGCGTGAAGCCAAAAAAAAAATTATTACAGGGTAATGCTTTCAGGACAGCTCTATGGTAGAGCTTGTAGTAGTGACGGTTCCGTATATACACAAATATAAATAAATAAAATTGAAGTGTCTGTTTGTAATATTAAAATACCATATTTTATTAACTTACTAAGTTAACACGGTACATGTAAATTATATTACATATTGTAATTTACATTTACCAAATATATTTTTTTAAATTTTGTCTATTCTATTCTGGAACAGCTGAATCAATTTTAACGGGACTTTCACTGGCAAATAGTTGTTGCAGAGAAGAAATATTTTAAACAACTTTTATTTTAAAATTATAAAATCCAAAAGCATTAAATTCCACGCGAATGAAGTTCTTGGCAAAGCTAGTATATAATAAAGTAGTTGTGGATATACAGACAGCAAAATTTATTTATATATATGGTATTTAACTAGTTTCTATCTTTCATATAAAGCACTCAGTTATCTATGTGTTCTTATATTAATTTTATATACGTGCCTTTTTTTTATTAGTTTGCTTTTAAACAGATATACGAAATCTTCTTTTGTTAAAGAGAAAAAGAATTTAAATATTCTCGAGATTGAACCCACGACCTCAATCGTGTAAACTCAAATAGTTCCTTACAGCAATACAATTTTAAGTATTGATTTTAAGCGATTGTTTTCTTATACCATTTATAATTTTTCTTGTATTTCTATGTGTCTATACGTTTTTTACGCTGTATAGAATCTTAACATTGAGATTGATATCACTCGCTTGGTTTTCTTTGAAGACAGTGTTGCAATAATAAAATATTCATTTCACGAAGACAGTAATCTAGACTTTTTATTTGATCTATCTTCTCGCCTCCAGGAATATTTAAAGTCTAACCCAACCTAAGAATTTTATACATTTTTTTGCGTTTTATAAAAAAGAATATATTTTATTCATGATCTTTGGTGTTATCGTGTTTTGTATTATGTTATACTTCTCTTTATAAACTTTTCACTTTATTTATGAAGAAAAAATTTTTTTTCAAATTCACTATTAAATATATAAAAAAATGTTAAAGTTTTTATGACTTATTAAAATCTCATCTTCTTTTTGACAAATATTATATGTTACAGATTATTATATGTTTTTAATCTATCCATATATTCGAAGCCAATATAAGTGACTAGTTACTTAAAAAAAATTTATTAGTATATCATATATACTCCGTATGTACTCTATGTATCTTTAGATTAATTCATATAGGTTAACTGTTATTTGAATTGAAAACTACAATACAAATTAAAATACACAACCACAAAGCTTCAGCTAAATTTTATATATTTCATTTTATAACTGTATAAATTGTATATTATTTTAAATTGATTTGCGGTTGACAGCAACATGATCAATGACAGCTTACCAATTTATAATAAGGTTTATTTATGTAAAATTTAGACTAGGAAGCAAGTTGTGGATGGTGGCTTATAATTATAATAAGCCTCAACAAAATTTGGAGTTCGGTCGTAGTGCAGTGGGACAGAGTCTGACTGTAAACGCGATCGGTTGTGGGTTCGATCCCCACGTAGGTGAGTGATTATATTTAAATTATTTTCATTTCCTCACTCTGGTATGACAAAGTGTGGCGTTGAGTTCCACCACTTAATACACAATGTCTCGAATTCCGTGGAAAGCGAAGTACGGAACGTATTGACACTAGGTACTTTCTGTCTAGCCTGCTATGCGGGATAAAAAGCGTGAAGAAAGTTTGAAATTTTGGAATTCTAAATTCTTATTGAAAACATTAAATTAATCGTCTTAGTTTCAATCTCATTTATACTATTTTATATACTATTCCTTTAGAAGTTTGAACGTTGCTTATGAAGTAATTATAAAATATATTATTTTAGAAGTAAAAGTTATGAATTTGACGTGTAAACCATTTTAAGTTTTAAATTCATATACCTTGGGGCTGTACCTGTGCTTATGTATAAAAACATAAAAACTAGAACTTAGAAGAATTGAAGAATATACTCATTTACTATAAAATAAAATATAACATATAAAACTATGGACAAAAAATATTTATTAATGCTATAAGCAAATAGATTAAAGATTTTAACTAAACTTATACCAATAACACATTCTTTGACTCAACAGAAAAAAATTGAATATTTTGGGAAAAAAACAGTGATAATCGATATCATAACTAAGTACATTCTGACATTTCCCATCTGTCTTTAAAATATCTATATGTAATAAAAAAAAGCCGTCTAATACAAAAATAGACTTCTAAATAAAATCACATTGTTATTATTATTGAAAGCCATGTCGTTATAGACTCCATTAACTAAATTAACTTGCCAGTGAACGTGTGTATCTAAAGTAAATAAATTATTAATGAACGTGCCGTCATCAATATTTGATTGCCTTATAAAGTTCAGCGATTGGGTGTAACAAAACGCGTTATATTGGAAAAATCCGGTTCGAAGGACCATAACTTACTGTTAAGCACATATTTTTGGTTACTGATTTTGTGTAGAGATTTATATGAAACAGATGTTTTAGTTTTGGCGTGTTTTTTGGTAAAGATAAAGGAGGGTGCTCATTAAATTAAATTACAAGAAATAGTTATATAATTAATAAGAATTAATGAAAAAATGTAGTCTTTAAAATTAATGAATTAAAAATGTTAGTAGAATATTTTAAGGCAAAATATACGTTTTTTTGTTTTACACTTTAATCCGCATAGCGCAGTAGGCAGAGATAACCTAATATTCGGACTGTTTGTTGAGTGATAAAACTGTATGTCGTATTTTGTCTTCCCACAGTAGCGAAAATTGACATAATTTAAATATTACTTCCTTAATTAAAAATTGTAACCACAATCATCGTATAGTCAGATAGCCATTAAGCTATAATGGCCTTTAATTATCTATAATAATTGTTTGTAATAACAATATTATTTTGATTCATAATATTTTTATGTAGAAGTCCAAGAAGACCTAGTAGTATTACAAGGTTCATAAATATTAAACTATTTTTACTCAAGTAAAGGAGCTCCGTATTCTATGTTGGAATCTAATAACATGGCATAGTGTTACAACACACCCACACAGACACACACACACACACATACACACACACCTACCTACACACACCCACACACCCACACATACACACACACACACATCTACACACACACACACACACCCACATACACATACACACACAGACGTTGTGTGTTGAACATTGAAACTTAATGCTAGAGCATAGCAGTCTTATCATTGAAAATAATATAATCCAATCTTAGGGCGAGGATCGAATCCTATATAATCGTGTCCACACTTCATCGTGGGACTGCACCACTTTAGTATCCCTTCCATTATTATCAAAACAATGACTCTAAAAATAGCAGGGCAGTTAAAATAGAAACGTTTTTGTGGGAGAAATAAATTATTTATGAACGTACCACCATCAATATTTGATACCCTTTTACATAAAGCGGTGTTGGTGACATGTTGATCGATCATGTGATTTGGGACAGACGATGCCTTTTTTACCCTTTATTTTAGTTTTGGCTTCAAATACCTGAATTTTGTGTATATGTCAATAAAACTGTCGAATTGAGGAATTGTTTTTTTGTTTTTATCGATTATTGGATTATCGTATCGTTTTGTGTTTTTAAATATATCACGCAATCTCTACTTGATACAGTATTTGATTGAGATGAGATTTCTATTACGATCTCAGTCCTGATGATAATGATTTTTTTTGTACCTAGTGATTTCTTGAACTCTACGCAGCATTTCGTCTTATCAGAGCAAGGAAGTGAAAGCGTTTACACTGTCCTACTGCGTAAAACCGGCTTCAAATTACGATCTTAGTCCTGATGACAGTAATGATACATATAATGAATATTGTTGTTAATCTAAAATGGCGGCCGCAACAAAATGGCGGTTTTGTTGCGGCGGCTATTTTAGATTATCATATATTTTCGCACAACCCACGTAATATGAATGTCCAATGATAGAGCTTAATTTGTAGAACACAATTCATTATAAAAAAAAACAGATTTTTGAAAAGATCTTTTGTATTAATATTATAGTTTTTTTGGGTTTGGTAAGAAATCACGAAATAAACGAAAACGCACAATTCTGTGATGTACACGTAGCTGAAAAATGTGTTCTTTGTAATAAAATATAAATAAAGAAATTGACCTATAAAATTCAAAATGATGATGAATATGTAGTTTGGAATGACGTTTTAAATTTATTTTAATTTATAATTATAAGATACGTTCCAATATATTTTATGTCGGCCACGGCGGTGATGGACAGCGTTTGACTGTAAGCGCGATCGATTATTGGTTCGCCACGGGGAGCGCGGCGTTGAGAGCGCAATGTCTCGAATTCAGTGGAAAGCGGAGTACTGAGTGTCTTGACACTAAGTTGGCTGGATGCAGGATAAAAAGCGTGAAGCTAAAATAATATAAAAATAAAAATTATTAAAAAAAAATCCAAATCGGTATATCCCTTCAAAAATATTTAAACCACCATTTTTATTGGCAACCACTTTGTATGACATACAATATACTTGCCTGGCAAGACTACATCCATACTGACGGCAAGTCAAATAAAAGCTGGCAATACAATAAAGTTAACTGGCTTTACACTTAATAATATTAGAAAATAGTTGCATGACCTTTTTTAAATATTTTTTGTAGGTAAATGTGAAAATGATTTATTTTATTATTAGTATAATAAAAACATAGAGTATTGTATATTGTTTTAAATAAAAATATTTATTCTACTACTACAACACATGTGGATGTTGCGTTTAAGTATTTTTTTATGCTATAGTTAGTTTTTATATTAGGTACCATGAATAGAACAGTTATGTGAGGTTTCGCAGTGATATTTATAGTTAAAAAAAAATAAATCCTAACTGAATTTAAAAGCTATATTTTAAAATTTTCTATTTTCTTTATTTAAAATATTTATATATTCAGTGACATTTAGGTCTTTAAAACGAATTTAATCATTTGGCAAAATCAGTTCACGGGCTTACAAGGGAACAAAGAAACGGACAAACATACATACATCTTCTCCTAGAAGTATTAGATTCGTTTTGAAGGCTCGAATGTCACTTAATATGTAAAATTACTAAATAAAAGAAAATGACGTATTTTAAAACATAGCTTTTAAGATCAGTCGGGTTTTTATATACAAACATCTACATATGCGGTAAAAAACATAACCCCTTCTTTTGGCAGTTGGGTAAAAAGATTGATGTCAATTATAATTTCTTTGTGATATATTTATAATGAATACGCCGACGATACTGTGTAGGCGAGGTGCCAAAAAAAGTCACTCAATTTAAGCTGCAACATTAAGTTTTTAACAAACATTTATTTTTAAGTCTACTTTTGGCTATGTTGTTTTTAAAACAAATAAGTGCATAAGTGTACACGCAATGGTTGCCGGGTGATAAATTTGATTTTTTATATTTTTACCTTTTTAGTTCGAATTAAACAGTTCGCGGCGTTGAGTTTCGCCACCCGACTCATAAAGAGAGAAAAGTGTGATAAAAATTCCTTGGCATCTACTATGTTAGTGTCTTAACAGACTATTTTTCAGCCTATCGTACTTAATACGTAATACAAATTATGCGATAAATCGTGTAAATTGCCAAGAATTGTAAACATATTATTTGAAATTTGGCAATACTAGACCATTTTATTGCTGTCGTAACAACTAGAGACATAGTTTCATGAACATTTTGCGGGGATTGTTAGAGGGAGTGCTTTATATATCTAATTTTCCCTTATCACTCTTTGATATATTTTGTGAAACTCACCGCTGCACTTTGTTTAATCAGATGGTCGTCTTTTTAATACTTATTTTCCGAATTGAAAAACATAATATATATTTTTTTCTAGTGATTTTTTTTGAATTATAACGTTTTTTTTAAATAGCAAAGAAATGATAAAGAAAATATGCTACGAAAAGTCGAAAACTATTGTTGTATATGTTATATTAATTCAAACATGTATAATTGGAACGAATGTTCAAAACATTATTATAAATAAAATATTTTGTCTCTTTACAATTGTTTTATTTTCTTTCATTCTTACTTTATGATATTAAAGATTTTTTTATATTATATAATTAATTTAATATAAATATATAAAATGTTACTTTATTGTCAAAAAGATTAAGCCTGCAAGCTATAAGCGTGTTCGGACAGCGTTTGACATTAAGCGCGATTGGTTGTAGGTTCGATTTATTTCAGCGCTGTGACTAGATAAAGCAAATGTCACGATTTCAAGTGAAAGCTGGCAGTGTCTTGACACTAGGTTGTCTCTGACTACGAAGCGAATTCTTTTTACCAAAAAACTTACTGAAAGTATATGACTGGTTGAGATAAATATATGTTAGAAACATTATCTAAAGGATTCCTTTTTTAATATATAACACCTATCCTTTTAATTGAATTAGTAAGAAAGTGCTGTTTTCTTGCTAATTTAATTACAACGATTTCGTCTTCATTGGTATACAAAATGTCGGTTTGTAAAATTAAAAAAAAACACTATTTATTCATTATGTACATACATGTATGTATGCATAGCACATAAAAAAATACATTTTTATAGTTTTAGCTGTCAGTATGTTCGTTGGGATTAATCTCGGAAAGGCTCGACCAATTTTGATTGGACTTATAGCTGATAGCTGATATAATAACGAGTTATGTAGTATATGTATATATATATATATATATATATATATATATATATAGCTTCACACTTTTATCCCGCATAGCAGGGTAGGTAGAAAGTAGCTAGTGTCAAGACACTCCGTACTTCGCTTTCCACCGAATTCGAGACATTGCGTGTTGGGTGGTGGAGCTCAACGCCGCTCTTTGTCTTTACCAGAGCGAGGAAGTGAAAATAATTTAAATATAATCACTCCCTCGAGTGGGCATCGAACCCACAACCGGTCGCGTTTACAGTCAGACGCTGTCATACTGCGCCACGACCGGTCTCTATATGTATATATATATATATATATATATATATATATATATATACAATATTACAATTTAGTAGTTTCAATAGTAATTATCCAAGCATCATTTCACTAAACTTTCAACATTGCTTTCCTACAAAGAAAACAGTTTTTTTATAAACACGTTCAAACATAGAAAATTGCCAGTCACCGGGCATTTCGGTGAATTATCTTCACACAAAATGGCCTTTAATGGCCGCCTACTTTGAGTTAGATTAAAACTTTGCCGTAGTTGTAACGTAGATCGTAAATCACCTATTAGGTCAGGTTCCTTTTTGTTAGGCGATTACAAGTTTCTTTTGACTCTTTTAGCGATTTAAAATATAAAGGCATTTATGTATTTATGTTTCAATTAAAAATAATGATTTAGCAAAAAAATCTTATAGAGTACGAGAACTCAGTGAAAAGGGAATGCTTCCGTTCTTATTTTTTAGTTATTTTTTTTATTTCATCTTTCATCTTGTAAAACAAAGTGAGCCATTCAACGTGCAATATCTCGATTTTGGGTGAGAAGCAGTCACTCCGTTCCTAGGTTGTCTCTGAGTTCAGTGCTATGTAGGATTTATAACTGTTACGTTATTATATACTGTATGTTAATGAGTGACTGATAAGCTACGGAAGCCCAAACTTCTGGCCATAGAAAACTGAGATAAAGCACGTAGGTTACTTTGAGAGTGTAGAAAAGCATTAAAGGTGTATTCTCTGAAATTTCTACGATGTTATACATTTAACAGTCGAATAAAAAATGAATAAAGTATGAAAAAATATGAATATAGTATGGTAACACTCAAGAAATCCACGCAAACCAAGTTTCTCGACAACCGTTGAGGGTTGACCTAGTTTCAAGAGAAGGAGATCTTTGTTGACATAATTAAAACTTATTAGAAATACTGTATATAGTGTGTAAGGTACCGGAAGTCACGTTGCAATTATGAAGATCTCCCAAGAGGTATGTTTATAAACACTTCTTGATCGAGGAGTTATTAGCTATCGTTGCCTGATTGTAGATATGTCCATTTCATTGGCACGGCTTGCTACGTTGATATCAAGCATAATTCAATTTATTTAAATTTTGGTATATATATATATATATATATATATATATATATATATATATATATATATATATATATATATATGATGCCGGTCGTGGCGCAATGTGACAGCGTCTGACTGTAAACGCGATCGGTTGTGGGTTCGATCCCCACTCGGGGAAGTGATTATATTTAAATTATTCTCACTTCCTCGCTCTGGTAAAAAGACAAAGAGCGGCGTTAAGTTCCACCACCCAACACACAATGTCTCGAATTCGGTGGAAATCGAAGTACGTGAGTGAGTGAGTTTCATTTTTACCTTTATTTTTATTGTATTTTAATTTACTTTTACGTTTTTATCCCGCATAGTAGGGAAACAAAAAGTACCTAGTGTCAAGACACTTCATTTTGCACCGACTTCAAGATATTGCGTGTTGAGATATTTTGAGACGTCTCATACCTTTTTAAATGGTATATAAATTATTTTCATTTCCCATTCTGGTAAGACATGGCGCGGTGTTCAGTTTCATGAATCAAATCAAAAAAATCAAATGATAAATGAATCAAATGAACGTCTTGACGCTTTCTTTCTGACAAGCCTTCTGTATGAGGAATAAAGCTTTTATCATACAATAAAATAAAATCAATTTTGTTATATTTTTTGAATCTATATTTGCATAAATAAATGTCTTTTATTATATTGAAGTTACGGGCCTAATTCTCATTAGGTAACTTCTTTACTATATTATTTTTCATACTCATAGTCTTATATATCATAGTATTTTATATCTTCCCATACTGAATACATAAAAAATATACAAAAACCATATGTATTTCGTTTGTAGCCAATGAAAACAAGATATACGATTATAGCGGTACTTCCGGTACAATTGCTACTGTCATCTCCATATGATGTCCCGTTAAGGATTAAATTTTATTTCCACCCAAAATTTCATTTTTTGCGGCAATTCTATTGTTAAGTTATGTACGTTTATTATTATTTATTTCAAGTTGATTATATGTGTGAATATTTAGTCAAGACACTCCGCACTTCGCTTACCGAATGCGAAAAATTGCGTGTTGAGTGGGGAACTTAACTCCGCTAGAAAGTTATAAGTGATATAAAAAAATAACTTTATAAAAAATGAGTTTTTTCAAATATTAACCCAATTTAACAATAGAATACGTATTCAAAGTTGAAAGGAATGTAAAAGGCTTTGTGCGATATGAAGGAAAATCCTATGTAGATTTAAATCCAGTTGAATAGAACATTTATACCATTGTAAAAGTGCGAACCTTGCATTAGGTAAGACATACATACATACATACATACATACATACGTATGTACATACACATAATATAATGTAGTAAATTTTCTCTTAGTACTTTTAGTTTTTTTATTTGCATCGTTAAATAAATATACAGCGAAGGTCTTTTATTTTTTATTTCCTGCTTGCTTTAAGACACTCCGATTTCCGTTTTCGAATTCTTCCCTTTTCGTTTGAATTTGAGACATTGCATGTTAAGTGGCGGTGCCTAGCCTAACGTAACCCAATCGGAGCGGGGAATTGAAAATAATTTGGAAATAATTTTTCCCATATGTGAATTTGAATCCAAAACTGTTGCGTTTACAGTCAGGTGCTATCCCACTGCGCTACAATTACCTTATTGTCTGCTTATAAAATCTTAATTTAAATGAAAATATTCTTTATTCAAATTTCAAATAGGTTATTAAAAACACTTTCCAATATAGATATAATGCAATGTGTAATGGAACGTATCATATGTATAATTTCGATGTCGTTCACACCCTATCCTACTAATAACTTACATTTTTGTATGCTTACGGGTGTCTGGATAAAGCTATTTTAACGACAAGGTGGACTCTTGTATATATAGTTTGAGTTTATATTTCTTTTTATATTATATACTTTTTACCCGTTTATTGTTTAGGTATATAATAAAGATTTCTTATTACTAGATATCGCGTTGAAGCGTAAACAATTCGTTGCCTTAGCAACGTGTATGTCATTTTATATAAACGTACCAAACAGGGTAGTGTGTATTTTATTAATTTTATTCTTACACATTATTTAAAAAGAAATCAATATATAAACTTTACCTGTACTGAATTTCCTACTCTTCTTTCTATGAAATTTTCGTAAAACCGGATACTGTTTGGTTCATGTATAAATTATTATAATCCCATTGAAGTCGGTCGTGTGTTATAATCTGACTGTTGCGATCGGTTGTAGGTTCGATTCCAGCTCGATAATGATAATCATGATTATATTTAAATTATCTTCATTTCCTCTCTCTGGTAAGACAAAGCGCAGTATTGAGTCCCACAACTCAACACAAAATATATCGTAATCGGTGGAAAGTTGAGTACCCCATGTGCACTATACATTTCATATATAAACCAGATATTGACATTTACAAATGAAAAATTTAATTAAGGCTAGTAGGTTTGTATAATTCCATATATTTAAATTTTGTCGCTTGTTGATTTCGTAGCACAAGTTCTTTTGTTCACGCTCAAGACATATATATTTTGGAGTTTCTAGTAAAAATAAAATAGACGCTTTTGGGGTCCAAATAATTTTTTCATAAAATTTATTGGATGAAGTGGCAAAAAATAAAGCTTAAATAATTTAATGGTGTTTAAATTGATATTATCAACATCTGGCACTTGGCAGTATTCCATAATATACATACAGATATTCATACATAAATCTGATAAAAAAATAATTATAATATTCAAAGTTACTTTATTTATTGGGAATGTAATAAGAGGATAATGATTTACGACTTGTTTTTCATTGTACATGAAATAGCTATATCACTCTACTTTGTCTCGGCCTCGACATCAAAACCCAAATTTCACCCTCCCTTATAAATAAAGCGTTCTACTAATACAACCTTACCCTTATAGAACGTGTTATAGGCGTTCACTACGTTAAAGTACATATACTTATAAGACAATTTCATAGCATAGATGAAAATATTTTAAACGGATTAATCGCGTATATTTTGGTATTTCGTACACTTTACAGGTGCCGAGGTCACAGGTAGGTAATAGATTCATTTAATATGTGTAAAAATTATTCATAGTATAGTTTTATATGGAAAAGGGGATTTACCAGTTTGATACCCTTTTCTTTGTTTGCAAGCTTGGTATTTTTTTATTATAAAATAATAGTGGAGTTTTATTTTACTCTCAAATTTGAGATGTTGTCTGTCGAGTGGCGGAACCTAACATCGCACTTCGTCTATCATTTCCTCGGATGGGAATTGAAGTTAGAACCAACACTTTACAATCAGATGCGTTCTATTGCGCAGGTCCACAAATTTCATTATAAAGTTTTAAATGTAAAAAAAGAGAATATACTAGTTTGACCCCCTTACTTTGTCTGTAATATTATATTTATATTTAAGTCAGCTTCACGAAAATATAGTAAAGTTTCACTTTATGTCCATATTTTAGTGGAAAGTGGCGAAGCTCATCATCGCTCTTTGTCTATAAATTCCTCGAGAATGGCATTTGAATCCAGAACTTTCATATTAACAATCAGACGTTGTCCGTCTGTACTGAAATTACCCCACAAATAAACATTTCACATTTTGGGATTTGAACTTATGATCGTCGTGTTCAATCAGTGAACGCAATTTAGGCAATACGAAATCGCTGGCTTGTACTGCACGTGTTCCACTAAATTGATTGGATTTCTAAACGGCGGCTATAAATCAATGAATCGGTGACGTGATTCATCAAGCAATAACTGTGTCATAGATACCCGACATGCCAACCTAGTAGCATTTTAGTAGCATATGTTAAATATTAATAAATGAGACCAGTCGTGACGTAATGGGACAGCGTCTGACTGTAAAACTGATCGGTTATGAGTTCAATTCCCACTCGTGGGAAGGATAATATTTAAATTATTTTCAATTTCTTTATTTTCCGCTCCTGGTAAAATGCTAAGGACGACGTTGAGTACCGACACGCAATGTCTCGAATTTGGCGGAAAGCGGAGTACGTAGTGTATTGACAATAGGTACTTCTGGTCTAAAAAAATTATTTAATCTAAAGTTAATAATCTAAAGTATAAAATTTATTTCAAATATTGAAAAAATGGAAAAAGTAAAATAGAGGGTTGGAAATTTTAGGTTTTATAAAGTTTTAGTTGAAACGATATATGTTTCTATGCGCAATATTTCAAACAACTATAAGATTTTATATCCGCTAGATACTCAGTTTTCATTAGTCCATCGCATGCTTCATACAATTTGTTCCGAGCACTGGAATTAATTCAATGTATTTTTGTGATTGAAATAGGCATGTACTGTGCACGCAAAGTGGCTGTTAACTATCGGATAACAATATCAATATTTGTTCATAGTAAAAACTGTTATATATTTTGTATATATATGTTGCCATAATCGTTTGGTTTTGGGTTTCATCTGATTCGGGAGCAATTCTGTTCTTGTTCTTGACACTAGGTCTCTGCCTACATTTGATAATAATTTCAAGCAAAGCAAATACTATACAGTAAGGTATATAGTTCTTGCTATTTTCATATCTTTCATATTTTTTTCAGAATCAATATTCGATTGATCAGAAAATGCCAATACAAAGAATGAATTTACTTTGAAGATATATCATCTTCGAGGGATATTTCAATTCATAGTGACCGTGCTTTGTTCATTAACACTAAATCTGTCAAAATGATACCAATTCTGTTACATACGAAACCTTTATATTCCACGCCCTGGTGGGACAGAAAAAACGCGGTGTCGAGTTCCGCTACTCAAAGAAAGACAAAGTACGGAGTGGCTTGACACTAGGTACTTTCTATCTTTAAAACTAGATATAAAAACTTAAAGCTAAAATACTTTTAAGGTATATAAAATTCGCGATTCAATTTTAAAATTATGCATGTAAAAGTAAAAATTACATGTTATTTCATATATACGGAATTGAAAATAAGGCATTTGGATAAAAGGAATCTTTAATTTAGAGACGGAATATTTTCTTGGCAGCAAATGTGAGGGTAGTTTGTGAATTTGCAAAAATTTGCCCCGTTTTAAAATGCCGTCAGTATACGCGACGGACCAAGTCGACATTTTACTCGTACTATTAGAGTAAGAATTACGAATGTTTCTTTGACAGTGAAATGTTGGCTTAATTTGTAAAGCAAAAATTTGTATGCCTGCCAAGTGAGAGCGTTGCGTAGCATTTTGAAGTATATTTTTTGGTTTTGTGTATTTTTCACATATTCCAAATAACCCAGTAAATATTTATACAAACTTCATTTCTGTAGCACTTTTGAGAATTTGCCTTATTTTGTAGAAACCAATCTTGTATATTATAATAAGTACATTATATTTTATTCTTCAACTTCCCAATTTATTTCCAATTCTCCGCCAATATTTTTCTTATACATAAAGTGTAGGTAAAAATTTAAAAAAATAGTCATGTAATTAATTGATTCGCTTAGTTGTGGACTTGATTCCCACTCGATGAAATTATTAAATTTAAAATTTATTTCCATTTCTCCGCTCTGTTAAGAACTAACGTGGCATTGAAGTGGCCACTCAATAGACAATGTTTCGGTTTCGATCGGAAAGCCGTCAGCGGAGTGTCTAGGCACTAGGTTGTTTCTGACTGCCCTACTATGTGGGATAAAGTGTGAAGCTCCTTCAATTTGCGCCCATTATGAAAAATGCATTTAGCGTGTACCATATTTTGACTTTCCTGGGAAATGAGATGAGATCACATTAAAATGTACGACAAATCGCATATTGTAAAGGAGGCAAGAGACACTCCGTTTTTTACTAAGAAAAAGTGTTACGTATTAAGTAGGTTCATGTATTAGCAAAAGACTAACGCTATTTATAGAGCTATAACACTATTAGTATTAAATTTCAACCAAGAAGGTGTTTTTCGTAAAAGTGCTAAATGCGTAGTCTTTTGACACCTTGATTGTGTCGTAAACGTAGCTTAGTAACAGACATGTTATCTTATACAAAAATTAGTATAAACATATATATATATATATATATATATATATATATATATATATATATATATATATAGGCTGATCGTGGCGTAATCGGTTATGGGTTCGATTTCAGCTCGGGAAAATGATTATTTTTAAATTATTTTCATTTCGCTGGTCTGGTAAGACAAAGCACGGCGTTGATTTCCTCCATTCAAAAAGCCATGTCTCGAATTCTGTGAAAAGCGGAGTACAGATATTCTTAACACTAGGTACTTCCGAGCTATGCGAGATTAAAGCGTGAATTTAATCAAAATATAAATATTGCGTTATTATTGTATAAAAACTTGCTCAGGTGGTTTGGGCACGTTGAGAGTATAAGTGATGAAAGAATGGTAAGAAAGGTTTATGAAGCGAGATTAGAGGTCGGGAGAAACCTAGTAGGTTGATCTTCGAAAATACAGTTTCAAAGATACTAGAGGAAGGTCACGTAAAAAGCATGAGGATGCCCCGAAGGGCATGTATGAAGAGGATAATGACTGTGGACGAAGCGAAAGAGGTATGCATGGACCGTAGCGTTTGGCGCTCTATCCTCTCTTACGACCCCACAAGGGATAAAATATTACACACACACTACAATGTGTGTCAAACTTATTTATTTCACTTATTTTTTTATATATTAATATAAAAAAATATACTGATTTTATGAGGATATTATCTTTGTTTATCCTGTAGTATGTATGAAACACGAAAACGTAGCAGGAGTTGAATTCGTCCTTCTTAGAATCCATACAAGCGCAAACCAATTAAGCCATACATTCTTACTGAGCTCCGTCCAAATTCTAATCTCCCTAGTTCAAATATTTCTCAATATTTTCTTGCCCAAAAGGCGTTGACTACAAATTGTAAAATGTTTAACTAAGCAAATTATTCTTTATGAGGTCATCGTAGCGCAGTGATTTAACGTATGATTCTAATTGTAGATTCAATTCTCAGTCAAGGTAATAATTATTTTTTAAATGTATTTATATTTCTCCACTCTTGTAAGAAAAAGCGCAGCGTAGAGTGCGCCACTCAACATACGGACGGAAAGCATTTAACAGAGTGTCTAGACTATGTTGTTTTTTTATGTATTAATACTTAAATTACATTAATATTGAATTATCCTACAAAACTGTTTGTACGGTTTGTCAAGTTGTTTGTCTATTTTTTATGAGGAATTCTTATTCTAATTGTTTATATTATAAATAAATAAAATATAAAGTGTAATATTAAAAAAAAAACAAACAAAATATAAAAATATTAATACAGGTCCTCTGAGTCGGATTTCGTCAAAACTTTCCCCCTTTTGTTGTACTAACGGAAATTATCATTAAGACCGCACAAAGTGACAAGTAAAATAGAATTAGAGAAGACGAAAACAAAAGCATTCAGGACCAATTTACGAAAAACATCTGCGTAAAATTTTCGAAAGATAACAATTTAACGTAAATTTTAGTTAGTATATATATATATGTATATATATATTATATATATATATATATATATATATATATATATATATATAATAGCTATTTTATTATTGTTTAATAATCTTTATTTTTATCTTTATAAGGCCAATGAATACTATCAATTTTAAGTTTTTAAAAAAGTAAAAAATTATAATGACATTTTTTTCTATGTTTTTTATATTATATACAAGATGATAGGAAATATACGGATAAAGCTTATTTACATATACTTTCGTGTTCCACTCTCTATCCGGAAAGATATAAACCGGATATAAACGGGAAAATAACCGCAAATGGCATACGAACCTACATTCATCATCATCAATTACCAACTCCGCCACAATGGACCTTTATATTTAGACTGAACTGCTTTCTTCATTTTCTGCAAGACAAATGATAAAAATAACGAGCATGATAGCGTCACGTTTACGTTATGTTTACAAATTAGAGCACGTCTCGTTTTATATGTCAGCTATACTCAAGGTAAATATTAAAACAAGTTTGGTCCTTGTAAACTTTGACCCTATCAAACTGTCCTAGAATGATTTTATACAGCGTGTTAATGTATAAATTAATTCAATTAATTCTCTATATTATTATTCAAAGTTACGAAAGAAATTAAAAAAAATATTATTTACGTAAATTTATTTAATAATTTTTATCCTTATAAATAAGATTTAAACTATTCTTTTCTTATATGTATCTATTATATAGTATTCTTTATTAAAATAAATTCGTAATAAAAAATAACAAGGGAGCTTTTATACATCTAACCGCAGCGCCCATGCAAGCCGGAAGTGATCCGGCCACCGGAAGCTTACTATGTTCGATAATATATTCTATACGTTGATAGCATAAGCTCTTTATATAATTGTATGCTTAGACTCTACAATATACGTTTTAATATATTTATTAGAATTAGAAAAAATATGGTTATAAATTTGATTGTTCGTTAGATTTAAAAGTTGTGTATATTTTTTTTATCATCACGCTTTTTTCCCGCATAGCAGGGTAGACAGGAAGTACCTAGTGTCAAGACACTCCGTATTGTGTAGCGGAACTCAGCGCTTTCTCTTACCAGAGCGAGGAAATGAAAATAATTTAAATATAATCATTCTTCTGTATGGGATCGAACCCACAACTTATTTGAGTTAGACGCCGGCCGTATAGAATTTAATATTATACTTTCTAGTAACATTAATTCCTTATTTAGTTAGTCTTTACTTCATTTGCTATTTTTTTTAACATATTCTTGCATTTTATAGCAATTAAAAAGAATTTCGCAAAGACATTTCGTTGTCCACCCCTCTCCCCCTAATGAAGACATTGTGTAGTGGATCATGAATTTCAACGACACGCTCTGTCTAACTAGAGTAGAAAAATGAAAATAATCATTACCCTATTTGGGGATTAAACTCTCAACCAATTATATTTATTTTAGTGAGAAACCACTGCGTTACAATAACCCTTTAGAAGTTTTAAGTAAAAAAATACTTATCATAGTTTTAAAGCAAAAAGATAAACTCCAATAATTTAAAAAAAAACTGCTAAAAAACAGATTCTATTTGCGGAAAACTTAATCAACTTACAAAAGCCAAAGGTATTTAAAAACAGCATTCGACCAAAGCAATTTAGCTGGAAAGCTCTGAAAGGCTTTTATTAAAGTTTGATGGAGCAACAATGAGAAAAAACCACCACCTGCACAGTGTTTGCAATTTTTAATGGATCGCTGTAAACTTGACCCGTTTCTGGAATGTTTGCGGTAAGTTTTCAAAAGGTCATTCCGTACCTAAAAAAATAAGAAGTAGTTGTGATTTAAAAAAAAAGACACTATATAAGTAGTCATTAAATAGTAGCTATTATATAGTAGATTTCTATAAATTAGTATAATAGTAGATTTCTATAACTTACTTTTGAATAAATACTAAACAATTAAATTACTTTACATAAGTAAGAGATAACATAACAGAAAGATTTTTAATGTCTTTTTTACTGTAATCATGGTACATCCAATTCATACGCAAAAACACCAAATCTACTTTATTTTGTTATGAGTAGTACATTTTAGATCATTTCAACTAACCATATAAGGAGTATCTACAGAATAAAATAGTATATATGTATGCAAATAATAAATAAAAATATATATTTTGATACCACAATTAAATAATAACAATGAAATAGTGAACACAATCTGGAACAGTCAAGCCAAAAAGAAAAAATACTGAGGGAAAAACCTCCAGACCCCGTTCGTCACCCGACCACCAGATGGGCTGACCAAGTAAAAAATTCAGTTGCAACCAATTTTCACACTATCGCTAACATTGCAGCTGACAGGAGCCGCTTGAAACAGCTTGCCCATTGTAGAGAGATCAAAATTTAGTTCAATATATGTATGATATGCAAAAATCAAGTATTGTGAAGACTGTGGAATTCCCACTTTGGGTAGATATATCGCGGCGTTGAATTAGCCACGTAATGTTTCGATTTCGGGCGGGAAGCAGTCGAGGGAGTGTCTTAACACTAACTAGCCAACTAGCAAAGTAGTCTGTAACTACTTTGCTACGCAAGATAAAGAGTGAAGCTTTGTAATAACTTTAATTGTGTATACACATACATTCTATAAAGTTTATTATTATTTAAAATTAAATAAAAAATATCTACGTACATTATCTAGACTTATGTTCGTTTATATTATATAGTTAGAGATAAACTAATAGGGAACACGCTTAAAACTAGTTTCATCCATATTATTAATATTTTTGAAAAAAAA
The DNA here is from genome assembly GCA_032432895.1 of Dryadula phaetusa. Lineage (NCBI taxonomy): Eukaryota > Metazoa > Arthropoda > Insecta > Lepidoptera > Nymphalidae > Dryadula > Dryadula phaetusa. The sequence continues at coordinate 3,618,530 of JAOYRS010000081.1, forward strand.
AATTAAGTGTTCCTCACTTAGGATAAGAAAATATTTTTTAAAAATGAAAAAAAAATCAAACCTATGCCTCTTGAAAATCCAAGGACGATTAGAAGGTCCGTATTATAGAAATATTGCAAATTCCAGACACTTGTGCAAATTTATCAGCAAATTTGAGGGCAAGTAGTGGGCCAAAATAGCAGCTTCATTATTTCGAAAAGTTGAGTATACAGAGACAACCTAGTGTCAAGACACTCCATTGATTCAAAGAAGCTTAGCAAAATTTACGTATTCATTGATATATACTAGTGAAGCTAACACAAACATTATAGGAATAACCTATCAATATTTCATTAAGTCAACGCATTGTGTTCCAATTTAATCAAGCCACGCCCCAATAACTCTTTGGAAATAGTTTTCCATCAAACAGGTTATATTGTTAATATCAGCGAACGTGTATTTTCTACATAAATAACTTGGCCGCTTTTGCTATAGTTATTTTTATTATGCTTTTATATAGAAATAAATAATCAGACAGTTATATGTATCTATATAGATTATACTCCGTTCCTGTAATAATAACCTCCTCGAAGGTTCTTTATGCCGTATAAGATTCTATGGTGACCCTTTTACGGTGAAAACAGTTATACTTTTTAAATGACGGTTGAAAGAGTATTATCTTACGGAAACTCTTTAAATATGTATAATATATTTTGTGTATATATGTTCATGTATGTATGCATGTATGTATATTTATGTATTCTTACACACACATATATATATATATATATATATATATATATATATATATATATATATATGTAGAATTGCTTTATGCACATCTCTGCACTCTCTTACAATATGTTTATTTTGGTGGCCATTGCACATGTATATTTTTGTAACAGGTTTTTTTTATTTATCTTATATTGTTATACATATATATATATATATATATATATATATATATATATATATATATATATATATATATATATACATACATACATATTATAATAGATTATTTGGGATAATGGGACGTCTCACTGTAAAGTGTAAGCCCAATGACCGAGAATTCAATTCTCACTAGGAAACGATTATAGACAAATTATTTTCATATCCATTCGCATTGTTTTAAGTTTTACCGCCAATTGAGAACAAAGTACAAAAACAAAACCTTGATTCTCTCTGAATAGGGAATCGAACCCATAACCAATCACACTTACGCTTTACGCCTCCCCACTGTCACAATGGTAATATTACAATAGTCGCTAATGTAAAAAAGTAATATGTTATATAGCGCCACGAACATTGAAAACCATATGTAGATTTAAATAATAAATTGTTTTTGGATAACATCAATAAAATTGCAGTCCACAGTGGGAACGACAGCGTGTCGTTAGACTTGTATGTTTCATAGTGGCGTCGAAATACCTGCATTACAAAATACGTTCTTAATAACTAATGTAAGGGTGTATTTTGACGCATATATAATACGTATATATATATATATATATATATATATAAAGACGTTCCATACTTAGCTTTCCACCAAATTTAAGACATTGCGTGTTGAGTGGAGGAACTGAACGCCGCTTTTGTCAGCGAGGAAGTGAATATAATTTAAACATATTCCCTCCTCCCTGTGGGGAGGATAGGGGGAATGATTTTTCTCTACATTGTCTACTCTCTCTGTTAAGATGAAACTCTGTTAATGTGTAGAGTTTCGCCACGGAGTGCGAAGTATGGAGTGTCTTGACAATACTTTCTGCCTACCCTTCTACGTAGGTTATAAGCGTAGAGCTAAAAAGAATAAGTTCATCTACTATACAAACGTAGAGTAGTTCCTTACAAATTACTAGTTTACACCAATAACAGTTTGTCAAAGTAATCTCTACGCTGGACCATCTATTAAGGTTGTGTACGGAACAATGGTACTACAAACGCCATTAAGAGCAATGGAACCAATATATTTTAGGCTTTAACTCCACATGAAATTATGCTATAAATTACTTTAAATTTTATTTGAACTTTACTTAACTCCTTATGTGTACATGTGACAATAAAGATAATCTAACTAGTGCAAATTTATTGCCTAACAAATATGATAATTACCAAGCTATAAGCGAGATATATACAAAAAAACAGTAGCTTCAGCTTTATCCCGCATATCAGAGCATTTATAGACACCTTAGTGTCAAGACTCTCTGTACTACTTTCCGGACAAAATCAAGATATTAAATATCTACAGGCCTTAAAATAATCTGGTATATATAAGACCGACACTTTATCTTAAAAGCCCGATTCTTGCTGCTTATACAACGTAATATTTTTTTCTGTTTATTTTTTTTTAATTATCCTGCTTCTATTTTTTCTACAAATTACAGCAAGTTAATTAAGGAAGAAAAGATCTTTAGTTTTCGCGATATTAAATGACACCATTTTAAACGAATCAAGCGTGAATATTTTGATATTCGAAAATATATTTTCAACAATCCGATTTTTCAGACACTACAATAATCGAGTCCGGTCGTGGTGCAGTGTGCTGTCACACTGACGTCTGACAGTAAACGCGATCGGTTGTAGGTTCAATCTCCAAAAGGGGGAGTGATTATATTTAAATTATTTCCACTTCCTCGCTCTGGTAAAGACAAAGAGCGGCGTTGAGTTCCACCTCTCAACACGCAATGTCTCGAATTCGGTGGAAAGGGAAGTACGGAGTGTGTTGACACTAGGTACTTTCAGTCTACCATGTTATGTGGGATAAAAGCGTGAAGCTAAAAAAATAAATAAATAATCGATATTACAGGACTACCAAATATATAATGGATACCAAAAAATACGAGATTAATCCATTTAAAATAAAATAATTTCATTTAAAATTTTAATATCCTCATATAAATTGTATTCAATGTTTATTCTTGTAAACGATAAATAAAGCATAAGCCGAGGCGCGTCTAAGTTCTTTTGTTTATCTTATTTATATCTCAAGCGCTGTGCGATTGTTTAAAACGTTTATAAGATTTTTTTCTTAAGATTCTCTTAAAGTTTTTTCTTTAATTGGTACTTTGCTTTGAGTGTATTTGCTTGTTTGTAAAGTACTTTAACTACAATTTACTTATATAAAGAAAACTCTATGTTATTGAGATAACATAATTTTTTACAGGCTTACACTTCTTTCCACGTGGTAGAGTCAAAAAGAACTTATTGCTAGGAAACTCCGTTCTTCACTTCCTTTCTGGAATCAGGACCATTCGTGTTAAATAAAGGATCTTAACGCCACATTTTGTTTATAATAGAGCAGAGAAATGCAAATAATTTAAACCGCGTTTTCTTTTAAACGCTCTCTGCACTACAATGTATTCCTTTTCGTATAAGTACTAGAATTGATATCAAAAATTTTTAAGTTTTAAATATTCGTCAATCGAGTCGTCATTATAGTAAACTTACTTAACTATAATATTTACACGATAGTTATACATGGTAATATATAAAAAATCTTTTTCTAATTTGACATAATAAATGGCACTTAATAAAAACTATCTGAAAAATGCCAAAATTTGGAGAGCAAAGTGTCTTATCATCATCATACCCTCGAGGGAAGCTTTTATATAACAAACACTTGCTGAATTTCAGTAATTGTGCCAAATAAATTACTATTTAAACTAAAATATAATAAACTTTGTATAAAATTATTTGGCACGGAAATACGACAGGACAATTGGTACCCAGATGACCTATTTATCAAAAGATAAACACACTATGAGTCTGGTTAGCTAAATATTTAATCATAAATGTTTATGTTAAGAAAGTCATCATGTTCTTTTCTCCATAATTTAACTATTTTATTTAAATTCGAGATATTGCGTGGTGAATACCAGAACACAATACCGTGCTTTGTCTTAACGAAGTGAGGAAATGAAAATAATTTAAATATAAGCTTTTTCCCGAGTGGGAATTGAACCCACAATCGGTAGTGTTAACAGTCAAACGCTGTCATACAGCGCCACGACCCTCATCTGATCACGAAACTTCGTTCTTCTAATGTTTTTACGAAATTTATCGTCAATGCTCTCTAGAAAACGTATTTTATTACTATTACTATACTTTTAATAACATATAGAACTTAATGCTTGTCATAAACAAAAAAAATAATTCAAATCCATCTATTATTTTTTAAAGGTTACGTCGTTAAACACATCAACATACTTTTGCACTTTATAATATTACTATCTATCTATTCCAATCAAGTACAATGATCTAAAGCTGTATTTGAATTCTGAACCATCGCGTTTAATCAGACAATTTATCTGTCTAATAGAACTATAGAAGCATTATTGTAATTTCGTTAACAAAAAATTTACTTATTCTCTCACTAACTTATTCCTAATGTCACGATTTTGTATGTTTCTGACAAAAACAAAATAATAATTTAGTGGATAATTTGCTATAGCGTAGAATATATGGAATATACTAAAGCAGTATTATGTGTTATGCTTATTTTGTATTGTAAGTAAACATATTATATTTATATTGGGCCGGTTTTGGCGCAGTGTGACAGCGTCTGATTGTAAATGCGATTGGATGTGGGTTCCCAATCGGGGGAATGATTAGATATACTTAAAATTATTTTCATTTCATCTCGCTCTGGTATCATTAATATGGTGTTAGTTTCCACTCAACACGCAATGTCCCGAATTGGACATGTTGAAAATTATACAATAAAACAATCAAATATAAAAGTTTTAAGTTGAAAAAAACCCATATGTATAAGGACCTTATTGTAAACATCTTACCATCTTAAAAGTTAAATTAGGATTAAATCTTCGCGTAATAGAGGTTGTATTACGCGAAGATTTAATCTTAATTTAATTCAAGGCAAAGTGCCACAATAGTTGACTGTAAGCATCATGATCGAGTTCAATACTTGCCATTCGGATGAATGTTAATATTTAAATCATTTCTATCCCTTCTCTATTGAGATATAGCGCGGCGTTGAGTTCCGCTATTTCACATGTATGGCTATGGCTCGATTTCGCAAAATGGAAAATGTACTTTTTTGTCGCACTAGTTTGCTCTGCCTGAAAAAAGTTTTGTAATTATTACTAACTTTAACATTAAATAAGTAAATTGTAATTTCCTTCTGCTGATAAAATGTTTCTACATAAATATATTTATGAGTAATAAACAATAAAATTGTCGTAGCGTAGTGGGTCTACGAGAGTCGTAGCACAGTGCTACGTGTTATGTTTTAAAATGAATTTACTGAGAATTTGTAAATTTCTTAATTATAATAATGTAGAGCGGAGAAATCAAAATATTTTTAAATATTCTTTCTTTCCTCCAGTTCTTATGAATTGAAATCGTATACATAGTGAATTTAGTTTAAACTCAAATTATTACAGGTTTTTTAAACTCAAATTATTACACTTTAATGTAATCTATTAAATTTACTAATTTTATTTATCTTCATATATTCGAACTAAATCCATTATTCTTGCCAAAAATATAATGAATTTTGGTAATTCCATTTCATATAACGGACAGTAGCTTTGCTTGGTTAACTCTTCACGTAGACGAAACGTGCAACGCTTGTAAATTAGGCCTTTTGAAGTTTAGTGTTAGAATAAACGAAATTCGAAGGCTTATTTTGTACTAAATGTTGGTAATATTACATTTTTCAAGATATAAAATATTTTCTAACTTTTTTAGAGTAAAAATATTATAATTAAGGGTTGAAATGTATATATATTCGTTTATGTTTAGAAGAAATGTAGTGTTAAATTATGCCATATATACAAATAAATAATATTAGAGTGTCTGTTTTTATCAATAAAATAACCACTTATTACTATATCCATAAGTACATTGTTAAAATATCATTTTCAACAATTTTTGTCCGTCTGTTTATTCTAACTAATCCTTGGAACGGCTGGACTAATTTTGACTGGACTTTCACATGCAAATAGCTGTTATAATATTTTAGGCAAATAGCTTTTATTTTATATCAAGAGACGTTAAATTCCACGTACACAAGGTTGCGGGCTCAGCTAATAAAAAAAATGAAGAGCAATGAAAAACCACTAGGTTCTTTCAATTTGATACAATAAGATATGAACATAATAATAAAAAAAACAATTAAAACTTATTCAATGCCTTATGTTATAAAACCATAGCCGGTGAGTTAGCTAAAAGAAAAAAAATATTAAAATTTTGTAACACATTTTCCATCTGAAAAAGGAAAAGTCACAGCTTACAAGAAATAAGAATGCAAATGAAAGCAGAATAACATTTATTTAAATTCTTTAAAGCCGAGCACTCTAACTAGATCATTCGTTTTGTTGTCGTGTAACGAACTACTTTAATATTCATGAGTCTAGAACATTTGTTACACGATTAAATAAATATATTAATTAATAATTTTTCATTTGATTTTAATTATATTATTTTTTATTTTATCAATATAATTATAATGATTTTGCATGGTTTCATAGTCTTTTTATTTAAGATACAGTGTTTAGAATACAGGCTGATAAAGGACAGTGGGATGTCTCTACACAGGTTTTTTATAACAGACCTGCTATATGAGAATAACCAAACGCGTGTTTCCTTGATAAATGCTGCCAATGACAACATATTCTTCCTTTAAAACTCTTGCATTATCGTCGGAACCGGAAACGTGAATATCAAATATATCGAATGATAGACATTAATTCATTACTGACTACGTAATTAGTAATTAATTATATAGAAAATTATATAGAAAAAAAATTTTTTTTGCGTCTAAATTTATTTATATACATACAATAAATATATAATTGACAAGTCACTCCGCTTTCCAACCGAAATTAAAAATTGTGTGTTGAGTGGCAAAACTCTACTTCGCGCTTTATCTTACCAGAATAGAGAAATTATAATAATTTCAATATAATACCTTAGAGACCATTTCGATATAAAATATTTTTGTAGCTTAATATTGAATAGTTCAATTGCATCATTTATTGATAATTTAGTGATAATATTTTTAGGCAAAGTATGTATTTTGAATGTAGTAGAAGTAGGGCTCAGATTCTTACCTCTTGGGGGTTCCCGAAATGGAAGCCTTGGGGACATACTATATGTTATTTTTAAGTGTTATTCTTATACTAACTGTATTCTAAATTAATTATTTTCACTATATTTTTTTCACTTATTAATCTTATTCCACTAAATGGAACACAACTCTTATTTGTAAGCGTTCTCAAACATAATGAGTGCTTGAATTTTCAAACGCAATTGTTCTCTTTGTAGCGGTAAATAAAACGTACTGAAGATTCTCTAATGCTTTAGAAAAATCACAAAAACATATTTCAGTCTAGACTTTCTTGTATAAATAAGTTTAAGTAGTTTTAATAATTAAATTTTTTAAAGACAGCTATAATAAGGGTATTGCATTTTTATACAATTAAAAAACTTGCCTTTTTCATCTGTGTAGGTCAAATCTTGCAAGTAGCTTCACAAAGTTAGAGACAACCTAGTGTTAAGACACTCCGTTGAGTGCTTTTCGCCCGAAATCAAGATTTTGATATAGAAAAACCATTGCAGCTAACGATGATTATTGTTTGTAGCAACAATATTTTTCTTTGTATAACCCTGTTCAATCCTTGAAGAAAAATTATTTTTGTACAATTCCCAATATGGGTATAAAATACATTAAAAGGCTTTATTTATTATATTATATGTATAGCATACATCGTAAGAAAAATCTAATTTCTAAATTACAATCTAGTGTCAAAACACTCAGTTATTTTTCGTCCCATAATCCATATATATGCTATTGACTGGTGAAGTCAATTCCCAGCTTTGACTAACCAAATCGGTTAAATGTAAATAAATTTTGAATATAATCAGTCTCCAGAGTGGGGATTGTACCCACAATCAAACGTTTTTACAGTTAGATATTATGAACATTTCATTTAAAAATCTTTTTTTTATTGCTACTTGTTAATAGCAGTCAAATTTATCTATTTTAACATAGAAGTAACCTGAACTGAGAGTTGAGCTCAAAGCAACTATTGCCTATGATTATATATATTATAAAAAAAACTAATACTAACTATGTTTAATATAAAAATATATATACATAACTCGTCGAATTAATTTAATTATTCTTTGTCAAAAATTCGCTAAAATATATTTATATGTAAGTTTTAAGTGTTTTTGAAAAAAGATAGTTCCAATTATTCAACTGTATTTATATACAAATGAGTGATAAAAAATGATAAGAAAAAAAGGTATGTAGTGCAATAAACTTTATATTAAAAAATACCTGCCTTTAATTTACTTCTGATGTTCCTTAAAATTTTAAAGCCATTATTGTCTTCTCTTTACCTTAAAGAAAGTTCATAATAGAATAATAGAATAACCGTACACCATAGCAGCAAGCCAATTACGCCCCAGTGGTGCGTAACATTTTCCTTACTTAACACTTATTGTAATTTATTCGCGTTCGCAACTTCATATAATGACTTAATTTTCTTTTATCATAATTTTTATCTTAATAACTTAAAGTATGGTTACTTTTATATTAATTTAATGGAAGTTAAATAGAAGGTAACGGAAATAATTTTTGATTTCAAAGTCATTTTTTTAATAAATGGACATCAGATAACAGACTACAGGATAAATAATGAATTAATTTCTAATATGTGGCAGTGGCAGTTCTATATAACTTGTCATAATCTTCCACTCAGCGAGGATACGTAAAAGGGTTCCTTCGTTAAAAAAATATTCGAATCATAATAGATGATAAATCGAGAATTAATTGTTAATTAAATTGAAAATTTGTATAATTATTTATTAGAAGCTGGTCGTAGCGCAGTGGGACGTCAACGTCTGATTGTAAACCCGATTGGTTGTGGGTTTGATCTCACTCGGGGGACTGATTATATTTAAAATTATTTTCCCTTCCTCGCTCTGGTAAGAAAAGTGCGGCGATGAGTTCTTGAATTCGGCGGAAAGCGAAGTACAGAGTGTCTTGACACTAGTTACTTTCTGTTTACCCCGCTATGTGGAATAAGCGTGAATTTAAAAAATATTTAGCTTAAACAATAATTTATTAGGGAGACAAATTAAGAGAACTGCAGATACCTTCAAATACATACATATTTATGATACAGTTATTGAGTACATGAAATTATCATAAAAATTTATATCCATGAAAATCAAACCTACAACCAATCCCGTTTACAGTTAGACCAGTCAGCCACAACAACACGAATTAAATTCTCCATTTACCAAATATTCAATTAAATTCGACCTTTCATAACAGTGCTTTGCTTTAAGCACATTTCACCTTCGCCATAATAAATTCTAAATTACAACGTGCCATGGAATAATTTTCGTGGAACAACGCCCTAATTTTTTACCTACCTGTACTCAAATTGCGCATAATATGTGTTAGGATGTCGTTTTATATTCTGTACAGTTGTAAATAAAGTTCAAAATAGAGCAGTAGCTATTTTTTCTTTTATTTAATTTCTTGTAAATATTTATATATATATATATATATATATATATATATATATGTATATATATATATATATATATATATATATATAAATACTCGGATAAACTCTAGTGAAAGACAACACGCAATGCAATGCCTCAAATTCGGTGATTGTACGGAGTGTCTTGACACTAGGTACTTTCTATCTACCCTGATATGCAGGCTAAAAACGTGAAGCTAAAAAAATATATTTTTATTTTTATATAATATTATATTTTAATACTATATTATTAATAATAAATTATTAATAAATTATTTTATTATATTAATATAAAATATTAATAAATAATATATAATATTATACAATTTTATATTTAATTAATTATATAAATACATATACAAATATATTAAATATATATACACATTGTAAATACAAGGAACTTGTATAAATAAAGAAATATTCAAAATACTAGTCACTTACACTTGGTACGTATATCAAAATATTTTTTTTATAACTTTACATATTTTGTATATTATTTTACCACTGTAAGAAAATTAAATTTTCCCGTTATTTAAATGGCGTATAACGATTCATTTTACAATTCTCTTTATTTGAGGGAGTGACAATACGAGCATTTCAATTATTTTCACCTCTCTGCTCTAGAAGAAAAACGCAGCATTGAGTTCCCCCACACGACTCGCAATATCTAATTAGGAAGAAGGTGGATTACGATGGGTCTTCACACTAAAGTTTCCTGCTTTAGGAAGCTTTTTTAATCGATAATTTAATCAATAGCCCTCTTTGAGTAGGTAATTTAATTAATGTCTTTAAGTAAATATATGTTAATTGTGAATTGGAAATATCTTAATCATAGAAGACTAATTTCATCTAACATTCGATATTGAGAGGTTGTAGTAAACGATGACGCCTCTGGGAAATTAATTGGTGATTCTGAAATTGTGTTCACGTGAATATAATAAATAGTATATTGTAACCCGAATCGTAATATTATTGTCTAACTATTAATACCTTAAATGAAAAATATATGGATAATTTAATATTTACTTAATAAATTTAATAATTAATTAGACTAATTTCCTACTTGTTCTCGATTTTGGCTGTTATCGGAAAACACTTAAGCAATTTTAATAATATAAGAAGATTTTCGTGTTAAAAATCGTTAAGATTTTGGGCTTCAAATTATTATTTTTTAGACTAGAGAATTCAACAATATCAAAATAAATAAGATATAAAAAGAATAATTTTGAAAAATAAATGTATAAAAGAATGATTTTTGAATTCAAATAGTATATATAAAAATTTTCCGGTTTCCAGGTTTTGAACTGACACTTAAATATTTGTCATCTAATTGTATAAAAACAATTCTGTACATTTGTACATGTTTTTTTGTAAAATTAATTAAATCTGTATCTTTATTTTATTATTACTCCTTATAACGTCAGCTATCCGCCAGTGAAAATTCTATCAAAATAGATCCACCTGTTCCAGAGATTAGACGGAACAAACATACGTACAGACCCTATACACTCTAAATTGTTTATTATTACAAACGTCTGTTTGTTTTGCAATTTTATTATTTATTTATATAAGTTAATCAATAAGACTAATGCATTCAATCGGATGTTTTTAATTGTATTAAAATATAGCATTCCGTAGAGATATCCAATTATTGAATTAAATGGATTTATATTCACACTAGGCTTTAACAGTAGTATCTGAAATATCACAGTGTCAAGTGTTCGTGGAATATGTTCTCAATTTTTTGTGTTTAAAAAGATTTTTAGCATTTTAAATGAAACTATTTTAAACGGATTAATCGCGTATATTTCGGTATTCGAAAATATATTTTAGGAATTCTGACGTTTCGAACACTTTACAATAGACTGTGGTCAGGTAGAGTCTTCTAAAAATGTATTTTCGAATACCAAACTTGGAAATAGTTTCATTTAAAATGTGTAAAAATCGCGAAAAATACAGATTATTTCTTAGGATTGGTTTAATATTAATTGGAATTAAGATTTATGTAAGTAGAGATTAAAAATAATTGTTATAATTACAAAAAAGTTATCAACCTCTTTTTGATATTAAAAGATGCATTTAAATACAAATGTTTCTGGCTCACTTAGTATTGCCTCACAATTATTAAATACCTAAAAAAAATGTTTATATTTACAGATAATTTTAAAATAAACGAAATATTTACTTGGATATGACTCAATAAATAAAATTAGACTATCTATATGTTATATTAAAATTACCAAATTTAATAACCATATATGTACATAATGTCTATCTATCTGTTTGTGTTCTGGCTAATCTCCGGAGTTCTGGCGGATCTCCTTATCTATTCATAAATGGCTTCAATTACAGTTTTTCTCTAATATCTCCTATGTACAGACAACGCCAGTTACATTTTAAGGTGATTATATCTTTTTTATAGTCATTTATAAGATCATCGGGGCGTAGTGGGTCAGTATCTGAAAAAATTGGTTATGGGTTCGATTCCTGCTCAAAAGAATAATTTTATCTATAATTCTTTTGTATTTCTCTGCACTGATTAGACAAACCGCGGCGTTGAGTTCACCAATTATATTCTATGTCTCAAATTCAAGCGGATAGATATCTACAAAATGCCCAGACCATAGGTTGTCTTTGACTACCTTGATTGATATTTGATAATTTATAAGATGAATTTACTTTATCAATGTACGCCGTTTTAAATAATAAGTATACTCCCACCGCCCGCATGGGATAAGAACGGATGAGATGTTAATCCCTTCTTAAGCGATTAGTTTCAAGACACATTTTAATACTTCTATTAAAAAGATGAATATTACTTATTAATTAGAATTGATATTTATAAAACTAATTTAGTCATAGTGACAAAGAGTCTGACTGTAAACGCAATTGAGGGTGTGGGTTAGATTCCCACTTAAGGTAAGTAATTTTGGATTTCGACCAAAGGAATAATGAAACAACGCGTATTTTTCTATTACTTCTAAATGACACATGCACAAAATGAAAACTATATTTAAACACCAACAAATATTTAATAATATTTAAATATTTTAACATATTTAGAAAGATGCGAACACGCATTACTGTTTAAGCTTTCTACTTACTCTATATGTTTTTATTTTATATTGACATTCCGTTTTCCGCTTTAAACTGAACTCGGGACCAACCCACATAACACAACGCCGCGCTCAATTTTATTATATTGAAATATTAAAATATTTGCTACTATCTATGACTACGTACTGCTTGAAACTTGAAAAGTTGGAATTTTTAATAAATTAAAAAAAAATACGCGATTAGTCTGTTTAATAGTTTCATTTCAAAAGTAGAACACGTAATACACTAAAATCTCAACTTAATAACAGTTTACTTCACGTAAGAAGCTTTTGTGCAATGTTAAGTTTAATATTTCTTGTCGTAGCTCTCAGCTGAAAGCTTCGTTTGTGGGAGTAAGCAACCTGAGTGTAACAGAAAGCCTTTTTACAAAATTAACTTGTGAATATTATATAAGTGAAATATAAGAATTTAGTAACTGTTAAAAGAAAGATTTTGAAAGAAATAAAGAGTGAAGAAGGCAAGATTTGCTTACATTTATTGTAGGATAGATTTTTTTTTAGCTTCACGCTTTTATCCCGCATAGCAGGGTAGACAGAAAGTACCTAGTGTCAACACACTCCGTACTTCACTTTCCATCGAATTCGAGACATTGCGTGTTGAGTGGTGGAACTCAACGCCGCTCTTTGTCTTTACCAGAGCAGGGAAGTGAAAATAATTTAAATATAATTACTCCCCGAGTGGGGATCGAACCCACAACCGATCGTGTTTACAGTCAGACGGTACAGATGAAAATAGAGAAAGCTTGTTAAAAAAGTAGAAAGCAGAAAATAAAAAAAAAACAATTTCAGTTTTTTCTACAGATACTACTATGGTAGTCAGAGAGAATCTCAAGTTCGAAATATCCGTTCTCGGTATTTATTGGAGTTTGAAATATAGCTTTTGTATAGGCACAATTGTGAAATGGATTGAATTCTGACTATAAACAGAATCGATTGTGGATTCGATTCCACTCGTGAAAGTGAATGTATTTCAATAATTTTCAATTTCCTCTATATTGTAAGACAAAGCGTGGTGTTCCAAGAGTTATTGAGAGGTCAATAAGCAATGTCTCGAATTTCGGTGGAAACTTGAATAGAATGTCTAAACACTAGGTACTTTCATCTACCATGCTATGTGGGATATATGGTACGCTTTTAGCGTGAAGAAATATGTTATATAATTCTAAAATTCATAGGTCTAGTACTAATTAAAGATAATGTATTAGTAAGGTTCCAAAATTAAGTATGCAATTACACTAAAGCGAGTGAAAAGCATAGAAATTGAATACAAGAGTATGGAGAATTTGATATTAGGTATCAAACTCTATGTATGTATTCGTTGACATTTCTCCGCTGTAGTAAGATGAGGTGCGATGTTGAGTTTACCACTCAACGCGTAATGTCTTAATTTCGGGTGGAAAGCAATCAACGGGGTGTCTTGACACTAGGCTGTCTCTAACTACCCTCTGCTATGCGATAAGGGCGAGATAATAAGCGTGAAGCTCTATAAAAGTACGTACCACAAATAATGAGTAACATTTATCTTTCATATATTCGTTTAAAAATAGTATACTCTATGCATATTCTGTATCATGTAAAAGCCTTTCCATACCATTACGTTGCCGCGTCATTAACGATACCGCCGGCCCGAGAAAGTACGCTTCCTTGAGTATTTGAAAATTTCGCTTCACTACGTACGTATATTATAATGTAATATTTTATATCCTTTATGTGGTATTAAATATTTTTGAAAGTCCCAAAGTCTTTATAATTATTAACATCTATTATATATGTTATCTCTTCGCTGTATTAAAAGCATATGTTTAAGTTGAATCAAAAGGCACTTGTAACATAATTTTAATTTAGAAATGAATATCTAAACGCAGTGCGAGAGCTTCTGACTGGAAACGTGACTAGTCGTGGGTTCGATTTCCAATCGGGGGAGTGATTACATTTAAAATTATTTTCACTTCCTCGATATTATAAGACAAAGTGCGGAGTTGAGTTCCGCTACTCAAAGCGCAATGTCTTGAATTCGGCAGAAAGTATAATACGGAATGTCTTGACATTAGATTCTTTCTGTCTATTCTGCTATGCAGGATAAAAATTAGAAGCTAAAAAAAATTGGGAACAATTTTTTACTACAATACAATTACGCGAAAATTGAGTATAAAATTCGACCTATAATTGAGTGACAGAACACAATGACGCGATTTCTCTTCGTCCCCTAAGTAGTAATCGAACCCATAATCAATCATGGTAATGGTCAGGCATTGTTTCAATGCTCTACCGTGGCCTTAAAAAATACGTACACATTACTAAGGTAAAGTTAAAAATATATTAATTAGGCTACTAGTTACTATTTATTGTTATTTAACATTTTTTTAGCTTCGCGCTTTTATCCCGCATCTGCTATGCGTAGACAGAAAGTATCTAGTGTCAAGACACTCCGTACTTGGCTTTCCACCGAATTCGAGACATTGCGTGTTGAGTGGTGGAGCTCAACGCCGTACTTTGTCTTTTACCAGAGCGAGGAAGTGAAAATAATTTAAATATAATCACTTCCCCGAGTGGGGATCGAACTCACAACCGATCACGTTTACAGTCAGACGCTGTCACACTGCGCCACGACCGGCCTCGATTAGGCTACTAGTTACTATTTATTGTTTTTTAACATTTATTATTTTAATAATATAAGAACTCAGAATTTAATCTAGCTATATTAGGTTCTGTGTATTGCGTTTCGTTTTTTTATATACTGATACAAATAAAAGCTTCGTAGATCAATATAATTGAATATTTTGAAACTACTATAAGCGAAAAAAATAAATACACATCTATAAATTAATTTTTTCATACAAATCTAATAAAAAATATCTATATAATCCACAGGCATGGGACATGGAAGCCCTAAATAGCTCCTCCGAGTCGCCAATTCAATATCCGTAAAAGGGTTTTCTCACGTAAAAAACCAGGAGTAATATTATGAAGTTTAAAAAAGTTTTGAAAAGCTAACAACATGAGAGTGCTTTATTTCACTTACAGAGTTAGTCGTACTGGCCAAGTGCAGCTTGCATTTTTAATAACTTCTCGACTCTCGACCTGACATTTTGTTTTGTTTCGACGTTTGCCTCGGTTTTCTCACTTCATAATTTTCTTGAGTGTAAGTGTGCACGTAAAAATTTAAAAAAATATGGAATATTTATTTATTTAAAGTGTACAAACAAAAATATATTTAACTCTAACCATGACAGCTTATAGCTGATAGAATCTGTAATTTTTAGTATTCAACAAAATTTGAGACAGATTACATGAACGACGGAACTGAACGCCGTTTTTACGTTACCACAATATTTTCTTTTATCTGCACTTTTATTCCGCATAGCAGGGTAGAAATGAAGTACTTAGATCAGACTTTGCGTTCCGCCGTATTCGAAGTATTGCATGTTGAGTAGCGGAACTCAACTCAGAAATGGAAATCTAGCCAGAGCTAGGAAGTGAAAAAAACTTAAATAAAAACTCTCCCCAGTGAGAACCAAACTTAAAAGCGATTACATTTACAGTTAAACGTTATACCACTGCTCCACGATCGGCCTCAATAATATTGGGATTATAACAATAGAATGATTATACTTTAATCGGAATCCAAGATAAATAGAAGATGAGTTGCATTTCTATGACTTCAAAGTAAATTATATAGAATTTTTAATACAAACTCGTGGAAATATATAAAAAAGTAGTAAAATTGAAGCTCCTTCTGTAAGCTCTTGTACGTTTGGCAAGCTTTCAACGACCATATCGTAGATTGCACTGACATGAGAGATGTCATGACATCCATCGTATATAAAGTTTAAATAAAACATTCAATATATTAATTCTTTTATGATAAAAATGTAACCATTTGTTTTATTTATGTGTGAGCATAGAATCCCATGCTATTTTATCTAAACTGTTAAAACAGTAGTCTTTAATTCTTAAGGCTGTAATGATTTAGTAGGACAGTGTCTGATTGTAAACAATCGCTTGTGGGTTTCATTCCCATTTGAAAAAATATATTATATTTGAAAATAAACTTTATTTCCTCGCTATTCAATACGCAATATCTCAATTTCAGGGGAAAAGTAGCTAAAGGAATGTCTAGACACTAGGTTGTGTCTGACTATTCTGCTATGTTGGATAAAGCGTAAACTTGCGTCAATACTTAAAAAATAAGGTGCTTGAAGTAGACAGAAAATAGATAATTTTGTACTGGCCTTTTCACTTTAGAAATAGTCCATTTAAATTTGTTTTTGTTCTCCCATATGATAGAGAGGTACTACAGTTAAAACACTCCCATTATGTTTTTTCACTTACCTCAAAGAAATATATAATAATAATAGCTTGAATTTAATCTCTGAACCATAAGCATTCCTACAGACATCTCGTTAAAAACTATACAATGGCTACCAACGACACTACGATAACTAAAAGATTATAAGAGAGAATAAACACTAAAAAACAAAATAACCACTAAGTAACTGTTCACGTATACAAACAAAAAGCTATTACTGGAACATAATAATGTCTGTAGGCAATAATAGTAAAAGTATCGTTAAGTTGGTTTGTACGTAACGTTACGTATTATGTTTCTGTATTTTATTTACCACTAAAATGTATTACAAAAACGATACTTATATAGAAGCTATCGTAATTTAGTGGAACAGTTCATGACTCTACATACAACGGTAGTGGGTTCCATACGTACTAGAAAAAGATTTATCTTTTTTTATCTTTTTAGTGTTAAAAGATAAAGTGTGGCGTTGAGTTCCACCAGTGAATATGCAATAACATAAATACGATGAAAGGTAGAGAACAGAATGGATTAATACGCCATATAGAAAAATTTTGCGTTAGATTTTGGAAATTGATAAAGTGCGTCATCACCATTTTGTCTCTGACTCACAATTAAAAAAAGTTTATCAGTATAGTTACTTGGTACAGTCCAGCCCAAGTCAGAGACCAATTATAAAATTAATTTTTTATACGTTTTTTAAAATATTCCTTTAGTAGTTGTTCATTTTAAAAAAATCCGTATAAGTATAAGTGAGTCCGATCGTGGCGCAATGGGATAGTGTCTGACATTAAAAAAAAGGTTATTAAGGTTAAAGCAATTTGCTTTACATTTTATTACAGTATTTCCTTAAGTATTTTAAGTTTTCCTACTAAACTGGTTTCTTTGGTTTACGCTTTTAATCAGCTTCACTTTTTTTACCGTATATCAGGTAACTAACCTTACAACTTAATGCCAAGAGAGTCCATTAACTGCTATTTCCCTGAAATCATAACATTGCGTTTTTAGTGGGAATCTCAACGTCGCTTTACTCAAGCAAAAGAATGGAAATTAATTTTAAATATAATCAGTTCTCCAAGTGCAAATTGAACCCACAGTCCATCGTGTTTACAATCAGATGATATCCCACTGTGCCACGACATACTTACAGTTAAGTAATAATATATTTTATTACAAAAGTAAACGTTTTAAATATATTAGTATGTACGTCTCGTATATTTTGAGTTAACTATAAAATTAATTGAGGCCGATCGCAGTGTCTTACAATAAACATCATCGGCTGTGGATTCGACTCCCACTCGGGATAACTAATTTAAAATATAATCATATTTAAAATTATGTTAATTCCACGCTGGTAGGACAAAGCGCGACGTTAAGAGTACGGAGTAACTTGACACTAGGTACTTTGTGTCTATCCTGCTATGCGGGATAAGAGCGTGATGCCTTAAAAAAAGAAACAATATAAAAAATTAAGAGATATTAATGTTTATATAATATATATATATATATATATATATATATATATATATACATTCTGTGACTTTATTAAATGTAGGTCGGTATCAAATTTTCGTAAAAAAGTGTACCATGTTAGCTTAATTGATCGGAGTGCTTTGACCTGTCATACACAAGGCTATTAA
The DNA here is from genome assembly GCA_032432895.1 of Dryadula phaetusa. Taxonomy (NCBI): domain Eukaryota; kingdom Metazoa; phylum Arthropoda; class Insecta; order Lepidoptera; family Nymphalidae; genus Dryadula; species Dryadula phaetusa. The sequence goes on from JAOYRS010000081.1 coordinate 3,637,098, forward strand.
TAAAAAAAATCATTCTGTCTGATATGACGCATTTCTATATATATATATATATATACTATTTAAAAGTTTTTAAAATAAGCAAAAACATTGATAAGGGAGTGTTTTAACACCTTAGTGTTAAAACACTTCCTTCTTAGTCTTCTCTGCTTTTAAACGAGACAAGTTTGAACCTAAATAAATCTATGAAAAGTGATATTGCTGCCACTGAGCATTCAGCTCGGCCTAATTAGCGTTGGGAATAGTAATGTAGCGCCGAAAAGCTTTACAATCCATTTTTTTCTTTTGAAATTTCGTGACAACGCTCTTAGTACTACAGCATGCATTTCATTTACGAGAATAGACTTTTCACTGAAAACAAAAGTAGGTTACCTTTTCTTTTGGTGCGATTCCGATTGGGATATGAATATGCATATTTATTAGAAGATTTTAATATAATAATAACGTACATAAATACACTTAAAATATATAACAAAGCAGGGAATACCTAATTAATATGTAAAGGTCACGGATACAAATCCAACTCAAATCATCCCTTTTATTGAACATAGTACGGAATTGGATCTGCCAAAAAACTAAGCTGATAACAAAACAATCATTAGAATTCCATCTTAATTTTCTAAATATATAAAACCCTTCTATTACTATTAGATTGACTTACAGACAACCCAAAACCGAAGTCATTGAAACTGAATGGTTCCTTAGGATGTGAAAGAGAGCATTAGAATAGGAATTTGAAGTTTGTTTGTGAACGGGAAATTCGAGATTTTGTATTATCTTATATTCTTTGCAAAGAATTTGCAGGCCATCATTTCAATTTCTTCTTTATATTTTTCTCTGAAGCTGGTATTAAGATCGTTAGCTTTGTTTCATCTGTCAGTTATTTTCCACAATTTATTTACATTTTTGCGATGTTTGGGACTCATAGAGTGATGTTAATCCTCAAAATCATGAAACAGATTATATACCTATCAATAAGTTCTAAGCATTTTGTATTTGTTACAGAAGAGAAACAAAAAGAACCAGGAGAGGAGTGCAAGGCATCAGAGGAAGAGGCTGCGACGAAGATCCAGGCGGCGTTCCGGGGTCACAAGACAAGAAAGTCTATAAGCATGAAGACTAGCAAGCCGACTCAGGAGCAGGAGCCGGAACCGACAAAGGCTGAGCTCGAGGCTGAGTTCCGAGCTGACGATAAAGGTACGATTAGAATCATAATTCAAAATTAATTCGTAGATTAAAAAAATACGGTATAAATGACATAGAGAATTTGGATTATCAATGTTTCAATTTATGTTGCTTTGAATTTAAAGTTTATATTGACTTAATTATTTGACACCGTTAAAAAAAGGGGATTAAACCTATGATCCTCTTAGTACTTAGCTGTCAGATTTGTTAACCAGTAAGCTTACAGGCTTATAAAATAATTCTATTAAACGTATATTTTTCCATGGTACAGAAACGTTTCAGCTTACTTCCTTAATATATAGGGAACAGAGGGCGGGGAAGTAATTTCAACACGATTAGATTACAGTATCGACAAGGCACTTTACCTCATAAGGTTTTTCGTGCATTACTTATTTTTATGTATGAAATATTTTATTTATAGCAGTTTCTTTCAGAACTTATGATTTATTTCATATGAAAAAAATATGAACTTTGCTTTATATTTAATAATAATTCCGGAAATGTTAAAGGAAACTTAGATAAAATGTATTTTAATTTAAATTTTTTGCTTATTTTAACTCAATATTACTACTTTATCGCAACATCTATATAAATAAACAAAATTAGAATGTCTGTATGTAATATTGACCCAAATATTTATATATGTATATGTACACCATAGTAATATTTTTTACAATCTTTATCGGTCTATCTTTAAAGTTGTTCCGACTAATCTCGGAAATGGCTGGATCAATTCCGACGGGACTTGCATTGACAGATAGCTGATGTTTTAAGGAGTAATATAGGCAAGTTCTGTCTTATACTTATAAAATAAAGATAAAATAATCTAAGTCAAGGTAACACATAGAATTTTGAAAATATAACATACTGTATTCACAAAATCAACGGAACAAAACCATGAGAATGAACGTTATTGAAATTTAATATATTTATTCCGTTAATTCAGATAATAAAAAATGCTTGAAATCTAAGCTAGATAAGACAGTAAATAATAAAGCAAGTGTTTTCCGCGGAAGTCAAAGTACTTGTTAATTGTAATAGTTAAATTTCAAAGCAAACTAGCTTTGTAAAAATTCAATGTTTGTGGATAATTGTGGGTTCTAATATATTAAAATGTTTTGAAATTTTGCAGCTTACATTTTTTCATAAAAATATTTGGAAAGTTTAAGTTTGTATATTTTTACCGATCTGTACTTTTTTATAGAAGATGTTGTTAAAATAATGATTTTAAAGGATTTTTTTGTTATATAAATTAAGTTAGCTTTTTCATATATAAATAAAAAGTATCTAAAAGGAAAACATGGTAAATGAAATTATTATTTTTTTCTCTTCTTCGCCATTAAACACGCAATATCTCGATTTCTGGCATAAAATAGACAAATCTTGACAGTAGGTTGTCTCTGGCTACTCTACTATGGAACATAAGGCGTGAAAGTACTTCGTTTCTTTCTATTGCTTTAGCGTGGTATCATAAATAATGAAACCCAAAATCACGTTATGCTCAAACTAGATCTAAGAAAATTCCAATACCAGCAAAATCATTTCTCATGTCCAAATTATACAATAAATTCCATATAAAATTTCAACATTGTAAATTTTCACGCTATACCAACATGTCATATAGATATTTCCACAAACATCCGGTTTACTATCAATGAATATGAAAGTAGATATGAAATTTTGGTTTCCAAATCGACCCAACAAATTGTGGATTCATTTCAATATTCATACAGAGGGATCGGTCATAAATTATTTCGTTGGTATTTGCGTGTTGTACCCACGAAATTTTTGATACGATTCTTTGTGTTGAATTATTTAGGGTATATTTAAGAGACATTTTACCTTGTTGGAATATCTGTTAAAAAGTTATTATATTCTTTAAAATATTTATTAGTTAATATAGACAAAAAAATCTAGATAAAATAAGTACAATGTTAGTGGATATGGAGGCGATTATTTTTAATTTCTTTTTCTCTTCTCTGGTAAGAGAAATAGCTGAAAGCATCGAAGTGTTTTGACGGCATAAAGCGTGAGGTTGCAAAATTCTAAATATATAATATATTTCAGCTACTAGATTAGCTTGTAAAAGATTGAATTTTCTATCCTTTTCCCCACTGAGATATCGCCTGATAAGTCCTAAAACATTATATAAACATATTTCGTATTGAGTGACGTTCCAGCCTTACTTGTATGACCATGCAAAAAAATATTTTAGGTGTATTTAATTATTCTTCTGAATAAAATATGTAATTAACCGTGTACCTTCTCCATTCAATAGATTATGCATACAGATTATATTGGCAAATCAATTTCCGGCGTTTTACCCATTTATGGATTTTACAAAGGAAGTGACGTAAGTGTATATTCCTTTGGGTGAAATTAAAGCATCCTGCTAAGGCACAACTTCAGAATAGCTGTAGGTTTTTTTGCCGATTGGCAGTGTAGGCAGATATAATCCAATATCAAGGCAATTTGTTCTCTATTTTCCATCCAAAATCGAGATATTGGTTATTAGGTGAAACTCAACACCGCGCTTCATCTTATCAGAGTGGGAAAAATATTTAAAAACAAGTATAATGATTCTTCCGATTAGTAATCAAACTTACAGTCAAATGCAAACCACGACAGGCAATACAATATGCCAAACCATCTTTTATCTTTTTACGTAAAGTAAACACCGCAGTGCTCATTTATTTATTAGACATACTTCAAAGACCAAGCGCCCTAAATATTAACAGCAGGAAGTTTCCACTTGGGAGGACAAAGATTTATTTAGTTAAAAATAAAACGGAAGTGGAACACCTAAATATGGAGTTGCTTGTCAGCTCGGCTAACTAGGTAACTGTTTCTGTTTCTGGTAGAATAAATTTGTATTGTATTTAAAGTTTAAAATATTATTTAATTATTTCCATCGTGTATTATGCAATGTAATGCTTAGTAACTTTATATTTTATTTATTTAGTTCCTCCAGGGCTTGTGTTTGAGTGCAGTGGCGAGAGCTTCGTTAGGGGCTTTATCGATTTGTTTAAATAGATATTTCTCTGGCTTGAATGGACAGATTAAGAAAGTGATTGAATTAATCAGTTAAGAAAAATGTATTTAGAAACTAGTTTATAAAACATAAAAACCAGCCTTTCTTGCAATGTATAGAAATCCAAGAGTTCACCAATTTGCAAGTTTGGCTTGAGAGAATCTATTCCTAGATATTTTAAGGTTTCCCTTTCGTCTTAATTATTTTTAATGATATTAATATAATTTTTTTTAGCTTCAAGCTTTTATCCCGCATAGCAGGGTAGACAGAAAGTACCTAGTGTTAAGACACTCCGTACTTTACTTTCCACAAAATTCGAGACATTGCGTGTTGAATGGTGGAGCTCAACACCGCACTTTGTCTTTAGCAGAGCGAGAAAGTGAAAATAATTTAAATATAATCACTCCCCCGAGTGCGGATCGGACCCACAACCGATCGCGTTTACAGTCAGAGGCTGTCATATTGCGCCACGACCGGCCTCGAATATAAAATTATTTAATATAAAGTTATTTATATACTTATATAGTACTTATATCCATAACGGAGAATGGATTTATGCAGGAAAAAACGTTATACAGAATGAAATTCATATGTGATCAAAAGATGTAAACCAAAAACCTGAAGATTACTTTCAAGCACATTCATGCTATCACCAACTTTAAAACATATTAATAATGCAGTAATCTTAAATTCCATCTTATCTTATTCAAGTACCAATCGCAATACTCCGAAATTCTTTGAAAGTTAGAAAAAAAGAGAAAAAACTTGCCGAGCTACGTCCAGGAGGATTTATTTTTAATCAAACTTTCGGTTTAACTTCCAACCGTTTTAATGGCAGAATAAATATTGAGATTAATTATATCTACTTGTGAGATAATTATTTAGTAGCTTTATTATAACTTTATGGCAGTTGGAAAACTAAGGTTCTAAACGTAACTATTTTAATCAGATTGATCTTAAAATACAGGCCGGTCGTGGCGCAGTGTGGCATCATCCGACTGTAAACGCGATCGGTTGTGGGTTCGATCCCCACTCGGGGGAGTGATTATATTTAAATTATTTTCACTTCCTGGTTCTGGTAGAGACAAATAGCGGCGTTGAGTTCTACTACCCAACACGCAATGACTCGACTTCGGTGAAAAGCGAAGTACGGAGTGTGTTGACACTAGGTACTTTCTATCTACCCTGCTATGCGGGATAAAAGCATGAAGCATCCTTTGTATCCAACGATTTCTTGTAAAGGCATTAATGAAACTATGATGTGTTTAACTTTTTACCATGATAATGATGATATTTTTAAAAAGAAATAATTTGTAAAAAAGTGTGAAGCTCGAAAAAAATAAAAATCTTAAACTATTTTAATCAGTAGTTCGTGGTCACATGTGTAGTACCTGTTACTATTACTACTGTAAACTATTCGAAACGTTGGGTTTTTAAAAATGTATTTTCGGATACCAAATGTACACGAGATTAATATGTTTACAAACGTTCATTTTAAATGTCAAAAAAAACACGAAAATCAAAGAACCAGCTGATTTTCAGAAAGAAAACAGTTAAGAAGGTGAATTATTATAATAAATTATATCATATATTTACTGACATGATTTCTTAACATACAGTGTTTCCCAATAGGGATCATAGGATTTTGATAGCTCACAGTCGCCATCTTGGTTGTTTAACATTTGACATTTGTATTGTTTTGTATTTAGTATTGTTTGCTATTTAGTCATGAACAAGTTCACGTTACCTCAACGTTTAGAAATTGTCCAAATTTTCTATCAAAATTCGAGAAGTATTGTCTCTAATCAAAGATCATTTCGTGCTAAATATGGTCGTCATGGTGTACTGTATAAGCTCGCTATACGTCGCATAATCCAAAAACTGGAAAGTGAATATTCTTTGCACGATAGTGGACCACCAACACGATAACGGACAGGCCGTAGTGAAGAACATATTGCCGTCGTATCAGCCAGTGTCGAAGAAAATCAAAATGTTTCCGTTCCACGACGTGCACAAGAATTAGGCTTATTCAGAATGACAACCTGGCGAATTTTACGTATGGATCTTGGCCTACATCCATACAAGATTATGCTGGCACAAAAATTCAAGCCAGTAGACCATCGATTACGTCGTGAATTTGCTGATTGGGCGCTTGAAATAATGGAAACGGACACCGAATTTCATAAGAAAATCATCTTTTCAGATGAGGCTCACTTTTGGCTCAATGGTTATGTGAACCAACAGAATTGTCGTTACTGGAGTGAGTCAAATCTAAGAGGGGTTCATGAAACACCATTACATCTTGAAATATTGACTGTTTGGTGTGGATTATGGTACGGTGGAATCATTGGCCCGTACTTTTTCAAAAACGACGAAGGCCGTACTGTCAATGGCGACGGTTATCGTGACATGTTGAACGATTTTTTTTCCTGAAGTGCATGAAATCGATGCAGACGACATTTATTTTCAACAAGATGGTGCAACATACCACACTGCGACCGTCACAACGGATTTATTGCGTGATAAGTTTGGTGAGTCGGTTATTTCTCGCCACGGTTCTCACAATTGGCCACCAAGATCATGCGATTTAACACCCTTGGACTATTTTTTGTGGAGGTATGTTAAATTTTAAGTATATGCCAATAAACCAGCTATGATTCAAGACTTTGAACGCAACATTCGAGTGACTATAGCGGTCATACCAGCCGAAATGCTGCACCGAATCATCGAAAATTGGACCGATCGTATTCACCAGTGCAAAAAAAGTCGTGGCGGTCATTAGAACGATATTTTCAACAATAATCATAAATAACATAAAGATTCCTATCAAATAAAGCCATTGAACACGAAACTCAAACATATATTAGATGTTTTTTGTTCAATTTCAAAACATATTGTTCTTATTGGGAAACCCCATATATAACATAACTTCTATTCGTAACTTCTTAACATATATTGAACACTATTAAAATGAAGAGACGAAATATTGCTTAGCCATGGAAAAACGCCTACAATAAAACCCTATAATGGAATATAAGCATGGATATATCATTAAATTTTAATATTCCCTTTCAGTCAAACACTCAGTGGCGGTTCCATGATGTTTGAGTATCGCTGGCTGAAGTGTTCTTGGGAACAAGAAGTATTGACTAAGGCCCTTTAAAGCCTTACAAAAGACAGACGATTATTATTTACTTTAATATTTATATATAATTAGATATATATAATGTTGGTACATAGTGGCTATTGTCAGCAAAATTTAAGTTTGAGTTTGCCTTTGTTTAATATTTTTGTCCGTCCATCTATTCATTCACCTTGAAGGAAAACAATTACTTAATATTATATGTATATATATGTATATATATATATATATATATATATATATATATATATATATATATATATATATATATATATATATATATATATTCAAAGTGTTTTCTTGGCTTTACTGATACCTCTTTATTTGGTAATAATAAAAGAAGCAAAGTAAACAAATTATTACTTGCTATATTCAATATTGTTACTAAAACAATTTTTTTTGATAGTCTTTTGAGAATTAATTGTAATGAATAAAATGTTTTTAGTGTTAGAACGTCAACTAATCACACTCCAGTAAGAAGCTCGACATAAAACTAGTAGAATATTAGTACATAACATATTTTTATTTCCTTAATCTGATTAGACATAGTGCGGTGTTAAGTTACGTCACTATTATAACTATACCGAAGTATTAGGATCTAGAAAACACACTATTTAATGGTTTTAAATGGAACTATATCGGTTTATCCTGTAAAATTTTATATTTGGTTTGGTGGGATGACAAAATTATTTACATATTTTTATATACGATCGATTTCTTATTACTTACCGTACAACCGTAAAGCTCTGGTTTTCAACAAATTATGCTTAAATGAAATTTCTTTCGATTCTTTTTATGTTATTCACAAAATGTAAAAGGCGAATGAACAAAAAACAAGACCTGGTGGCTGGTAAGTGGCAGTGGCTTACTTAAAGAGGTGTCAAGCTATCGGATCCTTGGACATCTATTGTTGGAAGAGCTCTTGCCTGTGACCGACTTAAACTAACAATTCAGATTATAATGACTTACCATTTAAAGTTTTTCTATGAATAGAAATGTCTAATTTTTAGTCAAGTATTTTATAGGTTACGTAGAAAAACCGTAAGCATTAAGCGAGTAATAGCTAATCACTCCCTTCTATTTTTCAGTTCATTCATTACACTATAAATGTATTGGAAGTCAAATTTTAATTTTAACTGTGATTAGGCTCAACATAAAATGATATTAAGGTGTAAAAGTTTTCATAGTTTTAATATAAATTTTGAACTCCACACTTTCCTTGCAAAGGGGAATAATTTGGATATAGTAAATTTTGGCCGTGTCGCTATAAGATCACGTCGGACTGTAAACGCGTCTGTGTTGTGAGAGAGATTTTCACTCAGTTTAATGCGTGTTGGCTTCCTATCTCAATTTCAGTTGGAAATCAGTCATAGGATTTTATCGACACTAGATTATCTCCGACTACCTTACTATGCGGGATAAAACGTAAAACTGATTTTAAATATAAATATTGAATTCAAGTCATTGTCAGAAAAAATATATAATAAAAATAAGTTTATTATAAAACCAGTTTTTTGTAAATTGAATCAAGAATCGAATCACAATTATCGTATATAGTCAGTCAGACTGATTCAACAAAGATTTATTAATAAATATTTTTACCTATTTCTATAAAATATAAATATTTAAAGTAAATAATTTGCTACCGCAATAACCAGACGCTTCTAACTAGAACAAAGAGTCAGTTTTAGTTTCCCACCGAAGTTGGAACTTGTTTCGTTACACTTATCTTCATATTTGCTTTGAAATATCAATATTTGCGTTGATGGAATTTTAGTTTAGTTTGTATATTTTTTTGTGAGTAAACGGAAGTAAAGTAGATTTTAACATTTAAACTGTTATTTGCTCACTAAGAAAATTAAAATTAGACCAGTTTCCAATTGGTGTGTTTTCAAGACGTTAGATACGTTCAATTTTTATATAAAAAAATTCACGCTATAACCCGCATAGCAGGGTCAGAGAGAACATATTGTCAAGATACTTTATTCGGCGTTAACCACTCAAATTCGAGACATTGCGTGTCAAGTGTCGGAAGTTAAGTCGTTACCAAAACGGAAAACTGAAATCAGTAGAACCTCTTGATTGTAGTATGAAGAATTTGTCGAACAACCTCGTGTATTGTATTTTTGTCACTTGTCATATTCTGCTTTGTGGGGCAACTTTACAGTAAACACAAGTGGTGGTGGGTTCGAATCTCAAGTGAAGAACGGAATATCTTAACACTAGGTACTTCCTGTCTACCCTCCTAGCGGGATAAAAGCGAGAAGCTAAAAAAACATAAATTTTTGCCATTAATCATTGTTTTAACACTGTGCTCTTTCTGCCCGCATTAAGTTACGGGAAAAAGCTTTAATGTGACAAATTTTATTAAACAAATCACGGCGTTATGTTCAGCTCTAAGTAAGTAATACCTCTGAATAAACGACAACTGAATCCTAGTCAATACACAAAGATTAATTGCAATATAGAACTTACTATATAGATATATGTTATTTGAGAAAATAGTAGAAAAACTTTCTACTATATTTCTCACGCTTCAAGCTTCATTGAACGTTACATTTCGCAACATTAGAGCCGTTTTGATAACAAATAAATTTGTGCAAAGGTAAAATATTGACCAAATATACGTGCTACTTATATAAAAGAATTCATTCCTATCATGTCATCGGATGCAGTAAAACAGTGTTTGACTTCAAACGCGATTTGTAGTGGCTTCTATTCCCAAACGGGGGAATCGGTTCCTCGCTCTGTTGTAAATGTAAATTATACCAAATTTCATTTGAATTCGCCTTCAATTATATAATGGAGTAAAGTAAATAGTCAGTAAAGTAAATAACAGACCTGAGATTTTCTAAATAAATAATTAATTCAAACGATTCATGAAAATGAAAAATTAAACTTGATAAAGACATTCTAGACATCTTTAAAGTATATCTTAAGCTGTAGACGAGTGAGGAAATAAAACTCTTATGCACACAGGACACGTCCCGCTGTCGCCAGAAAGAATTATTGCCTGCCTTTTGGCAAAATATCAAATTGTAGTCCCGCAGGGATAACTACAAGTGGAAAAAGGTTTTTATTATTGTTTATTCCTACTGAAAAATATTTTTAAGATTTTTATCGCGTACCCTAAACGGTATTCAGATAGAACTTAGTGTTAAAACACTGCGTAACCTACGATACTCTCAGTTTTATGGTATCGTGTGTTGAGTGACGGTACTTAACGCCGCGCTTGGTCTTAGAACACAGCTTTTTTATATAATATAAAGCTTTTTGATATAATAATATATTACGTTTTATTTTTTGATATATTTTCTTAAATAAATACAGTTGGCCCTCTGTGAACGGTTGTGTCCACAATTGTTGGAAGTTTATACATACAGTACGAAATTAGCACATACGGTCTATATAGAACAGTTTGGTTTAGGAACAGAGGGAATAGTCGAATTGGGTTTTCTATGCAGACTGAATACGAAATATATGAGCATATGACGTATAGTGCAAATTTTGCTTAATTAATTTAGTATTTAGTTTAAATTCCATTTAGAAGAAATTTAAAATATATACAAGTGTGTTCACCTATGCGAGGCCTTGGTGATAAAGTGGGATAGCGTCCGATTGTAAATTAAAAAACAATCATTTCTCCGCTTTGGTTAGACAAACTGCGGCGTTGAGTTCCGCCACTTGATCTTATTTAATTATATTATTTTTCTGCCACTAACATATTGAAAACTATAAAATAAGCCGAACTAAAATATCACTACTTAACAAAATAAAGAACAAAATGTTTCAATGTTTCTCTTCCACTAACTTTTCTACATGTAAAAACATGAGGTATCAAGTTATATAATTTTAAACTAAAATAACAAACATTCTCAATTACAAACCAAAACGGTTACCGCCTAATCACTGTGCCACAAACAAAGTATATAGAACTGGTAGAGTAAACTTCACCGTTCTGATTCAACATATGCAGGTAACGACGCCAAACCAAATTCTAACAGTACACCGTATACCGGAACTTGGGAACTTAAACTACCTGTAATGAATATAGGCAGTGGGCCAAGTTAGACTAGTTTTAGCCGTGTATATATAAATTTTTATTTTTTTAGCGAGAAGCTATTTTAGACAGAAAGTACCTAGTGCTAATACACTCCGTACTCCGCTGTCCCACTGCGCCACGATCGGCCTCTAAATATTTATAAAAAACATATATATTTTTAATTTTATTTAAGGCCATTCTGGCTTAGTAGAACAACGTTTGATTGTACGTTACAGTCGGTTGGTTGTTAATTCGATTTCCATTCGAAGGATTGATTATATTTATTGATATAAAGCGTAGCGTTGAGTTTCGCCAATTAACATGTAATATTTTGAATTTGGACGGAAAGCGGGGAATGAAGTGAAACGTGAAGTTAATTGTCATTTAAAGACATATATATCACGTTTAATGGAACTAACAAAAAACCATTACTTCTATAGTTATAGGTATGAGGGCGGTCATGGCGCAGTGGGACAGCAACTGAATGTAAACGTTGTAAAGTATTTTATTTTCCTCGCTCTGGTAAGACAAACCGTGGCGTCCAGTTCCGCCACTTAACACACGGTGCCATATTCGGCGGAAAGCGGAGTGGATTGTCTTGATACTAGATACTTCCTGTCCAAAAAGTTATAATCAATAATTATTTATTTATATGGACAATTAAACTTAAGTCTATAAAATTTAATTTAACAAGGCGATGTAACTTGATTTCAACTATATATGTAAATGCCTTTTAGTTAGACATGTGACATGGTAATTAGGGATTCAAAGGCGGAACTTCTAACGAAACGTTAATCACTGCCGCTTTAGAAACCTTCGTAAAATAGTTTGTATTATGTATGAAATGTCACTATTGGAATGTTAGTAATAAGTATTGTTTTTTTTTTATTTTTTCTTTTCAATTACCAAAGACACGTGGTCTGTATATTTTGTTAGCTTTTTCTGAATTATTACATTTTTACTGCTTTTTAATATTAAGTATTTTACATTTTATTATTATAGTTATAATATCGTATTATAGTTTTAATATTTTAGTTGCCTATTTTATGTAACTAAATTATTTTTTCCGCTCTGGTAAAATAAACCACGACGTTGAGTTCACCACTCAATACATAATGTTTCTATTTTGATCGGAAAGCAAACCAGACCAATCTTTTACCAGATTATCACCATACTTTTTTGCTTATATGCGTAAAGTGTATATTTAAAAAAAATAGAACCTGTGTCCTTCTGATAAACGACCAAACGTTCTAACAATTAGGCTATATATATCGTAAAATTATAGTATTTAAGGTTGTGTTGTTTACATATATAATTTTCAAATTATTATACTGTACGAGTACGAAATTTTATATAAGTACTGAAGATAAAATAAATGTGTCAAATAATTTTCTTATCAGATCATTTACAACAAGTAGTATTTAACATTTATTTCTAATTTTACATTCACTTATATTATTATTTTAACCCTGTCTAGACTAAATGTAAAACTAAATGTTTTCTTTGGTGGTATTCGAACTCGTTAACACTGCGTTTACTCAGATATGCGTTAATTATATTACGATGTTTTGATATCTTTGTACAATAAAACGAGAAGAAGAGAAAACGTAGAAGAAACGTAGAGAACGGTATAAACGAGAAAAGGTTATTTTTACGCGCTTATTTTCTGTATATTGTATTACATATTATTAAAATTATCAAAATAATTATAATACTTTACTAATTCGTGAATTCATAGTGTGAGTGAATATCGCATTACAGAGGGTGAGTTCAAAACAGTACTTTTATTGGCATCCAAAAAGTAACCCCTTTATATGTTAGCGTAAGGTAAGGAATTTTTTTAAGAACGAAAATGTCGCCTTATAATAGAAAATTTTTGAATAATTATTATAACTCTTGTTTCTACTTCTACTTCATATAATTTCATTCAAAATCTATATTATGTTATAATATAGCAAATTTTTAATATTAATTATATGATTACATGCGAAAGAATAACGTATCATGCAAATATACACATTATGGGCAATCGTATTAAACGGGTTCTACTGTATTCTTTAACACGTGAATAATTTTATAATAAGGAACATAAGTTATATAAATATATATTCAGTACAAAATGTATGAAATGGCTGGAGTAATTTAATACTTTTATATTTAAGACGTCTGTGAGCCTCGCTGAAACGTTGGCTTATTTTCTTATTTAAAAGAGTCGTAGTAAATAATAAATTCACCTTACCGAGTGCTGTTCTGGGGATAGGATTGCTGAAAAAACATTTCTCATGGTCTCATGAAATATTCGGGAGATTTCGGTAAATAAAGAAGAATGAAATGTAACAAGGTAGGATGTATATAGATATTTCATTTTGAGGTAGTTGTGTGAATTAATTGGTATTGTGAGGAAAGACTAAATACAAATTTTAATACATAATATGATAATAAGACAGAAAATATGCTAAGGTCCAACAGACCTTAAAAATCAGGATGGCAGGAAATACATGAAAATGCAGATAAAAAATGATGAAATGGTAATTCAGAAATACATAAAGTGGAAAAAATATACCACTGATATAGTAAATAGAATATATACGCGTTACCATAGAAATGTGTATTGCTTTATACAAAAGCTTATAGTCAAATATATAGTTGTATGTATTATATTTATTTTTACACTAATTGTCTCCTTAGTCGAGACATTGCGTGTAGAGTAGTGGAACTCAACACCGCGCTTTGTTTTACCAGAGCTAGGTAATGCAAATAGTTTAAATAAAATCATTTCCGTGAATGGGAATCGAACCCACGACCTATCATGTTAGGACAGTCGGAAGCTGTCCCACTGCGCCACGGCCTCGTCAACATTTAGCGTCGAGCGAAATACGGAGTGTTTTCAAAGTAGATACTTCTTGTCTACCCTGCTATAAGAGATAAAAATGGTAAAACTAAACGTAATAAATTCTAATGTTCTTTCTAACGTATTGTCACAGGACAATGGTCACAAATGGTTACACCTTATACTCCTTGAATACCTCTTGCGGGATTTGAACTTGCTACTATTACTTTCATAAGACACGCATCAGCTATGAGTTTTATTAATTTATTAAGCAGAAATATTGCAGTGGAAAATGCCATTATATATACACTCCAGTGAGCTGAAAACAGGAGAGCGGGATGAAGCTGAGTGAAAGAGTACGAGTGAATTAACATCTTTGATTATATATTAAGCGATTAGAATATGCGTGCTAATTATACTAGCCAATAAAATATGCAAACGTGTAGAGTGGGGTCAGCAATGTGTATGTCATTTACAAAAGTGTAGGTTTTGCTACACATTTTCTTACCAGAGCGGAGAAATGAAAATAGATTATATGAGAAGAGAAAACGAAAGAAAGAATAGAATTTTTTTACCTTTACACTTTTAACCCGCATAGGAGGGTCGACAGTAAGTACTTAGCGTCAAGACACTCCTTACTTCGCTTTCCACTGAATTCGAGACATTGCTTGTTAAGTGGTGAAGGATTTGTCTTACCGAGCATGAGAGTGAAAATAATTTAAATATAATCACTCCCCCGAGTAGGAATCGAACCCACAATATTACATTACATAAGTAATTGATCATATTCCTCATTCCGATATATGTTCTTTTATATTTAAATTATTATTATTTCCTCTTGGTAAGGCAATGCGCGGTGTTGAGTACCGCTACTCAAGATGCAATGTCTCGAATTCGGATAAAAGCATAGTATAGAGTGTCTTGACACTAGGTACTGTCTATCCTGTTTCGGGATAAAACCGTGAAGCTAAGAAATGTAAGCATCATTCTGATCGCCTCAAATCTATTCGAATGCATTAATATTAAAGCCTTTTTATTCGTACATAATTTCATATTTTTCATATAAAGTGATTGAATTTATCTCTCAAGTATTCAAATATATATGAATATAGACATTTACCTTATTTTCATTTCCTCACTCTGGTACGGTAAAGCGTGGGGGTGATTTCTGCCACTTAACATAACAGTATATCTCGAATTCTGGCGAAATATCGAATTGGAATGTCTTGACTAAATAAAATTCGAATATAATAATATTCGACTAAACATGATCTATTTGACCAAATTTTGACATGTTGGCAAAAATGTGAAAGTTAAAAAGAAGTATCACTTAGATACTTTTTTTTAATAATTTTCTTTGTCTTCTTCTTTTCAACCGTTATGTCTCCAACCGCTAGGTACAGGTCTTCTCGATGGATTTCCAGTCAGTGTTCGTCTACTATTCTCATCTGGCTGCTGGCCCAACATGTTGAACCGACCATCGGTCCATCCTACCGGTTGTCGTACCACGTATCTACCCTGCCTAGGACTCCAAACCAAAATTTTAATAATCAATATCGTAAAAAAGTAAATTATTATATTAATTTGTAAATTTTACATATTTTTCTACATTACTTAGAATTTGATATTTACGTAAAAATCTACTTATTGCGAATACAAATATACACATATAACGGTTGAAGTAATCACGCGAGCTAATCGTTATAGCTCTTTAGAGTTATTTTTAGGAAAAACCTTGTCCATTATTTAACTTAATGTTAATTGATACTTTTTATGACGTATTTAACTCCTTTTGTAACTGATATTATATATGTATGTTGTAATATATATATATATAAATATATGTATATATATATATATATATATATATATATATATATATATATAAACAAAAAAGTTCAAATATTGTTTATTTATATGATGTGTTCAATTTGATAGCGCGGTTAAAGTATATTTCATGTGATAAAGTAAAAAAAATACATAATACACAAATATGAGTTTAGTAACACGAACCACGCTACTACAGAAATTGAAATTCCAAGTTATTTTAGTTTAGTTGTATTATATTATGTTATTGCATGTGTACGTCTGTACGTATGTATATACTTTTATGGTACCCGTATTCAGTAGTTTGTAACTCGTGGGTAGATAAAACTTAGTTCCCTGCCGCTCCTAGTGAATCCTTATCGTATTATGCTTTAATAACTAGTTGTTGCCCACAACTACGTTTGCGTAGAATATATTACCCTTCTTATTATATATATATATATATATATATATATATATATATATATATATATATATATATATATACATACATATAGAAACAATATCTACATAAGGTTTTCAAAATCGAAACATTACGTGTTTGGAACTTAACGCCGTGATTTGTCTTACCAGGGTGGATAAATGGAAATATTTTCCCTCCTCAAATATCACTCCTCCGAGTGGTAGCTAAGCGCTTAACCAAATTTATTTAATACTATTGTTTCCTTAGAAATTTTATAAAACCGTTATTCAGGACTCTTCTCCATTTTCTAAGGAGTATATGATCACATATAAGATTTTACATCAATTACCCAATAAGAAACGGAAGACTTAAATATATATAAGCTAGAATATAAATAAATAAAATAGTGTCTGTTTGTAATAAAAAAAAGAATCATATTATGCAAAATGCTTATATATGTTTATACAATATATATACTAAAATAATATTTCCTAATTTTTTTTGTATGGTTTGTTTCGGCTAATCTCTGAAATGGCTGGACCGATTTTCACAGGACTTTGTTTGTGTATAGTTGATGTAATACACATTGACGAAGTTGCATATATATTTACGGAATTTATTTTTATACGGGAACAAAGAAAAGCCCTTTAAGTGAAAAATATACTATCCGTCACAATCAATTTCCCCTTAAAGTGTGTGTGTGACGTATTATAGTTTTTCTTATCAGTTTTTCCTTCGCGGAAAAGGCGAAGGCATTAGACGGTACAGCCTTGACATTTTATTAGAACCACTCTATTTCTACAATAAACAGAAGACATAATTGCGAATTTCGTTTTCTTGTTTATTTCTGATAAATATTATCTATTAGATTTCTTAACTATAAATGATAGTAATGTAACTTTTATATCTTTTTATTTAGACACTCCGTACTTCGCTTTCCACCAAAGTCGAGACATTGCATGTTGAGTGGTGAGCGCGAGGAAGTGAAAATAATTTAAATATAATGACTCCCCTGAGTGGGGATCGAACCTACAACCGGTCGCGTTTACAGTCAGACGCTGTTACACTGCGCCACAACCGACCTCCTCATTTTTTCGTTTTATTAATACGAAATCATTATACGAGTATATGTTTCTGAATTATATATGACAATATTGAAATATAACGTAAAAAAAGATCGACTGAATTATTATTAAAAAAAATCTAATTAAATATCAATAATTTCAATAAGTTTGCTCATTTTATACACTATTGTATTGTATTGACGTATCGTGAGAATTACATGTCTTCTTATAATTTTTTTAGACTAAACGTCAAGTATCTATCTTTTTTTAGCTTCACGCTATTTTTCCCGTATAGCAGGGTAGACAGAAATTACCTAGTGCTCGACACTCCTTACTTCAGTGTTCACCGAATCAAGAAATTATGTATTGAATGGTGGAATTCTACGCCGCACTTTGTCTTATCAGAGCGAAAATATGAAAATAATTTTAAATATAATCACTCCCCCGAGTTGGGATCAAACCCACAACCGTTAGCGTTTCCAGTCAGACTCTGTCAGACTGCGCCACGACCGACCTATATCATATTATATAAAACCAATTAGAGACAATGGTAAGCTTATATCTATACTGTATGTACCATACATTTCTCGTAATTCCGATGAATGGATGACAGATGTGATTACTACATGAACAGGCATTATGGCGCTTATGAACATTAATCATGATAATTTCAAACTTAATCTTTGTATGTATATATGTATGTATATTTCATACAATTATACTTAATAGGTACTCGAAGAAGATTCACGCATTTTCCCATATGGAAAAGTACATAGTATAACAGCACTCTGTTCTATACTAACTGCTGGAATTGAGACCAACACCACGGTTTGTTTTATCAGATCGGGGTAATAAATATAGTAAAATGTTATTTATTTTTAATTTTTATTTATCTATACTTGTATTTTATTAGATATAATATATATTTTCTATATATTTTTTATTCTATAGCAGTACATTACGTTGAGTCTTAATTTTGGGTGAAAAACACTGATCAAAGTGTCTTGAAACTAGGTTGTTTCTGACTACTCTGCTATGCGGGATATAGTGGATTTTTTTTTAAAACGGTCAATAAAATCTTATTTTTGTACTGAGCTTAAATTTATTAAACTATTAAAATAAATACGCCTTATGTATTCAAGGGCTTTTTTGGGTTAATAAAGTTAGTAATAAGATTAGTATATTAAGAAACGAGAAGATAATCGATAAAAAAGCGCAATTATTTCTCTTTAATTGTACTTTAATACTTTGGTGCAATTAAAAATGCAACGAATCTACTTAAACAGGTAATGGATAGTGAATTATATATACCTCTGGCTTTTCTCTGCTTCACAAAATAAGACATCCTATATTAGAACAAACTAAAATATTAGCGCAAACACTTCAGTGACTGATTGTCCTTCTGTAATTGAAAGAAATCCACATGAAACCTACGAAATCCAACGAAATCGGGTTGATTCTGTTTTATATTACGTTGGACTCTACTTTTGTGATCCGGTCTTATATATTAAAGTATAAGTTTCACTTTATGATATTCCGTTTAACGCTTATTTTATATTTTTATATTTGCTTCGCTAAAAATATAAGGAATATTAATGAAAAATATAAAATTGGATGTTTTTTTTACATTTATTTCCTTTAACCCCATAGCTAAGTAATCCGTTTACTATTTCCTGTGAATTCTAAACATTGCGTATAAAGTGGCGGAGCTTAACGCCGCACTATCTTTTACCAAGGCGGAGAAAAGGCTATAATAATTAAGATATAATCATTTCTTCGACTGGGAACCGAAAATCGAACCTACGTTCCCTATTACAAACAAACGCTGACACACTGCGCCATGGTGGCTACTGTATGTGTCTTAAACAAACTAAACATTTGTCAGTATCCTATTATATGGAATTCAAATTCGGAATATGTCTTTACTTCTGATGTCAGTGCAAAATGGCGGGCGCAACAAAATGGTGGATTTCAATTGAATATCTTAATTTATAAATAAAAAACTTAATCGTATAATAAATAAAAAATAAATAAAAATCTTTTTTTTTTATCTTCACGCTTCATCCCTGGTGGGGTAGTCAGAGAGTACGGAGCGCCAAACGCTACGGGCCCTGCATACCTCTTTCGCCTCGACCACAGTCATTATCCTCTTCATGCATGCCCTTCGGGGGGTCCTCATACTTTTTACGTAACCTTCCTCCAGTATCTTCGATACTGTGTTATCGAAGGTCAACTGAGGTCTCCCCCGACCTCTCGTACCTCTCACCTTGGCTTCATAAGTCTTTCTTACTATTCTTTCATGGCTCATTCTTTCCACATGCCCAAAGCACGTTCTTCTTCATTCTTATTGTGACATTCACGCTTACACCTGCAATTCTGCGTATCTATCTCCTCGCTACATATACGGTCAGCTAAGCTGACTCCGCATATCCGACGAAGAGATCTCATCTCTACTGCATTCATCTTTCTTTCATTCTTCTTTTGGCACACCCACGTTTCGCTGCCGTATAACAACGTCGGCATCAGTACTGTATTGTAAACGGCAACACGTGCGCTGCGTGCGTACTACAGGTACACTGATGTTTTGCCGTCGCATCAATGCAGCAAGAGCACCGTTAACCCTGTTAACAGCAGCAATACGCCTTTCCACATCCATTTCGTATCTTCCATCTCTACTAAACATATTTCCCAGATATATCACCTCATTCACTTGTTCTAATATCTTTCTATCTACTATAATCTTGCATTCCGTTCTTTCTCTTGTCTCTTTCAAATACAAGAATCTTAGTTTTACTCGCATTCAGATTTAGACCATTACTTTCACACCCTTCTTTCAGAATGGTGACCAATGCCTGTAACCTGCATTCTGATGATGCAATTAGCACTGCATCATCTGCGTGCAACAGACAGTTTACTTTCAAATCACCAACTTTCACTCCTTGGATACAACTACCCAAATACAAATTGAACAGCCAAGCTGACATGGCGCAGCCCTGTTTGACACCCGATTGAATATCAAACTGAGGCGACATACCAGCTCCTACTCGTATATAGGCTGAGTGATCTCGATAAAGATATTTTACAGCCTGGAACAAAGGTCCGTTCACATTGTACCGGGGCAGTATCTCCCATAA
Organism: Dryadula phaetusa; assembly: GCA_032432895.1. Taxonomy (NCBI): domain Eukaryota; kingdom Metazoa; phylum Arthropoda; class Insecta; order Lepidoptera; family Nymphalidae; genus Dryadula; species Dryadula phaetusa. The sequence goes on from JAOYRS010000081.1 coordinate 3,657,753, forward strand.
CTTCTTTCTTACAATCCTGTCAAATGCCTTTTCTAAATCCACAAAAGCACAGAAAATTTTCTGGTTTACAGCCAAAAACTTTTCCGTGATCATGCGGAGAGAAAAGACCTGATCCATGTAACCTCTTCCAGGTCTAAATCCTCCTTGGGCCTCCCATAAAAGCCTTTCGGATCTCTCTTGCATTCTTCTCGCTAGAATTTTAGTATAAATTTTACTGCCCAAGCTAATCAAACTGATAGCACTATAGCTCGCAAAGTCTATCTGTGAACCTTTGTCTTTATACAAAGGCACGATGACTGCGCCTCGCCAACCATCCGGGACGTCTCCCTTTTTCCAGCATAAATTGCATAGAAAAAAGAACAAGTCCAAGATGCGCGGCCCACCATATTTGATCATCTCTGCAGTAACTCCATCTGCTCCCGCTGCCTTACCACATTTCAGACTTCGTATGGCATTCTCTACTTCTTTTATACCGATTTATTTTTATAAAAATCTTAATTTGTAGAATATAATGTACTGTGAAAAAAATTTGAAAATTTGTTTTTAAAATGTTAAATTTAATATTTTAATAAGCCGTTATTTTTTATGCTCTTTATATTTAGCTTATAGGTACATCACACTGCGCTTTACTTGCTGCCCTGTTAGGAATATTTTGATGGCGGAACTTAGCACTGCGTTTAACTAATTTTAGTAGGAAATTTATTAATTTTATTTTATCTTAATGATATATATCCATATTATGATACAAACAAACATAAAATGACAATAGCATATAGTTAATTATTTTGTTTTGTAAGTATACAAACATTTTCTTCTAATATAAATAGATTCAAATGAAAACTAAATAAATATTCATTGCATCCGCTTCAAAACAGTCCCCGCTACAATTGTAGCGTTAAAAATTGATGACGTTTCCTCTGATAGCTCACGCGGGGTTCAAATTGAATTCAATGTACAAAAACTTATACGTATGTATAAAATACTAAATTATTTAATTCTTTAATAAACTTTTTTAACTTAAAAAGTTGCAGAATGTGATTTATTTTAAATATTAAACCAAATTATTGGTACTGCATCTGACTGTAAATGGCATGGTTGGATTCGATCTACATAATAAAGAATGATAATACTTAACTCTGAGAAGACAAAACACGGCGTTGAGTTCCGCCACTTTATACTTAATTCTGGCTGAGCCTAGAGTGTCTTGACACTAGGTTATATAAATAGTTTTAGTTTTTTAAGTATTTGAATGTTATATCAAATGTAACTTTTTTTTTTTAATTTTCAATCCCGTACTTAAGTTCATACAATAAAATAACCATACAATCCAGGAACACGTCAGCTCTGACAGTTTTACATCTATGTCACTGTCTGTAGACATGTATTTTCAAGGCGTAATAAATTATATGGAGATCTACCCTTATCCCTTTATCTCAGTTCCATTGGTCTTGTACAGCGTTTGATGTATCAAACGCTTCTTTCTGTGCTGTGAATGTCTAAATTAATAATGAAAAGATTTACTGAATGACTCACCAACTGTATTGATTGATTTATTTGATATTATTTTTATATGACTTGATTATTTGAATTGACTATACTCTTCCATATCATCTCTCTGTATATCTTAGTATACATGTACATTAATTTAAGAGTTAAATTAAATAACTAGAGGCTATTGTTGCGCAGAGCGTCTGACTGTAAACGCAATTAATTTTAGATTAGACTCCCATACGGAGAATGATTATATTAAAAAAATATATTTTCATTTCTCCGCTCTGGTAAGACAAAGTGCGGCGTTGAGTGCGCCACTCAATGCTCAACACTCCATGTCTTAATTATCGTATGGAAAACAGACAACAGAGTGTACAGATACTACGTTATCAACTACCCTGTTTTGTAGGGTAAAGCATGAAGCTGCTGGTAATATTTACGACACTAGCGGAATTTGAACCCATAACCATTTCACTTAGCGCCAAATATATTTGCTGATGATTTATTATGACATAGGTCATAATAAATTACAACCACTGTAAAAAGTGCACATAATACTCCAACCTCAATAGATATATAGAGAATAAACACAATGTAATGAAAAATGAACGGACAGCGGCTTCTTAGGATAAGTTTCTATTGTTACCTTTGGTATAACACTGGCTAGCTAAACTTTTGATATATGGATAATATTTGTAAAAGTACTATTAAAAAAAGCTTTATTTCGAGCTTTTTCTTCAAGATTTTATTTAATTTGCTGTGTTAGTGTGTTAGTGTAGATCTTACAAGCTCTCACCACCTGGATTACGGAAGGTGGTTATTGTGATACAGATAGAGGCGGTCGAGGAAGAGCACCATGAGGTTGAGCCTGAAAGCCTAATAAAATTTGTTATGATTAAAAAGATCTTGCAAGCTAAATTTCACCCATCTCTATTGATTAAGATAAAATATGAAACATTAGCCCTCTCAATATTAGTTTACTGAACTCTTTATATTAAGATTCTTTTGAAGTGATTGATCAGCGATAAGATCGCCTTTTGTGTTTTACACTTCTAAGCTTGTTTATATTCTGTTATAATTTTATTAAAGCTTCTATATAGCTCGGTAGAGGGAATTTAGTGTGTTTCCGTTCAAATTCGAGACATTGCTAATAGCGTAACTCAGCGCCGCATTTTATCTTACCAGAGCGAAAACATAAATAATGTAAAATTATAATTAATATATAAATAATTGCATTCTCTTCTATAACGATTATATCTATATAATAATTAAGATGGTAAGTCACTGAATTCCAAAAAAAAAAATTTTGGGTGCAATGACCATGCAAGCCTTCTGGCTAAGCAAAAAGCTCGATTAGTTTCCAACTCATTACTACGTTATCTTCGCCAATCCTGCAAACCGAAAAGGGTGCGTAAAAGATAATATCTTTGTGGTATATCTACGTACGTACGTAAAATCAATGAGTAAAATTCTTCAAATTACCCTACTATTATCAAAGCTATATTTCGAAACTGATTGAGACTTAGTGCGGCATAGAATTTTACTGGTCAACACGCAATGTGTCGAATTCGGCGGGAAGCGGAGTACGGAGTGTCTTGACACTATGTACTTCCTATTTACCCTGCTGTGAAGGATAACAGCGTGAAGCTACTATTTTGTGATATTATAAAAATATATTATACCTGGATAACTTTGATCGGTTGAATTATGTTAACATTGTATAATGTTTCGAAAAAGAATTTAATTTTTATTCATATTATGTTTTTAATTCTTTTCAAGAAATACTTTGTAGCGAGAAGAATGGATGAAAGATCCGAAAGGATTCTATGGGAGGCCCAAGGAGGATTTAGACCTGGAAGAGAGTGCATGGATCAGGTCTTTTCTCTAAGCATGATGACGGAAAAGTTTTTGGCTGAAAACCAAAAAATATTCTGTGCTTTTGTGGTTTTAGAAAAGGCGTTTGACAGGGTTGTAAAAAAGAAGTTATGGGAGATACTGCCCCGGTACAATGTGAACGGACCCTTGTTCCAGGCTGTAAAATCTCTTTATCGAGATCACTCAACCTGTGTACGAGTAGGAGCTGTCATGTCGCCTCAGTTTGATATTTAATCGGGTGTCAAACAGGGCTGCGCCATGTCAGCTTGGCTGTTTAATTTGTACTTGGATAGTTGTCTCCAAGGAATGAAAGAAACTCACATTGGAGTGAAAGTTGGTGATTTAACAGTAAACTGTCAGTTGTACGCAGATGATACAGTGCTAATTGCATCATCAGAATGCGAGTTACAGGCATTGGTCACCACTCTGAAAAAAGGATATGAAAGTAATGACCTGAATGCGAGTAAAACTAAGATTCTAGTATTTGAAAGAGATGAAGAAAGAACGGAATGTAAGATTAGAGTAGATAGAAAGATATTAAAACAATTGAATGAGATGATTGATATATCTAGGAAGTATGTTTAGTAGAGATGGAATATGCGAAACGTGGAAAGGCATATTGCTGCCGGTAACAGGGTTAATGGTGCACTTGCTGCATTGATGCGACGGTAACGTCAGCGTACCTGCACGTCTTGCCGCTCACAATGCAGTATTGATACTGACGTTGTTGTACGGCAGCGAACGTGGATGTGTCAAAAGAAGAGTGAAAGAAAGATGAATGCAGTAGAGATGAGATCTCTGCGACGCATATGCGGAGTCAGTTTAGCTGACCGTATATACAAGGAGGAGATAAGCATAATGGCAGGTGTATGCGTGAATGTCATAGTAAGAATGAAGAAGAACGTACTCAGGTGGCTTGGGCACGTTGAGAGAATGAGTGACGAAAGAATGGTAAAAAAGATTTACGAAGCCTAGGTGAATGGTACGAGAAGTCGGGGGAGACCTCGGTTGACCTTCGAAAATACATAAAAGCATGAGGACCCCCCGAAGGGCATATATAAAGAGGATAATGACTGTAAACGAGGCAAAAGAGATATGCATTGTTTACCCTTTTATGCAAAAAAATCTTGAAAAAAGCCACCTTTGTTTGTTTTTACATTAATGTATATAATTTTAAATTATTTTAAAACGTTTATTAACGACTTCATTTAAACAACATTAGTTTAACTTAAAGCTAAATTTAAAACATTATTCTAGTAGCAAGTTTATATCAAAAGCGGTTCTCAACTCTAACTCATCAACAAAAGCTTAGAATGGATAAACATTAAAATTTACAGCATAGTTTACAACTTGTTTTATATGGTTTATTGCTTTCCTATTTGAGTGGTGTTTCTCAGGAAGCTTTAGATTAATTGCTTTGAGAATATAATATTGTAAATAGATATATAAATAAAACCTAATTTAGTCTAAAAAATATTCAATAATTTTGCGATTTTTTATCAAAAATCCTCTAAAAATGTTTTAAGATATTATAACTAGATTAATCTTGTATAATTTGGTACTTCAGAATACATTTTAGAAAATCTGACGTTTCAAACACTGTACAGTATAAAAAATATAAAAAACGACAGTGTTTTATGTCTTCGTTTTGAAGTATGCTAAATTAAGGTGCCAGCGAATAAGAGCCAATTGTTTATTTTATACATCACTCGTTATTAATTAAAGCAGGGGCTGTGTTTAAATATGAAATATTTGGTTTTTCCTTATTCAGTTACTTTCATGTTTATTTTCATGTTCATGTTTATTGGAAAACGGAATAATATTATATAATTATAAATATTTTCTGTCTATAATATGTTATACATAATTAAAATAAAGGTTATTTTAGTACAAAATTCTCAATTGGGACAAGGTTTTCAGGTTAAATTTAACATAATTTAGATGTTATTGGAATTATATACAATCAATACTGTAGTTTATTGATAATAACCGCCTAAAAAAAGTGACGGATAACACATATTTGTCAATTCCATTGAATATGGATGTCAAATGAAAATGCTAGAAAAGTAAAAGTACGTATTTATATATTATTAAAAAATTATATTTAAGTTAATAGATTTATTTAGTAGATATGTACGTCGATTGCCCGCATTAACAGGATATACAGGAACTACAATGTCAAGATACTTCGTACTCCGTTTTCCGCCTATTTCGAGACATTGCGCGTTGAGTGGCGGAATTCAACGCCTCGCTTTGTCTTATTAGAGCGAGGAAAGGAAAATAATTTGAATATAATCATTCTTCCGAGTGGGAATCGAACTCACAATCCGTTACAGATGCCGTTTTACTACCGTCACGTGTCACTACCGTCTTTAAAAGGATAAATTTATTTTATACTTTTTAGCGCATTTGAATTAAAGATTTTTTTATTACTTTACATATTTTTAATTTTTTATTTTAAAGATATATTATGTCGATATATTTTCATATTTACATTAATCTATGTAAAGTTTAGGATCCTCGGGGTCACGATATCCGCATAGCGGTGGCTACTACGTAATTGCATACTGTACTGTTCATAATTTCGGCACGAGAATTTCGGTTGAATCCAGTATGTGTAATTTTAGTATACAAGGTGATGTAATGTGTAATTTAATTTTGCTTTGCATTTTGTGGTATTATTAGAGAGAAATCACTATGTTTTGTTTTTCCTACAAATATTTTACATATAATTAACAATACGTGCTGTATAACGGAAATAAACGCTGCGCTTTGTCTTTCCAGACTTAAAGATCATTAAAAATAGTAACAAAGTTATATATAAGTGTAATATAAACAAATTGCCTTAGTTCCAAGTAACTACTTACATTAATATGAAAATTAATAAAATATAAATAAGAAAAAACAAATAACATCTTTAGCCAATTTGTATTTCCCCACATTTAACCAATTTTACTGAGCTGAACTTCATACTTATTATGAATAAAATATTAGAATATAATTATAACGTAAAATCCACTAAGAGTGCTTTTGTTAATGATATAACTTATAAAAGTTAGATACTTATAGGAAATGAGGTTAGAACTTTGAAGATTCTCCGACGAGCATGCATCAGAGAGTAACGACGTTAGAGATAGGAAGTTAAGGTATTTTGTGTGGTTTGTTTTTATTAGATGTTTTTTAGTCGATACAGTAGACGCTGGAGATTGTCATGGCTATATAGTGAGGGATCACTATGTTTTTCTCTGCCAGATTTAATGTGACGCTTTTTTCCACATAAAGCGAGATTACTTAAAGTCAAACATGTTCATTTTTTGAACGACAAATAGTTTACCACCAGCTCACTAACGTTAATGCCTCAGACCTGAGATAAACCGGCGCAAGAAACTCAGTGGGTCTTTTTCTATGAGTCTTTTTCTATTTTAGGACTATGTCGAGCATTTCGTTCCCAATGCGTGTTATCATTTACGAAATCATTAATTTATTAATTAACCTTTACCCCAGTGCCAAGATACTCTATTCTTGTCTTTCCGTACCGAATTTGAGAAATGGTATGTTCATTTTCGGATTAGATCGTTAAAAGAAAATTTAGTAAGATATAATTTTTCTATTTAAGCAGAAACAAAACATTAGAGCAACCCTGTTTACGGTCAGACTTTGTCTACTGTAGGATTATTTCTAAACTGGGCAACATATAGAGGTCATAATAATTTACCAAATTTTATTGTTGTAGTCGCAATATGCTTAAGTTATAGGAAGTTAAAACTAGCAAAATACTTAATTTGAAGTGTTGATAAAATCTATACACCATACTTCGCTTTAAACCAAATTATAGACATTGCGTATGGAGTGGTGAAACTCAACAGAGCGCTTAGAAAGAAAGTGAAAATAATTTAAATATTTAACTCCCCCTAGTCGTAATCAACAAACAAAAATCTATACATTTTGCTCATTTAAAAAAGCATTTCGTTAATAAGCGGAACTCAACGCCGCACTCTATGCTATTAAACTGAGGAATATATATATATATATATATATATATATATATATTAAAATAGAGACAGTTACAAACAAAAAGACAAACCCATTTGTCATAAAATCTAGATTTTTAACACTGATTATGCTCTGCTATAAAAACACTCATGGAAATTGGTGGTTTTGCGTGACATTTAATTTAATAGCTTCCAACATGCTATTTTTAGATTTCAAAGTATATTTCATAGTAAAAATTGTATTATAGTTTATTTATTGAACATATACTATAAACTGATTTATTATTTCACTAGTGAATAACGCGTTACGTTGTTCACGTCAACTTGGTCCAACCTATAATAAAAAAAAAAACAATTTTCACATTGATATAAAATATTACTTAACAGGTTGAAATAATAATAATACAAACACTTAATATTAAGAGGAACTTGTAAACAGATAAGATAGTGAAAATTGCATTTAAATTGGTTAAGCCGTTTCTGAGATTGGCGTGCACAAACACACAGACATACATACAGGCAGATAAAAAGGAAAATATCATTATTTTGCGTTCTATTACATTAATCTAGGATCCTCTTAGCTCTAGTATTATTTTTATATATCCTCAATGTATAGACAGTGATCAACTGCATTTATATACTATAATGTATAGATATAATAATTATAATGTATAGATAGGGGAAGTACGTTTTAATACAAGCACTAATTATTTTGGCATCGATTCCATTAGGAGACGGGAGATCGATTCCATAATGATCATATTTTAAATATTGTCATTTGTCATTACTGATAAGACATCATGGCGTTAAGTTACGCCAGCAATGCGCAATGTCTTAAATTTGAAACGAAAGTGGAAAACGGAATATTTCGATGTTAGATTCTCATCTCACTATGCGGCAAAAAGCGTGAAGCTGCAAAAAAGTAATCTTAGGTGAAATTTCAGAAATAGCTTGTCATTCTTCTTTGTTTCATGCCGGCTTAATTACTCGAGCACAAAGCATACGTGCGCTAATTGGTACGAGAACGCTGACAAAAATAATTTACCTTGTAAAATTGTGGTATTGTCATTGACGACTAGAAACACAGTGGCGGCATTTAGTTTGTAATTTATTGTAATTATACAGCCATGTCGTTTCTATTTCAATTTATTATTTTAATTTATCTTAATAAGGCATACTGATGGCTCTGCTAGCAATTCAAGTAAAGGAATATTCATAATATAGAAAGAAACAGGCTGTTCGTGGCGCAGTGGGACAACGTCGGCCTGTAAACGCGATTGTTATGGAAAAGATTATAATTAACTAATTTGCATATCCTCGCTCTGGCAAGATAAAGTGCGGTGTTGAGTTCCACCTCTTAAAACACAATATTTGGAATTTGGCGAAAAGCAGAGTACGGATTTTTTCGTAACTAGATTCTTCTTGTCTACCCTTCTATGTAGAATAAAAGCTTGAAGCTAAAAAAATATATATTGAACAACTTCTTACATTGTATACAATTTTTTATTTAAGTGAAAAAGTTACAATATAGGAAGATAAAGAACAATCTATAGACATAGATTTATTTTTTTAAATATACTACAGCAAAATAATTTAAATTTATTTACGTAATAAACGAAAGACTAATTATTACAGAGACATTTGTAAAAAGTATTTATTTTAATTTCAATAGCCCGACCTGACATTATTTTTTATTCAAAATTGATACCCGTTTCCTTATTTTCAAACAATTTTGAAGATAGACACAAATTCGTAAATTCCATTTTAAACAAATTCGTAAATTCCATTTTAAATAAATTCATGACATAAATTCGTAAATTCCATTTTAAGTTGCAATGTTCAAGGTTTCCAAATATTAAAGGAGGTTCTTTAAAAGTAATAACATAAATCAAAAGTAGAAAGGCTGAGTACGTTCCTTAACAATGATTTTGTAGATGTTAATAAATAACTTTAATAAAATACTTTTTTGCGTAAAATTACAAACTTAAGTTAGGCGATGACTTTGAAACATGCTTTTACCTAGTATGTATATATATATATAATATACAAACTCTAATAAGTAGAAGTTAGAAGTTTTATATAAAGCGGAGCAATAAATATAGTTTAAACTATGAAATAAATAGAGGTATCGTTTTATGATGTATAATTAATATGCGGATTGTTTAGTCTCTTTTATAACATTTCCATTTTATTTTTAAGATATGTTTTATACAACTTGATATCTTTCACAGCAAACAAAATTATTATATATTATTTTATAAACCGAAATCCCCACTATGTATATAAAGCATGCTTTATTTTATTTAAAACTTTTTGATGTTTTAATAATAGTTAATAAAATAATATTATCCAATATTGTATATACGTATATACAGATATATTTACGTGTATATTGCTGTATAAACTTCCTCGAACAGGATTTGAATCCCCATCCATAACAAGTAGAGTACTAAATTTTACTACATCACAACATCAATATATCGACTTTTATAAAAATATAATCCAATATAAATTTCATCCAAATCTGTTTAGCTTTTCAATATAGAGTGCGGGTAATTGGATGTTTGAACAAAGAGAATCGTAATGTATCGTAGCTTCTACCGTTGTTTTATTATCATTTCATGCGAAAGGGATATTCATTACAACTGCTAAATCTATTTGCTTTGCCTTTCTACATTGTTTCCTACATTCATACATTCATATACGCGTGAATGCCATGTTCAATTTTTAGTAGGTAAAATTCATCAAACTATTAGTTTTATTCTTAAATTTTTTGGTATATCTTGAGGAAAGGCTTTTTTTAAATGAATATTAAAAATGTGTTATATTTATGACGTAATTCATAAGGTTTATTTAAATACTACTATCTAAAAACCATTAACCAGAAGAAATTTTCTCCAATTTATCCGCATGATAAATGTGCAGGCCGGTCGTGGTGCAGTGTGACGCGATCGGTTGTGGGTTCGATCCCCACTCGGGGAAGTGAGAATATATTAAATTATTTTCACTTCTTCACTCTGGCAAAGACAAAGTGTGGCGTTGTGTTCCACCACTCAAAACGCCATTTGTCAAATTCTCAAATTCTGTGAAAACCAAAGCGTCTTGACACTAGGTGTGACATATATATATATATATATATATATATATATATATATATATATATATATATTCAATCAAAATTTTTATAAATTACTTTTGACAATATACGTAATGCAATAACAAACCACTGGACTGTAAATGTTAAAAAAATATACAAATATATGGCAAAAAGTGAATAAAAATATTCATTCGTATTATTTTTAAAACAAAACACTGGGACGCGGCGCGTCGTTTTATTTTTGTTAGAGAAAATTTGACCTGGAAACGGCTCGTGAAAGCCTAGTTGACTGAACAAATAAAAGTTTAAATTTTATATTTGAGTTCTTTCAATTTCGATATGAAGCCTTCTTCATTTTACTTCATGGAATTAGTTTGTTCATGTGATGATTTTTCGGCTGTGGTACAGTGAAACGTTTGCCTGTAAATGCGATCGGTTGTGGTTACTATTCCCACTTGGGGGAGTGACAAGGTGCGGCGTTGTACCGCCGTTTAACAAGCAATGTCTCTTTCGGCGGAAAGCGGATAACGAAGTGCTTTGACACTAAATACATCCTGCCTACCCTTAACTAGTAAAAAGGTACAATGATCTTTAAGTATCTAGTGTGAAGACACTCCAAATTTCGCTTTTCGATGAATTTTAAACATTACGTATTGAGTGGCAGATATTAACGTCGCGTATTGTCTTATAAAAGAAATAAGTAAAATCATACTCCCGAGTGGGATCTAACCCGCAACAGACCGCGTTTACAATCAGATGTTGCCCTACTGCGCCATGACCGACCTTTTTTACTACTTCTCTACTTAAACCTGGAAACTGAAATTTTAAACATAATTAAAATATTTTCTAATATTGAGCTCCCGTCAAATTTACTAAGCGGAAAGATCAAAAGATTATTAAACGTCACATCGAATTGTTATATTGACAGGATTATATCTGTGACGAGGGTGACTTAATTCCCTTTGAAACTATATATTGTTATAATAAAATAACGTAAAACAATATCCTAATCCCTGTCCTAGTGTATCTTTCTAGTTCCTGTTTTAATATGGGTATATATATATATATATATATATATATATATATATATATATATATAAGTCAATATATGTACGTATATTATATATAGAACTATTAAATCTATATAATTGATTAAACATCTGGTTTTCGAGAGCGTTTGATTGTACGCTATTGATTGTGGATTTATTTCCTTTTTAACAGAATGCCTACCAAGATCTCTGATTTTGGCCATTTTTACATATTTTAAATAAAATTATTTTAAATAAAATTATTTTAAACGTCTGTGATCACTGTAAAGTGTTCGAAAGTTCGGGTTTTCAAATCAATCAAAATGTTCAAAATATTCGCGACTAATCCGTTTAAAATAATTTCAATTAAAATAATTTTTATAATCCTTTATAGAGTTTTCCGCCATATACCCATCTATGCGGGATAAAACGTAAAGCTTCTTTTAAACTTAAATTCTTTTAGTTACTGGGTCCCATATATAATACGCTACCAACTTTGTCGCTTCCTAGGAAAGCAATAAGGAGTACCAAGAAATAATTTCCGGAAATTCCCACAGGAACGAGAAAAAATAGGATTTTCCATTTCGTAACCGTTAGTCTGGATAGAAGTGTAAATAGTATGACATCGTCGCAAAGGCTATCCAAACGTAATTGTAGACAACTGGTATATACGAAACGACACGTTGGAATTTGGAATGTCTAACCCGTTCAACGTTGGGTTCTCTTTGTCCACCGGTATACGGGGAGATGCTTTGCGTAGGTAAAATACGACTTTTGTGTATTTGAACCGTTCTCTAGATAATGTTTTTGCCTTTGATATTTTAGTGAGACGTTTATTGTACTACATTAGGATAGTGTATGAATGTAAGCGTAATTAGATGTGGGTTCGATTTTCATTTGCATGGTTGTCGGGGTAAGACAAACTGTGGCGTTAATATCCGCCACATAATGTTTCTTTTAAACGGAAAGTGAAGAGCGGAGTGTCTTGATTTTATATTCACGTCAAGTCTTAATAATATTTGCGTTTCATTTTCTTAGTGTTGTAATACGATATGATGGTGTAGTTGCGTCGTTCGTCTTTACTATCCTACATTGCATGGCCTTCGGCATCCTCGGTGGTAAATCATTGGCTCTCATGCCCTGTTCCATATAAGGAGTCCTGGCTGGCTATTTTTCTATAATATGTAAATTGCAAAAATGCACTATAATAGAAAAGGCTAGATCTTAAATTATTTCTCCAATGAAAAAGAAATCAAAACTCATAATATTATAGGCCGGTCGTGTGACAGCGACTGACTGTAAACGCGATCGGTTGTGGGTTCGATCCCCACTCAGGGATGTGATTATATTAAAATTATTTTCCCTTCCTCGCTCTGGTAAAAATAAAGAGCGGCGTTGAGTTCCACCAATCAACACGCCATGTCTCAAATTCGGTGGAAAGCGAAGTACGGAGTGTGTTGACACTAGGTACTTTCTGTCTACCCTGCTATGCGGGATAATCGTGAAGCTAAAAAAAAACAAAAAAATATTTTCACCAGTACATTAAATTACTATATTCGTTGTTTCTCTATGAAAGTTATCGAAATTGAGTTCTATAAATAGTTAATAAGTTCCAAATTGGTTTGGTAGTACGACTATATATTAATTTCCGATTAAGCGCTTTAATTTCCTCGGCCATAATAGAAGCGGTAAAGCTATAGAAATGTGTACGAGGTAAGAACAACTGTTTGACATACATATGACAATGATCAGTCACTTGTCTATGAAACTGAATAGTATAAAAGAAAAATAATTAATCCAGTCTCTGGTTTTAAATGAAATGGTAGCCAAGGAGGGTATTCTTCTATCTATCTGTGACCACGGACTATTGTAAAGTGTTCAAAACGTCAGGTTTTCAAACACGTATTTTCGAATATCAAAATATACACGATTAATCCGTTTAAAATGTGCAAAAATCGTGAAAACCTTGGTATAGGCTGCCAGTTGTGCATACTTAAAAAAAATTATACATATAATAAAAATGTAACTGATTGCTGACTGTTTATAGAAGATGCGCTAGTATAACTATTATTAGCAATTAATACTATAAAAGAACACAAAAACATATTTTTTAACATTTTTATGTTTGTCTGTGCACGCTAATCTTGGAAATCTCTTAACATTTTTTTTTGATTTTTTTACTTAAGCAGTTTAATAAATAAAAAAGTTATAACAATATATAGTAAATTATATTAGAATAAAGAGTATTCTCTCTTTTACAAAACTATCGATTCTTATAAATAGTCTTTGGGTTGCAGAAATTTGTAGACATCCCTATACAAAATGGTAAGAAAAAAAATTTCAACGTAGCTGGATAAAGAACGCATGGCTTAGTTTCCGGAACACTTAAACGGTTTCTAAGAGGCGTGACTTCGAGTTATGCTACATTGAGATTTTAAAAAAACAATCTTCTTAAGTCTGTTTATAATATACAATAATATTATTAAATATATATAATTATATATTTTTTGATACATAATTTTGTAATTAATTTCGTACAGTCAAATGTTCAAGCATGTAACGTTTTTTAGTATAATTGATGATAATAAAAATAACATTAGGCATTCTCTGGAAAAAAGAACAGTCTTTTTTGATTCAAGAGAAAAAGGCTACAATAATATGAAAAAGAAAATATTTTTCATAATTTCAATCTTGTATAGATGTTTTTTTCTGTTTTACGCTCAAAATTATCAAACAAATGTTGATGAAACTTTACAATATTATATTATATATGAGTACATACATAATAATAATATATAAGCTACGAATTAATATGGGTTTTATGTGATTTCACCATACTATAACGATAAGTATATAATATTTATATGTGGTTAAATAATATTTTCAGACAAAGCGTTCGACAGCAAAAGCTTGTGGGTTCGGTTTCTACTCGGTGGAATTGTGAATAACATTGAAATTATTTTCATTTTCCCGCTTTGGTAAGACAAAAAGCGGCGTTGAGTTTCGCTACTCTATATGTAATTTCTCGACCTCAAGTGTAAGCCGGATAACGGAGTGTCTTAGTTCTCTACTTACCCAGGTATGTGGGACGAAGCATCCAGAAGAGCCAAAAAAATATTTAACAGATTTTGCTCTCATATTAATACAAGTGAAAAAACATAGATCACTATTTTATTTGAGACATCTTACTTCTGAAGCAATATAGTAAATTAAAATAGATCTGCAGAAAATATAAAAAAAAATTATCATATTTTTTTTATTTTCATCCCATTCTCTATTTTATATGTTCTTTCTGTTTACTTGAGATCTTTCAATAAAAGCATAAAACACACTGATTTGTCGAAGCAAACAACGTTTTGATTTACAATTTGAGTTCACGTTGTTCGGATTTCTTCGGCCTCTTGACGTTGTGAAAACATTTGAAATTTCCCAAAAGTTTTTTTCGGACTATTTGAGTTTTACTATTGCAATTGAAAAGTCAGGCATTTTCCGTATAAGAGAGATTTTTGGTTTCTCGTTTTCCTTTTCCTTATATGCTTGTACTATTTACGCTCTACAAAAAACTAGCGAAGAGGCTTTAGTACAAAACTTTAAATGAAAAAATTAATATAAAAGTTTTACTTTGTAGTTTTTTCCAACTTTGCATAGTAAAGCTTTATTAAGATCATTAAACCGTATTACAAAAAAAATAGCAGCCTCACGCTTTATACCACATAAAAGGTTACACAAATAAAATGCAGAGTGGCAACTTCATGCTATATACCATAAAGCAGGTTACTCAGAAAAAAATAGTGTCTAAACTCCGTTCCTTATAAAACTCATAACTTAATACATACAGGAGCGGAACTAAATGCCACACTTTGCTTTATAAAAGAAAAATTTTAAAAAGAAATATAATAATTCCCCTAAGTAGCAATCAAAAGCTCAATCATTAAAACATCAGAAAAAAATTGTTACCATACGAAATTCACCATTTTAGGTAGTGATCGCATTGAGTAATTGGCTTGGCACTTGGACGTGATCCAGAGCGCGGCTTCAAATCCAGCTACGGATGCTACGTTCAAATTTATCACTTCCATACACACTGAAGTTTTCCTTTGGCTTCGACGCGGACAGAAATATATCTCCACTGCATTATTAGTACGGTGCCAAAAAGATTTGCCTTGAATGACATGAGCTTTTTATTTATACAAGAGGCCATGTTAGCTATGTTGGTAAAATACCAAAACCATAGTAATGCAGCATGTACGTATCAAAGTAGTGCGTATTTTATTCAATTTATTAATTTAATTTATTTCTAATACATAATATAAATATTATTTATCCTATTTCCGCCTAATATTCGTAGAAAAGGGTCGAAAAATTTCCACGTATTATATACGAAGTTTCCCAATCTTTAAAAATTTCTTAGATTTTATTAAAAAATTAAATATTTTAAACTATTTATTATTATCTAAGAAAAAACCATAAGTTATATAAAGAAGTAAGGAGTAATTATATAATACAAATTCTTTTTTTTTCTCAATAGATCTTTAAATTTAACCTAGATAATACGAATCATTTGAAAAATCAGTTCTTCCTCATTTAAAACATTACGAGGTACATAATGTCATTAATCACTGAGAAATTTCATATCAAATTTGAACCCCTAATTATTATATATAGTAGAATAAAATATAGATATATAGAACATAAATCAGTCTCCCTCAGTGCAATAGTATCCAAGAATTTTATTATAGCTTCAAAGGATGAATCACTTTGATACCCTAGCCTTTGTGACTGGGACCTAACGAGCCTAAGTGTTATGCAGTGCCCCGTTCATATAATATAGAAGTGATATTTTATCGAAATATAATGCAAAGTCGTTTTGAATTTTATTTTATTTGTAGAAAATCGTCTGAGTGTAAATGAGATTAGTTGTGGGTTTGATTCCTACTCGGAGGATTAGAATCTATATTATTTGAATTTCTTAGTAGAGTAAGATAAAGTGCAGTGTTTAGTTCTGCCACTCAAGACTGTGACTCAAGTCAATTTTATAAATATTATAAGTACTAAACAGTTATAACGACGTTAATAATATTTATTGTTATATATTATTTATTTATACACAAATTTATAAGAATTAATAGATTTTTCAAATAGCAAATTAGACCAACGTGGCGCAGCGGTGTACAGTCTGATTTAAAATGCAATTGATCGTGTATTCGTTTCCTACTCGGAGTAATCATTGTAATTTATTGTTTCGATTTCTTGCGGAAAGCAGTCGCCGAAGTGTCTTAACGAAGTTGAGTAAATCTGATAAATATATATATATATATATATATATATATATATATATATATATATTTATATAAATATATATATATATATATATATATATATATATATATATATATATATATTTACATAGATATATAATGTAGAAAGCAGCTTTTACTAAGTAAAATAGAATAACGATCGATTTGCAACATCAAAGCCCACTTCACTAACTGCCCACTTAAAATAGATTTCATATAAGTAGAACACTGAACGGTGCATATACCGTTTATATTAAGTCTTATCGATTAAAGTTTTTTTTACTGCAAGCTTTTATCCCGAATAATAGTGTAGAGACGGGAAGTACGTACAGAGAGATTATATTTAAAAGTATTTTGTTCGTTCGTACCATGTGATTTTTTTTCTTTAATAATTAAACATACAAAAAATATGATTTCTATTATAAGAAATTTTATAGAAATGTTCACCTCTGCCATTTTAGAGGTAAAACGTTCTGACCATAAATAGTTAGTGCATGTTATTTGATCAGATCGAGGAAACACATATACTTTAAATATCATCACTATTGCTTATATATATGTAATGTAGAATGACTATTTCTTAATTTATTTATTAACCTATATATAAAAATATCGACGTAGCTTGTAGTAGAACGCATGTCTTAGCGGTCAGAGCGCTTGGGCAGTTTCCACGCGGGTTCGGATCCTGCTGCGTTAAAATTCGAAAAAAATCAAAAACGTGTAAAAAGTTTTTTCAAAAATATTTTCTAGTACAAGTGTGGAATAACACTTTGAAAAGGGTAAACTATTAAGGTATTACATATTAATGGTGAAACTTAACACCATACCATACCTCAGAGGGAATCTAACCCATAACCAATCGCGATTACAGATAGATGTTTTACTACTCCATGATGGCTCCTTACTAGATTTTTGATTTATTTTATTAAATATTTTTCCTCTAAATATATATATATATATATATATATATATATATATATATATATATATATATATATATATATAATTTTACTGTTATGATCGTTTATGTCTGGTTTATAATAAACCTTAATATCTTTTTCCTTATCTCATATTTAGGGTCCGGAAGCGTTTTTGAAACAAACGTACCGATGTTTGAATAAAATATATTTTTCTTTTAATTATAATACTTATTGGGATTGACAAAAAATAAAATTATATTATTTTAACATAATATTATTTTCCTTTGTCCTATCATATCAATAAACTTATCAGTATATTCATTTGTGTAAAAGTATCTTTGGATTTTTTTATGAAAATTTCGCAGTAAAAAAATACTACAAGAGTAAAGCAATGTATCTTTAGTCAAGGTTCTGCTTTCTTCCAAATTCAAACTTAGGTCGTTTGAGGCCATTTGTGGCGAAGTGGCACAGTGAATAAAATTTTATCGGTGTGGTTTAAATTATTTTCATTTACTCGCTCTGGTAAGATAATGCCGGCGTTGAGTTCCGCCACTCAACTCGTAATGTATCAAACTGGCTAAAAGCAGAGTAAAGAGTAATTTGAATGGGTGTTTCAAAGGATAGCAGAGTAGAAAAGTACTTCTTGTTGTTTTCTGTTATTATATTGACACCATGTGACTGTAAACGCGCCTGGTTGTTAGTTATAATTATGTTTGTTTCCTCTGATAAGACAAACAGTGGCGTTGAGTTACTCCACTCAATAGCAATGTCTCGAATTCAGTGAAAAGCAGAGTACAGAGTGTCTTGACACTAGGTACTTCCTGTTTGCCCTCCTATGCAGAAAAAAAGCGTATAGCTAAAAAATATATAACATTATGTTAATGTTTTTATATAGTTATTTATTTATATATTCTATAGTATGTAAATTGTAAGTATGTTTATTACGATATGTCACGTTTATCCTGCGCCCTTTGATCTCGTATATTGTAAGGGTTACCTGGAAGAGATCACCTGTCGTAATAAGGCTGCCTTTACGACAAATTTGCATTACCACCGTTCCTTTATTCTTCTCTCTGCATTATATCTATAATATCAATGTATTAGAGTAATAAACAAATTAAATAAATAAGAAACAAATGGCCATATAAAAAAGCCAAAATTCTTTATTTCTTCATTCTAAAAACTTTATATTAGAAATATCTTACATTTATTAAGTTCTCATACTGATTACTATGTTTTGAGCTGCTCATGAGCAACGTATAGGTCACTTTGATGTAAAGTAACATAACACGTTGTTAAGGCAACCATGAAAGTAAGGTAAATACCATGACAATAAGGTTGACATTACGCGTCTACGGGCTAAGTATAATATATCCCTTGTATATACTAGGCGTACATATACGTATGTCTCGTATATATCATATACCAAGGGTAAAGATTATTGTTAAATATAAAAGACACAAAATCCAAATACGTACATAAAATCTAAAAAAAAATATTTAAATAAAAAAATAATAATAGAAAACAAGTAGCTTAGAATATTGTTAAAAGTAGTACCGAAACATCACTGCAAGCATTTTGTAATCGATACACACAAACACTAAGTACTTCTTTTACTGTATTTACCTTTACTCCTTGAATTTTCAAACGCTCGAACATGTCCAGGTGCCCGTTCGTATGTACTTCGATGTTTCAATGCAACATCTAAAATGTTTTTCCTAACTAGTTATTTTTTTTAATAATTGATATGAGGTCGGTCGTGGCGCAGTGGTACACCGTCTGACTGTAAACGCGATCGGTTGTGGGTTTGATTCCCACTCGGGGAAGTGATTACATTTAAAATCATTTTCATTTCCTCGCTCTGATGAGACAAAGTGCGACGTTGAGTTCCACCATTCGTCACGCAGTGTCTCGTTTCAGTTGAAAGTGAAGTACGGAGTGTCTTGATACTAGGTACTTTCTCTCTGTCTAGCTTGCTATTCGGTATAAAGTGTGAATTTAAAAAAATAATAAGAGATATGTATTTGTCTTAATAAACGTTAACCATCCCTACCATCTGGATACGTGGTAAACCTGTGCGGTTTTGTAGGAATTTACTTCCACGTGCCACACAACTGAACGGCCTACCTGCGGTAGTGTTTCCAGATCGATATGATATGAATACCTTAAAATACCGCACTTATTCCCAACTTAAAGGCCGTGTGTGACGTGCGGGTCATCTGATGGTGATCACTCACCAACAGGTAATCCGCACGCTATTTTGCCTTGTCCGTCCTATAAAAAAAACTTTAAAATTACAATAACTCTTAAATATTAGATATAATGGTAGCTGAGCTTCTTTACATACAATTCATTTAACTTATTTTTATTAATATTATTATTATTTATTGGATATTATTTCTCGAATATTTATAGTATATAATAAACACGCAATAGGTAGGGATATACTCTCTTCCTGTAAAAACTTTCTGACAATACGGCAGGTGTTTAGGATTGCGGCTTTTTGTATCGTTATGTATATACTTGTTGGTAATTTTATCTGCTTTAAGTAATGTGAAAATTTTTTTGGTATAACTCCAGTACTAGAGAGCACCGTTCTTGATTTTTGCAGATCGTGGGTATCAGGAAACGCTATGTATGCATGTATTAAGTATGTTAGTTTATTTATTTTGTCTATAAATGTTATATCTGGTCTATTGTAGTGAATTGTTTTATCTGTTAAAATTGGCCTATCATAGTACATCTTGCAACTGGAGCACTCCAGCACCGGTTTTGGTACATATTGGTAGTACGAAGTTTATCTTATATTAATTTAAAAGTTATTTGTACAATTTGATTGTGCCTTTGAGTATAGTATGTCTGCGCTAGAAATGGACAAGCCCCCGTTATATGCTGTATCGTTTCTGACTGTCGATGACATTTTATACATTTATCGCTGTTTATTTTGGAATCTTTTAGAATAAATTTTCTATAATTTTTAGTTAGAATGCCTTGTTCTTGAATGGCGATCATAAAGCCCTCAGTTTCTGGAACAAAGGGCCTAATTTAAGCCATTTATTTGAAACCTCAGAGTTAATATGTTCCTGTTCTAACATGTAGATGTCAGCCATGTAATTATTTTTTACGCCAATTATTTATTTCCATTATATCTGACATAGCCTTTTGCAAAAAAATAATAATAGACAGATGTATTTTGTAAACTTCACGTATCTTAATCGGCCATGAATGAGGGACATTATCAAATGCTTTTTATAGTTTATATATGATACGTGATGGTTTTTTCTTCTGTCTTTCTTCTGTCTTTATGGCTTTGCCTACATCCTTTTTATTCTTTAGCAAGTATATTATTTTGAATTAAATTTTCGTTAATTTTATGGGTCATTCAAGCTGTAATACGTTTGTAAGTGGTTGGTAAGTAGGTGATGGGACAATATTGAGAGGGGTTTATTGTAACAATATTTTTTGGAAGCATATTACTCCTCTTGCAGCAATTTTTGGCAAAGCTTGATGATTATTAAGAACGTCCGTAATCATATTAACTAACATATTATGAAGTACATAAAACTTTTTTTACCAGAAGTTGTGAATTCCATCAATTCCTGCTGTTTTCCTAATTTTTCATACGACTTACTACTATTTTAATTTCGTCTTTAGTGATGTTTATACACTCCACATGCTCAATATTTTCCCCTATATTTTCAAGTTCAGTAATCCATTCGGCGGTTATGGTTTTACTTTCTCTTCTATAAGTCTGTCCAGTAATTTATGAGTGCTTCCTTTTGAGGTATACCACAGTTAACCAAGCCCGGTTTTTCGTGAAAATTATTATTATTATTATTATTATTTTAAGCTTCACGCTTTTATCCTGTACAGCATGATGGACAGGAATTACCTAGTGTCAAGTCACTCCGCACTTCACTTTCCTCCGAATTCAGGACATTGCGTGTGGTAATGGAATGATGAAATGAAAATGTAAACAATTCTAAGAATGGGAATCAAACCAACAACCGGTTGCGGTGACAACCGGTCGCTCTCACTGCGCCACAACCGATCTCAATTTTAGAAAATACCAATCTCCCTCATCCCTTGAAAAGATTTCCATGTAATCCACTTTATTGTACTCCTTATCATGCCCTAATTCATTCCCCAATCATTATCACGGATATTGGCTTGTCCAAAGATGATCCGGGTGCCAACACAAATTTTAATTCGTTAATTCAGCGAAATTGGTTTAACCATCTTCTCATCTTTACTGATGCTTCCAAGCTTTCAATAGAAGGCTGTGTTGGCGCGGCTTGCTGGATCCCAAAATTCAAAATTATCTTACAATTTAAATGCCCCCCCGAATCATCAGTGTTTACAGGTGAGGCTGTTGCTCTATTGGCAGCTATCCTGTTTACGCTTTCACATGACTTCCCACGGACTGCTATCTTTACAGACTCTCTAAGTTGCTTATTGGCCATCAAACAAAAACCTTTTCATGGTAAGCTAGTATCTTCTATTATTTTAAGGATTCGTGAAGCTTTGTTCGCATGTCATCGTAAGGGTTTGGATATCTCATTGATTTGGATCCCGGGTCATTCTGGGATTGTGGGTAACGTTACAGCAGATAACTGTGCTAAGTCAGCTGTTCAGTGCGGAACACTCGAACATTTCTCTATTTTGGCCCAGGATCTGTTGTCTCTTGCAAAAACTCATCTGGATAGTTCTTGAAATTGTTATTGGGAGTCGTCCAATCGACTAAAAGGTAAAAATTATGCACTCATTCAAGCAAAGATCCCAAAACGACCGTGGTTTTATAGATTAAAACGATCTGCATATCGTTGGGTTATCTCAACTGTCTGTCGTTTGCGCTTTGGACACTCATGTACACCTGTACATCTGGCTAAGATCAAGGTCAGGGACCATTCTCTGTGTGAGTGTGGCCTCGATGAAGGCACCCCCTCCCATATCCTTTTTAGCTGTCCTAATCTTCTTTATCCCCTCTATGAAATCCTCCCACTTAAAGTTCCTCGTCCTATAAATGTAAATTCTTTATTAATGTTTATGTTTAGTCCTCTGTGTAAATTTCTTTGTAAATATATAAAAAAAAACATGATTAAATTTTAGATGTACTTAATGTGTTATATATTGTTTCTTTACTAACCAGTTTTTGTGTAGATTATGTAAGTATGTATTTTGTGTTGTGTTGTTGTAGATGCAGACTTTTTACGGGACCACTTCTTTATGAATAAAATATTTAGGAGTGTTTCAATTCATGTTCTTACCGTACAACCTCCTTCGTGTGTTCTCTTATCAACGTGACATTGGCGAAGTGATTTGTGTTCTACCGGCATGCTCGAAACGCCATAAGCTAAGAACCAACCAACCAACCAAATTTTATGTAAATAACATTTTATATGTCAAATATTACCTGCTACTTTGTTTGCGCAGACTTTATTATTCTTTGTTACACTCTTTCCAATTCAGCTTTCTGTAGTTTTGACAGTTAAATGTAAATTGCGTTTTGTTTTTATACACCTGTGAGAGTTTTAGAAATCCTACCTTTGTCTCTTCCGAATTCCCCTGTATGGTATAAAGCAAATTAAGGAATCAATATTTATATTGTGTGATAAAACCATTTTTTTGTATAATTTATCACTTGTTAGTCTAGTCAGAGGTCGGTGATGGGAAAATGTTTTATAGTAGACGTCTTTGATAAGACAAATCGCGGCGTTAAGTTCCGCCACGCAACATACAAAGTCGGCGGAAAGCGGATTTCGGAGTGTCTTGACACAGAAAGTATCTTGTGCTAAGACACAAGGTACTTCCTGCCTACATTGCTATGATTTCTTCGTGAGATTGCTTGGAGAAAGAGGCTGACTGACTCAATCTTCATTCTGGGCACGCTGAAATCAAAAGTGATTATGAAAAATTGATTGTGTTTTTTTTACAAAATAAAACGGTTTTTATAAAGTAAAACGGAATTACGTTAAATAAAATGTACATTTTCAGAACATACCAACTCTATCTCTGAATAGGTAGTTGATTATATAGAATAAACAGTAAAAGGTCAGCACGTGCTATTACATCAACGTGAATGGTGACATTTATCGAAAGAGCACATATATATAATCTCCCACGTTGTGTTTGTTTATTTTTTATATTCCTACCGGTCATATATATGATGTATATGATGTGAGGCCGGTGGTGGCGCAGTGGAACAGCGTCCGACTGTTGACGCTATCAGTTGTGGATTTGATCCTCAATCTGGGGAGTGATTAAAGTTAAATTATTTTCACTTCCTCGTCCTGGTAAGACAAAGTGCGGCGTTGAGTTCCATCATTCAACACGCTATGTCTCGAATTCGGTGGAAAGCGAAGTACGTAGTCTTCATACTAGGTACTTTCTGTCTACCCTGCTATGCGGAATAATAGCGTGAAGTTAAAAAAGAAATAGTACGTAAGTTATATAAAAATAATCTTTATAGAAAGTTGCAAAGATATTTCTACAACGCCGAGGAACTAAGAATGTTCCTTTGTATCCAACGATCTCTTGTAAAGGCATTAATGAAACTATGATGTGTTTAACTTTTTACTATAATAATATTTATTTATTTATTCATTTATTTATTCATTAACAATAGTTTACAATAGTTTCACAAACATTTCATACACAATTCGGCTAAAGTTAAAAATAATATTAGCATTAATAAAAGATTCCATCTGTATCCGGACTAGTTGCCTGTATTCCGGTATACAGCGCCAATCCACTCAATAGTATTAAATAATTAGCCTTTCATAGATCTGTATGTGCGCCAATACGTGCGTGCTTGTGTGTGTATGTATAGGTGCATGTGGATGTGTGTGTATGTGTGTGTGTATATGTGTGTACGTCAATTCTTATTAAAAATGCAAACTTAATCAACTTTAAGCGCCTGTATTATACATGAAGCAGAGCTTCTGTTTCCTCGTACGGGAGTTCATGCAAATATTTATAAACTTTTAACTTACATGATGATTTATTTAGTGGATATACATTTAAAATTTTATTTACCTTATTATAAATAAAAGGACCCCTAAAGTAGAAAAACTGTTTTATAAAGGAGGTTCTTAAGTTGTTAGGTATTTTACAGACCATGCCACTACGGCGCTTGGAAAGAGCTTTTGGATCGAAGGTTAATAGAGAGTGCTGCTTGAGGATAACATTAAGTAAATACAATTGTCTAATACTTAATACATCACGTATTTTATAAAGCTCAAAAGTAGACAACAAAGGTGGTCTAAATGTCGAGATTTTAAGAATAGAGCGTTGCCCAATCTCAAGAATATTTATCGTGGATTTTGCAGCTCCTCTTCAAGTTGTTATACAGTAGCTTAGGACAGATTGACAAGAGGCGCAGTAAATTTGTTTCATAAGTGTAAGATCGACAACATGTCTCAGGTATTTGAAAACAAACATAGCTAGCTTATATAGCTTTCGCATACGGTCACTTAAGGTTTTTATGTAATCAGTAAAGCGTAGATTTTCATCCAATGTTTTTCCTAAGTATTTAATGCTCTGTTTCCGTTCGAGCGAAGGATACGTGCAATGTGTTCTAAGGTCACAAGTGTGTTGTCCTTTAACCATTTAATGATATTGTTTAAGCCTCGCTGTGCTGTTTGATGTACTTCACACCATGTATTACCAGTGTAAACGAGAGCAGTATCATCTGCGTAGAAGTATATTTTACCATTTGCCATTTCCAGGGATGTTAATTCATTAATATAAATTAAAAATAGAGTTGGGCCTAGAACACTTCCTTGTGGTACTCCATAAGAGACTTTGAGTTCACCACTAGTATAATTATCAACTTTGACATGTTCATATCTATCTGAAAGTTAGTCTTGGAAAAGTTTTAGCTGATTACCTCTAATCCCTAAGCATTCAAGTTTATTCAATAATCTGGAGATCGATATGGTATCAAAAACCTTAGTTAAATCAAAAAAATGGTCAGGTTTTTTGGTCTAAGTTGGAACTAATATGGTTTGTGAGATAAAGTACGCATTGTTCTGTGGATATATTGCTACGAAAACCATACTGGTTGTCTGGTAGAAAATTATTTTTTTTAAGATATTTCAGTAGTCTAGAATTGATATTTTTTTCAAATAACTTTGATAAAGATGGAAGTATTAAGCTAGGTCGATGATTATTTACATCATTATTGGCTCCATTTTTATGTATAGGTAAGCTTTTACAGCTTACTACAGCTGTTTTTAATAATTTAGGAAATATACCGTTCTGCAAACATAAACAAATATATATGTTAATGGAGCTATAAGAGACTTGCTATTTTCTTTTATACATGAGTTGCTGATACCATCACATCCCGTTGTGCAGATAAGTTTTAAAGTGTGGATTAGGTAATTAATATTGATATTTTAACCACGTACGAGCAGGTAAATTTAAGCAGCGTGACAGAGTAGTCAGAAACAACACAGTGTCTAGACACTCCATTGACTGTTTTCCACCCGCAACCGAGACATATCAAAATGTAGTCCATTTTTTTAAAAGGATAATAGGTAACTTTAGAAAGAAGTGTTTATAGAAATTTTACCAGTAAATTATAGTCAATGTCTGTAAAGACGGTTCTTTATAAGTTTCAAATTGAATGAAATATAAATAGTCTGTATTGAATATTATTACTAAAATTACGCTTTCTAAAAGTTTTTATTATTATTAGTTTAGCATGTTTTGCAATACTACTTTACTTTAGTAAGAAATCGTCTGTTTTTTCAAGGGTTTGAAACGGTCTCTTTTATATATATTTTAATTTTAATAGTTGTTTTAGTTTTACTAAAATCTCATACTTTTTAGAGAGACACAGTCCAAATCTTATTTCATCATTATGTTTGCAAGACGGGAAAGACTGGAATATGAAGTATCTTAGCACTACATGTTTTTATGGGGAAAAATGTCATCCTGGAGGTCTTCTTGCGTTTTATTTGACTTCCATCCAATTTTGTTGATACTGTCTTTGCAAATCGAAGTCATCCCCGACCTCTCGTATCGCTCGCCTTTGCCTCATATACCTCTTTACCATTCTTTAACCAACCACCTGAGCAAGTTTTTCTTCATTCAGACTGTGACATTCTCACTTATGCGTATCTCTTCGTTGCGTATATGATCAACTAAACTAACTCTGCCTGTACTATGAGGAGGTTGCACATTTATATTTCTTTCATTCTTTATTATTTCTATGAAAACCCTATTATAAATTGTACTTCGATGTATTTTCATTTTAATTTTATTGCAAGATACCATCTGACGTTAAACCTAACTTGTGTTATATAACATTATGTTGAACAGATTTTAATATTCTATAGCTAATTTGCAATTCATAACGCGATGACGTCCGCAAAGGAGCCAGCTCGGGCATAATGCATTTTATTTATAAAAATGTATACGGCTTGGAAATATTTTGAAGAGGTGGATTTCTTAGCGGTACCTATATTATAAGAGAGAAATAAAATTTAAATTTTACTTATATGAGTTTACGGTAAAAAAAAATATTTTAACTTAATTAATGCATCTTTCTGCTTTTATCTCGCAGGGTAGACAGAGTGTCAACACACTCCGTACTTCCCTTTCCACCAAATTTGAGACGTTGCTTGTTAAGTAGCGGAACTCAACGCCGCGCTTTGTGTTACCTGAGGAAATAATAATAATTTATTTATAATCATTCCCCCGAGTGGGGAACGCCACGACCGGCCTCAAATCAAAAATAAAATAAACTTTAAATTTAAGTTATTAATGCATTTTCTACATACTCTATGTGTCTTATAATTGCAAAGCTCAAAAGATTTATTACTGAAACTTTTCATACAATTTACATATAAAAAGAATAAATCAAAAGAAATGATTATTTGAGTAACATTTCAAAGTGTTAAGTAACTTACTCACTTAAGACAAGACTAATGTTTTTGGGAAAACTTCCATTTGCGTAATAGAGGTGTGAGTTTGAATCTTGCTACGTTTAAAGCTTTGTAAGTCTATAAAAAATATATTTTTCCAGTGCATGCTATGACTAAAACCCTAACTTATCTAAGTCATGGACGAAAGTACTCCCAAAATTGATTGTCTTTGTTACATAGAACATGGTACGGTGAACCTTTTGAGGCTTTAAGAATGAATGAAAAATGATCCGCATGTCCGTCCTTCACAAAAAGTTGACCCAATTCGACCAAGCTTTAAATTCGATCGTCGTACGTAGTCGTTTTAGTTGCTTAGCTTGTACCTCGTGTAACAGTAGAGAAATCGATAATTTTCAAAGCTCTTAAAATATCATATATTTAATAAATTTTCAATTTTATTGAATTCATTTTATTCATAATAATTAACCAAAAATAAAAAATCAGTTAACTGAATTTTAAAAAAGCTGCTTCGCGATTTATAATGCAGGGTAAGCAGAGAAAACCTAATGTTAACACACTTCATTCGCCCCTTTCTGCCTGATATCAAAATATTGCCTATTAAGTGAAGTTAAAGCGAAACGCCGCGCTTTATCTTAACGGAGCAGAAAAATTATAGTAATTTAAATATAATCATTCTCCTGAGCTAAAATCGGATCACAATTTGTTTGGCCTCACTATTTTTTTCTACAATACAATACACCAAAATTAGGTCTAAATATTCTATTCTATTCATTGAGATTAATTCTATTCTATTATTGAGAAAGAATAGTCTTTTTCTTTTTGATTGTATACTTCTATAAATATATGTTGTTCACAAGATTACTTACAGATAAACAGACAAAATGTCATCCTATTAATATTATAATTATATCTATATAATCAAATTCGGCGAAAGCGGAATACAGTGTCTTGACACTATATACAGGAAGTACTCTACCCTGCTATGCGGGATGAAAGCGTAAAGCTAAGAAAAGAAAAATATAAAAATAAGTGTCATGCTACTAATTCTTTTATTACGCAAAAGCTAATAAAGGAATCTTTGACACGTGTTCGAGATTATATTGCAAGAACTTTTTAAGGAAATTTAAAAAAAAGCTCATAAAACGTTCAAAAGCTTAATAACTTCCAAATCACTTTTATTATTACTTCTGAGAAAAGTGTTTGATAAAGTTTTTTTTACCTACTTTTGAAGGGAATAAGTCCATATATGTTTGTACTGTTGGTTACAAACTGACTTTTTTTTATTTTTTATAACTGTGACCTCTGACAGGTATCAGAGACTTTTTGTTTAGATGATGTCCTTATTCTTTTAAGATAATAAAATTTTTAGTTTTGTAAGTTTTGCTTATGTTTTATTTCTTTTGATTTCTGTTTCTCAAATTATCTTACATTATGTAACGAATACTGATATCTTCTTTCTTATCTTTGTTCGACGTTTGATCTCGTAGTTGATCTTTTCATAATCGAATGCAGAGCTTCCCGTCAGTATATGTGTAACTTTTTCTGCGACATTCGGGTCGCACGCGCACGATGAGATTTCCTTGCAATTGAAATGATACAAATACTTGGAGAAACAACCGAGTTCTGTCATCACTTGCGCGACAACGCATAGCGTCCAGGCGTTGCCGCGCCCCTATTTTTCCCGCCGCCGGTACCCAGACGCTGGCCACATAAAGAACCATCGACTCTCTGACCGCTGCACTTAATCTTACCAGAGCGAAGAAATAGAACTAATTTTTAATATTATTATGCTTCCGAATGGGAGTTGGAGGCTGATCGTGGCGCACTGAGACAGCAGCCAATTGTAAATGCGATCGGTTGTATGTTTGATCCCCACTAGGGGAGTGATTATATTTAAATTATTTTACTTCCTGGTTCTGGTAAGACAAAGTGTGGCGTTGAGTTCCACCAACACGCAGTACTAAAAAAAACCCTTCCTCTTCCAATTCAATACTTGCTCTTTTTAATTCAAAACAACAAATAAAACACAATTTAAAAGAATATCAATCTACAGATAAACCTGTAACAATTTGTTACCATTTACAATACTAAAGTCATTGTATCTTTTCCAAAGCCCTCGTTCTGCTTTAAAAAGCTTCAATTACTTTACAGTACCCAAGATACGAAATCGATCGTACTTCTATCGAGCCTACTCAAGGCCAAGACTTAAAGCTTCTTTATTGTTACCTTTTGTTTAGTTTTAAGCTGAAATGACGATTGTAACATGTTATTTTAAGAAAAAATTTACTTAAAAGCCTTAAAATTAATTGTATAGATTTTTTTATATTAACTTAATATATATTTAAATATAAAAATATTTTAATGTTTACGTTTTCTTGTATACTTTAGCACTTTACAAGGCTTATTTAGACTTTAAAAAGCAACTGGAATTTTTCTCAGAGTCAGATAAGAATAGGAAACTTAGTATTAAAACTCTACGTTTTATGCTTTCTGTCTAAATTTGAGACATTGCATATTGCGTCACGGTACTCAATACTGCCACTTGTCTTACTAGAAATGAAAATAATTTATATATAATCGTTATAGCATACATTACTTGAAAAAATAATCTTTATCTTGTCTTCCACAACTAATACTGCAGTAATAACAAAAAGCCTTTACAAAATCAATACAATAAAATTTATTATTAAACGTAAACACTCAAGGAAACAAGTGTTTCTACGTACATGTACATAACAAAAGCCCTTTGGTGATACTCAAACCGCAACCGGATATTGGATGGCGACGCCCATACGATACCAAGTAATTTCTCGCCATGTGAAAGTTCTATTTGTGGAATGCTTTATTATCATTATCAAGATCGAGGTATATAATTAAATAATATGGTAACTAATTGCTGCACGAAATCAAGATATTGCGTGTTAAGTGTTACGCCTTGTCCTACTAGGGTAGAGAAATGAAAATAATTATCAAGTATAATCATTCCCTTGAGTGGGTTTGAACCCACAATCAATTGCATTTATACTGAGACGTCGTCCTACTGCACCTCGATGGCCTCGAAAAACAAACAGATTTTTAAATTTATCAATTTGTAATACTCGTATAGGAAAACGAAATGTTTGGTAAGACAAATTTCGACATTGCTTTCCCACTCCACATATTATATTCAGAATTTTCATGAAAATTTGAAAACGCAGTGTCTGGACACCATGTTCTCTCTCTGTCCTTCAATAAAGAAAAAAGCATCAAGCTGAATAAATTTATAAACAAAAAACCAAAATTACTAAAATAGACAAAATAGTATTGTTGCAGAGAAAATATTGGCTCGTATTTTTTAAGTTTTCGTCCAAACTTTTCACACAATGCTGTCTTTTGTTTGCTGTAGCAATATGTGGGGCAAAAATAGAAGGACGTCATTCTATGTGACTTATATTGGAGTAGTCTTTCTCTTTGTAACTATATTAAGTTCCAAGTAAGTCTTTATGAGACATAGCTAAATAATTGAATATTTTTTGAATAAAATGTAGGTATATATATACCAAAGCTGTATATATATATATATATATATATATATATATATATATATATATATACAGCTTTGGTACTTGTATCAAGACACTCCATTAACAGTTTCCCATTCGATTCAGTTTCCGATTCGCTGGGCTTTGTCTATTAGAATTACATTTAAAATATAATTTTTCCCTGAGTAGGAATCAAACCAATCTATTGTCTTTAAAGTCAATTGCTATCCCACAGCGCCACAATGGTTTCTATTTCTCTATTTTTAAATATTTTATTTTGATATTAATATGTGAAAATGGTCTCAATAAAGTGATATATATATACGTCTATTGTCTTACTGTAACATAAAAATATCCTGATAAATTCAATAATTTGTGAGTAAAACTCATATTGAATTAAGAAATGTGTTCTATTTCAAAGAAAAACCATATTTGGTCTAAGTCTAAAACCTCAATTGCAGTTAGAACTCTCTCGCCTTATTTGCTTTATCATCAAAATTAAGCCAAATTACATTGTACAATGTAAAATAGCTGACATTTTAGAACGCCACTTGTCGGAAATTTTAATAACAATTTTTTTTTTAATTTTAATAATAAATCTAACAGTTCTGCCATTTAGAGTATATTGTATATTTTTTTACGATAAACTAGCTGTAGAAATTACGCCCGGAACTTTGTCCGCCTGAAATTTAATATTTCATGATCTATATTTTATAATTGTAAAATAAAATTAGCCTAAGTTGCTCCTTATAACATCAGCTATCCGCTTGTGAACCTTTGCTCAATCTCACTTCAACCATTCCGGAGATAAGCTGGAACAAACAGACGGACAAACAAACATTTTAAAATTGTATAATTTATATGTAGCGCGTATCCGTAACTATTACTTAAGTATTTAAGAAAAAATCGGTTAATTTACTATTATAAGCAGATATTCCACTTTTATTAATTGGTATAGAATAATAATGCAAAATAAAAGATCACTAACTCACGCTAGTTTTCTCGTAAATATGTGTTCAAAAGAAGAAACAAAAGAAAATCGAGTAACTTTGATCACCAAAGGTTAATTTGTATTATAGAATATTAATATGATAGAATTTGCACTGCTATTTTTATGTTTCATTTAGTAACAAAAACATAGATATCGCGCCTCGCTCCAAAGAGCTTTTGATCTAAAATCTGTAAATATTTTTTAATATATAAAATATTTTGTTATTATAATATCTCTATCTTTGTTTGTAAATTACAAATTATTATATTTTTGTTTCAAATATATCTAGCCTTAGTAGACTGAAAAGTCTTATCAGCAATGTATAGCTTAAACGATATTTGGGTGTTTTTAAGAAGACTGTCAAGAATTTAATGTCGTTTTCTTAGGGAGTAAGCACTAAATATAAGAAACATATCTTGACATATTTACGGGAACAGAATCTACATCTTTTTCTTTACAAATACGAAATTATAGGCAATCTCGATTTAGCTCACGAACACATAAATTACAAGCAATTGTGTATTACACAAGCCATGCAGATAAAATAGTACCTCAGTGGGATAAAGACTGACTATAAACCCGTTGATTATGAATTTGGGGTGTACCCCCATTCATAATCAACGGGTTTATAGTTAATATATAATTATTAAATATGGATATAATTATTAAATTATGTTTAAAATTTGTTTTTATTTCTCTATTCTAGTAACACAAAGCGTGACTTTGAGTTTGCCACTGAATATGAAAATTTTTGATTTCTATCCCTTCCCAGACAGCAGTCATTTTGTGCCTTTTTTTTAATATAAAAATTATTGCACTACAGACAGGGTCTGTACCTTTTTTCCTTATTGTTATTTATTTCTCATAAACATATAATTGTAATAGGCTACTTAAAATTAAGATTAATATTTATATTTGAGCAAATTAATTCTACGTGATACATTTATATAAATTATTTTTCATATTAAACATATTTTAAAAAGCCGGTCGTGGCAAAGTGGGGTAGCGTTGTACTGTAAACTATTGCGATCGGTTGAGGGTTTGATCCTCACTCGAAGGAGTGGATATATTTAAATTATTTTCACTTCCTCGCTCTGGTAAGACAAAGTGCGGCGTTGAGTTCCACCACTCAATACGCAATGTCTCGAATTCGGTGGAAAGTGAGGTACGGAGTGCCTTGACACTAGTTACTTTCTGTCTACCCTGCTATGCAGGATAAAAGCGTGAAGTTAGAAAAAATATATATCTTAAACTATTTGTCACTATGTGTCTTCACACTTAGTGGTTGTCTCTGACAATCTTGCCAACTAACTGTAGAATAAAGCAAAAAGTTATAAAAATACACACACATTAGCTCCATAAAAGAGACATTCATATCATATTAAATAATAATACCAATATTATAAGTTAATTATATTTTAATTAGGCCTTATATATAATTCATATCAGCTTTCGTTAATTAGAGCCTATGAAGAGTATATTTTGTTAGGCTTCAACCATCGTATTAGGCTCAGCTTAACTTCAGTGAGATCTAAACAAATCCTCTGACCTTAAATTAAAGACCGTAAACAATTTACGTATATTTATTATAATTATGTAAAATTGAAGACAAGAAATACGTCTAGGCATTATATTCTAAAATAGTTTTTTTTGCTATTAATTGATTATTTTGAAAACCTAGTATCGTTGATGTGGGGTCTCTGAAGGGCAATGTGTGAAGAGGTAAATGAGGTATGCAGGGACCTTGCCGTTTGATACTCCGTTCTCTTCGAGTACGAATTTAGAGTAAAAAAATATATTCCATTTTCTACACACGAAAGTGTAGATTAAGGACTTTGTAGTGTTTTAATTATTTATTTTAATTTTTTTTATCTATTTCTTATATGAAGTTATCATAAAAAAAAATGTTTTTCTGTACTTTTTTATACAAAAAAATGCGTATAAAACAACCTTCTATACCTATAAAAGTTTCCCACTTCTCTAACAGGCAAAAAGCAACTTAAAGTTTTCCTCATCGTTAATATTACGATTATAAAATAAACATTTGAGACCGGTCGTGGCGCAGTGTCTGACTGTAAACGCGATCGGCTGTGGGTTCGATCCCCACTCGGGGAAGTGATTATATTTAAATTATTTTCTTTTTCTCGCTCTGGTAAAAGACAAAGTGCGGCGTTGAGTTCCACCACTCAACACGCAATTCCTCGAATTCGGTGGAAAGTGAAGTACGGAGTGTCTTGACACTAGGTACTTTCTGTTTACCCTGCTATGCGGGATAAAAGCGTGAAGCTAAAAAAAAATAAATAAAATAAACATTTAGTTATATAAGTTTATTATAAATATTTCTTTAAGAAGAATATAATTTCTTAACCGTCCCGCATAGTTACTATGTCACTAGGTGTTATTTTTAAAAATAAGTAAACAATTTTTTATTTATTTTTTACTTTTGCATGCATAATATAAAGAAAATTTTGGTAAACAATTTGAAGTTCAATTAAGAACTTGAACGCCAATTAAGTAATAAAAGGCCGGAAGAACGAACTCTCTAGTCAATTAAAATGTACGTTCTTATTGCTTTACGTCGATATTCTTATACGCTTGTTACAATAAAAAGATGTAGAGCGCTTGGACATTAAAAGGATTAAACTATTTATGAAATACTTACTATTTTTTTAATAATTAAAGTAATATTAACTTCATAAATATAAAAAATGTGCTGATGGCTTTCGAATCCGAAAAAAGTAATAGTTATCTGTATATCTCTTTGTCTTTGCGTATGTAACCGTTAATCTTGACAATGGCTGAAATGATCAAAGACCGAAAGTAACGAGTGCCTATGAAAGTGAAAAATTTTCATTTTCAATTTTAATTACAAATATTGATATATTTTTTTTATTAATTAAAAGTATTTTGCTCGAAAAATATATAGCTAGGGTCAGGTTATTGATATTTTTTTTAAATATGTTTATAAACAAACGTACAGGCAAAAGTGTTAAAAACATATAAAGGACAACGTACGTTTTTTTTTTAAGTGTTTACTAATCCTAAATGTGAAATAACATTGAAAATCTTTCTACGGAGATGCTTACAATATAAATAAGTCGTAACCAACGTATAAGAAATTTGACGCAGTCGGTAGTAGGACGGATGGCTTAACGGTTAGTGCTTGGACGATTTCCAAGAGGCGGGGGTTCGAATCTCGCTGCGTTCAAATTTTTATTGTTTTTTCAAATATATTTTATAAAACCATATATTTTTGTATATGTAGCGCGTATCCACCTATGAGTTTAGTAGATAACAGTTATTTTTATGATATTCGTTTTCATTTATTTCAAATATTAATATATATTTATATTAATTTAAAGTATTTTGTTCGAAACAATTATAGCAAGGGTCAGTTTTATAAATATATTTTATAATATGCTTATATAATAAATTGTACGTCACTAAACTTGCTCCCTGTATGTTCTTTTTATATATATTTTTCTGTAACTGAAAGGAACAACACTCTGACTAGATTCCATTTTTTTATTTTTAGTGACTGACCCTTCCTCATTTTAGTATCATCGTCGTTCAACATGATATCTTGAATTTACTATACCTATTTCGACATGAGCTTTTTCAGATTGAATCACAGCCCTTTCAAACGTCAACCGAGAACAATAATTGAAAGTTTATATAGTTTACGCTGAAATTATTTTTTAGTGGAAGCATAAATATGTAAAGATGAGAAAAGTTTTTTAATATAACTGTTTGTGGTTCGCTTCATAATGCCCACGTAAAGTTGAGATACTTGAATTTGGAGCGGCACGAAAATGTGTATTAGAAATAACTTAGGTATTTTGATAATATTCCACGTATATCTTTTATGCTATAATAATATTTTTTTTTTACTTATTTCAATATGTTTAATTCATACAATAAATCTATATCTATGTAAGATTCTTCTGTTACTGAGTGATTGTTAGCTAACGCTTAGCTGAAATTATCACACTTAGAAGGTTGATATCTTATATGCTGCTTAAGGAACGTGGGGAAAGCCGGAAGAAAATTTAGTAAATATCTATCAAAACAGGAAACGGGATTTTACAAAAACAACAAGAACTATTTTTTTTAGCTTCACCCTTTTATCCCACATAGTAGGGTACAAGATACAAGACCACATAGTAGGGTACAAGGTACAAGACATTCGGTGGAACTCGCCGTCTTACCGCAGCGAGAAAGTAAAAATAATATAAATATAATCACTCTCCCGAGTGGGATCGAACCCACAACCAATCGCGTTAACAGTCAGACGCTGTCCCACTGCGGCACGACCGGCCTCAATTAGTTTGTTTACAAGTTATTATTTAACTTCCCATATGATTTAGTGTAAGTTAGTAAGATCTTTTATTTTTGCGATTTGTACACATTTTAAAGAAAAATTAAACGGATTAATCGCGTATATTTTGGCATTAGAAATTACATTTTTGAAAACCTGATATTTTGAATATTTTACAGTAGTCCGTGGTCCCAGGTAGCCTAGACTAAACGGGAAAGTCTGATAATGCTGAAATATGGTATGTACTATAAGTTTTGATGACGATGGAGTTGTATTATGCATGTAATCAAACTGCAATCAACTTAAAACAATTTTACAGAATATGTATTTTTGTACGGTACATGTATAAAAATGAAATCGAACAGCTTCAGCCGTGAGCCGTGAAGCTTGAGGCCGATCGTGGCGCAATGGGACAGCATCTGACTAAATAAAGGCGATCGGTTGATTATATGTAAATTTTTTTCACTACCTCGCACTGGCAAAAAGACAAAGTGTGGCGTTGAGTTCCACCACTCAACACGCCATGTCTCGAATTTGGCGGAAAACTAAGTACGGAGTGTATTGACACTAGTTACTCTCTGTCGACCCTGCTATGCGGGATAAAAGCGTAAAGCTTCAGAAGCTGGTTTTTGAAAGTATAATTTTATTCATATTAATTTTTCTCTTTTTGCTTCTACTATTATACTATGAACATGTTAATACAAGTACAGCTGTTTAAAAACTTTTTAGGCACATTTAATTCTGAAAGTATACTCATGTACTGAAATGGTTTCGTTCTTCGTTTAAAATTATTTTAATGCAACAAATGATATAAAATTTTACGAAGTACCTCTGAGCGTATTTTGTTTTATAATTATAATTTACAAGGCACTAAAAAGTACTTGCAGAAAATTTCATAGAAAATATTTAGTTTTAAGAAAATGATAAAATCGTTTCGCTATTTTATTCTTTTTGAGTAGTTAGTTCATTTAATGTAAGATTTTATAATAATTTTAATTTGGGCACCAAATAAAACTTACTTAAGGCATTTTTATATTATTTTTTACTTTCATACAACTCAAGTTCCTGCATCCTCGTTATATTTTTATAGTTCCTTAATCTTTTTTAAAAGAAATGTATGAACATACCAAAATTTTACACTTTCAGTTGTAGTATGTATAACTAAACTTGTAAACAGGCCATCAAAAACTAACAATATTTTAATTTTGGGTTGAAAAAGCAGTAAACAGAGTATCTTAATACAAAATTGTCTCTAACTATACTGTTATGAATGATAAAGCTTGGAACTTCAAAAGA
Organism: Dryadula phaetusa; assembly: GCA_032432895.1. Lineage (NCBI taxonomy): Eukaryota > Metazoa > Arthropoda > Insecta > Lepidoptera > Nymphalidae > Dryadula > Dryadula phaetusa. The sequence continues at coordinate 3,695,472 of JAOYRS010000081.1, forward strand.
AACAATCATCTATGTTCCCATTTTTAATGGTGATTACGGTCTAAATATAGAAGCTGTTGACGGAAAACACCTAAAAGACCTTCATAGCACGTTAGTTAGAGACAACCTAGGTGTATGACAATGCGTTAACTGGTTCCGTCCAAGACATACGAGTATATGTTGAGTGGTGAACGCAAATTCACGCTTTGCTCACTCAGTGCCACTGCTACATTTTAAATTTTATATATAATCCCTGACTGGGAATCGAACCAACAACCAATCGCTTTTTTCCTATCCATCCTTGTGATCTCCTCATAATATATTGATGAAATTTAAAATATCACCACTTATATATGTGTATGAATTTTAAAATACTGATGATACTAGTGTATAGCGTTAAGAAGAAATCTTAGGCCGTAGCATATGAAGAGTAATCGACCTATTTCCAACAACCTCCACTCTCCATCTAGTATTCTAAGCGCTCATTCCGGTTAATGTAGTCTTTTAATTAGTTTCCTATTTTAAAATTATTGCAAATGTATAATTTTATGTGTATTTTTTTATTAATAAAATTTTAATGTTATTAATTAAACTATTTTTGGATTAATCTGGTATAAAAGTGAGGGGTTGAGTTCCGCCGGTCAACATGCAGTGTCTCGAATTCGGCGGAATGCGGTTCACGGAGTTTCCTTGACACTAGGTAGTCTCTGTCTTCTCAGAATCATGCTGGATAAAAAGCGTATGTTAAGTTTAAACGGTTTTATATTGCAGATAAATTTACTAAAAGCTAAAATATAATTTCATGAATACAGTCGTGAGTACCAATATGTATATATTTACATAGATTAAACTAAAATAAAATCGTAGGGCGCGTCCACTTTAAGTGAATTTTGGATCACCTTGGGATTAACTTTATCATATTCATTGAATAATGAAATGATAACTTTAAGATAATCTTTGACAGTTTTGACGTATCTTTGATTTAGATGTAGTATAGTGCACTGAATTCTACTTGACAAGCCCTTTCATTTGATATCCCTATTGATGGGATTGAAAATAACTAAGTTGTCCACCATCTTGTAGCCGCGGCCATCTTGTTCACAATAATATTGAATATGGATAATTGTATTGTCACCAGAATCAAAGGCATATACCAAATTTCAGATCAATCGGTTAACGGGAAGAGGGTTAAATTTCAATTACTAAATTTAACTCAAACAAACAAACAAACAGGGTGAGCTAAATAGAACCGTTTAAATTAAAAAAAATATTACTAAAATCTTGTATATTTTGGTAATCGAAAATATATTTTCAGCACTAATAAGAGGTTACAGATAGAATAATTCGTTAAGTTGTAGGTTCGATCTCCACTCGGGGGAGTGATTATATTTAAATTATTTTCACTTCCTTGCTCTGGTAAAAGACAAAGCGCGGCGTTGAGTCCCAATACTGAACAGGCAATGTCTCGAAATCGGTGGAGAGTGAAGTATGGAGTGTATTGACACTGGGTACTTTCTGTCTACCCTGCTATACGGGAAAAAGCGTGGAGCTAAAAAAATCTAAATGCAAACATTATTGTCTTGATCAAGCAGTTATATCAAATAAAATTGGGAAATCAATTGTTAATTTATACTTTGCACAAGTATTGGTAAATTAAGTTTATTTTCTTTGAACATGGTTTTCTTATATGTAGTAGTTGCCATTGCTTACTAAATCAGAAAAGACCAGACCAAAATTTGGGTTTACTTGATTTTTAATAAAAAAAGGAGAATGTAGTCACTTATTCTGCCATTTATGATATGTTAATAGTCAATATGTATAAATATATTAGCACATAATATACTTTAAAAGCATCTACTCTATGAAGCAATATTCTTACACATCAAATATAAAACGTTTTTACGTCTCTGTCAAAATATAAAGAAAGTAAAAAGGTTCAAAGTAAACTGTATTATCTGAATATTTTACGTTATGTTTGGTTCCTTACATAATGCGGGCTTTTGTATGAAAACAATGCGTCGCGAAATTATTATTTCAGAGGTTTTTGTATTTTTATATATAGAAATCCGTCTATCCATTTTATGTTAGAAAGAGTTTTCGAAACTGTCCTTCTGAGCTAATGAGCTAAATAGTTTATGACCGGAGTGTCTTGCCACTCATTAGTGGCTAGACACTCCGGTCCGGTAGCTCTAACCCTCTTATATGGCATAACAAAAAAAAATAGAGTGTATTTTGTTTTAGACGGTGAAAAGACGCTAGTAATTTTTAAATGAGTTAAGAGATGAGAACTGAACGTCTTGCTATAAAGTACTATTTAAAATTTATATTTTATATCGTGATACATTAAAAAGTAAGTAAAATAAATAAGAAAATCTTGATACTTTAAACTTTGTAGAAACCCGCTTCAAAGGGAATTACGTTTAATGGTATCAATTTAAGTGGAAAATACTTGCAAATATAAAAGCATTAGTATCAGTAAATAGTGTTGTTTTTCTCGTATAGCAGGTAGTTTGAGAAAATCTATTTATAAAACACTTCGTTCTCCGCCATAGGGCCAAAATTGAGACATTGCTTGGTACTCAACACTGCGTTTATATAAATAAATTGAATAATGTAATATATATATTTTTAAAAAGCTTAATGATATAGTAGAAATATTTATTTGACTGGGATTTGAATCCACTACCATGAACTCGAAATATTTTTTTAGTGAATATGATAAGAAATTATTATATAAAATTTCAACACACTTCATATAACTCGTTGCTATCTACATACTCTGCTATGTTATGTTACTATTATTACATTGTTACTGTAAAAGTAGGTGAAAGCAGGTATATAAAATTTGACCATAAAATTTTATATAAAGAAGGAGTGGAAATGCCAATATTTATTTTTAAAATAATGCATTAAAAATACATCAAGTCAATAAAATAATATAACGGCTTGGAATGTAATATCACTGTATACTTTTATAATTCTGAAAAAAGTAGCCTAAGCCTAACTCCTCGTTACACCAACTATCTACCAGTGAATATCAATCCAGCCTACCCAGAGATATAAACCGACAAAAATTAGAAAAGAAATGTTATTTTGATATACATAGATATGCACTTAGTAAAAAGCGATAATCTTAGTATATAAACAGACGCTCCAATTTTATTTATTTGTATATAAATCACATAAAAATGACATTATGACGTACGTGACCAAAGTAACATATATGAATACATAATATGTTGTAAGGCAAGTAGTTTTAATTAACCTTATTGACTCCATAAGTCATGTCGATGTCATTACCTTAATGCTTCAAACATTAATTTACACACAAAATTTACACACAAACATCTAACTATCAATCAGCTTTATCGCTTCGGCTTTCAGATACCTACAAACCTTAATCTATTTAAAAAGGCAAAAGCCGAAAGAACCAGCTTTTCATTCCTCGCCATACATTACAATGATAAATGTATTTTACAAGTGGCACGGAACTCTCCACCTAATGGGCTAAGTTAGGACAGTCTAGTTTAGTTTTTGGTATTTAAGTGACTTAAAGCTTTGTCAAAAGTTGTAGTTATGGGCATAGAAACTTTTAAACTTTTTTTTGATGGAATATCTATTTTTATAGAGAATAGAAGAAATAGTTACTTCCATTCCAAGCCAGCGGCTTTGGCGATTGTTAAAATTGTTATTCTGTTGTTGACTTTGCGTGTTGAGTGGCGGAACTCAACGCCGCGCTTTGTATTACCAGAGTGAGGAAATCAAAATAATTTAAATATAATCGGTCTCCCGATTGGAATCGAAACTAAAAACGCTTTTACAGTCAGAAGTTGTCCCACTGCGTCACTACCGGCGTTTTAAGGAGAATGATAAAAATAAATAATGTTTATCTTAGAAAATTTGATCTTTCCTTATACAGACTTCTACTTTCTTAACTTTGTTTAGATACTACTGTAAATACCAGCGTAAAACTACATACTAACGGCATATGGAGTATCTTGATGGATTCTAGGGTCTCATAGGGAATTTTTTTAATGTAAAGAAATTGCATTACCAATATCTTCACGATTGGGGATTCAGGGCATTTACCCTGCAGCGTTTACCCACTAAAACCCCACGGTGCTCCATCTCGACCACTACTAGCCGAGGTCGAGGTGAACCCTAATCTTCCGTTAGCTCGGTGGCCAGGCACGTCGTCTGATGATGGGTCACCCTCGAAGGCCTGTTCTGAGTAGCACGCGCGAGCAACAACGTGCACCTACTGGCCAATTCAATTTAGCGTTGACTACCCTACCTAATAAAGTGTGATTTTTTTTAAAATATAAAGTTTATTGAACTACAGATTAGGTCTGCACATTTTTTTACATGTGTTATACATTTCTCACGTAAATTTAATTGACATCAATATAGTCCGCTACTTTGAAATAAGATTTTCATTTAAGCGAGTTTTTGAAACAATTCAATTATTTTAACTGTGTGAGGTACATTTATATGAATTATTATTAATATTAAGCATTATTAATATAAAACTTACTTAACATTAACTTAATCGGTTAATAATTGCGAATTACTACCAATTTGCTGACTGAGAAGACCAAAATGTATGTTTCTCAGAGGTTTGCAAATGAAATTCTTGCGAGACAAAAGATCTAATTTCGAAAGCACTCAAGATTTTGACGTTGGGACCTACCTGTCTGTCACATGTCAGATCAAAAGCGTGTGCCGCTATTTCACCTGAGAACATGTTCAATGACGTTGAAAAATATGTGTGCGTTGGCAACGTCGTGTCAAGGTTCAAATGAAAAATTTATATATAATTTACTTATGTATGGGTAATGTAGTTACTTTGCAATAACGCGTATGTATATACAGAGTGTATATATGTATATACAGGGTGTATATATAAGAAATAAAAAATAAAATTTAAGATTTACCTAGTGTTAGTGTGTTAGTAAAAATATTTCATTACAATTTATATATTACAATTCATATATTTTTTCATTTGGTCTGTTGTAGTTAATTTATTTTTTTTAAATAGAACAATCAGAACGAGCCGAAACATTATACAAAAGGATTTTTTTTAAGTTATTCCACACTTAGAATAGAAAAATAATAAAGAAAAAATAACCATTCCCAAAATATTTTACTTGTTTTTCTTTACATAGATAATGTATTTGCTATACGTTAAATAAAAAACAGTAATGTTAACACTCTAGCTTATGAATACAATAAAATAAAATACATCATAACGGTGTATAGGAATACATTTATTAGTGGGAATTCGATATAGTCAAGTGATCTAATTCTCGAAGGTTAAGGCATCTAAGTCCAATACGGTCTATAAGTCCTCTATATGAGGTAGAGGGCTGTGTGATTATTTGTGAGGTTTAATATAGAGAGGAAAATGCCGGAAATAAAAAGAAAACATCTTCAATCCGGAATAATCACCGCGCACAAGGACCATAGAAAAGTGTTAAATTATGATTTTGACTAAATTGACATGTATATTTATTGAGATCTTAAATTTATATAAGTGTTACATAGTTAAAATAAAAATTATTTTTATCTATATGTTTATTCGCTTATATTTCAATATTTGAAAATACAAGAAATTCGATATTTTGCATATCTTATTGTACTCAGAGGCATGTAGATTAAAAAAAAAAATTTTGTATTAGTTGTATTTAAAAAAATAATATTTTAAGTTAAAATATTATATTTTCTAAAAACAAATCTTCCTTGCCTTCATTCCATCTTTAATATTTGAAAGACAGTCTAATACGTTAGTTGTCAGATCTGAACGTACGTTACCTTACGCCACCTGAGAACTTGAGCAATTGCTTTAAATATATGAGATTGAAATATGTTTCATTCGGAAATTTTATTTTAAATTTTTTTTTAAGAAATTCACTAAAAACGTATGAAAAATTATATACTATAAGTATATTATTTTTATTGGCCGATATTCTTCTCATTAACTGTGATATATTTTTTTTATTTCTAGATATAATTATATTAAAATCTATTATCCTATTATTTTATTAGAACCTTATGGCCGATTCTTACTGTTACATTTTTACAGCGTCTGACTTGAACGCGATGGTCAGTCACGTAATAAAGAGCAGGGCTTAGCTCCGCTATTTATAAGGTTTTTTTATAATATTACGGTACTGTTGCATATCAAATATAATAATGAATATAAATAAATATAAATTTATTTTAAGTCCCGAACTTAAAATTTCTTGAAGAAGAGTCTTACTAGGGCAGAGAAATAAAAATTAAATTTATATATAATCATTGTTGCAAGTGGGAATCGAACCCACAACGAATCACATTTACAGTCAAACACACAATCGCCTCCATGGCGTGCACAATGGAAAAATATTGTCCAAAGTTTCCCTTCGCGTATTAATATATAGTTATGTAACTACGTCCCTTATTACTAAGTAACGATAAATTCTTCCTAATCCGTGAGAGAGGCTGGCGTAATCTATTACACGTCAGAGCAAAACGCCTCGATACGTAGCTGACGTTCTTTGATGTAATATTACAGTGTCAGGTTAATTTTTCATACAGAATGTCATTTTTTAATTAATTATAACTTTTTGATATGCGTCTCGAAGAGAAGATTGCCTTTATAAAATAAAGCTCCTCTTATCATTATTTTTTCTTATCTTCACGCTTTTATCCCGCGTAGCAAGGTAGAAAGGAAGTACCTAGTGTCAAAACACTCCGTACTACGCTTTCCGCTAAATTCAAGATATTCTTGAGTGGTGGAAGTAAGCGCCGCGTTTTGTCTTACCAGAATGAGGTATCGAACCCACAACCGATCGCGTTTACAGTCAGACGCTGTGTCACACCACCACAACTGGCCTCTCCCCTTACTGATCAGACTTAAAGGCTATCGTGGTACAGATAGCACTTTCTGACTAAACTAACTGTCCCATAGTAATCGATTGAAGTCTGTTATTTAATTCCGCGTAGTAGACTAGTCAGGCACAATGTAGAGTCAAGACATCCTTTAACTTCTTTCTATTTGAAATAAAGTTATTGTATGTTGGTTTAGCTTAACGCCGCGCTTTGTCTTTATATATATATATATATAGATATATATATATATATATATATATATATATATATATATATATATATATATATATATATATATATATATATATATATATATATGTATATATAAGGCTTAAATATTGTACAATTACATTACTAAAATTATTTATAACATCTACCATCTACTAAGATGTCGAAGTCCATTTTATTCGTAGTCAGATATGATATACTATATGTACTAAACCATCTGATCACTTGACGAATGAATTCAGTAATCCCTCCCTAATATAAGATATCGAAATCCTACGACCTTTTCAGACAAGTCCTATTTTAGACGTAAGAGTTATATTAAGTGGGACATTTAATATATCTGTATGGATTTATTTTAAGAGAATAATATATAATAATATCGACATACATTCAGAGTGGGTGGATATAAATATATCATATATGGTAAGTGTAGGTGTATTAGTTCTATATTTAATTAATCTGTGGGAAATTATTTGATGTATTGAATATACGAATAACAGGGTAGACAGGAAGTACCTAGTATCAAGAAACTACGTACTAAGATTTCAGCCAGATTCAAGACATTGCGTGCTGATTGGCAGAACTCAAAGCACTGCAATGTGTTCTACATCTAAATGGGCGAAAAAAAGTAGTAACTTGTAAAGAAACATTAATTTTTCCATTTTTCTCTAATTCGTCTACATTATACAGGTTGTATCTGTATACAATACTTATTTGGTTTATGACAAAAATATACAAATTTAAATCTTTTTGTCTTGATGTATGTATATTTTAGTAATATTTAACATATTAGTAAAAATATATAGACACTAGATAACAGTGTCTGACTGTAAACTATTCTAACTTGTAATTTCGATTCCCACTTGGGGAAATGATTTTTATTTTCACATTTATATTACTAACATTTTCTTCGTTCTGGTAAGACAAAGCGCGACGTTGAGTTCTGCCACCCAATACGCTATTTTTCGAATTCGGCAAAAACCGAAGTACGGAGTGTTTTAACACTAGGTCCTGATTACTCTGCAATGAGATAAAAGCGTGAAAATAGAAAAAAAATATACTAATAATAAAACTCTTTATTAATATTTTACAGCCAAAAGCAACTTATTTTAACCGCAATAGCCGTTTGACCTCCGCATCTCATTAAGTCTTAACGGTGGAAAACGCCCCATCGTAAATATTCACATGGCCTTAAAATTTACATATAAATGCGATCATTCGTCTTGCCCTAGATATTCTTACTAATTTAAAAAAAAATTAGGCCAGTTGTGGCGCAGTGGGCCAGCGTCTGACAGTAAACGCGATCAGTTGTGGGTTCGACCCTCACTCGGGGGAGTGATTATATTTTAAATTATTTTCATTTCCTCGCTCTGCTAAGACAAAAATCGGCGTTGAGTGCCACCAATCAACACGCAATGTCTCGAATTAGGTGAAAAGCAACCTAAGTAGAAAAAAAAGAAGATATGGCTTTAATTATTTAATAGATATCAGGTTAACATATTTTTTAGTTTTAAGAATCTATGTTCTAATCTATGTAACTTAATTAAGGCTTTTAAAACGGCATGTACAGTCAGACATTAAACAGAGTATAATATATATATATATATATATATATATATATATATATATATATATATATATACATACAGAATAATATAATTTATAAGAATATATCCTAGTAACGCTATAAATAGCTAATATGATTAAATAAACGAAAATAAACGAATAAATAAATAATAATAACATAATACGACGAATAAAATAAACAAAAAAAACAGAGAAAATAGTCTATCTCTATAGTCTAATACTCAATATATTAAAATAGTAGATATAAACTCTATCTTCCTCCAAAAATCTATATATACCTTCTCAAATTACGTCAAAATGACTTACTACGAGAAAAATATATAGAAAACAGTAATATTTACTATAATAGAGCTTATATAACATGCAATGTAAGGCAAACCTCGCTATTAAATCAAATGTGATCATCGTATCGCAGTGGAAGCCACAGAGTCAAACCACGTAAGGACGAGATAATGCGCGGCGTTGACGTCCGCCTAAGAACAAAACAACGCGAATCGTCAAAACACTATGTTCTCTTTTTTAACATTTCGTGATACCAAATACAGCTATAATTTTGACCTTAAAGCTTCTAGTTCGCAAATTTTGCGGTTTTCGCTTACAAAGCTTCACAGGGCTAAAGTGCGGGCGTAATGAGATTAATTAAAATTAATGAACCCGAACAAAAGATTTTATTACATAGATAAAATAGTATAGAATTATATAGATTTTTCTTATCTTCTATAAAGGAAAAATTAACAACTTCTAAAAGAAGTTTAACATTTCTTCTTAATCGCATTTTTCTATTGTAGCTAGTAAAAACCCTGTGCCACTTAAAGTTACTACCGAGTAAAGTAGTCGGTAAGAATCAAGTGTCACTTCACTTTAAAGCGGAACTGAACGCCGCCCCTTTGTCTCACTAAGGCGAAGAAATGGAAATAATTTAAATATAAACATTCCTCCGTTGATGTATACTTTTCTCATGAAACGATATATTATTATCCGATAGTATAGATATTTTCTTAGATATCACTAGTCTATATATATTACGATTATATATAATGCTCACATTTTTTTAAACTGAAAAAGGTAAAACATTAAACTAATTAACTTTCATTCACAAAAAAAACAGTAAAGTAAAGAAACAAAAAATATATATATTGAATAACAAAAGAAAGAAACAAAAAGACAAAAAAAATACTCACTAAATTAAAAATAACTCAAACAAAACAAAATAGTTGAAAGTGTCAGAAAGATAGTTAAAAATTTTATATAAAACTAATTTGAGATTATTCTAACATAATATAATAATTTGTTTGCAGAATTGTGTAATGCGGCAACTAAGATCCAGGCGTCGTTCCGAGGCCACCAGGCTCGCAAGCAAACTCAAGCCGAGAAAACAAAGGAACAACAGGATAAGGTAATATAATTTGTTTTATATAAACTATTGAATTCGTAGACCAGAGCTCTGGTAAGACAAAGTGCGGCGTTGTGTTCCATTACTCAACACACAATGTTTCAAATTCGTTAGAATTCAGTTAGAATATCTCTGACTACACTGCTATATAGGATATGTCATGACGCTAGTTATATCTTCAAGCAGCTTCGCAATTTAATGAATTTCTAGTTATATGTTAAATCACCTTTCACTTTGAGGATATCCAAAGAGTTTACAAAATGTAAAAACTACAAATATAACATTTTCACTGAAGAAAATTGGAACCCATACCCTCCGTGTTAATAAAAATAACATACCAAGTATATCAGAATAGATAATTTCAAAATATCGTTGATATATATTTAAAAAAAAAGTAAAGCACAGGTAAAAAAGGTAAAGTAATTGGGGGTCACAAAAATTGTCATCCCTTGAAATATTGCCTATCATCACGATCTCGGCGAGATCAAGGCTAATCCTGAAAAAGAGCAAAGTTGATATACCTTTTCCAATGAATTGCAGGATCTTTCTTTGAGTGCCATTCACCTATATATGGATGGCTGTTTGATTATGAATGTGTTATTTGAACAAATTTTAAATTTTATATATTCATATCTTCGTTATATTAAGACGAAACGCGGTGTTGAGATGCGTTAATACGCACCGTCCCAAAATTAGGCGAAAAGCGGAGAACGCTACCGCTTCACGTTTTATCCCGCATAGCATAGAGTTAATAGTAGTAGTAGAGTAATAATAAAAATATATATTTTTTACATAATATGATAATTACTAAAAATAATTTAATTAATTCTAATTCTTGATTTAATTTTCTATATCTCTTATATTTTAGTGGAGTGGAGTTGAGAAGGCTTAGTGACAATTCATTTTTCTTATAAAAACTTTTACTATGTGTTATGTAACTTATCTTTGTACTAAGATAGACAAAATTCCTTATTTTATCCTTAAGGAATTTTACGAATCTGAATCCAAACTAGACAGAATTCAATTAACTAGACATTTAATTAAAAATATGCTCTAAAATGAATATATAAGGGCAATCAGACACACAAACAAATACGTCGTTCACCATTCTATTATTTGCTCTAGATGATAAAGAATCGCCTAACAACTTTTAAATCAGAGTTTTTAACAACTAAATTAAAGACCCATTTTTTTCTATACTAAAGCTCGTTTCAGAATTTTAAATTTGAAATCACAATAAAAACCATTCATGTCTTCTTTTAGTGGATCCGGTATGTAATTTAATTCCTTTGTTACTTCCTCAGCTATCGTGGTGAAGCGGGTCTGTCTGTGGCGTGTTTGTTAAAAATATGAACTCGAATTTGAACACCAAATTAGTTTTTACATACACGTGCACTTCCACAAGACATATTTACAATAAAAATTTCGATTAAAAATTTTAAATATAAAACATTGGGACGTGTATTTTATTTTCTTTTTTCAAACATAAAGAGCTTTTAGCATTTTACTTAGTTAACATATGAAATTGGAAAAAGATAGATAAAATAATTGGGTTAAATTTATAGGTTAAGTAGTTTAAATAGTCAGTTATAATTATTAGGTTGAAATGTACTCGATTGCATGTAAGAGTTCTGATTTCGTTTAATAATATTTTTTTTATGAAAAAAAAAGTGAACAATAGAGACTTTCTCTCTTCATTATTCTCCGCTATCTTGTCTTACCAGAGCGGAGAAATAAAAATAATTTAAATATAAGCTTTACCTCGAGTAAGAATCGAATCCACAACTACTTGCAATCATAGCTGGACGTTGCCTGCATAATAATGGCCTGGATGATAAAAAAAATAAAAAATGTTTCATATACATAAACAATGTCTAAGTAAATCATATTTACAAAATTCTACGTAAATCATATTTTTCCCTCACTTACTCACTTGCTAAAGCTAATTGCAAACTTTGAATTAAACATATACCATGGACCTTTGACAATGCCGTATCTTATCTGGTACCTCCTTTATAAATGTAAAACGACGTTAGTAGGTTGACAATTTAATCTTGTATACTATATTTATTAATATACCTAGAACTCTTAAATCCTAAAATAATATTTAATACGTTAAAAATATATCGATTTACTAATATTTTCATAAATATTTTATTAACTTTACGCTTTTATCCTTAGTGGCAAGTCTATACTCCGCTTTCCACTGAATTCGAGACATTGCGTGTTGAGTGGTGGAACTCAATGTCGCGCTTTTTTTCACCAAAGCGAGAAAATAAAAATTATTTAACTATAATCATTAAACCAAGCGGTTGGCGTTCCGTCTTTCTGACTACCCCGCAGGGGATATAGCGTGAAGCTAAGAAGGAAAAAATCATATCCCTAAGTGGATATCAAACCCACAACTCGCGCTTACAGTCACACGCTGTCCCACTGCGACACGACCGGCCTAACATCAGTCATATATTTTGTACTTTACAATTTGTGAAATTGTATAGTTTTCTTAATTCATAACAAGTGTTTCCGGTTAACATGTAAATTAAACTTATACATGTATTTCTATTCACAGGAAGACATAGAAAAGATCGATCTGACGGATCCTGATCTGAACAAAGCTGCCACCAAGATCCAGGCTTCGTTCCGAGGTCACAAAGTGCGCAAAGACACCACCAATTAGAGTGACCATAAACCTTCTCTTTACAGGATAATTTGTATGTATGCTATTGAAAAATGGAAATTTTAAACTTATAATTTATATTTCAAAATTTATATACTTTTTACATTAAAGCACACTCATTATGCATTTAGATTACATTATATCAAATGCCTTTTTAGTATTCACTGCCAATGATTTCAAGAAAAAAACATAAAATTTGCATTGTTCATTAGTTTAATAACTAAGTAATTGTGCGTTATGAATACATACTAATATGTCAATTGCTCGATACATATATAGTTATCTTTTTCCTAATGGTCAGTTGGCGTAACAAGATTACTGTAGAGAAGATGAATTAAATTAAAAAAAAATAATAATTAATTATATTATAATAATTATGGGTAGGTTCTGTCCTCTTTTTTCTATAACTATTTTTGGTCAAACTACTTCGTGTATCTTTCAAGTTAAGTGATTATACCAAAGTTAAGTTATTTATTGGTAATTTTAATGTAAATGTGGTTTTTAGATATAGCAGCTTCTTGATTGCAATTTCTCAAATTGTTTACATTCCATTTCGCTATTCTATGATATTTGTTGTTTGAGCGGTTTCAGTAAAACGTTATATTTCACCCATTTTTCCTGTAAATTGCCGGTAATTTAAGAAATATATTGAATCAAATATAATATTCGCCTACATTAAATGTGCCTTTTATTTATCTCTTTTTACGATATTGTAAGTATTTATCAGAAATTGCTATTATAAATAAATGTCTTAGTAAACTATTATTAACTCGGTACTGAGTTAATAATAGTTTAATGTCTTGAAAATGAAGAAGGAATTTTTTTTCTATAGACGAGAAGAACATAATAAATATAAATATTGATAGTTATAAAAGGAATATTCCGTTTATCAGAGTAGACATTAGTTCCAGACGAGTGTGTCGGGGAATAAGTGAAGAAAAATTCAAAACACTACGGGTTGAGTGGCGGAACACAACGCTGCGTTTTGTCTTATTATAAATACATCAAAAAATATATTATAAGTATATTTATATTCGGTACATTATATACTCATACTCACATCAAATTATAGATTAAAAAATTTATAATAAAAAAGAAAAATTTACAATTGAGAAACACAGAAAGTAATTACAATTCCGTATATATACATGTCAGCGTGACTGTTTGTTACCCTTATCAATGTCAAAACACAGCCAGTTACCTGGACAGCGGATTTCCAGTGGATTTTCATAATTACAATTTATACAGCAATCAGATAATTTTAATTATTAACATATGATTGTGATTAAATTTAGAATTGAAATTGATGTTGTTCTTGAAATAGGATAGACGAGATAATCATTATTATTTTTGTGTATGTTTGTATGCTCTTATTTATGTATATAAATATAGGGTTTGAGATGATACGATGAATAAATACGATCAGTTGTGGGTTCGATTTTTACTCGGGGAAATGATTGTATTTAAATTATGTCGTGGTAAAATAAAGCGCGGCGCTAAGTTCCACCACTCAACACGCATATCTTGAATTCGGCGGAAAGCGGAGTAGGGATTGAAGTGTCTTGACACTAAGTACTTCCCGCTTTTTCTAATACGCGGGGTAAAAAGCGTGAAGATAAAAAAATGTAAAATGAAATATTATAGACCTGTATAGTTATATGTAAATTTCTTACATGAGAGGGTTGGTCTGAAAGGAATGCTTTTAAGGTTAAAACCGCCTATAGAAATAAAATGTTTGGTTAATATTGTGCAATAAAAGATTTATAAAAAATTGAAGAAATATTGGTACTGAAGTCATTCAAGCCTGAAATTTGGAATAAATACTTTTTATAGGTAAGGTATCAGGTTGTCTGGTGAGTCCTTCAGTATCGTGTCCAAAACTCCGTGACATCGATATAACAAACTAGAATAACATGAGCCTTTGGTACAGATACAGCAATCGGCTTATATTTTATTTGTTAATTTTCACCCACAAGGCATATTTATGTTGCGCACAGGTGGTCTGCGTTAATTGTTTTTTCCATCGACCATTAAGCGATAGATGGGTTAAGCACCGTTCATAACAATGTCTCTAGAGGTAGGCGAGTCTTTTTACCAGGTGTTCGAAAAAGAAACGAGAAATTGTGTCTATTTTTTCAACAGTTTATTATTTATTTCCTGTATTATTCTGATTAGGCTTGTATATCTCTTTGAATTCATTATATGTGTTTGTACATGATTGTATTTCAAAAAAAATATAAAAAGATTTTCTTAAAGATTCTTTTTCTTCGTTAACATCAAGACATTTCGTACTTTGTTTTCTGCCGAATTTGAGACATTGCGTGTTGAGTGGCGGAACTCAACGCCGCACCTTGTCTTATCAGAGCGAGGAAGTGATAATAATTAAAATATAATCACTCCCCTGAGTGAGAATCGCACCCACAACCTTTTTACGGTCGGTTGGAGGCCAACCGACTTACACGTTTAGAAGCAGAAGTAGAATGTTATAAAACACAGCTAGAGAAAGATATATTAAAAATTTAAAATGCCAATAGTTAAGATTTGAACAGTGGGATTTCTACTTCATACGACACTCAAGAGTTGATTCGTGTCAAGTAGCTCATAAGGTTCGTAGCGAATCAATATGGAACACATCTTAGGTTTTCTTGTGATTTAACTTGGTTTTAAATTATATTTTAATTTAAATACATTTGAATATTAATGTTTGATACATTAATCAGATTTTTTTGGGCAACTTCGTGCTTCGTCTCGCATATCAGGGTAATCGGAGACAACCTAGTGCCAAGACTCGCACTCCGTTGACTGCTTTCAGCTGGATGTCTCGAACATTGAATGTTGAGTGTTTTATTTTGTACAATAATATATTTGATAAATGATTTCAAAACATTTTCTTATGCTTTTATCCCGCATAACATAAAGTAGTTAGTGTTAATAGACTCTGTAATCCGCTTTGCGTATAATCATATTTTTTATATTTTTTATCTGTTTATTTGTTCCGGCTAATCTCTGGAACAGCTTGATCGATTTTGACGGAACTTTCTATGAAAGAAAGTTGGTGTGATAAGGAGTTACTTAAACTCTTTTTACTATACAATTTTAATATTTCCCGCAGATGAAGTCCTCGTGACTTCACAACTTGTACACAATAAAAAATATAAAACTTTACTTATAAGATCAATATCTTGAATTGAATAGAATATCAATCTCTACTTTTCTGCAGCAAATTTCATCATATTACGATAAGTGAATAAATTTTCCTAGAAGCGAACCAATTCAATTAGATAATGTATTTGCTTAAAAATGGGGTACAGCTGCACTTTGGACTGGAAAGATCGTGAATGAATATACAACGAAGGATACTTTTAAAATGCGATTAAAATTTAAACAGTAACAGTTTTATATATGTATTTACATATAAAAAGAAAATATTTATCTATATACACAGATAAAAAATTGGGAATATAAATTTATAATATAATATATATCTGTTTTATATATTTTAATCTATCTGTCTTTTAATTTTATCTGTTAATATATGGAACGATTTTGACGGGACTTGTACTGGCAGTAATCTGATACAATATAAAAAAAAAAACTTAGGTTATTTTTATTTAAAAAAAATTATAAAAATCCACAGATGCACAGATCCACAGATATATTTACACTCTTCTAAGGCAACGCATTGTTTGTATCAAAGGGTCATCTTCAAAGTAAGAATAACGTATATAGCTGGTTGAAGAAACTAAGTACTTTAGCATATTAATTAAATAATATTCTAGAAATAATTTTTCATTTTGATATTCAAAAAAAAAATATTTTTATTATCTATTTTTACAAAATATAATAATAATAACATTTTTCATCGTAAATAACTTTCAGTTTTATAATATAATCACAAAAAATCTCCTAATATACATATACAGTAGTATTATTATAGTAGATATATTTATTTCCTTACAAATCAAGTTCCGATCTTATCAAATGTCGTCTAAATCAATCTTGCATATAAAAGGGATTGTTGTCTTTCGTGTATGGATACAGTTTGCCTATATAATTTCTGTTCGGTAAATTAAATTGATTCGACATAAATGCATAACGGATCCAACCCATAGGGTCGTAAATTGGATTCATGTATATAGGCTGAGTGTTTACATTGTTACCTGGTTTATTTGTATTATCAAAAATTGTTTCTTTAACTGAAACTTCGTTATCTGAAAAATATAAGTAAAATTTATTACATAAATACAAGAGGTCATTGTGGCGGAGTAGAGTGTATCTCTGGATTGGTTATGTATATTTAAATAATTTATATTTTACGACTCAGGCTCAAATCGCGGCGCTCAATGCCGCAGCCCAATACCTAATTTCTATGGTTTGAATTAGTAAATGGAAAGTTTAGAGTCTTGGTTCTCTCCATATCAAAAAATATATACCAAAATAAGGATGAAATTATAGAAAAAACAACCAACAAAAATCAGTCTGTACGATCAAATTGGTTTTTTATATATCAATTTTTAATAGGATATTATTCCGCATAGTAAGGTAGAAAGAGACGTCCGAGAATATGGAGGCACTCCGTTGATTGCTTTATGCAGACAGACGTTGTAAGACGCTGATTAATAATCTAAATATTCCATATAGTAACGGAATTGCTGATTGATAGCAGTCTGGTAAGCAAGTTAAACATCGACCCGTTTTATTAGGGTTATTATGTAACATTTTCTAAATACTGAAGTATTTAGAAAATGTTACATAATAACTATTTAGGCTTTCGACTTCAATTTCACGAAAAGGAACACTTGTAGTTATTAAAAAAGAAATCAGATCACCTTGAATTTACTACTTAACGAGAGACAAATAATAACAAAATATGTGTAACAGAGTATGTTTAAATAATTTGTATAATGTGTCACAAATCACAACAATAAGTAAAGGAAAATATTTTTGAATTATTTAATATTTTTAAAATGGCGGATTTGTGCTCTATTAATTAAAAAATATTAAGTAAATTAACTTAAAGTCCGGTCGTGGCGCATACGGAGAGCGTATGGAAACACGGTCATCTGTGGGTTCCCACGCCAGGGAATTATTATAGTTTAATTATTTCCATTACCTCTCTCTGGTAAGACAAAGCATGGAGTTGAGTTCTACCCCTCAAAACACAATGTCTCGAATTCGGCGGAAAGCGAAGTACAGAGTGGCTTGACACTAGATATTTCCTATTTACCCTTCTACACGGGATAAAAGTGTGAAGGTAAAAAAAAAACAAAAAATACTTTTACCTATACGGCTGTCCTCTATTATATAACTTGATTGCTGCAAAATTTCAGATTTCTCTTCATCAGAACGTTTTTTCATTAGTTTTTTATCCTGTAATTCTTCTATTTCCGATATTGTGTATACACTTTTATCTTCTTCATACATTTCTTCTTTTCGATCATTAGCATCATTCAAATGCCTTGTTTGTCGTATTGGAATTTTCCTATGGTTGTGTAAAATGTGCATTGAATTTTCACCATTACTACCCGGTCTGTCTGAAGATTTAAAGCTGTTTCCAGGTTTTGCGTGTTTAGAACTTTCTTCTTCTTTTTGTTCTGTTGATCTAGTATTGTCTTTGCCAATTTTCTCTTTCTCATTTTCAGCGTTTCTATCACTATCATCATTTTGCCTATCTAAATCTCTGTTACTATCAGACGAAGCTGATTTATTGAGATCTCCATATAAATTCTTATGTACAAGGTTATTTAAAGTTGGTGGAGTAATTTGATGCAAAGGCGGTACTAAATATTGGGATGATATAAATTTATTAACATCTTGCAAATTGGTTTCATAATTTAATTTACTGCCTAGACTTTTGTTTGATATGTAGTGAGGTTTATGAGAATTAGCATGATATTGCTTCCAATGGCTCGGTATTCCTTCACTTCCAATAATCTAAAAAGTTTAGATGTAAATGTACAAAATAATTATATAAAATACGAGTAATGATTTTACAAAGAAAATTGTAATGTGGAATAATGTATTTTTTTTTAATAAAATCAATACTTCCAGAGTAGGACAGGAAGTACCTATTGTCAAAACACTCTGTAATCCACTTTCCGCCAAATTTCAGACGCAATAGCGCATTGAAATGAAAATTAATTTTAAATATTATCATTCCCCCAAGTGGGAATCTAACCAACAACCGATCGCGTTCACAGTCAGACGCTGTCCCACTGCGCCACGACTGGCCTCTATCGTTACTTGTATTTAAAATAAATGTTTTGTGGTTTTTCTTAAAATTGAGAAAAAATATTTAGTTAAAAAAACACTCCATTTCTTTCATTATCTAGTACAAACATAAATTAAGCTCATATAAAAAAAAATAAAAATATACTGATTAATTTACTCAGTTGATATTATTTACAAATACTCACATCTTTACTAAATGCAAAATTAAAATAGAAAATTAAGAAAAAAATTAACAACAATGGATGTTTCATCGCATAAGAGCTATCCACGTCACTTTAATAAATCTAATGAATAAACCAATCATAATATTTATAATTAGACGACTTGGGTGTTAATTGATCTTACATGGTGTAATATAGAAATTATAAAACTATAACTATGAGGAAATTCTATTACGGTAATAACGATTGTTTTTATACAACTTCACACTTTCCTTGTTCAGTCATATTCGAGTCATTGTGTGTTAAATGGCGGAACCCAACTCTGTTTTTATTTTAAATTAAACTATTTTAACCGGATTAATCGCGTATAGATTGATATTCGAAAATATATTTTTGGATACCTGACGTTTGCAACACTTTACAGTAGTCCGTGGTCACAGGTAAACTGAGGAGACATTCGTCTGCTAGTTGATACAAAAATTAATTATATCAATCTACCACCATATGTTTCTATCTTCTTCATTGCCTCCTGTACTGTCCTGGATTCTTGCAGAACGAGCTTGCCTCTGGTATTGTGGACTTGAGACTAAATTTTTTATAAATTGGTCCCAGGTGGTAGAGAGTTACCAACCATCTTCTCTATTGAAATTTGGATGTTTTTGAATTTCAATAGCGTCGCGGATCATTCTAGGAATATATCTACTTTCCCTAACGAGGATATGTGGCTTGTCAAATCTGATGTAGTGGTTAGACTTATTCATTATATGTTCACAGACAACTGATTGCAATACACGCCCATTCTTGACATCGGATATTTGTTCCTCCACCCTAACCCCGATGCTACTCTTTGTTTGACCAATGTACGATAGACCACAGTCACAGTTTAGTTTATATACATCTGCACACTGCAAAGAAAAATTACATTTCACAGGTCTCAGCATTGTATCACTTCGTCCAATCGTTAGTCAAATCGATACGCCGCCGTATAAACTGGCTCAACATATCGCGTACTTTCACCTCTGCGAGGTCACTCAACATCTTATGTCAGGGATTCTTACCATTTTTGTTTGTTTGTTGATTGTCAAGCAGAAGCTAGAGGAAAACAAGATGCCTATTGAATATCTTGAACTTTTAAAACACTGCCTTACATCTGGATATCTAGTGTTCAATCTATTATTCTATTTGCAAGTAGATGGCATATGGTTCGCCTGTATCCCCTGTAATAGCAGAATTATATATGGAGGATTTCGAGGAGATGGCTCTTGGCTCTGCACTATGTCTACCTAGGATATATAAGCGGTACGTAGATGTTACATACGGATAATATTTATATCCTAAACTATCTCAATCCTACAAATAACAATATAAAATTTACAATAGAATTACAGGCAAATAACTCTTTAGCTTTTCTTGATGTATTAGTAATAAAGAATCCCAATACTTAAAATTTATATAACTTTCTTATTTATTAACCAATTGAAATAAATCAAAGATTAAATATTTTGGAACAATTGCCAATATACTACAGTAAATATTGCATAAACTAACAGAAAATCAGGCAAATTATTAATAATAATTGGTTTTCAAAATTTTATCTGATTGAAACCCGTTCCCTGTCTATACTGTAAAAAAGGATTTGCAAGATTAAGTCATAATATATTTATATCTTAACTTGTTAATACTGACAATAAAGCTATTGAGAGTATATTTAATTGCACATTAGGCCACACAATATATAGGAAACCTACCCATACCAACAGATATTTCAATGGTGAATCCCACCACCACCCTACACAGTTATCTACCATTGACAAATGTTTGTTTCGGAGGGCTTACTACCTTTGCGACGCTGAAAACCTAGGGGACGAGCTTCGACAGATGAAGGGTATCCTTCATCTGAACAAGCTGCGAGTTCCCTGCCAGCGTTGTATGAAGACCAACAAGCCACCCACAGTGGAGAGACAGCCAGCACTTCTACCATTTGTCAAAGGAGCTACATACAGGATTGCCAACATCTTAAGAAGCTTCTATCAAAACCATATTTAACCCTAATAAAAAAGTGAGCCAATGCTTGTGAAAAGTGAGCAAGGACCCGTGATTTGTAATATTCTCTTTCAATGTACAGATGTATATAAACTAGAATGTGACTGTGGCTTATCGTACATTGGTCAAATAAAGAGTAGCATCGGGGTTAGGGTGGAGGAACACATATCCGATGTCAAGAATGTAGGCGTGTATTGCGATTAGCTGTGTGCGAATCGCTACATCAGGTTTGATAAGCTACATATCCTCCCTAGGGAAAGTAGGTACACTCCTAGAATGATCCGCGAGGCTCTTGAAATTAAAAATCCAAATTTCTATAGAGAAGATGGTTAGCAACTCTCTACCACCTAGGACCCACTTATAAAAAAAGTAAAATCAAATCCACCATATTAGAGACAAAGATTCAGCTCATTCTGCAAGAATCCAGGGCAGTACGTGAGGCAATTAAGAAATAGGCGGCGGTAGATTAATATAATTAATTTTTGTATCAACTGACGAATGCCACGTCAGTCTACCTGTGACCACGGGCTACTGTAAAGTGTTCGAAAGGTCAGGTGTTCCATCATCTTATAAAAGATCAGCAGAATGCTAAGCCATACGTTAAGATGATAGTAGAACGGATGGCTTAGCGATAAGAGTCCTTGGACGGTTTCCAAAAGGCGTGGGTTTGAATCCTACTGTGTTCAAACTTTTATACGTTTCTTTTAAATGTATTCTAATCCTAAGTGTGGAATAACATTTTAAAAATAGTAAAATATTAAAATTAATAGCATTCTCTTCTTCTTCTTCTTGCCAAACGATTATTTCTTAATAATCTTTGGGTAAAAGAAATTTGCAAAAATCTCTACAAAGATGCTCATAACGTAAATAAGTAGTAACATAGCGTGTAAGCATTTAGACGTAGCTGGTAGTAGAACGCATAGCTTAGCGGTCAGAGCGCTTGGGCGATTTCCAGGAGAAGCAGGTTCGAATCCCGCTGTGTTCAAATCTTTATACGTTTTTTAAATGTTTCCTAATTCTAAGTGTGGAATATTTCTTTAAAAATAGTAAAATAATAATAATATTCTTTAATTTATTTGTATTTAACTATTTATAAACAATATAAAGTAATCAATAAGAGCTTTCATTTTTAATGATTTCTATAAATTATAGGAAATATATATACGTCATCTAACGTTTGAAAATGTTTAAAGATTTTACCTCAATAAGATCTATATAATAACATAGTAGTAAATAAAAATAAAAGAAGTATGAAAGCCATTTGGCTGTTCTATACTTCGTCCACGCAAAGCAGAATTGCGGGTAACAAGTAATCTTTAATAATTTAGTAACCATAATTCCACTCTTATTTTTAAAATATATAGGAACACCAATGTATATTTTTTTTTGCTTTAGGCTGTTATCCCGCATTATTATTATCCGAGTAGAAAGTACCTAGGGTGAAAACACTCTGTACTACGCTTTCCGCCAAACTCGAAACATTGCGTGTTGAGTGATGGAATTCAACTCCGCACTTTGTCTCACCAGATTTTATATATATCTTACAATAATTTATTTTTTATTAGTTTCACGATTTTCCCGCTCATTAAATACTGAAATTAATATACGATTCAATAAACTAAATTTCAATAAATTTTACATAACATAGAGAAGAAAGTAAATTATTAATTCAATTTTAATTACATACCACATTTTCCCAGCAGAGAACCTTAATGAAATGAATTATTTAGGCTTGTTATAATATTGTAACTAAATGTTTTTACTAAATGATGAATTGATATGCTAAAGTGTAAGTGTATTTTGGTTAATGGTAGTTAAAACAAATAGTCAAGACACTATGTTCGCCGCTTTCTGCACGAATTCGAGACACTGTTTTTTTTAGTGGCAGGACTCAACGCCGCGCTTTATCTAATAAGAGCGGAAGTATGTACATAATTATAATACAGACATTTTCTTAAGTGAATATAGAACGCAAAACTAATCTTGTTTATATTTTCCGTCCCTTTGCGTCACAAAGGTATTTAACTTCTGACATGGAATATTGTTTAAAACAAAACTGAAACATAAAAAAATTTACGCTCTTCTGAATTTTCAGTTGAAATTCAGTTACAATATCAACTAGAAATAGAATTCATATTTGTAAAAATTAAAACAATATTTTTATCACATATATATTTTATTCGATGAACCTTCGCACTGTATCATACAAATGTCTAAAAACGGGATAGAACTCCACAACAGCTGAGAAGAGCAGTGAGATGATCGTTACCGCCCTGCTTATAGCTCGAATTAAGTCCCATTTTGTACTTATAGGATACGATTTCCTTAACGACTTTCCCATGTAATAGTTCTTAGGGGGTGTCACCTAAAACAAGGGTTAATTTTTTTTAGGTCCGACATATTTATTATGAAACAGTAAATGCCAGTAAACAAGGCCGGTCGCGGCGTAATAGGACAGTGTCTGAGTGTAAACGCGATCGGTTGTGAGTTTGATTTCCACTCGGGGTAGTGATTATATTTAAATTATTTTCATTTATTCGCTCTGGTAAGACAAAGCACCGCGTCGAGTTCCGCTACTCAATAAGCAATGTAGGTAGAAAGCCGAGTACGGAGCGTCTGACCCGTCGTGTTTCCTGTCTACCCTCCTTTGTGGTATAAAAGCGCGAAGTTAAAAAAGTCAGGATAGGTATATCATTGGAATCAGATTAGTATCATAAACAGACAGGTTTTAATCATATACATATGTATATAAGTGTAGTCATTATAATGTCTTGACATTAGACTCTTTCTGTCTACCCTGCTATACTGTAGTATGATACTTATTTTATCAAGTTGATGTGTTTCAAATACAGTATTTAAAAATGCACCAAATTTCCTACTCCTACGTTCGCCTAATTTAAAAATGAGATTTTTCCTATTTCTTATTTTTTTATTTCTACTTAAATTTAATAATTTCTTATGTTGTATAATCAAAAAATAATTAACAAAGCCTACCTGGAAAACTGTACCAGGTTCAATATCTGATGGAATTACTACTAAATTCATTTTCGGACATGGCTGCAATTGTTAAGCAAGAATACATACAAAAATGTAAGAAATACTTTTTGATTTATACTATGTAGATGGAGACAGTCAGAGAGTGTCTAGTGTCTAGACACTCTGTTCAGACATTGTATTTTGTAATAGAACTTAACGCCGTGCTTTATATAATGAACGTATCATATTTTAAAAATTATTTATAAATATTAAAAATTGCGAAATATTCACATTTTTTAAAGGAATGCAGTCTATGATTATACATAATACTTAAAAACGTAGCCATATGTATGCTTGTATATACGTGTTTCAAAAAGTGACTAATTTATATTCTTTACATTTTTGAAAAAAAAACCTATAAAAATTTGAACGCAGTAAGATTTGAACTCACGCCTCTTGGACACCTTCCAAGCGCTCTGACCGCTAAGCCATGCGATCTACTACCTACCTACTACTGCGTCGAAGTTCTTATACGTTTGTTATAACTTATTTATGTTGTTAGCATCTCTGTAGAGAGACGTTTACATATTTCTACTACTTAAAGATTATTATGAAATAATCGTATAACAAGTTCTCTTGTTAAACAATTATTTTTGTTTTTTCAAAAATGTTTTCTAATCTTAAGTGTGGAATAACACTTTAAAAATAGTAAATATGAAAATAAAATAGCAATGTCTCTCGTTAAAAGATTATTTCTTAATAATCTTTAAGTAGTAGAAATTAGTAAAAATCTCTCTACAGAGATGTTAACAACATAAATAAGTTATAACAAATGTATAGCTTAGCGGTCAAAGCGCTTGGACGGTATCCAAGAGGCGTTGGTTCGAATTCCGCTGAGTTCAAATTTTTATACGTTTTGTCAAAAATATTTTCTAATTCTAAGTGTGGAATAATACTTTAAAAATAGTAAATATTCTATATATATTTATTTAATATCTAATTTTCACATATAAGCGTAAGGCCACACAATAGGCTGCCATGGTTTACTTACTTTTTCCGTCAGACCGGTATTATCATTCTTTATATCGGCGTGTATAGGGTTTTCGTGATTCGTGAATATTTCCAAGGCACCAGAAGTGTCACGTCTGTGTTTGGAAAATTTAACCTGAAAAAAAAAACATCTATATGACTATAATTTTAACCATATTAAAACTACAACTGGATAATACATATTAATAATTTTAACATAATGTGGATATGTACCTTTTCCTTATCGTAATTTATCTTTCATTTCAGTATTGTTATTGTCGGCCACTAGAGAACTTAGTTATATATTTTCCTATTTGCAGCGAATTTTCGATAAAAAAAATTATCATAATTCTATGAAGTACATTTATTATATAAATTATTATTAATATTAAATACAACATATTTTACTGTATACACACTTTTATATCATCATTCAAATTTATAGATTACAGGAGAGATATTACAGGTACACGATTTTCCCCGCTTAGCAGGGTAGTTGGTAGTGTCAAGACACTCCGTTATTGACATTTCGACTGGAAGTGAGATATTGCGCGTTGAGATGCAAACTCGCGTTTCTTTTGCGAAGAGCGATGAAATGGTATGATGGAAATAGTGCAAATTCATTTCCATGACTGTCTGATAGCTTTTTAGCCTAGTGTTATTTTAGTTCTACTATTGTTTTTATTTATGGAGAGATTTTTCCTCTTAGTTCATGTTATGATGTTTAAGGATGCCAAAGAATGGAGAAAATTGATAATAAGTGTATTTTTGTATAGTTGAAAAAAGTAGAAAGACCAGTTGTGCAGCTATGGGACAGCACACGCTGGTCTTTCTGCTTTTTCCAACCCACAAACGCTCTTGTTTACAGTCACACGACCGTAAACGAGAGCGGTTGTGGGTTCGATTCCCACTCAGGTGAATGAGGCCGGGCATTTAAATACGGACGGAGTGACTTAGCACTAGGTACTTCCTATCTACTCTGTTATGCGGGATAAATGTGTGAAGCTAGAAGAAGAATTAAATAAATAAAGATGAAAAACAATGATAATGCAAAGAATCACAGTAGATAGATACCGTTAAAGAGATACAATACTTAAAGCTTGAGGAAAATCCTGCTAAAACAGCGTATAGCCGTATTATCATAAATACTTTTTGTTTTATCCACAGGGTAAAAATGTAGTTAATCGAGTTGTAAAAGTTTTAGACCTTTTTGTTTTTTATGTTTAAAATAAATATATATTGAAACATTATTTTAATTTGTCATACAACGTTACACTGTTTTTGTCACTTGAGAAACAATTACGTTTTTTTTAACGTTACAAGCCAAGCCACGTAAGATATTTAATAGGTCATAAATAGATTTTTAATTAGCATTACGCTTTTTCCGCGTGTGTGAGTGGTTAGAAGGGATATAATATAAACTCCGTTTTTCACTTTTCACCCAAATACATATTACGGGTTGAGTTGGGAATCTCAAACGCGTAATCCAGTACAGAGTAATAATTAAAATAAGAACTTTTCATCAAGAAGACATCACTGTCACTGTCCACTGAGCTCTGGTGGCTTCAATAAATAACTATTTATGTTTGCTTCACCCTTTTATAGCAGTGTAGACAGGAAATAATTAAAGACATTGCAGGTTGAGTGGCGGAACTCAACGCCACACTTTATCTTAACAGAAATATCTATTTTCGTTAATATTTTTTATATAATATTAAAAATACATAGCATTCATTGATTATAGTTATATTATTATTTTTAACTAATTAGCATTTTTTTAACTAAGTAGGTACGTACATATATTAAGAACTAATAAACAAAACTTACGGTCTCCGAGCCATCGTAGAGTCCCAAAACATTAGCAACGCTTAACACGACGAAGAAACCTATAGAATTCATATTTACAACATCCTATTATATTTAAAAGTTTTCAATAAAGGCACATACCATAAAAATATATATTATTATAATAAAATAGAATTATTTGAAGTGAAATTTGAATTGTTTTTGAAATATTTCAACATGTTAAAGTTGCTTTCGCTGGTTTTCCTTTTTGTTGCCGCATATGGACATAAGGGAGTAAGTCTTTACGTCTACTTCTATTAATTGGTAAACCCTACAAAAAAATAATAGCAATACAAATAATGTTAACATGTAAAGCTAAGTACTGTATGTAGAGTTAAGATTGATACAAAAATGTATCATAATATTTTTAAACAGTTACGTCGCATTTAGAGTAAGATAAATATTTTTTTAACATTAAAAGATACAATTGCTGCATAGAAAAATATGTAGAGAATTTCATAGAAAATTATATTGGTAGCAGAAATTTGTAAATATCCCTGTACTCTGCCAAACTTGTTCTAGTTCTCGGGAATCACGGGGCTATTAGGTATATAATGATTTTTGTTTCACGCTTTCATCACGCCTAGCCGGGTAGACAGAATGTACCAAGTGTCAAGACACTCCGTACTTCACTATCCGCCAAAATCCTGGTATACTGTGTTGTGTAGTGGAACTCAACGCCGCACTTTATCTTACCAGCGAGGAAGTTAAAATAATTTAAATATAATTACTCCCCCAAAAGGGAATCGAAAAATACACAACCGATCGCATTTACAGTCACGGGCCACGTTACTATAAATGCGATTGGTTGTGTACGGTGTACGGTTACTGTCAATATTTTTCAATGTTGCCAATACCATATGTCATATAAAAATTACATTAAAAGGCAAATACGTATTCGAATAAATGTATTAGTATCTAGGTTTCAATCAATGTGAAATACAACCACTAAGCTAATGGGATAATCGAGTTAACCTCAAGCACTAAGATACCAAAGTGCACCGAACGTAGTACATGACTAGCATGAGTAATCTAGTTTAGGAATTATAATGTATGGAGTGTATTTTATACTTTGTAACATAAATCGTTTATAAAATATTTTGTATTACATTATTATTTTACAGTTTCTCGATTTTCGCGTGTGACAGTGTCTGACTGTAAAGGCGATCGTTGTGGGTTCGATTCCCACTCAGGGGAGTGATTATATTTAAATTATTTTCACTTCCTCAATCTGGTAAGACAAAGTGCGGCTTTGAGTTCCGCCACTCAACAAGTAATGCTGCGACTATACGAGATACAAGCGTAAAGCATAAATCCAATGTCAAGACACACCGTTCTCCGCCTTCTGCCCAAATTCGAGACATTGCGTGTTGATTGGAGGAACTCAACGTCATGTTTTATCTTAAACACAGCGAAGACATAGAAATATTTTCAATACAGTCACTCGTCCCAGTGGGTATCGAATCCATCATAATTTCAACAGTCAGATGCAGTCGCACCGCGCCACTATGGAAATATTTTTATATTGTACAATAAAACTTTTTATATTGATATTATTTTTGAGCTTATCGGGTTTCCGTATACTACAATAGTTAGAGAGAACCTAGGGGTGAAACACTCCGATCGTACTTACCTTAATACGATAACTAATAATACGATACTTAATACGATAACTTAATACGATAAATACAAGCGGTATTTTGTGTTTTACAAGAGCGGGTACAAAAAAATACTAAAATAATTTAATTATGATGAGCCCCAAGTAAGAACTGAACGTTTACAGTTAAACACTGTCCCACTCTGCCATAATGTCCTAAATGTAATATATAAAAATATATTATAATCCCTTTACCAAACAAATTCTTCAATATGAAAAAGGATGATTATGTAAAATTTAAAACGATTAAAACCCAGTTTCATTGATATGCGGTTATTCCCATTATAATCCTACTAGAGCGTTAGCGAGCACGTTTAGATTATACCCAAAGATATCTCTATATTTTAATCTTTAAATTAATAACCTATAGTAATTTATATATTTTTTTTTATGTTTTTTTTATTGGGTTATAGAAAGAAATCTAGTGTTATATCACTTAGTTCTCTACATTTTATTTGTAAATAATTATGTAGTAAACGTTAACGTTTTTTCTTCAGTAAGTAACGTTTTTTATATTAACTGCAAGAAGCACAAAATAAAATATTGTATAAGTGATTAATATAACAAGCTTTCAAGGACTTAGCCTTTTTAGCATGTAATTGTGGGTTAAGAATTGTAAACAAAATCAGTACTTATGGTTTATTTTATGTCATATTTAATTTATTATCTTTATTAGAAACATTTGATTCTGTTGACAAAATAATAAGAAATAATTACCAACATTCCAAATATGTATGCATATAGAGGAACGTATCTACGACTGTCGGCTATACTAACAGTAACTACTAACTTTCTTACATACATTGCGAAATTACCTATTACGTAGCTAAACGAAATATTGCTCTTATTATGAGCTACACAACGAGTACATTGAACATTGTGTAATATTAGATTAGAAGCAAAACTTAAATCAGTAAATGTATGTTGTCAGGGATTATATTTAAATTATATTCACTTCCTCGCTCTAGTAAAGACAAAGTGCGGCGTTGAGTTCCATCACTCAACACGCATCGTCTTCAAGCGAAGTATGGAGTGTTTTGACACTAGGTACTTTCTGTATACCCTGCTGTGCGTGATAAAAAAAAGCGTGAAGCTAAAGAAAAAACATAAGACAGTTTTAACCGACGTGAGCTTGTGAAAAAAAAACAAACTATGACCCTCGGAATTTATAAAATACCCCGTTGATTTCTTTCCACTCGGAAATGAGACATTGCGTATTAAAAGGACTTACGGTTTTTAATTTAAATATGAGAATTATAAGGAACAGTACAATTTATTATAATTTTTATTTTCTCATTATCAAGTGAGTGTTGTATCCATCTTAAAAGTATATAATATATCATATATATATTATATATATATTATATATATAGCATTAAGTTTTAAATTATATTTCTCCTTGTACATTGTTTAATTTAATTTTCACTAAAACTAACTAAGAAAGTAAAAAATAATTGCGCACTCAATGCCAAAACTATAACTTTTGCTCCATAACTCCTAAGTAATGTTGATAATAGCATATTTTTTTTTACATTTACTTTTATTTCACTTTGAACTTTTACATTTGTCGTTCATAACTTTTAGAGTACCCCAATGCAAAGCTCTCGTCTAAATTGAGAGCATCTGACTGTAGAAATTGATGACAGCATGACAGTACTGGAGTTAATGAAAGACCGCACTTTATTGTTTTACTAAAAGTTTATTCTATATATATTTGTTTAGGAAAAAAATACTAATTTTATCTGATTATATAATAAGATATTGAATTTAGTGAATTTTAGAAGATTTTAATCAAACTATTTTAACCGTTTAATCGCGTATATTTTGGTATTCGAAAATATATATTTCTTCATTTTTAGCTTCACGTTTTTATTCCACATAAACGTAACAGGGTACACAGAAAGTACGTAGTGTTAAGACACTCCGTATTTCGCTTTCCATCGAATTCGAGAAATTCCGTGTTGGGTGGTGGAACTCAACGCCCAACCCAATCCAACGCACTTTATCTTACAAGAGCGAAAATGTGAAATTGTACTGTTCCTTTTAATTCTCATGTTTAAATTAAGAAGCGTAAGTCCTCACGCATTCTCATATTTAAATTAAGAAGCGTAAGTTCAACACGCAATGTCTCGTTTTCGGGCGGAAAGAAATCAACGGAGTATTTCATCAATTCCAAGGGTCGTAGTTTCTTTTTTTTCATGGAATTTGCAAGTTCACGTCGGTTAAAACTGTCTTATGTTTTTTTAGCTGCACGCTTTTACCCCGCATGTCAGGGTAGACAGAAAATACCTAGTGTCAAAAGACTCTGTACATCGCTTCGCGCAGTTTGTCTTTACCACAGCGAGGAAGTGAAATTAATTTGAATATAATCACTCCCCCGAGTAAGGATTGAACTCACAACCGGTAGCAGTTACAGTCAGACGCTGTCCCACTGCGCCACGACCTCCTCATCATATTATTCTCTAGTTTCCTAATTATTTTCACTCAAGACATCATACATTTACTGATTTAAGTTTTGCTTCTAATCTAATATAACACAATGTTCAATATACTTGTTGTGTAGCTCATAATAAGAACAATATTTCGCTACGTAATGGGCAATTCCGCAATGTATGTAGGAAAGTTAATTGGCTCGTCTATTGGTTTAGTAGTTACTGTTAGTATAGCCGACAGTCATAGATACGATCCACTATATGTATATATATTTTAAATGTTGGTAATTATTTCTTATTATTTTGTCAACAGAATCAAATGTTTTCATAAAGATTATAAATAAAAAGTGAAAAACAATAAACCATAAGTACTGAAATTGAAGTCGTACAATTTGATTTTAAATGGGGTACTATATTTTAATCTTAAAGCGCTTTCATTTGATGGTTTGTACAAATATATGTAATCCGCCATTTTGTTTGCTTCGGCCATTTTGCGTTATCAAAACGGAAGCTGAATTCAAAATGCCTGCTCAGTAAGATACTAGTAAGTGAGGTAAATTTTGTTTACAATTCTTAACCCACAATTACATTCTAAAAAGGCTAAGTCCTTGTAAGCTTGTTATGTTAATCGCTTACACAATATTTTATTTTGTGCCTTTTGCAGTAAATATTAAAAAATGTTACTCACTGAAAGAAAAAACGTTAATATTTACTATTTTTAAAATGTTTTCTAAAAAACGTTAATGCTTACTACATGAATATTTACAAATTAGATTTCTTTCTATAACCCAATAAAAACATAAACAATTTATAAATATATATATATATATATAATAAACTATTTTCTTCTCATTCAGAACATACAAAACGAGGGGGATATTCAATCAGCGTTAATGCCGCAAGAGTTAAATCCCGCTTTTGTTCCGGATAAGGTAGAGCTTTATATTTATTGGCCGTTGTTTATTCTATTTGCTATTTGAAATGAATACGCATTTAATTTCCTGTTTTATTTATTTAAATTGTTTAGGTTACTTTACAACTAAATTATTTATCTCTAAAGCAATGTAGATAGAAAGAACCTAGTGTCAAGACACTCTTTCCTTCCATTATGACCTTAGTGCCTTTTGGGGTTTGTGTTATGACAAATCTAGAAATATCAAATCAAAATAATTGTATGGTTTTCGTTTTTTTTCTATATTTCTTATTTAAGTTACTGTTAGCTTTCTACTACGAAATATTTGGTGATAAACATATCAACTTTAGTTTAGTTTCTATTTCTTTATTATCTAATGTCAAAATATTTGGCTTCAAATGTATATACAAAAACAATCACTTTCTGAAGGTCTCTGAATACTTAGCTATGCTGAAAACATCATGAAGCCTCAAAAAGAAATAAATAATTTATTATTTTTCAGATTAATTTGTGGCAAACCATAGCACCGTTGCGGCAAAAACGTAACATAGACTCGGATTCAATTCTTAACAGGTTAAAAACCTACAGCAGGGTTATATCCTGTGTAGTACTTGCTCTATCTGCTGTTATTGAAATTGTTGTTTATGTAGCCGAAGTATATACTTCGAGAAATTAAAGATTTTATATAAATTTTTAGTTTTATTCCAAAGGAAATGGACGGCTAAGTGTCTTATCACTAAGATGTTTCGAGATAGCTAGCGAGAAAGGAGATATATGATGGTATAAAGAAAAATCCATTGTTATAAAAAAATTTATATCTCTATATTAAGGTAGATTACCAAAAAATTCTATAAAAGGTATACAAACACGTTGAAAAAATTTTGATACATACAGTATATTTAATATTTATTTATTAAGCCCTGCCTTACCTCCTAGGCTTGAGGAAGAAAGAGCTTTTGATTACAACTTTTAGTCATAATATTTAGGTATTTTGATATATTTTTAAGAAATGTGAGTGCGAAGGTACCAGCGTCTAATTTAGCACTAAGCCGATAAAGCATTTTTTCCTAGGTTTATATAACATTCTTGGAATTATTACAGTCATTAACTTATGGATAATAAAATTTATATGAAACTGTTCTTATCAAAAATGTTTCAATTTCTCATGAATTATAAATAGTGTGAATAATTTCAATCAAACCATAACGCAGGACGTGTTTAAATTATATTAATATAATACATAGATGAAGGTATATAATTAAACAAAATAGAAAGTAATGTGTGTATATATATATATATATATATATATATATATATATATATATATATATATATATATATATATATATATATTAAACTAAAATGGCGCTTTACACAATGTATAATAAAAAAACTATATTGTATAAAATTTTGTTTCATAAAGTAAAAATTAATACAACTTCACGTTTAATACCGCTTCCTAGCATGGATACCCATCCAGAGACAACCTAGTGTCAAGACACTTGTATATCCACCAGAAATTTGAAATATAATCATTCAACCGAATGAGAATCGAACCAACAACCAAACGTCTTTACTGTCAGATGATCTTCCACTGCACCAGTTGGCCTTATTTTCTTCATATAAAAATTATTTATATAGAAATTAAGATCCATTTAGATTACTCTTAAATATTGAAAACAATAAGTATTTTTTTAATGATATAACAACATACATATTAAAGTAGGCCTTAATTTTAAAATCGATTAAACAAGAGGCGTGAAGTGTTATATTCTAAAATTTATATGGATATTAGAATATGTATATATAGGGGAAAGTATCAGAAGGCAATCTGTCAGACATTGGATACAATGAAGTGGCTAGCAATACTAAGTGCAATTTTCGCATTGCTGTGCCTCAGCGTGGTAAGTGCATTATTTTTTTATTTTTTATAATACAAACCGATTATTTATCATGTATAATATCTATTTGACGATTTAACCAAATAAATAACTCTATATCAAGCCTTCGTTCCTAACTTTTCACCTAAATTTCGACAATTTTATTTGATGAAAGAAATTAATGTTACTTATCAAGCTAGTTGTAAAAACATCTGTTACGTTTGTAATATGAATTTCATGTAAAATCCGTACTGTGACTTCTTTATATTGAGTTACTCAATCAAGTAATAAAAGTAGTGCCTATGAATGTTTTTTTACAATTTTAAACAATCGCTCTCTAAAATATTTATCTAGAAAATATAACATTACAGTAGGTGTTCCACAAGGCTACATATTGAGTAACATATTATTTTCTACATATAAATAAAATAAAATAATAATTTATTATATTTATGTTATTATACATTATTCAGTTCTATATCAGTTGCTACAGATAGCTTCTACTAAGGAGATATCAACTATAATTTGTCGAATTAGTATTAGTTAATTTGATTTTCGATTTTAGGCACAAAGCGTAGATCAACGCAATGTTGATTATACTGGTCGCTATGCCGAACTAGCCTCACCGGTACCATCTCACATAAACGTCGACGAACTGGTCGCCAGCCTACGCGCAGCAAGCAACGTTTGAAACTATGAAATTTAGAAATTGCATCTAAAACGTCCCACTAAGTTATTTTTGTATCAAAAATGTATTTTTTTAAGTTATAATTCGTAATTAAATGTAGAAGCGTGCCGTGTAACAATGAGTTTTTTTTAAATGCCTTTAATTTACTACTAATTATTTTGAAATTGATTTAGATTTACGAACGATACTTGAGTATGGCTTGTGGACGTTAGGCTTAGTCCGCTATAATGGTTTTTTTTAGCTTCATGCATTTATCCCGCATAGCAGGATAAACAGAAAGTACCTAATGTCAAGACACTCCGTACTTCGTAAGGGATATTTACATATATATATTCAATTGATCCATTCAAAACTATTGTGGCGCAGTGAGATATCGTCTTACTGTCAACATGACTGGCTAAAGGTTCGATTTTAAAGCAGGGGAATAAAATTTTAATAAATTTCAATTAATACATTCATATTCACTACGCACGGCCTTTAGTTCCACCGTTCATTTCATAATGTCCCCATTTTTGGCGAAAAATGAGAAAGTAAGTGACTTGGTACATGGAAATGTAA
Source organism: Dryadula phaetusa (assembly GCA_032432895.1). Lineage (NCBI taxonomy): Eukaryota > Metazoa > Arthropoda > Insecta > Lepidoptera > Nymphalidae > Dryadula > Dryadula phaetusa. The sequence goes on from JAOYRS010000081.1 coordinate 3,730,619, forward strand.
ACGTACAAATATTTTGAGACTAACGATTACTTCTTTTAGAATAAGAAGTGTTGGATATTAAAAATTTAACATATAGGCATCGTATTGAGGGGACAGCGTCTAATTGTTAACGTGTGTAGTTGTGGGTTCAATTTCCACTCGAGGGTCTCTGAATATTTAAAATTTATTTTCATTTCTCCGCTCTGGTCAGACAAAAAGCGGCATTGACTTTGCTAATCGACATATCATTTCTCGATTTTGAGAGGAAATCAGTCAACGGAGTATTTTGACATTAGGTTGTCTCTGACTAACTTGCTAATCGCTTTAATTAACTCACGCACCAATCTACGTGAATTAATTTGGAAATTGATTAAGCAAACAGGCGCGAAGTACTTTTCTATGGATGTCATATGGATATTAGACGATGAATATATACGTGAAGTTATAACTATACAATTATCAGACATTATTTACAATGAAGTGGTTCGCAATTCTGAGCGTAGTTTTCGCTTTGCTGTACCTTAGTATGGTAAGTACGCTTAAAGTTACCAAAGAATGCAGTATCTCTTATTATTTTTAAGTGTTATTCTACACACTTTTGGACAAAAACGTCATGGACGTTTTTCAAGAAATGCGGGTTCGAATCCCGCTTTGCCCAAATTTTTATACATTTTTTTAGAAATGCAATATTTCCTTAGTACAAAGAACCTGAGGTTTGTTTCATTTGGTTTAATGATATCATTATCATAGTATTTATCTAAGTATTATAAATATATTTTAAATTTTAATATATTCTGTAAATCCAATTCTAATTTTTATATTATTGCAAAATATAAATAAATAAGAGTCGTGAGTATCGTCCTGAATAATTAATGTTATTAGTATTAGTATGACTGTATATTAAATTTATTTCCATTTCGCGCGGCGTTGAGTTCGCCACACCACAAACAATGTATCGAACGGAATTTCTTAACACTATTTTTTTCCTGATTACCCTATGCTGTGCGGAGATAATTTTTTTAATCCTACTGTGTTTTGTGTAAATATTCTATTTTATTCCTTTATACACCTCCAACATTCAAATGTTACGAGGAAGATATCGTTTTAATAGATAAGACAACTTATTCCTTATTTATGATCATTTCTTGTATATTTTTATTTGTAGTTTATATTTTTTATTTAATTTTAGGCACAAAATGTAGATCAGCCTAATGTTGATTATACAGGCCGCTACGCCGAATTAGCTTCGCCAGTACCGCCAAATGTGAATATTGACGAACTAGTAGCAACCCTACGTGCAGCAAGCAACCACCCCTAAAGCTTTCAAAATTAAAAAAAAACATTAAAATCTATAAGCTACTTTTGTATTTGTAATATTATAATTTGTATTAAAATGTGGAAGCGTGTCGTCTATTTACGAGTGTTTTTACAAAAATCCTTAATTTTAATTATTTATATTTATTGATAATATATGAATGGATATATTTAAAATGTACGAAAAGTTACGGGAGTTACGGGACTACCAGTCCACATATAATAACACCTTTTAAGCCTTCTGCTTCGTCATTTTCTTGAATTACACTATCTTAGTTTCTCTTAGAGTCATTGTCAGCTAAGAGCCCAATAAGAGCTGTTGTGGCAATGCTGGCTATTTAGGTAGCTAGCTAGACTCGGGATCTTTTGCTTTTGATATTGCCAACTATAACATTTTCATAAACAGCAAGCAAACAAAAATTACATGCATTAAATATATGAAATGAGACCGGTCGTGGCGTAGTGTGATAGCGTCTAACTGTAAATGCGACCGGTTGTGGGTTCGATCCCTACTCGGGGGACGGATTATATTTAAAAATATTTTCAATTTCCCGCTTTGGTAAAACAAAATGTGGCATTGAGGTCCACCAATTAATACACGAAGTAAAGTACGGTGTGTGTTGACACTAGGTACTCTCCGTCTACCGTGCTATGCGGGATAAAAGCGTAAAGCTAAAAAAAATATACTTACAATAACAGATTATACAATAATGTTATGAATTTATTTAGAATTATGTAAGATGTAAAATAGTTCTTTGCAAATAAACATGTAAAATTATAATTTTTCTTTTTCAAAATATTCTTTACTTGTCAAAAAGCAGCTTTACGCTTTCTCCTGCAACTGCTATGCGTAAATGGTAAGAGAGAGCCTATTGTCAGCGCACTCCGTTCACCAATTTTTTGTCATACTATTGACATTACACCGCGCATGGTCTAAAATTCGACCATACTGTTGACATTACGTGTCAATTGCAGAACTTAACACCGCACATTGACTTATCAAAGTGAAGAAATTAAAATAACATAAATATAATCATTTATATGAGTGACAATCGAACCAACAACTATACTTTTGTTTGACTTTTATTTATAGAAATCTATATGTATAATTTTTCCAAATAAATAAGAATTTGAAATTAAAATAACATAGCAAGATTTGCTCCATTAACAGATTTAAATACGCAGAGTAGATGAAGTTATCAAAAGCACATTAATCGACCATTGCAGATTGTATTTGTAAATTTTGCAGAAGGCCCCACCCTTGAGTGAGCTTCCATACTACGTGTTGAGTAAATAGATAATATTACACAAAACTAATATAGGGTGGAATAATTTCAATCTAAAAGCTGTTGTTTTAATGATAGTATTATATTTACATTTTTTGATTACAAAAGGCCGGGTGTTCCACTACTGTGCGGTTTGTCTGAACTTTCTCCCACGTGCCACACACCTGTAGATTGGCCTATCTGCAGCAGGGCTTCCAGGTTGATGAAAGATTTACCCGCTTTAAAAACGACCCAAGAAAAAAACCCATACCTTTTAAAAAGGGCGCTAATTCCCAATTTAAAGACTGACAACATCCATTAGTGTTATATAGAACCGTGGGTGGCGATGATCACTTACCATCTGGTGAAAGAACACGTTTTTGCCAAAACCTTAGGTAATAGTTAGAACGTCAGGTCTCCAAAATATATTTTCGAATACCAAAATGTACGCGATTAATCCGGTTAAAATAGTTTCATTTTAAATGTATAAAAATTGCGAAAATCAAAGATCTTATAGTTAGAACTTAAAACAAATATGTTTGCCGCATTTGGTATTTTTTGTAGTTTTCACCCAAAGGCCGCAACGGAGATTTTTAGTAACATAGTATATAAATTACAAATAAATTCGATTTTCGACAAAACAGGCAGAGAAACCCTAAAGTCAAGACACTCAGTTCTCTGCTTTCCGGCCGAATTCACGATATTGCGCATTGAGTGGCGAAACTAAACTTCGCATTTTGTCCTACCCCAGAACAGGGAAATGAAAACAACTTATCATTCCTTCAAGTGAGAATCGAATCTACAATCATTGCGTTTATAGTCGGACGCTGTACCACTGCACCGCGATTGCCTCAAAGCAAATATCTATATGTTACAGGTAATAAACAAAAAAAAACAACATAAATACAACTCCGTTTATAACAACTCCGTTTATTACGTAATTACAGATTAAATAATATTAATCAAGGTATTTTCGTCGTGACGGGAACAACCGTTCGTAATTTAGATTTACGTCGGACGGGTGTGGCCAGTTGCGTCGGCGCTGTTTGCCCAAAGGTATATAGTCGTATGGCACCTGCGGTACAAAGAGGTAAGTCACGTAAGGAATTTTAAGGTTGGTTTCACAAATATTTGAGTCTTCCATGGTAAGGGATCATATTTATTTGTATTAAGTATTTTTTTTATATTTTTATGAAAATCCGGCATATTGTGGTACAGTAGGCTGAAAGAATGTATGTAATTTATATGTAAAAAAAAACTAAATTTTATCTGTCTGTTTATGTAACAAACACCTAAACTTTGATGAAACAGAGCAAAATATATATATATATATATATATATATATATATATATATATATATATATATATATATATACTAAATCTTAGCCCATCGTGCCTAATAATTTTAGCTGTTCCTTATATAATTTGTCATTCACTAAGGGAGTAAAGGAAGTTTTTTTCTTTTTTTTTGCTTCACACTTTTTTATCCCGCGCAACAGAGTAAACAGGAAGTACCTACTGTCAAGACACTCCTTACTCCGCTTTCAAATGATTTCGAGATATTGCGTGTTGAGTGGAAACGCAACCCCGCGCTCTGTCCTACCAGAGCGAGGAAATAAAAGTAAAATAATTTAAATATGTACTACTCCAAATAAGAATCTAACCCACAACCGATCGAATTTAAAGTCAGATACTGTCCCACTGCGCCACGACCGGCCTCGGTCAGAAGAGTTTTTATATAAATTAATAAATATTCCATTGAGTTAAATTTAATTTACAAACATTGCCTGTTCTAAAGCACACCTGAAAAGTAAAATGATCTACTTCAATTGTTTTTCATTGTTACAGGGGTATTCAGGAACGGAACTACGCTATGGGCCCTGTATAAGTATATATGGACCTTAGCGTTTGGTTTTCCCTCTACCATATACAGGCCTTAACCTGTTCATACATGTGTGATTGATATTGTATTTTTAGTAAAGCTTAACGTTAGCTCTTTTATCTATTATTTGTTACAGTAACTAATTTAAGTAAAGTAATTAAGACAAAAAAGTTTTATAAATAGACCAAGTCAAAGTAAACATTAGTTATTAAAAGAGAAAAAAATGTTGACTGATTGTTAAAAGGAACTTTACAAGAAACGCTTAAAAGATTTCCCGGAAAGGAAATGAGCATCCGGTCTCAAGAGATTTTTAGTCTGGAAGAGCTACAGTGATCTGTTAAATTATAGATAGTTCTATATGGGCTCCAGTTCTTTTTTATTTTTTAAATTCCTTCACAAATATTTATAAGACACCATTGTGTCGCAGTTGAACGCTCTTGTGAAGTAAACCGCAGCGTTAACTACCGCCACAACGCAAAATGTCACGAATTATTGGGAAATGCTAGAGTGGAGTGTTTTGACATATATTTGTCTCTACCTATCCTGTTATATAGGAAAAGGCGTGAAGGGGTAAAAAAAGTTTTAAAAGTCAGCTCCGAAAAAATTGGTCAACTTCTAACTAGCTAATATAGATCAACAGCTCAGGCGAAAATAAATATTACATAAACCGATGAATATGAAATATGAACAAAATTATTAATAAAGCCTATTATTCTTTATAAAAATTTAAATAAACTACTAACCTGTGAAAAGACATTTATAAGTAAACAAGAAATGAATGCACAAAACAATAAAAGTTTCATTTTAAAAATGAACTCCTTTGAAACGTCTGATTGATTTTACTTCACGTCTAATAAAACTGTTTTTAATTATGTTCTTAAAAACTATCAAGATTATTCAAAAATAATTAAAAACTATAGTTTATACTGATTGACTTTGTCACTTGTTAGTATAGGTACAATAATTGCTTTATCCCGTATAGCAGAGTAAAACCCAGTGTCGTGTCACTCCGTTCACCGTTTTCCACTGGATTTTGATTCATCATGGGTAGCGAAACTCAGCGCCACTTTTTGTCTTTCTAGAATGAAATTTTTAAAAATGCTCTCTAAGACTAACTATTTCCATAGGAAAAGTTAATTCATTGCATATGTACATGTTAAGACGCTTTTTCGAAGAACGAGCAGAAATATTTATATCAAATACTTATGTCTCTACAAGTTGCAAAAAAATCACTAGTAACATAATAAAAAATAAAACTTTATGATTTATTATAATAATATTATATATGAATAACAATAATATCTCTTGAAAATCTTGAATTCTGGGTACTTATTTAAAAAGCATATTTATATTGAGATAGTCTGCAAATATGACGATTATGAGGTAGATGTCCAGTCGCGTGAAAAAGTAAATTGTATTCGATTCTGGTAAATTACGCATGAGGTGATGTTGATAATGTTTTCGTAATTTCAAATCTAAGTTGTCTCTGACTACCCTCTTATTAAAGTATAAGTATATAAATATTGTTTATTTAAGTGTAATAATTTAAGATTTTAATTAGGATTTGGATGTTTGCTAAAATAATATTTTTTTTAACTTTACAGTGAACATGACTTATGTGAATTTAATAATAACTAATTTATTTGTTTGTATGTGATCAATCACTTTAAATTTAGAAATATAAAATTAAATATAATACATACTTTTATTACTGGATATAAAATATGGTGCGAATTGAAGCAATAAATATAGTGGGAAAACATATCAATATCACAATATGGAAATAAAAAATATTTTCTTTGTTTATAATGTACTGAGTTTTACATATATTGTTTTGGCTATTGTAAGTAAAGAATTATTAAAATGCTTATTTTTTCAAAGGTAGAAAGAAAATACTTAGTGTCCAGACACTAAGTATTTCCTGTTTCTCCGTGTCTGTTTCCATCGAATTGAGTGAGGATATAAAAATAATATTAAATATAATAATTTCTTCGAGTGAGATTGAGCCCACAACTGATCGCGTTTACTGTTATGCGCTGTTGCACCACAATCGGCCTCACTTGCTATATAAATATTTATTAGAAGTATTAACTATTAATTTGAATATGTAATTTAATGAAAAAAAACATACTTTTTTTTTATTCTTGTACTTAAACAAGTAAACTGGATAACAAGTTTGTATATCCTTTAGTGTAGTGTTACATTATAGCTTGTACAGTGTTATCTGTATTGAAATATTCAAAGTACATTTTAGTTCTTGTAGTAATAGCCATAAATAATTATTTCTCAAGTCCCAGAATGAAGTCCAACCAGAAATCAACGATCAATTCGAATCTACAACAATCTCAACAGAGACCACTCTACCACAAAACATAACAGACGAAGAAAATGAAATACCAATTGGTTCCAATGAGAAAAACGAAACAAAAATTGCTAATACCGATAAAAGTATTATGACTAAGATCTATCAAATCATAGCAGCTAATATAAGAAATTTTATATCAACACCTGAAATCCACAATGTCCTAAGGAATATGGGCACTTGTGTAGTTAATGGTGTGATGGAGATCATATCTTTCTATTTCCCTGCGCCATTTATGCCCTTGATAGCGAGTGCTGCTGGCATGGTCATTCCTTTTGAACCTGTGATCACTCTAAGGCGACGCATGCCGGTCAATAGCTACAGACGAGCTCTTAAGACAGCAGTTAACGGATTTCTCAATACATTCGATTCGTACAAAGTAGATAAGTATGAAGACGATCCTTATATGACTAGGAGGTTTAACAGGAGGTTTATGAATGACGGTTCCAAAGAAAAAGCTGTAACAACTTAGTAGTGATGGAATATATGAATTATTTATATAAGAACATAAATAACATTATAATAGGGTTATTTTTCTATTTATCAATACCTTTTATTGTTTAATAATGTATTTGTTTTATATTACAAGAGCTGTTTTAGAACTCAGTGAAAATGTTGTTAATTCAAAAAATGTCTTTTATAATAATTTTAGTTATTTAGTTCAGACAAGAACATTATTAATCTTTTCATTCATCTTAAATTATATGAACGTACGTGATATTGATTACCAGTTACCAGTTACCAGTTACTTAAAAATAAATATTTTTATTATTTTTCTTATATGAATCATGTACTTTTTTTAATAAACTTATCGTTATACATGAATAATAAATATAAATCCATAATTCATAGTTATTATCTATACCCTATTATAATTTATTCTTTATTTTTTGTCATTAATTTTTTTATACATTGATTCACCCTAAAAATATTATTTCTTTTTTCATTGACTCTAAAAATTTTTAACTTCCGATGACATTTTAATAAGTCCAAAAAATGGACAGAAGAATGTGGTCGTCACTAGTACTGTATCATCTCTTAAGATTTTTTTTTCTGGAACTTGCAGTTCTTCTCTTAATTTCTGTTTTCTTCTGGGCTTATCTTTTATACTATGAGTACTTCCAGTAGATGTTAAGTTTGCTTCTTTTATTGTAGCCTTTTTTTTGATATATCCTACTATCGTCTCTTGTATTGCATCAGATTTCCTAAGACTTGTACTTTCAGGTATTTCCATACCTTTCCATACATGTCTGAAGCCATTTCTGTCCATAAAAAGTCTATCGATATCTTCATGACGCCGTTTAAGTATGAAATCTTTGAAGTGATCTGTTATAATATGTATAGTTGGCTTTAAAACGGAAAACTTATCATTTTTAAACGTCATTTCAGTTATTTTCTGTAAATCAATATGTTTTCTAAATTGTGAATATGATTGGGGTAGCTGAAAATATCAAATATTGAACTGCACACATTATTGAAAAAAATCCATATTATTATAGTACATAGACATGGACTTAAATAACAAAATCTAGAATAATATAAAAATATAGTAAAGTTCTAGAACTTCTGTTTTAAAGTATCTACTGTATTTTGCAAGGTAGGTAAAATTTCATTCTTAATTTTCATTTTGTTTTAACACATCATAAGTCGGACAATGGATTTCAGTCCAGTAGTTTGTATAATGAAACCGGGGAAAATCCTAATTGCTTTGAGCAATTGAATGTTAATCGCAAATTCCTATGTTTATACAACGGTGTATAGTGTGAGTATATTTATATATATATATATATATATATATTTATATTTTGAGTATATTTATATATTTATATATATTGATACTATAATATCTACATATTACTACATGAAGAAAAATCTTTATACCCCTTTGTACGAAAATAACGCGAACAAAACTATTTTTTTTATGAAATTTTGCACAATTAAATTTAATAAAGACAAGAATGCAATATGTTTATAATATTTGATAATAATACATAAAAATATATTAAATTTGTAAAATAAATGTATGGTGTTCGACATACACTTTTATATAAAGTGACATACACGTTGCTAAGGCAACGCGTTGTTGACACGTTAATGGGACATCTGGTATTTATAAATATTTAATAAGCAGGGTTCTATGCCCAAGTTATTTCACCATACGTATAAAAACAAAAACAATATTCAATCATATAATAATAAAATTTATCGCTCACCTCTGTACATAAAAAGTATAAGCACATAAAAACGAGCATGTCGAAATTGTTTTCATTCAATAATTGATTGTTATGGTTTACTTCATGCGCACCATCGTCTTGTAATTAAAATATACGTTCAATTGATAATAAAAATCAGAAAATACTAAATAAATTATAATAGATCTGTAAACGGGATTACATTCATTTCCCCATTCAGCTTGACCATAAGGTTTAGGAGCATAACGCGGCGTTGTGTTCCGCCACAATGGAAAACAAAGAACGGAGCTGTATAATATTAAATGATAGACTTGATTGTATTTGCGATTGGTTGTGGATTCTAAGCTCACTTTGAGAATGATTTTAAATAAAATACTTTCATTTCCCCATTCAGTTTTATTAAAACGCGGCGTTGAGTTCTGCCATAATGGAAGACAAAGAACTCCGTATATAATACTAAAATAATGTTCTAGGTAAAGCTAATATACAGTGAAAATAAGCTATGGTCAATATTGTTCAGTAGTAATTAATTGACATTGATTGATGTACGATGAGATAGTGGGGTCGATTTCATATAATTTTTCTTACTTAGATCAATCTTTTACTAACAATTATTCTAAAAATGTTTGCTATTAATGGGGTTTTGTTAAAATAAAAAAAACGATGAGATTTTCTTTATTTCTCTTTTGTTCTGCTCTTTTGTTTTCTGTTTTTTCCTTTTCTTTTACCTTCACGCTTTATATTCCTCATAGGAGGGTAGACAGAAGTACCTAGAGTCAAGACACTCAATACTTCGCTATACACCGAATTCGAGAGCGAGGAAGTGAAAATAATTTTAAATATAATCACTCCTCCGAGTGGTGATCAGTCCACAACCGGGCGCCTTTACAATCAGACGCTATCACATTGAGCCACGATTGGCTTTACGCTTCCGTTTAGCTTCTTTCCCTCTGAGGAGACGGGGTAGAATACAATTCCCCTTTGCTGCTGGGTAGTTTTAACGTAAGAGGAGATCAATCCTCTAACTGGCTCGCGACCACTATCACAACAAAAACGATCCGACAAATATCTGACGATGTAGACGGTATCCAAGAGACGCGGGTTCGAATCCCGCTGCGTTCAAAATTTTTATACGTTTTTTCAAAAATGTTTTCTAATCCTAAGTGTGGAATAACACTTTAAAAATAGTAAATATCTGACGATTTGTTCCGGTTCGATGTCATTAAAGCCAGCTTTCCTGTTTCCACCCATGCTTGCTCTCATCCCTTTCTACTTCCATTCCAAGATCGGCAACGTATCCATAACTCTAATTATGTAGATGACCATGATTGAAGGTGACCATCAGAAGTGTAAAATTTCACGCAGAAGAAGTTTCACGCAGAAGAAGTTTCTAGTAATGCATAAAATATAACTTTTTCTAATATTTTTCTATTATTAGCACACTCTGTGATCAATATAAGGAACTATTTCTACTACTATCAATAATACACATAATATTAACTCTTCTGTTATAATAGTTCAAATAAATAAATGTAGATGGCGTAGTGTTTCAAAAATATAGTAATTATTTATTATTTACAAATTTTCAATTTCATGTATATTACACACACGCATACACACAAACACAAAACAAAAATTACACATTCTCTTACATCTTGCATAGCCTCATAATACACACAACATTGTGTTAGTATTTTAAAGGCTGAAAATAGTTATTTTTCTGGAATACAAACAACTAGTTCGGATTAAGGATATTTTTTTAAATTCCATGCCTTTTCTAGCCTAAGTATTTATAAAATGTATTTAAGGATTTATTCACTTGAATATAGAAATTTATTATTGCTATAAACTTTTAAAACATTTTTTCATTCAACCTGTCTCTGCAATTTATTTTCAGTTTCTTATTTTAATAGATTTAGTCATTTTTATTGGTTATATAAAAAGGTTAATAAAGCCAGTTTTTTATTTTTTATTATAGAAGAATTATACATATTTAATAATTCTATTTTAATAATGCTACGAAAAAATTCCCATATATTTTTTTATTTTTATTATAATTTTAAATAAATTTTATTTTTCTAAAATTGTTTTTTTAACTATTATCAAAAAGCGAATTTGTTAAATTCGGTATCTATTTAAGAGACAACGTTGAATGTTAATGCAGTGGGTTGTGAACTTAACTCGTAACCAGAGGAATGATATTATTAGGATTTTATAATATTAGTAATACAAAGTGCGGCGTTGAGTTCTGCAACTTAATACCTAATATCTAGAACCTTTTGAGTGTAGAATAAGAAAAATTTTGCTTATTTTTATGTAAAAAGTTTCATACAGTAATCCAGTTGATTCTGCAGAAAGATTCGACACAAAATCCATTTCAATAATGGAAACAGTAAGGAATCGAAACCATAATAAATCATGTTTACATACAGACAGACAAAAAAAATATATAATAATCATCAGGATAAAATAAAACAATTTAAAAAATTAAATAATACTATAGTTTATTTACAAATTAGCTATTAACATCTTAACATTAGAATACGTACCAGCAACAAACAATAACAATCCTAACAAAATAACTAAAATATTTTTATGAAGCCGCCACTTATATCTACCGAGACCTGGATTTTCCCATATAACCAAAAGCTCTATAATGGCAGGAAATATGAACCCCATGTTCGATAAGCAAAATGCACCAAGCTGTGATGGAAAAAAATGTAAAGTATTATATATATTTGTAATTTATTAATATAGTAGTAAAAATAGAGAAATAGGAAACGTAATTGGTCGTGGGTTCGAATTTCAGTCAAAAAATAATAATATTCGATTTAGTGTTATTTCTCGGGTCTTGTGTGGCGTTAAATTTTGCCACTGAACTTTGAGGCTGATAATGGACGGCATCTGAGTAATAACGCGATCAGTTGTGGGTTCGATTCTCACTTAGGAGAAATGTTTATATTTAAATTATATTTATGTCGTCACTTTATTTAGAATTCGCCTAAAATATAGCACGTCATTGAGTTCCTCCAATAAACTCGCAATATCTCGAATATGGTGAAAAGCGGAGTGTCTTGACACTAGATGCATTGACCTATCTGTCTACACTGCCATATGGGATAACAAGCGTGAAACTCAACACGCCATGTTTCTTATTCGGTTGAATAGTAGAGAACCAAAGATAAGTTGTAAATAATATCGTTTTTTTTATTTATTTTTTTATTTTATTTTTTTAGCTTCACAATTTTATCCCGCATAGCGGGGTATACAGAAAGTACATAGTGTCAACACACTCCGTACTTCGCTTTCCACCGAATTCGAGGCATTGCTCGCTGAATTGAGTGGTGGCACTCAACGCCGCTCTTCGTCTTTACCAGAGCGAGGAAGTGAAAATAATTTAAATATAATAATTTCTCCCCCGACTGGGGATCGAACCCACAACCGATCACGTTTACAGTCAAACGCTGTCACACTGTGCCACGACCGGCCTCAATATCGATTTTAAATATAATATTTTCTTTGTTAAGTGATTATTTGATATTATTTCCAAACTTATTTAGTTTCATAGTAAGAAAGACGGAGTTACTCCATCTTCATTTTATTACTCACAATAATTAAAGAAATTTTAGTATTATCTTTCAACTTATGCTGTATTTATATTACGATCATAACCAATGATAACTGGGGATTTCTTATGAAACTAGCCTTTACTCATGAATAAAGCCTGATTTATATATAATTGTAAGTTGATATATGTGCTTTATTTCACATAGCAGGGTAATCAGAAACAATCTAAAGTCAAAATAGGTGGTTGATGGCTAAACAAAAAATGTAATGTAAAATTAGCGCTTATCGTAATATTTTAAATTGTTATTTTGTATTAGAAAATATTTTTGAAGACACGTTTATAAATTTGAACACAACGTGATTCGAACCCGCGCCTCTTGGAAACCGTCTAAGCGCTTTGACCGCTAAGCCATGAAAACAAAAATCTCTTTACACCTCTGTAAACGCTAACAGCATAATTAATTTATTATTCATATATATCAATATTGGTTGAATAATTAAAATTATTACTTATTACTTACCAGACCCATTAGGTTTCCAATATTAGGAAATGCAATCGCGATCGTTGTTATCAACACTACGAAGGTACCTCGGTACACTCTCTCCCATATCCAATGCGTTTTGGGATCATGTTTCTTTGAGACGTAGTGCCAGACGAGATTGAATGGTGCCCAAAAATTAAGGGCGAAAGTTATAAATATCATCATGCCCATCAGGCATTTGAGAATTGTTGGAAAACTGAAAAAAAAACATGAAAATTATTCAAATAATAATATATTTGAAGCTGGTGGTGGTGTCTAACTGTAAACGCGAGCGGTTGTGGGTTCGATCACCACTTGGGGGAGTGATTATATTTAAAATTATTTTCACTTTCTCGCCCTGTTAAGAAGGTAGAAAGTGCGGCGTTAAGTTCCACCACTCAACACATAATGTCTCGAATCTAATGGAAAGAGAAGTAGAGTGTCTTGATAATATATACTTTCGGTTTACCCTGATATGCGGGATAAAAGGCGTGAACCCAAAAAAAAGTAAAAACGTAATACCCCCAAACTCATGTCGGTATGAAAAAAATGAGATATTGCATTTTTTTTATTTTACACTCAAACGACAACACAAACGAAACTAAGGGCGAAAACTAAAAAAATATTAACAAATTATATTTATATAGTATATAAATATATATTTATATAATTATATATTTATATATATATTTTTATACTCTTATAAATATACATATAGTATAAGTTTAAAAAAATAATGTAACTTACATTTCAGTTGGAAAGTTTAACGTGACAGGTGAGACACTCTTCTCTCCAAAGCCCCAGTAACCGAAAAATCCGACTAGCACAAGAAATATAAGCACTACAGTCATACCTGAAACAAAAAATATATATTATACATATTACTCTACTTCTTGATTTTTTTTTAATAATTTAAAAATCTAGTGAGAATATTAAGATACATTGTGAATTCGTTCTCTATTTTTTACTAAATATTACATTTTTAAAGTATTAACTAGTCCTATTACCGGTCTTGGCGCAGTCGTTTGTAAACGCGATCGTTAGTGAGTTCGAGTCCCAGTCTGGGAAATAATGGGGAAAGCTTTTATTTAAATTATTATCATATTTAAATTATTATCTGCGCTCTAATATAACCTGCCATCAACACACGATGTCTCAAATTTTGCGGAAAACAGAGCCTTGACAGTAGGTACTTCCTGTCAACGTGCTATGCGAGATAAAAGCGTGAAGCTAAAAATTAAATATGACAAGGAGACCACGCTAATTATGTATATATATAAATATATATATCATGCACAGGATTCACTTTTTTATATATACAGTGGATACGTTGTTTAAGTTGTAGGTCGTGGAGATTTTAATAGAACTCACTACCGCCACCACCTTTGACTTTGACGCTTTGTTACAGATTGTAACAAGTTATAAAATTTTATAGCAAAGATTTTTTTATGGCCAATTGAGCTGAAATATTTTTACACGCCTTGTGAAGATGAGGCGATAACTTTTATCACGATTTTCTTGAATGAAATAGAATTAATTCAAATTAGATTTGTGAATTATATTGTGGCAGCAGGAAAGACAGGTAATACCCAATGTCCAGATATTCCTTACTCGGCTTTGAAATTGAGACATTGTTTATTGAGTGGCGGAACTTAACCACGTGTTCCATCTTAACAGAGCGAGGAAATAAAAATAATTTTAATATAATCATTTCCCCGAGTGGGAATCGAATCCACAACCGATCGCGTTTACAGTCAGACGCTGTCCTACAGCGCCACGGCTGGCCTCAATAAACGTATAAAAAATAATAAAATATATAAAAAAGTAGCTAAATAACATATTTTTGACTCACCAGCGCTTAAAATAATAGGAAATTTCTTAGGATCTTTCATATTATTCTCAATAGGTAATGAAACTCCGATGCCTTCCATACTAAATATGACTATGCCACAGAATTCGAAGAAACCTATACTGTCTTTCCAACCTGGTACAGTTGATAGTGGTGGCGCCGATCTATATCCGTATACTATAGTTGCCACTACACAAGCCACTGTAATATAAAATACAATATTTTATAATACATATATGTTTGCAATGTATACAGACATTTCGCGTAGTTTAAGCGTTTTTATATAATTTGAATGAATTTGTAAAAATTATGTTTTAATTAATTATAGGTATTTGGTTTATATGGAAAAGATTTGTTCATTTTTGAATTTTCTTTTAATCAATTCAATATACAAATAAACACATAACAAGTATTGAAAATGTCCCTTAGCAGGATATTTAGAGATACCTTAATATCAAGGCACTAAGTTAACTTCCGCTCAAAACCAAGACATTGAGTGTTCAGTGGCAAATTCAATAGCTTGATTTGTCCTTACTAGAGCGAATATATATATATATATATATATATATATATATATATATATATATATATATTCATTATCTCAAGTTAGAGTCGAACCAACATTTAGTCGTGCCTCTCGATAATATTCAACAAGTATTATTTAAAATTCGGGCCGAAAATTGAATATGCAATATATAGATACAGTCTATCTTACCGGATATAGAGGAAAAGTGAAGATGACAAAATAATTATACCTATAAAAATGTCAGCTAACAAGGAGAACGGCGCCAAATACTTCAACGTAGTAATCATACATAGAAGTAGTACTGGCACCAACATGACGAGGATGTACAATCTTAGTCTGTTCTGATCACCTTCCTCGATACCCATTGAGGTCTCCACAACTTCCTTTATAGTCTTCGCAATGATGATCTGGTAGACGCAGCAGGCACCGAAAAGGTCTATACATATTGCCAAATCCACTGCGTACCTGAATTTTTAGAATTTATTTAGTATTTTATATTATTTATAATTCCTATAATATTTAATTTAAAGAACCATATAATATTTAATTTAAAGAACATTATAATTATTTTGAGTCATTTAATTGAATATTATATCTGTCTGTCTGTTTGTTTTGGTTAATCTTAGAGACGGCTGTAGCACTTTCATTGGTAAATAGTTGAGGTTATTAGAATTAACTCTGGCTGCTTTTGTTTTAGAATTACGAAATAATTCTAATTATCGATCGAAAATTGAATCGAAGTTTTAAATTTATATTATAAATATAAAAATCGAATCAGTTACAGTTATATTTTTGTCATATATTCATTAAATTAGAGCTTACATTTAGTTCGCTTTCCTCCGAATTGAGTGGCGGAACTCAACGCCGCACTTTGTCTTACCAAAGCGACGTAAGGGAAATAATTTAAATACAATCATTCCCCCAAGTAGGAATCGAACCTACAACCGATCGTAATCACAACCACACGCTGTCCCACTGTGCCACGACCGGCATCAAAGCTTACTTCACAGGAATTCAATTATAATAAATAAACACGTGTTATTAAAACTTAAATTTTTTAATTATATATTATATTTTTATTGTTATTTTTTTGTTATTTTTTAATTATATATTATATTTTTGTAATAAGTAAAGGGTATATGAAATTATATATATTATAAACGTACCTGAACCACTTGCTATATTTTCTTAAGCTAGGAAACGGCCCGACCTCCAGCGAAGCCTCCGCTAAATCTGGATATGACATCGCTGGTAAATGCAAACGTTTGTACAAAGTTTGCGCTGATTTTATTAGGATCTAAAAAATATACATATTTTTTAAGGTTAAAAAACGTATAAAAGTTTGAACACAGCGGGTTTTGCCAACTTTTATTAATATATAGCATTCTCTCTTGCTAACAGGATTAAATTATAAGTAAACATCTTTATAAAATATTATTTATTACTAACCTTCTATATATATGTGTATATATATGTGTATATATATACATATATTTATTGTAACTATATGTTTGTATTTTTATAGGTGAATGTCAACCCACGCGTAACTTTACCCTTTTTTACCGAACAATCTCCTTTGTGTGTTCTCTACACAACGTGACATTGGCGAAGTGCTCAGAGCGCCATATATAAAGAAATGAATTGAACTCTCTTACTAATCAATTATTTCTTAGAAATAATCTGCGTGTAGCAAAAAATAAAAATTTCTCTACAGAGATGCTAACAACAATAAAGCTGTAACAAGCATATAAGAATTTCAACGCAGACTGACGTACCGCTAAGCGTACATCACGCTTAGCGGTTAGTCCACTTAGACGGTTTATAAGAGACACTGGTTCAAATCCCGCTGCGTTCAAATATTTATACGTTTTTTTTAATATATATTACAATAACACTCTGATATTATAGTTCGAAATTGCGTCCTACTTAGAGAAATAATTATGAATAAATTATTTCCATTTCGCCGCTCTGGTAAGATAAACCGGGTTCAGGCCCATTACTAAACAAGCAAAGTCTCAAATCGTGGATGGTGGAGAACATTGTTATATTTTTTTAACACGTTGTTTGTGTAAAGTTTATTTTTTTTATATTTGCTTTTACTTTTATTTTTAACATATTTCTATATAATGCATGTAGAATAATTTAAATTTATATATTTGTAAACATGGAGTGAGTGTGAAAAAAGTTTTTTTTATGTTTTATTACAGTGCATGCTGAGTTAGCCTATAATTGTAATGTACTTTGTAGCTACATACCTTATATTCTAAAACTTTTAATGTTAAGAAAAATTTTAGATCATTGTACATTATGTTGGCTTCCTATTAAATAAATAAATAAATAAATAAATAAATATAGTGTCTTGACACTAGATTCCCTCCGCTGCCCTGTTATGGGGGAGAAAGCCAACTATACAATAAATACGTGCATTTTTTAAAGTAAAAGATACTTATAAAAAATCTTTACTTACATGAACACAATAAGCTATGTAAAATCCGAATATAATAGTAACAAATAGGGAAGTCCATAAGCCGCATTTCATGAACGCTTCGTGTATACCCAATATGCCACCGCCTAAGCATCCTTTTATCAAATGTCCCGTTGATTCTAATGTACTGAAAATAACAATAGTTAAAACAAAGAGAATTTGAATATTAAAAACATGATTTAAAAAGTTACTTTTTGTCTTTTTGTTATCGTGGTTTTTATTCTGTATAGCAGGGTAGATATTTTTCACTGAATTCGACACAATGCGTATTGATTGGCGGAACTCAACACTGTAATTTGTCTTACCATATCGAGGAAATCAAAATGATTTGATTATAATCATTACCCCAAGTGGAAATCGAACCCATTTCAGATACGTATGCATTCAGATGCTGTCCTATTTTTTGTAGCAAGTTGTAGAATATCAGGTTTATGATATGAAATTTATATTGTCATCAGAACTGGAAACGTGTGTAACTTTTTAAGCAAATCATATAATTGAGGCCGGTCGTGGCGCAGTGTGACAGAGTCTTACTGTAAACACGACAAGTTGTGGGATCCCCAGTCGGGGGAGCGATTATATATAAAATTATTTTCATTTCCTCGCTTAGGTAAGACAAGGCGCGGCGTTAAATTCCACCACTCAACACGCAATGTCTCGAATTCGTTAGAAAGTACCGAATGTTTTGACACTAGGAACTTTCTGTCTATCCTGCTATGCGGTATGAAAAGCGTGAATTATGAGAAGAATTGAGTCAAAATAGCGTTGCACTATTTTCTTGCCTTGATTTGGTTATAGATGAAGCTGCTACAAGGTTATTTAAATACGTAGGAAAATTGACTATAGAAACTACATATTATTAAGGCCAGTGGCGCCGTGGTACAACGTCTGACTTTTAACGTGATTGGTTGTGTATTAATTAATTAAAATAATTGAATCCCGCTGCGTTCAAATTTTTATATGTTTTTTCAAAAATGTTTTCCAATCCTAAGTGTGGAATAACACTTTAAAAGTAGTAAATATGAATGCTTATAGTTTACATAGGAGTGCAAAACTTTTTTAAGTACTGCATAAAAAATAAATTAAATTGATGACTTAAATTTATTGTAATCTACCATTTGTTTGCTAATACACACGTTGCTAAGGCAACGCGTTGTTGACGCGCTAGCTTCAAAAGTAAACAAGTGTTTTACTATTTTCAACTGAGAATCAAACACGTGACATGCAAGAAAGTAAGGCATTCTGATGGACTGAATGAATGTTAATTGATGATCAATAATAACATGATATGTTTAAAGCGCAACGAACATAGCGGAAATATTGTTTTAAATACTACATATAAATCATAATTAAAACTTATAAGGAAAAATCTTCATTTATCGTATATATATATATATATATATGTATATGTATATATATATGTGTATATATATATATATATATATACGTGTAATATAAATATCTAAAAAAAATATCAAAGTAGTTTATATACACTAAACTATATCAAAATTAAGAGGCACTGTGGTTCGGCTTCTGATTATTAACACGATCGGTTGTTCGTTTCCCACTCGAGAGAATGGTTCAATTAAAATTATTTTCTTTTCTCCGCTAAGACAAAATGCAGCGTTGAGTTGCGCCATTTCACACGCAATGTCTAGAAATCTGAAAGTGACGAGCGGAGTTTCTTGATAAAAATAAATAATAAAATATTTATCCTGTATAGATAGATCGATACAAGGCAAAATCTTTAAATCAAGGGAATTTCCTCAACGTAATGTTTTCTTATCATAAACTTAGTTATTTCATAGTTTTCCTTTATAACCGGCTTCCCAAAAGGCAGAGGTTACCAAATCAGCCAGTATGTTTTTTTTATGTATATACCGATTAAGCCGCCGTTCGATGCAGTAAGGCCGCCATTTGGTCCCACAAAAATTATTTTCTATTGGGGCTCGTAATTTTAATTTTATAATCACATTTGTTTATTTGCCGATATATAATAGTTTCACGATTATTTTCAAGTAATTACTGCGATTTCTCCGTCATTTGTGAACCGAAATCCAACCGAAATACCGAAATGCATACGAGTAGAACAACGTTACAAGCGTTTTAAAATTGTTTTTTTTGTTCATATTTATGCCTGACCAGACCTGATTATCTCTAGCGGAGTTGTCAAAGATAACATCACTGTCTGTATACTTCTTTTACCTCGCCCTGTTCATACATGTTCACCTAGCTTCATATATTATATTATATATGTATCTAATATAAAGAAGATTGAGAACGTTGTCGCTATTCTTCTTACGTAAAAAAATAAAAAAAGCAAAAAAAAAAGATTTTAAACACATTTGGCACACCTGCAAAATTAGCAATAAAATAGAAAATACTTACTTTGTGGGTTTTTTAACTTGTCTCTGAGCGACAAAATCGTAGTCGTCCTTTTCAGCATGTATTACAAATCTCTTTCTATTCTCATCTGGCGGTGGCTGAGGTGGCGGCTTCGAATCCGGATCGAATTCTGTCTGACTTTGACTGTGACTTGACTGGAAATAATAGACAATAAATTAAAACATTTAAATAACATAAATAAAAGCTAAAGTAATTTCAAACTTATTTTGACAATTGTTATTTTAAAGCTTGTTTTTCAATCGCACCCTTTTTATCTATTCGCCTGTGGCGAATGACTAAGTGGCGAAACTTAACGCCGCGCTTTACCTTACCAGAGCAATGAAACGAAAATATTTTAAATATAACAATTCCTCAGTAAAATTCAACCTACAAGCAATCCTGTTTACAGTCAGATTCATATCCACTGCACTATGAAGTCATATTAAACACCTTGGTTACAAATATGATAACTATCATAAAGACCATAATCTCAAGCGACTAAGGCTTAATGAGGTACTATTAAAGCAAGGCAAAGAAGGTTCCTCGCTCTGAAGACATACATGTACCACACACCTTCACTCACCATAAGAGAAATTCTTTATTTTACATGTCAAATATCATTTACTTCCGTATATTTAAAAGTGTTAGGTAAAAAGTGTATGAAAAAAGAGATAATTGAGGATAAGAATAAAGATAAAAATTTACTAAAATTACAAATACAATATACGAAAAGAAAATAATACATTTATTTCCATGGTGAACCAAATAAATATAGAAATGTAAACTAACTTTACTATTTCTAAGTTTTTTAATTATTTCTATTTTCGAGAAAAATTCGGCGGGATTCGAAGCCGCGCCTCTTTTAAAGTATCCAAAAAGCTTTATATGCCGATTCTAAGTGTCGAATAACACTTTAAGAATAATAAAATATTTCTAATAAATTCATACTTAAAGAACACAAATGACATTGGTTTCTTTTGTGCTAAATATGCGGCAATAATTGTGAAGCTACAAAAATATTAAAAGATTTATGTTGTATATTTTACTATATAGCGGTATACATCACTATGGACAAACGAAAAATGTTTTATATTCTATATTTATATTTATATTTACTTTATTATCATATAATCTGTGTTTAAAAAAGCAGCTTCACCCTTTATCTCGCATAGCAGGGTAGTCAAAGACAACCTAGTGTCAAAACACTCAGTTGATTGTTGTCCGAAATCAAAACATTCCGGGTTAAGTGGTGAACTCAACGCCGCGTTTTATCTTACCAGAGCGGAAAAATGGAAATAATTTTTCTACAAATAATAATTTCCCCGAGTAAAAATCGAACTTACAATCAATCGTTGGGGTTGAATTCTGCGACTTAACACGCAATAGTATTTTATTCGAGTACCCTCCTATATAGGATAGTGAGAAGCCGTTAAAAAAAGTAAATTTGTCAGTAGTCTTATTAGAAAAAAAAATATTCAGATGCCTGTCCGTGTATACAGTAATAAAAAAAGTTTTATACAGAAATTTGCGAGAGCGTACATAAAATCAATATTAATATGGTAACGAATCGAACCCACAACCGATCAGATGTCCCACTGCACCATAACGGCCTCACTAACAATACTACCGTGTGTTTGAAACATAATAAACACAAAGTCTCAGTAATTTTAACGTTAAAAAAATGCCGTGATCTAAAACATTGTATTTAATGTTTACTCTATGATTATTTTAATAATAAAAGATTAGTGTTATATGTACATATAAAAACATTTATAAAGTGAAGATGGCAGTCAAATAAATAAGATAAGCATTTCATGTTTAGTAGACCCGTTGACTCGTAAAATACCCGTTACCTTGGCAACGTTTGTCATATTGTACAGAAATGTATGTGAAACCGGATTCTGAACCTTAATATATATTTTATTAATTTACTGTATTTTAGTATACCGATATAAAGTAAAATATCTTTCTACATATGAACTAAAATGTTTGTATTTAAAATTTCATACTCATCCATCTTCGTAAAATCCATGAAAGTAGCTTTTCTTGAACAGATTGAAAAAAGAAGATGAAACAATATTGAATTATGTATGCACGGTACCTATACTAATACAATATATTTTTTTAATTCTCTCAGTTTGTCCGTCTGTCTGTTTGTTTGTTTGTTTGTTCCGGCTAATCTTGGGAACGGCTTTACCTATTTCGATCCTTTCACTAGCGATAACTGATATAACAAAAAGTAGCTGAGGCTACTCTTATTTTACAATAAATATTTTATTTACTTGTATTTTATTTATTTGTATAGATTATAAAATATATAAATTTAATGAATATGGCTTAACATACCCAATACTAACATATTATTGTATCATAATGCAATGAAGAGTTGAATCATAAAAAATTAAGTAAAAAAAAACAATTATAAAAAAATTAAATACCTATATGGATTTTACAATTACTAAAATATACTCTTAATTTATCCATAAAATACACTAAAATCCGAAAATACTTCATATACAAATACTTTCATTCATTAATATCTCCAATCAACTTAAATACTTTGCTATAAACAATAAAAATATAATACTTTTACATACAACATTATAATATATTATAGTTACTTACAAAATTCGACTTCATTTCCATATTAATAACAAAACAACAATAAAAATAATTAAAATTAATACAACAATTTTGTACGGAGTTGTTATCCGCGTGAATTCTAAAGATGTTCTAAGACGTATTGGCCTTGGGGCACACTGCGGTGAAAAGGTATTAATTATAATATAACTAGCTTGGTCTATGGTTTTGTTCGTATATATATATATATATATATATATATATATATATATATATATATATATATATATATAAGGCTGGGTTCTATTATATTCTATTTATAATCGAGGAAATGACATATCAAAAAAATATATCCAGCCTGAAATGACATGATTAGACAAAGTTTTATATTTAACTATGTCACACAAAATCTTTTAATATCCATAACATTTATAAATATATATATGAAATATATATATATATATATATATCGATCTATATATGTAAGTATGTACGTATATATGTTTGTATGATTTTTTTTTATATTTATTTAATAAATAACATTAATTTAAAATCTTTAACTGTATATAATATAATGAATTTAAGCCGTTAGTGGCGCAGTTGGATTGCGTCTGTCTGAAAACGCCATCAGTTGTGGACTCGACTCCCATTCGGGAGAATGATTATATTTAATTAAATAATTTCTTTGCTCTGGTAAAGCACGACGCTGGGTTCCGCTACGACGCAATATTTTGGCAGAAAGTGGAGTAAGGAGTGTCTTGAAACTAGGTACGTCCTGTCTACCCTGCTATGCGGGATAGAAGCGTAAAGCTACAAAAAAAAATTACTTCATTCACTTTCTGCGCCCCTTGATGAGATATTTGGCGGATTGTTTTTGTCATGACAGTGGTTGCGAGCACCTCGGAGTATTAACCTCCTACCACCAAATTACTGGGATATTCGCTTCTTACGTATTCTACCCCTTCTCCCACACCAGAAATAATTTTAGGTAGCAATTCAGATATAATGTAGGTTGCAATACAATGTTATTATTAAATCCATCGTTCTTTTTGACTGATTCATTGATTGATTGAAAAATATAGAGAAAGATATGAAATATATAGACTATGGAAATCTGATTGAGATGAATTGTGCGCAATGTTTTACAATGTATATTAGTAGATTTATCTATTTGTATTAATAAAGTAGTAGCAGTGTGCTATTGGCTTGTTCGATTAGTTTTATTTTATCATTTTAATATGTCTGATTTAATGTACAATTATTATTTTTATACTGGTTTGTGGTTCATGCCAGTGAAGATAGCTTTTATCTTAGTATTTTGAGTTAAACGTAATAGTTGAGAGACGTAAGAACTTATCATAATTTTTATATTACGTATATGTTCTCTGCCTGGGCACAAAGTGGATATCAAAGGGTCCGCTTGTGGCTAAATTTGTAATATTAAAATTAATTTGACAAAATAATTATATTAATTTTAATATGTATAAATAAAATAAATTCCGCTACTTAAAACTTATTTATGTTAATAGATAAACTGGAAAAGATTTCTTTCAGAGATAAATCCTTTGCAAATATTTTTTTGCAATTAAAATCTATTTTTTTTTTCAGAGCGTAAAAACTTGATTTTACTAACAATACATGTCAATGTCTCGAATTCAGTGGAAAGCGAAACTCGGAGTGTCTTGACACTAGGTACTTTCTGCTATGCGAGATAAAAGCGTGAAGCAATTTCTTTGCCATCATCGCAACGGCCAAGGCATAGGAAATTGTAGACGTTTATCTTCAAATGTTAAGTCCTAGTAAATCGTCTCTTGATGGTCGATTGCTCGATAATATTTATTAGCTTTTACGAAATCTATTATGTTATTAGATATATTTTATATGTTAATAGAAAAGTAAATTTGAATTATTGTTTTTACTATTGGAAGGCAGATTCTTAAGGTGGATTACGGATAGTGCGTTTTAGACAGTAGTGAAATCATATGTTTGTCAGTAAGCAAATAAAGCACTAAAAACCAATGCTCAACATCATCGTTAATTGGCGAGAATGGTGAGAAAAATAAAAATATTTAATATTTATCTTTATAATTTCATTTATTATTTTGCATATGTTTCGTACGAATAAGTGGTTTTCCTGAAATATTGAAAAAACTTTCTTATGCAAATCTTTTCTTTAGCATGTAAAGAAACTAATGGCAAAAGACAGAAAAAATAATAAAAAACCTAAGAAACTTAGTTCCTGATATTGGTTTTCTGACCTCAGAAGGCGTAGTTTCTCACCTTTTAAATATTCATACAACTTCTAAAATATCTAAATATAAATATCGGTTTAAAGAGACTAAATTTAGTCATATATATATATATATATATATATATATATATATATATATATATATATATATATATATATATATATATATATATATATATATATATATATATATATTATCAAACTCTTCGAAAGTATGCATATATATATATATATATATATATATGCATACTTTCGAAGAGTTTGATATTTTTTCTTTGGTAAATAAACAAGCCTGTCAAACCACTCCCACATTGAAATTCTAAAATCTTGATTATTCACGCCTTTTATTATTACCTTTTGGCTGAACTGGTTTTGGAACCATGTTTATAAAAACATTTTTTACAATATTCATTTTCCAACACTTTACAGTAGTCTGTGGTCTCAGAAACTTTCCCAAAACCTTGTCTCGTAAGAGTGGAGCGTTTGCGTTTACATTTATCATATTCATATTATTATTAATTATTATTAAATCTTATTGAGGCCGGTCGTGGTACAGTGGGATAGCGTCTGACGGTAAACCCGATCGGTTGTGGGTTCGATCACCACTCGGAGAATTGATTATATTTAAATTATTTTTACTTCCTCGCTCCGGTAAGACAAAGTGCGGCGTTGAGTTCCACCAGTCAACACGCATTGTCTGGAATTTGGTGCAAAGTGAAGTACGGAGTGTCTAGACACTGGGTATTTTCTGTCTTCACTACTATGCGGGATAAAAAGCGCGAAGATAAAAAAATCAGTATTATGTTTTAGAAAACCTTAAATTATTTATGATTTCAACACTATGTTTTGACAAGATTTTAAACATTTATTGTCTACTTTATTTGTTTTTTATGTGATATCTTATCATTTAATGACTAATGTGTTCACATGTTTCTCTTTCAATTGAGTGTATGTATTTCAGTATATGTAGTAAGTCTATAATTGTTTTTTAGTTCATTTGAATAGATATTCATGTTAACCTGAGGCGCAAGCGTAACTTAACACCGCCCCTTATCCAATACCAGTGAAATAAAGCCTATTATATATATTGAACGTCCGAATGAAAGCGTGATCGTTGTAAGCTCAATTCCCACTCTCAGAAATGCACACTTAAAATTAAATTCTTATATACATACATACTGAAAAAATAACGTACAACTGAAACTACTCAACATAGAAAACTGAAATTTACCATTTTTTTATAAAATACGGCTTTTTATTTTTTTTATAAATTAGCGATCACTCGCGATGAGCAATATACACGTATATATGTAATATTATATATGTATATGTATATATGTCTATGTTATTATATAATACATTGATGATAGAAAAGCAAGCGGTTCAAGTTCACGAGAGTGTCAGAAAATATAACAATATCTGATGAGCAGAGGCCAGAATGTCCCATTGCTAAGTCCTGTCCCAAGTGCCATATCAATATCATTACGTACGTGGCAAAAGATTAAAACTAAAAATCTTTTTTTTTAAGGTAAAACGTCTTAATAATATAAACAATATTTTCCTTGATGTTGGTACATTACGTTACGTTTCTTCGGCAAGGATAAGCCGCATTGTATATAATTATTTTTTTTATCAGCGTCCCTCTGAAAAAACACGCTGAGTAGTCAGACAACATAGTGTCGAGACACTCTTACTGACTGTTAACTGTTGTTTGTATTGTGTGTTCATCGCCGCACTATATCTTACCAGAGCGAAAGAAACTAAAATTTAAACATAATCATACCTTCGAGTGGAAATTAAACCCACAACGAACTTCCCTGAAAACCCTTTTACAGTCGAATGGCCTGAAATATATGAAAATTAAAATGTAAAAACTATGTATTTTAAAATACAGAGAAGATGTGACCGTGTAATGAGCGCTAGAAAATGAATTTTAATTACAATAATTAAAATGAAAACAAGGAGTAGAATGCACTATGAATTTGAAATAATGAAGCTTATTCTATTATATCTGGTACAAATCAAAGGAAGGATCAGTTTGTATGTAATCTTGGTATAAAGTATATCTTATCTAATAACTATCCCATAATACTGTTTAATACTAAATATTTATATATATATATATATATAACATATTACATATATAACATTTAATCTAGCTTAAGACATTGTCGACACGTAAAACAAATGAAACTGTAGCAACGTGCTTGTCACTTTTGGCAAAGCGTTTCAAACACAGAGCAGTATGTGTAGCATTGTTTTATGTTATTACTAAATTAAGATATTTCTAATATTTTATTATGAAAAACATTAACTTTCTACCTTATATTAATATCCACATATAGATGTTATGTCGCTCGTAACACTATATAATCCAGAACTTGAATAAATGACTTTTTATATCGATCAATCTATAAGAGAGTAAGATAAAAATAAAAGCATTATAAAGTATTAATCTGTCTTATTTACATATAAATAATAAGGAATATTAAAAAAATATTTACAATAAAAAAAATCTATGCCTTTTATACATATATAATAAATCAAATAGAAATACAAGGCAATTAAATATAATACGATTCAATCAATTTACAAAGTAATCGCTTTTGGCTGTTCACTTTCACCCCTACCCTGATTTTAGTACTGATTACAGTCACATTAGTCCCAGCTATTATTCAATTGCAGTTATTTAACACGAACGTTATGGCGGTTAATAGATATATGGAAAGAAATATTATGCATAATGATTGTGTACATATTGAAATGTTGGCGAGGAGTGCAGCCAAAATTGCATTTAATAACTTCAAATGGCATTACATTACCTTAGTACTAATAAATACAACTGCTTTTTGTGGAGTAAACGCGTTCTTGGAAAGTTACAATAAAACTGCAGTTATAGCAAGTGATAAGCTAATTCCAGATTTCCACGAGATAACCAAACAATTTGTGCTTTTCGGTAACAATTTGGGAGATATACTAAAATTATTATCATGGATGGATCTTCATAATTTTGATAATACTGGTATGTTCTTGGTTATATGCCAATCCATTGCAGACGAGGATTGTGATGAGTTAAAAGCTATTGAAATCTTTTGGAATCACAAAATAGTGAATATAATTTTTATTAATAATTTGCCAAATGTGGGTGTTAAGGGTTACACCTATGATTATGGAATAAATTGTAAACATAGCTCTGCCATGGAAGTTAAAAATTGGAATGAATGTATCGAAATAGATGAAATATATTGCAAAAATAAATATCCTGTGAAATTTCAAAATTTATATGGCTGCCCTTTAATAGTATCAACGTTTATGCAAAAACCTTACATGAACTTTAGTACTGGTACTCCGACCGGTGCTGATGGCGATTTATTAAGAATTATAATCAAAACTTTAAACGCAAGCCTTGTAATAAGAACACCTTTGAGAGGTGATGGTTGGGGAAACCTTAATGAAAATAACACGTGGGTTGGTTGTCTTGGTGACCTATTCTACGATTTAGCAAATTTCTCAATGACATCAGCAAGTATTACACAAACTAGACATAGAGATTTTCAAACTTCTAACTTTTATTACTCTATAAATTTGGTGTGGGTAACGCATCCTCCAGAAAAGGAAAGGGCATCATATAAACTTCTGAGACCTTTTAAAGTAGACACAAGAATTTCAATTATTATTTCTTTTGGAATCGTTCTCTGTATTGTGTTATTTCTTAAAACTAAATTTTGCACATTTATTTTTAAGAAATTTAGTTCTGGACGTGACCCGCAAAATGTTCTTTTTTTATCTTGGGAAATGTGTATGGGTCAGCCGACTTTAGTGTTTCCGTCTAAAATGGCTTTGTCATATTTAGTATTGATTTGGATTTGGTACTGTTTTCTAATGAGAACATTTTATCAAGTTCATTTGATAAATTCCTTAAAGAATGATATCTATCTAGATGATTTTTCCAGTATAGAAAATGCAATCGATGTGAATTATCCATTTGGTGGAGGTTCTGCACTAAAAGATTATTACATTGACCAACCTGAAGTTTATAATAACTGGAAGCATAAAGACAGCTCAGAATACGAATCGATAATGCTTAATCTAACATACGGTATGAGATTTGTTTTAGCTATGAATTTTGCAACTGCAAAAGATTTTCTCAAGGAACCTGGCAGAAATTTACACATTTTACCACAAGTCATTATAAGTTGCCCATCAGTAATTTTCTTTAAAAAGTTTTCTCCATTAGTTAAGCCAATAAATAAAATACTGGAACGTTTAGTTGAATTTGGCTGGCCTGATATGTTTTTCAGAAACAGCACCACGAGAAACAAAATTCAAAAAGATGAAGATGAAGACAAGCCCATCACTCTAAGCAATTTTGCAGGATGCTATTTAATATTAATATGTGGTTGGCTATCATCCCTAATATTATTTTTTCTTGAAATTTATTACGTAAAAAGACAAATCACACCCATTGTTGCTTACAGAAATTAATCATCTAATGGTTTTATCAGTACTTTTACTAAATACATTAAAAAAACATTCGTTATAAAATACAATAAGGCGTAACATAAAGATAATAATCTCATATTGTAAGCATGTGAAGCGACAATCAGTAAATGTATTTATAGCTGTTATAGCTTTTTCATTCAGTGATTACTATTGCGTAAAAATGAGTAATAGTTCTTTGGGAGAACTTTCGTCTCCGGAAATATCAGTTCTAGAGAACATGGGGAAAGTTGCTGCTAAAGTGGCTTATTATAACTTTGATTGGCGATATGTTACTCTTGTTGTTCACAGCGCTCTTAATTATATGATTACGTTAGAAACATTTCTCAAATGTTACAATCAATCTGTTGTATTAAAATATGGTAAATTTATTCCACAAAGACGTTTGGCAGTGATACCGCAGTTTGTTATAGTCGGTAAGGACTCATACGATATAATAGATATGATTTCGTGGCTCGATAAATCAGAATATGACGTTTCTGGTAAATATATTATAATTTGCGCTTCAAATGAATATGATGATAAATGTGAGGAAAGTCAAATTTTTGCTACACTAGCGCGTATTCTTATAATAAATGTAATATACATTAGGCCGACGAGTGACACTGATTTCGAATTACTTACATATGATATTATACTCCCAGACAAATGCATGAACAATATAGCTTACAAACTCGATATCAACAGCAATTATACAAACGAGCATTACTTAGCAAATTTATACCCTCGAAAATTGAAAAACTTTTTTAAATGTCCACTCACTGTGTCGACATTTCATCAGCCACCTTTTATGATTTTAAATGACGAAAACTCAGAACTTTCGGGAGGAGATGGCGAAATATTAAAAATTTTAATTAGTGCATTGAATGCTACTCTGAAAATAAAAATACCAGCGGAAGGAAACGATTGGGGTCACTATCAAGATGGCAACTGGACTGGATCTCTAGGTGATTTGTATAACAAGCATGCTCATATGTCAATATGCTCATTGCCTGTCTCAGCTGAAAAATATTCTAATTTTACGATATCATTCGTATATAATTCCATAGACATTGTATGGACAGCTGCAATTCCACCACAAAAGCCTTCTTGGGAAAAGCTTCTAAATCCTCTAGATATGAGCATTAGAATTGGGTTATTTCTTATTTTTGTCAGCATCGCAATAATAAACGCTATGACAAGGTTAGACGTTTGGAGAAAAATCCGAATGGTAATTAAAATTCAGCCTATAAGATCTAGTTTATTATTTTACTCATGGGCGCTGTTTCTAGGAACATCAATATTAAAAATGCCATCGAATAAATCACTTTTACTGTTGGTTTATAGCTGGATTTGGTACTGTTTTATTATAAGAAGTGCTTATCAAGCTTCGTTAATGAATTCATTGAAAACGAAATTTTATGAAGATTACTACCTAAATTTTGATACTGTTTTAAAAGGTCGCCATCTCTACGGTGGTTTGGCAACTTTACGTGAATATTACTCTGATGATACATTTGTTTACGAAAACTGGAATGTATTGGATTTCAATGAGACCTACAGAGTTTTAGATCAAATATCCGATCACACATCAGATTTTGTTTTGGCGTTTAATAAAGAAAATATAATAGATTATTTGATGGAGGATAAAAATGTCAAAAGATTGCAAATCATACCTCAAAAAATTGTAAATAGTCCGATAGCAATATATTTCAAGAAACATTCAGTATTAGTCAGTCAGATTAATCGTATTCTGAGTTTTGCTGTTGAAGCTGGTTTTACTCAAATAATGCATACAAACTATTTGAGACATAAGAAATATTTATTTCAATTGAATGGTGACACAGAGTACAATCCTCTCACTTTAGATAATTTTAAATCGTGTATGTTATTAATGGTTGCTGGTTGGTTGCTAGGGTTGATTTTCTTTGCAGTTGAAGCTTACTGTGGAATGTTAGAAGAAGATGATTAGCTTGGATAATAATTTGATAAGTTCTCAAGAATGGATTTTTGTTGTTCTTTAACGTAAAAACTATTAAACTGTTTTTTTTTTATTTTTAAAGAGTTATTCTACACTTAGGATTATAAAACATTATGTAAAGACGTATAAAAATTTCAATGCAGCTTGCATTGAAATGCTGCAGAAGATTTGCATCCGCGCCTTTTGGAAACTGTCCAAGCTTGAGATCCGGGTGTGTCAAAATTAAAATAAATAAAATATAAATGTTTCCTAACTACTTAACTGATTTCTGTGAAACTTCAGAGTTATATAGCTTATATATTAGAATAGCACGTAGGCTACAGTGTATACATTTTGTATAATTTGAATTATTCTTAATAAGATTTTTGATTTTCGCGATTTTTATACATTTTAAATGAAACTATTTAACCGGATTAATCGCGTATATTTTGGTATTCGAAAATACATTTTTGGACACCTGACGTTTCGAACACTTTACAGTAGTCCGTGGTCACAGGTAGACTGAGGTGGCATTCGTCTGTCAGTTGATACAAAAAATTAATTATATCAAACTACCGCCATCGATTTCTTAATTGCCTCGCGTACTGCCCTGGATTCTTGCAGAATGAGCTCACTGTATCTTTGTCTCTGGTGTGGTGGATTTGGGACTTTAAATTTTTAATAAGTGGGTCCCAGGTGGTAGATAGTTTCCAACCATTTTCTCTATTGAAATTTGGATGTTTTTGAATTTCAATAGCCTCGCGGATCATTCTAGGAACATATCTACTTTCCCTAGCGAGGATATGTGGCTTATCAAACCTGATGTAGTGGTTGGACTTATTCATTGTATGTTCACACACAGCTGACTGCAATACACGCCCATTCTTGACATCGGACATGTTGTCTTTCACCCTAACCCCGATGCTCCTCTTTGTTTGGCCAATGTATGACAAGCCACAGTCACAGTCTAGTTTATACACACCTGCACACTGCAAAGGAATATTACATTTCACGGGTCTCAAGCATTGGCTCACTTTTTTATTAGGCTTGAATATGGTTTTAATAGAAGATTCATCTCTTCTTAAGATGTTGCCAATCCTGTCTGTAACTCCTTTCACAAACGGTAGAAGTGCTGGCTGTCTCTCCACTGTGGGTGGCTTGTCTTCATACAACGCTGGCGGGGAATATACGCGATTAATCCGGTTAAATAGTTTCATTTGAATTATTCTTATCATAATGAACAGTAATAAATATTTTGATCTTGATCTAGTTAGATAAAATGTGTGATAGATTATCTTTAAATGAAAATAAAACAGGAAACTGCTAAAAATTAAAAATAAAGCAGGTTAGCCAGGGACTACCTAGAGTCAAGGCTCTCCATTGACTGCTATCCACCAAATCATCATATAACAGCAGATTAAAATATTCAATATCTTCCCAAAATCTTTTGAGAAATGAGCATTGTATAGAAACAGCTTAACCCAACTTATCCATTAATAATTGATTGTAAACGTATAATAAAAAATAAAACTTCATGGGTTTTTTTTATTTTAAAATAAGGCATTTTTTGTTGATTATGTGACTGATATTTTTAATATTAAATAGATATTATTACTTTTTACTACATATAAATATACTAATATTAAATTTTTATTATAATATTTTTTACTACTACGAATATACTTTACGACATCCAGCAAAGGGTTAAGTTTTTACCGCGTGTGTAAGTACGTACACGGGTGGTCCGATAAGTACATAGCCTACAAAAAGATATGAAAAATTTGCAAAAGTAACGATTTATTTTTCAACAGTTTCCTTTTAGCTTGATACACTTCACCCAGTGATACTCTTAACTTCTTTAACCTGTCTGAAAAAACAAAATTCTTAAGGTCCGCAAAATAGGCTTCCGTGGCGGTAACGACCTCCTCATTCCACTCCAAGTTCTATCCGGCGAGTGATTTTTTTCAAATTTAGGGCACGTTCGCCGGGCAAAGAGTACTATCTTGACTGTTCGTTTGGCCTTTGGTGTGTACCAGTGAATCCACGTTTCGTAAACAGTAACAAAATGACGCGGAAACTGAGCGAACGATTGCGCCGACAGCTTCCTCATGCTCAAAATTTCATGTAGAATATAACCCACGTGGTCTTTTGAGATGCCTACTGTCACAGCCATCTCGCGCACTTTTTTTGTCACATTGTCCTCCATGGTAGCCCTTTTTGAAACACCTGGATATTTTCATCAAAAACTGATATGCGACTACGTTGAGACTCGTCAAACCTATTTTTGACGGTCGCCATCTGAAGAGAAGAATCACCGTACTCAGTATCTAAGCTTTTTTGTTTTCGCTGCGTGATTTCCTTTCCAATAACATGAATCAAATCACCGACCCATATTGCTCCTTTTCCATTTTTCTCAAATCAGCGGACAGGTCCGCTTCGCGGTCACAAAAAATTTTCAAGTCCGTTTCGACTAAAATTTTGATAGTAGCTTTTTACGAGACGTTCGAACGTTCTTAGTATTATTATAATGATAATATATTGATAATATATTGATAATATATTGATAATATATTGATAATATATTAATTTTCTGAGTTTTCTTGTTTTAAAGGAATCTAGTTACTTCTACATACATATAAGAGAAATCTATAAATACTTAGTTATCAACTGTTTATGTTTTTTTTTCATGAATTTATAAAATGAATTTATTTCCTTGTTTAATAATTCGACATCATATTCTGACTTTTTATTGTTAATTATATTATTATTGATATTATGATCATTTCTGATATTTTTAAAATCTGTATTCTTTCTAAACGATGATGTCATAGTTTCATAATTATGTATTATAATTATTTGGTCAGCTTACCATGGACATCTACAACATTCGAGTTGTAGATCCGTTGCCGGTCTTGAGACGGAGGGGAAATGAGAAGAGGAACGATGGGTGGGAACAGGGAAAGCTGGGTTACATGACATCAAACCGGAACACATCATCAGTTATTTGGCGGATCGTTTTTGTCATGATAGCGGTCGCAAGTCAGTCAACCTACCACTTACGGGACCTTACCCAGCAGCTGAGGGGAATTGTATTCTACCCCGTCCCCTCATAGGAAAAAAATTTACTTAATCTAATATAAACAATAGAATTTAAAATTTTCTAAAAGCAAAAAATATCATATATTTTGCATTAAGTTTTAATTTGTTTTTTTTTTAATTATAGAAAATTAATGAAATTATTTTCTTGTTTGTTCACTATAATTGTAACTGATAGATATAAATAAATAAATAAAAATATAATATTCTTTCAAACAATATAATTTTCATTATACCTCACATACTAAATAAACAGAAATTAGCGTAACAAACACAGTCAAATATATTTTAAGCATCATAAATTAGTTAAATGAACACAACCTTGAAATAACGCCTTAATTTAAATTAATTATTATTTAAATTCCGTTTGAAACTATATCGGGCCTCGGCACACTTTGCGTATCAACTAAGGAGACACTCAATTCGACAAGTGTTTCATTGTTCCAATCAACGTTTATTAATAACGACGTTGGACGCCATGACCGTCATTCAACGTCAAAATACGTATGTGTTATGTAATTTTTTTATATTATTTTGCTATTAATATTAAGGTCAATGGTAGCAGGTTCAATGTTAATCTTGACTAGCGTAAATAGGTAGAGTATGTTTTTTAGCTTCACCCTTTGATCCTGCTTAGCAGGATAGACAGAAAGTACCTAGTTATTAACACACTCCGTACTTCTCTTTACACAGAATCGATTGATTGCGTGTTGGGTGGGGGAACTCAACGCCGCGCTTTGTCTCTCCAGAGCGAGGAAATAAAAAAAATATATATATGAATTCATAACAGTCCCAATGCGCCACTATCAGCTTAGATTTTTTTTATATTGGTTTAATATTAAGGTCAATGATAGCAGGTTCAAATCTTGGCTAGCGGAAGTAGGTAAAGTATTCTAATCATTTACAAAATGACGACGTAAAATCACTAAGCAGATATTATGTGATTTTTTTATTTTAAATACAATTGTACGTATAAAATCTTAGAAAACTATATTGATTTTTTTCTCATTTCTCCCCTCTGGTAAAAAAATCAATGTTTTGAAAATATATTTGCTGTTTTATACTCTTTTATATGACATGAAGCAGGGCCTTAAAATAATATTTAATAAACGAATAGACAGACAGACAAACACATTATTTCCATATATATATATGTAAACATATATTTATATGTAAATCACAGAGATATCAGTATAATGGTCTCGTAGAATTAAATGTTGATACGAATAATGCTTATGGTATTAAATGGAATTAACATTAACGTTATCATTCAAGATGAAATGCGTAATATTATCAATGACGCTATGTTTAGACCACTTTAGATATCATTCAGAGAGGACTACAAGTTTGAATCCCAGTAAGGAAAATGCTTCTTTTTACATAGTCCTTTGTGGCGTAGTGGGACCTGCCTGTGACTGTGACCATTCGACCTGATCTTGATTTCTAAATTGATGATTAAAGAAATAAAAACAAATGAAGGTAGTTGAAAACGTTATTATTCAACTAGCGTAAAAAGCACCTCCACACAAAACAACACCAAGTAGTATTAGACACGTATTTTTCACTAATAACCACCTGAAAAATAATTTAATTTGGTCATATTCTATAATATATATTATTTTAAATTAAAAGTAAATTTTTCAGTTCTAAATCTCTTTTTGAGTACTTTTATACCAGGAAGTGAAACAGAATTTTAACTTTTAAATGAAACTATTTTAACCGGATTAATCGCGTATATTTCGGTATTCGAAAATACATTTTGTACACCTGACGTTTCGAACACTTTATAGTAGTCCGTGGTCACAGATAGACAGGTAGAGTCAAAATAGTTTCATTTAAAATGTATTAAAATCACGAAAATCAAAGAGCTTAAAATTTTTACAACAGAGAGCACGTAAATAAACAAATATATTTACAGTTTACGGAAAATGTTCCGTAAACTACTCAGAGAGAG
This sequence comes from Dryadula phaetusa, assembly GCA_032432895.1. NCBI lineage: Eukaryota > Metazoa > Arthropoda > Insecta > Lepidoptera > Nymphalidae > Dryadula > Dryadula phaetusa. The sequence continues at coordinate 3,767,267 of JAOYRS010000081.1, forward strand.
GAGTATGGAATTTGTCACAGTGATAATTAATATGGATACAAATCATACATATTATAATGCATAAAAATAACATATAAAAACTTTGAAAGTTTTACACATACTGCTATATGTTCGTCATACACTTTGCTAGGGCAACGCATTGTGTACGTGTTAATGGGGGAATCTGACAATAATAGTTATTCTTGCCTCCCACCTCTCTATACCTTAACTCCAGACAGAAAGAAACAACTGTTTTAACATTAGGTTATCTCTGATAATCTAATGTTAAAACACTGGCGTAACTGGCGTAAAACACTGGCGTATAGCTTCGTATTAATAATTATTATAAATTAAACAAAAAGGCTATAATATACATAAATTTTACCTAAATAAAAATTTTTTTGAATGACTCCAAGTAATCAATATTTCTATCATCGCTGGAAACACGAAGACCATGAATCCGGCGAAAAAGTTGCCAACCTAAAATAAATAAAATTGAAATAAGTGTCAATATATTATATGGTACTCTGAGGAAGTCCTAAAACTACCATACAATATATTGTATACATAATTATTTGCCAGTAATAAATAAGTATCTTAGAAAGTCCTAAAACTACCATACAATATATTGTATGGTAGTTTTAGGACTTTCTAAGATACTTATTTATTACTGGCAAATGCGTAGACAGGTAGAATATGCGTTGCTTTAGCAACGTTTGTATGACAGATTGAATAGATATGTATAGCAAAAACGAAATCTCAGAAGCTATAAGTGCTACAAGTTTTAAATTAGGTTCTTAGGATTTTGCGAAATTCTACCCCTAACGGCCTGTTTTTGGCATTGAACGTTTGTATGAAGCTTCTTTATTACCAGTGATGGTTATTTTTAAGGCATAAATGATCACTTTCATGAGACATTGCTAAATTTGATCTTTAATGGGTGGTATTTAGTATATTGATATTGGAGATATTGGAGATTTCAACCCCTACGAGGTTGTTTTTGGGGGTTGAAAACTTGTATGAAATTGAAAATTTTGCATAGTAATTCTTTTTAATACTTAAGTAATCACTAAAACAAGATGCTGTTGAATTCGATCCCTGGAGAATTTTTAAGTAAAAGATTGTATGAAACTTCTTTACTACAAGACTGTAAAACTTTGGTGGTAGTTTTTTCTTAATATAATTTGATCACCAAGACGGAACATTGCAAACTCAACACCTAGGAGTTAGTTATTGGGGTTAATAGCTTGTACGAAAACTCATTATAAAAATTTGTTTATTTTTTTGTAGATTACGGAGACATGGCGACACCTTGTGCTTTCGGAACCGAAAGTATCTTTAACTTGAATGATAAACAGTAGTAGATACATTAATAATCCAAATTGGTGCAATTGTATATAATTTGTGAGAAGTTTGTAAGCTTAGCAATAAGTTAAATGTTCCGCCTTCAAATCCAAAGGTCGTAAGGTCTGAAACCCAGTCGCACCCTTATGTATTTTTCGCATCCAAAAATGTATGTGCAATGTATAACACTACTCTAATGGTGAAGGTTAAGAAATATTAAGGTATTCCACGCCAATGAGTTCCGCTCCACTCACTCAACGTGCAACGTCTAGATGGCTCTTTTTTTCGCGATGCTTTTGTTTAGTAGTAGGACATTTTTTAATTAATTAACAAATAAAATGTTTATGATTTCAGTTAAGACGCTAAAAAAAGCTATAAAACCATCATATCCTCGAGTGTAATAAAACACACAACCAATCGTCGAGCGAGCTCTGTGATCAATGCGAGCGGCATCCCAGTTGTGTGCATGGAACCTGTTTGAAACCTTGGAATTGTATTTGTGAAGAAGGGTGGGGTGGCCTGTTCTGTAATCAGGACTTGAACTATTGCACCAACCACCGATCCTGCAGAAACGGAGGACTGTGCCAGAACACGGTGCAAGGCACATACACGTACATGTGCCCACCTGAATACACTGGCCTGGATTCCGAGAAATCACTACATTCATGCGCTGTTCGACCGTGTCTGAATGGAAGTGCTTCTATTCCGGATGAGGGTGGCGAATTATGATAAGCCTGTTGGTCGGGATGTGAAAGCGCCCAGTGCGAAACCCTAAGAGTAACCTGTGCTGATCAACCATGCCGAACTGGTGGAACATGTGAACCTCGACCCTCCGGTTTGTATATGTATGTTCCCCGATATACGCCTTATAAAACATTTGAGTCAGGCGCTCTTTACGCAGTTCTAATGCAACACGACGGAGTGTCATTACTCATATATGAACTCATATAAACACATGAAGTCACATGTTGACCATGATGTCATATGGCGATGGATAAAATCACATATGGATCATGATATCCTGTGTGGGTGAATAAATTCACACACGAACCATGATTTAGATGAGTAAAACCAAATGTGGACCATGATACCCAAAGACGAGCCAAATCACATGTGGGTTATGATGCCATATATGGATGGGTAAATCACATGTAATCCATGATGTCATATGTGGACAAGTAAAATCACATGTGGACCATGATGTCATATGTGGACAAGTAAAATCACATGTGGACCATGATGTCATATGTGGATGGGTGAAATCACATGTGGACGGTGATGTCATATGTGGATGGGTGAAATCACATGTGGACGGTGATGTCATATGTGGATGGGTGAAATCACATGTGGACGGTGATGTCATATGTGGACGGGTAAAATCACATGTCGACCATAATGTCATATGTGGATGGGCGAAATCACATGTGGACGGTGATGTCATATGTGGACAAGTAAAATCACATGTGGACCATGATGTCATATGTGGATGGGTGAAATCACATGTGGACGGTGATGTCATATGTGGACAAGTAAAATCACATGTGGACCATGATGTCATATGTGGATGGATGAAATCACATGTGGACGGTGATGTCATATGTGGATGGGTAAAATCACATGTGGACCATGATGTCATATGTGGATGGGTGAAATCATATGTGGACGGTGATGTCATATGTGGACGGGTGAAATCACATGTGGACGGTGATGTCATATGTGGACGGGTAAAATCACATGTGGACCATGATGTCATATGTGGATGGGTGAAATCACATGTGGACGGTGATGTCATATGTGGATGGGTAAAATCACATGTGGACCATGATGTCATATGTGGATGGGTGAAATCACATGTGGCCAGTGATGTCATATGTGGATGGGTGACAACACATGTGGACCCTGATGTCATATGTGGACGAGTAAAATCACATAAAGACCATGATGTCATATGTAGATGGTTGAAATCACATGTGGACCATGATATCATATGTGGATGGGTGAAATCACATGTAGACGGTGATGTCATATGTGGACGGGTAAAATCACATGTGGACCATGATTCATGTGAGGATGAGTGAAATCACATGTGGACCATGAATTCATGTGTGGACAAGTAAATTCACATGTGGAACATGATATCATGTGTGGAGAATGAAATTGATATACCACTTGTGAATCATGATATCATGTAACGATAGGTGAAATTACATATATGCCATGGTGTTAAGTGTGGATTTGGATTGAAGTTGCATTGAAATAATTGACTTTTTTTATCGTAATAATTTTACATATTGTATAGTCATAGCGAAAAATAAAAAAATCTACGTGTAGAGGACAGTCAATGAGAGTAGTCATACGTGACATGAGGCCATTAGGCCAACATCTCTATAGTCAAACGTTGGCTCACTGAGCCTCTAATAAATGTTTTTATTTATAAAATTTTATTTAAATAAAGTTAAAAAATTAGAGACCAGTAGTGGCGCAATGCGACAGCGTCTGACTGAAAATGGAATCGGTTGTGGATTGGATTCCCTCTCGGAGCAAACGATTATGTCATTATTTTCATTTCCACGTAAAAGTAAGTAAGATAAACCGCGGCATTGAGTTCCACCACTCAACACGCAATGTCCCGAATACGGCGGAAAGCGGAGTATGGAGTGTCTTGACATTAGGTACTTCCTACCTACTTTGCTATGCGGAATAAGAGATGCTGAAAAAATTGCTGAAGTAAACTTTATTTTAAACGTCTTAAACAAGAAAAAGTAAAAATTTTACTCACAAAACTCATCCACCTAACCATATTCGGGAAGGCAATAGACAAACATGAGATGATAAGCACGTGTATTGCTCTGTACAGACGTTCCCATATTCCTCGTTGCCTATTGAGAATGAAATTACAAAATATATTTTAAAGTTATTATTAAAATATTTCACTTTAAATTATAATTAACTATATATTATAATTAACTATATTTTGGGTGTAGAATATTGATTTAGGTATTTTATTATACAGAAGTGAGTTAGCTTTATACTTAACACTTTGGGGAATTTTTTATATATATAAAAAGGGGACAAACCAGCAGAAGGATCTGATGGTAAGTGATTGCCTTCTTGTATAGCTGGATAGCTGGTCTTGAGATGAAACATGAGAGGAGATAGTGTAGTGGCTTGGGCAGCTAGAACTGTCGGAACCACTACACTTTGACTGATGAGGATGGGTGGTAATAGGGAAAGCTGGCTTATGACATCGAACTGGAACTCATCACCAGATATTTAGCGGAACGTAATTGTCATGATAGTGGTCGCGAGTCAGTCGGAGGACTAGCCCCCTACCACCAAATTACTAGAATATCCACATCTTTCGGGACTCACCACCTACTCAGCAGCGGGTTTCCCATATAAAAGAACTTTCTATTTTGATTTTTCTCCCTTCATATAACTTTTTTTTTTAGTTTCATCTTTTCTAAATAAAAATATATGTCATTTTAACTGAATTAAATATTCATATTTTTGTATTGGAGTCTATTTATTAACTACGGACTATTGCAGTGTCGAAACTGAATTTGTTTTTTTTTGTATTATATAATAAGTGTATTAATACATGGATTTACTTTTTATATCTCTTTCCAAGATAATGCCATACAATTCTGAAAGGCACCCAAAAGTGAACGGCAAATGTCACTCCAAAAGTGGTTGTAAGCAGACCTTGCATTATTAAAAGTACTCTGAAATTAAAATATTATTAAATTACTTTAGAAAAACATTAAAAAAATAATTTATTATATATATCGTCTTGGTCATACTGGCAAGCAATAACTTGGTAGGTTTGTTGTGTATGTTGATCTTAGCGAAATCTAAATACCTACTACTGTTTATAAGTATTATGTAAATAATTTTTACTATCCCGTTCTGGTTGAACAAAGTACGGTGTTTAGCTCCGCCACTCCATACACAATATCCTAAATACGGGCAGCAGGTGACGAACAGTGTATTAGCAGTAGGTTTTCTCAGTCATGTTATACGTGAATAAGTCCGAGACTCAATCAGCTGTAAATATATTTGAGTAGCCTTTGTGGCATTAAGAGCTGTAGAATGTTTGAATAATTTTATTAAACTCAAATACCTACGTGTAAGACGGCATGTGGATAGTGAACGGCGATCTGCACTTTTCACCCCACGCCCAGTATCCAAAGAATCCGATAATTGTGACAAAAGTTATAACTATAGGCATACCTGTGGAAGCGATTTTAAAATTGTACACATTTTACTTATGGATCACTTTATTGTTAGTTATCATCGCCACCAAAAGTCCCTTGTGATACCAGAAAGTACAAAAGCTATAGATAACGTACAAAAAATATTAAAGTTGATTTAAAAGTTACAAAAGTGAGAATAATAAAATAGATAACATTTCACGAACTACGTTTTTCTTCATAAAGAAATAGTAATTTCGGTTTCAATTTAAAAAAAAATACTTGTTTTATCATAATGTCAGTTTAATTTTAATAAACGTCTCTGTGTGCTTCAATAGAAGCTTGATCAACCATACATATTCTTGTCGTTAAGTATTCGGATAATCAAAAATCCGGATAAAAGAATGTAACGAGTAAAGTTATTCCTAAAAAAATAATACTTGTTAAAAATAATAGGGGATGATATATTTTTTTATATTACAAAATTAATAATCTATATATAGTTATTTGTTCGCGGTTGATAATCCGGATAATCGCGAATCCGCATAACTTTGGGCCGGATAATCGCGTCTCTACTGTACCTAATTTGTCACTTACCACATTGTATCACAGTACCTATATACTGTGGTCGTCTCATATGATTTTCAATTGGTAGAATTACACCGATGCCATTGATACTGTATATACAAACACCAATGATACGTAACAAGCCATGTACGCTTTTCCATGCGGGACGGTCGTTCAGATTGCCAGCCATGGATATGCTATAGCCCATCGTTGTTATTACGCATATTGCTGAAAACAATAATTTGTTGGTTTATGTAAATTGTTTTTTTAATAATGTTTATTATTTTGGCATACTAAAATTATTATTTTTTAACTTCACGCTTTTATCCTGCATAGCAGGGTAATCAAAAAGTACCCAATGTCAAGACACTCCGTACTCCAGACATTGCATATTATATGGTGGAACTCAACGCCGCGTTTTATCTTATTAGAGCGAAAAATAAGCTTATTGAGGCATCTTTAGTCAATTTTTAATAGTTTCCAGTATTTCATTTGATACCATACCATACATACTGCAAGAATTGTATAAAACATATTAATCCGATATTTTGTTATGGTGGGCGTTTTGAATACATAACAGCATTGATTACATATAATTACACTGACAGGGGTATCAGGGCCAACTAAAGGCGTATTACATATTTCAGCTCAATTTGGACACTGGGAAATGGGTCAAATTAAGCTTCAAAAATTCCACATACATACACTAACTAACTAACTTACACGGAAACTTAAAAAAAAATAATTGGACGGTTTCATATATCCTGTTGATTATTAAAAAATAAAACTTTGAGGCACTGACGCACACACAAAATGTGACATTCTTTAGCAACAAATGTAAATAATTAAATTAATTTATATATATATATATATATATATATATATATATATATATATATATATATATATATATATTACTCATAACCAGTTGATCATTAAAAAATAAAACTTTGAGGCACTGACGCACACACAAAATGTGACATTCTTTAGCAACGAATGTAAATAATTAAATTAATTTATAATTCTTCCGAGTGGATCGCTGAGATCGTACCCACAACCATCCACGATTATCGTCAAACACTGTTCCACGCCACCACTATGGCCTTGCATATTTAAAGCAGTTATTTTACCTATATTAACGTTTCTTTATAATAACGCCATCTAGTGTAATTTCATGTACCTATGAAGTTATAAATTTAAATATATAGAGGGAGTAATTTATACTTACAAATAAAACTGTGGAAGAATAAAAATTAACACTAACGTGATATTTAAAATATTTTAAAAAGGAATTCTAGTCATGGTGAGGTAAATACAGTAAATTAAAATATTCTGCTTAGCTATGCGTTGAATACGTACATTAACATGTATTTCGTTATGGCATTCCTTCGGGCACTACCGCCACTTTATTCGTTTTGTTATACGTTTATGAGCTATATAGTTATTTTTTAATAAACTAAGCATTTATAGGTATATGTAGAATTGTACTTTTTTTTAATAGAATATGCTCTTACACCGCCATCTAGTATATTTTTAGCAAACTACAATTACACTAATTACATAGGTTTCCCACAAAAACGTAGTTATCAGGTTGGTTAAGAGATGGCATTGTTAGTTTAATTTTTTTAGATAAGAATACTATATATTTCAACACTAATTTTAATATCTAAGGCATATTTTAAAATAAAGTTGAGTCGAGAATTTTTGCCCGCAACTTCACTAATTTACTTGCTCGTATTGACGTATATTTATATATAGAGAAAAATAGTATAAAAATTAACTCATGAAATAAACGAACTTTACACCTTTAATTTATTTTTTGTATGGCTTCACGCTTTTTCTCACAACGCAGGGTAAGCAGAGAGAATCCAGTATCAAGACACTCCGTTCTCCACTTTCTAACAGTTTTTTATGTATATATTTTTATTACCAGTCTACGGATAAAATTTATAACACCTCGTAGATTTATAACACCTAGTGTCTCTATATGTTCCCTAAAAGAGTCTAGAATATTTCAATTTCAATATTCCATATAATAGAATATTAGAATATTTCAATATTTCAACACTTTCAATTGATTTTTATATAAATATAATTATTTTTATATAATTATAATATTAATAAATATTTTTTAAATATAGAAAAAAATCTTCCCGGATCTAGTGTCTTAAACTACTTACGGATACAAATGAAAGGAAATTCTTTTCAAACTCGAGTGAAAATTGAATCCTCTATTCCCCTTCCCTTCCTTAAAGACTTTAATGTTTATATTATATTATAGTAATATTATTATAATTAGTTATCGTGGTGCAGTGGTTCATCATCTGACTGTAAACACGACTAGTTATGGGTTCGTTTCTCTCTTCGGGGGAATGATGCGTTGAGTAAGCCACTTAATACGCAATGTATCGATTTCTTGTCTTGTCAGTCTTGGCACTAGGTTGCCTCTGACTACCCTGCTTTGCCGGATAAAGCATTAATAACATTACCTATAATCATATCCGCCGCAAGAGAAAACGTAGCCAAGTACTTAAGGCTTCTTATCAAACATAGTGACATCAATGGAACAGCGACTATCAGAATGTACACGCTTATCGAGACTTGCCAGCTCGATATAGATTCCATTATCTAAGGAAATAAATATTTAATTAATAAATAATGCATTAAATTGTTATAAAAATGTATTATATGTATATATATATATATATATATATATATATATATATATATATATATATATATATATATATATATATATATATAGGTTGATTTATTTTTAGTGTTCCGTATATCCAAATAAAATCTGTCCGTTTGTCTGCCTTTTTCTCCGGGATGAGTGGAGGTATCAAAAAAATCATGCCAAAATTACATCTCATAGATATTTTGATAATTAATTCTAGAGGAAAGAGTAAGGGAAAATATTTAAGAAAAAAATTTCGCAATTAATGACCCATTTACAATACACATATAAAATATCAGATAGTATTTTATTATATATTTTTTAGCTTCACGCTTTTTATTTTGCATAGCAGGGTAGACAGGAGGTGCCTAGCCGCTTCAAGACGCTTCGCACTCCGCCGTTCAGCGAGTTCAAGTTCATTGCGTGTTGAGTAACGGAACTCAACGCTGTTTTGTCTTACCAGAGCAAAAAAATGAAAACAATTTAAATATAATGAAACCCCGAGTGGGAATCGAAACCACAACCGATCGCATTTTAAATCACACGCTACCCCATTGCGCCACGACCGGCTTCATATATTAATGAAAATTGCAAACTAAAAATTCGTAAAACAGTTTCGTATTCTCGAATAGCTGTTATTCGATATCTATGAAAAGTCGATATTGTATTTTGAACAAAAATACCTGTTTTAAAGTCTTCGCTATCATTATTTGGAAAATACAGCAGGTACCGTTAAAGTCTAGAAACAGAAACGAATCAATGATGTATCTGAAACGAAAAGAAATTAAATTTTCAATTCATAGAGACAATTTATTTATTTGTTTAGGATCATCAACAGATAGTATATTGCATTAAGATTTGCTAGTAGAAGATTTTTTTTTCAGCTTCACGCTTTTATCCCGCACAGCAGGGTAGACAGAAAGTAGCTAGTGTCAAGATACTCCGTAATTCGCTTTCCACCGAATTCGAGACATTGCGTGTCGAGTGGTGTAACTCAACGCCGCACTTTGTTTTTTCCCAGAGCGAGGAAGTGAAAATAATTTTAAATATAATCACTCCCCCGAGTGGGGATCGAAGCAACAAACATAACATTAATAATAATAATATTAGCTAAAAATAAATTGAGCTTTTAAAAACTATTTTTAAACTATGATGAAATATTTTTTCAGACAAGCAATGTAAAGCAGATTATTTATCTACTGAAATATGAGTGGTTTTGCTAAAATATTTAAAAAAATCTTCAAAAAAACGTAACTCAACACTGCGTTTTGCTTTACCAGATCTTGAAAAGTGAAAATAACTTAATAATTAAATTATCCTAAACTAGACATCGAACCCACAAGTAAAACAAAGTATATTTTTACATACAATATTTTCTTACCTAAAACCTTTACTATATCTTCTACTAAGCTTCACAGGCCCAGTCGCCAATGCCGCCTCTGCTAAATCTGGGTACGAGAGCCTCGGAACTCTGAGTCTGATGTACATAGTTTGGGCTGACCTTACTAATGTCTGAATATATTGAAAAGATTTAAAAATTTTGTATTATGTATATTTTAAAAATGTAGAAAATTGAACGAAGCGGACCTCGAACCTGTGATTCTTGGAAATCATCTAAGCGCTCTATCTACTAAGCCTGATGATGATATCCTATTTATTTGTAATATACTCAGTTTATTGTAAACGAATCTATGTTGAAATTTTCAATTTAAAACTAAGCAGTCTTATAATAACAATGATTAAATATTTTTGGAAATATTATACAATAAATTGTTTGTTAGCTTAACCCTTTCATCCTGCACAACAGGGTAGACAGGAAGTACCTAGAGTCAAAACACTCCTTACCCCGCTTTCCTCCGAATTCGAGATATGGTGTGTTGAGTGGCGTAATACAATGCCGCACTTTGTCTTGCCATAAGAAGGAAATGAGAATAATTTAAATATAAACTCTCCCCCGAGTGGGGAATAAACCCCCAAACGATCGCGTTTACAGTCAGACGCTGTCCCACTGCGCCGCGACCGGCCTCACATAAATATTCTTTGCAATATTTTCTGAGTAGAGAACCTTATTAAAAATATTTTTACAAAAATATGAACATTATATGTAAAAAAAAATACACAAGAATTTCACCATGTTGAGATGAGATTGTATAACTTAATTGGTTGGCACGCTTGGATGGAATTCAATAAGGACGGGAACAAAATCTGCTATATTTTTACGGCTTCACGCTTTTTCCCGCGTAGCAGGTCAGTTAAAGAGAAATTAGTGACACTCCGTTCTCTACTTCCTGTATAAAAGTGAGACAATGCGTACTGAGATGCGGAACCCAACGCCGCGCATTGTTTTATTCTCATTTTTTTTCATTAACGATAATACAAATTTGGATAGAACAAGACTTGGACAGGCAAAAAAAGTATTAAAATGAATCTAAAAATGTACATACAGTGTTATTAAGCTTTTCAAAGCCGAATATAAAAGAAATAAAGTTAAGCAAATAAACTTGCCAGCATGCAATACGGTACAAGGAAACCAATAGTGGCGGTCACACCCAACGAGGTCCAAATGCCACCGTACATATACGCTTCATGCATTCCCAATATTCCCGCGCCGAGACACCCTTTCACTAGATGAGCGGTGGATTCTAATAAACTTATAAAAAGAACAAAAATTTCATCAAAACATGATATTTTATAAATTTTGTATTAATTTATATATATTTATATTGTTATTGACAGATATTTAAGCTATTTAGTATGAGTTTTAGTATTTATAGTTTTATCATTTTTGATATAATAAAATAAAATGTCTTTGGAAAGAAAATATTAAAAATACAAATAAAATTCAAAAATGATTTACAATTTAACAAATGTTTTTATACTTATATATAAGTATGACTTACTTACTTATAATTATATTATTTATTCCCTCACAGTTTGAATAAAGGAATATTTTTTTGTTATTTTTTCCAATAAATAATAATTACTTAATAGAATCCATATTTAATTTATTGTTATTTAGCTTTAGCCTTGTCCCGCATAACAGGGTAGTCAGAGATAATCTAGTGTCAAGACACTCCGTTTCCCGAAATGTAGATAATGCATGTTGACTGGCCAACTCAACTCTGCTTTTGTTTTTACTAGGGTCGAGAAATGAAAATAAGTTTTAAATATTCGTCTAAATGGGATTCGAACCCACCACTGATCGCGTTTACAGTCAGACGCCTTTTTTATAATGTATTTTTTTTAGGTTCACGCTTTTAATCTCGCATGGCAGGGTAGACAGAAAATACTAAAGACAAAGACACTCTGTAATTCTGCACTGTGCACTTTGTCTTACCAGAGCGAGGAAATGAAAAGTATTTTAAATACAATCACTCCCCCAAGTGAAGATCGAACCTACAACCAATCGCGTTTACTATCAGACGCTGTGTCACTGCGTCACGACCGGCCTTTATGAGGATATTTGTAATAAATTCGGTCGTGGCGTAGTGGGACAGTAGTGTCTCGAATTCGGCGAAATGCGAAGTACGGAGTGTGTTGACACTAGGTACTTTCTGTCCACTCTACTAGGCGGGATAAAAGCGTGAAGCTAAAAAAAATAAATAAGAGAAAGTATACAAACTTAGTGCTGTATAAATTTTGTCGTTCAGCTATGAAATCGTAGTCGATCATTTCAACACCAGGATACATCTCGTGGAAGGCACTGCTGGCGCTTCTTTCCATGTATTCTGACAATTCAAACTCGAGGGTACACAATGATGAAATGTCATCTTCCTGAAAATAAGTTTTTGTAAGCATATATACATTTTTTTTTCGACTGTGTAATATGCTCTTGGCCCTACTGCTCTTGATACCGTCACCGGGTTTTGTCGGAGGCCCAGCTAGAGGAGCTCTGACCATGGCGGGACGGTCTTGACAGGAAACTATAACCTTAGAACAATGTCACAAGGACCCTAAGGACCTGTGGGGCTAAAACCTAGGCTTCTGTACACTGTTTATAGTGCACTTTGCATGTGTGGATTAGGCCTATTTGTGTTGGGTGATTGAAAAATTGAGACCTCGTCTCCTCAGGCGGGGAAAGTGTGAGTATCGTGAGGGAAGTATCGTGAGTTTTTAAATTATTTTCGTTTCCTCGCTATGGTAAAACAAAGTGTGGCGTTGAGTTAAACCATAATATCTCGAAGTCGGTGAAAAACGGAGTACGGAGTGACTTGACACTAGATACTTCTTGTATACCCTGCTATAACGAAATATGGGTAAAGCCAAAAAGAAATTGAGAGTCTAGTGTCAGCAAAACCTATATTAGTTTTAAATTTTCGAACTCAAATCCTTTGAGGTTTAAAATGGTTATAAACAAAGCACATGTCCAAAGCGTCACAGGTATCAAAACATTTTCGTCGTTTGATTTACGTTCAGAATATACATACGAATAGGGGAACAAAGCTAGTCAGTAACACTTTGAGTATTACCTATGTATGGGTTGTTTGTTATGTGGAGAGATAAATCACTTTGTTCGCCACAATAACCTTTGTAAATCACTAGATTTTATGCTAACATTCACGCTTTGTAGCGGGTTGAATATTAGGCGAATATTCGTTTGGTTTAGACAACACGACAATGTCTGTTTTAATACAATTTTCATTTCATCACTCTCACTGGTAAGACAAAGTGTGGCGTTGAGTTGCGCCATTCGACACCTCAGGGAAAGCGATGAACGTCTTAACAGTAGTTTACAGAGTGTCTTTATAGTAAATTTACTTTGTTTGCGTTTAATAGAGAAAAAAGCGTGAAACCATAACACATAATAAAAATAATATTTACAAGTATTAAACCATAATTACAGAATATGTAACATATTTGTGAAGAATTACATAATCACGATTTATTCAAAGACACATGTTATACGTACTTAATTTAACTATAAATATTCTAAATTTTTAGTTCAACTAATTTTTTTTCTACTCCTACAACCTAACTGAAATGCCTTCGCGATTTCATACGGACATACGAACACAACAGTTTTTTTTATATATTTAGTGGTGTTTTTAATCGATTTTTTATCATTATTTTGTTTATTATTATTTTAATATTAATTTTTTTTGTTAATGTTTTGTTTACGTTTTCATGTTTATACGTTTGTACAAAGAATTAATTAAAGAAACTAAACTTACCCCCTCACTAGATGATTTCGGTGCATTAACCTGAAAGAAGAAAATGCGCTTATTTACAGACAAAAAGAACCTAGTGTCAAGACACTACTATCTTCTCATATTCATTACAATCTATAATTCTTTTAAACACTATAAAACTTTTAAGAGGTTTTACTATTTTACAGTGTTATTCCACACTTAGAATTAGAAAACATCTAAAAAAAACATTTATAAATTTGAACGCATTGGGATTCGAACCTGCACTTCTTGGAAACCATCCAAGCGCTGTGACCGTGCCATGCGTTCTACATTCGGCTGCTTCGAAATTCTTATACAATTACAACTGATTTATGTTATTACCGTCTCTGTAGAAATATTTTTATAACTTTCTGCTACTTAAAGATAATTTCCTAAAATTCATATATTGAGATAGTCTTCAGTGCTATAAGTTCGATTATACTATCTTATATGGTAGTTTTAAAGATATAAAATAAAAAAAAAGACAAAGGGCGGCGTTAAGTTCACATGATGTTCACATACAATACTCATAAAAGTAACGGAACGGAAAAAATAATAGTTTCTGTATTTTATATATGTATGTAAATAATAACGAATTCGCTTAAACTGTATTAGAACTCAGGTGCATCAGCTCACTCATATGACGGCCGATGACATGCCCCTTTCACATACTACACAACTAGACGTCAAAGGATGTCTGAATTTCAATATTGAAATAGAAAATATAAAAAGTTTTAACTAATATTAAATATAAGAATTTTATTACAATAATATAAAGAGGCCGGTTGTGGCGTAGTTTGACTGTAAACGCGATTGGTTGTTGGTTTGTTTTCCTCTCGAGGGAATTATTATATTTAAGTCTGGCTCTGTTAAGACAAAGCGCGGCGGTGAGTTCCGACTCCGAACGTGAAATGTCTCAAATTCGGTGGAAAGTGAAGTACGGAGTGTCTTGCCACTAGGTTCTTTCTGCCTATCCTATGCTATACGAGATAAAAGCGTGAAGCTAAAAAAATAAAGTATTTTTTAGGCTACATAGATAAAAATATAGATGATTTTATTGTGATAAGTATTCTTTCATTATTTCTTATTTAAGGAAACCTCCAAGCAAAGCCAAAATAGGCGTGAACAACCTGGTTATAAGTCAATCCTTTCCTCGCTTTCCACTACAGATGAGATTTCGTGATGGGTAAGCGGAACTCAACGCCGCGCAACAAGAAATAAATATATATCTTTATCTTATTATGTGGTTAAAACTTTTGAGATTTACTTACCGGTTGCTTTGACGACATTTTCCGGTACAAATCGAGTGGGTATTGAAATTATACCATATATTAAAATACACACATAAGCTAAGCCACTTATTTGTTTATAAAAGACATTTTCTATATTTTTCTTTTGAAAATATTTAATTTTGTACAAAATGAACACCTATTATTAAACAGGAGTTTTATTAAATATTGATTATACAGGATTTATTTACGATCTTAGTGACATACGTTGATATTGCTCATGTCAGAAAAGTGTTGCCATTAACGAAATAGCTTATTTAAATATATGCTACAATAATATCTATAGTTTTAAATTACATAAAATACTGTGATATGAGGCTGGTCGTGGCGCTGTGGGACAGCGTCGCACTGTAAACGCGATCGGTTATGGGTTCGATCCCCGCTCGGGGGCGTGATTATATTTTCACTTCCTCGTTTTGGTACGACAAAGTGCAGCGTTGAGTGGTGGACCCTTAACATTCTACGTCTCGAAGTCTAGCCGCCGTTCCAGATATAAGGTTAAATAGAGAGACAAACGGACACACGAAAATCTTATCTTGTTACATGTACTTATCGGTAAGCTTCTAATAAAAGGCGATTGTTTTAATATTACAAACCAACATTCCAAGTTTATTTATTGTTTAAAAAAAACTTTTTGCTCTAGTAATAGAGTGCGGTTGAGTTTAAAATAGCTTACAATATTTCTAAATACAGGAGACAATGGAATGGATGTTCTTACATTTTTTACTTTCATATAAACAAAAAATAAAATTTATTAATAATTCCCATATATACTTAATTGGTAAAGAAATGATTATTTTTAAATTCTGATAAAAACTTTGTCTCTGCCAATTTTTGAACAAATATAATTAAGGCCGTAGTGGCTGAGTGGAATAGTCTCTGACTGGAAACGGAATTGTTCGTGGATTCGAATTTCTCTTGAAGTAATGATATAGCTATATTGTATCGTAGATTTGCGCCAATGTACATACAGCAAAGGCAAAAGCTTCGAGCTGTAAATTTAAAACGAGGAGTCTTGGCACAATTCTTTCAGATTAAAGTATTTTTTAAATTCAAAATAAATATCATATGAAAATTAAGTAAATAAAACAAAAATTCAAAAACAATTACACAATTGTTTATTATTATATGTTTAATCAGCATTTCTTGCAAGCAGGCTCCGTAACATATCTCTCCCCTTTAGTGCTCATCGCGCACCCGTCTGTTTCGCCGCAGGAGTCAGCGCAGTCGTCCTTCTCACAAGGATCCTCCTCCTGTTCACATTCAAACTTCTCCTCGCATTGCACTTCACATTTAGAGGCTTTTTTCCCATTGAATTTGTCATTACATTTGTCCTGACATTCGTCCTGTGCTTGACACTGTATGGAGTTCGAAATACGTAGAAGTGTTTTGACTATGGGAGAGCGTAAGACATTCCTTGCTTCCAAACTGTGTTCAGCTCGCAGCTTCTGAACTTTGTGCCTGTTTTGTTTTAAATGGACGCGTGGTTTCAAAGTTGATTTTTTCGGCGATAATAGTTTGTTAATCTGAAAATATATATTTTTTATATCTATGTAAATATATAAAATTGTATTGCCGGTACATATTACTACTAACATTTTGTATAATTTTTTTCTGTTTGTTTGTTAAGACTAATCTCTGGACCGATTTTAACGCGATATTCACTAACAAATAGCTTATAGTAAGGAGTTACATTTAAACTCTTATATTTTAGAATTATCATAATATATTTAAATGAAATCTTCTACATTTTTTATGTTTTAAATAAAATGACCTATTTTCACTGTATTTATGTGAACATTTTACGATATTGATTTATTAATTGAACAATCTTATAGTAAATGAGAATTTAAGTATTTTAGAAGAATATATCTCCTATACAAAAGGAAAAATGAAAAAAAATTACATTATTGTCAATGTAGGTTCAACCCTGAACGCAGATAAGGTTAATTCTTTGTGAATTCATTTGACTAATATGAAATCGGGATATAAATACTGACTTAATATTAGTTAAACCTTAATTGACATCTATTAGTATACCAAAAAAGGACAATTTTGTTTTAATTATAAAGAGATATATTTATTTTGACTTGACTGCGTTCCACTCTCATTGTGTGTATTGCATTTCTTATTAGAGCAGCGAAATGAAAATAAATTTTAAATACAATCATTTACCAGATTGGAAATCGAACTCACAACCAGACGTGTTCACAGTTAGTTGTCGTCCCATTAGACGACAATAGCCTCAACAAAGCAATATCTTCAAGCTTTATCTCAAAAAGCAGGGTACTTATATAGATCAAAGTGCCACGACACTTTGATCTACTCTTTCCATGTGAATGCAAGACGTTAAAACGAGCTTAACGCAGCGCTTTGACTTACAAGAGCACAGACATGGGAAACAACTGAGATTCACTCTTTATATTTTATATATAGCTGGGTAGACCGGTAGTACCTAGTGTCTAGACCCTCCGTACTCCGCTTTTGACCGAATAAGAAATATTGCATGTTGAACAGCTGAACTCAACGTCACACTTTGTCTTACAAAAGCGTGGAAATGGAAATAAAAACCGATTGCGTTTACAGTCAGACGATGTCCCACTGCGCCACGACCGACCCCTATAATATTATAACATTCTCATAGTGGAAATCGAAACCATAACCAATTTCGATAGTCTTTTACATGATTTTTAAAAATTAAAAAAATAAATAAAAAAAAAAAGAATATTAACCTTATCATGTTGCAAAATATGGGCTAATCGAGACACTATACCCTCGTCGCTCGACTCGGAAGAGTCACCTACGTACGACTTCGGCTTATTTTGGGATTTATGAGTGTCGATTACAACGATAATGGGACGCTTGTTGCTACTGTGCCTTTGACCGAGGATGTTGATGAGGCTGGAAATATCTGATTTGGATGCCGTGTTGTATTCAATCTGAAATTTATAATAATATATAGTAAAAAATTATATTATAGGCATTTGCACGTTCTTCTATATGTTCACTTCATTAAAAGTATTACTACGCTGATCGGGGCGCAGTGGAACAGGTTCTGATTGTAAAGGCGATCGGTTCTAGGTTCGATTTTCACTCGGGGGAATGATTATATTTGAATTATTTTAATTTCTCTGTTTCTGGTAAGACGAAGCGCGGCCTTGAGTTGCGCCATTCAACATATAATGTCTCGAATTCGGCGCAATGACAAGTACGGAGTATCTTGACACTAAGTTCTTCTATGCCAGATAACACAATAGAGTGAAGCTAGGTATTCAGTAAGTAATATACATCTCTAGTGATATATCACTTAAGTTTAGTGATAAATCACTGAATTAACTAATAATCTCTATTTTATAGTCAAAGTAACGATAAAAAAACGACTTACACATGTTAAAAAGACAATAGCAAAAATGCATTTGAATATTACAAGCGACGCCATTTTGCAACAGCTCTCCGTGGGCGTCTCCGTTTGTCACAAAAATATTTAGATTAGTGAACGAACAGAAATTATTGTTTGAATTGAACGCTTCGATTGTTTTAATCAACGAAAAATTATATTTTCCTATTAACTCTAATATTACTCTTGTTGTAATTATAGAAAATGCCAATAATTGTTCACTTGTTGTTGATATCTTGATTGATCTTTATGGTGGATCAGATGTTTGATTGGTCACGGTAGTTTCGTGTTCGATTCTTCGTTAAATTTTTATATTCAATACGTTATTGGTACTTAGATAATTCTCATGTCTATTATCATATTATGCTAAAGTACTATAAAGTTTAATCCATATTGGTTAAGTTATTTACATGAATGGATACAGGAAAAAGAGATAATAATTTTATCATTAGATCTTTTTCTTTAAACGTTTATTAAATTTATAACTTAAATTGAATTTACTAACAAATAAAAAATATGAAGGATATAGTTTTATTGGTTTTGACTGCTTTCCGCTCAAAATCGAGTCAGATCGAACCCACAACCGATTGCTTTCAATCCAGAGCCAGACCCTATCCCACTATGCCACGATGGTCTCAAATATTTATTTAATTTGGTTTATTACATTTAATACTTGGTACAAATCGTCTAGATTATTTTTTAGCTTCATGCTGTTATCCCGCATAGCAGGGTAGACAGAAAGTACCTAGTGTCAACACACTCCGTACTTCACTTTCCACCGAATTCGAGACTTTGCGTGTTGTGTGGTGGTACTCAACGCCGCACTTTGTCTTTTTGCCAGAACGACGAAGTGAAAATAATTTAAATATAATCACTCCCTCGAGTGGGGATCGAACCCCCAACCGATCGACTTTACAGTCAGACGCTGTCACACTGCGCCACGATAGGCCTCACTAGATTATAGCAATAACTTGAAATAAAATAATAGTCAAAACCAAAAGCTAATATTTGACTTTCATATTTCACCACCAACATAAGATCTTCAAAGTCAAAGATACATTCTTAGTAGTATCACAAGGGTTGTAACAAGTAGGGAATTCAAGATTATCTATATTAGAATTCGTTGAAATAAAAATTTTAATGATGTAGAATAAAAAAACCCTTTTTTAATTTTTTTACGAAAATCCTTTATTATAAGAGGTTTGAAGTAAACTTTTTAATATTTATAAAGATTTTTATTAAATATTTGGTACGACTGGTTAAATGTCATTGGTTCTATTTCCACTCGGAGGAATGATTATATTTCACATTTACTTTCATATCTCCTCTATGGTACGACAAAGCACAGCGTTGAGTTGACCTACATGCAATGTATCGATCTTCGGCAGAAAGCAGTCAACAGAGTGTCTTGACACTAACTTGTCTCTGACTATCCTACTTTGCGGGATATAACGTAAAGCTCAGATACATCCGGCAATTGCTTCATTTAAAAGTTTAGTTTTGAATAATAATACTATTTATAAATTATATTAATTTATGACTTGGTCTGGTCTGAAAACGCAGCAGTTGTTACGTATTATTAACCACGGAGTGCGGAGTATTGAAAACGAAGTGTTTTAAGACTAGGTACTTCCGGTCTACCTGCTATGCGGGATAAAAGGGAAAAGCAGAACAAATACTAAACATAATTTTGCTAAGCAAATAGACTTAAATCGTTACTTAAAAAAAACAGTTTCGTTCACTATACATTTCATTTTGATATTTTATTTTATAATTTTAAAATCAACGTTTAAAAAAATATTATTGAAAAAAGTATATTATTGTAAATATAAGGAATTAAATGTTAATGAAGCTCACTCGAGAAGCTACTTATTGTATAATCATTGTAAAACTATATTTGAAAATAATAACTGCTGAGTTTCTCGTCAGTTTCTTTTGGACTGACAATACTGACATTTCATGTTGATTGACGATTCGAAATTGCGTTTTAACAGCCTATTTTAACAAAGAATATTTTGAATTAATTTGATTTCTATTAAAAATCGCATAGAACTTGTGTTTAAAATAAGATTAAAAAACCAAAATTAAACTATTAGATATGAACGAAGAATATGCGCCATATAATATCAAGTACGAATAGTTTTGTAAAGCATTCCATAGACATTCTGTGTTCAAGCAGCGCTTTGAGTGCCTTAAAATATTTTATCGGCGCTCCTCTAGGCGACATTCTAGCGTAGCTCAGTGATCAGATTGAATTGTACGTGGGTAGAATGAAATTTGTGATGAATTTTATATTTTTAGACCGATATTGTTCTTTGACGACATTGTATCGCGTTGTATGTCCGATTAAATGGAGTGGTTGGGGGTTCTAATTCTATTTGGGGCTAGATTTTCACTGTTCGCGTGAGAATTATGATAATTAATTATGTAAAAATACAAACTGGATATTTACATAAATTTATCATGGGCGTCTATAGTTACCTACCTACCACCTCACCACAACACCACAGTCTACCTTTGACCACGGACTACTGTAAAGTGTTCGAAAGTTGTCTGTTATGTGTCCAAAAATGTATTTTCGAATACCAAAATATACTTGATTACTCCGGTTAGAATAGTTTCATTAAAAATGTGAAAAATCGCGAAAATTAAAGATCCTATTATAGAAGTGTATATTCTGGGAACACTTAGAGATATTACGAGTCTTATCCTAAGCACTTTAAATTGTATAAAAAAATAATATAAAAAGGGATCGATGCAACCAGAGGTATGGGCCATACTCATATCCATAAAGGGTATTTTTTTTTACCTTCACGCTTGTATCCCGCATAGCAGGGTAGACAGAAAGTACTGAGTCTCGAGACACTCCACGCTTCACTTTACGCCGAATTCGGGACATTGCGTGTTAAGTGGCGGAACTTAATGCTGCACAATTTAAGGGCTAATAAAAAGACATACGTATATATTGACATATTAGCTCTATGACAATATGTACCTTAATTAGTTAGAGCATTTGGATGGCTTCCAAAAGACGTGGGTTTGATTTCTTCTATGCAAATATAAATAGAAAGAAGTACACACAATGAATGTTTATTAAATAAAAAAAATTTAAAGCCACGAGGGCGGTAAAGTTCCACACTTTTTCTTTTCGCACGTCTTAGGTTTGCAAACGTCACGATCGTCGTAAGTTTCTTGACATACGACAGTACAGATGTATTTCTTCTTCTTCGGACATTGTCGTTTACAAGTGTCCAATTTGTCACACCGCTTGCGTAGAGCTTGGCGGAGAATGGCCGAGGTTTTTTCCAATTTGTCCGCAGCCTCCTCATCTAGATCTTCGTTTTCTTGAGTCATCTATAATAAAAAAAATATCGAAGTGAATTCATATCAGATTTAAGCCTGTCGTGGCGCAATGGGACAGCGTCTGTTTGTAAACGGGATCGGTTGTAGGTTTGATTATCACTCGGGGAATGATTATATTTAAATTATTTTCATTTTCTCGCTCTAGTAAGATAGAGCGCGGCGTTGAATTCCGCCATTCAACACGCAATGTCTCAAATTCGGCGATTATAGTAACACCAGTTATTTTAAATCAATGAGTAAACATAGCTTAGCAGCTTTATATTTGTTTCTCGAACAGGAGTGTCAAGATACTCCTGTTTTCGCCCGAATTCTCGATTTTGTGTACGGATTACGTTTAATTTAAAGTTTACTATTTTTAAAGTGTTATTCCACACGGTATCCAAGAGGCGCGGGTTCGAATCCCGCTGCGTTCAAAATTTTTATACGTTTTTTCAAAGATGTTATTTATAGTTTTTTAACATATTTTTGAATACGAAGTATCGAACACTTTTCAGTAGTTCGCGGTAACAACAAGACGGAGCTCGCAGAGTTGTCCATCAATTGATGTAATTATGTTTGCAATTATTGTGACATCATTCAATATGTATTGTTAAAATTTATTACTAAGTAGAACGTATTGCGCGCAGTGAGGCATCGTCTGACTGTAAACGCAATCGGTTGTGGGTTCGATTCCCAGTCAGGGGAATGGTTACATTTTGGTAAGTCAAAACGCGGCGTTGAATACAACACTTAACACTTAGTATTTTGATTTCGGACACCGGATATGTCTTCAGACATAACCGAACGTGTCTTGACACTAGGTTATCTCTGACCCTGCCATACGGGATAAAGCGTGAATTTGTACCTATATAAATAATACTACACCTATAGTAGTTAGTTACTTTAACTAGTCTTCTAGCTCGAAACCATTAGACATTTTTCTGACAAGCGTCTATTCTTAAAGAGTGCTGTTTGCGCAGCTTTGTATATAAAATATATATTTTTTTATTGACAGTGTTACAAGAAAGCGTAATTGGGTACAGCTTTGACGGTTTCCGAGAAAATGTTTCACGCTTTATACCTCGCAGGGTAGTCAGAGAATGGAGCGCCAAACACTACAGGCTCTTCGTGTATACATCTTTCACATCGTTCAAATCAATAACCGCAGTGTGACAGCGTCTGACTGTAAACGCGATCGGTTGTAAGTTCAATGTTCAAAGTAATTATATTTAAAAATTGTTTTTATTCTCGCTCTGGCAAGACAAAGAACAGCGTAGAGTTCCGCCTCTCGAGACGCAATGTCTCGAATTCGGCGGAAAGTACCGAGTGTCTTGAAACTAAGTACTTTCTGTCTACCCTGCTATGCAGGAACTTTTAAAGAAATAAATTATATAATATTATAGTATTTACCCTCATAATATGGTACAAGGTGTACACTTTTTCGTCGTGCGGAGGATCTACAGATTCAACGTCACGTACGACGTCATCTATATCATCTCGTTTTTGCAGTAGCAAGGCAATTATACCTGTATTTTGATTTTCTCTTATATTTACCAAAGGATTGTATCCTGCTCTTAGTCCTGAAGCGTTCTGAAAGAAATATATATTAAAGTTTAAAAAACATATCAGTATATCATATAATTATGTATAGTTTTAATTTTAATACCAAAATGCACATTTAAAATATTGAACGTAAAGAAATTAAAAAGAAAATGAATGTTATAGTTCTAATCAAATTATATTTTTTTTTACTACAAACAAAAACAATATTATTTTTATATATTTACTATTTTTAAAGTGTCATTCCACACTTTTTTTTCCACTTTTTTTTGCACTTTTTTTTCCAACATTTTAGAAAAAACGTATAAAAATCCCGCTGCGTTCAAATTTTTATACGTTTTTTCTAAAATGTTTTCTAATATTATTTTTATATATGTATAGAATAAGCTAGAATATAAAATAGGCAGAAATAGTATCGAAAAATTTCAAGGAAAACCTTTAACTGAATTTTTTCGTACTATTTATATTTTAAAATTTATTTAAAGCCAAAAATATCTTACATAAAGTACAAAACTCAAGAATATCAGTAAAAACCCAATTCGTCCACTGTACATGTTGTTAAAAACGAATATGCCAGAAAGGAGCACGCATGAGATGATTTAATTAGACAGAAATATTCATCTTAATTAATCACCACTGTATACGTGTATGCGGATAATTTGCCTTGTTAGGCGTTTTCTGTACATTAAGGCTTTATTTGTATGGAAATCGTTTTTTTTTAGAAAAAACGTATAAAAAAATTCAACGCAGTGGTATTCGAACCCGCGTCTCTTGGAACTTATCCAAATTTTTATACGTTTTTTTTATTATTTTCTAATCCTAAGTGTGGAATAACACTTTAAAAATAGTAAAACATTGTATGGATTTTTTTAAATAATCTATATCTTCATATATTAAAAATGTAACTGATTACTGTTTGTCATGGAACATACCTACCTATATAAGAAAAAATATTTATTAGTGAGGCCATTTATCAATTTGTCTGTGCATTTGTGCACTCTAATATCGGAAATTTAACCAATTGTAGTTTTCATTATATATTAATTTAATTATATATTATCTTGATAACCTTTATTATATATAATATTTAATTTATTTTAATCAGTTTATAACTAAGAACGTTACATCATTTGAGATATTTAGTTTTAGTTCAACAAAATTATAGCAAAGGTATTTAGTTTATTATATTTTTCCTCCTTCAATTTTATTGAGACTGACAGACTGGTTCCTGCAATAGGGAAAGTACTCAAATTATGTAAATTTTCCGTATAAATTATAATTATATATACAGTAGAAACCTTACTGATTCGTTAAAATTTGCTTATTAACAAAATTATGTAGATAGCTTTACTAATAGCTCTTATTATAAAAATCATCTTAACGATCCCGATTAGAAAATATTTAGTGCTAAAATACTCTTTTCCCAATTTTTTATTCGAGACCTGTGTTGAATGGCGGAGCTCAACACCGGGTTTTGTTTTACCAAACGCGTTTTATCTTTTAAATTAAACGTGAACATTTCACCGTGTGGATGTCAAACCTAAAATCAATCGTGTTTATAAAGAGGTCTTCGTGGCGCAGTGGAACGACGTTTTACTGTAAACGCGATTATATGTGGATTCAATATCTACCCGCAGAAATGATTGTATTTAAAATTAATGTCTATCTCTCCGTCTCTGGTAATATAAAGCTCGTTGAGTTCGCTACTTAGCACACAATGTCCGGCGGAAAGCAGTCAACGGAGTGTCTTGACACTATTTTATCTGTGAATACCATGCTATGCAGGATAAAGCGAGAAATTGCAAGTTTTGCAGTCTTACTACACCATGTTTATCTTGTTATATAAACTTAGTTATTACTCGGAATTTGTGTCGCATAGTGATCAGTCACTACATATTTAAAATTTATTAGAGACAATTTGTTGATTGCTTTCTGCCCGAAATGGAACATATGAGAAAAGTAATAAGTAAGCTTTTACTTTCTAGATACTCCGTGAGTGGCGCAACTCAACACCGCGCTTTGTCTTATAAGAGCGTGGAAATAGTCCTAATTTGCGTATAATCATTCCCCGTTTACAGTCACACACTGACCTACCGGCCTTTATACATTTGAATATTTTCTTAAATTATCATTAGCGCTGCTTATTACAATCTTATTCCCTTATAGACTGCGAGATAATTCAATACACAGATTACATTCGAGCTTGACAATTAACGAATCTACAACGTCCTGATTGAGTCGTCTTAAGCTACAAATATATATCATGTATATATAATATATTGGTACTAACAGGTTATTTTCCGTTCTCCGCTTTCCGTCAAATTCGATACATTGCGTGTTGAGTGGTGGAACTCAACGCCGCGTTTCGTCTTAGCTAAGCGAGGATAAGAAAATAACTTTATGCATAATCAGTTCCCCGAGTGGGAAACAAACTCCCAACGATCGCGTTTATAGTCAAACTCTGTCCGGCCTCATGTAACTCAGATTTAGCGGAAAGCGGAATATAGAGTGTCTTGGCACTAGGTACTTTCTGTATGCCCTCTGGTATGCTGGATAAAAGTGTGAAGCTAAAAAATTTATTTTTTTTATTTTTTTTTTATTTTTTGAATATATCTGATTGATGTTCATTATTTTTAGTGTAGTGACATGATTCTCTTTCCTCCGTATTATATAATCTATATATTAATACGTAAAGCAAAGCCTTTACACCTTTGAGCGAAAATTACGTAATATTACAGTAGTATGAAATTTGTCACAGTTGCAAGTTACATAGAGACTCCTTCTTTACAGAATCCAAATAAATATTAAAAATAATACATTATAAAAGTAAATGTAACAAACACTGATATACATTTACATGTAAAGTATGACATTTGGCACAGTTATAGTTTATATAGAGGAGTGAAAACATTTTTAAAAAAAAATGTACAAAAATATAATAAATTAACAGCCAATGTTTGACATGTACGTTATATAAAGTGAATACGTGTTAAATAGTTGCTATTGGTATAGCAAAAATCTAATATATTTTTATATATATATAAAATTATTTAGTTTAATAAAAAAAGATATTTGCCGAAACCCGGGATCGAACCAGGGACCTTTAGATCTTCAGTCTAACGCTCTCCCAACTGAGCTATTTCGGCTTCTCTTCTTCAATTGTAAAATTGAAATCCCATAATAGACGCCGATTATATTAAATAAATATATAATAAAAACATCGTGCAATGGTTGTGGGATCGGTTCTCATTTGAGGGGATAATTATATTTAAAATATTTTCCAATTCTTAGTTTGGCTGAATCTTAAAGAACGATCTTGACACATTCTCTCTGTCTACCCCGATATGGAGCAAGAAGAAGCATAAATGACTGGATACACTTATTTTGATAATTAGTTTGATAGTTTTGATAGTTAGTTATGAGCATTGATAGAAATTAGGCCGGTCGTGGCGCAGTGTGAAGGCGTCTGACTGTAAACGCGATCGGTTGTGGGTTCGATCCCCACTCGGGGGAGTGATTATATTTAAATTATTTTCACCTCCTCGCTCTGGTAAACACAAAGGGGCGTTGAGTTCCACCACTCACCACGCAATATCGCGACTTCGGTGAAAAGCGAAGTAGGAAGTGTCTTGAAACTAGGTATTATCTGTCCACCCTGCTATGCAGAATAAAAGCGTGAAGCTAAAAAAAAAGTTAAAATTAGGGATTTCATCAGATATCAACGAACGCCTAGCGGTAATACCTTAAAGTTAAAATAATTTTGGCACTAAGAAAATTTGAGAATCAAAGTTAAAAATTTATATTACTGTTTGCTACTATCAAAGATTGTTGTGAAATATTAAAGCCGTCGTATTTTCTAAGTCAATATTTTAAATAATTATAAAACGTAGAGGTCCGTCGGTTGCGGGTTCGAATCTCACCCGGAGGAATTATATTAGAATTATTTTTATTTCCTCGATTTGAAAAAAAAATTAAGCGTGGCGTTCATATCCAAAACTCAACACGCAACGAGTTAAATTTTGGTGAAAGCGGATTACAAAGTGTCATGACACTAGGCACTGTCTGTCTAAAAACAAAAAGAAAGTAAAAAAATATTTTATTAAAATAGGTTGAATTAGATGTTTCAAAGTTCAAAATATAGAATTAAATACCTACTACCAAACGGATTTACGTGGAGCTATCAAAACAATTTGGTTTATTTAATATTAAATACAAACAATGAAAACTTATGCCAGTTTAAAAGCTTTATATAGTATATTTGGAGTAAGTAGAGCGTGGTCGGATGGTGAACGTAATTGAACTATGAACGTCTGGACGAAATACATTTTAGTCATATTTATGAGTTAAATAAAACTTTATGTAGCATTTATATGAACAAGAATTTTAAGCAGAAGAATTTTTAGATGTAACAGAAAAATTTTGAGTAATATATCAACATCTTTATAATAAAGTTGGAGAATGATCTATTAGTGAATTTTAATTGGTTTTAGACAGGAAGACAGGAAGTACCTAGTGTTAAGACACTCTGTACTCCGTTTTCCGCCGAATTACAGACATTACTTGTTGTGTGGCGGAGCTCAACGCCATGCTTCGTATATATATACGTATGTATGTTTATGCAATGATTTATATATATTCTAATTGCAGTTTAGTCGGAACTCAAAATCACTTTAAAAATATAAAATAACTTATTATTTATATGTATGTATCTCCAGTTATTTTTATTTTTTTACGTATAACAAAAATTGGGTGTTAAAAGCGTAACTAAACGCCTCATCTGATGTAGAAAAAATATTTTTAAATGTATACATCTTCAAATGAAAATCGATGCCACAAACTTCACGTTTGCGGCTTACGATTTCTCAACTTGCAAATGTTGTCCTATAAAATAGCCATACATATTGTATTACAAATAAATACTATCATATCTCACGTATTCTATAGTTACTGTAGTTTCTGTAGTCCCATTGTAGTATCGACAATGTCTACACTTAAGCTTATTCTGGGAATATTATATTTATTTATGAACAGATGAGTATGTAAAGTTGGGGTTGCATAAAGAGCATTTTGAGGCTGCTATTTTATATTATTAAATAATATATAATGATTAATAATACTTTAATATTTTTAAAGTGTTATTCCACAAATTTGATTGTAGCCATTCGTTCTACATCCGGCTGCGTCAAAACTTTTGTACGTTGGTAGTTTACAAAAATGATTGGTAACTCTGTTTGTTTATTATATCTTCTATATATATTATAAGATAAGTAATTTACGCTTGCATCCCGCATAGCAAGGTAGATAGGAAGTACATTTGTCAAGACACTCCGTACTCCGCTTTCCGATAAAATAATGACAATTTGAATTAATTCTAGATTTTTATATTAAATTCAATTTAATTTCGGCGGAACAGACCGTTTCCTATATAATGGGAAATTAAATCGATATTAACAATTTACTAGTGTTTACTTGACGCGTCAAATACGTGTTACTTTAGCGACGTATTTATTGTTTAGTTCGAAAGTGACAAGGCAAGTGCTAATGCAGAATGTAGTACAAAAATACTTGCTTTCTATATCTTTTATATAAAAGATTACCCAAGTTTTATGCTGCATAAATTTCGAAAAAGGCGCCTAAAAATATTTCATTTTTCAACAATAATATATATATGTATATATATATATATATATATATATATATATATATAATATACGTATATATAATATATACATATATGTAAATAAAATATATTTTCGTGAAAATCAAAGATCTTTTTATATTTTTAAATGAAACTATTTTAAAGCTTCTAACATTTTTGCTAACCGGATGTTTCGAACACTTTACAGTAGACTGTGATCACAAGCAGACTGAGGTGGGTTGTATCTCTCAGTTGATACAAAAAATTATATCAATCCACCGCCATTGGTTTCTTAATTAAATTGTACTTGGATTCTTGCAAAATGAGGCATTAATTCGTTTAAAATAGTTTCATTTAAAATATGTAAAATTTAATGTTTTTAATATATTTATAAGCATTTCTACATTACATGCAAATTAAACAATACAAAACGCTATAAACCTTTAATTCTTCATACAAATGTGCACCAACCTTAATCCCCAAAGTACATTTAAGAGGTGCAATTTCCATATGTCATTGTTTATAGCAGAGATAACACTGTATTTCATATACATACATGTTTCAGAAGGTGTAAGGTGAGTTATGCCGTCTTTTGAATTGTTTGCATTCGGGTAATAGTCATATTCTACGAGATGGGCTTGTTTTATATCTTTGTACGAATGTAAATTATAATATTAGCTGTTCTTATATTTGATATAACGTTTGCTTGTTTCTCTTTATAAGTATAATTCTTTTGTGTTTAATTAGAAGCTTTATAAAATATTTTTGAACTATCCCAATTTTAACGTAAACTTAATATGATAATAATAAAAGCGTTACTGAAAACATTCTTAAAAGTATTGTTTTTTGATCATTTCCGTTGTGTTAAACATATATACGTTGATGGTATAAAATGCCAATGCCAATTCAAGCATAATGCATTGAAAAAAGTCCATCAAAATAGCGCAGAATTAAATCTTTTTTTAAGTAGTAATCAATGAATAAACCTATATATGTAAATATAAGACAAGCCGTGGCGTTGAGTTCACCGCTCACATACAATGTCTCGATTTCGGGCGGAAGGCAGGCAACGGAGTGTCTTGACACTAGGTTGTCTCTGACTACCCTGCTATTGGATAACACCCTCACAACCTCAAAACTATGATTAATAATTCAGGACTTAATAATTGTGTCACTATGGCTCGAACACTTATTTGTACTAATTCGATATTGCATCTTACATAGTAAAAGCTTTACACTGTAGCTTCAAAACTAATTTGAACCGAACACAGATAGGAAAACCGAACCGCATGTTTTAGAGTTCTTCAAACTTGGTACGTTCACTCCAAAGGAACTACACTAGTCCCGAATGCAATATACTCGTGTAGGGAATTACATGCAGCGCTAACGAACTGGCAGTGAAAATAGAAGATTAGCTTGTTGATTGAATTGTACAAGAGGGTTTTGGGGGTATGGTTCCGTGGAGGTACGTATTGCGTCAATGGGTGAATGACGATGGCTCTGGGTTCGATGCCCAGCGAATACAATTTTTGCTATACTTCTGTTTGTCAAAAAGCTGAACGAGGATATTTGAAAATGGTTTCTTTCTTTTTTTCTTTATATGTATGTAAGGGATTGGTCTGAAAATCTTCTGCTGAATAAAACACTTAAGTAAGTAATGTATGTAATCTTTTTTTTCTAATTAATTCGTTATATTTATCTTTTATAAGACACTTAACATAAAAAAAACTATTAGTGAATAAAATTAAGCTAATTTTAAATATAAAATGTGATGTTTTTTTATTTTCAAAGCGAGTTGTATAGTCAAACCATCTAATGTCAAGACTCCGTTTCTGTCCGAGATCTAGACATTGCGATTTAAGTTGCAAATGCAATTCCCGCTCAACGGAATATTTATATTTAAAATAAATTTAAGAAAATATATTCCCATGAGCAGGAATCGAACTCGGAACTAATCGTGTTTACAGTCAAACATTATCACATTGAGCCACGAGGGCCTCATCATTATTAACAATTATATATTAAATATATTGTAGCTTGCAAAATATTTAGTAAAATTTTTGAGGCCGGTCGTGGCGCAGTGGGACAGCGTCTGACTGTAACGCGATCGGTTGTGGGTTCAATCCCCACTCGGGGGAGTGATTATATTTAAATTATTGTCACTTCTTCGCTCTGGTAAGACAAAGTGCAGCGTTGAGTTCCACCATTCAACACGCAGTGTCTCGAATTCGGTGGAAAGCGAAGTACGGAGTGTCTTGACACTACGTACTATGTGTCTACCTTGCTACGCGGGATAAAAGCGTAAAGCTAAAAAAAAATTTTTGGATATTTTATTTTCACAACATTACAGAACCCTAATAAAAGCAACGTTGAAATGTAGTCTTAATATGAAAGCTTCAGGTGTGATGTAGTTCTTAAGGTCATTGGCATAAAAGCTAAAATCGCTAAACAACAACTAAGTAACGTACACAATTTCATCAAAACAAACGAAGTTTTATAAATTGATCCGACCTGATTGCAATTTTAAAATGAAGCTTGAAATTTAGATATTGGCTGAATTTGATTCTTTGGTAACTAAAAATATCTTAACGTTGTGTTCCGCTAAGTAAGTCTATAAGTTATAGAGAAGATATTGATAGCTCCGTTTTTAACATTTCACTTTAAAATGTAGACGTTGCGTACTGAGTGGCGGAACTTAACGCTGTCCATGTGTTATATACGAAAAATATAGTATAAAATTTCATACCACAACGATTTTCTAGAAAATATTAAATTAAAGTAAACCTTTCTAAAGCAACGCTGCGCTTTGTCTTATGAAAATGACTAATTGACACGCAACTAATGCGTTTACAGTCAGAGGCTGTGCCAAAGCCTCTTCTTTAATATATTTTTTTATATTGTTACATCTTGCCCATATTGCTGGTTGAACAGGAAGAAAACAGACACACTCCGTTTTCAACTTTCCGAGACATTCTCGCGCGACACGTCCTTCTCGCGACATTGAGTGATGGAATCTAACGGTGCCCATAGTCTCTGAGAACCCAACTGATCGCCGACATAGACTGTTCCACTAAAAATTCACAGTGTTCCAAACAAGAATCAAACTTGTAACTGTTACTTAAACAACCACCACCACTGCACCACGGAGGCTTTAAATAAATAAATATAAACTATATTAGTATGAAATTTCAAGAAATTGAAATCAGGTTTAAAGGTTTGAACATATTTCATTCGGATATTAAACAGATCTTTATGTAAATAAACAATTTATGCAAGTTTCAGTTGAAGACGCTTAAAATTCAAGGCGATTTGGATTTTGAAAGGAAGTGGTTTTCTAATCAAGGGTCGAAATTGGAATTTTAAATGGGCTCAGACCGCGATCTGCTTGAGCATTACCTTGGCTGTCACTATCGCCTCTACTATTGTTCTTTTCAAATAATCGATTTTTTGTAAATATTATATAGATAATATTATATAATATTATATAGATAACTTCATAGGTAGATGAAGCCACCATTTCCGAGTGGTCCAGCTATTGTGTTTAAACGCACTGATTTTGAATTCAATTCCCAATCGGAGAAATTATTATTGTCGTTTTTCGACTCCGGTAGGATAACTCAACACTCTACATCTTAA
Source organism: Dryadula phaetusa (assembly GCA_032432895.1). Taxonomy (NCBI): domain Eukaryota; kingdom Metazoa; phylum Arthropoda; class Insecta; order Lepidoptera; family Nymphalidae; genus Dryadula; species Dryadula phaetusa. The sequence continues at coordinate 3,800,060 of JAOYRS010000081.1, forward strand.
ACTTTGGTGGAAAGCGGAGAGTAGAGTGAATGTAAATTCTCCCTGTTTACCCTAATATGTGGTATAAACGGTTAAGTTAAAAAAATCCGTAGATAATGCTAGGTGAAACAAAAATTTTGTTAAGTAATTTTTTTATTCAAAATGAATAATTTTTTCTATGATGTTTTTTTCTAGTAACAATAATTTTTCTTAATATCACATTAACAAAACACTCTTTAACATCTAAAAATAAACAAACATAAATAACAAAAATGAACAGAAAAGAGAAATAGGGTAATCGTTATATTCGACGACCTCCGACCCGCTGGTCCGACGACATTCGTAGGATCGCCGGTAGATAGGCTAATGATTTGTATGATTTAATGTATGTTTAAGTTTTATAGAAACAAAGAAAACGTCATATTTTATTTTATTTTCTAAATAATCTATACACTTATGTAATGCATTATAGTCTACAGACTAGATGAAGTATTACATGGTATGTGGTAAAAAATTATCACTAAATAAGTAATATGTATATAGTACTAAATAAGGAAAAATTATGAAAATTATGCGGAAAGAAGATAAACGTGAAGTATAGTATGCGGCGTTGAGTTCCTCTACCCAACACGTAGTCTCAAATTCGGCGGAACTACTTTGCGTACCCTTCAAATTCTAAGCCTAGCCCCGCATCACAGAGACACCGTTTTACCATCATGCGCCTTGGGGTTTACCTCTCTGAAAGGGATGTAAACTTCCTTGTGTAGTATCCCACTGGGTTCAGAATAGATGCAGCAATCGGTTCTGAGTCCGCTTCTGTGGAACATTGGCTACGAGTAGGTGCTACTGGGTGGCATCCTACATGAGTTACAAGTCTTTTAGGCTGGTATTAGCACAGCGGAGGAGCCAATCGCCAAGCCACAGTGCTTGCAACAGTGGGGTGGCCCAAGGCGTCGGATGGATTCGGCGTCTGCGCCTCGAAGTTGCCCTCGACAAGTCCGAGGAAATCTACTGCCATGATTCGCGGAAAAACCTTGCTTCTGACGGTGCCCATATTTTCGTCAGTGGCGTCAGGATCAACGTCGCCTGGACTATGAAGTACCTCACACTAGCTTTGGATGGGAGGTGGAGATTTCGGGGCAATTTTGCCATCTTGGCCCTAAATTTGTTGAAGACGGCATTTGCCTTAGCGCAGTTCTTGTCCAATGCGAGTGGATCAAGTACACCGAAATGTTCAAGTCCATGGCCCTTTAGTGTGCCTTTATGGGTGTCTTATCGCCACAACATCTATCCGTTGCAATCTGCGCAAATGATGGCCATCCAGACCATATAGATGTAGTGGATGATTTCCGGTGAGGTGGCGTGTGTTCTGGCTGGAGTCCTGCCTTGGAACCTAGATGCGCAATACCTAGCATGGGTCTACTGCCAGCATCAAGGCATAACATCTGGGGACCAAAGTCAGATGCACTAAAGTAGGCGCGGGACACACTAGAGTAGAGTGGGAGTCCCGGTTGGCAACACTATTTACCGACCTGAGGGCAATCTTTCTGATCTTCCGCATCACATAAGTCACCACGGTGCATGGACGATTCAGTAGGGGCTTCTAGCGTGTGTCTAGGAGAGAACCGCGCTGACATCACTGCGACAACTGCTTCGAGGAGATGGTTCAGCACACGGTGGAAGAGTTTGTGGCCTGGGATTCTCAACGCTGCGGTCTGCGCGGCGTCATAGGGCACGACCTTTCCCTGCCAGCCGAGGTAAGGGAAGGCGGTCGGATCCTACTGTCAGTGGTGCTCTAGAAGAAAGTGGCGGAACGTGCAAGGTAGGCAATCGAGTCGCCAGAGAGCGGTCAAAAGGCGTGCGCGGTGGCTCGCATACATTACTCAGGGCCGCCAAGGGTGTCTCAACACGATTTCCTTCTCAATAAAAAAAGTACTTTGTGTACCCTGCTATGCGGGATAAAAGCGTGAAGCTAAAAATCATAATAATAAATAAAATTTTCTCCCATAATAACATAAGTTTAAATAAATTTCCAAACTAAAACTATTCGACTTTGTCACTTAAGGAACATAGTAAGGGTTTGTATCCATCTGAAGGGTCGGGCCCTTTCGTCGGGTCAGGCAGCAAAATTTACGATTTTACTAGATTTACAACACTCATAAAGGATTCAGTGGTGTACTTTCTAACTTGGATCCTGTTTGACATGTTAATATAGACCTTATCGGCCACTCAAATATATATGCATAGGCATACAAGTTTTAAGTATTTACATAGTAAAGGAAAGGAGTCCTTATAGTGCAGTCTGAATATATTAGGTTTCAAATAATAGGTATCTAGCACTAAAAAGAGTTTAGTCACTATTTTCTATGTTTATTTGTGGACTATTGATGTTTTGAAAATAAGTTCGTTTTTTCGTACTTGTGTCATATATTATAAAAAAATATTATTTAAAAAAAATATTTATTGTTATTTTAATTCGAATTGTGGAATTGGACAATAGAATCAGGTTTTGGCTAAAGATAGCCTAAAATAAAACAAATATATAAATAGTAACTTATATTTATATATTTAAGTAACGACATGTTAAAAATGTTTTGAATTTATTCATACACTTATCTTTGTCACTTATAACTTTTGAAAGAAAGGAAAGGCTGGTTGTGACGCAGTGGGAAATCGTTTAACTACAAACGCGATTGGTTGTTTATTCGATTCCCACTCTGTTTAAACAACATGTGGTGTTATATTTCGCCACTCAACCTACAACGTTTCTAATTGTGGGAAAAGCGGGTTGTTGAGCATCTTGACACTAGGTACTTCCTGTCTACCCTGCTATGTAGGATGAAAGCGCGAAGTTAAAAAAATCACGAAACCCTTTCTAATCTATGTAAACCTTTATACTCCAAACCATCTACATGTCAACCTTCAGCTTTTGGGAAATTCTAGATGTGTTTTCTACCAGTTCTCTATCAGTTATACAGCAAGTAACAGAAGATTTTCATATTGTACTCCTCATACAACATATAAGGACGTTACTTAAGTAGTAATACGCAAATTCGGTCATTTTCAAAGTACCATATTACTAAACCAAACTTGATAGTTGCAGGTATAGTTAAAGTTTGCATAAACATATACACTAACTGTTATAGTCGGGTTGAATTAAGTTGGCTGTTGAAGTTAGGACGGAACTTAACTTGAGGTTAACTTAGATTTATGTTACTGGGGTGAATTCGTTCAATACTCTTTAGAATGGTACTAGATGAAATAATTCAGTGGGATTTAGAAGATAGTGTGGGTTTGATGTCTGGTTGTGGTAATTCTCTAATTGCTATAAGAACATCCTAAATTTTAAAACCAGTGAATGTGGTGGTATATTTGGAAAGTATGATTATTAGAGAGGGAAAAAAGTTCACGTAAAATTATGAGGCACTCCATGGCCATAATGGTTTGTATGCATGCATGCATGTCTTTAAGAGGTTAATGATTATTGACGAGGCGAAAGAGGTATGAAGCGGCCGTAACGTTTGGCGATGCGACCTTTCTGTCTACCCCGCAGGGGCAAGCCATTAACCTAAAAAAAGAAAATAAAAAAGTACATCCTATATAATGGTTATATTATTAAAACGTTTAAGCAACCATGATGTTTTTTAAAGATATGATGAATAAAGTGAAAGCAGCTAATTTATACACCAAGTTAGAAAGGAGAAAATATTATGAATGAAATCGTTTCTTCAAGTGAGAATCGAACCCCAAATCATCGTATATCACTTATCAATAATTAGCTACAATATAACTTGATTGTGTCTTTATTTCTCGATTCCAACGGAGAGCAGTTCATAAAACGTTCATAAAATTTTATTAAATTTATACTATATTTATAAACAAAGCGCGGCGTTAGGTTCCCCAATCAACGTACTCGTATTGCAAAATTGTAGAATATTTATATATCCGCTAAAAACGATGAATAACGAGATATCCATGAAAATTAAAAAATAATTACTTAATTATATCATAAAATGTTTAATGTTAAAATGGCTATTAAGTTTATAATATATAAATACTCTTAGTGTACAAATTATCCCTGTTATACCGATTTTACGGTAAAGGCAGGATATACTGGTTCTTATAGATAGGGATGTGTAGTAAACCTATCGATTTATTTTAAAAAATGTAATAATATAATATATATTGTATTATAGTCAGCGGTGTGTGTACCACTACATTAGGTTTGATAAACCTCATATCCTCTCTAGGTAAAATAGACATATTCCTAGGATGATCCACGAGGCTCTTGAAGTTTAAAATCCAAATTTCAGTAGAGAAGATGGTTAGAAACTCTCTACCACCTGGGACCCACTTATAAAAACAATAAAATCTCAAATCCACCACACCAGAGACAAAGATATCAGTTCAATCTGCAAGAATCCAGGGCTGTACGTGAGGCAATTAAGAAATAGAAGGCAAAAGATTGACATAATTAATTTTTGTATCAACTGACAGACAATACAAATATTCCAAGAATTTCCAACACATATATTGATTATATATTTGTTACTCGCTTAAGTTATACATATTTGTCGATATTAAATACGCACTTCTCTACAGTTTATATTTTACTTTATAGTAGGTAAATTAGGTTAGAACGTCGGATCGTTGCTCGTGGTAAGCCTTGTATTAAAACATTAAAATAGTAAATACTTTTACAGTTATTATTAACGGTCTTCTGTCTAAAGCTTCTAGCACTTAATTTGTTTTCTTAGAAAATCTTTGGCCTCAGTTTCTTAGGGATGTGTTTTTATAATCATTTTTTTTTTGGTTAATTTAAAAATTTAGAAATCGTGATTGCGATTGGTATTATAATCGTTTGTGATTAATTTTTGAATTTGATTGTTCCATAACAACTGTGTTAAGTTAGACAACAGAGTGTTTTGACACTAGGTTGAAACAAGAGTACTGTAGATGTTACATAGTTTTTATCATTTTTTTTCGTAAAAGAAGTGGAAAAGGCATATAGGCGTAATTTACTTAAATATTTGGCGGCGCTTTTCCCTTCGTATATTATATATGTAAAAATTTCAATAATTCTGTCAAATGCAAGTTTACAATGCTTTACAATTGTGAGATATGACAGTACATACAAAAAGTTAATATTATCATTTATTTAGACACGCCTAAGTCCACACACATATACATACATATATATATATTTACATAAGTGGGACTTGTGTTTTGTCAGCGTTTCTGATAATTAATGATAATTTAGCATAATCCTGTTGAATTTCTACTCTATATACATTTTAATTACACCAATGGCTACAATGTCCATCTCATATTTATATTTTCTTCAAAACTAGCTGAAACCTAGAATAAACTTTAATAATCAGAAATTTATCTAACAAGCTATTGCTTAGGTTAAGTTACAAATATGCATAGATTGGTTTACTACTAGTACAACTGTAGAAGTCGATCTTTATAAAAGAAAAACATAAATTCAAACCCATAACCACCGATTAACTGTCAAAAGCAGTTAGTAAAACTTATCAGTTGTAAAAATCTATAATGTATCTTTAAAACAAAAGACGGTAGTCGTTAATATATTTTATGGTTCTTCCAGCTTCTATTTGTGGGTGTAAATTAAATCGTAAAGTCCGAATTTTATGTATAGAGGAGAACATCAAACGCCAACTCATTTATGGTCGAGCCCGTATATCTTAGTTAATAAAACCCGCATCCCAAATTTCCTAAAGTCTAAAGCACTTGAATCGTACAACGTATTTGGGGTTCGAAACCAATATAACGGAGTCCTTTCTAGAAATATTTTGATCTTTAGCTCAAACGTGTTAGTGTTTAAACTCAGTTTTAGTGAGATCAAAATAATTTAGTGTTTCTTTTAGTAATATGATTGGAATTGAACGTTTTATTTTCGAATTTGTATACCGTGGGTTTTGAGATACTCTTAATTAATAATAAACACCCCGATTGTTCTCAGAACCAAAGTTAGACGTCGTATGAAAGAACGATTTTTAGCTCATTTATGTATGAGATTTTATGAAAATTTTAAACAAAACGTTCTTCAGTAAAGTGTTTAAAACGTCAAAATGCGTATTTTTGATATGAAATTTTTTTTTCTATACCAAAAATACCCATTTAATTCAAATTTAAATCATTTAGAAGTATTTTTAAAAAACGTATAAAAATTTGAATGCAGTTGGATTCAAACCCGGGGCGGGTTTGAATCCAACCTTCTTGGAAACCGTCCAGGCGCTCTGACAACTAACTATTTTATAACAACACACGTATGAGTTGACTTCCTCTTAAGAGAGACTATGGTAGTATCAATTAACACAAATTACTAACAAGTATCGTTATAAATTTAGATTAAAAATAGAAAAAAAATAATTATTAGTCGAGATGACTGATATTGTAATTTTATAGGATTCTGAGAAAAGGATCTTTATTATAAAATAAAAAAAAATCTGACCTTTGCAATGTTATTTTTGTAGTTTCGCGCTATTTTCCGCATAGCAGAGTGGCCAGAAAGAACAAAAACTCAGTGCCAGAACACTCTCGACATCTAGCTCGAAATTAAAACATTGTGTAAGAAGTGGCGGAACTTAACACCGCGTTTTCTCTTAACATCAAAAATAAATTAAATAATTATTATAATAATTTCCCTGAGCTGCTATAAAGCCCATATGCAATCCTTTACACAGTCAGACGCCGTCAAAGTCAACAATGGCCTCAAATAGTAGTAAAACAATAAAACTAAAATGTCGTATACATGTATCGATTTTTTAAGCCATATATCGATAAACGTCCATAAAAAAGCTATGATCGCGATAATAATCAAAGAAATCGGAATCGTAAAATCGATATAAATCGTGTAAGCACCAATTGTTATCGATAACGTATCAGTATGGGAGTATTAAGTTTCATTAATACCTTTACAAGAGATCGTTGGATACAAAGAAACATTCTTAGTTCTTCGGCGTTGTAATAATATCTTTACAACATTCTATAAAGATTATTTTTTATATACTTTACGTAGTTATTAATTATTTTTTTAGCTTTACGCTTTTATTCGGCATCTCAGGGTAGACAGAAAGTATCTAGTGTCAAGACATTCCGTACTCCACTTTCCGTCGAGTTCGAGACTTTGCTTGGTGAGTGGCGGAAGTCAACGCCGCACTTTGTCTGATCAGAACGAGGAAGTGAAAATAATTTAAATGTGGTCACTCCCCCGAGGGGGGATCGAACCCACAACCGATCGCGTATACAGTTAGACGCTGTCCCACGACAGCGTCAGCCTTCTTTTATTTTACACCATTTTCACACTTTATCCGCCATAGCAGTAGTCAGACACAACTTAGTGTCAAGACACTCGCTTGATTGCTTTTTGCCCGAAATGGGAGAACTGAGTGAAAATCTACACCGCGCTTCGTCTTAAGTGGCCAAAGAGGAGAAACAAAAAAAATGAATTTAAATAAATAAATTAACTTAAGTTTTATATTTTTACACAATTTTTATTTATCTTCAAGACATATAAATATATTTTATTAATAAGAGTTATGTTGGTTATATTTCTGTATAATAGACATTTATAAAATCTATTTATAACAATCTAAAATTAAACCCCATTTTAATACAATAACTTATTTCGAATTTCAATTATACTCATTTACAAAACCATGCTATAATTGTAACGAATTGTACTATGAAATTTAAATAGGATTAAAAATAATATTATTATGAAGAGTAAAGAAGAAAATGATAAGAATAGTATTAAGTTATTTCTAAAATTATTTTCTAATTCTCTTCTTTATATTTCTTACATACAACTCATATGTCTTTCAGTTCTTCTACTGTCTTCAAAGTCTTCTTATTCTATAATCTTGAACGATTTCTTATGGTTTTATGTGACTTCACACTTATTAACCAAAGGCTAAAAGGAGGGTTATGTTTTTTCTAATTATGTAAGTATGTATGTATGTCCGTTCCTTTGTTCTCTTATAACTACTAAACCTGTGAACTGATTTTGATTAATGATATAAAATTAAATTCATTGTAAGGACACAAATGTCACTGAATATATAAAATTAGGGAAAAAAAGGAAATGGCAGTTGTTAAAATTTAGTATTTAACCGTAATCGGATTTTTATTTTTTTTTAATTATTACTTATTTTGTTCTTATTTACATCACCACCAGGAACATCGATTTCGTCTTTTACAATTCACTGTTGCATATTATATTACTGTGTAGATCTGTGTGTGTGCATTTCATAAATATACTAGCTACTGCTGGAATAACCAATGTTTTCTATATTTTATATGATTTGGATTGGAATCTTATTACATTTTAATATTTAAATGAAACTATTTTAACGGATTTATTGCGTACATTTTGTTAGACTATGTTTATCTGTGACTACGGACTACGTTACATTGCTCAAACCGTTCGGTTCTCAAACATATATCCTCGAATACTAAAATATACGCGATTAATACGTTTAAAATAGTTTGATTGAAAATGTATAAAAATCGCCAAAAATCAAATATTTTACAATGTATACGTTACCTCAACCAAAATAACAGTATATATTATCTTTATTTACTTGGCAAAATTAAATAATCTGAACAAAAAAGCTGTACAGTATTTAGGTTAATTAAAATACATACTTAGCTTACACCAAAATCCGTTTTCGTAGAAAAGCTCCAAAAAGCTCTCGAACAAAGAGACTTCCGCTCAACAAATAAAGACTAATAAAGATGCGAATGAACTGTCAGTCATGTTAAATGACGTAATCGTTTGTTACGAAAATTTTAATACAAAGCCCGACGAACCGCGAATACAGGCGAAATTAATTAATATTGAATTATGAAAACAAATGAATAAATTAATACGAGTAATGTAAGGTAGTCCTTTAAAATAAAATTTTGTTGCTCCCATTTCCCGACTTAATTAAAATTTAATTAAAAAATTAAACACTTTTCTTTTCGCATGTGTACTTTTTAGGGATGTAGCTTTAGGTTGAGGTGATGATGAGGTTTTTATTCGTATGTCCTTTTTATAGATACTGAAAATGTTATATATATATATATATATATATATATATATATATATATATATATATATATATATATATATATATATATATATATATATATATATATATATATATATTTATATTTATATAGTTTCCTTAAAGGACCTTACTGGGTTGAAAGTTTAATTTTCTATTGTAGAGCTGGAAAAGATGAAAGAAAAAATTAGATAACAATTTCGAAGTTATTATTTATATATATATATATATATATATATATATATATATATATATATATATATATATATATATATATATATATATATATAATATTTTAAATGTTTCAAATGTAACTTAATTAAAAAAAAACTTTATAAGCTTAAAAGTAGTTAGTTTAAACTGGTTTAAGCGATACGGCAGTGGAGCTTATTTGGAAAATGATTTTAGAAGTTGCTTGCTCCTCGACGATATGACCATTTTAAATTTGAATTAGGGCACTAGAAACAAGATAATTTGATTTAAATTTTCATTATTCCTAATTTTTTTATTATTTTACGTTTCGAGAGTCGTGGATTATAAAATCCTAGTCGAAATATGAACTATTCGCTTATTAAGTATTTTATCTCTTCTGTGTTGAAAATATACAGTAACTCAGCGGATATTTTTTTTCAAATATATAGTATATTTACTCAATATTATATAAATCTCATAATAAATTCACTTAAACATAATATAAGCAAGAAAAAAAAACACATAAAATTTGAAGCAAACGTGATAACTTTCAGGCGTAGGTAGCATTTAGCGCAAATTAATTTGTAAACGGGGCTTTTGCTTTGTGCTAGTTTCCATAGAGAATTTTACACTCGAATTATCTTTGGAAATTAGTATGTAATAGCTTTCCTGTACCCGTCCGAGCCCTAATTGTGTAACTGAATAGTGTATTTTAACATCTCAGTAAATATTTCAATGTTGTGTATATTATGAACATACTGTAAAAGTATAGGAAATAAATAAATGCGAGTACATTAGCCGTCTACGGTATAAAAGCAACATATTCTATGAGCATAGCATCGCTACCGTGACGGTTTAAATGAAGTGATATTGGAGAAAAGCCAATGGAAATCTTTAAGTAGACGATTAAAACTCATAAGTTTTATTACTTTGTGTCTCACAATATGTTTAGTTTAAATTAATCTATATGTTTTATATCTAACACTTGCGTTACTGAGTGACTGACAGAATCAACAAAATTTGGCATTTTTGTTCTGAACTCTGGAAATGAAAATATTAGGATATTAGGCATTCCCCTCGATACCATATCAAAAGTATTATAATAAATCAGTAAAAAATGTATGCCTGTACATAATCTGTGGACACCGCCAAAAGGTATCTAGATTTTAAGGCCAAGGTCCACTCAGATGAAGATGCGAGCCGCAACTAGTTCATGTTATGTTAATAAATTATGCTTCTATGCTTAATATAAAATATTGACTTTGTTTTCTTTACCCTTGTTAAAATAACTTTTGGTGAATTAATTTAAAAAGGTACAGATTTGAATTAATTTCAATGTTTATTTTTTTCTTTAGAAAAGTTTATCTTTTTGAAGATTTTACACACTTGGTTCTACATGCATATTATATATGACATTTACTATTTTTTATTTGTGGGAAAAGAAGTTAACAGAGTATCTTTTCAGTAGATTCTCTAATTACGTGAAAAAAATCACGTCATATTTTTTTGGCTTCACGTTTTTAAACCACATATCCGGGTAGATTGGACCATACCTAGTCTCGTTAAGCTTCGTACTTCGCTTTCCGTCAAATTTGAGCTTAACGCCGCGCTTTGTCTTACCAGAGCGAGGAAATGAGAATAATTTAATTAAAATCATCCCCCCGAGTAGAAATCGAATGCACGACCGATCGTGCTTACAACAGGACGCTGTACAAATCGACATATATTTTCAAGTATTTAGTTTTTCGTCACGATTGATCCCCTAAACTACAAGCACATACCATTAATTGGTACACTTTTTAATATTCAGTTTGTCAACAACCCTTGTACAACTATTAAGTTAAACAATTTGTTATTTAATACAATTTTAATATTGTCACAAAGAAAATTTACATAATTTTAAAATGGAACCGGGATTGTCGAAAAAGACAATAAGATTATAAATGTTAATTAACGCACGTAATGATATAAGCAGATTATGGACATTTGTGTATTGAAATGTAGATGTTACCTTTTACCTGTTACCTTTTCAAACGAATATATAGAAAATCGCATTTTAAAATATATTTCAAAAATAATCAAATTCTATATTTTAGTCTATATTTTTTTCAGTTTGAAATTAATACATTTTCAGTAATTATTATCCTTAAGGATTTCATTAGTTATATTATCTGAGGCCGGTCATGGTGCAGTGGGACAGTGTTTGACTGTAAACGCAACAGGTTGTGGGTTCGATCCCTACTCGGAGGAGTGTTTATATTTGAAATTATTTTCACTACCTCGCTCTGGTAAAACTCTGGTCCCGAATTCGGTGAAAAGTGAATTACGGAGTGTCTTGACACTAGGTACTTTCTGTCTACCCTGCTATGCGGGATAAAAAGCATAAAGCTAAAAACAATTATTTTTAAACAATTGCACTACTATCCGCCAATTAAAGTATCTTTTATAAAGTTACAACCAATGAAAGGGCTACCTGTAAGAGGACACCTTTAGTGATAAGGCCGCCTTTTGCAAATCAAAAGCAAAATTGTTAATATGTTTATATTTACATGATATTTGCAATAGTTTTATTATTTTTCATATTATTATTAGTAATTATTATTAAAGTTAATTATTAGACCATTAACGCTTAGTACGCGTTGCATAAAACGGTACGTAGCTTTATATAAAAGTGTATGTAAAAGTTTTCATATCTATAGGTCGTCGTAGCGTAGTGGTAGAGCGTCCGACTGTAAACGTGATCGGTGGGTTCGATTTCTTCTAGGGGGATAGATTATATTTAAATTTTAGTCTATTTTTTTCTCTCCGGTAAAACAAAGCTTGGCGTGGCCAACTAGCCACTCACCAGAAAACAATCATCGTGACATAGGGTTGTTTTCGACTACTCTGCTGTACGGGATAAAGTGTGATAAAGTAATTGAAAATTACCTTCATGCATTAATTAATGTATTAATTAATATAAAAATAAACAATTCATATCACATATATATATATATATATATATATATATATATATATATATTCTGTAATATAAAAATAAAAAATATAAAGGCATACAGTAGTTACAAAGCGCAATTTAATATTAGCAAGCAATCTAGAAAGTTCTTAGTTTGAAGAAGAAATTTAATACATATATTTAATTTAAAATGTACAAAAGAGAAGTTTTTCATAAAATTATAATGAACATTATGCCCTTATGGCGGAGTGGTGTCCCACTTCTCATCTGACTATAAACGCGATTGTCGATCCACTTTCGGGGGAAATGCCTGAGATGAATGAAATATTTAAAGTTGTTTCCATTTTCATTAACAAAAAACAAAAATACTATAATGTCAATAAAAAGAAAATTGAACATGGTTGCAAAAAATAGCAGGGCCAAATAGTGTTTTTAAGCTGTTGCGAAAACTCATCTGATCGGGGATTTGTGGCATGTTATACGGGACTCCGGACAGGCTTTGGCCTTTCGCTACCCCCATAGTGAAGGGTGCCTGGGGCCAACGACTTAAAGGGCTTTTACAACGTGGGTTGACGTTTGGGTTTAATCATTAATAGTAACGAGCTGATTACCATTCTAGATAGTCTGAAATCTATAAATTAGTAAAACGATTTTTTACTATACCTACATTTAGCATTAGAAATGCTTTATTCTATAATAACAGTAGTATAAGTTACTCGTTATTACATCATCTATATAGAAGTGAAAGTTCCGTCAAAATAAGTACAACTGTTCTAGAGTTAAGCCTGAACAAATAGACAAACAAACAAATATAGTAACATATACATACATACATATGCATTTAATAAAAAAACAATTATTTTAATATAACAGATCAACAATCGAATTGCATTTATTTGTATAAATGTATAAGTAAAAAAACATTAAACTCTTTACAACTGCTAAATTGGAAAGGGTTCTATCCTTTTCTCTTTATCAAATGTCAACAAATATCGTTAAAATTACATACAAAAAGTACCTATATATGTAGCCATTAAAATTTCTCAAAAGGTCATATTTTCATGTTTTTTAGATAGCTGGTGTGTATTATTTATCATTCGTCCTTTCCAAACGTTATATTGAGAAATGTTATATTGAGATCATTGTGGCGTGGTGGGACAACATCTGAATGTAAACATGATGGGTTGTAGGTTCGATTGCCACTCAGTGGAATTATTATAATTAAAATTATTTACATTTCTCCGGTGAGCTGGTGAGACAAAACACGGTATTGAGATCTGCCAATCAACGCGCAATGTCAAGATTTCGGGCGGAAATTTCATTTGTTGACTACTTCCCACTGAATTCGAGACATTGTGTGTTGAATAGTGGAACTCAACGCCGCGTTTTATATTATCAGAGCGGATAAATTAAAAATAATTTTAAAAATGTTAAATAAACACAAAAACCAAACCCAATTATGTCTCTAGTATGGCAAGACATCAAAATTTCTCAAAAACATATAAATGTATTATCTCGATAATATAAATAAGGCATTCATTTCTTGTGAATCGGTGAAAGGTTAGCAGTCGGTGTCAAGTGACATTTCTGAGGGTGTCTCATGTTGCAGGTTAAGTGTCACGACACTCGTGTCTTATTTTGAAATACTATAAGATTATATAATTTTAAGGAATTTATGTTCTCCACTTTCTTTCGAAATCGAGACATTGCCTATTGAACAGAACTTAACACCGCACTTTCTTTGTATGTGTATAAGTTTGTATAATAATTTAAATCTATATATAATATAACCCATTATCCTAGTCGGGATTGAACTCATAACCTATCGTGTTTACAATAACATATAATTCTTGCGTCAGAATATGCTTTTTTATACAAAAAATATAAAATGAAAGTAACAATTAGCCATCTCTTGCTTTCCAACCAATTGTTACAGTTATTAGTTTTTTCTTGCCAAGGAGGAATACTGTTAACGTCAACCGTTGCTTATATACCTGTAAAGCGAAGCAAAAGTAATACGCTAAAAGCACTTATCTTTTCAGCCAGCTCCTTTCAGATACAGATATTATTAACTCGTTTTAGCAAAAATTTTAAATGTCCATTATTTTCTAGTGTAAAATGTCTTTGGAGTGTTTTGTAAAAGTACATAATTGCTTGAGTGACTGCAACACGATACCCTTCGAGACAGCCAGCTTGGGGTTGAATTTTTTCATTATATATGTAACGCGGCAGTGGATTTTTTTAAGGACCTACCTCAACCTTAGAAGTGTTTCAAATTATTTTCGTCGACTTCTTAGAGTGTATAAAGAAAATACATATACAGTATGACGAAGTCATTGTTTTGATTCCTTTATAAGTTAAATTTAACATTATCTTAAGTATAATGTATATATTTTTTCCTTTATAATAAATTAAAGTAATTATTTTTTAAAGCGTTATTATATAATTACAATATTCACTATTTGAACCCGCACCTTTCGTAAACCGTCCCAACGCTTTAACCAAATAGCAATATGTTCCAATTTTTATATATTCCTTAACTTTTGGAACGAAGTTACTTAACGGGGCTAATAAGTAGTATCAATTAGTAGAAAACGTCACGTAACAATGTTGCGTGTGTGTGTGCGTGCATATATCGAGCCTACTACAAAGAAAGAAGCTTCGTCTATTGCTTATGATTTGACGTCATAAATACTTTGATTGACATGTCAAATGTAAACAGAAATTCTCCAAACCACAGATTAGTAATAACTTAATGGTATGGTAAAAAATATTTTTGTTTATTATTTATTTCGTTACTCAAATTATAGGTAGACAATATTGAAATCATGTGTTCGAAGTCCAAAAGAGTATGGAAAAGGCAAACGTCAGAGTGCAAATAAAATACCGAAAACCAATTCTCAACGTCAACAACAATTCCGGCGGAACATAATGATGACATTTAAAAAAAAATATTTAAAGTTGAATTTACTATTTTGAATATATATTTAATAATAAGTATTAAAAATTTGGCTTGATATATTGAATTTTTTCGATTCTATTTCCCAAATATATGAGGCAGGTCATGGAGCAGTGGGACAGCGTATGACTGTAAACACGATACATTGTGGGTCCGATTCCCAGTCGGGGTAGTAGTTACATTTAAATATATCCTGGCTCTGGTAAGACAATGTGCGACGTTGAGTTGAGTTTATCTTTGTTTTATATTTCGTCCCTTTAGATAATTTGCCTTGAAAAAGTAAAAAAAATAAATTTAATTGAGTACATAACTAAATATGTTAAATTAACACATTAGATTAGATTTTATATTGAATCACAATAATTAAGAGAAAAAACATAATAAACATTTTTTTAAAGCAGGTTCCCGGATCGCACAGTATTTTTTTTGCTTTACGCTTTTATCCCGCATAGTAGGGTAGATAGAAAGTCAGTAGCGTCAAGACACTCCGTACTTCGCTTTCCACCGAAGTCGAGACATTGAGTGTTGAGTCTCTTTCTACATAGGCCTTCTCCTCTACATAGAGCTTCAATACTTTAATAAAATATAACACTTTTACTTTATTTTTTTATACTATATATCAATATTATATATATATATATATATATATATATATATATATATATATATATATATATATATATATATATATATATCAATTTTATTATAATATATATTCGGTAAAGTTCAAGGGAAAACTCACTATTCGCAATATTGTCTCACGAAGACCAATTTCACTGTGCTATGTTGAAATTCACAAACTTCGAAACTCATATAGAAATCATAAAAACTCCCTCTCTATACTATCAATCATAGAGATGTCTATGTTAGACGGATTTAGACAAAGTGCAGGATTGGTTTTCGCTCCAATACTACATAACGTCAATACATGTAAATGTACATGCATTGTGAGGAGATGACGTCTTTGTAAACCTGGGATATATGTATATGGTTGCGGGTTCGATATTTCTCGAGAAAATTTTTATTTCCAAGTTTTATTCACCTTGATACTCTGGTAAAACAGTGCATGGTATTCAATTGCGCTTCTTAATACGTTGTCACAAATTCTTTTAAAACTAAAAAATATAGGTTATTGTAGTTTTGAAGCGAGACCGTTACAGTGCAGTGGAAAAGTGTCATGTTTTAAAAGCAGTAGTTGTAGGTTCTATATACTTCGCGGAAATGATTATATTTCAATTGCTTAAACTTATCTCGTTTCTTAATAAGCGACATCTCGAATTTGGGTGAAAATGGATGAAGCTTTTTCACGTTCATTTCTTTATTCTGTCCGGCTTTGTAGGAATCACTAACATTTTTTTGTTACCCCCCAAAAAAAATATGAAATGATAATCACTTAAATGAAATATGAAACACGATGACTTTTTTTGTTGTGAATCGGTCGAATGTCGAATCAATAATTCGACATAACATCTTTAAGCTTTGCCACTGTACCTATATGGCGTTCAACTTAACTTAAATGTTAGTAAAAAATATCATTTTTAGTGATCTACCACGCTGCCTCTAACTGTAAACGCTATTGGTTGATGATTCGATTTCCACTCTAAAGAATAATTATATTTAAAAATATGTACTCAACTCTCCGCTCTGGTAAGACAAAGTGGGGCGTTTAGTTTGCCTCTCAACATTTAACATCTCGAGATCGGGCAGCATTCAACGGAGTGTCTTAACACTAAATTATCCCTAGCTATGCGGGATAGAGTTTGGAAAATGTCAAGCACACCAAATAAAAGAAGCTTATCAAAATAGTAATTTTATGGTGAAAAAAAGTAATTTCTTGGCTACCTGCCCACCTACCGTGACGTAAGGCTTGACGTAAGAACTTTGCGCTTGTGCAAGGTCAGTTGCTATAGAACGGTTAAGTTGTTAGATGAAGCCGTCTACGAGAAAATATTATAAAAAACTTTCTATATTAACTTAATTATGCTATTAAGTGAATAATAAAAATTCATTTTTATTTATTATTTTTGCTTTATTGAAAATATTCAGCAAGTATGAGATTTATTTGTTATTTGAATATTTTAGAGAAATAACTTTGTAAAAAGGAATTTAATACACTATTTTGATCTATAAACCTACCTACTTAGAAGCCTCTTGAAAAAATTGCAGGTAGTGTGCACAAAATTTGCAAGCAACATATTGAAAGAAATTTGCAGGATATTGCATATAAAATCGTATTATTAGCAAAATGGACAGAAAAAATAGTGATAAATCACTTAATTGTTCGTTTTTCGTAATTTTAGTAGTTTTTTAATTTACATTGATGGCAGAGGTAGGTTGCGTAGCTATTTTTAATTTTATCAAAATAGGAAATTTTTAATGAGTTAGAAATAAAAAAATATTTGATGGTTTATAACCTTTTTACAATTTTTAAATTATGCCAGAAATGGTATAAGTATAATAGAAATCAGTCCCTCACATTATTACCAAAATATACGACAAATAGATATGTTTTTATAAAAACACAATAAGTACATAAAATAATAAAATATAATTATTCATCTCAAAAGTAGATCTATCCTGTATTTGCACCTGCGATGAGTCGAAAAAAAGCTTGATCGGCAAGTGACAACTGTGGGAGAGAGACAACTAATTTCTTTCACACGTCAGACAAGGACAGTTACATGGTCAATCAAGTCCCCCTTATTACTTGTTGCAGGATCCAGCATCCTAACAATAGTTATTATACTTTTCTTAGAATATCTTTTGATAGTTATATTGTAGTAGAAATGTTTGTTTATCTTCTTGGTGTTGAAATTATACGTTGTAGACACACTACCGTGGTATAAGGTGGACGTGTTCAACAATGTTAGTAAATAAATCGCTTGGGAAATTATTACAAATCACGGTCTACAATTTATTATATTTTTTCCTTTTTACGCGTAGTACGGTAGTCAGAGAGAAACTAGTGTCATGACATCCCGTTCTCCGCTTTCTGCCCATACTTGAAACTTTTATTGACCAACCTCACATTTTAGGCTAGCAAAGCGAGGATATTTAATTAATTCATTTAAAATCGTATCTTTGAGAGAGAATTGATGTTATAACCAAACGCATACCTTTTGTCTTATTAAACGTCATGAACATTTTTTCATATTTAGATAACAGACAATAAAGTAGGAGGCCGGTCGTAGCGCAGTGGGACAGCATCTGACTGTAAACGAGATCGGTTGTGGGTTCGATCTCCACTGGGTGGAGTGATTATATTTAAATTATTTTCACTTCCTTGCTCTGGTTTAAGCAATGCGCGGCGCTAGGTTCCACCGCTCAACACACAATATCTCGAATAAGGTGGGAAGCGATGTAAGGAGTGTCTTGACAGTAGGTACTTTTTGTCTACCCTGCTATGCAAGATAAAAGCGTGAAGCTAAAAAAATACTAGTTAATATTTTTAATGGAAATGTCATTAGAAAAACTTTTAATGTACTGTTTTTTGCGTAAAATGCACAATTCGATCAATATCATTGTATGTATATAGATTCAATTTTCTCTGTATCTCTTAACAATATATTCCTTGCAATAAACTGCATAACATTATAACTAAGATCAACTGGGATCTGGATTAGTAACAAAGTCACATTTGCATAATGCAAAATATGAATTTTAGTGTTATTATTTTATTTCTTTCTTAAATGTTGTGTGCAATAAATATCTATATATCTATGTTTAGCTTTACGCTTATTTATCCCGCGTAGCAGGGTAGACAGAAAGTACCTAATGTCAAAACATTTCGTACTTTGTTTTCCACTGATCCGGAGACATTGCGTGTAGAGTGGTGGAATTCAAAGCCGCATTTTGCCTTAACTGAGCGAGGAAGGAAAATAATTTTTAGTTTAATCAATCCCCCGAGTGGAGATCGAACCCATAACCGATCGCGTTTACATTCGGACGCTGTCACACTGCGCCACAACCGGCCTTAATGTGAATCGATCTATATGTAGAAACTGAAGAAGGGAGTATCTAGATACTAGATAGATTTATTTACCACACGATAGACAAATGAGTCAATTAAATGTATATACAATCGTTATGTATACAAAGAAAAACTTCGTATTTAATAAATATCCCCCATTCAAAACATGAAAACAGAAATTTGCGTAGCGTGTCTAATCAGTTTATTTAGTCAGTCGAAAGCTCTATAGGGTGTCTTTTTCCGAAGCCCTATAAACTAAGATTAGGGCACAGACTGAAATACGTGTATATTGTGTTACAATACATTGTCGTACCATGTAGGCGGTGCGTTAATTGTAGAGCTTTTGTGACCCGCCCTTGCGTCGCCTGGAGCTTTTTTTTAATTGATTTTACATAGAAAACTTTGTCATGTCATGTTTTTAGAATTATGAAAGGAATATTTTTTGCTTTATATTATTTAATACTATTATAGTACCATTATCGAGAAGTGTTTTTGATCTACATAGATATTCAATTTGCTTCTAAGATATATATTTTTCTATGTGTAAAACTAGCTATGCCCATAACTTTTTCCATGTGGAATTTAACATATTAATACTTATTACCTTAGCTCTCTGCCCGTGAAAGTCCTATTAAAATCTCTCCAACCATTTCAGAGATTAGCCGGAACAAACATACAGACAAACAGACAGACAAACAAACACTGCGGTAAATGTACCGTGTATGCGTATTTATGCATGTAGTAATATATAGGGATTTTAATATAATATCAAATCAGAGGACGTAATATGTTGACACTATCTCCTCTTTGTTCTCTGCGTCAGAGGAAAATCATGTTCTTTATTAAATGTATAAAAAATAAGAATGCAGATAAACACGACGTCTGACTAAAAAAATGTACATTTATATATATATATATATATATATATATATATATATATATATATATCTCCAAATTTATTATACAAAAAAGGATGATGAATTTAAACAAAACACTCTTTCATGTCACAATCCAATGAAATCGATCGCACGGCCTCCAGTTCCAGTCCTAACCTACCCTAACTATTAAGCCATCGAACTATATCATTCTAAACTCTGATGATTATTTCTTATATATATTTGTTCCTTGAAATATAATAATAATGTAAGTAAATTTATCTTAAATAGTTTTATATTACTTAAAATAAGATATAAAAGTCGTCTCAAAGTGATATATCTTGAGATATCGTTGACTTCAGTTCATTTTAGTTATATTTTACTGATTAATTTTATTTGTCAATAAATAAATTAGATTAAAGTTATATATACTTGGGGCTTTATAAGTGAAATGCCAAAGTAAGAAAATAATTGTATTAAAGATATTTACCTAAGAAGTCATAGTAGCGCAGTGGGAGAGAGACTGACTGTTAACGTACTTGATTGTGAGATTTTTCGCTTCTCGATGGAATGATTATGTTTTATAACGTCCATTTATGCGCTTTGACTAAGTTCGGAGTTGAGATCCGCCATTCTTCTTTCAATGTCTTCATTGTAGCTGGAAAACTAAGAACAGAGTGCCTTGACAATAGATATTTTGTAACAATCTAGTTATGCGGGTAAAGGCGTGAAGTTAAATATTTTCTTATCAAACTCATTATCGTCATACGATAACGTTGAAAAGCATGATAAGTTGACCGGGATAAAAGATTTGAGGCCAGTCATGGCGTGTGACAGTAAAAGCGTAAAGCTAAATTTAAGTTATAAATAAATAAATAAATAAAAGATTTTTTAATATACACCTTTTTCTATGCTACGATGGTCTTAACCGTTAGTGGCAAAGATATTACTGCATACTGCTAACTAACCCGTACTGGCTTCACGCTTTTATCCCGCATGGCGTGGGTATACAAGAAATACCTGCTGTCAAGACACTCCGTACTCGCCAAATTCGACACATTGCGTGTTGAGAGGCGAAACTCAACGCCGCGCTTTGTTTTACCAGAGCGAGGAAATGAAAATAATTTAAATATAATAATTCCCCCCGAGTAGAAAACTAATAACCCGATCTGAATTTGCATATAATCGATGAAATATTTCAAATTGAATATGAACCCATAACCAACGCAACAAACTTTCATCTAAGAAAAACATGAATATGCCAGTCACCTAAAACAGTTAAAATTTAAAAATATTCCCACTTTCTCAGCGAAGTAATTATATGAAACGTTCAAATAATTACTTTTTACTACGGATCTTTAAATTAATGAATACTCGTCACAACTTTTTGCCAAAGCCTTACTGGAGTGGAAATAATAGGATTTAAAGG
This sequence comes from Dryadula phaetusa, assembly GCA_032432895.1. NCBI lineage: Eukaryota > Metazoa > Arthropoda > Insecta > Lepidoptera > Nymphalidae > Dryadula > Dryadula phaetusa. The sequence goes on from JAOYRS010000081.1 coordinate 3,821,497, forward strand.
TCAAAGGTGATTAGAAGGGAGAAGATTTTAATAATATTTTTTTGCACACTCATCTCAAGTATCGAAAGCTGTGAGCTTTTAAGAGATATTTTAAGGCTTTTTTTCCAATGGATTTTTCTTGTATACGTGTTTTGGGTTTTCTTATAGAGTTTAACTTTTAATACGTAAATAAGGAGAGTTAGGGACAAATTAGTTATGAATCGCTCTTTTTATTTATTTTTTATTATTTTCTTATATTTTTTTTATTTTTAAAAATAATTAAAATATTTGATAAATACCATTCGTTCTTACCAAACAATATTTTTTTTAGAAATTATTTTAGTAAAAATGATTTCAAGCATATAAGAAGTTAGACGTAACTTCATAGGCTTAGAAGTCAAAAGCGTTCGGTCTTTAGCTTCAAGTTCTGTACGTACAAAATTTTATAATATTTCTAAAACTGTTTATCTTATTCTAGCTGTTTGAAAAGGGAAGATATTAGATTTATATCCTGTCCTGAATAATTCGATTGAGGCGTTATCGCGGTAGTTGTGGGTTCGACCTCTTGGGTGATTGATAATATTTAAACTAAGCATTTTCAATTTACCTTCCAAGTATGAAAAAGCATGGCGTTGAATTACTCCAGTCAATGGTTTTTTCTGATTCCCCTGCAATACGGGAAATGGTGAAAACTTGATTATTATGATAAACTGTCACAAGAATAAAAACCACTTAAAATGTAATATTTCAAAATAAAACACAGAGCAGAGTTTCGTATATAGCTTTTGTATGTAAAATAAAAATGAAAAGATAAACAAAAACAAAAAAATATATAAATTTAAGTAAATACATAAACGGTATTCACCCAACATCAAGACATAGCTGACCTGTCATATTTTTTGCTACTAAGTGCTAAATCTCATTAAGAATGATTAATTATACTCTAGCAACGCTCCTTTGAGAAATTTCAGCGAGAACCATTACGAAAACCTTTCATATACCTGAATAATAAGTGGACTTGTTTTGGTTACGTCTTCTAAAAAAATACACGATTAAAGACAGGATAATACATTTAAATTTCAGACCATCGTGGCGCAATGGAACAGTGTCTGACTTTAAGCGATTGGTTGTGGGTTCGAATCTCACTCGAAGAAATGATTGTTTTTTACGTTTACTTTTATCTGTGCGCTCTGGTAAGACAAAGCGTGTCGAAATCATGCCAATAACATGCCAATTTTTGGATTCGAACAGAAAGTAGTCACCGAAGAGTCTTGACACTAAGTTGCCTCTGACTACTCAGCCATGCAGGATAATGAGTGAAGGTGTTAAAATTAAAATCATATATTCGTATACATATACCTATATGATATTATAATTATTATTTGTATTTAACATGTATACAGGAAATATCTAGTGTCAAAACACTTCGTTCGTACTCCGCTTAATTTTACATATATATATTTCACTTTACATATATATATATATTATAAATAAACCGACATTAATTTACATATTACTACTAAAATATGTATTGTACATACAATATATTATATTTATATCATATACAAAATATTATTTCATATATATTTATTTTCTCTTAAACACAACCCACCATCAACACTGCGACGTGAAATGAAAAATTCATACAAAAACATAGAGAAAGGTATATCGTACCCTTCATACAGACCTGAGTGCCAATTAGGCAGGTTTGTTATTGGGAATACCGATGTGGATACCATGATATCCGGTTTGAATACTCAGCTTTAAAGCTGTATGATTATTTGAACTATGTGTCTGTTTTCTCTCTTTTTTTTGTTATGTCTAAGGCAGATTTGATTTTTAAAAGATTTAAATACAAATGTTTTATTAAGTCAAAAGGAAATCAAACCTACAGTCAATCGCATTTACAGTCTGACACTGTTCTACTGCGCCAGGCTGGCCTCAAGCCAAAATAATACTATAAAATATTGAAATTTGGTATAAATACGAATTTAAAAGTATATTTAACTTAACGCTTTTTCCTGTATACCAGGATAGATAGATAGAGAGAATCCAGTGTCAAGACACTCCGTTATCATTCTCAATCCGAAACCAATTTGGAATTCAACGCCGTGTTTTATCTTAAAAAAAATTTAATACCACTACTAAAGAAAGTCATTAAGCTAGTAATATTCAAGAGTTAACTAGAAAGAAACGTCTTAACACAAAGTACAGTATTTCTAATTTTCAAACTGAAACAAAGTGCAAAAACAAATAATTACGTTGTGCCAAGTTCACTGCGTCGAGTATTAATAGAGTGTTGGCGGTTGGCCTGTGTTGGCCAATCCATGTCTTTGTAAAGGGTTCATTTAAATTTAGCTTAGTTAGTATTTTTAGTTTTAAATTTAGTAGTTTTTAACTTAATTGAAAGATTCATGGCTTTGTAGGTTAAAATATTAGTTAACGTACAGCTTCATGCTTTAACTCGCATTACAGGCTAGTCAAAGACAACCTAGTGTTAGGACATTCCGTTGATTGCTTTCCGCTTGAAATCGAAATATTGCGTGTTAAGTGGCGAATCAATACCGCGCTTTGTCTTACCAGAGCGAAGAAATGAAAATAAATTTTCAATATGGTCAATACCCCGTTTGGCAATCGAACCCATGACCAATCACGTTTACAGTACGCCGTACAACTGCACTTTGACTTCAGTAGTTATACTACGAAATCCGTAGAAATATAAATAATAAATTTATCCCCCTTTCTCGATATATTTAAAATTAAAACATAAAAGGAACATTGTAAAATTTATTTTCTCCTGAACATTCTGGCAAGCGTATCATAATTCATGTAATGTCAATATTGTATTGTTATCAAATTTGGACTCATATGTAAATTTAAAATAAAAAAAAATAACCAAAAAAATACTTACCACAGATAACTAGAGCTTTTGTAAGTTCAAACACCTCATATTGGTCAACATTGGCGCATGGGGCCAACGTTTAAAATGGGAGTATATAAATGGGAGTACTGCAATGCGTGAGCTAGACAGATATACATTTTGCATGTATTAGAACGAGATGGATATACGGCATAGAGTAAGTGCACATTGCATGCGTAAATAATGTAATGTATATTGATGTTTGCTTAACGATTTGGTTTGGTTGGCGTTTTATTTGCTTTTGAAATGAATAGAAGTTTAATTTATCTGTGCGTTTTTTTTGGATAAAAATTGTAATATTAGAAAGATTTTATGATATTAAATAAAATAATATTATATGTATACTTATTTGTATTAAAATAGTTTATTAATCAATATTGTAAGAATTGTTTATAATATAGTATATAATTCTTTTTAATAAATAACGCTCTGCTGATTATTATAAATTCAGTGAAAAATAGAATTTAAAAAGAATAATTCAATAAGGTTTAATCATCCGATTATTTTATAAGTAATTACGCTTATTAATGTTTTTTTTAGATTTTTTTACCTACACACATTACTTGCATCTAGAGAAATAATCAGATAGAGTTGAATATTAAAACACTCAGTTCTAACTTCTCCAACTAAAATTAATATGTATTAGTTGGTAGAACTCAACGCCGTGTTTTTTTAGCAAATTGGTATACAAATAATTAAAGTGTTATTACCTCAAATGGACATCGAACCTTATATCATATTGTAAACAGTCAGACTATCACGTACCGTCAATATTATTGTATTTTTACTCTGTGATACAACGGCGGGAAACCGTTCTCACTCAGTACTTGCCCGAACATCGCTCTATACGGTTGTTACGTACATTGAATTTTGAAATTCGAATGTCGCGTTTGACAGATTAGCTTATTAGAAAACTTTTTTTAAATTTCTAATTTGTGACACAAGTTCGATTGTTTTTGACATTTGGTGAAATGTGACGCTCTTTTTTATTGGATTGGATTTGAATTATTATGTTGGTAAGCTTAATTTTATTTCTATTAATTAAAACTTATTAAAAATAAATAAATAAGATAATTTACAAAATATATCTAAGTAAATAATTTTATAATATTTTCTGTGTGTTTTATCAATAAATATAAATTTATATAATTTAATTAATTCGGTTTTCGGTGAATTTCTACCGCAATTATGAAAAGTTGCGTGACATAAACTATTTGTTATCGAGTCATTATACGAATACTCAGATATCGCCTGAAGCTTTGAAAAGTCTAACAATAGGCTTCTTTAATAAATTATTTACAAATAACGTTCAAAAACAAACAATATATAATTAAGTACTTTAAGATAAAAAAAAATAATTTATTCAAAAACTCGCTCAAAATATCTCTTTTGGAAAAAAAAAACATAATTGAAACGAATTTCTTTTACAATTTAATTATTTCATCTAATTATTCATAATATCAAGAATGGAGTGTCTAGACACTAGATTCTCTCCAAAAAATAATAAATACAATGAAAATAAAGAACGATATATCCACAATCAGTCGACTATTATCTTAACTAATTAAACTAAAGTCTAATTCGATGTATCTAATAAGGCCAATTTTCAGGTTATTTTATAAACTAAAATAAATATTATGAACACCAATTTACGTCTAGCCCTAAATTCATATTAACACTGTTAAGCCCTAAGGCATTATACTATTTTACCTTTCTATTATTTTGTTCTAGTTATACTGCTCTATATCTAAATAATTAACAGAGTGTCGAGACACTGAATTCTCTCCAAAACTATAAAAAAAAACTGAAAATAAAGAACAATGTATCCACAAATGATCAACTATTATCTTCACCAAGTAAACTGAAGTCTTATTAATTGTATCTGTAAGGCCCATTTTCAATTTATTTTATGTACTAAAAATAAATATTATGAACACCTTTTTATGTCTAGTCCTAAATTTGTATTAACAATGTTAAGCCCTAAGGCATTATCTTATTTAATCTTTTTATTATTTTGTTCTAATTATACTGCTCTACCTTTTTTGGTTTAATATATATATATATATATATATATATATATATATATATATATATATATATATATATATATAGCCAGATAGTGAAAAAGTATGTCAGGACACTTTGTTCTCCATTTTCCAAACCAGATCAAGATAATACATGTTTAGTGGCGTAACTTAACGCCTCCTTTTGTTTTACTAAAGGAAAAATAAATATATAAACTTCCGAGTAAATCTGATGCTAAGAAATTTGTCAAAATATCAAGATTTTCTTACACTGATACAAAGATAAAAATTGAGTATGTACTTACGAACATCAAAACAGTCTTGACTTTTCATTTCTACAACCACACAACACTACATTGGTAACCTCGACGTGATCTGAACACGCTACCTCGTGATATGGAGTCAGAAAATATTACAAGTTAATATCTTTTATCCAGCTTAGTTAAATACATCGTTACTCTTCGAACCCATAATTACCGTATTAACTAAAATATTATTACGACTTGCTTTAAAATTAAGCCTAAAGTGTTATATAAATTCAAGTCTTAAATACAATTTAATATAATTACAAGGGCGTATTGATTTCCATCATATCACCGACTGTCAGTTGCAAAATTACTTATCGAACTATATGTGTAACTCTGGGTATTGGTTTTCAGTTTGAAGTCTAATATTATACGTTATATATCGTTAGGTATAGTAGCAATTTTAGATTAATTTCAAGTTGTACTAAGTTTGATTTATGCATAGATTTTTCATAATAATAACTTGTTTATGAGTAACATGTTGTATGATAATGAAAATAATGCAATGATTTCGGCCGTCGTGGCACAGTGGCACAGTGTGAGACTGTAAGCAGGATGTTTATAGGTTCGTATCTCCTTTGAGAGAATATAAACCTTTAAATTATTATCATTAACCGTTCAGTTAAGACGAATTGCTGGGTAATTGCTACCGTTTCGCAGTGGAACAGTATCTGACTGTAAAGGTGGTGTGTTGTGGGTTCGATTCCCAGTTGGGTAATGATTCTATTTTACATTATTTTTATTTCTCCGCTCTGGTAGAATTGGATTCACAGTCAACGAAGTGTCTCGACACTCTAGATTGTCTCTGCCTACCCTGCTATGTGGAATGATTGCGTGAAACTTAACACACAATATCTCCAATTTAGACGGCATGCGGTAAAAGTCTTGTGTCGCGGCAAGTGTCTTGACACTTGGTTCTGCCTAACTATCCAGCTATATGATTATTAATTTTTTGTTACTTATTTAAATATATATTATTTACACTTAACTCAAAAATAAAAAAGCTCTTATTTCTAGTTTCTGAGCTTATAAAGCTTTCTGAGCTTAACATATTTTTATGGCGTTATTTGTATAGACTTGTTCAGTCGGTTATTACGGAAGCCTGTTACTTCTACAACCATTATTAACTGTTTACTGTAGTTAACTCGTTTCAAGTTGAATCTAGACGTGTTGAATATGAACATTATATATTATATTTGTAACGGGAGATTTTACGCTTTAATCCCGCATAGCAGGGTAGACAGGAAGTACCTAGTGTCAACACACTCTGTACTTCGAATTTAAGACATTGCATGTTGAGTGGTGGAACTCAACGCTGCACTTTGTCTTATCAGAGCAAGGAAGTGAAAATAATTCAAATAATCACTCCCTCGAGTGGATCGATCGAACCCACTACCAATCGCGTTTACAGTCAGACGCTGTCCCACTGCATCTCTTGCAAAATTCTGCATAAAAAATATATTATTTTGGTATATGTATCGTGTTTACATAAATATATATTTATTTAAAACCGTTTATTTTATTATTTTTATATTTTTCTAATTTTATGTATTTTTCAAAGCATCTTATATAGGGCTAGCTACCATTGTGTAGTATTTTATCAAACAGTGACAAATTAGCGACTGTTATAATCATAGTAGGTTTATATACGAGGAGAAATTATCATAGAAATATTTTCGTTTTCCGCTATATTAAGACAAAGGCAGTGTTAGAGAAAACAACTACACTTACTTTTCTTTTATACATTGTTATTTGTATAAAATAATATATATATATATATATATATATATATATATATATATATATATATATATATATATATATATATATATATATATATATATATATATATTCTAGCACATTGCATAAATATATAAAATAAACTGTATTTTTTTCATATATTAAAAAAAACTATAAATAAATTTATCAAAAACCAGACCCAACAACAGACATAGTATCAAAAACTTCGATTAACACACGGGTTCTATACAAAATCAATTGACTTCACCGTAAATAGTCTAACAAAAAAATATATACCACCTGTTGTATAACAAAACCTTTCCCATGGTGACCGAAACGAGTTTTGATGGTAGAAACTAAAAAAAAAACGAGTAAAACGCCTCAATGAAAGATTTGGGTGCACTTTTTATACTAAAAATGGGTTTCATGATTTATTTTATGTGTGTACGCACCTGTTTTAAGTTTTACGAAGTTGTTGATAATAATCTAAGTTAATATAAATTCTATTTGATTTATTCTGCAGGAGTTAAGATATTATGAGAAAATTACAAATTTTTTTTTCAAGACACTCCGTACTCCATATACCGCCGAATTCAAGATATGCATCTTAAGCGGCGGAACTCAACGTCGCGTTTTGTCTTACCAGAGCGAGGAAATTAAAATAATTTAAATATTATCATTCTCTCTTTAATTATTTCAACTAAATAAAAGATTAGATAGTTTTATTTAAATTAAGTTAATATTTGAGACCGGTCATGCCGCAGTGTGACAGCGTCTGACTGTAAACGCGATCGGTTGTGGGTTCGATCCCCACTCGGGGTAGTGATTATATTTAAATTATTTTCACTTCCTAGCTCTGGTAAAGACAAAGAGCGGCGTTGAGTTCCGCCACTCAACACGCAATGTTTCGAATTCGGTGGAAAGCGAAGTACGGAGTGTGTTGACACTAAAAAAAAGTTAATATTTATGATTATGGATTAAATTATGTTATGACGTACTTGATAGGAGTTTAACTGAACACGCCAACGTAGCGCAGGGATAGCGTCTGATCTGTAATTGTATTTCCTTTTCTTCTTTTTTTTTAATTTTATTTTTTCTACTTGTTATAAGTTAGGCTCATGGTAAGCATATGTAGAATGTCAACAGAGGAACGAGTCACTCCAAACACATATGTTTTTGATTACTTACAGAGAAGGTTTCCCGGGCTAATGGTTCATATTTTAATAAATAAATATATTATTATTAATAATATTATTTATATATATCTATATATCTATATATATATATATATATATATATATATATATATATATATATATATATATCTCAGGTGAACATAGTGTCTGAGGGGAACACCGTGAGACTTGGCAAGCGGTATTCAATGTTTATTATCTGTATTATTGTCTTCCAGATCTGGTTAGATAAAGCAAGGCATTGAGCCAAAGCCGCAAAGCTAAGTTAAGCTTATTCCGCAAGATGCCGGAGTTCCGTGTACGAGTATTGTAGAGTACAGTACAAAAGCGAGATTATATTTACCTGTTGCTTATTAACTTTTGATTCGATTAGAGATTAAAACTTGTACTTGAAGTTTCAGAATAGAAAACTATTTCAATAATTCCGTACATAACGGTCTATTCTGTTTTACATTTCCTATGTATTACTTGTCATCTATTTAGTTAATCAAAATATTCTCGCGGTGTTCTGTAAGAACCTGATTCTGGATGAGAACATAGGCACCAGAGTCTCTCTATGTGTCACAACCAAGCATTTGTGAAAAAGAAATTTAAAATATTATTAATATAATACATCTTCACACTTTATCCCACAAGCCAGAGTAGTCATGACAATTTAGTGTCAAGACACTCTGCTGATTGCTTCCCACCGGAAATCATGGCATTGCATGCTGAGTGTTGAACTCAACTCCCTTCTTTGTCTTACAAGAGCGGAAATATGTTTTTTTTTAATATATATAATCGGGCGGATATAACGGATAACTGTATTTCAACTTTCATTATAAATATTGTATACATACATATTATTATTTTTGATCTTCTTGTATGCTAAAAATAAACATTTGAATTTTAATGCAATATATTTATACGCTTTCAAAAAGATCACTGGTTGAGTCGATCGAGGTCTATTTAGTGCACTGTGTATGCGATTAATCTGATATTTTTTTATTCATATTTTTAGCTTCATGTTTTTTTCCTGCATAGCAGGTAGAGAAGGAAAGGAAGTACACAGTGTCAAGACACTCCGTACTTAGCTTTCCACCCAAATCAAAATATCGCGTGTTGAGTAGCGGAGCTCAACGCCATACTTTGTCATCTTTGTTTTACCAAAGCGCCAAAGTTTTATTTAAAATGTACAATAATCGCAATCTATCTTAGATTGCGATTATTGTACTTTTATATCTTGAAGTAACATTGAAAACTTATATTTATTTACGTCAGTTTATACAGTTATTACATATTTATGTACATTTACATGACGCCTTTAATATTTATAACAAAATCGATTGATATACAGATTTTGATTAAAATTGTAAAATTGGACAGTTTGTACGTATTGTACTGTCAAGTTCAACTTTATTCAAGACATGAAACGTTTATTGATGGTATTTGAATCGAATGATTTGACGTAATCGATACATCGCAATACACTGTACATCAATGTTTCATGAATTATAGTTAAAATATAATTCTTTTGTTATTTTACATATAAAACATTCATTTTTATTTAGGTATTGCCTAATAAATTAATTGGTGAGTAGCAGAGGATATTTAAATGTCATATATTTACTACTTTTTTTTCTACACCGTTTCACATTTTAAATATACTAAAGCGTTCTACTCCGCTTCCCACAACGCAATATCTTTAAAAAAACAAAGTGTCTTAGGACTAGAAATTAAAATACGTGAACAAATATATATAAATAAAATTATTTAAGAGATTAAGATTTTAATGCACGATGATGTCCCACTGCGAAACGATAGACTTATGGATCGATGGATTGTTTGTGGGACCGATTCTGATTAGGAGAAATAATTTTAATTTAAATTTATTTTTATTTCTCCACTCTGTTAAGACAAAATGCATCGTTGAGCTCACCATTCAATACGCACTTTCCCGAACTCAGGCGGAAAGCCATCAACAGCATTCTGTTCACGCTCAAGACACTTGAGACTAAATTACCTCTGACTACCCTACAATGTTGGACAACACGTGAAATTTTAAATAACATGAATTATAACTACCTCCCACGAATTTTATTTATAAAAAAAAATTAAATCTAAGAAATAAAATATTCGAATTTATACCACAATCTCCGTGTTACCTGAGATATGTGAGGGCGGGCCATCAGTAGTTAAAAATCGATTTCAAAATAATCAGTACAAACGCTCAAATACCACAAAAAAGGTATAATATATGAAATGCCCATACATTTTTATCCCATACATGCCCATCATTAAAGTATACATAAACGGTTTTATTAAAACTTTATACGAATACCTTTATCATAGAACAAGATAACGCAATAATTTACATATTCAAACAGTCAATACATTTTATGTTATCGATACTTGGCTAATAAATGTATATAAATAAAGATATAAATACTTATTTAAGATGTTTTTACACGTAATAGTACTGGGTTCGATTCTTAATCGAGGTAAATATTTAAACCATATGAAACATTGTTTACATATATGTACTTCATGCCATATTAATTTTTATAGCTTTGTAGTCAGAGTGAACCTAGCGTCTAGACACTGTTGAATGTCTTCTGTCTGAAATCGAGACTTTGTGTGTTGAGTGGTGAACACTACGCCGTGATTTGTCTTACCAAAGCGTAGAAAGCAAAAAAAAAATATAATCTTCCTTCTAATTGGAAATCGAACCCACAACCAATCGCGTTTATAGTCGGACGCCGTCCCACAGCGTCACGTTGGCCTCACTTTTTATATTTCTTTTAATACAATAATTTTGATTGTAAAACATATAATCAGGTTTTTCCTTTAAAATTCGGTAAAACCCCTCTTAGTACTCCCTTAGGACTCATGAAACATCACGTGAAACTTTAGGTTTCTATACCTGGAAGTTTCAATACATACTAAAGGACTTTTATACAATATAATAATGATTTTCATTTCTACTTGCTGATTATATAAACCACAGCGTTCTACTCTGCTACCAACAGCGCAATATATCTAAAAGTCAAACACAAAGTGTAGCACTAGTTGAATTTAAAAAACATAAAAACAAATGCACAGAATAAATAAAAATTCTTTTTCTATTTTATTTCAGCGTCCAATCCGTTTGTCTGTAAATGGAAGATTTATCGATTACCGTCGGATCGTAAAAAGTATGTGAACTCTAGCTACAATTCTCGGTAGACGCATACAAAGTGTACTGCAGCATCTTAATTTAAGGCTTGTTGCTTCCAGACTACGCTATCATGGCGCAGTAGTTATGAATTAAATTGAGTAAGCCAATAGTAGGTACAATTTAGAATAGAATTGAATTGAATAAACTTTATTGAACATTTTTGAAAAAAACGTATAAAAAATTGTAAGCAGCGGGATTCAAGCCCGTGCCTCTTGCACTCCGTCCAAGCGCTCTGACCGCTAAGCCATGAGTTCTATTACCAGCTGCGTCGAAATTTTTGTAAGTTTGTTACATATTATTTATGTTGTTAGCATCTCTGTACTTTTCTCGATTTTACAAATTTCTACCACATAAAGACATAATCATTTAATAAGAGAGATTTTAATATTTACTATTTTCAAAGTATTATTCCACACTTAGGAGTAGAAAACGTTTTTGAAAAAACATAAAAATTTGAACGCAGCGGAATTCGAGTCCGCGCCCCTTGGACACCGTCCAAGCGTTCAAAGTTTTATACGTTTATTCAAAAATGATTTGTAATCCTAAGTGTGAAATAACACCTTAAAAATAGTAAATATTAAACTTTATTGCACACAAAACACAAATGTATATATATATATATATATATATATATATATATATATATATATATAATGAAAAAAATATTAGTAGTTCATTGTTATTAGTAACTTGTTAATAACTAACATATGCAATCTATAATCCTATTGTGTATGTAATAATTATCTTAATTATTTTATAGTTTAATAATTTATGCATTATTTCTATGATAAGAAAACAACAGTAAAATTAGCGTGTTTTCCTAAATTGTATAGAGTATTTGAGTTCACTTTATGATTATTATAAGTACAATTGTTTTGATTTCGGAATATCGGTCAGCGGAGTGTTTTGACACTAGCTTGCCTTTGATTGCGACGGGCATACGGCATAAAACTGCTTTGTACTCCTAATAAATGATTTTAAATAAAATAATCGATTATATTTTAGTATTTGAAAATATTCGAAAATATTATATATTTTTTAAAACCAACGTTTCGAACATTATACTGTAATCTGTGGTCACAGGTATCCTGCATTGCTATATCCTAGAGTAGAAAAGAAGCACCTGGTGTCAAGACACTCAGTGGTCAGTACTCCGTTGCCCACCGAATTCGAGATATTGCCAATTGAGTGGCGGAACTCAACGTCGCGCTTTTTCTTACCAGATCAAAGAAACGACAATAGTTTACTTAATTATATTTCAATTAGTTTCATTTAAAATGTTTGAAATTTGCAAAAATCCAAGGTGTCCTTTTTTCTTTAAGCCTAATTATCAATGATTTTCATCCATATTCTCGAAAACCCTAAAAAAATTATGGTAAAAATTTTTTAATGAAGATAAAAATGTGATTAGTAACAATTAGCGCACTTGTCTCGTCCAATTTGTTTGATTGCGAACATTAAACTCATTTACAAGATTTAAGCGAAAGATTTAGACTTTTTCCACCAAAAAATTTTAGCTCACTTTTTTTTATTTATGTAATGCAAATAAGAAAATATTAGTGTACTTTCTATACTCTGACTTTGTGTAAAGCTTAAATTGTTAGATATTTTTTGTGTGTTTTTTTTTATCTTCACATTGTTGTCCCGGGTAGACCTAGTGTCAAGAGACTCCGTACTCCGCTTTCCGCCGAATTTGAGAAATTGTGTGTTGAGTGACGGAAGTCAACGCCGGGCTTTGTCTTATCAGAGCGGAGGAATAAGAATAATTTCAAATATAATCATTCTTCCAAGCGGAAATCGAACCTTCAACCAATCGCTTTTACAGTCAGACGCTATTTCACTGTGCTACGACCGATAAATTAGATAGATATTCTCTAGATAAATTTTTCATATTACATACATATATATGAGATTAATGGTGTTTCCAGTAAGACAAATCACAGCGTTAATTACCGCCACTCAACACCTAATTTGAGGACGGAGTGTCTTGAACACAAATTGCGTGTTGTGTGGCTAGTGAGTACTTAGTCCAGATTTCCCCTGGAAGTAGTACTATTTTTATAACTATATAATTTGTTTTAATAATATTATTAGCTTTATTATGACTTTGTTATTTTATTTAATGAATATAAAAAAATACTATGTTTCTCTGGCGTTAAATTTTCAGTTTCTCATTTTCTGAGAGCTATTACGCAAAATCCAATAATGCCTTTGCTAAAATCAAAACAGTGAATATTCACCTAAATATTTCGTACGAGATTTTGATGCTGGTATTCACGGATATACATTCCTACATATCTACATGCATATGTGTATACCTTCCTAGCTGTTTGAATCACATAATGTATATACATATGTATAACAGAAGTACAAATTTTGTACGTGAAATACAATGATAAAGGCAGATAGTAAAAGACTAATCTCTTTTCTTCTTTGCGGAACCAAGATTTTATATTATATATATATATATATATATATATATATATATATATATATATATATATATATATATATTTATATATATTTATATATATATATATATATATATATACATATATACATATATATATATATATATATATATATATATATATATATATATATATATATATATATACAGGTAGACAGGAGATACCTAGTGCTCCTCCTCCGTACTCCACTCCGCTTCGCACTCCACATTCCGCCGAAATTTAAGATTGCATGTTGAGTGATTCAACAATATAACCTAATATTAAATAATCGAACAATAACTACAATAATCTTCCATTTGTTAATTTTAGAGTTACTAAGACCTGAATATATATGTCGGCGTCGAATTCATATGAGAAAACCAAACGTTATATGACATTTTCTTTTTCACGAATGAGAGAACATATGTCTTTTACGGTCAAACGTCATTGCAACTTGAATATCTTATGTTTTGACATACTCGTAGAAGATATACTGAATGACCAGCGCAACTTAGTCTGGATCTCAAAATATAAACGTTTTCAACATGTTTTATAATATTCTTAGCTTATAACTTTCCATATAAACATACCTATAAAATTCAGGAATAATCATATAATTCCTGTAACCGTTGGACTGTGACTGTAAACGCGTTCGGTTGTTGGTTTGTTTCCCACTCGGGGAAATGATCATCTTATTTTCATATACTCGCTCTGTTAAGACAAAGCGCAGCGTTGAGCTCCGCCACTTAACATGCAATGTTTCGAATTCGACGGAGAGCGAAGTACAGAGGATCTTGACAATAAGTTCTTCCTAAATCCATACAGGACTGTTGAATATTACCGCAAGGAGTGACCTAATGTCATATTGAACAAAGTCCCCAAACAGTCAACAAGGTCACGTTGCAACAAAAAAACCGATGGGTACAGATTCTAACCCACACCATAATTAAAATATCTATTATATATAGATATATATTATACGTAAGGTACCGTGTGAATTCCGCTTATGAATATATTAACACAAATTTCACCCTAAAATAGGTAATAAACGCTTGAAACATGGGTGCTAACATTTTATGCTAATATCAATCGCTTAACATGAGTGACGGACGGATGTTTTACTTAATATATGTATTATATACGTAGGCCTTGAGGCTATTGTAGCGCAGTCGCGCAATTTGTGAGTACGATGGTTGTGGAGTCGATTCTCTCTTGAAGAAAACTTGGAACTTCGTTTGCGTGGAGTTTTCTCTTTCTACATAAACTAATGCTACTTGCCATCGGATCACATTGAAAATTATCTACATTGTAAATTAAATTTTCAACAAATTCAAGAAAATGTTTATTTTATTGCAGTTTTGTCAAACAAAATAATTTAAATTGATATAACTTTTTTATTTATGAATTGATTGAAATGAAGTAAAACAAACACTGAAAGATTAGTATTATAAAAATCCAATAATTAACACTACTTTGAAATCGACTAAGCCGTTTCCGAGATTAGAAAGGCACAGGTAAATAGACAAACAGATAAAATAAAAAAAAACATTATTTTGTTGTATTGATAAATGCTCCCAATAATGTGATTTACTGATCACATCATTGGGATTTTGTTATATATATAGTACAGATTTTGCCTTTGCTACTACGTACTACAATTAATGTCAATCAGAGCGGAGAATCAAAAAAAAATAAATATATTCATTCTCCCGAGTGGAAATCGAACCCATAACCAAATCGTGTTATAAATCAGACGACGTCCCACATCGCCACGATGACCTCTTGACAAACTGAAAGGTTCTTCAAACAGGTACAATATTAGAAAAAAACAAGATCTTTTTTATCTATGAAACTAAAAAATGAAACACAAGAATGACTTACTATAAACTTTGTTCAGGGAATATTATACCATCTAGTATTTTATTCAGTATGAACTTTAGATGATTGTTATGAATTAATTTTATTATAAATTTTCTTAGAATAATAGCCATTAAAGACTGGAATTGCATTAGCAATGTTCAGATGTAAATTTCACATTCAGGCCAACTTGAAAGACCACTTTGAAATTTCTATTGTATTTACTACATACAAAGATATTAAACAAAACAGTATATATAAGCTTTTGCTTAAATATACTGTTTTGGTATGAAAATTTTATTTCAACAACACTCACAACTTCACACTTTGTCCCATCTAGCAGAGTAGTCAGAAAGTTCTCACCGTCTGGTGTAAAGACATTCTGAGTGGCGGAATTTAACGCCGCACTTTATCTTACCGAATCAATTATGTCTTCTAGAGGAAATCAAACCCACAACTATACACTTACACTTAGTAACACTTGCTATAGTTACTCTGTTTATGTAGGAGTATACCTTTACTATTTTATTATTATTATTTATGTTATTTTTTTTTTATTTTGTTTAGTTTCTAATTGTAAACGCGATCGGTTGTGGGATCAATCCCCACTCGGGGGAATGAATATATTTAAATTATTTTCACTTTCTCACTCTGGTAAAAGACAAAGTGTGACGTTAAGTTCCACCACTCAACACGCAGTGTCTTGAATTCGGTGGAAAGCGAAGTCTGGAGTGTCTTGACACTAAGTACTTTCTGTCTACCCTGCTATGCGGGATGAAAGCGTGAAGCTAAAAAAATAAATAAATAAATTTCAGCTATATCTTGTTTGTCAGTCACTTATCGAGAAACGGATGAAGTGACATTTTAAGGTCTATGTCGCTTATATTCTGTTTAACAAACTTTAATACAAGTGCTTATTGTACAAATACTATAGTAATTCTTACTAAAGAATCAAGATTATAATTTAATTAATTAATTAATATACATTTTATATTTTATCGAGGTCGTGGCACAGTGGGACAGCGTCTTACTGTAAAGCGATTGGTTGTGAGGTCGATTCCCACACGGGGGAGTGATAATATTAAACATATTTTCATTTCTCCATGATCTCAGTTCTGATAGCACTCATTGTGACTTCATGTGGGGTTCAGATCAACCACTTAAAACAGAATATCTTTACACTAGGTTGTCTCTGACTATCCTACCATATGGGATAAAGTGTGAAGGTGTTTTTATATACATTTTTATAAGTAGTTAAAAAAATTAAACAAATAAAAAAATCTTCATTCAAAAATAGTTTCCAAATATGTTTTTTAGAGGACAGTAGTCTAATAATTCAAGAAATTGGGATCGCTACCTGCGGTTACTTCAATTTCTATATATTACTTCCATTTACAAAAAAACTAATTTTAAAGATGCTGACATGCGGTTGGCGTGTTCGTGGCTTTATCTAAACTCAATAACTAATAATATTAGAGGTAAATCCCATTCAAGGTAAAAAAAATATGAAAAAATCGTTTATCGTTTCTTAAAAGCCTCCGTTTTGGTTTCTTAAATATGAAATTCTTGAAATAAAATGTATGGACTTTGATGGTTTCTATAGTATATAATTGTACTATAATAAATTAATATTCATAAATAATTAAATTATGGCCAGTCGTGGCGCAGTGGCTCAGCGTCTGACTGTAAACGTAATCGGTTGTGGGTTCGATTAACACCAGGGGGAGTGATTATATTTAAAATATATTTTTATTTGTTCGCTCTGGTAAGACAAAGTGCGGCGTTGAGTTCCACTATTCAACATTCAAAATCTCGAATTTGGTGGATAGCGAAGAACTACCCTGCTTTGCGGGATAAAGGCGTGAAAATAAAAAAAAAATTAAATATATGTCTGATATATTTTTTTTTAAACCTAACTTAATATACCTTACATTTTTCTTGTCTCATAACATCGGGCCATCGCGACACCGTAGGATAACATTTGATTGTGAATACAATGAATGATTATATTAATAGATATATTTTCTTCGCTCCAGTAAGACAAAGTGCGGCGTTGAGTTTCACTAAACATTACACAATATCTTGATATCGACAGCAAAGTGAAGAACGAAGTGTCTTATCACTAAGCTCTAGACATTTAGCTATTTAGATATTTAGATTGAAAATCGCTTAGAAAAACATTTACATTTTATTCTATCGAAAAATGTATGATAATGACACAATAATCTGAAAATATACTTACTGAGAAGTAGTTAATCACTAAACTATACCCTGCTACCCCTACCCCCTCCTACTCTACAGGTATCTAATGCAGTAGGATCTAAAACAGTGATGTTTGACCTTGTGATATCGGTAAAATAACATATTCCGTTCTCCACTTTCCACCCGAATTCGATACATAGCCTGTTGAGTGGCGGAATACAACGCCGCCAATATATTACGAAAAGAGTGAAATGAAAATAATTTGTACATCAATCAATTGATTGAAAATCGAACCATCACGTTTTAAAAGCAAACACTACCACTGAATTACTATAGACCAAGTTTAAAGTACTTAAATATCATATTTTATTAAGGACTTAGTTAAATTATCTAGCAAGCTATTCTTTTTATTTTAGAGTCATTTCGATGGCGGAACTCAACCCCGTGTTTTATCTTACCAGAGCAGGGCCATGAAAATCATTTGTATATTTCACATGTTTAAGTTAGTATAATGAAAAATATATTTCTTATTTTTGTCATTTCGCCGAGCGGGAATCGAACCCGTAACGTATTCACGTCAGATACTTCTTTTAAAATACACGATTATGATTAAAACGTTACATCAACATACAGTATATTTAGTTAGCTTAAATAAACGTTTCAGTTAGCTGGGTCTTCCGTCAACAGCAGTATTGCTTAGAGAAAATATTCATTATAATTTTGGTTGAAATCTCTCTTGGAGTTCTATTGTTCTTATGCATTGTACATATAGTTATATATTGAACTAAGAATTCATTTCTTACGTATTAAATTAATCTTTTTGAAATATGCAACTACGGTGTTAAGTTCCGCTTTCCAAAGCCGTGAGATAAAGATAATAAAAGTTGTTTAATTTTATCGATTTTTTTTATAATATTATATAGTAACAACTCTAGTATACAACCCTTAAGTAAGTATACAACTCTCAAGTAGCCAATAAAACAATAAATATTAATATTTAAAGTAGTAAAAAAATAATAAACCGGTTTTAGGCTGTATCCCGCTTAATAGGGTAGTAAGGACAACCTAGTGTCAAGACACTCCGTTGACTGTCTCCCCACCGAAATTGAGACATTGCATTAAGCGGCGATCTCAAAGCCACACTTAGTCTTAAAACATTAAATATAACTATTTTAAAGGCGTATTGTGTTTAATACATACAAATATCGAATATTTTACAGAGGTAGTTTGTATCTACGTACAAAATTTGGGTTGTTATTATGCAATAATTAAAATAATATGCCAATATTATTTTAATTTAAGTAGGTGGTCCTTTATAAAATATTGAACTAATTGCTTATGAAGCTTTACTACGTTATTAGATACCATAGTGCACCTGTGGATATGCTGAATACGTCTTCTGGATTGGTGGACTAAGAAATGTATATATGTTTTCATGTAACTCTATACATTTTAATACTATCGTATTACATTTTAAGATGTACAGCAAGTTAGCCAAATATAGCCTAGTGTCAAGACACTCCGTTCACTAATTTCGGCATTTTATATTAAGCGGCGGAACTCAACGCCACGCTTCACTTTAACAGAGTAGAGATTTGAAAGTAATTTGACTGTGGTCCTTCCTCTAAGTGGAAATCGAATCCACAACCAATTGTGATTGCAATAAGCTTTTGTTCCAATGCGTCAAGATGTTCTTCTTAGTTTTATGTTTAAAAAATAAATAGAACAGAATATTGTAAGTAAAATTCATTACACGAGTATACTTGAAAAAAACGCAAATAATTATTAATTACGCCTTCGTTACATAGTGGGACAATGTCTGTCTGTAAACAGGTTGTGAGTACGATTCCCACTCGGGGTAGTAATTATATTTAATTTTTTTTCTAATTTCTCCACTACGGTAAGGCCAAAGTCGGTGTTAAGTTCTGCAACTCAATACATAATGTTAGTGTTGATTAGGTTATCTGTTTACCTTACTACTATTATAAAAATAACGTACATTTTTAATATCAGCAAGTAGATTCTAATTATTAGCACAAAAGTCCTCCGTTTTCTATTACGAAAATTAAGATTTTTTAAAAATTTACCCTTTATTGTGTAACCTCTAAGTATATGAGCAATTACTTAAATCGCTTGCTTTCATCCAACGTGTATTGTCAAACCCTAGCGTTTCTATGAGTTTTATTGTTGTCAAAATGCAAGGGATTCTCCTATTTAGATCACAATTTACTATAGAAATTGTAAAATATTGCTTTAGCATATAAATATTCATAAATGGAGACCATTGTAGTGCAGTGGAAAAGCGTGTGACTACACACAAAAGTTATTGGCTCGAATCGTTTTAGGAGAATAATTTATTTAAAATTAAATAAGTATGTGATCTTTTCATGTTTATTACGTTTTATTCTGTATTACAACGGCTCTCAACACCGTATTTTGTCTGTCCAGAGCGAAGACATGAAAATATTTGAATTACATAAAAATTGACTGCAGAAACGATAGTTGTGAGTAGGAACACAGCGTTTAGGTCCGCCACTCAACGTATAACGTTTCAAATTCTACTGGAAAATAAAGAACGGAGTGTCCTGACTAGGTTCTCTTTGCCTAACCTGCTACGGGACTAAGCGTGAAGCTGAAAAATAATCAATCTCTCGAGAGCAATGATAACGGACACTGTCGTATACGTACTTTGTTAATGATAATGCAATAATTGTATTAAAATGTTCCTTTACTTATGATCTAGTATGAATGACTATGAAGAGAATATGGAAGAGGCGAAGGCGAAGTATCCAAAGATCGTAGCATTTATCGAGGTGTTCTCTCTGACTATATTACTGATAAAGAGTAAAGCTAAAAAGATATCTAATTCCCAGTCAAGAGTTTGAGAGGAAAAAGGAGAAGGGAGTGTCTTGACATGTTGTCGTCTATCCCATTATTTGTAGCAGAAATAAAATAACAACAATATTTTCATAGTAATCGTGTAAAAAAAGCGTTTAGCTCTACAAGGTATTTATTATAATATGTGTTAATTCAGGCTCTCAGTTCGGTTCGTAGGGCAAGCCTTAGGGAGTTAGCACTTAATTGACAAATTGTGTAGGATTTGCTTTAAATGTTACGAATGAGTGTACAAATTTATTACACGGTTGTATATAGAAAAATGTGAGATTTTTAGATTGTTTTGTTTGATATATGAATATATTTAGATGTATTTTATTATTTTTAACGTGTTATCACACACAATACAGAAGCCTTTATAAAAAACGTATAAAATTTTTTAAACACAGCTGGATTCGAACCCGTGACTCTTGAAAACTGACGGACGATTTCGACGGTTTCCTAGAGGCGTTTTTATATGTTTGAACGCAGCGGAATACCGCTGCATATAAAACATATAAAAAAATTTGATACAAAATCATATGATAAAAAATCTGGATTTCATCTTTATATATACAAGTTTATAAAATAGAAGTATCTGAAATAGAAGTACGAGTAATGTTAAAATAACCATTTTTACTAAATGCATACGGATGTATTTTTTTAAACATATATAGATAATAACCAAAATAATATTTTATACAATTTTGCTCTGTCTGTCTGCCTGTTTGTTCCGGCTAATTTCTGGGACAGTTATACCTTTTTTTGAATAATTTTGACGGTATTTTCACTGACGCTAGTACATATTATATAATGAGGAGAAATTTAGTCTTCTTTTACTTCCACGCTGTCGAAGTCGTGGATATTGTATTAAAGCATATATATGATTTAACTTTGATTTTAAGATTTTACCCTCAAGCCTGCGTGACGCATTTTACCTTAATTTTTAGTTTGTATCTAGAATAATCTTTGTGTACTGTACTTGTTGTGGTTATTATTTTTACTAATTGTTGGGAAAAAGAGCATGAGATACACTCTTACTATGGACATAGCAGGCAAGTTGGAATGGCTGCTAGGCACTCTTATAACAAATTATACTGAATTATATATATGTTTACAATTTACATAGTATCGAATTTCATATGATTATATTAAAATTATTTTTAATTTCTCTCTCTGGTAAGACAAATCGTAATGTTGAGTTACGCCATTAAACGCGCAAATCCAATTCGGCGAAAAGTGGAATACATGGTGTCTAGACACTTCCCGTCCACCCTGGGGGCTGAAATTATGAAGTTATAAAAACCATTAGTTATATTTCCTAAATACTGTGAAGTAGATTTGGCTTATTTAGTCTTGTTAGTTTTGTTCAAATAAAAAAATATGACATTTGTTTTAACTTCACGTTCTTATCCCGCATAGCCTGTACCCCTCATAGGAAGTATCTAGCCTCAAGACATTTTGTACTCTGCTTTCCACCGAATTCAAGGCATTGTGAGTTGAGTGGCGGAACTCAACGCCGCACTATGTCTTTGGTTACGACAAAATTGTTTAATTAATGACAATAACTGTCAGATACTAGGGAAATTAACCCACAAACCCCAACTAAGCATAATTTCAATTTGAAAACAATCATAAAACATGGCATTCTCATGTAAATGTATTCAGCGAAGCTACCTAGTAAATTACGTGAAGCTATTAAGGAAACATAAAGGAGACCTAAATGTTCTTAGTGCTGCCAGCCCGCAGGCTTTACTTGGTTTTAACACATAAAGTAGCAGTTTATACTGGTGGGTTTTCATTAATATTTTGATAATATCGTGTTATATTTAAAATTGATTACTGCTTCGCGTTATTTAGGGTAGTCGGAGAGAACCTAGTGTCAAAATACTCCGTTTACCATTTTCCATGTGAAATGGAGGCATTGCGTGTGTAATTGTGGAGTTCAACTCTGCATTTCTTTAAACTAGGGCGATAAAATTAGTATTACTTAAATATTTGTTGGGCCATATCCCACTTCGCCACCATGAATTTAATTACTGGTTATTTTTTTTCTTTATTACTTGTATGTATTAAGTTGAATTAATGTGATAGGTAATATATTTAATATATAACTGATTTTTTATCCCTCTTCTAAGACGCAGGGTTTAGTTCCGTAATGCAACACGTAATGTCTCGATATCAGTCAGAAAGCGATGAGCTGATTGTTTTGACTCAAAAATATTTCTTACTACTTTGCCTTGCAGGGAAAAGCGTGAATCTGCTTAAAATAATATTATTATTTATAGTCTAAGGATGTAATATGAACTTAACTATACGTTTCTAACCACTCCACAGTTTGTATGTAAGACTTAACCGCGGGAATGTGGCCGCATTAAAATAACTCTAATAACATTTCTTATAATACTAGTGCATTAAACTTACGTTATGATTTAGGGTTCAATTCCGTAAGAATTAATATTAATTTCATAAATTTCTTTTTTAAATGAAACTATTTTAAAAGGATTAATGGAGCATATTTTGGTATTTTAAAAAAATTATGTGTGAAAACCTGACGTTTCAAACACCTTACCGTGGTCACAAACAGACTGAGGTGGTATTCGTGTATTGGTTGTTACAAAAATTATCTTCTCTTCTCATATTAATATAATGATAATGTATGAATATGTTCTTTTTCAGCGATTTTGCTTTTAATCCCGCTTAGCCGTACAGACGGGAAGTATCTGGCACCAATATATCCTATATTCTGCCTACTGCAATCAAGATATTGCGTGTTGTTCGGCGGACATCAACGCCACGCTTTATCTTGCCAGAGAATATGAAAATAATTTGTCCCCTGAGTGGAAATTGAACCCACAACCGATCGTGTTTCATTCCCGTAAAAAATGTTCAATAGAATTCATTTAAATTATTCTGATTCCTCCTGTCTGGACCGATAAACAGAGTTGAGTTTCACCATTCAACATATAATGTCTAGAAACAGAATAGAAAACAGAACGGAATATCTTGACACTACTTTCTCTTACTACTCTATTATGTGATAAATAGTGAAATAAAGAAATATACTTTAATGATTACTGTCACATTATATAAATTTTGCCTTTATAACTACATATTATTATTTTTTAAATTATTTTAAAAGTCGTTAAAGAGATAAGATTTTACACGTACTTATGTATATGTAAGTACTATGTACAACAAATTGAAGATAGTAATATTCATTTGGTTCGAAAATAAGATAATTCCTTGGAACACCTCATTACAAAACCCTGAGGTAGGGAAACAAGTAAAAATCGGCAAAAATAAAAGCTTTGAACAAATTATTTTATATTTTAAGTGCGATAATTTTTTTAACTTACAAGTCATAATTGTACATAATGATGTATTTAGCAATGACACCTTTTCGTATTATTCAGACCATTGTGACGCAGGTGAGCGCTTTTGACTTCAAATACCAGTTGCTGGTTGAAATTTCTTGAACAAATTAATTTGAGTTAATATTAGGTGTGAGGAGCACGATCACGAGTGATTTTATTTAAATTATTTTCACTTCCTCGCTCTGGTTAGACAAAGTGCGGCGTTGAGTTCCAACAGTAAATACAGAATGTCTCAAATTCTGTAGAAAGCGAAGTACGAAATATCTTGACACTAGGTGCTTTCTGTCTATCCTGCTATGCGGGATAAAAGCGTGAAGGTAAAAAAAATGATGTAGGTATATCATATTTTCGTGTTCCCATAGACATTTCAATTAATCCTCTATTAGTGTTTCCGCATATATGCAAGAAATCAACGTACCTACCCACACTGTGTCTTACCAGATAGGAAAATTAAAAATATTTTTTTCAAAAAATCCTTCCCTTCAGTGGGATAACGTTTCACAGCTAGATATAAAATCTAGTTTTCATTATTTTTAAATAGGCTACTCTCCCTGCTTATTGCTTTAATAATATACCAAAATTATACAATACAATAAAATTGGAAATGCTGGAAGGTAAAATTAAGCACAATTACCTTATTGGGCGAGGTAAATGAAAACATATTTACCTACATATTTACATTTTATGTATGTATGTATGTATGTTCCATTGTGGCGTCAAGGCCAAACGCGTTGGCCGATTTTGATGATCCTCATATAAACTAATTGATACAGTCCTACAAATGCCAGTAAAGAAACAATAAAAAACAAAAGTAACCACACTCTCAATCAAACTCTATCTTGTCGTGCGAGCGTAATTTATTTATAAATAAATAACATTGGATATTAGTCCTAAAACATTAGTGATTAACGGTACGTCATACGATCTTAACAGTTATATTTTAAATGAAAATATTTTCAAATGGATTAATTGTGTATATTTTGGTATTCGAATATACATTCTTGGAAACCTGACGTTTCGAATACTTTACAGTAGTCCGTGGTCACAGGTAGACTGAGGTCGCATTTGTTTCTCGGTTGATACAAATAAATACCGCTATCTGTTTTTTAATTGCCTCGCGTACTGCCCTGGATTCTTGCGGAATAAGCCTGACTGTATCTCCATGTCTATTGTGTGGTGGATTTGAAACTTAACATTTTTATAGTTTTTTATAAGTGGTGGTATTCCCAGGTGGTAGAAAGTTTCCCACCAGCTTCTCTATTGAAATTAAAATGTTGTTAAATTTCATTAGCCTCATAAATCATCCTAAGATCTATTTTCCCAGGTGAGGATATGAGGTTTATCAAACCTGATGTAGTGGTTGGGCTTATTCATTGAATGTCACACACAGCTGACTGCATTAAAATAAAAGATCTTATTACTTTTTTAGCTTTTACGCGTTTATCCCGCATAGAAGGGTAGACTGAAAGTACCTAGTGTCAAGACACTCCGGATTTCGCTTTCCACCGAATTCGAGACATTACGTGTTGAGTGGTAGAATTCAACGCCGCACTTTGACTTACCAGAGCGAGGAAGTGAAAATAATTTAAATATGATCACTTCCCCGATTGGAGATCGAACCCACAACCGTTTGCGTTTACAGTCAGACGCTGTCCCACTGCGCCACGACCGGCCTCAAGATCTTATTAACAGTTATACTTTAAAGGAAGTCATTTGAATAATAATATTATAACAAAAAACTTACCTCCTTTTTAAGTACGATTTGCCTTTCTTTGTAGATATCTATATAAGTCGGCAATTAAAGCCGCACGGGACTCTTTTTCACGAGTAAAAGTCCACGGCGTCCACGAGGCCATTTGGATTGTAGGTTGTGTTTGGTGCTACCTACTTTGCTTATCCTAACGTTATTATTATCGTTTCAATATATTTTACGCGTGTGTTCTAACGACGATGATGATCGACGAAGTACTTCCAGTGGGATATTGTTGAATTGATTTAAATATAGTGTTAATTTTTTTTCATTTATTTTAACATTTTAGTAACAGTTTGGTAAGCTAAATAACGACTTCAAGTTATATAAGCTATCATTCTCTCGTTTATTTTCGTATTTATAACAAACGACATTTTAATATATAGAACAGGTATGCAGTATCTCATAATTCTACCTATGTAGTGGGCTCAAATCTAAAGCATAAACTGTGCAATAGTATCTATTATATTTACTATTACCTTAGTGAAAATTTACTAAAAACAAATATATAATATTAAATAACCAATCATGTAAACATGATTAAGATGTCAGATTTTAGCCGTCTGACTGTAAAGGCGATCGGTTGTGGGTTCAAATTAGTTCACTTTTTCGCTGTGGCAAGACAAAGTTTGGCGTTGAGTTCTACTATTCAACACATAATTTCTCGAATTTGGTGAAAAGCGAAAAAAAAATTACAATGTTACCTTTTGCTTGAAAACATCCGTAACACTGAAATGATTACACGAACTGCTATTTTTACGTCCAGTCGTAAAACAGCATTGTATCGTGTAATTACTGTCGTACAACGAAATTAGTGTTTAGATGTAATCGTTTTATTGAGGTGAAAAAAATAGTATATAAAAGATAAGTGCTTAGTCACTGTGATGAAGTAATACGTAACTTTGGTAGTGATTAAAGACTAACGCAGCTGGATATAGAACGCATGGCTTAGCGGTGAGAGAACGGTTTCCAAGGCGCGCAAGTTCGAATAACTTTGTGTATAATTTTTATACGTTTTTTAAAAATGGTTTCAAATTCTCAGTGTGGATTAACATTCGAGATATAGAAGCAAAATATTGTTAATCTTTTTACAAAAGATTAACATTAATGTTCTTTCTATACGTCTATGGTTTCTTTTTGTAAGTACTTATATATACAGATTATAAGCGCAGTTAGTTTGGTGCACAAATTATTGCACGCTCGATTATCACTCAGTGAAATGATTATACCTGTTTAAGATTATAATAATATTAGTTCCCCGAAGAAATGTTGAGATCATTGCTGTACAATAGCTTCACGCTGTTGAAATCGAGTTGAGGGGCGGAATCAAGTTGAGTAGCGGAACTCAACGCCGCGCTTTGACTGACCAGAGCGAGGAGTTGACAATAATTTAAATATAATCGTTTCCCCAGTGGGAATCGAACCTACAGCCATCGTGATTACAGTCAGACGCTATGCCACTCCGCCGCGACCAGCCTCATAATTAAAAGCTATTATGTATGTAAAAATATATAAATTTTCACTACAGATATGTGGTACTGAAGGATTTTTCTTCTATTTTACATAAACTGGATCAATATACGAGTAAAATGATCAAACTACTTTCCAATGTAGGTTATTGTTCGTAGGTCGGTAAAGAGACGTTATTGTGAGTTAAGGGTAGGGAAGTGGCTGACTGTATACGACAACTGCAAGCTTAATATCACTCTATGGAACTTATATTCAGAAAAGTAGAGTGAGGATAAAAAAAACAAGTGTTATTTGGTTTTTTCTGTGAAAAGAGGTATTTTTTTATAAAAAACGTAATTTGTTTTAAATATGTCAAGAGAAATTGTATTAACTTTTAGGTTAATTTTCGATTTATTATAACAAAATTATAAAACGCTTATACTTAAAGCTTCAAACTAGTTATTTTTTTCTTGTTTTATGTACATCTGCGTAGATATAGATGTCTGCAAGAACGGTTTCTGGCAGATATCTATATTTGCGCAGATGTACAATTTTTCAAGTAATCAGAATACAAGCTCTCGATCTGGTAAGATACTATGCGGCGTCGAGTTCGCCACTCAGCATGGGATGTTTTGAATTATGGCGGAACGTAGGCAAAGGAGTATCATAACATAAGGTCTCTGACATATGTGGTATTTGAACCAAGTTTTATATGGGATAACACCTTAACTCGCCAACTATTCAATATTTGTCTTAAAGGAGAATTTTAACTCTTTAAGCAATTTAGAATGGGTAATAATTGTAAGTAAGTAAGTAACGGTGTTAGATGTTTTTAAAATTTTGAACATATATGTATCTTGCAAGTTTTGATATATAAACCAAATTTTATATGTCTAAGTGAAATATTTATATATGTTTTGAGTAAGTTAATTGCTTCAAATGATTAATTATTTTAGCTTGAACTTGGCTTTGACACTATCGCGTGTCTGAATACAGAGATGAATCCATAAAAGCTTATTTTAAACACTTCTTTGTTTCTCAAGATCAATTTTATTATTCCAAGTTCATTTCAAAGTGAGCGTGAAATAATTTTCTATATTTACCACATAGCGATGTGTCTCATAAGCCACAAACCGCAGTACAAAAAGTTGTCCGTCCATCCGCTTATGTAATGTTTTCCTCTACTATACTTCAAACTTGAATGCCGATAACGAATACGTTTGTTTAGTTATATTTTGTTAAAGTCTACTTCATATGTTAATAAGATATTCTTATTATTTATATATTCTTTATTTATTGAGGCCGGTCGTGGTGTAGTATGACAGCGTCTGGCTGTGACCGCGATCGGTTGTGGATTCGATTCCCTCTCGGAGGAGTGATTATATTTAAATTATTTTCACTTCCTCGCTGTGTTATGGCGAAATGCGGCTTTGAATTCCACCATTCAACAAGCAATGTAGGTACTTTCTGTCTATCCTGCTATGCGGAATAAACGTGTGAAATTATCTTAAAAATATTGTTTTGATAGAAAATAATAGCTTTTTTTGTAAATATCTTCGGCAAAACTTTGTGACTCTAACAACGTAAGTATTAGTTATATAATGTTATCGGATAAAAACATATACATCATATACATACATAGCTAAAGTTCAAAGTATCTTACTTATAATTTCTTGTTTTTTGTCATGTAGTGGATTAACTTACTGTTTTCTTCAGATACTCCTTTTGCTGCTTTTTAGATGAATTTGTAATATTGCAATTTAGGTGACGTAACTAGACGCCGAGCTTTTTCTTATCAGAGTGGAAAATATTTTAATAATTTAAGTGTTAATTAATACACTACAAACTAGCTATATTCAAAAAGATTATATTTCTTCTTCTTCTGGTTCTTGTTTTTTCTCAAGTGGAAAGAAGGAAGGAAGCGTAACTCAACTCCGCGATTTGTCTTATCAGAAAGGTAACAATATATTTTGGGGTTACTAGATGTTATTTTACTATTTGTTGTATTTTTAATAGCCTTTTACTGCAAAAGAAAACAAAATTGACAATACATTATGATAAAAAAGTCATATTTGCCTACAATAAGGCAGACGGTGATCAATCAAATTGTCGGAGACAAAAATAAAACTCATTTTTGCTCGAACGCAAACTCGTTTCTTAAGAAAACTATAAACGCTAGCGACTGTAGTAAAAGAAGTTTAATTCGCTACACTTATCTTTATTATCTATAGTACCATCAATATGTTATTATAAGTACAGTTAGTTGGGATCGAGTTATTCTATGGATATGTATTTTTCTATGTACGATAATTTTAGTTTCTTTTATTATTTTAAATCTAGATTTACATTATAGCTAGTCTATAATCTTACTTAGACTGAACTGAAATGAATGTGTTCTGTCTACTGATCTACCTCGTCTTATGGCGTGCATTTGAATAATTTAATAAGGTTTTTGATTTTCACCATTTTTATACATTTTAAATGAAACTATTTTAACCAGGTAGACTGTCTACCTATACCTGTGACCACGGGCCACTGTAAAGTGTTCGAAACGTCATGTGTCCAAAATATATTTTCGAATACCAAAATATATGCGATTAATCCGGTTAAAATAGTGTCATTTAAATTGAATAATTTACTTATAAAATTCGTTGACGCGTAAAACATACATTACTAAAGAAAGCAACATGCAATAATAATACGTATTATTTTATTATTATTATTATTATTTTGGCTTCACGCTTTTATCCCGCATAGCAGGGTAGACTAGAGGTGATACTTAGTGTCAAGACATTTCGTACTTTGCTTTCCGCCTAATTCGAGACATTGCGTGTTGAGTGGCAGAACTCAACGCCACACTTTATCTTACCCAGAGCAAGGAAGTGAAAATAATTTAAATATAATCACTCTCCCGAGTGGGAATCGAGCCCACAATCGTTTCCGTTTACAATCAGACGCTTTCACACGGCGGCTCGACTCAGCCTCAAATCATTTTTTATCCTTAATTTAAAATATTTCTAACGGTTTACTAATTGTAACTATTATTATGGTTTTAAGCAATTTAGCAATTTCTCAAATAAACTAACTATGTCAAATTAGATTTCTCTACATGATTTTCTAAAACTTAAATCATAAGCCGAAATAGTCTCTCAGTACTTTTGGAATTTAACAAAACACTCGACAATATAAATTTTGCGAATATATGTTTTCTACTTGATATCGGTGTTTTTTTTATGTTTTATTATTCAGATAAGGTTTCAAATTAGTTTAGTCCTATATGTAATAATTCAGTCAAAGTGATCGGCCTTTTGACTAAATGTATATCTATTATATAACTTATAAGTATATCTATTATAAGTTAGTTGAAACATAATATTTAAAATTATAAAAAATACAGATTTTTATTCACCCAACTACTGAAATGCCAAATATTAACTTCCTAAGCCAACTGGAACTTGGTAATGATTTTGATATATAGGAGCCATAATTAGTGAAAAAACGATTTTTTTACCTTAATATCTAACCAAGTCCTAAAATATGACCCAAATTGACATGTTTAAGTGATATATTTTTTTTAGTTATGAGTTACTTAAAAGTTGCTTTAAATATTTTTTTAATATTACAAACGTCTCACCAGTTCTGTTATCTGAATGAATGAATTGACTTGATACGCTACCGTGTTTCCAGATAAATAAAAAAAATCATTCATTCTCTGCTACCTCATTCAAGTGTTCAAAGATACCTCATTAAAAGATATATATCTTTATTAGCTTACCGTTTATTATAAACCTTTATGTAATCATACCGGAAACGTTTAAAATTATAAATACAAATATAGCTCCGAATGAGTTCGCCACAACATGATGTTACTGACATTAACATGGTACTGTTTTATTTTTAGACAATTTAAACAAATGTAGAAATAATTTGACATTAGAACACTAGCGTTCACTAACTAACACTATTTTCTTGATATAAAAATAATTAAATAGAGCTTCATGAGTAAATATCGAATCCAAAACCTTCGTAAATTCAAATATTTTGTACCAATTTACCACGATTTCTTCGGGTAAACTTATATTATTAGAATCCTAGCTGATATATTGCTGAGAACTAATAGGTAAAAAAATATATGTGTATACTATTAAAACAATTTACTATATCTTTTCACTAGTATCGTGTGAATGACAAACAAACAGACCAATAATTGCTTTGTGTTTCTATTTTAGTATAAACTTACAAAAATTACATAATTGAAATAAGTCACAATTTTAGTTAAGTCTTATATAATATATTTATTATATTACAGCGGAATATATGCAGGAGGTGAATGAAAACAGTTTTAAGTAGCTTCATTATTCATAGAAACGCGTCCATCCTTTGCTACAAGGAATAGGATCGTCTAGTTATGAATAGAACTATCACTAAGTTTCTTACAAAGGACCTTAGGTTCTATTTCTGCTTTAAGACTTGTTTATAGGAACATGCTATATTTAGTTTCCTTATTCACAATAACTTAAATAATATAATGTCAAGAATATTGAGCTTCACGCTTTTATCCCGCATATCAGAGTACACAGGAAGTACCTATTGTCAAGACCCGTATTTCACTTTCCACCGAATTAGAGACATCGCGTGTTGAGTGGTGAAGCTCAACGCCGCTTAGTATAAAAGTATATATCAAAAATATGGTTGCATTTTGTATGTTTGCTGTGATTGCCACAGACCTCTTATATATTCGTGTTTATTTAAAATATTTTTTATCTTTTCTTCAATCATTGCCTGAAATTTTTTAGGAAATGAAAAACATATGGTAGTATGTGTAGACTAAAATGGAATATATAGCCTTCTGCATTTTTTTATACATATAAATTGTATTGTCCCCATAATATTAGTAAAAATTTTTACCTTTGTGTACCTATTAATATACTTATTAAATATTATATAAATGCTAGTTATTTATACAAAATTTAAATATATCTTAATCAATATTTGATAGCGAAATAAAAATTAATTCAACATTATCTATTGATTATATTTTTATTTTTCCACTCTGGTAGTCAAAAACGTTGAGTTGACCATCAACACGCTGTTTCTATTTCAAGCGGAAAATAGTCAACAGAGTGTCTTGAGGTTGTCTCTGACTATAGAAGTTGTGAATAAAAATTGTCTTCTTACTAGTATAAAATGTTCACAAATTTTCGAATATTAAAAATATATGTGATTAAAATGATTAAAATAATTTAATTTAAATTCTGTAAAAATCGCGGAAATCAAATATCTTAGACATTGTCAATTGTATGCAGGTTACCCTCTTCCTCTGCTTCATAGGCAGAAAAAAGGCAGTGTCAAAACACACCGTTCTCCACCTACCACTTGTAATAAAAATATTATATGATGAATGGCGGAACTCAACGCCATTTTTTAAATTTAATTTATACATACTAATGTGTACACAAATACTAAGTAAAATATTCCTTCAAACAGTATTTGAACCCCCGATCTATTGAGAAGGTTTAATAAGCAAGAGAAATCTTGTGTAGTAGGTTTTTTTCTAAACAAGTTATCACTTTACGTTAGAAGAGCGTATGAAGGTTTTATAGAGTTCAATATACTGCGCTATGAACTTATCAAATACAGTAGACACATTATATACAGTGTGATATAAAAAGTATATAGAATAAAAATATATATTAACGACATCATAGGGCAGTTGTGAAATGTGAATATACATATAATTATTGCAAATTTGTTTCTTAAGATGTAGATATTTTTAATTTCCTTGATTCACTTAGCTATATATCTATTGAGTTTCAATCCAAAATGAAAAGTCTTTAAAATAAGTAGAACATGATGTGATTTATGGCTTAGACTCTTTTAATAGCCCTGTACAATGGGGGATTTAAAAAATCTCTACCCTTTTCATTTAGATTGCAAAAAAACAGAAAGTTGCCAAAAAAATAAGTAAATCATTTAATAATACTGTATATATCGTGTATTTTATAAATACACATTTGATAACACAAAAATAGAACCTAGAACCGTTCTTAACTGCATAAATATATTTTCACTTTACCAAAGCGTTAAATTTAATTTTACCTATAAATAACTATAAACTACATAATTCAACGTAACATAGATAGCAAATCTCAACGAAACGATCCCTAATCGATCGTCTATTTGTGAACATCCTGTATCTGTATAGTGGCTTAGCGGTCCACATCCGTTACATATACACCTGCTGTAGAGCTTACTCTCGAGTATAAATATTAACTAACATAAAACTAAATAACTAGATTTAAGTTTATATTTAAACGATAAAGCTTTAAGTATCCTGGAATTAAGTAATGTTTATTGGTTAACTTCAAGGGAATTTTTAGTTCTTATTCTATTGCCATTTTTTACTTATATACTAACGTATTTTTCTTATTAATTTTGGTAACATTTTGAACTCTAGAAGATAATAAAGACTTATAATATATTCAAATACATTTTTTTCGAGTTTATCTACAAATCAGGGTAGATATAGAGAATTAACTGTGAAAATGCTACATACCGAAATTTAGCACAGACACAATATAATAATTACTTTAAGCGGGAAGCGAACACACAACTAATTTTTACCTTATAGTCAGATTGCCCAATGCGCCATAATAGCCTCATATGTCTAGTGTTATTTTATATTTTTTATTTTAAATCATATTGTCAATGAACAAACTTGAAAGTAGAAATTATAAAGTGGTGTTGAGTGTGTAAATATATATATATATATATATATATATATATATATATATATATATATATATATATATATGTATAAATATTTAACTATATTCTTTATCTATATGGAGATAAGAATAAATAAATTTTCTAACATTTTTAAGGCCAGCAAATATTACAATTAAACCATATAACTTTTGTACTAAACAAAAAAAATCATACAAAATCATAATATTTAATATTTCATATGAAAAACAATTATAATGCTATATTTTAGTATATGTAGTACAATATACGTCTCACGAGTGTGTCTCAAGTATTTTATGTGCGGGGATAAATCTGACTCGCCACCTGGCTATTTGGAATGCGACCCTAAGCGCACAGTATAGGGGAAAGACTGATGATATTTTGCTTATGTTTTTTGCGTTATTTAAATTGATATTGAATTAATATATATTTGTATTCTGATTGAATTTTTTTTTAATTTGTTGAATCTAAAAAAAAATTAGATAAACTTCTTATAATTTTTACGTTTAAATTTAAGAGAACCGACGAGGCTGATCGTGGCGCAGTGTGACAACGTCTGACTGTAAGCGCAATCGGTTGTGGGTTCGATCACCACCCGGGGGACTGATTATATTTAAAATTATTTTCACTTCCTCGCTCTGGTACAGACAAAGTGCGGCGTTGAGTTCCACCATTGAACACGCAATGTCTCGAATTCGATGGGAAGCGAAGTACGGAGTGTATTGACGCTTAGCAGCTTAACGCTTTATCTCTTATAGCAGTGTGGTCTAGAGACAATCTATTTTCAAGACAGTCCGTTGACAACTTTCCGTCCAAAAGCGAGACATTGCATATTAAGTGCTGAACTGAACGCCGCGTTTTATCTTACTACAGCGGTGAATTGAATGGACGAAATATTTTCAAATATAATAATTTCCCTGAGGGGGATCGAATCCACGACCAACGCTATCTCACTGCGCCATAAGGGTATTATTAATATAAAAATTATACTAATAGTATTACATCTAAACTTAAAAATAACTACAATACGCATATTTATAGAACGCCAGAAACGCCATCATAAAAATCGCCATCGCTTACTTTTTGCAACCATTTTGTTTGCATGAAACAGGTGTTACTCTATCGAAAGTTTGATTAAAACAAGGCTACAGTCGCAATATTACCAGGCTTTTTCATTGAAGCACTCTAATAAATTAAATTGGCCTCTGAGCGTCAACTATTATGTAGAAATTAAGATTTTTAATTAAACTATGGAACGTGTATGAAGCAATTTTTTTGCAAAATTAGTTTATCATTTAATTAAATTTTAACAAAAAGCC
The DNA here is from genome assembly GCA_032432895.1 of Dryadula phaetusa. Lineage (NCBI taxonomy): Eukaryota > Metazoa > Arthropoda > Insecta > Lepidoptera > Nymphalidae > Dryadula > Dryadula phaetusa. The sequence goes on from JAOYRS010000081.1 coordinate 3,856,879, forward strand.
TTTTTTTGATTAATTACGTGGTAAGTAGTGTATAGTATTTTTGCATTTTGTTAACGTACACTCCTTTATGATAATATGTTTGAACACTTAGGGATATTTACAGCTTCAGTTTTACATTTTTAAATATGGAATAATCAAAGAGAATATAGTGCCAAAACAATCCGTTCTCCACATCGATATTTTTATGAAATTGCCTTGTCTTATTAAAAATAATTATCTTGTTTTCCTTTAATATTTCTACTATATTTTTGCCCCGAGGTTTTGAATTCATAACAATCGCGTTATATTTAGACTTTGTACTACTGGGTGATCACTGCCTGGACTTAACTAGATTACAAATATTTCTTTCTCCATTTTCCTTTGTGTACTCAGTTCCTGTGTTGCATGGCCGAATTCAACGCCGCGCTTTATAGAAGTTTGAGAAATGAAAATAATTTAAATATAATCATTTTTCCGAGTGGAAATTGAACCCACAATCGATCACATTTACATTCAGACGCTGTCCCATACGCCGCGGCCGGCCAATTAGTTTTGATTATTAACATATAATAAGATAATTACAAGCTGGATAGTCAGAAACAACATAATATCGAGATACTCCGTTGACTGCTCTCAGCTCGAACTTGAGACTTTACGTGTTGATTGGTGAACTCAACGCTGCCCTATGTCTTAACAGAGAAGAGAAATGAAAATCAATCTTAAAATGATAGTTCGATAGCGAGTGGAAATTGAATCTAAAATCAGTTATGTTTACAATCAATCGTTTTTACACTGCGCTATAAAATAGCTAGGAGGTCAAAACAGCGTTACTAGATTATTTACATTGATTCATAGTTACCTTTATATACAGTGAGTGTTTTCGATCCCGTTTTACGAAAATTAGGCGAATTAACAAGTATGAAATTTAGCTTAGTGCAATTTATATGAAAAAAAGGGCAATAAGTCAAAAAAATAATATTACGTATTACAATAATATTGAATTAATAATACTAGTGCTATGGTTACACATATTTTACGTTTCAATAAGGCCTCTGGTACATGTTGTTTTCTTATTAGAACGTTAATTAAGTGTATTGTAGAAAAATATATTAAGCTATAGTAGATATAATCTAATTGCTTATTTGTTTTCATATTGCTTTTTTAAATAATTTTTGTTTTCATGTATAATAATAATATAACATTTTTGAAAAAACCTATAAAAATTTGAACGCAGCGGGAATCGAACCCGTCCGGATACCGTCGAAGCGCTCTGACCGCTAAGCCATGCGTTCTACTACCAGCTGCGTCGAAATTTTTATACGCTTGTTACTACTTATTTATGTTGTCAGCATCCCTGTAGAGAGATTTTTATACATTTTTTCAAAAATGTTTTCTAATCCTAAGTGTGGAATAACACTTTAAAAAATAGTAAATAATATTAATATAGTTTTTCATTTGTTTTAAGCTTTATTCCAGATCAATCTATCACTTATTAATATTCCATTAATTAATATCACTGTTCCAAATTTACCCTATCATACGTGACACTTGGAGATTATTTGCGTGTGTCATCACCAAATCAAGCCATTAAATTAAAAAAAAACACAATGTTTTCCTACAAAACAGAGCTGTGTGTGAAAAAGCCTAACACCTTGCTACCAACGTACTAAATACTTAAACTTATCTTCAAAGTTAATCTCACAGTAAATATAGTCGTTCCATAAATCTTTTGACAAAAGTTACTAATTAATTGAAAGCAAGATAAACATGTTTATCTTGAATCAATCTTATCTTAATAGATGCAATGTTACTTAATATCTATACTGTAATTATTTAATTACACGTTTAGAATAGACTGTTTTTACTGATTTTTTATATACATATATGTCAATATATAAATTTGTCTGTCGGTTCACAACAGGACTGTCGTATCAGACTATTATTAAGTTAAATTTAATATCAAGACAAAGCACAGCGTTCAGTTCCAATTAACAAGTAATTTGTCAAATTTTAGGCGAAAAGCGGCGAGCGTAGTGTCATGACACTATTAAATAAGAACATAAAAAAATAATATTTTTTATTGTTACCTATTACATTAATAGCAGTTTCACTTTTTCCTCATATCAGGGGTTTCAGGGTAGTGTCAAGACACTCCGTTCGCGGTTTTTCAACCAAATTCAGTATCAATATTATGAGATACAAAGTGTATACATTTAAGTAATAGATACAAAAATGTACAACTTACTTCGCAAGCCCCTGTGGCCTAATGGATAAGGCATCGGCCTCCTAAGCCGGGGATTGTGGGTTCGAGTCCCACCAGGGGTATTTCGTGTGATTCAGTTCGCGTTTTTTATTTTTATAGATATTAATTATTTAACTTTTTCGACAATTGTTTATTTTATTTTTAAACTATTACAGATAAAAAAATATTTTTTTACGAATATCACAATAGTATTTCAAATTTCTCTTTCCACATGTTTAGTTAGATAATTAAAAATCCTGTTTGGATTAATCGCTTATATTTTGGATTAATCGCTTATATTTTACTTTAAAGTAGTCCGTAGTCGCAATTAGAGACACATACGTGATTATTTTGTTTAAAATATGTAAAATGTGTAAAATTCGTGTAAAACGAAAATCTTTTCCATTGTTAATATGGGAACTCTGATGGTTCCCATATTAATTAAAACGCCAGCCTTATCATTCTCGTTGAAATCTCACAACATGTACCTAATATCTAATATATTAATATAAACGTCACATTATGCCCCATCAAAATCGACAACACAGTAGTTTTATGAGCGTTTTTATTGATACACTTATAATTTAGGCGGGAATCAATATAATTGTAAACACAAATGAGTTAACAGCTACTCATTTCGATGTAACTTTTATCGTTTTAATCAAAAAGTTAATGACATTAATATAATCTGTGTGATATCTGTCTGAAAGTTAAGTTATAATAAATTTGCTGGGCACTTTGAGTGTTGGTTCGATTTTTCCCATACTAAAGAAGACAAAAAGAACCTTGTATAAAGGCACTTTATCATCCATGATTCATTGGTAATAGAGTGGAGAAGTGTATATAAATATAAGTCGGTCGTAGCATAGTGGGAGAGTGTCTGACTGATAACGCAATCGGTTGTCATTTTGATTCTCACTATATTACTCATTTTAAATTAATTTGATTTTCAAAAATACGGCGTTGAGAACCGCCATTCAACACACAATATGTCAAATTCGGCGACAAACGGAGTCAGGCTTGTCTCAGGAGTCTTGACATTACGTACTTCTTGTCTGCTATGCAGCATAAAAGTGTGAAGCTAAAGAAAATTATATATATATATATATATATATATATATATATATATATATATATATATATATATATGTATATATATATTTGTGAGTTTGATACATATTCGAGAGAAGGATTATATATCATCATATTTATATTATAGTTTAAAATCTATTTTCGCCCCACAAAGTTTAATTATTAATTAAAGTAGTTAGCTATTTATCTAGTATTTCCTGAGAAGGTATAAGGAGTTCATCATCACCATATTCATTTCCATAGTATAAATATTGCATAACTTAAATAGAAATTGTTGACAAATGAAACGTTATTTTAGTATAAAATCACAGCTGCAGTGTTTGTGTTTAGTATATAACTTAACGCTAGCTTTCGTATAAATGGATATCCAATTAAAGTTTCGAATTCTGTTATTATATTCCTCTTTGATTCAGTGGTGAAGATATATAATTTGACGGTAAAAGCGTTGGTTTTCGGTTTGATTCTCGTTGGGGGAATGGTTGTGTAAAAAGAAATTATTATACTAGCCATCGTAACACGAGACAACGAACTTATGAACTGTAAGCGTGATTGGTTGTGAATTCTATCTCGCTCGGAGAAATGATTATATTTAAAATTTATTTTCATACCTCGTGTGACATAGAGTGGGGTAGATAACTCGAGTTTGGGCGGAAACCAGTCAACGGAGTGTTCTAACACGTTACGTTACGTTACCTTCAAGTTACTTCTACGAAAAAAAAGCGTGAAGCTACAAAAGAAAATTGTACTTCTTTTTTACTGATAAAGAACATTCGGTGTTGGATTACGCTACGGAATATTTTATATGTATTTTAATCTACTTTTTTTTGTTAATTATCGTTGTGGGTAAGTATAGAGAATCTAGTGTCAAAAATACTTCGTTCTTCTCCTACTCAAATCAGTAACTAGATTGCGTGCCCAGTGGCGGAATCTAACGCCGCACCTTTTTAGTATGGCAAAGGAAACCACATAAAAATAAACATTTGCCTAAGCAAGAATCGATCCAAAACCATAGTGTTTACTGTCATACTTTCCCATTATACCATTACAGTCTTAACTTAATTGAACGAACAAAATTATTTTAAATGATAATATCGTGTTCGAGTAGAGTTATTCTACAGGCACGTTTTGGATCCGATCCAGAATTGTATGAATGTAAAATAAACTGACTCCTAATTGGTTCCAATAAGAATCCTTTTAGAAGGAAAATTAAGAAAGCCCGTCTCAAGTTACCTACTTAATTTGTAGGTAGCTCTGACGTCTCAAATGTTTTGAGATAATTTTGCCTTATTTATAATAATTTCAAGTTTTAATTAAATTGTAGATTTTTTTAGTTTTATGTAACTCCAGCTTTTAGCAAGTAAAGCTATCTAGAACTGGAGTTTATTTTGTGTTGATTGGCGGAACACAACGCCGCAATTTGTTCAGTCAGCTCTGAGATGTGGGAAATACAGCAAACAAAATAGCAGAGTAGACAGATAGTAATAATGTCAAGACACTCCGTACTCCGCTATCTACCGAATTTGAGACATGCGTGTTGAGTGGCGGAACTCAGCGCCGCATTTTGTATTTAATGTAATTTAAAATATAATCACTCCCCCGATTGAAAATCAAACTCACAACCGATCGCGTTTACAGTCAGACCCTGTTTGTTTTATTATTATTAAACCGGACACAATATAGACGTGCCGTGTTTGCTTTCAACCGATTGTGCATTACAAACTATTTTCTTTTTCTGTTTCTTTGACATAGCAAGCTTTAAAAAAATACCGGGAAAATCGAACCCAAGACCATCGTGACGTCCATCAGTCATTTTATACTTGTACACTATAGAGGTGAGAATTAAAGTTAATAGATATAATGATTTCTCTATAAAATAAATTTTACACTAATTGAATTTAATAAAAATCCTATTAGAAAGAAAATTAAAAAGTCAGTCTCAAGTTACTTACAAATTAATGTTTGACGTCTTGAATGTCTTCAAGCAATCCTACCTTTTTGTTTTTTAAGTTTTAAAGAAATCATCTTTTTAACTATTCGTTTCTAACTTCCTGTAGGTGTAGTAGTTGGCGATGTTAGTTGTCGTAGGTTCAACTATTGTATAGAAAGAAATTCATTTTTTTTACGTTTTACGTATTCTACTTTAAACTCTTTCCATCGGGGCAGCTTTAACTTTAAATATGATAATTTAAAAGAATAGTTAGGCTGGTAAGACTGGTAAGACGCCACGCTTTGCCGTTGAGTTCCGCCACCCATTACGAGATTACGATTTGGTATATTTGTAGAGAGTTGAGACAATACTAGAATTTTATTTAAATTGTAATAAGATCTTTGATTTCCGCGATTTTTATGCATTTGAAACTATTTAAATGAAACTATTTAACCGGATTAATCGCGTATATTTTGGTATTCGAAAATACATTTTTTTGGACACCTGACGTTTCGAACACTTTACAGTAGTCCGTGGTCACAGGTAGACATGTCACTGTTATTATGCTAATATTGGCTATCTTGACATCAAAGAGGAGCTACTAAATAAACTTGAGCGACTCCAGATCTTTGTATTACATTCATATTTGGTATTCGTAAATATGATCATATTTCTGAGTTTCGTAATAACTTCAAGTGGCTCCCTATTCACCTTCACAAGAATATTCATATACTTCACCTTCTCTATTCTGTATTATTCGATCCTTCTTCCCCTCCCTACTTGAAGAAACAATTCAGTTTTCTTCATGAAACAAACGCACGTTCCTTACGCTCCGACAAAAATCTACTCCTTGAAATTCCTCTTCATTCTTCTTCCTTTTTCTCAAATTCCTTTTCCATTAAAGCTGCCCGATTATGGTATTCTTGACCAATAAAAATTGGAAGTTTAAAAAATTTACATATATTTAAAACGAATTTTAAGCGGCTTGTTGCTATATTAAACATAAAAATGTCAATGCTGGTTTATTTGTAATTATATATATGTACTTATGTATGTATATGTATATATAGCTATGTATGTATGTACGTGTGTATGTAATTATTAATATTATTGTTATTGATTATATACCTTCACTTTATACAAATCCAACATCCTGAGGTTGCCTGGAAGAGATCGCTTAAAGCAATAAGGCCGCCTTATTGTTTGCTTTTTTTTATTAATTATTACTTGTTTGTAATGTATTTGTTGTGTTCAATAAAGTATATTTGTATTTGTATGTGTATATACTTCGATCATATACGTACTTCATAAAAATAAACTTAAATAACAACAGCTTCGTACAAATACTGAAAAGAGCTTTCGCATCTTTTACTTAAAACATGTAAAGGATTTTAACACAGTATCGTTTGAACATAAATCGAAACGTATTAAATAATGTATGAAATTCTCAAGGGAAAAGCTCACGTTACTTTTATACTTGCATTTATGGGATGGATTCGCACAGTAGAATAATTCTTTTGTTAACAATACAATTCATATAAATGTATATATACGGATATAGAGTTCAAAGCATTTAATATCAAAACTGTATTTAATATCAAAACATCACATAGTGACATAACCTAACGCTGCATTATCTTACCAGGCCTATTTCTTCTTTTCTAATGCTATTATAAATTGAGTTAATTTAAAAATAACTATTTTGTTCTTATATTAGCTATCTGAAGAATTTATAGTGCTATGTACTCTTGATACTCGATGAACTGCAAATAAAATAATGAAATCAGACATCAATGTTTATTCTGTGAGGCTAGGAAAGCTATAATTTAAATAAATATACTTAAACTAATAAATATTTGAAAAAATGATTAACTTGCTTGAGTTACGTACATACGAAATAATAATTTGTTTTCCATAGGTTTGTTACGAGTATAAGATGACGCGCATCGTTGATTTCTTCGTTTTCATTTCAAGTGGATAGTGGAAATCGAAAAGGGAACACTGTTCTTACTATTTGATTCACCGCTAAATGTGTGAAGCTGGAAAATTTAAAAAATAGACTATTATTTTTGAAAACACTTTGAGTTTCGTTAAGTAAGAAAACCCCACGCCTTTATTACTCTAACATTACCAGGAGTCTATAAATATAATAGACACAAATACTTCTTTAAGTGGTAACATGATACCTTTGGCTTGCGTAGGTTGTAATTCAACAATCGCGTCGAAACAACGTCAGTATGACGTCATGTCTTCTTTAGTTTTTCTTTGTTCATAAATTTGCATTGATACGAGCACATCGGTGGTGCAGCCGAGTTGTAATGTAGTTATACACACGATGGTTGTGAGTTCAATTTGCACTTATACACATGCATTGAAAGTAAAAGTAAGGAGGGTAGTTGGAGAAATACTAGTATCAAAAATCTAAGAGTAATATTAGAGTTCCTTAGCCTAGTGTGCAGAAAATACGTGAAGCTAAAGTATGACTCGCATCTCGAATGATGAGATATAAGTAAAGAAAATTTAGACAGTACATTTAATTTTTTTACTACTACTTGCAAAGGTGAGTGATATGAGGGATAGGAGGAGATATATAGATAGATAGAGACAACCTTCGAAAGCACAGTTTCGAAAATACTGGAAGAAAATAACGTAAAAATATGACCAACGACCCCCCCCCCCCCCCCCCCCCCCCGAAGAGCAGGTATGAAAAGGTTAATGACTATGGACGAGACGACAGAAGTATGCAGGGGCAGTAGCGGTAGCGGTCCCTTTTCTTTGCCTACCTCGCTAAGGATAAAGCGTGAAGTTATAAGGAAATTACATTATAGTATATTTGTATATTAGGAAGTTGTGCTTAATATAAATGATGTTTTCTTCACTCTTTCTTCGCTTTCTACTAAATTCGAGACATTACGTGTTGAGAGGTAGAACTTAATGCCGCGCTTTGTTTTACCAGAGGCTGTCATACTGAGCCGCGACCGGCTTCTTAAATAATTAAATTATTTGCCTTTGCCTTTGTTTTCAGTCCGTGAAATGGTTATAATATGGGGTTCCCCAATAAGAACAATATGTTTTAAAATTGAAATAAAACATATAATATATGTTCGAATTTCGTGTTCAATGGCTTTATTTGATAGGAAATTTTATGTTATTTATGATTTAAACAAAATATCGTTGAAATGACAGCCACGACTTTTTTTGCACTGGTGAATACGATCGGTCCAATTTTCGATGACTCGGTGCAGCATTTCGGCTGGTATAGCCGCTATAGTCGCTCGAATGTTGCGTTCAAGGTCTTGAATCGTAGCTGGTTTATTGGCATACACTTGAGATTTAACATACCCCCACAAAAAATAGTCCAAAGGTGTCCAAATCACATGATCTTGGTGGCCAATTGTGAGGACCGTTGCGAGAAATAACCGACTCACCAAACTTATCACGCAAGAAATCCATTGTGACGGTCGCAGTGTGGCATGTTGCACCATCTTGTTGAAAATAAATGTTGTCCGCATCGATTTCATACACTTCAGAAAAAAAAATCGTTCAACATGTCACGATAACGGTCGCCATTGACAGTAATAGTACGGCCTTCGTCGTTTTTGAAAATGATTCCACCGTAATCCACACCAAACAGTCAATTTTTCAGGATGTAATGGTGTTTCATGAACCACTCTTGGATTTGACTCACTCTAGTAATGACAATTCTGTTTGTTCACATAACCATTGAGCCAAAAGTGAGCCTCATCTGAAAAGATAATTTTCCTATGAAATTCGGTGTCCGTTTCAATCATTTCAAGCGCCCAATCAGCAAATTCACGACGTAATCGATGGTCTGCTGGCTTGAGTTCTTGTGCCAACACAATTTTGTATGGATGTAGGCCAAGATCCATACGTAAAATTCGCCAGGTTGTCATTCTAGATAAGCCCAATTCTTGTGCACGTCATGGAACTGGCTGATACGGCAGCAATATATTCTTCACTACGGCCTCTCTGTTGTCGTGTTGGTGGTCTACTATCGTGCAAAGAATATTCACATTCCAGTTTTTGGATTATGCGACGTATAGCGAGCTCAGACGGTGCACTATGACGATCATATTTAGCACGAAATGCTCTCTGAGTAGAGTACAATACTTCTCGAATTTTGATAGAAAATTTAGACAATTTTCAATCGTTGAGGTAACGTAAACTTATTCATAATTAAATGGCAAAAATTATTAAACACAAATAAATACAAATGTCAAATATTAAATTACTAAAATGGCGGTTGTGAGTTATCAAAATCCTATCATCCCTAATGGGAAAAAGTGTATTAAAATTACTTTTAACTTACCGATCTGGTAAAACGCGAGTTCCATGCCATGTCAGCGGTGTTGAGTTCCGCCTATAACAATATGTATTATCTTGAATTAGAGCATTGTGTTCTCTGTGGCTTATTGAAATATATATTTTTAATATATACTAAAGGATGTTTTTTTAATTAAATATTACTAGAGGAAGGTATTTTATACGTATTTGTTAATTTAAGGCATCATAAAATTTATATGAATTTATAAATAAATTGCGAACGTTTTATTTATATGAAAGTATGTTTACCTTTCATAAAATATTTAAGTGAATTCGCTTTAAATCGGTCCGATATAAAGCGTGAATTGGTAAACGATATTTATATAACTTATATAGATTTTAGTGAGACTAAAGTGTAAAGTGAGAATAAAATGCTCAGGTGGTGGGCACGTTGATAGGATGAGTGATGAACATTCGGTTGACCTTCGAAAATACAATAACTATATATATATATATATATATATATATATATATATATATATATATATATATATATATATATATATGTATATATATCAATGATACTGGAGGTAGGTATGAAGTGGTTGATGACTGTAGACGAGGCGAAAGAGGTATGCAGAGGCCGTAGCTTTTGGGGCTCCGTGTTCTTTGACTACCCCGCAAGGAAGAAGCGTGAAGCTAAAAAAATAGATTAGAAGAATGCGTTTTACGTCCCTTAGACCAATTATACCTATATATCACCTGTATATATATATATATATATATATATATATATATATATATATATATATATATATATATATTTTAACAATTGGGATACCAAAAACATTTTTAGAAGACGTATAAAAAATGTACGTTTGTCTATAGTAGATGCTAATACTAAAGGAGGCATGGATTATTGAGTGAGAGCGCTTGGAGAGTTTCCAATAGGAACAGATACTAGGCATGTTGCGTTCAAATTCTTATCCTTTTAAAAACAATTTTCTTACAAGACAGGTATTGTCACATGAAATAAGAAATATGAGTATTTTTTGCACTCACCAAGTAGTTGAATTCAGCGAAAAGCAGAGAAAGGAATGTCTTGACACTAGATACTTCCTGTCTAGCCTGCTATGCGGATTAAAAGCATGAAGCTGAAAAAAGGAAATCAAATTGTTAATGGGTAAATGCTAAACCTAAACTGATTCAAATTCCACTCAAAAATATATAGATATTGAAATATAAATCTGTCATATAAATTCTAAAATACATAAAGCTGTCTTGACCGTATAGAATGAACGCTAATAAATAATTTGGTTCGGTTGCAAGACGGCAGTTTCTTAAATTAAAATGTGAACGAGTACGTCGTAGGAAATTTGCCTCAGCAGCACGATGATTGTGAGTTCAATTCCCACTTGAGGTATATATATATATATATATATATTGATAGAATTATATAGCTGCACGAGTAGCACGGCAAATCGAGACATTGCGTGTTAAGAGAGTTACTCAACGCTGCGCTTTGTTTTACCAGAGTGGATAAATATTAACAAATTTTAAATATAATCCCTGAGTGAGAATCAAACCCACAACCGATCGCATTTACAGTCAGGCGTTGATTATAAGTAAGTGTAAAATTTATTACTGTACTCACAATATCGAGATATTTGACGTTTCTAGATATGGAGAACGCATTATTTTCATATTAGACTGCCCTATGTTCTATAAACGCAAACCTACTAACTTCTTTTTAAAGGAAATAATTATTAATTAAATTTTAATATTTTATACAATATTTGAAAAAATATTGCGTTTTTTAATTTTTTTTAGTATTGACTTATATGACCTAAGTTGGGGGTACGATTTATTAAATAAAGTTTTATTTTAGATTCTCGCTTCATCCCTGGCGGGGTAGTCAGAGAGTACGAAGCGCCAAACGCTACGGTCCCTGCATACCTCTTTCGCCTCGTCCACAGTCATTATCCTCTTCATGCATGCCCTTCGGGGAGTCCTCATACTTTTTACGTGACCTTCCTCCAGTATCTTCGATACTGTGTTTTCGAAGGTCAACCGAGGTCTCTCCCGACCTCTCGTACCACTCACCTTGGCTTCATAAATCTTTCTTATTATTCTTTCATCGCTCATTCTCCTGAACCACCTGAGCACGTTCTTCTTCATTCTTACTGTGACATTCACGCTTACACCTGCCATTCTGCGTATCTCCTCGCTGCATATACGGTCAGCTAATCTTAAATAAAGTCAACAAGCAATTTATATATACCAATATATAAATTCCATAATATATTAAGCTGTCTTGACCGAGTAGAATGAACGCTAATAAATAATTTGGATCGATTGCAAGACGGCAGTTTCTGCGCTCGATCTAAGCATCGTTAGTTTAACTATTAATATTATTTTAGAAAAATATTATGAATTTTTGTTATTTCCTTTAAGATTCCTACCTATATTGTCGAAAGACGTAACCTAACGCCGCGGTTTATGTTGTCAAACTAGATAAATAAAAATGAGATTTAATGTACAATAAATATAAAAATTAATAAATACTTCCTGGGTAGTAATTTTTTACTATAAAAATTTATTCCGACTAATTAGACAATATTTGAACTGCCTACTCTGGTTATGTAACATTGGTCCCTTTCGAATTGAAAAAAGGAATTAAACTGAACAAATCGACACGATAACAACATAATTATTGTGTCAATTTGTTAAATATATTAAACTTATTTATATAATATATTATTTTTTATATATTAAACTATTACAATAATCCATATAATTTTAACATGTCCATTGTTCATTACAATTTTTTTTTACTTTGATTATGTTACAATGTGTGGAGACTTAAATGGTTCATGTATTGATATCTTGTTTAATTTTTTTTCAGCTTATATATATAATAACTTCCTATTAAATATAACTTCCTATTAAATAAATAAAATAAATATATAATTATTAATTACTACAAAATTAGCTGTAAAATGTAGGCCTGTCGTTGCGCAGTGGGACAGCCTCTGACTGTAAACGCGATCGGTTGTTGGTTCAATGCCCACTCACAACAAATTACTCTCTCTTAAAATATATTGACTATAATATCCCCAAAGGATAACAGTATTCAACCTAGGATATACAAAATTAATATTAAAGTTAAGTAAAATAATTACACTATATTTGCCTTTAGCGCAGCTATAATTCATTTTCATTGGTTTGTGAAATTATTTACGGCTGTATGTATGTTAAATATATATGTATGTACTGGTGTGAGTACTGATATCGCGCTACGGCATAATTTTTGTGGTTTTTGTAATATTCGTTTTGACTTTCACGGTTTTATATCACCATGTATGTTTAATTAACATTTACATAATGTAGGTAGGTCTAATTATGTAAAATTATATTATTTTTAATATAATTAAGAAGATAGATGTAGATTATTAAAAAATAAACAGAATGATCGAAGAAGAGTGTGACAGCGTCTGACTGTACACGATGTACCAAATGTTTTTGGTTTCGATTATCACTTGAGGAATTATAATTGATTATATTTAAATTATTTATATTTTCTGGCTCTGGTAAAAGAAAACGCGGCGTTGAGTTAAGATTACTTAATGTCTAGAATTTGGTGGAAAGCGAAGCACGGAGTATCTTGAAGGTTCTATCTGGGTAGACAGGACCTAACTTCAAGACAGCAGTGTTGTTGGGTAACATAAAAGCGTAAAGTTAAAAAAAAACAGAACGGTTCATTTCTATTTTTTGCAAAAATTATATTTTTCTTTGTTTCATAAAACTGTCGTATGGCAAGATGGGCAGAGAAAATCTAGTTTCGGAGTGTTATGTCCTCCATTAATAGTTCATCTTATGAAAATTGTGTGACTTAGTCTTATTATATGAAATCAATAAAAAAGTAACAATAATTCAAATATATACTTTCAATAAAAAAATATCGAACCCACACACTTCGTGAATCATCAATCAATCATCAATCGCCATAATTACATTAGTTACTAAAATTAATTGAATTTAAAATTTTACTAATAACTATTTTTTTTTTTGTTTCAGATTAAATCATACTAATTGAAGATATTCTCCAATGTCGTTCCCATATGGCTATACAACATAAAACCTATAGAAGTGTATCATAATGCTTATTTTAGAATCCGATTCAATTAACGGTAACTATGAATCAAATGAATCCGATTCATACAGAAAGAAGATTAAAAGAAGAGAGCATAAACATTGTGAGAGTGTAAATGTGAAGAGATCAAGAAGATCTATGGTTAAATCAAGAATAACTAGTAGAAATGCGAATACATTGTTCCTTTTGTTAAGGATATTCCTAGAAATATTTATAGTAGTAAAGAAATGGACAATTATGTTTTTACTATTCCATAGCGTTAGTGGATTTACTCAACAGAAGTTTGCGATTGAGCCTCAAGATCAGGTAAGCCCATTATTTTTTTATATATTTATTTTTATTTTCTCTAATCTAGGGTATTGTAAACAGGAAATACCTAGTGTCAAGTCAGTCCGTACTCCGCTTTCCACCTCGACCAGCTCGAGACTTTGCGTTTTGAATGGCGGAACTAATCGCCGCATTGTGTCTGAGCAGAGCATAGAAATGAAAATAATTTAAATATAATCATTTCTCAGAGTGGGAAACGAATCCACAACCGATCGCGTTTACAGTCGGATGGTGTCTTATTGCGCCACGACCGGCCTCTTAGAGAGAATGGACGTATATAACTTCGTACAACGTCACTGTTCTGGCATAACGTAGTATAGGTACCAGTTACTTGCTAGTTATTAAATGAAAACTATATAAATAATTTTAAGTACATAGCTTTACACTTTTTCCATCTGTAATCAGATAGTACTTAGTGTCTAGTCACTACGTGAGTGAGTCACTTAGTTTTAAGTGCGGAATTAAACACCATATTAGTACTAAAACAAAATACGAACGAATAAAATAGTAAATTCAAATAAATTTTTCTCTCGAGTGGGTATCGAGAAGGTTTCAAACAATACTATACTTTCAGTGTAAAAAATATATTTTAGCCAATGCTAATTTCGAATCGGCTTAATAAAAACAAAATATTAACTTATTTATATTGAAATTTGATTAAAATGAAACTTTGGTTTTGTAATTGATACAATATGAGTGAATTCGGTAATAAAGTTGTAAATAACATTTTAGAAATGGTGTCATATTTTTTGGTTTTTTCTATAAATCTTTTACGACATACAAAAATATATACGAAAATGGAAAAAATAAAATTGTACCAAAATTATTTTTTATTTTTTTCTTTCTTTAGCTTCACGCTTTTATCCGCTTAGCAGGAGATACAGAAAGTATCTAGTGTCAACACACTCCGTACTTCACTTTCCACCGAATTCTTGACATTGCGTGTTGAGTGATGAAACTCAACGCCGCTCTTTGTCTTTACCAGAGCGAGGAAGTAAAAATAATTGAAATATATTCACTCTCCCGAGTGGGGATCGAACCCATAACCGATCGCGTTTAGAGTCAGACGCTGTCACACTGCGCCACGACTAGCCTCTAAAAACTTATTATTTATATTTTAAATAATTTACGCCTGTTGTTTTTTGTGTTTACTAACTTACTTAAGAAAATGCAAAAGTTTGTAAGGATATATAGATAGATGTTTATTATGCTTTCACACAAAAAATACTGAACAGATATAGATAAAACTCTGTGTAATTTGACTACAAACTGACGATAACGATACGACCCTAACAAATCCCATGACGATGCCATAGGTGTCATTAATAAACTAGTGTAAAACAAGTCTAATAATTCACTTAAATATAGTATATATATACTTATATATAGTATATATACTTATATATAGTAGAAAAAGGTTTACCAAAAATATATATTTTCACGTTATTATTAGTTGTTGCCGAAAAGTGTTCTTAGAAAAAATCCTTCAAACATTCCTGAGGCGAGGAATTTTTAATATCCGCTCATTCTCTATACAACCTACTTCAGTAAACTTGCACTGTTTATACAAAATTTTAGGTTGTGTTTATAATTGATTTATTATATTTAAGAAATAACATTTTTTTTACTTCACGCTTTTTTCACTTTAACTTCGCTTTCCACCGAATTTGAGACATTGCGTATTAAATGGAACACAGCGCCGCACTTTGTCTTACCAGAGCGATTAAATGAAAATCTCCCTCGAGTGGTGATCGAACCCACAATCGATCGCCTCATTTTTTTTCTAAATTAAATAAAAATAATACATTGAAATTCTTCTGCATTGGTAAGACTAAACGCGGCGTTGAGATCTGCTTTGCCACGTAATGTCTCGAATTTGGGCGGCGGAATATCTTCACACTAGTCGTCTCTGACCACCCAAGGGGATTGCTTTACCAAATTACTAATTACCACATACCATTTTTCTATTATGCACAATAGTGTTAAGACACTCCGTTGTATTTTTTCGTTCATTTTTGACATAGTACATTGTATACTGTAAACCAAGTAAACACATAGACACGCCGAATTCGCCGGAAGTAAAATAATTCACATAATCATTTCCTCAAGAGGTAATTGAACCTACAACTGATTGCGTTTACAGTCAGACGCTATCGGCAGACAGGCCTCAATACGAAAATCAATTTAAAAGAAATATTTTGATTAAAATTACGAGACACCCGAGTATCTTAAGAGGAAGGAGGATGTGGGTTCGAATCCCAAAATCCAAATTGCGTTTGATATTAACAATCTATCATAGTTATTACATTACAATATATTTTCTAATTAATATTGACTATCATAGGTTATGTACGTAACATATTGTGCGATCAATTTCCATTAGTAATTGACTTAATCACATCAAATATATTGTAAATTGTGAAACCAATCGTGAACAAATCAAAATTATCGTAAAAGTATAATATTGAAGCTATTGATGCACAGTGGGACAGCTTCCGACAATATACACGATTCGTTGTAAGTTCTATTCTCACTTGATGCAATGATTGTGTTTAAAACTAGCTGAGCTCGCTATTTCATTCGTATGGAATTTAACTTATTTGTTGTATAATTCAAAAATAGACGAAGTTTTTCCTTATTACATTCGACAGCTATCTGTTAGTGAAAGTTCTGACATTCTAGAGATAAGCCACAACAGACAGACATACATACAAATATTATAAAAAAATATATGTTGATATATAATGATAAGAGCCAAGAGAATAATAAAGTAACCTTTATTATTGAAAAAATACAATCCAATTTTATTTATCTGTATAGATGTATTTTCATTTCTCCGCTTTGATAAGATAAACCCCCAGATTAAAGTTTACCAAACAACACAAAATAACTTGATTTCAGACGGAAAACGAAACAAAATGATGTCAATCAACAAAATATCTTGACACTAGGTTGTCTCTGATTCTGCTATGTGGAGTATGAAATTTGGCACATTTATAGTTTATACAGAGGAGTGTATATATATATATATATATATATATATATATATATATATATATATATATATATATATATAAATAAGGTCCTCTAGTCTGACATAACATACATTCTCTTTTAATTTCCTATACTCGAAAGGATGTTAAAAGCTCTATATATATACAGCTTGCTAAGTTTAAATGAAATCATAATACGAATACATTACTTAGTGAATGACCTCACAAGCGCAAAATGAGGATCTTATGTCATTATTTTAGTAAATTACAAATCTCAGTGTTTAAATGAAATAATTTTCTATGAAATCTAAATGTGCGTAAATGTGCATCAGCCTTTATCCGCAACTTTGATTTTTGGCTGTTCCTTAGGGAACTGATTTATTTATTGTAAGGCGCCCTTTTTGATTTAGGGCGGGCAAATGTGACGATTGAAATTTGTTATTTTTAGCTATACAAATGAAAGCTTAAAGATATATAATGTTTGTTATTACTATTAACACTCTACAGACCCAGGTCTATATATTTTATTACATTGATTCTTTTTTAATAATTTTTTTCTTATACAGCTCAAAGTGCTTAAGCTTGTAAGACTCACGGAGATAATATTATCTGTATTTGTTCCCTAAGAGAGTCCAGGATCTTTTAATAAGTTGCCTTACTTGGTTCCTCACCTAAACTCTCCATTAACTCCTCTATATATTGATAATATAACTTATACTATCAATTATGCTTAGAATAGATAGCACGCTATTTTATATACTAAGACTGAGCGAGAAATGAAGAACAGGGTAAATTTCTAACTCTGCTGCACTGTTGTCGGCTTACCCTGGTATAGCAAAAAAGGAACTTCACGCTTTATCCCGCTTAGTAGAGTAGTCGGAGAATACTTGAAATCAAAATTATTTTAGTTTTATTACGTTACGTTATAAAAATTTTAGTCAAAATCTTATAAGAGAGATTTTGAAAGTATCTGTATTGTCTAATGCAAATAATAATCTGATCATAAAGAAAAAGAAGAAAGAAATGTTAAAAATCTGAAATATGTGCTCTGGGGGAAAGTCAGAAAAAGTGAAACTACACAACGATTTAATTTTAAATAATAAATTATCATTATTTTGCAAAATTCCTAATTTATTACAATATTGTTTTTCTTTATAAAACAATTTAATGTTTATAAAACAATTAATTTTATATATCACGCACACGCACAAGCACACTGATTAAAAAGAACAGTGTAGTCCAAGTATTCCGTTGACTGCTTTCCACATGAAAAGGAAATAAATGTGAATAAATGTTAAATATAGTCCTTGCTTTGAATAAGATCAAACCTACAACCAATCGCGGTAACAGTCCCACTGCGCTATAACGGCTTCATTTAGTAATATTGCAATACAATATAATTTCAAAATATAATATCTATTCACAGAGTGCAGTGGTAGGCTCTCGAGTGACCTTACCATGTCGAGTAGTAAACAAGGCTGGGCAACTCCAGTGGACGAAGGACGACTTCGGGCTTGGAACGCATCGGCATCTCACTGGTTATGAAAGATATAAGATGATTGGTAGTGATGAAGAAGGTATTTCAATTTTCTTTATTAACTGTATTTTATTTAATTCAAGATTTGTCATATTTTAAAAGACAGAGAGAATCTAGTGTTGAGTGAGTTCTTGTTCAGTGGCGGAATTCAAACACATTAAAATGAAATAAAGATAATTATAAAAAATATTTTAAAATAAATTGTAACAAAACGTATAAGAATTTCAATGCAGCTGATAGTAGAATGCATGGCTTGGCGGTCTGAGCGTTTGAAGAGGCGACGGTCCAAGAGGCGCGGGTTCGAATCCCCCGAATTATTTTTTTATCATTTTATTTTGATATATTTGGTATTATTTAATATTAAAAGTTTTTTGAAAAAACAATTGCTGCAAATTTCGAAAGAACTGTATTTTTTCTTGGCCGAAAGGGAAGGCATGAGGCCACATTGGCATTGAACTTGTTATATATAATCGTTAACGCTAGTAAGGGTGAAACTCACTACCAACGAGTGCGCATTCTGAAACTATTATTGCCCGAC
This sequence comes from Dryadula phaetusa, assembly GCA_032432895.1. Classification (NCBI taxonomy): domain Eukaryota; kingdom Metazoa; phylum Arthropoda; class Insecta; order Lepidoptera; family Nymphalidae; genus Dryadula; species Dryadula phaetusa. The sequence goes on from JAOYRS010000081.1 coordinate 3,875,951, forward strand.
CACGTATATGTTTAACTGCTTATCATTTTATCCCACACCGCAGGGTAGTAAGAGACAATTTTAAATGAAACTATTTAACCGGATTAATCGCGTATATTTTGGTATTCGAAAATACATTTTTGGACACCTGACGTTTCGAACACTTTACAGTATTCCGTGGTCACAGGTAGAAGAGACAATCTAGTGTCAAGACACACTGTTGACTTCTTTCCGCCTGAAATCGATATTTTTTATATTAAGTGGCACAATCAACACCACGCTATGTTCTACAAGAGCGGAGTAATGAAAATAAATTTTAATTATAATCATTCCGTTGAATGGATATCGAATCCATATCTAGTCACGTTTACAGTTAGATGCTGTCCCAGTGCGCCAAGATGGTCTTGTTTAATATATGCATTAATTTAATGCTATAAGTAGAAATTTCTCTAAGAAAATGTTTATAAATATTTATTAAGTTATATAAAAAGAGATTTTTAGAGTCTCGTCGGATAGAGTACGGAATTGGGATTTTTTATTAAAGTTAAATATTTCACGATAAATATTTTATAAAATAACATTTTGTGTTTAAATAATAATTATTTTACATTTAATTACTAAACAAAAATATTTAATAACACTGTTTATACTGACTTATTTGTACAGCATTATTGTTGACTGGTTGGTGCTCCTTGCTTCACTAAATCTATTTACTACTCTTTGACTTTTAAAGTCTTTACCAAATAGATAATATAAACTCAGTTTATTCAGAGCTTCACACAAGAAGAATTAATCCCATAATGTGCTTCCGGTTGATATTTTTTATACATTTTTGTCATAAATATATAATTATTGCAAGAATTATTAATTTCCTTTTTTAATAATATACTTAAACATTTTTAAAATAAATATAAAATCATAATCGAGGCCGGTCGTGGCGCAGTGTGTCACCGTCTGGCTGTAAACGTGATCGGTATATATATATATATATATATATATATATATATATATATATATATATATATATATATATATATATATATATATATAATTATTAATATTTATAAAAAGTCTTAAGTTAGCTACATATAACTGAATGGTATTAATTTAAATTTAACTTGTTATTACAAATATCCATTACAAATTTTAAATAAGTTTTAAAGTATTCAATTAACTTAAGATCTTTCATTTTCACGATTTTTACACATTTAAATGAAGCTATTTTTGGAAACCTGATGTTTCGAACACTGTAGTAGCCCGTGGTAATAAAAAATTAAAAATATCCAACTTACCTAATTATTTTGTACGGTTTTGATATTAGTTTCATGCTTTTTATCCCGCATATCAGGGTAGACAGAAAGTACCTAGTGTCAAGACACTCCGTACATCGTTTTCCACCGAATTCGAGACATTACGTGTTGAGTGGTGGAACATAACGAAGTAAAAATAATTTAAATTATAATCACTCCCTCGAGTGGCGATCGAACCCACAACCGAACGCGTTTACATTCACACGCTGTTCCACTGCGCCTCGGCTCCGCTTCGGTTTTGATATATTGGCCTATACATGGTGTACCTCATCGTCACTTAATCGAGAATATTCTATATATTCCAATATAGTTTTATACATTCAAAAGTATATATATATATATATATATATATATATATATATATATATATATATATATATATATATATATATATGTATAGATATATTTATTTGTTTCAGGCGATTATTCACTAGACATCAGGGATGTGGCTTTAGAAGATGATGCTACTTATCAGTGTCAAGTCAGTACTGGGCCTAGAGGTAAGTTAATGTGTATAGATTATGTTAATGCGTAAACTAAAATGTATTTGAAACGTACAATGCTATGCGTAATATTATTGATTTAATTTATATTTAATATATTTAAAAAAAATGCTTCCTGCCCTCTTTCTCTTTATAAACTTTTAATTTTAGTACTTTGTTCGCATTTTTTGGATAAAAGAAGATTTAAGAGAGAAAAATAAAAGTATATATTTTGTTTCTATGCCGGCTATAAGGGGAGTGAACCTCATATTACGACACTGAGTTCAATTAGCGGAATCCAACGCTGCTAAACAGAATCATCAAGAAAAATTAATACACATACGGTGTGTATGACACACACGTATATATATATATATATATATATATATATATATATATATATATATATATATATATTCGTTAAGAAGGTACTTTAATCTATCTGGTTTTTATTCAAAATCTTCTTTCATTAGTGAATAGAATTTAGAGAATATATATAGGATGAAACCCTGAACTATCGTGTTACAGTTAAATACCGTTCCACTATGGCTTAAATTATTACGCGATTAGAAAAGTAACAGGGCCTATAGTTACCATAACTAGGAATCGAATCTACATACCTCAGTGTGAAAAAACCTATTACAATTTTTATTTAAATTTTTCACCTTCATATAGCATAGATAAGAAGTAAATACCATCCGTTCTCAGCTCCACTCAAATCGAAACATTGCGCGCTGAATGGCGGAACTCAACGCTGTGTTTTTGTCTCAAAAAGGAAAATAATTTACATTACTCCCCCAAGTACGAATCGAACGTAAAACCATCGCGTTTATATTCAGACGCTGTCCCTCTGCATATAAATTATGATGGCCGTAAACAATATATAGAAAAAAAAACACATAGAGAGTACTAAAAACCACAAACCCTATGATTAATTTTCCCATAAAGACTTACCTAATGGCCATTCCGCCCCAATTATAACGAATAGGCCCCTAAGTCATGTCCACTTTGTTTGCGAGGATTCATTCCTGAAATGTTAATTGTTTTTGCTACGGTTTATTTGGGGTGTGCAGTGTATTTAGCGTACACGTGTTCTGTAATCAGATGGGATATGAAACGAAGTGAAGGCTTCACTTTGAAGGTTGATGTGGCCTTGAAGTATGTGATTTTTAAGTAGTAATAATTAATGTTTTTTATTAAAGCAAACTTGGGGAGGCCTATGTCCAGCAGTGGACTGCGATTGGCTGACGACGATTAAAGCAGAGTATGAAGTGTTTTGATTTCCCGCTAAATAGTTTGAATTGACACTATACCTAGTGTCAATACATTTCTTGTCTATCCTTTCTAATCCTAAGTTTATTATTAATGTAAAAACATTAGTAAAAAAATGTATAGGAATTGTAATTTCTAACCAAATTTGGTTATATTGGTACGTTCAATTTATTGAATAATCTTTGTGTTTACAGCTCAAGTGTCTAGTAACTTAGAGAATTTTATTAACATATATTTTTTTGGAATTCTATGAAAAATAATTTATGTTCAAATTAATACATTAAACGAAGCGAGATTTGACCCTATTACCCTCGCATTTATATCGAGATTCTATACGTTTTGATATCGAGTTATTAAAATAAAATTTGATATCGTTCAAGTGACGCCACTGCCATAATTCAGTGGGATTTTAAGGTAATATAGGGATGTTATACACGAGAGTAACATATGGCTGTAATGTTTTTAAAAATGTCTAATTTGAACATGTTATAACTATCTGTTTGTAGTATTGAAATAACTGCATTTTATTAAATGCATATATACATGATATATATACCAGAATAACAATACTAATAATTTTAGTATGCCCGTCTGTTTGTTTATATAGTATTGTAGGTTTACACTCGCATGCCTATGTATGTATGTATGTATAATAAACTTATTACTATAATTTTAAGTGTATAAGAAAACTAAAATATAATAAATCATTAAACGATTTGCATGAAATGAGTACTAACCACTTAAAAGCTCGTAGTGCCTATTAAGTGGCAGTTTTGCCAACGTAATATGACAAAAGGGAATCACGGTATCGCCTCAAATGTGATAGCTAGGTGTCTCTTCAGTCGTTATCATTTTGAATTATTCAAAAGTTACACGATCCGAATCGAACGTTGTGACTGGATGTGATTTTTATATTATTATTTATTATATACAGATTCACGCTTTATCCCGCATAACAGGGTAGTTTGAGACACCCTAGTGTCAAAACCCTCCGTTCACTGCTTTCCACCCCAAATCGGGACGTTGCATGTTAAGTGGCGAACTCAACGTCGCGCTTTGTCTTTACCAGATCGGAGAAATGGATGTAATATTTAAATGTACTCATTTTCCGAGTGAAAATCAAACCCACAACTGATTACATTTAGATTTAGACACTGTCCCACTGATACGTTTTATGTTTAAAAAATATATATTAAAAATGTAAATATAATAATAAAAAGTACTTTTATATAAGATATGACTAGTAATAAAATGTATAAATTAAAATGCATTACACATATAATGTGCTAGATAGATTTTTAATCATAATATGTAAGCTAAAAAAAAGGTGGCTTAGCCTGACTGTAAATCATTACACTAAAAATATATGTTTATTTCATCGCACAGATAAAGACCAAGCGCGGCGTTGAGTTCCGCTATTCAATATCCCAATTGAAGTAGAGAGTGAACATGTGAAATTCAGTTTGATATTGTCTATTAAAAGATAAATCTTTATTTAATATCAAGTCTCTTCTAGCATTATTATTTCCGAACGTCGCGGGTACTTTCCCAACCATGTTTTTCATCCTACCGCCCAAATTACTCTGATAAGAACATTTCTCACCCCCATTTCACATTTGCATTTTGAACTTTAAACTCAGCGTAGAAAGTCTATATTTCCATTACACGAACTCGTGATTGAGGAAACAATCTCATAACCATAAAGTTCGGAATGACAAAGAGGGTATTTATATTTAAAAACGTAAAAATATTTCAGTCTGTCTTGAGGCATTAATAATAAGTGGAAGTGTAATGGGTTTTTTGTTATTGTGATTTTTATTGTAATCATTTTTATTAATAATACTTGAAAAGTATGAAGATATTTTATATAACAAGTCAAATTTAATATTTTTTTCTGTTTTAATTTTTGATAAATATTCCATTCTATTTAAATATGTTGTTTGTATTAAAAGAATATTTATTTGGCTTACTTGTGTTCTGAACAGCTACCCTGACTACCATACTATATGAGATAAAGCGGGAATTTGCTTTAACGTAATTCATATATTTATGATTTATTGTGATGTAAACTAAAATAAATAAATATCTCCAAGCAAAAAAGTAACAAGTTACCAATAAGCTCCACTAATTAATTAAAATGGTAGCGAATGATTTATATAAACTAGTTATCTATCTATTTAAATAAAATTATAAACCTAACTTTAACTTTTGTATTTTCAAAGGTATAAGAAATATTTTTCAAATATTTCTTATTTTATTTAAATTACAAACCTATAAGAAATATTTTTCAAATATTTCTTATTTTATTTAAATTACAAACCTATAAGAAATATTTTTCAAATATTTCTTATAGGTTTGTAATTTTCTCGTCAAAGATTAACATACATTATATTTCAATCGTAAACTCTTTGTATTTAGACTGAGTAGTAAAACTGTAGGTTCTATTATTTATAAATAAATTTCGAATGTAAATTTTTATTATATATATATATATATATATATATATATATATATATATATGTGTGTGTATAGGTATATTATTATTGTTTAATATTTAAAGTACTCAGGCCTTTATCCCGCATAGCAGGGTAAGCAAGAAGTACTTAATGTCAAGACACTCCCATACTCCGCTTTCCGTCTAATTCAACACATTGCGTGTTGAGTAGTGGATTTAAATGCCTAGCTTTGACTTACTAGAGCGACGAAATGGAAATAATTTAAATATAATCGCTCCCCCGATTGGGAATTGAACCCAAAACCACTCGCGCTTAAAGTCGAAATCTTTCCCACTGTGCCATGACCGGCTCAAATTTATCGTACTGTCTGAAATCTTTTTCCTGTTTACAACTACGTTAAAATTTAGTATGTAAAGTCCAGAACAATTTAGACAAAGAATATTAAAGTAGTTAAGCTGTTTTCTATAAACAAAGTTTCCTTCAAAACTAACTAAATTACAACTATTGTGGTTCACAAACAAGAAGTTTAAATTTTTTGTTTCGGTTTACTGGCAAAATAGTTGTCTAAAGTTGAAACAAAATAATATTAAACGCATAAATTCAAGCAGTTTAGTGCCAACAAGAGGCGAAATTGCGGAATTTGTTTGAAAAAAATGGGGTAGTTATCAAAAATTATGTGTAAAACGAACAGTACTTGCAAATTTGTAAAGTACTTGGCATTTACATTGATTGATGTGTTAGCTTTAAAAAGTATTCGATTCCCTCTCAGGGGAATGATTGTATTACACGCTCTGGTGAGACAAAACGCGGTGTTGAACTCCGCCACTCATATCATATCTCGAATTCGGCGGAAAACGGAGTATGGAGCGTGTTAACACTTTAATACTTTATGTGTACCATGTTATGCGGGATAAGTTTTAGGGGAAAATAATGGAGCTTCACACCGATTAATATCGGTTTTATGCTTTAAATCTTAAAAATCGTGACGCAGTGGGACTGCATCTGGCTATAAACACGATCGGTTGTGGGTTCCATTAAAACTCGTGGGAGTGATTATATTTAAAAAGTATTTTCATTTCCTCGCTCTGGTAAGAAAAGTGCAGTGTAAATTTTTGCCACTCAGCACGCAATGTCTCTAATTCGGTGGAAGGCGAAGTGCGGAGGGTCTTGACACTTAGATACTTTCTATCTACCCTGCTATGCGGGATTGAAGCTTAAAAAAATCTTAAAAAATTACCTTACTCCAAAAAAAACAAAAGATCGACCTCCTCATTAGACTGTAGATTAAAGAACAAAATGTCATTAACTCCGTAAGCTCAACTTCACTAAAGTCACGACAAAGTACGAGTGCATTTCAGTGAAAAATATACGAAGTAACAAGCGAGGCCTTGAGGCGTCTGAGCGTCTCAAGTTTGCTAACTAACCAAAAACTTGGCTTGGTGGATAATGTTGATATTTACATAGCTTTATTGTGAGTTGTAAACGGGATTACCTAGAGAGGAAATTAAAATTTTCAACTTGCCAGATTTTTATGTCGCCAAGTATATTAGAACACATTTTTGACTGAAATATATAAAAGGTTTCGCTGAGGCACAAACTGAATTTTTAATGATTTTTTTCATAAAATATCCGTATTTAAGATTTAAAAGTTAAAAATTATATAATTTAGAAGTATATGTTTTTAAAATATTTTTTATCAAAAAAATATTAGAAGAGCCTGTTTTGAACCTGTGCCACTTGGAAACCGTTCCAACGCTCTATCTACTTCGCTCTCTTTATGAAAAGAGCCATACGTACTTATTAAGCCACGTCAAAACCTTATACATTCACTACTATTTATTTCTGTTATATACAGATATACTTACTAATTTCATGCATTTTAGTTATTTCCAGGTTGTGCCTTATATCTGTTGCTGGGTTTATATTATCGATGTATCACCAGTTACCGTCAATAACCATAAACTGATTTAACTTTAACTAAAATCTGAATTACATGCAAAGTTCTATCCAAATGTGTCGAGTATTTACACGATTGTTAAAATTTTACTTGAATTGTCTCTAAAGTTGTACCCTAGTGGAATACGTCCAAAACTGTACAGCGAGGGCTAAGATAAATAAAATTAGAATTTCCTCTAAACAAGAGCGGATACTAAGCACACAATGGTCACATCTGCCACGAAAGTAACTTTATACTAAATTTGCCACTCTGTTGAAATTCCAGTAGTTCTGTGCCCAGTGTGCTTTAAAAATACTTTGTAGGTTGATATGTTCAATGTAGTGAGTGCTTGTTCCGTATATCTATATATGTATATTTGGAGCTTTTTGTAGCTTTTTGTTTTTAATGGAAGCTTTTCGGTTATAGGGATTTTATAATGTGGGTGTGCTTTTATACATTTTTTTTTCATTTAATATTCTTTTTGAAAACCATCATATTAATTTAAAGACTAAAAGTGGTGTTGAATTCCGCGGGACAAAGTCGGAAGTTGAAAAAAATCTTATATTAAATATGTACAATACTAATTTGAATAGATAATTTTTAATGTTTATGCAGTATCTTCTTAATAAGTAGAAAAAAAGTCAACTGGTTTTTTTTGCTATACAAAAAGGATGACAAGCAAACTTATATATGTACATATATTTGATGTAGTTAAAAATTAAATTTTCGAGTGAAACTAAATTTTGTAGAAATTTATTAAAAGCTTTTTAAATTTTTCTTTGTTTTTGTTCGTTTATTACGTACTGTGGTATACTGTTGAAGTTTATTTTTTATTTGAACGCGCAACATTACGTTTGATACTAGTTATGAGCTTTGATAGAGGATTGCTTTTGATATTTTTAATATAACTTCAAAGTTCACTGATATACTTGTAAATCCATAAATTCTTCTCATTTCTTTTTTTCAATAAACAAAATCAAATAAAGACATTTTTTTCGATTAGTCTAGGTTTTTTTTTAATTCTATCCACTTAGAAAAGACACAAGTGATAATAATAGATATAGATATGTATATCAGTATATAAAATATAAACTAGATCGGTTGTGGGTTCGATCCCCACCCAAATTATTATATTTAAATTATTTACATTTCCTCTGGTAACACAAAATGCGGCGGCGGACTTTTGACAAGAAAAGAGTAAAGCACGTATACATAATCGGTACACTAATGATTTTGTTGTTAATAAAAATGAACTTTACTTATTTATTGTGATTTTCATTCGGCATTTTTAAATATTCGAAGATCGTTTGTTACGATTTTCAAAGATTATGTATAGTGTAGTATAAAACAATGCCTAGAATTTTTATTTGTCGTTTTTGTCATGATATGAGCCAGTCGGAGTATTTACCTCTTACCACCTATTTATTGAGATACCCGCAGGGGAATTGTATTCAACCCCGTCCCCCCACAAGGAAAGTAATATATAAACTTTATGATTTCTGTTATAAATCGCTGATAGAAATGGCGTAACTTAACGCCGCCTTGTGTCTACCGAGACTTTGAAAACACATATTTTCCCCCTTTGAAATAGAACCTACAGACTAAATAATAATTGTGTAGTCTTATTAATAACTATAGGAATTATTGAATATATAACTAAAAACAAACTTTTACTTGATAATAATGCTCTCAGTCAGAACTTCTGGAGATTATAAAACACGCCATTAAACTAACCGGCGGGTACATATCGTATTCCCAACTTTGCACCTCAATTTCAACAGTTGCGAACATTCGGTCCTTTTCCTAATGTATATAAGATCACGGTTTATATTCGATTTTAGGGTCTGGTTTTACGAGATAGAGATATTATAGCATGATGATAATTCGTCATTTCTAACTTAGTTTATTTTAGCTTAACGCTTTTATCCTGCATAGCAGGGTAGACAGGAAGTATCGAGCATCAAGACATTCCTTACTCCGCTATTCATCTAATTTCATATATTGCTTTCCTCTTAAAAAGTTTTTTAATACGAAGTAGGATGTTTATAAATCAAATTTTCTATAAAGTTTTTACGCTAAAAAATGAACATAAATACAAATAGCAAAAAAATAAATAAAAAGTAATACTTACCATACCGTCTTATTATCTTAGGATATAATTAAAAATATCACTTGAATGTTACATTTTATATGTATAATATCAATAATGTAGTATTTGAGTGATACGGTGAGAACAGAAGTCGGAATTTCATAAAATATTATAACGACTAATGGTTGTAGATTTGGTCATTTCTTCCGAAAAGCAGAGCGCGGCGTTAACTTCCTCACTGACCACAATGCGTGCGCTCCGTTCTTCATTTTTCGTCCAAAACACAATTTTGGGCGAAAAATGGAGAACTGAGTGTCTTGACATCAGAATCATATAGATAAATTTAGCCTACTATTTTTAACTTACTAATTTAAACTATTTTTAATCGAGTTCCCAAAAAGGCGGAGGTTATCAATTCGGCCGGTTTCTTATTCTCTATATATTACGCCGCATATTTAAGGGATTACGCCGAAAGTTACGGAAAGTTGCGTGAATCTTAGTCCCATAAAAATTGATAAGACTTTTCAGTCACATGGTAACAAAACTAAATAATAGTAATTATTTTATTAATATTGCTTAACAAATATGTATTTAAAATAAATATTTATGTAATACATTTTTGAAAAAACGTATAAAAATTTGAACGCAGCGGGATTCGAACCCGTGCCTCTTGGATACCGTTTATTTTTCAGTTTTTGAAGTCGGTTTTTATAAACGCAGCTTACTTTTATTACAATCTATAATTTATATCCAACAATCCAATGAAACGGCAAGCTTAAACTAAGCTTTTAGTTCGGATTTAGTATTATAATGAAATTATGCGGCGAGTTAGTTTTGTGGTGCCATTGGATTACGAAATATGGAAGGGAGAGAAGTTATTGTTTCATTTATTTGTTGACCGCAACTAAATACTATGAGCGTAGACGCGTTTTATTTAGAACTTTGAGTTAGCACTTAATATTCTATAATAATAAAGCCTCATTGATGAATAAAATACGCTTTGCTATAGCAATATGTGATATACGCACGGCAAGACTGTCTCGAATTCGGACGGAAAGAGGCGAACGGAGTGTCCTGGCACTAGGTTACCCACCTACAACCAAAACCTTTGATAGCGTAGCTCTCCTACACTTTAGTAATTACCGTTTGATCGTTTAAAATTATATATTTTGTATAAATTTCATGCTTTATTCCGTGTAGCAGAGGAATCACAGAAACCTAGTGTATATACACTCCGTTTACTGCGGTTTGTCTGAAATTGAGACAGTAAGCGTGCTAAGTGGCGAACACAACACCGTACTTTGTCTTACTAGAACGAAAAAATAAAAATTAAGCAACCTCTTAATATATACTATTGTCTCATATACATGTTCGTTTTTTTATATCAAAAAATCTTGGCTGGGTGTGGCACAGTGGTACAGCGTCTGACAGTCAACACGATCGGTTATGGGTTGGATTCTCACTCGGGGAAGTGATTATATTTAAATTATTTTCACTTCCTCGCTATGGTAAGACAAAATGCGGCGTTGAGTTCCACCACTCAACACACAATGTCGCGAATTCAGTGGAAAGCGAAGTACTGCGTGTCTTGACAATAGGTACTCTCTGTCTACTCTGCCATGCGGGATAAAAGCGTGAAGTTAAAAAAATATTTGGTATGAGAATACAAATTGTCTGGTTTCTCTGACTTTCCTTAATATGACGTTATACTTGTAGATTTAAAAATATAAAGTAAGAAACCAAGAAGTTAACGTTAATAGAAGTAAAATAGCTGGTACTGTACTAAGTTAAGACAAATTCTAGAAGTGTTTCAATGAAATGCTTAAATGGAGTGTTTTACAAGCAGTGCCTTGTAAAACGATTAAGAAGGCTTGAATTTTCATCTGTTAAGCGTGACTAGTGTGACTTCTGTATTGGTTTTTTTCCTAATGTTTCCAACTCAGAATATTGTATATATATATGTAATATTGAGCGAAATTTGTTATGAAAATTATAAAAAAATATATAATTTAAGTTGCTTTTTGCGATTGCGAAAATTACATACAGACTATAAAATGTTTACGAATTTAAATTATTGCGTGTCAAGTGGCACAACTCAACGCCACGCTCAGTCTAACTAAAAGGGAGAAATGAAAATAAATTTAATAATTCCCTCAAGTAGGTATCGAACTCAAAACCAAGCTTATTTACATACTTACTAAATGTAAAATATATAACTGTGTTAAAATATCGCTTGAAATATTTTCTTTTCATTTTCATACCCAGAAAGAGTTGTATTCGTGTTATGAAGAGAAATATATCACCATATTGGGAGCATGGCAATTTATGGAGTGTTTACGTTCAATTTCCAACAGGACCTGTCTAGCTTAAGTTACGATAATAGAATTGTAACTTACTATAAGAATTATTGATCTTTACTTCTTGGGTTTCAGTAGTTATAGATATGTTTTATAGATTTATACTGAAATTGATTATATATCGTAAGATATGTTTTTTTTAGTTTTATGCTTTTATCTTGCATAGCAAGATAAATAAAAATTTTCCGCCAAATTCAAGACATTCAATGCTGAGTGGCGGCCCTCAACGTCGCGCTTTGTCTTATCATAGCAAGGAAATACAAATAATGTAAATGTAATCATTTTCCCGAGTGGAAATCGAACCCATTAGTTGCGTTTACAGTCAGGCTACAGGATGTAGCCGTAGCCGGCCTATAGCAATTATATGTATATATGTAATAAATTTTGAAATACGGTTAATATACCAAATTAATCACAACCACGCTTTATTCTTAATGTAGAACTTGACTTTATTTTTTCACATATAGACTAAAGAGTATATTTATAGGAAATAAATATATGTTTAAAGTAAGTTTTATTGTTTGTTAAAGGAGAACCAGCGATTCGGTCAAAATCCGCACGTCTCACCGTCCTCGTGCCACCTGAGGCACCGAAAATTCTGAAAGGGCCGACTATAGATGCCATTGAAGATAGAGAGGTTGTACTGGAGTGTGTATCTGTTGGCGGCAAGCCTGCTGCTGAGGTAACTTTTTCAGTATAAAGTGTTATTTTAATAATAATTTCACTTTTTTAATTTTTTAACGCTTTTTATATAGCAGTACTTCATTTTCCAACGAATTTGAGATGTTGCGTATTGAGTTCCACACTCAACGCCGCACTTTGTCTCACCAGAGCGAGGAAGTGAAAATAATTCAAATATAACCTCTCCCCCGAGTAGGGATCGAACCCACGACGCCTCATTGCGCCATAAGTGGCCTCTAATTTCATATGTTACGTTGTTTTTTCATGACTGGCGTTATAAGTAGTGTGGTTTATCTTAATTGATTGAATAATTGAGTTTTAAAATATATAATAATTTATTTATATATTTGATTCACTATAATGGTGTAGCGAGTCTGTCTGAATCTAAACACGATTTGTTGCGTTTATAATGTACATTTACTTTCATTTCTTTGCTCTACCAAGACAAAGTGCGGTGTTGAACTCGCTATTCAATAGATAATGTCTCAATTTCGGGCACACAATAGACAACAGAGTGTCTTGACACTAGGTCGTCTCTATTTACTTAAAAGCCATGCGGGATTATTTTGTTTTTCTTTTTATTATATCATTTATAATTTTTGGTAATTTATAGTCACATAACTGTGTGTGTGTGTTTTTAGCATTATTCCACGCTTAGAATTTAATTAGAACATAAAATTAGTTGTAATTTTTTTTAAAAGAAAATCTGGTTTAAACTAATTAATACGCACAGAAATATAAATAGATTTCATAAGAGATTTTTGGGTTATCTATTTATCTTTGACATTTCATTATTATATATTTTGAATTCTCTGTAAATTTTATTTTGTTTCTCTGTAAATATTATTATAAAGTTTATTTTGTTACGTTATTAAAATAACTTCAAATATTACAAAACAACAATTTTAAATTACGGTTTTTATACGAAAGTTTGCTTGCAAAAATTTAATATAGCGTGCGTAGAAACATAGACGAAATAAATTTGAAGTGTTTAGAGGCCTTCGTGGCTCAGTGGGACAGCGTCTGATTGTAAAAGCGATAGTTTTGGTTTCGATTACCACTCGGAAGAGTGATTTAAATTTATTATCATTTCCTTGCCCTGGTAAGACGTAGCGCGGCGTTGAGTGGCGGTACTCAACGCGCAACATTTTGGATCTAGTTGAATAGCGGTGAATACAGTATCCTGACATGAAGTCCTATATGCCTACTAATTAATAATAATAATAATAATAATTCATTAAGCATAAAATAGTTTTGCATACTTGACTTATCCATCTATCTATCAATGTAAAATAAATACATAAAACAATTTTTTTTTTCAATTGTACATGTGTCCGGTATCCTATGACTTTATTTTTTAACAGCAACAACCTGATCTGCCTGTCAGCACGATAAGGATAAGAAGAAAATATTTGTAAACTTGTTTTTTTTCAGTTTTTATCCTATTTTATTATTATTATAGATAACGTGGGTAGATAACGACGGAGGAGTGCTCAGTCAAGGGGCGACCTACAATGTGGAATTAATGTCAGATGGACGCAGGTTCACAGCTCGGTAAATATAATTATTTTTAATAATATTTATTGTCCTAAATACATTTATTTTATTGTTTAATGCTTACATTACTCGAAGTTTAAATATATTTTTTCTCTGAGATAATATATTGTGTATTAGGTTGAGGCATGAGGTTCTAATTAATATACGTTTCTAAACATTTACTGTGCCTTAAATGAATCATAGTCATAGTAACAAAGTAGTCAGAGACAGCCTAGTGCCAGGAGACTTGATGACGTCTCTTCTCCTGAATTCGAGACGTTAAGTGACGAACTCAACGCCGCGCTTTGCCTTATAAGAGCGGAGACATGAGAATAAGTTTTAACTATAATTATTCCTCTGAGTAGAAATCGAACCCATCACCAATTGCGTTTATAGACAGGCGCTGTTCCACTGCTCGACGACGGTAATTTTTTTTCTTTTATGAATATTATTATGTAAAAAATAACATTTCAAATAATTTCTGTAGTTCAACACTTCGTCTACGCCCAAGGAGGCAGAACCACGATCAAACATACACATGTCAAGCGCAAAACACGGCAGATAGAGCTTACAAGGCGGCTACTGTAAAACTAAAGGTAAGAAATATATTAGCCTAATTTATTTGTAAATAGATATTAGTACTTAAAAAAACAGTTTTACACTTTATCCCTTATAGCAGGGTAGTCAAAGAACCTAGAGTCAAGACACTCCGTTAACTCCTTTTTCTTTTTTATTAGACATTAGCCGTAGATATGTATGAATAGGAAATTCATAGGAAATCATTTGAATACTAAAAATATTATTTAAAAACACCACCTTCCAGTATATTTATGATTGCCTTTCTTTGTCACTATATAATGCCCCAATCAATAAAGGGTATTTTTACTGATTTTCCGAAAAGGCAATTGTGTTTATTGCGATCTGTTCCAATTCTAACGTTATTCGTAATATATATCGCTGGTGTATTTTAATATATGTTAAAAATTGCATTAGAATTATTAGTTTGATTTTCTTTAAGCTTATTGCTATTTCCCAGATTGCAGATAACACTCAGTTTTCTGTATTTACTGGTATTCGAAACATTGTATATTTGAAATGGAAATTAGTTAACAGCGATTTAGAAACTATTTGAATATAAAAATTTAGATAAGCGGGAATTGAAAGTCAAGTCAACACGTTTATAGTTATATTCTGTCTTACTACGTTACGAGCAACGATGGTTATTCTTCCCTATGATATACTTGTATCTACACTCGTGTTTTTTTTTTCATCTAGAAATTTATATTTAGTACAACAACAAATCTGTTTTTTTTAGTTTTACTTTTTTATCTTGCATAGCATGGTGGATAGGAAGTACTTAGCCTGAAGACGAAGAGTAGAGAAGACGCGAAGCACTTTCCACCGTTGAGCGGTCAAATTGAGTGATGGAACTCAACGCCGCACTTTATCATAGCAGAGCGAGGAAGTGTAAATAATCTAAATATCATCACTCCTCCGAATAAGAATCGAACCCACAACCGATTGCGTTTACAATCGGATCTAGTCCCACTGCGCAACGACCAGCCTCACATAAATATTCTTTAGTAGAGAGAGCCTCGTTAAAAAATTTTTACAAAAGTATAAACATTATAACTTAAAAAAATGAGATGAAATTGTATAACTTAATTGGTTGGCACGCTTGGATGGAATTCAATAAGGGCGGGAACAAACACTGCTACATTTTTACCGCTTCACACTTTTTTGCGCGTAGCAGATCAGTTAAAGATAACTTAGTGACACTCCGTTTTCCACGCCCACTGCGCCACGGACGCCTTCAACAAGTCCGTTTGTATAATTTGATATATATTCAATTACTTCCAATATAAAATCAGTTTGAATTCCACAGATCAGCAATAAAACTTTGATAACTGAACTAGCGAGCTTAGTAATTCGTTAATTACTCTTGCAACTTCAACAAACTGATGATTGTGACTTAAACGATTTCGAAATAGCTTTGTGATGTTCAAATATTTTAACATTATATTTTAGTATCTGGTGGTAAAAAGTGTTTATAGTTATCATAGTAAGTACTTTGTTTTTTAATATTTACTATTTTTAAAGTGTTATTTAACACTTAGGATTAAGAAATATTTTTAAAAAAACGTATAAAAAATTCAAGGCAGCGGGATACGAACTCGTGCCTCTTGGATACCGTCCACGCGCTCTGACCGCTAAGCCATGAGTTCTACTACCAGCTGCGTCGAAATTTTTGTACGTTTATTACAGCTTATAAAAGTTTTTTGTAACCCTAAGTGTAGAATAACAATTAAATTGTTATTCCACACTTAGGGTTAGAAAAAAACAGTAAATATTAAAATAAAATAGATATCTCTCTTATTAAAAGATTATTTCTTAATAATCTTTTAATAGTAGAAATTTGTAAAAATCTCACTATAGAGATGCTAACCACATGGTTTTGGGATCGATTCCCACTCGGGGGAATAATTATGTTTAAATTATTTTCATTTCCTTGCTCTACTAAGACAAAACGCGGCGTTGAGTTTCACCATTTAAAACGCAATGTCACAAATTCGGCGGAAAGCGAAGTACAGAGTGTGTTGACAGGTACTTCCTGTCTATCCTGCCATTCGGGATAAAAGCGTGAAGATTAAAGCTTTCGTCAAGTTGTAAGTGAATCCCATTTTAACGGGCGCGGTAAAGCCCTCAGATCGTGAGTTACAATGTAACATATAATAAATGAAAAATAAAATAAATCTTCAGCGAAAATTGGATATGTAATCCTGCCTACAGCTAGGCTTATTGGCGTCACTCTCTTAGATATATTTGAAGTGTCCAAGTTGCTCAGCTATTTTTTTATTGTTTGTTTTTATAGTTGTTTACATTTACAAAGCCAGTGTGGCGCACTGACTCAGTTACTGACTGTAAATGCGATTGGTTAAGGGTTCGATTCTCATTTCGCTAAATAAATATATTTAAAATTATCTCATCAAATGTAATATGAAAAGCGGCGTTAAGTTCACTACACAATAAGCAAAGTCTCGTATTTGGTTGAAAAGCAGTCAAGGGAGTGTCTTGACACTAGATGTCTGTCTAAGCTGTTATCAGGACAAAGCGTGACACTACTTTTTTTACTTTATTTTTATAATTAATTAATTGATAAAATCCTTAGCGAATGTATAATAGTTTGTAGGATAAAAATATATGAAGATGGATCAAATAGGCGTGGCCAGGCTTAAAAATTTTATAATACAAATTTAAGGTTAACTGACATGCATCGTTCATACATCATTGCGAACAGTTGATCCTAGCAAAATATTTTAAAATAACAATTAATATGCTTGAAATATTTAATAATACGGCTAACTTACAGTATCACTATTACAATGATTATTGAAAGTAGGTCACGTAAAAATTACCTCATAAAGCATAAAGGTTCTAAACTTTAAAACCCAAATATTACCCCAAAGACAAAATAGAACCTACTACCAGTCACAGACAGAAACTTGTAAAATAGACATTAGATTTGTATAATCTTAATTAAGAAAAGCTTCTGTGACTGAAATCTTAAACTAATTTGTTAAGTTATCGGCAACATTAAGGTCATAACGTCTTAGTATCAAAATACCCTCCACAAGGGCTTCATAATTAACTTCAGTTAGTTATCAGGTCATAGCAAACGCCAAATTACAGAGTTGCCATAAAATTGTACGAGATAAACTAAATTCTTAGTGTAAGAACCATTTTGATTAAGGCAACTGATTATAAGTCCTGGACTCTTTTAGGGAACACATAGAGACAGTAGAGTCTCTATGAGGTATCAATCGGTTGTGGGTTCGATCCCCACTCGGGGGAGTGATTATATTTAAATTATTTTCACTTCCTTGCTCTGGTAAAACTCAACACGCAATGTCTCGAATTCGGTGGAAAACTAAGTACGGAATGTATTGACACTAGGTGCTTTCTGTGTAACCTGCTATGCAGGATAAAAGCGTAAAGCTAAAAAAATGAGAAAAATACGATTTAGTAATGTAGTATTTTAATGTAGAATTTTTTGGAACATGTATGCTCCAATATGCGGTCCTCATGACTCGATGGAATAGTCTGACTTATATCGTTAAGAATGTGGGCTTGATACGTATTTGCTGGAAAGAAAAAACAGAGTGACGTGACTCTAGGTTCCTTTTGTCCTTTTGCTATGTCAGGTATTTAAAGTAAATAAAATAAAATTAATTGAAGATAACTCAAATTAATTTATCTTAATTTTATACGATTGTCACTTGACTAAACAATTTTAGTAAGTACATATATCTATATACAAATTAATTATCAACATAAAAATTACACTTCGCTGGATTCGAACCTGCTTCATTCAATATCAGGTCATTGTCACTTGACTAAACAATTTTAGTAAGTGCATATATCTATATACAAATTAATTATCAACATAAAAATTACACTTCGCTGGATTCGAACCTACTTCATTCAATATCAGGTCATAAAAAGCACTTATAAATTACGCCTCAAGTCGAACCACCAATAAAAGGATACAGGGAAAAGCTTAACGAAATAAAGTAACAGACAGTGGAAAAGCCACCATTTTTGTCTTCACTAAATTACGACCGACCATAATAATTTGACCTCGCCATTTTCTACGACATTTTGAATTATATTGAGTACAATATTGAGTGGAAATGTAGAGAGATCTATGCATTTTGGGTAGTCCTTACGGGGTAACTGTACAAGCAAAGTGTAAATAAGAGAGCTGATTAATATTGTATTTTTTTTTATGTTCAGCATATTTTTTTTATATTAGCGTATACGTTATATTTTTAAGTAGGTATATATAATTTTTAAAACATGTTTATGTTTAAACAAGCAGTGCCCACGACTTTCTCCGAGGAGTTTAATATCTCTGCATATTTATTGTATAATTGTAAAATAAAAACATCCTAAGTTACTTCTTATTACGTCAGCTACTCGCCAGTCAAAGTCCCGTCAAAATTTTTTCAACCGTTTCAGAGGTTAACTTGAACAAACAGACAAACAGACAGACAATCAAAAATTGTAAAATATTATATTTTGATGTATATACCGAGTATATATGAATGTATATGCATTTAGTAAAAAGGGGTCATTTTGATATTACAAATAGGCACTTCTATTTTATTTATTCGTATAAATTATCAACTTAACAAAATCTTACAATTTATTGATTTACAACTTATCCAATTTGTTTGAAAATTTATATATGTGTCAGGCTTAAAGGAATGTTTTTGTTTAAATTTATTTTTATTTCTCCGCTGTGGTAAGACAAAACGTGGCGTTGAGTTCTGCCACTCAACACACATTATCTCGTATTGAGGTAGGCAATAGGAAATAGAATATTTAGACACTAGGTTTTCTCTGACCACACTGACTACTATGAGGCTAAAATAATGATTTTATTAAATATATGCCATAAACTATCAAATATATTTTCAATATCACTTATTATTTTCTTTATGGTGGAGTTGATACAAGTATGATTAAACGCACTATAGAAAATCTAAGATATTGAAATGTGGTGTTAAGTTACGCCACTTATTTAATAACCTTAAAAAATGAGGGCTCTTATTTTACGATATAAAATAAGGATAGAAATACTTAAAGGTATTCAGAAAATAAAAATGTTGCTTAAAAATCTGCCTACTTGTTCCCATAAAAAGTTATTTGAAGTAATGCAATCGACCTTCATTCAGTATAATAGGTAGGAATTATAAAAACTGGAACAATACGAAAAAATGTTTATTTTCGTATTATGATGATTACTACGTATTTGCAACTTGTCAAGCCAGCAAAGGCAGATATAATAAAAGTGGCGTAAGTCAAAAAATTGATTGGTTAATGTCAAAATAAAATATATAGGTATACCTATATTTACCTATGATTATATACCTGATTTTTATAATTCTAATTAAATTAATTAATTATTTGGATGTATGAAATATTTTTTTTTATTTCGTTCATCTAGTAAGAAAAAGCACGGTGTTGAGTTCCGCCAATCCACACATAATGTTCCAAATTAGGATAGAAAACGTATTTATAATTACATTGCGAACTAGCACTGTAATTCTCTTTTAACTAACAGTGGGTAATTATTAACCGCGTACATATTAGATGTGTAAAATACACGTTTGTACAAAAGTGTATGTCCAACAAATGTTACTGTGTGTAACATTTATTTTTTATTTTAAAGTTACCTTAATGCATTGCTTTTTTAAAAAAATTGCTTTCTGCACTTCTTTTTCATATAAACTTTAAATATACTACAATTCTATATTCACTTTTCCGCATTATTTTGATAAAAGTGATTATGACAATAATATAGTGTCTTGACACTAGGTTCTCTTAATATAGTGTCTTGACACTAGGTGCTATGCAGGATAAAACGTGAAGCTAGAGCAGCTTCACGTTCTTAAATATATTACAATATATTTTTAGATCATCATGGTGCAGTGAGACAGTGTCTGGCTGTTGACTATTAAAGGTTTGGATTCTCATTCGAAGGAAATATATAAAATTTACTTCCATTTCTCCTCTTTGTTAGAACAACGCTCGGCGTTAAGTTCGCCATAAAACACGCAATATCTCGATTTTGATCGGGCCGCAGTCAACGGAGTGTATTGACACTAGGTTATCTTTGATTATCCTGCTATTTGGCATAAAGCTTGAAATTGTATAAAATATACATAATATTTTATATCATATAGACACGACACTTTGCCTCCAGCCTGTATTATTTGTACTGAAAAAGAAAGGGATATATTTCTACATTCCAATGCAACTCGACCAAAAAGGAGACATGGGGGCTGTAGAATGTAACATGCAGAACTTGATCTCAAATATTTTACTTTAAAATGTTGTATGTTAACTCACGTACATTGTGATTTCAATAAAAAATATATTTCTTTGTAATCGCGTATTTATGTATAACTAGATGTTGGCAGGTGAGCCGTAAACAACGCGTTGCCTTAGCAACGTGTGTGACACTTCTATAGTAATGTGAGATACATTTATTTTTTGCATCTTCACGCTTTATTCCCCTTAGAAATAATCTAGTGTCAAGATATTCCGTTGACTGCTTTTTGCTCGAAATCGAGACATTGCGCATTTAGTGGCGGAACTCACCTCCGCACTTTGTCTTATCAGAGATTATTATTTATTTCGCCAAGTGAATCTCTAACCCACAACCGACCACGTTTACAGTCAGACGCTGACCCACTACGCCGCGATCGACCTCGAAATTTAAAAGAAATATGAGTATAATGTAATCTCTTTCACTTTTTCTCTCTCTAATCCCTAAAAATATAAAAAAAAAATTGCTTTCCATATCAAAATATATATAGATATTTACATTTGCTGTCATAGTAATTGAACCCCTTATCATCGCCCGTGTCTCAACATCATGAAGACGTCATCTATTTTTAAAACCCTTTTATAATTACACGCGTAACTTAATCCGGTACTATTGTAGTTTGTAACACTTTGTCGTGTTTATTCGAACTACGGCTTCGTCTAGACTTTTGATATTAGACACTAATCCATTAAGCGATGCTATTTATCTTTAGTTTTACGTAATTGACACTTTTTTCTTTATATAGTTTTTTTTTAATTAATGAAGCCTTTGTAGCGCAGAAGGGGAGTTAGATATTCACTATAGAGACGATTATGTTTATATTATCGTGTTTTTCTCTGGTCTAAGACAAAGTGCGGCGTTGTGTTCTGCGACTCAATATTTAATAACTCAATATGTAATAATTCAAGTATTCAACCCTGGTGTACACATTTGTTGAGGCTTAAAATTCTATTCAGGGGATTTAATCAATGTGTACGAATGTGCGTATAATATATGATAAATATATTATGTTAACGTTTGTCCACTATGTTCATATTGGAATAGAAAACCTATGATAATTCAGTATAAGCTTGAAAAATTAGTTTAATTTGTCATATTATTTTTATTATTTAATGAACATTATGACAATGTACGAGATATTGGGGGAGATCTAAAATGATTTTCTAAAGCAGTATCGAAGATACAGAAGGAAGGTCACGTAAAAAGCCTAAGGAACCCCCAAAAGGCGTGTATGACGAGATTGATGACTGTAAACGAGGTGGAAAGTAAAGGTCAATAGTGTTTGGTGTACCATACTCTCTGACTGGGGTATGTATAAATCGTGAAGTAAAAATAAATGTTAATACCTACGAGTACATGAATATTGATTGTCATACAGCAAACAATGTTCGTGGGTTCGATTTTTAGAGAAAATTTTTATATTTAAAATTATTCTGATTTCCTCAATGTGTCAGAACAAAGCGTGGCGTTAGGTTCTGCCACTCAATGAATAGTGTCTATTAAAAGGAGAAATGATTGGACACCGAATCCATGATAGCTAGAAAGCTAATATTATATATCCAAAGAAAGGCTTTAAATATTTAATTAAGAAATATCGCTAACGTCATATTATTAAGTAAATAGTTGCTTCAAATGGTATCTCCAGTTTTGAGTTCGGTTGTAACATAACAATCCAATTACAAGATATTCTGCAGACTTGCTCCGGAAATTGTTGAAAAATTAAACAAAGTAGAAATTCGTGCTTTTCTTTCACTTTTATGGACGGTTTATGTTTTAATTTTAGGTGTTCTTTTTTATTGCGTATTCGCTAATTGCTTTTTTGTTTTGCGTGCTTATTAGAATATTGTATGTAATTAAAGAAAAATATTTTTTGTAACTAATAATATTAATGTAGTATGTATATTATTACGTTTTAATTGACCAGGAAGCCGGTCGTGGCACAGTGGGACAGTGTCTGACTGTAAACGAGATCGGTTGTGGGTTCGATTATATTTAACTTATATTCATTTCCTTGTTCTGGTAAGAAAAAAACAAAGCGTTAAGTTCCGCCACTCAACACGTAATGTATTGAATTCGGCGGAGTATGGATTGTCTTGGTACTAGGTATATCTTATCTACCTTGCTGTGCGGGATACAAGCGTAAAGCTAAATAAACATGATTAGTATTGGATTTAAATAATAAAGAGCTGGTATCAGGTTACTGAAACTCACTATTATTTTAATATTTGTAGAACTGTCATAGAAAGTAATTACTATTTATTTTACTTTGTAGCAATTAAACGAAAATTTTGTAATTTTGTTCTATATACCTCAGTTCCACAACTTCCGTACTTTACTAAGGCATCGAGTTTTTATATTAAGAATATTTTTAATCAAAGCTAGCACAAAAAGTTAATTGCAATTATGAAATTAACTGAAATATTTTTCTTTGTTGCAGGTCCAATATGCGCCAAAAGTTCGACTACTTATAAAAATTAAGTCGCCTAATGGTAGAATACAGGAAGGACAGAAGCTCGTTTTAGGTAAGTTCTATATAATGTTTTTCTCCTTGTAGGCAGGGAGAAGTGTAGTGTCAAGACAATGTGTTCTCCATTTAATTTAATTTAATTAAAAAAAATAAAACTGAATCCTTTTATTAGTCTTAAGTTGTTAGCTTCACGCTTTTATCTCGCATAGCAGGGTAGTCAGGAAGTACCAAGTGTCAAGACACTCCGTACTTCGCTTTCCACCAAATTCGATCCATTGCGCGTTAAGTGGCGGAACTTAACGCCGTGCTTTGTCTTACCTGAATGAAGAAATGATAATAATTTAAATATAAGCATGCATCCAAATGTGAATTGAATCCACAAACGATCGCGTTTACAGTCAGATTCTGCCCCTCCGAGCCATAACCGGCCTCATGTATCAACAAAAATAACTGAGGTAAAATTTGAATTTATTTGATTGGGGTCGAACCCACAATCACATCGCTTACAGTATGACTATCCAACTGCGTTACGATGATAACACTTTTCCTATATCTTTAACATACATTTTTTTATGAGATTTGATCTCACACTCACTAAGGTCAGTCAGTCATTTCACATTTCCACGTTAATAAAAAATACAAATAATTATTACTTATATATAATTATAACATATCGAATAATCAGGGCTTTATCTAACATGAAATTGCTTTAAAACGCTTATTCTTAATTACATATTTGAATACAGTTAATAGGTGATTACAATACGACTCCCATTACACAATGGGCGTGATTTAATTAGATTACAATTATAATACAATTAGGGATAAATTCAATAAATAATTATTTATAACCTCTTACTAGTAATTATGGTTTTGGTGCTATGTGGCCCAGTTGTGAGGAATGTGATGTATACATAATTGTTATAGGTTATAATCTCGTTGAGGTAATATTAAATTAAGTAAGCATGGTATGGTAGTAGGTAGACAAAACCTAATGTTTCCAGGTGACTTAATTTTACAGAAACTGATGATTAAGAGATGGATGTCTAGACTGGTCGTTTCGTAGTAGGACAGCGTCTAAGTCTAAATGCAATCGGTTGTGGGTTCGATCCCACTCGGGAGTGCGATTATATTTAAAATTATTACGCTATGATAGGCCTCAAATCAAGTCAATATCTAGTATAGATAAAACCAGAACTTATCTTAAAAATGTGTCCTTTAAAAATAAACTAGTGAAGTAATGTTGTAAGTAAAGACTTCAACACAATTGTATGCTTTTAACTCGATTTCAGCTTCGCTGTTTCCAACTGTACCAGTTAAGTAATCCATTGAATGGAACTACTGAAATGTAGAAAACTGTACAATATTATTATATTATATATATTAAAATTTAATTTCATCATGTTACGTACATAATGGATAGCGTTTGATTGTAAACGTGAGCGATCGTGGATTCAATTCCTAAGGGTAAAAAATAAATGCTCCTGTAAGACACATCGTGGCGCTAAGCTCCGCTACTAAACACAATGTGTTGAATTTAATCGGATCTCGCACAGATTATCTTGACATTAAGTTCTTAATATTAGAATTTAATTTACAAGTAATGCCTTGATGCTCTTTGTATTTTAATTAGTTTAAGATTTATATATGTTATAGAGTAGACTTTTATGGCTTTTTTAGCTTCACGCTTTTATCCCGCATTGCAGGGTAGACAGAAAATACCTAGTGTCAAAACACTCCGCTCTCCGCTTTGAGTGGCAGAACTTAACACCGCACTTTGTCTTACCAGAGCGAGCTAAAAGAATTGCAATATAATCAAACCTCGAGAGAACATCGAACCCAACGAACTGATCGCGTTTACAGAGACCGACGCTGTTACTCTGCACTACGGCCGGTTTCAACTTTTATTCATTTAAACAATTATTTTGTCTTTGTGTATTAAATTTCAGTTTTCTTAGTACATACTGTACCTCTTTTCAGGCCATTTTGTTGTGGACAGTAGAGGTAAAATAAATACACATAACAAAAATTATTTCAACAAGTTAACAATGCATAGTAAAATTTTATTCAAAATCGTTCTCTCCGCAGGATGTCAGGCTGCAGCTAATCCGAACAACCTCACGTACAAATGGTACGTGAACAACGAGCAAGTGCTTACCGCCAAAGATAATGAATTGGTAAGTTATTTTGTTTATTTCTATGAGTTTTTTAATATAGTCTAATATAGAAACAAATAGTGATTTAATATTCCGTAGTGTCAGAGAAATTTGTAGTGATTCATTGGTGATTTAGTGTTAGGTATAGGAAATAATCATTTTAATGTATATATTTTTTTTTATTTTGAATGATGGAGTTTAACGTCTCGTATTATTACTAAATATTAAGAAAGAAAAAAATTTTATAGATGTTGGAGGAAGTTGTGTTGGTTTTACTTTTCTGTTAACATCTGCAAAGATAAAAATGAGAAAGCATTATTTAAAATCACTTTGTTCCTTCGTTAATATTTAATATATTTTGTGTTAGCTTACGGTACTTAACTCCGTATTTAGGCCAACACAAATATAAAAAAGTCTAACAAGCATAATACTTCAAACACATGTCATTATAGCTTCCACAAACATATTAGACATACAAATGAAAGTATTTTAATATTTCAAAGACATCTACATGAACGTCAGTTCTCTACAAATCAAAACGAGATATCAACGCTACCTGCTCTAAGAAAAGTATTCTAAAAGGAAAATCCGTACCCTTTTTATTATTCCCTTATAAAATACGTTATATATTCGTATTGCAACTGCAAGCTTGCAATGTTAATATTTAACTCAGCGTACTCGAAGTAGTGAACAGGATGAGAAATAGTCTTACCTGATCTTTGGTTTTAGGTTTATTTTTATATTATAAACAAAATATTTGCGCACTTTTCAAGTAATTTATTGAAAATCTTTTAAGTGGTGAGACTCTCCATTCCTTTTCCATATTCGACTCAACGTGTCATTTTTTAATTTAAAAATATCACGCTTTGTCTCGCATAGTATGGCATTCGGAGACAGCTTATTGTTAAGACATTCCATTAACTGATTTCTAACCGAATTCGAGTCTGAGTTCAACGCTGCGCTTCGTTTTACCGGTGCGGAGAAAGAAAAATAATTTAAATCTTATAACGCTTATTCATCTAGTACGTTGTCCCACTGCACCATGATAGCCTCTTATTGGATAAAATATTCTTTAAATATACTAAATAAGTTTTAATCCTAAAACCACTGTGTTTAGTTGTTCAGGCGCATTTCGAATATGCCACGATGCGCTCGATATACTCTAAAGTTACGTTATTTTTGAATAATTACGTTTCTTTCTTTTTACAATAGAAATGATTTTTTACTTTTTTCAATATAACAGAGTAGATAGAGGAAATCAGGTCTACTTGACTGAAATCACGCAGGGTAGTCAGTCAGAGACGACCTAGTGTCAAGACACTCCGTTGCTTTCCACCCAATATATATATATATATATGTGTGTGTGTGTGAAGCGCCATGATTGAATATTTAAATTGTTTTTATTTTACTTTGGTAATATAAAGCGTACCGTGGAGTTTCGACGTTGGGGTGAGAAGTGACGACAGAGTGTCTTGACACTTGTTTCTATCTGACAACCCGGCTATTCTACTAAGTACTTTATTAACAATTTCTACAGTATTGCGAAATTGTAACTAATTTTATTTGACGAAATGGACTTGAGTTCTCTAAATATTTATATATATGTAATTATTATAATTTCTACTGTTTGACTTTATATAGAAGACGTTTTATTAATAACTTTTTCTTAAAAATATATAATAAAAAATGTTAAAAGCTCATCTCATTTCCATTATGATACAAAGCCATAAATAAGGAACCGCGCGATAATTGAATTTAGCACAAGACGAGGAAAGTCTTAGTTAACTCATTTTAGTAAGAAAATATTTACAATACAAATCTCCTCTTTTTCTTACCTATATATCTTTAGTTTACTAAAAATGGTATTTCTTATACTGCTATAACAAGAGTTCGGAATAATAATCAATAAGAGTGTATTGTAAGGTTGTCGTGAGCTTGAATTGCGTTTACTTCCTTACTTGGAGCAATGCGGCGCTGAGTTCCGTTGCTCTATATACATTATTTCTAATTAAGTTGATTTGAATTAGTAAATCGGGATAATATCTGATTGTAAATGGAATCGGTTGTGGGTTCGATTCCCACTCGGTGAAATGATTATATTTAAATTATTCTCATTTCCTCGCTCTGGTAATACAAAGCGCTGCGTTGTGTTTCGCAATGCAATATCTTCAACATTGCGTAGCGGAGTACAACTCGTGGTAAAAACAGGAATCTAAAAACAAGATAGTAAAAAACAAAATATCTTTTTGTTAGTTCAGCCAAGAAGAATCAAAATGTTTAACATTACAAACAACTACATCAAATATTTATGTTTTAGAACTATCTTCGTATTTTTATAGTTAGCGAGCACGGCGTTGAACTCCGCATTTCATTCGCAATGCGAAACAGACAGAGTCATTTAATAACTAGAATCTCTTTCTCTGATACATTATACCAGAGATGAGTGGTAATAAAAAAGTTACTTAAAATTATTCCCACCCAAAAAAGGCTGCAATTTCGAAAAAGCACTTAAAATTTTCACAAAAGACCCCTGTGTACAAAGAAAGCTTTAATCTTGCTATTTGTAGGTTATACCAAATGTGTCCCGCAAGCATAATGAAGCGACCGTTAAATGTGAAGTACAAAACGAAGTTGGCAAAAGCTCCGAGTCTAAAACCCTGGAAATTTCATGTAAGTCATTCCAATTATATATAGAACATATCTGCATTGAAAGAGACATTCAATTTTTAAACTTCTTTTAGCTTTGCACACGAATTTACATGTATTTTTTTTTCGAACAGGAAATCGTCTATTGATCGGAAATAAATACTTGATAATGTGTTGATTTTGAGAGAAATGTAGAGAAAGAAGAATAGCGTAAAGCTAAATAATTTTAGCATTGCGCTTTATCCCGCACAGCAGGGTATTCCGAGACGACCCAGTGTCAAAACACTCCGTTGAATTTTCCGTTGCATCCGTTGATTTCCGTTCAAAATTGAAACATTGCGTGTTGATTAGCAAACTTATCGCCGCGCTTTGTTTTACCAGACCGAATATATATTATAAATATAAATATTTCTCCGAGTGGGAATCGAACACACAACTAATCGTGTTCACAGTCAGACAATGTTCCATTGCACCACAATATATAAAATAAACTATTAATATGGGTATAGAATTTAACTACCGTTAAGACGTTTGAATTATATATTACGTAAACGAGTATGTACATATTATATAGGAAGAAACAACTTTTACAACTTGGTTGTAGTATATTTTCAAAATATTTATTATTTTTTTTATTTTGCTCTGGACACAAAATATTTTTTTTCAGTTTTCTTGACTTACTATGTACCAGTACCGAGAATATGCAGCTGGAACCGTTTTGTCGCAGACCACGTACATTATTAATAAGAAACTCGCTACTGAACTTGAAGACTAGCTTTCAAAGACTTCTAACTTTAATGCCCTCCCCCAAGTACCGTTGGGAACTGTTGCCAAATTATTTACTTTACTTAGACTTTTGTCTGTATTTAAAAGTTGGTCATATTTTCTTAACTGATTGTAAACGAGATTCTTTGTGGGTTGGGGTTGGTGCCTATTCTCACTTATAGGAGCTATATATCAATTATTGTCATATATCCACCTTGGTAAGCAAATCGCGGCGTTGTGTTCCGCCACCTAACACGCATTGTCTCAAATTCGAGCGTAATGTAGAAAACGTAATTCGAGCGTAATGTGAAACGGAGTGTCTTGATACTACTTTGCTATACGCGAAGGAGTGTGAAGCTAAAAAAATGTCTTATAATAAATAACTAACTGCACCCTTGAATTCGTTTGCTTGGAATGTTACATCTTTGGATCTCTTTATTTTATAATTCTAAAATAAAAGTAAGCTAATTCCTTACTTACTTTAATTTAAAAAATTGTAACTTAACTCCTTATATGCGCTACCTGCCCGTAAAAGTTCCTTCATAATCGGTTCAGCCGTTTAAGAGATTAACCAAAACAAATAAACAGACAGACGGACGAAAATTTTAAATAATATTATTTTCGTATACATATGTACATATGCGGTTAGCAAAAGCGGTTATTTTAATATTACAAACAGACACTCCTATTTATTTTATTTATTTGTATATATAATAGTTAAATATAAAATATTATTCCACGTCTAATTACTCTGTCATTTTCAAAACTTGAGAAAACTCCACCGGACAAGTGACAAAGGAAATTCGCCGACATTTTTAAGCCTATAAGTTTTCGAATAAAGCAATTAAGTTTATCTTCGTCGTGAGAATAAATAACCGGTTAAGTATCTAATTTGTTTTAAAATCTTTTAAGAAGATTATTCGTTCTATTACACTCTATGGTTTTAATAGTATAATAAATTGAACGGGTTTTTAATATTGTTTGGTTTGAATAAATTTTTTTTTAAGCTTCATGCTATTATCCTAGATAGGTAGATAGGAAGTATGTAGTGTTAAGACACTCCACTTTCCGCTGAATTCTAGACATTGCGTATTGAATGGCATAACTCAGCGCCGTGATTTGTCTTACCAGACCAAGGAAATGTAAATTATTTAATTACAATCAGTCCTCCGAGTAGTAATCGAACCCAAAACCATTCGCGTTTACAGTCATACGGTGTCCGAGTGCGCCACGACCGCCCTCAAATGGACAAAGTATGTTTTATAATATTGCTTATTGATCTTAGATGGACCAGCCTTTAAGTCAAAACCTCACAATGTGGAAGGAGATATTGGTGCTACAGCCACACTGACATGCTTAGCTGATGGGCATCCCTCGCCCAAAGTGTTGTGGCTGAGATACGATCGTGATAAAGTTGTTGTAAGTTATTAATTATTATCGTTATAATTGAAAAAAATATATAATATTTGAGTAATTTAAACCTAGCAAGCCCTTTGTTTTGAATGAAACAATTTTAAGCTTATTAATCACGTATAGTTTGGTATTAGAGAATATAGTAGATATGTTGATGTTTGAAATATTACAATAGTACGTGGTAGATTTTATAGAATAGAATATACATTATAAAATGCATGCAATAAGACTAATTATAATGAAAAATAATAATAATAATAACAAAAAATCAAGGGGAAATATATATATATATATATATATATATATATATATATATATATATATATATATAAATATATATATATATATATATATATATATATATATATATACATACATACGTACGTACATAACACTATGAAATATGAACATAGATGGCAATTTTCTTATATTTTCTACATTTTAATAAAATTGTTAGGAAAAATAGTTATCTATAATACATTAAAATTAAACTTATTTTGTAGAGAGTTGGTAAATCTGCCAATTTGACATTGACTGTGAACAAACAGACAGCTGGACAATATTGGTGCAGGGTCAGTGTTGAAGGTTACCAGGATATAGAAGCCCCTGCTATGGTCTACTTGAAAGGTAAGTTATATTTAAATATATAAAACTTTAGAGAGAGTTCGACCACGGACGACCAATGTAACTTATATATTCATATGTATATACTTGGATTAATACGTGAAATTTATACCTCTGTATGAAATTATGATCAGCTACGGTTTGTATGGTTATGATTTAAAATATTTAAATTAATTAAATATATGTAACACACACATATATATATATATATATATATATATATATATATATATATATATATATATATATATATATATATATATATATATATATATATATATATAGTGACGTACGCGTTGCTAAGGTAACCCATTGATTACACGTCAATAGGACATCTAGTTATAGTAACTAGTAATACATGATGAAATCTATATGAGTTACCATAGAGGCACAATGAGACACAGTGTCTTACCGTAAACGCGAGTTGTTGTGGGTTCGATCCCCACTCACGTTTTATTTATGTAAAATCTAATATGTCTATATCAAATATTTTGTTTCATTGCAAAATATATTCTACAAAATAGCCTTAATTGTTACAATATTTGATTTATAAGGCATTCTAAATCTTACTTATATTATTAAAGCAAAAGTTTCTGAGGATGTATGTTTGATTTAGATGAAATTTTAAGGTATTAGAGGTTGTAAATCAGAATAATATATAGACATTAAAGCCGGTCGTGGCGCAGTGGAACAGCGCCTGACTGTATACGTGATCGGTTATGGGTTCGATTCCCACTCGAGGAAGTGATTATATTTAAATTATTTTCACTTCCTCGTCCGTCTTTTGCTATCTCTTATCATAAACATTTTCTTTTAATTTTTTTATTTGTATATTATTTGTAAATATATACAGGTGTTTATAATTTTAGTAAATACTAAATTATCTTAAGAATTTTACACGGAATTTTAATATTACTTTCCACATTTCGCCGAGTTCATAGAAATATGAGTAGTGTTGTTGAACGCCTCTTGGCTCTCAATTCTAATCTACTTAGTATATCTAAGGAGCTAAAATAATGGCTAAATATACTGTTTCAATTTACTTTAAGCGGATTTGTTGAAAAGTAACGAAAATTTTAGAAATAAACATTTTTCATAATATTTTCGTCGACGTTAATTATCAAGGCCGTCGTGGCGTAGTGGAGTAGTGTTTGACTATAAACGCGATTGATTGTGGGTTCAATCTCTTTCACAAAAATAATTATGTATATTTAATCTGTTTAGACAAAAAGCAGTCCTTAGTTCCGTCAATCCTAATAACCCAATATTTTGGTGGGAAATAGGAAATAGAGTGACTTGACACGAAATTCTGTTTGAATTAATTTCTGTTCTGTTAAACATAAATATTTTTTTTAGCTTCACGCTTTTATCCCGCATAGCAGGGTAGACAGAAAGTACTTAATATCAACACACTCGGTACTTCGCTTTCCACCGAATTTGAGACAGGTGTGTTGAGTGGTGGAACTCAACGTCGTTTTTTGATTTTACCGGAGCGAGGAGGTGAAAATAATTTAAATATAATCACTCCCCCGAGTGGGATCGAGCCTACAACCGATCGCGTTTACAGTTAGACACTGTCCCACTGCGCCACGACCGGAAATAAATTGTTTAATAGATAATAATACCAAAATCGGTCTTAAAATGAAAGTTTTACCTGACGTCAATGCACTATTTCCAGTGCTGTGAAAACTGAAATTGTTTTAAAATTGTGTTTTATATTTTGACACAATGTATTGTCACCTACTAGAGTAAGAATAGAACATACTTGACAAAAATAGATTTGAAACTAAAACATAGAAATATGGTAATTTCAAAATATTTACATCTGGTAAATATCAGTTGTTCAATTTTCTTAACGAATAATATCTGCTACGTTTGTTTAATGTGAATTCAGCCTTATATTTATAACATTAAAAAAGCTTTCATACTTTATCCCGCATAATAGGTTTGACAAAGATCACCTAGTGTCAAGACACTCCGTTGACCGATCTAAGTTGAGTTGAGTTACTCAACGTCGGGCCCTTTCTTACCAGAACAGAGAAATGAAAATATTTTTTACATACCAAATACACAACCAGAGTCCTTTACATTAACACTGTCCCAATGCGCCACCTTAGGTGATTAATAATATTATAATATTTTAATAGGTATATAAGCAGAAAAATAATGATACTGTAATTTCTTTAACCGACTTCCCAAAAGGAGGAAGTTATCAATTGGGCCGGTATATTTTTGTATGTAGATCACGCAAAGAGTTCTTGACCGATTAACATGATTCTTTTTTGGTTCGATGCAGTAAGGCTGGCAATATATATGATAGTAAAAGGCAGTAAGATACATTACGATAAGGACCGAAAATATACATTCTTCTCCTCGGCTTTCTACGAAACTCTAAAAAGCCTACTGTATTTAACAAAACGGTCTGACGTCGACTTCAAACCTATGAGTTGGTAACAAAACCAAATGAAATTAGTTATTTTAATTAAAATTGGTATACAAAATGTGTTTAAATTAAATCTTTATAAAATTTACTTTTTACTTTTCAGTTTATAAAGTCGGTTTTTTAGACGAAATTATCTATATTTCCATTATTTTACTTTAGGTCTACATGAAAGAAAAAAGATAGTCTAGTCTAATTCTTTATATCATTTCGTAACCAAAGTGTTTATAATTGGAAATATTATGCATCAATTAATTATCAAATTCAGACAATTTTGCATCAAATATTCGAACCTGTGACCCGATTAATGTCTAAGTCAAGTTAAGGCTAAAGTCTTAGTAGGCTAGAACTTAGTTATATACATAAATTAGATATATAACTTAAAAATAATTTTGAGGTTTTAATATTGCGGCCACCGCATTTGACATGATAATATAATATGATATGCGGTTTTGTATCAATATTTAATAATAATTATTAGTGTTTAATGTTATGCGTAATTCAATTTTATACTTAAAACGTGTTTATAGGCTTTATTTTAGTCTAACACTTTTTTCCGCATAGCAGGGTATTTAGAGACATTCTAGTGTCAAGACATTCCATTGACTGATTTCCACTCGAAATCAAGACATTATGTGCTGATGGGTGGAACTCAACGGCGCACTTTGTATTATTAAAACGAAGAGGAGAAAATCTAAATATAATTACTTCCACGCAATACACGCATTGTCTCAAATTCGGTGGAAACCAAATCATGGAGTATTTAAACACTAAGTACTTTTTATCTATCCTGCTATCCGGGATAAAAATGCGAGAATAAAAAAAAATATAAAGAGAAATCAGACACTATTAGTACTGTTTAATTTTTAGGTCCACCAAAAATAGTGTCCAATCAGACGCAATACGGTATTGAAGGTGACATTGTGCATATAGAGTGCATATCGTTTTCAATACCCAAACCGGATCTAGTTATATGGGCTTATGGAGGAAGCGAAATAAACTCCTTTCACAATCAAGTAAGTGTTTATAATAATATAATATTTAAAAAACCTACATAAAGATGTTGTTCGTATTGTGCACCGTCTGAGAGTAAGCAGAATTGTTTGCTTAAATTACATTAGAAATTATATTTTATTTCTGCTAGAGAGATCTGCCACTCTACCCCGATGCCTTGAATTCGAGTGGAGAACAGAGTGTCTTGACACCAGGTTGGTATCTGGGAAAAGACGTGAAATACATAAAAACCATTTACATTTTGAAACCATTAACAATAAAAGCAAATATTCAGTAATAATCATAACTTTAGCTCTAATTTTAAGAGATAACATAAAACGCGAATGATAAACAAATTCGCTGTAAAATTTGGAAATTATGGCTCCAGTAGATATATTTTTCAAGTCCCTTATAGTGTAGTAGGAAAATGATTTAATATATGCGATGTGGGTTCGATTCCTGCTCGGAAAAATCTACATATTTGAAATTCTTTATCTCTCTTTTCTTTATGTCTAAATAGAGCGAGTTTGTCGCGTATTTAAAAAACACATGTTTCTTATATAAGCAGTTATAATCATTTTCAATGTTTTAATTGTGTATTGTAATTGTGGTAAGAAAATATTTTTATAAAACTTTTTATAATTTAATGCTGGTAGTGGCGCAGTAGGACTGCGTCTGACGGTAAACACGATCGACTGTGGGTTCGATTCCCACTCTGGAATTTGGCGGAAAGCGGAGTGTCTTGATATTAATTACTTCATGTCTACCGTGCAAGGGAAATCGAAGCTGAATATTTTCTAAGTTTGTTTTACTTATAATCGACGAAGTACTAGGTTATTTAAATTTACAAAAATATATCCAAATCGTATAAATATATAATTGAACAAGGAAATTGTATTTAACTACATTTAAAAGGACATTTTATAAGTTTTCATCTCTTTTACAGGATTATGTGTTTCTAGAAGAATCTTTAACGGATGGTATGACAAAATCTACTTTAGTTATTCGCAAGAGTCTGCCTCAACATTTTGGTGTATATAATTGTACTGCGTCTAATGCGTATGGAAGTGATAGCGTTCAAATAAATCTGATACCTGATAGTAAGTTATTTTTTTATTTTTAATATTTTTAGCTAAAATATATTTGTGAATTCCATGTTGTAAACGCGATCGGTTGTTTGTTTGATTCACAGTCTGTGGAAAAATTATATTTCAAAAATTAAAAAGTAGCAGGATTCGAACCCGCGCCTCTTGGGAACCGTCTGAGCACTTTGACCGCTAAGCCATGCGTTATATATTCGGCTTCGTTTCAACATTCTTATTGGCTTGTTATAACTTATTTATTTTAGCATTTCTGTAGAAATTTTTACAAATTTCTGCTATCAAAAGATTATTACTAAGAAATAATCCTTTGGAAGGAGGGAATACTATATATTAAATATTCGTACTATTATTAGAGTGTTATTCTACAATTAAAATTAGAAAACATTTGAAGAAAACATATAAAAATTAGAACATAGCGGAATACCACATTACAAATTGTAATTTTTTTTTTAAATAAATATGACATAAGATGAGAAGTACAATAATGAATTATATAAAAAACTAATACATTAAACAAAACTACACATTATTTTCATTTTAAAACCATCTTCACCTTATACGGTAGCATGTAAATG
Source organism: Dryadula phaetusa (assembly GCA_032432895.1). Classification (NCBI taxonomy): domain Eukaryota; kingdom Metazoa; phylum Arthropoda; class Insecta; order Lepidoptera; family Nymphalidae; genus Dryadula; species Dryadula phaetusa. Next base: position 3,912,126 of record JAOYRS010000081.1, read on the forward strand.
TCATTTCTTCCAGAATCAATACCATTCATGGTTATGATAGCAGCCGGGGCGTCGATAACTATAGTTATACTCATTATAATGTTGACTTTAATGCTTTGCCATCGGAAGAGCCACAAGTCGGAGTCGAAGAAACCCGACATTACCGAAATTGGTAAAACTTTTGATCAATTCAAAGATAGCGATCGAAATTCGAACATGAGTGACTTGAAATTGGAGTTGAGACAAGTGGAGGGTAGTTGTGATATGGTGAGTTTTTATGAATATTTTTTTAATTTCAACAAAATTAAATTGTGACCGGTACGAGGTGTGGGGGGAGACTGGTTGATCTTCGAAAACACTGTACCAATGATACTGGAGGAAGGTCACGTGAAAAGCATGAAGACCTCCTGAAGGACATGTATATAGAGGTTAATGACTGTGGAGATGTATGCAGGAACCACCAAAGGGAAAAAATTTCGTTTTCTCACTCTGGCAAAACAAAGCGCGGCGTTGAGTTCCGCCAATCAACATGCAATGTCTCTAATTAGGCGGATAGCAGAAAACGGAGTGTTTTGACACTATATAGTACCTGTTTACCGTGCCATGCGGGATAAAGGAGTGAAGCTAAAAAAACTAAGTTGCGTAAAATGATCTCATTGACATTTTTGAAATAATTTGCATATTTTTTTTATTTTCTTCTTATTATTATTCTGAAAGACAGTTTTAAAATAGTGCTTTGGATATTGCATTTTTTAAATTATTCAATATTAACATATTCAACAAGGCTAAGACCTAGTATGATATATTAGGCATTAATATATTGTATCTATAAACTATAAATTACAGGTACAAAAAGAAAATTAGTTCAAATATACAAATAAATATAATTGAATTGTCTATTTTTAATATTTAAATAAGCTTTTTTTACTAAATTAAAATGTTTGTATACACGGTGTCTACCAAAATATAATTTCTACAGTTTTTGTCTGTCTATTTATTTCGGCTTATCTCTGGAACCTCGGCTAGACCGATTTTATTGAGATTTTCACTAGCAAATAGTTTCTCTAATAAGGATTAACTTAGGCTTTAGGATCACAGAAATGCAGATATAATGCCTTATATGAAAATTTGATCTATCTTGTAACATTGCAATGTGTATTGTAATTGATAAAAATTTAAATTCGCGGGCAGAACTTGTTTAAAATAATTATATACATATATTATAAAATACGAATAAACTAAATATGTACACGTAACATTTACTACAAACAGTTACAACCTAAAGTCATTACAATTCCTCAAAAAGACACAAAAATCATCATAAAATAAAATTTATACCCCACAAAGGGTTTAAGGGTAACGATAAATTGAAACCCACAGGATATATCAAACAATGAAGAAACGGAACTACACAGCACTCTCCAACTGACCACTAACCTGGGTCTGCCGCTCGCCGGACCGGACGCCGCCTACGATAATGAGCTCATGAAACAATATCAGCGCTATAGTGGAGAGTTTAATATGCATGGGGGACATTTTAAGGTATGTCTTTTTTTTGACAGTACCTAGTGTCTAGACACTCCGTGTTGCGCGTTTCGCGGATATCAAGACCTACGCAATGTTGAGTCAACACGGCGCTTAGTCTTACCAGACCAAGGAAATAAAAATAATTGAAATATAATCATTCCCCCAAATGAGTATCGAACCCGCAACCAATTGCGTTTACTGTCAGACGTTGTCTCAGTACGTCATGTATAGCCTCAATTTATATTTATTTTTATTTTTTTCCATATAACATTATATATGAGGTATAAGACTACTAGAAATGAGACATTTGTATCAGGTAAATTGTTATTTACAACATTTCTAAAAAAATCCTTTGAACGCAGCGGTATTCAAATCCGCATCTCTTGGAAACCGTCCCAGCGCTGTGATCGCTAAGCCATGCGTAAATTTCATACGCTTTATACAACTTATTAGGTCTAGTGGTCTAAATAGTTAAAGCAGTACTTTAGATTTATAGACTTATCTAGTTCTAAGAATAGTTCTCTAATATAATAAATTTTCTAATAATCTACGTCCTAAACATAATTTAGTATATTTTTTGCTTCAAAGATTAAATCAATAAAGATAAAAATATTTATTCAATTGGAATATGAACCCACAATAACAGTGATAAAAATAAAATAAAATATAAGAGTCTTTTGTTTTGTTGTTAGTTATTGCTCGCAAATAAAATTGGACATAACTGTTTCAGTTTGAAAGGCAATAAAGTTAGAAAAATATCCAATATCTATAGAACTAATAAAAAATTGGAGTGTCTGTTTGTAATATTAAAATAACTTAAGCATATGTATATGATCTTTACATGGTACATATAACAAAATATATTTTTACAACTTTTGTTTGTTTGTTTGTTTTGAATAATCTTTAGAATAGCTGACCCGATTATGATGAAACTTTCACTGGCAGAAACTTATGTAATAATTATAAACTAATCAATGCGGACTACTAACGCACGGACGGATTAATTCTAATCATTTTATACATAACTTTTTTTTACTACAATATAGAGACTACAGTTTCTGACTACTCCGTTGAGGAGAATGCGTAAAGCAAATAAGAAATATGTCTGGAACGGATTTAAACGCTACCGTCCCTACATACCTTCATCTCGTCCACAGTCGTCCTCTTAATACTTGCTCTGTGTAGTCGTCCTAAAATAACTAAGTTAGAGTCTATCGTCTATCATTTAATAAGTAATTCGAGGAATGATTGAGAAACACTAGTTTATATCTCTTAATTTACTTGGTACTTGATATAAGCGATTTATATGTCAAAATATTTATGAAAAAAAAAATAGGTTCACGCTTTATCCCGCATAGCAAGATTTTTAGAGACTAAGTGTCAAGACACTCCGTTGTCTGATTTCCGCCTGAAATCGTGACATTGCCTGAAGAGTGACGAACTCAACGCCAAGCTTTGTCTTACAATAGCAGGGAAATGAAAATGTTATTTTAAATCAATATAATTATTTCCCCAAGTGGAAATCAAACCCACAACCAATCGTGTTTACATTTAGAGCAAACCAATTATTTTATATTGAACTCGGGAATATTTGGTTTGAAGCTTGAGTAATCGAAGTTAGATGGATTCAGGTTTATTATAAATTGTTTGTGTACAAAATAAAAACATAAAAATATAACGTTCACGCTTTTACCCTTATATCTTGCATAGCAGTGACGCCGAACTTTATCTTACCCGATCGAGTAAAAATGAAAATAATTTAAATGTACGAGTAATCATTCCCCCCGAGTGGGAATCGAACCCCCAACAGTCTTTTCACATGTTAGTATTATTTATGTTTCATATTTTTTAGATATAAACTTGGTATTAATAAATTAAAAAGATTGCGTAACCAGCTAAGTCTATCAAGCTACAATAAAAATAAAGATTAAATAGTTAATAAATTTATATTTATATAATAGGATAATCTATTTAAATTAGTATATAAATTATTAGATATAGGTAAGCTTGAAACTGCTAATTTAAAAGGTGAAGATTAAATCTAATCCAGATCATTTTTAGTATCGAGGCCAAGGTGCCTAAGTGGGACAGCGTCTGACTGTAAACATGAATGGTTGTGGGTTCGATTTCCCACATGAAGGAATGATTATATTTTAAATATGATATTATTTCGCTTTGGCACAACAAAGTGCGGTATTGAATTCGCTACTTAGTACTTCTTGACGCTAGCTTGTTTACTTACTACCCTGTTATGTGGGATAAAGGATACATCTGTTTTTTTGTTCTTATTGCTATATAATTGTTATTTAGAATACTTTATAACGCAAACGTTTTCCTCCCAACACAGACGCCATAAAGAGATATATTAAATAGAAAAACCATAAACCCCATCAAAAACAGCTATCTACGACCAAGCGAAACCTATTCGTATTAACAGATTTCACAAACGCAATACAAATTCGTGCCTTGGCCTCATGCCATTTCAAAATATTAAACGACTGTATATCAGAATTTAAATCCGCCTAAATATATCCTTGTCGGTAAACAAATAGGCAACGTTCTCGACGCTCTCGTCATATGTTATTCTCTGAATGCTATTTATGTGGACACGATGGTAATAGGCAGTGATGTAGCACTGTATATATTATTTAGGCTTCACGCTTTTATCCCGCATAGCAGGGTAGACAGAGAACACATAGTGTTAAGACACTCCGTACTTCGCTTTACAGCGTTTATTTTAGCACTGTAAATGATTGTTAATATAAATAGTTATTTCCCCCATAAGAGGGTGGGTAGAAAAGTTCGTAGTTTTAATATGTGTAAGGCCAGCCGTCGCGTAGTGACTGTGTCTGACTGTAAACGCGATCGGTTGTGGTTTCGTTTCCCACTCGCGGGAATAATTGTATTTGAATTATTTTCATTTCCTCGCTCTGGTAAAACAAAGCGCGGAGGTGAGTTCCGCCACTTAACACACTGTCTGGAATTTGGCGGAAAGCGAAGTACGGAGTATCTTAACATTATCTATACTGTTCTATGCACGATTAGGAGATGAAGTTAAATAAAACATATTTAATGTTGGGTGGAACTTAGAGCCGCGTTTTGTCTTACTAGAACTGGAATATTAAAATAATATAAATATGATCACTCCCCTGAGTAGGAACCTCAAAGACCAAACAAACTTCATTCAAGTAGGTTTTTAAAAGTATTTTAAAATCAATTAAGACAGAAATCTCATTATAGTTAATCCTACAGGACTATCAACAGTTGGAAAGGTTGTTCTATAAATGTGGTTTTAGTGCACCTTAATGGTTTCATGATATATGAATATGCGTTTTAAATAATTATTAATATACACTAATAATACCTTCTATAATTCATTATTTAATGTAGTGCGCGTTTTAACGAAAAGATCCCGTTCTAGAGATTAATCCAAACACACAGACAGACAGACATAATTGTAAAAGATGTCATTTTTGATATATTCACCGCGTATATATGTGTATGCATTTTGTGAAAAGCGGTTATTATAATATAAACAGATACCCCGCTTTTTTAATTTATGTTGATTACACATTTAATTATATAATATATATAATTAAATAATATATATAATTTTTCAGTTTTACGTGTCATTAGAATTATAAGCAACTAAATAGAGAAATATTATAAGCAATTATGAAAATAAGTTTGTGAAACATCCAAACTAACAAACACACTTTGTTTTAATAAAACCTAAAAATCATGTATATTTCCTTTGAACTCGTTAATACTCCTTTAATTTGGATTTGTGTTCATTACTTTATTAAATAACATAGCTTCACGCCCTAGTAAAGCCCAAGTACCTAGTGTCAAGACACTCCAAACTCCGCTTTCGGCCGAATTTAAGATATTGTATGTTGGGTAGTAGAACTCAACTTTACTATATCGATCAATCTTAGTTAAACTGTCATTAAATCAAATACTTTGATTTTTTCATAAAAACTTACAAGAAAATAACTCATTCCACCACTTTATTTAATAGTAGCGAGTTTATAGTTTGGCAAAAGGCAAAACTTAGAAGATAACTAAAGCGGACTTGCTATCGGTTTTAATTACTTGGATCACGGCCCTCGGCTTCTAAGAAGGAAATCTTGTAAAATGGCGAACCTCATAAACTACTTGCCCAAGGAATAATTTTAAATGTGACTTGAATATCTGAAGGGACTTGATAATTTGATAATTTGGAATTTACTAAAGTTTGTTTGTTAATCACGAATATTATTTTATAATTCGTGAGGAAGATTTTCCGTGTGTTACTTTGAATTGGGTTATTACTCAAGTCTTTGTATTTTAATGTTTTAATATGTTATTTACATAATTAGTACAAAAAAGCATTTTTTTATATAAATTTTAAGCAGATTTTTCGGTAGTGCTTTGTCACAGGCACAATCGACCTGTGACCACAGACTACTACTACTGTAAAGAGTTCAAACGTCGGTTTTTTAAAAATAGTATTTTGTAATTCTTAATATTATTAATTCAATTAAAATAGTTTCATTTAAAATATGTGTTAGTAGCAAAAATTAAAGAACTTATAACGCATTAAATCCTATTGGACTGCGCCTCTTGGAATCCGTGCGAGCGCTCTTAGCACTAAGTCATACGTTCTCATCCAGCTACATCATCGGTCTTAACTGCTAATCATGTATCTTTATATTTCATTTATTTAAATATACATATATTCGATATAGAATGGTAAAGATTTCTTTTTTATTTTATTAATATTTCAAGTCTAAATTGAACCAAGAACTATTGCATATAGGTTTAAGTACTTACGAACAGGCCCTATGAGTGTATTGTATAATCATTTATCATTTATACTCGTATAATAATAGCAAAAGAATTTCTATCTTTTTGTGTATTTCAAAACAATAAAAAAATCTAAATTCCCAAATTGCGGGAATTATTCTATTATTTTATTTATTATATATTAATATAACATTTAATCTAGGCTCAGGACCAAAGCAACGGCTACGTGCCATACGTGGACTATTCCCGCGACTACGCCCCGCCGCAAGTAAATGACTCGCTAAGTGGTTCCCTGTCAAGAAGTACGACTGATGCTTCAACGTATCAGAGCCACTGTGGATCCCTTAACCGGCAAGGTAGCTGTGGGAGGTTGGGGATGATTGGGCCAGATGGTAAGTATAATATATTTTGTTTTAATATTCATTCAGTTATATGATACAAGGTAAATCAGTTAATATATAAATACCAAATAATGCAGAGCTAAAATTACTGTTAGTAGAAAACCGATTTTTTTAATATAGGGAAGTGTAAAGTGACAACAGAAACATACAGACTCTGCCATCGCATATGATCTAAGCACAAAACTGAGTTTATCTTAGAGTTAGGGCAATGTTAAATGACTATCAAAAATGTTATTAATAATAATAATAACTCAAAACAGACACGGACGGAAATAAGTCTTTGGTAATCAAAACAAACAACCAAAAGATTCATTTTAACAATTATAACTGTGGAAAATAGAGATGAAACTGGTATAGTGAGGAGCGTTTATGACTAAACACAATTAGAATCTTAAGTTACCTAATATTGTATATGTAGGATATTAGCTAAATTGAAATAATATACCAAATATTACAAAAATATATACGTAAAATAAAATATTTGTTCGTGAAAATATAACTTGCTTTTTTCCGTATATTTTTTTATATGATATGACAATCAGAAATAATACTTAACTAAGCTCTTTATCTTCCTCTTTTATCAAGTTACCTCAATAATAAATATTTTTTAATCCTAAGTATATTTTCTTACGTATTTAAATACGAAGATTTTATACAAATATTTTTAACATTCTAGCAAGAATAATTTTCAATGCATAAATTTTAAGTAGAACTTTGGTCAGTGTCTCTGTTGTTTCGCATCTGCTTGTGAATACTTTGGGCATAGAAGTTTTGATACTCACAATTTATTTTGTTTCATGTTATATTAAATGTATAAATGAAATAAATTCACCCAAACATAACAAAATATTTTTCAATATTCTAGGATTTTTTGATATTTAATAAAAGAAAATAACAATATAAATAACTTATTTAACACTTCAAATTTTAGAATTCAATTTCAATAGATTTTCATTCGTAAATTTATGTCAAGTAATATTTATCAAATATTTGACATATTATAAACATATCAAGTAACTAACCATTATTTCTTATTGAAATAATTTAAAACAAAGAAAGGAACTTTATATGTAAGCTTGGTTTACTCTCTAAATAAAAAAGGATTATATGATGATTCTTTACGGTTACACGTACTAACCATAACCATAGGCCATGAGAAAAACAAACAATGGTATAGTATATAACTTATGTACATAATAATTAATGTACCGATCGTGGCGCAGTGTGACAGTGTCTGACTGTAAACGCGATCGGTTGTTGGTTTGATTTCCACTCGAGGAAGTGTTTATATTTAAATTATTTCCATTCCCTCGCTCTTGTAAGACAAAATGTGGCGTTGGGTTAGGGTCTTGAATTTGGCGGAAAGCAAAGTATGGGGGATGTTAACACTAGGTACTGTAGACACCTTGCTGTGCGGGATAAAAAATAATATAAAATACGATACGCAGATACGACGTTTCAAAAACAATTCTAATCTCCAATAATAAAGGGCTTAATTTAATTTTTCATGTGACCTAGTAAATACATAAATGTTTATTAATATGTATATATACAGCTAAATAAATTGAAGGCGCACTGTTTTTGTAAAATCATGTAATAATGGTATTTGCTCTGCAACAGTTATACCCATGGGAAATTCAGGAGTAATCCTAACCAGTGGAGTTGATGTGAGATATGCTGCGACCTACGGGAACCCATATCTGAGAGATACTAATGTTTTCCGTAAGTTAATTGAATAATACATACCTGTATGACACATAAATGAGACCTTAGAATATTGTTCTTACTTTTCTTTATGTTATAAGATGATATTATAAAATATTATTATTAATAATTTATTTATAAGTTAGTTATAATATTAATAATTTAGCTCTTTAGTAGAAAATGTGAAATTTAATTTGTTTCTATTTGTCCTATTGAACTATAAATGTAAACTTACCTGTGACCGCCGACTGCAGTGTTCGAAACGTCAGATTTTCAAATATATATTTTCGAATACCAAAATATACGGAATTGATCCGTATAAAATATATTTATTTAAAAGGAATAAAACCTCATAAATCTAATATCTGATAAAAAGAAAATTAAAATCAATATAAAATTCTTAAAAGTATTCACCTCAGTATAGTAAGTACTTAATTATAATATTGTTAAATAGTTAAGATTTTATATTTGTTGATATTTTTTTCCCTTTAATAGATATAAATGTATTTGATTTCGTATCTTTTCAGTTTTACAATTTTTTTTTTCTAGTAAAGTTGTATTATTAATTCTATATTTTACAGCTTACGTACCGGCAATTAATAATCCTGCCAAGAATGCTCCTCCGCCATATTACACGTTACGCAACACCAATCATTTACCACCGAGTAAGTTTATAATATAAACTGTTATATATGTATATTTTATATTTTTCTATACTCAGTGTTATGTGAAATTTAATAAAATAACATCAGATAATTGTAATAGTACTAGAAACGTAATTAGTTAAGTAAAAGGAGTAGGCTGGTCGTGGCGCAGTGGGACAGTGTCTGACTGTAAACACGATCGGTTGTGGATTCGATTCCCACTCGAGGGAGTAATTATATTTAAATTATTTTCACTTCCTCGCTCTGGTAAGACAAAGTGCGGCGTTGAGTTCCATCACTGAACACACAATATTTCGAATTCGGTGGAAAGCGGAGTACAGAGGGTGTTGACACTAGGTACTATTTGTCTAATTTGCTATGCGGGATAAGAGCGTGAAGCTAAAAAAAGATGTAGTAGAAATTATCTTTGTGTTTACTTACATTAAATTATAAAAAATATTTCAATAGGCTCTTCAATCACATCGCCATCGTCATCGTCGACCTCACGACCGTTCACATCTCCGCCCATTTCTTCGTCCAGTAGCAACAATGCTCAGCCTCAAGTAATCTATTTTTTTTTTTGTAATTTATTAAATATATTTATAAGATTAAGTATGTTTATTTGTGTTTTGTTAAGTGTCTATATTTGTGTCTTAAGAAAGTAGTAGTTCATAGAAACGATGATAATTTAATCCATATCCATCATACTTTGTACTGAACCTATATGTATAACCTATAGGCAAAAGAAAACATCACTACAATGGATTCAATTATTCATTTAATTAGTAATAAGTGACAATTATTTATAAGAATATAAAAATTCTCTAATAATATATAAAAATTTCTTATACATTTTAATAGGTGCCTAAGCCTCCACCACAGTCATCTGGCGCGTTATACATCCTTCCGCCTTCTAATCCAGGGAGTATGCATTCGTCTCAAATATCTACCAAAGGTATTTAATAATTAATATATTTTAATATATTTATATACTTAACTTTAAATATTTAAAAAAAAAACAAATCAACCGTAAAAACAATTCTGTTTTATTCAATTATTAATATTTTAAAATATGTTGACTGGTGGAACTCAACTCTTACTAAAGGAGGAAATGCAATAATCTAAATATATTCACTCCCCCGAGTTAGAACCCAATCCACGACCGATAGCGTTTACAGTCAGACGCTGTCCCACAGTTAAGAAACTTCGTACTTCGCTTTCCACTAAATTCAAGACATTGCTTGTTGAGTGGCGGAACTCAACGCTGCACTTTGTCTTACCAATGGGAGAAAGTGAAAATAATTTTGGATATAATCACTCCCGCAAGTGGTAATCGAACCCACAACCGATCGTGTTTAAAGTCATAGGAATAAAAGCGATTTTCTTATTAATATATAAAAAATAATGATAGTTCATAAAAAGGAAATAATAATAAAAAAATAGTTATTACTGTCATTTCAATATTTTTTGTTTCTTTTCAGGAACAGGAACTCACGTGTAAATAGTAGTTTTTTCATAAAACAGTAATTTAACAGTGGGTTCTAAACTGAACAACGATGTTTTAATTTTTAATTTAATCGTTTTTTGTATTAAAAGTTAATGGAGAATGTATTCAATTAATGCGATTATTTTAACCCCCTGTCTCCCCTTTAACAACTTATTATATGTCTACCATATAATGAATTATTTATATAACGCAACAAAAAGTAATTAAATAATTTAATTTAATTAATGTGAATTTCAAATACATTTTCTAATTAAAATACATTCTTTAATTATTTTTAAACGATATTTTAACTTACGTCGTAAAATCGATACTCAGAAAAGCCTAAATTTAAAGCTTTAAGTGTAGATGTCAAAGAAATTAGAATTAAGGCTTATTATATAAATAGTATAGTTATATTGCACCTGATAAATAAGACTGTCTTATGACGTTATATTGTGAAAAACATAAAAATAGTGTCTTTTTGGTATGATTTTCTCTCAATTCATTTTCTTCATATTTTAAATTAAAGGAAAAGAGACTTTATAGGTCATTATTTAATATGAATATGAAATCGTCTTAAGGCCGTCTTGTGAAATGTCAATTCGTTTTTAAATTTAGACTGTTTTAGAATATTTCAGGCCACTAAGTTCAGAAATAATTTGCTTCTACTTACTTTTCTATGTCTATAGTATTATTACATATATTAGATACAAAGATTTACCAGTATACTTAAAATAAAGATGCAATGGCAAACACAATAAAATCATACTAAAAGGGATACACAGAGAAGTGCATAAAGTGTATAGTTTGTCAAATTTATGTACATACATATATACATACAAACATACATAAATAAATGTAAACGACAAACCCAATTTTACAATTTACAATTTTCGAAGAACAAAATATTTTAATATTATTTAAAGTGAACATTTTTTGTGCCATCTATCCCCTATCTCCCCTAAATTATTTCTGAACTTAATACGCTACTAATTATTATTGAGACTGATGATTTGTAAACTATGTCTAATCTAATATAATATATATAATTTTAATTCAATCTTTTTAAGAGCTTTGTTCTTTTTACATATTTAAAGCTTTACAATGAGATCTCATGTAAATAATTCAATGAAGAAACAAACGCTTTAAAGATTTTTTATATAAAAATGTAATTGTTTTATGGCGTCATCCGTGTTTTTATTTGTGTAACGTCAATGTCATTTTTTTACATTTTCTCCTCGAAAATGCTATCAATATTGACTTGACGTATATCTTATAATATGATAGAATTCCAGATTACATTTCTAATAAGATGTTTTGATTTTTGCGATTTTAATTGAATTTAAATTAAATTATTTTAAAGTCACATTTATTTTAACTACTGTAAAGTGTTTGAAACGTCACGTTTTCAAAAATATACTTTTAATACTAAAATATACGCGATTAATCCATTTAAAATTAGGTTTTCTTAGCAGAACTGTCTTCTAAGCTAGTGAAAACATCCTGTATAACTGACAATACTGACATTTTTTATTGACTGACGATTCAAAAGTGTTTGTAACAGAAAGAATAGTTTAAAATAGTTTTATTTAAAATCAAATTAAAAATTTTTGGTACATTTTTTTACAACCAACCTGTCAATTTTATATCTAGATTCATCTTAATGCCTAGAGCTTTATAAAACTATTGTTCTGTATAAAATAAAAAAAATACCTACAATAAACTGAAAATGAAAATGTATGTAAAACTATTTTACTTTTCATTATTGTAAATATATTATAATATAATTATTTTTAAGAATATTTTATAATGATTCTGATTATAGGTTTTCCAAAAGGACTGATCTCTTCATGTGTTTTCTTGTAATTGTTTTATGTATAATTGTAAGTTTGCTGGAAATGTTTGCTTTAATATTTGTATTAAACGTTAAAAAATGTATGATTGATTATTATTGTAAAGGAAGATTTGAAATATAAATAATGGGAAACATGAAAGAAAACGATCATGACTATAGGTTTGAATTCCATTCGAGGGAGTGATTATATTTAAATTATTCTCTTTTGCATTGTGTTTTGAATGTGTCTCAAATTCTCTCTTCACGTTAAGTTCTCTCTGCTTATCTTATTTATCGTCCAGGCAAGGATATTAGTTTATTGTATGAAAATATTGTATTGATAATTTGGACACGTGTGGAACTTTACAAGCATATGGAATGATAAAAATTAAATCTAAACCGTCGCATTATTTTCTCTTATATTGATTAATACATACAGATAAAGCTATGCAAGTAAAAAAATAAGATCAGACGTTTGAATATTTCTAAAGACGTGCTTAGGGTAAGAAGAATATTTGTAGGAAACATGTGAAAATTTGAACTTTACATTTGACAAAACTAGCGCGGGTTTGAATCCAGACGTTCAAATATTTATATGATTTCCAATAATATTTATTTTATTAACATCTAATATGTATAATAAGTTTATTTGTACTATTCTGTAATTACAATGATAAAGATCAATGAACGGACAAACGTCACTGTATGGTTTAATGTTAATATGTTTTATAGAATTATTAATTTGTGTATTAGTAAATAATTTCCTTGTATGATTTCATGATGTGAGAATAAAAAAAAATATGAATGTGAATTGTTTTTTTTATATGTTAATTTATACTCACTTAAAAAATAAATCTAGTTTTTTTTATGAAATATCAATATTTCTTCTTTACTTACTTTGTATATGAACGATAAATGGAATTAGAGGCCGTGGGGGAATTGATTGTAAATTCAAATGGTTCTGGATTCGATTCGCACTCGGGGTAATTTATTTAATTCTCGGGGGATTATATTTAAAATTTATTAAAAATATATATTTCTTCGATCTGGTAAGACTAAGCGTGGCATTACGGTCGCCAATTAACACGCAAAATTTCGATTTCGGGCGGTATATAAACAAAAATATTTTTTTTATAATTTTTACTTGTCTATGTTTGTTTGAACTAATCTCTGAAACGGCTTGGCTGATTTTTGTGAGACTTTTACTAGCAAATAGCTGATATAATAAGGAGTAACTTAGTCTACTTTTATTTTAGAATTACAAAATAAAGATCCAGATATGTTAAATTCCTTTTATTGGGACGAAGCCGCGGGAACTGCTAGTAATTGAATAAAATCAAAACATTTTCAAATATGGGATACCCACTTACACTACCCACTGTGCGTGAGGACTGAGAACACTTGAGTGAGTGATTATGCCCTTTCCAAGGAACTTATATGATTTTAGAACTAACCCTTCTTTAGGGCGCTAAGAGTTCAGGCCCTTGTCGATTTCTTTTGTGAAAGCGTCTCGTTTTGTGAATGGATTATGTAGATGGAGTTTTATATATTCGTAATACAGGAAATGTTAGAAGTATATGTTTAATTATATTGGAAAAGTGTCTTGATGTTTATTTGCTTGTAATGTCGAATTGTAAACATTTATTGGGCTCTTCTTGCTTTCTTTAAATATTTTTATAGCTTCTTTTTTAGATTTTATTCTACGCTTCGATCTTCAGCGGGACAGTTTAAAGTTAATAGGTAGATTATTGTATTGTAAATATGTAGTATTTGTTTGGAATACTAAAATAACTGTTTTAAATGAAACTATTTTAAACGGATTATTCGCGTATATTTTGGTATACGATAATACATTTTTGGAAACCTGTCGTTTCGAACACTTTACAGTAGTACCTGTGACCACGGACTAATTAATCCGTTTAAAATGTGTTGAACCGCTTTTTACTAAATGTATTTTACACGGTACATTTTTTGCGTGTCTGTTTGTTTATTTTGGCTAATATGTGGAACGGCTAGACCGAATTTGATAAGATTTTAACTGGCAGATAGATGATCTAATAATTAGATAATTTATAATTTGATATTACATAATAAGTATTAAGATATATTAAATTTTAGGCGAATTAACCTGCGGGCACAGTTAGTTACGAAATAAATATCACAACATTACATACTGTATGCTAACAAAAACAATTTGTAAAACGCGTATAAAATTTCGAAGTACCTCGATGTTAATTTATAATTTAATGAGTTGGGTATTAACAGAAACAAATCAGTATCGCGTGTTCGAATCCTGTTACGGTACATTTTTATATAAAATTAAATTTCTTATAAATTTATTGTTAATATGTGAATAACATTGAAAGAAGACATGAAGAAGCAATATCTCGAAAAGCAAAGAACGGAATATTTTGACATCAAGTTAGTGACCTCTGCATACACTGCTGCTAAAAGCGTGAGGTTATTATATTTAAGGGTTGTTACATAGATATTTTTAAACTAAGCCATTTATTTAAATATAAGGCCCAATTCACACAGTTACTAGATCAATACATCCGTATTGCCATTGAAAATCGACTGCAGGACACAATTAGCATATAGCCAACACTATACAGTAATAGCGTAAGTGATATAGCTAAGTCAATCAAGTCCAACTTCAATTCCGTTATCGGAGTTAGCCAGACTGGTCCTAGGAGAGATTGAATATAAACAGACGATAGATTGGTACGCTTTCAATCTCGTCTCAAGTTTCTATTACATGGAATATCGAATATTGCAAAGAAAAATATGCGCTTAATGGCTGATTTTAATTATAACTACAAATTAATTAAATCGGAGTGTTTGTTTGTATATTAAAACAATAGCTTTTTACTAAAGACATATTTATATTTGTATAAATTATTTGAATTTCACCACTCTCTTGAAGAAAAATTGGCTTTGAGTTCCGCCACTTAGCACAGAATGTATCATAATTGGGCGTAAACGAAAAAACTGAGTAAATTGACACTATAAACAGAGAATTTGATAAACTAAAATATATAACTTTGATATTTGTTTTGTTTTGTTTTTCACGCTTTTATCTCGGATAGCAGACCAAAAGTGTCTAGTGTCAAAACACTCTGTACTCCGCTTAGATTAGTACTTAAATTTCTACATTTAAATAAAGCGCTAATCCACCTAAATAATGCTATTCCAACATTATTATGGACGGAAGCGCTAACAATGATAAGCGGAAGTAAGCGTAAATTCTATCAATGGAATTAACTTGTACGTAATTATATATAATAAGATAATGGTCTTTGCGCTATGCTTAGACCAGCTAGTCGAACGATGTAGCGCGGACTTGCTTGTATTGATATCGGAAATGTAACAGTTTCACCATTTATCCCGTATAAGAGGCAATCTGGTGTCAAGACACTCCGTTAATAGCTTTCCCGATCACAACATTATTAGGATGCCCGTCAGAGGCAATCTAGTGTCAAGACACTCCGTTAATAGCTTTTTGTCTATAACCGAATTAGGTGTCGAAGAAGAAATTTTGTAAGTCTTTTTTTTATTTAATCGCCATTGACTCTGTATAGATAGAGTTTAATCCTTTTTTATTACGACAAAAGTTGTCGTTTGCAACTAACTTTGCGAGAAATTTATGTTACAATTTTTTATTGCAATATTATTTGAATTATTGTCTTCTGTTGAAACTATTATTAAAAGTAAAATTCAGAGGAGACAAAAAAATGATTTCCTAAAATTCCTATGAAAACAGACTATCTGTTACATCTGTTTTCATAGGGACATGCCAAATTTCAGCTTTCCACGCCCATTATCTCCACTGTGAGTCATTCAGCTGTTTAGTTAGTAAAGGAAATATTTAAACTTACACCGACAACGAATATCCACTAAAACATTGGCAGGGACCATTTCTAAGTCGTACGTAAACTATAAATAACAGTACGTGAAGTATAATAATTAATTATTTTTCACAAATGGATATATTTTTGGAATGTATTGACATGTAAAATAGGTGTAGCCTTAGCGCCGTAGTATGTGTAGAATTTTATTATTATCTTAATTTAATATAATTCTAATACAATATTATAAAAAAATAACATTCACTTTCTGCATATAAATTGGAACTGTGCCAAATTTCGTACCCGCCCGTAAAAAAAGAAATAGAAAGCTTTTGCTTCACGTAAAACTAGTAAGAAAAAATACCACAAAACCAACAATATCTCACGGTCCTTGTTAATGAATTTCAGATTTAACAGTTATGCTGTAACAGAATCTAAATTGCATACACACTGGAGTGCGGTGTGCAAATATTGTACAAATCATTGACCGGAATCGTTCAAACACGGAACATCCGCTAGCTTTGAGCTGTCGACAGTAATACTGGGACAGAGTAGATGCGAGATAGTATAACATCGTCGTTATATATAAATATTGTCGCGGGCAAGTGTCTAACTTTGGGGGTAGTCATAGGTTTGAAAGTCCCTCATTCTACAAAGCAGGGTAGGTGGATAGCTTAGTGTCCTGTCTAAGCTTCAGACCCTGTTAAGTAGTGGAACTCAACGCCGCACTTTGTCTCACTAGAGAGAAGAAATTAAACTAATTTTAATTATAATTATGTACATTGCCGCAAATGGGAATCGAATCTACTAGTTAAAGTGTCTACGGTCACACTAATGTTCATAAAATACCAATTATTTAGATATCTTTTTCTTTGTCTCAAAAGAAAATATAATCGGTGAGATATTAACATATTTTGAAGTCTTTGTGGCCAATGTCGGAGGTCAATGCCGGAGGTATTGAGTTCGATCCAAAACTGACGAAATGTTTATATTTATATTGTTTTAATATCCATATTCTAGTACGACAAGCGCATTAATCGCATATATTTTTATATTCGAAAATACGTTTTTGAAAATTCGACACTTCGAGCACTTTATAGTTGTCTATGTTTACAAGTATGGTGAGGTGGCATTCGTCTGTCTGTGATAGACTAGGTTATGATTGTGGCTTATCATACAAAGAGAACCATGACTATTAGGGTAAAGTAACACATTTGTGGCATCAAGAATTTGCGTATGTATATAATGAATAATATGAGCATATAATCGATAAACCTCGCTGGGAAAAATTCTTACACTCCTAGAATCATCTGCGAGGCTATTGAAATACAAAATTATCCTTATTTCAAAAGAGAACGTGGGAAGAAATATTCTATCAACTTTTTTTATTATATATTTTGCTTTGGAGTCTCAAATCCACCACACCAGAGAGATAAGATACACATTTATACATTCTGCAAGAATCCAGGGTAGTACACGAGGTAATTAAGAAACAGATGGCGGTAGATTGATACAATTAATTTTTCTATGAAGCTACCTCACTGACCACGGAATACGATAAAGTATTGAAAAGTCGGTAGAGATTTTGAGGAACGTCATTCAGAATACCAAAATATACGCGATTAATCCTCTTAAAGTAGTTTCATTTAAAATGTGTAAAAATCACGAAAATCAAAGATTTTATTAAAAAAAAATAAGTAGTTGTTCTGTCCTTTGGCTTAGAATTTCGTCGCTATATAAATACAAAATTTTGTATAAAAACAGAATACTCCGCTACATATTATATCTACTATATCAAACACGGAAGCTAAAATTGCATAGACAAGTTTTACATAAATTTAAATATTCCTTGTAAAATTACATAATTTAATTTAAACACAGAGAGCGGGCACATAAAAGTTAAAGACGAGTAGTTAATAATTTTATGGATCCGTCAGATGTTTCTGTATTTCTGGGTCAAAAGGTAGCGCCACTTTGCGCCATATTACAATTGATACTAGTGTCACAATACTAAAATATATTTTAGGAGTTTATTTTGTTAATTTATTATATTAAATTAAAAATATATATTTGTTTAAAATGACACTATTTTAAAAAGATTAATCGTGTATATTTTGGTATTCACTTTACAGTACTTCGTGGTCACACGTGGTAGGTAGACTACTGTAAAGTGTTCGAACTGTCGGATTTTTTAATATTTATTTTCAAGTACCAAAATATACATGATTAATCTGTTTAAAACAGTTTCATTTAATATGTTTAAAGATCTTATTAAAGAAATATAATTTCAGCTTCCCGCATTTCCCACATAGCAAAGCAGGGAGCCTAGTGTCAAACGCTCCGTTTTCAGATATTGCGTATTTGATCTAAACACTGCATTATGTTTCATTTACAACTAGATTTATTAACATTTAATTTAAATAAATTAAATACATTTAATACTAAAAAAAACACACCGCAACTTACTTAGTAAAACATTATATAGACAGAAAGCGAATACAAAAATTCTTTATACGGAGCGAAAATCTTAAAAAATAAATTTAAAAAAGCATCGGAGCTCCTTGCACGTTACTTCGATTCTATTCGATTTTACTACAAAATTTACGACTCAGCCATTCAATTTACGATGCAAGTTTAGTAGTTCGCCGCGATTTACAATCGGCTAATGAACTTAATTCAAAGTGATCAAAGTTTTTATTGTCAAAGATTGGTTATTGATTCCGCTCTAACAATGTAGGGGATTAATTGCTTTCCGGTAATTACATTTTTCTAAAGAGCAAACCAAAATCTGGGGAAGCTGACTTAATCGGTGGAATTGGGTATGGCTAATTTAATTAGTTTTATATTACAATATGGGAGATGGAATCGATGACGTGTAGAAGTGGAGTGCCTGACTGTATGCTCTGAGGCTTAATTTTTTTTCTTTTAGTTTTTTTCTGGCAATAATAGAGTATATAGTGTCCTTTTACTGTGTTCTCTAATTTCCACTTGAAATTTGAAACTCAACGCCGTCAGTTGCCATAAGAGAAATAGGGCGTTTTTTTTAGCTTCACGTTTTATCACTTGCGGAGTAGTCAGAGAGCACGGAGCACCAAATGCTACGGTCCCTGCACACCTCTTTCGCCCCATTCACAGTCATTATCCATATCATCATACGTGCCCTTCGGGAGGACCTCATGGTTTTTACGTGACCTTCCTCCAATACCTTCGATACGAAGGTCAACCGAATTCTCCCCCGACCTCTCCTCACTTCATAAATCTTTCATCGCTCATTTTTTCAACGTGCCCAAACCACCTGACCACGTTCTTCTTCATTCTTACTATGACATTCGCGCTTACACCTGCCATTCTGTGCATATCAGACGAAGAGATCTCAACTCTACTGCATTCATCTTTCTGTCATTCTTTGGGGGTCAACAATGGACGACTTGCGCGCATTGACCCTAGTCAGCCTCACATAACATCAACTGTTGTATAAGGCTGCAATATTCCATCCGCCGCGAGCACCAGTGCGCATTGTACTAGGGCGTCCCCCCGAGGCGACGCGCACCAGTACGTCCCCGCTGGTGTGAGAAGTGGCGATGAATGTGGCGTGGGGACCGCCATCATCAGGTTGGTAAGCAACGCGCAGCGTTTAGTTTTGCTACTCAAAAGGCAAAATTTCGAAGTGGAAAGCAGAGAACTGAGTGTCTGTAAAGCGTGAAAATAAATATTAACATTTAAATATAATTAGTGATTTTTGAAAAAACGTATAAAAATGTTAACGCAGCGGGATTTGAACCCGTGCCTCTTGGAAAAAAATAAAAAAAATATTCAACTACCAAGTCCAAGTATTCCACTACCAGCTGCTTCGAAATTCTTATACGTTTTTTACAATTTATTTATATTGTTAGCATCTGGGTAGAGACATTATTACAAATTTCTACTACTTAAAGATTATTAAGAAATAATCGTTTAACAAGAGATAATGCTATTTTATTTTAATATTTACTATTTTTAAAGTGTACATTATTTATTTATTAGTACATTCAGAGATTATACCAACGCATCATTTCGATATAATAATTATTTTTAGATATCCCATTGACACGTAAACAATCCGTTACCTTAGCAACGCGTATGTCACAACTATTTTATTAGTCTTTATAATTTTTTTAATGCACTATTTAAAAAAAAATATATGCAATCTTTCTTGAAACTTGATACTTCTTCATTCACGTAATTTTCGTAAAAACAGATTACTAAGAGCGTCTTTCCTGTTTCAATTAAAGGTAGAAAACAAAAAAAATGTCACTTATTTTATAAAACAATCGGCCAATAGTCTGCGCAAACAAAAACACCGGTACCAATATTAATTGCATTACGCCAGAAACGCATCTGAGCCTTTCTATTAAGAGGGTTTTTATAGGCGAGTGTTCTAGTCGTGGAATTCGTTGGGAAAACGTGTCTTGAATTTAATATAACTGAGTTGTTCATGTTTTTAATTGAATAATTATTTGATTAAATTATTATATAAAAATATAATTTTTAGACTACATGGTGGGAGTTGATTCAAATACGCTACGTCAACCAGCCAGAATTATCTTACTATTAGAGTTAGAACAAGATATTATAACATTTAAGAAAACAACGTATAAAATTTGAACGCAGTGGGATTCGAACCCGGGCCTCTTGGAAACCGTCAAAGATTAAAAAATATTTTTTTTTTAATTTTAATTCTAAGTGTGGAATAACACTTTAAAAATAGTAAAATGTAATAATTACAAAATTGGACATATATATTTTGTTTGCTATTTTCGTTAGTAGTAAAAGACCTGTTGACGGGTAACACACGCGTTGCCTTGGTAACGTATATGGCCACTTAATACAAGATTAAGTCAAATAAATAACTGTATTTGATATTTATATATATTTTTCGTATTAATTATGATTATATTAACTACGTCAAATTTCATACTTCTCTGTCATGTAATTTGTGTAAAATGGTATCAAATGATTTTTTTTATTTTTTTACCTTCTTCTTCCTAAAGAGAGATATTTTGATAGAGATATTGCGTGTTGAGTGTTGGAACACAACGCCGTGCAATAATTTTGAATGATGATTTTCCTTCAGATTATAATATCGAGATGCTTAGTTATTATACAATAAAAGGTAGTGAAATCCAATACAACATAATATCTATATATACTAAGACTTATATAGATATATTATAGAAAATGTAAATATTCCCCAAACTGAGATTTGAAGCTGGAATTACCGCATACACTTAAATATTCTAAGCTGCACTAAGACGGTATTCATTTTTACAAAAAAACTAATATAAAGAAACATACATATGTACTATTTTCATTTCAGAAAGTTTTTTATTGCAAAACACATTAAATATAATAGAAAATCCGTGAAATTTCACTGAAATACGTAAAATTTTATTCAATTATACATACACAAATATACATCTAGTATAATTTCATACAAAACGTGTAGTATGTATAAGATAATACTTTCACACACAAATAAGCCTTATTTTCAAGTTGATAAGTATTAAAATCGATTGATATATTTTCTCTATATACTGTAACGTTCGCCGTGATGCTGGACACCGTTTATCTGACGGCAATATTGTTTCACCTGATCGTAAAAAATAATTGAATTGCGGGTGGAGCGTCATAATATTATCATATACGATAATGTATTGATATCTGGATAGAGCTAGCCGTTTTATGCCTTTAATCTCTTACAAATTGGCCTATATACCTGCGTTGTTTTAAAAATAATCTAAATTATAAATCGTGTAAAGTTATAATGTTTTCATTTTTTTTATATTTCATGTTGCTGCGGCAGTTGAAATGTACGAGAAGGTTGTGGGTTCGATCCTCAATTGCAGGGATGAAAAATATATATATATATATATATATATATATATATATATATATATATATATATATATATATATATATATATATATATATTGTAATATTATAAGGAATGTTTCATATATAGAAGTTAAATGCTCTTAAAATTAAGATAATGTCATAATTAATAAACTACTTCGTATAATCTGTTTTCATATATTAATCTGCTTGTATAGTCTATACTACCACAGTATATTGCATCTGTTTTTTTTTGAGATGGCAACATTGTTTTTTATTTAAAAAGGCTACATGTGTAATGGTAAGTAAAAAAAAAATGAATCTATCTACAACATATTCATCCGTAACATTAGTGTCAAAATATTCCGTTCTCTCCCATTGGGTGTAGAGTGGTGGCATTAAACGCCGCGTATTATCTTACCAAAGCCTCTTTTCTGATAGCCTGTCAATATTATTCAACCACGCTCACAAAGTATCTTTTTAACAGTTAAGTTAGTTAAGCAGTTCCGACTACAACATAGTAAAAGCCGCTTATATAATTGGGTCGAAAGTGAGAAAATCTATACAATGAAGTGGGCTAAAGCCTTCTTCGTCGAGATGCAATAGACACATAAGTGTCTTGCTATTGATGCTCTTTAAATATAATGATCATTATTTTTCTATTAAAAGCCTGGCTCTTCGCTTGCGTATACTTCTTGATATGCAGGCAATTTGTGTCAATATAATGTATTCTCTATTGTAAATTTAGATTATTGTAGAACTACTTCGCCACTGCTCTATGGCGCTAATTTCCAATGATTTTAATTTGTCTTAAATGAAAAAAAATAAACTAATAAATCCACCACACCGGAGACAAAAATACAATGTAAAGTGTTCGAAACGTCAAATTTCCAAAAAAAATATTTTCGAATACCAAAATATATGCGATTACTCCGTTAAAATTTTTTAAATTTGTAAAAATCGCAAATATCAAAGAAATGTTCGAACACATCACAACCGTGGTAACAGATCTACGTGAGGTATATTTTACATACTAAAATATACGCGATTAATCCATTTAAAATAGTTTGATTTAAAACATCGTTACTTTATTTCATACAATGTAACACCACTACTCGTGAAAAATATTGTTTTTCATGTAGTTTATTTACAATTACTCGATGTGGTTTGCAATAATAACTACACCAATATCAACACTATGTTCTGAACTAATCTCAATTCACATAATAGTATATACCTATCTTTAGTGTTTATTTTAAGTAAGTAAAAAAAAGTAAGTGCAATGTACAGTACATTGCAGTACTTAAAATAAACTTACTTATATTTTTACATTTAATTCGTCATAAACACAGTATTTTTATTAATATTATCTAAAAATATTGCGCGCTTACTAAACACGTGGAATTTAGTGGGACTTAAAGAAAGAAAAGAAAGGATATAACAAAAAACAATGACAAAAGTCAATAATTAATCAACGTAAGGTGCTTAAAAAGTAAAAAGTAAAAGGTGCTTTAGTTGTTTAAAATTGCGTCAACACTTAGTAGTAATAAATTACCGCCAAGCCTTAAGTAACTAAAGTGAAAAAACAATACATTGCAAGTATATATATATATATATATATATATATATACATATATATATATATATATATATATATATATATATATATATATATATATATATGTATATATCTGAACTTATGAATATGTCCATATGAATATAGGAAATAATCGCGGCTCTCCGTTTTTCACTCCGATTAGACTAGATGTTGCGTGAGAGCGGAGACATGGAGAAATGCACAGATACTCACAGCGTCACTATTGTATAATTCTTTTTTAAATATCCACAAATTATTATTTAGCCCGGTCAGTTGGTAAGCGCGATTGATTGTGTGTTGTGTGTGTGATCGAACCCACGTTCGAACCCGTGGGGTTAGAGGAATAATTATATTAAAAATTATTTTCATTTCATTGCTCTGGTAACACGAAGTGTGGCGTTGAGTTTCGCTAGAAGACACGCAATGTTTCAAATTCGGAGGAAAACGGACGGACGTACGGACTGTCTTAACAATAGGTATTTCCTGCGATGCAGGATAAAAGACAGAGCTATATAAGATTTTTTTTTCTGCATACCTCTTTCGCCTCGTCCACAGTCATTATCCTCTTCATGCATGCTCTTTGGGGAGTCCTCATACTTTTTACGTGACCTTCCTCCAGTATCTTCGATACTGTGTTTTCGAAGGTCAACCGAGATCTCCCCCGACCTCTCGTACCACTCACCTTGGCTTCATAAATCTTTCTTACCATTCTTTCATCGCTCATTCTTTCAACGTGCCCAAACCACCTGAGCACGTTCACGCTTACACATGCTATTCTGCGTATCTCCTTGTTGCATATACGGTCAGCTAAACTGACTCCGCATATCCGACGAAGAGATCTCATCTCTACTATAATCATCTTTCTTTCATTCTTCTTTTGACGCACCCACTTTTCGCTGCCGTATAACAACGTCGGTATCAGTACTGCATTGTGAACGGCAACACGTGGAGGTACGCTGACGTTTTGCCGTCGAATCAATGCAGCAAGAGCACCGTTAACCATGTTATCGGCAGCAATACGCCTTTTCACATCCATTTCGTATTTTCCATCTCTACCAAACATACTTCCCAGATATATCACCACATTTACTTGTTCTAATATCTTTCTATCAACCATAATCTTGCATTCCGTTCTTACTTCGTCTCTTTCAAATACAAGAATCTTAGCTTTACTCGTATTCAGATTTAGACCATTACTTTCACACCCTTCTTTCAGAGTGGTGACCAATGCCTGTAACTCGCATTCTGATGATGCAAATAGCATGGCATCATCTGTGCACAACAGACAGCTTACTGTCAAATCACCACCTTTCACTCCTATGACACTACTATAATACTTAATACAAATTGAACAGCTAAGCTGAGATGGCGCAGCCCTGTTTGACACCCGATTGAATATCAAACTGAGGCGACATGCCAGCTCCTACTCACAGAGGATGAGTGATCTCGATAAAGAGATTTTACAGCCTGCAACAAGGGTCCACTCATAACTTCTCTCTTACAACCCTGTCAAATGCTTTTTCTAAATCCACAAAAGCATAGAATATTTTCTGGTTTATAGCCAAAAACTTTTCCGTGATCATGCGGAGAGAAACGATCTGATCCATACACCCTCTTCTAGGTCTAAATTCTACTTGGGCCTCCCATAAAAGTCTTTCGGATCTCTCTTGCATTTTTCTTGCTAGAATTTTAGCATAAATTTTACTGCCCAAGCTAATCACCCACCTGCTACATCAAGACTCAGCATATTGCTGTCGCTTGAGACAGAGGCGTCATCACATTCATACATCTTCTTTTAGAATTCTACCCTTCGTTGCAAAACGTGAGTTCTTTCCGTAAGTATTTCATCGTCTTCGGAAAGCACCCCATTCATTTTACAGGTTGGCGAACAACACCGAGAATCACTAACTTCTCGCTAGAAAAGCTTCGTGTTTTCCCGGAAATTGTTTGTCAATCTGTCGTCTTTTTCACGCTCTGACTTTTCACGCTTCATCTTTATCAGTGCTTTCGTTAGGTACTTTTACAACTTATATTCGTTCTTCTTAATCTCTCTCATACTTTTATTCTTACTCGAGGCTTTATAGTCCTGCCATGCTTTTTTTTTTTCTGCCTCTTTCACTTCATCATTCCACAATTCATCGCACTTTTTACTAAAGCCTCTTTTCCCAATGCCATATACCTCAGTTGCAGCTTCAATCATACAATTCCTAAGATTCTGCCAGCATACTTCAACACTTTCAGTACCTATTTCACAGATGTCTAGCTTCTTGGAAACCCTTTCCTCACATTTCACTCTAATCGCTGGTTCTTGAAGCTTTCAGCTTTTTATGCGATTATTCGCCTCTAAGTTTGGGCACCTCGTGCGGCTGTGCCAACTGGCAAACAGACTCCTTATTTTGCAACTACTAGATAGTGATCTGTTTCGAAGTCGGCACCCCTAAACACACGCGTGTCCATAGCTTGGTTACGAATATGCTGATCTACTACGAATAGATCAATTACGCTTTTCTTTTCCATCCGTTCCCACGTGTACATGTGAATTTGTTTGTGGTCAAACATAGTGTTTTCCACAAACAAATCTTTTTCCTTACATAATTCTAATATGAGCTTACCAGCCTTATTTACTCTCTTATCACCATACTTCCCTACTTCGCGTTCGTAACCATGTCAAGTGGTTCCGATCCCATCCATTAAAATCACCACGTACTATTAATTTTTCATTTCCTCTTACACTATCTGGAACTTCCCTGACACTCTCCCAGAACTTCTCTAGTTCACTTGATAGAGCTTAAGATACCGGCGCATACGCCACTAACAAGAATATTCTTGTTATCCCCAGCTTGAAGCGAACCCAGAGCAGCCTCGGGTTGATCGCCTTATATTCTACCATTGCACTCACCAATCGAGAGGACAATAACACACCCACACCTTGACACCCTCGTTCACTTTCTGGAACTCCCGCCCAGAAGGCGACTCGATTACCCTGCAAACCGGTCATGCTATTCCCCTTTCTTTTGGTTTCAGTCACACAAACTACATCTAAGTCTCTTTCATTCATCACATCTAATAATTCATTCATCTTCTGTTGCATCCCTCCTCTTACATTCCACGTAGCTATTTGTAGCTCCGTTCTCCACTTCCCGCCGTTACGGACATGGTGTGCTGGGTGGCGGTCCCCAACTCCGCGTTCGTCGCCACTTTTCACACCAGCGGGGACGCACTGGTGCGCGTCGCCTCGAGGGGACGCCCTAGCATGATGCTCCCTGGTGCTCATGGTGGATGGAATGTTGCAGCCTTACACAACTGTTGATGTTATGTAAGGCTGGCAGGGTCACTGCGCGCAAGTTTTCCATCGTTGACTCCCTATATAAGATGTAAAGGAAATATAATATTAAATAATAATTATTATATTATTTAAATATAATAATTATATAATAATAATATAATTTAAATATAAAGTATTCTTTACTTGCAGCTGTAGTTGTAAAAAGAAAAAGGAAAGTAACTTGAATAGTATTTTAGTTGAAGCAACTCTTAAATTAAGTTTTTTATATTCGCAAATTTTTTACGTTACTTCAAATCGGAAAGTGTTAAAGGAAACTAGAAAAGTAGGAAATTTTCTCCTTATAATAATTGTGTAAGAAAAATGAGCTTTCCTGGATATTCAGATACAAAAATAACTGCTGTTTCAGCGACGTCGTCCGCCTGAAATATCTTTGGATCTTTGTTTTATAATTCTTAAATAAAAGTAGCCTAAGTTAGTCCTTATTTCATAACTATCTGCTAGAGAAAGTTCCCTCAAAATCGGTTCAGCCATTCCAGAGATTAGCCGGAACAAAAAATGACATAGATCAAAATTTAAAAAAATGTACAAAACAAATGTATATATGTGTAATTAAATGACATTTCATAATTCCAAATTGCTGTGCTCCGCGCGTAATATGTAGCTGAAAGTCAGTTGAATGACAGAGAATGTTTAGATTATTTTGAACTTTGATTTTGTTAGAAAATAAAGAGATATAATAGAGGAGGCGATATTAGTGAAATTTAAATGTCTTTTCTTTGTATTTTCAGAGAAACAATTTGTGTTTTATTTTGAGCATCCTCAATAACCTATCTTATAAAACGACATTTTCGTTAACTAAAATGGATCGGCTGCAATTTGAATTTACGATGACAGCCTCAAATGATGGCAAATCTAATATATTAACCATAACCTCGATATCTACAGAAGAATTGGTTGACCTCACATATTATTTATCTCAATATGACCTTACAGTAAAATATATACCTGGTAAAGAAAATATAGAAGCAGATTGTTTGAGCCGAAACCCTGTATTAGAATCAGAAGTAAACAAAGAAGAAATATTGAAAATAGTTAATTTAATACAAATGAAAGATATAGTTGAAGATCAAGAGAAAAATGAAACAATAAAAGAAAAGAAACAAAACTTACTACAAAAAATAAAATCTATTACAAAAAAATAAAGAAACATGAAAAGATTATACTCTCAGAAAAATTTAGTAAAGAATTACAAAAAAAGGTGCATGAAGACTTTTGTCATATTGGAATCAGACAATTACAGAAAAAAATAAATCCAATATATACAGCTAAAAACCTAACAAAAAATATAATAAATATTTGTAAAACATGTGAAATATGCATAAAAAATAAATCAAGATGTCAAGGAAAATTCGGGTTAATGTCACAACTGGGACAAGAGACAAAACCATATGAGATAATGTCAATAGATACTACAGGTGGCTTCGGAGGATCCAGGTCCACAAAAAAATACTTACACCTTTTAGTAGATCACTACACAAAATATGCTTTTATTACAACTTCAAAAACAAAGAACGCGAGTGACTTTATAAAATTAACAAAGAAAGTACTAGAGACAGATGAGATTGGAATAATTCTGACAGATCAATATTCAGGCATCAATTCAATAGAATTTAAACAACATTTGCAGGAGAATTGCATTAAACTAATTTTTACAGCTGTGAATACACCATTCTCGAACGGCTGGAACGAACGATTAAACCAAACGATGGTAAATAAAATCAGATGTAAAATAAATGAGAAAAATAATAAGAAGACATGGACAACAATAGCAAGAGAATTTATAGAGAAGTATAATGCAGCAGACCACTCTGTTACAGGTTTTGCACCAAAATATTTACTGGACGGAACAAATGTTAGTATTCTACCAAAGGAAATTAAATTAATAGAAACCGAAGACAAGTGGATTTATGATAGAAGATTAGCATTAGAGAATACAATAAAATCCCATAAGTACAATAAGAAAATATTTGATAGAAATAGGAAAATGCAAGAATTCGAGATAGGAGACAGTGTATATGTAGAAAATAGAAATAGACTGAACAGAAAAAAATTAGACGAATTAAACATAGGCCCTTTCAAAATAATAGAGAAAATATAGAATTTCATTTATAGAATTGACACTGGCAACAGGAAAACAGAATCAACTTTATTTCACATTACAAAATTACAACCTATCATAGCAGATGGGGTAGAAGAAACCGAATATGAAAATAACTTGTAGATTATTATTTAGATTTTTCGTTAATAGTAGATTATATTATTTAATATTTTCGTTTATAGTAGATTATATTATTTAGAATTTTTGCTCTTAGGGGGGAAGATGTAATGAAATGACATTTTATTATACCAAATTTGCTGCGCTCCGCGCGGTAATAATCTGTAGCTGAAAGTCAGTTGAATGACAGAGAATGTTTAGATTATTTTGAACTTTGATTTTGTAAGAAAATAAAGAGATGTAATAGAGGTGTATTTTCAGAGAAACAATTTGTGTTTTATTTTGAGCATCCTATATGTATATATATATATATATATATATATATATATATATATATATATATATATATGCATGGAGTCATAAACACTCATTTTTTTTAGCTTCACGCTTTTATCCCGCAGGCGAGGTAGACAGAAAGTAACGAGTGTCAAGACACTCTGTTCTTCGCTTTCCGCCGAAATCGAGACATTGCGTGTTGAGTGGTGGAACTTAACGCCGCTTTTTGTCTTTACCAGAGCGAGAAAGTGAAAATAATTTAAATATAATCACTCCCTCGAGCGGGGATCGAACCCACAACCGATCGCGTTTACAGTCAGACGCTGTCCAACTGCGCCACGGCCGGCCAAATACTCCTATTTCATTTATTTGTAGTAATAATGTATAGATATTAAAATGACTAACAGAAATTATCGCAACGCTTTGTAAAACAGTAAAAATAATACATTGAAATATTATATGAACGTAAATAAACCCACCTCATTGCGTCTACAAACACTAACCCAATAACTACATTTATAATGAAAAGCAAACCTTGCTTTTCCGTATGGGGAAATCTTATCTATTTAGGATATAATCTAGTTTATTTTGTCCTCCACTGAACTTAACGCCGTGGTTTATTTTGACACACCTATAAAATCATTCTGACTAATGAAAATCGAACTAAACCGAGTTCAGTCAGACTCCAAAGCTACGATCGAAAAGGTTATAATATTTCAATTACGGCGTTGAGTTCAGTTATCAAACATGTAAAATCCGCTTTCATTAAATAGAAAATTAGGCACAAAGTACGTAATATTAGGTTTCTTTTCCTATCCTGATGTATCACAAAAAGCATTAAGCTGTTCATATTATAAACTGATTAACATTCACAAACACCATAGAAATGTATATTTAGTATAGAAAATAATATTTAGATAAAATATAGAAGGAAAGCACGCAACGAGATCCATCAGGCGCAATTACTGGCGGCTACAAGGAAAGTCACTCTGCCAATTACCGTTTTAACGGCCGTAGACATAATTTGAAAATCTATAATTGATGAGCTTTGTTTATTTAAGGAGGTTATATTATTATATTTTTTTAGGTTTATATGTTTTTTTTTGGTATAATAATTTTAGTATTGGGACACTGCTCTTTGCTTTCCGTTATTTATAGCGTTATATTTAAAAAGCCTACGTAACTTATTTTGTAAAAACTGGAGATCCTGTTCACGCATAATATACGTGAAGCATTAGAAATGTATATGTTACTTTTTACATGCTAAAGGCGTGGAAAAGACGTTACATACTTCATTCAATAGACCACATTGACATGGTACGGCAGATCATACAGAAGACTCTATCAAAGTCCTAGCAACGATGTGAAGTCGATTGTCGATATTTGCATGTACTGAGAGGCCTTTATGACGCAGCATCTATGAACGTTCAAGTACAAAATCAGCCGTCTAATCCTATATACCTCCACCGGGTGTGGGACAAAGTGACGTAATTTCCCATGAATTGTTTATTATTGGTTTGGAGGAAAAAGATTAGGTATTAACACGGATGGCAAATTCTCACACTTGATATTCACAGACGACATTGTAGTTTTGGCTGAAACCATGCAGGACCTACAGTACTTTCTGAATAGATTAGCTGAATCTAAGGATGAATTTGAATGAAACCATTAATGTTCAACAAATATATTGATACCGGAATCGACTGCTCCATGCGGGAATCCTCTTGAAGTTGTTAAAAAGTACGACTACCTTGGATATACTTTGTAGTTGGGTAGACACTTTTAGATGGAGACTCAAAGAAGAATACAGCTTGGCTGGGTAACATACAAATAAACTTTGTCACCTATACCGCAAAGCCTAGGGATAAAGGTCTTTAACGAATGCGTTTTAGCATTTATGAAATACGGAGCCGAGATGTTGACACTGTGAGTCTGGTTCACCAGTTTAAATACGCTTAGCGAGCTATGGAGATGACTATGCTTGGAGTATGTTTGAAAGATCACATTCGAAATGAGGTAATTCGACAGAGAACCAAAATCACTGACATAGTCAAAAAGATTAGCAAGCAGAAGTGGCAGTGGGCTTGTCACCATTTGTCGCAACCGACAACCGCTGGGTTAAACGTGCTCTAAAGTAAAGACCGGCCCTCGGCAAACGTAGCTGGCGACAACTGGCAACAAAGAGCTGACGATCGAGTTCAGTGGCGTGTCATTGAGGAGTCCTATATCCATATATATAGCAGTGTATTGAAAAGGGCTGATAATAATAGATATGATGCTAAATAGATAATAGATTTTACACATTTTAAACGAAACTAACTGTAAGATGAAGATTATCACGTATATTTTGTTATTCGAAAATACGTTAATAAAACTCGATATTTCAAATACTTTACAATAGTCCATAGTCTACCCGTGACTACGGACCATTGCAAATTGTACGCGATTCAACGTATTTGATTAACAAAATCAATTAGTTATATTTTGATATTTTAAAATACAGTTATGAAAATCTGACGTTTTTAACAATGTACAGTAGTCTGTTAAAAAAATCATTTCATCAAAGAAATAAGTGTAGTATATTTTTCAATATTCAATATATTTATAATAGGTTTATAATAAAAGTATAGCCTTAGGCATACACCATTTTATATTTTTCTATTCGTATAATTTTCATAAAAATGGGTCAAATTTTTTTCATTTACGGATTAATATATCGATGAAATTATTTGCATAATATATAAGACTATGGAACTATTTTAATTGCTTTCAAAAATTACATCCGTGTCTTGTTTTAGTGAAAATATAATATTTTCATACAATTGATCTGATTCTTGGCTAGTGTAGCGTGGATGTAATTATTTAATTATAATTCATTTCACGGTGTTGTGTTTCGCCAGTTAACTATAATAATCCCCAAATGGAGGTAAATACACAAAGTGTCTAAACACTAGGTTTCTTACTTCTTTCTGTGCTTTTGTAATATAATATGAGAAGAGTTAAAAAAAAATTAAAAAGCATGTCGCTACAAACTTATTCTTCTTCAAAGGATAAATGTTTATTTTGTAAAATTAAAAACGGCGTACAACTGTTCACCCTAGATTAAACTATATCATGAACGTTTCACACGATTTTGAAGCATAAGATAAAGTAATAACGAAGATATTCGTTTGTTCCAGTTTTCCATTAAATATTTTTCTAAATATAATATGTTAGAAGGTTTATAACCTGGCAGTTCAGATGTTTACAATTTAAAATTGGATTTTCTATAAAATCTTTATTTTATAATATTGTAAATATGTGTATGGCGCAATGGGACAGCGTCCGACTGTGAATGCGATAGGCTATGGGTATCATTCCTACAATTGGGAGTAGGGAATGATAAAATTCAAGTTGACTTTATTTCTCTGATATTGTGAGACAAAATGCAGCGGAGAGTTCCACCACTAAATATAAAACACAAAATGCCTCGAATTCTGGCGAAAAGTAGTGAACCTAGTGTTTTGACACTAAGTTCTTTGTGACATCCCTATTATAAGAGATAAAGTTGTTGAACGAAAAGCTAAATTAGTAAGTTTTATAAGTAAATAAGCAAGATCATGACGCATTTAGGTAGTATCTGCCTGTACCCAAAACCAACCCATTTTTTAGCTTTACTCTTGATCCTCATAATTTTTACATGACCTTCATCCAGTATCAATACTGTATTTTTGAAGGTCAACTAAGGCCTCCTCTGACTCCTCTTTCGTGCTTCGGTAAAATAAAACGATTGGTTTCCATTACTCGAAGGTCTATCTCTAAAATCAGCAAAATATGTAAAATAAAGTGTGTAAATACAGAAGATTCGTAAATATAAAAGAATATAAATTAATATCAAATATCATGAAAAGATTTTAAAGGTAATGAAAAGACAAATCAATATAGAGATATAGGAAGTAAAAATACTATCATACATTAATATGTGAACAAAAACTTTGTACAACTTTTAAGGAAAATTATATAATTAAAAATATATGAATTTGACACAATTTCATTTTATATAGAGAAGTAGTGCATAATAATCAATTTTTTCTTCAGTGTGCGTTGTTTTGACTTGATATGACATATACTTAAATGACAACAAGGAATCTAGTATAAACAAAATTTTATTCTA
The DNA here is from genome assembly GCA_032432895.1 of Dryadula phaetusa. Lineage (NCBI taxonomy): Eukaryota > Metazoa > Arthropoda > Insecta > Lepidoptera > Nymphalidae > Dryadula > Dryadula phaetusa. The sequence continues at coordinate 3,945,795 of JAOYRS010000081.1, forward strand.
ACTTTAGGCTATATATAGAATATAACATTTTTTTTAGCTTCACGCTTTATTCCAGCATAGCAGGGTAGGCAGGAAGTACCTAGTGTCAGCACACTCCGTACTTCGCTTTCCACCGAATTCGACACATTGCGTATTGATTAGTGGAACGCAACGCCGCTCTATGTCTTTACCAGAGCGAGGAAGTAAAAATAATTTAAATATAATCACTCTCCCAAGCGGGGATCGAACCTACAACCGATCGCGCGTACAGTCAGACGCTGTCCCACTGCGCCACGACCGGCGATTAACGTTTAAATACACCAAAACCGAAATATACCAAAATAAATTAATTCTCACTCCTAAAATAAATTCATTAATTTCCAAACCTATTATTTCAAGCTTAACTTTTTTTGTTGAAACAGTTACAGGAATAAGCCGTTCATTTATTCTGAAAACAGAATCAAAATAATGTAACAAAGAGAGAACAAAGTGTGACATTATCTTTTATAAGGTCAAAGTTTCAAAGTAATATTGCCATTGGCAAAATAAAGTCCTACTTCAAAAGTTTTCAAGTAAATTACAAGAACGATTCCCGAAGGTAACTTATTGGGACCGAGCTTTTGGAGCTTTTGCATGCTGGGCTTGCATAAATCTACTGTTTTCGTTTGAATATTGTATATTATGTATTTTACATATATAAGCTTTTTCAGGCTATACTGATGTAGTTGAAAACTCTGAAGTTAAACGCAATTATTCCCATTCAATAATAATTAAACCCAATTCCCATTCAGTTAAATGATTATATTTAAAATATTAAAAAAGGCCGGTCGTGGCGCAGTGTTTGATTGTAAACGCGATCTGTTGTGTGTTCGATCCCCAATCGGGGGAGTGATTATATTTAAATTATTTTTACTTCCTCGCTCTAGTAAAGACAAAGAGCGGCGTTGAGTTTCAACACTCAACACGCAATGTCTCGAATTCGGTGGAAAGCGAAGTACGGAGTGTGTTGACACTAGGTACTTTCTGTCTACCCTGCTATGCGGGATAGAAGCGTGAATCTAAAAAAAAATTCTCCGCTCTAACAGAAATGGTTAAATAGAAATGAAAGTTGAGTTCCGCCTCTCAACACGCTATGTATCGATTTTGATTGAAAATGGGAGAGAGATTCTCTTGACAGTGAATTTACTTAGCTACTTTACAGTGCCTGAAAATGTGTATTTTAAATATATTAAATATGTTCCTTCTTTTCCTTTTATTTACTTGTGTAGTCTATAGTTATTTTTCTCTAAGCTTTTTCTAGGAACTATGGGCATTTATGAAAGCCAAGAGCAGCTTCGGATTAGCCTAATATAAAAACTAAACTTCCCATAGCAGAAAAGAGGTAAATGACGTATTATACTGTATTCACTCAATTATCTGCTATATAGATCAAATATCTCACAGATTCTCCACAGTGTGTCCATTAAACTCGCACATAGCCATATTGCTTCAATGCGCCCCTCACTACCTACAACACTATAAATTCGTACTATCGGTTTATTTAATATAGTTTAAAGCGACAATCTATCGGAATTGCGATCAATTCTAACAAAACAATATACGGTTATGTCTACATATATAGTCTGTTCGATACAGACAGATCATATATTTGTCGGTTTACATCTAAATAATCTTATCATCTAAAATTAAGGACAAACGGATTTTAAAATGTAAACTTGTAGAAAAAATTACAAGGTATACGTAAAGAGGTTTTTTTTAACTTTGGACATTTTAAATGAATTTATTTTAACCAGTTTATTACAGAAAAAAGAATGTAATCACTTAACTAACTTAAACACTTGTTCGCCCTTCAAATATACGAAATTATTCCTGGTAGAATAGATAAGTTCCAAAGATATTATTAACAAAATATACCTATTTTTATTATAGATTATACACAAATTGTTTCGTAAATTAATTTTCAACATTATAGATCTAGTATCAAAATAAGTTTAAACTTGTGTTTTTGATGGCATTCAAATGTCAACTCCGTTTATAAGCAATTTTATAATAATAAATTGAGTTTTATTTACAGTGGCAGCCTCTACGCTTTATTCTGCATAATCATACTAGTTGTGTCCGCATATAATTTAACATCCCTGATTCTTTATTTTATAATTTTACAATAAAAGCAATATAGTTACTCCACTTACTGCATCAGCAATCTGCCAGTAAAAGTCCCATCAAAATTAGTCACGCCGTTCCAGTGATAAGCCAGAACAAACAGACAGAGACACAAGAAATCTGGTACAAAATGTTATTATGGAGTATGTACCGTGTATACATACATATTTAATTGGTAAAAAATTTAGAACCTCTTTTTGCAGAGAAGTACAGTGAAAAATTTTACACACACTACTATGCATATGTTTGACTTATCATTTAATGCAAAGTGACATAAACGTTGCCAAGGAAACGCGTAGTCTACACGTCAACGGAAATACCGAGTTGAAGAGTAGAGTATAGATTACGTGAGTTAATTTCTTTTGTTGCTAGTTAAACAAAAAAATCAGATTAAGTTAGACTAACAATTTTAGTAATACATTAAAGTATACTTCACCATCAAAATCTTTTTTAGATTCACGCTTTATCCCACATAACAGGATAATCAGAGAGAACTTAGTGTCAAGACACTCCGTTGTTTTCCATCCAGAATCGAGACATCAATGCTCGTTTGTATCTAATTTCATTTTCAATCCAAACACCTGTCAGTTCCATTTAATTAATCTAAATTCATTCTCAAACGAATTTCCCATATCAAAAGGGAACATTAAGCTATACAAATAAAACGTTCGATATCTTTTATCCGTTAATACGAATAAAGCAATTATTGTAGCTATTACCCGGTTACAGTTAAGATTGTTTACCACATATAGATACGATATAACGCCATCATCATACAGTTGAGTATTGCTCATGTTATATGGAAGGAATATGGCTTATATTTACGAATATTATTGATTGTACACAGCGTTGGGTTACGGCACATACGATTGTCTTTGTTTTAATTAACAAACGAATATATTGTAGAAATTTTTATTTTATTTCAAAAATATATACAAAGTCTGTATAATAAATTGTTTGAAATAGAGACACATTTAAAAATTAAAAGGATTTGAATCATATACTAACTCGGGTTGCGTTATACTGACTGTAGGATTTGTGTTGGTCATATATTTTCGGGTCGGTGGACTTTAGATGAATAATTACAATTCTGTTTGTAATATTGAAATAACCGCTTTCTTCTAAATACATATATATGTATACAAGGTACATATACCAAATGTAGTTTTTTTTTAAAATTTTTGTATGTCCGTTTGTTCTGGTGAATATCTAGAACGGCTGGACAGATTTTTTTGGAAGTTTCACTGGCAAGTAGTTGATGTAATAAGAATTAATTCAGGCTCTTTTATTGACGACTGGATAAATTATTTTTTTATATTTCTATTTAATGATTTCTTATATTGAACTTAACTTTGACAAAATTTGTTATACCATACAAATTACTAAATAGCAATATACAATGTTTTAATATTTACCTGTACTACTAAAATGTGATTCATAATAAAATATACACGATACTATGAAATACGTAGTAATCTTAAGAAACGGTGGAGAGACAGCCTTAAATGATTGCGGCGATGTAAATTTGATCTCAAGCCGGTCGGTTTATCTTTTGTGATATCAAGGATTTTATAACAAAGCAACGTAAAATGTGCTTTTGCATTACAAATGATAAAGCGGTATAGAATTTTTTGATAAACATTCAATTTTGATTGATTGTACTTATATGTCTATATATATTTTGAATGAAAATTCAGCTTTACGATATCTTCCATAGCCTAAACTAACCTTAGGCAATCTCAAAACAATACCAAAACACTCCATGCCATACTTTTCCCAAATAGTGACAGAGTGATTTTATTCTACTAGAGTAGGTAAATATAAGTACTTAAAATCGTTGATTTACATTTCCCCAAGTACAGGTAAGAATCGTTCTCATTGCGCTTTCTATCAGACGCTGTCACCTACATTAAAGTAACGTCTATATATTTATAATATTATATAATTGAATCGAACCCACGACCAATCGCGCTTACAGTCAGACTTTCTGTCACTATAAATGGACAGTATAAAGTTTGGATGTTTTTTAACTTAGGAAAAATTTTAATTATCATTATTACATACTCAATATTATAATAGAGTACCAGTATTAGCTGTACTAAAATTAGTAATTTCATCCATTTACTATTCAGAATAAACATATACATACATACGTTGTTCGTAAATAAATTAAATTCGACCAACCGTTTATCGCCTAAATACAATCTAATTATATGAATAATTTATATTCATTAATATTAATGCATGAGGAAATATAATTAAATTTTGATGCGTATAGATTTATAACATTAAAATTGTATCGCATTATAATAATGTAATAATATCGATAGTAAAATTTTGTTTAATGATTTATTTGTTAGCATTTGTTCTCCGGAATCGTGAAAATATTTTATAGAAAGTCATTTAAACCTAATTTACATTAAAAGTTTAAATATTCAATATATACAGAAGTTATATAGCTTTGAGAAATATCTGGTCCTCCGGGCCGGATACGGTCCAATACCAAAATGTCCCAAGTAAAAATATCACCGATCATTATGTTATTCTGTTAAATAATCGTTTACGATTTGGAGGGGAAGTAATCTAAAGATTCTCTTTTAATACGGTGAAAAATTGGTGAGGATTCATTTTATTAAACGAGGGGGAAACGACAAGGAAACGCAACGTTCAATTATAGTAATTGGAGATTTGAATTGTATACTAGCTCGGGTTGCGTTATACTGATTGTTGGATTTGTTGCAGTCGAACATTTTATGCTTCGAAAGCTTTGGATGGATTATTCCATTAATATTTTGTAATATTAATGTAGTATTTTTTTCATTCATATTAAACCTTGTTTTAATTAAATCTATTTTGTATTATAGTGCTTTATTAGAATACTTTGTTTATAACTCCAAGCTTTATCCCGCATAAAAGGGTAGTCAGAGACAACCTAGTGTCAATACTCTCCATTAACTGCTTTCTACCGGAAATCAAGTGATGACGTATTGAAATAATTCAACTCTGTGCTTTGTTTTACCAGGCTTGAGAAATAAAAATAATTGAAATATAATCATACCCCCCAGTGGGAATCGAACTCACGATAAATTTTGTTTACGGATTGATGCCATCCCACTGAGTCACAATGGCCATTAGAATATTCCACTAACATAATTAATGAAACAAATGTTACACACACTGCAATATGTTATTTAGTAAACGTTTACAAGACTTCACGCTTTATCCCACATAGCTCAGAGACAACCCAATGTTAAGACACTCTCATGCCTCCTTATTGCCTGAAATAGAGTTTGTGTGTTGAGTGGTAAAATTTTTCTTACCAGAGCGGAGATATGAAGGTTAATTTTAAATATAATCATTGGCTAAAGTAACGTGTAATTTACATACCAACAAAAGGTTTCCAGAATTATACTCAGAGTAAAAAAAGACATAGTGATTAGTAAATTATTCAATTTTATATATTTTTAGTTTAAAAATACATAATACAAAATATAGTGTTTTTGTTACTTTCATACTAATGCTATTAATATTCCTTATTTAGCAATATTTAAACAAAATTATAAAACAATTAATTTCAGATCTGAATAAAAACCATAATGGAAATTTCGTTGTATAATAATAGCATTCAAATGAAATTATCATTAATTGGAAAAGTGTAAAATATCAACAGATGAAATATTAATAAGTAATTTCATTAATATAATAACTATATTGTCATCCAACGTAACTATTTTAAACTATTAAATAACCTGGTTCATTAGCTCAAAACGAGTTATTTTGAAGTATCAGGGTAGTCAGTCTATTGTAAAGACACTGCACCCCAAGAAAGGAATCGAAGCTCAACTCCGCGCTGTACCAGAGCAGAAATAATAACTCCCCTGATTGCGGATCGAACCTATATACCTATATTAACAGAGTATCTATATTTTTTCAGATTTTCAGAGATTCAGATACTTAGAGCTCTAATTTTTGTTATAATATATATATATATATATATATATATATATATATATATACATATACGAGTATGTTTTGTGTTTTTATACAATGTATTATTAAATAGTAGATTTAGATAAAAACGGATAATATGAAACTGCCACGAACAGTGGGCCGTCATGAATTAAGTCAGAAATTTCTTCTAAGCATTTTCAGCGGAGATTTTTTCATGGAAACCTCTTGGATGGGTGAAGAGCCATCCAACCGGCCAGGGCCCTCGTGTAAAGGAGTTCATTGTTCCATAACATAATAGCTCGCGCCATTTTGTGTCGCCTTTCCCAGAGCAAAGCATGTATGCTTGTAGTATGTAGGAATTTTATATATTGTGAATGAATGTTATGGGGTGTACAATTTTTTTTTTAAATGAAACTCGGTCTATCATCGGCTCGTGTCTTTTGATAGCTTTTTAGCTTCATCTCGTTCTTCTTACCTATAGATAGAAAGTGCTTAGTGTCAATTCACTCTGTACTTCGTTTTCCACCCAATTAAATGGGATTCGAACCCACAACCGATCGCGTTTACAGTCAAATGCTGTGCCACTGTGTCACGACCGGCCTCAAGTTTTTTAGTTTAATTGGCACATTTCATTTATATGTTCAAGACAGTTATGTTGAACTTTCAATATTGCCAAGGATATATTTATTCATACTTAGGGTCAGGAGATATTAAAAATACTAAACGCTGTAAGACGCATGGCTTAGCGGTTCTTTCATACGTTCATACGTCTGACAGTTTCCAAAAGGTGCCAGTTCGAATCGCCAATTTTTTTTTTTATAAAAGTTTTGCTTAGCTTTTCATTATCTATCTATAATTGTTTTTAATTTAACTAGATTTAAACTAATTTTTCTCTGTATACTTTTTAATCTATAATACATTTTTCCATATAGTACTTTAATTCAGAACAGTAAAGATGGCGCCTTATAATTTTTATTACCTAAGTAGGCTCTTTAAGCTAAGCGTTCTTATTTTGCCATGACAAAGTTAAAATACTTGGACATAAAAAAGTATTTTGTGGTATTACAAAGCAGTTTTGAGGCCATTGCGGCGAAGTAGAACAGTGTCTGAGTGCAAATGATTGGAAGTTCGATTTTGTTTAAATCATGCCCATTTCACCATTCTTCAAGACAAACCGTACCACTGAGCATTCCCCACTCAATATAAAATGACTTGAGTTCGAGTGGAAAATGTAGAATGGACACTCCATTCTCTTGACACTAAATTTTTTCTTACTACCCTGAAATATGAGAAAAAGCGAGAAGCTACAAAGAAATACAGAGAAATTACTAATTGAACTATATACACCTGAAATTTATATATTTTTCAATATTAAAAACGATGATAAGACTATCAAAATATTTTCCATAATAATACTATGATATAATTATAATATTTATATTCAAAACAATATTATCTCTACTGATTATGATTGAGGCCGGTCTTGGCGCAGTGGGAGAGCGTCTGTAAACGCGATCGGTTGTGGGTTCGATCCCACTCGGAAGAGTGATTATATTAAAATTATTTTCACTTCCTCGCTCTGGTAAGATAAAGAGCAGCGTTGAGTTCCACCACTCAAAACGTAACTCAACGCTGCTCTTTATCTTGGACATTTACTTTGGACTTTGGACATTACTGTCTCGAATTCTGTTGAATATGAAGTATGGGGTGTCTTGATACTAGGTACTTTCTGTCTACTCTAATTATACGGGATAAAAGCGTGAAGCTAAAAAATGATCTTTCCTAAAACAAAAGTAACATATATTCCAACACAAATGTCAATTAAGTAACTACCCTATTTCCATACTGACATGAAGCATTTAAAGCTGAAATTAAATTCACAAAATGTCAGTCGTGTCAGTCACTATACAGATATATTTAGTAGTAAAACGTGAGAAAGAATATCTCATACAGTACCAGTATGTACAAGTACATACACGTAGCTTACCTTTGCATTCATTATTCTGACCGGGTTTTGAATGGTTGCCTTTAATTTTGCATTAGTCTATTTACGTACGATTTTATTTAACATTTATGTGTTGATTTTTTTATTTATATTCTAAGTTAGAAGTGATATGGTTTTGTTGGTTAAAGATTAAAAAAAATCATATTTAATTCATATATACTAGATATACCGTTGACGCGTTGACAACTCGTTGCCTTAGCAACGAGTATGTCACTTTATATAAAAGTGTATGTCAAACATGTGGTAGTGTGTGTTACATTTATATATATTTCTCAATTTAAAATATTACTGTGCCAGATTTTATATTCCTCAGCTCGCGTTATTTTCGTAAAAAGGGGTATTAGCATTTTGCTTCTCGAAGTAACATATACATAGATATATATATTCTGAATTTATTTTATCAGATGTTGCTGAAATATTATGAAATAAAAATTATTTGATTTTAGATATTTTAGTAAATTTTAAATGACTATTAGACTATGACCTGTGACCACGAAAACTGCAAGTGTTCTAAATATACGAAATCCATGTACGAAATTTGAATGTACGCTAGTATGAACATATTACTTTTATATTACATACGTTATTGTTTTTGGAAATGTATAAAAAAACTGACTTCTTTACAAAATTCACCATTATATTTATCGCGCAATTAATCTTAGTACAAATTCAAAGTAAGTGGATTTATTTTTGTGGCTAATTATTTTATACAACTACACGTGTTCTACTACACGTTTCACATTCCGCCGAGTATCAAGACATTCCATTCTCATGTTCACATTATTTCAATACATGGCGTGTTGAGCGACAGAACTCAACGCCGCGCTTTCCCTTACTATATCGTGGAAATATTACCCGCTAGTGATATTCGAACCCACAACTTATAGCGTTTTCAATTCTTAATATGATAAAATTGTAAATAAACTGTCCAGCAATATATATATATATATATATATATATATATATATATATATATATATATATATATATATATATATATATATATATATATATATGTATATTGCTTTTCATATATATAGACATATATTTTGGACAAGCCCTGTGAACCTTTTTGCCTTTTAGTTAAAACTGTTTATATTGAATTCTAAGTGATATTGCAATTTATACAAACCTTTTTTTAAGTAAAAGTGATTTTTCTTGTCGTGAATTTTCTATGAAGCCGAGTTAATATTTTGTTTCCCTCTTTAGGGACCTCCATGGAATTTTGTGTTCAAACATGGATCTACTAATATGTATCATTTAAAAATATTATTTTATCAGTTGTCGAAAGTGAGGCTAGTTGTACAAAATGAAATATTTTTAACTTTTAAATTAATTGAGTTGAGTCCGCTACTCAGAACGCATTACCTTGATTTCAGGTCGAAAGCACACAACGGAGTTCCTTCACGAATTGATCTCTGGCTACCCTGCTATACGTGATATATATATATATATATATATATATATATATATATATATATATATATATATATATACTTTGACTTTTCCAAGTGCCGTCCGAATTCCGATACGTGAATTATCCACTTCTAATCAATTGATTATATCATTTCTTTAAGTGCAAATCGAACCCAGGACTATCATGTTAACAGTCACATCCCATTTCACTGATCCAGTCTCAGAACCATCTACGATTACGTAAATTCGATGGCTTTAAATATAAAATGTTAAAAAAATGAAAATATAATAATAATACCGCATCCATAACCTTCAACATTTCCACATGCTAATCCCTTTGAGTTCCAAACACCAAACAAATTGGGTCAATAGGAGCGGAGAGAAGGACACACGGTGACATGACCGGAAAAATTTAATAATCTACTTCACAACTATTCCTGGCGAGGACTTCAGCTACTTCGGAACATCCGATTTTGTCCTTCGTATTCTTATTTGAATTTGTATTGGAAATATTTTTTATACTTAGCGAGCGGTAGCGTTTACGTTTTCCAAGAAGCGCGGCTTCAAATCTCACTACATTTGGATTTTCAGACGTTTTTTAAATAAAATATTTTCTAATCCATAGTGTAAATAACACTTTAAAAACAATAAAATTGTAAAATGTAGTGTTTTATCACTACGTAGTCTTTATTCGGACTAATAAAGGAAATCTTGAATTATACACAAAATTATGATAAAATATTTCAATGCACAATTTATTCTTTAAGTTCACTCATTTCCAACGTCAAGTTATTAAAATCTTTTGCTTTATTAGATTTTTAATTAAGCGAAAACAGTAAAAGCTTCAGATGGAAAGTCATATTCCTTAAGACTTTGTTAAGGGGGTAATATCTTTTTCCTAATCATCTCAGTATAATCGTGTGAGCGCTTAGAGGCCGTTAGGATCCACAATAGAATGTAAACGTATACGATAGTTTTAGGTTCAATTCCCACTTAGGGGAATAATTACATCCGTAGAATTTGCTAAAAGGCATTTATAAGGTACTATGTAAAATAACTATATATTTTAATGATTCAATATAATAAAACTACTATAATATTTAATTTACTATTAGTAATTAATTAATTTTTGTAATTCTAAGTAATATAAGTTTTATAAGATAAGTTTTTTTCAGATTCCCGCTCACATTATGTGAAATTAAGACATTGTGTGTTGAGTGGCGAACTCAACGCCGTGGTTTGTTTTACCTCTGAGAACAAATGAAAAAAATATAATCTTTTCATCGAGCGGGAGTCGAACGCCAACCAATAGTGTTTACAGTCAGATACTCTCACTGTGCTACGTTGACCACTAATAAAATAGAAATGCTAATATTTTAAATTATTTTCATTTTCCTTACTCTTGTAACACAAAGTGTGGCGTTAAATTCCACTTCTTAAAAGTGAAAAATAGTGTCTTGATTGTATGTCGTTTTTTCTATTAAATTATAAGAAAAACCTGCTGTAAGCTATTAGAAATGCCTTTATCTTCTTCTCTTTTTTCTGACTGGGATAAATTCCCAGCATATAGGCTGCCTTTCCACTTGACCTTGCATCTTCGATGGTCAGTCCACTGGCTTTCTTATCTTGTTATTTATTTATTTAATTTATGGGTTTAATGACATAGTGATTACCAAGTCATTAAATCCTTAAGTGTATAAAAAATGCAGAAATAAATTAAGAAAATAATTAGAGTGCCGTTGCAATTGTAGACGATGACGCTATGCTTAAGATACACCTACAATACAAATGTGATTATAAGCAATATTAAAAAGAAATTAAATTGGAAATTACTATTTTTATTAGCTTCACGCTTTTTTTCCCGAGTTGAGTGCTAGAACTCAACGCTGCACTTTGTCTTTACCAGAGCGAGGAGATGAAAATAATTTAATTATAATCACTGCCCTGAGCGGGGATCGAACCCATAACCGTTCGCGTTTACAGTCAGATATTGTCCCACTGCCCCACAACCGGCAACAATCGGTGATAGAAAATTACTTAAATTATAATAAAACACAAATGGTAAAGAATCAAAACGTGTGGTCACTTTGATCCCAAGGTCTTTAATATACAGATTTGAATATATAGTACAGGAATTTGTGCGGATATCAAGATCTACCTGGATATAGAATTAAAAATTGCAACGATACGATTTAATGGATAAAACTTGCCTAGATTGTTTGAGGACATCCTCCCTTGGACATCAGAAGAGAGGCTAGAACGAGGGTAAGTATCTCGTATCATTTTAAAGATTTAACAAGTTATTAGAAATAAAGCAAGTAATTTATTATACAATGTATACATTACTTACTTACTTTGATCATATTTATAAAAACACAAGTAACATAGACATTTATAATGATTTCCTAAGATTTTTAACGAATAACTTAAAGTCTTAACTACTTGAGAGGTTATGGATCTGCATTAAACCGGACCGGAGAGTGTCTGGAGTGGCACTTCAAATATAAGATGAATTACAATATTTTAACGAAATATCGACGAACCAACTTTATTGGGGATACGAATTTCTATATAAATAAAAAAGAGCTCTAAAGTATTTTTTTAGGGCTTCGGGTTCGGAGCTTGCTTGTGTAAATATTTATCTAATTCATATGTATTGGTTTCACTTAAAATATTAATACTCATTATATATAGCTAGATTACTGATTTTTTGCATTCTCATGATATATCTCACTAAAATATTACTTTTCTTTACGTCCTAAAATTACTTTTTATATCTTGTAGACTAAAACAAGGCAATGAGTTCTGAAATGGAGAATGGACGTTATGATTATATTCTGTCTTGATTTTACTGCTAGGTATATATTTTATATTAAAAGAATGGAATAATTTGCTAAATATGCGTTGCCACGTACCATTGAAATATTAATATCAAAAGAGACAGAGGGAATCTTGGCGCATATCGGTTATATTAAGAGCGGTGTTGAGTTCGTCACTCTACACTCAACACCTAAGTTTCGGACAGGAAGCAGTCAACAAAGTGTCTCAACACTGAGTTGTCTCTGACTATCGTGACATACGGGTGAAGCGTGAAGCGTAAATCTGAATCTGCGTGAAAAACATTGAGATCTCACGCAATACGTACAAGAAAATCTAGTCATTTTCATTCACTTTTTCATTCATTCACAATTATTGGTTCTTTTTGAATAAACACAAACGTTACTAAAGCAACGCGTATTTTACGCGATAACGTCAAATAGTTCCATTGTTTTCTTTGCAAATTAATTTGAACCAATAATGTATGACATTTTTATTTTAAAAACCTTCTATTGGAAAAGCGAGGATCTCCTTTACATCACAAGAATACTGTAAAGATACTAGAAATATCTTCCTTAATCAAATTGTTCTATAATTGACCTGACACCTTGCCCCATTGTCCTGAATCGTCGAAGATATTCTATATAAAGACTTTTTACGCTCCATTATTACCATCACTTTGAGAGATTGCACCGTTTTACAAGAATTCAGGGTGCGATAATGAATTGAATGGGAAATTTCTTTTTAGTGAAATGATAAATTACTTGTCATTTTGATTAAGGAATCCACGATTAAAGGAGGCTAAATTTTGTTTGTACAAAAATGTTCGTGAATAATCATTTTCTGAAGCCTTTTTTTTTGTTTTATGATGGTAATTACATTAATTGTTATTGGTTTTTATTTTAATGTATTTTTTATCTCTTTTCCATTTACTATATCTCGGGGAGTTGGTGGATATAAGTCTGAACATAAGCCCCAAAAGATATACAGATTCATAAACCCTGTTACGTAAACCTGTTCTAAGCCCCTATAACATTTTCATTTAATAGAGTGAATAAACGTAAATATGTCACGAGTGGGAATCGAATCCGTATTTGTTGTATATACAGTCATACAGTACCCCTGTACCACTGATAAATTACTATTGTACATTAACATAGTCGTTGATTTACAAGAGAATAGGTACATCATGCTATTTCTTCATATTATTTCAGTAGGCCAGTGTAGAAGGCATCTGACTGTAAACGCGATCGGTCTCTAGTTCGATTCTCACTCGGAGGAAGATTATTTATATGCTTTGGTAAGACAAAGTGCGACGTTGAGGTCTGATACTCAATACACAATATCTCGAATTACACATTATCTCCGGAAATCGGAGTCCGGAGTGAATTGATAATAGGTACTTTCTGACTACCCCGTATACGGGATAAAATCTGTAGTCAAAGAAATTTCAACTCAATATTATGAAATTATCTATTTTCTAATACCAGGTTATAATACAATGTAATTGTTGAAATTAAACAATTTTAACAGACAAGTAAATTTGATAGACGTTGCTGAAGACGATATTTCAATAAATTACTTTCAATCTCTGCGATAATTAGAACGCTTCGTAAATCAATCCTGATAGAAAATAGGCTATTACAAAAACATACGGTTATAGTTACCATCATTGTTCTATATTTAGAAAATTTAAAACCTGCAGAAATAACTGTATCTTCTCCAAATGTCAGCGTAACTCAACGCCGTACTTTGCTTTTAATATTACAATTAAAATTGTAATAAAAATGTTTTATTCTCTCGGCTATAATGACGTTATTACATTATTTCAGTAATAAAGTATGTGACTGATATATATATATATATATATATATATATATATATATATATATATATATATACTCTAATTCATATTTTGTGTGAGCGATGATAAGCCCACAACCGACCGTGTTGTTTACAATCAGACGTTGTCCCACTGAGCCACTACCGGCCTCAACTAGATGTTCAAGTAAATATATCACACATTTAAGTTTTTGAAAACATTATGCATCTATTTACATTCTACAAAAGTTGTCCAATTCTCATTTATTTATTTACTTACGTTAATATAATATATTTTTCTATCTATCTACTTAAGATATACTGTTATTTTGGCAGAACTTAATACTAGCTTTACCTAATTAGCTTTAGCTAATTTAAATCTGGGAAATAAAGAAAGATATGAATTGATCCGATAACAATCGCATCGCGCCATTGCGCCACGATGGCGTCCTATAATAAAAATTAGTACCAATTTTCGTAACAAAGTTATAATTTCGTATGTTTCCAAATTGACTTCATCAAAGTCCAATGCAAAAGGATTGCCGATTCATTAATTAAGGGCGCACGAATATTTATCGTCGGTGTAGATAATTCGTCTTCACTTCTATGCCCCCATTCGGTGCCCCATCAGGATTCCCTGAAGCATCGATGCCTAAGTTTCTCAATAAAATATTTCAGTTTTCATGTATAATATGAAATAATTTAGTTATTTATAAAAGTTTTACGCTTTATCTCGCTTAGCAAGTTAGTCAGAGACAACCTAGTGTCAAGACATTATGTGTTGAGTGGCGAACAACGCCGCGTTTTATCTAGCTAGAGCGGAGAAATGATAATAAGTTTAGAATATAATCATCCCCTCGAACGGAATTGAATCCACAACTAATAGACTTAAAAATTTACATTCAGATGCTGTCCCACTGGGAAACGGTTTTTTACATTTTTTTGAAAAACAGCTAATTTTATTCTACTAATACTATAAATGCATAGATTTTTGAGTTATAAGGTGTTTCCTAATAAAGATGATAGGATTTTGATAGCTCACAGCCGCCACCTTGGTTGTTTAACATTTGACATTTGTGTTGTTTTGTGTTCAGTAATGTTTGAAAAACTGGAAAGTGAATATTCTTTGCACGTAGTAGACCACCAACACGACAACGGACAGGCCGTAGTGAAGAAAATATTGCCGCCGTATCAGTCAGTGTCGAAGAAAATCAAAATGTCTCCGTTCCATGACGTGCACAAGAATTGAGCTTATCCAGAATGACAACCTGGCGAATTTTGCGTATGGATCTTGGCCTACATCCATACAAGATTGTATTTGCACAAGAACTCAAGCCAGTAGACCATCGATTACGTCGTGAATTTGCTGATTGGGCGCTTGAAATGATGGAAACGGACACCGAATTTCATAGGAAAATCATCACCGAATTTCAGATGAGGCTCACTTCTGGCTCAATGGTTATGTGAACAAACAGAATTGTCGTTACTAGAGTGAGTCAAATCCAAGAGTGGTTTCATTAAACACCATTACATCCTGAAAAATTGACTGTTTGTTGCGGATTATGGTACGGTGGAATCATTGGCCCGTACTTTTTCAAAAACGACGAAGGCCGTACCGTTACTGTCAATGGCAACCGTTATCGTGACATGTTGAACGATTTTTTTTTTGAATTGTATGAAATCGATGCGGACGACATTTATTTTCAACAAGATGGTGCATCATGCCACACTGCGACCGTCACAATGGATTTATTGCGTGATAAGTTTGGTGAGTCGGTTATTTCTCTCAACGGTCCTCACAATTGGCCACCAAGATCATGCGATTTAACACCCTTGGACTATTTTTTGTGGAGGTATGTTAAATCTTAAGTGTATGTAGCCAATAAACCAGCTACGATTCAAGACCTTGAACGCAACATTCGAGCGACTATAGCGGCCATACAAGCTGAAATGCTGCACCGAGTCATCGAAAATTGGACCGATCGTATTCACCAGTGCAAATAAAGCCATTGTACACGAAATTTGAACATATATTACAAGTTTTATTTCAATTTCAAAACATATCGTTCTTATTGGGAAACCCTTACGTTTGTTGCCCTTTCACGCAAGAACTACTGAACAGATATGGATGATACATCATCCGTTTCTTTACAATTTTATAGATTTTACATCTAAATAAGAAATTACTAGGCTAAAATTTACTTTGATTTTGTGCTATGCGGTCGTATTATGTTCTCAAACGAATAAATACTTCTTTACATAGTAAATAAATTAAAAAAAAATAAACAAATACCAACACTTCGTGTTCTTAACTTTAACGGTAACGGGAAAAACCCTTTTTTAATTTAATACTCACTAAACTTCAAAACTTCCCTACACGAAGTTTGAACCTCTAACCTCAGCCACGATCAAATAACATCCACTGCACATGACAGCATCAAATAAAACATCTACCTTCCCTTACAATATTAGAGAACTTTGCATATTCCGAGAGCTTCAAAAGCAGAGTAAATTATAATTGCTCAGGTTAATAGCAAGTCACATCCCTGATGTTAGGTTCTAAGCAATAAAACTTGAAGCCGAAACGAATGGATTTAACATGTTGTGTCCCTTACAGTGTGTCTCTAAATTTTACTTTAGCCTACTTAATGGGACGGATGTGTGATATCTAGATGTGATTATTTTTATTAATTTATGAGAGTACGGTAGTGGCGCAGTGGGACAGCGTTTGACTGTCAACGATTTTGGATTCAATTCCCAGTCGACAAAATGATTATATGTAAGTTCTCTGGTAAGACAAAGCGCGGCGTTGATTTCCGCTACTCAACACGCAATCCAATTCGGCGGAAAGCGGAGTACGGACTGTTTTGACACTAGGTACTAACTGTCTATTTATGCCACCGTGGAGCAGCTGCTATTGCAGTGTATAATCGATTGGTTGTGGGTTCGATTTCCATACGAAAGAAGATTATATTTAAATTCTTGTAGTAAGTAAGATATAGCGCGCTATTGAGACCTACCAGTCAACAAATATTGTCTCTTTTACACCGAGGCCATCATAGTATATAGGAACAAAGTGTGACTGTATTTAAAATTCAGATCATTCATATCGGTATAGAGGAGCTAGGTATATTCAGATATGACTTCTTAAAATGACTATGAAAATGGACAAATAACTACGACATTTTAGGTTTTATTAGAATATTTATATATATATATATATATATATATATATATATATATATATATATATATATATATATATATATATATATATATATATATATATATATATATATAAAAGTGTATGTCAAATTATCTGACGCCTTGTACCGCTTGTTATCGTTTGACGTGAAGAGATATTGAAATGTATCTGATATCATGAACATTGCTTTGTATTTGACATTCTATACACTCCTACTAGTACTAGTGAAAGATTCAGTTTACATATAAATATTGTTATTTTTTTTAAATATAATCTAAGATTTTATTAAGTATTTTTTTTACCTTCATGCTATTATCCCGTATAGCAGGGTAGACAGGAAGAGACATTGTGTGTTGAGTAGTGGATCTCAACGCCACGCTTTGTCTTACCAAAGTGAATCCCTCTAAATATGAATTGAACCCATAACCAATCTAGTTTACAGTCAGATGCTATCCTGCTACTTCATCATAAGCCCAGATAAAGATTTTAATACAGAACAACGGTAAAGGTAAGAATAACCTATAATTAGAGTATGTTAAAATTTTCAATTTGAGACATTTTTTCTAATGCAGAATTTAATTGTGCGCTTTGTCTTTTAGATAAATTAAATAACTAGTATTAAATCATTAAATCTAATCCTAACTGCGTCAAATTAAAACGTGTCATTAATTCATTAATTACATATTTCTAGTGTCAAGACACTCTCTTTTCCAAATTGATGACATAGTATAGCCAAGTGGAAGAATTCAACGCCACATTTTGCCTTGCAAGAGCATACACTGCTTTTCGGCAAAACGAAAATAGTTCAAATAATATAATTGTTCCGATTAGGAATCGAATCCACGACCACTAGCATTAACAATCAGTCTCTTCTATACATACATAAGTCTATATCTTTGACAAAACCATACAGTATACTCACGTAGCTTGTTTTATGTTAAGAGAAAAGTTTCCTTTGTAACATCGGTGCGTGCGAAATTGGCCTCCTTATAAACACTTGTTACGTTCCACTACAATGCTTTATATGTTATTAAGTAATTACAATGAAAAGTTTTAAATTATTTTTTTTTTATTTATTTACGTTAGTTACAACTATTTGAACGCATCTCTCTCGCAGTCTTCTACTGTACGTTTAATAATAATTTTAAAGGAATATTGTAGAAATGTCAATTTCCAGTATGTTATTCTGGCTTAAAGAACTTTATATTGCCTCAGAATGGTATAACAGTTATCTGTATAAGAAAAACTCTAAAATATTCACAATCATCACAAATGTTGGGTAATGAGTAACTAAATTTGTTTGATTTGAAATATTTTTGGTGTTCGAAATTATCTTGAAAGGTAATCAATGTAAACAGATAAATATTTTTTAAATAAATTTTAATATTCCTAATATTTATATAATTGAACAAACAAGGTAATTATATTTAAGTTATTCTCATTTCCTCGCACTGGTAAGAGAAAGCGCGGTGTCTAGTTCCGTCACTCAACACGCAATGTCTCGAATCGTGGGGGAAAGCGGAAAGTACGGAGTGACACTAAGTACTTCCTGTCTATTCTGCTAAGCGGGAAAAAACCGTGAAGTTAAAAAATATATTAAAAGAATGTTTTCATATTAAACTTTTCAAAACAATAAACTAACATAGAAATAATATAAAAGATGAAATAAAAATAATACAAGCAAAAAAAAAAATATATATATATATATATATATATATATATATATATATATATATATATATATATATATATAAATGCAGATTCGAACGTGACTCGTGGAAACCATCCAAGCACTCTGACCGTTATAAGCCTGTAATTCTACGTTTTTTCTCCCTATCCTAAGTGTAAATAACACTTTGAAAACATAGTATAATAAAACATTTTGATAGAAATCCTTTCGATTTGTGATATAATTTCCATATATTGTAAATAAGTGAGAGTAACATTACTTCCTCATATGATATTGTTATAAATGAATATGTTTGTTACGTCATTTATTGGGAAAAAGATATATATAAATATTGAAAGCAATACTTTTTTATCTCGTATTATAATGGTCTATTCACTTTGTTTAGTCTATTTAAGATATGTTGCAGAACTTAACGCCGCGCCGTCTAGTAAAATACATAGCAGAGTAGTCACATGCAAAATAAGTCTAGTGTCAAGACACTTGACAGTTCTTCGCTCTATGTCAAACAGAGCAAAATAAAAAGTACAAAAACTTCCCCCCAAATGGGAACAAAACTCATGATCTTCATACATACAATCATATAATACTAATGTACGCTAACATAGTATACTTTACTTAAAAATTTGCTCCTGTAGCCGGACTCGAAGGCAATACAATATTTTCATAGTGTGTTCATGATATAACGAAAAGCGTCATCAGAAGCATTATTATTATCATATTCTTTTTTTATTTACAAATAGTTCAAATTCAAAGGAAAAATTGTTATATTTAAAATCTAAATCAAAACGATAATACAAATTGTCTTTACAGGAAACCGCAGTAAACATGCACAAGCTGATATTTGCTCTAACCGGAAATCGAATGTACAACATCCGGTGCCAATGTACAGAGAGAATTATGTAACTAATTTAATGTTTCAATGCGTAACTATAAAAAAATATAATAACTGCTCTTTCCTATATAAATTATAACTATGCCAGTTTTGAATTTTCGTAAAACGTTTCCTTTTACGCAGAAACACAGTGACCGATCACAAATAATAATAAGTGTAAAAGATATGAAATTGTGTGTTGAGGTTCGGTTCGAGGTAAACGAGATTGGAACGATTGTATATATATATATATATATATATATATATATATATATATATATATATATATATATATATATATATATATATATATATATATATATATATATATATAATCGTTCCAATCTCGTTTACATTAACAAACCGTTCCACTACACCATGACCGTCTAGTAATATACATATAATCTTTGCAAATAAATATTTTTTTAAATTTCCGTCTGCTTATAATATTAAAGTTACGATTTTTACCAGATGAATATTGTGTGTAGGAGTATACACACATATAACAAATTTTCTATCTATATTTTTGCCTGTTTGTTCCGGCTAATCTTTGAAACAGCTAGACCGATTTTGACGAGACTTTCACTGGCAGATAGATGATTTAATTAGAGGTGACTTAGGCTATTTTTATTATACCTACAAAATAAAGATTCAGAGATATTAATTTTTCCTCGTATCAAGTCGCAGAAATAATATGTTTATTTACAAAGAAATATAAACAATATTACAATTTTATAACGAAAAGAAATCTGTTACAACTAAATGACTGATCTCTCCCACCCTCAGGATTAAAATCATATATTATAAGAAATCATTTTAATACAATTTACATAATAAATATCTGAAGCAAGATCTTTGATATTCGCGATTTTATTAAGATATTTTAAATAAAACTATTATAAACGGATTAATTCTCATTTTTGTATCAACTGACCGACGAATACCATCAGTCTATCTGTGGCCACGGATTACTGTAGTATTCAAAACGTTGGATTTTCAAACAATATTATCAAATACCAAAATATACGCGATTAGTCCGTTTAAAATGGTTTCAATTTAAAAAATACCTGTTATTTATTTATAGATCTATATCAAGTTGTAATCCACTATTTTCATTGTTAGCTAAAATAAAGGTGTACAAAAGCGGTCTATTATCGCATTTTATAAAGATATGCACCACATACTATAATGCAAATTAATGCCTTGGCTGAGACGTTCAGGGGTTTGTAGGGTTGCCATTCCTATAAAGAGGAAATATTTCAATTTAAATAATTTTAATTTAAATAAATTTTTCGTGGCGCCAACAAAAAATGGAGAACAGAGTGACTGAACAAGTTTCTCATCGCTCATTATGTACAAGTTTTTTTTAATATAGAATTACTGAATCAATCAGGAGGTCACTGACGAAGTAGTATAAGAGTTACCATATATAAAGTGAGTGTGTATTATAAGTGACAAAAGCCTAACTTACATAAAGAAATACATGAAATAAATATAATAATTTTAGAAATTTTTATACGTTTTTTCTAAAATGTTTTCTAATCCTAAGTGTGGAATAACACTTTAAAAATAGTAAATATTGAAATATAATAATGTCACCTCTGTGTTTGACCTACCATATTGCTACTTGCATGTTTCTGAGACAACGCATATTTTACTCGTCAACATGCTTCTAATAATCTTAAATACCATCCATACAAGGAAACAGAAAAATATAATTATATAACTTAAGGTTCTTTTACTTTTTCATTTATGTGTTTGGGCGTTAATTTTACGTGTTTAATTAATATTTTTTTACTTTTACAAAATTGCATTATCAGAATTATATTTCATTGTATTTAACCTAAGAATATACATAGGACGGACGTGGTATACGTGGACGTGATATGGCTTACTCGGGGAAAAGCGTGAATATTATATATATATATATATATATGAGAGGCGCGGGTTCGAATCCCATTGGGTTTAAATTTATTATTTTTTTTCAAAAATGTTTTCTAATCCTAAGTGTGGAACAACACTTTAAAAATAGTAAATATTAGAATAAAATAGCAATCTCTCTTGTTAAATGATTATTTCTTAATAATCTTTAAGTAGTAGAAAACTGTAAAAATCTCTCTACAGAGATGCTAACAACATAAGTAAGTTGTATTAAACCTATAAGAATTATTTTCTTACCATTCTTTCATCACTTATTCTCTCAACATGCCCAAACCACCTGAGCACGTCCTTCTTCATTCTTACTGTGACATTCGCGCTTACACCTGCCTCTGCGTATCTCCTCGCTGCATATACGGTCAACTAAACTGACTCCGCATATCCGACAAAGAAATCGCATCTATACAGCATTCATCTTTCTTTCATTCTTCTTTTGACACACCCACGTTTCGCTGTCGTATGACAACGTCGGTATCAGTAATGCATTATAAATGGCAAGACGTGCAGGTACGCTGACTCTACTCTACGCTGACGCTCTGTTACCGGCAGCAATACGCCTTTTCACGTCTTCTTCGTATCTCCTATCTCACTAAACATACTTCCCAGATATACCACTCATTCACTTGTTCTATATCTTTCTATCTACCTTAATCTCACATTCAGTTCTTTCTTCATCTCTTTCAAATACTAGAATCTTAGCTTTACTCGTATTCAA
This sequence comes from Dryadula phaetusa, assembly GCA_032432895.1. NCBI lineage: Eukaryota > Metazoa > Arthropoda > Insecta > Lepidoptera > Nymphalidae > Dryadula > Dryadula phaetusa. Next base: position 3,968,366 of record JAOYRS010000081.1, read on the forward strand.
GTTTATACCATTATTTTCACACCCTTCTTTCAGAAAGATGACCAATGCCTGTTACTCACAATCTGATGATGCAATTAGCACTGCATCACCTGCGTACAACAGTTAGTTAATAGACAAATCACCAACTTTTACTCCTATGTCCCTATCTTTCAGTCCTTGGAGACAGCTATCCATATACAAATTGATCAGCTAAGCTGACATGGCGCAGCAATGTTTGACACCCCATCGAATATCAAACTGAGGCGACATGACAACGCCAACTCGTACATAGGCTGAGTGATCTCGATTCATTCTCGAGTTTTTACAGCCTCCAACAAGGATCCGTTCACATTGTACCAGAGCAGTATCTCTCATAACTATTTTCTTACAACCCTGTCAAGTATCATTTCTAAATCCACAAAAGCACAGAAAATTTTTGGTTTACAGCCAATAACTTTTCCGTGATCGTGTGAAGAGAAAAGACCTGATCCATGCACCCTCTTCCAAGACTAAAACCTCCTTGGGCCTTCCGTAAAAGCCTAAAATTTTAGCATAGATTTTATTGTCCAAGCTAATCAAACTGCGAGCCCTATAGCTTGCATAGTCTATCTGTCAAGGCAAAGGGCCTTGATACAAAAGCACGATAACTGCGCAGTTCACCAATCATCCGGGTCATCTCCCGTTTAAGAGCATAAATTGCATAGAAAAAAGAACAGGTCCAAGATGCGCGGCCCACCATATTTGATCATCTCTGCAGTAACTCAATCTGCTCCCGCTGCCTTACCCCGTTTCACACTGCGTATAGCATTCTCTAATTCTTTTATACTGATTTCGCCATCTGCTACATCAAGACTCAGCATATTGCTGTCGCTTGAGACAGAGGCGTCATCACATTCATACATCTTATAGAATTCCGCCCATCGTTGTAAAAACGTGTGTTCTTTCTGTGAGTATTTTACCGTCCTCAGGAAGCACCCCATTCATTCTACAGGTTCAATCACTAACATCTCGCCAGAAAAGCTTCATGTTTTCCCGGAAAGTATTTATTCTTTCATGCTCTGATTTTTCAAGCTTCACCTTTGTCAGTGCTTTCGTTAGGTGCAACTAATATTCTTTATTATATTAAAATATTATATTTAAATTATTCCCATTTCCTTGGTCTGGTAGAATAGAATGCGACGTTGAGTTCCGCGGCTCAACACTATTCTCTACCGTGCAGAATAAGGGCGTCAAGCTAAAAAAAGGAAAGTGTATACAAACTGCACCTTCGAATTTTAATAATATATTATTATGATCGTGAAAAAGGTCTATTCTTATACGCTCAAATTTTTTTACTGTATGAAAAGTATATAAAAAAATATCAGTAGATGGATTTGAACCTCAGCCCTCCAGGTTTGTTATTTCGTTGAACATAACAGTACGCTCCCTTATACAGGTTACGGTTAGAACAATCTTACTCATAAATATGTAACACACAAGAGCTGTGACAACCCTGTATAATACGCATTATCGAGCGAACTAAGCCCGACGCCTCATGTATTACCACCCTACGATCCAATTACTACACTAGACAAGACTACCTAAATCCCCTAACTTACACTTTTACTCCTTATATATATACACATATATATATATATATATATATATATATATATATATATATATATATATATATACATATATATATATATATATATATATATATATATATATATATATATATATATAAAACAAGGTTTTACATTCAAAATGAAAGCCCCAACCACTGTAGGCTTAAATTTGAAATAATAACGCCAGGATTACAAAAATGCTAAAATAGGTAGCTCCGATTACAACCTATTATTCGGAAGTCAACGAGCAAAAGAGCCCCTATAGCTTTAATTAGTACGGTATGCGAGATAAAGCGTGAAGCTAAAAAAAAGAAATATATATATATATATATATATATATATATATATATATATATATATATATATATATATATATATATAAATATATATATATATATATACATTACCCTTTAATTAAAAGTGACTTAATCGTCGCTAAGCAACGCGTATTTTACGTCATCATCTATTTTACTATTCTCATATTTAAAAATATGATCGATAATGTAACAAGTACTATCATTACCTTTTGTCTAGACAGATCGAACATACAGGTATATTATAAATACAAACACAGTCAAATGGGATTGCAACTAACTATCATCGCGTGCAAAACGCAATATTACAAGAGTGTAACAGAGGAGTGCCTCTGTTTTGCTTTAACTAAGTATTTTTTGTTTGAAAAATAAATATTTTGTCTAGTTTCATGTATATCCTGCATAATATAGATAGGAGTAGATGGCGGAACCTAACACCGCACTGTGTCTTACAAGCAAAGGAAATTACACTTCATCTTCATGTGTAAAGATCGAATTTAAACGTTGCAATATATAAAGATATACACAATATCTTAAAATCTATTTTTTACTAAAAATCGTTTAACGAGCTGTATAACTAAGAAGGTCTTTTTTTATCTCTCTTATCATTTTTTATGTGTTATTATACAGTAGGAGCAAAATGTTGGTTTAAAAGTGTATAAGGATTTGAACCTGCAACGCTCCCGATTCGCTAATTTAAATACAGTACATCTTTCTTTGTTAAATAATGCCTCCATACGCCAAAAAGCCCATTAATATATATTATTTCAAAAAATTCGAAAGAGAACAAGTTTTTAATATATATAATTAAATAAACGAAATTATAGCTGTATAATAATAACTTCAAAAAGTTTTTTCATCTGACTACGGATTTCCAAAAAAACTTTTTGCAATATAGAAGGAATTTTCCAAACATGAATAATATAAATTAACACTTTACCAAGCCAGTTCACAAGTTACGCTCTGGGTTCCTCATAAAAATTCTACTTAATGTCGTAATTAATGTTCGCTCGCCTTAATTGTGGAGTTCTTGGTATTTCCTCGGCGAATTGGCTTTTTTGTAAAAGTTCGCGCTTTAAAATATATAAATAGTGTATTTTGTATTAATTTAATTCTATTAATTTTTATTGTATTTTAAGAATTTAAAATAGATTACAGTGATCATGACAAACTTTTAGTAATAACAAATAAATACAACGTTCACGTTTAAACCAAACTAAATCAACTTAACCAAGGGGTAAATTTAATTTTCAGTTTGATTTTCACGCCCCTTCCCGCATAACAGAAGAGAGAACCTAGTGTCAAGACATCCTGTTGACTGCATTCCCGAAATCGAGACATTGCGTGTTTAGTGGCGTACCACCAGGGCGGAGAAATAAATAAAATTTTACATACATTCATTTCCCCGAATAGGATTCGAACCCACGACCAATCGTGTTTACACTCAAACGTCGTCATAATACGCCACGAAGGCCTCTGAATATTTTTTTTTGGGTTTACATTAATCAATTTTGAATTCAAAAACGTGAATTTGAGACCTGAAAGAACTAAATTGAAATTCCCATCCGTATCCATATTTAGTTTTCATAATTATTTTATAATACATATAATTCTCTAATCCCAAATGTCTACATATACATCAAAACCTTGCGGTGGACCAACACCAGCTCTCGTTAGCATGTATTTACGTACTTGCAGATTACATTAAACTCACGACACGACAATGATCTGACGCCGTTTGATTAAGCCTTTGGACAATCAGTGAGAGATGCTGAAGAGATTGATGTATTCACTACAAGGACGTACATACTATATATATATATATATATATATATATATATATATATATATATATATATATATATATATATATATATATATATATAGTACTAAAGACTTAGCACGGCGTTGTGTTCCGCAACTTATCACGGAGAACAGAGCTAATTTCACACGCGTTTTGGGAAAAAGTGTAGAGGTCTAAATAAAAGGAAAAGGAATTAATATATTAGTAATGTCTTCATTTAAGATGGTAGGCGAACAACGAATCTTGACACTACACTCTCTCTACCTAATTTCTCTCTACAGTGAAGAAAAAGTTTCAAGCTGCATTAAAATAAAAACAAGATCAATCTAATCCTAAGTGTGGAATAACACTTTAAAAATTTTAAAATAAGATCAAATTATTCAGTCTAGACAAAAAATATAAAAATTAAATATTTAAACACTGATCGTAAGAGTTGTAAATGACCTTAAGTAATAAATATGTAAGTCCAATTTTTCTATCTCATAGCGAATTGGTTTTAAAATTAAATGTATATTCATATACTATCTATGTTCAAGGGAATGAGTAACATCAGTATTCGACATACAATATCTTTGGTAGACTAGATCTAATATAGATATTAAATCGCGATTTTAATAAGTTAACATTTTATATATTTAAAAAGAAATTGGGGCCATTGTAGCTCAGCGTTACGTCAAAACGTGATAGGTTGTGGGTTCGATTCCTATTTGGAAAAATAATTACATAACATTTTTGAAAAAACGTATAAAAATTTGAACGCCGCTCTGACCGCTAAGCCATGCGTTGTGCATGGCTTGCACGGTATCCAAGAGGCGCGGGTTCGAATCCCGCTGCGTTCAAATTTTTATACGTTTTTTCAAAAATGTTTTCTAATCCTAAGTGTGGAATAACACTTTAAAAATAGTAAATATTAATTACATAAAATTCAATTCAATTTCTCTGTTTTTGATTGCGGCGCCGACAAATTGCGGAGTTGAGTTCGCCAGTTAACATGCAATGTTTCAATTAATTATGGGCGGAAAGCAGTCAACGGAGTATCTTGACAATACGTGGTTTCTGACTACCCTGCCATGTATCCCACATAGCGTGAAGCTGTAAATGTGTTGGAGTTTTCACCTGCTCTTCTCGACAGAAAATACTTTTCGAGGAAGTAAACTATTACTTCTAATAGGACTTAACTTAATGATATTTTTATGTTAATTCACGATTTGAAAATGCATGCCTATATGAATAGTGAATATTTTGACTTTCCATGTAGATTCCGAAAACATAAATCTTTACATTTAGAGGTTAAAACAGATGAAAACAATTAAATGAAACATTTTAATGGCGTCCTTATAATTGTACTTGAGATAGCTCAAAATAACACACAGTAATAAGAGTTTAAATTTGACTATTTATAAGTTCAAATAATAAACGCTGGATGGGAAAGTGTAAAAAAATCGTTTATTTTCACGTATATTCTGCATTGGATTAAAACAGCGGGAAGTTACAACACATTACTCCATTATCCTCTTGACACCTGTTTTAAAGTGATAAAAATTTAAAAGTCTGTACTAATACTAATAATATAACTACAAACATTCTAATAATTTAATAAAACAAAAAAAAACAGTTTATTTGTCTATTTGTTTGCTTTAATCTCTTAAACCATAAGACTTGAAATATTTCTTTATGTATATGACAGCTATATTCATGGTCAATATTAAATCTTCGTTTAAAGTCGAAAGAAACAAAACAAAAGTTGTAATCTCTGTTTTCGATGAAAAAGAAAAAAATCAACAAAATAGGCGACAATAGGTATAACCAGTAAAATTTTAATCAAAAATGTTCTGTTTTAAACGTGAGGAAAATATATATTTTTATAAGGTTAGGCCACTTTACTCTGACTGCGTTGTTAAAATAAATATGAATTCTTGGATATATACATTATAAAGTAAATATGTATATATAAAACTTAATTAAAGTAGTGACCGATTAAAATGCACTTGAAATAAATTGGGTGCTCAAATCCAGTAAAATTGTTTACTTAAAGCTTTTACTTGTTTACGGATTTTCGATTATGAACTTTATACTTTAGTAATAAACAATATTATTGGATAAATACTAAAAGTGTGTATTGTATTAAATAAACACGATCTTTCAGCTCATTGCATGAAATTAAACCGATTGATTGATACACGAAATGAGAATATCGATTATATTTATCGTGCTATTATTATTTCAACTTCGCTCTGGTAAGACAAAGCGCGGTGTGGAGTTTCGCCACTCAATACGTAGAATCTCGAATTGAGCGGAAAGCGGAGTACAGAGCATCTTGATACTAGGTACTTCCTGTCTGCTCTGCTATGTGGGATAAAAGCGTGAAGCTGAAAAAAAATTACTTATTAGGTAGTTACTTATTAGGTAGAGAGAATCTAGTGTATATACACTCCATTATCTGTTTCTTAAATGGTTTAAGCGTAGTAAAAATTCTAACTAGATAACGTCTAGTTAGACGTTCAATTTACGTATATAATATTATCGTCTAAAATACTTTGAACTTGATTTTAGGTTTTAAGTATGTATAATAAGATTATAGGTTCTTAAAAGGTATATAATATATAATTAAAAAACTGATCATATATTACATGTAAGTTAGTTATTGTCTATAGAAATCAATCTATTTTAATAATTATTCATATAATAATATTTGAATACAGCTGTATGCTTTTTATTTCCGGAAATTTATTAATTTATTCCCCGAATTCGAAACGTTGCATATTGAGTGATGAAGCTCAACGCCGCACTAAAACGCCGCATTAAAAACTAAATAAAATAAAAATATAACTCTGTAGAAAGGTCAAGGAAATCTTAATACTATTTTCTCAACTTTTATCCATGTTAGGTACATGTACCTTATATAAGTCTCTGTTTAACAAATTCGATGTTAAATAAGAAACAAACTCCACCTGTGAAACATCCACAAATTACGATTTCATATATCATAAGTGTCTACATTATATTCCAATGGAAACGGTTAAGTAAGATTTAAGGCCGGAAGTCCAATAATCGCACCAGAATCAGTGTCTCAGCGCGAGTGTTAACAACGATATTTACAGCGAATCGCGATCAGTTCAATAATTCAGGGATTCCACTGTTTCAGACTGGGACCAAATTTTGTGGGCTATTGTGTGAGTGCTCGATAATTTCAGCTGAATTCATAGATTTAATGTCGATGTCGAACGACTTTGCTGATTTAGTGCTAAATTGAAAATTAAATGGCATTCGATAGGAACGTTCTTTCGATATGGATTCTTTGGGTTTTATAGTCATTTTGGATTTGAATTTTATATATTTTTTACTTGATAATAGAAACATTTGTTGTAAAAGAATGATGCCGAATAGTAAGAGCTTAGTAATATAAACAAGAAAAAAAAACTTAATAAAAAATCTAGATATTATGCAGTATGTCAGTCATGTCAGTCAATTTCAAGCCTAAAAACTGACACTTAAAGTTTAAGCTTAATAATATAAAAATAATTACATTTTTAGTGTTTTCAGAAATTCAGTGAGTAACTTATTTTTTTTTAGGTTCACGCCTTTTTTAGACCGAAAGTACCTAGTGTCAACATACTCGGTACTTCACTTTCCACTGAACTCAAGACATTGCGTGTTAAGTGGAACTCAACGTTGCTCTTTGTCTTTACCAGAGCGAGGAAGTAAAAATAATTTAAATGTAATCACTTCCTCGAGTGGGGATCGAATCCGTTTACAGTCCGACGCTGTTACACTGCGTCACGACCGGCCTCAACTTAATTAATTATTTACAAAAATCGATAAAGTAGTTGGTTAAGTTTTTTCCTATATTATTAACAACAATTTTTAGTCTGATACTTCAAAATATAAAGACACTGGCTGTTGTTATTAAGCCTCTCTCGAGATACTTTTGTAGAGAAATTGAAGAAATTTTTCAAACTTCACAGGCTTACCTAAATTGATTTTTGTATTTCGTACAATAACTCGTGCATTGGTTATTAAAAATTCAATTTGTCAAAGTAGAATTGATAAATACTTTGTTATAAAAAGTAATAATCTACAAAAACATAATTTTCAAAATACGCTATAAAAATATGTATATGTGTTCCTCGATATAAACAGGCCTATTCGTTAATTGTGCGACAAAAGTGTTAAATCGAGCCGGTCTTGCAGCAGTGGTACAGCGTCTGGCTGTAAACTCAATAGGTCGTGGGTTCGAATTCCACTCGGGGGCATGGTTATATTTTAATTATTTTTATTTACTAGCTTTGGTAAAATAAGGCGCGGTGTTGAGTTCCACCACGAAAGCAGAGTACGAAGTGTCAATAGTAACTTGCTATCTACCCTGCTAGGCGTGATTAAAATGTGAAGCTAGATAAAATATTGAAACTTAGTGGTTGCTAAGTTCCAAAGATAAACCTGATAAATTTTTCATTCTATACATAATGTCTCAAAATTAGACATGACAAATAGTGTTTTGGCACTACATTTTCTTTGTAGACTCCTTTGTCTATTTTATACAAATAAGTCCAAGTTAATGAATGACTTTGAGAATATTTCCCTCAAAAACCGTTTAAATTTTGATACTCGTTTATTGAGAGCGTTATTCTGATATGCTTGCGTGCCGATGCTCCCATTGGTAGTAAAACTTTGAATTATTTATCATCGCCCATGTGAATATTATCTCTGATTAAAGAAAATGCTTATTAACGTCTGTGAAATATTAATAAAACTATAATATGACTTAATTTAAAATATTTATGTTTTAAAATATGTATTTAAAAAGATTTTTAATGTAAAAGTAGAAAGGTTAATATTAAACTATAATACATGTTGAACCTTCATAAAATTTATTACTTGTTACTTAATGCTTTACGCTTTCTTTAATAGTTTTTTTTATAAATTATTGTTATTAATAAAATTAATTATACTGTTAATATAATTTATTTGGAAAAAATGAATCACATGTCATATATATATATATATATATATATATATATATATATATATATATATATATATACATATATATATATATATATATATATATAAATTCCAAAAATGCGGAGCAATGTCAGTACAATATTATATATATGTATGTATATATTTCAACGAAATGAAGGAAATAATGGAACTTCGTAAAAATCTTTATAATCAAACATTAACAAGTTAAAAAAGTTCACATAGTATCGGTTATTCTATTACTAATTTAAAGAAATAAATATTATTGGAATATCTGTTTGTTACAATAAAATAACAGCTTTTTACTAAATGTCAAGGTTGATGTAAAACAGCATTTTGCTTAATTAAAAATTAATAAGGCCGATCGTGGTGCAGTGGGACAGCGTCTGATTGTACAACGCAATTAGTTGTGGGTTCGATCCCTACTTGGGAGAGTGATTGTATTTAAAATATTTTCACTTCTTCGCTCTGGTAAGACAAAGTACGGTGGAATTTAACCACCATTCAATACGAAATGTCCCGAATTCGGTGTCTAAGCGAAGTAAGGAGTGTCTTGACGCTAAGTACTTCCTATCTACCCAGCTATGGGGGATAAAAGCGTGAAAGTAAAAAATTGATAAATAAATAATTAGTTTGTCTGTCTGTTTGTTTCGGCTCTCTGGAATAACTGTACCAATTTTGATGTGACTTTATCTGGTTAGATAGCTTATATAATAGGGAATAATTTAGGCTACTTTTATTTTAGAATAATAGAAATCTAGAGATTTTATTTATATATTATATATTTTGTATATCAAGTGGATTTACATATGAAAAATACTATATCAATTTCTACGCCTAACAATACACCCAATGTGCCTAAATAAAAAATATTAAAAACATCGAAAAAATAATTAATAATCTATATTTTAATTATATATATAATACGTATATTATATCAGTCCAGAATACAGCTACAAAGCGAATTGGTCCATGCATCAAGTAAATCTGTTGTAAATTACATTCATGGCACGACAAATACGGCCAGTCTGCAGTCTCGTGTTGAATTTATTTGTTCGATTGTATTGCCTTAAATATATTTGTATTCTCACTTTAGCAACATTTATTTAGCATTAAAAGCTCTGGTATAAGTTATTCGTAAAAGCTTAGGAGCTTTCGGTTTGTTATGGGAGTAGCCAAGGAAGTATAAAAGTTTATGTATATATATATATATATATATATATATATATATATATATATATATATATATATATATATATATATATATATATATATATATATATATTAGTGAAACGAATTAATCGCGTATATGTTGTTATTGGAAAATAAATTTTAGAAAATCCGACGTTGCAAACAATTTACAATTATATTTAGAATAGAAAAACATCTTTTAGCAACAAGTTAATAAGAGCTGGTTCCATGTTATAAACGTTATGATAAACTGTTTTTCTTAACGTTAACATTACACAAATATACTTTTTTTCATATACTAATTGATTGTATGATTGTATAATAAGTGACAAGAACGACTCGTTTTAACTCTCCCTTTTTCTCTTCCAGTACGAATTAATAGCATTTTACTGTATAAATAACAAGAATTTTCTAATATTTCCCCCTGATTTTCAATTTCCTTTCTTGAAAGACATTGCCTTCATGCTGACACTAAAGAAACATCTTTAATTTATATGTAAATGAGCAACAGTATATGAGATTTGAGACTTCAACCCACAATTACTATGTACTAAAATAAACAATTGTATGCTAAGGCAATATGAAATTAAATATTTATATTTAAATAAAACCATATCAAAAAATTTCATTAAAAATGAGACATGAAATATAGAATAATGGTTTTATTTTATTTATCTTTTTTTAGCTTCACTCTTTTATCCCGCATAGCAGGGTAGACAGAAAGTACCTAGTGTCAAGACACTCCGTACTTAGCTTTCCACAGAATTCGAGACATTGTGTGTGGGGTCGTGGAACTCAACACCGTACTTTTTCTTAGCAGAGCGAGGAAGTAAAAATAATTAAAATATAATCTCTACCCGGAGTGGGGATCGAACCCACAACCCAATCGATCGCGTTTATACTCAGTTGCTGTCCCACTTCGCCACAAATGGACTCTGCTTTACTATTTTTATTTTATTTTATTTCGTAGAAAGCCAACTCCAATAGGCATACGATTATTCCTAATTCTAGGACACATTTATAAATATGTATTGTCGTAATTATATACCTTGCTTACAGGCTAACTTAACGTGCGTAATATTTAATTTTAATAAAGAGTATTGAATACAGAGTTAACAAAAAAACCCCTAAAGGTAAACACTAAAAATGAAAACATTAAATGAGGCCGTTCGTGGTGCAGTGTGAAAGCGTCTGACTATAAACGCGATCGGTTGTGGGTTCGATCCCCAATCGGAAGAGTGATTATATTTAAAATCATTTTCACTTCCTCTATCTGGTCAGACAAAGTATGGCGTTGAGTTCGACACTCAATACGTAATGTCTCGAATTCGGTGGAAAGCGAAGTACGGAGCGCCTTGACGCTGGAACAAAAAAAAAATACAAAAAGAACCACTTGGAAGAATGAATATAATTCAGAATATATTTTCACTTCTTCGCTTCTCGTCTTGACTTCGGGCGGAAAGCAGTCAACGGAGTGTTTTCACACTGGACTGTTCCTGCTTTGTGTCATAAAGCTTGAAGCTGTAAATATATGTAATATTTTTTCTAGACACTACAAAAAATACTTTACTGCCAGATAAGAATAGATGATGACTTAAAAACTCAGAGTACACAAACTAAGTTACCTAACATCCATTTACATATTAATTTGGATAAAATTCGTAGAAAAAAAATATACACAAACTAAATTAATTTGTGGAGACGCCAAGACATTGTTTGCCAAGTTGAATAGGAACAACAGTGCCAAATTTTCTTCACTTATTTGGGTAAGACATTTTAAAATTAGAAGTATAAAAAAAACATTTATACGTGGTACAATTTCTATATAATATAATGAGAGCTAGGAGAAATTTGCGCAGGTCGTGGCGTAGCTGGACAGCATCTGATTGTAAACGCGATACGTTTTGGGCTCAACTCTCACGATAATGATTATATTCAAATTTTTTCATGTCCTTGCTCTAGTAAGTCAAGGCGCAGCATTGAGTTCTTGCACTCGACACGCAATATCTCGAACTTCCGAAAAACAGAGTATACTGCTATGCGGTATAAAATACATTCAATAACACTATCAGCAATACTGGAGAAAGGTCATATAAAAAAGAACAAAACATCAGTCGACTGCTTTTTTTTCACCGTTCTGTTCGCTCAAAGTCGGGATATTGCATGTTGAGTGGTTAACTCAACGCCATGCTTTCCCAGAGTAGAGCTCTTCATAGAGCGGCAAAATGCTAATATTTTTTTTATATACTTAATCATTTCCTCGAATGGAAATCGAATCCACAATCAGTTAAGGCTACAATCAGATGCCGCGGGACGCCACGTATTGTATGTATTAAGTGTAGTATTTTGTGAGGCTAAAATATAAGGGATTTTAACATAAATATGAATTCAGTTTGTATTGAAACCTGTTTAATAAAATATTTTCATTACAAGTTTTTGTAAAAAAAATCAATTTCTCGGACTAGAGAAAGAATTACTATGACACTAAATACTCTATAACTAACGCAGACTATAGCTTCATTGAAAGTACAAAAAATATGGATATTATATGTAAATAATCTTTAATATTAAGTTTCCAATGAATATGATTGGAAAATCATTAAATTAATCCACAAAATATTGTACCTGTAATTATATATCTGAAATACAATACGAATACTTGCTATACGATCACTGCAATTCACCGTGTAAATCAACAAGCGTGAAAAATAGTAAAACACTACTTTGATTTAAAACTACCCTCCAATAAACGTAACATATAAACAGTGACAATCAAAAACAATTCCTAACACTATGCAATACGATTGAATTTCAAATGAATCTATAATTATTAACTAATTGATTAATCAAAAGTATTTCTTTCTATATAGTGTATTAAATTAGACTCTATTTAGTTTTATTAAGGTGGAATTTTGAATGGTCTGTTGTTATAACAATGTATGCACTTTGAAATACATTTGACTTACTCTATATTTAACTGATGATTGTTTGGTCATGGTGTGTAGAGTTAATTGATTCATTGATTGAACGAAATTGTAAGCTGTTTACATGCTTTAATATTTTTGATGTTTTGCTTTGTAGAAAGAGGATGTATCAACAGTCTCTCAAATCTCAGATCTCTGGAAGTATCAGGCTATAGAAATTCATTCTAATTGGTATGGTGAATTCGTTGAAATATAATATTTATAAAAATTGGTGTGTTTAACTTTAAGTCATTTTTTGAGAATAATGTTATTTATAAGAGGCTACAAAAATATCTAGATTATTATTTATATAATAAAAAATATTTTTTTGTATTGTAATATAGTCCTGCATAATTAATATGATATTATTGTGTTAAATGTATCATACAGCCACTATATAAGGAGCAGTTGATCAGTTCAGCATTTGAACCCCACACTCGATATAATCACTCCCCTGAGTAGGAATTGATAAAAATATATATTGGAAATACCTTGATTAAATAGTTTCACCGGACGTGGCTTTAAAAATAAAATAAGTATAAACCAAGAAGAGTCAAGTCAATGAAAACGATCAACCGCATCGGACATGTCGTGCACACGCCTCTTGATACCGACTTTTTCAAAGTTTGCTTTTTCTCCCTGAAAAATGTCTATTTGTTTTTTTTTGTTTTCAGCTGATGTCTTTCTTATGTATTTTCTTTGAGAATGTTATTCCGTTGGAATTACATTAATATATTAAATTATGTTTTAATTTGTAAAAGCTTTTTGGTTTTTATTTTGCGTGGATTATACTTTTAGGTTAATTTGTTTAGTTATTCTCTTGACTCTGGCTTCTTGATGTTTTTTTTTTGAAAATTATCCACTTTTCCATTAATCCTATTTCATTGACGCGATGGTTGTAGGTTCGATTAAAACCTGAGGTAATAATTATATTAATTTCATTTCTGGTAAGACAAAGCAACGGAGTGTCTTGAGTCTTTTTCGGTAATTTTTTTCGATTTTTTTTTATAATCAAATAAAACACAATAAAAGACGACGTAAAAATTCAATTTAATTTTAAATAGATTTCATTGTTAAAACTGTCTAAAAAAATGAAACAAATGCTATACATCATCTTAAAGTTTCTCTATTTGTTATTATTTTTTGACAAGATGGCATTTCATGATAAAATTTTGAAATGTATTTCATACTAATAATTTTGATGCTCTATTGAATATTAGTGTATTATTCAATAGAGCGTAGTTCAAATATAATTAGAACTCGCACTGCGGCGTTGAGTTCCGATACTCAATTTATAATATATCAATTCCAGGTTGGAAGCTTGAAACTAAATGTTTTGACACTAATTGTAAATAGCAGATAACAATAAAATACAAATACGATTAAATTTTTTTCTTAATATTTACTTAAATATTAATAGAAAAGTGTCATTAAAATGAAATGTGTGGCCCAAAATGAAACTGTGGCATGAAGCCATGTTTAATATTTCACTGCACTTAGCCTAAATAAATTTAAAATAACCATTTGCGAAAAAGAATGCTTTCCATCGAATAAAAGCGTCAAGTAGAAAATTTTCCACGAACATGAATAGAGTCGTTGTGAAAGGAAAAATTCTTTATAACATTAGTTTTAAATGTATCTCGGCAGGATTTTAAAAACCATTATAAGTTTTTATGGTACAGACTATAACACCAAAATAGGTGTATTCATTATGTAAATGGTAAGAATATGATTGAAGTAGGTATACTGTGTTATTTAATTTGGAATTTCAGTATTTTTTTTACAGCAAATGCATGAAATAAACTTTAGCGTAGGTTGTTTATAATTGTATACTATATAGAATTTTCTCTATAATCTCCTACTAAGGTGCCTACCTAAAAATATCATGTTTTAAAATATATTTTTGAATAAAACGTATAAATACTTAAACATAGCAAGATTCGAACCCACGTCTCTTGGAAACTGTTTAAGAGGCACACGTTTGAATCCAGCTGCGTTCAAATTTTTATACTTTTTTCAAAAATGTTTCCTAATACTAAGTATGAAATATAACAGTACAGTAAACTGTTTTCAAATGTCTAATTAAGATAAAGAGAAGAGTTTGGACTACGGAGGCAAGTGTTTTTGCGTAAGATCCCCTAAAGCACTAGCAAGTCCTACACACTATTTCAAGCTTTTCTGTAAACGCGTTTGTCTATTCCATAAAACGACGGTAAGAAAAAAAATTATACTATTATTATACTATTATTGGACTATTCCAGATACATACAAGTTTGCTTATCATATTTTTTTAACTTCGCAGGGTAGACAACGCCGCACTTTGTCGTAACAGAGCGAGGAAGTGAAAATAATTTAAATATTATTATTCTCAGAGTAGGAATCGAACCCACAACCGATCGCATTTACAGTTGGACGCTGTCCCACAAAATTACCAAATTAATTTATTTAAAAAAAATATATTTAAGGAAAATACGTCGGTCTATTTTTACATATGTTAATGGTTTACAGGAAACGAAAATGATTTATTATAATAATTTAAATACAAAGTATAATTGTATCAAATAATATACAAAATTTTATTATAAAAGCATTGTCATACGTATCGAATTTTCAACTTATTATTTTTACTATATTTTTATTTTTACATTGGGTTCTGTCACTCAACACCTAATTATTACACGCAATATTTATACGCAATGATTTTGGGCGTAAAAAGAGAAAAGGAAGCATTTTAATATTAAGTTCTCTCTAACTACCTTGCTATGGATATTAAAAAATAATGTATATATTCTTAGGCAAGGATATTTTTTTTCAACATGTTTAAGCATATGAAATGAAACTATTATGAACGGTATAATCGCGTATATTTTGGTATTAGAAAATAAATTTTTGGACTTATCAGATAAGTCTACTTGTGGCCACAGACTACTGTAAAATGTTCGAAACGTCAGGTTTCCAAAGATTTATTTTCGAATACCAAAATATACGTGATTAATCCGTTTAAAATAGTTTCATTTAAAGACCTTATATGTTTAAACGTACGTAGGGCAATATACTACTAAGGCATCCAAGACGTAATTTCAACTATTTTATGTGTATGAAAATGCCTCATAAAGGTAGTGCCTCATAAATAAAGATTTATAACAAAATTATTAAAAAAATAGTGACGTTAATAATTTAAAATGAAAAATTTATACTAATATATCACGGTTATACATATGTTATTAGCGTTTTTTTTAGAACACTCACCGCAACGATTTCTAGTTCTGTGTGAAGAGCACTTTATTTCTATTTCTAAAGCTCGGGTTAAAAGGTCAGTCCATTGTTACGGGTTATTTATCAAATTCAAGGTTAAAGATCCGAAAAATCCTTTCATCAAATAGATGGATTAATGTATACAATATACAATGTTAGTGTAAATTGCTTCCCAAGATATTTAATATATTATTCTTTTAACTTAAAGCTCACAATTTCATTAGAAAAAAGGAAACATATGAAGACACTTTTACGCGCGCTATCTTAAAATATTTCCTGATATATAGCGTAATTTAACGCAGTATTTGGCCTTGCCAGCTGGAGAAAGCATAATAAATATAAACATCAAATCAACATCTACTGAGTGTACTGTCAGAAAGTATCACATGGAAAGCAATACACAGTTATTTAACTAACAAATTAATAATTAAAATATAACATTAATTACTTAATATATTTTTTATCCATTGTATACCTATCTGACTGTAAACCCCATTAGTTGTGGGGTTCGAATCCCGCCCGCAGCAATTTTTATATTAAATTGTATCTTAACCCTGTACTCTAATAAGACAGAGCGTGGCGTTGAATAAGCTACTCAACACGAAATATCTCGATTTGCTTATCAATCAATTGGCATGGCATGCATGCATGGCATTAGCAATCAACACAGTGTCTTGACACTAGGTTATCCCTATAAAACTGCTCTGTATGTACACTAATATAAAGACACTTCAATTTAAACAGACATTAAACTAATATACATATTCAGTAAGTGACTAAAGTACGGGATATTTACAAGAATATTACGTTCTATTTATTATATAAAGTGCTACTAAAAATACTAAAAAAAAACGCGATTACTCCCATCAACCCCTCTTATAGCTTAATTAACAATCTGTTAACCCCGTAAACGTGATAAGATATTTCGTACCCTACCCGAAGCATCTTGAAAATTTATGTTTCCTTTAGCGCGAAGCTTTTGTGTTTTTTTTTCACACAAAAAATATACAAAGGTTATATATAGGGAAGGAATAACAGTTTAAAAGTAAATCTGATTTTTATCATAATATTTGTTTGTATAATTTTCAAATTTTTGATTTTATAGTGTCAAAGAATATAATGATTTATGATAATACGGCTGTTACATTTTCGTATGTTTACGTCATTTGCGTACAGAGTTAAAGCACTTTTTATTGACGAGTAAATAATACGTTACCTTAGATACTGTCACTTTATACACGCTTTTTATCCCATAGCAGGGTAGACAGAAAATACCTAGTATGAAGACACTAATTACTTCGCCTTCCATCGAATTCAAGATATTGCACATTGAGTGGTGAATCTCAACGCCGCATTGTGTCTTATCAGTGCGAGATAGTGAAAATAATTTAAATATAATCACTATCCCGAGTGAGGATCGAACCCACAACCGATCGCGTATACAGTCAGACGATGTTCCACTACGCCATGACGGTATAGATTATAATTCATATTTTAATAACAACTAACATAGAAATATCATCATCCGCTTTAAATTAAAATCCTCACGTCTCAACTTTAATTTACATAATAGCGTCACGTGCACATATAAATTATATTTACGTGCAATGTTTAGCGTATAAATAATTATAAATAACTTTTATTGTGCTACCCCTTATTTTATCTACTGTGGACACCACTGAGGCATAGTGAAGTTATCATAGTCGTCGCCAGTGAAGCTTGGTTCAATTCCAATTTTCATTTTTTCTTT
This sequence comes from Dryadula phaetusa, assembly GCA_032432895.1. Classification (NCBI taxonomy): domain Eukaryota; kingdom Metazoa; phylum Arthropoda; class Insecta; order Lepidoptera; family Nymphalidae; genus Dryadula; species Dryadula phaetusa. Next base: position 3,986,212 of record JAOYRS010000081.1, read on the forward strand.
TATTATATGTAATTTTTATGTTTTTTTTTTACTTTTTAAGCTTCACGCTTTTATCCATATCCGCTTAGCAGAGCAGACCTAGTTTCAAGACACTCAGCACTTCGCTTTCCGCTGAATTTGAGCCATTTTGTTTTGAGTGGTGAAACTCAATGCCGCAGTTTGTCTTACCAGAGCGAGGAAGTGAATATAATTTAAATATAATCACTACTCCGAGCGGGAATCGAACCCACAACCGATCGTGTTTACAGTCAGACACTTTCACACTGCACCTCAACTGGATTAGATTCTTTATTTACTTGAATCATAATTTGAAAATTTAACAATAATTCTATCTTATTTAGTCTTTCTCCAGTCTGGTAAGACAATGAGCGGCATTTAGTTCCGCACATAATGTGTCGAATTTTAGCATAAAACTCCCCGATTAACCTGCTATATAGATAAAAATATGAAGCTGCTTTTTTTATATACAATTCCAATTTTCATGACGAAATTACATACCTATATACCCTGTATAAATTAGCTTGATTTTTTTATAGACTAATTAAAGCCTTATCCGAAAATTTTAATATGGCTATCCATATTAAAATATTCGGATAACGCATTAATTCTTTAGTTTTTTTGTGTTATATATATAAATATATTTTTTAATATTTTGCAAAGTAATGTCGATCAGAAATATTTATATGTATCAAAAAGTCAAGCTAACTTGTACAGGGTATAAAGTAAGTACCTTATCAGGAAGGTGAATCCGTAAAATCTCAAAGTGGAAATAAGCAAGGAGGTTCTATCTGTATATTATCGTAGCTCTAAATCCACCCAATAAAATTAGTACGTTCTGCTCTGACTGCTCTGAATATTGTAAGGATGGCTCTAACATCGATGTTTGGAAATTATTTCCCAAACTACCGGTCATGGTGCAGTGAAACAGCGTCTGCTTGTAAACGCAATAGCTTATGAGTTCCATTTCCACTGGTATTTAATTTTTTACCAATATTTTGATATTTGAAAATACATTTTTGAACTTCTACTCTGAAAAGAGGTGGGTAACCAATGACTACTGTACAGTATTCCAAACGTCGGATTTTCAAATAACAAAATTATACACGGTGAATCCATTTAAAAGAGTTTTATTTAAAATATTAAAAAATAAATAAAAGATAAAGCATAAAGTTGAAAAAAAATCAGTAATAATTAACATATCGATATATCCTGAAACACAACTCTACAGTTTATCGTCGGGCGCCCAATCGTCTCTGACGTATTGCTATTCATTCATTCTCTAAGTTAGACACCTATTTATTCAGTAAATCCTGTAGCCGCTTACAACCGCGGTTGGGGTACTTCAAGTGCCCCTTAATGTGATACTTTTGTATTTGCTACCATTAATCGTAACATTTCATTTAATAGAATGTATTATTTATGAGAGCTCATGATTTATTTATTATACTATACGTATTGTTGTTTTGTTACTTTGTGTTTAACAATTTTTGATTAAGTAATGGGGATGATTTGAATTAATATATATTTTGACTTGTTAAAGATATTTTTTTTATAAAAAATCAACAGTTATATATTCTTTTAGATGAACTTAGAAGCGCTTAAAACATATATTTATTTACTACATTGAGATTTCCAACCAGTTTAATGTAAAAAGAATAAAAACACGTTTTAAAATATTTTGATAGAGAGATTTATGAACCTAGAGTCTATGAGTGTAGCTAACTACACCTTTACTGAGTCACGTGGAACCATCTTTTATTATTCAGACTTAGGTACTAAGCTACTCATAATTGAAAGATTTGCTCTCGTCTCTGGTAACTACATTTATGAAAATAGTGAATATGTTTATTACATATTGGGCAAATATGAGCAATAAATTAGACGATATTTTAGTAAAATAATAAAATCAATAGCATTATCTCTTGCCAAAAGATTATTTCTTAATAATCTATAGGTAGCAGAAATTTGTAAAAATCTCTTTACAGAGATTCTAACATCATATTTATTTTATTTAAGTTGGAACAAAAAACGTATAATAATATCGCAGGCAGTTGTAGAACGCGTGGATTAGCGGTCAGAGCATTTAGATGGATTCCAAGAGGCGCGGGTTCGAATCCCGCTGAGTTAAATTTTTTATACGTTTTTTTAATATTTTCTCATCTAAGTGTAGAGTAACACTTTAAAAATGGTTAAATAACAAAATAATTTTATGTAACCTAATGACTTTCCAATCAATGACACTACTATAAACTTAAAAGGAGTTCTTTTTTTATTTATGTGAAATAAATTAAAAATAAATGATTTAAAAAATTGCCTTAAGCACGAAAATTTACTTTTTAAAACTAAAATTAAAATATTAATGTTGTATACTTATTATTAATACAGTATAAAAAAATTGTTTTTAAAAAGTTTAAAATAAATTAAACCATTAGTTCGTTAAGAAATTGGATTATATTAGAATATTTATTGAAAAAATTGGATTAATTGAATTACAATAATTTATTCAGTAACTTTTGGACAATGACTTGGAACGGTGGATGCTCAACAAACAAGCTTAAATTTCATCGGTGTAAACAGTATTGGACAAAAATATATATTTATATAATTTTTAAACAAGGAGTTTTATGTTTTTTCACGTCCACCAAGGTGGTTAGTACTTGAAATATTACGTGTTAAGTGGCATAAATTATATAGTAGTTTTTACGTTATCAGTCATATAGATTTTGGCTGCTAGATATTAGAGGAACTGCCACGCTTGGTCGTATCCGAGCGGAGAAATGAGTGAAGGAAATGTATATATAATATAATATTTTTGTTCCCATACTACGTCCGCGTGCGGCCGAGGTGCAATAGGACAACGGCTGACTGCAAACACGATCAATTGTTGGTTCGATGATTAAATTTATATAATTTTAATTTCCTTACTCTAATAAGACAAAGCGCGGCGTTGAGGTCCGCCAATCAACACACAATGTCTCGAATTTGGCGGAAAGCGAAGCACGGAGTAACTGCACACTAGGTACTTACTATCTCTCCTGCTATGCAGGATAAAAGCGTGAATTAAAAAAAATGTATTTAACTATATTTATATTCAATAAGTTTTATATTAAAGCTCATTTAAATATAAACATGTACTGAAGCTTAGAGATTTTATAAATACCTATATACAGAAGAATATACAAATGTATGTAGCATCCATAGATCTCTCGTAAAAATATCCTAAATAAATATAGCGGCAATTTAACAAAAGTTTTAACGCTTTGCTAAAACCAAACCGTTAGATCCACATCTAAATCGGCGCTGTAAGCGTCAATGGCTGACCAATGTCGGCTGTTGGTCCGATAGTTAGTGTAACAAAAATATGGGAACCATTTATATAGCGTTTGGCGCAAGACTAAAACGCAGGTAAAAAACGTTTAAATATTTTACTATTTTTGAAGTTTTATTCAACACTTAGGATTAGAAAACTTTTCAAATAAAATATTAAACGGTTTTAAAAATGTTTTCTATGCCTAAATGTAGAATGACATTTTAAAATTTTTCTCTCTTGCCAAACGATTATTTCTTAGTAATTTTTGGATTTTAAAGTTGTAACAAAAACATATAAGAATTTCGACGCAGCTGGTAGAACGCATGGCTTAGTGGTCAGAGCGCTTGGACGGTTTCCAAGAGATGCGGATTAGAATCCTGCTGCATTCAAATTTTCATACGCTGTTTAAAATGTTAATAAAAAACTTAAACTTTCATGCCTTTCTCGCATATAATAAAGTATATGTATTCGTTTGTAGATAAACATTTCGTTTACCACTTACTATTAATATTTAGACACCGTAAATTAAAATTGTTTTAATTTATCTGCTTTGGTAAGGTATACAGCGGCGTTCAGTTTCGCCAACTAACTCTGACGTGGGTTAAATGAACTCGTTTTTACTGTTTTATATAAGCAAGAAAATATAACGTTAGAACATTTAAACTTTATTAATTTTCTTGATTATCTGTGCTCATAGTAATTTGGTATAAATATCAAAATTAAAAATAAAAACAGTATTGTCACGTTAGTTGAAAAATGGCTAATTGTCCACTTGATGGTTGTAGATTGTTATACAGACGGAGAAACATAATATTTGGCATAATTATATGGAAAATATGCAAAAATGATTTATTTTTTCATAATAACGTTTTCATTTTAATATAATATATTAATAATTTACAAACACTACACTAATGAAACTACTAATATAAAATGAAATTTACGTTGCTAAGCAACATATGTTTTACGTATTCGGCTATTTTTATAAACTTGGTTGGTGGTAATGTCATGTGACTAAAAATATATATAACTTGATTTCCACGATTCGCTCTATCCCATAACTTAATACATCATAAAACAAAGGGTTCTCGTCAATCTTGAAGGATTGGAGTCCCTATTTTATTTGATTACCTGTCGCTCGTCTGGATTATGGCCAATGTTTTACAAATATTGGCCCAACTCAAACGGATTGATGAAGGTTAACGAGGTTGAAACCAGTTTTTTTCAAGATTGATAAATTGATATACGTTACTGAAAGTTTTCACTTTTAGTCTAATGATACTCTATTGAAATATAGTGACGAAAATTATGATTTTCTATTACTAGATGTAAGTAAGTAGATGCAATTCGCCTAAAATATGCGGAAAACGGAAAAATGAGAGACTTGCTTGAGATATTGCACGTCATTGCTTCCTATAATGATCATACTAAAGTGATAAGCCTCAAGTTCAAAATACACGTATGTGTTGAATAAAGGTGATTTTTTAAATATTTCTCTTTGTATTCTATAAAATTGTCAATTTAGAAATATTTTTGATATGGCTTTAATACCACTAACATAAAATGGTATAAATAAATCAATAAACGTTTATTGAAAGAAACCTGTTAACTGATAACATTATTAATAATATAAAAAATAAGAAATCAATCCATTATAATAAATATTTATATGGATAATAATTGAACTCAAAATTACTAGTTTTATCAGATATTTTGTTACAGTACAATAATGCTATCAGTTTTAAAACAATTTTTAGTTTACTTAAACACAAAGACATTCAAATAAATGATTTGTTAGTAACACAAACAAAGGAAGCGTACGAAACGTCAGACTCCTCAACTCGGCCCATCTATCAACATAGCTTTAAATTCATATTTTATTAGGGATCAGTGGGTAGATGAATAAATTACTAAATTAAAGTACCTACATACGGAATTCTCAAGTGGGTATATTTTAGAAATGAGATAAATGGATCTTCTGTACAGTAATTCTTGTTGCTGCTACAATGGAAACGATGTAATTGTTTGTATATTTTATATTTTATGTATGAAAATTGCATATTTTGCTGGGCTATTAAATAAAACGGAAAAAGAGGTCAAATTTTTTTATCAACTGACAGACGAATGCAACTTCAGTCTACCTGTGACCACGGACTGCTGTAAAGTGTTCGAAACGTCAGGTTTCCAAAAATATATTTTCAAATACCAAAATATACGCGATTAATTCATTTAAAATAGTTTCATTTAAAATGTGTAAAAATCGCGAAAATCAAGGATCTTATTATCTTACTATTCACCCTAGTATTCTGCTTGGAAAACATGCCTTTGTGTAAGCAAAAAATTAAATAATTTTTAGGTACTTACTGTGGAGAAAACATTGTTGACATAAATAAAATAATTATATGAACTTAAATATTTAACAAAATATTTTAAGAACTTTTACTTTTAAAAAGCTCCTGGTTATAAAGCATAACGCCTGAAGCTGTATAAACATTTTGGTAATCCCACCAAGATCACATTACAACTAACATGAAAAGCACCTCTCTCTGCATTAATAACATCAATTTATATAGTAAATCTGTACATGAAGCGAAAAATAAATATTCATTTGAACCTTCTCACAGCCTTTCAAACTGTAGAAGTTATAAAGCTGATATTTTAATATTAATTAATAATTTGAAATATTTATGCTTATTTTGGTAATAATACATCCGTAACGCGCGTGAGCAAGTTGATTTAGTCGACTTGCACATTTTCCTTTAAAAATCGCTATAGGTAATAGCAAAAAAAATATTGTAACGCACAAACTGAATAAGACGATTTTTAAATAACTTAAATTCTACTAAAGAAAAGTACTAAAAAGTTAATCTTTTTGAGCTACCCGCCAGGTACGGATAGTGTTATTCCAAACTTAGGGTTAAGAAACAGTTTTGAGAAAACGGATAGAAGTTTTAGGGATTCGAACCGAAAGGTGCGAGTTCGGATCCCGCTGGGTTTAAATTTATATATGTTTTTTTTTCAAAAATGAATATATAATTTGTTAAAATATACAGCGAAATTGCACCTTAAACTAACAGAAATATCGAAAGCCCAAATATTCCAAAACTGAAACGAAAGATGCTGTAACATTATCACTCAAAATCCCAAATTGTTATCGTCAAATAAGACGTATCGCCATTTCCGTTCCTCTAACACGTATATTAAAAAGGGTGCTAAAAATTTTAAACTCTAGAACAAGTCCTCCATCACGTACGGAGTTGGATCAAATGTTTTACGCGTTTAGAGAGCTCTTATGAAGTACCTGCGTACGCCCAATTAGCATTAATTATTTTTGTGTTAATATGTAGCATTAATATGTGGGCTTTACACGTGATATTAGCTGAGTTATCTCCAGGTCTCGACATTTTGAGCTTAATATCTTCACAGTATTAAAAGCCCAACCTGTGTCATATAAAGTAGATTATGAAATAAGGAAGTGGTTTATGTTAACCAGTATGCATAAATGTAACAGATTGCATTATAAAATATGAATTCTGCGCTGATTCTGCAGATGTATGAGATGTTATGAAAAATAAAAACGTTTTGTTTTCTTTTCATTTCGTTTTCTTTACACCTTATTTATGAATGAAGAATTTAGTGACGAGTCACTCTACAGTACTTTCTAGCCATTTAAATATATTACATTGTAAGTGGCTGAAATCAACGCCAACTTAATAATGTTGGAATATATAATTTTCCCTAAACAAAAACTACTTGGAGAGAACCTAGTGTTAAGATATTCCGTTTTCTACTATACGCCCGAAATCTTGACGAACGATGAAATGTGAGTAATTTTATAATAATTTCCTTTGTGTAATCAAACGCAAAACCTATCACAAGTCAGACAGTCATACCACTGGCGCCGCGATACCCTCAACTCGTATATCAAATATAAACCTTCGATTGAAAATCAGAACTAGAATCCAAGATCCCACCCAGCATCCCAGAACCAAGCTCAGAAGCAGATTCCCCAGATTCAGAACAAAACCCAAATACAAATATACCTTAGATTAAAAACACAATTCTGTCTTTATCTACTGATGAATTCATCTAACAAGTTTGTAAACCAACGTTAAAAAACAGAACCTGAACTAACAATACCTTGTTCGATCAATACCAACCCTTTTCCCTAATTGGTCACGTGCAAGGTTTTTCACGGGACAGACCAGAGTGCGTGCTAATATAATAGAATGGATTTAAAACACAAAGTCCAATTATGAGTATCTGCCATTGTGGTACAATTGGGAATAATAAGTGATAGTCTTGGGTTCGATTTCAATAAAGGAGGAATTTCATATTAAAAAAATAAACAATTTCTTCAAGTAACAACTGTATTACATTTTAAAGTATTTATTTTTCTAATAACTTTATCCAGCTTGTTTCATTGTAATTAACAATTTTCAAAAAAAAAATGCTGTAGCAAGAATCGGTCTTGTACTCGTTACTGGAGACGTTAGATATTATAATGAAATAATGATCTAACATTGTATTTTCTTGGATGGTAAAAAATAATTACTAAATATATATATATATATATATATATATATATATATATATATATATATATAAGAATTAATATCTAAGGTAATTGGTAAATTTAATATTTTTATGATTAAGTTACTAGTTATTAAGTGAGTAAGTGATTTGATTAATTGTAAAATAAATAAAAGGAGAGTAATATTGTACAGAAGACACTCGTTATCGGTTTAGACAAAAGTCCGTCTTCTTAATTGTTCTTAATTGTTATTTTAAAGTATTATTTAAATGTATTATTAAATTCATGGGTTATGGTTGTAAAATAATATTGATACTTGCTTTATATTATTGTGTAACTAATAAATTTAATAATGTGTTTTCTTGATATACCCTATTGTAAAATTATATTTGAAAAGAGTTACTGTTGAGTTTCTCGCCAGCTCTCAGCAGGAACTGCTTTCCGGGCTGGTGGTAGTGTCTAGTATGTTTCAATATTGAAATAATAATTATTTGAGTAATTTATTTAAATAAGGACCATTTATTTAGAGTAACCTTTTATTTAAATCGGTCCTAATAATACAAATTGATCAAATAAAATATATAAATATTAATATATTTAACATTACTTAATAATATTTAATACAGTTTCTAACATACGCGATTGGTTGTGGGTTCGAATTGCACTCGGGTGATTAATATGTAATTATATTATCTTCATTTCTTTATTTTAATAAGATAAAGGACAGTGTTTATTTTCACCACTAAAAATCTCTATTTCGGGCAGAAAGTAGAGAACAGTGCTTCTTTACATGAAGCTATGAACAAAAATGCGCGAAATAGTAAAAAAGTAAATATTTCTACCCTACGCCTTATAAGAATTGTAGAAATCTGGTGGAGCACATTATTGCATTATTGCAGAACGCCTATATTGTATAAAAATCATACGTATATATATGGATTACATAAAAAAACAATTTCTCTAATGAAAACGAATCTAATTTTGCACCAAATTATGTCAATTTATCAACGACCTTCTGGTCAAAATACATATTCTGTGCAGGATTTACAAACTTTATTCAAAGTTGAACTGTAATTACTTTTGTTTTAGATTTAATTACGTCAGTACTATGTTCCGGCACGTTCACAAACTTTATACTATCAACTCTAATTTAAAAGTGGGGCCGTTATTATGAAGAAAGTGTGCACGATTCGTCTTTCGTTTAGCAAATTGCCATTGTGAGGTAATGGCATTTGTGTTTTAAATAAGATTAAGTTTTAAATTCTAGTGGTATTGTTATTCGTGTATTAACTTAGCTAGTTTATATTGTAATTAACCCTATTATTGCGTTATTTACTTTTATGACTCAATATTATCCATACAAAATATTACAATATTTACATGGCGGTTTTGAAACCCTTTGAATAATAAAGTATAGAATGAAGAAATAAGAATAATATTATAGGGTAAAATGGGACGTTTTACTCAGTATCAGCAAGTTACGATATCGGACAGGAAGCGGAAGATATAGTGTCTTGTCACTAGGCTTTATTTTATTACTTCTATTTATTACATGAAACGTGTGAAGTTACTTTAGTAACCATGTAGTACTACTTTCTTGAAATTGAAGATCAAGTCCTTAATTTTGAAATAAACCATTAAACCAACAGGTAGTTAAAAACCGATTCATAATGAGGAAAATAAAAAAAAAATTGTTTATAGGTTACGATCTGATTTACATACTTTGACGTTTGTACGTACTCCAGTCAGGCACCCGGTGCAAGGACTGAAGGGAAATGAGTGTTCTCAAATTGTCGCCACTTATAGCCCTAGTAATTTGAAGGATTTTACGATGTGGTACAATTTATGAGATGTTCGATAAAAAGTAGCTTTTATTTATTTTTTTCATATATGTATATATATATACATATATATATATATATATATATATATATATATATATATATATATATATATATATATATATATATATATATATATATTTCTCTCGGTACTCTGATCTTTGCTTGAGGAAATGTTTATATTAAAAAATATATTCATTTTTGTTCTGAGTACTGAAAACGCGGCGTTAAATTCGGCATAACGATTTATTTGAAATGTCATAATATATAATATTATATAGTTGCAATAACATTGAATTATTATGTAAGGTAAGGGAAAGATCTATAGGTGGCTTTCTGCATAAAGAAATGGCTTCAAAGGAATTTCTTAAAAAATATTAGCACGCGCATGTACTTTCACGCTTTTTATCCCGTATAGCAGGGTAAACAGAAAGTATCTAGTGTCAAGACACTCCGTATTTCGTTTTATTTTTTATGTATATAGAAAGATATTTTTAGAATTTAATAGACTTTGACATCTAGAAGTAGCTTTGAAAGAGAGAACTCTTTAATATATAAAAATAAAATTTTGTAAAATATTTTATCAACCAATTTCAAGAAAAGGAGATTATCAGTTTGATTATTATGTAAGTAATATTTTTGTATCATTTGGGTGTATATTTGTATGTTTTTATGTTTGTTCACGAATTTCTCTAAAACTAATTCATATCGAGATGCTTATTTTTATTTTAAATTAGGTATACTTTAACTTAGGGAACAGTATAAGTTGTATTAAAATCGATCCAGTCGTTTCAAAAATATAGGTAAGTAGTTATTTAATTATTATGAAGTCGGTATAATTTTATATAAATTAGATTATTTAGTATATTTTTTATACCACACAGCATACTGAGAAGCGTATATCTATGTAGATATTTTATTCGCAATTCAGACGGAGTCAGCTTTGATGACTGATTAGTTGAGGTGAAAACACGAAATGAGGGTCGAGGCCTCTATTTCATATTTTAGGTCCTTATATTATTTCGAATCATACGCAAAAAATATAACACTCGTCAAAAGAAGGTTATAGCGCTCATTTTTAAAAGCTCTATTTTAGTTATTTGTAATACTAATTTAGTTAAAACGATTTTTGTTTCTCTGGTCTGGTAACACAGACCGCGGCGTTGTGTTCCGCCACTTAAATTCAAACTCAATGTAAAACATTGAGTGTTATGTATTTAATTTAAAAATTTAGTTTAAATTCTTGCCTTAATTATATATAATGAACTAATTTTGTTTTATTATATATACACATTGTATTTTTTATATCTATATTATTAATAACAATACGCGCTGCTACTACGAAATATTAAAAAAAAACTTTTAAATATTAGATTCAAACGTAAATAAAACGTAAATCGACGAGGAAAAAGCTTGAAACTAGCTAAAAAGCTAACTTTTTGTTCAGTAATCGCTAAGCTCAATCAGAATTAGTTTTATGTTTTAAAAGAGAAGTAGGTTTTTTTAAAAATATTGTTAGTTTTCAATATTTATATAAAACAAAATATTAATACAAGCTATCGAGGAGCGGTAGAACAGCGACTGATTGTAAAAACCATTCTTGTCAGTTTGATTCTCGCTCGTGGGAGTTCGTGGGATATTAAAATTAATTTCATTTTGCCACCACAACGTCTATCGTACTTCGGCGGATAACGGAGAATGGTCCTGTGACTAGGTTCTCTATCTACCCTGCTATGTGGGATATGCGTGAAGTTTAAAAAAACTAAAGTTCTATCTAGGTTATGTAAAGATCAAAGTAAAGAAAGAGTCAAAAGCGAGAATCGAACCCACATCGACCACATTTACAGTCGGATGCTATCCCACTTCGCCATAATAGCCTCAATTTTACTTCATAACGTTAAAAATAAGAAAATAAAAAATATGTATTCCGTCTCACATTGACATGTGCAATGTCTCCAAATCGAGCTTACGAGTAAGGGAGTGTCATAACACTATGTTATTTTAAAATATGTATAGATTATATATTCTATATGAAAAATAATATATATGAATGTATATCGTAGAATTAAGACAATTTAATTATGTCAACAACTTGCTTATATTTAAATATAGATCTTCAGTTCTAAGTAGTTGATTATAATTATATGTAAATAAGAAATATATAACAATAAGGAAAAAAAAGGTACAGACCCAGTCTGTAGTAGAGGAGAGTATGAAGCTGATAAGAATAAAGCGGAGAAATTATAAAATATAAATAAACCTCCCATAATAGAAAGGAAAGCTATATTTGATATTCTAGAAGCCCTTTAATTACTAACAAAACAATTGGCGACGTGAACGTCATACCAAATTAGAGGGCTTGCGAATTATTAACTATGTAGATATTAGGCTTAATTTGTACTCGTACGTCGTTACAATATATGGACGTCGTGTCGCAGTGGGACGTCAGACTGTACGCGTGATTGGTTTTAGATTCGATTCCCATCTCGGGAATAATTACAGATCATTTTTTCGATCTGGTGAGAGACAACGTGCAGCGTTCAGTTGCGTCACGTAACAAGTAATGTCTTGAATTTTGACGGATAAGAGAAACGGAGTGTCTTCACAATAAATTCTCGCTGGCTTCCCTTGTATGCGTGAACCTCCATTAATAATATGTTTGTTTATATGTATAGGAGAGATTAGGAGAGATATCATCATCTATCTATATCTTTTTAGCTTCCTTCTTTTTTCTGCATAACAAGTCATAGAGATAACTTAATGTTCCGCCCCGTTTGTTATTCAAGATATTGTGTTGAGTGGCGAAACTAAACACTGTGAATTTTTCTATAACCAATCGCAATTTGCAGTCACTGTCCCACTGTGACTGCAAATTGCGATTGGTTATATCCACGTCATATTATGTAATGTTTGCAGTAATGACTAAACATACAGTAGTTTTGGATTCGATTTTTGGGATATTTTATGTTTACATAATTTTAATATCCCAAAACACGTATGGGAGGAAGCAGATTTTAACATTCCGTTATTCGATACTATACTTTATAGATTCATACCTAAAAATATAGTCATTCCCTCAGTGGAAAACGAACACACAACCAAATGTGTTTATAATCAACCAATGGTCCACTGTGCTACGAAGATCATAATTACTTCACTAGTTCATTTAGGTACATACAAAGGTGAATATGATAATAGAACATTACGAGGTATATCTATAGACATTATAGAACACTTAAGCAATTGATATGGTTATCTGAATTTTAATTATATATGAAAATTGTATAACGGAGTAGAATAAGGACGTGACTAGAAGGGTTAATTTTGAATAATCGCTCTTAGTAAGATCGAAAATGATCGATATAATCGATCATTTTTATTTTAATATGTGCTATTTTTAAAGCGTTATTCCATATTTAGGATTAAAAAACATATAAAAATTTGAACTCAGCGTGATTCAAACCCGCGCCTCTTGGATATCCGAGTGCTCTGAACGCTAAGCTATGCGTTCTACTACCAGCTGCGTCGAAATTCTTATACGTTTGTTAAAGTAAATAACAACATAAATATGTTGTTAGCATCTCTGTAGAGAGATTTTTACAAATGTCTACTACATAAAGATTATTAAGAAATAATCGTTTAACAAGAGAAATTGCTATTTTATTTTAATATTTACTATTTTTAAAGTGTTATTCCACACTTAGGATTAGAAAACATTTTTGGAAAAACGTATAAATTTTTCATTTATTTATTTATTTTTTATTAAAAAACATTACCAATAATTCAAAATATATTCACATTTTTTCATTTCTTCAAATACCATTTTGTTTATCAAATATTTATATAAACATACCAAAAATCTCTAGAAGCTAGTTTATTCTCTTTATAGCACAGTTTTCACAGTGAACTTAGTGTCCAAACACTCCGTTGGTTCCATCCATCCGTGTTACATGGCGTAACGTAATTTCACACGTAATTGTATAAAATCAGTGGGATCGAGCCCACAACCAATCCTGTTAAACTCATATAGATGAATATATCGTATAATAAAATTTACTTTATTAAATTATTTAACGTTTTAAAAATACATACCCTTTCCATTTGCAATATTCTATTCTGAGTGGATTAGCGGATGTATGTAGTGTGCATAAAACAAGGACGTGCCCAGATAACTAACAAAGGCGTTATATATTGGTATAGTGCGAGGGAAATATTGGGATATCTATTATTAGAAGCTTAGTATGTAATTTCTTAATGAAATGAACTCTTTAGAAATCCAGTTCAATTGTTATTATTCGTACGCCTAATTATTTTATTTTTATATTTTAACGTCACGCTTTTATGTCTTTGTACGGAGTGTCTTGACACTATGTACTTGCTGTTTACCCTTTTATGCGAGATAAAAGTCTAGTTTTAATAATTCTATAAAATTATTAATATATGCCGAAATTAGCTTATAAGTGCGCACCATGTTTTATATGGTTTATATTTTATCATACAAATATACATATATAGTTTAACGTTTTGTCCTTAGCGGGGTAGTTAAAGAGAACTGAGCTAAACGCTGTGATACTCTTGTCATATTCGTAATTTAATAAGTAGTTTGAACTGAGTAACATGTCTTTCAAATGAGAATGTAAAGAAATGTTTTCTAATCCTAAGTGTGGAATAATATTTTCAAAACAGTAAAATATTAAAATAAATAGCATTCTGTCTTGCCAAACGATTATTTCTTAATAAACTTTGGGTAGCAGAAATTTGTAAAAATCTCTCTACAGAGAACAACTCTAACAACGTAAATAATTTGAAACAAACGTATAAGAATATCGAAGCAGCTGGTAGTAGAATGCTTGGCTTAGCGGTCAGAACGCTTGGACAGTTTCCAAGAGGCGCGAGTTTGAATCCCGCTGTGTTCAAATTTATATACTTTTATTAAAAATATTTTCTAATACTAAGCGTGAAATAACTTGTCTTTAGGATAAACACAAAAAATACAATTTATTAAAATTGAATAAACATGTAATATATAATGTCTAGCTTCTAATTAGTGACTTCTTCCAGCTATACTTCAAGAGGTATGGTAAAATATGAGATTAAAAGTAAACGAATTATCATAATAATCCTATTTAGAAAAAGGATCTTTTAACCTTTAAATTAATGAGAATATTTTAGTAATAAAGTTATTATTTAGAGTAAGAGTTTAGTTAACAAAATTTAACATTAATATATCTGAACGCTAAGTGGTCTCTGAATATTTCTAATTATGTATTTCAAATGAATATATTAAACACTGTGGCCGGTCGTGGCGTATTGGAACACTGATTGTTAATGTAATCGGATGTAGGTTCGATTCCCACTCGGGGGAGTGATTATATTTAAATTATTTTCACTTCCTTGTTCTGTTAAAAAGAAATTGCGGCGTCGATTTACGTCGTTATGTTCCACCACAAGACAAACAGAATCTAATGTTGAGTACATTACTACGTTCTTCGTATCCTGTCTGAATTCAAAATAATTATGACGTAATGAGTAGAAGACGTCAAAGGACCCATTAATTATATTAAAGCAATCATGTAAATTAATTTTTCGATTTATTAATTTATTACATACATATTATTTTGATTATAATTAAATTTAAATTTCCATTTTCTCGCTCTGGTAACAAAGTACGGCGTTGAGTTTCGCCACTCAACAAGCAATGTCTCGAATTCAGCGGGAGGCGAAGTCCGGAGTGTTTTGTTACCAGGAACTTTCTGTCTACCCTGCTATACGGGATAACTTTTGTGTACAGCTATATACACATCACTAGATACACTTATTCAATGGACAAAAATTTATAATCCGCCATTTTGTTACGGCGGCCATTTTGTATCAAGCTAAGAGTTTATACAAAATTTCACCTTTATCCCACATATACACAAATATATCAAAAAACATTAAAAAACCACTAAAATATATATATTATAAATTCTTTGATAAATATTAAACATGTGTCTATTTACAATGTTACAATAAAAGCTCAGCGAAGCTTTGAAAGAGACTGCAGGAAGCGTAAAGGAAATGAGAGAAGGAAGTCGTCTTACGCTGTCTCGCGGGGAAATGACGCACTTTGTCGCTTGTTTTTAACCTTAACTAGGGGTTAAATGAAAATATCTTGTTTCTTATATATTAGTAGTGTCTTGTTTATCTGGTAAGACAAGACACAGCGTTGAGTTCGCTACTCAACATGCAATGTCTGGATATCGGGCGGAAAACATTCTACGAAGTGTAGACACTAGATTATCTCTGACTATACTGCTATGATAAAGTAATATTAATGAAACCGTATAAGTACACTGCAAAATTAGAATTTAAAAAAAAAATAATATAAAATTGCTAGTCAGAGAGAATATTGTATCACACATAGACACGCCCTTAACTTTCCGCCAGAAATCGAGATATTAGATATTGAGTGGTGGAACTTAACGCCTTACCTTATCTTATTGTTTAAATATTAATTTTTAATGAAAATAATTTAAATATTAATCATTCCTCTGAATTTTTTTTTTAGCTTCACGCTTTTCACCCGCATAGCAGGGTAGACGGAAAGTACCTAGTGTCAAGACACTCCGTACTTCGCTTTCCACCGAATTCGATACATTGCGTGTTGGGTGTTGGAACTCAACCCCGATCTTTGTCTTTACCAGAGCGAAAATAGTTTAAATATAATCACTCCCCCGAGTGGGGATCGAACCCACAGACGATCGCGTTTACAGTCAGACGCTATCACACTGCGCCACGATCGAATGTATTCACAATTATTCCTGTATAGTCAGATTGTGTCTCTCTCCAAGATGATGGCATAATTACCTGATAAATATTTTAAAACCTTAAATCATTTTTGTAAATTAACGTCTAAATCAAAACTAAAACGATAATAATAAAACAATTAATTAAAAGTATTAACCCACAAATGTATGCTAATATTTAGCTTTATGAATTTTAAACTCATGCATACAAAATTTCGATCTAAAAGCGACTATACATTTAGTATTCAGAATTAGTTAATTGAACTGTTTTCAAATAGAAACCAACTATTTTACTGTGAAACGTTTTCATTACTTGATATTTATGTGCATGCGTTATTTAGATTCATGCCGATATATTGGCGGTTTGTTTATATAAATGTCTCATTAAATCGACGCTTTGAATTGCAATATGTATAAATTATGATTTGATTTTATATATTAATATATTATACTTTGTTTTCGTGGATTCTTGTGTAAAATAATTAGTATTATTAATAGTAAATATATATGTTTATCCGTCTGATTGTCGGTCTGTCTGTGATTCTCAAGTTTAGAAATCATTCTTTGGATATATAATAATAACAACGAGGAGTAAAAGGTAACTGTTTCTCCTAATTTTCGTCTTCTGATGGTAAATAAATCGTTCATTTCTTAAGGTATACGTATATATAATAAAATTCCTCAAACACAAACACTTATAGAATTACCACTTGTACAATTTTAGGTCAAGATTAAAAACATGCGTGTGGTCATGGGGCAGTGGAACAGCATCTGACTGTAAACGTGATCGGTTGTAAGTTCGGACTCCACTCGGGAGCGTGATTATATATTAATTATTTTCACTTCTACGCTCTGGTAAGACAAAGTGCGGCGTTGGGTCCCACAACTTAACAAATACGGAGTGTCTAGACACTAGGTACTTTCTGTCTACTTTATTTATTTTATTTTATTAAGGAAAGCATATTATTATTGTTAATGTGTGGAGCTGTGCTGTTGATGCTCCTTATAACGGCTAATCATGCTTAGAAACCTTTCACGCCAAGTCTTCTCAGCAGAACTGCCTCCCGAGCTGGTGGGAGCTTCTGGTGGGAGTGACAATACTAACAATGTTAATTGACAATTCTAAAGTACTTGTGCCTGCCTGCCCTTTTTAGTGAAGAATGTTTAGATTTCCAATTTTTTTTGTATTGGTTAAAATATTATATTAATAAATTAATATATTTTTCTCATGTATAGAAAGCTATTAACTACATTTTTATTATAGGTATGGGTTAGCTAAGTCTTTGCAAATAAATTTAGGAATTAAGATGCTATTGATATTAAATATATCAGCTCGATATACCAGAGAGATTACTTCAGATGTTCAAACACTAAGGCTTTAGATATTAGCTTTTATCCCGCATAGTAGGGTAGACAGAAAGTACTTAGTGTCAAGGCACTCCGTACTTCGCTTTCCACAGAATTCGAGATATTGCGTGTTGTTTGCTTTAGATTTATTTATTCATTCAGTAATGCTTATTTAGGGGAATATAATAAAACTTTGTAAAACAAAGTGGTTGAAATAATTATAAGTTCAACGCGTGGGTTGGCTTTAATACAACACTTGTACTCGCAATTGTGGTGTTTCCTAACACTTTTAGTCAATCCCAAAAACTCCGGGATTGATCCAATTTAAGAAATTTTCGAGATAGAAAATCGACATATATTCCTGGTTCCTGGATGGGTGTTCCATACTTTAGAGATAACCTAATGTACACACTTTACGTTGATTGTAGTTCTGTCATTTGATATCTTAATTAAATTATTAATAATATGATTATTTTATTTTTTCAATATCGTAACGATTACGTGTCGTAGGGTTATAAAAATAAGACACAAGAACTGAAAGTAAAAAAAAATGTTGGAATTCAGTAATTATGAAGTTTGAAAGTTACAGTTGCGGTATTGATTCTTTGGCTTTAATTTAGAGTTGTCTGAAACTTTGTGGAAAAAAACAAGAAAGCATTCCTTTTGAAAACGACAATATTATGTGAGACCACGTAAACTATGGACTTTACTGTAAATTTGTTAAGTACTTTTTTTTCCTTTATATGAAGACTGAATAATATAAAGATATATATTAATGAATTGCTAATACCTAATGCGAATCAGAAGTAATTAGAATTTCAGATAAATGTTAACGGTACCTATCTCATAACTCTATTCTTAATTTATTTATATGAATGCAATGGCTTAAGAAGATAAATTAATATGAGGGGTAATGTGATTTAGTAGAAATCGTCATGTAACTAAATTCAGTATACTAAGACCACCACAAAAATTAAATTTCTATTAAATTAAATATTATCATTATATTGTGGGTTCGATCTCCACTCGGGAGAGTGATTATATTTAAATTATTTCACTTCCTCGCTCTGGTAAAGACAAAGAGCGGCGTTGAGTTCCACAACCCAACACGCAATATCTCGAATTCGGTGGAAAGCGAAGTACGGAGTGTCTTGACACTAGGTACTTTCTGTCTACCCTGCTATGCGGGATAAAAGCGTGGAGCTGAAAAAAATTATCATCGTAAACACTTCGACAGACAAGTCAAATAGAAACTTTCAGAGCTTACAAATTAGCTTTATCATAAGCGAATAATAAAAATAATATATATATATATATATATATATATATATATAGATATATATATATATATATATATATATATATATATATATATATATATATATAATACTTAAATTATGTTTTGACACACTAAAGGAGAAAGAAAAACACAAATGTCAGAGTGCAAATAAAATAAAGTAACCAATGCCCAACGGCAACAACCTTCATATAATGTATAATTTAATATTTTGTATATATTTTTAGATCACATGTTACAATAGAAGTTGAAGAAACATCGTTCTAAAGGAGGTTCTTTGTACCGCACAATCTGTTATTTACTATGATCACATACAAATATACATCTCTATTTCTCTATTATAAATAATAATATAAATAATAAATAAATACCAAATTAGAATCAAACAAATTCAAATCGAGATAACAGTAGTGTACCTAACACAAACGATCTGTAACTATAGTTCAAGCAAAATCTGCTGTAAACCCAGCTCGGTTCGAGTGGCGAGTAATATTCCACTCGCTCGATACTCAAATTGGATTCTATTTCGAATCAAAATTATTAATTGATTTGTAATCTCTAAGGTATTTTGACTTTAAATCGATAGGATACGATTGTCTGTACTTTACCAAGTAAGCTACCTCATGAAATAACTTGATAAATTTGTACTTTAAGTTATAAAGACATGGTGATTTTAAAATACTGTATATTTTCAATCAAGAAAAATAATTATTTATATTTGTATATATAACAGAAATTTATAGCCAAATAGTGTTCTTGTATAAATAAAACGTATTTTTGACATAATATGCTTACTTTATTACTTTTATTGTATTACCGGGTAGACGAGGATTTCGTATCGACATTCTCCGTTCTCCACTTTTACTATGAATTTAAAACATAATGTGCGGAAATTAACTCTGTACCTTGTCTTTCTAGATAGTTAGAGCAGTTTACAAATATATATATGTCAAAAACATTAGCATTATGCATTTCAATATATTTCTTCTTCTTCATATAAAGTATAAGTATGCCCGCCCAGTGGAGTCATGGCGCAGTATCACAGCATCTGGCTGTAAACGCAATTATTTGAGGTGTTCCACTGGAAAAATGATTATGATTAAAATTTATTCCCATATCTCCGCTCTGGTAAGACAAAGCACTGCGTTGAGTTTGCTAATCAATGTCTCAATTTCGGGCAAAAACAATCAACGGAGTGTCTTGACTCTAGATTGTCTGTAACTACCCACATATGCTGGGTTAAAGCATGATACTGCTTTTTTATTTTTGTAAACGAACGAAATACAATTTTATAATAAAAACCAGACATTTAAATTACTATACAATGTATCTGAAAATTAATTTTCTTCATACTTGCGCTTCCTACTAATTGTAAAAATAGAGGTGAAATGGAAACAAAATGGAGTTTTGTATTTTCCGTATGTACCTGCAGCTTATTTCTGGATGAAATAATCGAATTAACGAAGCTATCGTTAATAGAGTAGTTTCGTTATAAGCTAATATTGTTTTGAACATTGGATTCTTATTTTTACTCTGTTTGTTTGAGTTGAAGTTGCATTTTTACGTTTTGAATGAAATATAACAATAATGATGTTAAGTATGAGGTCATATATTTTTATTTTTTAATAAAGTTAATTAATAAAATGACATGAAATTAACTAGGAAAAGTAGAATTAATTTCATCATTTTTGAAATAATCAATAATTTACTATCAATTCACTAAAGTAAAGTAACAATTGGAAAATAGATATTCTTTATACCGCATTGCAAAGTAGTTAAAAATGACCTAGTGTTAAGACACCCCGTTTGTCATTCCGCCCGATTAAAAACATTCAATGACATGCTTTGTTGTTAGAGCGTTTCAGTTGAGGTTATAAGGATATAACTATGTCCCCGAGTGGAATCCACGACCATTCGTGTTTACAGTTAGATGCTGTCCCACTGCGCCACGATGGTCTCTATCGTGATGGCATGGTCAATAACAAAAAAGTCATTTAGATATAACTTGGATTATTATTATATAAGAGAAGCGTAACTGAGAAAATTAAAAGTTTAAAAAATATAGAAATAATTAAAAAAAACAATGAAAGACCATACGGAAAATTAAAAGCCACGAACCACCCATGTCCAATAAAAAATATAAAAAAGTAAATGATAGAAACGTTGAAAATATAGAGGCAGGTCGTGGTGCAGTGGTACAGCGTCGGACTGTAAACACAATCGATCATGGGTTCAATTTCCACTCGGGGAAATGTTTATATTTATATTATTTTCATATACTTGCACGGTCTTGAGTTCCGATCTCGGTCGGAACTCAGTCGAAAGTGGAGTACGGAGTGTCTTGACACTAAGTACTTCCTGTCCAACCCGCTATAGGGGATAAAAGCCTGAAGCTACAAAAATAATATAACATATATATATATTAGTTATCAGATACTTCAATTTTCATTATTAGACATTGTAATAAACATAAAATTTATACTAAAACAAAAAAATGAATTCTCATATAAAAATTTAACTTTCATACAAATTGACGTTATTTAAAGTATTTTATAACGAGTGCTCTAAAAACATTCCCCTAAGGAAGGAGGAAGCTTAGGAAATGGGACGTGGAAGTCGTCTTGCTCTTCGCTAAAAATTGTCGTTTTCGCCGTGTGTTTTTGTCGTATTGACATAACATAATAGCACCGTGTAATGTTAGAATGTACAGGGTATCTATGTATGTACAGGGTGTTCAGATTTTCTAAAGCTTTGGGCGCTAAAAAGCGGATATCAACACTGTGTATTGTTACAAATTATTTTAGTAAATTCTTGCCTCTGACTGAAAATTGAACTCCTAACCATTGTGTTCTACATTTAAACATTTTTCTACGCAAAAAATATCTAAAATAAATATTAAAAATATCAAGCAAGATATTAATAGTAGGGTCAATGAACGGAAACGGCTTAAATCATTAAATCCCCGTCTTAAAACTAGCATTATCAGTATAAAATTTTCTTAACGGGAATTTTCCAGGCGCTCCAGAATCTAATTATATTTAACTAACTTGAAATACATATTCATTTTCATAGTGCTGTTAGTGCGTAGTATAAATTTATTATTCATGAAGAGCGAGTTTTTATGAGGGCTGACTGTTGGTCATAACTGTATACCACGTGTTAGCTTCTCGACTAAAATTCGTTTAAAAGTAAATTTAACTATTCACAAGTACCATATTGTGAAGCAGTTAACATAGATGTAGGTGATAATAAGTTCAATTTTCATGTGAAACAATGATTATTTAGACAATAGAAAATTCTTAAATTATTAATTTCCGCTCGTGGCACGCTCGTGGTGTCTAATTATTACCGTGATCGGTTGTGGGTTCGATTCTCAATCCCACTTACACTCGGGGGAACAATTATATTTAAATTATTTTCATTTCCTCGCTCTGGTAAGATGTGAATCTTGGCACTAGGTACTTCCTTTGTATCCTGCTATAATTTAATTGTATAAGAGATCATAATATATTTAAAAAAATAATATTTCTAAGAATTTATTAATTAAGTAATTAAAAATTAAAAATCCATTTAATTATAAAATTTATGATAGTATTTTTTTATATTACCTTTTAAAACTCCGTTCTAAGATAGATAACAAGATGTAAAGGCAAGTTATTGTCGATAAAATCTACTTGGTGCCGATAAACGGCCATTTTAAGAGAGCCATAAGGAGGTCTACGTGATGTAGCACTGATGTACCGAAATGAGCAAGGCTAGCATAATTTTTAACGGGGCTGGTTAATAAAAGCTTAAAAGTCTATATTTTAGTCTCAATATTTTTTTTTAGCTTGACATACCAAGTAAGTGTCAAGACACTCCGCACTTTGGTTTCCACCGAATTAGAGAAATTGCGAGTTGAGTAATGGAACTCAACGGGCCACTATGCCTTATCTGAGCGAGGAAGTGAAAATAATTTGTAATTATTTTCACTCCCCCGAGTGGGAATCGAGCCTACAACCGATAGCTTTTACAGTCAGACGCTGTCCCACAGCGCCACGACCGGCTTAAATATTTTATTTGGCTTAATTTCTGGGATTAAATAACAGGACTTTGTAAAGGTACCTTTTAAGGAACCCTTGTAAGATCATTGTTCGTCCGTCCGTCTGTCTGTTTAAAATTTAGTTTGAGTTATTATGTAATAACTAGAGTTTAAGCTATAGTTATATTTCGAGTAATTTAAAAAAAAAACGGTTCGAACATTAAAGAGTTACAAACATGAAAATTGCACGTTTATTAGGTATCGGAAGCGTCATTTAAGACAAATCTCGAGACCTCCAATTTTTGTACGGAACCCTCTCCCTTGTCCGGTTTTTTAAGCATGAAGATATTTTAGTACAGTGTAAGTAAAAATATGAAATTTCTCCTTTTTTACCAAATTTAATTTACTTATTATCGAACATTTTTTTGTAGAAAGATTTATGAAACCAAAGTGAGTGGTAGGAGAAGTCGGGGGAGACTTGGTTGACATGAAGACCCCCCGAAATGCATGTATACAGAGGATAATGACTGTGGACGAGGCGAAAGAGGTATGCAGCGACCGTAGCGTTTGTTGTCCGTACTCTCTGACTAATAGATACGAAGGAATAAAGCGTGAAGCTTAAAAAAAATTTGTAAATTAAACACGTTTTTCATATAATAATTTCTGAGTAAAAAACTAGATAGAAATAGTTTCTAAAACGCATTTGACATTATCAAAAATTGTATAGAGAGTTGTGAGATGAAAAATGGATTTTTAGCTAGCCCTAATCACATATGGCTTAACAATTACAGTTTTATTCATATATCAGGTTACTCAGAGAAGATCTAGTGTATAGACACTCCGTCTTAATTTTACATTGAAAATCGAGACACTGAGTGGCAAAATTCAATGTGAACCGTAACATTGAATTTTGCCACTCAGTGTCTCGATTTTCAATGTTAAATTGAGACGGAGTGTCTATAAACTAGATCTTATGTGAGTAACCTGATATATGAATAACCAATGTTGAATTTAATAATTTAAATATCATCACTACCTCAACTAGAAAATCAACCCACAACCGTCACGTATATAATCACGTTGTTCTATATGGCATAAACGGCCATAATACAATAATCTGACGCACGATACGATTTCCAAGAGGCGCAGGTTCGAATTCCGCTGCGTTCAAAATCTTTTCTAATCCTAAGTATGGAATCACACTTTAAAAATAGTAAAATGATAATACAATAAATTATTATACTATATTATATTATAATTAGATTATTTATTACAAAATAGTCAACCCTGGAACTTCGTTCTGTTCTTACGGCGTAGTATGTCCGTAGCAGTAAGCCTTTGTTATGTTCCTTTACGTCCCGTTTAGTGAAATGCTCGCTGGATAAACCTGTAAAAATATTGTACAATCGTATGCAATTTGAATTCAATTCAAATTATAATTGAAAATAGTGGTGGTTTTTATATGTAAATGTCCATCAAAAGTGGAGCATAGAGTGTAGTAATTTTTGTTTTAGATAAATATGACACAACACAAATAAATTTTGATACACAAAAGGTAAATTATAATAAAATTAAATTATTAATTTATTTGATTTATTGTACTTATATGGTTTATTTATGTCTCGGTTTACATATGTCCTACCTGTATCAAAATAGGCAAAGGATATCTAGTATTAGGCTGCCTGGATCTTGGAATTTTTTTCTTATTTTTATATAAACCATGTCAAAAAAATTAGAGCCGCTCGTGGCGCAGTGGGACAGCGTCCGACTATAAACGCGATCGGTTGTGGATTCAATTCCCACTCAAAAGAAAGAATACATTTAAATTATTTTCTGTTCTCTTGTTCTGGTACGACAAAATGCGGCGTTATGATCTTCTCGAATTCGGTGGAAAGCATAATACGGAGTCGCTTGAGACTAGGGACTTGCTGTTTAACCTGCCCTGCGGGATAAAAGCGTGAAGAAAAAAAATAAATATAATCAACACCTCTACACATGCCTATAGTATTTTAAAATTATTTGAACTAAAACTACTTTAAAAGATTACGTTTAAAATGGAATACCATATTAAGAAAATTGCATAAGACATCAGTAATACCATTAACATAATTATCAACATTTTATAATAAATTACGTTCATATAATGAAACACTCTGACACTGAGGAAATTGGATACATTTCCTGAATTCGCCCTTTTCAGGCTTACAGGATATTACAAGGTGTATGAAAAGCGTATGAATGCTAATTAAATTAAGTAGTGTACATAATATATGACGCTGTCGTAGTGTTTTTGGTAACTTTATCACTATAATGACAAAAGCAACAGGTTCAAATCTCATTAGTTTCATATTTTTTCTTAGTGTCTCACTTTTTTCCACATAACAGTAGTAGATAATCGAGTGGCAAGACACTGTTTTTCACTTTCCGCCCGAAATGAGTTATTGGTTTAATTTTATAAAGTGTTAATAAAAGCAAATCTTAATGTAAGCTAAAAAATATTAAATAAATAAGGGCTTGTAAAATCATTGTCATTGTGTAGGATGTTATAAGAAGTAAGTGATCTTGGGCATGTATGAAGGGGTAATGAGAGTATATGAGTAAGTTAATAACAGTGTATGCCACATTTGCAAAAAACACACACGATACTGGGCTGAATTAAATTTTTCGATAGAATATATATATATATATATATATATATATATATATATATATATATATATATTAGCTTCACGCTTTTTATTCCGCATAACAGCGTAGACAGGAAGTTCGTAGTGTCAAGACACTATGCACTCTGCTTTTTGCCTAAGTCAAGACATTGGGTGTTGTGTTGCCAGACCGGGGAAATGAAAAAAATTAAATATAATTATTCACCCGAGTAATCGGTAATCGAACCTACGATCGATCGCGTTTACAGTCATACACTGCCCCACGACGTGTCATAAGCTGCTTTGAACAGCTGAGGTAATTTGTTGTACATTTGTGCCCCATAATAATAAAATTGACTCTCTTAAATAAGATTCCGATTTTTTAAATTTGAACCTGCTATGACTGAGCTAAGTGACCATTTCCGCATTATGCATCATGTTGTAAGTGTATAAAATGACAAACGCAGTTGTTTCATTATCAGCACCTCAAATGCAGATGACGTTCAGTGACAAGGGTTACCAAATAATTAAAGTTAAAATTAAATTCAAATTATGCTTAAGAAAATTTTAATTAATCAAAATTTTAATATATTAATTAAAATAAATTATATGATGTATTTGCGTATCTGTCTGTCTATAGGTCTGAATGTAGGAAGGAAAAACTTAGTATAAAAACACTGCGTTCTCACTTTCTCACCATTTCATTAATATTACAGGTAAAAGGAAACATGCGGAACTTAACGTCGCGTTTTCTTTCATTATATATAAAAAAATATTTAAATAAAACATATTAGATTAATTTCGTAAAAATAGAAGAAGCTAGAAGCTTTCGTAAAAATAGAAATAGAAATTATAACGGACTTTAACGCCATCGATTGTAAGTTTGGTTTCCATGTGAAGGGTATATGTATTTTTTTATTTCTGCATTCTGATATAAAAAAGCATGGCGTTGAGTTCGCCACTATACACGCAACATCTTGATCTTAGTCGGAAAGCAGTGTCTTTTAGTGTCTTGACATTGAGTTGTCTTTAACTAGCTGTTATGAGGGATAAAGCGTGAAGCTGCTTTTATAATGGAAACTCTATTAATATACAAGTAAATATATTAATATTTCAGCCCAGAAAATAGTTCTAATAAAACACAGCTATAAGTATGTAATTACGAAAAGTTATTTATAACTTAATGTTGTTAAATAAAGTTAGTTGAGTTTAATTTTGAACTTATAATGTCATATATTTTCAACTTTCCGATTCATTGAAAATGTATTGTTATCGAAACTTCATTGTGTTGAAATAAATTATAAATATTTTTGACCCACTGAGCTACTTCACTTTTATAGTATCTAAGTACTTAGTATTTATGTTTTGTTGGTTAAAATAAGTGTAATGCAAGCGTATAAGGGTTTTAATGAAACAGAAACAGGCCCGGGTTTGAGTCTCGCTGCGTTCAATTTATTATCCGTTCTTTTTATATAGTGAGTAAATTTAAATTTAATATATATTATTATTTAATATATATTATTATATTTATATCTCGGGAGAATGATTATATTTTAAATTATTTTCACTTCCTCGCTCTGGTAAGAAAAAGTGCGGCGTTGAGTTCCATTACTAAACACGCAATGTCTAGAATTCGGTGGTAAGTAAAGTACGGAGTGTCTTGACACTAAGTACTTTCTGTTTAACCTGCTACACAGAATAAAAACGTGAAGCTGAAAAAACATTCTTGCATGTATTACCATATGTTTTCTGCGGCTATTCTAATAAAAAATACGAACAATAATATTACATTTATTTTGTATATTTCTTCACAGAGTATAACGTTTTTTTCACTTTCATGTTTTCTTCTATATATCAAAGTATTAAGAGAACCTAGATAACAAAACACTTCGTTATCCAATTTCTATCCAATATCGAGACATTGTGTGCTGAGTGGCGGAGGTTAGTGGCGCTTTGGCTTACCAGAAAGAGGGATAGATAGAGAATTATTTATAATCCAAGTAAATTATTTTCACCCGACTAGAGATCAAACCCACAACCAATTAAGTTTACAGTCAAACGCTGCGCCACAATGACCTCTATAGAATAAATAATGATGGATAAAAAGGAAAGTTACAAATACGCAAGTATAGACTAACTCTTAAATTAACCGTAAACCTCGAGCTCGATATCAGCAGATGGTCTCGCACTAATTTGCCAATCGTCGGAAAAATTTTACTTCTAATGACGTTATGCAATAGTACACCAGGAACAAATAATTATATAAAATATACTATATTTGGATATGAATATATTAATATGAGTGAGGCTGATGCGATTATGTTATTAGAAATGAGAAAAGGAAAATTAAATCAGTACTAACTTGCAAATGTATATTTATTCGTTCAAATATGCCTAATTAAAAATCACATATATTTGTAATTGTAATAATTGACCGGCCGGTCGTGTGGCAGTGTGACAACGTCTGATTGAAAACGCGATTGGTTGTCGGTTCGATTCCCATTCGGGGGAATGATTATATTATATTTAAATAATTTTCATTCCCTTGCTCTGGAGTTCCGCCACTCAACACGTTATTTCTCGAATTAATATAAATTATAGCTTCATGCTTTAATCCTGAAATACTTAGTGTAAAGACACTTTGTACTCTGCTTTCTGTCGAATTCAAGATGTGTTGAGACAATGCATGTTGAGTGGCGTAACTTAACGCTGCGCTTTGTCTTACGAGACCAAGTATTAGTCTATTATTTTTATAAACAAATCGTTTCTCATGCAAAGTTATACGCGCAAATTAAACCAGATCCTCTAACATAAACCAAAACGCTTTACAGTAATATAAATTGCCACATAAAGTTGAGCACAAAAAAATCAGGTGATAAAAAGGTCAATTTATATTGGCTTGAATTATCTACGTGACATATCGTATGATGCCATCCGATACGTGTCTGAAATACGCTGCTCGAGCCAGTACTAACTTTCGATGGTACCTGTCGAATCGTAATGAAGCAAGTCAAACGTTTCAAATATTCTGTGTGTGGTTAATCGATGTTTAAATGAATAAAGTTTTATGTTTCCGGATGAGCTTTCAAGATATATGAGCTTTGGATGTTAAAGAACAGCTTAGTTTACAGCAGCTTGTATATATTCTTAATATACGTAAATATTTTATATTTTTTGGCGTTACGCTCCTATCTCGCATAGTTGAGTGGTGGAACTCAACGCCGCTCCTTGTCTTACCAGAGCGAGGAAATAAAAATAATTTTAAGAATCATTTATCCGAGTGGGAATCGAATCCACAACCAATCTCGTTTACATTACGATTACGTTTAAAATATGTCGTGGAAAGAATGAAAAACGTGATAGAACGTATGTAGTACTTATTTTTTTGGCTTATTGTGATATAAAAAAACTAACTTTAAAGGAACATACAATGACTTATCATGAACAAATGTTATTAAAAGTTATGACCACGACCAATCCCTTTCTTTGTTCTCTTCCATCCTTGTTGTTTCCATACTTGTTTCGCCGCACAATTTTGTATTACTTCAGTTAATTTTCAGTGTCAGAAAATATCAGAACTTATTCAGTTTATTTACTTTTTTATGATTTTTCACTTATTATATATTACACAAATTTTACAAGAATTTACCCCAATAACTATAGCTAATGATGATTTTTGATATATTTTCATTTCCACTGATTGACCATACTCGGTATTAAGTTCCCTCTAAACGCAATTACTAGAATTTGGTCCGAAGATCCGCTTTCCAAGAATCTAATGTTTAAATACCCTCCCTACTAGGGAATGGTTTTCGCTGTGTTCAAATTTTTATAAAATTTTTCAAAAATTTTTCAAATTTTTATAAAGTTTTTCGAAACCTCGAAACTCTTTAAAAATAGAAATTTTTAAAAATAAATAGCAATTTCTCTTGTCAAACGATTATTTCTTAAAAATAATCTTTGGGTAGGAGAAATTTGTAAAAATGTCTCTACAGAGGTGCTCACGACATAAATAAGTTGTAACAAACGTATACGAATCTCAAGGCAGTAGAACGCATGGTTTAACGGTCAGAGCGGTTAGACAGTTTCCAAGAGGAGCGAGTTCGAATCCCGCTATTAATTTTTATGCGTTAGTTCAAAAATGTTTTCTAAATAATCTAAATGAGGAATAACACTTTATAAATAGTAAAATAAGTTTCAATCTGTTTTTTTTCTCTACCGTTTTACCTATTACTGTTTTTTCTCTACTGATCTACCTAAGACTCAGTAGGTACTTTGCAAATATACACACGTACAGTAGACGTAGCCGTAGAACATATTATATAGATTTTGTTTTCGCACTAACTTTACATTCCGTCGTTATACAAATAAATTAAAATTTTGATTGAGCAATGTTTCCTTTAATATGTAATTATTTAAGGTGTTCGGGAGAGATTTAATGTTTCTATCTACAGTTTAAGTCATTTTAAGTCTAAAAATAAGGCCATCGAGGCATTGTGGAAAAGTTTATTTTGAAGTAATTGTGGGGTCGATTCCCGTTCAGGGGCAAGATTATATTTAAAACAATTTATGAGTTCGCCTATCAACACAAAATATCGTGATTTTGGGTGATAATCAGTCAACTGAGTATCTTGAAAATAGATAATCTCTAAGTATCTTGCTATGCGAGATAAAACGTGCTATTGTATGGCCATGAAGAGTCAAAATAAATATTTGCTTAGTAGAAAATATTTTTAACGCTACAATCTACGCCTAATGTTTCCTTACCACAAACAATATTTAAATCTAAAAATAGATTACAACGTCTTGAAACCTTTTTTTTTCAGTTGAAAAGTTACTTATAAGAAAAGGGCTCTCCACACTTTATAACCTTTGTTTAAAACGTATTGTTCCGGGCGCGGCAATTTTTGAACAAAGCCCGTATAGAATTCGTGTAGTACCCCCTCGGTTAGAAAGGCGGCCATTTCATGGAATAAGTTTACCATCAAATAGGCTTTGTCATTTTTTTTCTCATACTTTTGTTTTTGACCTAGTTCAGAAATATAGACTACTATGATAGTAAAAATAGTAAAAATCTTGACCCATTTTGATAGTGAAATAGACAAAAAATAATAAATACAAAGATTATGATCTAGTATAGTATATTATATATTTGATACGTAAATATGGAAAACTTTATTAAAAAGATACGTTTCACAAAACACTTGTCAATGTGCCACTGAACATTTCGGTTACAGCAGTTTCAAAATAATAAAATCATCACGTTGAAATTATCATTTCTGAAGTATAATTCTTTCATAATAAATAAAAAGTTTATTTATAACATAAAAGAGAAAATAAGCAAACCTAGAGTCTAGACTCTATGTCGATTGTTTTTAGCCCGAAATTGATACATTACTTGTTGAGTGACAAACTTAACACCTCACTCTGTTTTGCTAGGGTGGAGAAATAAATTTTAGAATAGTCCCAAGTAAGAATCGAATCCACAACCAACGGCACTTGCAGTCAGACACTGTCCCAATGCGCCACGAACGCCTCTAATATGATAAGAAATGCATTTTTTATATATATAGAGTTCGTTTAATAAACTATTTGAATAATATAGGCATTTCTGGAATTAACTTCATTATCAAATAGGGCCTTATTGTTTCTTTTTTCATGTTTACTTTTTGAGCCTGCTGTAAAATTGTGATGTTGTTTGCTAGATTGTAAAGTATTTTTATACTGAGATACTGAATTAAGAATTGAATCTTTAACAACCGCGTTTCTGACGTTAGCAGTTAAATTTCCAATTAAATATTTTTCAGTTTTTTAGCTTCATGCTTTTATCTTGCCTAGCGAGCTAGACAAGAAGCACTTAGTGTCAAAATGCTCTGAACTCAATTTTCGGCTGAATTCGAGACATAATGTGTTGAGTGGCGAAACTCATCGTTGCGCTTTGTCTTATCCGAGCGAGGAAATGAAAAAAAATAATATTAAATAAAAATATAATTATTCCTCAGAGTGGGAATCGAACCCACAACCGATTGCATTTACAGTCAGACATATATATATATATATATATATATATATATATATATATATATATATATATATATATATATATATATATATAATTCACGTACACATTCTATTATACTGAAAACTTAATCATTTATCATATAAATAATTAAACCAATTACCAAGTTGATTAATTCAAAAGAGCGTTACAGTCACGACAATATCTGTTTACCTACAGTTAGAATTAGCACCTAACAAATTTAATATCAAGACCATTTACACCTCGCCTTGGGCTATGGAGAATTTACATTTAAGGAACCGTTTTAAAACCGCTTTGTGGGAAGAAATTTTGTATGTAATTTTTGTCTACCCTTCTAAATTTCCCTTTATAATGTATGGAATGTAAATTTTTACTTTGAATCTACGTGAGTGGGTGGGTAAAGGTGGGTAGAGTAATTTGAAAAAAAAAGAGGAAAAAGATGCCATCATGGCACAAGTTTCTTAATAAATGCGGTGGTTATAACTTCGATTTTTCATTTTTTCTTTTGCTTCACGCTTTTATCCCGCATAGTTGAGTACCTAGTGTCACTCCATACTTAGCTTTCCACAGAATTCGAGACATTGCGTGTTGAGTGGTTGAACTCAACAGTACACTTTGTCTTACAAGGAAAGGAAGGAAGTGAAAATAATTTAAATATAATCTCTCCACCTAGTGGGAATCGAACCCACAACCGATCTCGTTTACTGTCAGATGCTGTCCCATTGTGCCACGGCGGCCTCTTTCTTCATTTTTGAGCTTGAGTTTTTTGGGAGGCTGAGCTAAAAGACCTCTGACCTTGGCGTGGAAATCTCGAGAGGAAACCATCAACTTAGAGCACAGTATCACAAGGGCGCCTCCTGTGAGGCACGAACCTCGGCTTGTGTACCCCTTTTATAGTGGGAGATTTACCTATCCGGATATGGCCTATTGGCTTCGAGTGATTACGAAACTGGGACCTCATTTCCACCGATGGGGACAGTGTGAGTAGCATGTATAATTTTACTTACGTATTTCGGGTCGTTAGAAAGCGTAATGGTGTCAGCTTTTTCTGATAGAACGTGCCAGGGCCTGCGGGGTCCTCATAGCTGTCAAGTCGCAGGTGATTACCACCAGCGGGTTCGGATAGGTTAGCTGCTCTTTTGAAGTAGAAGGGTAGCACTAGAGAGTTTGCGACAGACCTCGTACCTACGACGAGGGAAGAGAACTGAGACAGTTTTCTCGGGGTTGAACTCTATGCACCATTTATTGGCCCAGACGGTTTGTCGCGGTTTGGAAAAGTTTTGCTATGTTGACTGTATCGTGGCCACTAGCGAAGATTGTAACTTGGTGACTTATTATTAAAATTTTATTATTATTTTTATTATTTTTCTACTAGAGATACTTACGTTGTGATACAAAGTATTAAGTATAGTTATATCAAGCAACTTATTAATAAAAAGGAATCTAACAAAAAAATACAAAGTTTTTTTCATCTTCACGCTTTATCCCTTGCGGGATAGTCAGGAAGGTACTAGCGCCAAAAGCTACGGCATACCTCTTTCATCACGTCCACAGTTATTAACTTCTTCATACATGCTCTTCATTGGGTCCTCATGCTTTTTCGGTGACCTATCTCTAGTATCATTGATACTGTGTTATCTCCTTTCATACTGTGAGCAGTACGACAGCCCGACCTATCGTACTGCTATAGTACAGAATGGCAAGAAAAATTTATGAATTAAATCTTACTTTCGTCACTCATCCTCTAGACTTGCCCAAACCACCTGAGCACGTTCTTCTTCATTTTAATAGAATCATTCACGCTTACGCCTACCACATACAGCGAAGAAAACGCATTTCTATACCATTCATCTTTCTTTTATTCTTCTTTTGACAGACCCACGTTTCACTGCCGTATAACAACGTCGGTATCAGTACTGCATTGTGAACGGCAACACGTGCAGGTACGCTGATGTTTTGCCGTCGCATCAATGTAGCAAGAGCACCGTTAACCCTGTTAACGGTAGCAATACGGCTTTCCACATTCATTTCCTATTTTCCATCTCTACTGAACATACTTTCCAGATATTGCATGCATGCATTCTGTTCTTTTTTCATCTCTTTCAAATGCAAAAATTTTGGTTTTTTTTATAACTAATATATAGTATATTAATTGTTTTGTACCTGTAAGTATCGCTTGTTACAATAATATCATAATAAAATTAATTACTATTACATACATTTTATAATATATAGCAAAGACTCGCCGTTATATTATGCATAGTTTAAAACTCCTGTTTAGTATACAAATGATATTCTAAATTATTATTATACAATATTTTATATTGTATTTTAATATTTGTTTTTAAAAAAATCACTTTATACATACATTTTATTTGTAAATAATTGAATTAAAGTATAATATCAACTTAAAGAAATATCTTTTAACACGATAATATTTTTATGTTGACTAGATATCGCTGGGTCTAGAAGTCGACGCTGACGTACCACTTTTTTCTGAAACCGTTGACTACATTTCCAGGCCTGTTTGAGAAATCTCACTCTTGAAATCCAAAATTTCAAGTCGATAGATAATTTCCAAAGCTGAGTGGAGCTGACACACTGATTCCCTGATTATCAAAATAAAATAAAAATGAAATTTAACTCCCATATAGAGGAAAAAGTATCAAAATTACGTTAATGGAAAATCTGGACTGACCCTGATGAGAAACCAAAAAAGCACACCCAAGCTATTAGCATTTTCAAGCAACTGTCTTTGCAAAATGTATCCTCCGTAATAGAAGTCTGCTTTAAATATGAATATAAAAGGAAATTAAATGAAAATTGTAAAATAATTTTCCATATCAATGCTATTAATGTTTGCATTCGTATTTAGTTTATCTAAAAATCGGTTATGAGAATGTATGCATGTGTATATATATGTATTTATATGTATGGATTTGTGTGTATGTGTATGTGTATGTATATATATTTAAGTGTATAATTTTTTTTGCACTTACACTATTATCCCTCATGGCAAGGTTGGCTGATAGAAAATGATTTTTAGCGTTAAACCCACTTTTTGTGCATATGTATGAAATTGTGCAATAAAGAATATATAAACAAATAAATATAATACGTTGGATTAGTCTTTACTAATCTCTCACTCAAAGTCTCTTTAGACAGCACAAATCACTAGATGCCGCTGGGGATATTATTTAAAGGTTCGTCTTGTCTGTCTCTCAGTTTTCTACAAAAAGAAATTAAATCCTATCAAAAACACTCTCTAAAAAATAGCTGAGTCTCGATGGAGCTGCTTGTTTATCTCTAAAAAGTAATGAAATCTCTGAACAAAGTTGAGTCAAGTCCTTGGGTTCTTTATTACATTTTTCCTTATTGTTTATTATGTATTGTATATGGTATATATTTTGTATCTTAACGACATGTGACTTGGCTATTGATCTGTACTCACTAACGTGTAAAAAATGTTTAACAATGACATAAAGAAGAAGAAAAAAGAAGAAGTAAATCCTATTGTAAAAGATATAGACTTTTTGCGCTTCTTTTCTTCATGTAAATAACTAATAATTATATTCACCATCAAAGAGATAATATCAAATCAAAATATATACCGGTACTTAGCGTTTAAATAACACGCCATGTCATGTTTCCATTGCCGATTCTGTCACTAGGCGTTGCAGCAATGACACTTGCAATGAGATGAGGTAAGTTTAACTTAATAATGTCGTTTTAATCTTTATCTTATAGTATTTTATATTATTTTAGCGATAAACTATTAAATTATGCGAAACAACTAAATACTTTACGACATTTCCGAAACGTGTTTTTGATGATCAGTTATTTGATTTACTCTAGTACTATAAATTGGTTTTTTAATATCATTGTATATTGTTCAAGCCAATAGGTTTTTGCATTCTCATAATAGAGAATGAAAGAACGGGATAATTATTTTTATTAGTAGTCTAATTTCATAGTACTAAGTCATCGGGCTCATACATACGCTATTTTACAGTATTGAAATATACATACATATTTGACCAGTAATTTCCTGAAAAATCTTCCCATTTTCTCTCTAAGCCGTGATACTTAGCTTATTTTGGATACCCAGTTGTAAGGATGTATGGAACTGAGGTGGCGCATCGCAATTATAACAGATAATATACCCAGGAACAGATTTTTAAATATACGACACTCTTTGAAATTTGTGTCTGATGAATATTTTACATTAGACAAAAGAAATTTGGACAAATTATAAAAAAAGGAAATTTTGTACATTTTTTGACAAAACAACCAAGTTTGGCACTGAAAAAAAGTCAAGATATCATCACTGGTGCAGCTATAGATTTATTTTGTTGATCTCTACTACCTAAATATGTTTAAAAACAAAGATGTTTAAATGATTTCTTCGACTATTCTTCGCCTTTAGTGCTTATGTAACAACCTAATGCGTTAAATAAAGCACACAAGATTTCAGTATTTTTTCTTTTCATCTAACAAGCCTAAATAATCTCCTAACTCAATACTAAAAATTCTAAATATATACTAAAATAGCCGTAAAATTTGACACCTGTAACTGTTGCGATTTATCAGATACAAACAACTTTGTCCTGAGCATTCAGTACTTTATTAATTACTTCTAATATTAGGACATTGGGTCATCCTAGGAAGCATGTGATACAAAAGTTTAATTATATAAAGAAAAGTGTCAGTAGTGTCAGTCATATTCAGATTTATTTAAAAATTACAGTCATCTAAGAAACAAACACTCGACCTCCCTCAACCTAATACCAAACTACACATCGTCATGTAGAATATTTAGTGATCTAGTCTATTATTCTAGGTTAGAATTGTACATTAGCATTCCCAAATCCCGTCGCATGCTCTCATTTACATATGTTGAGATAATTGTTACTCTGCGTAATGCTCCCCAGTCATGCTAAGATTAATCAATGCACTTCATTTCATATTAAATACTGTATATTAACTATCTGCTACATACTGTTGTTTTGGAGACCGTTGTGGCTCATTGGAAATACAGTTGGTAGTGGGTTCGATATCCATTCGGTGGAATGATTATATATAAATTATTGTTTGCATGTGACCTCTTTGATGAGGCAAAGTGTGCCTGTATTAGGTTGAACTCCGCTATGGTTGTCTGGAATCGGATGAAAAGTAGAGAATGGAATGTCTTTATACTAGGTGTTCTCTGACTACCTTGATAGGTTAAAAAGCGAAAAACGAGAAATCTTTGGTATATAAACACAGCCGTAGAATCGATTACAGCTTGAAGTAATGATTTTATTTAAAAATTATTTAAAAATGATATCCGCTCTGGTAAGACAAAGCGCGGCATTGTGTTTGCGACTCGAACACACAAACTATGTTGATTTTGTACGGAGTCTTGACACTGGGTTATCCCTGACTACCCTGTCAAAAAAACCCTGTCACACGGGATAAAGTATGAAGCTGCTTCAACGGGGATTTGCATCAATATAGTAATTCGTTACTAAATTTTACTAAAAATTATAAAATAACTAGAATTCATTATAATTTAAAATCTATTCGAGATTGGCAATAATTAAGGTATTAATAAAAAAGTCAATTGATAGTTTACTATTCTTAGTGTTATTCCACAGTTGGGATTAGAAAACATTATTGAAAAACTTACAAAAATTTCGAACGCAGCGGGATTCAAACCCGCGCCTCTTGAAAACCGTTTAAGAGACTTGGAACATGCTGCATGTATCCTGCTGCGTTCAAAGAAAAATTTATACGTTTTTTTAAAATAAAATCAATTGAGGTTTTCCCAAAAGTAAAATACACTTTAATAATAATAGAAAAACACATAAATAGTTGATATGCCTCACTTTTAATTACTCCAGTTTGAAAACTGATATTATATTACCCCTGGAAAGGCTACGTATAAATGTTCTAGTCAGTACACGACATCCCAAGAGGCGAATAAAGCAGCACTACCGACGATATTTTAAATTAAACTTTTAACAAAGGAAATTACTTATTTATTTTATATGAGTAAATGAAGCTGCTTATAAGAGCAGCAGTTCAGAGTAGAGATGTGTTGCAAAATACTATATATTTCTGACTGATTTCCAAAATTGATAAAGCTAGTAACCTCTTCTATTTTATAGTTAATATATTATACATACATAAAAAACTGATATACACAAACAAACAAAACAATATGTTTATACATATATCAGCAAAATAATACTTTAAACACCTGAGCATTTTCCATTTGATTTCGTCAACGTCACGTTATCGTGTTGACGGAATGACTTTTTGACATCGCAACGCGTCAGCAAATGTAACCCTACATGCTAAGTATGATTTTTTTTCCAGCGCAACCAATTTTATTCCGATACCGTCGAGTATTTCGATTTGCGTTCTCATTATACGGTTTGGAAAAGAATATATTATTGTAAGGAGAAAAGTTATTATTTATATTCGGGTTTCTTTAGTATCAAGCTTTTATCCCACGTAGCAGGTAAGTATGTAGCAAAACTTCACTTTATGTTAGATAAAATTGCTGTAGGTTCTAAATGAAATTAGTCTGCGGGTATAAATCCGTTTAAAATAATTTCGTTTAATTAAAAATATGAAAAAAATCTCACAACGTACAAAATTAGATTTTTTCAATAATATTTTCTAATCTTAAGTGTGGAATAACACTTTAAAAATAGTAAATATTAAAATAAAACGATTATTTGTTAAAAATCTTTAAGTAGTAGAAATTTGTAAAAATCTCTCTACAGAGATGCTAACAATATACATAAATTAACGTAACAAAAACGTATACGAATTTCGATGGAGCCGGTATTAGAATGCATTGCATAGCGGTCAGAGTGCTAGTATCTAGGAGGCGCGGGTTCGAATCTCACTGCGTTCAAATTTTTTATACCTTTTTTCAAAAATGTTTTTCTAATCCTAAGTCTGGAATAACACTTTAAAAATAGTAAATACATTTAAATATACTGAAAGTGAAAGGGAGACTTGAGAGCTGGCTTATTAGATTTTCCTCCCACTATCATTAGCATAGTACAAATTCATACTCAAACACCAATATCTGAAACAAATCCAAAGCTATACAACTATCTAATAGACTATTACGTTACAATAAAACAGCAATTCTAAGATAACACGGTGCCTTCGAAATAATAAGTCGTCTTAAATGTCTGAATTGCCATCAAGGATTTCGTTTAATCTATTTTAAACCCTATAGTATGAATTTAAAGTTGATAATAGCTTAATTAAACGTAGTCTTAGAAATCATTGTGAACGATTCATCTGAGAGAGCGATTTAAATTTCAAATATGGAGAACCAGATCGGGTAGCCAATGAATGGCGGTACATTAACTCCTCTAGCCTAATGCCTAGTATTTTAGACTTTATCTTATAAATGCTAAACGTTAATTATGTAGAACTTAACCATAAAATATATTATATAAAATGTAATATATAATGTGTATAAATATATAAAGTATATAATTTGTATGTACACATAATGTCTCGAATTTGGCAAAAAGCAGAGTACGGAGTGTCTGTACTAGGTGTCTGCTTCCTGTTTACCTTGCTATGAAGAATAAAAAAGGAGTGGAGCTAAAAAAATATTTTTCCTTTATAGAGATGCTAACAACATGAATAAATTGTAACATACGTATAAGAATCACGACATAGTCGGTAGTAGAACGCATGGCTTAACAGTCAGAGCGCATGGACGATTTCCAAGAGGCGCGAGTTCGAATCCCTCCCGTTCAAATTTTTACACTTTTTTTCAACATGTCTCAAATGAAAAGGAAAGTATTATACGGCGTGTCTTGACACTAGGTAGTGTCTGTCTACCCTGCTATGCAAGATAATAAACGATAAAGATAAACGGAGAGTTAGATAAACTACGACATCATTATTTTTTTAGCATCACGCTTTTATCCTGCATAGCAGGGTAGACAGAAAGTACCTAGTGTCAACTACTACGCTTTCCACCGAATTCGAGACATTCCTCGTTGAGTGGTGGAACTCAACGCCGCACTATGACACTCCGACCTGCCTCTAATTCATATATCATAAATAAAGTATTTTCATTGAAAATAGCTTTATTCTCGTTATATTATTCATCTACGAGTAAGTGCAGCTTATTCACTTAATTCTTCCTCTTTGAAACACTTCCTGTTACTTATTTGGGTTAATAGTAACGAAAAGGCTTTTCTATTTCTATTTCCTTTCGATCACATTTAGACGTTCAGGAAAAGAGGCTCTATTGATTAGTGAAAATTTAGGTGTGTTCGACTTTGATAGTGCTTTAGTGTATTCAATATATTAGTTTAAATGTGTATTTATTTGATTTGTAACCCAATTTAGTATTCAAAATAATATATCCGATATAATAATAATAGTAGTAGAGCCCAGTTTTGGCGCCGTGGGATAGCGTCTGACTGTATCGCGATCGGTTGCGGGTTCGGTCTCCACTCGGGGGAGTGATTATATTTAGATGATTTTCACTTCTTCGCTTTGTTAATATTCCTCAAATTCGGTAGAAAGCGAATTACGGAATACTTTTCGCCTAACCTGCAACGCGGGATAAAAGCGTGAAGCAAAAAGAAAAACCCTATATAATATTTTAAAAGAGAATCCTGTACATGAAATATTGTGAAAAAAAAATATTGGATTTACGATAATATATAGAGATAATAAGCTAAAAATTCTTTCACCAGAACTTTTGTTTGTATGTCTGTTTCCCTGTCTGTTCGATTGTGCGTCAAACACGCAAAAATCCCTGGATACAAATGAATGCGGGAAATAAACGTTAAGCTATAAAAAATAAATGGATCTTGGCATTAATAGTCCACATTGAGAATAAACTCTAACGTGATATTCGATGCGGTTTTCATAGAAAAAATAACAGAAAACGTTATATTGCTTTTTATACTGACAACTACGGGATAATTTAAAATTAGTTTTTAAATGATAATAGCTTAGAGCCGGAAGCAACGTATTTCCAGTAGGAAAAATAACAAAAACCGACACCGTTAAATAGCGTCAATTCATGTCATCTTAACAATCTCAGTAAGAAAAAAAAACTTTAAAAAGTAGATATATAAGAATAATATTCTTTATTGTACGAGTGTACAATAGAATATTTAGAGAAAAAAAATAATGAAGCTGTACAGGACTTTATTGGTAAGGCAGCGATCTCTTCCAGACAACCTTAAAACATTGAAAGTAAAAGGAAGCAAAAAGGTTGCACGATTAGAGAGAAATTGGTGAACATTCTAAATATATTTCCTAAATCTATAAAGTATAATATAAATCCCGCCATTTGTTTTAAAATAATGACATTGGTTTAGTTAAAGAAACATTTTTTATATATAAAATTTATTGCACCACAGACTGGGTCTGTGCCTTTTATTTCTGCACATTGCTCTCTCATTTGCATGTAATTATAGTCGGCTATTTAGATCTATATTTATATTAGAGCGAGTTTTTAAAAATAAATAATTTACTTAATCCAACGACGTAATTAATAAGTACACGAGTATCAAATAAATTAGTTTAAATATTTATTTCTCAAATCAATTTACTTTAGAATATGCTTCTTAATATGTCATACAGAATAAAAGAGAATTATGCTACATCGCGCTTATAGGCCCCTTCAATATAATATTATTATTGTATTATACGTTAAAGTACTAAAAATATAACAATATATCAATACTATAAATAAATGCAACTGGGGTGTCTGTTTGTAATATTAAAATGAACGCTTTTTACTTAATGCATATGTATAATTTGATACACATAACAAAAATTAGAGTTTTTTTCAATTTTATACAGATGGATTGATTTTGACGTGGCTTTCACTGGCAGATAGCTAATGTAATACGGTGTAACTTAAGTTACTTTTATTGTAGAATAATAGATATTGCACGTATATAATAAGATCCATTTTTGCGATTTTAACACATTTTTAATGATTCAGATTAAATCGCGCATATTTTAGTATTCGAAAATATAAGTAGTCTTTTCTGACAGCTAGTCTAAAATATATAACAATTTATGTTGGTAAGCATGGCAAGTTATATATATATATATATATATATATATATATATATATATATATATATATATATATATATATATATAAAAGATTTTCAAAAATTACTAGTTTCATGAAATATATAATGTATACGGATAGTAAGAGACAATCTAGTGTCAAGGTATTCCGCTAACATTGTGCATTATGCATTATTTAATATTAATATATATTATAACTTCTTCTTTTGTTCGTATATAAAACACATACATAGTCAACTTTACATATGTTAGTTGCGGCTTAAGTTGATCTATGATACTCTTTATTTACAAAATAAGTAAATTATATCCATTGTGTGTCATCGTAGCGCAATGGCAAAACATCTGGCATCAAACGCGATGGTTATCAGTTCAATTTCCACTCGGTTAAATAGGTTTATGATTTTTTTTTCTCCGTTCCGGTAAGACAAACTGCGGCGTTGAGTTCTGCCACTCCAGACGTATTATATCAAAATGACAGAGTGAATGCGGAGACCGAAGTTTGTGCTGTGAAGAAGTAAAAAGCGTGAAGCTGTAAAAACAGACGAACAGATTCAATATAGCAGTAAGTATCAAACTCATAACCATTACGCATAAAAATATTGTTGAACCAATTTTCAAATTAAGGAAATCTACGTTTCAAAT
Organism: Dryadula phaetusa; assembly: GCA_032432895.1. Taxonomy (NCBI): domain Eukaryota; kingdom Metazoa; phylum Arthropoda; class Insecta; order Lepidoptera; family Nymphalidae; genus Dryadula; species Dryadula phaetusa. Next base: position 4,028,766 of record JAOYRS010000081.1, read on the forward strand.
ATATTGGATGTTACATAAAGCTGATATAAAATTGCCTTTTCCGAATTATCAAAGAAAATCTTACAAGTGATAAAAACAAACGATCTCACTAACCATTTTCACTTATAACAAGTTTCCGAAGTATCCGTTTTGCACCGTTTTACCTTTTAGGCCGAGGGGCGAAAGTAAGATTGCCTCTATAATATTGAGATAGAGGATAACTTAATTCGATTGTATTTGAAACATACGTATTTTTTGGTTTGTTTATAGCAAGCTCTATTATATTTGTCAATTTGTTATTTTTTATACCAATCAGTAAAATTGGAGTGTCTGTTTGTTTATATTAAATAACCGTACCAATATAAATTTCTGTTTGTATTTAAATAATATTATTTATTAGATTTTAGTGAAAATTCTAAGTAAGAAGTAAAAGGCACACTAAAAGAAAAAAATAACAATTGAGATATAAGTAAAGAGTTTAGACTCAATATTGTCTACTGGTTAAACTCTTTATCGAATTAAAAAAAACTTTTGTAGTTGCAAGGCTTTTTTATAATCTTTTTACAATTAAGGTAACTTTTCATATTCATCCATTTATATATTAAAGTAACTTTTTAAAGTCGCCCATTAAGATTAACAATATACAAATACAAAACTTATTTATATACATAAATATATGTTATCACTGCCGCCTCCTGGTCTACACCATACTGTTTTCAACAGCATAGAACAAGTAAGAAACCGGTGTGAACTCCACACCAGATGTCGCGTAACAAATAGCGATGCGGTCGGAGATGATTTCGGGGCTAGCATAAATCTTTAAGCGCTAGGAAGTTCGCATTAGACGGGACGGAATTTTCAAGTTAACGTTAGCGGGTTACATTGTGACATTAGATTCATAACATGACTGTTACGATTTGAACGAGTACCCGCATTTGTCTTTTTTATGTCATATAGGATTTATATATTATTGCCAGTTTACTTTGAGAGAATGGAGTCGTGAAACAACTGGAAAATTACTTGTAGTATATTCGATTTCAGATTTGTATGTTATATTTGATATAGTGACGTCAATGCGCTTTTCAATAGATATTTTTACATAGCTTCATGGTTTCAACGCCGTGCTTTGTCTCATCAGAGTGAGGAAATCAAAATAATTTAAATATCATTCACCCAGGTGAGAACTAAACCGACAACCGATCGCGTTTGCAGTCAGACGCTGTCTTATTCCGCCACCGCCAGCCTCGTATTTTTAAATATATATTTTTTTAATGTTAACGAGTTGAAGAAGTTTCATTTAAATTATGTTTTTTTCTACAGGTAAATTTATGTAAATTTATGTAATGTAACTTCATAATGGCTCAATAAGAAGAAAAAATGGTTTAAAAGTAGATTTTCTTTTATACTACTAACTTTAGGAAAGGCATGAAATAAATCATAGATTTTATTGTATGGGAATCCTCATACTACACTTATTATTAAAATATTAACGAACTATAAAACAAAATATAAATAATTTTAAAAAAATACAACTCCACGCTTTATCCCGCCTCGCAAGGTAGTCAGAGACAACTTAGTGTCATGACAATCTATTGACAGTTTTTAGCTTGAAATCAAGCCATGGCGTGCTAAATAGTAAACTCAATGAACGCGCTTTCTCTTACCAGAGGGAATAAAGACAGACTTTGAATATGATCATTTCCCTAACTATAAATCGAACCGACAACCACTTGCATTTACAGTCAGTCACTGTTCCACTGCGTCCAATAAAAACCTCAAATAAAAACGTACCGGTTAAAATATATCTATGAAAATATATAATGACCCCCCAATTTCCATCACGCTTCGAATTACTTGAAAGCCTAACAGAGTCTGAAGCAGCGAGCGTTAAATTAACCCTTTATCGCTCCCGTTAGTACGACGCAATTACAGAATGACCGCCGTTCTAATAAATGCAAAATTTAACATACGAGTACAAAACGTGGCGTTTCATTTGACATTTGCCTAATTGTTGCCTTAAAAATGCAGTTTTTTTGGGTCGTGAGCTTTTAACGTGAAAGGTAGACTGTAAAGATCGAATAATTTATGGGTAATATTTTTTTAAATGTTATATATAAATTATTTTTTAGTAAATTATAGTATCAAATGGTGTTTATTTTGTATAATATTTCTTTTATTGGTTGTCAAATGAAATTGTTGCGTTCGTTGTGCAGTGTGGGACAACGTCTGAATATAAAAACGATTTGAGAAGATCGGGAGTTCGACTTCCACTCGGAAGATTCATTGTATGTAATTTTTTTTTTATTTCAGAAGGTTGCAGATTCGATTTCTATTCTTAGAATCAATTATAATCAAATAATTTTCTCCTTCCATCTATGTCAAGACAAAACCGGATGTTGAGTTCCGCCAATCAATACGCAACTTATCGTAGGAAACAAATCATGGAATATTTTTAGATAGAAAATTATAATTAGATAAGCCTGCAATCAAAGTAATCAAAGTCCAAGGTTCAAATATACAGATCCTCGTAACAATATTATCAACGTTGTACAGCAATATTTATTCATTTAGTAAATCTTCAAGGTAAATTATGATGTAGTACTGAGCTAATAGTCGAGCAATGTGCACTATATTCTGCTTACGTTCCGTATACTTGCTTAGTGTCTAAAATTTAGCTTCGAAAGGAACGGAGCGCCAAACGCTACGATCCTTACGTAACTCCTTCGCCTTATTCACAGTAACCTCTTCATACTTGCCCTTCGTGGGTCCTTATGCTTATTACATGACCTTTTACTATTTTCGTTATTGTGTTTTAAAGGCCCACTGAGCTCTCCTCCCTCCTCTCGTACTATTCCCCTTTTATTTCATAAATCTTTCCAACCATTTTTCCATTGTACATCCTTTCAACGTATCCAAACCACCTGAGCACGTTCTTTTCCATTCTTACTATGACATTCTCGCTTAGACTCCTTTCTGCGTATCTCCTCGCTGCATATACGATCAGCTAAATTGACTCTGCGTATCTTTTATCTCTATTGCGTTCATCTTTATTTCCTTCTTCTTTTAACACCCACGTTTCGCTGCCGTATAACGACATCAGTATCTGTACTGCATTGTGAACGGCAAGACGTGCAGGTACTCTGCCGTTTTCCGTCACATCAATACAGCAAGAGCACCTGCTCCCGGTAGTAATATCCCTTTTCACATCCATTTTTTATCTTCCATCTCTTCTAAACATAATTTTCTTAGATATAGCACCTAATTCATTGGTTCTAAAACCAATAAAGTGTATTTTATGAATGTAAACCGTTTGTATGATACATATAGTTATAAAAACAAACTGTATGTCAAATATACTAATATATTCATAATTTAGGTCAATTATCCATATAAAAGATTTTTTATCGCTTAACGCTTTTTATTCCGCATAGCAGGGTCGACAGGAAGTACTAAGTCTAAAGCACACTGCACCCCACACTCCGTCGAATTCCTGACACAGCGTGGTGAGTGGCGGAACTCAACACTGCGTTTTAACTTACCAAAGGAAGGAAATGGGTATAATTTAAATATAAACAAAGTCCTGAGTGGGAATGGAATCCATGATCGGCTGCATTTATAACCACAGACTATTCCATTACACTACGAACGCTTATAAAAGATATGAATTAAAAAAAAATTATAAAATATATAAGAACATAATTTTTAATAATTTCAATTTTTCCTTACTAATTGAGAGAAATGAAAGTGAAAGTTAGTGAAACGGTGAATATTTTGAACGTTGTGGTTATTTTGGGTCAGCTAAATTACAAGGTAGCTTTGACGTTAAAAGTAATTACAGCTTAACTCTTAAGTTCATATCACGAGGAAATGTGCATCATATTAGAGTTAGGCCAATCTATACAGATGTATAAAATAATAGTCCAACAGCGAACATGTGTGAATGTAAACGTGATTGGTTGTGGGTTCGATTCCCGCTCGGAGATTGATTATATTTATATTATTCCATTCTCCGGTGTGCTAAGTCAAAGCGCAGCGTTAAACTCTGGTGTTCAATGGGCAATGCCTTGTATTTAAACGGAAAGCGTGAAAAGTAATTTAATTAAATTTTCAATAATGCTTTCTAATCCTAAGTGTGGAATAACACTTTAAAAATAGTAAATCTTAAAATAAAATAGCAATCTCTCTTGATATTGTTTTAGCGATCAGAGCGCTTGGACGGTATCCAAGAGGCGCGGGTTCGAGTCCCGCTGCGTTCAAATTTTTATACGTTTTTTCGATAAGTTTCATAGATATAGGTGAATTACGCACAAGAAAATATAGTGAGTAAACAGTTGTATAGTTATTATAAAGTAAAATATAAACTATTTTCATAAATTATATATTTTTTTTAAATAAATACATAAATAATTTAATAACTTTCACCTCATAGTGGAATTTATTCGTGAAATATTTTTATATATATTTCATAACTGCTCTTAATCTTTTTTAATTGTATTGTTTTAACGTAAATTAATCATATTGAAGTCAATATACGAAACACAGTATTGGCAAAATGTTGATTATATTTTCGTTAACTGACGCTCTTGTTCGAAGAAATTTCATATTAAAAATATAATAAAATTTATATATTTCAATGCAAATATTTAAATAAACAAAAATTGAGCAAGTGACAAGACAATGAAACTCTTTGTTAGTCATTTTTTAATTTTTTTTTATATTTCTTAGTATTATTATAAAAGAATGTCTTTTTAATAATTTTAAATTTAAATTCTACATTCATTACTATGTGTTTCTCATATACTTTTGTACAAAGTGACATACGCGTTGCTTAGGCAACGCGCGTTTGACGCTTCTTTAAGTAGAAAACAACACAGATAAGAAAATAATAACAGAAATTATACGAAAGATTTCGTATAATAAAATATTTATATATAATAAACTCTTTACTATAAACTAATTTTGTCCCAATTTTCGTACATATAAATTCCGAATTATTTAGTTAGCCCCGTATATAGAACCTAATATCAAGACAACGCGTACTCTGCTTGCCGTTTCGCTCCGTGTTTGGTGGCGTAACTCAACGCCGCAAAAAAAATGAAATTGAAAATAACACCAGGCCTGAATGGGTTAATAAGCTGACTTAATTTTTATTTATTTTAGAATTGATTTATTTATATATCTAGTGACACTAAAAGGAAATACTTTAAGAATTTCAAACACTCTTAACTGAAAAGGTACATTTTACAATATATAAAGGCATAAACGCATATAAAAGTTAAAAGTACAAAAAGGGCAATTTTTCGATATATCATCTTACTTTCTTAGTACCGACATACAATCTACCAACAAATGATTAAAGTAAATATTATACCATACATATACAGACTTATAAAATTACTTTATATCTAGCCAAATTAATACAGCTCAACGTTAATACAGTGTCCTGGCTAGAATATAACAACTTCAAATTTTATTACGTCAAAACGCTTGGGACTGCAATGTAATAAAAATACGGCGGAGCTCCGTCCAGGTACAATTGGCGGTAAATTTATAATGAGCATTGAAATTATAAGTCAAATAGCCCACGCATTAAGCGAAATTATATTTATTTAGTCCAAATAGTATTATATATTATTTTAAGTAAATTAGCCTTGTTAATGGTGTTTACTTCTGAGGTTACGTTGGATTTTCTAACTAGATATAATTGCTTAAGCTGAAAATTTATTCATTGTTTGTTTTTAATTTGTAGCCGTATATATAATATGCGTTAAACTCCGCTAGTTAACTTGTAATGTCTCAAATGATTCGAAAGGGAAAGGTGGATAGAATTTCTTGCCACTAGGTTCTCTGTATCGACTCTGCTATGCGATAAGGAATAAAGCTGAAAAAAGTTATTATTTTGATATTTCCAAATAGATTAAGTCATTCGTATTCTATAGGTAGAAAAAACAATGTTTTAAATTTATTCATTTTCATGGAATATATTAATCTAGTCATGAAAAATATGCCTAAAATACAGTTTACGCTTCTTATGCATAACTGAGTAGTCAGGGAGATATGAAGACACATCATTCCCCACCGTCCAGATATTATGTGTAGAGCGGATCTCAACGCCGCGCCAAGTTAAAATAACTACAACTTTAACTATAAAAGTATGAATAGAACATTCAATTCACCTGACGCTTACGCTTATAAAAAACTAGTTAAATAAAGTGTATATTAAATGAATATTAATAAGAAAATATTAATAATAAAGGTTTCTTTATTCAAGACAATTTTCACAAGGCTTTTGTAGTCAGATAGTATTTCACTATAAGATCGATGTCCAATTCAGAAGTTTATAAGTTCCATATCGATTCGGGGTATGAATAAAATTATCCCGTCAGTAAATACTAAATATTTCAAGTTCATATTGAATACAGAAAACGTAGTGTCTTGACACTAACCTAACCTAACTAACCGCCCTGCTGTGCGGAGAAAAATCCTAGCGAACAAAACCGCAAACACGCGCTAGTATATAGTATTTATAATTTTGACAAGTAGTTCATAAATATTTATTAAATATTTATTATCCCATTGGAATGTTCGACGACACAAATAACAATTTTCACGATTAAAACGGATTTATAATTTAATTTCATTTGTTGTTTTAATAATTTTATATTAATAAATGTATATATTTGTGTTGCACTAGTTTCTGTCAGCGGTTTCACTCGCTCATTGTGTTTATATAAAGTAAGTTATGCCATTATTATGCTATTTTCCTATTATATTAGATTATTTATATTAAATTCTATCAAAAACGGCTCAGCAGATTAGCTGTGTAATATACATTTACAAAGATAACCAAACGGACAGATGGACTATCAAAAAATCGTTTTCATAGTGTTAGATAAGGTTTCGTTAATATACATATTGTGAAATTAAAAAGAAAAATTATTAGTTAATAGCAAGTTCAAAGCAAATGTGAGTCGGTAATTTCCAACAAAACCCTGACAAAGTCGAACACCGCAGCAAGCTATTCATAATTAAATGTGTCAAAACCGGCTGGCGCTTAGTAATTAAGACGTCGAGGATAAGACAAGTAACATTATTGTTTCTTAACTTAGGTTTGAGATAGTGTTCACTATATTTATTTAATAAAGTGATTATTAAAATTTGGAATATTAATATACTGATACTTGTTTAAGTATGGAGATTGCAAGTAGTGGATTATGTATTCTGCTGTATGGTAAAAGTGTAAAACTACTTTATCAATATTCGCCTAAGAATTGTTGCATTGTTTATAGTTACCAGGGACATATTGGTTGAAATATTCTATTTAATCCTGTTAAGCGTTGATTTGATTATAATCCCACCAAACATATGCATGTCAAAATAACAGCCAAGTTCGGTATAAAGAATACCAATAGTTGTCGACTTCGCTGACAAAATGTTTAAATTATAGGCACTAAAATCTGTAAATAATATCTTATCAAATATATAAATTTGAAATGAGAGCCAAGTTTAATATTATGTGTGTGTTAGTAAGTTATATTATAAATATAAGTAGCTAATTAAAAGTTTATGTTACGGACTAAGTGAGGCAACTAAATATAAATCCTGGACTCTCTTAGGGAATACATAGAGACAGTAGGGTCTCTGTGAGTCTTATAGGCTTAAACACTTTAAAGTGTATCAGAAAAATCATAATAAAAAATGAGCCAATATAACAAAAAGTATGAACATGTGTCCGTAGAGTGTTAATAAGAATAATAGTAAAAAAATATATTATCTTTCGTCCTATTAATTTATAATATGGTTTTTAGCTTCAATCCAAAAAGAAGTGAAATTAAAAAAAGTGTCCAACTTAAATGGTCATCTCTGAAATATATATATATAGTAACATTTTTTTTAACAATTTAGAATATAAGTTTTTCTTATAACTTAGGATATAATATAGAAACCTAAGCTCTAACCTGGTTAGTTGTCAAATCAAGGTTATAGCCCTCATAAACTTGCTTGATCATATGCTGACACTGTCATACCTAAAGGATGAAGATTGGCTTTTTTCATAGGCAAAGTGTATCATAAATTAATTTGAAAACTTGATTACTTGGCTCGACACACTGTCGCGTGTGCAGATACTATATTTCTTGTAATAGAAAAACAATATATACTCCAAATTGTTATTTGAGCTTACATGTATGCCATTTTTGGCAAACATTTTGATTTTCCTGCAAGATTTTTTTTACATATCAAATTAACACTAATTCGGTACGATATTATATATGGTAATATATTATAATAAATTAATATACAAACGAGCTAATTGAACAGATTATATACTCGTCTCTAGTGTATAATCAAGTCTTTAAACAATAATTAGGCAACCCGAATTCCTGTTTACACCAAAATCCGTTTTTAGGTTTATAAATAACTATTATAAATAGCACTTTGCGCTTCAAGTTGAGATAACATTGAAAATTCTAACTGAAACTTTACCTATGTTTAATTATTATCATAATAAAATGGTATCATTGCTTTTGTTTTTACATTGTTTTTCTTGCGAGGAAGCTTAGACGTCAAAGAGGTTAGAGATACAGCGTAATTTAACGCCGTAATTTTAAATATATAAAATGAACGCTTTTGAATTTTAAATATATAAAATGAACGCTTATGTTACTTACTGACGATAGTCAGCACGTACCTGTTATTATTAGCCACAAAAAAACTATTTTTTTACTATTTTAAAGTTATTCCACATATAGGAAAAATGCATATAAAATAGCAGAATTAAACTCCAACATCCAAGCCTCGCGTTTATGTGGACGAGACGTTCATACTTAAGACATGGGTTTGAATTCCAATGTGTTAAAATTTCTATGTCTTTTAATATTTTTTATTATATTCCACTAGAGCTTTATAGCTAATTTCTATTGAATAATTGTAATAAGGAGTATTGTATTGTGAAGTTGTGAGTGAGACCTTATATAAATATATTTAATTACCCGAGCTGAGATCGAACCCACGACCAACCGTAACAGTAAAACTTTATCAACAGAGCCATGAAAGGTTCCTCTTAATAATTATAATGAAAATAATCACTTGAAATGTTATAAATTTAATAGTTTCATTACAATTTCTATAGGAAATTACGTTTATACATTAAAGGTAAGGCTCGTCGTTCCTTGTACACGTACAATAGACAAGCCTCTTTATCTCGAGATAATCCTAATAACTCTTAAGAGATTATCAGAGTTTATAGTCGATTATGTCAAATAAACGTTCTATTTTGTTCATTTCCCTCATCTTCTGTTATGGAAATAATCTTTTTAGAATAATATGAAATAGGTTTGTTAAATACGTTTGATATGCCATATAAGTTAGATTAAGGTCGGTGTTAAACTCCACCAGTTGCGTACAATGTGTCTGATAAAGTATGCGAAACAGACTTTTACTGTTAACTTTTTTGATAAATGATAATAAATTAATACGGAATCCATTATCAGTTGATACAAATACTTAGAAATAGTGGTTCAGTGTGACAACGTCAGGGTCCGATTCTCGCTTGAACGAATGATAATTTTATTTTTTTTTCTTATTTTCTCTTTCTGGTAAGACAAAGCGCGTCGATGAATTGCGCCACTCAACACCTAACGTCTCCAATTTGGCGGAAATTGTACACCATACGATACAATATACAATAGTACGTACCATACGATACAATATATAATAGTATAATGCGGGATAAAAGCGTGAAGCTAAAAAAATACTGAAAACATTATAAAAATAACTATTTAATTTCAATTACATAAAGAAATCCAGTCTTGGAATATAAAGCTTTCTTTATGGACAAAGAATCAAAAAGTTATCAACGAGGTCTTTTCAACGATCTTGTTTGAACACAATCACCTTTTAATCCGCCCCAATTAGTTAGAGATAAATCTGTTGACAGTACAAAGAACCTTGTAAATGGGTGACAGGAACTATTAAAAGCGGCGTGAATATATCGTTACATTACTCGTTTTGTTATTTCTGTATAAATTTCAGCTAAACATTGAAAGCAATGAACATAAAATTGAAGGGGAAACCAAAAGCAAATGTAAGAAAATGCTAATTTTCTTGCCCTAAAAACGGAAGGTAGGCACGCGATTGTTTGTCATTTGTTATTTAAATTGAACTTTATTTTGATATATTAAAGGTTGAAATTTATTTGGCATGTATTATCGTTTTTTTTTGCTTATAAAGCGACATCTAGTTGTTATAATGATAAATGATTGTAATAGCACGGGCGCGTGAAAGTAGTGATTCTCAAGGGATGTCTTTATTTTTATCACCCTATATCTGAATGATTTGTTACCATTAAAATGTTTGGATTGATTTTTCTGTTTTTGGAGTATACTTGATATAAGTTCAGTAGAACATCTGTCGCGTTTACAGGCACTGTTCCACTGCGGTACTGCCGGCCTCTCTCTCTCTCGACTGCGGGTTCGATTCCCACTCGGAGGGATGGTTATTTTTAAATTATTTTCATTTTCTCGCTTTAGTAAGACTGTGTGGCGTTGAGTTTCGCTCGAATTTGGTAAAAAGCGTAGTACGGAAAGTCTTGACACTAGATATCCTATCTATGCTTTATCTAGCTACGTCAGATCAAAATGTGAAATTACAAGAAAAAAAATCTGCCTTGTTATAGTTATTTTGTATGTCATCACTGGCTCAATTTCCTGTTTGAATCAATTACTATTCAGACGTGACTAAATTGTTTTCATTTTTCCGCTCTTTCAAGTCAAAGCGTGATATTGAATTAACACGCATTCCCGAATTTGAATTTATACAAAAATAATAATATAGACATTGAATTCTGTAAAGCACAATGTTTATGGAGACCCTTTGGAGGTTACTTTATAGAGTGGGTCAGGGACGTCAGCTGTATATATGAGAAATGTAAACGGAGTAATACAACACTGTTTCAACATGTACTTAAATTACAGAGAGATAGTGTTCTCAGGTAACGCTACGTTCTTAAATTTTTATCTCATATATTACATTTTGCGTATTGCTAGTGTATCTCAACACTGGATTTTGCACTACCAGCGATAAAATGAATAGGAATTGAACCCAAAACTATCGCATTTACAGTCAGACTTCCCACTGCGCTAAGGCGGTTTAGATGAAACAAATAAACACAAATATAAAAATAAAAAATAAAGCAAAATATTTAAAAATATATATCTAGTCTTTGATTTATATGAAATTAGTTCAAAACTTAAACAAGAAAAGAAAATTGTAATTTAAACAAAACTTCCAAACCTTTTGTGTGGGTTAAAGTAGAAATTGGCCCTGAGGATGAATATTTAAACGTTAATACTAAAGAAACTATTAAGCTAAGTTGAAATTAGAATCTCTTAAGTAATTGAAAAGAAACCTTGACGATAATGAGGTCTTTCTTATTAATGTCTTTGGTTATAAGAGAAGCATGAAACACGGCGTTTAGTTCCGCCAGTTAACACGCAGTGTCCCGAATTCAGACGAATAGCGAAGAATGGAGTCTACGCTAGATTGTCTCTGACTTCTGTGCTATACGAGGACCATTTTATTTAGCGGGTTATTTTTTAGCAGGAGTAGTCGATTCAATTTATTTGAAAAAAAATTTATCTCAAATTTCAAACTGTTAAAGTTGAAAGTGGAAATTAAGACCAAAATCGTATACTAAATCCGTTTCCTCGCTGTGGTAACATACATAGCGCTGTGTTGAGTTCCGTGTCTAAACACGGAGTGTTTCGAATTCGGCAGAAAGTGAAGTATGGAGCGTCTTGACACTAGGTACTTCTTATCTACTCTGGTATGCGACAAAAATATTGTTATTGTTACATATTACGAATAAAAAATTGATATGGACAAGCTGTGGCGTTGAGTTCCGCCTCTCAACACACCATATCTAAATATTGGGTACAAGTGGGAAAGCTCTTCATACTAGTTTCTTTATGAGTATCGTAAATGTGTCTGCTAAAATCACTGAGTTGATATTTTTTTTATTGTAATTACATTTTAAAATAAAACATATGAACTATAATATGAGTCCAAGAAATTTACAACTAAGCTACAACAGGGTGGAATTCATAAAGTAATTCCGTCTTGCGTGTTCTCAAAAAATATTTATTTGTATTATAAATATGCTCCCTGTTATTGTATGTACGTAAAAAAAGGATTTTTCACACCTAAAGGCATTGACAGACGGAAGCAGTCGGCAAATATTATTATCATATATTTATGTATTTCTCGTAGATACACGTAGGCTGTTTCTGATTGGCACGTTTGGTTTCTTGGCACGTTAAATTTGTAAAAGCCACAGGTAGTGGGTTCGATGCTCACTCTGATATATATATATTATCCCATTCAGCTTCTTTTTCTGATTCGTCTGAGGAGTTAATTTCTAATTAGCGTGTACCAGTTGTAAAATGATAAACTTAAATTTATTTTCAATAAAATTCTTTTTTAAACTTGCGTTCTTTTAAGTGACAAACTGGCAGCATATAATCAATACTACTGAAGTGTAGGGAACCGAAAAAAATGAATTCACTTAAATATTACATATTACAAACAAAATTGTCGAAGATGGAAATAACAATGCCAGAGTTATAAAATTTATACATAAATATTGTAAGTAAAAAAAAATATTAATTATAATGTTCATAATGGCCTTATACGATGGATTAGTTCCTACTTAAAAATAGATGTATGAGAGTAGTGCTGGGCGGGTACCAATCTAAGAATTTTAATGCTACGTCGGGTGTGCCCCAAGGTTCAATTCTTGGCCCTATACTATTTGGCATTTTTATTAATGATATTGCCACTTGTTTTCATCATAGTAGATTTCAGTTGTACGCCGATGATCTCAAATTTTATTCAGAAATTCATGGGCCAGCTAACTCGATACAGTTACAGCAGGATCTAGATAGGTTAACAATATGGTGTAAACAAAATAATATGAAGCTTAATTGTTATTAATAATATTAAAAAATGTAAAAGTATCACATTCAGTAAAAAAACTTTTAACACACCATTTTGTTACAATATCGATGTCAATGTTCTTGAAAGTGTAACGCAGATTCGTGATCTCGGTATTATAATGGACTCCAAACTCAGTTTTATTCCACATATTGACGACATTGTTAATAAGTCTTTCAAGTCCATAGGTTTCATAATTAGGAATACAAAAAAAATTAAGAATACGTACACACGGCAGTTGTTATTTGATTATTTAGTTCGCAGTAAGTTAGAGTATTGTTCAACTACTTGGAATCCATATTATAATGTCCATAAAGACAGAATAGAAATAATATTTAAGAAATTTTTACGATATTTATGCTTCAATCATAGAAATAATTTACAGAACGAAAATTACAAGATTATACTTGCTAACTATAATGCACTTTCTTTAGTAGATCGTAGAGATATGCTGGACCTGTGTTTCTTTCATAGAATTATATCCAATGCTATCGACTGTCCTGATCTATTAAATAGAATTAATGTTGTAGTTCCGAGACAAAATTCCAGACATACAACATACTACACTTTTAAAAGTAGATTTTCTAGGACCAATTTAGGCCAAGCTGCGCCAATAAGTAGAATGATTAAATGTTGTGATTGTGATGTGATTAAATGTATATACATATTTTTTTAACCATTTTGTTTTAATTGTATCTATTGAGTTTTAAAATAAGATGTAAACATTATGTAACCCATGTTGAGTTAGCCTGTAAGTGATGATACGCAACTGTAAACAATAAGTTCCATCATGTAATAATGTAATTATAAGTTTTTGTGTATCACGTTGGCTTCCTATTAAATAAAATAAAAGTAAAATAAAATATACATATAGTCACAGAACAAAAGCCATCATGGCGCAGTGAGACATTGTCTGAAAACAAAATTAGTTGTAGATTCGAGTCCAATCGAGGGAAGTGTTTTATTTAAATTATTTTTATAACGCGGCGTTGACTTCCGCTACTGTTAAGTAATGCAATGCGTGGATTTCGTAATCTAAAGGAGTGTTTTCTTTCATATATATATATATATATATATATATATATATATATATATATATATATATATATATATATATATATATATATATAAAGACTAACAGCTGAATTTAATAAGCGTCTCGTGACAAAATACCAAAAATTCCTAAGAAACAAAAACTCAATAATACAATTCTAACACTTCGTACTTAGCGTTCTTACCTTTTTAATATGCTAATGGTGACTCTTTTGAAGTGACAGACACATGACCGCAACTTTGGTGAGGGCTTTATCACATTGCATTAAGGTTCAAATTGGAATGGAATTTGTTTGATGTATTCGTCGTGTGCGTATGTAGAGTTAGCAAAAAAGGTTTTCATTTATGCATTTTAAATAATTATTCATATTTGTTTTATAATGTGAATTTTGTTATTCCGTTTGTAAATGAAGAAATATTACTTTTTGGAAAGAAATTGTATTTGCTTTTCACCTGTATATATGAATTATTAATTGGTAGGCTTTATCCCACATAGCAGGAGAAACCAATAATCGATCAATATTAAATATAAACTATCATTCAAAGATGATATCCCAATAAAAATATAATAAACAGAAAATTATACAAAAAATAATCTCGCTTTATCCCACATACTGGGGCATGACATGAGACAACCTGATGTCGAGACACTCTGTTAATTACTTTCCGCCCAAAATCGAGACCTTGCGTTGTCAATGGCGAACTCAACACCCCGCTTTGTCTTACCAGAGCGGAGAAATAAAATAAATTTTCAATTTTCGCGTCTCTTGGACGGTATCCAAGAGGCGCGGGTTCGAATCCCGCTGCGTTCAAATTTTTATACGTTTTTTCAAAAATGTTTTCTAATCCTAAGTGTGGAATAACACTTTAAAAATAGTAAATATTAAATTTTCAATATTTTCACTCCCCGAATGAGAATTGGAGCCACAATTAATTGCGTTTATATCCAGACGCTGATACGGCCTATAATAAGTATAGTTATAAGTATTAAAATATAAGTAAAACATTTTTCTTCTAACAGTACGTATACGTGAGCTAATTTAGCTGAGAGCAGAATTTATAGGGTTGCTGTTATCACTACGCTTTTATGTTATTCGGTGGAAAGAAACGAGAGCGGTATCAATTTGAATACTGCACACAGTGTTCGGTTCACAAAAAAAAAAGTGGATTTTTTTATATTTCCTTCAGAGTTAGAAAAGATTATGGCTTAGGTATATGTCAATGTAATATATTGCAAATATAATATTATTTGTGTGGTCGTGGCGCAGTTGGACAGCGTCTGAGTGTGAACACGATCGGTTGTGAGTTTGATTTCATCTCGAAAGTGCGGCGTTCAGTAACGCCAATTAACACTCATTGTCTAGATAGAATTCAGGTATTAGGTAACAGAGTTTCTAGATACACGTCAAGGAGGATAAGAGCGTAAGGTTAAAAAAATATTATTTGTAAGTATTTTCGTATTTGAAATGGATGACTTTTTTCTAATTATTATTTCTGATTGTAAAATACTTACTGTAAGGATAAAAATTTCCTGACAATGCGACATGTGTTAAGAATGACTGCTTTTTGTAACTGAAGACAAAGTAATGGGTGAATGTCAAGCTGTTTGAGACACTCATGTAATGTGATTGGTATTACTCCTGTAGTTGAAACTATAATTGGTATTGTTTTTACTGTTTTTGCTTGCCATTGTGATTTGAGTTCTATGGATAAATCAGTGGATTTCGTTATTTTCTCTGTATAAGCAGATGAAAGGTTATGTGTGTTCGGAATTGCAATATCTATAAGGTAACTGATTTAGTGTTTCTTGACATGGTCTGTGATTATTGTTCTGTCTCAGTAGAGCTGTTTCTATTACTGAGCTGTGTTTTCAGCTGTATCTATTACTGACTGTAGTTTATTTTTATAATATGCAACAGTTTCATTTATCAAGTTAAGTTTTTTAGCTAAATATTGATGAACAATGCATGCTACTTGGTCGTGCCGATGTTTGTAATGTGTTTGTGCAATAGATTTACATGCACCTGTAATGTGTTGTATTGTTTCACTAGCGCTGTGACAATGTCTACATAGGTCCATCTGGGTATCGTGAATATTGTGCTTTTTATAATTACGTGTCTCTATTATTTGATCTTTTATGGCTAACATAAATCAGTTAGATCTAATTTTGTCAACGATTGGATTAAAAAGATCTTCACGGTGTCTACCGTGAAAGGCTTTTCCTTACCATTTAATTTTTGTAATAAAGTTATAATTTTTTCGTTATGCTGTTGTTCCTCATTTTGTAGATTTAAAAGAGTGTAATTACAATCAGATTTAACGACGACTTTATGGAGTATTGATATGTCTGCAAGATCATGAAAGAATTTTCTGAGAGACCTTATTTGTTTATTGTGTAAGTATTTAATATCTATTAGACCCATTCCTTCTTCATGTTTGGGTATTGTTAACCTTTGAATACATGAACGTGGATGATGTTTTCTAAATTTAGTCATTAATATATTGATGGTGCGCTGTAAGTTTAGTAAATCGTAAGTAAAAGCCAAATGAATAGGTAAGTATTGGTATGACGAATGTATTCATTGTTTTTATCGTGTTTCCTTTCCTTTAAGAATTAAGGTTTGTAATAAGAATCGCAATTAATCTTTGTTTAAATTTTTGACTTATCTCTATTTTAGTTTCTTTTTGATGTGTTTGTCTTGTTTGTTTGTATCCTAAGTATCTGTAATTTCTCCAATTTTTTCTCCTGTTTCTAACTCATACGAATTGTATTCCTTTTGTTCATGTCGTATCGATTGTATTTTACATTTATCTATCCCTAGTTCCATTTGAATGTCTTTAGAAAATATTTGTGTAGTATCTGCTAACTTTCTTATATCTTGAAGATTTGATGAGTAAAGCTATATATCGTCCATGTAGATCAGGTGTCACAATATGAAGTTTGTATCTTTACATTTAATATTGTAGCCTTCTCCACTATTGTTCAGTATATCAGACAATGGGTTTATTGAGAGATAAAACCAAAGCGGGCTCAAAGAGTCTCCTTGGTTATGCCTCTACAAATAGAAATTGATTCAGTATCTATAGTTTGCTATTTATTTTTAATTTTGTGGATCATTTTTGCATAATACGTTGCAAAAAATATTATGATGGGGTTTATTTTGTACAGTTTTAATATATATAAAAAAGCTACGAATGTGGAACGGATTCGAAAGCCTTTTTGTAATCAAGTACATAGTGTATATACTTTTTCTTTTGTACGGGTTTGCTTGGAAGTTACTAAATCTATGATCAGTTGTTCCTTACAGCCTTGACTGTGTTTTAGGCATAATTTTTGTTGCTCAGGTAATATGTTATTACTATTAACGTATATGTAAATAAGTTTTGCAATACAAGACGTAATTATTTTGTAAATAGTTTGCAAACAAGTGATTGGTCTATATTTAGCTGGATTACGAAGGATCCTTAAGTAGCATATATGTTATTCTCTGTGTTAGAAATTGTGGTAGTGTATTAGGTGATTTTATAAAATCATTAATATGTTTGAGTATTTACTCATACATTTTTATGTGCGTACTAGAAAGCTTTTTGTATCAGTAATTATGGATTCGGTCGGTCCCAGTAGCCTTCCAATTATGTATTTTATTGATGACATATCTTAACAAATTTTCATCGACTGTTTCAAATTCCATTAAAGGTAACTGTTCACACACATTACTGAGTTCATCTATCCAATTATTTTGTATGTATTCAACTGGGATGAACCAAATTTATGACCAAAATTGGTGAAGTTCAGTAGCAGTAGGAGGCTCATTATTATAGGTATATTATTTTGTTATAGGTGTATTCATTGTTTTTGATATTATTTTCATTTAATTTATTATAAAATTGTTTATCCTTGGTAATGCATTGTTTATTCTGGACTCTTCTTTGTCTTTCTTGTGTGTGTCTACATAATCGGCTTGTTAGTGCAAGTTTTTGTCTAAGCGTGTCGAAAATACCTTTAACTTGTGTATTTTCAATTTCATGCTGTGTATGGTTTTTATAGTTTTTATTTTATTGACATGAAGTTGTAAAGAACGATTTCGGTTACCGTGGACGTATTCTGTAATTCTGCCAATTTTTATTCTAAGATCCTTAATACTGCCTTCTAATCGTATTTGCCATCTTGGAATATTTAATGATTCTGTCTTTTGTTTTTGATGAAATTTAATTTTAGACCCATTATGAACTGCAAAAATTTAGGTAGGATTGTTAGATATATTATTTACTATTTACTGAACTTTTTAGTACATTTTTGTTTATAGTTCTGTAGTATTTGATTGTGTTGGATTGGTTACATTTTCGTTTGTAAGTAATATAGTAAATTGTTTCTTCTTTCTAATAATCGCTGTGATTTAATTAATCTATTATGCCCTATTGCTTTTCTGTGATCTGCTATTCTCTGAATTGAGATATACTTGGACATTTTGCTGTAACTTTTTGATGTAATTGTGTTCTATAAGTCGCCTTTTTTTCTAAGCAAGTTTTTTTATAGTAAGACCTCATTATGGTTACATTTATATCGTTTGTCCACATTCTTCGCTGACCTTGTGATTTGTTTTGTGTTGTTCGATTAGAAATGTCAGACGGGACATCCTTCTTCAGTAGTAAAGAAAAAGTCATCTTCTCTTTTTTCATGGATTTTATGTGTGCTAAGTAAATTCCTTTGCATAATAAGTAGATCACCTTAATCATCTATTTTTTGTTTGGAGACTTGCATATTAGAGAATTTTTCAATGAGCTTTGCATGAAGTGGTTTAAGATAATTATTTCTATTAACAGCTTCTAATGAGGTGAAAATAAAATATTTGCGTAAGATAAATATGTTTATTTCAACTGACCATTTTTTTGGGTATGCGAGCTTACCTTGGCGCAGATAAATCATCCATGTTAGGACTCTGCACAACGTCCGTGGTAGAGTGGGTTGATGAAGCAGATGATAACGAAAGTGATGATATGAAGAGTGATGGTGAAATTAATTAGATGATGATGAACATGGTGATGATTCTGTAATATATTCTTCGACTGGAGCCCGCCTGTTCAACTCCTCGTCGCCGCTGTTTCATATGCTGAGACACCCAGCATCGGCTCCAGGTGCACCCCGGCGACCCCCGGAAGCGACTGCAAATTGTACACTTTTTTCATTATTCATAAAAAGGATTTGGAAATTATAATAACTGCGCCATAATCGGTCTTTATACTACATCTATATAGGCAGATTCAAATATAATATGCCAAGTGTAAGTAACCTCATAAACTTTAACATCTGAAAATCTTAACAAACAGGCCAGACTAGAAAATTCAATTTAAGCTCAAGAGAATCGACGTGTTGCATACTTGTGGATATGAAAATTTGAAAACATTGGAAGTTATTTTGTCGTGAGAATATGAGTATATTGTACTTGTGAGGTGTGTTTTTAAAATTGCTTTATATATATTATTGATTAGTGAATGCCTGTAACTTAATTCGTTATATTAACTATATATTTATTATTTATTATAATTATTTAGGAAATTATTTAACATAAAATAAATACTAAATGTTAAAAGAAGATTGCTTAAATAAAGTAGCAAAACTAAGGATTTGCATTTAAATTGGTTCAGTCGTTTACGTGATTAAGGTGAACAAACACACAAATATATAGATATATATTTTTGTGTTGTATTACTTTAACAAATGCCCCTAATAATAGTTTTCTCTCATATATCTGCCTATATCTTCCATTTACAGACAGCGATCAGCCAATTTTTTATTATATATACATACTTAGATTATTTTATAAACATACTATTATAAAGTGCCTTTACTATAATTTCTATGGACTTTACTATTCATGCTATAATATTTCTAACTCTGTCTTACTTATAATAAGTAGTTCTGTACGTTGTCTATAAGAAATGCATTGAATAGCAGCGAAGTTTTATATGTAGCAGCTTCACGCTTCATTTCGCATTGCTGAGTTGTTAGAAAGAATTCCCTTCAACAACGAATTAGAAAAAAATTTTTTTTGTAGATTTACACTTTAATCCCGCATAGCAGGGTAAACAGAAAGTACTTAGTGCCAAGACACTCCGTACGTCGCCTTTCACCGAATTCGTGACGTTGCGTGTTGAGTGATGGAAGTCAACGCCGCACTTTGTCTTTTACCAGGGTGGGGAAGTGAAAATAATGTAAATATAATCATTCCCCCGAGTGGGGATCGAGCCCACTACCGATCGCGTTTACAGTCAGACGCTGTCCCACTGTAAAATTTAAAATATAGTCATAAGTTACCATTACAAGAATTCAACTAAAATAATATTTTTTTCAGCATTTTTTATAATTAAAAATAAAATTTATTACCTTAATAACAAAGACATTGGTCTAAGTTTTAAAATAAAATCTGTGAACAATATTTATAAATAACATTCCTTATCAAAGCATTGATAACGTACCTATTGTAAATAACAGTTTCAATGACTTTAAATTTGATTTTTTTCATATTATAATGATGTATGTATTAACATTAAAACAAACGTTAGACTGAAGACACTCTTAACTCCGTTTCTGTCCACTAAAGTCACTGTATATTGTGCGATTATAGTGAACAAGGGACTCTTTCTTATCCGATTGAAAATCGTCCATATCGAAATAAAATTAGTTAATACATTTATACCGATTGGCTATGCCTTCGACTTCGAAAGAAAACAAATATCAGATATAAAGTAAATATAACCTAAATACAATGGTGAAAACTACATTAAAATCGGTTAAGCAGTTTCCGAGATTAACGTATATAAACGCACAGACAAATATATAAAAACTTATATATGCCCCAATAATATATATACATATATATATATATATATATATATATATATATATATATATATATATATATATATATAAAGCATGATGTGTTTCTTTATGAACATGTATCTAACTGTATATCAATGTGATAGTGGGTGATAAAAATATTTCATTCACTTTTTTTATTTTTGGTATTATTTATTATAATAAAAATATTGTTATCCATATATTATATATTAATTCGTAAAGCACAAAGGAGTATGAAAAAGAATGCAAAGTGTTAATATTTTTTAAAAAATAATTTATAAAAATATATTAAATTAATAAAATAAATGTAAAACACACTACCATGTGTTTAACGTACACTTTTATATAAAGTGACATACACGTTGCTAAGGCAACGCGTTGTCAACGCATCAATGAGACATCTAGAAATGATAACTTTACTTATTTATTTCAACGATAAATGTACTGTAAATATTAACATTTGAGATATGTTAACTGATTGCTAATTTCACGATGTTAACTGTATGTCAGGATGGCCGAGCGGTCCAAGGCGCCAGACTCAAGGTTCCCTTGCCTATTCTAAATAGGTGCGAGTTGTTCTGGTCCTCTCTGAGGGCGTGGGTTCGAATCCCACTTCTGACAATATTTTTTTGTTTTGTTCTTTTTTTAAAATTTTGTCATGTTTTTTTTGGACTTTATTATATAAATTCATTGTACGAGAACAAAATAAAAATATATTAAATTACTTTACTAGTTGTTTAAATAGAATTCGTTTCAATATTGTAAATAGTGATTTTAAATATAATGGATCGATAATAAGTGGAAAGCCAAGCGCAATATGCGGCGTTTAGTTCCGCCACCGATTAAATACCTAATCTTTATATAAAAGGCGAATGTTATATTAGATGATGATATATTAGATAAGACAACTGTAATTAAAACTTAAAATACTATAAGCATATATATTTAGCTTATATATATATATATATATATATATATATATATATATATATATATATATATATATATATATATGTATGTATATTTTTTTTCATTTTTTGCAAGAAGATTTTATTTTATTTGTATTACACTACTACCGTTAAATGGAAAACGGAATTTCGTGACACTATTTTCTTTCGCCATACTAAGCGGAAAAAACGTAAAGCTGTTATTTTTATTAGTATTAAAGTGCATTCTGTATGTGATACACAAATAGTTGCCAGACATAAATAACTCGCCGTAGGTGGGGGTGCAATATTGTATTTTCATCAGGGAGATGTCTATACATTCATAGAAATAATAATGTAAGTAGTATTTTTTTTTATTTTTTTATTAGAACCACAGACATGGGTAGCCCGTGCCTTTTTTATTCTGTCTATTTTTTTTAAATTATTTGATTATATTTAATTTTGAGTATACTATAGTACTATTAGATATAACAACTTTGATCGTGAACTATGAGCTGAAAAGGAAAATACACCTGAGCACGCAGACGCTGCAAACACTGTAAATCCATGATATAACATATTTGTATATGTGCGTGGTTTATCACGTTGCAAAGATATGAGATCGAAGCTGTACCTGGGACTTGCAAATAAAGTGTAAACTTAAAAGGCGCCTTTCAACAACCACTAACGCTAGTCTCCCTTGACCGGACTCCCTCTCTATATCTTACCAAATTTCAAATAATTTTAATTATACCGTCTTTGATATACATATATAATAATACTTTAAAATACATAACAATGGTGATAGTTGTAATCAGTCCGATTTTTTTAGTCACTTATAGAATGATTTTCTACTGCATACAAATTAATATCAAACCTGTTCTTACAATTCTTTCGAATGATGATCTTTGGATATATTCGTTTCCCATTTAATATAACTTCTACCAGTTTCCAATACTTTATTTAAAACAAAATGGTGTAAAAGATTAACATTGTTTTCTAACATGTAAAGTAAAAGCCTACAATGACGATATTAATAAGAAAAAAAATACACCCAAACAGCATCGTGACCTTAAACATAAATAATTTTAAAAGGCAAATTAGAGAAATGAAACATTGTCAAAGTACAAAAGGCCGAAAGAGAATAAATTATAAAAGTTTCCCGCGAATTCGTAAACATCAAAAAGTTTTTTGGGAGTCAACGGGAATTGCCGGCCATGATGGTACAAGAACGAAAATTATTTTAACTAATTAATGTTTGTAGGTTTCTAAGTTGTTTCGTTCAGCTTTTTGGTACTAAAGTGTGCCTTCATTATAGGTTTAAGAGGCTATAATGTATTTGAGGCTATTTTTTAAAGCTTTTATAAGTTAGGCGCTTCGTTAAAGAGAATTTAGTAGTAAAGTGATGAGTTAGTTACAACTTTAAAGTTTTAGTACAAATTTGAAAATGGCTGAGGTAGAAAATAATATGTATTTCCTTATTGCAAGTTAGCCATTAGGTAGATAAAACATAATGATAATAAAGTTATTGAATTTCTCTACCAAATACAATAATTGTGTGCTAAGTGACGATCGCTAACAATGTTTTCCATATTCCCACCCATCCTTTCCCTCATCTATCACATCTACCCCAATGCCAGCAATGAATGGCCACATACTATCATGTGATTCTGCTCGTTAACCTCCTTTTCCTATAAAAACAGCTAACAAAGTGTTTTGTTTCATCAAAAACGAAAATAATAACCTGAGTGAGAATCGAACCTAAAATCATCGCACTTACTCGTACAATCAGATGTTGTATTGATTCATAATATATTATAAAACCAATTATTACAAAACTTTTATTTTCAACGCAATGTTTTGAATATAAAATAAATTAACAACTAGGTCAAATGCAGATTTATGCCAGTTTAAAACAATGACAGCTATAAGCTCCATAACATGTTTATATACAAAATTATTCACTATGTCATATTTGGTAACGCTGCGCAAGCGATGGCGCCATGGGAAGTAACCTTTACGATGGGAATAATATGGCTATGCGGATTATGCGCTTCTAATAAATAAATTCAGAGGTTTTTTTTCATTAAACACTAACCTTCAAGTAGATTCGACGATGCGTAAGCACGCGTTGCTGTAGCAACGTGTACATAACTTTATAAAGATATGTATTACATTTATTTTATACATTAGATATTTATATATATGTTTTATTTATTTATTAAAACAAAGCTTTTAAAAATGTTTTATAATATAGTATATTCCTTCTCTATATAAACAATAAATGTACCAAATTTTATACGTCTCAATCCTCGTAATAATTGTAAAAATGAATACAAAGATTTGTGACGGAGAAGTAGGCAAAAAGGACGGTGACAAAATTCTTTGCTCTCTTATTTGTTCCAGTACAGAGACTTTGCGCTTTTAATTAAAATATTGAAACGCTCAATATTATGTAAACTTGGTTGTTTCTTATGTAAAGCTATTGTATTTTCAAAATATCTGGACACATGTTTAAATTTTGAAACAAAACAGACGATATGGAAAAGTGATTAGGAGCTATTGCATTGATAGATTGACAAGTGTTAAGAAAATTGCTTATCCTTATGTTCTAATGAGGCCTAAACCTTGTTATAAGCAGGAGGGCCAACTTTTGTACTTAAATATTTATCTTGACATAGTTAATTACCTGAATAAAACGTATAACAAATTTCTTAAAAGCAATTCCCCTCTATTGCTAACGTAGATAAAAGAGAGGGACCTTGTAGAATCTGCGTAGGTGTCCCTATTTAGAACACCTAGACACTTGCGTAAGGTCGTCTTTTACTTATTTCTTGTTTACTATAAATCAATTTATAGCCATCCGTATAGCTTTTTTTTTTCAATCGTTTCATGTTTATTGGTAAAGTAAAGAATAATCTAATGACTTAGCCCTTATTTCTTCATTTTTAAGCTACTTTGTGTATGTGATTTTGTTTACGGAAGCAAAAATAATTGTAAAAATCATTATTAATATTTGCTGAATAATTTCCAATAGAAGTCTTAGATAAGTATCGCATTGGATGTTCCTAAACTATAACTAAATAACCCCATCTGTGATAGAAATCTTATTCAAATCTACAAACTTTTTATATGTTATATTTAAGTGGTAAACTTATTTCTTTATAAAAGATGAAATTTTGATTCCTTAAATCATATTTATTTCGTCCGAGTCTGAATGTAAGCATGATAGTGTTCAATTCCCACTCAGACAATTGATAATGTACTTCACTCTGGTCACAATCTCGATTTTAGTCAGATATTAAAGAACGGAGTGTCTTGACACTACTTTTTTCTGACTATGTAAATATGGTGAATTTTTTATTATATAATATTAAATGGGTATACTAATACTGGGTCACCGGGTGAGAATCAATCATAATTTTTCCACATAATACAATTTATTATTACTCTAAGAATATTTCAAAACCACAGTGAACGTGATTCATAGAAATATAAATTAGGTTCGATTATTACTATACACCCACTTTTACTGTCCATAATGTCTTATGCGTCATCAGAATTCCCAAAATGTGGTAAAATATATTGAATACTATATATACATAGCTTAAACAAGGAATCCTGATGTCATTTAAACTCTATTCGAGGAAAATAAAATAAAAAACACAATAATTTAATTTCTAACATGATTATTTTCAAAACGATCTCGCTGCATTTTTAAAACACTTTGTTTTTGACTTTTGATATTCAAATATAACGTTCTACTTTATGCGATATTTTTTTTATTCTGCGAAAATTGATGGTTTTTCATAAAGGAAAAAAATTATATATGTATGACTATGGTTTAACATTTTTGAAAAAACGTATAAAAATTTGAACGCAGCAGGATTCGAACCCGCGCCTCTTGGATACCGTCCAAGCGCTCTGACCGCTAAGCCATGCGTTCTACTACCAGCTGCGTCGAAATTCTTATACGTTTTCTTACAACTTATTTATGTTGTTAGCATCTCTGTAGAGAGATTTTTACAAATTTCTACTACTTAAAGATTATTAAGAAATAATCGTTTAACAAGAGAGATTGCTATTTTATTTTAATATTTACTATTTTTAAAGTGTTATTCCACACTTAGGATTAGAAAACATTTTTGAAAAAACGTATAAAAATTATGGTTTAAACAATCGTAAATAATATTATGAGGCGCAATGGGACATTGCTGACTGTAAAGGCGATTGTCGTGTGGTTGATGCCTTCTGGTTGAGCCATTATAATAAAATTGTGTTCATTTACTCGACAAATCGCGCGGTTGAGTTCCGCCACTCAACACGAGATTTCATGAGTTGAGAAAAAAAACAACTTCATACACAATTATAAGAGAAAAATCGTGAATCTATTTTTTGTAAACTAATAGCAAAGTAAGATATTTTATCATTTAACCTTCGGGAAATTGTAGCGAAACTTTTAACAGAACTTCCATTATCGATTCAAGTCACAGACCACTGGTATGGCGCTGTCAGCAATATAGAAAATTTAAAGATATATTTTCATTATGATATCAAGAGTGAAGTAAAGTAGTTATATGTGAACACAATAAATGTATTTTGTAATTGTAGTTTAGAGTCCAATAAATTGATTAACGTTAGGTCCTTTTCTATTATAAAAAAATTTAAATTATAATAAAAAAATTATAATAAAAAATATTCGAATAGAATTTAAATCTACAATTGCAGTTTAAATATTTCCCAATATAATAATACGACATCAAGGTACCTTGTTTAATATATTTATATCATGCAATATATTTTACCACATAATAAATTTCAAATTATAATAAAATTAAAAAACTACATTACCGTACAATAAAAAGGGAAATTATTCTCTATAAATTTGATTTTGGATTTACTTGTGTTAAAAAATTTAAAAAAATATATTATTTGTAATAAAGAATATATGAGAGTAGCAATTTAAACATAAAAGATAATTATTTTTAATTGGAAAGATGTTTAAATAATTATTTTTAAAAAATATAAAAGTATTATCTGGAGAAGCATTTTTTTAATATCTAAGTCTTTAACTATCTAGTATATTATTTCTTTCTATCTAGTTATCATGACTTTTATTACAAATTCAATTAAATTATAATATAATTTTCGATTTACTTTATTTTATTTTTTAATAATAACTGTTTTTACATATAATATGCGAGTATAACAATTTCTGGTACACAAAACCAATATTATTTATTGGTTAGAAGAGCATTTGATACATTATCAACACCTTTAAAATTTCTTTTCTGTACAATAATATTTAAAAAAAATACATTTGAGCAAAAAAAAAATTAAAAATCTCATCTAGTCTCAGCTTTATATCATCCACACAAAAACTCTATTCCAGCAACTAAGAACTTTTCTACTAAACTCCAATTAATTATAACGTATAATGAGTTGATTTACCCCAAACTCCCCTTTCCGTGTGATTTACTTGTTTTCTTTCCCGAACAAATGTTTGAAACAGAGTAAGGTAAGGTGGCTTTGAATCATTTATTAACTGAGCTTAGAACCTTTTTTAAATTCCTTTATAATAATTTTTTTGTAAGTAAACGACAAATTTTTGAAAGTTTTTTTTGTGTTCTTGGTTATGTTTATTATATTTATATTCTTAGCTATTCGTTTTTGTTCTATAAATCGTTTCAAGGAGGGGTTTTCAGGGAGGTCATAATGGCGCAGTGGGACATTGTTTGACTATAAACCTGATTTGTTCTGAGTTCAGTTTCACTCGAAATATTGAATATATTGAATATTAAACTTATTTTCTTTACTCCGCTCTAGTACAAATAAAGGCAAAGCAAGGCATTGAATTCGCCTCTCATCTCTCGATTTTAGCCGGAAATCGGTCAATGGAGTATCTTGACACTGTACCTTGATTACCCTCCTGTGCGGGATGAAGCGTGAAACTGCTTGTTTTTTAATAAGATTTTGATGCCCTGCTTTGTGTGTCATTTACTAAGTACTTGTTAGTGCTTGCTTTATTATATAACATTAATATGAAAAAAAATCGATATTGTTTGTTTAGTTTATACTTATAATATGAAGAGTGTAAAAAGTTTTTGCAATATTTTTCATAATAATGTACACATAATTTTTTTAGCTTCTATCCCGCTTTTATCCCGCATAGTACATAGTGTCAAGATACTCCTTATTTCACTTTCCACCGAATTCAAGACATTGCGTATTGAGTGGTGGAACTCAACGCCAAACTTTGTCTGTACCAGAGCGAGGAAGTATTTTAAATTTATGTGTAAAAAACACTTTTGTATAAAATGAAATGCGGTTGTATATTTTAATCTGAGAGTCATTATATACTTACATATAATAATATTGTTTATATGTACTAACCATCCAGTCCAGTTTGCAACTCTATCCTGTTATCTGCCTTCCTTACGAATTCGAAGCATGTATGTGGAGCTCTGATGCCGGAACTCAACGCTGCACGTTATCTTACCACAGCGAGGAAATGCGAGTAATTTAAATAATAAATAACCATTATTTTTTGTTATTTTGTTACTTACCTGAGTTTGAATCGAACCCATAACATATCGTTTACAGTCAGACACTGTTTCACCGCGCTCTGTCGAAAGGTAAATTCTTACCTCAAATTACATACAAACAAAAACATATATACGTTTCTAATCGAAGTCATAACCTGTCTTCATATTATAACTGGTAAAAAAGATAATTTAGAGCCTAAGATCTACATGCATTATAACATTCTTACATTTCTCAGTACTCGGTACAGTTATATCACCTTTTTATGACCTGACCCGCCTTCAGACCCGACCTAGCGATTGTTTGAACAATGTTTATATGAGTATTTTCTGAGAACAATTCAAGGCCAAAGCTAACTGCATAAGTTTGTACGCTATTGTTTCACAATGTCATGCGTAACTTGGTTGTTTAAGTTATAATTTGTAATATTAGTAGATGTGGCATCGAAGTTGAGGGTTCGAATCTGTCTTGTAGCTTTTCTGAGGTTTCTTGTGGAAACGGAGTTTTTAAAAAATGATCTAATGATTTTTTGACTTTTACAAATTAGTACGTGTGTTTTCAATTCGTAATATCATAACCGGTCGTGACGCAGTGGAACAGCGTCCGACTCTAAGCGCGATCGGTTATGGTTTCGAGTCCAATTCTGGGGAATGTTTGTATATATATTAGTTTCTTTTCTTCGCTCTAGTAAGACAAAGTGTGGCGTTGAGTTCCGCCACTCAATATGTAATGTCTCAAATTCGGTGATAAGTGGAGTACGGAGCGTTTTGACACTAGGCAGACACTGCTACACAGAATAAAAGCGTGCAGCTAAAAATGTTTTACTTATTCATTTATTACAGTTTACTCATATATATTTATGTACATTTTTATATATTTGAAAATATTATTTTAAATTTAAATTATATTTAAGTAATTTTTATCAAGTCCTACATATTTTTGACAATATTTTTTAAGTTTAGGCATTTGATATCTATTATATATACGAGTTCTTGGTATTTGTACAATTATGTATAGTAAAAAATAAATAAATTTTAATATACCGTATCCAATATTACAACATTAGTGGTACATAAATTCTTTTTTAAATAGGACGTGCTTCGCGCTCTGGTTGCATCGTTGCTCGTGGGAACATCGAAATATGCAGGAATAAGTAGAATAAGTCAAACAATAGATCATTTTGCACATGCAGGTGTGTTTCTTGATATGTTTTTGCTTCACTTGCTAAAAATGGCAGTACTAATAACTGTATTTAATGAGGTAAAGGTGATGCTGTTCTTTGAAGTGTTGATCAATTTAAATATGGTTCTCTTCAGATACCAAGTCAAAACCACTGGGATAGAGAAGAGAATCGGTTCTTAGTATACTGGTTTCTTGGTGTGTATAACCGAACACTGAGAGGATTTTAGGAAATCCCAATAAGAACGAAGAAAACAATAGGAATTAACTGTTTTACTTGAATTAACGGAAACAAAGGTGTTGGTTGTTATTTGAATTTCGAATTATGTATCTATCTTTTTATAATTGTCAAGGAGAACCTAGTGATAAATTATTTTACCCTTTGCTTTTGTCACTAAATAATTATTATGATGTTTTAAATTTATAAAGAGTGATATGTTTTTATTAACTAATATGATGTTGAAATTTGTAAAATTATCAAGTATAAGATTGTTGTTGTATTTTTTTTACTTTTATTATTTTTTTTTATTTTTAACAATCTCACTACGTTTCTATTATATCAATTTCTAATGTTTGAATGATTACTACATCTTTAAATAAATACCGTGGATACTAAAAGATATATATATATATATATATATATATATATATATATATATATATATATATATATATATATATATATATATATATATATATATATATATATATATATATATATATATATATATATATATATAAATAATTTCAAAATTACCACTATACTAGTAAGAATCAGTTGCTACCCTATTAAGGATCAGTGAACAAAATAGGAAGTTGCACTTTGTCTTATAATATAGAAAATATAAAAAATATTCCGAAATACTTCTATTTAAAAGTTACCAACATTGCTCGAAGAATTCCTCCTCGTACCTTCTTTTACCAGGTTGACCAACGATCTGACCGAGGTAGTGGGATCCTTGAGTGGGGTCTACGTCCAGCAGTGGGCGCTGTTACGTGAGACGAACGAACGAACGAATGAATCTTGTCTATAAGCACATCTTTAAGTCAACTAATGTCTCAATTTCGTTAGCATAGTAGTTTAATACCAGTATACAGTTAGAAACACTCGCGTGATCTCTCAATATTAACTTACGGCGGTGTAATTGGGAACGCATTCCCGTACTTTTACACAAGACTTTTGTATGAATTATAAATGTGATAATTGTTGGTGGCGTTTGTTTAGATTTTATAATTACATTATGTTACCTCCAATTATGGAGAAAGTTTTGTAGATTTATCTTCATTTTTGATTTGAGGTCGTTTAGACTATCCATCTAAATTAAATGTACTGAGTCCAGTACTCGATCTATGACTGCTACAGGAGCTAGATTGATTCTGATTGAATAGTGCTAACAATAACCGCGTTTTATAAAATTATATATGCATACATACACAATTATCAAAATAATATTGTTACAATTTAGGTTTGTCTATCTGTCTGTCTGTCTGTTTATTTGTTTCAGCTAATCTATGGAATGGCTAGACATATATTGATGGTACTGATGGTACTGATTGGTAGAAAACATTTTTTGAAAAAACGTATAAAAATTTGAACGCAGCGGGATTCGAACCCGCGCCTCTTGGATACCGTCCAAGCGCTCTGACCGCTAAGCCATGCGCATGGCTTATACGTTTTTTCAAAAAATGTTAAGTATCGTATCGTAAGGCTCAATTAAGCTTCGCTTAACATGTAGATCAACTACCTAACACATTGCCCCCAGCTAAGCACGTGGGTAAAACAATTTCTATATAATCAGACGCTACTAACTAAACCTAATAATATGAAGAATTATTATTTATATATGAGCAAGCAAGAGACAAAGGAAATGATTGTATATAATTCGTTAATTTTCCCTTTTAAAACACACAAAAAAATAAAAGACAAAATATATAGAAAATATATTAAATTTCAAATCATTAAGTACCCCGTTTTTAAAAATATTGAAAATAAGAAGCAGCTTCACACTTAATGTCGCATAGCAGGGTAGTCATAGAAAACCTAGTGTCAAGACACTCCGTTGATTGCTCTCCGTTCGATTTCATGATATTAATATTGTTAAATAATTTACAAATTACTTACATAAAATGAATGAATGAATAATTTTCTTAGTATACCTATTAAAGTTTCCGATAAGGCTGATCGTAGCGCAGTGGAACGTCTGACAGTAAACGCGATCGTTTGTTCGGTTGTTCGGTTCGATTTCCACTCGAGGGAATAATTATATTTAAATTATTTTGATTTTCCCGCCCTGGTAAGATAAAGCACGGTGTTCAGATCCATCATTCAACACGTAATGTGTTAAATTTGACAGCAAGCGGAGTACAGAGTGTCTGGACTAGGTACTTCCTGTTTATCCTGCTATGCAGGATAAAATCGTAAAGAAATTAAAGTTCTCTCTTTCGTCTATTTTTGTACCAAAAAAAAAGCTATTAAAATAAATTTTATGACTCCCTGTTTTGTGAACTGAAAAAATAAAGTCAGAACAATAAATTTTAACGTTACTTTACGTCCGTCTACCAATAGCAATAGCAATAGCAATAGCAATAAGCAAAAAGGCTTAAGGTTTGGTATCTTTCAGTAATAAAAAAGCTTAATTTGAAAGCGATCGTAAAGCTAATATCTAAAGCACTAGGTCTTATATGACGAGGACATTCGGTTTTATTTCGACTCAACGTGTATTTTCTTTTATCGAGATAGATTTTTTTTAGCTTCACGCTTTTATCGCGCATAGCAGGGTAGACAGAAAGTGACCTAGTGTCAAGACACTCCGTACTGCATTTCAATTTCCACTGAATTCGACACTTCCCGTGTTTTGTGGCGGAACTCAACGCCGCGCTTTGTCTTATTAGAGCTTCCTAGCTCTGTTATTTCTTAATAAAAATGGTTTAATTACAATCATTCCCCCTAGTGGAAATTGAACCTACAACAAATCGCGTTTACAGACGGATGCTATCCCACTGCGCAGCGACCGACCTCATATTATAGATACACACTAATATTGTAGACATGAAATATTTAAAAAATATGAACATTCTCCAAAGTTTTTGTAAATTTATTTTAATTTTGTAGATTTCGTACGACAGTATAAGCGTACGTACGTAGATTCGAAGCCTTTTTGAAGGAATGCGTTTATTATTTATTCTAATTCATTTGTTCTGGTAATACAAACCACGGCGTTGGTTTGAGCTACAGAATACTGAATATCTCGATCGTCAACTTTGACTACTTATGAGGAAAAAGAGGTTAAGTTACTTAAACAATGACACATATGACTAACTGTATTTAATTACGCAATAATAAACAGGTTATCAAATATAGCAGCTCCACGCTTTATCTCGCGGAGAAGGATAGTCAAAGACAACCTAGTGTCAAAACACCCCGTTGACTGCTTTCCGCTTCACATCGAGACATTGTGTGTTGAGTGCCGAACTTAACGCCGCCTTGTTATACCAGAGTGGAGAAATGAAAAAAAAATTAATATAGTATAAAAATATAGTATAAAAAATTAATATATATACACTCGATTCTAAGTACTTGTGGGTGGAGCTATCTGCTTCTGTTGACAGAGTAATCACGTGTTTGATATGAGTCTTGAATAATAACAGTTAACGGTAGCGTACGGTATAATGATACTCAGAAAGTATAATTAGCATTTTATTGACATTACAAATAAGGTAAGGTTTTGTTTTTTAAAAAAAGCAGCTTCACGCTTTATCTTACTTACTCAAAGACAATCCGTTGATATGAGGCATTGTGTTTTAAGTGGTTTTAACTTGCCAGTATGGTCACATTATGTCTTGCCAGTAAGGTCTTGCGGAGAAATGTAAGTAATTTTTAAATATAATCTTTCCTCCGAGCTTGAATCGAAGCCACAACCAATTTCATTTACAGTCAGATGCTGTGCCACTACGCTACGATAGCCTGTTTTATTTACATTCAATACATGAATGATATTTGCAATTCAAACACAACAAAATATCAGTTTAATGAGAATATTTTTTTTCTTATTTGTTATAAAATGATCTTTAATGTACTAGCTACCAGTATAGAGCTATCTCTTTTGTTGACAGAATAATTGCATGGTTGATTTGATTCATAGTCTATTATTACAACGGTAAGTGTTGCTTAGAAATTTTATTGTTTATAGTAGCTCCATACTCAAAAACGTAATTTAAATAAATAGCCTGTTTTTTATATTAAAAACGTCGCTACTAGTCGCTGGTGTCTGCAGGTCAAGTCCCATGAGCTAATCCAAGCAGGCCGTCGAGGGTGTCCACCAGCCTTGACGCCGCTACTTGCCTTGCAGACTCACTACCGTGTCTCCAAATATTAGGATACCCGTGTCCCTGTTACTGGCGCTCGAGGAGGAGCACCCTCAGATTTTATTTAGTATGCGGACGCCCTTCAGCCATTCTGGAACAATATGCGTCACATAGCCCGTCTGAAGTCCCCAATTAGGTAGATCGATGTATGTAAAAAGTTTCCTCACAATAAAAAAAAAGATTCTTATATTTTTGCTCATCTCAGATATGCTAGCTACCCTAGCTAATTACTTGGAGTGAGATAGAAACCCAATACTATCACAGCCACACACGGATCTACTACACCACGACGGCATTAATTTACGTATACAATAGGAACAAACAAGAGCTTTTCAGACAAACTTTCAAAAATAATAATTATTAAAATATTTAGTTCTGACTAAATAATGTACACTATCCTTTACAAATCTGTTCCATCAACCAGCAGCCAGATAGTTAGATTATGTCAATAGCATTTTATTGTTCACATTTCCAGGCCTCTATTGATGTAGAATTCGTGACGGCGATACACATCAGTATTTGGGTCAATTTTTACTGTCATTTTGGAGCAGGTTTTTTTTTCACGTACTTATGTAATATTTTTTTAGTTTCACGCTTTCTTATCCCGCGCAGCTGGGACGAAAGTAACTTGTGTCGAAACACTCCGTACTACGCTTTCCGCCGAATTCGAGATATTTCGTGTTTAGTGGTGGAACTCAACGCCGCACTTTGTCTTACGAGAGCAAGGAAATGAAAATAATTCAAATTTTTGTTACAAAATTGTTGAAAGTAGTAGCAAATAATGTCAAGACACTCAGTTCTTAACTTTCCGTTCGAACCTAAAATATTACGTATATAATGTAACGGAACTACGAATCGAACGGAATGGAAATTTTAAAATCGCCACGATAGCCTCAAAATTATTCTATTCTAATTATTAACGTTTCAAAGAACAATAACAAAAAGTCAGTGAAAATAAAAGCAAAAACAAACACAAAGCCGTACGCTAAAAGGTCAAACAAACAAACTCTTTCTTATATTTACCCTTTCTCGTTAAAATATACAGTTAAATATACTAAAATGTTACTCACGATGTTGAAGACAGACGGTACGACATGTCCCCATATCATGTTCTGTGAGACGGCTTTGTTAAATTTTACATTTATATATATATATATATATATATATATATATATATATATATATATATATATATATATATATATATTGTAAAACAGATATAGTAAAAGCTAACCGACTAAAACTTAAAAGCTCCGTCATAAAGAACAAATGCGTCCTCGTTCTTTGCATAACACAAAATATATTTTAACGAAAATTAAAACTTATTTACTCTTATACGCTTTGCTTTCACAGAATTATTATTAAAAGCTTTAAAATAATATAATTAAATTAATATTGTATACAAATCAGCTTCTTTTTTTTCGTTCTATATAACTCTATCCTGCTATACTAATGTCAAGACTCTCCGTTCTCTGTTTTTCTCCTGATTTCCAAATGTTTATTTGACATGTAAGTTTCTAAAACATGGTACGGGCACTAAGAGAGGATATTTTAAAAAATCAACGGAACGGAATGGTGTTTTATCGTTATAACTAGAGGAGGTAGAAATGAAAATAAAGCAACGGTGATAATATTTCAAATTGTAATATTTACAAGAACTTTCAATTTGTAGAAAATATTATATTATTGTAAAAAAAACTATACACATATCAAACTAAAAACTGAATAATTTCAAGCGTGATAATATCGTGATATAGAATTTTTGCTAGAAGCATAATTATATCACCATTCTTTGACACTTTGTCATTAGAAACTTTGGTCAACTAGTGAGCAGTGCAACTTCGTATGTGAACGACTAAAGCATATAAAAGGATGAATATTGCAACAGTTTTCGTTGATACTTCATTTAAAATCATATAAAATCAGAATATTTTTTAGCTTCACGCTTTTATCCCGCATAGCAGGGTAGAAAAGTACCTAGTGTCAAAACACTCCATACTCTACTTTCCGCCGAATTCGAGGCATATCGTGTTGAGTTGTGGAACTCACCACTCAACACGATATACCACTCAACTCGACGCACCGTCTTACCAGAGTGAGGAAATGAAAATAATTTATTTATAATCATTCCCCCGAGTGGAGATCGAATCCCCAACCGATCGCGTTTACAGTCAGCCGCTGTCTCACTGCGCCATGGGCTCAGAAACATTTAAAGCCATGTTAAATTCATTTCAAAGCAAACAAATAAGCAAACTTTCCTGTTTTATAATATTAGCATAGATTCAAAAGAACCCCCGGCACTTAAAAAACAGTTTTGTTCATAAAACATAGTTTATCGAACAGGGTCAAAGTAACAAAAGTGTCGATATTCAACTCGAATCAAAGTTAACCAAAACTCTAACCGTGCTGACCGCGGACGGGAATCTTTGGGAAAAAAAATACAAAAGTAATTTGTCAAACTCCCGCCGACCTGTCTATTACTGGACGGTAACAGATGGGGTGTGCGAACGGAAATATGTGGATGTGGCATTGTGTTTTTTTTTATTAATTTTTGATTTATATAATAAAAAAATATACAATTGGAATTGAATTCAAATAAAACAGAATAAAATATTTTTTATTGAATATAAAATATATAAATAACGTATTAACAGTACAAATTACGTTTTCTAAATATATGCAAAGGAGATCATTTTACATCTAGTAACCCAACTGAGATTAATATTTTAAACTTGGTAAGTAAAGGCTTAGTAAAATATTATGACTTTTGTAGCTCTTTAGGTATAATAATAATAATAACTTAAATTACTATTGTTATTATGAAAGGCGTACTACATGTATGGTTAATCACAATACCATTATGACGTACATACATACATTTATATTATTTTTAAGTAAAAATGTGTATTATTTTATTTTGATATAGATGATTTTTGAGACTTTTTACCGGATCTCTTCTCTTTTACGCATAATCTCTAAATATAATTCACACTGTGATCTAATTCACATTTTCTTACCATACAGCCTCCTTGATGTGTTCTCCTCTCAAATTGTCATTGGCTTGAATCTCCATAAACTAAGAACCAAAGCAAATAATACATAATACATACAATAATTTATATATATATATATATATATATATATATATATATATATATATATATGTATATATATATTTAGATCGATAAGCCTCTGTTAGTTGGTGTTATCTCTGAATAATCAAATATGAATCAAATACTAAGTAAAATATATTGTATTTAGCTATAATAATAAACAAAGAAGATATCATGGCACAGTATGACAGTATAACTATGAAAATTGTAACCGCAATTTTTGTAAATTCAAACTCACTCAGAGCGGAGAAATGAATAAAATTTATTTCATTTCCTTGTTCTGGTAGAATATTGGGCGGCGTTGAGTTCCACCACTCAGTATGTACTCTGCCTTTTAAATCGCACTATATAGCACTGTCATCAATAGATGAATGTAAATCATAAATAGAATAAAATATTTTAAATACCGCATCCACATTTCGAACATCATCCACTTGATGATATCACTTTATAGTTCGTTAACGCGTATTACCCTCGCTTGATCGATACAGTGCAGGTTCCAGTTTGAACCGGTTACTAAACTAACCGTTATAAATAAAATAATTAATTTTATCACGCTTACAAAGTTACGTTAATAAGATTAAAGCATTAAAGTTGAAAATTTGTAAACATAGTCATGCATTTGGTAGATATGAAGAAGAACTGATGTAGTTTTATGTAATTTGTTCTGATTAAATGTGCGGCGTTGAGTTCCGTCAATACCTTGGTAAGTGTAAAACTGAGTAAGGAGTCAAATATATACCTACATACTAATACCTATATACATTGCCTTAATAATTACTTGTTACGTACATTTTCAAGATGATTCATGTACTTGTTTTTATTTATTACTATTTTTTGCTTTTTTTAGCTTTTTTTTTACTTCACGCTTAGTATCGACGCACTCCGGATTTCGCTTTCCGCCGAATTCGAGACATTGCATGTTAAGTGGTGGAATTCAACGTCGCCGCTTTTTCTTATAAGAGCGAGAAAATGAAAGTAATTTAAATTATAATTCGCCCTTGTGGGAATCAAACCTATAACCAGACACATTTACAATGAGACGGTCTCACTGCGCCACGACCTGCCTGTTATACATTCTTGTGTTACTTTAAATAAGTCAATGCTACATATATGTACATACCTATTGATAAATAGTAGAATAATGTAAAAAATACCTCTTAAACATAGCATTATCTATGCTACTCTGTTAAATTATAATTTTGATGAGAAAATTAAAATATTCTACAAATAATACACACTGAACATTGTTTAAAAAAAAAAATATATATATATATATATATATATATATATATATATATATATATATATATATTTATAACAAGTTCAAACAATTATTATTACAAAAAAAAAGTTAGCCATTATCATTATATAAAGGTTTGTTATTTTTATATATATTCGATTATTTTAATAGTTTTGTTTATTTGATACTTGCCACTTGTTATAGATATAATGCAAGAACATCAAACGTGACGAAAAATTATAATATTTGGTAACTGTTCTTATTTCCTTACGTTATTGTCGCTTACACTAATCAAACGGATAGAAATTGGAACATTCCGACCTGCACGGCCAAACGCTATAATGAAACCTTTACAAATGTATTGGCATAATACAAGAATCGTATGTTTTGATAAACGTCTATTGAAAAAGACTTTGTCTTACCAGAGCAAATAAAAAAAAATTTAAACATAATTCTTTGAGTGGGAATCGAACACACAACCAAACGCGTTTACAGTCAGATACTGTACCACTTTACTTTACTATTTATTTATTTAATTAAATTAATGTGTTAGTTAAAAATTGTTAGTTAAAATTCACTTATGAGGTTCTGATTGCCCAAGTATTGCCACTAAAATAATTTTAATAGCTCTTACCATACAAATAAATTATATCTAAACCAACTTTATTCAAATAAAACGTTTCACATAAACATAAACTGTCGGGTTGGGAAAGCAGTTATGATATAAAATATATGTTTCTATACGCACCGTAATTAAAACTGACTTTTTGAGACGCCTGCGGCTGTACGATTTATAATGTGTAAAGGTTGAGCTCCTTAGAATTGTATGTACTATAACTTTTAATATTATAGGTGTAATAGAAGATCAGGTACTATGTTAAAAGTTGTAGATTTTAAACAATTTCAGACACTGAGATTTATATATTTTTTAATTTCACTTTGCTTTCATCCCACATAACAGAATAGACAGGAACTAGACTACTTTGTACTAGATTCAGTTGTAACTTTAGTTATATAAGCTACCCAGGTAAATATACATATGGATCAGTTGATAGATTTGTACCAAATGATATACCAAAAATTAAATATCTAACAAACTTGACACAAAACATGTATAATTAATAATTATAATAGAAACATTATTTAATAATGTTTCTATGATAATTGTTCACTCATTCACTCATTCATTTGTTTGTCCTGTTCACGCGATGGTGATGAGCTTAGCTTAGATATTCTGTAATTATTATTTGAGGCCGGTCGTGGCGCAGTGGGACAGCGTCTGACTGTTACGCGATCGGTTGTGGGTTCGATCCCCACTCGGGGGAGTGATTATATTTAAATTATTTTCACTCCTTCGCTCTGGTAAGACAAAGAGCGGCGTTGAGTTCCACCGCTCATCACGCAATGTCTCGAATTCGGTGGAAAGTGAAGTACGGAGTGTCTTGACACGAAGAACGGAGTGTCTTGACACTAAGTACTTTCTGTCTATATATTTAGATTAATCGTTTAAAAAAAACCATAGAAGAAAAAAAGCAGGATTTTAATATCTAGAGATTATACATATTCTCTTAAAATAAATTAGAATTTGACGGCTTCTCTGACCTAACACCCAATTTTTATAAATTTGTTAGCAATTGTGGGTAGATGCATAAAGAGAAAATCGGTATAAAACAACCTTAACATTTGTATTGTTTTTGTCAGAAAACTCCTATTATAGGCACGTTTGGGCGTGTTGTAAATCAAGAAGTTTGTAATTAAGCTAGTTTTAACACCGGGTGCTTTCCAAAGTATTGTTTACGCTTCTAAGTTAACTGCGAACTGCACTTTGATGCGAACTTTCTCGAGCAAAAAAGCTTATAGCCTTTTTTACCGGCGAATAACAAGTGGTTGGGCCTATAAAATTTGCATGGCCAGGAAAAAGATATTTTATAGCAATTTCGATTTGCTATATGTTTTTTTTTTCATATAATTATTTTGCATTAGATGGATAATACTACGCGGCACGGACTGCCTGGAAGACGGTGCCTGTCAATAATGGCGAAAATAGTAGGTTCCTTTTCCTACTCCAATAAAAATATATTTAATTATTTTCATGCCACATTGTTCCATTCCCTCTTTGGCAATACCAATTTTATAACACACAATACCACAAATTCAGGAGGAATAAAGGACATATAGTTCCACAAATAACTATTAAAGATATCTCTGCTCTTTAAAGATAAATAGAAAAAAATACATTACTCTATTGAATTTTTACTTGGTCGATGAAGATAAAAAAAAATATAATAAAAAATATTGTTCCTGTAGCTTCTGGTCATGTTTAGCAAGTTAGTTATATTACTTGAGTATATTATTATTTATTTTTTAGCGTCACATCTAGTGTTAAGGCACTCCGGATACCGCTTTACGCTGAATTCGAGACATTGCATGTTAAGTGGCGGAATTCAACGTCACCACTTTTTCTTACCAGAGCAAGAAAAATAAAATAATTAAAATTATCTTTCGCCCTTGTGGAAATCGAACCTATAACCGGTCACATTTACAATGAGACGGTCTCACTGCGCCACGACCTGCGACTTATATATTTTTGTGCTACTTTAAATAAGTCAATGCTACATATATGTACATACCTTTTGGTAAATATTAGAATAATGTAAAAATCATTGTTCTCTGTTTGGCAATACCAATTTAATAACACACAATATTTTAAATTTAAGAGGGAAATGGAGGACGAATGGTTCGACTATTAAAGATATCTCTGCTCTTTAAAGATAAATAGAAAAAAAAACATTACTCTATTGAATTTTTACTTGGTCGATGAATATAAAAAAAAATTATAATAAAAGATATTGTTCCTGTAGCTTCTGGTCATGTTAAGCAAGTTAGTTATATTACTTGAGGACAACTAGTCTGAGAGAGGCCATCGTGGTCATGTCGGTGTGACGTCATCTAATTGTAAACGCAATTGGTCATGGGTTCGATTTTCACTCGGAGGAATTATCTGGTAAAACAATGCGCGTAACGTTTGCCTCTAAACACGTAATGTCTCAATTTCGGCCGGAAAGCCACGGGATGTCTTGACCCTATAACGCTAAGTTGTATATAACTATCCTACTATGCGGGATAAAGCGTGAAGCTTTAAAAAAGCTATATACCATGTTTCTGTACATATTGGCGAAAGAAAATAATTACTTAAAACATATAACAAATCAAACTAAATCAAAATATCAACTAACTAATCAAAACTGGCAAACATTTCCTGTTTGTCAAAATAAATAATTTTTTTATAGGCAAATGAACACTAACTGGGCATGTGCAGTACAAACTGTAATAAAGTTAACGCAGATCAATTGCTTATAATAAAATTGGTTAGCCAAATAGTTATGTGAATTTAAAAGTTGTAGGTACTCGCTGGTTCTATTTATACGTTCAGATCATCATGTTCCTCATGCCACAGCTGTATGACTGATTGATTCACT
Organism: Dryadula phaetusa; assembly: GCA_032432895.1. Classification (NCBI taxonomy): domain Eukaryota; kingdom Metazoa; phylum Arthropoda; class Insecta; order Lepidoptera; family Nymphalidae; genus Dryadula; species Dryadula phaetusa. Next base: position 4,070,495 of record JAOYRS010000081.1, read on the forward strand.
CGGTGGTCGTGAGTTCGATTTCTATGAGGAGAACTATGATGATTTTTAATTTTTGTGATTTTAAACTATTTTTAAGCAGATTAATAGCGTATATTTTGGTATACGAAAATATTTCTTTGAAAACTCGATATTTTCAACACTTTAAATTTAACAAAGAGAATTATTATTATACACTCCATTCTCCGCTGTCAGTTGGAAATCAAGACTGTGTGTATAGAATTGTGGAACTCAAAATTATACTTCAATTTGATAGAATTGGCGAAATTAAATTAATTTATATGTAATTAATAAAGAATGAGGTATTTATTTAAAAATTTCATTTTCCGGTTTGATAAAATCAGTAAATAACAGAAATTAAAGAAAGTAGCGACTTAGTATAAATGCGTATTTGTATATTAAAAGCCGAAAAATAATGGTATAAAAAAACTAAACGGATGTAGGTAGTTTGATTTTTGGAAAATTTTCTCAACGAGAGTAAAATAGGGGTAACAATGTTGAAAAAACCTGTTTGCTGGCGAGCAATTCAAATTTAGCTTTGGTATTTCAAAAACTCTTTCCCTAAAGGATAAAGTACGATATGAAAAGTCATATGGCGGTTCAATTTTTATGGTCATTTTTGGTTAGGAATGAAAAACTCGAATGAAACAAAAAGAAGAAAGAAACACTAACTCTGACACATTACTATGCTTTCTACTTGATGTGACTAATGTATCCGAAGGATAGATCTGGTTACATTCATATATATATATATATATATATATATATATATATATATATATATATATATATATATATATATATATATATATATATATTATTGCTATATATATATATATATATATAGCAATAATGAATTTTATATTATTATTTCATAATATTAAAATATTGCTTACTTATTATATTTCTTTTTAACCAATTGTAATATTTTGAGGCCGGTCGTGGCGTAGAGTGACACCGTCTGACTGTAAACACGATCGGTTGTGGGTTCGATCACCGCTCGGGGCAGTGATTATATTTAAATTATTTTCACTTCCTTGCTGGTAAAGACAAAGAGCGGCATTGAGTTCCACCACTCAACACGCAATGTCTCGAATTTGATGGAAAGAGAAGTGCGGAGTGTGTTGACACTAGGTACTTTCTGTCTACCCTGCTATGCGGGTGAAAAGCGTGAAGCTAAAAAAAAAGTATTATTTAAAGTTTTTAATGATAACAGTTGGTCATTTGATTTATGACTAAATTTATTTCAATATTTACTATTTTTAAAGTTTTATTCAAAAATTTAGGATTAGAAAACATTTTTGAAAAACGTATAAAAATTTGAACGCAGCCTGATTGGAACCCGCGCCTCTTGGATACCGTCCAAGAGGGGCGAATTTTTCTCGCATAGCAGGGTAGATAGAAAGTACCTAGTGTCGGGACACTCCGTACTTCGCTTTCCACCGAATTTGAGATATTGCGTGTTAAGTGGTGGAACTCGACGCCGCACCAGAGCGATGAAGTGAAAATAATTTAAATATAACCACTCCCCCTAGTGGGAATCTAACCCACAACCGATCAATTAGACGATGTCCCAATAAGTTGGCTTATTATAGACTTACCTCGTTTTTCAAAAATAAATATTTCAGTCAATTAATGTACTCGTAAAATATAGTTGCTGATTTGATTAATTTTGTAAAGTATTAAAAGAGTTAATTTGAAGTTGACTGGTTTTTGGTAAGTCCTGCCATCGATTATAGTGGAGCTTTCAAGGAATAAATTAAGTGTTAAAAGTATACCGCTGTATTTATTTGCAAACTACCAGAAGAATTCTATTAGTAAATATTTTAAGGGCTCATAGACATTTCTACCTATTGTAGATATTTCTTTTTAAATTTTTCAATTAAAAATAAACAATTTAAATTAAAATTTATAATTTAAATTTGTCAATTAATAATAATCTGACTGTAAACGCGACCGGTTGTGGGTTCGCTACCCACTCGGGAGAGTTATTATAGTTAAATTATTTTTACTTCCTCGCTCTGGTAAATACTAAGTGCGGCGTTGAGTTCCACCACTCAACACGCAATGTCTCGACTTCGGTGGAAAGCGAGTACGGAGTGTCTTGACACTAGGTACTTTCTGTCTACCCTGCTATGCGGGATAAAAGCGTGAAGCTAAAAAAAAATCAATTTTCAAATTTATCATGAGTATTCTGACAAATAAATTAGTTTTAAAGTACACAAAAACCTCTTATATTCGAACCCACAACCATCTTGTATATGCACTTCTTCAACATAACATTGTCATTGTTTGATTAATACTAGTTGAAAAATTCCATTCTGTACATCCTGACTGAAATTAACAAATTACGCGTTTTTTTTATAGAAAAAGGAGGTAAACGAGCAGAAGGGCTACCTTACGATAGGTGGTCACCTTCATCTATGGATATCAACAACACTACAGTTGTAGAGGCGTTGCCAGCCTTGTGATGGAAGTGAAAGGAGATGAAGGAAAGGATGGGTGGGGATAGAGAAAGCTGGAGTACATGATATTGAACCGGTACACATCATCAGATATTTGGCGGATCTTTTTTGTCTTGATAATGGTCGCGAGCCAGTCGGAGGATTAACCTCCCACCACCAACTTACTGGAATACCCACCTTTTTGTGATGCTACCCAGCAGCGGAGGGGAATTGAATTCTACTCCATCCCCCTACTGTGGGGGGGGAGGCGATAAAATGGAGTTCCATCACTCAACGCCGCTTCTTTCAAAGCGGAAATGAAAATAGTTTACATGTTACCCCCGAATGGTAATCGAACCCACAACCAATCGCGTTTACAATCAGATAACATACCACTGTACCGCGGAAGATTCAAATTTCAATATAAAACCTAACACTAGCTCAAAGGTAACAATCATAAAGTCAGTATAATGTAATTCCTACGCACATTTCACATAACTTTCATTCTATAAGTGACAGTAGTGTCAATAACTAACAGTTGTACCCTCGTTGCTTATTTTAATACCGCCTTCGGGAATTCTAGTATATTATAATGCGTGAGTTTGTGGCGTTTATATAAAAGGAGATACCGATAGTATGTATCTGGTGTGGAATTTGTTTTTTAAATACAATATATTTTTGTAAAAATATGTTTATTTATTGAATTATAACTAGGTAGCTTTTGCTATTTTTTTTTCTTTATGCTTTTATCCCGCATATTAGGGAAGACGCAGTGTCTTAACACTAAGTACTAGTGTTAAGACACTGCGTACTCCGCTTCCTGTAGAATTCGAGACATTGCGAGTGGGGTGGCGGAATCCAACGCCAAGTTATGTCCTACAAGATTGAAGAAATGGTAATAATTTAAATATAATCATTCCCCGAGTGGAATCGAACCCATAACTGATAAAGTTTAGTTAAATACTGTCCCATCGTGCCATAACTAGGCTTTTATTAATTATTTAATTGTTTAATTATTAAATAGTTTCTTAGATTTCCTTTAGCAGCTTGAAGCTTTAGACATTTTCAGACAATTTGTTCAGGTTAAATGGCGGTATACGACCTCGAGCTTTGTTGTACCAAAACAGAGAAATGAACAGTAATTTCAATATAAACTTTCCCCCCGAGTAAGAATCGAATCCACACCCAACCGTTTACAATCAGACTCTGTTCTAATGCACCAAAACGCGTGTAAATTAATTCATTTTTATTGCTTACTATTATTATTCATTATTTACTATAAGATTAAAATATAAGTAAAAATTTAATTGGCTAAATAAACTATTGTTTCCGTGTATTAACTACACTCTGTCAAACAATCGTAGTGTGTATGTATGTATGTGTGTTTGTGTGTGTGTGTGTGTGTGTGTGTGTGCGCGCGCGTGTGTGTGTGCGTGTGTGTGTGTGCGTGTGTGTGTGTGCGTGTGTGTGTGTATGTGTGTGTGTTTGTATGTGATTGCAAGAAATATACACAATATTTCTTGCAATCATTTTTATGTAGTTATAAACAATATTCGATTTCTTCGGTTCTTCTCCCTGAAAAATTTTAAGTAGATATCAGTTTCCTATTTATATTCTTTATATTAAGATAACGAGAACCAGGTCAAGAATTCGCCAGATAATCTATATTTGTATAATAATATATACGAACTATAAAATTCATGAGGCCGGTCGTGGTGTAGTGGGACAGTGTCTGACTGTATACGCGATCGGTTGTAGATTCGATCCCCACTCAGCGGAATGATTATATTTAAGTTATTTTCACTTCCTCGCTCTGGTAAGACAAGATGCGGCGTTGAATCCCACGCAATGTCCCAAATTCGGCGTAAAGTGAAGTACGGATTGCCTTGATACTAGGTACCTTCCATGTACCGTGCTATTTGAGATAAAAGCGTGAAGCTAAACAAAGACATAACTTCACTCAGAAAAAAAATTGCGTAGTAAATAAAAAAAAAACATTTTCACGCTGGATCGTGCAAAGTTGGTAGTTAGAGATAACTTAATGTCAAGACAATCCGTTGACTGCTCAAGAGGAAATGTCTCGATTTTGGGCGGAAAACGGAAGTCGATAAGGGACATACAGAGGAAAAACTGACAATAGTGAGAATCAAAATCAAAATGAAATAATTACTTACATAACGATTCCTTCTAATGGACGGACAAAATGATGTAACACAAAGCTCTCAACGCAAAAGCTTCAAAATTATTCATAATAGTTAAGCTTAAGATAATTAAAAGGGGAAAAATAAAGCAATCACAAAAGCGGAAGAATTATGTAATGATAAATATAGTTCACACACGAACGGATGTCTAATCAAATTAAGGATGTGTTCATAATAATAAATTTTAATATTTTATTTCAGCTTCACGCTATATCCCGCATACAGGGGAAGTCAGGGAGAATCCGTCAAAGCCTAGTTAAATCTTTCGTTCTTTACTTTCCAGTAGAGTCTGAGACACTGAGTGTTAAACGCCGGAACTGAAGGCGCGGTGTTACCGCGCCTTGTCTTCATATGGAAAGAAAACACTTTAATATAATACTCCTGGTGGACATCTAATCAATATCTAATCGCGCTTACCGTCAAGCGCTGTTCCACTACGACATTTTGAAGATAGATTTTAATATTTTTTCTTCACACACAAACTGAAGGGTCTTATTAGACACGAGTTGGTTGTGAGTTCGATTCCTACTTGTGAGAGTTATATATTTATTTGAAAAGCAGTATTTTGTAATGTAAGACAGAGTGCGATGCTAGGTTTCGTCATACAATGGTTTTTAATGGTTTTTGTAGATAAATAACATAGTGTAAATACTAGAATCATACTATCCTGGGCATGTATGAAGAGGTTCATGTATATGGATGAGGTGATAGTAAGTATAGGAACCGTAGCGTTTGGCGCTCCGTACTTTTTGAATATCCCGCTAGGGATAAAGCATGAAATTAAAAAAAAAGCGAAATAAATTTAAATATAATTACGAAAAGAGTGTGTGTATAAATTCGTATTTAATCGCTTCTCCTATGGAATATAACCATATCGTTATCTCGAAACATATTAACGCACTAATGTGTAACGTTTAACGAGAGCATTTCTTAATGATCCTCAAACGATCGCTAGTTTTATTTGTTCGATTTTCCCACATTTATTACAAGTGTATATATATATATATATATATATATATATATATATATATATATATATATATATATATATATAATAAATTAGTAAAAGATATGTATATAATATAGCTTAAATTAACTAATTAGTATAAAATACAAATATAGTATTTATTATTTTTAAAGTGTTATTCCACAGTGAGGATTAGAAAATATTTTTGAAAAAATGTATAAAAATTTGTACGCAGCGGGATTTGAACCCGTGTCTCTTAAAAATCGTTCAAGGACGATTGGATTAAAATATATATATATATATATATATATATATATATATATATATATATATATATATATATATATATATATATATATTATATATATATTATATATATGATATTATTAATAATAATTTTCAAACCAAAATCAAAAATCAGCAAAATGTAAGTCAAAATTATGGTCAAAATTTTACTTACAACGATAGAAACGAACGTAGGAAAATGATATTAAAAAACAATAGATCTAAGAAAACATCAGTTCCCTTCCACATACATACGTGCATTCCAACAATATTGCATTCAAAACGATGTCACTCAGTTCATCCATAGTCATATAAATCAAACGTGTATGCAAAATTTGCAGCTGAAATCGTTGAGTATAACTGATTTGAAATTCAGTTTATAGTTTGACCTCCACCATATATACTTCCCGCATAAACTAACGAGGCGAGCTCAGTTCAAAAGTTTATAACAATCCACTAAGTAATGTATGGGAAAGTATTTTTATAGTTGTATCAATGTTTTCTGCTTATATAAAAGATGTAAAAGTTAACAGCATATTTAAAACTAGTTGCTGACAGCAACTTTAATTTTCGTGGACTTCATGACTATACTAGTTGAATATGAGATACTTAATAAGATTTTTGATTTTTGCGATTTTTACACATTTATAAATGAAACTGTTTTAAACGGATTAATTGCGTATATTTTGGTATTCGAAAGTACATTTTTGGAAATCTTACATTTCGAACACTTTACAGTAGTTCTTATTTATCTGTTCGTGTTTACCTGTGACTACGGTTTAATCACGCGATTAATACAAAAATAAATTCACTTTAAATACAGACATACTCTTTGACTATTTTATTATAGTGTAGGTTTTATTTCGTAATATTACATATTATTATCTATTTGTATACCACAATTAACATTAGAATAAAAAATCACAAATATTTGAAGTACAAAAGGCGGTCTTATCGCTAATTTCTTCAAGATAATCTTAAGGTTAGATTTGTTCATTTATAAGGGAGGTGTGGGTGGTGTAAATATATACCATGTATATATATATATATATATATATATATATATATATATATATATATATATATATATATATATATATATGATTCAATTATTCGTCATCAGAATGCATGTTACAGCTTTTGGTCACCATTATGTTCCTTTGCCTCTGACTATTCCGTCAGGGATACAGCGTTAATCTGTACAAAACATTGTATAAATAGTGTAAATATGATCAAATGCAGTTAAAAATTTGGAAATGTACGTGATTATGAAGAAGAATCAATATATAAATATTAAATTTATATTACGAATAAGTAAAAATCTGTATATATATAGGATTTAATCAAGTTAAGACTCTTATATGGTAATATGGTTTTCAATCACTTAAAAAACATCAAATTCTTAACAGTTGCATTATGGATAGACGTAAATTCAACAGGTTCTTGCTATTAGAGTCCTTATTTCGTGTAAAATAGTCAGAACGATAGCATTTGTGATCTCCTCGACAATTTACACGTATTTTAAAAACAGTTTTTAATAATGATATTTACTATATATATTCTTCATGTATTAAATACACTATGGGGTTAAGTAAAATCTAATTAGTGTATTCATTTGGCTCATTCTGCTGAACTGATGCACCAAAAATGTGATTTTTATATATATAGGTAGGAAAATGGCAAATTGTAAAATACAAAACCTTTGCACAAACTTTGTAATTTGATACTAAATTAATATAATAATAATTTTATAATAAAATCGTAATCAAGATAAGTATTAATATTAATACATTTTCAATAGTGGCATGAATTCAGCAATTTAAGAAGTAAAGCTTACACGTTATTTTTTAACAGTTTCATCCTTTAGTTCGTAAAGCATGGTGGTCAGAGAGAACTTAGTGTCAAGAAATTCCGTTAACTGTTTTCCTCGCTAAGACAAGATATTGCCTCCAGTTGTAAACTCGGCGCCAGACTTTGCCTTTTGGTGGGAGTCGAATATATAAGTGATCATCGTTTATAGTCAGACACTTGGAACATAAAAGTATAATAAAATTAAGAAAAGCAAAGATTTATTCACCACTAAATTTTAGTTATTTTTATGACAAAATATGAAAGTAAACTACAAAATCCGTTTACTTAATAAGGCAAGCCAGTATGACATCTTACTTCCATTTTAATTTCGTCACAGTTTTGTTTTTATGAAGCCGAAAGAAAGCTCTGGAATAATGTAATTTACTTTGTTCCTTTGTTTTGTTCCAAACCTCGGTATTTTGGTATTTGGAGAGATAACGAAGTATTGTACGTTTTTTCAGAATTTCGCCTTAAATATTGAGCTAACGAAATATTATGTATATAGTTGAAAAATAAGTTTTATTTTAATAAAACCTTGTTCTTAAATCATAGTGACTAATCACTATTACACTACACTTTACTTAATAATAGAACAAAAATCCGCAACTATCCTAAATATTTTTGTGAATTTCTTTTATACAATTAACTAGCTATCTAGCTGGCTATTAATTTTATGAGTCACACTTAAAAAAGATTTTGTAAAATTTCTCTTTATACCAAATTGTAATTTTTATTCTGACACCAGTAAATGAGGCTAATTTTTTGTTTTTTTTTTATTGTAAAAGGAAGCTTACGAGCAAAAGAGTTGAAGATGCGTTACCGGCTTTTGGATCGAAGTGAAAGGAGATGAGGGAAAGGGATTGGTAGGAATAGGGAAACATGACTTACATGACAGCGAACCGGAACACATCAACAGATATTGAAAGGGTCGTTTTTGTCAAGATAGTGTTCGCGAGCCAATCAAAGGATTATCCTCCTACCAGCAGCAGAGAGGAATTGTATTATACCACGTCCCTCCACGCTTACGCTTTATGCCGTAAGGGATAGTCAGAGACAACAGAGCGCCAAATGCTACTATCCCTGCATTACTTCTTTGGCCTCGTTCACAGTCATTATCTTCTTCATACTTGCCCTTCGGGGGGTCCTCATGCTTCTTACACGACCTTCCTCCAGTATCTTCCATACTGTGTTTTCGAAAATCAACCGAGGTCTCCGCCGACCTCTCGTCCCATTCACCTTTGCTTTATAAATCTTTCTATTTATTCTTTCATCAATTATTCGCTCAACGTACCCAAACCACCTGAGCACGTTCTTCTTCATACTTACTATGACATTCACTCTTCGTTGGATATGCGGAATCAGTTTAGCTGACTGTATATATATCTCCTCGTTGCATATATGGTCAGCTAAACTGACTCCGTATATCTCCGCATTTGCCGTCGCATCAATACAGCCAGAGCACCGTTAACGCTGTAATCGGCAGCAATATGTCTTTTCACATCCATTTCATATCTTCCATCTCTACTAAATATACCTTCTAGATTGATGATTTTATATAACTATATGACATTGTTTACATGTGATTTTACTCATCCACACATGATATCATGGTCCACATGTGAATTCACTCATTCTCACATGACACCATGGTCCACATATGATTTCACTCATCAACATGCCTTCATGACTCAGTGATATTAGAAGTATAAAAATAATAATAAAACAAAACTAGCAATAAACAACGAGTTGAAACCTTTAAAATTACACAGACTACGAAAAGGCTAGACATTAAAAAAAACAATTATGTAACGAATTTTCGTACAAGCTATCAAAACCAACAACTATCCTTTAGGAGTAGAATTGTACTATGTCCTATCTTAGTAGTCATTTAAAAAAACTACCACGAAACTTTTACAGTCTTAGAACTTGTAGTAAAGAAGTTTCACACAAACCCCTAAATCCAACCCTCAATAGCAATCCATCAGGGGTCAAATTTTACAATGTGCCGTCTTAGTGATCACCTATATCTTAAAAAGAACCATCATGCAGCATGATACACTCGGCTTAAAAATAAAAATGTTTTATTACGTTGCAGGTTGATTTCATCTGCTAAATGAACTATTTGACTAAATACTATTTGTTTACTTTTCAAGATGTAAGAAACAAGTAAATGTGGAAGATTGGAGGTGATGGGTGGTGGAATAAGAATGAGTATTCACTGTTTTTACCAGATTCAGGAATGTATTTAAATTATTTTTATTTCTTCGCTCTGGTCAGACAAAGCACAGCGTAGAGTTTCGTCGTTTGACATGTAATATATCAAATTCGGTCTGAAGCGGTGAACAAATAGTCTTGAAATACGGTTTTCCTAATTATCATGTGAAGCGTGATGATGTTTTACTAACAAGTGGCAGTGGTAGCAAAGAGTTTGCCTACATAATTAATGTTTATGGGTGCGATTTCTATTAGAGTTAATATTTTGGATTCAAATCTAATTGTGGTGTTTATTTTTTTTCACATAACACACACAAAATCTAGTAAAGTAATATCACAAAAATATTTTATTTTATAAACAAGTATTCGAAGCCATCTTTCATTACATTTTTAAATATATGCTGCATTCAATTCATTGTATTGCATTAAGCATTACTGCATTCATAAACGAATTGTACAAAAATAAGTTGTCTTTCATATTATTGCAGCCATTTAGGATAAACAGCAATATTGATTATTTATTTTTACCATATTTTACCATATGGGCACAAGTAGTTTTAAACTAGAGCTCCACTATCAATCAAGGCTCAAAGCTACCTGAGCTCAAAGTCCCTAAAATATTCCAGGACAGTAATACCTACAGGATATTGTGACAAGTTCCATCAATGAATAAGAAAATAAGAAAATAAATGTCACAAAGCAAAAGGAAAAAGGCGAATTAATATTTCACACAAACCACGTATAACATGGAAAGCCGAACACCTTATTGTAACATTTGAATAACAATCATTTCTTTTTTTCATGTCTTCCTTATATTCCACTTGTTGTGTGCCACCAAGAGAGTTTTGTATATTTTTGTATTTAGCTAGTGAATCGTCGTGACTTTGTATTATTTTTTTTATCTTCTCGCTTTTTATCCCATATAGCCATAGGATATACAAAAAGTACCTAATGTCAAGACGCTCCCTACTCAGCTTCCCATTATACTCAAGATTGCTTGTTGCGTGGTGGAATTCAACGTAGCGCTCCAGATGGGAATTGAACCCACTACCGATCTCTTTTACAGTAACTCTGTCCCAATGCGCTACGACTCATAGTCCACTCAATTCTTAATTGAGATAGAAAACGGAGGATTGAGGATCTTGGCACTACTCTTGCTAGCCTTACTTGTTTACTGGAAAAAATAAAGACTACAACCGTGTAGAGCATTTGACCTTAATTTTAGTATAATATGATAAAGCAGCTTTTCGCTTTACCCTGCATAGCAGGATAGTCCACGACAACTTAGTTTCAAGACGCTCGTTGACTGCTATCCTCCAGAATACAAAAGCGTGTTGAATGGTAAACTTCACGCCGTGCTTTGTTTTATTAGAGCAATAAAATTTAAAAAAATCACTTTTAAATATAATAATTTCTTAGAATGCAGATTCAACCCACAACTAATCATATTTACAGTCAGATCCCACCCTACTGCTCCATAATTGAACAAGTATTAACAAAACGTGTTAGGATTTCGACGCATCTGGTAGTAGAACGTATGGCTTAGCGGTCAGAACGCTTGCACGGTTTCTAAGAGTCGCGGATTCGAATCCCACTGCCTTCAAATACGTCTTTATACGTATGAATGTTTTCTGATTCTAAGTGTGGAATAACACTTTAAAGATAATAAAATTTATATTTTTTATACTAAAGTAAAAAACAAATCAACTAACCAACAAAATTCAACTTAAAGTAACTTAAAACGCTTCCTCATACCTAACCAAAGTAAATATTCGAAGGCGAAAAGTCAAGAAGCTTTGTATTATTTACACGAATGCATATGCTCTGCCACTTACAAAGTATTCTGGTGTCCACACAGCAGTCATAAAACCTATACAGCTGTCATAAAAGGCGATGGTAAGCCGTAGCGTCTTGTAGGAAATATAAATACTCGAACATATGTGTGTATGTGGCTTTACTACTTTATTTTGAGGCAATTGTCATTTTTAATATGTTAAAATATACGTTTTTGTTTAAGAAATAGGTCAGTCTGACTGCGATTGATTGTGTGTTCGATTCCCATTCAGGGGAATGATTATATTTTTAAATTATTGTCATTTATCCACTCTGGTAAGATAAATAGCGGCGTTGTGTTCGCTACTCAACAAGCAATGTCTTGACACTAGGTTGTCTCTGACTACCCTGTAATAAATGACAAAGCGTGAAGCTTCTTCCTTTTATTTCACTTATTTAAGTTGCAAAACTCAACGCCGCAGTTTTTATCATATACATTTGCAATTATGCAATTTTATGGTTTATTTAAAAATTTGAATGTGCTCCGTTTAATATGAAGGTGAAAATGATTTTAAATCTATTTCTTTTAGTAATTTATAATTTAAAGTTATATATAATGTATAATTGATATTTCATAACATGCTCCAAAATTGTACAAAAAATTAAGACATAATTAAAAATACTCATTCCTTGCCAGAAGCCTTTCATTTCGTGCCGCTTATATTTTTATTGATGCATCTATAGAGTATGGAGTCGGATTTTTTTAAAATATTGTTTTTTCTTGATGTATAATATGGCAAGTGAAAGATAAAAAACAAACCGTAGTGTTGAATTCCGCCACTTAGCTCGAATTGTTTCAAAATCGAGCGGAAATTGTAGAAATTGTTTGCTCAGACTAAGCGGGAAGTTAAAAAAAACATGTTTTCTGATTTAGTTTTATATAGTATATAATTTTTTTATATATGTATGTCAGTATTTAATTTTCGATTACTATAACGCAAATGTTATTAATGGTATATGAGGAAAACTATAAATTTGCTATTGTGACTAAAATTAAATATACCTATTACATGCCCACATAAACAAATTGTATAAAAATACCATTCTAGTTACATCAATTAAATAAGTAAGCTTTCTTAACTGTATTAACATTGAGGCATTCTAGCACCAAAACTCTCCGTTGAATACTTTACGCTTAGTGACAAACTCAACGCCACGCTCTGTCTCACCAGAAAAATAAATTAAAAGCCTAATCCAATATAACTTAGCTTTCTACAAAACGGAAGCACAAAATGATTTCCTAGTGTAACCTGTAATCAAGTACCGAACGCACTACCTACTATTATTTGACCTCCTAAAAGATATAGTTAATAATAAACTGTATTTATATTTATTTATATATATCCCATTAACATGTTGCTTATGTTATATAGGAAATATTGGGCAATCGATGCACAGTGGAGCAGCGTCTATCTGCAAACGTGATTGGTTGTGGGTTCTATGCCCCATTCAGGCAAATTGAATTATTTTAATGGCTCCACTATATTCATATACTCAATATACTCAATAATCAATGTCTTGATTTTTGGCGGAAAGCAGAATGAATTGTTAATATTCATTTTTTTAAGTTAATCTTATTTGTTTATGTTTTTTAGAAGCCAATTTTAATTCTTACTTTGTAATAAACTACAACTTAAGCAAAAAATATATTTGATTTCGAAAGACAACACACTATCGTGGCACAACACCAATAATAATACAAAATGGCTTTAGGTTCGAATTCCAGTTTAGCAAGATTTTAATTAAAAAAATACTTTCATTGTTCTTATATATTATAGTAGACTTAGATTTTATAAAAAGGCATCTGTATCTATGCCAGATGATTTATTTTTTTTGTTGTCGTCCAAGGTGTCAAGAGGCATTGCTTTTGGTGGTTGTATATAAATAGACAAGTGATCGACTTTCCCTCATACAGACCTTATTGAAGGTGCGTGACCGAAGCTCAGATATATTGTTTGTATCTTGTCAGCGAGAGTATTGAACGAGGATGCATCACAAGATAATTTCGCGACTCCTGGCAAGCATCCGCAAATTCCTAGACTCTTCGTTTAGCTGCACGCTTTTATCCTGTATGGCTGGGTAGATAGGAAGTCGTACCTAGTCTGAAAATACGTATACAATTGCCATGATCAATTCCGAAAACAATCCTTTTTTCATTCGCTTTTTCACCAAGCATGACATGTCATGGTAGCCGCGAAGGTCACGTTCTAGGCACATAATATCCTAGCCAACGTGGAGCGTCGAGAGAGGATTCCTCAAGGACGAAGAAAAGATCAGGGTTTAACGTATTATAATAGATGCAGACACCGTTTTGAATTGGAATCTGAATACTCAATGTAAAGAAATATTTGATATAAATAAGGAATTGTCTTAAATAATCCTGTGAAGGGTTGAAAGAGAACAAGTGTTATTTTTTTAAAATTGGTTCATATAATACATTTTGCTTTTGTGTGGTGTTTTTAAGGGCGATGGTTTTGATATCAAATCAGTTTAAGTGTTACAAAAATTAGTTCAAATATAATAGCATATAATAATAAGCGCGATCGGCTGTGTGTTCGATCTCCACTCGGGAAAATGATTATATTTAAATTATATTCATTTCCTCGCACTGGTAAATCAAAGCGCGGCGTTGAGTTCCGCCACTCAACACGTAATGTCTTGAATTCAGCGGAAAGCGCAGCGGATACGCAGTGTTTTGATACTAGGTACTTACCATACCATGCTATGGGGGATAAAAGCGTGAAGCGTTAGAAGAGTAATAGAAAAATCCATTTTAAATAGATACTCCTAATTAGAGTCGACAAAAAATTATATTTAATCACTCACACATTCATCTTAATAAATTGATTTCAATATTACTTTTGATTGATATTGTTAGTGTATAGATTAATGATTAATTACGTATCGAAGCTTTGAAGGTACCTGCTGTTAGACCGGAATACCGGAGTTAGAATCTTAAGTATTGTTTTGCTGTCATAATATGATATACTAAAATGGATTGAAATAAATAAATTATTCAGCCTAATTAATTATGTAAAATACATTTTGATCTCTTTTTGTCTGTCTATCCGTTTATATGATTGAGACTGTTTTATTGAGCTATTATCTGATTTTGAATGCATATAATAGGTATAGAAGTTTTAGAACAAATTGATATTATATATATTTTTTACTTGAATTGTTAACATATAATTTATATTAATTGTAAGCTAATTATTGATTGTCAGTTCGTATTTCAAATTGAATTAACTAAATTATTATAAAAAGTACTGTATTATAAAAAGGTTTTTTCTTTCTACCGTCTTTATTAAAAATATTACAAAGGGTAATAATAATATTTTTAATAAAGGTAATAATATTTAAGGTAATAAATAAGTGGCCGGTCGTGGCGCAGTGTGACAGCGTCTGACTGTAAACGCGATCGGTTGTGGGTTCAATCCCCACTCACGGGAGTGATGATATTTAAATTATTTTCACTTCCTCGCTCTGGTAGGACAAATTGTGGCGTTGAGTTCCACCACTCAACAGACAATATTTCGAATTCCGTGGAAAGCAAAGTTCGGAGTGTCTTGACACTAGATACTTTCTGTCTATCCTGCTATGCGGGATAAAATCGTGAAGCTAAAAAATATAATTATCGTTCAAATATTTATACCTTTTTAAATATTTTTCAATTTTTTATTGTCAAAAACTACTTAATTAAATCAAACTAACTATCACATCTCCATGTTAAGAATTCTGCAAACCATTTATTTTATTTTTACCTCATTATAGTTATATTGTTATTATCAGAAGTTTTTTAATTAAAGGAAAAATGGGTATGTTCTGATCCATGAGTACAGCTTTTCAATTTCGCAGAATTAAATGTATGTACTTTAGTAGAATTAAATATAATTACAATTATAACTTATTTTGAATATTTCTCGACACTATTGTAGAGCGCTCGGTTCTTTTAGAATAAAATCAAGAATTTAGATACTCCTTATTTCTGTGTAAGACCTTTTAAAGAACAGAATGTCGTGTTATCTATAAATAAAAAAAATTGCGTATAATTTTTATAGCTTCAATCTTTTATCCCACATAGCAGGGTAGACAGGAAGTATCTAGTGTCAACATACTCCACAATCCGCTTTCCACAGGATTCGAGACATTGCGTGTTTGGCTGAACTAAACACCGCGCTTTGTGTTAGGTAAAATTTATAGTTTTAAAATATTCCAATTTAATAAACGGCTAAAGTGAATATTGAAAGCTGGACAAACCAAGGCGTATCACTTGTTACGGATAATATTGAATACAACCATTCTATCTATTCAAGTATAATTTCCACACGACAGCGTCCAATCAGTTTCACTTGTGCCTTGCAACATTCTATAAATTATATATTATAGTCTACTTCCATATAAACATTGATATTTCTTGCAATTAGCTGCAAATATTAATATACAAGTATGTATGAATGTTTTAAAAAAAAACGTATAAAAATTTTGAACGCAGCGGGATTTGAACCCATAACACTTTACAAGTAGTAAATAATAATGTAATTTAAAAATTAGCAGTATAACATTTTGACATGACAAACAGAAAAACTGAAAAAGAACGTATAGTCTATTTCAAATAATTGTACCAATTCTCATACGTATCAGTTCGCATTCTATTATGATGGGACGTATTCTGAATAGTATTTCAAATATCTAATCGAAATTAGCAAATGTTATTAAAATAAAATAAATAGAAAGTATGACATGAAATAATATATACTATTAAAATAAAATAAATATTATTAAAATAAAATAAATGTTATTAAAATAAAATATATGGAAAATAGAAAAGGAAATAATATATACGTTTTAAATGAAACTATTTAACCGGATTAATCGCGTATATTTTGGTATTCGAATTTTGGCTAACGATTGGACAAAGTAGTACATTAGTTTTGGGTTACCAAAAATACACAAAACTAATGTACCACTTCGTCCAATCGTTAGCCAAATCGATACGCCGACGTATAAACTGGCTCAACATGTCGCGTACTTTCTCTCCTGCGTGGTTACACAACATCTTATGTCAGGGTCTTACCATTTTGTTAGCGGACTGAAAGATCTTAAGTTAGCTAGCAATGAAACCATGGTCAGTTTTGATGTCCAGTCGCTGTTTATCAGTATACCTATAAAGGACTGCATCAGGATTGTCAAGCGGAAGCTAGAGAAAAACAAGATGCCTATTGAATATCTTGAACTTTTAGAACACTGCCTTACATCTGGATATCTAGTGTTCGATCAGGTATTCTATTTGCAAGTGGATGGCATTGCTATGGGTTCGCCTGTATCCCCTGTAATAGCAGATATATACATGGAGGATTTCGAGGAGATGGCTCTAGGCTCTGCACCATGTCTACCTAGAATATATAAGCGGTACGTAGATGATACTTTCACAACTTTACCTACGGATAATATTTATATATTCCTAAACCATCTGAATTCTATTAATAACAACATAAAATTTACAATAGAATTACAGGCAAATAACTCTTTAGCTTTTCTTGATGTACTTGTAATAAAGAATCCTAATGGCACATTAGGCCACACAGTGTATAGGAAGCCTACCCATACCAACAGGTATCTCAATGGCGAATCCCACCATCACCCTACACAGTTATCTACCGTTGGCAAATCTTTGTTTTGGAGAGCTTACCATCTTTGCGACGCTGAACACCTAGGGGACGGGCGTCGACAGGTGAAGGGTGCCCTTCATCAGAACAAGCTGCCAGTTCCCCGCCAGCGTTGTATGAAGACCAACAAGCCACCCACAGTGGAGAGACAGCCAGCACTTCTACCGTTTGTGAAAGGAGTTACAGACAGGATTGGCAACATCTTAAGAAGAGCTTCTATTAAAACCATATTCAAGCCTAATAAAAAAGTGAGCCAATGCTTGAGATCCGTGAAATGTAATATTCCTTTGCAGTGTGCAGGCGTGTATAAACTAGACTGTGACTGTGTGTGTATATACGCGATTAATCCGGTTAAATAGTTTCATTTAAAATGTATAAAAATAGCGAAAATCTTATTAATATATACGTTTTCAACACTTCGCATACTCGCCTTGCGGGTGTCGGGCTCATTGGGTTGAACAGAGTGGAGCTCGAAACAGTGTCTGAAATTTTAACAAAAGTCTAGGTTTAAAGGGCCCCTTTTTCTCTATACATAACAAAATTAAAAAAAAAATAGTTTTTTCCTTAACATTCCTTTCTTTACCAGAATAGAGAAAACAATTTGAGAAACGTGTTTATATAAAATAATAAAAAGAATATATTAACCTTTAAATTACATCAAATTTAAATTTATTTCAAAATAAAGTAAATATTATATTTAGCTTTAATTTTGCTTCATACTTTTCTTAGAAATCCGTTGTGTCAAGACATTTTATCCTCCTCTTTCTCCTTTCCACGGCATTCAAGAAATGGCGTAATAGAACTGAACGCCACGGTTTGTCTTAGGGCCAGAAAATGAAAATAATTCACTTATCATTCCCCCGAGTGGGAATCGAACCCACAAGCGGGTTCGATTCCCACTCGGTTCGCGATCGGTTCGGATCGCGTTTACAGTCAGACATTGTCCCACCACACAACGACCGGCCTCTACAATTTAACTCCATTTTACAGCCTAACAAAAATATGTACATACAAAAGCGAGGATATTGTTCACGCATTGAATCTAACTGTTTCTACTAACATAGGAAATTGCATTCAACGAATTTCCGCTGTTGGAATCCACGCGCATATGGACGTTCTATTACTATGCTGGTACACAGTATCAAATACATTAATTGTTGTGTTATTTTTCTTTATGATTATTGTTTTTTTATAATAACGTCTGACTGTAAACGCGATCGGTTGTGAGTTACCACTCTCTGGGAAATGTATATTTTTAAATTAATATCATTTCCTCGATCTGGTAAGGCAAAACGCGGCGTTGAGTTCCGCCGCAATGTCATGCAATGTCTAGAAATACCGTGAAAAGTGAAGTAAGGAATGTCTTGACACTAGGTACTTCCCGTCTACCCTGCTATGCGGGATAAGAGCGTGAAGCTGAAGAATTTTGATTGGTATGTTCTCAATTCACTTTCACAAAGAAATGATGATTAGAAATTGAATTTGGATTAAAAACATTATGCACTAGGTTTTTGTCGTTTGTCTTTTGATACATATAAAAGTATTCCATTACTCACTGAATGACTTTATAGACAATGCAGCCCAAAACTGCATGAAGGCTAAAAGTGTTTGGTTTTGTTATTATTTTAAAATGTTATACACACACTTAGCATATGACATTTAATAATAAAATAAAAAAAACATAAAAAATTGGAAATAACGGGAATAGAACCCGCATCGCTAAGAAACCTTTCAACAGCTCTGACCACTAAGCTATGCGTTAAAGCAGCTAAGAAATATGATTGTAATTTTCCAAGGACTATAGGTGTAGAATAATATAGATTAACTAAATACATTTTCATTCGTAACAATGAAAACTATATCAAAAAAATTAAAAATAGTATGGCTAGAATCACAAAAGTCCACGAGCTAATAAGATAGATAGATCAAGGTTATATGACCTTGAGGTATACTATGAAATCCATTTGATTAATATTGTAATGATTTACTGATATTGTAATATAAATTAAAATCAAAATATTCCTTATTCAAATAAGTTATTTAACTTTTTTAAGTTAACTATGCACTTCATATCATCAATTGACATAAAAGTATCAGTAGTGTTATTGTTATAATCGTATAGGAATTAAGTCTAACTATTGCCAGCTAAGAATTCAGTTATATTGCACGATCAACTCTACACTGCTCTAAA
Organism: Dryadula phaetusa; assembly: GCA_032432895.1. NCBI lineage: Eukaryota > Metazoa > Arthropoda > Insecta > Lepidoptera > Nymphalidae > Dryadula > Dryadula phaetusa. The sequence continues at coordinate 4,090,147 of JAOYRS010000081.1, forward strand.
ATATAATTTTAAAATAGTTAATATAATTACTAAGCCAGTATCATTTGTGAATTAATGCTTATAATAAATATGTAAAAACGAATTAATCAACATAATAAACGACGATATAAATAAAATTTATATTTACTATTTTTAAAGTGTTATTCCACACTTAGGATTTGAAAAAACCTTAGGCCTCCACAGTTATGAAAAAAGATATATACAATGTTTTTTTTTTCACTATTTTTGTAAAATACGATACTTATAAATAATTACACATAGATATCGTTAATCAAATCTTAATAACTAAGTCTTAATAAGATCTTTGATTTGCTCGATTTTTACACATTTTAAATGAAGCTTAAAATAAACGGATTAATTTGCCCTAATCTAACCTACCAGTTTTATCTGTGACCAGTGTTCGAAATGTCAGGTTTCCAAAAATATACTTTAAAATATCAAAATATACGCGATTAATCTGTTTAAAATAGTTTCATTTAAATAGTTAAGTTTTAAGTGTAAGTTTTTTTTGTAAGAAATCCGTCACGGATATGCTTGATTGTGGACTCCAGAACACCTTCCTTTAACGCATGCCTCACGGTGCTTCAAGCATCATTTGCTTAGGCTTCAGGAACGCCCCAGTCTACTAAGAACGTCACGTAGTTGTAAGTTACTTTGTTAAGTTGCCATGTAAATTGTTTTTTTTTATATTTTCATGTTTTTATTCCGCATAGCAGGGAAGACAGAAAGTACTGAGTATCAAGACACTCCGTACTCCGTTTTCCGCCGAATTCGAGATATTGCGTGTTGAGTGGCGAAACTCAACGCCGCAATTTATCTTACCAGAGCGAGGAAATGAAAATAATTTAATTATATTCACTCCCCCGAGTGGGGATCGCATCCACAACCGATCGCGTTTACAGTCAGACGCTGTCACACTGCGCCACGACCGGCCTCCACTAAGTTTGTAATTTGTAATACATTTTGGTAGGCCTAAAGGCAGAATGTACATGTATACCTAATAACATTAACGTTTATCTATATAAAAAACGGTTTGACTTTGTAGATCTGCATTCAGAACAAATAAATGTATTATTTTAAATGAATACTATTTTAAACGGATTACTCGCGGATTTCATTAGTCTTCCTGAGACCACGGACTTCTATAGAGTTTCCGAAACGTCAGGTTTAAAAAAGTGTATTTTCGCATATTTCGTTTAAAATAATATCACTCCCCCGAGTGGGAATCTGTGAATTATATTTAAATCACTTCCTCACTCTGGTAAGACAAAGTGCGGCGTTGACTTCCACCACTCAACACGCAATGTCTCGAATTCAGTAGAAAGCGACGTATATAGTGTCTTGACACTAGGTACTTTCTGTCTACCATGATATGCGGGATAAAGCATGAAGCGGAAAAAAATATTTCATTTGAAATGAGTAGAATTGCGAATATCTAAGATCTTATAGTTAGAAATTTTATTATAACGTTAAAACAAAAATATATTTTTCAGAAATTTCGATACAATCATCTCTATTTCAAAATATATTTTATTAACACATAACGTGTTTAATAAAGTCTTTTTTTAGCTGAAGAGTTATCACGTCCATTGCTTTCGAAGCCAATTTTTCCAATTCCATAAATTGATGGTACGTACAGTGGAAACTACAAAAGTGGGTCATCCTATGAAAAACAAAATGCATATTTTCAACGGTCATCGATATACTCGCACAGGAGCTGTGAGCTTATATTTACTTGTAGAACTAAATACTGGGGATTTTATATTGTGTCAATGAGCAGTTATTATATGTTTAGTTATTTATAAATGCGATAGTAATGGGTACAATTCTTTATTTCCCATTAATTTCAACGTACGTTAAATACGCAAAATGCTTGAAACATGAAAAAGGGCTGACTGGATAAAATGGCCTTAGTCTGCCATCCCTGTTATGCGGGATAAATAAAAAGCTATTTCAAATATTCCATATTCAAAGCTTCTCGCTATATCCCGCATAGCAGGGTAGTCAGAGACAACCTAATGTCAAGACACTCCGTTGACTGCTTTCCACCTTCCAACTTAACGCCGCGCCTCGTCTTATCAGAGCAAAGAAATGAAAATAAATTTCAAAAATATAATTAGAATATTTTAACGTCTCAGGGACTTTATGAAGGCGGCATCAAGTATCATAAGTGTAACATCTTTTTATCCATATTATTTTATTCCACTTTTTGCCCAATATTTACTGTCTAAAATTTATTTTAATTTACTAGTTAAACTATGTGGGATATATTTTGGTATAATAATTTAATATAATATATAGTTTTTGCGATGTTTAAGTTCTTTTGTAAATAAAGCTCTTTTAGCTAGAGTAATTTCATATGTTCAATATATTTGAAAATATCCGATATTTTGAAACTTCATACTAGGCCACACGTAGACTTAAACGGATAAATCGCGTATATTTTGGTATTCGATAATACATTTTTGGAATCTTGACGTTTCTTGCTTCTTTCGAAAAACTGTAAATCGTGAAAGTCTAAGATATTATGATTTTAAAGTTATAATTTAAGTATATGTTGGTGTACTTAAGCGAGCATTCGTATATCTTATCTCCGGAAAAACAGACCTCCCATGGGATATGTATTGCAAGTTTATGCCGAAATTACTGAACGACGAAAGGAACAGAGTTGCTTACTTAAATTTACTCATATTATTATTTTTTTTACCTTCACGCTTTCATCCCGCATAGCAGGCTACACAGAAAGTATATAGTGTCAAGACACAATGTACTGAGGAAGTAAAAATAATTTAAATATAATCACTACCCCGACTGGGAATCGAATACACAACCGAGCGCGTTCACAGTCACCTGCTGTCTTACTGGGTCACGACCGGCCTCAAAATTAAAATTTAAATAAAAATATATTAAAAGTATTGAATGTAGAACTACTAAAACATTTTTTTTACCTAAACTATTTTATAGAATAATTATAAGTACTAAAAAATCATTTACAAGTATTAATATGATTAATTATAAAAAAGAATCTAGTTTAAAGAATCTTTAAATTATTTTTATAATTGTAACTGTTCGCTCTTACAAGTAAATCAGATTTTTGCTATAAAATTATAATATTATTGTTTAATTCGGACACATGTATAAATTTTCAAACAAACAACGTTAAAAGTAACTCTTGTTTTAGCTTCACTCTTTTGTCCCGCATAGCAGGTTAGAAAGTAATTAGTGTAAAGAAACGCCGTACTTATATTTCTTACATTATCACTATGGCATTTCTTATTTATTTAACTTCACACTCTTATTTAACTTCACGCTCTTATCTCGCATAGCAGGGTAGACAGAAAGTACCATAGTAAAGTAGTAGACACTCTGTACTTCACTTTCCACCGAAGTCGAGACGTTGCGTGTTGAGTGATGGAACTCAACGCCGCACTTTGTCTTTGTCATAGTGAGGAAGTAAAAATAACTTAAATATAGTATTCCCTCAAATGGGGATCGAACCCACAACATTTCTATATAAAACTTTTATATAGAAATGATAACAAATATAAAAATTTTGCTTAAAACACTGTACCTAAAATCTCCCACAAAACATATATACATAGTAGAAAATTTAATAAAAAGCAACGTGCGTCCATACAAACTTATAACTTGTGTCACGAATTCCCTCTGTCAATATTTCAGTGGCATGTTTTTATGATCTTTCCTTTACGGTTTTCCTTCGGCGTTGGGGTCGCAGGAACTTGGAAGAATTAAAAGTTAACAGCCAATACTGCTCTAACTTAGTAGACTGTTATAAACTCTAGCAATAATTTTTATTGGTACATACATATATATATGTGTACTTGAGTATGGCAGTAAGCAGGCGTATTTAGTTAATATTTTTGAAAAAACGTATGAAACTTTGAACGCAGCGGGATTCGAACCCGCGCCTCTTGGATACTGTCCAAGAGGCGCGGGTTCGAATCCCGCAGCGTTCAAATTTTATACGATTTTTCAAAAATGTTTTGTAATCCTAAGTGTGGAATAACATTTTAAAAATAGTAAGTATTAAATTAATATTGTACTATTGTATGTATTATTATGATATATATATATATATATATATATATATATATATATATATAATATACATAGAACCAGCTTCCCAGTAATCGAAGATATTTAGATGTTGGGAACAATTTGTTTCTCCGTTAGCTTAATACATACATGAGCTTTACTTTTAACAAATAAATAACTTTTTACAAGTAGTATTGTTATAATTAGTCTTACCGTTCTTACTTAGAAAGACAACATTTTTATATGATACGTTGAATTTAATACCTCGTAACTTCATCTCACAAAATAAAATATTTTGTTTTCGTATAGCATTTCTTCAAATTTTTCCCCTATGCTTTGATCGCCTTATTCCTAGGAACACTTATAGTGTACCAGAGCCTTTTCAGACACAAACAGAAAAGATATCAATACACCTATCGAAAGACAAACAAACATTAACCCAATACCAAGCGTGTTGACGATTTGAAAAAAATTAACTTGACTCCATATAATTTTAACAAAAGTCTAGGTTTAAAGGGCTCCTTTTTCTCTATACATAACAAAATTAAAAAAAAATAGTTTTTTCCTTAACATTCCTTTCTTTACCAGAATAGAGAAAACAATTTGAGAAACGTGTTTATATAAAATAATAAAAAGAATATATTAACCTTTAAATTACATCCAATTTAAATTTATTTCAAAATAAAGTAAATATTATATTTAGCTTTAATTTTGCTTCATACTTTTCTTAGAAATCCGTTGTGTCAAGACATTTTATCCTCCTCTTTCTCCTTTCCACGGCATTCAAGAAATGGCGTAATAGAACTGAACGCCACTTACCATTCCCCCGAGTGGGAATCGAACCCACAAGCGGGTTCGATTCCCACTCGGTTCGCGATCGGTTCGGATCGCGCTTACAGTCAGACATTGTCCCACCACACAACGACCGGCCTCTACAATTTAACTCCATTTTACAGCCTAACAAAAATATGTACATACAAAAGCGAGGATATTGTTCACGCATTGAATCTAACTGTTTCTACTAACATAGGAAATTGCATTCAACGAATTTCCGCTGTTGGAATCCACGCGCATATGGACGTTCTATTACTATACTGGTACACAGTATCAAATACATTAATTGTTGTGTTATTTTTCTTTACGATTATTGTTTTTTTATAATAACGTCTGACTGTAAACGCGATCGGTTGTGAGTTACCACCACTTACCACTCTCGGGGAAATGTATATTTTTAAATTAATATCATTTCCTCGATCTGGTAAGGCAAAACGCGGTGTTGATTTCCGCCACTCAACATGCGAATCACCGTGAAAAGTGAAGTAAGGAGTGTCTTGACACTAGGTACTTCCCGTCTACCCTGCTATGCGGGATAAGAGCGTGAAACTGAAGAATAAGAGCGAGTTTTGATTGGTATGTTTCTCGCTTCACGTTCAGAAAGAAATGATGATTAAAAATTGAATTTGGATTAAAAACATTATGCACTAGGTTTTTGTCGTTTGTCTTTTGATACATATAAAAGTATTCCATTACTCACTGAATGACTTTATAGACTATGCAGCCCAAAACCGCATGAAGGCTAAAAGTGTTTGGTTTTGTTATTATTTTAAAATGTTATACACACACTTAACATATGACATTTAATAATAAAATAAAAAAAACATAAAAAATTGGAAACAACGGGAATAGAACCCGCATCGCTAAGAAACCTTTCAGCTCTGACCACTAAGCTATGCGTTAAAGCAGCTAAGAAATATGATTGTAATTTTCCAAGGACTAGAATAATATGGACTAGAATAATATGGACTAGAATAATATAGATTAACTAAATACATTTTCATTCGTAACAATGAAAACTATATCAAAAAAATTAAAAATAGTATGGCTAGAATCACAAAAGTCCACGAGCTAATAAGATAGATAGATCAAGGTTATATGGCCTTGAGGTATACTATGAAATCCATTTGATTAATATTGTAATGATTTACTGATATTGTAATATAAATTAAAATCAAAATATTCCTTATTCAAATAAGTTATTTAACTTTTTTAAGTTAACTATGCACTTCATATCATCAATTGACATAAAAGTATCAGTAGTGTTATTGTTATAATCGTATAGGAATTAAGTCTAACTATTGCCAGCTAAGAATTCAGTTATATTGCACGATCAACTCTACACTGCTCTAAAATATAATTTTAAAATAGTTAATATAATTACTAAGCCAGTATCATTCGTGAATTAATGCTAATAATAAATATGTAAAAACTAATTAATCAACATAATAAACGACGATATAAATAAAATTTATATTTACTATTTTTAAAGTGTTATTCCACACTTAGGATTTGAAAAAACCTTAGGCCTCCACAGTTATGAAAAAAGATATATACAATGTTTTTTTTTTCACTATTTTTGTAAAATACGATACTTATAAATAATTACACATAGATATCGTTAATCAAATCTTAATAACTAAGTCTTAATAAGATCTTTGATTTGCTCGATTTTTACACATTTTAAATGAAGCTTAAAATAAACGGATTAATTTGCCCTAATCTAACCTACCTGTTCTACCTGTGACCAGTATTCGAAATGTCAGGTTTCCAAAAATATATTTTTAAATATCAAAATATACGCGATTACTCTGTTTAAAATAGTTTCATTTAAATAGTTAAGTTTTAAGTGTAAGTTTTTTTTGTAAGAAATCCGTCACGGATATGCTTGATTGTGGACTCCAGAACACCTTCCTTTAACGCATGCCTCACGGTGCTTCAAGCATCATTTGCTTAGGCTTCAGGAACGCCCCAGTCTACTAAGAACGTCACGTAGTTGTAAGTTACTTTGTTAAGTTGCCATGTAAATTGTTTTTTTTTATATTTTCATGTTTTTATTCCGCATAGCAGGGAAGACAGAAAGTACTGAGTATCAAGACACTCCGTACTCCGTTTTCCGCCGAATTCGAGATATTGCGTGTTGAGTGGCGAAACTCAACGCCGCAATTTATCTTACCAGAGCGAGGAAATGAAAATAATTTAATTATATTCACTCCCCCGAGTGGGGATCGCATCCACAACCGATCGCGTTTACAGTCAGACGCTGTCACACTGCGCCACGACCGGCCTCCACTAAGTTTTTAATTTGTAATACATTTTGGTAGGCCTAAAGGCAGAATGTACATGTATACCTAATAACATTAACGTTTATCTATATAAAAAACGGTTTGACTTTGTAGATCTGCATTCAGAACAAATAAATGTATTATTTTAAATGAATACTATTTTAAACGGATTACTCGCGGATTTCATTAGTCTTCCTGAGACCACGGACTTCTATAGAGTTTCCGAAACGTCGGGTTTAAAAAAGTTATTTTCGCATATTTCGTTTAAAATAATATCACTCCCCCGAGTGGGAATCTGTGTTTATATTTAAATCACTTCCTCGCTCTGGTAATACTAAGTGCGGCGTTGACTTCCACCACTCAACACGCAATGTCTCGAATTCAGTAGAAAGCGATGTATAGAGTGTCTTAACACTAGGTACTTTCTGTCTACCATGATATGCGGGAAAAGCATGAAGCTGAAAAAAATATTTCATTTGAAATGAGTAGAATTGCGAATATCTAAGATCTTATAGTTAGAAATTTTATTATAACGTTAAAACAAAAATATATTTTTCAGAAATTTCGATACAATCATCTCTATTTTAAAATATATTTTATTAACACATAACGTGTTTAATAAAGTCTTTTTTTAGCTGAAGAGTTATCACGTCCATTGCTTTCGAAGCCAATTTTTCCAATTCCATAAATTGATGGTACGTACAGTGGAAACTACAAAAGTGGGTCATCCTATGAAAAACAAAATGCATATTTTCAACGGTCATCGATATACTCGCACAGGAGCTGTGAGCTTATATTTACTTGTAGAACTAAATACTGGGGATTTTATATTGTGTCAATGAGCAGTTATTATGTGTTTAGTTATTTATAAATGCGATAGTAATGGGTACAATTCTTTATTACCCATTCATTTTCAACGTACGTTAAATACGCAAAATGCTAGAAACATGAAAAATGGCTGGCTAGATAAAATGGCCTTAGTCTGCCATCCCTGTTATGCGGGATAAATAAAAAGCTATTTAAAATATTCCATATTCAAAGCTTCTCGCTATATCCCGCATAGCAGGGTAGTCAGAGACAACCTAATGTCAAGACACTCCGTTGACTGCTTTCCACCTTTCAACTTATCGCCGCGTTTGCAAACTTAACGCCGCGCCTCATCTTATCAGAGCAGAGAAATGAAAATAAATTTCAAAAATATAATTAGAATATTTTAACGTCTCAGGGACTTTATGAAGGCGGCATCAAGTATCATAAGTGTAACATCTTTTTATCCATATTATTTTATTCCACTTTTTGCCCAATATTTACTGTCTAAAATTTATTTTAATTTACTAGTTAAACTATATCGGATATATTTTGGTATAATAATTTAATATAATATATAGTTTTTGCGATGTTTAAGTTCTTTTGTAAATAAAGCTCTTTTAGCTAGAGTAATTTCATATGTTCAATATATTTGGAAATATCCGATATTTTGAAACTTCATACTAGGCCACACGTAGACTTAAACGGATAAATCGCGTATATTTTGGTATTCGATAATACATTTTTGGAATCTTGACGTTTCTTGCTTCTTTCGAAAAACTGTAAATCGTGAAAGTCTAAGATATTATGATTTTAAAGTTATAATTTAAGTATATGTTGGTGTACTTAAGCGAGCATTCGTATATCTTATCTCCGGAAAAACAGACCTCCCATGGGATATGTATTGCAAGTTTATGCCGAAATTACTGAACGACGAAAGGAACAGAGTTGCTTACTTAAATTTACTCATATTATTATTTTTTTTACCTTCACGCTTTCATCCCGAATAGCAGGCTACACAGAAAGTATATAGTGTCAAGACACAATGTACTGAGGAAGTAAAAATAATTTAAATATAATCACTACCCCGACTGGGAATCGAATACACAACCGAGCGCGTTCACAGTCACCTGCTGTCTTACTGGGTCACGACCGGCCTCAAAATTAAAATTTAAATAAAAATATATTAAAAGTATTGAATGTAGAACTACTAAAACATTTTTTTTACCTAAACTATTTTATAGAATAATTATAAGTACTAAAAAATCATTTACAAGTATTAATATGATTAATTATAAAAAAGAATCTAGTTTAAAGAATCTTTAAATTATTTTTATAATTTACTGTTCGCTCTTACAAGTAAATCAGATTTTTGCTATAAAATTATAATATTATTGTTTAATTCGGACACATGTATAAATTTTCAAACAAATAACGTTAAAAGTAACTTTTGTTTTAGCTTCACTCTTTTGTCCCGCATAGCAGGATAGAAAGTAATTAGTGTCAATAAACGCCGTACTTACATTTCTTACATTATCACTATGGCATTTCTTACATCGCAAGATTTCATACATTGAATAAAATTTTTAACTTTACGCTTTTATCCCGCATAGCAGGGTAGACAGAAAGTACCATAGTAAGGTAGTAGACACTCTGTACTTCACTTTCCACCGAAGTCGAGACGTTGCCTGTTGAGTGATGGAACTCAACGCCGCACTTTGTCTTTGTCATAGTGAGGAAGTAAAAATAATTTAAATATAATCATTCCCTCGAGTGGGAATCGAACCCCCAACATTTCTATATAAAATTTTTATATAGAAATCATAACAAATATAAGAATTTTGCCTAAAACACTGTACCTAAAATCTCCCACAAAACATATATACATAGTAGAAAATTTAATAAAAAGCAACGTGCGTCCGTACAAACTTATAACTTGTGTCACGAATTCCCTCTGTCAATATTTCAGTGGCATGTTTTTATGATCTTTCCTTTACGGTTTTCCTTCGGCGTTGGGGTCGCTGGAACTTGGAAGAATTAAAAGTTAACAGCCAATACTGCTCTAACTTAGTAGACTGTTATAAGCTCTAGCAATAATTTTTATTGGTACATACATATATATATGTGTACTTGAGTATGGCAGTAAGCAGGCGTATTTAGTTAATATTTTTGAAAAAACGTATGAAACTTTGAACGCAGCGGGATTCGAACCCGCGCCTCTTGGATACTGTCCAAGAGGCGCGGGTTCGAATCCCGCAGCGTTCAAATTTTTATACGATTTTTCAAAAATGTTTTGTAATCCTAAGTGTGGAATAACACTTTAAAAATAGTAAGTATTAAATTAATATTGTACTATTGTATGTATTATTATGATATATATATATATATATATAAATATATATATATATATATATATATATAATATACATAGAACCAGCTTCCCAGTAATCGAAGATATTTAGATGTTGGGAACAATTTGTTTCTCCGTTAGCTTAATACATACACGAGCTTTACTTTTAACAAATAAATAACTTTTTACAAGTAGTATTGTTATAATTAGTCCTACCGTTCTTACTTAGAAAGACAACATTTTTATATGATACGTAAAATTTAATACCTCGTAACTTTATCTCACAAAATAAAATATTTTGTTTTCGTATAGCATTTCTTCAAATTTTTCCCCTATGCTTTGATGCCTTATTCCTAGGAACACTTATAGTGTACCAGAGCCTTTTCAGACACAAACAGAAAAGATATCAATACACCTATCGAAAGACAAACAAACATTAACCTAATACCAAGCGTTTTGACGATTTGAAAAAAATTAACTTGACTCCATATCTCTTTTATATAATGCAATAACAGTCGTCCGGTTCTCTTTGTGATAAAGAGACCCACTTTATATTAATATCAAAAATAAATTTTACAATATAATGGCGCGAAAATAAGAAAACTGAAGAAATCAAAATACAAATAATACAAATAAAAAGTCATACAAAAATAACAGATTCCAAATTCAAAAGTAATATTTAGTTTATTTTTTAATTGTAATAGTATATATGGCCAGACTTTACATATATATTTCTTTGAAATTATAATAAGACGAATTATAATGTCATAATACGGGATGTATGGAGAGCTTGGTTGACCATGAAAACACAGTATCGAAGATACTGGAGAAAAGTCACTTAAAAAGCTTGAGAATCCCCTGAAGGGCTGACTACCCCGTAAGGGATACAGCGTGAAGCTAAGAAAAAAATTCAAAGTATCTGATCTAGTATAACTCACGTGTTAATTAATTTTTAAGTACACTACACAGAATATCAAAAATGTCTCTAAAAACTTATAAATGCATCCTTCTTCTAGATATTTAATATCACAATATCCAACTATAAGTTTCAACTGTTTCAAGCTCCACTGTAAATCAAATGAAATTTAAAATTATTGTATAGGTAACTCTCCTTTGGGTACTTTGACGTCTGCCTTTAATATTTCAATGAGGTCACATCCTGACAATAGACTAGATATATTAAATTACTAACTTAATATTACTTTTCTAGCAATATTTATAAATATCAAACTGCAAACTGTATGTATGTCTACTTTTTTATCTTTACGCTATTATACCCTATGGATATCAATATGGTATATCTATATAGATATGTATGAAATTGGGACATTGCGCGTGAGTGGTGAAGTCAACGATACACTTTGTCTTACCTAAGAGAAAATATAATTATATATTTTTTAATATGATCATTCCCCCGAATGGGAATCGAATCCACAATCAGTCGCTTGTTATCTTGCTGCGGCACGATTACATAGTATATGCATTATAGAAGTGTACATAATAAGATCTTTGATTTTTGCGATTTTTATACATTTTAAATGAAACTATTTTAACTGGATTAATCGCGTATATTTTGGTATTCGAAAATACATTTTGGACACCTGACATTTCGAACACTTTACAGTAGTCCGTGATCACAGGTTGACTGAGGCGGCATTCGTCTGTCAGTTTATACAAAAAAATAATTATATCAAACTACCGCCATCTGTTTCTTAATTGCCTCCATTGGCTCACTTTTTTATTAGGCTTGAATATGGTTTTGATAGAAGCTCTTCTTAAGATGTTGCCCTTCACAAACGGTAGAAGTACTGGCTGTCTCTCCACTGTGGGTGGCTTGTTGGTCTTCTTCATATACATGGAGGATTTCGAGGAGATGGCTCTTGGCTCTGCACCATGTCTACCTAGAATATATAAGCGGTACGTAGATGATACTTTCACAATTTTACCTACGGATAATATTTATATATTCCTAAACCATCTCAATTCTATTAATAACAACATAAGATTTACAATAGAATTACAGGCAAATAACTCTTTAGCTTTCCTTGATGTACTAGTAATAAAGAATGCTAATGGCACATAAGGCCACACAGTGTATAGGAAACCTACCCATACCAACAGGTATCTCAATGGCGAATCCCACCATCATCCTACACAGTTATCTACCGTTGGCAAATCTTTGTTTCAGAGAGCTTACCATCTTTGCGACGCTGAACACCTAGGGGACGAGCTGCGACAGGTGAAGGGTGCCCTTCATCAGAACAGGCTGCCAGTTCCCCACCAGCGTTGTATGAAGACCAACAAGCCACCCCCAGTGGAGAGACAGCCAACACTTCTACTGTTTGTGAAGGGAGTTACAGACAGGATTGGCAACATCTTAAGAAGAGCTTCTATCAAAACCATATTCAAGCCTAATAAAAAAGTGAACCAATGCTTGAGACCCGTGAAATGTAATATTCCTTTGCAGTATGCAGGTGTGTATAAACTAGACTATGACTGTGTCTTCTCATACATTGGCCAAACAAAGAGGAGCATCGGGGTTAGGGTGAAAGAACACATATCCGATGTCAAGAATGGGTATTGCAGTCAGTTGTCTGTGAACATACAATGAATAAGTCCAACCACTACATCAGGTTTGATAAGCCACATATCCTCGCTAGGGAAAGCAGATATGTTCCTAGAATGATTCGCGAGGCTATTGACATTCAAAAGCATCCAAATTTCAATAGAGAATATGGTTGGAAACTCTCTACCACCTGGGACCCACTTATTAAAAATTTAAAATCTCAAATCCACCACACCAGAGACAAAGATACAGTGAGGTCATTCTGCAAGAATCCAGGGCAGTACGCGAGGCAATTAAGAAAAAGATGGCGGTAGTTTGATATAATTAATTTTTTGTATCAACTGACAGACGAATGCCACCTCAGTCTACCTGTGACCACGGACTACTGTAAAGTGTTCGAAACGTCAGGTGTCCAAAAATGTATTTTCGAATACCACAATATACGAGATTAATCAGGTTAAAATAGTTACATTTAAGAAGTGTACATATTATTTTTTTTTTCTTCACGCTTTTAGCCCGCATAACAGGGTTGGCAAGGCGAAGTACGAATGTCTTGACACTAGGTACTTTCTGTACCTAGTGTCAAGACATTCGTACTTCGCCTTCCACCGAATTCGAGACATTGAGTGGTGGGACTCAACGCCGCACTTTGTCTTGACTTTACCAATACGAGAAAGTGAAAATAATTTAAATATAATCACTCCTCCGAGTGGGGATCGAACCCACAACCTATCGCGTTTACAGTCAGACGCTGTCCCACTACGCCACGACGTCATCAAACAAAGGATAGGATTTAATTAATAATTATATAAATTACTTATTAATTAAATCTTATCGTCTATTACAATTTCTAGACTAACAGGTTTATTAGCATTACTTAGAACAAGCAAACAGTGCAGAGCTGACAGGTGTGTGTAAGCCGGCAGCAATTTCGTAGAGCTATGTGGTGTGTACCTATACTTTTCCCACCTCGATAATATAAATATTTCCATTCCTGTAGGAATTTTCACTAATATAACTACTCACTAATACAACTAATATATATATATATATATATATATATATATATATATATATATATATATATATATATATGTATATATATTTATATGTATATATATATATATATATATATACATATAAGTCCGCGACGGTGGACTCTGGAACTCTTGATGAGATTTCTTCCAGACTTGGAAGTAGGGCGACAAACTCAGTGCAATTAATAATTGAAAAGATTACAAAAAAAAACAATACACATTCAAAATATATAGACATATGTATATATTATTAAATTCACAACATATAAAATAGCTAAACATATAGACATACATAAATAAATAAAAAAATATAATATAAGCATCAGTCATGGCGCAGGTGGACAGCGTCTGACTCGTACGCGCGATCGATGGGTTCGATGGGTTCGATTCCCACTCAGGGGAGTGATATTTAAATTATTTTCACTTCTTCATTCAGATAAGACAAAGTGCGGCGTTGAGTACCACCACTCAACACGCAATGTCTTGAATTCGATGGAAGGCAAAGTACGGAGTGTCTTGACACTTCTTACATCTGAATGCATCACCATTTAAGATGAATTCGGAGTATACAAAGCAAATCAATAAACACAAATTAATGAATCAAAGTTCACAACTACTAAATTTAACGTCTTTGTATATTCGAAAACAGGCAACGTATCACCAATATTGTATAGAGAAGACAATATGTAGTGATGAATGGTCGATGAAATATGATTTGAATCGAGTTTGTGATTTATGATTCATATTTATGGCCCCTTTGGATGTTAGAGAAATTAATTCTTAACATTAAAATGCGGTGCGTGTTCGGAAAATAATCGATATTATTGATACTTCGATTTATTTGTTTGATTATTTTTTGTTATTTTAACTACATACGTAATAGATTCTTACATTTTTACACCCTTTGTCAGAGACAACCTAATGCCAAGACACTGTACGTTATCGATATGACAATGGGTGAAACCAACGCTACACGCCAATGCAAATTTCAAATATAATAATCTTTCTCCTGAGTGGGAATCGAACCCACAACTGATCATGGTCAGACGCTGCCTCACTGCGCTAATTTGTCATTAAAAGATCCAATTATCGGTAATTTAATATTCATGATCGAATATAGTTGAACATTTTGTAAACTAGTGACTTAGGTATTGACTTAGTAAGTATAAATGTAATAATACAAGTTAGTGAGCAATTGGTTGAGGAATTGAAACGATTTTAATATTAATTTATAATTGATAATAATTTATCTTTAATGTAGGCTTTATGATTATTGATTAATTTGATACTTTAACACAAAATGTATTATTAAGGTACATCCTTTTAAGTTAAATCTGATATAAGAAAGGGTGGCCTTGTGTTCGCCACTCATTTCGCAACGTCTCGATTTAGGGCGGAAAGCAGTCAACGGAGTGTCTTGACACTAGGTTGTCTTTACTTATCCTGCTATGCGTGATATTGCAAGAAGCATACATAAATATTTTACTTAATTAAATTTTAAACCAGTCAAAAAGTGGTAAAGTCAACAATCAACCTAAAATATTGATATCTATTACGTTATATACAGCTTCACGCTTTACCCCGCAGGCAGAATATTCAGAGACAACCTAGTGTCAAAACACTCTGTTAACTGATTGTTACTTGTATATTTCAAGAGAGAAAATAGTGAATTTATGATTATTTTTTCTCTACGAACGTACAGAAATACATAATAATTATATACATTCAAATTGTATCCTTTGAATAATAGTAAATTTTGAATTCCAGTAAGAAGATCGAATTATAATAACAGTCATCATAAAATACCTTCAAGATGGCAGTTCGATAGTGCCTTTAGCTATGCAAATTTCCTATGGATGTGATCGTTTTGTATATAATGATACCTTACGACTCAGTACTACTAATATGGTTATATTATATATGGAATAGATAACGTGTAAGTACAAGATGAATATTTATTATGTTTTTGCTGTCTTTTTATTTTAACTTAATATTGACAAAGGCATCATGCTTTATCCCGCATAGCAGGGTACGCAGAGAGAACCTAGTGTCAGGATACTCCGTTCTCCGCTTACTTATCTTATCATGTCACTCTTTTTCTTGCTATTTATTGTATATCATTACGAAAATTTCAGCTCAAGAATTTCAGACTAAAAAACTACGAGTTTTTTTACTCTGCTAACAGTACTCGAGTATATAACATATAAAGCTTGAGCGAAATCTGTAGGTTTAAATCAAAATCTGTAGGATTGACAGATAAGGCACCGCTGAAAGTTTTAGGATTAGACAGATACGATTTGATATGTAGGTTAGGAGAATTTTCATCAAAAGAGAGTTTACATTTTAGTTGAAACTATGGAACGTAGAAATTAATATAACATGGTCTTAAAGTCCAAGAAAACGCCCTTGTGGCCGTCGACTTCAAGCAGACGGACGGACGGACGGAACAGTATAGAAAACAAAGTTTAATTTTAAATATATTTCTTCAGGCGAATGGTAATGTTAGTTTTTTATTGTTAAATTTTCATAATATGTAGTTAAAATACATATTTTATGAATGATAAATCAATATTATATATCTATAATTATAATTCAACAACACAATGACTATAAAGATTATATACTTATGAACAGTTCGTGTAATAAATTAACTTTAAAACCATTATATCAACTGGAAAGCTTTAAAACGTCGCAGTGGCCTTAATAAAACGTGTAGAATAAAACACGTCTTTGTCAAAATAACGATAAATCTACATCACTAGAAAATACCGCAAGTGTGGCGCTTGCGTTACGTTACGATAAAAAGGAATCTCGATAACTTTTCCAATTCAATACATATCGACTAGTTACAACCATATCGAGTTACTCGGTTCAAACCGATGTTGGAATATTTGTGGTTATGTGAATGTAATTCAGACGTTGGGAGTACAGTTATTGTTAAAAGCCGACTGATGTATAAGATACATTATAAATATATATAGTAGTCAATTAAAACTTTAGGTTAGGAACTAAGTAAGGCATCTAATTATAAATCCTGGACTCTCTTAAGGAACACACAGAGACAGTGGGGTCTCTATAAGCCTTAAAAGTTTGAGGAATTTAAATTGTATAATAAAATATTAATAAAAATGAATCATGGCCTCATTGTCGTGGCGCAGTGTGACAGCGTCTGACTTTAAACACGATCGGTTGTGGATTCGATCCCCACTAGGAGGAGTGACTATATTTAAATTATTTTCACTTCCTCACTCTGGTAAAGACAAAGAGCGGCGTTGAGTTCCACCACTCAATACGCAATGTCTCGAATTCGGTGGAAAGAGAAGTGCGGAGTGTGTGGACACTAGGTACTTTCTGTCTACCCTGCTATGCGGGTGAAAAGCGTGAAGCTAAAAAAAATAATCAATTTAACAAAAGGTATAACTGTGTACGTAAAGTGTTAATAATAATAATAATAATAATAAGAAAACTAGCCGACGCCTAATATTATATTGTTTTCTTTGACATTATATACAAAAATATATAATAGTGAATTTTGAATTCATTGTATTCCAACACAAGTATAAAAATTAGTTTCTTGGATCGTCTCACACACGTTACAATGTGGTATAGGAAATAATTCATTTTTTTTTATTATACCCATTGGTCGTGACTTGATACCTCACGGAAAAACTTTTTGTTTATTTTTTCTGTTGATCTTTGTTCCTCTAAAAATGTAAGCACTATCTGATTGCATTAAATATATTGGAAGACAACCTAGTGTAGTATAAAGACACTTTGATGACTACTTACCGCCCAATGTCAAGACATTGCTTGTTGAATAATGAAATGAACGCCGCACCTTATCTTAAAGGAGCAGAAAACCCATAGAGATACGTAGAAATATAATCCAAATGGGAATCGAATCCATAACCAAACGTGTTTCCAATCATTCGTGTAATGAATAAAATCTATACGTTTTAACAGATATGTTTTTATAGTAAAAAGACTTGAAAATGAAATATATTTTATTGTATTGAAAATTGCGAACATTACAAACCAAGTGTAAAATAACCAAAACCTACAATAAGACGGCTTTTTTGCTTAAAGAGATCTCTTCAGGTCAATCGTTGGGCGTCAGAAATCTATAATATGACGGTAAGCGATGAAAACAATAAAATATTAACATATATTACTTTTAAAATATATATTAAATATAAAAAGAAGATGATTAAATATCTTTATTACTTTAATTTCTCCACTTTGTTAAGATAAGGTTAAATTTATTTAATATATATAAAATTATATCTTACATAATCGTGATTTTAATACCTTTTAAATGAAGTGACTGTCGTAAACAGATAAATCCCGTATATTTTGGTATTCAAATAAAATAAAGTGCCAAATTAATCAGTTTAAAATAGTTTTATCTAAAATAAATTGTAATGGAGAGAGCGGAAAGATCTAACGGTTGGTTTTTTTTTGCGAATTAATACGAGATTGAAAATTATGGAATAATTTGAAGCAGTGAGTTTTAGCAAATGTTGTAAATATTTATAAAAAAATATTATATTTATAAATACTACTATTAGTAAATATATATCAATAATAAACATTTACAAGAAATATTTTCTACAAAAGAGGCAAAATCTAAGTAATAGCTGTATGTACACATATAGATCTCAATCATAAGAATTTTACAAAGAGCTTAGTAAGGTTTACATCACAAAGCAAATAAGGATAACCATTTAAAACATCCATTGTAAGTCCCATATAAAATAAATCCCCAGTATCGAATAAAGGAAAAATACGCGAAATACGACTGCACTGATTAGAAAAGATTGTAAGAAGAATTGAGATGGTTGGAACCCTAGATTGTGTGATCTTAGAATGGGCAAAAACAGAGAAAAAAATATATTTTTATATAATTTTAAATATTATTCAAGTGTCAGTGTCAAGACACTCCGTACTTCGTTTTCCACCGAATTCGAGACATTGCGTGTTGAGTGGAGTAACTGAACGCCGCACTTAATCTTACCAAAGCAAGGAAGTGAAAATAATTTAAATATAATCTCTCCCGCGAGTGGGTATCGAAATAACTGACTCCTGAGAGGTTACCTCGGTCGCTGGGCAAGCCTAAGCTGGGCCCTTCTCTGAGTAACATGGGCTGTCACCCGGCTGGGCTGTCCAACCAGGTGGCACTTCGCTTTCCCCCTTTACCCTCCTATCCCTAATCCTGTTTTGGGGTCTATACCTTAGGAGGCTAACGGTCCTTGGCTCCAGTGACCCACCCATATTTTTGGATAGCGCCAGAGACTACGGACAGAGGTCATTGCCCTAAATCCGTCCCCACTCACCTCTCTGCCTTGCCTTCCTACCTTCAATGCCTTCTCTCTTAACCCACGTTAAGAGAGAAGGCATTGAAGGTGGGGATCGAACCAAACGTTGCACCACCATCAAACCCACTGTGCCACGGCTGACCTAGTATTTTTAATTATACATATAATATTAAATATAATTTTTATGTATTTATATTTTAATTTTTTGCTTCCTTACTCTGTTAAGACAATGTGCGGCGTTGTGTTCTATCACTCAACACATTATAAATCCTGGACTCTATATATAATCTGGATATATCTCGAATTCAACGGAAAAGAGAAGTACGAAATGTCTTGACACTAGGCGCCTGTCTACCCTCGTATACGCGATAAAACTATGAATAGAAAATAATAATAATACCCCTCACCCACCTTGTAGTGGTGGAGAGGCTTACGGATATTAGGTACAGGTTACTAATTTATGCTTTAATATCTAACTGACTCAACAATAACTATAAAATGCCACTAAGAACTTGGCTCACCATGTCCAAACCAACGATCCCAAACCCTTTTTTTGTACCATGAAGAAAAGTAATCACAGGTATAATTTATTATTATAATAATAATAATAATACCCCTCACCCACCTTGTAGTGATGGAGAGGCTTACGGATATTAGGTACAGGTTACTAATTTATGCTTTAATATCTAACTGACTCAACAATAACTATAAAATGCCACTAAGAACTTGGCTCACCATGTCCAAACCAACGATCCCAAACCCTTTTTTTGTACCATGAAGAAAAATAATGACAGGTATAATTTACGGCCGCTTCCCGGAGTGCTGACGGTTTCAGCGTACGAACTGTCGGCGATGAGGAGCTGAACAGGCTGGCCCTTATCGGGCTAGAACACGAATGTATTGCAGCCGGATAATCATCATCATTATCACCAATTTCATCCGTTCATTCCTTTTCGTTAAATTTTCCGTCAAATCATTGGTACACCACATCACCTACATTTAACACACTAATACCTACGAACAGACACTAATACCTACCTTCCACCATGATATACAAAATTTATAGAAAAATATCCAAATATCAAAGTAACTCGTCATAAGTAAAATAAGTAGAAGAGGAAGGCGTGAGAGGAGATATGGAGAAACTATATATTCCTTTTCCTGAAGGTTTCAGGGCGGAATATATAGATTGACGATGTAAAAGACAAGTTACGGCTCTCTCGGCTATAATAATTATTCATAGGTATAGATCTTCTTATTCTGGTTTCCATCCCAAGTTCCACTAATATAAATATAGCTTCATCCAATCTATAATATATTTATGGTCAACAAATTGCATGCTGTTTGGTAGATCTTAACAACGCGCTTTGTCATACCAGAGATGGTTGTAAATAATTTAAACATAATAATTACTTTCAATAGGAGTCGAACCTACAACCGTTGTGTTTACAGTTCTATTTCTACCATTGCGCCACGATGATAAATGTTATATAATATATATGTTCTATTATTTTTTATTAACTTCACGCTTTTATTCCGTATAGCAGGGTAGACAGGAAGTATCTAGTGTCAAACTAGATATTGCGTGTTTAGTGGCGGACTCAACGCCGTGTTTAAAAAATTTGAACGCAGCAGGATTCGAACCCGCGCCTCTTTGATACCGTCCAAGCACTCTGACCGCTTAGCCATGCGCATGGCTTACGTTGTCTAATCCTAAGTGTGGAATAACACTTTAAAAATAGTAGATATTAGGGTTAATGTAAATAATTTAAATATAACCATTCTCCTGAGTGGGAATCGAACTTACAACTGATCTCTATTACCGTTAGACCGGTCTCAAAATATAATATTACATATATATAAGTTTATTCTACTATATATATATATACATATATATATATATATATATATATATATATATATATATATATATATATATATATTAGGTTAGGTGTGTACATCGTTTCGCAATCCTCGCTAATCTAAGTTACTTGAACACAGTTTATTCGTATTTCAGTTAATGAAGCTATTTATTCGATAAATGCCGTGGGAAAATGGTTGCGATGAATTTTAGAATTTCCATTCAAATGTTATAATGGAATAGTTAAAATATTTTAAGAGTTTATTGAAGGAATGTCACGTCACTAAAATTTATACCAAAATATAGATTTGTATTAACAGAAAAAAATGTATTTTTTTAAATATTGTGTCTAGATATGTCATATTTTACTCTCCGCCTAAATTGAGACATTGCGTGCTAATGGTGAAATTTAACGCTATGACTTGTCTTACCAATGTTCAGTATTTGCTATAATTATTTGTATAAACGATTCAGTATCAAAATTTACGGGACCCTATTACTATATATATATATATATATATATATATATATATATATATATATATATATATATATATATATATATATATATATATATATTGTATTTGTACTTCTGTTGCCGCTATAACAACAAATAATAAAAAGGCGAATAATGAGGAACCATTCGTGCACGGATGCAACTCGCACTTGACCAGTACTTTTTTTACGAGTATATACATATTGCGTTTAAAATTGAATAGATTTGTAAACATTTATGCTATCAGTTTATTAAAACTAAATTGACTTTTTTAAGCTAGAAAAGGCTAAAATACTTAATCTATCTTTTTATCATCAAGAAATAAAAATTTTTTTTTGGTGTTTATGAGCAGAGTAGATAGAAAGTACCTCAAGTCAAGAGATCCCGTAGTTCGCTTTCCACCAAATTTGAATGGAAAAAACTAAATAAAATCACTTCTCCGCGTGGGAATCGAACCCACAACCGATTGCTTTTACAGTCAGACGCTGTCCCGCTGCACCACGACCGATCAGGTGCTATATTTAAAAGGGCATTGATTCAGATTACCTAAGGCTATGCTCTAAATGTTATGCATTTCAATATGTACAATCGACACTCCCTTTTACTACACACCTAAGATTACTTAGAAAGGAATTTTAGCAAATATCTTATAATTTATGTATGATTTTATTAATATTTTGTGAATAATAAATATCTATAGCACAATAGAAACGCATTTGACGGAGCTTATATGTTGCAATTTGAATCCAATTTGGGGTAACGTTTAAATTTGATGTGGGATCAACTCTCGTTTGGTTTATTAAAATGTAGTGTAATGAATTACATCAGCTTCACGCTTTCATCCCGCGTAGCCGGGTAGACAGAAAGTATCAAGTGTCAAGACACTCCGTACTTCGCTTTCTGCCGAATTCGTTATACCTTGTTGAGTGGTGGAATCAATGTTGCACTTTGTCTTACAAGAGCGAGGCATTGAAAATAATATAAATACGATCATTCCCCCGAGTGGACATCGAACTCACAACTGATTTTGTTTACAGTCAGACGATACTTCACTTATCCACCACAAGCGGCCTCTAATTTCGTGATAAAAGCGAGAAGCTAAAAATAATAATTAATTATTATTAATATAAATTACATCAGACTTTACTTTAAATAATAAAACAGTATTTCAGTTTTAAATTATACTCATGTTTCAATGATATAAACAATAGCACTTGTAAATCTATTGAAAATTATAATATAAAGGTACACAAAATAATTTACGACAAGCTTTTTTTAATGAAAATCAGATGACTTGATTTTTTATTTAGCTTCACGCTTTTATAACGCATAGCAGGGTAGACAGAAAGTAACTAGTGTCAAGACACTCCGTACTTCGCTTTCCACCGAATTCGAGACATTGCATCTTGAGTGGTGGGACTTAATGCCGCACTACACCTTTACCCGAGCAAGGAAGTAAAATAATTTCAATATAATCACCCCCCCGAGTGGGGATCGACCCCACAAACGATCGCGTTTACAGTCAGACTTTGTCCCACTGCGCCACGACTGGCCTCTAAAGGACTTAATAATTACAAAATATTATTTTTTAATTATCATAATCAATAATCAATTGACAATCTAGTTATTTGGCTTACAGCATTAGAATAGTGCAAGATAACGCTTGCTCAACATTAGTAGAAATCTAACGTAAAGCAAATCTCCTTATACCATAAGAAGCATTCTTTATTTATTTTATATTTAATTTCTTTTTAATATAATTCATTTCGACAAGGGCATGCGCTTTACTTAGTAGTTTCGCTTATGTTTAATTTTAGGAACATGAAATTCTGTTCTAATTAATATACCTTGAAGAGATTTCAAAACTATATGACAACAAACAGCGTATATAGGTTCATATCCTGTAACGTTTTACATGAAAGCACAATCCAAATATGAGCTTTTAAAATAACAACTTAATCTCACAACACAGCAAGATGGTCTAAGATAATAAGGGAATTGAATTAAAAAATAATAACGTCATGATTAGAGAAACAGATTGCAACAAAAACGAGCGCTTGTTCAAAAGTGAACGTGTAAAATGTTCTCTGTTTATTAACGACTTACATAGACACGGAACAACAGAGGACAATAATTGCTAAAGGATGGTCGGTGTTTTTTAATAATATTATTATTATTCCAATGGCTTCCTTTGAAATACAATTAGAAAGACGCTTGTTATCCCGCATAGCAGGGTTGATAGGAAGTATGTAGTGTCAAAACACACCCTACTCCGCTTTCCTTAAATTAATTGGTATAATTACTAATATTTTATATATATATATATATATATATATATATATATATATATATATATATATATATAAATATTCTATATGACTAAAGCTTAAATGCTTCGTTACAAGGAACTAATGCATTCACGTTGTTCACGTAACACAAAATGCATTTTAGCGCAAATTAAAATTAAAAATTATTTTCTCTGACATGATGCTTAAATATAATATTGTAACATGTTAAAAATGGTGTAACTGATTAATCTTATAAACTGTAGAAATGTATACAAGATTATCTCTTCTGTTTCTCACTGAACACTGAAATTTGATGTAGACGCGGATCGCTTAGAGAGTATAAGAAAGCATTAAAAGGATAACCAACAAATTAACAAATGCTTAATAGAGAATATGTTTATAGCTTAACGCTTTATTCTACATAGTAGAGTGGTTAACAGGTTTTTACCTGAAATCGAGATGTTGCGTTGTGACTGGTGACCTCAACATTGAGTCTTATCTACCATCACCTGAGTGGGAATACCCCATATACCCCAAAACCGTTTACCGCGTTTACCATCAGACGATTTTCATGGACTGGACTTATTATTTATTACTAAAAAGGCCATTTGTGACGCAGTGGGAGAACGTTAACAACTGTAAACGCGATCGGTTGTGGGTTCGACTCAAACTCGGAGAAGTATGTAAATTTAAATTATTACCCCTTCCTCGCTCTGGTAACACAAAGTGCGGTGTTGAGTTCCATGACTCAACACGCAATGTCGATTTCGGTTGAAAGCGGAAGTACGGAGGATCTTTTGCACTAGGTACTTTCTGTCTACTCTGCTATGCGGGATAAAAGCGGCAAGCTAAAAAAATATATGCTTTCGATAGTGTCAAAACACTCCGTTGAATTATAAAAGCATACCTTCTATGTTTTAATTTCCCATCCTTTTACATACTTATAAATATTACAATCTTGATAATAAATCTTATTCGGAACAATTATTTTTAATAACACTTATCGGTTTAAGCGCTTGTATTTATGATTTCCGCTTACATTTAAAATAAGTTTTCTCGTTGTGATTGTCAGTTTATAGCTTCTTTATGAATAATGTTTTACTCGTGAGAATTTTGTATAGATAACTGTTATGGCGTATATAATTGAGACGGAGACTTTATAAAAGACCTTTTAAAATCTAATAGATTGTAAAGCTAAACTAGATTTTAATTCGCATTCATATAGCACTACTAAAATAATTATTATTTATATTTCTCAGGTTCAAACTCTGTGTAGAGGAATTTTGTTTCTATTTCAATAGCCAGTCAATCATTTAAAAACAATTAATATCAAATTTTAATACAGTAATGATATTTCAAACAACTTTAATATATTTTAGAGGTTTCCGTGGTGCACTGGGTCTGTTAATGTTATGGGTTCAATTCCCTCTCGAAGTAATGGTTATGTTTCATTTCTTTTTTATTTTTCTGATCTAGCAAGAAAAAGTGAGGCTTTCTGGACCGCCTTTAAATACGCTATGTCTCGATTCCAGATGGAAAGCAGTTAATGGAGTGTTTTGACACTAAGTTGTCTGTAACAACCCTGCTATATAGAATAGCCGCTTTTTAAAATATATTTTAAATAATAAAGTAGCGTAAATAACGTATATTTTTACAAAAAAATTACACATCCACAATAACAAAACTAAATATGCACTATAACTTATGAATAATATTATACAAACATCGCAATACTATTGGATTGTAAACATATTCATATAACAAAAAACTCAATAAGAACCACAGAAATAAACTCAGAGTATCCACACTTGTTCCCAACAAGCCAATGTACAAACACTATAAATCCAACCGCAACATGGGCTGAGCGAAATCTATATTTATTAACGAAAAAATATATATATATATATATATGTATATTTATATATATATCCCAAAGCGCAAAAATTCCCTAATTACTCGTTCGAAACACGTACAGGGAAAGTATAGACCGTTATTTTTACAACGACCATTGCAATTTGACAGTTATTAGCGCATTAAGGCCGGCTCGCGTACAGACAACCGGCCATTTCGTGCACGATGTGAATACACAAAATGGCGGCTAATAAACAGTTTCATATTAGCCTACCTGGGCGAGGTGTGGCTTTTATTTTAATGGTAGAATGTTTTGAAACTTTCTCTGTAATTGAAAATATTATAATACCTTGTACCATATTATATGATGTTTTATATGTACATATATGTATATGTTAAAGAACTTTTTTCACTGAACTTTGCGCAGTAGGATAACATCTAAATGTAACCGCCATTGGTTTTGGATTTCCCATTCAAGTCAATAATAATATGTAAAGTTTATTTTTATTGCTCCGCTATGGTAGACAGAAAGTGATGTAGAGCTCAGCACTCTCTCGATTCCAAGCGGAAAGTTGGTAACCACCATACTATGCAGAATAAAGCTTAAAGCTTAATAATATTCTCCATCAAGCATTTATAAATTTATTTTACATCGACTTTTGCTTCCTTATACCCTCCAAGCGACCCACGTATCAAATTTCTGTATTCAGTGAGAACAAGAAGGGATAATCTTGTATGCATTTTTACATTTTATAACATTAATCAATTACACCATTTTTAACTTGTTAAAATATCTTTTAGAAAAGCATCATGTCAGAGTAAATAAGTTTTAATTTTAATTTCCGCTAAAATGCATTCTGTGTTATGCGAACAACGTGGACGCATTTCTTTTCTATGAAGGAGCTTTTAAATTTTAGTCAGTTGGCTTTTATCGTCTTTCTTTGTTTAAAATAACTCATTGTTAATATACTTTTCTATTTAAATTATTTTGGTGCAATACAATATTATATCAGTCTTTATTAGCCATGTGTTTTTTTTTTAGCGTCACACTTTTTATCCCGCATAGCGGTGTAGACAGGAAGTACCTGTGGTATAGATACTCCGAACTCTGAGTTCCACCGAATACAAGACATTCTGTGTTGAGTTCAGTGTTCAGTGGAACTCAACACTGCACTTTGCAAGGATGTGCAAATGATTTAAATATAATGACTTACTGGAGTGAGAATTGAAATCACGGCCGAGCATGTTTATAGTCAGACGTTGTCCCATTGCGACTTAACCATCCTCTATTTATTCCTATTACATAAAATTTTACATATGTATATATATATATATATATATATATATATATATATCTATATATATATATATATATATATATATATATATATATATAAATCAAAACTAAGATGTTAACTAAAAAAAATAATAAATAAAATAATATATTCAATTTTGTCAAGCTCTTAAGCCTCTCCTATTAAACTTTTAAATATTAAACAAATTTAAACAACTTGCATGTTATACTTGTACTGGAAAATAAAATAAGCTTACTGAAAGCCTCGCAAAGACTTCCGGTGTAAAGGGACCGGAAGTATAGTGTACGAATGAACTTTCTATATTTGCTTTATAAAGCTGATAAGTATGTATATTTATTACTAGAGGTCAGGTCCGGTGTTTGCTTAGTAATAATTAGTAACGTTTTAAAATAAGTCTATGCTGTACAGGATAAAAATTTTGTACGAAAATTACGATTTACGATGCAGGAGTATGGAATTTGGCACAATTAAAATTAAATAGAGAAAAAGTGCAAAGTGATCATATTTAAATAAAATAGTATAATAGAGATACGATTTCTTCACTGGATACGCGGAGTCAGTTTAGCTGATCGTATATACAACGAAGAAATTCGCAAAATGGCTGGCGTAAGCGCGAATGCAAACTGAGAATGAAGAAGAATATGCACAGGTGATTTCGACACATCGAGGGGATGAGTGATGAAAGAACGGTAGGAAATATATATAAAGCAAGGCTGAGTGGAACTAGAGGTCAGGGGAGACCTCAGTTGACCTTTGAGAACACAGTATGGAAGAACTTCAGTATCTTGCTATTTATAACATGAGGACCCCCCGAAGGGCGTAAGTAAAGAGGGAGGACTTTGTACGAGCCGAAAGAGGTATGTAGGGACCGTAGCGTATTTTGCTCCTTTGTCTCTGACTAACCTGTTAGGAATACAGCGTGAAGCTACAAAGAAAATCATAAAAAATACAATAAATTATTGTAGTAAAGTAAAACATACACTGCTATGCGTTTGATAAACACGCTTATGTAAAGTGACATTCACGTTGCTAAGGCAACGTGTTGTTAACGCATGGAAGAGACATCAAGCGTATTATGAAATGACATTTTGTATTAATTAAAAAAAAACTTTGTAGAAACTATTGTTTTTTTATGAATAGGTTCAAATAAAAAAAAGGTAAAAAGTTATAAATACTCACGTAATTAAACTATTTCTACGTAAAGAAAATCGTAAAGATAAAAAGCTGTAGTGTTAATCTAACTTTATTAGTCACAAGTAACTAGCCGCAAAAGACGGACTACTTAAATCAAGGCTGATGCTGAGGATGGTATTATCCAATATAACAATTTTCTTAAATAATATTTAATTATAACACATCTCATATGTTTTGTAAAAATTAAAATAAAGATTGTTTACTATTTTAAGCGATTTTAATGTTTCCTGCGAAGAAATATATATAAACAAGTCACATCGACGTTGTTGTGGTTTTGAGAATTATTTACGCACTGGTCGCAGGTTTGAACCTACTAGTGCTAAAGTTAAGAAAAGTTTTTAATTAGGACTAGTTATGCTCGCCACTTCGTCCGCGCCGAAGTAGCCCAAGTAGCCTAAGCCATACATTCCATGCCCTTATAATTTCAAGTATCTGCCAGTGAAAGTCCCGTTAAAATAAAGCCGTTCCAGAGATTAGCCGGAACAAACAGACAGACTGAGAATTAATAATAATATTATTTTTGTATATGTACGATGTATACATGTAGATGCATTGATTAAATAGCTATTAATTTAATATTTAATATTAATATATTATATATTTAATTTTATATATTTATATATTTACATATGCTATTGTTACATAGATAAATTTTCATCTTCCTTTACACTTTTTCCCACAAAGACATTAAACCTAGTATCGAGGCTGTGTTTCCCAAATTCTATCCGATATCGTGGTATACGTGTTTTTTTTTTTATAGAAAAAGGAGGCAAAAAGCGGAAAGAGGGCCACTTGATGGTAAGTGGTCACTCTCGTTCACGAAAATCTACAACATTAGAGTTGAAGACGCATTGCTAGCCTTAGTATGGAAGTGAAAGGAGATGAGGTAAAGGATGGATGGGAATAAGAAAAACTGGCTTAGATGGCTTCGAACCAGAACACAGAGATTAATTTTCTACCACCAAATTACTGGAATACCTCTTACGTCCCAACGCAGGAAAATAGTCGAGTCATAAACTCGTTTTTTTCTTACTAGAGCAGGGATATGATGCTACTTTTAATATTATAATTCTTCCGAGGGGAAATTCCAATCAGACACTGTGATACCTATCCACAATAGAATCAAATATACATTTGTCAAAATCTCTACATTCTTCCCTATTGCATAAACTGAACGTTCATTTGCATTGAAACAATATACCCAAAGTTGAAATCCCTTCTAAGAGAAGGATAAATTCTTAAGGCCGCGCCTAGCTGTTTTATATGGGATAAGGTCGACATGAGACAATACACGATACATTGTATGTATTTTGACATATTATTGAAAATAAATATGATGTTATAAATTAAGCTAAAATAAAATTAAGCTACCGCAATATAATTAAAACGCTTCCTTAAAATCTTAAATTATAATATTAGTTTACAAATATTAAGTGACTATGTGCTATAGGTTGTGGGTTCGATTCCCGCTCGGGGAAATAATTATATAGATAGCGCTGAATTAAGTAGAAATGCAACACGTAATGTGTTAATTTCGAGCGGGAAGCATTCAGGTTGTCTCTAACTACCCTGCTATTCGTAATAAAGTTTGAAATTGCTTTTTTATAATATTTTAAAGATATAATATAATATTTTAAATAAATTATTGAGGCCGGTCCTGGCGCAGTGTCACTGACTATAAACGCGATCGATTGTAGGTTCGATCTCCATTCGTGGGAGTGATTATATTTAAATTATTTTCTCTTCCTCGCTCTGGTAAAAACAAAGTGCGGCGTTGAGTTCCCCCACTCAACATTCGATGTCTCATATTCGGTGGAAAGCAACGTACGGAATGTCTTGACACTAAGTACTTTTGTCTACCCTGCTATGCGAGATAAAAGCGTGAACCTAAAAAAAGAAATTATTGAAAAGCAATTTAAAAGAAATTCTTTATTGCATATAAAAGATCAACAGTTCAAGAGACAGAGATAATTTCTATAGGTATTTTTAATAGCATATTATATTTAATATACAATAATAATATTTTATAATAATAATATTTTATATACAATATTATATATTTTAATAACGTGCCCAAAATAATAGACCTGTTTCGAATATAAACCCGTAATCTGTAAAATATCAAGTACTGGACTAATGAGACAATCGTATGCATGTATTTTGGCTGGAACATTCGGAACTGTTGTAACTGAAGCCGAAATTCCAAGTAAGTGAAGGGTGAATTCTTAAAGGCCGCACCTAGACTGCTTTCATAAAGGCCGAAACGCTCGAAATATGGATGTACACTGACGGACAAAATAGATATTAATTTATATATATATATATATATATATATATATATATATATATATATATATATATATATGCTACACGCATTGTCTAGATTTCAGGCGGGCGGAAAGCAGTCAAAGGAATATCTCTGATGCTATCCTGGATTAAGCATGAAGCTGCTTATTAAAAATCAGCATCGTTTTATTTGTTCTTTCTTTCTCATAAAATTATTATTATTGAGAAATTGAAGTAAGCAGACATTATTAAATTGTTTAGATATTCATTTTATACAAAATGTTACTTAGTTTAAAATATTTTAACATTATATAAATGTATAAATAAGTCCGGTTGTGGCGTTTGACTGCAAACACGTCGGGTTGTGGATTCGATTACTATTCGAGGTAATAATTAGACACTTCCTGTCTAACCTGCAATGCGGTATGAAAGCATGAAGCTACAAAAATGTAGTAATTACATTTTTGAATTTAGCGATTTTCCAAATTTGACATAATTTATTTTATTTAAAAAAATGTATTGTTTTTTTTATTATTATAGTTGTATTCATTTTTTGGGAGTTATGATTTTATCATTTAAATTGGTGTACAGTTTTTATGTCGGCACGTACCTGTATGCAAAATAAGCGATCGTGATAATATCTTGGCGGCAGGATGTTCTAAGAGATTTTACATACAGATATATTGTTCGTCAGATTCTGGTACTAGCTTATATATGAATACGTGGGGCCCGTTGTGGTGCAATGTGACAACGTCGGACTGAAACGCGAGTTATGAGTTCGATTCCCTCTCGAGGGAATGTTTATATTTAAAATATTTTCATTTTCTCCCTCTCCTAAGGCATTTCATCGCTTTCACTATTCTATTATCTTTTCTATCTTTTTAGTAGATCCGACTTTTCCCAATTCAATGCTCTAGTATTTACATGGCATATTTCAGCCTTATACGTTCAATAGTTTCCATTGCACGTTGCCTGTCAGTTACTCAGTAAATAACGTAAAAAATATTGTATCCCTAATAAATAAATTTGTAAACGGAATATGAGACTGCGCTGTTAATGTTTCCTACTTTTTTTTAGCTTCACGCTTTTATCCTACATAGCAGGGTAGACGGAAAGTACCTAGTGTCAAGACACTCCGCATTTCACTTTCCACCGCATTCGAGACATTTGCGAAGTTGGGTTGGTGGGAACTCAACGCCGCACTTTGTCTTACCAGACCGAGGAAGTGAAAATTTTAAAATAATCACTCCCTAAAGTGGGGACCCATAACCTGTCGCGTTTACAGTCAGACGCTGTTACACTGCGCCACGACCAGCTCCTTTTAAATTATATTTTTTACACATCTTTCTTCGCATAGAAGGGTAGTCAGAGGGAGCCTTCTGTAAAAACGGTATCTTATCACGTCTCACTGGTGACATCGCGTTCAATGCTTTCCGCCCAAAATCTAATTCTGCCCAAAATCTAAACATTGTATATTGATTAACGGTACTTAACCCCGCGTTTTGTGTTACTAGAGCCAAGAAATGAACATAATTACCCTTGAGTGTGATCTAGATACAGTCATACGCTTTAGCATTATCTGCATTACGAGATTATCGTCTATTATGGCTATCACCTACTTTTCAACTTTTAATTGTAACGTTTCATGCAATATGTTAAATAATTAAAATGCATTTATGTAATTATAAGAGAAAAATTGAAGGATTTTGTAATTTACATTGTGCATTCAGTATTCATTTATAAAGAGCTAAGATGCATTTTATTTTTATCTAACCGGCTTGATAATTTGAAAGGATAATTGTGCGAAAGAGAGAGAAATATATTATATAATTGGGTTAGACAAGGATAACATATGTGGTTTAACTGATAAAACTGCATTGTATACTTGTTTTGTACAAGAAATAGTTTTTTTTATGGAATACTATTAAAGACGACTTCATTATTTTTACGAGTAACGGTGATTGCATAGTGATGTAGATAAGAGATATATTGTAATCGATAGTTATTGGTTCAAAGCCTATTTTAAAAAAATATATTGATGAAAAAACATTCATTATGAAATTTCTTTCCCTTATTTTACAATATAACAAGAGATTCTGTTAAGAAGTCACTCCAATCTCTACTATTTATTATGTAATAATATAATTCTAGAGATAGACAGGAATGGAACAAACTGAGGGAGACCTGTGTCGATGGACTACCTGGCGAACGGGATGGTGGAAAGTGGAGTGAAGGAAGTGGAAATATCTATAAGAGTTTAAGATTACTATTTTTTATGGTTAATGTTGTATCATGGTCAGAGAATACACGCTTTTATTATTATAATCGCTAATTGAAATTAAAATTGAAATTAAAATATTAAACTCCTCTGATACCAAATTTGGTTAAAACAGTGTGGTCGTCTTGGCAAGGACTTATATATAAATATATTTGTTTAGCTTTTAAGTACCTAGTGTCGAGACACTCCGTACTTCGCTTTCCATCGAATTCGAGACATTGCGTGTTGAGTGGTAGAACTTTTTGTGTTTTACCAAAGCGAGTAAGAGAAAATAATTTGAATATAATCACTCCCCCGAGTGGGGATTGAACCCACAACCGTCAGTCAGACGCTGTTCCACTGCGCCACGACCGGCCTCCCATATATATATATATATATATATATATATATATATATATATATATATATATATATATATATATATATATATATATATATATATAATCAAGTCATCGGATTCGGACACATGTACTAATTTTCATTCACCCAAACGGCTAGAAATGGTTATATATGACGATGCAAAATTTTCTTATATACATACATTGATAGATTGATTGACAAGTTAAACGAATAAAAGCGTGTAATTTGAATACGTAAAATATCGGTTATATCTCTTTAACTTGGCTAGATTATAAGTATATATACCCGCCGTCAAACGCAGTACAAAGTAAGGGATACATTGGAATATAAATGTACATTCGCCACGTTAATTAAACACAACACTATCAAATTGTACAAACACAATATGCAATGTGCATAGAACTTAGTTACTTCACAGATCATGTCGTCTTAATAAATATATGGAATACATTGTGTGTGTGTGTGTGGCATAAACTGTGTTTAATTTTAGTGTAGTGATATGACACTGTAGTTTCTGACTTTTATAATTTTATTTTAAAAAGTACAACACTAGAAAACAAATAATAAATTGAAGTATGAATAGAAGTTCATATTCATACTTTCTTCTCAAATATTTCTTTTCTCTAACATATGAAAATAAATTATTTATAAGTTTCAATGCATTTTATTATTCTTTTTATTCTAAATATTTAATTTATACGAAAAAAAATATAAAAATAAAATTACTTAGTAATAATTTAAATTTGACATATTTACGTTATAATTAACTGATTCTTCATTCATTAGAAGTAATTGCTAGTTTACTATAAAATGGTTTAAGAGACCAGTACTTGTTCTCAGTTTAGAGTTACTATGCCCTATAAATTTTATATTTGTAACTTAAATTAATGGAAATACAAAAAATATATAAAAAAACATACAAGCATACTGCATTTTTCTGCATTCTACAACCGACGGCGTCAAAATCATTATAAATTTGTTACAACTTATTTATGTTGTTAGCGTCTCTGTAGAGAGATTTATTTTAACTTTTTTTTGACACTCCGTACTTCGATTTCCACCGAATTCGAGACATTGCGTGTTGAGTGGTGGAACTCAAAGCCGCACTTTGTCTTTGCCAGAGCGAGGAAGTGAAAAAATTTAAATATATTCAGTGCTCCGAGTGGGGATCGAACCCACAGTCCGCTCGATTGCGTTTACAGTCAGACGCTATCACACTACGCCACGACCGGCCTCAGAGATTTTTTACAAATTTCTATTATCCAAAATTTTATATTTATTTTAAATTCTTTGTTTCATTGATTTAATACTCTTTTATATCTACTTTAGTTTTACACAGTATTAATACGAAAATAACGTTTTTTACAAGTTTGTCTGTATATCTATTTCATCTTATCTCTGGAACGGCTGGACCGTTTTTAATGACACCGTTAACGGTACATTGCTGATTTAATAAGGAATAAGTTAGGCTTATTCGAAAATAATAAAATTACTAAAATACTAGATTTATTTTAGAATAATAAAATAAATATTAAACAGATGTTAACGTTCTCGTCGACATATAATTTTAAATAACTCATTTTGCTATATCATACGATTCTTTGAAAATATATAAAAATATATTTTTACCAAAATATTGTTCCATAGAGATACGGTCTAATGAAGCTAAAATAACCTTTTGGCATCACATAATACGTCAATATGTGGGCGGATAAAGAATGCCTTTGTTCTATAATCTACATCCTAATAGACTTACGTCAGACCTTAAACATAAAGGGTAATTTGAACTGATTTCTAACGAGGTCGTCTGGCTTTAGTGGCACAACTCAACGCCACGCCATATTTGCTTCAGTGGTCATTTTTCATTACCGTCTTATTATGATTGTCTTTAAAAAAATACGGAATTACATCAGAAAAATACAATATTAATAAAATAATATAAAATAATAAGGCGGGTCGTAGTGCAGTGGTACTGTGTCTGACTGTAAACAAGATTGTTTATGAGTTCGATTTCCACTCGGGGGATTGATTATATTTAAACTAATGCCATTTCCTTGGGAAGACAAATCGCGGGTTGAGTTCCGCATTTAGTTTCCCAATTTAGCAGAAAGCAGAGTACGGAGTGTCTTGACACTGGGTACTTTCTGCTATGCGGGATTAAATCGTGAACCTAAATAGAAAAGCCGATCTTAACGCTGAGTGAGCGACAACTTCTTGGTAATATTCTGGTAGGGGAGAGAATAATTAAAATGTGTAGAAGTGTACACAGCAAACTGGATGGAATGGATATAAAAAATTTAAATGTTTTTTTTTTACTTTAAATGAAAATTTAAAAATAAATAGTAATCAGAAGCTTATCTGTATATAATTTACAAACTATCTTAGGGTACTGAAAGTGTTGATGTATGCTGGCAGAATCTTAGGAATTGTATGACTGAAGTTGCAACTGAGGTATGTGGCGTTGAGAAAAGAGGCTTTAATAAAACGCGTGATGAATGGTGGGATGACAAAGTGAAAGAAGCTGTAGAAAAAAAGAAGAAAGCATGGCAGGACTATAAAGCCTCGAGTAAGAATAAAAGTATGAGAGAGATTAAGAAGAAAGAATATAAGTTGCAAGCACCTAACGAAAGCACTGATAAAGATGAAGCGTGAAAAGTCAGAGCATGAAAGAGATGACAGATTGACAAACAATTTCCTGGAAAACACGAAGCTTTTCTGCCGAGAAGTTAGTGAGTGTTCTCAGCATTGTTCACCAACCTGTAAAATGAATGGGGTGCTTTCCGAGGACGGTGAAATACTTACGGAAAGAACACACTTTTTGCAACGATGGGCGGAATTCTACAAGAAGATGTATGAATGTGATGACGCCTCTGTCTCGAGCGACAGCAATATGCTGAGTCTTAATGTAGCTGATGGCGAAATTGGCTTAAAAGAAGTAGAGATTGCTATACGAAATCTGAAATGTGGTAAGGCAGCGGGAGCAGATGGAATTACTGCAGAGATGATCAAATATGGTGGACCGCGCATCTTGGACTTGTTCTTTTTTTCTATGCAATTTATGCTGGAAAAAGGGAGAGGTCCCGGATGATTGGCAAGGCGCAGTCATCGTGCCTTTGTATAAAGGCAAAGGTTCACAGACAGAATGTGCAAGCTATAGGGCTATCATTTTGATTAGCTTGGGCAGTAAAGTTTATGCTAAAATTCTAGCGAGAAGATTGCAAGAGAGATCCGAAAGGCTTTTAAGGGAGGCCCAAGGAGGATTTAGACCTGGAAGAGAGTGCATGGATCAGGTCTTTTCTCTCCGCATGATCACGGAAATGTTTTTGTTGTAAACCAGAAAATTTTCTGTGCTTTCGTGGATTTAGAAAAAGTATTTGACAGGGTTGTAAGAAAGAAGTTATGGGAAATACTGCACGGTACAATGTGAACGTACCGTTTTTGCAAGATGTAAAATCTCTTTATCGAGATCACTCAGACTGTGTACGAGTAGGAACTGGCATGTCGCTTCAGTTTGATATTCAATCGCTAGTCAAACAGGGCTGCGCCATGTCAGCTTAGCCGTTCAATTTGTATTAGGATAGTTGTCTCCAAGGAGTGAAAGATAGTGACATAGGCGTAAAAGTTGGGGATTTGACAGTAAGCTGTCTGTTGTACGCAGATGATGCAGTGCTAATTGCATCATCAGAATGCGAGTTACAGGCATTGGTCACGCCATGCAAGTAAAACTAAGATTCTTGTATTTGAAAGAGACGAAGAAAGAATGGAATGCAAGATTATGGTAGATAGAAAGATATTAGAACAAGTGAATGAGGTGAAATATCTTGGAAGTATGTTTAGTAGAGATGGAAGATACAAAATGGTTGTGGAAAGGCGTATTGCTGCCGGTAACAGGGTTAACGGTGGTCTTGCTGCATTGATGCGACGGCAAAACGTCAGCGTACCTGCACGTCTTGCCGTTCACAATGCAGTACTGATACCGACGTTGTTATGCGGCAGTGATACGTGGGTATGTCAAAAGAAGAATGAAAGAAAGATGAATGCAGTAGAGATGAGATCTCTTCGTTGGATATGCAGAGTCAGCTTAGCTGACCGTATATGCAGCGAGGAGATACGCAGAATGGCAGGTGTAAGCGTGAATGTCACAGTAAGAATGAAGAAGAACGTGCTCAGGTGGTTTGGGTACATTGAAAGAATGAGCGATGAAAGAATGGTAAGAAAGATTTACGAAGCCAAGGTGAGGGGTACGAGAGGTCGGGAGAGACCTCGGTTGACCTTCGAAAACACAGTATCGAAGATACTGGAGGAAGGTCACGTAAAAAGTATTAGGACCCCTCGAAGGGCATGCATGAAGAGGATAATGACTGAGGACGAGGCGAAAGAGGTATGCGTTTGGCGCTCCGTGCTTTCTGACTACCCCGCCAGAGATAAAGCGTGAAGCTAAAAAAAATATCTTAGGATATTATAGCTTTTACCATCGTCCTATATCAGAAACTTGAAGAAAATGAAGAAACTCACAACTCATATGTTACATCTATAGCAATTTGCGTATTTTACAATTCTTTTATCGATAAGCAGACAATATTTGCCCGAACTTGCCTCACATATTCACATTTAAGTTTTTGATTCGATTTATGATAAAAGATATGGATTTAATGGAAAAATAAATATCAAAATTAGTACATAAGTGACGGGCAAAAATAATAAGCTTAAGTTTTAATACGTATTATATTTTATTAAATCAACCACCCGCTACGTTATTGTTGTAACGTGATTATATATTTTAACTCTTTAACAATTTTTTAATCTTACTTTCATGTTATTTGTTATAATATTAATATTTATTATATTTTGCTTTGTCATGAATGCCGAATGTAATAGAATCGTGTAGGTATGATTACATGGTAGTGAATTCGAATCCCAGTCGGGGGATAATAAAATAAGTACCTATATTAGCTATTTTTTTATAGAAAAAGAAGGTAAACGAACAGAAGAGCCACCTGATGGTAAGTTGTCACTTTCGGGTGTGAACATCCATAAAAACAGACTTCTGGATGCGTTGCCGACCTTGGGAATGAAGTGAGAGGGGTTAGTAATATATAGTCGCCTAGGCAACCAGAACTGCCGGTATCACTAATATCCTGAAGAAAAGGATGGGTGGGTTTAGCTAGCCATTATAGCATAGTAAATAAGTTGCATAGTGCGTATATGCCTAAAATTTTTATTGGGTTATTATAAAAAGCATTAGTTTTTTGCATTTATTTACTATATATAAATTATATAAATACATATGTATGCTAAATTATAATTTTTATTAGATAATTTAGTTTTTAAAAAAACCTATCGAGCCCGGTTGTGGGACAGTGGGACAGTGTCTGGCTGTAAAAGCGAGCGGTTGTGGGTTCGATTCGTACTTAGGAGAATGATTATATTTAATATTATTTATTTCCTCGCTCTGGTAAGACAAAATGCGGCGTTCGTTTCGCCATTTAACACGCAATATTTAGAATCGGAAAGCGAATATGGAGTGTCTTGACACTAGATTTTTTCCGTCTATAAAAATGTCATTTCTTTTACTACCAAAGCAACATTGTCACTAAGTGACACGATCCTTTTTATATGAATTTAAAAAATATATATTATATTTTGTTATGAAAGAAAAACTTCCTTGAAATGTAAAAGAATATAAACATAAATTGAGTTGAATCCGCTTCTTAGAATTCGTAGTTATTGAATATCTTTTATCGATACTAAAATATTGATATTTCCCAAGTGTGTAAATTACATTAAAATGCAATTGAAATAACCTAGAGCCTTAAAACGGTGTGACCTGTCTGTATCTGTTCTTGAATCCTATATTTCAAATGTTACCCTATATTTCAACCCAAAATATATATCAATATTAAAAATACATTTTTGAAAATTTTAGGTTTATTTCTCAGGTAGACTGAGGAGACATTTATCTGTCAGTTGATACAAAAGTCAATTACATCAAACTACCGCCATCTGTTTCTTAATTGCTTCGCGTACTGCCCTGGATTATAGCAGAATGAGCTGACTGTGTTTTGCTCTTTGGTGTGGTGGAATTGAGATTTCAAAGTTTTTTGAATTAAAATGAGATAGTAGAAAGTATTGAAATACAAAAAGAAATGTGTAAAAACCCAGTAAATTCAAAGATTATTTTGCAGAACCAGAAGTAAGTACTTGAGCTGATGCTTTACTTAGTCTATATAGACTGTGTTTACAATACTATAGTCGTACATAAAATATTCCCGCAATAGAGATTTCAACTCATACCTATCATAGGTATGGTTGGACTCTTACCAAGTGTGCTACTAAATCGTTTTATTTTTTTTTATTTATAACAGCTTTTTTTCAGCTTCTCACTTTTTCTATATAGCAGGGTCCAGTTAGAGTTTTAGTAACAAGACTCCCTTCCACTTTTCGCCCGAACTTGTTAATGGTCCAGGGCTTGTCCGTTATTTCATGATAAGATGATGAAACGCAACGCCAGATTTTTTAAAAAAGTAAATTTAAATAGAGCGAGAGTCGAACCCATAACTAATCACTCACAGTCAGACGCTGTCCTACTGCACCACGAATGCTTTATCTAAATTATTCTATTCAAACAGGCTATCTATTAAATTATCCAGAAAGATTAGCACAAACTCTAAAATTTATACAAAATAATATATATTATATAAATTTCTATTTCATACATGTACACAACAAAAGAAGACGAAAATATTGTTGTATTCTATAATTGTACTGTTATTATTATTGAATATATCGCGGCGTAGTGGCACAGCGTCTGACTGTAAACACGACTGGTTGTAAGTTCCATTACCGCTCGGGGACATGATAATATTTAAAAAATATCATCATTTCTTCGCTCTAGTAAGACAAAGCACGGCGTTGACTACGCCACTTTACACGCAATGTATATATATGTATTAGCTATAATAAAATTATATCTTTAAAGTAACAGAATATCAACTGAAATTTTACAATTTTAATTTCGCGGGACGAATTTGCAACGGAGTGTTTTGACACTAGCTTGTCTTTGACTACAATATATGCGTGAAGCTGTAAACTAATAATAATTTATAATGTGTAAATAATTTGAGAATTTTTGTAATATATACACTTTTTTTACTATCTATATATTTATTTCATATAAAATTACTAATATATTATTTAAACGAAACTTTTTTCTAGAACCTGTGACCACCGACAGAGATCTTAAGGTGTTCAGAATAACGAGTTTTCTAAAATGTATAATCAAATTACAATTAAAATATTGTAATTTAAAATGTATACAAGCAAATTTAATTGTTTTTAGCTTCACGCTTTCAACCCGCGTAGCGGGCTAGACAGGAAGTACCTATTTTAGTGTTAAAATACTCGTACTCCGTCCCCCGCTGAATTCAAGACATTACGTGTTGAGTGATGAATCTAAACGCCGAGCTTTGTTTTACCGGAACGAGGAACTGACAATAATTTAAATTTAATATCCCCCTGAATAGGAATCGAACCCACAACCGATTGCGTTTACAGTCAAACACTGTTCCACTGCGCTATAACCGGCCCCAATTATTTTATATGCTTATATCAGAAATAAAAATAATAAAATATTTCTCCAGTGTAATGTAAAGGGAATCCTTAAATAGCTATAAAATTATATCTTTAAAGTAACAGAATATCAACTGAAATTTTTCAATTTTAATTTACCTGAAATATAAAAACACTATGTATATAATTTTAAAATCATCAAAATCTTTTGTTTTATCTCTGAAACTGAACCTGCTACCATAAAATTATCATTACCAATTCAAAAAATATCACAGATAAGATAATAATTTATTAAAACAACAATACATACTCTGTGGCTAATATAGAAAAAAAAACTAATATCACCTATACCTTGTTTTCGCTCTGCAGTGGAGTGTAAAAGGGATGGACATACAAATTTTCATATGGAGCGAGCGAGAGGCAAACACTTGCACCGGTGGTAAGGAGTGAAAGAGATCAATAATGAGAGGCCCGAGGAGTAGAAAAGGGATTTCAGATTAAGGTCGTTGTCGAGTCATAGATTATTTGGAATGATAGATGGTTAATTTGTTTACTTGCTTTGATAAAAATATATTATAGATATAGGAAAGATTTTATATGTTTCTCTTGTTTGTTTAAATATATTTTTCTGATTTTAATCTAGGTAGGCTGATAGAGTCGTTAAGTGTAATATATTCTTCTATTCTCTGAGCTATTAAACGATAATATTAATTAAATAATAATTTAATTTTACATTTAGTTAAGACAGATAGCAAAAATAAAAATAATTTAAATAAAATATATATATATATATATATATATATATATATATATATATATATATATATATATATATATATATATATATATATATATATATAAAGTTATTATAAAACAAAGGCTTTTAGGATATTTTTATTTAAATAGAGTTTTACCATATTTAAATCAAATCAATAATAATAAAACAATATCCTTAAATAATACAAAAATAATTGAAATAATATAAAGTTACAAAAAACCGAGGTTTTCCGCACAAATTCTATGTCATATCTACCGCAAGCAGTCTATGTAGCAGGCTGGCCGGGGCAACTACTACACCCTCAGTCACGGTCCGGGCGCCAAGCGAGAGGTACGTGATAACGTCTTATCACTACTTGCTGCGCTATATTTGATAACACGATCTGTGAACACAACTGTCAAAATTGTGTTAGAATAGTGAACTACATGTGAAGTTTACAGTGACTTGTTTGTTAATGGGAGTTAAATTTTGTTGTCAATGTAAATGAATGGATTTTAATTTTTAAGAAAGGTAAGTGAGCTTTTTCATCAGTAAAGTCTTTGTAAGTTACTGAATACGTACGTATTATGTTAAAAATAATTGATTATATTTAGTTATGTTATATATAATATTCTTCATTATAATAAATGAAAAAATTGCGAAGAAATTATATTATGAATTATTTTTTCTCAGTGAAAACAATGCTGCGTTTCTAAAAGCTTTTAGTTCTATTAACACAATCATTACGACAACAATAATACCAATTTACATATTAAATGTTATTAATTTATCATAGATATTAACAAAATTAGTATGAAATTGATTAATAATCAATTCGAGTTATGCAATTATAAAATCTACATTTGAATAGTAAACTAATTTTTGTCTACGGAACAGCGCTTACTATCAAATCATTTGAACTCGATATCTAACGGTTAGAACCAGTTATATGTATTAATAATTATATTAAATTATAGAAGGGAATTGATTATTTTAAAATTATTATGTTCTTGAACACATTCACGAGTT
The DNA here is from genome assembly GCA_032432895.1 of Dryadula phaetusa. Lineage (NCBI taxonomy): Eukaryota > Metazoa > Arthropoda > Insecta > Lepidoptera > Nymphalidae > Dryadula > Dryadula phaetusa. Next base: position 4,132,682 of record JAOYRS010000081.1, read on the forward strand.
AAGAAGTATGGTTGAAGCGTTATGTTTTTGTACGCCTAGGTATTAATAATACGGTGTAATAAGATCTTAGATTTTCGCGTTTTTTACACATTTTAAATGACATTATTTTAAACGGATTAATAGCTTATATTTTGGTATTCGTAAATACATTTTTGGACACCTGACGTTTCGAACACTGGTAGTTTCATAAATACTCAATACGGTCTAATGTTTATTTTACTCGTAAATATATAAAGAGATTTGCTAGGTTTGTTTTTTGTTTATATATTTAATTGAAATTTTCATTTTAATTAAAACGTTATTCAAGCCATCGTGGCGCAGTGGGATGGTAAACACGAATGGTTGTTCATTTGATTCCCATTATAAAGAAATCACGGCGTTAAATTCCGCTTTACACTAAACGAGCGATGCTTCGAGTTTGAGCTGAAAGCTGTAGACAGAGTGTCTTGATACTAATTTTATTTTCAATTATAATTCTCTCCGTCTATATTGGTACGCGACATAAAGCATGAAGCTACATTTGTTTGTATTGTTAATTACAAATATTTTATTGAAATTATACAATTAGTAAATAAACTCTTAATATAATCTGCAACTGATATTAATCTTATATTATTTTAGTTTTTGTGCCCATTTAAATACTAATTTTTATTTCGTTTAAAAATTTCGAACAACTGTCCAGATACAAGGTTCTGTTAAAAGCACGTTTATAGCAAAAATGTCGTCAGCTTTTTCGGTATGTTTACTTTGCTCTAAAGGTTTTTTTTTTTTCATAATTATTGATTATATATTATTTAGAAAAAAACAATTATTTCAATATGCAATGTTTTTTCTTACGTAAATATTATTATATATAATAAATATTATTATCATGATCTTGGGCGGAGAGTATAGAATAGAGAGTTACGACTACAAGCTAGCTAGATGCTATGTTTGTGTGGTTAGTGTGAATAGCAGCTTTACACTTTAATAGCTTGATAGACAGAGACAACCCAGTGTCAAGACATTGCGTTGACTGGTTTCCGCCCGAAATCTAGACATTCCGTGTTAGTGGTGAACTCAACCGCCGAACTATGTGTTGCTAGAGTTGACAAATGAAGATATAATTTAAATGTTATGCTCTTGAATGAGTTTTGAACTCACAAACTCACGGCACTTGCATTGACTTGTAAATATTTAAAGTATAAATAATTACAATCCGTAAATGTTTATGTTCAATTCACGGAAATGAAATGATATAGTTATTCATATAAGAAATTCGTAAGAACCTAATTTAAGATCAAAAAATCTTTTTTTTAATATTGTATAATATCTTTTTCCTATATATTATATAAGAAATATTTTATTTAACTTATTCAATCATTAAAAAAATTGAGTTTTTTTTTTAAATATTTTAAATGTAACTATTTTAAACGGATTAATCGCGTATATTTCGGTGTTCGAAAATGCAATATTGACAATCCGAAATTCACACGTAGACTCAAGTATAAATGTTTATATCATATTTTTCTTATATATGTATATAAAAAAAACATTTTTCTATTAGACTACATACCTTATTATAGACAGTAGAACTAAGTTAAGCTCCGTGTCGGTTACGCCTTAATTTTGGGTTCCGTTTTATTTTTAAACTAAAAAGCTCGTCAAGGTTAGTTACTTTTATTGGTAATCAAATACTTCTGCCTTTTTCAACATCAAAGATGAAAGCGTGAACTTTTTGATTAAGTGCGTGTGCTTTTAAACTGGATACAAAAATAACTGGCGTTATATAATAGATATAGAGTGGGAATAGCGAAAAAAATATATAATAGATTTTTTTAATTATTTTTTATGTTATTAACAACGTAAATAATTAAAATAATTTTATTGGATATTCAACTAATACTACAGTATTGATAATTTAAAAAAATCTAATTATTATAATATTCAATACTAATTACTATATAAAAATTATTAGTTAGAAAATTATTAACTTTAACTATATTTGAAATAGAACGGAGTGTCTTGACACTAGGTACATCCTGCTATGCGGGATAAAAGCGTGAAATTAAAAAAAAAATATGCTAAATAAATTTGTCAATAAAATATTTTTGTACCGTCGCACGTGTAGGCAAGTGTTTTCGTTTAATCTTTTAATCTATAAGACGTTTTCTTTGTGCCACCCTATATTTATGAGGATTAGTTGGTATCGATTTTACCCTTATCTATTCAAAAAGCTTATGGGGCTTGTTGCTGTAAGAAAATTTTTGAGATATTGAAGACAAGTTATAATAACTTCAAATAATTATAATTTTTGTTCTTAATACTCTCATTGACTGTCTGACTGTAAACGCGATTGGTTGTGGGTTCAATTCCCAATCTGGGGGTGATTATATTTAAAATTTATTTTCATTTCTCACCTTTGGTAAGATAATTTGGGCTCACCACACATGACATAATGTCTCGGTTTTGGGCGGAAAGCATTCACTAGTATATACCTACTTAGACCAACAATGGTATTCATGTAACGTATCTTATTATTTATGAAAATAAAACTATTTTTCCGCAAAGAACTTTTTTTCCGTTCGTTCATCCAAAATACAATCCTTTTGAAAAATTTAACTGTTAAAATTTGCGTTTCTTATAGTATAATTTTTCTTCTTCACGCTTTACGCTTTATCCCTAGCGTGGTTGTCAGAGGGAACGGAGTGCCAAAAACTACGGTCCCTGCATATTATTTGGGTTTAGTCCACAGTCGTTAACCTCTACATGTCCTTCGGGATGTCCTCATGCTTTACTTTAACATATAAAATTATTTTTATTAAAAAAAATTAAAACAAATGAATATAATTATTGTATAGGAGACAGTAGCGCAGTAGGATAGTCAGAGAGAACCTGTAGACTATTTACAGTACTCGCAATCAAGACATTGTGTATTGAATGGCGGAACTCAACTCCGCGTTTCTTCTTACTAGAACAATGAATTTAAAGTAACGACTGCTAAAATGTTCAATAATTCAATATCAAGATAAAACAGCCAAACAAAATCCCAAGTCACCTCTATCCATCCCTTTCATAGTAATATGCCCACATATGTAGATAATATATGAAACAAGCGCATGGCTTTTGACATTACGGTACAGACCCGAAGATTTACTATCAGAAAAAAGGTTTTTGCTATCAAAAAAACTGGATCAAAATATATTCTTTGTTACGTGATACTATTACAAGCGTATTGTTTTATTATATTGCGAATAACACGATTCTTCTAACATATGGTTTAAACGTGGCTGAGTGTGGAATCTATTTGGACGTATTAGCCTTCCGTTTATTCGATATTCGAGGCCGGTCTTGGGACAGTGGGACACCGATCGAATGTATACACGATCGGTTGTGAGTTCGATTCCCACTCGAGGGAATGATTATATTTAAATTATTTTTATTTCCTCGCTCAATTAAAACAAAATTTTGCGTTCAGTTATTTTACTCACTGTGTCGTATGGAGTGTCTTGACACCAGGTATTTAAATATCCAGTCTACACTAATAACGTGTAGCTATTTACTGCTTGATGTATTTGATTTTAGCTTGAGGTATTTTTTTTTTTGCTCAATTTTACTTTTTTTCGCGCAGATAATAGAATAGGTGAAAAGGACCTAGTGTCAAAATACTCCACTATTTAGTAATAACAAATTGCGTATTAAGCAGCGGCGCTTAACGCCTCGCTTTATTGCGAAATGAAAATAACTTTAATGTAATGAATCCACCTTGACGTTTATGACAGTGATATGATATACTTGAAATAAATTTAATTGTATTACCTATTATATTATAGAGGCCGGTCGTGGCGTAGCGTAACAGCGTCTTAATGTAAACGCGATATTGGTTCGAATCCCGCTCGGTGAAGTGATTACATTATTTTTACTTCCTCTTCTCGAATTTGGTGAGTACGAAAGTATGGAGGTACTTAGTGTCAAGACATTCTGTACTTTACTTTCCGCCGAATTCGAGACATTGTGTATTTAAAAGCGAAACTTAACGCCGCGTTTTGTCTAACCAGAGCGATAAAATAAAAATAATTTAAATATAATCATTAACTCAAGTGAGAATCAAACCAACAACCAATCTCGTTTATAGTCAGACAGTAAATATGACATCTACCCTTGGTGATACGTTAGTATGCAATATGCAAGCGCTTTTCTTATAACTTTATTAATGATAGATCTCAGAAAACTTGTCTTGTATTAAAAATAAATAAAAACACACGTTACGGTTATAAAATTTAATTGGTATTGAAATCATCTACGTATAACATGTATGAGGCATGCTTCCTTTGCCTTTAATAGCTTAATAGGTATAATTTCATATGCTTTTAATACAAATTAATACCTTCGTAAGAGGCTTCAATCTACTTAAATTGCGTTTTATTTGTGAATGTGGAATTATTGTGTTGTGCATGTATATTATGGAAAATAGACAGAAAAACCGTTTTTCTTTATATAAAATTACAATTTACTTGATAACCATCTTGTGGAAAATAACCATAAATTAGTAAAAAATATTTTTACCTTCACGTTTTCTATCCTCCACAGCAGGGTAGATAGGAAGTATCTAGGGTCAAAACACTCCGCACAAATTTACCAAATTCGAGACGTTGCGTGTTGAGTGGCGAAACTCAACGCCGCACATTGTGCAAGGAAGGCTAAGCGAGGAAATGAAAATAATTTAAAAATCTCCAGAGTAGGAATCGAACCCACAACCGACCGCGTTTACAGTCAGATCCTGTCACTTTGCGCCACGCCCGCCTTTTAATCTTCTGCATTTTATTACAATATTTTTTTAATTAAAAATCAATAAAAAAATGGGTAATTAAAAAAATTAAATGTATGTAATATATGGTAAATAGACCACAATATGGTAAAAAGACGAACATACGAATATATAAATATATATATATATATATATATATATATATATATATATATATATATATATATATATATATTACGTTAAATAAAAAAAAATAGCCTAAACAGACTTTATTTTTCCAACTCTTGTAGCTAATACAAATTTTCGGTAGTCTTTAAAGGCCATTGTGATGCATTGGGAAGTCTGACTGTATATGCGATTGATTGTGGGTTCGATTTCCACTCGGAGGATTATATTTAAAATTTATCTAAATTTCTCTGATCTGGTAAGACAAAGAATGGAGATAAGATTGCTTTTTAACACGCATATCTTTGGGCGGAAACCAGTCATCGGATTGACAGTAGATTGTCTCTGACTACCCTGCTATCCAGCATAATAAATAAGGCTTCTATTTTATATAGCAAAAAAGGACACTTAAAAAACCAGAGAGTTAGCCAAAGAAATAGTTAGTTCCTGACTCCCTTATCAAAATACTTGATAAAAATTATTTCCTCACATTAAAAATAATTAAAAATTATAACAAACGCTTATCATAATAACAAGGCAAATATGTCAAGGGAATAGGAAATATTTTAATATTTTGACATTCCTAAAGATAAACGCTATCAGGCCAGAATGTTTATTAAATTATAAAGCTAATAAGTTTGCTATGTCGAGGCTTTTATGGTATATTGTTGTAGGTTTTACCCAATAAAGACAAAGGGCGGCGTTGAATTCCGTCACTTAAAACGCAATATTTTGAAAATATTCTAGTTGGAATATGTGAGAGATGAGTGAATCTAATAAATTTTTTTAATCTTGAAATTTAATAACTAATTTTTGTCTTTTGCATCCAAATCTAGAGAACTATGTAGAAATCTAAAATCCTATATTCTCATTTTTTTTAAATATATTATAATTCATATACTATTAACGTGGTCTTTACGATAGTAATATATTCTTGGGATTTGAACTCACTACTACCGTGTACATTGATGTAACCACGGAAAAGCCACGAATATCAGAGCGAAAAGCAATTTAAATTTAATTGTATGCATTCCCCCAAGTGGGAACCGAACTCGCTAGCACTCATGCTTAAGGTCCCACTTCGCCACTATGTCCTTTCCCCACTATGTACCCTTACGTGTTACTTACCCTTATTGAACCCTATGATTATTATGCGTACCCCCCTTTACCCACTCAACAATTTATTTACCCTTTTTTATCATATTTTAAATGTAAACGAGCAATAAATAATGGGCCCGATAAGTACTAGTTGCATTTCACGAAGCCGTTTATGCCGTGATAAGCTTCTAAGCAAGTCCGCTCTAGTTAAAACAATGGGTGACTACAAAACGCTACTGTATTGATTTATAGTTCCTTATTAGAAATGTTATTACTTCCTCATTGTATGTAACGATGTTGTGAAATCTTAACTCTATTATTGTATGAATATTTTGTTTTGTGTTGAGCTGCGGAACTTAACGCTGTGTTTTCTTTTACCCCTATAGCAAACAGAACATTTAAATATAATGAATACCCTGAATGGAGCTTGTATTTATAACTATTGCGTTTACATTCAAATGTTGTTTTCTTGCGCCATAAAGGTTGACGAAAACATTTAATTTTTTAGATCATATAAATATACATATTCTCTATCTATCTGTCATTCAAATCAGGTTTGAATCTACTATTGTCACGTGATTTTGAGATACTACCCCACTGCGCCACAGCGTGTATCTGATTATATAAAAAATCCTTACATAAAGACACTTGACGCCCTGTGAATGAAGCCACGGCTGTTACCTGAGAACTTTTACAATAAAAAATAACAGGGTATAATCTGAAGTCGACAAAAACTCGTCTTTGATGTGATACTAACGCTACTCGATTGCTTCTCATGTTTTGTTTGGGAATTGTTTCGAATACGTATTTATTTATTTTTTTTATATTTCTTTCAAGATAAAGCTTTATATAACAGCAGCAGCAGCAGAGTACCTAGTGTTAAGACACTCTGTACTTCGCTCTCCGCCGAATTCGAGAAATTGCGTATTGAAAGGCGAAAATCAAAACGTCGCACTTTATCTTACTAAGATATTTTTTTAATAAATCGGTTATTATTATATTTCATTATGATGTCTCTATAAACTATTTTAAACGGATTCGCGTTTATTTTGGTATTGGACACAGTACCGTGGTCACAAGAAGGCTCCAGTTTCAACTAAAAACTCGACAAAAAAACTTATAAAATCATTATATATATATATATATATATATATATATATATATATATACATTTTCAATCACATTTTATTCAAGCTGATAGGATAGGAGTCGCAGGATATGATCTAACTATAAACACAATTATTAGGTATCGGGGCTAAATACCCATTTTCAATGTGTCAATGTAGGCAAAGAGAAGAAAACAGAATGTTTTGACTCGTGTTTATGACTATTCTCCATATACATATAACAATTTATAAGAAAAAGCGTGAAGTTGCTTTATTTAATATATTATGTAGCTCAGTTGTTGCGCAATGGGACAGCATCTGACTGTTAACGGGATTGGTTGTGGGTTCTATTTTCACTCTGGATAATAACTATATTTAAATTCCATTCCATTTCCATTTCTTCGCTGTAGTACGACAAAACGCGGCGTTGAGTTCCGCCACTCATTAAGCTATTTCTTCAATTCGGCGGAAAGTATGGATGGAGTGTTTTGACACTAGGTACTTTCTGTATAACCTGCTATGCGGGATAGAAGCGTGAAACTAAAAGAATTAACATTTTCGACTCACAACATTAGTACGGCATTAAAAAGTTGCTCCGAGTTAGGGATCAAGCTTGGGATAATTGACCAACAGGTGTGGGACTACCGTTGTTTATTTTGTACGCCCAAGGCCAGTAAAGTAAGTTACCTTCAAAATATTTTTCTATATAAATATGAAAATTTTCATATTAATTTTATAATTTGCTTAATATATTCTAATTTGGAAATTTATATTGTTATTATAATTAAGCTCTTCGTGGAGCTGAGGAACGGAGTTTAACCGTAGACGCGACAGTTCAACGTTTGAATCCCAGGAGGGGAAATTGGTGAAATAAATAATTTATTTTTATTTGTCCACACTCCAAAAATATATCAAATACATAATAAGATCTTTGATTTTGTATAATTTTAAATGAAACTAACCGGATTAATCGCGTATATTTTGGTATTCGAAAATACATTTTTGGACACCTGACGTTTCGAACACTTTACAGTAGTCCGTGGTCACAGGTAGGTGGTCAGTCTATTATATAAATGTATTTTCGAATACCAAAATATACGCGATTAATCCGGTTAAATAGTTTCATTTAAAAAAATATCAAATACATCTACCTAAACTTGCGATTTTTTTTTGATAATCCGAGATTTTCCATACCTCCAAGCTTTCACTTATATGCGAGCTTCATAAAAACTACATACAATGTATGAACTATGCATGTATTATACAACTTTTCATAATTTAAAATTAACAACGTAAATAGCAACCGCATATTGTTTCCATACGAGAGGTTGGGATTGTTAGCTATAATTATCCGTATAGTTTATTCAGCTTTTATAACAAGTTAATGAGAATTTCCGGTATTCATAATTTTTTATTATATTTTCGATGGGTATAATGCTATTCGTTATGTCGAATATTCAGATTTTATGTAAGAAATTGATAATAAATCAAAGAACAATAAAATCTACTGATGATTTGTATGTCACAAATTTTGATAAGTTTGCAGTATAAATTTATTTATTTTCACGCTTTTATCCCGCATAGGACGGTAGATAGGAAGTACCTAGTGTCAAGAAAAACACTTACTCCGTTTCCTGCCCAAATGGAGACAGCGTGTTTGTGGCGGAATTCAATGCAGCGCTTTTTTTACCAGAGTGAGGAAATGGAGATAATTTAAATATAATCATTCCCCTGAGTAGGAATCGAACCCACAACCGACCGCTTATACGGTCAGACGCTGTCTCACTATGCAAACGACGGGCACTATTGATTCCCTGTACGAGCATTTTAAAGCAACTTCACGCTTTTTGTGTATAGTAGAATCGTCATAGCGAACTTTGTGTCAAGGCACTCCGTTCTCTATTTTTTTAGATGAAGGATAAAGTGAGAGTAATTACGCATTTTTAATTTCGTAACTCAATGTACAATTCTTTTTATAAAGTCGTTTTATAGAAATACCTATTATTGTAAACGGTAGTTCCGTTTTGTTACGGAAATTATTTTTATATCAACTGACAGACGAAAATTAGGTACCTCAGTCTACCTGTGTGTAGGGTTATCAAAAATATATTTTTAAACTTTCAAAGTATACCTGATTAATACTTTAAAATAGTTTTTTTTTAAATGTGTCAAAATCGCGGAAATAATGCGATATAGTATAATTATTATTGCAAAATTGGATCTAAATTAAGAAAATACCCTTCATTCTAACAAAAAAAAAGTTATTTGATTACATATCTTATCTCCTTTTTAGCTTTCACTGTAAATTCATAAGTTGCACACCCATCCAAACACGATCAAACCAAAGGTAGCTTACCCAAAAATAATATAAATATAAGTATAATTCATATAATTTTTGTAATAGCGTAAATTTTCATCACTACGGATAGAATATGGACAGAAATACTTTTCCCATTTTCATCCCCTCGTCGATGTCATATAAAATGATATTGTAACGGTTTGAACGCATAAAGTGACCCTCCTAATATTTTAAGTAATAGGATTGTCGGATTTCGAACCACGTTTAAAACACGAACATATTGTGAATCTTACTTACTTATAAAGGGAGAATGGAAGAAATTGACATTTTATTTGTATTAGAATATATTAATACTATCATGCAATCGATACGACTGTATGCTGTACTGAGACGAAACACGGCGTTGAGTTCGCCAATCAACACGCAATGTCTCGATTTCGGGACATTGCGTGCTACGTTCTACTCTGCTATGCGGGATATGCGTGAAGCTAAAAAATATACATATTATTTAGCACAGGAACAAAGTTATATTAAAAAAAACATTAATAAAGAGCGATCAAAGTTTTCAAGTTTCAGCTGGAACTGAGCATTGAGTTCTATCACTCAACACACAATGTCTCGAATTTACGTGGAACTACTTCCTGACTACTTTGCTATGTGGGATAAAGTGATTATAATGATTTTTTAATATTTAAAGGAGGACATAAAATAGAGAGAGAGAGAATTCGTTCAAAACATTCAAATTTGCTTAAATTACACGATTTTAAACTAATTGAGTTCGTCACTTAACACTTAACATCTCGATTCGGGTGGAAAGCACTCAACGAAGTGTCTTGACATTAGGTTGTCCCTGACTATCCTGCTGTGCAACATTAGCAACAAGAAACTCATAAAGTAACAAATCGATTTGTATCAAATTCAAAACGTATTGAATTCTTATTTACAGTTATACGCTTTAGGTTTTAAACTTCCATTGAACTATAAAGTATTGGCAATGCTCTTAGCGAGTGAACGTCTAAGAAAAATATAAGCGAAGTTGTATTACGTCGTTATATTGTAATGTAAATTGTATTAAGAGCTTTTGTATGTAAACCTTCGTGGCTCAGTAATAATCTGTTTTATTATATGGCTATTTTTTGTGAGTGGCGCCGGTTTGAATTCTATAAAGGGGTGTTAATCGCGTATATGTAGAGACTTAGGTTTCTTTTTGTTCTTTTTTTATTCTATTGAGTTTTTATGGTACTAATTTGTAAGAGAGATAATGAGGTTTACTATTTTTCATTTTCAGGTGGAATTCGTAAGTATCGTTTAAATAAAGCATATTTTCCTTAACATTATATTAAATTATAACTTGAAATATTATACAAGAAATTTAAAAACCTTGCGTGTTGAATGTATGAACTCAACGCCGCGCTTTGTCTTAGAGAAGATGGAAATGAAAATATTTTAAGTATATATATAAACAATCACCTCAAATGGAATTCGAACCACCAATCATTCGCGTATACAGTGTGCTGTTTGTAATTGAATAATATCATTATTTTATGTTCTGTAAAATGCAAGGACATGTTAGTGAAATATCTCTGTTACACTGAACTATATGCAATTAGTTGGGTTTGATTCCCACTCGAAAAAAAATTATAATCAAAATTCATATTCATTTATCCGCCCTACAGAGCACGACGTTTCGCCTCTCAAAGCGCAGTTTATTGACTTTAGGCGAAAATCAGTCAACGAAGTGTCTTGACACTACACTGTCCCTTTTATTATTTTCACAGGGCCTAATTAACAAATAATTAATGGCTGCAGTAAGAATATTATGTGTTTCTTGGTTGTATCCTTCTGAAGGGCTTATTCCGGTACGCTGCTTCAGGGAATGTGGAAGTTAATACATTTCATATGTACGTTTATTTCTCTTACTATTTATGTATGTGTATGTAATTTATAGTAAGGATATCGCTTATGTTACGAAGCATTTTATTTATATAAAAGCGATATTATTTTTGCAGCTTCACGCCTTATTTTGTATAACAGGGTAGTCAGATAGAACCTTTGTGCCAAAACACTCCGTTCTCTACTTTTCATGGCGGAACTCATCGCTTCGCTTTGTTTTAACTAAGAGGGAAAATAAAAATGTTGTATATATATATATATATATATATATATATATATATATATATATATATATATATATATATATGTATATATTTTCCTTTATTCATTGTAAAATTACCATAGTAAGAAAATCGCAACGTTATTTTCCGCCACTTAACAAGCAATGTCTCGAATTCAGTGGTAAGCAAAGTACGGAGTGTCTTGACACTAAGTATCTTTCCTGTCTACCTTGCTATGCGAGATGAATGTTGTTGTATTGTATAGTACAGTAAATGCATAAATAGATAAGCAGATAACGTACCGGTCAAAGTCGACGCTAACAGAATTTGCTTAGATGAGAGAACACATTTTTAATAGTACATATATAAAAATTTAATGCCATTCATGTTGAACAAACAAACTTCCCGGTAACACTCTTGAAATTCGCTAATTATATCATTTTTATTACAAAAAACAATTTTACTCGTTTTTCTATATTATAGGTAAGGAAGAGTGAATTTAGCCCATACACTCGGTTCCTCACAATTCATCGCAATTTCAATACATTGTGCAGCGACATTAAGCGGCGGAACTTAACGCCACATTTAGTCTTTTACAAAGAAATTTAAAGCAATATAAAGTTTTTTTAAAACATTTCTCCTATTGGAAATCGTTTAAAGTCCGCTGTAGCAATGTACCACGAACGTAACACTAATATTCCATACAAGACGATATCGATAACCACCTACATATAAGTCGATAATAATTAAATATGCAACCTATGAAAAGCTATATATAAACTATAACATGAGTAATGATACTAAAAATATACCACACGTAAATAGAACGCCTCTTTTAAGTGAAAAATGAATATCACGACCTTTACGAGACATTCATTTTTATATTCTCATTTCCTACAAGTTTGAGCCAAGCGGCCAATGCTTGTGAACTTAGATTTATTTATTAGGTAAGTAATTTGTATAGCAGGGTGGTCAGAGAAAACCTAGTGTCTAGATATGCCCGTGTGCTCCATTTTTCGTCTAAATCGACTGCAAGCTGCTGAGTTATGGAAGTCAACGCTGCGCTATGTCACCGCTTTGCTATGCCTTGCCATACCGAAAAATTGAAGATTATTTAATAATGATCATTCCAAATTAACTGAATGTTAAGAAATTCGATTCCGTCTGTCCTTTCACTCTAGATATAATGTGTGAATGAAAAACGGAAAAGCCAAATATATCTTCGCATAGGATGAAAACTCTAGGTCTATGTGTCAGTCACTTCTAAAACACCACGGTCATATGGCCTTATTATTTTTAGCTTCACGCTTTTATCCCACATAGTTGCCCCCTCATATATGTTAAGAGACTCCGTACTTCACTTTCCACCGAATTCGAGACATTGCGTACTGAGTGGTGGAAGTCAACGCCGCATTTAGTCCTACCAGAACGAGGAAATGCAAATAATCTAAATATAATCATTCCCGTTAAACAGAATCGAACCTACAACCGTTTTTATGATTTAGCCAGATTACATAGTATTGAGACCATTATGACACTGTGAATTAGTGTCTAATGTAAACTCTTTAAATTCAGATTTCATTTCTACGCTCAGGTAGAATAAACACGGCGTTAAGCTTAGCCAGTTAACTCGTAATATTTCAAAATTAAATTAAAACTATATTCTTTATACTTACATGCAACGGATTACGTAAATGATATATAAAGCATTTATGCATTCATAACTTGTTATAATAGAACATTTTCACATGTTGGCCCAATAAAATTGGCGTGTATTTAAGTTGGCGTTGCTTAGAAAGACGAAACTCGGTCATCTTACTTGTATCTGGTCCGCCCACGCCTGAATACCTTTGCAGTGGGTGTATTCATTTTGTAACGCCAAAAGTGCCATTTAAAGTTAGTGGTTGAGACGTTTTTTTTTGAAATGGCAGTTATTTTTATGACTGACATATTTATACCTGTTTATTTTTATTAATAGTAGACAGAAACTTCCATTTTACAAAAGTTAGAAAAGTAAAGAGCAGAGGAATTTCATTTGTGTGAAATATAACTTAGCGCGTGACATACGCGTTGCTAAGGCAACGATTTTTCTCCAATTCATAGGTATGTATGGAGTGGAACGATTTACGTTATGGTACATTAATCAACACAGCATAGCTTAAATAAAAAATAAATAAATCTCTTACTACTTTTAAAGGGTTATTCCACATTTAGGATTACAAATTTTTATTAGTTTAATGCTTAATGCCTGTACATTTTTTACCCGATTTCATTACTCCACTAAAAATATATACAAAGGCATACAATATATAAAAGCGTCTGGCAGGAAACGCAATTGGTTATGGGTTTGATTCCCACTCGAAGGAATGATTATATTTATAAGTAATTTTCATGCTGCATGCTGAAAGCCACTACTCAACACACAATACCTTAATTTTGGGCAGAAAGCAATAAACACAGTATCTTACAATCGTACAATTACACTAAGTTCTTTATGATTACCTTACTAAGAGTGATAAATCATGATACCTGTCAATATATAGATAATAGGATCTTTAATTTTCGCGATTTTAAACATCTCGAATGAAACTATTTTAAACGCGTTAATCGCCTATATACTCAAAAATACATTTTTGAAAACCATACGTTTCGTCCACTTTACGGTAGTCCGTAGTCAGAATTGCCACCTCGGTCTACTATCTAATCTGCAAAGTGTTCAAAACGTCAGGTTTCCAACTATTTATTTTCGAATACTAAGATACACGGGAATAATCCGTGTAAAATAGTTTCATTTAAAATATATAAATACATATAAATGTATATAATTCCAAAAAAACAATCATTTTACCACGTTCAGAAGAACTTGCTACCTAAAACTACTGCCATACATTCAAAACGAAAAGTAAATTGTTAAGAAAGTTTTACTTTGTTCTGTTTTGTTACCTAAACAGTACAATGCCGCAACCCAAATACGTCTAATCAACAAGTTTGAATTGTAATAGAACTAACTGTTCTTGTTGTGGTTTTTTCCTAATATAATAAGCCATTTAAAGGCACACTTAAAGCAAAATGGCACCGCAAGCAGTTAATAAATGATAACAATAATCGAGTGAAAGTATAATAATTTCTCATGTGTAATAAAAATTGTAATATTAATTTTGCGTATATTTTCTTTGAATTTTATTATTTTTCAACTATTAAACCACACTTTTGAATTTTTTTTTAAATAAATACTGTAAATGTGATTGTTTGTGGGTTCAATTCCAATTCGGTGGATTGTTAAGTTAAGGAAGTTAAAATTAAGATTTATTCTCATTTCTTCCCTCTGGCAAGTCAAATTGCGACGTTAAATTCGCCGATCAATATCGTCGATCAATATCAATCGAATACAATGTCTCAATTTTAAGCGGGAAGCAGTCAACAGATTGTCTTGACACTTGGGGCCTCTGAGTACCCTGCTATGCAGGATAAAGCGTGAATCTGCATTATTAGAACCCATGCCTCTTGGAGACTTTTCATTATTTAGACATAGGTCGCAGGTTCTATCAACGCGTATAACAAATATAATTTTTAACTTTTATATTGATATCACAGTAGCATATATAAGGACTATTTGTCTATCTCTCTTTTGAGAACTTCAAAATCACTTCAAAATCATTTCTATTTCCTGGTTTAAAAAGTATAAAGTTAAGGTCCACCACCCAACACGCAGCCTTCAAACCTAAAAAAAATAGAGAATAGAGTAACTCAAAATTAGGCTCTTTATCATCATGACTGTATTAATATTTCTGAAGCAAATAAAATAATACCAATTGGAGCTTATTCTATTATTGACACAATTAATACGCGTACTTAACAAAACTAAATTGCCCACTTTCGTTTCAAATTGTACATTTTGATGTAAAATTAACCTCAAAACAGCTATTGTTTAGATATAATTGCTCGAACAATACTATAATAATTTCACAAATTTGACTCTAAATGTATATTATAATAGGAAAATTAGGTAATTCGCGGCTTATGAGTTTTAGTGAAAAGGGACGAGTAAAAGGAATGTAGTTATGTAGTTCAATTTTTACTGTTCCCGTTGTTTATATGTATTTATATATATATATATATATATATATATATATATATATATATATATATATATATACATATATATATATAATATAAGTGTTATATTACAAAAAAAATATAACGAAATGATTTATCGTTTAAACAAGTAGATTAATTTTAAATACACGTAAAGATAGCAAACTATGATTTGTAACAGTCAACGCCTACGGTATTTATGGGGAATTAAAGTGATTCACGAACTTAACAAACGCTCTACTTTTATAAGCGTAGGCCCATTGCTAAGTTTGTATGAGTCATACAAAAAACTTGGAAATAATTAAGTTCTTTTTTATAATATTAATATTTCAAAAAGCTACTAAAATTTTTATATATTACAATTCAGATAGAGGCCATCGTATCACTGTAAATAATGTTAATTAAATTATTCTCATTTTTCCGTCAACGTAAGAAAAAAAAGTTGCGGCGTTGTGTTATCCCACTTGATTATGTCTTTCGCTGCTCTGGTAAGACAAAGTGCGGTGTTAAGTTCTGCCACTTAATATGCGCGACATAATGTTTCTTACTAACACTGTGTTAAATATGGTAAAGCTGGAAAATATGTTCTTTTTTTTAAATACCTTCTTAGTGGTACAGTTGCAATATTTTTGATCGAAGGTTGTATGGGTTGAAATTCAACTCAGCATTAACATGCAACAACATATATATATATATATATATATATATATATATATATATACATATATATATATATACATATATATATATATATATATATATATATATATATACATATATAAATGGGAGCTCAAATAATGGAAGTATTCGTTAGATTCGAAAGAATGTGATGAGCATGACCTGCAAGCTATTTTAAGAACTTTCTTCTGTTTTTAATTATTTGTAAAGTGTTTTTCTTTTAAGTAAATCTATCACAACTGTAAATATTGATTTATATATTGTTTTTATGCTTCATACTTCATTTCAAACAGCATGGTATTCAGAGACAATATAGCGTTAAGATATTTCGTTGACCGCTTCCCGCCTGATATCAAGACATTCTCCTCAGTGGGAATCAAACTCACAATAAAACGCGTGTACCGTCACTGTCCCACTGTGCCATGATAGTCTTTGATAATTGTCGTTAATATAGAAATATATTTCTAAATACCTACGTAAATATATAAAGCGTAAACCTTAACGATCTAAGAAAAATCAAATGTAACGTAACACCCTAATCAAACTAAATTTTATCATAACTTTCATATTGTTCCTGGAAATATGTAGTATTTTTATTTTAAAAGCGAAAAACGTCTATAACGTATGTGGCGTTGTATAGCTCGTTCGTTAGCACTAAGTTCTGGAACAGTCTATTTCAATGCATGTTTTAGTTTGATTTTTTATACGTGTCTCTACAAATGGTAGAAAAGGTCGGATTTTTAGGCTTTTCCAAAGATACCAGCGTGTGTTTGATATTTTTTTTATATATCTTGATAGTAATTTCAATAGATCTGCTGATATAATTTCATTTTTAGTTCTCTGGGTTTTATTTTATTAGTATACACTGTGTAACACAGTCTCTGTATGACTATGAGTTGTGCGTTAGGAGTAAACGTGTTTGCGCATACGCCAACTATGTCAAGCGGTTTCTCCACTTTCCACTTGAATTCCATAAAAATTAATGTTAAATGACGGAGTTCAACGCCGCGCTTAATCTTACCAATATCGGAATTCTCCCAAGAACCTGCAACCGTCATATACAGTCACGCACTTTCCCACTGCGCCGCCGATTTCCTTTTACTAGAACGAAGTACGCTATATATTCTTGTGGGCGAGCCATTTTACGTTCGACTTATTTATTGGGGGGTCTGTTCATAAAATCTATATATATGTTTTTTATCTCAACTGATAGTTTCAAGGAAAAATTCGACATTTATCGGCAGTATAAAAGAGTAATGGCCCATTCTGTTATAAAATACAAAATATTGTATGTATATATATATATATATATATATATATATATATATATATATATATATATGGGGGCCGGGAACGGACTGTAAACGCGACCGGTGTGGGTTCTATTACCACTCGAGAGAGTGATTATATTTCATACAAATCACTTTCTCGTTCTAGTAAGACAAAGTGCGGCGTTAACTTCCACCACTTAACACGTAATATCGCGAATTCGATGGAAATCGAAGTACAGAGTGTCTTAACACTATATACTTTCTATCTACACTGCTGTGCGGGATAAAAAGCGTGAAGCTAAAAATAATAATATTTACATGTACATGTATAATATGTGTGTGTATGTATGTACATTTATGTATGTAGAAATATAATTTACGGTCCATATATTCTTTGCTGGTAACAAATCAATTTTATTGTTTGTTTCCTTGTAATAAGCTTAAGTGTTTTGACATAATTGTTTTACAACCGTATTGGAGTGCTTAATTTTTTTGTGCTGATTTTTTAATATTAATATAACTTGCCGGTTTTTTATATATCCAGCAGATCGTATTCATTTATTAAAATATATAAAAAAAATGTTAAGAAATGTGTAAAACAAATTTAGATTGTGAACTATATCATAGGTTGATTTCTTTTTATTTGTTCTCCATATTTTATCATTCTAACAATTTGATAAACTAAAATTGAAAGTAAATTAAAATATTAGTTAGAACTATGGAATTCACTATGGTAGTAATGTATAATTATCATCATGATATGTAGAATTGCTATCTAGTACTGGAAGTTTCACGCTTTATCCCGCATAGCGAGGTAGCCAAAAACAACTTAGTGTCGAGACATTCCGTTGACTGTTCTCCACTCGGAAATCGAGACATTGCCTGTCAATTATTTCTAGAGCGGAGAAAATAAAATAATTTTAAGACAATGGCAAGATATTTACCTATATACAAAATAGTTATTGAGGTTTTTTTTTAATTAATCATCGTGCAGATAGAAATTTCCTTTAAAAGAAAATATTAAAAACGTATACAAAAATTATTTCTGATATATCAATACTTACTATACTGATCGTTCGGAGGCCGGTCGTGACACAGCTCACTGTAAATACGATCGGTTGGTTATATTTTCAATTTTTCAATTCTGGTACAACAAAACACGGCATTGAGTTCCACCACACACAATGTCTCAAATTAGACGGAAAGCGGAGTAACGAGTGTTTTGACACTATATATTTTCTGTTAAAATGCTATACTGAAACTAGAATTCATTAACAATTTTCGAACAAATAAGAAAAATAACAAGCAAAAAAAGACATTGTAATTTACCAAATCAAATTAATACAATTATAATTAAATGGCAATTACTGATTGCGAACAAAAAACTTGGCCATCCGCCGGCAATTTTCCACCTAATTTCATAGTTCTTTGTAGTTTATATAAAAGTTTAAACAAAAATAAACTTGGCGCGTGTCTGTTACGAGTACCTTCAAGTGAAAAAGTGTGTTACGAAATAAATGATTTAAAAACTGTAGCTGGCGGTTTTTTGGTAACAAAAAAGCTATTTAACTCAATTCGTTAGTTACAAGTTCTTTATAAAATCAGTTTTGTGAAACAAATCGTTATTTTTTTAGAGTAAAAAAGATATCATAATTTGTATGGCATTGTGAAGTTGTGTTTTATTTAATTAGATTTTTTATTTTATGTTTACAACTACAAGAGATTTTTTCTATGTCTAATTCATTAAAAAAATATATAATATTATTTATACGTTTTTTGAAAAATTTTCACTAATCATATATACCGCCCGATGCCAATATGCCTGTTCCGAACAGGCAATTCTCCCACTACAAACGGTATACACAAGCTGAGGTTCGTGCCTGACAGGAGACGCCCTTGTAACACTGTGTTAGAGCTCTTCTAGCTCGGTTTCCTCCAAAACACACACACAATCGAAAAAAATCCTAAGTATGTATGTCAGAGAGCGAGTATCTACAGACATGAATATATAGATACATAGAATATATACATAGATATATGTTCTAATATATACATAAAAATACTTATTAATATGATAATTACTGCGAGAGTAAATAAAACAATGCGCTATTTGGAATTTATCAAGCGACGTGATATAAGTTACATAGATAACGCAAAGATATTACTTATGGTATTTTAAAAGAAATATTTAAAAAAAACCAGTTACATTTCTTAGCACTAGATGTCCCGTTGACGTGTTAACAACGCGTTGCCTCAGCAACATGAATGTAATTTTATATAAAAATGTATATCAAACGCGTGTAAATGCACGTATATCAGTGTGTGTTTCATTTATTTTATTATTTTAATATTATTTATGCGTTATTTTAAAAAACATATTAACAACCTGCGCTCCTTTTCTTAATAAACTTAGTTTTCTTAAAAAGGGGTACAAAAATAATAAAATCTTTGATTTATGTGATTTAACACATTATGAATTAAACTATTAAAGGGATAAATCGCGTATATTTTAGTATTGGAAAATACATTTTTAGAGCCTGACGTTTTGAACACTACTGTAGACTATGGTCACAGGAAGACGTTGAGTCTACCTGAAATGGGTACAAAGATTTAGCTTTACGTTTTATTACATAGATAAATAAAGAATAGTACTTTGAAACAATAATTTAATAATATATAATATCAAAAATTACAAATATTTACTCTATAACGAGTTATCATCGTATAAAGGCCAACATGAAACAGAGAAATGCCAACTGAAAAGTACTTGAATTATCGTGACAGAATCTTAAAAAGGTTTTCCCATTCTGAAACGAGGTTTCATGACGCAAATATTTGCACCCTCATTACTTTTACACGTTGAGTCTGTCTGTTCTTACATAAATTTAAACTGATATAGTTTCAAACTAGTATAGAATATCATGCTTGTATTACCTTTATGTTAGCAAATCTAGCAATGCCTAATTGATCACGTAAACGTATAATTTGTTAGTTTTAAAAAATTATACTGCATTATTTTCATAGTATAAGCCTTACTAGAAAATAATTTTTATCGTGTTCCTTTAAGTATATTTATAATGTCTTAGTTATACATATAGATGTATTGCAGATAAATCGTTATATAGTTCTGATGACAATGTAAATATTATATATGTATATTAAAATTGAAAGTCTAAGTTACTCCTTATTACAGAAGTAAAAGTCCCATCAAAATCAGTCCAACCACTTCAAAAATTAGCCAGAGTAAACAGACAGATAAACAAAATGTCAAAACAATATCATTTTGGTATACGTATTGTGTACACATAAATGTGCATTTAGTAAAAATTGATTATTTTTATTTTATAAACAGACACTCCAAAATAGTGCATTGTATATTTTGCTATATCCCATATACAGCCATATAGCCATGGACCCATATGGGTATCTAAGGAAAGGTAACGTATAAAATATAATACTTCAAAAAAAAAAGTTTTTTTTTTCTCTTAGTAAAAAAATTATAAAAACTATGACAATCACAATATATATTTAAATATTCCATTATACAGAGATATATTTTTATTAATGTCAAACTAATTTTCCAAGTGCAATATTCATATTATTTTATTGTGTGTGATAAATCAGGGCTAATGTAAAATTCATGTTAAAAATGTTATCATTTTAGCACTAAACGCAGAAAAACCAATTTAGGAGAGTGCCGTGCTGTGATAATAATTTTTCATGTTATTAAACAACGTCATGGTGCAGTGGATGGTTTGATTTAATATCATTTGTAGAGGTTTCATGTTGGAATCCCGTATCAAATTAATATTTTTAATGCTTTATATGTAAACAACAAAAATAAGTTGGCTAAGCGAATAAGAATTCCAATCGTAATCGGATATAGTACGTATGGCTTAGTTAATAGTGCTCTTGAACGGTGATCAAGATGTGCGAGTTCGAGTGCTGTTATGTTATTTTTTTTAAATTTTTGTTATAAATTGTAAATTGTAAAAAAAATCTTGTAAATTCCCGTTTTCTACGATCAGTCAATTCTGTTGTACGTTTTTTCGTAGTTGCTAATAAGAAGCCTATGCATAATGTATACATTTGTATGTTTTGACAAAGCTAAAAGGGACAGTGTCTGACTGTAAACGAGATTGGTTGTGGGTTCGATTCCTGCTCGTAAAATTTTATTAATTAAATCTATTTTTATTTCTCTGCGCACGTAAGACAAAGCTTGGCGTTGAATTCTCCACTCAACATATAATGTCCCGATTTTGGGTTAAACCAGCCAAATGATTATCTTGAAACTAGATTGTCTCTGACTACCCTGCTATGTACGATAAAACGTGAAGATGCATTATCATTTTTCGCATAGGATTCAAACAACTAACCGTTGCATTAATAGTCAGGCTCCTACTGCACCATGATGGCCTTTTCAAATAATTAATTTCAATGATTTTACATAATTAAATAACTACTTTTCTATGGTCTTTCTTTTATTCTTTGCTTATTTTCAAACAAACTGTATTTTTACTTTTAATTTATGTAATAATTATTTCCTTTTCTGATTTCAGGTAAATTTCCAGTTCAGTTTCAGTTGAGTAAGTAAAATAAGTATAATTTGATTTATTTTAAAGGCTATTAATTGTGATTTCGATTTCCGCTTGGAAAATGATTATATTTAAATTATTTCTATTTATCCATTCTGCTACGGCAATGAACGGCGTTGAGTTCTGCCACTTGACAAACCGATTGGCGGAAAGTGAGAGCCACTGACAAGTGTGCCATGCGGGATATAGCGTGAAGTAAACGTGAAAACGTATAGGTAATAACTATATTAACATGTATGTAGTTTCCATGTAATAGACAGCTTTTAAATATAGAATATTTAACTAAGCTTTGTACACATTATATAAGAATAATATTTCAATCAGAATATACCTTACTCCACTAAAACGGAGCACCTATATCATTAAAAAGAAAGCTAACCACATTTAAAAGTCACATTTCAAATAAAAGCACGGCGGTATATTTATAACAATTTCCTCGCAGTTTAAATTCATTTTGTCCATGTTACAAATGAAAATAAATTTTATAAAAGAAACTCCACTAGGTTTTTCATTCCCCCGTAGAGTTTAACGCACCCTAAACAAAACTGGTAACGAGTGATGGGTTAAAACGACGTAGTAGTACATAATTTAGTGTGCAACTCAAGTCATACTATAAATGACCATATTTCAATAACGTTAAGTGTAAAAATCGCATGAAATGATGATTTTTTGTGACCTTTTCTACCTGCGCTAGTTTCCTATTCAGCCACGCGATGAAAATTTTAAAGAAAAGTAGGTTTTATTTCTTTGATATAAAGTTTAAATTTGATTCTAATATGACGTGACGCTTATACTCATTTCTTAAGACGCATATGCACTTCAGTATAACAGGTTCGCATCTAAGTTTTCCCAGATGTTTTATTTTTTGTCTCAAGTTAGTTGTAGTGTAAGAAAATATTTCTTTTATCTTATAATGATAGAGAATATGATAACTTAACGCCAAGATACCCCGTTGACTGGTGTCCGTCTGAAATCGAGACATTGCGTGTTGGGAAGGGAACTCAACGCCGCGTTTTGTCTAACCAGAGCGGAAAATCTATTTTTTCCCAGTAGGAATCGAACCCACAACCAATTGCTATTACAGTCACACATTGCGTCACTGCACCACGATGACCTTTATTTATTTATTAAATAAATTAATACTAAGCAAAAGAAAAGTTCAGAGATAAGAAGAATGGTCTGGGTAGGACTTGATTGACCATAGAATATACAGTATCGGTGATACTGAAGGAAAGTGATCTAAAAAGCAAGAGATCTCTCAAAGGGAATATATGAAGAGGTTAAAGACTGTGGACGAGGCGCAAGAGTGTATGCAGGCACCGTAGCACTTGGCGCTCTGTTGCTCCTGATTACCCCGCAATGGATAAAGCGTGAATAATATTATGAGTTTACCTTTATTTAACTCTTTTCCACTTAAAAATAAGAACATACATATATATTGCATGTAAAAAAAATATTATATTGTTCTAACCGGAAATCGAACTTATACTCATCGTATTCTCAATCAGGCGTTATTTCAACATCATTTTATGATGACGTCACCTTTGCTGTAATAAATAATATAGAACTTAACGCTTATTCTAGAAATACGCTTTTCAACTTCGTAGTTACTTATTATTATTGTTAATGGAGGAAAATCTTAGAAAACTACTTTTACAATTGGTTAAGTTAGACTTATTTGATAAATTTGCAAGCGTCTTGTATTTGATAATAATACATAGCATGTTATATGATAAAAAGTATTTTCAAGTGTACATTTTATTGTATTGTTTAAAAAAAATGTTTTTTAGGGTAGGGTAGGCAGAAAGTAGGCGTGACGTCGTCGTGGCGTAGTGTGACAGCGTCGGACTGTAAAAGCTATCGGTTGTGGGTTCGATTCCCACTCGGAGGTGTGATTATATTCAAATTATTTTCACTTCTTCGTTCTGGTAAAACAAACTGCGGCGTTGAATATTGCCACTCAACACGCAATGGCTCGAATTCGGTGGAAAGCGAAGGACGGAGTGTCTTGACACTAGGTACTTTCTGTCTACTCTGCTATGCGGGATAAAAAGCGTGAAGCTAAGAAAAAATCATCGCTAAGTGATAGGAAGGAAAGGGTTTTAACTCTCTTTTCTTCCTACTTTATTCACCACACCATAAAGAAGCCACCTTTTGTTATAAAATTTGTATCAAAAATATTCACTTATTAAAGTTACACCGACGAGACCGGTTAAACATAACTAAATATACATTAACTTATAAAAGACTGTAATTTCATAAAATAGAGCTTATAACTTACACTGTGTAATTAGGAGAAAAAAATCGTTTCAAAACTGAACAATACTTGTCCTTTTATATTTTACAGAGTGATCAACATACAAATGCAATTTTCTATGCACCAATAATGCAATGCTTATTGGGTAAATTGGTGGAACTAGTTAAAGACGCATGATGTGAAGACACTTCGGAGGAGCGGAGAAATGGAAATATTTTTGAAATATAATCATTCCTCCCAGTGGGAATGGAACCCACAATCGTTTTGCGCACGTTTACAGTCAGACATACCACTGTGCCACAATGGCCTCATTCATTGAAAACATTAAAAAAAGTATATCTTAATTACTAAAAATAACACAACTTCAGCGTTAGGTTACAGATATCCATTTAATTTATTTTTTATAAAAAAAAACACTTATCTTTATATATAGTAGAGGAACATGCAAATGCAATTCCAACCACCATACACCAACACGCCTTATTAGACTATAAGACTATTACGAACAACAATATGAAGGCAAACTAATAACTGAAAGATAATTCAAAACTAGATTTTAACTTTAACTTTTAAATTCTAATTTAACTGTACGCTAATGGTTTTTTTGCACGATGTCGTTATTTAGTATTTTCGTATAATTAGATGGCAGTAGAAATTTAATGTTTCTTAGTTGTTGAATAAACTAAAAAACATTTTTTTTTATCTAGGTTATAGATTTTTCAAAATATTAACAAAAGCACATCATCTTGCCCTTTCTCGTATAGCCTATTGCAGCGATTCTAGTTTCAAGATATTTTCTTCTTCATTATATGATCAAATTCTATAGCTTAATCTAATAGCTTGTTGATTCGCGAAACTGAACGCCGTGCTTTGTCTTAAAGATTATTCAAGTATATTCTTACACTATAATGATAAATAAATTCCTAATCATTATGTTTACAATACGGTGCTGGTCCACTCCTCAGCCGTAACTAACAGGAAGCTCTACATGAAAATAAACAAAATTCGTACGCTTTTATCCCTCATAGCCGGGCAGCCAGAAAGCACCTAGTGTCAAGACACTCCGTACTTCGCACATATATGACGTTGTATTCCGCAACACAATGTCTAGATTTCGAGAGTAAAGCAGGTAACAGAATGTCTTGACATTAGGTTGTCCGTGACTACCCTGCTATGCGGGAAAAAGCGGTAGGTTTATATATGCGTAGAAAACGGAGTGATTTTTGATACGTATATATGTTTCATTAGTCAGAACACCATATATATAGTCTCTAATAGTAATAACATTTTTTGCTTAAGAATATCTTACATATTACAAGTCACGCTCGAGCGCTCATAGAAAAACTTGAATCGCAAGTTGTCACTGACACTTAGATCGAAGTCAGGTTCCGGAGGCAATCGGCTTTCACATACTCGTGTTGGAAAACAGGATACTTGCGAATATTATTGCAATATTTCTCTTAGAATTAGAAAACATTTTTGAAAAAACGTATAAAAATGTTTTCTAATCCTAAGTGTGGAATAACACTTTAAAAATAGGAAATATTATTATTTCTCTTATTTACTCAGTTTCATTATTAAAAATTGTCATATTCGATTTCTGTGGGTTCTTTTCTTAACGTTGATTTTAAGTATTAAGCAAAAGAGTGATTTGTAATATTACTTCTGGTTTTGGCTGTTTAAAATTATAATAAATAACATTTGGATGCTTTTAAGTAATTATTTTAATAAATACGAGCATGGTTCAAAACATTGAAAAAGAAGCTTTATGCTCTTTTTCTTAGCAGGATTGGCACAGAAAGTCTAAAGTCGAGACGGTGCGTTATTTTCTTTCTGCTTGAGTTCAGAACACTATGTGTTAATTGACGTAATTCAACGCCGTACTTAGCAGTGAAATCTGATTAATTTACTAATTATCATTCTCCCAGTTAAGTTTTATACATTTTTCATAACATTTTTCTCATAGTTAAATCTAAGTTGTTTTAGATATTACAAAAGTTATATTTCGTTGAATACCACCACTTAACCTGTAGCGTGCCTAAAACCGGCTGAAACTGATAAAAAAGTTGATTGTGTGAATCTACTTTTACCCCTATACAATTTTTACAAAACATGAATAAGATGGATAAATAAATCTCACTCAAATGTTTGTTTATTTTAACTTAATATTTAAATTTACTACAAGCCGTATCGGTAACTTCACCTGGGTGGAATTTAACATCTCTAGGTCATCCATTTATAATGTTAAAAAAAAATTAGGCCAAGTTGTTTCTTATTATATCAACTATCTGCCAGTGCTAATTCCATCAAAATCAGTCCAGCTGTTCTATCAAAAATTGTAAAAAAATTTGGTATATGTACCGTGTATGCTAATACATATGTATTTAGTAAAAAACATTGTTAACAAAACTAAACTATTCAGTATTACAAACAGACACTCCAATTTTATTTACTGGTATAGATATATATAAAGTAATTTATAGGTATTATATATTAGTAGATAATAAAGCATGCAACTCTCACCGATAAGCTGTGAGTATAAAGAATCAATACGTTAAAGATTATAAATGATACGGTCAGGAAGAAAAAATATATGATAAATAATAATAAAAAAAAACCTAAAGAAGTGTCGTTTGACTGTAAATTCGATTTGTTTAATTTCACACATCATTTTATCGAATAAAAATATAGATTTAGCTCGGTGTTTATTTTTTCCACTCAATATGTAATATCTTGATTTTGGGCGTAAACTAGACAACGGAGTGTCTTGACACTAAGTTCTCTCTAACTACCCTGCTCTGTGGGATAACAAGTGAAGCTGTTAGAAATTTAAATAATATTTGCATACTTAGATTGTTTTGTTATGCTGACGTTACCAGTGGTAACAAAAATAGCGGAACGACAGGTGCAACGGACACACAACCTGCTTTGACTTGTCGGGAAGTTATCCAGCCAGATTTTATATATTAAATATATAGACGTGGCTGAGGTGAGATTAACTTAGGTATAGATCTATCCATATAAATTTGTTTTTTTTTACATTTTATATACATATAAATATATATCTTACCGCGTATCAGTGTAGACAGGAAGTAACCAGTGACGCTCCGTACTTCGCTTTTCACAGAATTTACGTATTGAGTAACTCATCGCCGCACCTTGCTTTACCAAAGCAAGGAAATAAAAATATCTTCATTATTCTCATGAGTGAGAATCGAACCCACAATCGATTGCGTTTACTGTCAGACACTGTCACTCTACGCCACGAAAGACCTCTTCAATATTCATTTCATCTTACAAAAACTTATAAATACTATGACTACACGCGTCTCTTTCTATTATATCCGTCTCTTTCTCACTTTCAAGTTAATAGACTCAGTTCTCTGGAGAATTATGTCGTGATGGAAAAGCTTAGGAATACTGACGTTAAGAGAAATATTGTTATACATAGACTATTGTTGACAAAGTGAAGTTGACAAAAAAATGATATTTTTATATGTATTTATTCGTCGTGACTATTAAAGATTTTTTCAAATTATTATATATTTAAGATCTTTGATTTTCGCGATTTTTATACATTTTAAATGAAACTATTTAACCGGATTAATCGCGTATATTTTGTTATTCGAAAATACATTTTTGGACACATATTATATATTTATTACCATTCTCTGTTGCTATTTAATCAAACGATTTCATTAAAAATTCTATACGATATACAATACGAAAAGGTACTTACGAACAGTTGCTCTTGACCTTATTCTTCCCAACTCATTATAAGAATACAAACAAAAAGTTATGATAAAAATACTTAAGCAATCTCTTTGTGCAATGAAGAGAATTTTCTCCCTTTGTAGAAACATTTGTATGAGCATTTAATTTGAATTTCTACATTTAATTAATATCATATTCAGCTGCTATATTAATATTTTATATCAAAATAGTTTAAGTTTTAAAATGCCAAAACGGAGTACGGAGTGAATTTGACACTAGGTACTTACTCTCTACCCTGCTATATATATAAAAATTATCTTTTATGAACCATATATATATATATATATATATATATATATATATATATACATATATATATATATATATATATATATATTGGTTGATAAAAGATAGTTTTTATTAAGGGTTAGCATTGACTCAATTTAACACTCATTAATTAATTTCGAAGTAGGATTCCAACATACAACCATTACATTCAGTGAAACTTTTGCACCTGGCTTGGCCCAATGCAACTTAGTTTGAAAAAATGAATATCAATTTGAAATTAACCCATTTTCACTATAATAAAAGGGTTTGGTGGTAAATCCATAGACTCGATTGTAAAATACAGATATACCAAAATGTATTTTCAATTACGCTCATAATCAGGCTTAAATAGCTTCATTTGAAATATTTTAGACAGGAAGTACCTAGTGTCAAGTCGCTTCGCTCTCCGCTTTTCGCTCAATTCCAGAGATTAAGTGTATCGGAACTCAACGCCGTGCTTTGTCTTACCAGAGTGGGGAAAAGAAAATAATTTAAATATAATTATTCCCCCTAGAGGGGAATCCCACAACTAATCACGTTTACAGCCAGATAGATATACATGATATTTTATAAAAAACGATATTTATCAAATCAATTTCTATATTCATCAAGCCAAATTCGCTAAAAAAATATTATAAATTCATCTTTAAATTATTACACGTATTAATTTAAATACGAAAGTTCCGAGAACTGATCGTATCTATCTGGACAGGTATGAAACAAGTTGGTCTAATGGCGCCAGACGCGTGATCCGAACGATTTCCTCTTGCCTGTGAGAAAGGCTTTTAATAACCGCTGCCTATAAAACATTATGTTGATGCTACCGACCGATCAACACATAAATGTTAATTCTGTATTATAAATATTTTTATTTCTGTCTTATTATCAATATTATGAAGAATAGAAAAAGTAACAACGCTTCGGTTTTCGTGTTTTTTGCATATTTTAATTCAGAATATTTTGACGAGATTAATCGTGTATTTGAATATATAAGTTTAAAATCCTGACTAAACTATTATTTAAAATTGGTTTTAGAAACTCTTTCTTAACTCAATGCTTGCTTTTGTCAAATAATATTGTAGAATTAGGATTAGTATATAATTTCTTCAGCAGGAATTTAAACACATACATTTGTCTCTATATTAACGTAGGTGCTAAAATTGTACTGTAAAGTCCATGGAATATCTTTTAATAGTTAAATTAAATATATCATGTTATATTATAAAAATTAAAAAAATCGCATAGCTGTGTAGTCAGAGAGAATTTGAAATAAAAAAATCAGCATTCTCCGCTTTTATTAACTTACTGAATCAAATTTCAATAAACGATCAGATTTTTTTCTTGCTTCTTGAGATTATTTTCTTGCTTAGTTTTCATTTATGGCATATAATTTATATATAAATTTATACATACCTAATATAACTGATAATGTACTAATAGACATTTACGACGTTATAAACCGGTAGCCTCGATAATACAAAATACAAGAAAATTAAAAAGTCAATAATTTTAATGACTTTAATATGTTAAAAGTATTGGTTTAAGACGAATAAAATAATTACGTCATTAATAAAAAAAATAGTAAAGAATGACAAAAAATATAAGAAACATTTTTTTATTAAATTGATATGAAAAATTATCTCTGAGAGTACAATTCCCGCAAAGTAATATTACTTTAATTTTTTTAACGCTCTCGTGGCTCAGGTGTCAAATGGACACATTGGTTACAGGTTTAAATCTTGTTTACTTATTAAAAAATATATAACACAAGTGTAAATTATAAAAAAAATATAATATAAGTGTAAATATGTAACACAAGTGTAAGTGTAAGTGAGACAGCATATTGGGTTGTCAAATTGCGAAAATACTTAAACTTCCTCTTTTTACGCAATAAAATTTAGGACATGTATAAAGATAAAAATAACTTGCAGGTTTAAAAACAAAAGCGTAAATAATTTCCACATGACTTGAGATAGGAAAACAGTTCTTAGCCGAAACAGATTACAAAATTCATTTTTGCTTACCCAGTATTTAGAAACTCATAGTTAAGTTAAATTATTTAACAATTTCGTTACTTGGAGGTAATTTAGGCAATCCTTCTGTTATGCTGAAGAAGAAGCAGATTTTATAAATTGAAAAGGTAACCTTTATGACAAATAAGTCTGCCTTTAAACCACGGACTGTACAGTGTTGAGTTAGAAACGTCTCATTATCAAAGAAACATCTTCAAATATTAAATTAGTTAAACTGAAACACAAGTAAATCTATAATAAATCTAATTAAATTTCTAAGTACTTATTTACATAATAAACCAAACAAAACAAATAAAGCCTATAGTGATAGCTAACATCGATCATTTATATCATAAGGCGGTAATTTATATGATATTATATTATATTATTAATAAGTCATTCGGTAAGTTTGTTCAGTAAACATATTTATCTGTTGGTATTAAAATTTGTATGTATATGATATAATTTAAAGCAGTTGATAGTATAAAACATTATTTTCTATAAGATTTTTGTTTTTTTTGCTTCACGCTCTTATCCCGCGTAGCAGGATAAATAGAAAATACAATGTCAAGACATTCTACACTACGCTTACCGTCGAATTCGTTCATCGCAACATGTTGAGAAGTGGAACTCAACGCTGTGCTTTGTCTTAGCAGAGTGAGGAAGTGGAAATAATTTTGAATATAATCACTCCTCCGAGTGGGAATCGAACCCACAACCGATCGCTTTTACAGTCAGACGCTGTCAACTGTGTTATTTTTAGTTTAGGTAAATAGGCTTTTTTTATAATTATATAGAAAACATTTTAATAAGATGTTTCGCAATTTTAAATGAAATCATTATAACCGGATTAATAGCGTATATTTTGGTATTCTGACAGTCTACTTATCTTCCTGTGACACAGATGACTGTAAATTTGAAAGATTAGGTTTTTTAAAACCTATTTTCAAAATACCAAAATACACGCGATTAATCCGGTTAAAATAATTTTATCAGAATCACTTTTTATCTGACAGATCTTATGTACGAGTATATTATGAAAAAGGCGTAAGTCAGCTTCGCGCTTTATCCCACATATTTAAGCTTTGTTTTACCAGAACAGCAAAATGAATAGGATTTTAAATATAACATTCCCCAGAGTGAGAATCGAACCTGTAACCAATTCACGTTATTCCACTACGCCACGACGCGTGAACATAAAACGTAATAGAGTTTTCCTATTAATCGCCATGTATCATTGTACTAATTTTAAACATAAATAGAGAAACGGAGACTTTTCTTCAACATATACCAATTGCAGAAAAAAAATACCTTTTTTTAGCAAAAAATACCTTTTTTTAAAAAAAACATATTTTAAACAATTTGCTATACAAATACGTATAATTACATACGATCTAAAGCGATCGTGTGAAACGACCCAGCTGTAGGTTATAACTAGGCTGTGTGGTATTAGCATATTGATTGAAATAGTGGTCTCGTACGTATCAAAACATATCAATCGAATCGAGTGATGTAAACGATTCCGTTAGAATATATGGTGTAGTTGTTAAATTTACTTTAAACTAGTTGTGGGCCGCGACCTCGTTCGCCAGTACTTTATGACCATAACTCTACTATGTACATTTATACGGATAATCCTAGAAAGCACTGGGAAATAGTTAACAAAGTGAGTGACAAAATTGTTAAAATATATTTTAATTTTAAAAACTATCATATACTTAAAAGTAAATCAAAATTTTTCCAATATACAAATTTCTATATACATATATATATATATATATATATATATATATATATATATATATATATATATATATGTATCTTCTGTAAACACGATTGTGGGTTCGAATCCTATTTGAGTAATTAATTTATTTCTTTAAATTTATTTCTATGTCGCTCATTTCATACGAGGTTCACCATTCAACATGCAATTTTGGTTAGAAACGGGAAAAAGAACATGAGTTTCTCCTTAACTACCCTGATAGGCCTTAAATACTACCTTCACTTCCTAACTAATTAGCAAATACAAATTATACTGACAATATCTTATACTTCACCTTTTAATTTTCCCTCTCTCATTTTCACCAATCACGGCGCCGTTAGTTATACAGCAAGCCACTTAATGCCGTTGTCTGGAACAGACAGCAACTAACATCTGAAACAATTTAGACGATATCTTAATTAAGTTTTGTTAGTTATTGAACGCTTGTCTAATGTTATTTTGTTAGACACTTGGTTTTGCTCTTCTCTGTTTAAAATATATGTTCTTGTATATAAATGCCTAAATAAATATTAGTTAAATAATAAAAATACATTAATGTGAAACATATTTCAAGGTCATCGTGATACAGTTGTGGGTTTGATTCTCTTGAGAATGGTTATACTTAAGTTACTTTCATTGATCCTCTTTGTTAAGAAAAAACACGTCGTTGAGCCCCGCCACTTAATACGTAATGGTTTTCTGACTACCCCGCTTTGTGGTTTAAATTTATTTGGAAAATAATTATAAAATGATAATGGATGACACTTGAAAATAAATATAATATAATTGTCAAAATTGTCGATGCATTCGGATGTAGAACGCATGGCTTAGCGGTCAGAGCGCTCAGAAGATATCCAAGAGGTGCGGGTTCAAATCCCGCTGCGATCAATTTTTTATACGTTTTTTAAAAATGTTTTGTAATCCTACGAGGAAGTCTTATGACTTCAAAATAGTAAATTAACTTATTTTTTTTTAGCTTCACGCTTTTATTCCGCATAGCAGGGTAGACAGAAAGTACCTAGTGTTAAGACACTCTGAACTTCACTTTCCACCAAATTCGAGACATTGCGTGTTGAGTAGTGGAACTCAACGCCGCACTTTGTCTTTTACCAGAGCTAAGAAGTGAAAATAATTTAAATATAATCACACCCGAGTGGGGATCGAACGCACAACCGATCACGTATACAGTCAGACCGGCTCCATAACTTATTTAAACTTCACATAATTGAATTTGATGCGTAAAACGATGAAGGTTGCTAGCTCGTTTGAACTTCAGACCAATTCTATATTAAATATTCCTTAACTTATCAATTCTTTCACTGCTTTCATAATACAATCAAAACAAACTTGAGTCTCGCATAAACAGAGGAGTGACGACATTCACCGTTCACTGTTGTTATATAGAATATTTAATCTCAATACCATTATTGTCCCAGCGATACAATGGCGCCCCATCAATAGGATAGAAATGGACAGTATAACAAAAGTTTAACCGTTTCACGCTTCATTGGAGATAGTGATGCGAGAACAACTTGAACAAATATACTCTTTGTTATGCAAACACCTAGCAACTTCATTAATTCGTCTTTTGTGCCTTTTTTTTCTATTGTCATTTAAACTAGATTTTTGCCCCGATTCCGTTTGGATTGTGTTTTTATATGAGTGAAATGTATGGGTTGAGGGAAATATTTTCGTTTTTGTTAAGTATGTAGAAAAAGTCGTTCAATTATTTTGTTGTTTTTGACGTTTTTATGTGTCTGGAAATGTTGCGTGGTGGGTAATGGAACTCAAGGAATAAAAACACGTTTAATATATTTCATTTTTATTTTTCTATTTTATTAATATAAATATTTATCTACATTTTTTGCTCATAAATTATGTGTAAGCTAAATTTTGTATACTGCCATAAATTTTGTGAATTAATACAGTAATGTGTTTCATTTCTTTAATTTAATGTCATTGTTCCGCTCTGGTAAAACAAAGGGCGGCGTTAAGTTCGCCACTTAACACGCAATCTCGGACGGAATGAAGTCAGTGGAGCGTCTTGACACTAGGTTGTCTGAGTATTAGACAGTTATGAGGAATAAAGTGTATAGCTGCTTTTTTTTATAATAATCTAAATTTAGTTCAACTTAATGAATAAGTTTTCTACAGTATCTTGTGTTAGTAGTGTAATATAAAAAAATAATATACAATATGTAAATATATAGAAAAAAAGCAAATACGTATATATATTAAGAAACGCTCAGTTGGTCTGATTTTACCGTTAAAATGTCAAACCGGTCCATCACACGACGGAAACGACAAGCAATTCACATAATTACGCTAATAATACTGTAGTTTTTTGCATGTGCAGAATTATTACTTTAGTTTTCTTTTTTTTTTGTATATTTATATACATAAATATAGGAGGCGGTGAAAGGTTTCATATCCTGTCCAAATGGAGGCGAACTCTATTTTTATATTATTGTTTCCTTAACATTTTTCCTTTTTAATAAGGTAATTACATGAGATCATGGCGCAGTGGAACAGCCTCTGACTGTAAACACGATCGGTAGTGGATTCAGTGCCCATGCGGTGGTGTGATTATATTTAACTTATTTCTATTTCCCCACTCTGGAAAGACAAAGCGCGGCGTTGAGTTCCGCAACTCAACACACAATGTCTCGAAATCGACTGGTAGTGGAGTACGGAGGCTCTTGGTATTAGGTACTTTCTGTCAACCCTGCTTTGCGGGATTATGAGATAATCGTTTCAAATGGCCTTAAAAACTTACCCAAACCCAAACCCATATATAGCCCAAAGCTCAGCATGGTTTCTGACTACTAAATCCCTTATACCTAGCAGTACGTTAACAGATGTGAGTAGTTAAAAAACCAAACGTACAGCAACCCTTAATAATCAAATTTCCCCCAGATCCTGGATTACAATCAGCTATCCCGACGGGGGTGGAAAGGATCAAATCTGAATAAAACAATTATCCTTTACAAATGTTATTAGTAATCAATACGGTCCAAAGACCAGTAACAATATCTTATTAGGATGTTTTGATTGGGTTTGTTTGCGCTCAATAATGAGGGTAGCAGGTTCATTTCTAGTTTTAAAAGTAATTTGCTTGTTTTTGTAATATACTTTTTAGACTGGAATTAAAATAAAATTAATTTTTGTTTTTGCAATAATATATACTTAGTGACACAGTGGGGCAGCGGATGACTGTAGACGCAATTGGTTGTTGGTTCGATATCCAAAATATGCTTATACAAAACGCGGCTGTCTACCCTACTATGGGGAATAATAATGTTATATATAGTCAAAATGTTACATATACAGAATAATGAATTACTCATAACAAATATGAAACAAATACACTTTTAGAATACTAAAATAATTGAACGCACCGGGATTCAAACCCACGCCTCTTGTTAATCTTTTAAGGGCAGTACCGAATGCCCACCATTCTATATATGGAATACGCGTGATGAAATGCTTTTGACGTTTGTTTTGTTCAATAATGTTTCGCATAGCAATGGGATAGATATGGGAATCGAACCTACAACCTATGGGAGCCTTTTGGAATCGAACCCACAACCGAACGCGTTTATAATCAGAGGCTGTTTCACTGAGCCACGATAGGGCTCGTTATATATATAATTGGCAATAACTAATACTTTTCTAATTTAACGCAAACACAGGCACAGGTAAACAAAACACACATAATTTATTCAAAAAATAAAAAAATGATCAAATTCTTTGCGAAAAGTCCGTTAAGAAACGTTTCATTTAAATTTTAATAATCGCAAAAACTAAAACGTTCTATACGTTTTTTTTATATACAGGCAAATTATAATCTTGAATCGATAAAATATAAAGATTATGTCACAGACGCTCACTTAAGCATCCGGTGTTAATTAGAAATAAATAAAAAAAAATAATTAACTTCATTTGTATGCCTTTTCCATTGACAACAACTTGTATTCCTATATATAAAGATTTTAATTATTTTTGTATGTAATTAAAGAGATTCTAGTTTCGAGGTATTGTGTGTTAGGTGGCGCAAATGAACGCCGTACTTTGTTAGACAAGCTGGTAAGCGATACAAGTGAAATGTTAATATTACATTTCAATTACCACTTAAAGGAAGTTTCTTCATATAAAAAAAAAGTTTAAAAATACCAAAGCACGGTGTTGAGTTCCGCCGATCAACACGCAATAATTTGGAATCAAGCGAAAAGTGCAGAGTGTCTTAACATTGCTTTATCTCTAACGGACTCGCTATGTTGAAAAAAGCGTGATTTTTTTTTTAATTTACAGGCATTTTAACCTACTATTGTGACCTACTGAGATATAAAGGAAACAAGGTAATTAAAATATACTAACTTTTACTCGTGATTTTGCTGTTGTTTCTTTTAGCATCATTCTTTTATTCCGCTTAGCAGGGTAAACAGAAAGTACCTAGTGTCAAGACACTTCGTACTCCGTTTTCGACGACGAGACGTTGCAGTTTGAGTGGCGGGACTCAACGCCGCGCTTTGTCTCACCAGAGCGAGAAATTGAAAATAATTTAAATATAATCATTCCCCGAATGTGAATCGAACACGCAACCAATTGCGTTTACAGTCAGACGCTTTCAGGCACGACGCTGCAATAGTGCATTTAATAAGCGTATTCTAATAGATAATAAAGGCGACTGGTTGTGGGTTCGAATTTTGACTTGGAGGAATAATAGAAATATGTACCTCATCTTCATTTCTCCTCTCTGGCAACACAAAACGTGCCGTTCCAACTTACCAAAGTTGGACGGAATGCGGCGAACGGAATGTTTTGACATTCTCTTTGTTTATTCTTGCTATGCATTAAAGTGTGAAGTTGCCTTTTTTATAATACTATTGCTCGCTTCACCAGTTTCTCTGAGTAAACCAATAATAAGTCATAAAGATATATTAAACATCTTTGAAAATTCTAATCCTAAGTGTGGAATAACACTTTAAAAATATTAAATATTAAAGATATATTATTTTGAAGTGTTAAATCATCATTACCAAGTAATTTAAGTAATTTAACATTACAAAAATGGAGTATAGAGTGTCAAGACACTCCATTTTTGTGTGTAACTCAATGCCGCGGTTTTATTATAACAGGGCGAGGAAATGAAAACAAAATAAATATAATAATTTCACCGAGCGGGAATCGAACCCACAACTTAACGCATTTAGTTAGCCGCTGTCCCATTGCGCCACGACCAGCTTCACAAATTTGTTAATATAAATATAATAAATTATCTTATGTTCTCTACATTATTATTCACAGTAAAGAAATACGAATGCAAGAATTTCTTCATCCTGTCTTTAATTAGTAAACAAGCCAATAATCTTTTGAAAATAACAGTTTTGACATTATAAAGTTAATAAACTCCAAATATGTAGTATTTTTGTGATTATTACTTAGAAACGAATAATTATTTAATTTGTATTACATACGATTTTTGTTAACAAAATTGTCAATGATAACCGCTTCACCTACTACATCCGGTATCATAGTGATGTTTTAAAGCATTACTGTATTATATGCGTGATAAAGTAAAAATACGTTCATTTGATTAATTTTTTTATTAGCTTCACTTTTTTTATCCCGCTTAGCAGTGTAGACAGAAAGTACCTAATGTCAAGACACCCCGTACTTCGCCTTCCACCGAATTCGAGACATTGCGTGTTGTGTGGTGGAACTCAACGCCGCAGTTTGTCTTACCAGAGCGAGGAAGTTAAAATAATTTAAATATAATCACTCCCTCAATTGGAGATCGAAGCCACAACAGATCCCACTGCGCCACGACCGGCCTTAATTCATTCATATTTTTAAATTATTTAAATTTCATAATCCCCCTTAGCTGCAATTGAACACGTTTACAATTAGATATAATTTTTTTGTGCCACTAACCTACGACGCTTACCATATGATAATGTTATAAAAGAACGGAAAGTCTTACTTATTTCCGTTTACAAACTTGTCAAAGCTAGCTCCATACACTGGCTCCCTGCATCCGTTCCCAGAGTAGCTGACGCAAAAAGGTAAAAAAATAAACAGAGCCTACAACTGAGTGCAGATTCAATTTACTGCCAAAGTATACTTTTTGAATATTGTTTCGTATTTTGAACTAAGGGTCACTATACTTATATTTGTTTAGCTTCACGTTTTTATTCCGCATAGCAGGGTAGACAGAAAGTACCTAGTGTCAAGACACTCCGTACTCAGCTTTTCACTGATCTCGAAACATTGCGTGTTGAGTGGCGTAACTCAACGCAATACTTTGTTTTACCCGAGCGAGGAAATGAAAATAGTTTAAATATAATCATTCCCTCGAGTGGAAATCGAACCCATTATACTTATGTGAAGTTAATTGTGGAATTTTAGAACACACATCTTTATAATGTGTTTTTTACCAATTATCTCTGATATATAAAAGATTTCCTTTTTTCCATTAATAACCACCAGATTCTGTCATTTTTAAGGTTACTCAAATATTACCTGTAAATTCAATTAATGTTATTTAAACATATTTTTACTTGAAACTCATTTGTTTCACTTTATATTTTCGTTATAATCACACTGTCAATCATTTTTAGGCTTATTATAATCTATTTTTTTATTTCAGAGAAAAATTATCATCTTACAGAATACAAACAAAGGAAATGTTCCATTAATGACAATTAACTCTAAACTCTCATACTTTTTGACATTTTAAAACATATGGTATTAATAGAATTCCTCCAATTCCAATTTTCAGTTCATTTCTTTTACAAAATTATCAAACTTACTTTATGTACGTTCTGACCGTACATCCGTTCCCAGAGTGACTAAGAAACAAAAATGTAGAAAAAAAAACCATCAGACGACTACCGTAACTGACAACCTGTCGATTCGGCTGCCGTCCTCTATTTTTTACTTAACATGCTATCGTTAAAGTCTACAGGACGTGTAGTTTTTATTTCGTATTTTGCATACGTATGTGTTGTGTTCAAATTGATGTATTTTGATATATTATGACGTTTGTAGTGCTATATGTTATCTGCGTATATAGGAAAACTTGATATTCGTTTTTGTTTATTGTTCTGAGACCATAATAGCGTAGTGGAATAACGTGCTACTGTAAACGCGATTGGTCGTTGGTTCGATTCCCATTTGGGGAATGATTATAATTCAAAATTGTTTACATTTCTCCGCTCTGGTAAGACAGATGGCGGCATTGAATTCGTCACACAACACCCAATATTATGATTTCTGGTGGAAAGTTAAATTAATGGAGTGTCTGGACGCTATGTTATCTCTGACTACCCTGCTATGCCGAATAAAGCGTGAAGCTGTAACAAAAGAAAATCCTTGACTTTTTTATTAGCTTCAACTATTTCTTATAAATTTATTATAGAACATCTTGTAAATGAAATTTTAACCAAGGAATTATTTTTTTACATTTGATTTGCATAAAAATTAGCACGCGTACCCGGATTCTTTGTCAATATTGTTTTTTTTTATATATTATAAACCTGATATACTTAGCAGTTCGAGCAGAACAACAAGAAATTTCTTTTAAGTTTTGTTAATAAATTAAGTAAATTGTTAATTTCTTTTTGAATTATTCAAAAAAGACCAAGAAAAT
The DNA here is from genome assembly GCA_032432895.1 of Dryadula phaetusa. Taxonomy (NCBI): domain Eukaryota; kingdom Metazoa; phylum Arthropoda; class Insecta; order Lepidoptera; family Nymphalidae; genus Dryadula; species Dryadula phaetusa. The sequence goes on from JAOYRS010000081.1 coordinate 4,172,573, forward strand.
CTGGTGACATTAATCACTTGTCAATTTTAAAGAAATTGTATGTACCATTGCGGAAGTTAACGCTGCACTTTGTATAATCATTGAGGAAACGAAAATATGTTAAAAATAAGCGATCTCCTGACTAGTCATCGAAATTGCGACCACTCTGTGTATAGAGAAACGTTTTCAACTGTTAGTACAGTGGCGTTTTTTTCAAATATCAGCAAATAGTTATAACTAATAATTGTTTTTAATCACAAATAGAATAATTAAACCATTACATGTCTCTATATCTCCCATAATTTAATATTAAAATAATTTCTTAAAAGAAAAGTTTTAAACGCATTACTCACCCTTACGTCGTCGCAGTCGGATAATAAATGTACACAGTTTCACTAACTTAAAAATACTGTGGAATTTTGTTAGAAAAGTGCTCATATCATATATTAAGGGATTTTGTGTAAACTTTACAAATGTATAGAATATATTGCAGTGTCAACGCTTTACAGAAATAGCTTGGGATTTTCTTAATATCCGAATATATTTATGGGGAAATGTCAGTTATTTATAGTAGATTCTAGTAAACTGCCAATTTAAACTTACTTCCATACTTACAGTACTGACCGTCTCAAAATTATGATGATATTTGAGTCTCGATATACAAATATGGATTTGTTTTATTTAAAAGTTTTATACGTTCTTTTGGTAGAAATAATCATTTTTAAGATGTACTGATTTATTGATTGATTGAGGCCAGTCGTGGCGCAGTGTAACAGCGTCTGATTGTAAACGCGATCGGTTGTGGGTTCAATCCCCTACCCGGGGGAGTGATTATGTTTAATATATTTTGACTTCCTCGCTCTGGTAAAATAGAGTGCAGCGTAGAGTTTCACTACTCAAGATGCAATGTCGAATACGGTGGGAAGCAAAGCATAGAGTGTCTTGACACTAGGTGCTTTCTAACTACCCTTCTATGTGGGATAAAAGCATGAAGCTAACAAAAAATTATAAGTAGCCGGCTATACTTTACTTTCAACTTTCACAACTTATTACTAAGATTTATATTTAATTGAGTTTTTGAAACAATTAAATTATCTTAAGTGTGAGTTACATTAAACCAAACATATTTTACTATGTACCATTTTATTCCATTTATTGTTTATTTTATTCAAGTAAGGATCTAATGATAGTTTAGTATAGTAGAACCTTTAAAGTAAAAATAATAGGAAATAGACAAAACTTAGAGTTAAGACACTTACAATTATTCTCTCGGATGGATATCGAACCCACAAACACCATATATATATATATATATATACACTCTATGTTTGTGTGTACAACTAGGTAGCTAGATTAGTTTATCAAGCGCTGTAATCGCTTGTTGACTAATTAATTGTATGTTAGTTAATTATCGTTGTTAATCTGATGACTAGACGATTTCGAGCTCACACCATAAAGCTGTAATATTTATGTTGTTTTTAACTTATTACAGTAATATTTAATACTCGAAGAAGATCGTTGGACCCGTTTTATGTAAGATTTATATAAGATAGGTAGTAGGAGTATTTAATTTGGAACAATTAGTAATGGGGTTGTCAAAGACAATCTAATATCAAGACACTCCGATGACTGCTTTCCGTCTGTGAAACGCCGCCTGACTGCGACACGATGGCTTAATAATTCGAAATTCTTTTAATTTGGCTAAAATTTGTTTATACGATAAGAACAACCTTAGTCTGTGATTTCACTAGGTTTCCGGGGGAGTACAGATTCGATTACATTTATATATATATATATATATATATATATATATATATATATATATATATATATATATATATATATATATATATATATCCTGCCAACCTCTCTATTAATTAACTCCAGTATTTGGAACAGTATTAACTAAATAAACTATATTAGATAAAGCAATTCAGGCACGGCCCGTCTAACATTTACTTAAGTTATTGATATAGGATTATGAATTATAGCCAGAGTATCTAATAAAGGTCACTTACATTGTCCTTTCGGCCTGTGGGTAGAGCAAAGGACAAAGTGCTAAAGCTTTATAACGTAACAATGCCTTTTGAATAATAATTTTATCAATTTCCTAATAATATAATCGGCAAAATCAGTAGCTGGGCTTAAAATTATATTCGAGGTATAAAATATATATTATTATTAGAAAAGCAGCTCTATTCCGCAAAGCAGGATAGTCAGAGGCGGCCTAGTGTCAAGGCACTCCGTCAAATACTTCTCGTCCAAGAATTGAGATATGACCTATTGAGTGGCAAAGTCAACGCCACGCTTTGTCTTACCAGAGCGGAGATATGATAATAAATTTTATATATAATAAATCCTCCGACTGGGAATCGAACCCACAACCGATCATGCCATACAATCAGGCCATGTCACACTGCGCTACGATGGTTCTCGATCGATCTTATTAAGTATACCTTATAATGACCTTATAATCGGTGTCATCTCAATACTTACTTATATAATAAAAGGCTATAAATAAATAATCTGTATAAATATATTAAAATAGACTTAAATAGAGACTGTTAAAATTAGTAATAAATTGTATGAACAACTTAAATTGTTTTTAATGTGTTTTTTTTTTCAGGTATATCCCAAAATAAAAATAAAGATTATACTGCAGTTATACATTTTCAAAGGCATTCTTGCACTTTGTCAAATTATGAATTCCTCGATAAATGTCAATAGCTAGAATTTTGTATACGTCTTTATGATCTTTACCTCATATTTTTTATGTTTCCTTTGATACTTTAGATTTTAAAACATAAACTAGGCTAACTTTTTACGTCCCGTAATTCTGGTTGTGGGTTGTTGTTTCTCAAAGAGACTTACAGTAAAATTTTCTTTACATTTATTTATTTATTTATTTATTAGGGAAACATACAGCATATAGTATATTACAACTTAATTCAATAATAATAATTTAACATTTATGCCAGTTAAGTTTCCACTACTGTTTTAACAGGGAAGTGGACTAATTTTGATGTTACACAAAATATGGTTAATTACTAATAAGTATTGTTCACAAGATTACTTAAACTATTTTTAAACAGATCAATGAGGTTGTATTTTCTATTATGACTATTACAAGATCTTAGAATAAAAGAATTTTTGAAATAATTAGTTTTACAAATAGGTATTGAAAAGTATCCTGAGAGCGAGCGCTAAAACGAGGACATTTAAATAAAATCTTACTGAGCAGATATGGAGAATCAATTAAATTATTTAATATTTTGTAAAGAAACACTTGGTTCTTTACGTTCTTCAAGTGGCAAAAAGACAGAGTCAGGGAAAGTAATTTTGTTTCGCAACCTCCTGATAAATTTGTTTTGTATATTTTCAATTAAGTTGACATATTTTGCATATTGTGGATTCTAAACAATTGACGCATACTCTAAGTGTGACCTAACGAAAGCATTGTACAAAATTACAAAGGTATGAAAATTTTTCAAATCTGCCCCTTGCCGAAAGACAAATCCAAGCATTTTATACGACTTCATCACTATTTTCTCAATATGCTTATCGAATATGAGTTTGTTGCCTAGTTGTAGGTCTCTCACTTCGGTTACCTTTTTTAATTAAGTATTAAATATGGAATAGTCAAAAATGATTTGTTCTTTTTTTTCTCGAAAATGTAATTACACAACACTTGTCAACATTAAGCTGCAAATTATTAGCAATATTGTCCTAATTTATTTAAATTTTCTTGTAAACGAAAACAGTCTTGATTATTTGTTATTACTTTAAAAATTTTAGTGTCATCGGCGTATAATAAAACTTGAGAATTTTTGAAACAATTAATTACGTCGTTAATAAAAATGTTAAAAAGTAAAGGGCCAAGGTGAGAACCTTGTGGTACACCCGATGTTACAGGAATAAAACTTGACGTATATCCTTTAATAGCAACAGCTTGAGATCTTTCGCGAAGATAAGATGTAAGCCAAATGTAGAAGGTCACCAGGTTGTATAATAGTAGATGTATGTATCCCCCAATTTAGATTTGAACTCACTATCATGATTATTTCAAAAAGCGACCAAACGTCATACAACGACAATATTCCAAATTTTATCACCGATGATGCACCAAACGCTACGAGCTATATATAACTGGCGGCTTATTTGTTGAACGGAAATCGTCTGAGTGTTCCATGTTTTATGTTTTATAGTAATTCACTGGATCAAGTTTAAGCCTTTTAACTTCTCAAATGACTTTACGGATGCAGAAACTAACTTTAATAGTGTATTAACGTTAATTATGTATTTAATTGAAATAAAATTTAAATTTTTCCCGTTTTTTTATAGTTATGTGTCTTTTAGTTTATAGTTTTCGAGATTTGAATGTCGTAAATACTCACTCAATGACACATCGATGTGCATTTTTTATTAAGTTGTTTCAAATTTATATTAATATTATCGTTTTATAGCGGCGCCGGTCGGAGATTATTGTTAGCGTTAATCTTTAAATTATTTTATTTATTTCGATGTAAGACAAAGCGCGGCGTTAAGTTCCTCTACTTTATAATCAATCTTTGGATACTAGCGGAAAATGGAGAATAGTGTGTCTTAACACTAAATTTTCTCTGTTTTCCATAAAAGATATTATACTTAGGAAGAAATATAGGAATCTTATGACAGTAGGAATAAAACCTAAACCAATTGCTAAGATAATCTATTTATTCAAAACAAACGATTATTTTATTTACCTATAATAAAATATTTTGGTCACTTTTGAAATTAATGTAACCTGAAAACAGCTCAAGGCCGGTGCTTGTATTGACCGCACAAATACTTGATCTGAATTATGGAGCACAGTTTTAACTTTAATGCAAATTTGTATGCAAAAAGTGAATGAGATAATATTTTTCCTTTATGCAAGACTGTTTAAAAAAACACCTTCACATTTTAGTCAACATAGCAGGGTAGTCAGAAACAACCTCGTGTCCAGACACTCCGTTCATTGCATTCCACGCGTAATCGAGACATTGAGTATTGAGTGGCGAACTCCATAACCAGTTTTTTCACACTAAAACAAAGAATTGAAGATAAATTGAATTATAATCATTCCTCCTGAGAATCGAACCCACATCCAAACGCGTTTACAGTCAGATGTTGTCCCACTGCGCCACACTGGCAATTATAGTACGCTTATAATGTCTATAACTTTTTTGTTCTCCTCGTTACTAATATAGTGTCATCTTTGATAGAACGTTTTCAATCTAGTGACATGTCACTTAGCTTAAGGGAACTGATATTGAAGACAGAGGTGTCTTCAACATGAGGAAATAGAATTCTTTGTATTTATTCATATTTTGTACGATAATATTTCGAGATATTTCGATAGGAATGTTTTTGCAAGTCTATATTTAATAAAAAATAGTAAATGTATAAAAAATTAAGTAATAAATAGAAAGTAATCACTAAATACAAGGAATTTAATGATCGGCCATACAAAGTTACTATATTTTTTAAAAATATTATTAAAAATTAAATCGTAAGGCTTACCAATCAATTAAAACTTAGTTATATCGACTCTTAGCTCCACGGATTTATATATAGAGATAAGTTTTATACATCTTTTGGCTTCTAGAAGTATTCTATTTGAGAATTATTTGAAAATGCACGCCTAATTACTATTTAATTGAACTTCCTATGCTATACATAGAATTTCATCCCGAATAGCATTAAGCATCGGATGCTGACTCAAACTGGGGTTGTTTAAAAATATCCACAATTGAATTCAGTATCTCGTGAGCCGCGGTTGAAAATACTACAGTGGCACGTGGCAATACTTCTATATATTTCTTTAAGTTATTCATTTAAATTGGTATGTATATTGGCATTATTTGTAGTGAAGCTTTAATGTCATTTGTGTGTTTTTTACCTTTAATTTCTTAAGTTAATTGCATCAAAATGAAGGTATCTGTACATATATGTATGTATATATTTTTCATTTATTTTATTATTATTATTAATACTACAGACACAGGTTCATACCTATTGTTATATTGATTCATTTTTAATATTGTTTTCTTATACAATTTAAATTGCTTAAGCTTATAAGACTCATAGAGACCCTGCTGTCTCTATGTGTTCCCTAAGAAAGTTCAGGATTTATAATTAGACGCCTTACTTAGTTCCTAACCTAGTTTTAATTGGCTACTATATATTTTTATAATGTAACACACACATAGACACATGCACACACACACGCACACATACACACACATTTAATCTTCTTCATAGTTCTTCATTATTAGAGAGCTCGTGTAGCTAGTTGATTTCAAGACCGTATTTTCTTCACCCCGTACTTAGCGCTTTTACTGTAAAAAGTTCATTTTGTATCAATTTTGTGTTTTTATTTAATTAAATTAGTCTCGTTTTTCTTTTCGATAATAATATCAGGTTTTAATTTAATCAAAACTTACGTAACTATAATTAAATCTCACAGTCAAGGATTACAGCTAATCGTAGTTAAGGATGGCTTAGAACGTTAAATTAAGCTTTCGTTTACGTGATCGCGTGCTTTGTTAGACAGAGCATGAGATAGATGGAATCGATGTAACTTATTTTTAGAAGTATCATTGCTATGTGGCTACGTGGTGGCGTCTCGACTGTTTCATATTTTATTTTCTTTAAGTTCATATTAAGTAGATAGTCTGAATTTCGAATTTGTTTTTAAAACTTTTGTTTTAAAAGCTTTCCGTACTGTTTACGTTAATTTTAACAATAATTTATGTATTTTAATTTCTTATCTGTTATCAACCAGTATCAACGTTTTTAATACAGTTAATATTTAAATCCCCGCTCGTGGCGCAGTGGGACAGTGAACGCGATCGGTAAACGCAATCGGTTGTAGGTTCGATCCCTACTCGGGGAATAATAATTTAAATTATTTTCATATCCTCGCTCTGGTAAAACATAAAGTGCAGCGTTCAGTTCGGTGGGAAGCGAAGAACGGAGACACTAGGTACTTTCCCGCATAGCAGGATAAACAGAAAGTACCTAGTGTCAAGACACTCCGTATGTCACTTTCCTCAGAATTTCGGACATTGCGTGTTGAGTGGTATAACTCGACGCCGCATTTTATCATACGAGATCGAGGAAGTGAAAATAATTTGAATGTAATCACTTCCCCGAGTGGAGATCGAACCCACAATAGATCGCGTAATAGTCATACGATGTCACTTTTAAATATTAATACATATATGTTGAACTATTTGAAATAAGCCAATTACTTTACGAATTAATCGATACAATGAAATCGATAACAAACATAATGAATTTATCAAATTTTAATTAAAATTTATCAAAGAGCACGATTCGACATTTTAAATTGGAACGAATATTATCTATCTCTCGCCATACATTTTACGACATCTCATACAAAAATTCGTTTTTAATTAATTCATTTTAGTAATTAGTTCGCAAAAACTGTGCCAATTAATTTTTTTTTCGATAATAATATATAGATATCATTAAGTTGTAATAGTAACCGGTTCAATTAGTTAGTGGTTAGCCGATTTACGATCGAAAATCACGTAAAGATATGAAGTAAATAATAATAATGAAAAATAAACTACTATATAAATATAAATATATATATATATATATATATATATATATATATATATATATATATATATATATATATATATATATATATATATATATATATATATATATATTGCTATGCAGATAAAAAAAGGATGGTAAAAGTTATATTTACACTTAAAATTTTAAATTAATTATTTTTTCGTATTGTTATCCTAACAAAGAATATCAAATTCAAGTTTAAAATATTGTATTTACATTTGTGCACAATTTATAAGGCAACTGTCCACCATATAGGACAGAATAGTAAATCATAATAAGGTTGCAAGATTTTCATATATTAACAGATAGGAATGTTTAGAATTCATTTCTCAGCTCTGGTAAGAAATATTAGAGGCGTTAAGATTACGACTCAACGTGCAATGTGGCGATTTCGGGTGGAAAGCAGTCAATGGAGTGTCTTGACACCAGATTGTCTCTGAGGGGTAGTCAGTTAGGCGGGTTAGTCAAACAGGGCTTTGCGGGATAAACTAGTAAAACCGTATCAGCAACCTTGTCAATAAAAATTTTTATCATTTCATCATTCAATTTTTATCATTTAACACAATAATATCTAGTTATACATTATCTATTTGTATTTATTATATATGTATTTTAAATATTTTTCAGTTTGAATTGGTTACGCCTTGACACTAGGTTCTTCTAGTCTAACTTGCTATGCAGGATAAAAGTGTAAAGCTAAAAATTCAATAAAAAAAATTATATTTTAAAATATTTATATTTAAAAATAACCTATTTTTGACAAAAAATATTACTTATTATTAATATTTCAACTATTTCACAAAGATATTGGAATAAATGTCTAACTCCCATCTCTTTCGTTAAAGTGTAAATGGAAAGAGATAACAGATATCTGTCTAAATAAATTAAACAGAAACTTATCAGACAGTGGCAACATTTTGAGATAGTTGTTTTTAAATCTAATATTAGCTTTTACTCTGGACATTGAAACTTGTCCAAGTTATCCAGCAATCTTCATTAAAAGCTTAGAAATAGTTTTGGCCTGAATTAGAAATTTTGTGATCGTTTGTCGTTAAATTTTTATATTATTTGCTATATTAGAATTTCAAATTTAATTCGAAATTATTTAATTAAGTAACAATTTATATAACAAACATATGACAATTTGAAAGCATCGGAATTCGAATAGACGACCTTCGAATACCGTCCAAGTGCTTTAACCGCTAAGCCATGCGTTCTATATCCGGCTATGTCAAAATTATTATACTCGTTACAACTTACTTGAGTTATTACCATCTCTATAGAGTGATTTTTGTCATCAAATTTTGATTAAATTTTGGCCAAACAAAACCTGGAATAAAACTTTTAAAAAACAAAACATTGTTGGTTCTCGCGATTTTTACACATTTTCAATAAAAATATTTAAACTGGACAGGTAACGTACATTTACCCTACAAAGCCACTGGGTACAGATAGCTAAAATTTTTGTATGTCGGTCTTGAAAAGTGTTGCTAAGATTATTTAGTATATTATGAGTATTTCCGGAAATCCCTACGGTAATATTTAAAACCTAGATATAGATGTCACCATCAAATTGTTTATAGCTCTTCACTTTAAGAAAATACTACTTTTTTGGCGATTAACATTTTCATTTATTTATTTTATACTTAATTTATTTAAAATATATTAGAATACTATAGCTTTGTGAAATTCTAATAATATAATATACAAAAATGTATTTTATAAAGTAACTATTTATAAATAAGTAGTAATTTATTAAGGAATGGAATTCAAACCTAAAACCCTCGTCCTCGATTGTAGAGCCAATAGTATGCTAGTCACGTCTAAATAACAAAATCTGTGAAAGTTGTTACAATTTGCGCTAGCAGTTTTATCAACTTTACAAAGGAACTCTATAGATTATTTCTATACATTGTAAATTAAAACTTGTCTTATTAGTATAACGAGTTTGAGGAATCTTCTTTGAAGTAATAAACTTTTTTATAACATATGTTAAAGCGTATATTAAAATAATTTGATCTCCTTTTCAATATTCTTATTTAAACTATATAGCTATATAAATAAATAAAATTGAAGTGTCTGATTGTAAAGATAAATTACCGTATTCTATTTGTATGTATATATACACGGTATATATACCAACATATATATTTTTGTACAATTTTTGTCTGTCTGGCTGTTCCAGTGAATCTCTAGAACGGATTAACAGATTTTGACCACACTTTCACTGGCAGATAGGTCATGTAATAAGGAATTTTGTGTAATAAACTTTTTTCATTTTAAAATTTATAATATGTAATAAACTTTTTTCATTTTAATATTTTAAAGGTTTTGTAAGGAGGTAGCAACTTTTTAATTATTCATTGGCTATTCTAGTTATATAGAAATGGCCAGTAGAAAGAAATAGTGGAACCAATGTCTTGAAATTATTTCCATTTTCTCGTATAGGACATATTAAAGACATTATCTGTTGAGGACCTACAACAGATAATGTCTTTAATATGTATCTTAAGTAAAGGACAAAGTGTTACACTCTCCCAAAACACAGCTATTTTTCTGACTTACTTATGACTAGATTTTTATATATAAATATATCATTATCAACAAGTTACGGCCCGCGAAAATGTATTATCTGATCCGTGATTTTTAGAAATTAATAAGATATGGCTCGTGATATTTACGGTAATTTTACGGTCCAGAAGTAAGTAAGTGGAATAATGTATGCATAGGTAAAAGAAATGAAACTAGCTAGCGTAGTCCTATTTAGATCCGTGAATTGCAACGTGCGAATAAGGGGTGCTAGAAAGTAATATAATTACGTAAGGTTTAAAATTCTTCTATATATAGTTCATATTTTCGATAATTCTTGCTCGCCTATAATTTTTTTGTTTCCCCACCACTGATATTCTCAAAGGTATACTATAGTTATTTGTTAATTAACATTTAAATATTTCAGCGTTTTTTTTAAAACACCTGCCTATTTATTTTCGACACGTTTACTCCGCTATTAAACAGTGCTTATGGAGTGAAACGCAAAAGTTTGTGAATTTGTTTGTTAATTTAGTAAATCACCTAACTTTTAACAGAGTTTTTGGTAAAACTTTTTCAAATGTACGTACTAAAATAGTACTAACTTTGTTTAGTTTAAGCATTGATGATTGTGAAAATATTGAATGAAATTTTTACTATGACGGCGTTGAGTTCCGCCACACAACGTGTAATGTCTCGTATTCAGACGACGGAAAATGTAAAAAGGGTGAATCTACTCTGCTTCGCTAACTATTATAAAGATAATTCTACTATATATATAATTCTTGTCCCCATTTTAGGCCATACAAAACAAATGAATAAAATAAATAATAAATTATTTCGTTCCTCACATCATAACTATAAAAAAGCATGTTTTATCCTTGTCTGTCTGCCTTAGGCACTCGCCTAATATCAATAGTGCTGTGTGTGGGAATCGAACCCACATCAAATCGCGTTAACAGTCAGACGCTATCCCACTGTACCACAATAACTCTTGGTAAAAATAAATATATATATATGAATATATACAAGCTGTGTGTGTGTCCGTGTGTGATATTTTTTGAATAATCTAAGACTTTAAAATCCGATTAAAACAATTTATCATTGATTCTCAAGAAACAGGCGTAATATTTCTACAACCATTAAGTCTGTTAATATGTTGTAGAACTGGAACGGGAAGCTGTAATTTATATGAGAGCTAATCAACCGTCGTTACCGTAATAAGAGGCATTGGTCCAACTGGTTTCATGATTTAAGATAATATCAGACGAAAAATTGTAATTATTTTATTTTATTAAATAATGTTTTTGCAGTCATTTGAATTTAAATTTGTAATACTAAATGATTTAGAATTTGGTACAATAATAAATATTTGAGGCCCGTCGTGGCGCAGTGTGACAACGTCTGACTGTAAACGCGATCGGTTGTGAGTTCCATCCCCATTCGAGGGAGTGATTATATTTAAAATTATTTTCACTTCCTCGCTCTGGTAGGACAAAGTGCGGCGTTGAGTTCCACCATTCATGTTTCGAATTCTGTGGAAAGCGAAGTAGGGAGTGTCTTGACACTAGGTAGGTTTCTGTCTACCCTGCTATTTTAGGGATAAAAAGCTAAAAAATAATAAAGAAACTAATTAATTTATTACCCTTTTACGGATTTTTTAGAATATGTTAATAATATTAGTGTGAACGGAGCCTAAGCTGGAACTTTTATATTCCCATTTATTGGTGCAAGTTGGTCCAATATATTATGAACGTGGGAAAACAACTACTGTTTACGGGATGTCATGTAAATGCCTCCAAATTGGATTAAAGATACTTATCTAATCCATTTGTGACGCGTTTAGTATAAATGTGATAGTTGAATAGCTTATTTTTTGAAGCGATTTCCTCTAAAAATGTAAAAAAGTTTAAATTTTCGATGTATTAGAGTATTGATGGGTTCTCGTACATTAAACGAAGTATTTATCTCATTATTTATATTTATTACTAAAAATATATAAATCGTTTTATTTGAGACTAGCCACGCTCATAAGTTAGTCGAATTTAAGGTAATTCAAGTTACTCTTTATTATACCAGCTACCTGCCGGTGAAAGTTCCATCAAAATTAGCCTAGCCATTCCACGGATTACCAAACACAAATAGACAGACATACAAAAATCTTAATAAATGTCTATATGAATGATGACCTATTTATGCGGTTATTTTAATTTTACAAGCAGAAATTAATTAATTAAATTTTCATCCCCAATACTTAAATTTATTTGTATGTATACATAGGATTGCCAACTTTAATTAAAAAAAAGTTTTCATCTTTAGGATAGTTCCTTAAAGTGATCAGAAAGTCTCATATAAATAAAAAGTTATATTTTTATCTTCGTGCATCTCTTGAGAGAGCGTAACCCAGCGTTAAACACTCGATTCTAAATTTTCTGTTTAATTTTAGACGCAACGCAAAATGAATAGCCGAACTTAACGCCGCTCTTGGCTTTGCAAGATCGCAATATATAAAAATAATTAACATGTGGGGATTATCACCTGTACAATCAATATTTGTGTTCATACTAACCCTGTCTTTCTGTCTGTCTATGACGTTATTGCGCTCAAACGCCTAAACCGATAGTGATAAAATTGTAGTGATGATATTTGAAAATACTGGTATAAGCATAGGCTACTACTATCTTCAATTTTTTTTTTAATTTAATTCATCGTGTTACGAGAAGGTTGCAGAAAATCAGCATCCTAAACGCGTATCCATGTGCGCTGGCAACATTAATATTTTCAATAAATTTCAATATTTTTTACTATAGTAATAATTTTCATCATATTTTTCATGGAATCAGGGAACATGCTGCATCTCCATGGACAAAGACTATTTAAAAAAAAACTGATTGTTAGATATCAAGTAAGTCTTTACGTGGCCTTGTGGTTAGCCCATTGTATATAATTCCCACTGTCCTTAATGATGTTTATGTAAAAATTAACAATTCGGGCTATAGCTGCTGCTCTTCATAGTACGTACAACTGTCGTCTGTACAACTGATAAATTGTTGGAGGTGATGTTCTTTCTAAGTCAAACACATGTATATGTAGGGAATTATTTTATATAATTATTGTTTATTTTGTATATTTAATATGTACATATATTCATTACCACTCAGATTATATTTAAATTATTTCCATTTTCTCGCACTGGTAAAAAAACTGCAGCGGTGAGTTCCGCCACTCAACACGCAATGTCTGGAATTCGGAAAAAAAAATAGTTCCCTATATATATTTTTACATACAGTCACAACGATATCTTCACGAAAGATAACAAAGAAAAAACCAGAGGAGACACTATCTCTCAGAATATTGCGAGTTGAGTAGCGGAATTCAACGCCGTAGTTTTTTTAATCAAAGAGATAAAAAAAATACAATAATGACATTGATTACAGTAATACGCTATTTATTGCGCCGTAACCTATTAAGTAAATTAACAAAAGATTTCCTCAAGGTTGTCTACTTGAATTAACCTAAAATCCAAAGTATAGTCACAACAAACAATTAGTCAAACTTAAAAAGACAGCGATGCAAAACTTCAGAATTATTCCCCTCGACAGAGTTGTTGAGTTATTTATTTCATTTACCGGATCTTGTAAGACGGTCGCCTAAAGCTTGCTATACTATGATTTTATTTGGAAAAGATGTATTAGCCATCTAGCCTCCTTAGCTGGGCAAGCGAAGAAAAAAATAATATTAAAACACTCTCTCGTACATATTTCACTTGCTTTAAGAAACAAACTTTCATTTTAGATTTGTCTAACAAAATTTAGGAAATAATATTTAACGACCACTTGATATCAGATATAATTGTGTTTATCAGGTTTACAAACGGACTATTTGTTCCATTGAAAGTATAAATTATATAAATTATCTTCAACTCTCAATTTAAATATCCAATTTATGTTTGGTTCTATCAGTATGTCTAAGTAAGAAAGAATTTAAAAAAAAATATAGCGTTCAATGTTCAGTGGAACAACAGGTAACATTAAATTATTCTCAAAACATCTAGGGAGAACTTTAAAGCTATTTGCGGAATTCTAGATTTAGTACTTAAAAAGGAATCCTGAAAGGCTAATAGAGTACTGAAATGTAACTTCACAGTACTATTAAATGAAGTAATTATAAAGTATGAAAGGTAGACGTTTTCTTGATAGCTTCACGCTTTATCTCGCATAGTTGGTTAGTTAGAAAGGGTCTAGTGTCTAAACACTCTGCGACCTTTGTCACGCAAATTCGATATATTGCGTTTTAAGTTCCACTTACTAGATAGTAGTAATTACGGTACGGGGTAATTAATATAAATTTATTATAATCATTGCCCTGAGTGAGAAATAAACCTGTAGCCAATTGCTTTTGCTAAAATAGTATATTATATGTAACAAGTTCAAATAATTATTATATTTTGGATAACATTTGCCGTCGAATTTCAGTTTTTTCTTTATAATACTACGATATATTGAATAATAATATGTAGAGGGCGCCATTAATTCTAAATTCTTAACACTAAACTATGTTTTATTAGGACTTTCAATATTTATATTATAATGAAGCTATCATCTACACCACTATGCTCTAACCAAAGCTTACCACAGCTGTCTGAGATATTTTAAAAATCTAAATATACGCCTCTTTGTTTCAGATACCCCCAGTGTTACAACATGACGTTTGTCGCCTCCAAAAATAGACAAACACTCAACACTTAAAGGATGTTACATTTCCTCAATATGTAAAATACTTTAAATATAACTAATGTACAAAGAATAAAGAAAAATGGTGAACTCTAAAAGACTTCGAGTGACAAGTAGATGTGTTCAACCGCTGTTCCTTTTGTTACGGACCTGGCATTTAGTTGTTTTGTGTGTAGTAAGTGTTTGTGAAGGATTCGTTGAGCAAAAGTTCGCGATGGAACCCCAAGATCAGGTGAGCCTATATAAATATATTATGTGTAAGAATTTAACTGTAAATGCGATCGGTTGTAGGGTCAATTCCCACTCGGGAAAGTGATTATGTTCAAATTATTTCACTTCCTCGCCTCAATAAGTAATATCTGGAATTCGGCGGAAACCAAAGTGCGGAGTGTGTTGATACTAGGTACTTTCTGTCTACCCTGCTATGCGGGATAAAAGTGTGAAGCTAAAAAAAGAAATTAATTTTAATAATAATGTCAAACCATGTTTTAAGGCTTTTTCGTGTTTGATTAGATCAAAAATAGCCTCTGGCGGATATCGGTCTCATGTCAAATAAGTCAAATACATTGTGTGATTAAATTTGCATAACAAGGTTTAAACTTTCGGCCAATAAAAGCACTAATAATGTCACTGTAACTAGTTAAAGCACAGAAATGTTCGCTATAATTTTCAAACTGAATATTTTGAATGTATTGACAAGCAAAATGCAAACCAAAATGGTGCAATAATTATCTATTGTAATATGGCTGTAAAACCAAGATTGTGTTATATTTATTTGATATTTAGTTTACTACAGTTGTTAGAATATTCTTGACATAGATCTTTGATAGTCGCTATATTTAAATATTTTAACACAGGTGGTCTACTTGTTACCACGGACTACTGTAGTATTCGGAACATGGTGTTTTCAAAATGCATTATGGAATACCAAAATATTCGCGACTATTCTATTTAAAGTAGTTTTATTTAAAATATTATTCATATATTTCATATTTGTTGTGACTGATTTATAAGGCTTCAACATATATTTTGGCGGGGAAGTAGAGGAGTCCATGCCATCATCGGTTTAATTATCTACAGATCCTTCTATAATCATTAAAATATATTAGTTTTACACGTTGTCTTGTATACGTATGTAAAGAAAATCTAATATTAAGACTCTAATCTTCAATTTTCTCCTGATTTCAAGAAATAGCGTGTTGAGAGACGGACCTCAACGCCGCGTTTTGTCTGTGCTCGAGTGGGAATTTAATCGGCAACCATTGCTTTTACAGTCAGACGCCTCCTTGTTTACATAAACCAAATAAATCAAAACACACAAAAGACTAGTTTGGGAAACAAAACATTTTGGCAAACAAAAAAACAATAGAAGGTTTGGCAACAAAATAATATGAAATAAACATTTTATACCATTGTGGGTAACTACGAGTTATATACAAGCAATGGGAATATATGCAGCTGTGTTACCTTTGGACGTACCGCAAATATTTATACGTTATGTTTTTGTATCGCCCCAAGATATTGTGTGTAACAAGAGACACGAAAGGAGAAAACTCCTTTCATAATCTTATGAAAACTATGAGTAAACAATAAGTAATAATATCTTAAGGCCGGTTGTGGCGCAGTGGTAGTGTCTGATTATAAACGCGATAGGTTGCGGGTTCCATTCGCATTCTGGCAAATTATTAAATTTAAATAATCTTCATTTCTTCACTCTGGTAAGACAAAGGGCAGCGTTTAATTTTAACCCGCTACTTAACACGCAATATCTTGAATTCTGCGGAAAACGGAGTACGAATTGTCTTGATACTTTCATACTTGTCAAGACACACAGTACGCCGTTTTCCGACAAATTTAAGTAGCACAGTGGCAGCAAATGACTGTAAGCACAGTTAAGGGTTTGATTCTCACTCGAGAGAATAATTTTATTTAAACTATATTTTCATTTCTCCGCTCTGGTAGACAAAGGTCGGCCTTAAGTTCACCACACAATACGTAATTAATAGTAGTCCATGGTCATAAGTAGACTAGTGCATGGACTAGTGCATAGACGGAGCGCCAAACGCTACGGTTCCTGTATACCTCTTTCGCCTCACGCCTCCACATCCATGGGCCTTTTCATACATGTTTTTCATCATGCTTTTTACGGGACCTTCCTCCGGTATCTTTGATTTTGTATTTTCGAAGGTCAACCGAGTTCTCCTCTGACCTCTCGTAATACTCAACTTTGCTTGATAAATCTTTCTTACCATTATTTCATCACTCATTGTCTCAACGTACCCAAACCACCTGAGCACGTTCTTCATTCTTACTATGACATTCGCGCTTACACCATTGCTATTCTACGTATCTTTTCGCTACATATACGATGCATATAAGGTCAGCTAAACAGACTCCGCACTTCCGCGTAGAGATCGCATCTCTACTGGATTCATCTTTCTTTCAATTTTCTTTTGACACACCCACGTTTCGCTGCTGTATAACAACGTCGGTACCAGTACTGCATTATGAACGGCAAGATGTGCAGGTACGCTGACATTTTGCCGTCGCATCAATGCAGCAAGAGCACTGTTAACCCTTTTACCGGCAACAATACGCCTTTCCACATCCATTTCGTATTTTCCTTCCTATATACCTATCTATCTACCCTAATCTTAATTCAATTATTTTCGAAAATAGTTTCATATGTAAATACATAATATATATTGAGTATTTTAATTGATCAGACCAAATAATCTAGAAGAGAGAGATATACCTAGTTTTTCTAATTTATAGGGTTCCGTATCTAGAATGTAAAACAGAATACTATTACTAAGACTTAACTGTCTGTCCGTCTATCTGTCTGTCCATCTGTCATCATGCTGTATCTCATGAAGCATGATAGTCAGATAGTTGAAATTTTAACAGATGACGTATTTCTGTTGCCGCTATTTCAACTTCTAGGCGCTCCCATACAACAAACATGAGCTTTTACTCGTTTTTGCTTGATATAATATAGTTGTATATTTACTTTAAAAATAAATAATTAAATTCAAATAAGATAAATATATAAGTAAGGATCTCATACAACAGAAATAATCTTTTTGCCGTTTTTATAAATAAAGATATGGAGTTCATCGTGCGCAAATCTAACTCGTACTTAACCAGTTTTTCTTTAAAATATAAAAAAAAAACAAAAACTAATATATTCATAAAATAAAACTGCACAGTATTGCCAAGTTTATTAAAGTTGTTAAGTTAGCAATTCCCCCGAACAAATTTCGCTTACACGTTCTAAGAACTTATTTTATAGTTCTCAATACTGACAACGCTTCAGTGGGGACATGAATAGAATATGAAGTGGCTTTAGGATAAGTTTACTAGAACTTACTATAATATTGTTACAATACTTTGCCAGAGGACAAGGAAATCTTTGTTGTAGATCTCTATTTTTCTCCTTTTCAGGTTAATGGAATTTCTTTGCTTGCTTATATCTATAGTTTAACGTAAATTAACGCTGCATATTTTTTTCTGGTTATGGAAGCTTATATCTATAGTTTAACGTAACTTAACGCTGCATATTGTCAAATATATCGAAAAAGCAATAGTTATTTAACAATGTTACGTATTACGTATGAGGATTAGGGTAGATATATTTTTTAAGCTTCACACTTTTATCCCTCATAGGAGGGTAGACAGGAAGTACTTAGTGTCAAGACATTCCGTTCTCTGTTTTCTGCTGAATTCGATATATTGAATGTTGAGTGCCAGAACTCAACGCTGCGCTTTGTCTTATCAGGGCGATAAAATAAAAACAATTTAATTATAATCATTATTATTTATTACATGTATATTACATGTAATAAATTAATGAATCAAAAAAACTATATTTACAATTATTGCTTTAACATAACTAATAGGAGGTTTGACGTCTTTCACTCAATACGCAATAATTATTTTTAATATAGACAGGATACAAACAATGTAGTGAGTGAATTAGGTTCTCTTAGTTTATTCCGCTATATGGGAAAAAGCTAAGTTGTTTTTTTTTTATTTTAAATTAAACCTACTATTGCACATAACGATAACTTGACTAAGTATATAAATATGCAGAATTAGTGCAAAAACTTCTTTTACAACTTATTAAAGATTTGACATACATTTTGATATATAGTGACATATATATATATATATATATATATATATATATATATATATATATATATATATATATATATAGTAATGACTGGTTTTTCCAAAAAGTGACAACTAAATTTACTGACAACCAACCGCGTGCGAACACTTAAATAATTTTTTTGAAACCAAGTTGAAGTGACTTATAGCCTCAATTTAGATCCAAACATAACAATACGGTATCAAAAAGTTACATTAAAGAAAAATAGTACAATCTTTGAAATTAATAAGTTAGATAACTCGTTCAGATTAAGGGGCGTCCGGATGCTGTATGAAGAGTTATAAATCGAGATGATTCTTAAGATAAGGCTATATTAATTTAGTCAAGTATAACGTAGTGTGTGGTTGTGAGATTTCATAAATAATTTTTAATATATGTACTGGCCGATATTACAAATGATATGAATATACGTTTTGACAGTTATGAATTAATTTAATTCTAAAGTAAGAAAAGGCCACCTACATATGATGGTATATATATATATATATATATATATATATATATATATATATATATTTATATATATATATATATATATATATATATATATATATATATATATATATATATATGGAAATATTGTTTTTAAAAATTTAACACTATTATAAACAATTATAAGTAATCCGAACAGTATTAATTTAAGTTAAACTGTATTAAAAAATAAGAATAGCTTTTTTATTTAAGATACCTTAAAAATTAATAAAACTTACTAAATTAAAACAACTTATAATAAAAAAAACATTTACAAAAATATATTAATAATATTTTTATTCTTATGGCAACACTAGCATATTGACATTATTATTTCCCTCGCCAAATATATTATTTTATTTACCTATTTTATGTTGTTATGGTGTAAAAGGTTTGTTTTTTAGAGATTTACACTCTTAATCGATATTAGCTATAATTCAGAACTTTGTTGTATTTGTATGAAACTTATAGCGCTTGTTCATCAGTTGTCCAGATGTAATTACACGGGTATATAATATTTAAAATATTTGAATTTTCTCTTTACTCTTAAATTTATTACACCACCTTTGGTTTTTACCAGCCCTATATCCTTACATACTTTTGTATAAATAAAATGACCAAAGTGCAATACCAAAGCGTATTAGGCTGTAAATTAATTCGATCTGACACTCCAGGAATTTAATCGCAGTGTATATATAATATGTCAATTTAAGACAGTGGGATGAAAATTAAATTATTACATAGTTAATAGAATCATTGCTAATTATTATGAGTTGTCAAAAACCACACCTGTATAAGGCCTAGCAATATATATTTTAATTAGAAAATAACAATTAAAACTGAAGGCCTCTTAAATCCAGGCCCTGTTTAGGACATGGTTGGGAATGCACTTCCTTGATATTCTAGTCATGACCTATAAAATTGATTTTACAGGTTTTTATAAACTTAAGTGCTAATGACAGGGTGTCTTCCAAGTTACTTGTTAATAACAATAAATATATTAAAAACAGTACTTAATTAAAAATGCACCTAATATGTATGAGAATACTTCTAATGATATACTTAATGAAGGAAAAGACATAAGAAATAGCATAAATAAGTAAATACATTAAAAATATTAAAAAATATAAAAAATATTAATGTTATGTGAAGCTGAGATGAGCCCTATTCTAGTACAATTAGCATATATAAAAGTACTTGGAGAGAAATCCATTTATAGGATATAGTATTGTATCTATAATATTCTATTTTTGTTTTATAATGTGTACTTATTGTATATTATTCTTTAAGATTATTTTAATTTAAAATAAATGGTATTTATTACAACCTATACAAATCCACAACAAATAATAAGTAATATTAAAGTATAAATAATAAAGTATATAGTGAGAAATTGGGTAAAAATATAGATGCCATTTAGAATAATGTTTGTAACGGAATCAGAATTAAATTATTCATGGCCTGGAGCCACATATTTTCTAATGAAATTCTTAGAATGCTTATCTTTCTAATACTATTTCAATTGTTTTTATCATCGGAGTAATAAAAGGCCAATCATACTCAACTATAGACGTTAAATATTAAAAAAAATGATATTAGATAAAATTAAAATAATATTTTATACTAGCTGTGCCTGTGACTTCATCCATGTATAATTTAACATCTCTATTATTTTGGTATATGTACCATATAGATAAATATATGCATTTAGTAAATAGTGGTTATTTCAGTATTACAAACACACTTCAATTTTATTTATTTCTATAGATAAATGACAATTCTATAGATAAATAGTAAATATGTAAAAATCTATTTAAATATTAATAAATTAGAATGTATAATTACATAATAGTACAGTAATTGATTAAAGACTGACCATGAGAGAGAATTTGAAAAAATGAGATAATATTATATTATATTTCTATTATTAAAATTAATATTCTAAGTTAACTTGTATATAAATAGCCAAGCGGTAGGTTTCGAGGTAGTTCTAATGACATTACCTATACAAGAGGGATATGTTACTCCAACTCCTGTTTATCGATATGAAAATATTGAAATACAAAACATACCCTATCGGGATTCAAACCCTAGACTATCGAGTTAATATATATATATATATATAAATATATATATATAATGTCATGTAAACTTTTTCATTTACTTGTTTTTTCTATAAAAAAATTACTTATAATTTTCTTTTTCAGACTGCTGTAGTGGGTTCCAGGGTAACATTACCCTGTAGAGTGGAGAACAAGGCAGGTCAATTACAATGGACCAAAGACGATTTCGGTCTTGGTCTGCACAGGGAACTTAGTGGCTACGATCGATATAAGATGATTGGTAGTGATGAAGAAGGTAAGAATTTTATATAAAACTCTAACTTAAGTAGTAGCGGTTATAGTATTAATACATCTTCATACGACTGATCACCTTCCGCCCAATAGGCTAGAGAGTGGTCAGCTTGGGGAAGCTAGTCGCCTAGTCTCTTGATTAGGGTTGGGGTATCCGTGGTAACGTTGGTGGCAGTCAAGGAGGAACACTTAGCTTTTACTGGGTATGCAGAGTCCCATATAATCCATTCTGAGTCTCAAATCTGGCGTGTATCCGTGAGGAACTACTTCATGCTAAAAAATAAAAAAATCCTGGTACGCCTCGAGTGAACGAATTTTAATACTGGTGCGCCTTTATATATAATTACAATTAAATCAATTAATAATCTTTCTGATTTCTCGTCTGTGTGTCTGTGTTTGTTGTCGGTTCGATTCCCACTATGGGGAACGATTAAATTTTAATTTTATTTTGATTTTTCTGCTTTAGCAAGCCAGATTGCTACGTTGATTACACCACTTGCCACGCAATGGGTTTATTTCCGAGCGTAAAGCAGTCGACGGATGTCTTGACACTAAGCTGTCGCTGACTATACTCCTGTTCGAATTCTTATTGGTTTTACATACTGAATATCAAATAAATAAACAGTGATTTCACCCGTACCCGTTGAGATATTATGTTTCTAATTTTTTGTTATTTTTGGTTCACTTCAAACTTACGGTTCGTGTTTTTTCTCATTTATTCTGTTATTGTTTTTTATCATATTTACGTACGGGCGGAATGGAAGATTATGGTAGATGAAAAAATATTAGACAAGAATGAGGTGGTATATCTGAGAAGTATGTTTAGTAGAGATGGAAGATACGAAATGGATGTGGAAAGGCGTATTGTAGCCGGTAACAAGGTTAATGATGCTCTTGCTGCATTGATGCTACGGCAAAACGTCAGCGTACCTGCACGTCTTGCTGTTCATAATGCAGTACTGGTACCGACGTTGTTATACGGTAACGAAACGTGGTTGTATCAAAAGAAGAATGAAAGAAAGAAGAATGCAGTAGAGATGAGATCTCTTCGTCAGATATACGGAGTCAGTTTAGCTGACCGTATATGCAGTGAGGAGATCCACAGAATGGCAGGTGTAAGCACGGATGTCACAGTAAGAATGAAGAAGAATGTGCTCAGGTGGTTTGGGCAGGTTGAAAGAATGAGTGATGAAAGAATGGTAAGAAAGATTTATGAAGCCAAGATGAGTGGTATGAGAGGTCGGGGGAGACCTCGGTTGACCTTAAAAAACACAACATCGAAGATACTGGAGGAAGGTCACATAAAAAGGATAAGAACCCCCCGAAGGGCATGTATGAAGACGATATTGACTGTGGGCGAGGCGAAAAAGGTATACAGAGACCGTAGCGGTTGGCGCTCCGTGCTCTCTGACTCGGGGTAGTCAACGATAAAGCGTGAAGCTAAAAAAAATTGTTAACCAACTTTTAAATAAATATTACAATTTCAATTTACTTATTTGTCATATTTAAGTTCCGTTCGTCAGAATTCTCTACGTTCTGAGCGAAGTGGCGGAACTCAACGCCGCGCTTTGTCTTACCACAGAGAATCGAACCCACAACGTATATATACGTAACGTCAAGACGGAATCATAATATAACATGGTTATTAGGTAAATAACAGTTTCTTTATAGAAAATATTCTTAACAATATTACTACTTATTTATAAGTATATGAGCTTTTCTTGATTACAATTTAATTAGGTTGTATGCTTTGAAACGACTTAGTTGCTTGGAAATTACATGCACGCTTCCGACTCAGAGGTATTATAATCTACGTTTATTTTCTTTTAACCTAGTAATATTCTCTCAAAGTCCACTAGCACCTAATTTTATTTCATATTATACATATATTTAGTTTTGATGTTGATATCTTCGTACATAGTGTCGATACAAATCCGTGGAGGGTATATTTAAAAAAACGTTTTAAACTTATTTATAAATCAATTAAAACAAACACTAAATGTTAAGGGAAGGTTGCATTTTAAAGTAAAAACTGTATTTAAATGCAGATTTTGTTTGAGCCGTTTCCGAAATTATCATGAACAAACGCACAAACATGACATATAGATATACAAATAAAAAATCTATTACCTTTATAAATGGCCCTAATGTTTTTTCTCATATATCTATATATTTATTTATAAATATAAACCTAAGAGAATATTGAACCAGAACCATTGTATTTAGACACATATACCTATCTACCACTACGCCATCATATTTCAAAAAGGTAATTATATAATACGATCTTTGGTTTTTGCGATTTTTACACAAATTTATACAGATTAATGGCATATATTTTGGTATTCGAAAATACGATAGATATAGATATGTGACGTGGTCACAGGTAGACCTACCCATAACCCCGCACTACTGTAAAGTGTTTGAAACGTAATGTTTCCAAAAATATATTTTCTAATACCGAAATATACGTGATAAATCCTTTTCAAATAGTTTTATTTAAAATTATATAATCTAAAATACAACTATAAGACTTATGTTATAATTCAAGCTTTTGTATTGGAAAAGTTTCTTGAATTCTGTTTATTGTGAACCGTTTGCTGTATAGATTATACGAGCTTCGGTTAACCGAAGTTGACTGTTCGAAGTTAATTGTGACGGGACCGTTTATTGTGATAGAGTTTAGAATGGAAGGATAGGTTTCCGTACTTAGTTAATTAAGCAAAGCCTTGCATGTTTAGTGCTTATTTGAATATAGTTTTAATATTAATTAAAATTTAAAATTAATAATATGTAATCTATGTACATCTTTTGTTTTCTGTGCTCTACAAAGTATATATATTTTAAATGAAACTATTTTAAATGGATTAATCGCGTATATTTTAGTATTTGAAAATAACACTTTACATCCGTGGACACAGGTAGACAAAGATCTTATTAAGTAGTAACATATAGTTTATTCATGCTTTATGTCGATATTAATAGCAGTGGACCAAAATATAATAGAATATAATAGAATAGCAATGACTTATGAGGCGGGTCGTGGTGCAGTGTCAGCGTGTGACTGTAAACGCGATCGGTTGTGGGTTCGATCCCCACTCGGGAGAGTGTAAAATATTTAAAATATTTTCACTTTTTCGCTCTGGTAAAGACAAAGAGCGGCGTTGAGTTCCACCAATCAACACACAATGTCTCGAATTCGGTGGAAAGCGAAGTACGAAGTGTGTTGACACTAGGTACCTTCTGTTTACCCTGCTATGCGGGATAAAAGCGTGAAAAAATGATTTATTTTTCGAGCGTTTTCAACATCATATTTTAAATCATCCCATAGAGAGAATTTTAGCTTTTTCATTAGTCCAGAAGAATGTTTCTTATGTAATGGATATTTTTTTTATTATGTTTTAATTAATATTTTAAATGTAAACATTTGTTTGGATGGAATTCTAAGACAAAAATACTTATACAGTACATCATATATTTATAAATATTTCGTGTAATTTGGGGCCCGATGTAATGACATATATTGAGTATTGAATAAGCTTCACGCTTTATCCTGAACAGCAGAGTAGTCAAAGACAACCTAGTGTCAAGACACTCTGTTGACTGTTTTACTTGTAAAATTGAGACAATTTGAGTTGAAACTTACCCAAAGCGGAGAAATGTTTTTTTTTATTATATGAGTATAATGTTTTTTTATTATATGAGTATAAGACTATTTGGACTGTTAACATGATCGGTTGTGGGTTTGATTCTCAACGGAGTAATGAGTTACTCCGTTGAGAATCAAACCCACAACCGATCATGTTAACAGTCCAAATAGTCTTATTTGATGATTTGCAGCTTGGATATATTTAATGTATATACTGAAAATATAAATATTAGAAAATAAAATATTTTTTTGCAACACATAAATAATTTCTTAATTATTCTTATTTTATTTTTTTTGTTGCAGGTGATTACTCATTGGACATTAGGGATGTTACTTTAGAAGATGATGCGAAATATCAGTGCCAAGTTAGTTCAGGTTTAAGAGGTAAGATATTTTTTATATATTTTTAAACTGTTAATAATCATAAGGTTAAGTAACATATTTTGAAATATATAAACATTTTAAATGAATTTCAACCCACACCTCTCGGTATCAGTTTTAACCTTTTAGCCAATTACGTTGTTATTAAGTTACCCGAAGCTACGCACACTAGCCTATTGTGCGTGCTAGTGTGCGTAGCGTAGCTTCGGCTAGTGGCGTTTGAGGAGCTTCAACTTCTAACTTCTATAATAAGAAATAATTGAACTATACTAAAATTACAATAAATTCAGTTTGTTTATATAAAAATAATTATTACGAATAAGAAATAATATTATATACCATTTCAGATGGTTACCGTTAAAAAAGTATAAGATAAATTTTAGCTATTTGTATTTTTCTGTTTAGTTATTATGAAATTTGGGATATAGCGTGATTGATTATGATTTTATTATGAAATTTGGGATATAGCGTGGACGTAAAGTACTAGAGGTCATGGTACAGTGGTCTGATTATAAACGTAATCGTGAGTTCATTTTCTTTTCGGGTAGTTGATAATTTTATCGCGCTAGTAAATCTTATTTTTTTTAGCTTTTATCCCGCATAGCGCTTTCCTCCGAATTCAAGATGTTACATGTTGAGTGGCGGAACTCAACGACGAACATTGCCTTACCAGAACGAGAAAGTGCAAATAATTTAAACATAATCACTCCCCTGAGTTTCCCACTCACAACCGACTCGAACCCACAAATGATCGCGTTTACAGTCAGACGCTGTCCCACTGTGCCACGACCAGCCTCTAAAGCATAATATACTAGACTTATTAGACATTGTCTTGTCATTAAGTTAACTGTATATTAAAACCTTCCTATATTAAAAAAAACGTGAAGCTGTTTTTTTTTATCTTAAAAGGCATACAAAATTTGACAATAGAAGAAAGTATTTTTTTTGATCTGCATTAAAAAAGTATTAAAATAATTTATGTTTATTCATATTATAAGTTACAATACTTTACAGTTTACACTGATTCGATTTCGTGCGATACAACTCGAATGTGTTCTCATAACTCCGATCTCACGATATGATAATATGTAATTTGTATAATTACACGCGTTGTTCTTCAAATAGTGGCTTGTTAGTTTTATTGGTGGTAAAAAAATGTATAATTTTGGATTAAATGAACGCAGTTAGAGGTTTTCTTGGTCATTTATAGATGTTTGTTGGTTTGATTTGAATATGCTTAAGTTCAAATTTTAATAGTTAATATTATTATTTTTAATGCACTTTAATATTTGTTTGGTATAGCGCAGCGTTGGGTTACGCTCCTAATACGCAATGTCTTGTATTTGAGCAGCAGAGTATTTTGGCGCTGCTCTCTCTGACTATTAACTATCACTTTACACATGGCTTAATTGGTTATAGTGCCAGTGTTTGGACTCTAAGAAACGCGTGTTTAAATCCTGCTACGTTCCAAATTATATCTATTATTTTTTAATTTTAATTAAAATTTTGATAAGAAATCAATATAAAGATTATTAGATAATAAACTTTATGTTAATTGCTTAAATAAAAACTTGATCCCTGTTTGCATAAAATATACAAGTGACAAAGTGCGAAGTTATAAATTTCATATGCAGAGTGAAGGCTAAAATTTTGTACTGGTCTTTACTCCTAATTTATCAATAATATATTAAAAATACGTTAAATTAAAAAAGTGAATTTTGCTTAAGCGATGGACACAACTTACTGGATCAGTCCAAGTCCAATAATACTGATGATTAAAGAAAATGAGGGTGGGATTCGAACTCCCTCACCATAAAGCTTAAAATAATGCCACAAAACTACTAAATACATTAAGTTAGAAAAATATTACAGCGAAACGCTAAAAATGCCACTATAATTTCATATTTCTTTCAGTTTTTTAAAAAGAGCACTCTACTAAAGTACCTTCTTAATAACAGCGCCGATAATAACATAAGAACAAAATGTCGGGGCGAGATTTTCAATTTATTTAAAGCAAACAATTTCTAGTTTCTGAGCTTAAAACAAAAACAAAAAAATAATGTGAAAATGGGTAAAACAATAGTTTCTTGTAAAGGAATCGAATATGAGTGTGTGAAATTTTTAAAGAAATTTTCAAAGTTTTGCTCGAGTGTACTCGTTTAGAGTGTTTTTGTTTTTTCTTTATTTAAAACATTTTGCGATATTGTTTAGCTTCATTATAGTTAAATGGTATTGAAATTTTATAGTTGATTTGATGATTTACAGCTTAGATCTGTTTAATATTTGTTAACAGGGTAACAGGTTTGTTAACAGGTTCGATTTCCGTATAGGGTTTTATGATATATAAACACATTAAATACTATACAACAATATACAGATATTTTAAATTTCATTTTTTTTTACATTTTTGTCTTCTATTTTATGCGTTATCCAGTGTTTATTAGTTTTGTAACGTTATTTTAAACGTTGTGGCAAGGGTTAGAATCTTATCTTAATTTTATTTATCTCTATACGTCATATTCGTATGTGTGTTTGTAAAAAATATTATTCTTCATACCTCCCACATGAAAAATATATTTTTTTTTTAGCTTCACGCTTTTATCCCGCATAGCAGGGTACCTAGTGTCAAGACATTCCGTACTTCGCTTTCCACCGAATTCGAGACATTGCGTGTTGGGTGTTGGAACTTAACGCCACTCTTTGTCTTTACCAGAGCGAGGAAGTGAAAATAATTTAAATATAATCACTCCTCCGAGTGGGGGTCGAACCCACGACCGATCGCGTTTACAGTCAGACGCTGTCACACTGATTATAAAAATATTAAGATATAAATTCCAAAGATACGAGCAATTAAAAAAAATGAAAACAAGAAATGGGTTATTCAAACGAATACAAATATTGCATCGTATGGAAATCGAAATACAAATATGCAATACATATACAATGTTAGCTGTCAAGTTAGTCTTTTGTCATTTTCAATATCTGAGGAAGCCATTGTTTAATCTGGTTAGAAGGGTATTAGTTATTGAGGTTAACTTATATGCTCCTTAATCGAGTTTAAGACTGTACTTAACCCAAATAATTGTAGAAATACTGAAAGGATGATCAAATTCTGATACTTTAAAATTTTGTTTAATAAAATTGTAAATAATTATAGTGAGTTTGATTATTTCTTCATTAAGTATATACGAGAAATAGCCTAAGAGTATTTAAGAGAAAAGGCATAACTTCAAATCAACTTATGTTAAATTTTTGAAATAAAAATGCACATCTTAAGCTAATAATAATTCTCTTTAGATCTAAAATGTACTCTACGTGGCGTGGTGTAAGCGATTGAATATAAAACTGATTAGTAGTGGGTTCGATTCTTACGAGGAGAAATGATTATTATTGTTTTTTTTTCTTTGCTTTTATAAAACAAAAAACAGCGTTTAGTTTCACCACCCAACACACAATCGGACGGATTGCTTAGACTGTATATGCTAGTATATTTTAGTAAATAAAAACCATATACCGTTCTACATTCGAGCTATAACAGTTGTTACGATCTTCAAACGTCTGAAATCGCACATTTTCTCAAAGCACTGAATGGCCTACATTACTAGTATTTTTGCCCCTAAAACGTTTCATGTTACGCTATCGAAACTTAAGGAGATTGGGTCTAGCTTGAACTAGATTGGTAGCTTCTTAGAAAGTAATGCGTTTGAATAGTTCATATCTTTTTGTATATTTTCTATTTTATAAATACTGAGTACTTTGACTTAATCATCATTAATGTGTAATTGAGATTAAAAGAAAATGTTATATGTAAAAATACATTGATGTAAATTTAGTTATTAGTTCAGTACACATTTATAAGAAAAAGTATATTCAAATCTGTGAATTTTGCTACCAGTTACTTAAGTTATCATTTACTAGATATAAATGTTTTATTTGTTATTTTAAGTTATAGATCTGTTCCTAATTTGATTTTATTAAAATTAACGATTGTAAACCATACAAAAACATACAAATTCTAAATTATTAAACTGCGATATTTGGATAATGAAGAGAATCTTTACAAGTTTAATTTTGTCATGCACAAAGTAGAAGGAAGAAAGAATATTCTATTAGAATTTAAATCCACGTCAATGTTGACAGCAAGTCCAAAAGTTGTAGTCAATTAAAATATCTTTTCTAAACTTTTTTGTTACCCACCGCTTGACTGACCAACAACTCACTATGTACTCAAAGTTTAAATGCTTCCTTAGGGAGTGCAGGGGAGCTTTTAGGTGGGATGACCAATTCCCACAGGAATTACACACTTTAAATTATTAAAACATCCAGTCGTTACCATTATAATATGAATTTATAAACGTATACAGAAAATAGGCGTTGTTTTTTTTATACGGATTTAATATTCCTTTTATAAAACATTCCTAGCGTCATAATTTGTTTCAAGTATTTCTTAAGGAAATAGGAGATTAAGAACAAATTATTATTTTATCTTCTTTGAACTCTAATTTATCACTCATTTATAAAATTAATTAAAAGCTCCAATGGTATTTGTGAGCTTTCTCGACGCTTTATGAATGGAATCTGAGAACGCCCTAAATTTTATAAATAATATTGTCTCACAGGGAAAACGTTTTGCTATTTCAAGTGTATTTGTGTAAATGGAAAAATTAAAATATATGAAATATGATAAACGTTTTCTTTCAACTTACTGTTTTGTCAAGTTCAGTCTGCATTGATTATATTTCATAATGCTTATTACTTATACAGTGTATATATTTAACATAGTCTATAAGAAATTGTGAACAA
Source organism: Dryadula phaetusa (assembly GCA_032432895.1). NCBI lineage: Eukaryota > Metazoa > Arthropoda > Insecta > Lepidoptera > Nymphalidae > Dryadula > Dryadula phaetusa. The sequence goes on from JAOYRS010000081.1 coordinate 4,203,278, forward strand.
CGTTTTTAGCTTATTTATCTTCACATATACTAAAAATGTAACTGATCGCACGCTTTTTCCCGTATAACAAAGAAAATTTAGTGTCTGTCTGTATACTTAAATTTCGGTATTTGTCCAGACTGAAATTACGTAACTTAAGACCGCGCTTTTCCAAAGCAGAATAATTAAACCAGTTCAAATTTCGTAGATAGTATGTCAATACACACTTTGAGAGATCCGTGTAGAAAGAACCCACAATCATAGCGCTTAAAGTCGGAAACTTTGCCACTGCGCCTTGTGAATAGTAATAATTTTAAACATTCACATCAACATATTTCATCCGCACATCGTATAAGCATATCATATTTTAACAATTCAAATTATCTATAATGACTTAGAAGCTACATATATTTTATAACGTTGTAATTGGATGAACGATGAAAAATGATGTTCGGATCTTTATGAAATGGAATAAAGAGATTACTATACTAAATTATGTTATTATATCTCATTTTAGATATATACATAGGTATGTAAAGACATACGGTTGACTGCTTGCTTTCACCAGAAACCAAGACATGCATGCATGCATGTTGAGTGCAGAACTTAACGTTGTGTTTTGTCTTACAAGAGAAGAGGAAAGAAAATAAAATTTAAATTGAATCATTCCTTCCAATGGGAATCGAATGTACAACCTTTTATAATCTTATTTAAAGTCAGATGCTGACCCACTGCGCAACGATAGCCTCCCATTATGAAATAACTTAAAACGGATTAATCGAGTATATTTTGAAAATTCTACGTTTCTAACACTGTGAGTGACCGTCGTCTGAGAACCATGAACTACTTTACCAAAATATATGCAATTAGTCCTTTTAAAATAGTTTAATTTTAAATCGCATATATAGTATATCTAGAATCACGTATGAGTAATCTAACCGAGCACAAATTGCGTATTCGTTCGTGGTACATGAAAAGACAATATAGACAGAGTTGAAATAGTTTTCTATGAAGGAAACTTTCAAGCAAGTTAGTTTCAAACTTAAATAGTACAAAGTTGTACAATTTACCCGCAAGCCAGTTGTCCATTGTAGCAGTTAGATAAAAAAAAACCTCGAGTTACTTTTATGTAAATCTTTATAAAGCTTTCGTCTATTTGTACTGAAAGTTGTCTTCGAAGATCTTCTGCATCGGAGACCCTTTGTGGTATCCCGTAAAGTGCTAGTTGCTACTTAATTAAAAGCTAACGGAGCTTATTCTCGTTTTTCTTACGGTTTTCGTAAGTTTTTTTAAATAAATAAATGTACATTACTGTAAATTAAAATATATAAATAATTTATTATTATAATTGTAAGTTGAGACCGGTCGTGACGCCTGACTGACCGTCTGACTGTAATCACGATCGGTTGTGGGTTCGATTCCCACTCGGGGGAATGATTATATTTTAATTCATTTCCTCGTCCGGCGTAGAGTTCCACCGCTCAACGTGCAATGTCATGAATTTGACGGTAGTATCATGTCACTAGGCACTTCCTGTCTAACCTGCTATGCGGAATGAGGGCGTGAAACTGTAAAAGAATGGGTTATATTGAATTGCTTTTTTGATTACTTTCAAAAGATAGCCATAAAAGAACGTTTAGATAACATTTTTAAAAAACGTATAAAATTTTTTAAACGCAGAGGGACTCCAATCTGCGCCTCTTGGAAACCGTCCAAGCGCTCTGGCCGCTAAGCAATGCGTTCAACTACCAGCTCCGTCGAAATTCTTATAGATTTTGTTTTACAACTTATTTACGTAGTTAATAAACGCCGCTGAGTTCAAATTTATATACGTTTATTTTAAAATGTTTTTTAATCCTAACACATTTAGGATTTTAGGATAGCATAACACTTTAAAAATAGTAGAACATTTGAGCCTTACATATAATATATATTGATAATATATAAATATATATTTAGCCTCATATATATATATGAGGCTAAATACCACCAGCCAGAAATTCTTTTTATAAGACAAAAACTACGAAAACATAACACATTAAAGATCGCTTAACGCACAACTTAACTTACCAAGGTTCGTGTCAAAGGAATTCTCTATAAAATCCAACTCGGTTATGCTGAAGTCCTGTCATTAACTTCTGATTGAGTTTTGATACTAGTAAAATTTTCTGGATTAAATTAACCAGGAAGTTGGAGGAAGAGATTTTCTTTAATAAAACTTTATTAATCTAGAGGAGATTGGAATTCGATAGTCTTGAAAACCTTGTAATATGACAAGTGCAAAATTCTTGCAAAATGAAATATCACCTTTGAAAAATTATTCTGCGCAGTAGGAATGTGTCACCTGTGTTCGATTTCAATAGAGAATTGATTATGTGGAAGTTATATTATTTTCTGTTAAGACTAAGCGCAGCGTTGAGTTCCGCTATTAAATACATGAAATTGGAAAATTGGTGAAAAATATGCGAAACAAATCCGAAAAAAGAATAACTATCTTTTTTATTAAATTGATATTTATATATCATACTTTTGTACTGTAGGATTAAATGACATAGACATTAACTGACATAGAATTAGACAGGTTGTATGCATTTTTTACTAAATATGCCAAGAAAATTTAAAAAGATATTTTGTTCTTTATATTTCTTGTCAGTTGCCAAAAAGTCTCATTTCTCTTTCAAAGTTTTAAATTTCTATGCAAATATCTCATTTATTATATTATCCACAACCCAAAAAAAATTATACCGCGTTTTTGAACAACTGTACGTACAATCATCATCAATCTTATCAGAAAAATAGAAAAGCTAACATTACACCCTCAAAACGCTATAAAAAATACTTAAAACAACGCTCTATTACCTCGATTAAGGCAAAATTAATTAATGCCTTAAGTAAATAAGAACAACGATTACTTAAATACTGAGTTTAACTTAAATCTTAAAACAAAGAGAGGCCCATGAGAGGCATTTCAAGATAAGAATATTTTCCAAAGAGTTTGCAGCGCGAATTTATCAAAAGGCGCATTTTAGCTTATGTAAATTAATTACTAAACCCAGTATACAGTCTGATGCTAAATGGATCGAGCCGACAATGAAATTAACTAAGGCACCTTATTATATTGTAAATCTACATAATTGTTACCAAACTAATCCTTTATATAATGCCGCGTGATGCTCGGTGGATTTTCTTGATGATGTCGCGCCTTTTGTTCGATACTCTTAAAGTTTGCTTTTCGATTCGTTTGTTGTAGTCCGTTGTTGTTTTGTCATAAAGAGCTACGGTCTATAATTTTCTGTGTTCAATTTCTAACTAGTTGATATTGTTATATATTTTATATTGGACGTCACAGTTATAATTATGTACAAAACTTTATAATGAATAAATTTTATAATTATTATTTTATATTGGAGGTCATCGTGATGCAATGGGACAGTGTCTGTTGTGGATTCATTACTGATGGTGATGATTCAATCTTAATATCATAAATTGTTAATTTGAGAGATCTGGTAAGCGGAGAACAGAGTGTCTTAACACAGAGCTCTCTCTGACTGCCTTGCTTTTTGAAAAAATTGAGTGTTTTTTTTAAATTGTTATTTAAAGACAACATAGTGTCAAGTCGACATCTCGTTAGTTGCTTTTCACTGGAATCTAGACATTGTGTGTTGAATAGTGGAATTCAACGTCACGCATTGTCTTACCAGACTAAGGTAATGAAAATGATTTAAATATAATCATTCCCCTAAGTGGGAATCGAACCCACAACCGACTACCACACTGCGCCACTACCGGCTTCATAATTCTCATACATAATTATTAGAAAAGTTCACAAATCAGATACCTTTAAGCCTGTAATTCTGAACTTCTATATCTCAGTGGTACAGCGCTTGTTACAAAACTTGGTAGAGCGTTATACACGCTTGCTTTCACATTTTAAACACGACGAAAGTTTGTATGTTCAAGTTATATCGCAACAGTAAATGTAATAAATGATTAAATTAATTGTTATTTTGCACGGAAGTATAAAATTAGGGTAACATTTTTGTTTAGAATCTATATTTAAAAAAATATGAGAATTTTCTGATTTATATAAACACACACACACACACACACTCACACCCATTTTTGTGTTTGAATTGCATTTAAAATATTCTATGTTTCAAATATTTACATTTAAATATATTTAACACACATTTAAAATAACATATTTAACGCACCCACAAGATACTGAAAAATAATTATAAATGCTAAAACTATGTTTTAATAGTAAACAATAAATAAGAGCTACAAGAAGCAGGAAAGGGCGGTCCTAGCGTTGAGTCTGACTATAAACGCGACTTGTTGTGAATTCGATTCCCACTCGTGGGCATAATTATATCCAAATTAAGCTGTCTTAAACAAAGTGCGGCGTTAAGTTCCACAATGTATGCATTGTGTCAAATTTGGCGGAAAATGGAGTGTTTTGACACTTGATACTTTCTATCTACAAGCAAAAAAACAAGCTTTTATATATCTTGTATCTTTTAATATAAGTAAATTGAACCCACAACCTATCCCCTGAGACCATTACAGAGACAAAAATTCTACCATGAAAATTTCAAGCACATTTCTTATATTAAAACATAATTTTCCAAGACGGCATTTTGTGAAATTTTATTTAAATTTACTAAGCATACAAGTTGTGCAGTTGAGAAAGCCACACGCTAGTTATTTGGAGAGTCGAATATTTTTAGCTCAAGTATTTAAAGCTCGTATTAGAGTTTTAAAATATTTTTAGTGTGGCAACGTAATGTAATAACAAAGAGCGGGTGAAAATTTTTAACTGGATTCCCAAAAGTGGATTTGTACACGTTTCTTCCTTGGTCTGTTCGTAATTTTGTATCCTGATACAAGATAATAATTATTGGTTGCAGTATATATATATTTTTTGTATTATTTTGTGTGTGTGCTTATCCAATTCTCTTACATATTTTACTAGCTCTCCTTGCGAATTCAATATACATTTTTATTTTATAATTCTAAGATAAAAAGTAGTTGCTCATTATAACAGCTATCTGCCAGTGAAAGTTGGTTACATCGTTTCAGAAATTATCTGGAACAAATGACTAGGCAAACAGATAAAATATACCGTATATACCTCCATATACAAGTAAATTTAGTTAAAAGCGGTTTTTTTAATATTATAAATAGGCACTTTAATTTTTTTTATTGGCTTAGATTATTAAATTATAATTAAAGAATTTGATATATTTTCTTGCTTTTCTTGAAACCAAGAAATTAGATCGTCTACGCTTTTAAAACTATGTTTATAATGAGAAAAGAATATTTATCGCATACTTTTGTCTACTGCATAGTTGAAACTTGTGATTTTTCCTTATTCAATCCTTATTGCATTGGAATACGTTATTGAAATAGATAGAAGAAATCGACTACGCTTTTAATATATGTAAGTATTGTTAAAAAGCATATATTTTTCACAAAATCGAAGGACTTTCTAATTCCTAAATCAATCTCATCTCTATATACATATATGTATAAATATATATATATATATATATATATATATATATACATATATATATATATATATATACATATATATATATATATATATATATATATATATATATATATATATATATATATATATATATGAAATACTATTCCATAATTATAGTAAGACAAAGCACTCAATGAAAAGCCAAGTACGGAGTGTCTTGACACTAGTTTCCTACCCACTTTGCTATGAACGAGTCGAACAGCATGAAGCTAGTGTTAATTATTGTTTCTAATTGAGAAATTTTATTTTTATTAAATGTATCTATCATATATTAAACGATATCAAAACCTTTCTCTATATTTCAAAGTAAAACACTAAAAACTTATACTAAAGAGTATCAATTCTCTACACCAACTAAACTAGTATAAACAACATATACAATATACACAAGCGAAAATAAATTAAAATTTCTTTGTACAGGTGAACCTGCAATTAGGTCACGGTACGCCCGACTCACCGTATTAGTTCCGCCGGAACCGCCGAAAATATTGCAAGGGAATTTCCACTCTACGACCGAGGATAGAATCATCAAACTGGAATGCATATCCGTAGGTGGAAAACCACCCGCTGAAGTGAGTAATACAACCCATTAATATTGTTATAAAAATTGATCCTTTTTACCTATTGAGTTATGTTAGTTTGAATTTTGTTGTTTTTTTATTATATAGATTGGTTGGCTAATATTTTTATCGGATAGCAAGATAATATAGAAAATGTTCTACGTTGGCCATAATAGAAAAAAATGCATTTATTTTGCACAGCTGGGTAGACAGAAAATACATAGTGTGAAGGCACTCCGTACTTCGCATTCTACCGAATTCGAGATATTGCGTGTTGAGTGGTTCAACTCAATGCCACACTATGTCTTAATAGAGCGAGGAAGTGGAAATAATTTTGAATATAATCATTCCCCCGAGTGGAGATTGAACCCACATTGATACTTTTAATCATAATTAATTATTTTACTTTACCCGTAACCCCTCTTCGTCCTTTGCAACTTACAGACCGCATAAAATGAGCTATCACGCGTTTATTTTCAATTCCTATACATCCATTATTCTGCTGACTTCTCATATTTTTAGACCGAGAAAATGTAATTTTTGAGAGCATATGGCTCTATTAATATCTCAAGACCACAGGCCTGATAAAATGGTTTCATAAGTTAGAGGAGGTCCGTAGGCCGTACTTTTCGGTCTATATTATTCGTCATAGACATAAACCGTATAAGTTTGAAAATTAGCCTAATATTTTTTTGAAAAGAAAGAAGCTTTACGCTTTTTTCAGTAAGGCATGATAGGCAGAATTAATCTAGCTACAAGACACTTGTGTTCTATTTTCAGCCCAGAATATGTGTTGAGTATCATAACTTCTAGCCACGTTTCGCTTACCAGATCACAACAATAAAAATATTACCATAACCCTACTGGGAATCGAACCCAATATCAATGACATGTACATAGGGTATTTACTTTATTTCTAAATAAGAAGTATGGCACCACCTGTAAAACACCCTTACTTAATCGACCCCTAATCTTTCTATACAAATATACATAATTTAAAATGATAATTAAATATTACTGACACATCCACTCCCCATTAATTGGTCCTTACGTCTATATGGTTATAAGGATTTGCCTGTATTTCAACATGTTATTATCTAGCAAATGCTATTGATACGTCAAAATTAATCATCGTAGCACAGTGAGCAGCTTATAAATGTGTAGACAATAGTTGTAGATTCGAATCCATACCCGCAAGATGTTTATATTTTTTTCTACCGCGTAATATTAAAGGCGGTTTTAAGCTCCGTAACTTAACCCTCTATTTCACTAAAAAGCGAAATTACAAAAAATTGGAAAAGAACAGAATATTTTAACCCTCTGCCCCACCCAGTTAAATAAGCAATATTTTTTTTTATTTTATTATAGAAAAGTAAAAACGTTTAAGCGAAGTACGGGGTGTCTCGACACTAGGTACTTTCTGTATACCCTGCTATGCGAAACAATTGTGGTTCTTTATTAAATTTAAACATTTCTCAACTGGTACTTATACATGGTTCAAATTCCACAAATGTAATATGGGCGTTGTTATTATGAAAACATCTGAAATATGCATATAAAGACCTAGATTTTTTGTTACAATTGTCATAGAGGAAATAATAATTAGTAAATAATATAATTTAATGTTTTAGTTGTCATTAATTTCAATTTAGAAAAATGTCTACGCGTATTGTGGCGTTGTTAGGATTTATCAAGCGATATTTGTGAATTCGATTCCAGTATGGTGCTTAGTTCCGCCGCATGATAATATATTTTTAAAATTTATAACACAATGCTTCTAGTTGATAACAATGCCCATACTAAACATATTATTTTTTTCATTTCCTTATTCTGGCAACACAATTTACGGTGTTCAACTCCACCGCTGAAAGCGTATAAACAAGATTTTCTCTGGCTACCCCGCTATGCCTTAAACGCATGAAGATGCTTTTTTATATTGTGTTTATAAGTTTTATAAAACAATTTGTTATAAAATATACGAACCTAAGACCTAACTTCATTAGTATCTCTATCAATTTATTCATATATTAAAATTGCAAATATAATATCAAAATTGTATTTCAAATCTGTATAGCAGTTTGAAATCAAAAAAAAAAAAATTTGCTCCACACCTAATTAATGTTCGTTAAGTTTTAACAACGCGGAGTAAACGACTTGCAAACATTTTTGTTGCTTAAATTAGTAAGTTTAAAATACAAATGGGCGAACTTTTACCCCTTTTACAAGTTTTACTCAGATTTATTAATTGTTATGCATTTTGTTTTCCTCTTGTGCCTTTAATTTGTCTTTGTAACAATTAATTATACTTATATTTTAGTTTAATTTCTTTTCTATGGTAAGACAAAGCGAGGCGTAGAGTTCGACTACCAATACGCAATGTCAGTTCAGTTCAGTTGTTTATATACGGCGCTCCAGTAGACACAATTCACTTTGCTAATGTCACGTTGTATGGAGAACACACAAAGGAGATTGTACGGTAAAATAGAGTAAGGTAATACGCAATGTCTTGATTTCGGGCGGAAAGCAGGCAATGACAGCCTTGACATTAGGTTGTGTTAGACTATCCTGCTATGCGGGATAAAGTGTGAAGCTGAATTCAGTTAAGACTTCCAGTTTACACTTGAACTTAGTGGTTTCATATTTCACTTGCATATTTAAAGCAAACATTTGGCAGTAACAACTATTCCTATATAAACATAGTAATAGTGATATCTATTGACATTCTTTACCTCCTTCGTATTTTAAATCAGCACTAAATGGGTAAACGTGTTTCCCCAATATAACATAGTAACAAAAAACTTAGTGATTTTTTTGCAAATAGCGTAATTTAACGCCGTGCTTTATTCAACTAGAGGAGGAAAATGTTAACAGCTTTGATATTATCGCTCTCCCAGGAGCAGATTTGAACCCAAAATCATCCTAATTGCAATCAAACGCTGTCCCACTGCGCCACGGTGACCTAAATATTAAAAATATTTACCTACTTTTTCATAGTTGAACCATTCCTACGAGAGTTTGTGAGCAATTTACTTTAGCTATGGTCCAATTTACTTGGCTCGATAAACTACATGTTTCATTTAATCCATTCAAATTGTGTGAATAGATATATTTCGCGATTTCAAGTTAAATTGGATATGATGTCGCGGAACAAGGTCTCCAGAGGTTGCGTTGTTAGCTTGAAATATTAATTGTAAATAGTAAATAGTAGTATATTTGTATAAAGAATATGACAAATATATTATACTGTAGTATAATGAAAAAAATGCATAGTTTGCATATTTACACGTTTTTAAGGTTCTTATAACGTTATTCTCTCTACTTTCATATTCTAATTTACTCCAAAAATTGAACACGTATCCGAATATTATGACAGTACAATATTTTGATGTACAGTTGGTGTCACGGATGATTCGAAGTTACGACCATTGTGGGTAAACTTGACAATTTCATCTTGCTATAAATATATTACACAAAACACAGTGGCCATTGTGGCGCAGTGAGCGCTGACTATAAATTGTATTTTTTGTGGGTTCAATTCCCACTCTGGAAATTAATTATATAAAAAAATAATTTCTCCGCTCTGATAAGAGAAAGCGCAGCGTTGTGTTTGCTACTCAACACGCAATGTTCCGGTTGCGGGCGGAAAACAAGCAAAGGGAGTGTCTTGACACTAAATTTTCTCTGACTAGCTGCTATGCGGGATAAAGTGTGAAGCTGTAAAAACAACGCAATAAAATTATTTAATAGATGATTTCTGTTTATGCTGGAAAATGTAATTAAATAAATATAGTAATACATTTGCCACAAAATTAATATAGGAATAATTTTATTTAAAATTTATTTTCATTTCTCCACTCTGGTTAAACAAAACACGGCGTTGGATTCGACTGTCTTGACACTAAGTTGTCTCTGACTACCCAGCTATGCGTGATAAACTTTTGTTTCTTTATTAGTAAAATCTATAAATGATTTTTTTATTAAATAATTGTAAAATGGCCATTTTGGTTCAAATTCTTATTAAAAATATAATGTAATTTTATATTATTATAGCTTTATATGCAGATAAAATCTAGACCTATACATTTCTAAGTAACCTGTCATCGCCATAGCACCAATTAATATTTTAACAATTTCTTACTATGTAATTAATATCTCACCAATTTTCATAGATAACGTGGGTGGACAGCAATGCCGGTGTTCTGACGCAGGGTGTAACTTATACTGTCGAGCCTTTGTCTGACGGGCAGAGGTTTACAGCGAGGTATGTTATGTTTAGTTTAGATTAAATTGTATGTATATAATATGTTATTAGTTAAAAATATTGTAATTTAAAGATATTTTTGATAATGTTGTATATCTAGACTTAGTCCTGGTTTAATTAAACATCGCTGAGTCTTTATTGATTTACTTATATTATTGATTACTTACTATTGACTAAAATAAAATAGTTACTCCATATACATTATATTATATTATATCAGTTATCTGCTAGTGAAAATTCCGTCAAAATCGATCCAGCCGTTCCAGAGATTATCCAGAACGAACATAACACAAAAATAATTTAAAATATTATTTTGATATACAAATGTACTGTGTTTACAAATTCTTTACTAAATGCATATGCAGTTAGTAAAAAGCTGTTCTTTTAATATTACAAACATACACTTCAATTTTTTTTTGTATAGATTATAAATAGCTAGATTAGGTTTGTAAAAAATAAAAAAAACTTGTTATAAATCAAAATATTTCCAAAAAGTAAAATTTGAACCTGCGTAGATTTCTTAAGATCTGTATTAAATTAGATTATTTTGATAATATTAAACAATTATATTATATAAAGACATACTGGTACATTTCAATTTAGTGACAATTAAACGTTAATTAACGTTTTGAGTGCTGCTGGAGCTTTAATAAAACGTTTTTTTTTCCCCAGATCTATAATAAGAATGACACCTAAGCAGGATCATCACAATCAAACATTCACGTGTCAAGCCCAAAACACCGCGGATAGAGCGTATCGGGCTGCCAGTATACAAATTGAGGTAAGTCATGTCTCTTTATGATTTTTTTATATATTTTTTATCCCGTACAGCAGGACTAGTGTAGAAAATAACCAGTGTCTAGACACTTCGTAATCCGCTTTCGCAACCACGCAATGTCTTGCGTGGTAAGTTGCAGAACTCAACGCCGCGATTTGTCCAAATAGAGCGAGGAAATAGAAATAATGTAAATATAATTATTCTCTCGGTTTGGAATCGAATCCATAACAGATCGCGTTCACAGTCACTGCGCCTTAGTGGGCCTCATTTTTTTGTTTTTATTAACACACTTTGATTTTGGTACGACAAAGCGTCGCGTTGAGTTGCGTGAATCAATTAGCAAATTTTAAATCAGCCGAAAAGTGTAGACCGGAGTGTCTCGACACTAGCTTCTCTTAGAATACCCTGCTATGTTGAAATAAGCGTCACGGTTTTTAAACCCATACATTATGTAACATTTTGAAATATTTTTTGCGTAGTTAGGTTTGGTAAAATATCTAAATGTTCAACATAGAAACGGTTTTTAATTTTCGAGAAATATGTATTTCTTTTACAATAATATTTATAACAGAATTATAATATAGTAAGAATTAAAATAAATCAAAATATGATTTTTTACCGACTCTCAATAGTACATCTTCTTCGTCGTTCTCTTTATTACTAAACATGCTTGCCCTAATAGACCCTGGTGGCAACAAGCTGCTTTCAAGCTATCCTGGCTACAGCTTGTCATAGCGCTTTGTTATAATATGTGGATATATAAAAATATAATTAACCTTCACAATACAAGTTACGTTTCACTAATTCACCTGTCTGTCTGTACTTTACAACCACATGATCCTATAACATCCTGAAATTTAACTATATATTATAAAGTCGCATTCCTCTAGGAACCCTGAAAAAAATTTTAATGATTAACTACACTCACCAAAGCAACCACATACATAAAATTTTCAATGATTGATTAATGGAATATATCTGAATTAACGCGAGGGTAATAGGTTTATTTCTTATTTGAGGTTATAATTACACTACACAACACAAATTATGGCCCACTACTTAGTTTGTTCATAAAAACCCCATGTTCCTTATATGTATATATATGTATATATATATATATATATATATATATATATATTAACGTTATATCTAACTTTATTATCAAGTCCCGTTCCTCCAGGAAAATCCTCTCTCAATGCTTTTATATATCACAAAAAAAACTACATAACTATATATAAAATTTTCTACGTATAAAATTTTAATTCTAGTTTCAATTTTATGTTCTTTATCAGTCGCTCATTGATTCATTAATGGAATGTGCCTTGAATGTACGCGACGGTAATAGATTCATTTCCCATTTGGGGGAGTATTAAAATTAAAATTTCGATTGAGGATGAAAAAAAATAGTGTTATTTTTTCTTGCGTTCGAGTATCCGGCGTATTTGTTAGGAGAGTCAGTGCAAATTGTAGAAGCAAATGATTTTACACTACTCTATCTCAGTATTGTACAACACAAAATCATCTCTTATAGACTAAAGCACTTTGTCCTAGACAAGTTTAAGCTCGTTTAAAGCTTTGTTAACTTGTCTGAAGATTTACCGTTAATCATTAAAACCAATTATGTTCCCTTTGTTTATTATAGCTGTCCAATTAAAACTTAGTTTCGTGCTATACAGATTTTAATACAATCATTAATTTCAACGTAAGGATTCATTATTTATTATTTAGATATATACTTCTTTATATAATGTATCAGGTGTACCTTAGGGTTAATCTTTTTGTTCTTGACTGTGACCTGGAATAATGATTTAATAATAATTTGTTGACAACTCCGTTTTGTTTAAGTAAATACTGAGTTATGGGACTTTCCTAGTTTTCACAAATTTTTAATTTTTGAAAGTAAATTAAAAATATTAAAAAAATATGTGTTTTGCATGTGTATGTGCGTGTATATATGCATTTGTTTACTGTTTTATGTGTTTTTTTTTGTTTTTTTGTAAATATATTTAAACTAAATAACAATAGTAACTAGTAACTAAAGTTTTAGAATTTTGACGTAGCTGGATATAGAAACGTTTAAATCTAAACTTATTTTCCTTCCTCTAATGCGAATAAATTGAAAAAAAAAATACTACGAACCGAAGATTTTTTCAATATTTCCTATTTCTACTGTGACTACAAAAACAATTAACTTTAAATCTCAATATAATATATTTTGCGAAATATCAGTTACAAAATGAACGGAATCAAATACTCTATATTAAAATTTCCATCTCCCAATTGAGATACGCTATTGCATATATTTTTGCAGCGATCTCAATCTACATAGTCACAGATCAATGTTTTTCACGGAAATGGTATCAAAACAACGACTTAATTAATATTTTAACGTAGATAGTAAACATCATCTCTAATTGCCAATTATTTATAAAACCTTAATATTAATTTTGTATTTTTGATGCTTTACTTTATCTGTCCAAACTAAAGAAACACGTTTAGGGTATATCTTCAATTGAAATATATACTGGAAATACGATTATTTTTTAGCTTTACTATTTTATCCCCCATTACACAATAGACAGTATATACCTAATGTCATGACAGGACCATGTGTGTGGAATGGCGAAACTCAACGCCGCGCTTTATCTTACCAGAGCGAGTAAAAGAAAATAATTTAATGTAATCATTGCTTCACGTGGGAATCGAACCCATAACCGGTTATTTTTGCAATTGAACGTGTCCCACTGCGCCATGATCGGCATTAGTATTTCAGTTTGAATTAATATTATAAAATTATAAAATAAATATTGAAATTATTAATTTACTATTATCTAAATATTTAACTATAGTTTAATCTTATAACCTAATTTATAACTAAACACTCAACACAATCTGAACAAACAGATATTAATTCACAAATTATACATATATTTGCGTAACATCAAGGGTCACAAGTTCAATAAACAGATTCCCACTACAATATCCCCTAAGCCCAGAGATTAGACATGTATTGACACATCTCGTGTACACTAAGCCTAATAATATAGGTTATCACTGCGTAATAACGAAGTTTGTTAATCCTTATAGTTTGTTGATATATCTATTGGACCAGTGGTCGCAGATTCATTTAAAATAATATAAATTAATATTTATCTATATAGATATGTCGTGTTTCTAATTTAAAAATATGAATATTATTTTAGGTTTACTTACTCACATAAATAATACTAGAAGTTTAAACTCTGAATTAAGCGGCTTTAAAAGCTGGAAGCTTAATTAATCCCAAGTAAGAATTTTAACTCAACGCCTTAACACGCTTTTGTTGACAATGAACGATGAATGACATGGGTAAAAGGACAAACTTTGTTGATCATTTTATATGTTTATCCAAATTTTGCCAAATTATAATATTAATTAATAATTTATTATCAAACTATGAACAGAAACAATTATAAAGTTTTCGTAACGACGAGTTCTAATTTTGTTCTGGTTTGACGTGCCACTTTTATTTCACGCTGTTCTAGGGCCACTGTACACGATGGGAAAACGTATAGAGAGAAATATAGAAATCTACGTTCATAGCGTTCTCCATTGCATAATATCGACTGAATGTATTTGACTTGGACTTTCTACTCAAAAATAGTATAAAGACTTAATAAAAATGTATAAATTAAAGTTAAGTTATTTTAATAATCAGTAAGTTAAGATTTTGCTCAAAAATATACTTTCGTTATAAGGTTGTAAATCATTTTAATAACCATTTTTGGTAAAAACGTATAAAAATTTTAACGCATCGGGATTCGAACCAGTTTTGATGTAATATTATAGTGACTTTTTTAATGTTGGCAAAATCGTGTTTTTTTGAGGGTAGAGGCACTTTTATGGTAACATGAGGAAAAAGAAGGCCTCAGACCTTACTTTAAAAGTTGTTTATATATCTAAGTAAAATGTTAATTAATAGTATATGTATGTGTAATCATATATAATAATACATCATATTTAATCGTATATTAAAGCCTATCGTTATTATTTGCTCTTTTGCTATATTTACTTTACAGTAAACTTATAAGCGGACGCTGATGCACTTCGGCAGTGGACAGTAGCTGACTGCAAACGGTTGTGGGTAGTATCATTTCCTCGCTCTGAAGAGACAAAACGCGGTGTTTAGATCCGCCACTCAACCTACGCAGAATTAATATCAACGAATCATGCTACGCGGGATAAAAGCGTGCATCTAGTAATAAAATAACAGGGCGTCATTTTCATACTTATTTAAAAAAACATTTAAGAAAAAACGTATAAAAATTTGAATGCAGCGGGATTCGAACCCGCGCCTCTTGGATACCGTCTAAGGACAGTATCCAAGAGGCGCGGGTTCGAATCCCGCTGCGTTCAAATTTTTATACGTTTTTTCTTAAATGTTTTCTAATCCTAAGTGTGGAATAACACTTTAAAAATAGTAAATATTCATACTTATTTAAATATTTTTCGTATTCTAAACGTGTATTAAAGCATAACTTATTTTTTATAATATTTACTTTACACAAACTTCTATATAGTATATATTAAATATAATTTCATATTTACAAAACCTGCCGCGTCCATCCTCCTTATTACTGTCATTGGCACGTTACGCCGGGCCTTATGACGTCGTTAGTGACTTGTGTGAATCCAAATTGTCCCATTTTACATTTCACTTGGCAGAATATTGATTCTGTATGCTTGTACAATTGATGTTATGCCTCACTACGTTTGTATTTCAATTTTGCTTTAATATTATTCACTTATTTTGCCCATTCCTCCTTTCTTTATGTTAATCGAGACGTTGTTATCAACATTTGACAATTATGAATTTACATTTTCAAATTTAATATTGTTTTTTATTGACGTTGTGGCTATGAACGATGATATTTATTGAAGCTTCACTCTTTTATCCCGCTTAGCAGTGTAGGCAGGAAGTACTTAGTGTCAAGACACCCTGTACTCAGCTTTCCGTCGTATATGGACAAAGCGCGGTTGTGTATTTCGACACTCAATATGCAATATATTCGACTAGAGTAGTTTCATTTAAAAAAATTATTCGATTAGAGTAGTTTCATATAAATTAATTTTATTTTTGGGTAGTTAATAAGAAAACTTTATGACTAGTTATTTCGTTTTTCATTTCGTACTAACTGTCCGGGAACATAGCGTGTGGACAATGGAACATAATGTCGCAGTTAGTCTCAACAAAAGGATGAACTTTATGTAGGAAACGTACGTTATATTATCTTAAATCAAATTATAAAATATAATTTGATTTAAGATTGGAGTTTGGGTGTGGAGAAGTGGGACACCGTCTGATTGTTAACGCGATTGGTTGTGGGTTCGATATCCACTCGGGGAAGTGATTGTATTTAAATTATTTTTATTTCCTCGCTCTGGTAAGATAAAGTTTGGCGTTGAGTACCGTCACTCCACAATCTTTGCGAAGTTGCCAGTTTCTACTAGTTACCCTCTAGTGGAAACTGGCAACTTCGTTTGCGTGGTCTCGAATATGTAAGGGGACGTATTTGTTGAACAATGTTTAAATTGATATAACTTTGTTATTTATGAACTGATTCAATTAAAATGAACATTAAATGTTAAGGAAAGGTTGTCTGAATACAATAGTAAAAACTGCATTTAAATCGATTACACCGTTTCCGAGACGTGCAAAAACGCAGACAAACAAATAAAATAATTAAAAATAATTGTTTTTGGTCATTGTATTGATAAATATTCTCAATAATAGATCTTCCGTGTCCAGACATTGATAGATTATATTTTTATTCTATTTATATATATATATATATATATATATATATATATATATATATATATATATATATATATATATATATATATATATATACATAATTTGATTACTTAGTAATTATACTAAGCATTTGTAATTTAAATTTGAACGAAATAGGTCTTTGCTCTTTTAAAATAAACAAAAAATGGCCTTATATTTTTAAAAAAGAAAAACAATAGCTTCATTGAGCCTTAATATTACAGTAGTAATGAAAAATATTCCATAATATGTTTGTTTTATAAATTATATATGAAAAGAACTTTATATAAAGTACCAAGTAATTGCAAAAAGTGTGTATATATGATCTGTTCCACGATAATTTCAAGTGGTCTCGAATCAGCTGACAAGAAAAATATGAAAAATATTGAAGAACTTTAAGAGCTCTGCATGACTTGAACAAAGAATTATGGAATAAAAAAAATATAAAAACGTAGAAATGAACAATATAATATTTATATTTTTTTTATTTGCTGAAAGTAAAAAAAATACGATAATTCTTGCAGAAATTATAAGAATGAAACTTGGATTTTCTGAATTATCTATTTATTCTTTTCTTATGATTGATTGATTGATATATATATATATATATATATATATATATATATATATATATATATATATATATATATATATATATATATATATATATATATATATATATATTGTGTAACAGCGTTTGAATAAACGCAGTGTACCTAATCCTGAGTATCGAATCGCATCCCTACACTGACAAATTGTTATATTTTATTCATTATAATCCCTCTGTTCCAATTAATGGCGTTGAGATTTGCCTCTTAACGTTACGATGTCTCCATCTCTGGCGACCAATGGAGATAGTGTTTTTACTCATTTCTCCAGTCCAGTAATTGCTCCAATCCAGTAATTTCTCCAGTCCAGTAATTTCTTCTGTCCAGTCTGGCTACGCGAAAACTATGGATTTGTTGCTCTTTTATTGTGTTAGATAAAGGTAAAAAAGCAACCAGACACTCCTAATCCACCTATTTTAGCACTAATTTCTATTAATTGGTAAAATCTATAGGCTTCGTAGTAGTTAGGTACAACTTAGTGTCAAGACACTCCTTTAACTGCTTTCTTCTCGAAATCGAGACATTGCGTGTTGAGTATAGAACTCATCGCTGTCTTTTGTTTTACTATAGCAAAAAAACGAAAATATATTTCTGAAGTATAATTGTTTCCGGTATTCGAGTTTTATTTAAAACAAACCTAAGAAAAAAATACGTATAATGATGACTTACCATTTTTCCTAGTGGACCATTAAACCTGCAACCTTCTCAACTAGCACTTTGATGAAGTGTCTATAACGATTTCAAAAGTTAAGAATATTACGTTTTAGCTTTGCCAAAAGTGAGCAACACAGTGAAAATGTAAGCCTATTTCTATAAACTAAAAATGAATAAAAAGAAGACGATCGATTCACGTTCCACGTTAGGCCCGGAGCGATAATTATTTTAAAAATAACACACAATTTTTATCATATTTTATCATGAAACTGTTCCGGTTATACATATTTACTTTAATTTTTATTTAGTACGGGAAACATAAATATAGTTTAATTTTAATTGGTTTGCATGTTTTTCTCACCCTCGATATTTTTGTTATCACACAGAGAATAATTTCCAGACAGTTAATTTCGGCCTGAATTCTGTAACCGAACGGCAAAATAAAAATAAATCTAATCTCTGAAGGTGGTATTGAACCCACAGCTAATCGTGTTTACATTCAGTTCTCCCACTGCGTTATGATAATGACCTCAGCTACACGTTTTATCCCGTACAGCAGGGTGTCAACACATCTCCGTTGATTGCTTCCTGCCCATAATCAAGGCATTGCATGCATCATACATGATTTTTTTTATATAAAAAAAAAATATTATCTGAATAGGAATTCAACCCACAACCAATCGCGTTTACAGTCAGACACTCACCCACTGCGCCACGATGACCTCAATAATGACGATCTCTAGACAAACCTTTGTTATTAAAGCTTTTTTATTTACCTCTATGTATCTACATGATATATAAAACGAATTTTATATTATTATATTGAAAATGTTATTAAAAAATCAGATATTTAAATTGTTCCTACAAAATACATTTACGGTGAACTGGACTGACAAACTGACTAGTAAACTGACATTACCCACCTGTATTTTTGTAAATAATTTTAAAGTCATTATAAAATACTCATAATTGAAATAATAATAAAATGACTAAAAACATAATTTACAAGATATTGCAAATATTAATAGAATTTTTTTAAAATAATATTTGAATCGATTATAACGTAAATTTTGCAAATTTCTAACCACTGCACCCACTGGCGGTCACGTCCGAACGTAATATGTTGTTTTGTGCGTCCTTATTTATTCTAACCCCGTATTATTCTTTCTTTTCGCAAGGTGTAGGCTGGAATACTGTACACAAAGGATAGCGGCTATGTTTCTACATTATTTATATATGTTGGGAGACCAAAGTCAAAGGTTTTTTATACTTTATAGACCTTATAGTACAGTGGAAGTTGTTAATCCCTTTGTTAAAGATATTCAGTTCAATTATTTTTCTTAGAAAACAATAACAGCGTTCAAGCTTTTCCCGCATTATAAAGTAGGCAGAGATCTAGTGTCCTGTAACCTAGTGTCAAGACACTCTGTTCGCCGCTTTCCGTTTGAATTAAAAATATGTAATAATCAATTACTAGGATTATAAGATAGGACATTCAACATTTTTATTTTCAAAGTAACAAAAGCTTGTATTCTGAAATTGAATATTAAAATGAATAAATGTGTACAATATTTTAGAATATTTGGTACAAAAAAATCTTAAAGAAAAATATAGCTTCCCACTTCTCAATTTTAACTATATCTATTAATCAAATATATACCCAAATCTAATCAAAATATATACCTATATGAAAATTGCTTCGAAGCGGTCCTAACCTATTTTTTTTGTCGCTGGGAAATGTTATTTACGCAGACCATCCGTGCGCATGGCAGACTTGCCTTACGGACGGACGGTACTGTGGGACTCATCAGATCTCTACCTGGTACTACCCACTAAAACCCAAAGCCGCAGGATCGCTTGCGCACGCCACTACGACGCCCCGGTGTTCGGTCCACTTTTTGTGGGCCACCTTCGCCTTGCAAGGTTGGATCCAAACACACACAACTAACCTCTAGTCAGCATCACGATTGATCCTAGACAGTGCTAAAATTATTAAATATATAAATTCATTCATATCTGTTATTTGTATACAAAATTCTATTTTTATGATAGAATCGAGTTCAAGTATCTTTATTTTAATGTACTAAATTAAAATAGGAGACATCTAAATATAAATTCAATGCATTTTCTTGTTTTTTTTTTCTCTTAATGCTTTTATTCCACATAGTGAGATAGATATGAAGTGAAACTGTATTCAAATTGGTTTAGCCGTTTTAGAGATAAGTATGCATAAACGCAAAGACAAACAGCAAAGAGTATTTTCTTATATGTCTTAAGGTTACAAAGTAATTCTCGATTTGTCCCGAATAGCAGAGTGGTCATAGAGAACTTAGTGTCAAGACACTCCGTTTACACAACATGCAGAGTTATTAAGCATTAAACTTTCTAGAGTATTGGAATTTTGTACTCGTATTTTTTATTACTTGAAAATAATTTTTATTTACTTGATAAAGAGAGCAAAATTTCATAGATAATTTATCAACGTTTTATTTTAAAGTCATTTTATTCAGCTTCTTGTTAACGTATTCAAGTGTTTTAAGTTACGTCATAGCCTTAAAATTTAAAAAAATATATAAACTTTTGATGTATATTACCTTTTTCATTATTAAAGTAGCAATTCATAGAAAGTTGCATGTCCACGAATTTCCAAAAATTCTGTTAGACCTCATTTAAATCAACCACTATGCTTATAAATAATACTATAAACTGAAATTTCATTAGCTAACTCATTGATTTATATATAACTAGATGTGCATGCGACTTGGTTCGCGTGAAATATGTCTGGTTGTTTATTTTATAATATTAAAATAATTTTTATTTTAAGCCAATGTTATTGATCTAAGCAATAATGCTTATTGCTTGAGTAACCTGACAGTCAAAATGTTGTCAAAATTGTCCAAACGTCGAAGATATGGAATGGCTGAAACAAACAAACTGATAAAAATATATTGTAAAAATATTATTTTGATATATCTACCGAGTTATACTATTATAACAAACAGACACTCATATTTTATGTTTTTTATAGATATATATATTTTGTATACCGATCGATCTGTGTGTCATGTAGCCTTCTTCATATATTAAAAAAAACCGGCCGAGGATTCCGTATCACTACTTATATAACATCGCGTTAGTAGTATGCGAGCCCCTTAAATATTTATTAAATTTAATTATTTATTTTTAAATTAACTTTATAAATACATTATCTGTGAATATTTCAAATGTATACCTGTTGCCATTATCAGTTTTGAGCAAAAAGAAGAAAAAACACTTTTGTTGTGTAGAAGACGGATAGACGTACTGACAGACGGACTAAGTTTCAGTAACAGGACCCCATTTTTACCATTTGGGTAAGAAACACTAAAAAAACACCACATGGAAACCAAATCCAGTGCCTATAATTTAATACCAACATAAATAATAGGCTTATTCACAAATTAATATGAGCGAAATGAAAAGGCATTAATATGAATACATTTGAATACAGTTTCATTTAATGCCTAATAGTGCTCTATATAGAGATAGTGTATTCAGAGTGTAATCAGGTAATTAGGTTGAAAGGCCGGTTGACAGAAGGAGGTCATTTTGGTACCCGTGCACGTAGTATTATGGTTACCTCAAAGAATACACCGGGCCTCGTTCCCTTTTACCCTGTTGTCGTTTCGTTAGGTTATCGTATCAAAATTGTATATAGGTAAATAAATTGAATGATAAAAACGTAATGGTTTATTAATATAAAAATTATATTTTGAATACGAATAAAAAAATTATTTAGGAGAATATGAATCCACACCTCTTAGAATTCTATAGCAAATTAAACTATACTCTTACTTTTAGAGGTTTATTTCATAAATTTTCGTCATCCAGAGAGAACCTAGTACTAAGACTCTTCAAATTCTCTTCACATTCCGTTTAAATTTGAAACGTTTGGCGGATTTTAACGCACGCTTTGTCTTTTCGAGTGGGGCCAACAAAGAAGTCACAACTTATTGTATATTGAATATGCTATATTTAAATGAATAAAAATATATTAAACCTGGCTGTTCTCGAGACTTCATCCATCTGGAATTTAAAAATTCTGAATTTATAATTCTAAAATTAGAGTAGCTTTAGTTACGTCTTACAAAATGAGCTATTTGTCAGTGAAAGTCCCGTCAAAACTGGTCCAGCCCTTCCAGAGATGAGTCGGAACAAATAGAGACTGACAGAAACATATCGTAAAAAAAGTAATTTGAGTATATGTACCGTGTCCACAACATACATTTAGTAAAAGCTGTCATTTTAATAATACAAACAGACACTCTAATTTTAAATGAAACTATTTTAAATGGATTAATCGCGTATATTTTGGTATTCGAAAATACATTTTTGGACACCTGACGTGTCGAACACTTTACAGTAGTCCGTGGTCACAGGTAGTGAGGTGGCATTCGTCTGTCAGTTTATACAAAAATTAATTATGTCGAACTACCGCCATATGTTTCTATTTGATTCCGTTTAAAATAGTTTCATTTAAAATGTTTAAAAATGGTTAAAATCAAAGATCTTATTAGACACTAATTTTATTTTTATGTATAATTAAAACAGTTAATTATATTTATTTGAAATTTCAACTCGTACCTCTATTAACATTACATTATGTATTTTTATTACTGTACTGTATGGTTGTTGCAACTTTTAAATAAAATAAAACACAATATTACCATTGTAATATAAATATTGTCTTTACTCGTTTAAAGGATATTACGATTCAAGCCACGGAATTGTGGATACTGGAAATGGCGTTTTAAATCATTTATATGTGAAATGTTTATTTATATCGACGTTATTTATACTGTACGATACAACTATTACTGTTGCAGTAGATATTTCTTATTACCTATTTAAAGAGTAAATAGGAGTTAAAAATTTTATAAATCAATTTTACAAATATATACAAATATATTAATTGGACTGTATAGAACAGTGGATTTTTGATTCGGTCACTCGTGACAATTCTAGTCCTAGTCTTATTAGACAAAGGACAGAGTTAGGTTTCGTCTTTAAAATAGGTGTGACTTGGAGAACGGAATATTTTAACACTAGATTCTCCCAGCCTATTCTAGACGCGAAAATAAAAAGATATATAATTTTTCCCTTTAAATTTATATGTATACTGTAAGATTCTATCTGCTTATATAATATATAACGTAACGTTTAACACACTTTATAGCCTTAACATTAAATGCCTTAATATAAGTTTTTTATTTTATTACTTATCACTAAAGCTACCTTTAATAATTTCGTTTCTTGTACCATACTATTTCAATTTCTACCTTTCGAGATATTGACTGTATAACGCAAAATATCATTGTTTTTGCTGTCATGAAGATGTTTTAGGAAATGCTTCGCTTATAGTTTCGATACACTTCCCTAGAAAAGAAGAAATTATATATGATATATTTCAACTTTCTACGGTTAGTAGTTTCGGGTGTGCGTTTTTTTGTCTTATACTAAAATCTGAACCGAGACAAACAAAAGATATATAAATATCTTTTGTTTGTATATTCAAGTATAAACTTCACATCCATTTCCATATACGGAAATTCCATATTAAATCGTATACTACAATTTCTTGGATTTATTTCATGAATTTTAATATCATAATGGTTAATACAAATAGAACTAGATTTACTGTAAAAATTCTATATTATTATGAGAATTCAAGTGAGCGTATAAGTTTAATTGATTGATAAATATTTTTATATTTTACGATGTGGCTTACAATTTTAATTAAATTATATAATTTATATTATCTATTAGCTACAAAAGAAAAGAACCTAGTGTTAAGACATTCGATTCTCTACTTACCGTTACATATTTTATCTTGAAAAGTTAAGTGGCGAAATTGAACGCAGTGTTTTGATGTTTGATTAATAAAAATATAATATTTGTAATTAATAAATGTGTTAAGTACTTACAGTAAAATTATAGCAATATTAACAATATAATAATGTAAATGTAGAAAAGAGTGTCTAGTTACCAGGTTCTCTCGGTTTTAATTTCTTATCAATCATTTAGGATATGAACCTGCGACCTCCAGCCAAAGCCAAATCAATTTCTATGATGTACGATGCAAATACGTAAATCATCTATATGTATTTTATCATGGTGTTGTTATGGCGGAGTGGGGTGGTTTGTTTATCATGTAGATATTTTCGTTTGCAGTAAAATAAGAACCCTTTTTATGGGGTACCCAATTACTTTTTATGATCAGATGGACGGTATCGCGATATTGAGATGACTCTGGCTATTACCGTCGATTTCTAATGGCAGGTATAAATTTTCATTGTGGAGACGCGTGTTATAATTCTTTTTATTTATTTATTTATACGTAAATATTTTGGAAAAATAATTGAAAACTGTTGTTAAAGGTTGCTCTATTGCTTTATTATCAGTTTTCTTTTAATTTTAAATATGTAATTATAAGAATTGAAGTTGCTTTATTATATGATCACACAATTTGTGTATGTTACGTCAGCTTTATACTTTGGTTGACTAGCAAGGTAACATGTTAGAACTTGGTGTCAAGACACTCCATTTTTCAGTGTCATATAAAATCGGCAAAATAATTTTAATACTATATTTTCGCGAGTAAAGAACCCATAACCAATTGGTCTGTTCCACTGAGGCACGAAGTAAAATATTTACATCGTCGCTTTTGTATCAAAACACAATTATTTTGTGATTCCCAAAAATGTTTCCACCATAAAGTCGACTATGGAATGTAATAACACGCATCGTACTCACGTGTTGGCGTATACAAACAATATTTTGTGATATAAAAAATATGGTGCAGTTGATACGGGACAAATTGATCATAATGGTTGTCAGTTCAAATCAGATACAAAGCATTGATGTGTTTTCCAGATACTATTGGGAATAATGTATGGGCATATATATCGTTGAATTTTTGCTCTAAATACCAATTAAATTATAATTGAATATAAGATTTTAATATTTAATATAAAATAATTTATTAGGTAGTATGGTTAACTATTCCCATTACTACGGCTGTCAAGGATTCTACCAAGATCAATCTACGGTACTAGCATTCTATATATAACTCAAATAATTAAATAAAAATATTATAAAAATTAAATAAAGTTTTAAGTAAAATATATTATAATTTTGGTTATTCACCGTTCCCTTCGGAATTTTGGGTATTTCTTTCCTAATATTCTCTTACACTCAGATAGAACCTGCGTACCATAAATAAGTTTTCTTACATGTCAGTCAGTAAGTTATGACAGGCAAGTTTACATATATTTTAGTCAGCAAGCAATGGAAGTAGAAGAATTTTCTTTGTACTTATATTTATATTATAGGTTTCAAACACTATACACCTATATATATAGTAATAGATAGTTTTATTTTTTTTTATTTTAGCTTCACGCTTTTTATCCCGCATATCAAGGTAGACAGAAAGTATCTAGTATCAAGACACTCCGTACTTCGCTTTTCATCGAAGTCGAGACGTTGCGTGTTGAGTGGTGGAACTCAACGCCATACTTTGTCTTTACCAGAGCGAGGAAGTGAAAATAATTAAATATAATCACTCCCCAAGTGAGGATCGAACCCACAACGGGTCGCGTTTTACAGTCAGACGCTGTCACACTGCATTTTTTTTCAATACATACATATGTACATATACTATTAACAAATTGTTTAATTTGAAATTTTCACGGTTCAACTGAAGCGTTTATTTTTTATCTCGATCCAAAAACGTCAATTACTTTATTGTCAGTCAAATAAAATAAACAACCCATCAACTGTGTATGGCTCGAAAGTTTCATTGAACTAAACGTACAAACAGCTCTACCGTTTATTCTCACTAGCGACCGTGTAATTTTTAACTAAAGTTATTACTTTTAGGTATAAATTTATCGAGTTATATACAGTATTGTGTTGTTTTGTAGTTTTTTTTCGTAAAATGTTAATAAAAAGTTAAGTAAATACTTTTATAATGATTTAATAATGGAAAATCAAATTTTTATCTGTATTCCAATGCTAGAAATAAACAGCTTTGCGCTTTATCCTGCAAAATAATCAGAAGCAACTTAGTGTTAAAACACTCTGTTGACTGCTTTCCGTTTGATTTGAATCAAGATATTTTATGTTGAGTGGCGAAAACCTCAACGCCTCGCTTTGTCGTTACAAGAGCGCAGACATGATAAAAAATGAATTAAAACGAGCTCACAACCAATTGAGTTTATTTTATTAAATACAATTAATTATAATCAAATATAATTGTACGTATTTTAATTTTATTTAAGTGCTAATCATACACTGTACGTTTTTAGCTTATATTATCTATAACACAATTTTTAGTCGGCCATACATAAAGTGAATATTAACAACTATAGTATATTACTTGATACCATAAATGCGAAAATTTGTGAGAATCAAAATAGATGGGTAGTTTACATGAAACTTTGCATTAATATTGATTTTGCGCGAGAACAAGGTACATACAATTTATTTAAAATATATATATATATATATATATTATATATTTTTATAAATATATATATATATATATATATATATATATATATATATATATATATATATATATATATATATATATATATATATATATATATATATATATATATATATATATATATATATATATATATATATATTTATAAAAATATATAATAAGCATATTCGTATTGTAATAACTAGATATAGAAATAAAAAAAAACAATACTAAATCACTAAAAAAATATATATTTATGTTCAATAAAAGGCGAGGCAATAAACAAAATTCATTATGGTATGAACGAAAAAATTCCTAAAAAACGCAATAAATAAAGCGCACAGAGCACTGCCATAAAACAGTAGAATATATCTTGGTCAGTGTTTTCAATAATCTATTTGGCTTTATATTTCGCTTTTAACTTTACTCTGGCGATAAATTTCCTGATATTGTTCCGGAACGAATATTTTTTATATAATAGATTAGGTTTTAGATGTGTTTTTTTGTTTGTTTCTTTGTTACAATATGGTCTGCGAGATGGCTAATTTGTAATATTGAAAATTAAGTACCAATATAAGTGGCTTTGACTTCGCCACTCAACATGCAATGTCTCGAAATTGGCAGAAAACGGAGTACGGAGTGTCTTGACACTAGGTACTACATGTAATCTACTACACGGTATAAGAGCGTGAGCTAAAAAGAGGAAAGGAAGGGTTTTTGAGTTTAATTTCTACTAGAAACAATATTTAAATTTAAAAATTTATTGCCTTTTCAAAATTGTTGGACAAAAACTTGTAATGCTTTAAACAAATTACTTACTGATAACTAGTAGAATATATATTCAATCTTCTAATGACCGATATTTCATGAGTTTTCCCATATACTTACGGAACCCGTTCATTAATTTGAATTCCCCCTTCACTTCAGTTTCATTATTCAATATCAAGACGAAGTAAATGCTTGCTGAAACCTCGAATTAATGAATAATTTCAACATTATTGTAAAATATTTATGAAATTTCAGTAAATTTTTCTAAATCTAATTTTGTATTTATATTCTATTTCGTTGGAAAGGATTTTTACAGGATAATAAAATGTTTCATTATAATAAATTGATTTATGCTAAATTACATTTAAGATACAAAGAGATCCAATTTTTCTATATTATGTAATAAAATATTTTATGTGTTCATCATTTTATAATGGCTTCAACGTAATAGATATAGCCACCTCTTGGATAGTAGACGATGTGGCCTGAAATCACAATGGTTGTGAATTCGATTCCTACTGAGTGTAATGAACATATAAATTTACAAAGAGCGGCGTTAAGTTCTAAGCCCATATCCAGCGGGAAACTAAGTACTAGAACATGACTTATGTTTGAATTACTTGCTTAATTACGATCTTTACTAAATAAAAAAAAATAAGTTTTCTAATTTTGATTATATTTAAATTATTTTCACTTCCTCGCTCTGGTAAAAGACAGTGCGGCGTTGAGTTCCACCACTCAACAAGTAATCTCTCCTATTCGGTGGAAAGCGAAGTACGGAGTGTCTTGACACTAGGTACTTTCTGTCTACCCTAAAAGAAGAAGGTAAAAAAAATGCAGAATGTTTTCAATTTAATATATATTTTTTTATATATAGGTATATATTTCGCAGGCAATGTCAGCGTGTATTATGAGTCAGATGTTATTTACGCTTAAAGAGATTAATGCTATTCGATTAGTCTAATCTGTCTTAACTCGGATATTATAGATATTATCTAAATCCTTTTATGATTAAACTATAAATTAATTTCTATATATTATACTTTTTTCTAAACGATTATTTTACGTAATTATCGTTTGCTATGAAATATAAGTAAAATAAATATTAGGAAATGAATTGTTTGTTTTGATTTAAAATTAACAGAAAAAATAACGATTTTGGAATGTTCCTTTATATATAAAACAAGCAAAATAAAATAAAATTGGACCTTCTATTTATTGGGAAATATTCAAACGATGAATTACTAGAGAATAATCTAAATGTTGAAGTTGTTTTGAGGCCGGTCGTAGCGCTGTGGGACAACGTCTGACTGTAAACGCGATCGGTTGTGGGTTCGATCGCTTATTTTTAAATTATTTTCACTTTCTCGATCTGGTAAAGACAAAGAGCGGCGTTGAGTTCTACCACTCAACATGCAATGTCTTGAATTCGGTGGAAAGCGATGTACGGAGTGTGTCGACACTTGGTACTTTCTGTCTACCCAGCTATACGGGATAAAAGCGTGAAGCTAAAAAAAATCTAAATGTCAAAAAACGTCCAAAAATGTTAACAACGTAGGATATATGGAAAATATGACTTTGTATATTATCAGTCTATATAGACTAAAAACGGGAATTTTAACACTGTCACTGGTAAAAAAAATTTAAGAAAATATTATCCCAAGTGGGAATTAAACCCACAATCATCATGTATATCACTATTGGTGATATATTAGTTTGTAATATTATTACAGTACATAAACATATATATATATATATATATATATATATATATATATATATATATATATATATATATATATATATATATATATATATATATATATATATATATATATATATATATATATATATATATATATATATATATATATATATATATATATATATATATATATATATATATATATATATATATATATATATATATATATATATATATATATATATATATATATATATATATATATATATATATATATATATATATATATATATATATATATATATATATATATATATATATATATATATATATATATATATATATATATATATATATATATATATATATATATATATATATATATATATATATATATATATATATATATATATATATATATATATATATATATATATATATATATATATATATATATATATATATATATATACAAATTTTAACGTCTCTTGACCTATGAAGCCCTTAGACTATGCGTTTTCCAAAAACTTTTTTATTATTATAAAAATATTAATTAATTCTTATTAACACTGAAATGTCATAAACATTCGTTTACTCTTAGTTCTTATTTGGGTCATATATTTTTATCCTTTAGTTATACTAATATTGATTTTAATTAAAATAAATAATTTTGTTCACAGGTAAAATACGCGCCCAAGGTGAAAATTCGCATAAAGAACGGTCGACGTATACCAGAAGGACAAGATCTTATTATAAGTAAGTATAACTTGTAACATAGATAATATTAATATTTAATTTCATACAATTTAAGTGTCAATAGCCTCACATCACTTCATGTGTATTTGATTTTATTTTCCTTTTAGCCGCAGATCAAGCTATGTTAGCTGTTGTTGCGTTTTTTCAAACATGTAGTGTTGCTTATAAATAGGACATCATTTAGTCTAAACGTGTGTATTGTATTTAATATATTATAATTATAAATAAATAAATGGGAGTAGCAGAGAGCCAGCAATAACTCATTACGTTTTCCACATTCGGGCTATTTGAAGGCATAAAAAAACAGAATATTGATAACATCGATACAATGACCTTAATAAAAGATAGTTATATTTAAATTTATAAAACCTAGTTTAATCTTTCGTTGTGTAGTAAGACAGCGTCTGGTAAGACCAAGTGCGGCGTTGAGATTCGCACAATTTAAAGTGTAGGTATGCCTTGAATATTAAAGATGTAAAATGAATGTTTTGATACTAGATCTAAATCTGATTTATTACAGCCATTACAAATAAAACAGTGTCAAAATATAAGTTTGAATAAAATAAAAAAAAAACTTTTTTTTTTCTTTTTTTCAAAGAAATATTAAGAAATTATCCATCGCGAAGTTTCCTGGAAATTAGAACATTTCAATTTAAAATAAAAGTTGGTTGGTTAAAAAGGAAAAATGTCAGAAGAAAGTCAGCATTTCTCGGCAGGAATTACGTAATGTCATGGCTGTCACCTACTGTGGATGTGTCTTTATTATTATATTAATTTTCCACATTTCAATAGAAATAAATATAATATTACTTTTATTTACTGTTATTATTTTATAAAAAAATATCATAAATATATGTTTTGTACATATATGCTTATGGGATTTAAGCCCTTGACAAATTTTCTATGTAAATACTTTTTCTTTAAGGTGAGAAAATATATAAAATATTGAGATTCCCCCAAATGGGGATTGTCATACTGATGTCAAAACATCTTATGATTAAATATTGAAAACGCTCACTAGGCGAAACGTGAAAATGCTTATAATAAATACAATAACTTTATTAGTGAAGAAAAACCATGAAAGATATTGCAATCTAATTAGATTAAAATATATTTTATAGACAAGATTACAAGAACTTCTAACTCCTGCGACTTTGTCCGCATGGCATCCCGCGATCTTTTATAAAACTGTTCTAATTCACTCTATTACATCAGCTAACTGCCAGTGAAAGTCCCATCAAATTCAGTACAACCCTTCCAAAGATTAATCTTAACAAATAGGCAAAAGATTTTAATCAAATTAGATTGCAAAAGTTGTAACAATGTTATTTTGACGGTTCGGTTATGTTAATATTCTCAACACAGACACTCTAATTTTATTTATTAATAAAAGATAAGATATGAAGTAAATAAGACAATAGTAAATACATTATTGTAATATTTCTTAAATGTTATTTAATTAAACACTAACAAAAATATGAAATAAATGGGATATAGTATACAATACCGTATTTCTTATACATATCTATATTAATAATTTCCCCGCAGGGTAGGGTAGGCTCGACTGTAATTTCACCTGAATCATGAAACATTTAAAGAAAAAGTTTTTGAGACGATAATATAATATATGCGCGATATTCAAATTGTCGAGTGTTTTCTTAAATTCTAATAATGCAGAAAGACCAATCACAATAGCCTTATTTTTTTGCAAAATACCACTGACACCTAATGCCATCTTGAGCTTGTTAAGGCCGATTCAAACTATCAGGCAAATCTCAGTTTCGACACGACACGGAACCGTGTTACGTGATAATTATTCTTTTATACATTATTTATTGAACGTATACCTGTCAGTGTTAGTAATGACACTGCTCTCAATGGCTTAAGTAATTTAAGCAAAACAAAATATTCATTTATTGAGGTCGGTCATGACGCAGTGTGACAGCGTGTGATTGTGAACGGAATCGGATTTGAGTTCGATCCCCACTCGGAGGAGTGATTACATTTAACAATTATTTTCACTTCCTCGCTCTGGTAAAACAAAGTGGGGCGTTAAGTACC
This sequence comes from Dryadula phaetusa, assembly GCA_032432895.1. NCBI lineage: Eukaryota > Metazoa > Arthropoda > Insecta > Lepidoptera > Nymphalidae > Dryadula > Dryadula phaetusa. The sequence continues at coordinate 4,235,307 of JAOYRS010000081.1, forward strand.
ACCACTCAACACGCAGTGTCTCAAATTCGGTGGAAAGCGAAGTAGGGAGCGTCTCGACACTAGGTACTTTCTGTCTTCACTTCTATGCAGAATAAAGAATAAAAGCGTAAAATTAAAAAAAAGGAAATATTTATATATTGAAATATAATAGAGTAAGTTCTTGCAGGCGAATCCTCGGGCACGCTGCTGGTATATTTGTAAAACTACGTTATTTTCGCAGGTTGCACGGCCGATGCAAATCCAAGCAATCTCACTTTCAGATGGCTTATGAATGAGTCAATTATTGGGAATACATCTGAATTGGTGAGTGTCGTTCAAATTGTTATTGAGTTATTGTGATTTTTTTCTTCTGATTTCATTTCAATATTTATTTATATATTCTGTTTGTTTTTATTACGTTGTTAATATTTATTATAATAAATTAACTTATGTATTGTATTTTTTTATTTCGTTTTGTATACGTATTTCGAGTGTTTTCAAGATTTGTTTTTTTTTGTTCTTTATATATTTGATGTAGATCTGTGAGTTCGAATGTTACAGAAAATAAAGTATGGCTTTTTGGTACTAGGTTCTCTTTGAATGCCGAAAAAGCTGTCAAACAATAGCAACAGTCATTCTGTGTTACACTGACCGCTCCTATTAAAAATTGAGGCCGGTCGTGGCACAGTGGGATAGCGCCTGACTGCAAACACGATCGTTTATGGGTTTGGTTACAACTTGGGGTATGATTATATTTAAATTATTTCAATTTCCTCGCTCTGGTAAGACAAAGCGCGGCATTGAGTTGCACCACTGAAATCGCAACGTCTTAAATTCGGCGGAGAGCGGAGGACGGAGTGTCTTGACACTAGTAACTTCATGTTTACCCTGCTATGAGAGATAAAAGCGTGAAGCTAATAACATAAACTCAACCTAATCTGCTTTTAGCATCCAATGTTCCAACTTGAACATAAAAAAAAATATTAAACAAAATTAAATTTCGTATAGAAAATAGCGAACATATCGCGTTCCTACAACGGTGCCGTTTTAAAATGCATGGTGTTCAACGAGGTCGGCAAAAGCGAAGAGACTGAGGCCCTTGAGATTACTTGTGAGTATTACTTTGCAATATTCTCCGTGTAATTCAAACAATACCGTGACTCGCCGGAGTTTTGGCGGATGAAAGGAAATTCTTTGAAACCGGCTACCATTTAAGTTGGTTTTTACTTTTTTTTATATAAAATTGGATTCTTTGTTTTTGTTTGCTAAGTTATATTTAAATTTTGAATTGAGGGCATTATCGCGTAGTGGGATAGCGTTTGATTGTAAACACGATCGGTTGCGGGTTCGATACCCGTTAAGGGAAATTTTCGCCACTCACCATTCAAAGTCTCAAATTCAGGCGGACAGTGGATAACTGGGTATCTTGAGACTGTTCTACCTGACTATGCTATATGGGTTAGGCGTGAAATTAAAAAAAAATATCTTCTAAAAAGTTCTAAAATTTGTATGGTAATGAATTTTAATTAATCATTCAATGATTGTTTTACATGTAACTTTGTTATTGGTGTCAAAATTATTACATAACGATCGATATTTTTTTTAGAATTTCTTATTAGAAATCTTAAACATATAATAGATTAATTCTAGAAATTTCCTTTTTTTACCACATATGAAGAAACAGTAATAAAATACATAGTAAAAACTTTGTATTCTATGTAAATTTCTAGAACCAATTATATACATACAATTGCCTGTAAATATATGTTGTATACAATTGCCTATAGTTATAAAGACATGAATAGATATTAGCTCAAATTTTTTTCACTTACCCTAAAAAAATTGTTTAGCAGCCTATAAACACTAATTGAATATAAAAAGTTACAATTAGAAAAACTATTACTTAAATTACATTATTCCTATAGATCCACCATCGTTCCGCTATATGCCGGTCGACGTGGAAGCGGAAATAGGCAAGCAAGTCACGTTAAGCTGCAACGTGGATGGGTATCCAGCTCCTGAAATACGATGGTTGCATGATGAAGAAGATACTAATATTGTAAGTATTTGTTAGAAATATTATCAAGCACGAGTGGAATTTTTAAATATAGTAAAAAGTTAGAAAACATTTTTGAAAAAACGTATAAAAATTTAAACGCAGCGGGATTCCAACTCGCGTCTGTTGGAAACCGTCCAGGCGCTCTGACCACTAAGCCATGCGTTTTACTACCGGCGGAAGAATAAGAACGCAGCTGGTTTTTATGTTTAACCTAAATGTGGGATAATACTTTGAAAGTAGTAAAATAATATAAAAAAAATTATAATTGAATCAATTTTTAATGAATATTAAAACTGAATTTCATGTTTTTAAAATTACCAAAACGACCAAGCAAAAGCGCATGCTCTTATCGATTAAAATTATATTGAAAAGATATTAATTTTTAAATACATAAATAATGTTTCCCATTGTGTAAGGAGATTCGCGTTATAATTCTACTAATGCGGAGCAAGCGTTTATTTGTATGGTTCTCATGCCTTGAGCCAATATGACTAGCTGATTCATATTTTCATAGTAGGGTATATCAATTGATTTTAAGGTCAGAACACTCGCGTTATATGTATATACTGCTTGTGATGTAATGGTGACGGAACTCAACCCCGCGCTTAGTCCCATCAAAACGGTGAATGAGGTGAGAATCGAATTCACAACCACATTTGTCTGCAGCTAGATACTTCTCAATTGTCCCTTGATAATCTCTTATTAGCATTTGCTTTTTTTACATCTTAATAGTAAACATTTAAAAAAAATGTATTAAAATTGAACACGGCAGGATTCAAACCTGCGCTAATTGGAAACCGTCAAAGCGCTCTGACCGCGTGCAGCATGCATTCTACAACCGGCGACATCGAAATTCTTATAAATTTGTTATTTATATTGTTAGTTTTCAAAAATGTTTTCTAGTTCTTAGTGTGGAACAACACTATAAAAGTAGTAAAATATTTCAATAGTATTGTAGTAACGTTGTAATAAAAGTAACATGTAACGTACGAGAGTAAATTTTGTATAGCAAATATAAGGACTCCTTTCCTCAAGAAAAGAATATATACGCGTAAATAACTATAGCTAGAAGCTTTACGTTTTAGTTTTCGTCGGAGACAACCCAGTGTCAAGACACTCCGGTTGTTTAAGGCGTTCAAAATTATAATACGTAATTCTTCATAGTTTTAAACAAAAAAAACATCGTCAATCTTAGAGTAGATTAAATATAAATATACAAGAATCCACAAACATACAGACAATAGGTACGTCAGTGTAAAAAAATGCAGAGCTCTTTATAAAAGGAATGTTTCAAAGGTCCTATGTGTCGTAACTCGTAAGCGAAGATGAAAAATGACAGAAAAATTCTATTACTTGTTCAGACGTTTTATTTTGTTTTCAACTTGTTAAACTGGTGAGTCACGTGTGAAATTATAGTTTAGTATTTTTTGTTAATTTATTATATATAATAATAAATTTATAAACATACATATGAAAATACATACATACGATTATATATACGTATTAGAAAAAAATATAATAAAACAAGATTCGAACCCGCATCTCGGTTTGTACCCTTTTATATTTTTCTTAACCACTATACTAACAGGCGAAGAGAAATATTTATATGTAATATTTGACATATTGCTATGCGTATATAAATTCAAAGGTATTTTTTTTATTTGAAGCTTATATGTTTTTTTTTTAAATTTTGTCATAAGAAAGCAAGGAAAAAAAATAAAAATAGTACCGCGAAACGTGACAGCGAGCGACTTAGTTCAAGATGATAAATTATTATGTAAAATGAAGGGAAAAATTTAAATACGAACGTTTCTTAGAATGGTATAAGAAATATATATTAGAGGAAGAAAATTCTGTGTTACTTTAAAATATATATTTTTTTATTCCATTTAATTTATATTGTATGAAAGTTTGAAACGGATTACCAATAACAAAGTAATTTTATAAAATTGCGATACAATTTGGTTTTTTTTGTCTAGATTCGACAAAAAATTAGGCTTTTTTAGGATCGTACCCAAAGAGTGAAACGGGACTCTGATTACTGAATCTTCGCTGTCTCTACATCTGTCGGTCTATCACCAGGCTGTATCTCATAAATCGTGATAGTTATATAACTATATAGTTGACATAATTACAAATAATGTTGCAGTTATACAATAACAAATGGGGTTCTCATATAAAATACATGGTATTTTTGACATTTTTGTAAATAATGGTAAGGAACCCTTCGTTCGCTGATCCCACAGTTGGCTGATTATAAATCATGAAATACTAGTCTAACATTCCATCTGCTAACGAAAACCAAGGTAAACTAATCTATAGTTAATATTCAAAGAATGAATATTCATCCCACTAATATTTTGATATGCGAGATGAGAATTTATTTGTAATAAAATTGTCAAATTTTTTTAATAATACCTATTGCGTAACATTTAAACAAATTATACTATAACTATTCCGTTACCATAGTAACCTCTTATTTTTTAAAATTGCAAAAATTAGAAAACAGAGTGTAGTGTCACTAGAAATTCTATAATATTATAGTAAAATTAGTTTCTTTTTATAAATGCTTAGCGTAAAACTAATTCGTTATCCGAAATGAAGCTAAATATCGTACTAATGAGATGGAATAATTCTGAAAATCGCACGCCATGAAACCGTGTTAATTAAGGTACTTTAACAAATTGAGTTATTTATTTTATTTTTATAGAAGTAATAAATCATTCTTACATAGTAATGTGCGTATTATTTAATATTACGTATTTATATACATACCTACAATCTGAAAATACCTTCATTGTATTGTCATGAAGTCTGCAAAGTATTGTATATATTATATATTTTAGTTTAGTTATATTATATATTTTAGTATTTGTAGAGGGCATCGTTACGCAGTGAAACCGTATCTGATTGTAAACGTGATTGGTGTTGGGTTCGATTTTTCTTTGAAGGAATAATCATATTTCCTCTATAATAAGACAAAATGTGGCGTTGACGTGCAAAACTCAACATGAGTTTTTTAAGGGATAAAGCGTGAATCCTCTCAACAATTGTACTTAAGCGAAAAATATACAATTTGAAGATATTTTGATAGTTTGTTTTAAAGTAATTGTAATCACTCGGATCTTCCCTCTCTCTATTCTCGGGGGAAAAGGCTGACGACTCTGATCGTTGATATCTTCTTCTGAGTTGTTGATATGAACAGGTCCTTGGGTGTGGCTCTTTAAGCGCCTTGTTCTTGGTCAGCTATTTCCTGGAGTGGATAGGGAGAAATGGACGTAGGGATAGGAATTAATTGTAAATAATAACATTATACTTTTTGTTGTAGCGCGTCGGTAGAACAGCGAATTTGACGTTAACTGTCGACACTCATACTACCGGTCGTTACTTGTGCAAGGCGAGCGTTGACGGCTACCCGGAGATAGAGGCTGAAGCGTCTATATTTATAAAAGGTAAGCTTAAATTATATATATATATATATATATATATATATATATATATATATATATATATATATATTATATATGTAATACTAGTGAATGCCCGCAACTCTGTTTGCATGGACTTGACACAAGTTATAATTTTGTGGCATATAATATTTTAAATTTATGTAACTTTTTTATTTACGAATCTACTAACGTAAAAGAAAATTACCTTAATACTAAATGTTAAAAGGAAGGCTACAAAAAAACTATAGTAAAAATCGCATTTAAATCGATTTAGCCATTAAATAAGCGTGCACAAACACGGACAAACCGATATACAGAAAAATAGAATATAAAATCGAAAATCATTGTTTTATGTTCTATTGCATTAATAAATGGTTACAATATAGATTTTTCTTACATATCTTCCATGTATAGATATAACTTAGAATTTTCTTATTAATTATTAATTCAATAAATTACATTGAATTAATAATAAAAATCTAAAACATGACCATCCATGTACAAGGATGGTCTTTATAGTGTTAATTGAAACTTATACAATCTTATTATAGGGGTTTATATATTTTTATCTAATAGTAAAATATGATTAGTTTTGTATGTTTATTATTGATGATATTACATATAAATGTATCTCGCACAATTCAAATAATTTTATTGTTTCAAAAACTCGCTTAAATATAAATCTTTGTTCTAAATAGCCGATTATATTGATGGAAAAAAGGAAAAATAGCCGTATAAGGTATATAAAAATGATACCGGTCGTGGCGCAGTGTGACAACGTCTGACTGTAAACGCGATCGGTTGCGGGTTCGATCCCCATTCGGGGGAGTGATTATATTTAAATTATTTTCACTTCCTTCTTCTGGTAAAGAAAAAGAGCGGCGTTGAGTTCCACCACTCCATACGTAATGTCTCGAATTTGGTGGAAAGCGAAGTACGGAGTGTCTTGACACTAGGTACTTTCTGTCTACCCTTCTATACGGGATAAAAGCGTGAACTAAAAAAAATAACAAATACAATCAAGTACATTCATTATTTATTTAAAGCTAATAACCTAAAATTATCTCTTATTATATGAAAGTTATAAAAAAAACTAGTAACTACGTTTTCATAAACCACTTAGTACAATAATTACTTTGTGAACTCTTCTATTTCATGTCAAACGCATGAATACCAAATTGCCTTCCTAAGTAAAGACTTATTATACACAAATATATAGACTTGAACGGTATCTGGAACGAGCGTCATTAATTAAACACATTTTCAACAAAGATTTCTTCGAAAATACTAAAATGGCGAAACCTTTTCTTTCATGGAAATAAAAGAAATGCCGTCCTTGGCTCGCCTCTTTTAACATATCAAAGTAAATGCCATGTGCGGTTGTATTTAGTTATATTAATTTTGGTTATTTATATTAACACGCCTTTGAGGTAATAGCTTCAGGAAATCTTTGTCTGGAGCCGGGGGTCTGATTTTTAACGCGATTGGTTGTGGTTTCCCAGTAGAGTGTTTAAATTTGATTTTTGTATCTCCGCCCTAGTTAGGACAAATCGCGGCGTTTAATTCGTTATTCCACACACGAGGTGTCTCTACTATCCAGCTATGTTAGATAATGTAAGATTAATTAATAAGAGAGAGAAAGATGTTAACTGTAATAATTAATCACAACAAGCGTATAAGAATTTTTGCTTTCTGAATGTAATCGACCGGCTCACTTAAGAAGCTTAAGCTTAAGCGCGGGTTCTAACGCCTGCTTCGTTCAAATATTTGTCCGTTTTCAAATATTTTTTCAAATGACGTTTTATTTTCTACTAAAAATATTTTCATATCTACGATAAATTAATTCAAGCTGATTTGATATTTAATGAAATATTTAAAATTTTCTTTAAAACTCTACTTCAATTATAGCATTTTAATGGTCCAGTAAATTCGCTCAGCCATAATTAGGCATACTATAAGAAACCATTCGTTCCACATAATTAGTTCCTGGTGATTTTGTAAGAGTAATTTTAAATTTTAACTAAATATATTATTTTTTATTGCGAAATTAAATTAAGTATAAGTTTTGGTCACGGTTCTTGTTGCATAGAACGGTCATTAAGTTGGTACAGAGCGTCCAGTATCGAGATATTTCGTGTTACATTTAAGACACGCGGTGTGTTGATTCAATATATAATCCATCGCCCCTGTGTGTGCGGATGTGAACCCACACCCAATTGTGACTAAGGTGTTTATAAGCATTTTTTTATCAGCTTTTCTACGCTTTATCATAGATAGCGATCTAGTCAGAGACAATTTAGTATCAAGACACTTGAATGCTTTCCAACGGAAATCGAGACATTGCGTGTTGATTGGCGAAAATAAAGCCGCACTTTGTCTTACAAGAGCAGAGAAATGAAAATTAATTTTAAATAATAATTGGAGGATGTCCCACTGTAACTGATGGGTTATTAAATACGTTATGTTGTTTATATTTATATTAAGTAAGAACGTTAATATATCCCTTTTTATTATATCTTATGGTTGTGTTATTCGAACTCGGGTGTGTTTTCAAGTACGGCATTACAAAATAATTATTTTAAATCGATTTAAATCACATTTGTTCCAAACAAAACCAGTCAAATCATTGATAGGGAAGAAATTACGTGCAGTATACCGGTCCATTTTTTTTCCAGAGGAACCAATACCAACTTTATATTATTAGTGTTTTTCAATAATTCATGTTAGTTGAAGTATTAAATAAAAAAATAAAAATCAAATTATATCAACGTATACAAAATTGGCATGACCATTGTAATCTAGCAACCTTTAATATTCAGAACAGGTACTAATTCCAATTTTTCTTCCAGGCCCACCAAAAATAATCTCCAACCATACTCAGTTTGGATCTCAAGGCGATATAGTGAATATAGAATGCGCTGCCTTCTCAGTTCCTAGAATAGACAACATTATATGGACTTTCGACGGCAAGGAAATCGATACTGTTCACGATCAGGTAAGCTATTTAAATCTTGTATTACCTAGTACAATTGTAATGGGTTATTAAATGAAATAATTGAATTGATTGTTCAATTAATTGATATTATACAGAATATTGGATTAAAGGGGTGCATATTCTATACGACCAGACCATTCAGTGTAACAGCGTCTGACTGTAAACACGATCGGTTGGGGTTCGTTCCCCACTCGGGGGAATGATTATATTAAAATTATTTTCACTTCGTCGCTCTGATATGACAAATTGCGGCGTTGAGTTTCACCACTCGAAACGCCATGTCTCGAATTCGATGGAAAGTCAAGTTTGTAGTGTCTTGACACTAGGTACTTTCTGTCTACCCTGATATGCGGGATAAAAAGCGTGAAGCTTAAAAAAATAAAATAAAATATCCTATACGATTTTTGCTTGTATTGTAAATGTAAAGTTAAGTTACAACAATGGAATTAAATTAAAAAATCACACTTGTTATAGATGAAAGAGAAATAAATATTATATTACTTGTAATTATTAATTAATAATATTGGTATTTCTTTGTAAAAGTAATCATTGATTAAATAAAAACAATTTTGGGTTCACTAAAGTTAAAAAAAAATAACACTAAGGGTTTGGGTAGTGAGATATCTAAATAAGGCGAAACTTTTTGAGTGTAACGATAGGGTAGTGATAGTTGAAATACTTAATAAATGTGACTTCCCCTTAAGCGACACTAACATTAGTATCTGGGATCAATGGATACATTCTTAGAATACGTTTTATTAGTATATAGTTACATAAAGACCATTTTGAGTTTCACTAAAAAAGATACAATCATTGCTATTGAAATAAAAAAAGAGAACAAATTATCAAAACAAGAAAATAAACTAACAGATTTTGATAAGGTTGAATCAATAAAAATCATTGTCAATTGAACGTAGGATTACGCGTTCCTCGAGGACCTACAGCCGGGCGGCATTGTGAATTCCACTTTGATTATACGAGAAAGTCAATCGAAACACTTCGGCGTCTACAAGTGTAACGTCTCCAATGAATATGGCAGTGACACCATTGAAATCGTTTTGAAACCTAACAGTAAGTATTCATTATTTATTACGTTAAGTAGTAATTTTTGTATGAACTGTCTGTAAGGATGAACTAGGGTTGGGTTTAAAAAATGCATGTAGAATATTATAATATAAGCAATAAATTATTTTAAAGTATTTTCATATAAAATACATAATAATCGCGAAAGTTCTTTTTACTGCTTTAATATTTCTTGATAACATTTTAATATATACTATACTGCTATTAAATATGTGAAATGTCTTGTTTGAAAAGTTCATTCTTGTTATAAATATTTTCAGGGATTTATATTGTTTTTTTATAGCTTTATTTATTTCACGTATATGTTAGGCACTTTATAAAAATCGCACAAAAAAACATTAATAGATGTTTATAATATTAATTTGCCGTTTAAACATACGGGCCACTTTGAATTGAAATAAAACGAGGTTTCAGATTTCAGTGATTTTTTTTTCGAAAGCCAAATTTCATATATTATCTATGCTATTTTAATTGATTAAAATATACCATAACGATTTACTACTACCGTAACCTTGATAAGTTATTCGCTTATAAAAAAATTCTTCTGTTACTCAGTGCGGTACTGACAGTTGAAGCACATATAAAACTACCGAGTAGATATATAAAAATATATTATAATATTATGATAAAAAATGTAAATTCTATTGAAAATTTCTATTGAAATAAGAGGCAATTTTCTAAAAATTCTCCTAAAAAAATATAATTTTACAAAATATTTTTAAAAAACGTATAAAAATTTAAACGTAGCGGGAGTCGAACTGGAAACCCTCTCCGAGCTCTTGTATTCGCGTGCGCCATGTGTTCTACTACCGGCCGCGTCAAAATTCTTATACATATTATTACAACTTGCTTTGCATTGTTACTAGCTCTATATTCGCGCGAGATTTTTACAAATTTATGTTATCCAAAGATAAAAAATAATCGTTTAGCAAGAGAGAATGCAATTTATTTTAATATTTTACTGTTTTTAAAGTATTATTCCACACTTAGGATTAGAAAACATTTTTAAAAAACTTATTTTTTTTTTCTACAGAGATGCTAACAATGCATGTTTTGTTACATGTTGTAACAAAACGTATAACGATTTCGACGCTAGCTGCGTCTAAATTCTTATTTCAGCAGAACACATTGGCTTAGCGGTCAGAGCGCTTAGACGGTTGTCAAGAGGCGCGAGTTTGAATCCCGCTGCTTTCAAAGTTTCATATTTTTTTCAAATGTTTACAAAATAAATAAATAGTAAAATAATACGATTTTACATTTTCAATGGCAAAAAGGCAAACATAATAAACACAGGCAAACCGAAGAAGCGAGCTACAACTAGTTTTCAATATAAATTCAATGGAAATTCTTTTCATCAATAAGTTACATTTTATAATTAACGTTGCTTTTCATACGATACATATAACAAGTGAACAATAAGACTCTCGTAGTATTTTTTCAATTACTAATAAATAGTTCTTGTGGCATTTTTAATAGCAAATTGTAATGTAACAAAAAAACCACCTCGTTAATAAAATATCAATAGCTTATAGTGATTGTAATACTGATATTGCAAGAATGTAAGAATTTTTACTTGTAGTACAGTATTGAGGTCATAGTGGCGAAGTGGAGCAGCTGACTTTAAACGTGTTTAGCTTTGGCATCTATCTCCACTAAGGGATATGATTGTACTTAATTTATTTTCATTTCACTACTCATATAAGACAAATTGCGGCGTTGTGCTCTGCGGAAAGTGAACAACGTAGTGTATTAACACTAAGTTTGTGTGTTCGATTCTAATGTTTAGATTAATAAATATAATATTTATCTTTCCTTTTTGGGTGGGTAAGACCTTCGGTACATAGAGCGCCGATAGATATGGCCTCGATATATATAACCTCCGTAGATAGAGCATCGATAGATTAAACTAACCGGTTTATAGTAAAAAAATAGGAAAAGGAGAACGTAGTGATTTTTCACCAAAATAATTTAGTCATATGCTTTCCTATAGTTATAACAGAAAAAAAATGAATTATTTATAAGTAATTTCAATACAATACATTCGCATCCCTACATATCCAACATAAACTATCTACGTATTGCTTTTCCCTGTTCAATTCCGCATACAGTCACCTGTCATAATACCGCGCTGTCAATTACGTTTACATCAATCATAGTAACTACACATAGTGCTGGAGAACTAAGGTAAATTTTGTGTTTGATTATTTTACGTGTTTCTTTTGTTTATTTTTTATATGTAAATGGTAATTTTATAATGGTATGTGAGCGTTTCTATATGTCTATATACAAGTAATTAAATTGGATTTTCTGTTTGCAATATTTAAATAATCGCGTTTTACTAAAACTGTTATTTTATATACGTATCGTGTACAGTACACGATACGTATATCAAAATAACATTTTTGCATAATTTTTCTCTGTGTGTCTGTTTGTAATCTCTAGAACGGCTTGGTAATCTCTGGACGTCTGATTTTGACAAGACTTTCACTGGCATATAGATATAATAAGCAAGTGACTTAGGCTAAGTATAACTGTGGTTAATGCGTTATTTAATTTCTATAGTAAAGAAATCAGTTTGGAATAACCTTTTATATAAAATAAATACACAACTAACTTGTTATTTAAAAGGGATAATGTTTCGGCTCAAATTTGAAATTTAATTGAAACGTAATAAGGTTACGATAGTAATAGGCACAAAATATCAAAATGTATTAATACCAGTTTTGCTAAAGTTAGAAGCAATTGGTTAGTTACTTTGGAAATAATTTTGAAGGAGCTATTGTTCGTCTCATTTTTCATTTCAAATAAAACTGTATGAGGCGTCGTGGCGCAGTGGGACAGTCGACGTCTGACTGTAAACGTGATCGGTTGTGGGTTCAATGTCCAATCGAGGGATTGATTGTATTTAAAATATTTTTACTTCCTCGCTCTGGTAAATGACAAACTGCGGCGTTGAGTTCCACCACTCAACACGCAATATCACAAATTCGGTGGATAGCGAAGTATGGAATGTCTTGACACTAGGTACTTTCTGTCTACCCTGCTATGCGGAATAAAGGCGTGAAGCTAAAAAAACTGTTTAATTATTTAACTTATTCCATTACAAATTACATCCTCACTATTTTGACAATGTCACCAACATATTATATTTATTTTGGGCAATTTAGTATAATGGTCAAAACATTCGACTTAATCTTCAACTACCATATGAATGTCTAACGAAGAACAAATTAGTTTCCTCATTCAAAGAATCTAAATCGTTCCTAAGAAAATTTCAGCGAAATATTTTCCTTTTGAACTTTTTCAATCCGGCCGCGAAGATTTAACTTGAACGGTTGAAATCAGAATGTATTTTAGTTTTAAAATCTAAACTTTATGCCACGTTTGTGCATTACCCTCGGGTATACCCGAGACATCTTCTCATTCCTCCATTGTATAAGTTTTATTGCGCCGAGATAAAAATCTTTCAGTTTATTTTTAAGGAATCTTGCATTTAAAATTTTTCCTTTGAATTTTTCCAACCCCCAGTTATTTGAGCGTCTAAGAAAATTTTGTCATTAAGATATTGCAATCTCAAGAGCCCAGTGAGAACTATTTTTTGATTTAAGGTTGTATGAAATTTAAGGAATCCATTTTTTAGCTTCACTTCACTTGGTTCTCCTCGTCCACAGCAATTAACCTCTTCATACACGCCCTTCGGGGGATCCTTATGTTTTTTACACGTAAAATTGTGAAGAACAATTTTGTACCGCTTTTTAGGAAAATTATAAAATTATGCATATTTGTGAAATTTGGCACACTTATAGTTAAGGAGGTTTATTAATTTATTTATTAGATTTCTTTACTGTTTCTCGATAGAAACAGTGCAGAAAGCCAATTTTCTAAAATACCATTAATTTAACATATATTTTATATAAATAAATTTACATATATGTTGTCAAGGGAACGGTTGTATGTATGATTCTCTTATTAGACATTTTACGCCCATTCAAAGTCTTAATTTGTCAAATTGAATTAAGAGAATCGGCCGGAAAAAACGGCCGGTCGTGGCGCAGTGGGACAGCGTCTGACTGTAAAAGCAATCAGTTGTGGGTTTTTTTTTCACTTCTTGGCTTGATAAGACAAAGTGCGGCGTTGAGTTCCACCACTCGACACACAATGTTTGAAATTCGGTGGAAAGCGAAGTACGGAGTGGCTTGACACTAGGCACTTTCTTTCTATCCTGCCTGCCTGTCAAAAATAAATTTTTGATAGAAATATTCTTCAGATGCGACTTAGTATATTATGTATGCATTGAGCCTACGTCTTCGTCTGGATCCGTCTGGATCTTATTATATTACATATCCGCCAGTGAATATCCAGTCAAAATCGGTCCAGCCATTCCAGACATTAATCGGAACAAACAGACTGGCAGACAGAGAAAAATTATGAAAAGCTGTTATTTAGCATTACAAACAAACAACAATTCAGTTAATTTGTATGTATGTGCTACCGAGAAAGTATGAAAAATTGGAATTAATATTGTATTTACTTATAATAAAACCTTAGATTTTTGTTATTTTTACACATTTTAAACGAGATGGATTAATCCCGTATTTATCCGTTTAAAATAGTTTAATTTGAAAAGAGATTTACTACCTATATAAAATTAAAAACCCTCCCTCATTAATACTTTTGCTGGAGAAAATCAGTCAAATCTACTTGTTTATGTTAGGTGAAATTAAAATTGCAAAAAGCATAGAAAAAAAATTCGACTACATAATTCTTTATAGTTTTCCAGTTACATATGTACCAAAAACACCATAAAACGTCAAAATTCATTCATTTGATCACTGACAAAGACTATTTACGGCGATCTGATAACCAAATGTCGTAAAAACTAAATACGTCTTAGAATACGCGGGCATCTAGGGACATCAGTATTATCCGTTACATTGAAGGCCCCCATACCCCATTATAGCCGAACGACCAAACATTATCGTAAATGTATCGTCGTTTTAACTTTACGCCCGCCACATAAAAGATGCCATCTGTCACTGTGCCTTCAAATTTTTAGGACACATCCTAGTAAAATACTTGTACTCTATTGGATATATATATTTTTAAATTGTTGTGATTTTTTTTTTGGGTTTTCTTGTGCGTGACTTTTGTTTGATTTGGTTATTTTTTGGTGACCGCGGACTATTGTAAAATGTTCTATCCGTCAAGCTGACATTATACATAGTTATATACATTTAATCTAGACCTTTTTGTTAACCTCACGCTTTTTATCTCCCATAGTAGGGTAGACAGAAAGTATCCAGTTTCAAACTCCGTACTTTGCTTTCCACCAAATTCGAGACACTGTGTGTTGAGTGATGGAACTCAATGTCGTTCTTGGTCTTACCAGAGCGAAGAAGTTAAATAATTTAAATATAATTACTCCCCCGAGTGGGGATCGAACCCACAACCGATCGCGTTTACAGTCAGACGCTGATCCACTGCGGCACGGCCGGCCTCAATCTTAATAAAATTTTTCCTTTTTCTTTTGTAAATGATTTTCCAAATAAATAATTTTCGTATGTTAATTTTTTCGATTTAAATCGAGCTGAACACGGTTGGTTGTGGGTTCGATTCTCATACGCGGAACGTTTATATTTAAAATATATTTATTCGTTCTCTCTGGCAAGACAAAGCGTTGAGTTCAAAACTCAACACGAAAAGCAGTCAACGTAGTGTACTATATGTTTACTATATATATGTTAATAAAGCGTGAAACTAGTTATATTAAGTGGAATATACTATTTTGAGTATGCCACTTGTCAATTAAACACTTTCTAAGATATGATATAAAAAATATATAAAAATATACAATTCAAAACGTTAAAGTGTTAAAATAGAAAATAAAAGCATACATAGATCAATTAAAAATGTTCCATCAATATATTCAAACTCACGCTTCGTTGATATCAAATAAATACGCAATAATAAAAAATTATTCCGAAACTTCACCAAGTGGTTTCTTTTGTTCGGTTTGTATGTCGATATAATATATTAGTTGCTTTTATATGTCACACAGTTGGTTAGTTGGTTAGTTGGGTTCGATTTCCGCTCAGTATAATGTTTATATTAATGAAAGCCAGTAGTGGTGCAGTAGAACAGCGTCTCATTGTAGACGGCATCAGTTATGGGTTCTCGGGGAAAAGATTTTATTTAAACTATTTTTATTTTCTCGACCTGGTAATATATCTTATATTAGCTGTAACTGCACCCTTTTGCCCCGCAAAACAGACCTGTCTCACGGCAACACAAAAATGAAAATATATTTTAAATATAATCATTATAATGGAAATCGAACCCACAATTGCTTTTACAAATAGGTACTGCGCTACTTTGGCTTTCAAAAAAAATCAAAAGTATTCTAGTTTTTTAACGTTTTCGTGTATGCTTATTTATATATATTAAAGAAAATTTATTAATTTTAGAAAGTTTCCCGCTACTATTGATCCTATTCGGGGTGACATCAGGCACAATCATGGTGGCAGCAGTTATAATGCTAGTAATACTGTGTCAAAGGAAGCAAAGGAAGAACAAGCAGTCTCAAATAACTGAAAAGCCAGATGTCACAGTTACAGCCGAGGAACTCTTCAAGGAAAACGATAGAAATTCAAACATAAGCGATTTGAAGCTCGAATTGAGACAGGCTAATGGCAGCTGCGAGATTGTAAGTACTGGTTTATTATTATTTGTTTTTTAAATATGACGAATATTAATATAAATAATAAATTAATGAATATATTTTGGAAAGCTTTCTACTTAAATTTTATTAAAAATGGATGTATCATTGAAGCGTTAATAATGCGTTGCCATAGCAACGTGTATGTCACTTTTATATTGAGGTGTATGTCAAACACTCTGCTCTTCTTTTCTATATAAAATATGATTACCAGCTATTTTCGTAAAAAAGAGAACAAGGATTTTGTTTCACGTATTAATATAATTATTATATATATATATATATATATATAAAGAATAAACCTCACTCACTAGCTGTTTTCGGTCATGTCAGTATAAATAGTCCAAATATTCTCCTAGCATATTAAAGATACATAAATATTATCTACAAAGACTTGAATAATGAACCCACTACCCTAACGATCTCATTGGTTAATTTGTTCTAATAGAAACCCTGCAAAATAAATACTAAATATGTAAAAAATAGCTACGTTTTAACACCTTTATGTCAAAACAAAGTATGAAAAACAAAAATACTGTTTATTTTTGTTATACATTACAGCAATTATATAAGGTAAGGTCAGCAAATTAGCATATTCGTACGTATTATAATGTTTAAACAAAAATGTAGTAGCTATTAACATGTCATTTTAATTGTATTACTTAATTGCGTCTACAAATAATGCCTTTGACGTTAATACCTTTGTTACCTTTTGCATTTTATTAAATATGAAACGCTTAGTATTTTAAGATGGATTTTTCTTTATGTTTCTGTGAGCAAGAGAAGTATAAAAAAATATATTTTATTCAAGTTGACTATATTTTAAAGGGATAAAGCTTTTTCAAGCTTTTTTCTCGCATACAGGATGGTCAAAGATTAACTTAGTGGTAAGACATTTCGTTCTCTGTTATACAGTTAAAATTTATATGACAAATTAGTGCAGAATTCCATAAATCTCTTATATCAGTACAAATATATAAAGTTCTTAACATATATAATACATTTCATAAAGTGACAAACACGTTGATAAGGAATCACATATTTTACGTGTTTAACATTTTGTTTTATAATTTTTTAACTTCACGCTTTTATCCTTATATATAACAAGAATTTCCTAGTGTCTTGACGGAACTCAACGCCGCACTTTGTCTTACCACAGCGAGGAAATGAAAATAATTTAAAAATTATTATATTCTTTTTTATTTTTCTAACAAAAATTTGTTTCTAGGATTACTCTAACACTGGGTCCGATAGCACTCTGTGTTCGAATGCCAAATTGGGCAGCGGTATTCCCTTAGCCGGCACAGTACCGTTGTCGTCTATAAATCAAACGAACGCCTACCAACCGTATAGATATAGCAATGATTATTCGGATCCCGCGTATTCGGAATGCTATAAAGTGAGTTAGTTATTTTTTTATTTATATCTGTATATGTACATTTATAATGTGATTTGCTGTCTGTACATTGAAGATACGTTTGTGTACACTGACCTCAGAAACGGCTTAACCGTTTTAAGCTCCTTGCATTAAGTGCTGTTTTATTTCAAACGTTCAATATACTAGAACATCGCTATAAAGTAACACTAAATTTTGTTGAATTTGCTATAAGTCATTGTATAGCTAGTTAATAATATGAAAAAAAGGCTATTTTTAACTTTATTATTTTAGAACGCATAATCTAATATATTTCTAGAATTTATAATAATAATAGAATAAAGTATTTTACGACTTTTGTGATATACAGGATTGATTGTAACGATTACAATAAAGAAAAAAACATTTTGCTATTAATTTCTGTTCTCTAAGTATGCATACTACTACCTAAAATTGGATTTGAACTCATAACATACATTAAATACAATCATAATAAAATACAACATACAACGTTTTTTTTTAAATAAATACGTTTTAATAATTAAATACATTTATTTTCATTCAAGTAATTCTCAAATTGTTGAAAAATTTCTATAGATCATTTTTTCAAATAAATAAGTCAACCTCAGTAATATTTAATAAAATTAATTTTTAAATGAATTAAAAAAAATAATAACAATTAACTTTTCTATTAAAATTGTTCCTTTTTCTCAATCAAATTTTAAATATTAAACTATCCCACAGGTAAATGGCTTTGGTAACGGATACCAGACGTACGTGCATTACGGACACGACTACACGCCTGGATCTTTACGCGTGACGTCACCAACACTTGGCAGTGATAAATTAACGCCGAATAGGTATTTATATATGTTTTTTAAATGTTTTTTACTATCTCGGCGTTGAGTTTCTCCACTCATCACGTAATGTCTCGAATTCGGAGGAAAGTGATGTACGGATTGTAACACTAGGTGCTTTCTGTCTACCCTGCTATGTGGGGTAAAGCGTGAAGCTAAATAAAAAAATATTATTAAAACTATTATAGTGCATTGGGACAGGGTCAAACTGTAAACGCGAATGGTTGTGGATTCGATTCCCAAACGGAGCAATGATTATATTTAAAACTTAATTTCTTCGCTTTAGGAAGACAAAGCGCGGCGTTGAGTTCGCCGCTCGACACGTAGTGTCTTGATTACACGACTGTTTTGACATTAGGGTGCCTCTGTCCACTCGGCTTCCCGCATAGCCGAGTGTGTAAAGCGTGAAGCTGCAAAAAAAACATTGTAGCGCAATGGGATGACGTCTAAATTTAAATACAATGGTTATTTGTTTAATTTATTAAATATTACATTTTCATTTTACCTCTCTGATAAGATAAGGCGCCCTGTTTCAAATCCAGACGGAAAGCTATATAAAAAGACCTTTAAAGAAGAAACTTTATTTAATATTTTGATTGTCAAAACAATATATAATCTGTTAATAGCTAACCAAACTTCCAAACAATACATTCTTTAATAGATAACGCATTTTAATAAAATTATAGTAGAACAAACTTTTGTTAATTTGTTTCCTTCAATGGGACAATAACTTGGAGTTATTCCCATATGAAATTAAACTATGAATGGTGAAAACATTTCCCATCAAACACTTAATAAATCGATTTAATTTCATATATTATATGAAATTAGTACTATGCTAGAGGCATTTGTTGTCAAACAGTGTAAAACTGTAAACGCGATTAATAGTGGGTTCAATTCCAACCCTATGTACTGTCCTACTGTGTCACTACCGGCCTCAATATAGCAAGAAGTAAATATAAATAAATTAATTATATTTTTGATTATAATATTAATCTATTAATATTATAATATTAATAGATCTATTAACGGAAGTTTACCAAGAAGCGCGGACACGCCGTCGTCAACGCAGTTCAATGGGAACGGCTCGCAAAACAATTCTCTACAGCGATCAACAAAACGACAAGACAGTAGTACGGCTTTGAATAATCTATCTAATGAAGGTAAGTTGTAAATTTTTAATGTATTTTAATTGCACGTATTTACTTATATCATTTTAATTGATATTTGTTTATTTAATATTATAATACTTACATAAAAGAAACCTAAGTAACTCTTTATTCCATCATGTATCTGCCAGTGAAAATTTCGTCAAAATCGGCCAAGCCATTCTAGATATAAACAGACATATGTAGACAAAACTTGTTAAAAATGCTATTTTGTTATATGTACTGCGGTTAAATAAATATGTATTTAGTAAAAGCGATTATTTTAATATTACAAACAGACAGTCTATTTGTTCTCATTGATTTTGTTTATTTGTATAGTTTAATATTATAGTTTAATATTATTTTCATATTGAAATTGTGTTTTGCTTTTAAATTGACTAAATGTTCACAATACTTGAAATAATTAATTTAATTTATTAAACTTAGTTTAACATACACATTTTATCTATTCTATGCTTTATGCTCATATTAGAATGTAGCAAATTGATTTTACGCGTTTCCTTATAATATCGAAAATTATTGTAATAAGTATATAAAATTGAATAAAACAAAGAATACTCTGGTGACACAAAACGCGGCGTTCAGTTTCGCACAACACAATGTCTGAATATTTGGGTCGCCAATCAGTTTTTGAATGAATTAAATCAAAATAAATATTCCAGGTCCCAGAATACCGAACGGTGGTATAATACAAGGAGTGGACGTGAGGTACGCGGCCACGTACGGCAACCCGCACCTGCGCGCCGGCATCAGCGCCGTGCACACGGCCAAGCCGGCGTCCACTCCGGCGCCGCCGCCCTATTCGTCGGTTAGGAGTTCGGTTATATTGCCTTCTGGTGAGTCGAGCTCGTGTACGTGTTGGAGGAAAACTAATATTAAAGCTTAAAGATGCTTTTGTTTATAAAACTATTTTAAACGGATTAGTCACAGGTAGACTGTTTTGCGTGTCACGTTTTACAACATGGTGCATGGCAAAAGACCTAGATGTGTATAATTAATAAAATAACCTGATGATTTTCATACATGCATATTTTTCTGTGTAATTATTACTGTAACTATCTTAATGCTGTTCTTCTGTTCCGACGATGATTATATTTAAAATTTTTTTACATTTCTTAGTTTTGGTAAGACAAAGTGTGGCGTTGAGTACACCACTCAATGCGCAATCACAAAAATTTTACTCCTAATAATATGGTCTATTACACGTTACTTACTAAAATGACCGTTATATTTTTTATTAAATATATCTTCATAAACGATTTAAGTCTTCGAAGTCTAGAATTTATTATATTTAGTTATATATATATGTTGATATATATATATATATATATGTATATATATATATATATATATATATATATATATATATAATATTTGGTGTCCACCAGGTACATCGTCACATTCAATCACGTCTCCGACCAGCCTGGCCTCGCCGCAGTGCGCGACCAGTCCCATTACAAACTCTACGATGTCAACAGACAGCGCTCAGCCTGCAGTAAGTCAATGTTTATTAACCTAGAAATTATATTATTTTAGATTGTTATATTCTATATTTTAATTTAAAAATATATATTTTACATTGATTGAGTAAAATATATTAAGAGTTTTAATGTATACAAAATTAATTCTATTAAATATTCCCTTGTACTAATGGGCGATTGTAAGAAATATATGTTTACTTTTTTGAAAAAACGTGAAAAAACACAGCGGGATTCGAACCCGCCCGCGCCTCTTGGATACCTTTCAAGCGCTATGACCGCTAAGCCATGCTCTACTACCAGCTGTGTTTACTTTACAGCTATGTTTACTTTTCAATTAGCGGTTAGGAAGAAAAAAACTAGTGTTAATTTATTAACGCATTAAATGGCGGTACCAAACGCCGCACTTTTAAATTGAGCGTAGAAATGAAAATAATTTAAATGTAATAATTCCTGCAAACGGGGAATCGCATCGACAATCATCATAAACAGATATACGCAACTGAGCCATATTGGCTTGAAATCGAAATACATAGATAGATATACCTGTATGTCTATAGTGGAATGATTTGGTCATACCTTACACAGATTACATGTCCAGATTAGTTCATGTGACGTCATCACGCTGACTGATTACTTCAAAGCCCATAGTAATCTCTTAAGCGTTAGTCTCAGTGTATAAATAGAAGCAAGTTAAGTTACTTATAGTTTTGTAGAATTTGTCTTTTTTATAATGTATTAAGTAAATATCTATACAAATAAATGAGATTTGAGTGTTTGTTTGTAATATTTAAATAACTGCTTTGTTAAATACTTTTATAATTTTAAGTATAAACTATACGTAACAAAATTAAATTATTCACAATTTTTGTCTTTTTCTCTGTCTATTCGTTTCGACTAATCTCTGTAACGGTCAGATTGATGTTTTCGTGACTTTCCTTAGTTATAGCTTATTTAATGAAAAATAACTTATATTAGAATTATAAAATAAAGATCCTGAGATTGAGATTTTACGCGGAAGAAGTAGCCGGCATGGCTTTGAGACCTCATGTCGGAAAATTATGCGTAAATTAATTTTTGGAACAAATATAGATTATATAGAGAAGGGGATCATAAATCTATTTGTTTTAATTTAAATAAAAATATATTAAAATAATAAAATAAATGTAACGTACTACTACAACGTTTCACATACACTTTTATATAAAGTGACATACATATACACACTTTGCTGAAATATATTTAGTTTATTTATATTCATACAATAAACTAACTAAACTGGATTAATTGCGTGTTAGCGATTGGTATTTGACAATACAATTTTAATATTATCTTTGATTTTCGCGATTCTTTTACATTTTAATTGAAACTGATTAATCGCGTATATTTTGGTATTCAAAAACCCATTTATGAAAACTCTAAAACATCTAGTTTCACAGTACATCGCAACATCGAACATTTCACAGTAGTCCGTGGTCTCAGGTAGACCTACTAAAATATACGTAATTAATCCGTTTAAAATAGTTTCGAATATAATAAATTTTTAACTTGACGTTTCGAACACTTTGCTGGTTTTGGTCATGGTAGACTGAGATAGTTTTTGTCTGTATGTTTTTTTAGTTTCACGTTTTTCATCCCGCATAGTATGGTAGAGAGAAAGTACCTAGTGTCAAGACACTCCGTACTTCGCTTTCCACCGAATTCGAGACATTGCGTGTTAAGCGGTGAAATTCAACGCCGCATTCTATCTTACCAGAGCGAGGAACTAAAAATAATTTAAATATAACCACTCCCCCGAGTGGGAATTGAACCCAAAACCGATCGCGTATACAGTCAAACGCTGTCAAACTGTGCCACGACCTATAATTATTCATTATGGTACATTACCCAAAAAATAAGCATAGTGTATTATCACTATTATTATATTAAATCAAAGCCAGTTAAAATAAGTAATAAAAATAAATGGAGACCATCGTGGCGCAGTGGGAGAGTCTGACTGTAAACTCGATTGATTGTGGATTCGATTCGCACTTAGAAAAATAATTATACTTAACATTAATTTTAAATTCTCCGCCCTGGTAACGTAAAGCGCGGCGTTGAGTTCGCCATTCACGACGCAATGTTTCGATTTTGGATGGAAAGCAGTCGCCGGAGTGTCTTGACACTAGATTGTCTCTGACTACCCTGCCATGCGAAATAAAGCGTAAAACTTCTTTTTTAAAAATAAATATGATTCTGTCATTAGAGGCCGGTCGTGGTGCAGTGTGACAGCGTATTACTGTAAAAGCAATCGGTTGTGTTGGTTGTGGGTTCGATCCCCATTCGAGAGAGTGATTATATGTCAAATTATTTTCACATCCCCGCTATGGTAAGACAAAGTGCGGCGTTGAGTTCCACCACTCAACACGCAATGTCTCGAATTCGGTGGAAAGCGAAGTACATAATGTCTTGACACTAGGTATTTTCTGTCTACCCTGCTATGCGGGATAAAAAACGTAAAGCTAAAAAAAATACATAAAGTTATTGTTTTCCATTGAAAACTAAAATAATATTGCAGTGTCTTGAAAATATTGGCTGAACTTTTCCCAATATCCGTCTTTTCCGGATTATCTGGAAGTTCGAAACCTAAGCGTTTTAGTACTTTTTGGTCGCGAATTTCACTGATTGCAGTGAGAGTAAAAATCTTAAATTGAAAACTTTAACGGAAATCTATTAAAGTTTATTATTGTAATTTTATTTATAACATATTTAATGTATATGAAATTAAATAAGTTGATTATTATATTAGAGGTCATAGAAATATTATCATTTTGTAGTTTATAACGTATAGATCTATTTACTCTTTAGTGTGTAGCAAGACAGTTAGAGGGTTTAGTATTAAAATATTGGGTTTTACGCTTTCCTACCAACTTCATGACGTTACCTATTGAGTGGTTTAACTCAACGCCGCAGTTTGCCATACTAAAGCGGAATTAATATAGTTAAGTATAATCAATCCTTTGAGTGAGACTCAAACCCACACCTACGTCACAATGGCCCATAGATGGTTTTTTTAGATTGATTTTATGGAATGATTGTATTTAAAATTACTTAAAAATTTTCCGCTATGGTAAAACAAAGCGAGGCGGTAATTTCACCACTCAACACGCAATATCTTAATTTCGGATGGAAAGCAACCAACGGAGTGTCTTGACACTAGGTTATCTCTGACTACCCTGCCATGTAAAATAAAGCGTAACGCTACTGAATTATAATAATAAAAAAAATGTAATATATCTTTTGTATATCTACATTTACCAGAAATAGAACCCGCTAACCTAACCGCCCGCTAACCTCTTCGATGTTTTCTTATAAATCCATATAAAATTTTTAACAATGAATATGTTGTTGTAGGGAGTGACGTCCGGCACTCCTCAGTCGCCGAGCTCGCATTACATACTCGCGCCGTCGAATCGATCCTTAACCAATACGACTGTTACTAAGAAAGGTAAGTCATTTTATATTTTTATATAGAAAAATATAATATATTTTTATATAGCCTTATATTAAGACTTTGAGTAAATTTTCTTTATGTTATGTTTTAGTAGTTTTATAGAAATTATTGATTTTGAAATGTACCTTTTAAAATGTTTAGATAGTATGAAAGATTCTAAACTTGCCTTGGACTCCGTTCAAAATATTATAATACTTATTTTAAGCGTATGTAAAACACTAAAAAAATATACTACATTGTAAATTAACTCTTCAAAAATAAAAACTTAAGTTTTTAGAATTATATAATATTCTAATAATGTATATTTATTAAAAAAAAACACAGCCCACATAGTACGGTCAAAGTGAAAATCAAAGATAACTTGACATAAAGAAACACCTTGTGTGGTAAATAATTAAAAAATATTCTACCAAACAGAGATGCAACCAACTACCATCGTATCTACTATCAGACAATTGCACATGACCTGTAGATATTACCTGTTTTACAATATCTTCAAAGGTATTCAAACAATTTGCTGTAAGCTTTTATTTTTCCACCTTGTTAAAATAAAGCGAGGCGTTAAGTTACGCTATCTCAAATTCTTTACACAAGGTCCTGACTAGGTCTCTTACACAAAATGTAGTTGTAAAAACTTAATCTAATATAAAATATATAGATATTTTTTATTTCCAGGTAACGGTCTCCAGCAACCACTGGCGACACACGTATAAGCGTTCCTAAATAAAAAAAAATCAGTGATACAAACTGAGTGTTATAATTTAGTGACATAGTGTTTTAAATAGTAAATTTTAGTGACACTTTTATATGTGCGACTTTATTGGTGACTATAAACGAAATCTATTAAGGTTTTGTAAATTTTCAAAATGTTAATTAATTGAAATGTATCATATCTTTATAATTTAAGTGTTTTGTGTACTCACGCACAATCATTAGACACTAAGAGGAGTTAGTGACAAATCACTGATTTCTCATGGTGTTGTCGAATTTTTTATGTCATAAAAAATGTGTGCGATTCCTTAAGGTTATTATAAAAAATATATATAAAAGGCCTATTCTTAAATTCTTCTTATTAAATTAAATTAAATATTTACATTAATAATTTTAAATTACTTTACTAAATATTTATATAATTAATACAATTTTATATCATTTAAAAAAAATGTTTTTATTGAAAAAGTTCATATCAGTACATTATTTTTATTTAGGTATCTAGTAAATAAATCACCCTGTATATTATGATTGTGAATTATCGTCAATTTCAAATCACCCCATTGAGACTGGTCTATACTATGTATTTAACTATTTAGGATATAATATATTTATTCTATTTTAGTTGTGTAAAGTCAAACGACACTAACTTTGGACGCCATTTGGATGGGTAAGCGTTTTGAAAAAAGCCAACTTGTATACGTGCATTAGTACGTTTGGCCTTTGTTCGGTTGTATATAGTAAATGAATAAGCGTGTATTGAAAAGTGTAAATGTTATTAAAAAAATTAAATTAGTTTCTTATATTTATATAATTAAATTTTCATATTTTTTTCTTTATTCAATATATAATCTTCCTTTATTAAATATATATAAAAAAAATATTAAAA
Source organism: Dryadula phaetusa (assembly GCA_032432895.1). Classification (NCBI taxonomy): domain Eukaryota; kingdom Metazoa; phylum Arthropoda; class Insecta; order Lepidoptera; family Nymphalidae; genus Dryadula; species Dryadula phaetusa. The sequence continues at coordinate 4,261,559 of JAOYRS010000081.1, forward strand.
GCAATTTTAATATGTAATTAAAACATTTATTTATACAGAATATTTCAAACATTAAATTCATGTATAAAAAAAGCTTTAAATGCATCAATTAATAATTTGTGCCATTTTGAACATGTTACTATGTTTTGTAGTATATTCATTCAATATGATATATGAAATTAATAATTATTAGGAAACATTTTTGAAAAAAACGTATAATAATTTGAACTGCTGCGTTCAAATTTTTATACGTTTTTTCAAAAATGTTTTCTAATCCTAAGTGTGGAATAACACTTTAAAAATAGTAAATATTAATAATTATTTTTTAGCTAAACAATCAAAAGCTCATCATTATTATGAAAATCCGTTATAGCTTCTAGATCATAAATATTTTTTTTATTGTTTTTTTGATTTCTTTTTCTTGTTTAGGTGATTTCTCATTAATATTATATATACATTAATTAAATTAAAAATATTAGTTCTAATATATTAATTTTATTAATAACAATTTAAAATAAACTTTAAAAATGATAGAAAATAAAATAAATCTTAATATAATGATATTTACTGTTACCATCATGTTATTTAAATAATCATGTTACCAAAACTCTAATATATTGATTATTAGATACATTTTGGTAACATGATGTTACCAATGTGATCATTGTTTTTTTTTTTTAATTTAAAAACATTTTTAATCAGATCTTTTACCTAAATTTCTAGAAAAACAACATACTTAATAAAAAACCTTAGCTTGTCATTAATGCTCAATAATTAATCTATAGTTTTTTTTTTAAATATTTCGATCTAAGACTGATTAGACTAACCGACATGAACAATTCATTTGTTATCGAAATTCCTTTTACTGTTACTGATGTTCCGTATATTTTATTTTTTATATGTTGGTAGAATTGAAAACACTTAATTATAATTTTTTTTTCAAATCCAGATATAATAGTTTAACTAAATACAGTTAGTATATCATAAGTGTATATAGAAATACAGTTGTAGATCTTAACGCTGATTGATTATTTTATTAAGTACAAGATTTTAGTTTTAATTCTAAAATAAAATAAAACTTATTCCTTTTTATATCACCTATCTGCCAGTGAGAGTATCGTTAGAATTAGTACAGCCTTTTCAGAAATAAGCTGGACCAAGCAGACAGACACACGGACAAAAAAAAATAATTTTACACCAACGAATGCAACTAAATAACAATATGAGCAATCTTTGAATAGATTTTATTCTTTAAAATGGTTTTTATACTGTTTATATATTTCAATAATTAAATTAAATTATTGTACCGCGTAAGAATGGAACCTACGACCAATCGCGATAACCTCATTGGTTTTTATCAACATATTTAGAATACCCTATAACTTGCGATTTCGAACGTAACGACGCTTCCAAAGAGACAATTCGCTTAAAATCCAATCTTTGATGGATAAATTAGTGACATAAATTCACAGTCGCGCGTTTTGAACTTGGAATAATCACGTTTGTATAATCATTTTTGTTTTCAATTTTATATAAACATGGGTTATCGCATTTGGTTGTGGATTCGATTCTCAGTCGGGAGAATGATTTTATTTAAAATCTATTTCTTTTCTTCCCTCCGGTAAGACAAAACGTGGCGTTGAGTTTCGCTATTCGGCACGTAACGTCTCGAATTTACATTCACGTATAACATTTTTATAATTGTATTCATTAAAATATAATAATTTTAAATAACCTTTAATTTATAATATACTATATTAGAAAAAAAAACCAACTGCAATTTCAACGCTTAAAACTAAATATTTAATAAAGATTAAAATAATTAATTCAGAAACAAATAATGCTTCCATTCTAATTAATGCTACATACCCACCTTCAATGGAGCGGCCTTGGGTGTATCGATCGTCTATCAATCAAGCTTGTCGTTAAAATTTATGTTAGGCTCAGTGTCGGATAATTAGGCGTCGAACAATTACGTTGTCATTAAACTTTCATAGTAAAACTACCGCAAATCACTGTAATTTGAGGCGTAGAAAAGGAAAATTTTGTTCCTAAATAAAATATATACATATAAAACTAGTTAAAAATTTGAACTTTGATCTTTATACTATGATCAAATTAAACAATTTAAATTATAATTTATAGCCTATGTGTTATTCTGATGTAAATACTATATTTATGTGCAGTATCATCCAAATTCATTTAGTAGTTTTTGCCCGGAAGCGTAACAAACATGCACATATAAGCCCAAGAACATTATTCGTATTATTAATTTAAATTGGATATTAGCAGCGTCTCGCTTTATCCCGCATAGCCAAGTAGTCAGACACTACCTAGTGTCAAAACATTCCGTTAACAGTTTTCCGCCCCTTGCATTTGAGTGGCGAATCCGAGACCTTGCATTTGAGCGGCGAATTCGATACTGCGAAAGAAAGTAAAGAGATGAAAACAAATTAAATTGTAATCATTCTTCCGAGTGGGAATCGAACCCACAACCAATCGCGTTTATAGTCAGACGGTGTACCACTGCGCCACGATGGATTCGATAAATACTACATTATGGAAATATTGAATTCACACGCTATATATTTTTAATTCGTAACAAAACAATTCAAATTATGGCAGGCTGTTAACATATGGAGACCTTACATACGGTTAACGTCTAATTTTATTGTTTTAAGGTCAATTTTTATAATAGTTTTTTTTTTTTTTTTGAGCTTAGGTTATATTTTATCGATGATCGTAAATTTACTTTCTTTTCATATATTTTAAAAAATGTTTCCAAAAAATGTATCAAAAAAGGTTTATAGATCGTAAAACTCCCTATCAAAAAGATATAAATACTTTTTTAATCTAAAATATTCTTTATCGAGATACCCTCCAACGGAGCGATGACGTCATTGATCGTAAATACTCATAAAAAATAAGTGTTTTCAATTTTACAATGGAAATAATTTCTGCTTTTGTGTTTATTTGCATCATTTAATATCCATACTAGGTACTAAATCATAATAAATTAAAATAATTATTAATTTAATTTATTGCAATACTAAAACTATAACTATTTCATTAAAAATAGACTAGAAAGTTAGTCTATTGTTCTTTTCATACAAAAATCTAAATTATTACTTCTGATCATCTCATCCGTCGTTAATTATAAACAATTTCATTATATTTTTAAGTTATACTAACAATAAATATTAAATATTATATTTATTATATGTTATACTTTAATTAATTAAGCCGGTCGTAGCGCAGTGGGACAGCTTCTGACTGTAAACGCGACCGGTTGTGGGTTCGACTTCCACTCGGAATGACTATAATTAAATTATTTTTATTTCCTTGTACTAGTAAAACAAAGCGCAATATTGGGTTCCGCCACTCAACATGCAATATCTCCGATTTGGCGATAAGCGGAGTACTGAGTGTCTTGACACTAAGTACTTCCTCTTTACCCTGCACGCACGTTATATAAATTCATGTAAATGAAACAAAAAATTTAGTTAAATTAATTTCAAACTAAATTTATACTATAAATAGATAAGTGCTTATACGTTTGCTATAAAATTTATTAGGAAATGTTGAAACGTTAGTGTATAGGATAGTTTGAAACTAAAATGTTGTTTTCATAAAACTATATTTTTCTTTATAATATTACATCATAATGTACTGTCTATTAAAAGTAGATAGTTAAATAAATATAAAACATACGATTTACCTCTAAATTTCTATAAGCACTTACTAATCTAGTACTATGCTGTTACAAATGTCATTTACAGCCGTTTACAGCCGTTTTTTCCATTCCGTTACCGCCACGTGCAGCCGTTTTTTCCGTTCCGTTTCATAAATTTCCGTAAATTGCCGTAAATGATATTTCTACGCGATGTATATTTATTTTTTCTGTGATACATAGATTAATGTGTGATTTGTTTTGTAAATAGTGGTAAATAATAGTAATGTAAAGCTTTCAATTTGATAACTAATTTAGTATTAGGATACTTTTTTTTGTGGAGTGATAGAAGACAGAGTGTTGAAATATGAAACTTTAAGTTAGTGAAATTGTACAAATTACTTTTCTAAATAAAATGAAACTTTGGCCTATGTATATAATGTTTTATTTGTTTGCCCTAAATATTTTTATTACGAAAATAAAATGGAGGCCAGTCGTGGCGCAGTGGGACAGTGTCTGACTGCATCACGATTGTAGGTTCGATCGCCACTCGGGGGAGTGATTATATTTAAAAATTATTTTGACTTACTCGCTCTGGTAAAGACAAAGTGCGGCGTTCAGTTCCAATACTCAACACGCAAATTTTAATTAAGTAAAAAAATATAAATAGCGGTGTTAAGATCCATCGCCTTGTGTCAAAATTCCATATTGTGATTAAGGTATTATAAAATTGTATAAATTAATGAAAATTCTTTTAAAGTTTAAATACTTACCACTTCAAGTAAGAATTCTGAGAATGGTAGTTAAATACCGTTAATTGCTTTTCAAAGTAAAATTTAATATAAATATAATTAAATATAAAGAAAGACACTGACGTTTTATGTATAGACAAATATACATACATGGACTGGAAACGGGATCAGTTGTGGGTTCGATCCCCACTCAGGGGAATGAATTTTTACTTCCTCGCTCTGGTAAACACAAAGTGCGGCGTTGGGTTCCACCACTCAACACAACACTGTCTCGAATCCGGTGGAAAACGAAGTACGGAGTGTCTTGACATGACACTAGGTACTTTCTGTCTACCCTGTTATACGGGATAAAAGCGCGAAGCTAAGAAAAAAGTAAGCCGATGGGAGTCGTTTTATTTGTACACTTCATATTGATTTACATATACCGGTATTAAGTCAACTGTTGTACGTAATATGATATTAAAAAATGTACTTTTTCATTTTCCAAATATCATTTCTTTATTTGTTATTTTTTTTCGTTATAAATTTAATATTTCTAGGAAAAACCCGATCGAAAAGTCTTTGATGTTAAAATTAAATAATATGAAATCTTTCACGTTGAAAACGACTGTGGCTTTAGTTAAAAGTATTAGTTTACGACATATTTCTACAAATTGAACTATAAAAAATGTATTTTTATTAAATTCGTCATAAAATACTTGAAACTCTTTAAAAATATATATTTCATTAAACCTGCAAAAACCTGCAATTTGAATGAAAATATGAGTTCATCGTAGCGCAGTGTAACAGCGTCTGACTGTAAATGTGTCGGTTGTGGGTACAATTCCCACTCGTAGGAACGATTATATTTGACATCTCTGACATCATAAGGCGCGACATTAAGTTCCGCTGCCTAGCATGCAATGTCTCTAATATAGGTTGAAATCGGCAAACAGATTATACAAAACACTAGGTTCCTTCTGAACATCCTATTATGCAAGATAAAGCGTAAAGTTACTTTTTAATAACAAAAAGCAAATACATACAATGAAAATTCACATAGTTTAAACATACAATGCATGTAAACTAATAGAGACTCAGTAAATTCCAATAAAAGTTCAGAACTAGGCTGGTCTGAACAAAACGTTGGGATAAAGGAGGAGCATCCAATAACTGAGGCGGTCGTATTTTTACTTGCGACGTATACTGCGATATCATATTTGTGGTTATTCACGTCGTCCTCGTTTTATATTAGATTTTGAAGAATTAAATAAAAAAATATAATAATTTATATATCCTCGCTCTGAAAAGGCAAAGCGCGGCGTTGAGTTCCTCCACTTAACGCGATATGTTTCGAATTCAGCAGAAAGCGGAGTACAGAGTGTTTTGACACTAGGTTGACCTGTCAGCTCTGTTATGCGGGATAAAATAGAGGAACTAACAAAAAACATTTCATTAAAGAAAAGCTCTACTAAAAATAATTTTCTAATTGTAGAGATAGCTTAGTACTTTATATTCTATATTAATACATATGTTTTTTGAAATCTATGGTATATTCATCAACGATCTCTATTTCTCTAAAATTTCCCTGAATGATTTTATTTTAATGACTTATATATAATATGTTTAGAGTTTCTGATTATCTTGCTATGGAGAAAAAAAGAAGAATGATGCCTAAAAAGAAGACTGAAGAGGTTAATTACAGTAGAGTAGGAGAAGGATAGGTAACTATAGTGACGTAAGAAACAAAGAGCGACTATAGCATTAGGCACTTGGCTCTGTCTCACTACCAGGTGTAGAGTGAAATTTTTAAACCAATATATTCCTGGAATATATTTTAATATTATAGATTTATTAGAATTATTTTGTCGAAATTAAAATAGTGGAAGATGTTCTACAAATTTTCAATTTCATATTTTTCATGGCCTCTATACATTATACATATTGATATATTAATATTATTTTCTTATATAATATACAATAAATCATAACTATTATATAATCTACTATGAAATTTATTTTTAGACTAATTAATTAGTTACATATTTTTTTATATAAAATTAGTTTAATCTCAATTAATATATAATTTAATTTTGTGTATTAGTAAGCAAATTAATTTTCATTTATCTCTTAAATACAATTATTTACAATAAATAAAAATAAATTAAAATATCGAAATAAAATAAATATTAAGATAATCTAAATTCTAGTTATTTGTTGCTAATATTTTGTTATAAAGCTCAAGAAAAGCTTAAACAACTTAATTTTTGTTATCTATTAGAAGCGGGATTACTTTTATCTCGCAGAGCAGACTAGACAGAGATAATCTAGTATCAAGACACTCCGCTCGCCATTTCCGCGCCAGTTAAGAGGCGGAACTCAACGCCATACTTTGTCATACTAGAATAGTGCAGATCGAACTCACAACCATTTACGTTTAAGGCCAGATATTTTATTACGCTACAAAGCTTTTATGTCATTTACGCTATTATATAATTTAAAAATATCCTCGTAGAAAGTAATTGGTCGACTTACAATAGGGTACATTAACGCCCACGTGCCTCATAACATTAGCGAAGTAAACCTTTAGAGAAGATATTTAATAATATAAGGTTACTAACAAATCAGTGGACACAATGCTTCCTTTTCACTCGTTATATTTATATTTGTAATGGAATGTAGTGGCCTATTAAGTGAATTGCTGATTTAGTATTACATAGAATAATATTTGGTAGGTTTGGTGAATATGGAAATCATTATGAGAGGGGTACAACTCAAGACAAGAATTAAAGTAAGTAATCAAAACATTTTAAGAAAACGTATCAAAATTTGAACCATAGTCCGAAATTTGTTGAAGTTTTTGACACTGTTATCCAGCGGAGTCTGATAGACGAGAAGTACCCAGTAAAAAGACACTCCGTACTTCGCTTTCCACCGATTCCGAGACATTGCATGTTCAGTGGTGAAACTCAAAGCAACGCCAAGAAGATGAAAATGATTATTAATAATTAATTATAATTATTCCCCCAAGTGGGAGTTGAACCCACAACTGATCGCGTTTACAGTCAAATTCAATTTTGTTTTATTGATGTCTTAAATTGTTTTTTTTTTAACCTAAATGTGTGGATAGTACTTTATAAATATCAAATTAAAATATTTTATAAATTTCATTCTCTCTTAACTAATGTTTTCGAAATAATCTTTGAATTTATGAAATAATTTTTCAACATATTTTCAGAGATTCTAACAAGAAAAGGGATTTCAAAATATTCTAATTATGTAAATACATTAGAAAAATATTAATTTAAAATCTAAAAATTGTGTTAAATTAATTAAGAAACTAACCTGAAATATTAAAGTATCATACCTATACTAAAATGAATATTAGAGACCAAAAAATATAATCTGATAAACTTTATTCCTTATCTATAGATGTTATCTATTTTAATTAATTATTTTTTCATTTGGGTAATTTAAAATTTGAAATTTTAATTTAATTTCAAATTTGGGTGTGTTTAAAAAAATATGACATAAAATAATACTAGAACCAGAAATTTCTATATAAGTAAATTGGAATTGGACCCAACTGTCATACGAGTCCAAGAAACAAGGTATTCAGGAAACCTTGATATAATATTAAATATTTTAGACGATACGTGCAAATTCATTCGCCATTTCATAAAAGTATAACTTAAAGCCAAAGAGATTTCAACGTCAGCCTTCTGGGAGTAAAAATAGATTAAACGTTACTTGTTAACACAAGGTTTCGTTCAAATGTTAAAGAATTTTAGCTTGAAATAACCGGTTAAAGCTTAAATAAAAAAAATTAAAATAATGAAAGATTAAGTGAGATTTTTGGGTAAAGATATATATTCTTACTTTGGTCAATTCAACAAAATTTTCAACAAAATTCTATTTTGAGGTCAAAATGTTGATCATATTATCACACTATACTCTAACTAAGCTGTAATGTCTAAGTTATAGTGTCAAAGACGATTTTTCTAAGCAGCTTTTTTCTGACATTGTACCAAAAATAAAATAAATACAGCCAAGTTGCAAATAAGTATCAAAGATTATTTATATAAGTGTTTAATTTATATATATCATCAAGGTTTTTATAACCTGACTAGGGCTTGCTGAATTTAGATAAATCTTTTTCCAAGAAATATTTATTTACACCAAAAGTATAAAAAAAAATTAGGTAACAATATTAAAATTAAACCATAACGAACAGCAAAATATTTTTATTTATTTTAGTTACCCAAAAGATTAAGCACTTGAGGCCTTCGTGGAGCAGTGGGACAGCGGCTGATTATTTTAAACTATCTACTATATATCTGCTAATTTAAACGTTTCTGGATTCATATCCCACTCGGGGTAGTGGTTATATTTAAATTATTTTCACTTCTTCGCTCCGGTAAAACAAAGTACGGCGTCGAGTTCCACCACTCAACACGCAATGTCTCGAATTCGGTGGAAAGCGAAGTACGGAGTGTCTTGACACTAAGTACTTTCTGTCTACCCTGCTGGGTGAGATAAAAGCGTGAAGCTAATATATATATATATATATATATATATATATATATTGACCTTGAAATCTTTTCAGAGAATTGCAATCATAACATTCAATATGAAAGCTTATTTCAAAACAGAAACCTTACACGGCTTTCGATTCTATTTCCGATAACAATTTTACAAGCAAATAAGCTGGCTTTCTAATGTACTAACAATAATGGAAGATCGTGCGCTTCCAGGGTTTTTTTCATATTATACATATTCAATGTTTTTTACAATCGGAACAGATTTTACATTTTTACGTAAATCTAACAGACTAAATTTAATTAGAATATGAGAAGTGGATCTTAATAAGTCAACTTAATAATAAGATCTAATAATAAGATAAGGTTTTAAATGCAACTATTTTAACCGGATTAATCGCGTATATTTTGGTATTCGAAAATACATTTTGGACACCTGACGTGTCCTGAATGCTACCTGGGCCCACGGACTACTGTAAAGTGTTCGAAACGTCAAAAAGTTGACTTAATTTGAATATCGATTTCTTAATTATTTTATACGTAATTTCTTTTCTTCAGTAACACGATACCCAAAAACTTTTAATTGTTACATGTATAATCACATGATAATTTAAAGGCCATTGTGGCGCAGTGGGAAAGTAAATAATAAACGCGTAGATTCTCAGTTCCCCGCTAGTGGGAATATTTATATTTAAATTGTTTTAATTTATCATCCTTGAAAATACAAAGTGCGGCGGTGACTCCCATTACTCACACTTGATATATGAAATTTGACAGGAAAATGGACAGCAAAATGTCTAGCCACTATTTTCCTTTCATCCTACCAACACATGAAAGCCTAAAGCTGTAAAAATAAATAATTTTCTTATAACATTTTTATCTCTTCTTTATCAGAGCCATCTCGGGTCAATGGAAAAGCGTCTGACTGTAAAATCGATAGTGCGTTCGATTCCCACTTGGGCGTAGGATTATATTTGAATTATTTTAATTTCCCCAATCTGACCGATATTACGAAAACGAATTTGAATACCGCCATTCAACACGCAATATCTCAAAATCGTGCGGAAAGTAGAAAACACACTCTAGGTTCTCTCCGCCTATCCTGCTATTTGAAACTAAGAAATAAACTGCTCTCTATATTAAAGATTATTTTTAATTATCTTTATAATAATCTAAAATCAGTATACAAACCTGTTTCCAAAAGGCTATTTTCCAAAAATAACCATAGAAAAGCAAAACACTAAATTACCATACTATAACCATCAGATTTTTCGAATTATTCCACAAAAGCCTTTGATAGCTCGGTCTGGTCGACCATATCTGTTTTTTGCATAAAGTTATATAGGTACCTTTGTAGCTCATGGATTACCCAAAACATGAATTTACCGCGGTTACTTTCCCAAGCCCCGAATTTTCGGGATCCCAAATATCTTTGCCTTGTTGATTTTTGAGACGAGTTTTTTTAGGCCTTGCCAAAAGGCTATACGTGTTTTTCTTTCTTTGGGGAATGTTAAATCTTGTTTGATCGCTGGAATTCATTTGCTATATACGCCCTTGGGTGCCATTTATATAGGTATATTGTCTAGAAATTAAATATACATATTAACAAATATAAAATAATTATGACATTATTTTACTATTTCGAAAGTGTAGGATTAGAAAATATTAAAAATAAACGTATAAACTTTTGAAAGCAGAATTCAAACTCGCGTTTCTTGGAAACCGTTTAAGAACCCTGACCAGGTGCGTCATGCGTTCTGCATCCCGCTGCATTGGAATTCTTATACGTTTGTTACAATTTATATAATTGTTAGCATCTCTGTAGAGAGATTTTTACAAATTTCCGTTAATCAAAGATTATTTATAGGAAATTATCGTTTTGCAAGAGAGTTTGCCTATTAATTTAAATATTTTACTATTTAAAAAAATAAAAACAAAAACAATACAAACAATTTTGTCAAAAACATTTTCTAACAATGACGTTATTATTAAAATCAGCTGAAAAATATGATTTTTTTTATTTAAGTTTAAAATTTCCTTATTTTTTCGGTATTATAATAAAATATATGTACCTGACTGTACACGCAATGACCATATATACAAATAAAAATATATTCACTCATTTCAATTCACACAAACAAACATACACATGCCATAACATATGAATATTAATATTTACCTCTACACATTATACGTGCTTAACTAAATGCTATTAAGCGATTGAAATAATGACGTATTAGACGGTATCCTCTTCCCTTAACGAACACGCCCCTATAAGTAATTAAAGCGTAAACATATATAATGTTACACGTATAGCTACAAGTTGTGATAATGAAATTGCGTAACCTAGTTACGCGTTACGATTCAGTGGAACAGTGGTACACATAATTCTCAAATTGAAGGTCCTGGGTTCGTATTCCGGTAATTTATCCAAAGATTAAATGCTAAGTACTTAAGCTTTTCCACTTATGTATGAAATACAAAGGTCTAAAATTGAATGAGGGACGGTCCTCTATATATAGACGTTTGTATAGGCGTAAAGAGGGTACTAAGATTTTACCACTAAGTATCTACATATGTGGAGCTGTTTTAATAGGAGATTATCGAATCTTATTTATCGAAGTTTTTTGTATACTTTTACCGTGCCAATAGCGTATAATTGCGGAGTATGTGTATGTATGTGTGCGGAGGAGTACCTCGACACTAGGTACTTCCTGTCTACCCTGCTATGCGGGATAAAAACGCGAATAAAAAAGTCTTAAGAAATTCTATAGTTTTTGATTTTTGTAAAAATATACCTGCAAGAGAATTTAGTGTCAAAACACTCTGCTCTTCACTTTCTGCCTTGTTCGTGTTGAAATGCAGAACTCAACGTAACGCTTTATTTTTAAGCAATAAATAAAAATAATTTAAATATATACTCGTATAATCTTTTTGCCGATTTATAATTTCTAAGATAAGCGTACTAATTTCTATTTTTTTATTATTTTTTTGATTTTATATGATTATATATTTAAAATTATATTTTTAAACGGATTAATCGCGTATATTATATATCACAGATTCAGTCTATCTGTGACCACGGACTACTGCAAAGTATTTCAAACGTCATGTTTCAAAAAAATGTAATTTCGAATACCAAAATATACACGATTAATCTATTTAAAATAGTTTCTTGTTATATATTTTATTATTATTTATTAGATTCACCATTGGCAATTTCTTTAGACAAAATTCTACAATATTTTTTTTCTTATTTTTTATAGCTTCACGCTTTTTATCCCGCATAGTAAAGTAGACAGAAAGTACTTTGTGTCAAGACATTCCATACTTCGCTTTTCACCGAATTCGAGACATTCTGTGTTGAGTGGTGGAACTCAACGCCGCACTTTGTCTTACCAGAGCGAGTAACTGAAAATAATATTAAATATAATCGTTCCCCCCGAGTGGGAATCGAACCCACAACCGATCGCGTTTACAGTCAGACGCTGTCATTTGGAATTGTGATTGGAGATAGAGAATTGGAACTTAACACTGTTCTGCAAAATGAAGATTGGGATTACGGGGTTTCTAGAGTATAATAATGTTTAAAATAAAATATAATAAAATACTCTAAAATTCACATTTCAATACTTATTATCTACAAATAATCCCACTGAGTTGCATTACAATTCTTAACATCAAATACCCAAAAATATTTCCATAGGAAAAAAAACCGAATAAAAATTACACCTTCTACCCCAAAATAAGCTTCAATACTAAAAATATTAGATGAGAAAATAGTCTTTATTCATAAGAGATAATGGCTAAATTTCAATACGTATATGCGTTAAAACATTGTAATTTAGCGCTTCGTATGTCGGCGCCGTGTAAACTTCTTTTTATACTCAGACGCGAGCTCTCGTAAAGATACTACGTGATATTTTTGACAACGCGCCTACGAATTTCGTTCAAAACGAAATGTTAAACATAACGTTATTAGTTAGCAAAGTTAAAAGATAGCCGTATTTAGACGGAGATTCAATGTTAGTTAGTTGGATTAATAAAATTGTAAGTAAAATCCTTCTAAAAGATTTGTTATTATGACTTAGTTCGTGTATTAAATACTCCTTTTATATATTTACCTGTATTTTGCTAAGCATATGTATGAGTGCTTCTTAAAGATTGACACGAAACTGTTAAGACAATTATAATATATGAAATATTCAAAATTATATTTAAATAATAAATGAGGCCGAACGTGGCGTATTGGGACAGCGTCTAACTGTAAGCGCCATCGGTTGTGGGTTCGATCCTTCCTCCAGTGATTGTATTTCAATTATTTTCTCTTCCTCGCTCTGGTAAAGACAAAGTGCGGCGAGTTTAGTGAGTTCCACCAACTCAACATCCTCCTATAGGAATCGAATCCTCAACCAACTGTGTTTATAAGAAACGGCTCCTCGTAAACTTATCAATTTTATCATATTTTAATGGTAAAATAAAACAGATAGAATTGCTTTTATAACAAATTTGCATTGGAAACGTAAGACTTCTTTGAATTCAAAACCACGCCGCTGCAATATAGATACACAATATTCACATAATCTGTACAGCATTCGTTCTATACAAAAATTTCATATTGTAATATGCCATAAACAAAAACGTTTTTTAAGTAGGCTAAGTAACTTTTTCATTGTTTATGAAAAATAACAATAAAAAAATAAATATATATGAACAATAATTGTAAAGGGTACCGAACAAAACATTCGCCAGTGGAACGGGGCAAAGTTTAAGCACATTTCAAATGGAACGCTTTCAACTGTTTCCTATTCAGAATCAGATAATATCAATAAAAAAGAGAAGCTCGTAAAATTTGAATACACTTTTAGAACAGTAGTAAAAGGCCTTATTTTTCTGCCTAAAGACTTTCTATGAACAGCTGAGCGGTTAGCTTTGTTTTATTTGGACGTATTTTAAAGTGTCTTGTAGATTTTTCTAATTATCTATTTTTTATCACGAATGGCAGGAAGTACCTAGTGTCAAGACATTTCTTACTCCGCTTTCCGCCAAAATCGAGACATTGCGTTTTGAATGGCGCAACTGAACGCCGCGTTGCCTGATAAATAAAATTTAAATATAATCATTCTTTGAGTGGTGCTCGCATTCACAATGGATTGTTTTTCTGCTATTTTTGTTTCCGTATTCGTAATTCGAAACGTGGCGTGTTGATTAACAGAACTGAACGCCACGTTTTGTCTTACCAGAGCGAGGAGGTGAAAATAATTTGATAAAATCACTATCCCAAATGGAATCGAACCCACAACCCATAGCGTATACAGTCGGAAGCTGTCACACTGTGCCACGACCGGCCTCAGATTATTATGATAATATAGATTTGTGTAATTTAATTATTAAGACAGTATATATCAACACAGTACCATCGTGGCGCAGTGGGTCAGCACCTATCTGTAAATACAATCACTTGTGGGTTCGATTTCCACTCGGGGGAATAGTTATATTAAAAATCTAATATATGAATAAAATTTTCATATCTCTGCTCTGTTAAGACAAAGTGCAGTGTTGCGTTCGTCATCGTTGCATAAAATGAGACTTAAGGTCACAAACACTAACAAAAACATCGTAAATTCGCGTCATATTTTTTTTCATGCAATTTTCGATTATTAGGCAAAAAAAAACTTAAAGTTTTTTGCTTTTTCTCTTAATTATACTCATTTTGAGATATGTCTCTTTAAATAAGACTCCTTTAAACGGAAAAAATAAATTCGAATGGCATTCGAACCCCCAACTAAATGAGAAAAAACATTTTCTAGTGAATATACAAATGTTTACAAAACTAGAAGTAAAAATTGAAGTCATCATTTCCAATAGGCTTTAATAGGTTGCCCCATCTCTGTCTAACATTCCTATGCAAACGAAACAGCAATACTTCATCAAAGAAAACGTTCGCACCGAGTGATTCGAACAAGAGCGCTTAATTAACAGTATGACGAACGCCAATATAATAAAAGGTGAAGGGATAATGAAACATTTTTACCTTTTTTATCTTTTTTATCTTTTTTATCTTTAGGGTGAAAGGGAAAACTAACTACGGATCTATTGTCTTCTGGCGCTCCATGCTTCATAGGTAAATTAAAATCCAGATAATTAACTCCCTTCTAGTTCAATTGTTTTTAAACCGTCAAAATGAAATGTTACATATTTTTAATTGTGAGGCCGGTCGTGACGCAGTGGAACAGCGTCTGACTGTAAACGCGATCGGTTATGGGTTCACTCCCCATTCGGGGGAGATTAATAAGATCTTTGATTTTCTCGAATTTTACACATTTTAAATGAAACTATTTTGAAAGGAAAATCATGATAGTAGAATCCGACTACTGTAAAGTAACAACACGTAAAATGTCAGGTTTCCAAAAATGTATTTTCTTAACTTTACTCTCTTTAGCGATAGCGGATAGACAGAAAGTACCTAGTGTCAAGACACTCTGTTCTTCACTTTCTACCGAAGTTAAGAACCAAAATATACGTGAATAATCTGTTTGAAATATTTTCATTTAAAAAAGAATAAACTGAACATAGCAAATCTCGAAACAACTAACAAAACTAGGAGTATATAATTTTTTATGTTTTCTAAACAGGTTTTTCTTTTTTAAAAGACACTATTTTAAACAGATTAATTATATATATTTTGAAAAACTAAAGTAGTCCGTGGTGGAAGGTAGAATACCAAAATATACGTAATTAAACCGTTTAAAATATTTTCATTTAAAACTGTATAAGAATCACGAAAATCAAAAATCTTATTATTTTTACTTGTTCCAAAGGAATAATAATTTAAAAACAATAATTTATATACGTATAAAGGGGAGAAAATAGAAATAGTAATTTCTCTCAATAATCTCTCTATAAATTTAAAGTACAGATCGACCGATCATGGTGCAGTGGCACAGCCTCTGACTGTAAATACGTTTCATTGTGAGTTCGATTCCCACTCGGGAGAAAGATTGTATTTTAATTATTTTCCTTGATCTGGTAAGCGAGGCGTTGAGTTTCGCCACTCAACACGTAATATCACGAATTCAACGGACAGCAGAGTACGGAATGTTTTGACATTAGGTACTTCCTGACTGTGCGGAGTAAAAACGTGTTGCTAAAAGATATTAACGTAAGAATGAAAATGAAACCGTTATAACACCATCTGGTTAACTTCATTAAAACCTGCCAAGTATAGAAACTGACGACGCTCTTTTTATAATGCGATTCTCGCCAGAACTGATTAAGCCTTTACTTAAGTTGAAATTAAAAATTTAAATTTATGTAAATAGTTCTCGAAATTTTACTTAAGATTGTGATAAAATAGTTTGGTAATAATCACCACTATCTATCCATTAGGGAAGTTTACTTAATTAACGAGCTCGCTTACAAATTGAATAATATATATATATAAAAAAAAGAACCAAAAAAATGTTTTCCTTTGTATCTAAAACGAGGGAAATGATAAATGATAAACGTAAATATATATGTATGTATATGTTTATGTGTATGCCTATATTTCTGTGTATGTGTATGTATATATATATATATATATGTATCGTTTTTTTTCTTCCTTGTTTTAGCACCTACTCATTTATTTCCACATGTCAAGGTTGGCTGGCGGAGAATGCTGATTAGCCTCAACCCCGCCTTTTGTTCATGTTATTTTAATATATTGTGTGCAATAAAGAATATTATATGGTCACAAAGTACTTCTTTTTTATTATTTATTATTCGTCACGATTCTTCATTCCTTATAACAGGATCAAAACCAGTCAATATCTTCGATAACCGCTTTCAGCAGAGGAATGAAAATAATTTTTAATATAATCATTCCCTCGAGGGAGAATCGAACCCACAACCAATCGCTTCCACTTTGTATTTAATTATATAAGTCTAAGGTTACCTTTAAGAAATTAGTTATACTGATCAAGTTGATTAATAAAACACATATAATACTGTTCTTGAATTATTTATCTATTTATTTTTCATCTGACATGAGAAATCCTTCAAATACACTGTACCTGTTAACATTTATTACAATTTTAAACTTTCCAAACATAAGTACTTCAACGTTTTGTAATATTTGTTGGAAACAAGGTCGCGGTTACTAAGTTATAGAGAAAACACAATTCCAGTCTCCACACGATTTCGCTAAGTAAAAACCAACTGACTTAGAAATCAGTATTCGCTAAAAGTCCTCCTTTAACTTTGTGTTTGTATTTCTAAAGAAAACATTTTGATGCTCCCACTCTTTATGATAATGCTTGGTGCTTGAGTACTGTGATACGGCATTCAATAAGTTATCAAATGTATTGAAAAATATATTATATTATTTAATTTAAGATTTCGAAGGCAAAACTTGTATATACCATGGCAATTCACTCATTCTGGGTAACTAAAAAATCTAGTGTCAAAACATTCCGTTTTCCTTTTTCTGTTCCGAGATTCGATTTTAATTAGTGATATGATTTGTCTTATCATATATATAGTTTAAATTATTATTATATATATTTTACCTTAATTTTTATAAAGGCATTAGTAATGAAGGTAATTTATCAAGAATTTCGAGCCATTTCAAAAATAGCATATTTCAAAAATAGTACAGTTTCGTAATAAAATTAAAAATAAATATATATTTTAAACTCTATACAAAACATAATGTTTACCGTTATCGATATTGGACGAAAAATAGGACGGAGTATCATGACACTTGTTTTTTATTCATACCCATTGATTTTCATTTATTTTTACCTATATAGGAGAAGAGAGAGAAGTTTTTAATCATTAATTATTCATGTTTTCTGTGTTAGAGGTTCTAATGATAAAACTTTGCAGGATTTCTTATTAACAAAGACAATAAAAAATCATTATTTCTTTTAATTTTGCAGTCTATTTAATTAAATTATTATATTTAGTTTATTAGAAATTGTCCACAATAATAGCATGTTAGCTACCCACTTCCTACCTGTTCCACGACTTCTATAACCTCAATTGTATAGTTTTTCAAATTTAAATCTACTTTTATTATATATATTTAAATCGAGCAAGGAATGATTTCAGGTAATAAACGCGAACCTAACATTTGCTTTTACCACCAGTAATAAGTGAAGCATATTATCTACGTAGTATTAGGTTTTGGGCACACCGCTCCAATTAAATGTCATATAATGTCATTAATATCACTCAAAAATCATACTTGCGTAAAACACTCGTCGCCATAGCAACTTGTTTGTCATTTTATACTAAAGTATGTCATACACCACCCGTGTATGAAGCTTCACACTTTATCCCGCACAGCAAGGTCAGTCAGACAGTCAGTCAATCTTGTTTCTAGACACTCTGTTAACCGCCTTCCCAAAATCATGACAAACAGAGAGCAGAGAAATAAATTAAATACAATCGTTTCCCCGAGTGAGAATCGTACCCACAACCGATCGGTAACATCCAGACGTAATATTGGCACTTTATTCTCGATATAAACTTTCACACTCTTCCGTCCTTTTAATTTTCGTTATTGAAGCACGATTGTTTTTAAATTATATACTTATATATTATTTCATATTAGACAGGCAAAGTAAGCAGTTTCATAGATTTCTTAACATATACAAAATAAATAATAATGTAATTAAATTTTCTACAAAACAAATCAGTACATTTAATCAATGAAAACTCGAGAAAGCACACCAATGTAAACCTGCCCTGAGAATCAACGAAACGCCTACTTTATTATGCAAATGGATAAAAGCGAATTTGCCTCAACGTAAAGGAACGCGAATTCAATTTTCCACCTTTTATTGGGCGACCTTCAGAAATGAGAGATATTTCTAAATCGAAGGGAAAAATAGCTTTGATAACATCAGAGGTGGTCATTGGGTTTGCTGACAGATATTTTATTGGAAAGCTTGCTTTTGGTTTAACTAATTAGCTCTTTTATGTTTGATAATCATTTTTTTCTTATATTTTAAGGCGATTTTATATAAATCTTCATTTATTTATTTTTTTTGCTTTACGCTTTTAATCGCGCATAGCAGGGTAGACTGGGAGTACCCAGCGTCAAGACACTCCGTTATCAACTTTCCGCTGAATTCGGGAGAATGCGATTTGAGTGATGGAACTTAACGCCGCGCTTTGTCTCACCAGAGCGAGTAAGTGAAAATAATTTGAATGTAAGCATTTCCCCGAGTGAGAATCGGAGCCACAATCGATCGTTTACAGTCAGGCACTGGCCCACAATGCCATGGCCTCATTTTATACAAACTTATTGGAAAAAAAATTATAAAAATTTGATTGCAACGGGATTCAAACCCGCACCTGTTGGAAATTGGAAGATCTAAAAGATAATAAACTAGGAATAATCGTTAATATACACGAAATAGTTATTAAACTAAAAATAATACACAATCCCTTAGATATTCTTGACCAGCTATATCAGAAAACTTTTAATTTATTTCATCCAGTTTCAGCATACTCTCGCTAAACGACAGATACAAGAAACCCTAATTTAAGTCGCGACCAACTAATTTTATATTCGCTCGATATTGCAATCTCATCTATTTTACCTGGATTAAGGTACGTTTAAACTATTTGAAGTTTCATAGTGAATTTTAAGGTTGTTTTTAAATTAGACGCTCTTTATTCAGCTTAGTAGCCAGAGACAACATAGTGCCAAGACACTCTAGTGTATCGACTGGTGAAGAGTGGGGAAATGAAAATTAATTTTGTATATATTTCCCCGAATAAGAATCGAACCTCCTACCTATAGCGTTTACAGTCGTACGCTGTTCCACTGCGACGAATGCCTTGGATTGATGATTATTTATGTGTATGATAATTAGATGCACGATTATTTTATACTGATTTTCAAATGTAGCATTTTTATTTGAACGTAATTATTATAATAGGGTATCGAGGTGTGGTAGAACATCTTGTCTTACAGTGTCTAAATAACAAAAGTTGAAGGCTTGATATTCATTCTCCAGTTTTCTTTTTATTCTTGACTAAAGAAAAGACAACTATTTCTTAGTACTAGAGTCTTTCTGCCTACTCTGTGATAAATGTAAGAAAAGCGTCAACTATACTGTAATTATAGTGTTTTGATTTAAAACTTTTTGCGTCTTTATAATATAGAAGATAAATAATTTCAATACAAATTATAAACAATTCCCCTTGTAAGGGGACATGGTAGAATACAATTCCCCTCCACTGCTGAGTAGTATCCCATAAGAGCCTGTCTCTTCCAGTAATTTGGTGGTGGGAGGTTAATCCTCCAACTGCATCGCGACCACTATCATGACTCAAACAATCTGCCATGTAAGCCAGCATTCCCCATTCCCGCCCATCCTTTCTCTCTAAGTGTAGTGGTTCCGACAGTTCTGGCTGCCGATGCCACTAACCTTTCACTTCACAAGGCCAGCAACGTATCCATCATTCTAATTGTTGATGTCCATGGGTGAAGGTGATCATGTAACATCAGGTGGCCCTTCTACTCATTTACCTTCTATTTCCTTAAAGAAAATACTACAGTTATATATTTCTTTCCCTAAGTGACATATTTCTGTCAATAAATATTCAATTCTCGATTAAAAATATTATAGTCGTTATAATTTCTTGCATCAATTAGAGGAAATAATACTAAGAACATTGAGATAGAATAGAATAGAAAATCGGCAGACAAAAAATATTTTATAATATACTGACCTTTTAACCTTTTAACTCTTATATGTACATAAGTTCATATACGAGCATATGCATAATCGTACGTACGTACTATAAATCGATAGACCAGTTTCCGGTCAAATCCATAGCCGACATCTGCTATTATGGCACAAAGTGCAACTATATAAGTGATTTCAAGTTGAGCACTTAAGCTTGCCTCGTTATTCGGTTTCATGTGTGAAATCCAAAAGTGACACTTTTCAACCAACTCAGTCCGAAGCGGTTTGTAAACTTTCTGACGTTTAATTGGACGATTTAACTGTAGCTTCTATAGAATACTATACTGTACGTATATGTATAGGCTAGGTTAAGACCTAAGTTAGCTTATAGGGTTTCTGTTTAATTATATAATAATGACTTTAATATTCAACAAATTCAGTAGCCGGTGTGGCGCAGGGGACTGAGTCTAGCTGTAAACGCGATAGGTGGTGGGTTCAAATCCACTCAGAGGAATTATTATATTTAAATTGGCGAAACTCATCGAAGCAAGGTTGTCGATGAGTTTCGCCATTCAACTCAGAATTCGACGGAAAGCGTACGTACTTGAGGCGGAAAGTACTGTAGAATAATATCTGACTGCGAGCGGTGGGTTGTGAGTAGAAATGTTCTTTCAATCAATGGAAATTAATCAAGATCAATAGAAATGTTCTTATTGAAATTAATTGCATTTCGTCGCTTCAAGGAGATGTAATGAAGCGTTGATTTCCACACAATGTTCTAGATTTTTGCCTAACACGAAGAACAAAAATTGTTGCCAGTAGTTTTTTTCCAATAATGAAGCTAAATAGAATTCTTGCTATAATAAAAATATACAACAAAAACAATTTAACCTAAGGTTCAACTGTATGACCATAATTGTATCTAAACAGCCATAAACCTATGAAACCAATATAACGATATCAAAAAAAAATTCGATCCATTTAACGTGACAGAAGAAATCACAAAACAAAATCAAACGTGTCGTCAATGAAGGATAAATTTTATGATAATATTTTACTTTTGCGTGTTTCTTTGCGGAAATATCTTCAATCGGGAATAAAAGGAATAATAAACTAGAGTGAAAGGGAGGCAAGCGGAAAATAGAGTGCTATCCCCGACCCGATGAGGATTTGGACAAAATCAATTATACGGTAAGGATATATATCGGGGCGATACGTTGGTTAAACTGCGAAATAATCGTATATGTTTATATTTGAATGGGAAAAAACAGCTTCATGTTTTATTCCGCATAGCAGGGTTGTCAGAAAGAGTCTAGTGTCAAGACACTCGTTTTAGTCTAAAAACCAGACATTACGTGTTAAGAGGCGGAATTAAATACTAAGTTTTAAACTAATTAAATTTAAGTACCTTATTGGTAAATTATATTCATATCTATTCAAATTTAAATTCAAAATTCAATTGATTATATTTAAAAATATTTCCATCTGCAGTTTGTATTAAGATAAAGATCGGCCTTTAGTTTCTTTGCAGCTCGCAATGTCTCTCTCTAATGCAAAGAACCTTTTTACTACATCCTCTGACTACACTGCAAGTCGAGAAAAAGAAGAAAAATCAATAGAATATGACTACATTCTAAGACTAAATTAAATAAACAATATTTATATTTAAAGTTTGTATCACAAATATATTATAAAATATTAAGGTAAGATATCATAGTATTGTTTAATATTAACACGTCAAACTCCAACACGCGATACTGAAATGTGATTATTTGGTTGATTTAGTACATCCATGCCCAAAATATGGCAAAGGTTCCGCTTGGGTACAATTTTTTCTGTCGATAACAACGTATCTTTATAACGTTCTAGCCTCGATAAGAACGTAAAGCTTAGTGAGTAGAACGGGTGGACGGTTTCCAAGAGACATTGGTTCGACTCCTGCTGCGTTCCATAAATTTTAAAAATGGATAAATAACACTATAACTAAAAGTGTTAAAATAAGTATAAATCATTATATATAGTTGGAAAACTGTTAACTTACTGTACAAATACATATATAGCATGCATACAATTGTGAATACGTTGACCTTTACGTGACACTTTGAGCTGGCTGCTTAAGATGTTGTGGGCCGCAAAGGCGTCCCTGAGGAACTCCCCTCCGCATGCAACTATCCTATGAGTTTGTCCCATATTTCCCGAATTTGACTCACGAGATTATATTTCTTGATATAAAGGGTGTTATGATGTGAAGGTCAACCCAACACGCAAAGCCTCTAGATTATTGTAATATCTACATGAGTTCTAGTAACTATTAAGTTTTACGTTTTATAGATAGAAAGTACCTAGTGTCAAGACATTCCGTACTCCGTTTTCCACCGAACTCAAGACATCGTGTTTAGGGATGGAACTCAACACCGCGCTTTGTATTACCAGAGCGAGGTAATGAAAATAATTTAAATATAATTTTTTCCCTCGGTGGATATCGAATGCTCAACCGATCGCGTTTACAATCAGACGCGTCCCAGTGCGCCATAAACGATCTCAACTATTAAATAATAATTTTCAAAATGTACATATATTCGCGACCACTTTTATAAAAATGAAATTTCGTACAAAATATCCAATTATGGAGTAAGAAGTTAGCTCGGAAGTTGAGGGTTAGCCGTTTAAGTATCACTAGTAGTCTCTACATGAACATATAACGATGTAACTTAAAATAACTTTACTTGCTCTAATTTTGTAATATTTTGAGCAACGGAAATGGAAAAGAAAATTGTTTTCGCTTGGAAATAAAATATAACTAAATAACTGTAACGCATAGTGTGATTGTGTCAAGTTTTAATCTATAATCGGAGAAATGCAGGTTGGAATATATATATATATATCTATATGGATATGTAAGTTCTTATTAAACCATGTACAGCACAAGGTGTACTTCTACAATACTAAATTCGCAGTAGTGACGTTGACCTGATTTCGCTCTGCCTTTTAGGGCCGTTTTATTACTCCGTATAACCTTAAAATACGCTTCATAACCCGCGTTTCTATAAAAACGATTGCAATAAATGCTATTGTTAGAAATACGAAAGTGAAATGATCTTGGAATTCTTAGGTAGATAAAATTCATCCACTGGAATGGAGGTATAATTTATTTTTTAGTTATCTTTCTTTACAAGTAAGGAGGGAGATAATGGAAAAATATTTTGGCTTTAATTTCATGTCAATTTTTTTTAGCTGCACGCTTTTATACCGTATAGCAGGGTTAGATAGAAAGTTCATAGTGTCAAGACACTCCATACTTCGCTTTCCACCAAGTTCGAGACGTTGCGTGTTGAGTGGTGGAATTCAACGCCTCACTTACAAGAGCGAGGAAGTGAAAATAATTTAATGAGCATCTTGTGTTAAACAACAATTATATTCCACTATAAAAATATAATTAGAATGCATATTTAAGATAAATGCGCAATGGCGGCCTTATCGTTAAAGGCAGGCTTCCAGGCTACGTTATCGGATGTACTAGACAAAGAGAACAAAAAATTGCATCAAGTATTTAGGTACAGGTATATAATATGAATACTTTATTTTTACCCATTTCATAATGAAAATTGAACCCGTAACCATTGTGTAAACTAAACAACTGTACTATGACGTATATATATTTTCAAAATCACCATATTTAACGGCATCATAATACTTTTAATTCTTGCCTTACTCAATATCTATTTGAAAAAGTCCTTATAAATAAATTGCATTTCTCCCATTGTATATATATCTCAATGAAAAGAAGGGATCGTCATCTCTATATTTTCTTTTATCAAATTATCAGGCTGTCGCTAATATTGACAGTAGATTTTGAGACTTTTAGATACAAACAGTGAATTTTAAATTAAATGTAATGTTAAAATTATATCAAAACTCTAATATATTTAATCAGGACATGGAAGCGTAGTAGAACTACCTGTGACTGTGAACACGATCGGTTGTTGGTTCGAATCCAACTCGGGGGAATGATTACTATTATTTCTCTACGCATTTATCACGCATAGCTGAGTAAACATTACATAGTATCAATACGCAAGACGAGAAGCTACATAAATATAATTTAAATATAATCATTCCCCCGAGTGGGAATTAAACCCACGATCGCTCGCATTTACAGTCTCGACCGACCTCTCGGCTGGAGCAAAACCAGCTTGTTGTATTATTATGTCTTATGTTATACACAATGAGTGGATCTTAACGGGAATGAGGAGAACAGAGTGTCTACTAAGTATCTTACGACATAGAAAATAGAAATTAGTCAATAATTGTAAAAACTAAGGAAATTCTTGATAATTTTAAAATAACTCCAAAAAAGCACCGCCACGTAATAGCATATATATCGGATAGTATTAATGTTTTCATTTGCCCTTAATGACGCCACCTTAATTCAATTGTTGGTTCGTTTGATGGAACTAGTCTGTTGCGGTCTTACTACTACGTTTGTAAAGTGTTTCTATATTTAATGTGTTTGGAAAGCTTTAATGCAGCTTCCATGTTATTGTCTATTTAAGTTTTAAAAAGGGGAAAATATATGATTTTTGTGGGTGTGAAATGTATGAAACATCCCACACATTATATCCATGGATGTATATATGTATTTATGATTTGTATGTAAGTATATTTATTTATTTGTTGCTTTATAGCATAGTAGAGTAGTCAGAGACAACCTAGTGTAAAGATATTCCGTTGACTGCCTTTTACTTGAAATCGAGACTTTGCGTGTTGAGTAGCAAATTTAGTGACACGCTTTGTCTTACCAGAGCGGAGTAATAAAAATATTTTTATAATACAGGCCATTCCCTGAGTGGGAATCAAACCCATTAATCGCGTTACAAACAGAAGCTATACTACGGCGCCACAATAAGTATTAATAAATTACTATTATTATTTACTATTACTACTCACTATGTAAGCCAAGTTCAATGTTGAGAAATAGCGTTCTTGACTTCGCCGATAAAAACGTACATCACGCACGAAAACTACTTTAAAGTTCTTTAATTCGCACCATAATAGTACCATGATATTATATACCTATATTCTATTATATTGGAAGACTGTAAATGCAATTAGGTTTGGGTTGGATTCCCATTTGCAGGTATGATTTTATTTAAAAATTTATGTTCCTTACTTTGCTCTCATAAGGCAAAGAGCGGCGTTGAGTTCGCCATTCAACACGCAATGTTTCGATTTCAAGCAAGCCAAAAACAATCAAATGTCTCTAACTACTATATGTAATTTCTAATAGTTTAAAGAATTATTTACAAGTTTATATACGAAAAGACACTGCGCGTGTTAAACTAACAAGAATTTAATATGAAAGTGCAATATAACTGACTTTATAGTTGAATTGTAACTTGCTAAGTATTTTCCTGAACGAATTTTGATGACACGTTGCTGTAAACTTAGTGCAGTGGTTTTGTTGAATATTATCTTTACATTCGGTCACTGTTAATCAATTATTGCATAGAATTCTCATTAATTTAATACATTAAATATAAATTCAAGAATTTTTTTTTAGCTTCACGTTTAATAATCCACATAGCAGGGTAGACAGAAAGTACCTAGTGTCAATATACTCCGTATTTCGCTTTCCACCGAATTCGAGACATTGTGCGTTGAGTGGTGGAACTCAACGCAGTACTCTGTCTTTACCAGAGCGAGGAAGTGAAAATAATTTAGATAAAATCAGTGGGGATCGAACCTAAAACCAATCGCGTTTACAGTCAGACGCTTTCCCACTGTGCCACGACCGGCCTCCAATTATTAAGAAATAATTGTAATAAATCTTGCGTAATACTTGAACGGCTCCTAATATATGAATTCAGCTTTTATCTCGAATAGCAGGGTAAAGATAGAAACAAGTGTCAAGTCACTATTATTCACTTGCAACAAATTCATTACCAATCGCGCTTACGGACAGACAGACTAACACATAAATTAACAGAAACGAGTTTACTAAAATCTTATGATTTGAAAAATAAATATTTTAAGCAACTCAAATATATATTTTTCTTTTTTAGCTTCACGCTTTTATCACGCACAGCAGGATAAACAGATAAACGCTCGGAGCGTTTATCACTCCACACTCCACTTTCCGTCAATTCAAGACATTCCTTGTTGAGTGTCGGATTTTAACACCGCGCTATGTCTTATCAGAGCGAGGAAATGGAAAGAATTTAAATATAATTATTCCTCCAAATAGAAATGGAACTCACAACAGATCGGTTTTCAGTCAAATTCACCACCACTACGCATGTGACCGGATGAATAAGTAAAAAAACAATTGTAACTTATTAATGATCTTTGCTCCATAATTTTGTTCTTTTGAAATTATTGTAGATGACGAAACTCAGAACTATTTTTATGAAAATCAATGTAAAATGATGATAATGATGATCGAAATGAATTAGCCAACTTAGAAACAAGTATTATGTCTTCAGATATTTCAAGCAATGTCTGACATTTTAAGCCCTATGAAAAAATATACAATTTTTTTTTAACTTGAACGGTAATCGAATCTAAAACCTTCGATGTGACTCATAACATTAATTCACATTGTTTAATTTCCGTATATGAGAACATAATAAATATTTATATACCTAGTATACATATATCTATATGGTATAGACGTCATCATGGCACAGTGGGAGCATGTTTGACTATGTAAATGATGGTTGAGGATTTGATACCAAATTAAAATTTAATTTCTTTTTATCTCATAAATCAAAGAAACGGATAAAACGGCATTAGATTTCGCTAAACAACATGGAATGTCAAATTTTAATTGTTCAGCTCTCTGCCTATAATACTAACAAAAACTTGCTTGAAAATAGAAAAAATAAAATATTAATAAAATAAACATTTAAAAAAAATTTTCATTGTGTATTGTATTTTACATATAAATCCCTTTGATTTGATACCCATATTAGATATTACAAAAAGTAATAATCCACCAGTTTGTTGTGGCGGCCATTTCAAAATTTAATAGTCATTAGAACTCAAGTCATATTCCAAATTTCAGCTCAATTGGAGACTAAGATCAAATCAGGCTTGCATTTCACACTAACTAACTAACTAACACGGCAAGTTAAATAAAATAAAGGCTTGTAAAAATATTTATTTACATAAATAAATATAGCATATACAATATTAATGTGAATAATAAAATGGGGAATTTTTCAAGCCGCCCCACATTACCTGCCGCCGCATACCAACCGCATCGAAAATTTAATACCAAACGCAATTATTACGGTGGCCGGTGTAGTTTTTTTTATAAATATTACTGTTTTTTTTTATTTCACATCAATCTGATTTGAATCGTAACGTTTCTGATATTATATCTGTCTTATTTGATATGTTATTTTGTTTTCTACAGGTTATTATGGCGCAGTGAGACAGACATAGATTATAGACACGATGGTCATGCATTCAATTTATACTTGGGAACGAAGTAAATATAAATATAAATATTATTTTGTCGCTCTGGTAAGACAAAAACAGCGTTAAGTTCCGCTACTCCACACACAATATACAATGGTACGCCACGTAATATATCAAGAAAATTTACTAAGACATGAATAAACGAGGAACATCCATTAAAATCACTTAAATACTATAAACTATACGCAGTTTTCAATCCTGACTTGTGGAAAAGACTTACTTTTGGTAAGGCAAAACGCAGCGTTAAGCTCCGCCAGACAACACACAACGTCTCTATTTAATGTGAAAATGGTACGCCGTATATTATAGCAGTTAAATTAACTAAGATAATTTTTCAATATATAAGATTATAAACAGTCTTAAATCCAGATCACATATCAATTTCACTTAGAAGACACAGGAAATTTAGAGGTATTACTTGCCACCCTTCGTCGACTATATAAATCAGTCTGAGCGAACTGGCCGGAAGCCAGGGTTTGCCAACTTTTAACATCAGTTAATCTAACACAGAGGCCGTTGGCGGCAATTCAAGCTTCTTTTTTTAATTTTGGCACAGGCACGAAAATAAAAACCCAGCACCTTAATTGCTGTGACCCGAATTGGCGCTTTCTTCGCATGGTCGGTGTTTAATTAAAATATAAACAAAATCCTTACAGGATACGAATTTTAAATGAGCTTAAAAGTTCTAGTTTTAAGGTATTTGGAAGTTTTTTTTTGCTCGTTTAATCTAATTAGAACAGGTGTATTAAGGAAATTTGTTTAATTCAATATAAGAACAAGTAAATAAGCTATACAAGGACTATTGTGGTGTAGTGGGACAACATTTGACCCTAGAAATGGTGACTATGAGTTCGATTTAATTTCTTGAGGGAATGATAATATTAAAAAAAAACAGCTACACGCTTTCTCCGTCATATAACGGTAGTCGGAGATAACGTAGTGTCAAGACATTCCGTTTATACTTTAAAGCCCATAATCGAGACATTGTGTACTGAGTGGCCAACTCTACGCCGCGGTTTGTCTGTCATAACGGAGAAATGGAAATAAATTTTAAATATAATCATTTCCCGAGTGCGAATCGAATTCACAACTAACCTACTGTACAATCATTACAGTGCGTAATATTTGATTTTTTTATCAATTTATAATAAATGTAATGAATAATAATATTATTAATAATATTTTAATTATTATCATTACCCCACTCATGGTAAGAAAACCATAACGTTGAATTCCAGTACATAACATATATTTCGATTTCAGGCGAAAAGTGGACAACGCAATGTCTTAAGAACAAGAGGTCCCCAAAGTTTCTCTCTTTGTATACTACTATTTGGGAAAATACTTGAAGATAATAAAATAAAGTATATTTAATTTATATTTATATAAAATAAAATGGTAAATTTATTTATATTTTTATTTGATTATTTATAATAGTATCCGTGACTAAGTAGTAAGTTGCTTTAAAAAAGTAATATTTTTAACATTTTGTTTATACACATAGAATAAATATACAGTATACATAAATATGAGGCCGGCCGTGGCGCAGTGGGACAGCGTCGGACTGTAAACGTGATCGGTTGTTCGGTTCGATCCCCACTCGCCGGAGTGATTATATTCAAAATATTGTCACTTCCTCGCTCTGATAAGATAAAGCGCGGCGTTGAGTTCCACCACTCAACGCGAAATGTCTTGAATTTGGTGGAAAGCGAATTACGGAGTGCCTTGTGCCTGTGGCATAAAAGCGTGAAGCCTAAAAAATACAGCAAAATAGCTATTTTAAGGAATTTTTTCACATAAAATACTTTAAACCGATATTTTTTTTTATGCCAACTGAATTAAAATGCTAAAAAGGTTATCAAAATTATAGAGAAATTTTAGGAATCTTTGCCTTGTTTTTTATGGCTATAGCATTGTTAAATACATCGAACATTTTTTTGTCATATATCTTTCATATACAGACATCGATCCGTTAAATTTTAGTAGATGTAAATAGTAATAATTTTAAATACTGAAATTTAGCATCGAATATGTTCAAATAATTGTTTCTTAAACTGACGTTTACTGATAAACAAAGACAATTCAGTGACTAATTTGTTTCTCAATGGGGATTTTAATCATACAGTAAAATAAAAATTTAACAAATACATTATTATACGTTCTGAATTCTAAAATACGTAAATAAATATCAAGATATTAAAAAGTATTACTTTCTATGTTAAAATTACATATTACATAAGTGTAAAACATATATTTTCATAGCGTTCGAGTTAAATTCAACCCATATACTTTAAAATCCTTTAAAAGAGCATAATGTTACTCTTATTTAAGCAGCTTCCCGCTTTTCATCAACTTATCAAAGTAGCGGGATGGTCAGAGAGTCTAATGTCAAAGTTTTCGCCGGAATGTCAGACATTGCGTGTTGTATGGCGTAGCTCAACGCCATGTTTTGTCTTATAAAAGGGAAGAAATGATAATATTTAAATACAATCATCGAACTCACAACAATTTGCATGTACAGTGAGACGTTGTGCTGCTCTACGATGACCTCCCTATATCTAAATTCCCTCATTTCCTGTTAACAATTATCGTATCAAGGGATTTCGATTTCCCGTATCAATGAGACACTGAAAAGGATTTTACCTTTTGTAAATTCTGGCAATTTGCACCCAATGTTAGATGTAACGGGATAAGCCTCACTTAATTACAATTAAATGGATTATATATTATGATAAACGTGAAATATAATTTTTTAATCTTAGTTAGATTATATAAGAGGAGAGAGGCAGAGAGACATAGATAGATAGATGTGCGTTTCATACTTTCTGTTTTCTATTAAAATAATATTATATTATTTATATTTTTAGAATATTGACATATGCTGTCCAAATGTTACATTTTGCATTGCAAGCTGCTTTACAGTTTTATTTTAATTATTTTTTCTTTTTTTTAGCTTCACACTTTTATCCCGTATAGCAGGGTAGACAGAAAGTACCTAGTGTCAAAACACTCCGTACTTCGCTTTCCACCGAAGTCGAGACATTGCGTGTTGAGTGGTGGAATTCAACGCCGCACTTTGTCTTTACCAGAGCGAGGAATTCAAATTAATTTAAATATAATCACTCCCCCGAGTGGGGATCGAACCCACAACCGGTCGCGTTTAGAGTCGGACGCTGTCACACTGCTATTTTAAATGTTTTTTCTAATTTCCTCATTCCAAGTAGGTCATTGAGTTGTACAGCATATTGTTTCCGTTTAAGCCAGGCGGTCAGTTTGAAGAAGCTGATCGCCTAGTCTCCTGGTCCGAGTATGCACGAGGACATCGCTCTCACGTGATACTCCTACCAGATCGTACAGGGTGATTCATGATCCCTGACTCCGAGATATGCCTTGCAGAGCTCACGGAAGATTGTGGTTCCTATAGTCCAGCTAGTGGCGGTCGATAAGGAGCCCCATAAAACCTGTTCCGGTGCCTCCTTTTGCATGAATATCCTTAATGGATGTCTTCATTAACAAAAAAACATAATTTCGTTTATGGGTGAATAGACAACAACGGAGTGTCTTGACACTGGTTTATTTGAAATGTCACATATAATATAACCGTTTTTACTACGTAGTTAAAAATTTTACTAGTTTAAGATTATATATATATATATATATATATATATATATATATATATATATATATATATATATATATATATATAAATACAGGAAAAATATTGTAAATATATTTTATTTAATAATGTAAGAACGTACAATGTAATGGTACAAATGATTGCAATTTTAAACAGTGTACTGTAAAATAGAAAAAGTTAATGGTTGCGCTTCGAGCGGCGAGCGGCGTGTACCGCACCTTAAGTAAATACATCAGTTACTTGAACACTTAGGAATAAGATTTTAAATATCCTTAGTTCAATACAAAGGCAGGTTCACGTTTTATCCTTCTAAACAGGATAGTCAGAGAGAACCCAGTGTCAAGACGTTCCGTTGACTGCTTTACCTCTAAAATCGAGACATTGCGTGTTGACAAACTTTTGGAATTATTGAATTGTATACTTGTCCAATATATACGAGTGATTTTCTTCGCTTTTTATCTATCTTAATTATTTAAAGTCTTATTTATGAGGAAGACATGCAAAAGGTACCAGTTTCACATATATGGGTATATTATATATATGATTGATGGAAAAAATTATATATTTACTAAGAAAATGCTATTAGGCTTTTATATACTTTCATATTATTAACAAAAGTTACCTCGCTACATCGTGGTGCAGTAGGACAGTATCTGACTGTTAATGTGTTTGGCTGTGGGTTCGATATTCACTCAGTGGAAGATTTTGGTAATAATAGATATTGGTTTGATTTTGGTTTGTTTTTAACAACCACATGATATAGGATATTTCTATATATAATTTAGTTATAATTCTGAAAGCATCTCTGTCTGTGACGTCCTCACGGTCGAATTACTAAACTGATTCTAATAAAATTTCATATAGAATTACTTGGGACATTTTTGACAAAGTGCAGCGTTGAGTTCCACCACTCAACAAGCAATGTCTCGAATTCGGTGGAAAGCGAAGTACGGAGCGTTTAGACACTAGATACCTAGTCGCGTCCCGTCTATCCAGAATGCTATGCGGGATAGAAAGCGTGAGCATGAAAATAAACCTAAAATAATCTTATCTATGTTGAAATTTTCTACCAAGTAATTTCTGTTTTTGTTAAAAAATGTGACCAGTGTGTTTATATCAATTATTTAGACCAAACAGAATCTCACGTTGCTATGGATACTATGATTTCTCGAGGGAACGGTACGTACTAAATTCTTAATACTTATTTGGTTTCCGTTTTTTGTTTGCAAAAGAAATGTGGGCGAAGTGGAGTTTTAAAAGAAATCGGCAAAGGCAGTTCTATATAAATAATTCAAATTAGTATTGCGTATTTTTAAAGATTCATCGTCATACGATATGTTGTTTGTTTTATACATATGTATATATTTTCTACTTTCGTGTGCCTTTCGTGTATTAACCGGGTTGTCAGTGAAAATTTAGTGTTAAAATATTCCCTTAGTTGATTTCCGCTTGAATTTTATTACATTGCGTATTAGGTCATGAAAATTAAACCCAATTTTTTTTCCTCACTAGAGCGTTGAAATAAAAATAAATTAAATAAAATCATCTCCGAGTGGGAATCGAACCCGCAACGGATCGAATTTTTAATCAGACGTTGTTATACTGTGCCTGTTTTTTATGCATTTTATTGAGCATTGTGGTTCAATTTTTTGAAAAAAAGTTTGATATATTTGTGTACTATAATTTGAAATGTATGTAGAGAAAATATCTAGTTTAGATTTTGCTTAGGAAAAAAGTCTAGATTATAGATATTTTCCATCAGAATCGAATCCACAATAGTGCGCTCATTCATATATAATATTTGGACCATGATAACGTCAATGTAAGATTTTTTAAACAAATTCGCTTATTTATGCAATTTTAATTTTTATTTTAAGCCATAAATTTAGAAAGGTAACACCGATTGTAGAGAATAACTTTGACCCGGTTGACAGAAAGTTCTTAGTGTCAAGACACTACTCCGCTTTCCGTCTAATTCGAGACATTGGGTATCGAGTGGCGGAACTTAACGCCATGTTTTGTCTTACCCGATCTAGGAAATGGAAATATTATCACTCCCCCTAGTGGGAATTGAGTCGGGACCGGCCTCCTAATTTTTTTATATTTATTTATTTTTTATATTTTAATCAATTTTGTATACTAACAAATATTGTAACAATTTAATATTAGCATGATATGATACTAAATAATTAATTCAAAACCGAGCGTGCATTTAACTTAATTAAAACATAAAACGCTCTTTGTAGAACAAATGAGTTGTTATTGTACATATAAATATTTTAAACCGGAAGATCATAAGCTATACAATTGTATTCTAATAAGGTGCCTTGTACTGCATTTTCTGAATGAAACATATATATTTATAGTTTTAATATAAATGCTAAGTTGGGTATGATCTTTTATTCGTTTATTCTTTAAGCTTATTTTACATGGAAATAATCGACTTGTACGCTTTTCCTTTTATACCTTTTACTCGTACGTACAATATGCTCGGACGAATATGTGAAGCAAACTGATAAAATAAACAGATCGTTGCATTTTATTATGAATGGTTTCAGTTTATTTTTACTCGACAAGGGCGAAGCGAAAAGGTCATGATTTTGGGCAGTATGTATGTATGTACGCATGTATGTATATATGTATGTATGTATGTATGTATGTACGTATGTATGTATGTATGTATGTATGTATGTATGTATGTACGTATCTATGTATGTACGCATGTATGTATATATGTATGTATGTATGTATGTATGTATGTATGTATGTATGTATGTATGTATGTATGTATGTACGTATGTACGTACGTATGTATATATGTATGTCCGTATGTATGTATGTATGTATGTATGTATGTATGTATGTGTGTATGTATGTATGTATGTGAGAATCTTTATCTGTTCCCTTATAACTTCGAAACTACTCATAGTAATTGAATAAGTGATATCATTGGAAGCATTTCAGTTGTCGGCGTCCGGCTATGACGTTATACATACAAAATAGATAACAGCGTCCTCTAGAAAGTACAAATAAGAAGAAATCCATAAAATAAAAAATAAAAAAATATATATTGATGTGTTTTTATTTAATTAATATATTTTTTATTTATTTCATCTTTTTTTATTTTATTATTGTTATTTCTTTATATGGTGTTTCTTACTTATACATAAGTATGAAGTTTATAGTGATGTTTTAAAACCAAGGTAATAAAGTTTATAGTTTAGTTTTATATTTATAGTTTTTAGAAACTAGAGATAATTAGCTCGCTCTAGTCACCATTTATGATTGGTCCAAAAAAGCTTGCTTTGTAATAGGTAAGTGGGTTCAAATCGTATTTTATATATTATATATATATATATATATATATATATATATATATATATATATATATATATATATATATATATATATATATATATATATATATATATATATATATATATATATATATTCTTTTTATTTATTGTATATATATAAATATTTTCTTCAGTATTCTCGCACAAAATCTTCATGATGATGAGAAAATCAGTTTTGTATTTAAAATATTTCTAATATTTAAATGATTACAATTTACGTAGACATCTTTAAATTGAATATAACAGTAATTAGGTGTTATATGCACTTAATTAAAAAAAATGACTTCTGTTTATATCTTTAAAATTTTTATAAGAAACACTTTTACAAATCTGTATGTAGTATAGATTATGTATGTAAATCTATCTATCACAATACAGGCTGTCTCAATAAATATCCCATTTTACGTATTCTACAATTCTACAGTTTGATTTCAACACTTCATTAGATACTATATATAAGTACATTACAATTTGCAGGATACAGTAAAATTCAAATTGTACCCGCATGGAGCCCGTGTGGGCAGTTAACAGGTTGACTTGCATAGTTCTGCTACGTTAAGCTTTGTTGGTACAAGGTATAAGCTCTGAGCTATTTTCAATTTCATGTTTTATACCGCATAGTAGGTAAGTCAGAGACAACCTAGTGTCAAGTTACACTGTTGAATGGTCTGAGCGAAATCCAAGTGTTACGTGTTGCGTGGTGATCTCAACGCCGCGCGTATTACCAGAGCGGAAGGAAGTAATATAAATTTTAAACATTATTGTATAAATATTCTTTAGAATGAGAATCAAATCCACAATCAATCGTGTTTACTGTAAGACGCTTTTCAAAGGAAAATTATTATTATTATAAGCATATTTAACAAAAAAATGTTATTTAAAAGAAAGCCTAGAAATCGGAAAAAGAAGCAGAAGCCTAGATATCTGTTTTATCGCTTTCCTTTTAACCTCAAAGCATATAAAGTCTATGGGTGCAGTTGTAACGTGCCTCGCTGAGTGCACCCATAACACAAGCAGGCCTTAATTTTCTCCACAAATTTGATATCAATGGTATTTCTTCTGAAATCCCACATTTATAATAATAAGAATGATAATAATAATATTTATTTATTTCAAACTTTGGCACAAAATATCTATTTCTATGAAAATAAGAAAAAAATAAACCTCTCCAGCTTATACTTTACACTATACAAAGAAGATAGTAGCGCATAAACAGATCTACTATATTGAACTCCACGTGCAAACACGAGACGACTTGGTGCAATAATAATGTTGCGGGTAAACTTTGAATATTTGCTGGACGTATTATGTCTGGGAATTTATATTACTGACTACTTGTATAGTTATGGTGGAATTTTGACTTTTACACTGACTGTAAGTTGTTATAAAAATATGCAGTGAGATCTTCAATCATTTAAATATATTTTAAAAATTTTAATTTATTTAATAACTAGCTTTATTACGTATGATATATGAATTTGTAAAGGATTTTTTTTTATATTTTTCATATTAATTCAAAAGAATAAATATTGTTGCTAAGGTGACGTATACTTTACACATCAAAGGGATCACTTTTGTATTAATTAAGAGGAGTGATTTATCATTATGATTTCTATACCCATTTGACGAAATTACAGAAAATGCAACAAAAGAATTTACTAGGGAATTTGTACCAGGAAAGTTTTAGTGAAGAAAGAAATAATCTAAATATTAACATCCCCAGAATGGGAATCGAACCTAAATCCGTAGTGTTTACAAATCACCAATTTATATGTAGGTATATAATAGGGAGCAGAACATTCTAATTTAAAAACATAACAACATTTTTATGAATTCTAATAAACGTAAAGCCCAAAATCCAATAAAACAAATCTAAGATCTAATAGTATCTCAAGGGCGCGCTATTGGTCGCGGCGGGCAGGTGCGCCACCTAATAAATCAGATGATACAGCGTGTTCGAAATTATTATTTTTTGCTCAACTTCTATTTTTTTTATCGCTTACATGAATTATGAGATTTGTTGAATTGGAAAAAATTTTATTATTATTTTTCTAGTTTTATATACTCTATGCATATTTAAACTAAAACTAAACTCAAAAATATGTTTTTGTTATAAAGAATCAATATTTTGTTTTATATTATTGAAATCTATAGCCATCCTCTACAGTGAAATATATAACACCTGCGATTCAAAAACTTAATATCAATATTATTAACTTACAAATATAAGAATAAAAGAATTCTTATATATAATTTATATATAACATATATATATATAACTACTAAAAATAGTAAGTACACTAAAATATCGTTATCCAAATCCAATATACACGAAAAGTAAACCAAAATGTTGCTTCTACTAGGTGTTAAACTTAATAATCCTTAAAAATTACTATTCCTTAGCAATTTATAATTACGTGAAACAGCGTTATTTTCCTACTTAGGTACGGATAAGACTTTATTTATTACGGCAGACGTTGACTAAGGTAAAATTTTCGAGATAAACTTACTAACTTAATATAAAATATTATACTCGTAACATTTTCAGTTTTACGCGATACAATTGTTGTGTTTGAAGATTGTTGCGACTGACGGATTGTGAGTATTAATTACCTTGTTTTATAGTTCACATTAATATTAATTTAGTTAACATAGAAAGTTAATTGTTTTACTTTATTTCGAAAGGAAAGAAAAAGCGAAGGTATGGAATTATTTGCATATTTTGAAATAGTAGAAAAATGGTTTGTACAGTATAGTAAATAATGAGCAAATTCAACTCTGGTTAATTTAGGTAACAAATAAGCTATAATTTATCCTGTATAGTCAATATAACGTTTCGACTAATTTGAATCGAGTACCAACGCTTATAGCCAATCAAAACTCAATTTGTGCTCTAAACCTTAAATAAGTATACATATATTTACTATTTTTAAAGTGTTATTCCACACTTAGGATTAGAAAACATCTTTGAAAAAACGTATAAAAATTTTGAACGCAGCGGGATTCGAACCCGCGCCTCTTGGACGGTTCCAAGAGGCGCGGGTTCGAATCACGCTGCGTTCAAAATTTTTATACGGTTTTTTAAAGAAGTATAGATATTTTCAAAGGTTTATTAAGTTAAGGCCGGCCGTGGCGCTTTAAGACAGCATGTGACTGTAAACGCTACCGGTTATGGGTTCGATTCCTACCTGAGAAAACGATTAAATATTTTTATATTCTTGTTTTGGTAAGACAAAGCGTGGCGAGAGTTCCACTCAACACGTGTTGTCTCAAATTAAGCGAAAGCGGAATGCAGAGTGTCTTAACACTAGGTACTTCCGATTGATCTTGTCATGCGTTATAAAACCGTGAAGCTAGAAACATTGTAATCAAAATATTCTTAACGATTTCCAAACACCCGTATATAGAAAACTATAGAATAGAAAGTACAGTAGTGAGACCGTCGTATGTGGCGCTCATGTTATTTTAATAAACACTCCACTACTTATTAATTTTATTTTCATAATAGAATGAAATAGCAATAAATTTTCTAAGAATTTAATGTTCTTTTATGAATTATTGGTGTATTTTGTTATTTATGTTGAAAATGGCTTCCGTTGTTGATTTTATGGATGAGAATGAATTTAAGATGAGGTATACATAGCATTTGACTTACAAATAATTTTCTTCATTAAGAAATTGAGATTATTTAGGATAATTATGCAGAAAAAATATAAAGTACAGATTAAAAAAGGTTATATATAATTATTGTTTGTTATTACAACAGGAAAACTTTTATATTGTATAAATTTAAACTTAAATCGAAGAACGAAAAAACAAGAAAACGTTTTTGAAAAAACGTATAAAAATTTGAACGCAGCGGGATTCGAACTCACGCCTCTTGGACGGTACCCAAGATGCGCGGGATTTTTATACGTTTTTTCAAAAATGTTTTCTAATCCTAAGTGTGGAATAACACTTTAAAAATAGTAAATAACAAGTAAAATCTTAGACTAGATTCAATAAGAAAGAATAATCAAGGTAAAATGTATAGGTATATAAACTACTTGATAAACAATGTCTGTATGTTAAAATACTACCTGACTAAGAAAATATATTTTTAACTTATAACATTCAAATATTTTTGAAAGATAGATAGTACCAATTATTTTGATTTTAGTGAGAATACAAACTATGAAATAGGCCGGTTGTGGCGCAGCGGGACAGCGTCTGACTGTAAGCACGATTGGTTGTGGGTTCGGACCTCACTCGGGAGAGCGATTATATATTCCTCGCTTTGGTAAAATAGAATGTGGCGTTGAGTTTAGCCACTCCGCACGCAATGTCTCGAAATACTTATTATATGTACTACGTACTTCTTATCTACCTTATTATGCGTGATAAAAATTTGAAGATATTATATGTATATATATATATATATATATATATATATATATATATATATATATATAAAGAAAAAAAAATTATATAATATAAGGCACAAATCAAAAATAGTTACAATACCTATATTATCTCCACGGATGTTTATTCAAAGTGTCAAAAATCTAAGTAGCCCTAGTAATAAAATGTAATAGCTGCATATCTATTTACTACTGTAACTAATTATTTACTAAGCCATAAATGATAAAAGTCGGCGCGTTTGATAGATAATATAACCGGTTGAAGTAAAAATCGGGGAAACCCATTAAACGTGAAAGAGTACGGACTGATTTGATTAAAATTATCAGATTGTAGATATACCTTCGAATATAATTACGTTATAGTGGCTCAGTGGAAGGTTATTATGTGAAATTTAATGGAAATTCAGAGTAATGTTTATCAGAGTAGGTTAATTTTATTTTACATTCTAGTTCTAGGTTGAGAATATACGGCGTTGACTTCCGCCAAATGGTATTCAACGTTTTTAAGATAGAAAAAGCCAAATAACGGGTGTCTTGATATAAGTGTCTATATGTACTATATTCATATTTTTCTAATATTTTTTTGTACAGATAATATAATTTATCAAAAATGAAGCCTTAAATAAATGAAAGAAAATTTTTTGATAAAAAACGAAAATATTAATTAATTTACTAAAAAAGGTGAATTGTTTGACATAATAAAAAAAAATATTGAAAAAATATTTAACAGAGATTCTATCACCACCTCTCTGAACACACTCTGCGTAGGAATAACAATGGTTTAACTTGACAATAACAATGGGAAAAATATTCCATTCACTTAGCGACCTTTGTGTTTACATAAAAAATTATACTAAACTATGATCAGCAAAATACAATAATCAAATCTAAATCATATTTATTCAATAGTATAGAAGTCTCTTGTTTAATCCAACATGAGTTATTATAATAGTCAATGTACATCCCGCTTTAAATATCCTGCCTCTATAGATAACAGCTCATTAAAAGGAAACCGTCTTGACAGAGAGTAATCAGCACTGATGCATAAACCCGATACATATTATTGTAGTGACCATGATATTTACTATTTTCAAAGTGTTATTCCACACTTAGGATTAGAAAACATTTTTGAAAAAACGTATAAAAATTTGAACGCAGCGGGATTCAAACCCGCGCCTCTTGGATACCGTCCAAGCGCTCTGACCGCTAAGTCATGCGTTCTACTACCAGCTGCGTCGAAATTCTTATACATTTTGTTACAAGTTATTTATGTTGTTAGCATCTCTGTAGAGAGATTTTTACAAATTTCTACTACTTAAAGATTATTAAGAAATAATCATTTAACAAGAGAGATTGCTATTTTATTTTAATATTTACTATTTTTAAACTGTTATTCCACACTTAGGATTAGACATTTTTGAAAAATTTTTATACGTTTTTTCAAAAGTGACCATGATGTTAATGTATTTAAAATATTTAAATTAAGTTTAATAATATTTTTTGATTTTTTCTGATAACGGTGCACCGGTATACAATCCCTACATACCTCTTTCACCTCGTCCCCAGTCAATATCCTCTTCATGCATGCCCTTCGAGGGATTCTTACCTCCAGTATCTCCGATACTGTGTTTTCGAAGGTCAACCGAGGTCTCCACCGGTTATCACTCACCTCGTTTTATTTGCTATAGATAAGTATAATATATTTTCATAATTTACTTGATTTTTAATATAATAGTTGCGCAAACACAAAATGTAGCGTTACATTCTGCCACTCACCGCATATTATCTCAGATGGAAAATGGAGAATGGAGTGATCTGACACTTTGTTCTGTTTGTCTTACTAACACGACATATATGATTTGGGAGCACTAAGCGCGTCATTAGTTTTGTAACCAGTTCAAAATTATAGATTTTGAAGGACATTCAACATTCAGTACGATTTTAAGAGATTTAAATGAAAATTAAGAATTTAAAATATTATAATTAAATAATATAACAATTACAATGATATGACAATCCCAAATTTGAAATAATATCTAAATAATTTAATTTTTAAGTTATCCCAAATTTTACAAAATCCCTACACACCCTACACATACCGCAACGTGTGGCGTCTCAATGTTTACACCTACAGTGGCCATCAGAGTGCATTCACGATTTATTAATGGTAATCTGGGAAGAAATTAGGATGCGAGCTCATTAACATATTTTAATGGTTCTGTTCGATTTTGTTTACATTACGTTACCGTAATTCAAAATGGAACTACTTAATTGACGCCAACAGGACGCGAGAGGCCATTATCAGACTCTATATCTCAACACTTTTTCTCGCAGTTTAATTAAACAAAATGCGGCGTT
This sequence comes from Dryadula phaetusa, assembly GCA_032432895.1. Classification (NCBI taxonomy): domain Eukaryota; kingdom Metazoa; phylum Arthropoda; class Insecta; order Lepidoptera; family Nymphalidae; genus Dryadula; species Dryadula phaetusa. Next base: position 4,303,398 of record JAOYRS010000081.1, read on the forward strand.
GTGCTCTACATATAATCTTAAATTGAGATAGAAATGATAACACTGTATGTCTGTTTAGCTTGTACAGTTTATTCAAATAGCCTATTTTCTAACCTTTTTGGGTAGTCAATGTTCTAATATTTTAATGTTAATGAAAATATCAGTCTTACAATAAGCTTGGAAGGCAGTCTTTGGGAAGATCCTACGAGAAACTCAACAGTTGCTTTTATAAAGTAATTATAATTATAACTTTTTCTTTAACTTGCCATGTTAGTTAGTGTTTGTGAAATCTTGCTACCTCAATGGCAATTGGGTCTACCATTTGCCAGCGTCCGCTTGAGCTGAAACTTGGATTACAACTTCAGTTCTGATGACTATGAAATTACAATTCATCTATTATGGGTATCAAATGATAGGGTTTAATTTGTAGAATACAATATATTATGAAAAAAGGTATTATTTACTTAATATTTTATTTTTGAATATAATAATTTACAGATTTACAATTTTAAAAAGATTAGTCATAAGTACGTAACAATAATTAGCTTCATAACGTACTCAAAATGTAAGTAAATAGATACATTCTAAACATATTCTGCCTAAGTCGAGCGGTGCATTAACATTAACTGAAAAAAGTTTAAGGCTCTAAAATAAATGTTAAAAGGGGAATTTTCCCTTAAACTAAAGAAAACGTCTTAGATTCCTGTACTCTACTTACACTTACATACGGATGCCAAACGTGGACATACAAGACTATAATAAAAGAAGAAGAAACTAGTAGCATGACAAAGCTATGGAGAGAAAAAGCGACAAAAATATACGGAAAACTACAATTATAGACGTCCTGCAACATGCACTAAAGCAGAAATGGCAATGGACAGGACACGTAGCAAGATGTACAGACATAAGGTGGACATTTGTAACTATATGGAAAGATCTAGAAGAAAAAAGGAAAAGAGGATGACCTAGAAAAAGGCTATAAAGATCTATATGAACATAAATAATTAAAAAAATATTTTGCCCAATATCAAGATGTTACGTGTAAAGTAGCGGATCTCAACGCTGCATTTTGTTATACAACGGAGACGTAATAAGAATATATTAAATATAAGTATTTCCCTGCTTTTAAATCAACTAAAAATGTCTACATTATTAGCTCAAGCACTTAAGACGGTAAAGAAATATGACAAGGATTATAATATTCAATTAAACTCGTTAAGACGCTCCTTAGCCGCAACTTTTATGAAGCAACATAAAAACTCCATTCTCTGGATTTAAAGGAAACGTTGACACAAAAATCACAACAATACTAGTTATGTTTACATTTGTACCAATATTTATCTTTTTTAGAACAGAATATGGTAAATATAAATATTACTGTACGTAGGATATTATAGGCTTATTTATTGTAAATTTACGCTTCTATTTACATAGCAGATGGGCACAGACAACCCAGTATCCTAGTCGATATTACCTGATGAATGGCAGAACTTAACGCCGCATTTTGTTTTACCAAAGCATATATATATAATAATTTAATAATTTAATAATTTCTCTCATTTAGATATTGATATTCGCGCCGATGGTGGCGCAGTGGAAAAGCGTCCGACTGTAAATGCGATCGGTTGTAGGTTCCGTTCCGAATTGGGGGAATGAATATATTTAATTAATTTACATTTCCGCGTTCTGGTAAGACAAAGCGCAGCATTGAGTTCTGCCACTCAACACGCAATGTTACGAATTTGACGGAAAGCGGAATATGGAGTGTCCTGCAACTAGGTACTTCCTGTCTACCATGCTATGCGGGATAAAAGTGTTAAGCTAAAAAAAAATAAAAAAACTTGATGAAATAATAATATATATTTAAGGAAGCAACTAACAAGGCCAGTTCGGTGACACAACTGATTTATTTTAGTACTTATAAGTACCCATATAGGATATTCCCTAGTGAAGATCTAATAATATTCACCCTTACAAATACAACAGTATCTAAATTACTCTTGATAAAAACGAATAAAATTCCCTCGAATGAGAATTGAACCGAATTTCATTGAGTTTACAGTCAGACATAAAGACAAATATAAAGTAGGCACTGTACCTATAGGTGATTTATGGAAACCCCCATAGTTTTCCATAGAAAGTTCTTATACTACCGTAAGTTTAAGCTACGTGTATAAAAAAAACGTTAAACGTTCGCAAGGAACACATAAATAAAAAAAAACTTACTAATATAATTTATTGGTGCTGCGTAGAAGCGAAAAGAAAACTTTGCACTCGTATACATTTGTATTGGATTCTTAGAAAAATTGCTTTTCTCAAAGTGGAATGCGAGTTGACATGGGTATAGAAATTATAGTTTCAACAGTTTTTATATCATATGAAACTTTCCTTTCAATACAATTTGTGGATTGGATGTACGGGTTGTCTGCAATTTGGAAATGCTAAACGTATACATATATGTTTTTTTTATTAATATAAAATTTAATACACTACAGACTGCGTCCGTTCCTTTCTTTTCCTTAGTGTTATTTATCTGTCGTTTACATCAAATTATAATCAGCTACTTAGAACTATAGATCTAAGCGAAGCGAAAAGCGAAAATTTAAGCGAATTCTTACGCTCTCATGCAACTGCAATTTTACTGATTTACAGTTTACTACAACAACGGTAGCTTTGGTCAGACCCTGGGCCTCATGGATTTTTTATTTTTAATTGTTTAATTGCTATGAACGTACATTTAGGGGTTTCTACAACATTAAAGTTATAGCTAGCTTAAGCTAAGAGGGGTTAGAGCCCCTACCAACATTTTTTTTAATTATTTATAATGTCTTCACAGATACTTATCAGATACTAATTTTTTTACCTGTGACGAATGAAATTAAAATCCTTATTAACGGTCTTAAATGCTACAATAATTATTTATTAGATACTGTGGCTCCGAGTCCAGCCCTCGCAATCCGTCAATAGTAAGTTTTTCAAGAAATGTCGTTATTAACTATTCGTTCTTTTGCTACATTGTCCCTTTTAGGTTCACCTCCACCACTTCCACAACTGAAGCACCCACCGCTTGGCTGATGAAGTTGCCGATTGCATCGCCGTCTGAGTAATAGACATAGTTGTTTGTGTGTCTGGTTACCGCGACGACTGCATGAGAGACGCTCTCATTAATTCGGATTTATTCAGTTCGGATGATGATAACATTTTAATAAGTCTGTTCCTGCGCTCGTGGATAGTCACGACTCGTAATTCTGCTCCAGAGCTGTATCCCCAGTTCTTCAGCAGCTTATTCCCCTTTTGTGTGTAGACCAGATGATTTAGACCGAGGGCTTTAAGTGATTGGACGATGGGGCTTGCGGAGCTGACCATTTTGTAAACACCGGTGACAGCGTAGGCAACGTCCATGAAACTCCGACGTGTACATGGCAACTCACAGGTAATATTAGTTGTCAGGGTTGGACGGCTGTACTTTAGATCAAATAGATTGTGTCTATTGATATAAGGCAGCTGGTTTATGTCCTCGATGAGTGGGACAACCATTGCTCCTAAAATATTTGCTGCCATTACGATGGCACTCACTCCGTACTCCGTTTTCCGCGGAATTCAAAACATTGCATGTTGAGTGGAGTAACTTAGCGCCGCATTTTGTGTTACCAGAGCGAGGAAATAAAGATAATTTTAATATAAGCATTCCCCCAAATACAAATCGAACCCGCAACCGATCACGTTTATAGCCAGATGCTTTTTCATTGCGACGCGACCGGCCATACATTTTTAATATCCGATTAGATTTTGACTATTTGCAGGAGTTACTATATAAATACATAAATAAAATATTAAGCTGAAGTCATTATAACGCAGTGGGATAGCATCTAATTATAAACACTATGATTGTATTCGATTCCCATTTCGAGTAATTATTATATTAAAATTATTTTCATTTCCTCACTTTTAGCAAAACGTGGCGTTAACTTTCACCACTCAACATGTAGTTAGTGTCTTAATACTTTCTTTGCAACAAAATCCACTTCTATTTACAATAATTTAAGAAAAAAAAACTTCTCAAAATCAAAACACCGCCATAAAACGGCCCCTTTAAATGAACTTAAAATGGAAACAAGATGAAAAACAAAAAGCAAATCTTGAAATATAATGAATGAAATATGTCGCTTGTATACCGAACAATGTACACAATATTGCACCTTACGCCCACAGTAATAAGGCATTTCACAATTCATATGGCATCAAAAGACTTATTCTGCTAAAAGTCCTCTGGGCACTATAATAAAAACTCGTCGAAAATTTAAAAAAAAAAGGTCTCCCTACCCGCCTAATTACGTCCGCCGTGTCGCCTGCGAAGTCGCATTTTAGCTATTATTTTAGGGAGTTCCGCCAACGTGTACGCATTTAGTTGACACTTTCGTTGATATTTACCTGTATTAATATATTATTTAAAATGGAATATCTTTTTATAAAGAAGCATTTATATTATATATATTTTTTAGCTTAACGATTTTATCTTAGCAGAGTAAACAGGAAGTACCTAGTGTCAAGACACTCCGTACTTCGCACTCCATCGATTTCGGGACATTGTGTGTTGTGTGGTATAACTAAACGCCGCGCTTTGTCTTACCAGAGTGAAGAAATTAAAAATAATTTTAATATAAGCATTCCCTTAAGTGGGAAGTGAGGCTGCCATACATTATAATATTTAATCCTTAAAAATGAAACAATTGTTTTTTTTGATAATTATCCTCACACACATCCTAATAATTTTATCCTCTATATTCTTGTAAATTATATAGATTAGGCAATATCTATGAAAATATATACCTTTTGTTAATAATACATTTGCCACATTTGCCACAAAACAGAAATCTGAAAACAGCGTTACCTCAGAGACCCTTCGTTGATTAATTTTCACCCAAAATCGAGACATTCGTTTTTAAATAATAAATTTTCGAACGGGAATTGAACCGACAACCATACGCTTGCAGTCAGACACTGTCACATTGTGCCACACGTTAGCCATGATGAACTAAATTATAAAAAAATATATTTTTTAAAACCTATCTTGTCTCGTCTCTATCTGTACGAGGACTAAGGGATAAAGTCAGCGTGTTTTTAACGCGTTACTCCATAAAGATGCGCGTTTGCGTTTAATTATTTAACATAATGTTGTTAATCGCACAAAATGTTTGCACCGCGTATATTAAGTGTGAAATCATGTATACTTTGCAAGTGAATGAAAATTTTAATATTTTATATTACAGTAAATATTAAAGTAAACCTGTAACCAGAAAAAGTAACCAGTTCTGAACTAAAAAGATCTATTGAGTTGATTTTTTTTGAGCATTTCTCCACACCTTACCCATTCCATTCATTCATTCTATCATAACACAAAAATACACAAAAATCTATATTTTATATTCAGACTGAAATGACTAACAAACCTTGTTGATACAGTCAGAAATTTTTAAATTAAAAAACCTATTAAGGTTTATTCTCAGTTAATTTTGACACTACAAAGCACAACAGGGTCCAATGTTTTGGAAAATGTAAATTGCACACCCATCCATGACTAACTAAAGTGAGTGTAGCTTAACCTTATTCATCATAACTACTTTGCTATATCCTCTTTCTTATTTTACAGCTTCACGCTTTCTCGCATAAGAAAGTAGTCAGAGTGATGATGTAAGGCCACTTCTTTCTTTAATAAATAATAAACGTATTATATGTTGAATGGCGGAACTTAACGCCACGCTTTATCTCACCAACGCAGAGAAATGCATATTCATGATCCCCAATGGGAATCGAACCCATAACCAATCATGTTAACAGTCAGACTGTCCACTACACCACTATAGCCTTAATAGCCTCTTTAATATATTAATTCAAATATTTGTACATATTTTTGATATCATTTAGAAATGACTAACTGGCCGTTATTATTATGTAGTTTAAAACATAATTTATATTTAAATAACATAAAAGATATTTTATTGATCTTTTACGTGATTACATTTATTTTTATAGCTACTGGACGATGGTCGTTTAGAATGTTAATTTTGGACTATTGTGCCTCTTAGAAGATATAAAAGTAATATAAAGACGTATAAAATAAGGTAAGGAATGACGACTTGTTTTCAAATAAGTATACACATATTATTTAAAAATGAAATTAGGTTAGGTAATTTATAAAAATAGGTGGCAAAACATAATCAAAATTTTCCACACTAGACTGAAAAGTTAAAAATAACTGTACTAGACTTTTTCTATTGGAAATCTGAATCTGGACTATATATGTACATACATAAAAAAACAGCCTCACGCCTTATCCCGCATAGTGGGGTAGTCAGAGACAACCTAGTGACAAGTCTCTCAGTTATCTGCTTTTCGCTCGAAATCCAAAATATTGTGTTCTAGAGTGGTGAACTCAAGGCCACGCTTTGTGAGAACGGATTAATAAACATAAACTTTTAAGTATAATCATGTCTTCGACAGGGAATTGAACCTATAACCAAGCGCATATAATTATAATATATTCGATTATCCTGCTCTGGAAAAACACAATGCGGCGTTTAGTTCCATACTTAGCACACATCCTCAAATTTGAGTGAAAATAAAGAACATAGTGTCTTGTGACTAAATTCTTTATAAGCTATCGGGAAAAGCGAGAAGCTGATAGTCCCATTAATGATTTCCAATTAACAAATAACGAGAATAGTTAAACATTAAAAACATATTGTGTTAATATTTTGTTATTCACTAAATCAAATATATATAAATCAACTTTGTAAAACCGATACAACAGACAGCATTGTATTTAAAATATTTATATCAAATATATTTATTACGTAAGCCGAATGCACATTTATCACTCACTATTCATCAATATTGCAGTGAAAATCACGTTTAACGTCAAATTTTCATGTAGTAGACTATATCAGTAGTTTAAAAATTGTATATTAGAAGCAATAATTCCTTTTCTAAATATCTTAAAAGGTACATGAGACAACGCTTCATATCAGGGTTGTCAGAGTCAATCTAATATAAAGACACTCCGTTGACTGGTTTCCTCTCAAATTGTTAATAGTACCGTATACTTATGTATGGGTACTTTGTTTTTTTATTTAAAAAAACAATAAATAAAAAAACAAATTGCGTTAATGCACCTTTAATTTAACAATTTTATTTAGTTTGGCAAATTTTCCAGTCAAATTTCAACCCAGAGACACTTTATCAAGCTGCATACAGAATGGCAATTGTGCGTATTTCGGAATTACACCCCCAACGTGGCACGAGGGTAATATTTTAGCAAATAGCTGTACGATGGGGTGGTGAGAGATTTTAATCTTTGGCTGACTTTTAAGTTACCGTATATGAGTGTTGAGGTTTTTTTTTATTTACCCGTTTTGGTAAGACAAAGTGCGGTGTTGTGCTCCGCCGCTCAGCATGCAGTATCTCGATCTCGGGTGGAAGCTATCCTTCTACGCAAAAAATGCGTAAATCTTTTGCTTATATAATTATTTATTTATAAAAATAAATAATGAAGCTTTTTATGAGGTCATTGTGGCTTAGTAGGGTTGTGTTTGATTAAAAACGAGGATAGTTGATTCGATATGAATTATTATTTAGATTTATTAAATTCGAAATCTATTTTTCACACTTAGAAATATTATCATGTATAAATTATTCTTATATTTTCCAAATTTTAAATATTCTTAAGATTTTCAACGTTAGGTCTTTCCACTTAACACGTAAAGATTTGAAAAGCATCGAGTGTCTTAACACTACGATAAACAATATATGAAGCTACAAAAACTAATTCTATTGTCTACTAGATATTAGTACTATTTTGATGTTCTACAGTTTTATTGTAACATGATTTTGTGATTAAACTATATCATTATTATTAATAAAAATTTAAATTTTGAGGCCGATCGTGGCGCAGTACGACGGTATTTGACTGTAAACGCGATAGTTTGTGGGTTTGATCCACATTCGGGGGAGTAATTATATTTAAATTAATTTCACTTCCTCGCACTGGCAATATAAAATGTTGCTTGAATTAAGTGGAAAACGAAGTACGGAGTGTCTTGACACTAAGTACTTTCTGTCTACTCTGCTATGCAGGATAAAAAGCGTGAAGCTAAAAAAAATACAATTATATCTATAATTTCTTTAAAATATTTGCATTCTGTACTCTTTCTCTATATAAGCGATACTTTGTCAAACGGTTCACATAATTTTCTTAAATGAAAAATACAAAGGTTTTGCTTAATGAATTAATATTTAGATATATTAACACACAGCGCTTCTATAGTTTTTATATATATATACATATGAAAAATCCACCTCGTATACAATCACAATAAACCCATCTCGGAACATCCAAATCAATAGATAGCAATCGCCATTTGTCGTTACTAATAATACAACGGAGCGGCGACGTTGACAAATGAAGACGCCACATCACTAAGCTTGTAAGTTGTAAGGCAATGTTTTCTTTGTAGGGACTTAGAAGTACATTATATTTATATTACTACTATCTAATAAATTAAAAAAAAATAAAAATATTTTTTTAATATTTTAAAAAAGTAATTGAACGTTGCAGGATTCGAATCAACACCTCTTGAAACCAAACGCCCTAGTCTATAAAGACATACGTCCTTATAGACCTATGGAAAAATCTTTATAGGCTTGTTACAATTTTTATTATCAATAAAATCTTTTATTTTAATTATACTGTTTCCTGCATAACGTGGTAGTCAGGGACAACCTAATTTCATGACACTCTTTTCTGCTTTCCACCGGAAGTCGAGACATTATATGTTGGGCGGTGAATTGAACAGCGCTATGTCTTACAGAACAGAGAAATGCAAACATATTAAATATTACAGAACTTTTTAAATCAGAAAACCTGTAACATTATTAAGTAAGTAAGTAAGAGAGAAAAAAAACATGTAAATAAAAATATTTATTCAATTACTAAAAATTATATATGTATTACATTTTTGTATTGAATAAGATCAAGTAAATACAAGTACTTTGAAAGCAGATTTACTTTGAAAGTACAATCTGTTAGCAAGATAAGTTAATCTAAGAAATTCAATAATTGTGCTTTATATTTTCTTTATGTATTCCTTAACTTTATGTGTCTAAATTTTAAATAAATATTGTTAAACTATGAAATATTATTGGAATTTGTATTCCAAAGATAATTTGTTTTTTGAAAAAGAAAACAATTATATGCTTTTATAAAGTACTAGCTTTTACATGCGACTTTATCCGCGGCAATTCCATGTTGGTTAATTATTAATATTGGAAAAATTCTTAATTGGCCAGCACACGCCATGTACACGTTCAGGTAGTTCATTTTGGGCGATTTTTGCTTAAAACAATGAAATTTATCAAAAAAAAAATGAGAAATAGCCTACGTTCATCTACGTTCACTACTACGGTCTTCAAGTATCTCTATATGAAATTTCATTAAAATCAGTTTAGCTTTTAGCCGTAATGACTTCACAGACAGACAGGCAGACAGAGTTATTTTCACATTTATATTATTAGTAAGAATCCTCCTAAGATAATTTCAAAATAACTTTATAAAAATACCAAAAAATTGGGATTCAAGTACTTTAAATATTAACTTAGGTACATGTGATAATTTGAAAACACAACCTAGTTCAATTTTGTCCATACTAGTCTTCAATATATTCTATTTTGAGAGGCCAGGCATTTCGTAGTATTCTATTTTGAGAGGCTAAGCATGGGCAGCGTTTGACGTGAACACGATCGATTCTAGGTTTGAATCTCACTCGGGGAAATAATTATATACAATTTATTATCATTTCACAAATCGTGTAAAACAAAACACAGCGTTAAATTTCGCCACTTAACACGCATTGTCATAAATTTGGGAGGCAAGTGACAAAGTGTCTTGACACCAGGTTCTTTTTAACTACCTGCTGTGCAGGATAAAGCGTTTAGCTGATTTATAAATCTTAAAGTGTATAATAATAATAAAATAATATATAAAATTTATTCATATATAAATATAAGGTTAAAAAAAGTACAGTTATAATGAATACTCCATATATTCTATTGTTACACAGTTCATTTTGTTATCTTTTCTTTATCTGTACGTTTATGTACGCTTTCTAAGAGTATTTTAAGGAATCCAGCCCTAAATATGAAACTCGAGACAGCATGTGGTTGCGCCTTTGGGGATATAAACAAATTAGTTCACCCTCCAAACCATAACTTACAATATATATAAGTAAATACGTATACTGTACCCCACTGTAAGGGTGTGCCATTATTAATGAATATGGGGTATTCCAAAAAGTTCTGTTTTATTATTTTTTTCTCAAAGCTCATGTAATTTTAGGGTAGATAAGAATATTTAGTGGAACTTTTTCTCTATAGACACGTTAAGTATTAAGTAAATAAATAAAAATGTCATCATAGCACAGTGGAATTAATACCTAATTGTAATCGCGATTGTCATGCGTTCGATTTCGGTTACGGAATTGATTATCTATGTAAATTGTTTTTTTTTATTTTGGTGCTCATGTAAGATAAAGCAGTTTTGGGTTCCGTCACTTGTATGGGCGAAAAACTAAGAAAATAACGTCCTTTATATTGAGAAATAAAATTAAATCAGAAATCTGATATATTAGTTTTGGAACTCACATATTATCTACACTATACAAAGATAGAAAAAAGGCATAGAAAAAGAGGCATCTTAAGAATATTCTTGAAATATGGACATTTGAAAACAAATATTGAATTTTTTTAGGCTCAATTTTTAGGCTGCTATACTACATCAAATAATAAAGTAAGAAACTGTTCAGATTGAGATAATGTTTAAAAAAAACCGGCAAGTGTAGAGTCTCCTAGCGGGAAATAATAATTATCTAAAACTTTTCTTGTTTTGTTATTGAAAATATGTACTAAAGATAATGAGTTTGAATTGAGCTACTTAAAATTCTTCCTGTTCCTTTTGTAAATTCTTTGAAACTCATTTAAAAAGGGATGAAAAAAAATTGACACTAAGAAAACTTGTACCTTACCAATGCATTAATTACAACCAATTCTTTACACACTTCCATCTAAAAATACGTAAAGCAAAAGGTTTTTTTTAGCTTCAGGCTTTTATCCATACTTTAAGCATTTATAGCAGGGTATATGGAAATTATCTTCCGTCAAGACACTCCGTATTTCGCTTTACACCGAATTTGAGACACTGTATGTTGAGTGGTGGAACTCAACGTCTCACTTTGTCTTATGAGAGTGAAGAAATGAAAATAATTGAAATATCACTCCCCCAGGTGGAAATCGTACCCACAACTGATCGCGTGTACAGTCAGACGATGTCCCACTGAGCCATGACCGGCCTTTTTTCTGCTTCTCTTATTATATACTCATACACATGTACATATTATATCGAATTACTTGCTCCAACAAATCAACTGGAGCCCAAAAATAGCCGTATTGTCAATAAATAACATAGAAAGGGAATCTCTGCTAAAGTTATAGGATTATAGCGAAACATAATAATGACCCGATTTTCCTCATTACTCCTCGGGGAGACGTGGAGCTACTACCACTTGGATATGGCAAGTATTTTATTTGTTTTTGCGATTTTTTTAACCCTTTAATAGAACAAAAGAGAGCTTCTCCATGCTCTCTCTCTCTCTCTATATATATATATATATATATATATATATATATATATATATATATATATATATATATATATATTTATATATATATATATATATATATATATATATATATATATATATATATATATATATATATATATATATATATATATATGTATATATTCCCAAATGAACTGAAACATTTTGACATAAAAATCCTTTAAATATTAAAATATTATAAAATTTTAAATAATAACGTAGAGATCGAGTCGTGAGAGAAAGAGAGAGGTTCGTCTGCAGCATAATAGGACAGCATCTGATCTGAGACGCGATCGGTGGTGGGCTCAATCCCATTCGGTGTGTTTTTGAGTTTTCTTGGTCTGGTAAGACAAAGCACAGCGTTGAGTTCTGCCGCCGGGACTTACGGAAGAATCGGGGTGTACCTGAGGTCCCGGCTAACGGTGTTCGCGGAGGAGCACCGTGAGGTTTTGTGAGTAAACGGGGCGGCCTATATCAGTCAATGTGGCGTCCCGTATAACCTGTCCCGAGTCCCCAATCAGAAAGGTATTCGTAATGCGATTTCCTCACGTTAAAAAAAGAAAAAAAGGTGCTTCCTGTCAACAGGGTACTGTCATGCGAGATTTTCATCTGGCGTGAGGCTAAACAAAATATATAGAGACATAGTTCTGAGTTATTTTTGACAAACACAACACTTGCTCGGCTTATAATCGTAAAAAAGCAAGAAACCGAACACCAATACTGTTCAAATACAAAATAAGATTGCCAAGATGAGATAAAGTAGCTCCTAGTCAGAAAGATTTATTTATAATAAACGCTTGATAATTTCAGGAAAGTAACGCAAATGGCTGAATTATAATTAAAATAAAGTAGATTTTTTTTAAATAGCTTCAAACTTTTTACTAAATTTACGTACTTACAATATAATGCCAGCGTTAATAGATCTGTAATTAACGTCTCTATCATGACAATTTATAAACAATAAAGCTCATTAGTTTTTGGTTGTCAAACTAACCTACTATGGAAGTTCACATAAAGGCGAATTCCCAAGCTGTACCAAGTTAGTGCCGTAAATTTACGTTACGAGAAGACTACTTAGAGTTTATGACGTGAATTTTGGACACGTATGTAAAACGTTTTCGATGAGATTCCTGTTGAAATAATAGTGATATATTATTTCTAAGGTATCAATATGTTAGATTTAGTTCAAGGCTTTAGGAATATTTGAAGCATATTTTAACGTTATCTTCTTGTTAGTTGAGCGGGTGTGGCCATTTTGTTTTTTTTGAATGTTGTGGAAACTCTACATTCAAATTTTCATTTCGTTTTGACGTTTCTTTCCACATATAAGGATAAGCAAAAGTGAATTTAGTTTTAAAACACTACATCCTCCGCTCTCCGACCGTTACAAGTGTATTGAATATTTAAATAAATAGTGGACCTCAATAAATAATATAGAATAAATGGGGTCATAGATAACTTAGAAGCAAGTCACTCCGTTGAGTGCTTTCCGCCTAAATTCCGTCCGAAAATCTATACATTACGTGTTAAGTGGGAACTGAACGCCGAACTCGTGTGAAAATTATTTCCTATACAAATGTTTCTTGCGGTCTTAGAATCCACGAATTCCTACTAATGTCAACAGCAGCGTTATAAGAGTTAAGTAATAATATTAATCTTTAACAAAGTAAAAGGTAATATTGTAATACAAATTATTTTCTCGAGATCTAATTAAGGAATATTTTAACCCTTGATCCGCGCGAATTAATTCATCTAAAGCCTCAGGGAGTTGATCTAGAAGCCACTTTGATTGCAAAATGCCTTTCTTTTTGTGGAAATTGTTAATTTTTCTTTGTATTTTTGTAATACTATTTTATAATATTGCTTCTGTTCATTTTTTTAATCGAATAATATTTTTTTTTATTTATATATATGGAAATGACTTTTGCAAAAAATATTTAATTAATATTTTTTTTATATTTTCATATAAGATAAAAGAGATACAATTCAATTATTTTATTTAAAATAAAATTGATAATCTTAATTTTTTTAAAGATCATATAATTTACTATTAGTTAAGAGAAGTACCGGAGTAGTAGATGCTAGATATTAAGTGTAGTGTCACTTTCTGCTTAGCAAAAGATAAGAATATGGAAAATTCTTTAATTTCTTGACAATTTAAGCAGATGAAACAAAAGGCTAAATGGAACTTGCATTGGATTTTCTACTTTTGTTTTATTACGAATGGTCGTATTTTCCCCATGATATTTCCTCTAGAACAAACGATATTGCTTTGGAATCAATTGAAATCTCTCTTATTCTCTTTCAATCCACTTTTATAATGTACATAATAAAAATATATGTATATAAAAGTATTTACCATTCTTTCATCCCTTAATTAATACTAATTAATTCACTTCTAATTCCGTCATTCATTTTGCAGAAATCGTATATCGTACTTGTAATTTAATGTTATTTCTTTGATGTAGAGCTTTTTGGGGGAAATGAGAATTGTTTTTTTGACGCTTCAAAAGTATTAAATAACCATTAACGTTAATTAATTCTTCCTAATTCTATTGAAGTGGGTTTTACATAAATACAAAATGTATTTATTTATACTAGACCCGTTAATTTACGAGTAACTTTGGCAACGTATATGAAAAGAAAAAAAAGTGTGCTAAACACTGTGAGGGGGAGTTGGTGGGGGGATAGGGTATGGTCTTAATAAGAGCACTGTCACTCAGTGTAACAACAGTACTTGCAAATACCGAGAAATCTTCTGTTGTGTTCTTGGCGGAACACTTTCTCTAAGGCAGAGCCCTGGGCAGTCCGCGTCATCCACGTCCTCCTCGCCTCCTTTGAGACTCGCTGCAACCGCGCCACCATGTGGTCTCACCACCTCTGTGTTGCAGCTGAGCTAATGATGCAGGGCATAAGATGAATATTCTGCGCCTCAAAACAGAATCCATTTTAAGGAAATCGGTATAAAACTGATTCGGTTCGGAATAAAACCGAGGCCTTTTCTCGGAGGATATACCAGTACACGCGGGCATGCGATAAGTATGTCTTTTATCGTCTCTCATTTTTCTTGCTCTCGATAGCACAATGCTAAAAACAACACGCAATAAGCACCGCGGCAAAGGGGCATATTCAACTTTCTTGAGGATTTAGATGACGATCTCTGTCTGCTTCTGATTGGGGCAAAGAAGATGGGCCTAAAAATAAACACTCGAAAGATCCAAGCGGCACAGAGGCTTTGGATCATGTTCACAAATTCACTTATCTCAAAAGCATCGTATCTGAAAACGGTGGAACTGAAGAAGACATCGTTTCGAGAAATACTAAAGCAAGAGCTACCTTTGCACAACTTCGTCCCGTGTGGCAATCGCGGAAATTGACTTTGAGAGTCAAAATATTCAGATGTTGTGCTTTATAGATGCGAAACTTGGAAGGTTACGAAAAACATCTCGCGCCAGCTCTAAGTATTTATCAATCAATGCCTGCGCCGGATCCTCGATATATACTGGTCTGAGAAAATCTCTAACATCCACTTATAGGAACGCTGCAATGTAACACCGATTGATCATCAAATAAAACGCCGGAAATAGAGCTGGATTGTCCACACGCTACGTAGGAATCCTAACCATATTCCGAGCCAAGCCCTTGACTGGAAACTCCAAGGAAAGTGGAAACGTGGTCGCCCTGGGCAAACCTAGCAGCGGAGAATCCTTGCAGAAGCGAAGGAAATAGCTCAAGATCGACTGGCATGGCAAAGCACTGTAGACGCCGTCTGCTCCAGCTAGGGGACATAGGAATTTAAGTAAGTAAGCACATGGTTGTATGTGTATGTAACATTATTAGTTTAATAAATTTTTGACACACTGTTATAAAATTATAGGCTATTTGCAATTTTCCTTTACATTAATTTTATTAAAATGCCAATCAGCCTGAAATAAATAATGCAGACTAAACAGTATGTGCAATTTTTTTATTGATTTTTATTTACTCGATGTCGCACTTTGTCTTATTAGAGCGTGGAAATGAAAATAATTTAAATATAATCACTCCCCCGAGTGGGGACCGAACCCACAACCGATCATGTTACAGTCAAACGCTGTCCCACTGCGACCACGACCGGCCTTCATTGAATTATAATGTGTGTATTTGCGTGTGTGTGTATGCGAAAACGTGTATAATAGTAAAATATATGATGGTAGTTCTTTAAAAGCTATTTATTATATACATAATTTTTTAATTGATTTGAATTTCAGCAAGTTTTATTAAACCTGACGTGTACGTACAAAAAGTATTATTGCTAATCTGGAATTTTATTTTCAACTACCCCCTTGATATCCGATTCAGTTGGAGTTTTATTTGAATCAGAGTAAATCGATTACCCAATTAACGTTATTCTAAATCTAAAATGGCGGACTTTGTATTAAAGATAAAATCAAAAGTCTAATAGATTAGTCAAAAATCTAATTTACCGTCGCAATATATCAAAATAAATACAAAAAAGATTTACTCACGATACGAAAACTGAGTAAAAACATGTTAAAATAAAACTATAAATGCAAAACACTCTCTACGGGCACAATCAAATATAGACTTTATGTACCATTATTAAGGTATAAAATCGATTTTCTATACAAAATCATTGTCCACTTTTGATAACAAAAGTTAAATTTGCATAGAAATAAACAAGGGATGATTTCATAGGATTTATGAACGTTTTGTTCGGCTAAGTCACAATGTAATGTATTGCAGTGGTTGTAATACATTATTTACTTGTGCTTAAGTTAATAAATAACATCTGATTGTAAACGCGCTGGTTTTGGGTTCATTTTCTATGCAGAGACATAATTATATTTTATTTTTTTTATCTCACTCTAGTAAGACAAAATACGGCGTTAGGTTATGCTAATTTTTCTATGTTTATGCTACTTCAATAAAAATGTAGAAAGGTATTAAGATTAGGTTTTGATATTCCGCTCTATATTAAGCACTGTAATTGAATATATTCACAGTGTTACATTGTCTTTTCTTTTCCGGTCTTTGTACGACAAAGTACGGCGTTAAGTTATGCAACTTAAGAAGTGATATCCCTAATTTGAGTCGAAATGCGAGAAGTGTCAACATTTTTCTATTTGCGGGAACTGCGAGATTTAAAAAAAAATGCTAGGTGACTGATATCGAATTTCGTGCGTAAATTTTGCAACTGAAATTGGTGTATGAAAATGATTTATTGACAAATGGACGATTATAGGAGGTATCGTGGTTGTTAAGGTTATAGGCACATTTTTCAATAAATAAATAACGATAAGTGCGAACAGCGCATTGTGACAGCGTCTGACTGCAAATGCGATCGGTTGTGAGTTCGATGCCCACTCGGGGGAGACATTATATTTAAATTATTTTCACTCTGGTAAAGACAAAATGCGGCGTTGAGTTCCACCACTCAACATGCAATATCTCGAATTCGGTAGGAAGCGAAGTACGGAGTATCTTGACACTACGTACTTTGTGTCTACCCTAAAAAGCGGGATAAAAGCGTGAAGCTAAAAAAAATAAATATACACGCCGGTACACACACGCAGGATGACAGACACACCCACACTATATTAAAAAACTTTAAATATGTTAAGTTGTATATGTTTAATATGAAAGAATTAAAATAAACTAAATTTGTCAAAAAATCGCTTAAATATAAATATACATTTTAGTTCTAAGTAGCCGACTATAGTTGTATGCAAATGAGAAATAAATAAAGAATAAGAAAAAAAAAGGTACCGACCCAGTATGTAGTGTAATGAATTTTATATTAAGAAAAAGGTCTTATTAATTTATTGCTAACTGTTAATTTACTTGGAACTTTTGTTATCATTTCTTGGAATGGGACAATAAAGTCTATAACGTATGTATATAAGTGGTAAGCCGTAGTAGCCATACTTGTACTGTATTTTCGTGTAATTAACTGCCTCACAGGAGGCACCCTTGTGACAATGTGTTCTAAGTTGATGGTTTCCTATCGAGGTCTCCACGACAAGGTCAGAGCTCTTCTAGCTCGGTCTCCCCCAAAACCCGGTGACACTGCCAAGGCCGGTAAGGCCAACAGCATACTCCACAGTCGAAAAAAAACGTGTAATTTAGTTACGTTTAGTTTCAACAAAGATTCATCTCCTTTTACTTTATTACATTTCTTTTTTAATTTTGATAAAATTTTCATTGTAATTGGTGTAATTATAATAGACACCCTGTCTGTTTGTGTATTTTTTTATATGTAGATGTTTTTCGTTTTGTACAAAGTGAGGCTTGCAGGACTAAGGGAAAGGCATGAAGAATAAGGATCGATGTATTTTCTATAATTGACTTTACATTAGACGATGAATGATTTTAAAAAATGTGTTTTAAATAATATTTGTAATGAGTTTCAATTTTACTCTAAGTTCAACACACTTTATTAAATCAAAGTGAAAGTCGAATAGCTTTATACAAAATAAGAAGTTATATGCTGTATTATTTGAACGTTAAACACTTTACCACAAGTTCACTAAAGTTACTCTTCTTTTATATATATATACATAAACATGATGGATTGTTTGGAGCCAGTAATAAAAAACTATACAATAATTTCTTGAAATGGAATCGAACCTATGAATATTGTTTACATAACCAGTAAGTCTACATACGCTAATTTCATTTATAATAGTTTATATAAGTTGATTTATCTTGCAACATGGATCATATTACGAGGTCAGCCCGAAGACGTTACCCTAAAAGTTTGAGTAAAAATATCAATACTTTGTTGGCAAGGCAATAAAAACATTTTGTAGACGTTTTGTAAATAAACATTCGTGTGTGAAGAAATATATGTTGTAAAATAAAGCTAAGAAAGTAAAGCAGTGGTCGGTCGTAGCGCAATGGGATAGCGTCTGACTGTAATAGAAACGGTTATGGGTTCAATTCTCACTCACGCGGGGGAACATATATATTTTAATTACATTCGTTTCTACGTTCAGGTAACACATATTACGGCGTTGAGTTCTGCCAATGTCTTGAATTCGTCGGTAAGTGGAGTACGGAATGTCTTGACACCGGGTATTTCTTGTCTTCCCTGCTATCTAAAAAAATTTGGGTTCACTCTTATTCCGGTAATAGTTATATTCAAAGTTTATTAATTTCCCTGCTTTCCTTTACCTTAAGTTTCGCTTATCAATAGGCAACTGAAATCAAAATAGAGACTAAATCCGTATGATTGTGTCAATAACAGACAATGCAGAGTCAAAATTACCGAAAGCTGGAATTTGGCATCGAGAAAAACAAAGATGGCAAAGGAAAAATTTCCCGACATTTTGACGGGAATGTTAAATATGGTTTTTTTACTAGTTATAATCCCACGCAAATGATGTTGCGGGTTGCATCTAATTTAATTTAATTAAAACTATATTATATCGGTAGTTACGTCATTCAGCATACAATGTCTCGAATTTGGCGGAAAGCGAAATATGGATTGTCATAATACTAGGTACTGAAAAAATAATTTAAAGTACTTATTTGATAACAGCAAATTATATAAAACTCTTATCTCCTTCTAGTGTAGTTAGACGGTCCTTACACTATTTCTGTCTACTGTAATATCTGAAAAAAATGGTATAGAGTTATAATGGTATAGAGTTAATCAAAAAGAACTTTATAGAGACTTCAATTATTGCAAACTGTTCGCGATTTCCATACAGTATACCATTTTTGAGGTGTATGTATATTTTTTAGACAACTAGAGGTACGCTATCAGCTACAACTTCTTACCGAATGAGGTCTTTTCCCAAAAAAAACCAATATATTTTAGCATAGTACTGACCCGAAGAATTATTGGAACAAGTGTGTATTTTTGATCCCCTCTAAATAATTGTCTACTTAATTAGATGGTTTTTTCGTTTTACAACCGTATGTTTCCACATTTAGATTAGCCACGTATTGTAAGTAACAAATTCGAATATTTTAACTCATTCCGTCTTTCTTGTACTAAATATATATGAGCTTTATCTAGTTAGTTATCTGTTTTTTTTTCAAGATGTTGTTTTCAAAGAGTTGTTTTACAATTTTTTATACATGCGTCTACAGTTGGATTTTTAGAATTTAATTTACATTGGCATTGTTGCTTTGTTTTTAAAGTATCCGGTTCTTTTTTTTTCGATCTACGCTTTTATCCGTCATAGCAGTACACAGAAGTTACCTAGGATCATGACACCTACAAGCATAGAGCTAAAAAAACAATTTTAAAATCATTTTTTGTTTTAAAATTTGAATGTAGGTTAAGTAAGACTGTTTTTTTATTATTTATATCATGTATGAGCTAGCCTATACTGCCTATATTTTATGTAAAATATATATATTAAATTGTATGTTACGTTGGTTTATCTAATAAATAAACAAATAAAATATTTTTTTTATAATTTTTGGTTTACAGCTTAACGCTTTATCCCGCGTAACTAGGCAGGCAGTGACAACCTACTGTCAAGACATTCCATTAACTGCTTTCTGCCTTAAAATTTAGACATTGCGTTCAGAGTTGCGAAATTGAACTCACAACTGTTCACACTTTTACAATTTATCTTAGACAAATGTAATTTGAATTAGATATTAAAAATACAATTTTAAAGCGTCACAGACAGATTCTAATCCTCAATTTCACGTTTTAAATAGAATGTAAGAAAAAAAATCGTAACAATATTTCCACCGCTAAGATGGCTCAATAGCAAATTAAATTCGTCGGGAAAAATGCACGAAAGGCAAACAGGGAATAACCGCCGCGCTATTTCGGAACGGTGAAACACAGCCCTAACTGATCGTACTTACGTATAAATATTTTGTACTAAAACGCTTGTGTGTTTTCAAGCAATCTCATCATATAATTAACATAAGGCCGGTCGTGGTGCAGTGTGACAGTGTTTGACTGTAAACGCGATCGGTTGTGGATTCGATCCCCTCGTGGGGGAGTGATTATATTTAAATTATGTTCACTTCCTCGCTCTGGTAAAGACTTAACAAGCAATGTCTCGAAATCGGTGGAAAGTGAAGTACGGAGTGTCTAGACACTAGGTACTTTCTGCCTGCTATTATCTTACCGGAGAAATGAATTTAAATCATTGCCTCTAGCAGGCATCAAAGCCACAACCAACGTGCTAACAGTCAGACACTATGTCACTCCCTTGTGTCCATATTTAACGTATACAATATACATATTATAACTAGGTTATCTCTAGTATAAATTATATTTGATCACGTCTGACTGTAAACCCCTACAAGGGTTCGCTTCCCACTCGGGAGCATGAAGTATATTTATAAGTAGCACATTTAAAAATTCATATTAATTTCTTCATGTAGACAAACCGTAGTGTTCGCCACTCGATACGCATTATCTCAATATGGGGCGGAATCAGTCAACGAAGTGTCTTGACATTAGTTTGTCTTTGGCTATCCTACTGTGCGGGATACAGCGTGAAGCTGTACAAAAAATAATAATATTTATCCGTATATTTTCAGCTAATACTACGTCGGGCGACATTCCCCGCGCTTTCTCAGTCCAGATTGACACTCTTCCAAACAATCGGAGCTCGCTTTAATCTCGGCAATAAATTCCGTTTATCTCCCAAGACGTTCCAAAAAAGAATTTCTTTTCGAAAAGCTTGTGTTGCGATTACGTCCCACGGTCTTACCCTTACGTTTTAACTCTTCAATGAAAATTAACTCGTACTTTCTAGTAATAAATGTTGATTTTATTTTATTCAGTATTCTAATATCTTTATGAAATATATATTTATTAACTATATTTGCCGGTTTAATAAGCGGCGTTGAGTTTCGCAACTTAACACGCAATATCTCAAATTCGGAAAGCAAAGAATTGAATATTTTGACGCTAGGTTATCTCTGATTATTACGCTTTATAAGTACATATTTGTTCAAAAATACATATAATATCATTACCATTAGAGCTATTCTTTTGAAATTTCTTCCTAAGACGAAATACTATTAAGTATATTATTACCATATTTACGATATACATAAAAAAACTTATGTTATTTTTTATGAAAACGTTCACTTCTTCTATCCATACTTATACTTGCTGTGATAAAAGTTCTGGCTTTCAATAACCGTAAATAATTATAAAATAATTTGTATGGGATTTTCTGTGGGTGTATTTTAATTTATAACTTCATTGCTTTATTTGTTAGTTGCTATTTTTGATAAGGCCATTGTGGCGCAGTGGACAGCGTCTGACTTTAAACGCAATTGGCTATCGGTTTAATTTCTATTCAGATAAATAATTATATTTACAATTTATTTTCATATATATTCGCTCTGGTGTTGAGCTCGCCACGTAGCATGCAAAAGTAGTCAATGGAGTGTTTTGACACTATGTTGTCTCTGATTACCCAACTAGCAGGAAAAAACATTAAGCTTTTTTTGTGCTTATTATTGGATTTTTGAAGTTAAAACTTCAGGTACAGTTAATGTTAATCGCCTATTTTAGTCCTTATATCAATTTTAAGCTCAAATAAACAACTTTTTATCTTAAATATGTGATTAAAAAAAAATCATTTAAAAATATTTTCTTATAACACATTGTGTAATTGTGAAATTTTAAAAAAATAATTCACTTGTATTTTGTTTATTTGTGATTTTTTTCTATATATTTAAACCCAAGAAATATGTGATACAGATCACTTTTTTGTCTTCACTTAGATCTGGCACACAAATCGTTTCAGTCTGTCTTAAGCGACAGAGTTTAACGCCGTGTTTCATCTACCAGAGCGTGGAAACGTAAATAATTTTAATAATAATGTTCAACCAGTGGGAAAACAGGCCAACAATTATGACCAAGAATTACTATAAAGTAAATAATATAGGTATATCGTATTATTAGGAGCAATTCAGACATAAGCCTCATTCGTGTTCCAAAATCTATTGTAATAAAACAAAAAAAACACTTCGCTTTTACGACAAAGCCGCTAATTGAAAGTATTTTATGGAAAAATGGTTTTCACGTACAAAATCATTTCCATTTAAATTGGAATTTGTTTTTTGTCCATTTGTAGAGAAATTGGGAGGAAAATGTATAATTTACAAGTAATGTCTCGTGACAGTTCGTGTATTGAACGTTATAGAAAGATATATTGAACTAGAGGTTTGAACTAGAGGTTTGAACTAGAGGTTTGAACTAGAGGTTTGAACTAGAGGTTTGAACTAGAGGTTTGAACTAGTGGTTCATATAATAATGTGTGTATGTCAAATGCATAGTACTGAATGTAATATTTATTTTATTGATTTAATATATTTCTGACACATGATTATAAACAAAATTTAATTTTTTTCTCCGTATAAATTATATTTGTACCAAAATTCGCTTCCCTCCTTGCATCCTTGTAAATAAAAATTGAAAATATGTCGAAAGTTTTTTACAATTCTTACAAAAAAGACCGATTTCATAAGTAAACTAAACGGTAATAAATAAATTAGCTTAGAACAAAATAATACGTACATATTTTTATTTAGTTAAACCGAAATCATTAAACGTGTATTTTAAATTTTAAAAATGATACTAAGTAAATGTTAGAACAATCTTACTACAATATCAAATGACTATGAACCCAGAACCTACTAATTAATATTAGAAATTTACTATTATCTTCTTAATTTTAAACAGATACTAGCTTTAAAACACGAACACACCAAAAAACCAAATATTCAGTCGAATTAAGAAATCCCCGGCTTATTCGAGTTAGTTAAACATATTTATAATAACTACTTTGGTAAATAAAAAAATCGATTTTGGGTATAAAAAAGTAAAAGGAGTGTCTTGGCACTAGGTTACCTCTGACTTTTCTAATGGGCTGTGTGAAATTTCATTTCTTAAACGCTCATTAGCTTCGCATAATATATCTATCACCTATCTATCAATATATGAAAATCGTTTAGTATTGACCTACTCTTTTTAGTATGATTTTCTTGACAGTTTGCACATGTGTCCGAACTTGATTACAATAGTTAAAATTTTTTTTGCAGTATAAAAAAAATATTTAGATCTTTGATTCTCGCGATTTTTACACCTTTTAAATGAAACTATTTCCTGTGACCACGGACTACTGTAAAATGTACGAAACGTCAGGTTTCCAAAAATGTAGTTTCGAATACCAAAATATACGCGATTAATCCGCGTTTGATTTAGTTTCCGATTCATTTTATAAAATATTCAATTACAATATATATTTTTTTGTTGTTTGTTGTGTACAGGTAATGTTGTTTTTTTTTTTCAAATTTATACAAAGATATTAAAATGGAGGAAAGATTATAATAAAATAAAATTATTTGTTTGAATGGAAATTAAACATATATAAGTAACTCATTGGGTTTACGGTGAGTCTTTCTCGAATAAATTTAGTAATAAAATGTATGATTATTTTAAAAAAATATGGTTAAAAAAGGACTTTGATAACTGAAACTCAAACCCAAGACAATTATCACTCCAAGTATATCAACACAGTAACTTGGCGCGCTACTTCAAATTGAGAGCGTATTAGGTTTTCTGTTAAGGACGTGTACTTCAGTTTGTACTAATGATACAAAAAGAATCTCACCATCTAATGGCTTTGTTGCTATATATAGGAAGTACATTGTGTTGTTTATTTTATTTGTTCAATTATATTATATAAGAATTTTAATTATTATAATAAGATCTTTGATTTTCGCGATTCCTATACATTTTAAATGTAACTATATTAATCGGATTAATCGTGTATATTTTGGTATTCGATTTTGGACACCTGAAATTTCGAGCTCTTTATAGTAGCCTATGGTCACAGGTAGACTGCCTGCCGGTTAATTCGGTTAATAAAGTTTCATTAAATATTTAATTATTATAATTTAAAATAATATTTAAACTTATTAATATAACGGTTTATGGTAATTTGTATATGGAAATTACTCTGCTCGCAAGTTTTTATTTTAAGTGTTCGCCATAGCGAAGTTGAATAATGCTCTTAGACTTAAAAGGGAAGGGAAAAATTTGACTTAGCTAAGCTACGAACTATTACATTAGTTGTTATTGAGTTATCGCCTTGAAGGAGACCGAAAAGCGGGTGCACGAGTCCAGCGCAATTACACACCCGACGTCCTAGACCAGGGAATAGAAGAAGTCGGTATGCGCATCTCCAATTTCTCTTGCTCTAGAGCAAATAATGTAGGTGATCTTCCGGTAAGTAATAGAGGCTGCGGGTGGAATTGGGAAGAAACCCTGGAGTAGTCTGAAGGCGACAGTGGCCGTAGTGATCATCTGACGTCTCATAGACCTCACTGGTGAGTCCCACAGTACCGTTTGTAATATGGGCGTTCAACGTAAAGGGCATTTAATAGAGCCACGAAAAAAAAATTAATTATGTACGAACGAACGACCATCGCTTTTACAGATAGACGTTGTATGTGTTTTTTGTTTCTTAATATACAATCTATACACATATACCTACGTTATAAGTATTATATACATATAAGTATTATTTACAGTTACTACTCTCTGTATTCCGCCTAATTTCTAACCAAGGCAGGATGAGTGATAAAAATTATGCGAAAAAAAGTAATTTGAACATACACATCGAACTCTCTACCACAATATTTACACAGACGCTTTTCCACTGCGCTACGATGACCTTAGACGAACCTTTCTCTTAAGAAAGTATATTATTGTAAGCATTTCCGTTTCCTCATGATGAAGACGGATGATGGAAGTAATGAAACAAGTCAAACGTGTCACTATTGAAGAAATTGATGTATTAATCTCAAATGAATAATTGATCTCAATAAAGGGTGAAGTTGCGTTGATTTTCCTGTTATAGTAAATATAAAATAATATATTGGTGTGAGTCTATTAACAGTCTCTTGGCATAGTGAAGGGGGTTGTTATGATTATGAGATAGATTTGTATGTAATAGTATCATTTTCATTAAGAAAAAATGCGACGTTTTGTTACACCATTTACTGTGATATAGAGAATGGTAGGATTTGTCAATACAATATATGTATGCCGTTTGAATATATCTATGCCGTTTGTCAGAAAAATTATATGCAATAGTTAAATAAAGTAAGTGTTTTCAGCAGGTTTAAGTAAAATAAGGATATATATATATATATATATATATATATATATATATATATATATATATATGTATATATATATATATATATATGTGTGTGTGTGTGTGAAGTCAGAAATAAAAGCAATTATGAGTAGCTCTTAACAAGTTAAAACTGAAAAAAACTCAATAAGATAATTTTTGTAACTTTTATAAATATACCCAACATCCCACATTTAAGCAGAGCAAAGTAAGAAAAATACTAATTGTTATTAAGCAAAATTAAATAAAAACGGAAAAAATTATATATAATTGTTATAAAAAAGATACTGAAGACCTAAATTCTTAAGAAAACTTAACAAACCAATGTAATTTGTAGGGTGTTCTGAAAAATGGGTCGTTTTATCAAAACGGCGCGCTTCCACGTAACGTAGCAATCATTATGGTAAAGACGCTTATTTTTTCCTCCATATATTTTATGCTGAATGCAAATTATTTAAAGATTAATTTAAATATTGTATCTATGGCAAAGTGGGACTAAGTCACTTTTAGGAAAATTAATTTATTAGTTGTGTTACAATATTATATGTAATTACATTTAAAATTATTTTTTCTAGAAGATAAATTGTAGTATGTCTTCCCTTTCAAGTTTTTGACACGTGCAGGGAAATTGATTTATATCTCCGTGTATCTTAGTAGTAATATGTTAGTTCTTAGTGAACGATAAAATATCGGCAGCGTCCCACGAGACTGTTATTCAATAGAAAACAGAAAGGATGACATAATATTTTAAAAGTTATGTACATTATATATACATACAATAAAAATACATATTCGAGTTAATAGAGAAATCTTGACAGACTTGGATCAAATCTGACTTTAATATGATAGTGGTTGGGGGTTCAAAATAAGAATAATAAAATAATAATAAGAGGCCGGTCGTGGCGCAGCGGGACAGCGTTTGACTGTAAGCCAGAACGGTTCGATCCCTACTCGCGGAGTGATTATTTTTTTTAAAAAATATTGTCTGGTAAAACAAAGTGATCTCGAATTTGGTGGAAACAGAAGTACCAAGTGTCTTAACACTAGATACTTTCTGTCTACCCTGCTATGCGCGATAAAAAGCGTGAGGCTAAATATAATTAAGAACTTTACAACAAAAAAATTAGCTTTCTAAATATTTTGGTGGTGTAGTGTATTCTACGCTAAGCGATTTTACTTGGTACCCGTAATGAATGAGTACAAATTGTGTTATCCGCCATTTTGTCAACAATAATTAATTACTAATTACTTTAGTAATTGCATTATCATCTGAATACTTACCTCAAATTCAATTTAAAATCAGTCAGTCATTCAGAGTAAGTATATAATAACAAAAAACATATAATAAAATATATAATATATAATAATATTATTAAGCAATTAAAATTAATGGATCAATAATATTATATAATCACAAATTTCGTCTTTAGAAAAATCGTATACCAAAATATGTTAACATTTATTTGCGTACAAGAATGGCATAAATCAACCAAAATGTGGTAACCTAAAAAGTAACTATTTAAATAATAATTTGAACACAATCAGCTTAATGCCGTTTTCTATTCATTTTCATATACACTATAATATTTGTGTATATGTTTACGTACGTTTATATATATATGTATGTCTATATGTATGTTTATATATATGTATGTCTATATGTATGTATGTATGTATGTATGTATGTATGTATGTATGTATATATATATATATATATATATATATATATATATATATATATATATATATATATATATATATATATATATATATATATATATGTTTTTATGTGCTTGGATTTTTCCTTTCGCATAGCAGAGTAAACAGGTTATATTTAGTATCAAAACTCCACGTTTTGCCTTGCCAGAGTGAGGAAATGAGTATTTTATCATTCACTTCACACATGTTCTTCGAAGGGTCCTCATAGTTTTTCCGTGACTGTCCTCGAGTATCATTGATACTGTGTTTTCGAAGGTCAACTGAGGTCTCATCCGACTCAAAACGCGAAATGAAAATATTTTAATTATAAACATTCTCCCGAGTGGGAATCGAACTCACAACCAATCGCACTTACAATCAGACACTGTCCCACTGCGTTACGACTGGCTGCAATATATATATATAGATATCTTTTTAGTGTGTATGCCTCTTTCCATTTGAAGCATTCTTTCCTCTACTCAAAAATTACCTGAAAGAGATCGTTCGCTTATCGATAAGCTCGCCTATTATACTAAGTTAAATATTAAGAATTATTAGGTATATTTTTAGTGTAAAATATGAATTATTTTAATTTATTTTATAATTGTAGATTTGAAATCACTTGGACTTGGACGGCTTCCAAGAGGTTTGTGTTGGAGTCCAAGTGCGTTCAATTTTTGACGTTTTCAAAAATGAATTTGTTATGCTAATGGCCTTCCGTTTTAAATAGCATATAAAATTCATACTTAATTGTTTTCAGTTTCTCGCCTTTATCTCGCATAACAGGGTCAACAAGATGTACCTAGCCAAAATTCAAAATATTCCGTGTTGAATGGCGGAATTCAACGCAGTACTCCTACCAAAGCGATGGAAAAAAAAAATTTAAATGTAATTACATATAATATTGTAACACAACTAATAAATTAATTTTCCTAAAAGTGACTTAGTCCCACTTTGCCATAGATACAATATTTAAATTAATCTTTAAATAATTTGCATTCAGCATAAAATATATGGAGGAAAAAATAAGCGTCTTTACCATAATGATTGCTACGTTACGTGGAAGCGCGCCGTTTTGATAAAACGACCCATTTTTCAGAACACCCTACAAATTACATTGGTTTGTTAAGTTTTCTTAAGAATTTAGGTCTTCAGTATCTTTTTTATAACAATTATATATAATTTTTTCCGTTTTTATTTAATTTTGCTTAATAACAATTAGTATTTTTCTTACTTTGCTCTGCTTAAATGTGGGATGTTGGGTGATGGATCCCATAGTCAACGATAACCTGAGATGACAAGTGACAGAATACAATACAAATATTTATAAAAGTTACAAAAATTATCTTATTGAGTTTTTTTCAGTTTTAATTTGTTAAGAGCTACTCATAAATGCTTTTATTTCTGAAAAACACACACACATATATATATATATATATATATATATATATATATATATATATATATATATATATGTGTGTGTATATATATATATATATGAGTAGCTCTTAACAAATTAAAACTGAAAAAAACTCAATAAGATAATTTTTGTAACTTTTATAAATATTTGTATTGTATTCTGTCACTTGTCATCTCAGGTTATCGTTGACCATGGGATCCATCACCCAACATCCCACATTTAAGCAGAGCAAAGTAAGAAAAATACTAATTGTTATTAAGCAAAATTAAATAAAAACGGAAAAAATTATATATAATTGTTATAAAAAAGATACTGAAGACCTAAATTCTTAAGAAAACTTAACAAACCAATGTAATTTGTAGGGTGTTCTGAAAAATGGGTCGTTTTATCAAAACGGCGCGCTTCCACGTAACGTAGCAATCATTATGGTAAAGACGCTTATTTTTTCCTCCATATATTTTATGCTGAATGCAAATTATTTAAAGATTAATTTAAATATTGTATCTATGGCAAAGTGGGACTAAGTCACTTTTAGGAAAATTAATTTATTAGTTGTGTTACAATATTATATGTAATTACATTTAAATTTTTTTTTTCCATCGCTTTGGTAGGAGTACTGCGTTGAATTCCGCCATTCAACACGGAATATTTTGAATTTTGGCTAGGTACATCTTGTTGACCCTGTTATGCGAGATAAAGGCGAGAAACTGAAAACAATTAAGTATGAATTTTATATGCTATTTAAAACGGAAGGCCATTAGCATAACAAATTCATTTTTGAAAACGTCAAAAATTGAACGCACTTGGACTCCAACACAAACCTCTTGGAAGCCGTCCAAGTCCAAGTGATTTCAAATCTACAATTATAAAATAAATTAAAATAATTCATATTTTACACTAAAAATATACCTAATAATTCTTAATATTTAACTTAGTATAATAGGCGAGCTTATCGTTAAGCGAACGATCTCTTTCAGGTAATTTTTGAGTAGAGGAAAGAATGCTTCAAATGGAAAGAGGCATACACACTAAAAAGATATCTATATATATATATAATGCAGCCAGTCGTAACGCAGTGGGACAGTGTCTGATTGTAAGTGCGATTGGTTGTGAGTTCGATTCCCACTCGGGAGAATGCTTATAATTAAAATATTTTCATTTCGCGTTTTGAGTCGGATGAGACCTCGGTTGACCATTGTATTGTTGAGTCACAGTATCAATGATACTCGAGGACGGTGACGTAAAAAGTATGAGGACCCTTCGAAGAACATGTGTGAAGTGAATGAAAAAATACTCATTTCCTCACTCTGGCAAGACAAAGCGTGGAGTTTTGATACTAAATATAACATGTTTACTCTGCTATGCGAAAGGAAAAATCCAAGCACATAAATATATATATATATATATATATATATATATATATATATATATATATATATATATATATACATACATACATATATATAAACATACATATAGACATACATATATATATAAACGTACGTAAACATAATTATTAACACAAATATTATAGTGTATAAAAAAGTGAATA
The DNA here is from genome assembly GCA_032432895.1 of Dryadula phaetusa. Lineage (NCBI taxonomy): Eukaryota > Metazoa > Arthropoda > Insecta > Lepidoptera > Nymphalidae > Dryadula > Dryadula phaetusa. The sequence continues at coordinate 4,333,899 of JAOYRS010000081.1, forward strand.
GAAGAAGCGGTCTTAAGCTGTTTGTGTTAAATTATTATTTAAATAGTTACTTTTTAGGTTACCACATTTTGGTTGATTTATGCCATTCTTGTACCCAAATAAATGTTAACATATTTTGGTATACGATTTTCCTAAAGACGAAATTTGTGATTATATAATATTATTGATCCATTAATTTTAATTGCTTAATAATATTATTATATATTATATATTTTATTATATGTTTTTTGTTATTATATACTTACTCTGAATGACTGACTGATTTTAAATTGAATTTGAGGTAAGTATTCAGATGATAATGCAATTACTAAAGTAATTAGTAATTAATTATTGTTGACAAAATGGCGGATAACACAATTTGTACTCATTCATTACGGGTACCAAGTAAAATCGCTTAGCGTAGAATACACTACACCACCAAAATATTTAGAAAGCTAATTTTTTTGTTGTAAAGTTCTTAATTATATTTAGCCTCACGCTTTTTATCGCGCATAGCAGGGTAGACAGAAAGTATCTAGTGTTAAGACACTTGGTACTTCTGTTTCCACCAAATTCGAGATCACTTTGTTTTACCAGACAATATTTTTTTAAAAAAATAATCACTCCGCGAGTAGGGATCGAACCGGTCTGGCTTACAGTCAAACGCTGTCCCACTGCGCCACGACCGGCCTCTTATTATTATTTTATTATTCTTATTTTGAACCTCCAATCACTATCATATTAAAGTCAGATTTGATCCAAGTCTGTCAAGATTTCTCTTTTAACTCGAATATGTATTTTTATTGTATGTATATATAATGTACATAACTTTTAAAATATTATGTCATCCTTTCTGTTTTCTATTGAATAACAGTCTCGTGGGACGCTGCCGATATTTTATCGTTCACTAAGAACTAACATATTACTACTAAGATACACGGAGATATAAATCAATTTCCCTGCACGTGCCAAAAACTTGAAAGGGAAGACATACTACAATTTATCTTCTAGAAACGATACATATAAAATGACACTTTATCACTATAGAAATAAAGTTAATTTTAAAAATGCACATTTAATCCAAAATTTTCAAAGGCTGTAACGGCAAAACCCTTGTGATGAGGTACAAAAGTGTTCGACGCTCTAATTTACAGAGGAACGATAGAAAATATTATATATGGGGTAGTTTACACCCCCGCGGCTTGTACGATTGTTATATGAGATAGTCGCCCTTTCTATAAAATATTGCTGACTTTTCGAATTATATTTTACTCTTAATTTTAGTTTCTAATAGGAAGTTGTAACGTGAATTACTTCGAATAAAAGTGTATGTCAAATATATTGTAGTGTGTAAAATTTATTTTTTTAACTAATTTTATGTATAATGTACATTTTAATATGAAAAATATTACTTTACTTATTAATACTCTAATCGATAAGCAAAGAGAACATACCGTCAGCCAATTCGTCAATTTCTTGCGTATGCTACGGAGTTATTGCCTGATGCCTGATATGCTTGTATAAAAAAGATCTGTAAATTAATATAAATATTCCTTTGAATCATATTTGAATTGTCAACCAACACGTTCAATTATGTACGTAATTACTGTGTCATTGTATATATTAAAAAAAAATTGCTTTTTTTAAATTTTATTAACACATCACGGACATATGATTCATAGCTTTTATTTACATATATAGCTTCACGCTTTATCCCAAGATACCCAGAGACAATTTACTATCAAAACCCTCCGTTGACTGCTTTCCGGTTGAAATCGGGAAATTGTCCGTTGATTGGTGAAGTCAACATCGCGCTTTGTCTTACCGGAATGGAGAAATGAGAAAAAAAAATTAGAATCTAATTCCTCTGAGTGTGAATTGAACCTACAACCGACCGCGTTTACAGTCAGAATGAGTCCCACTGCGCCACGGTGGCCTCACATACGTGTTCATACGTGATTTGATATTATTTATTGAATATTTCAACTGTTTAGAAGTAGATATTTAAGACTCATAAAGATCCAAGAATCTCTATGTATGTCTCAGGGAGAGATTCAAAAATAAGTAACTTAAAAAGAAAACATTGAATTAATAGATGTACACATACATATATCTGCATTTATTTAACGTTATACCTTCTGTGACGAATATACCTTTAAGAATGCATTTTTCAATCCCATTCTCTAATAAAGCATCTGAATTTTGAACTATAACTTCTTTTTACAAAGCCATGGTATGCCAAAAAGATATTTTTTACAGTTTACGTCTTTTTTATTATGACAAAGTCGTAATACATCTTTTATGTAAATCGACCATCAAAACGTAACGGTTGTTGGTATTCTTCTAACTTTTTCCTTTACGCTTTTATCTTCATAAATAAAATTTTAGGACATCGAGTAGCGCGAGCAAAGCCGAATCATAGCTTAGAGTACCACCTGTAGAATATCGAGAATCCTTCTACAATATAGTATGGGGGGTGATTGTTAATTTAGACTTTACAATTACTAAATTATTTTTAAGTTAAGGACTGCAATACATATATATATATATATATATATATATATATATATATATATATATATATATATACGTATATATATTGCAGTTCTATTTCTTATTAACCTTTCTTAAATATTGCAATTAAAAAAATATGTAATAATTAAATAAATATAAATTATAAAATCTTTTTTTATAATATATTTATTTATATGCTTGTGTTTAGAAAAAGTTTATTTAAGCCATTCAATCTTATGATATAAATAAAGATTTTTAAAATAAAGAGTGTATATTTATAGTCAATCAAATACAAACTCGCCGTTTTATGAGACTACCAAACATTAAATTGGTCTTTGTTAAAATATCGATAGTAAAACGAAAGTACTCTCTAGAGGATAGCCAGTAATAATGTGATAAATAGTAGGATCTTATATCTCTTAACTACAAGATAATAGAAAAATCAAGTAAGACCTTTAATTTTCACAATTTTTACACATTTTAAATGAAAATATTGCAAAAACAGATTAATGTTGTTTACATATTTAAAAACATATTTTTGGAAACTTTACGTCTCTAACACTTTAGAGTAGTCCGTGATCACAAGTAGAGTGAGGCATTCACCAGTTGGTTGATATAAAAATTAATAATATCAATCTCTCTCCATCTGTTTCTAAATTGACTCGCGTACTGCCCTGATTCATGCAGAATGAGCTGATTTTATCTTTGTGTCTTGACTGTATCTGTTGGTGTGGTGAATTTGAGACTTAAAATTTTTTACTAGTGGATCTTAGGTGGTAAAAAGTTTCCAAACATCTTCTCTATTGAAATTAGGAAGTTTGTTTGTTTGTTTTTGAATTTCAATAGCCTAGTCGATCATTCTAGAAAGATATCTATTTTCCCTAGCTAAGAAATGAGATTTATCAAACCTGTACTTATTGAGCTCGGGCACAATCAAATTCATTTACATTTGCACACTACAAATGAATATTACTTTTCACTGTACTCAAGCGGTGGCTCACTTTTTTATTCGACTTAAATATAGTTTTTATGAAAACTTTCTTTAAGATGTTTCCAATCCCGTCTGTAATTCTTTTCACATATGGTAGAAGTTCTGGCTGTCTCTCCACTGTGGGTGGTTTGTCGGTCTCCACATAAATCTGGACGGGAACTAGCAGGTTATTCTGTAGAAGGGCACCCTTCACCTGTTGAAGCTCGTCCCCTAGGTGTTCAGCATTGTTCTCTAGAACAAAGATTTTTTCCAACGGTAAATAGTATATGGTGGTGGTGAGATTCACCATTGGTATATCTGTTGTTATGGGTGGGTTTCCTTTACACCGTATAGCCTTCCCGATTGAGGACTCGGTACAAGTTATGTGAAACTCCGAATTGGCAGATATATGCTCACGGTGATCCATTTCACCTAATTTTTTTTCGGAAAATATTATTTAAACAATATTTTAAAGAGTTACTCGACTTAAGAGTTACTCCACTTTAAGGATTAGAAAACAATTTTGATAAAGTATATAGTTATTTATTGAAATAAAGGGTTTTACAGTTTTTTGAGTGTCAAATATACATATAAATGTCTATAAAAATAAATAAATTTGGTTCAACCATAGTTATGATGAGAAAGACATTTCCAATGTCAAGAATGGGCGTGTATTCAAGTTGACTGTGAGTGAGACCAACATTAAATAAACCCAACTACTATATCAGGTTTAACAAACCTCGTATTTTAGGAAGAGAAAATAGACATTCTAGAATGATCCACAAGGTTATTGAAATGCAAGAACATCCTAATTTCAATAGAATATACATGAGATGGTTAGAAAGCTCTCTACCACCTGACCATTTCTAAAAAAGTTAAAATCTAAAACTCACCACACCAGAGACAAAGATACAGTCAGCTCATCTTACAAGAAATCAGGGCAGTACGCGAGGCAATTAAGAAAAAGATGTCGGTAGCTTCATATAAATAATTTTTATATCAATTACCTGTCAGGTGCTGCCTCGGTCTACCCGAGACCATGGCTTAATGTGAAAATTATGGGTAAACTACTAAAAAGTTTTCGAGACATCAGGTTTCCAAAATCGTATTATCAAATATTTATTTAAAATAAAAATCAATAATAAAATATATGTTGACTTTACAGAGTCGTAAATGCGTAAACATTTAATATTTCTATGTACACAAAATCAACATTTTCTACATTCGTTCATCACAAAATTAAAATAATTTAAAAAGAAGAAAGCAATTCAAATATTCAATTGGAATTTGCAAAAAAATGATTTAAACTTTAAAGAACACTTTATTCTACAGCCAGCCCCTGAACTATTTACCTGGATTACAGCACCAGTAACCGGACAAACTGCTACAAATACTGTCGGCTGAATACGTTGAATAAAGCCAACGCAAGAGTTTCGAGCGCGGGATTTAGAATGTTATGTTCGTTTGCACTTCAACGATGTTTTGTACTTTTTACCTTTCTACGTAATCGGATATAAAAATTTATGGACTAACAGGATGATTCTTCAATAAATATAATTTTGATATTATATTTATTGCAAAAATCGTAAGTATGTAAACTATATTTACTACTTTTAAAGTATTATTCCACACTTAGGATTAGAAAACATTTTTGTATAACGTATAAAAATTTGAACGGATTCGAACCCGCGCCCCTTGGATACCGTCCAAGCGCTCAAAAATATTAAGTAAATGATTTTCTGGAAAAGGTGTGAACAACTATCACTCTTACAAACAAACTATACATATTAGCATTATGGTGGTATATAAAAGATTTTTCCTTGTTTATATAATGATCTGATTATAAAAAGTGATGATTAATTTTGTAGAACATTAAAGTAGTAATATGAATATTTTTTAAAATATGATCAAATATTACTATTGTCTTCATTCTTTTCATAACATATGCTTTGAGTGATATTTATTTTATTTTTATATTTCATTACTTCGGTTTCTAATATCTGATAGACATTTTTATGTGCAATAAAAGTTTAATAGTTCAAAAATGATGTCAAACGCTTGATTTTGTTAACGTCAATTATTTGCTATCAGTTCACTATCTAATGTACCTCACACCTTAAAAAATATTGTCGCGAGCTTCTGAGTGGATTTTTTTTTCAATTAATATACAGATAAATAATTATTTAATTTAATTTTAATTGAAACTATTTTAAACGGATTAACCACGTTTATTTTGGTATTCGAAAACACATTTTTGGATACCTTACAGTAGTCCATGGTCACAGGTAGACTGAGGTGACATTCGTCTATCAGTCCAAAAATATATTTTCGAATACCAAAATATATGCGATTAATCCGTTTAAAATAGTTTCATTTAAAATGTGTAAAAATCGCAAAAATCAAAGATCTTATTATTTAAATATAAAATATCGTATTGGCCATTGTAATAAATCTAATTAAATTAATACTATTTTACATTTAGATTAATACTACTTTTTAACCGTGCCAGTGTAAAACACTCTCATACATACATACATAGCGTCGCGGGTGGAATATTAACAAACCAAGTTTGAAAGAGTTTTCCCATCGCTTTTGTTTAACATGTGGTTGAACCCAAACAAACAGGTGGATGTAAAAGAGCAAAACAGTTACGTTTTAACTTGTGGCCAGCTTTGTCCAGTGAATTACGGTTGCCAAATTAACGTTTTATTTAAAAGGATTTTAACTTTATTCGCATAGGTTTTTAGTATTTTTTTGAATTTTTAATCTTGAGGGTAGTTTGAAAAAATCTTGTTTGACACTTTGTTGTGTTCTTCAGTTATGTTCATTTTAGAAACGTTTTGCTTTATATTAAAAAAAATATGTTTATTTTTATTAAAATCAACTCAAAAAATCATCAATTTAGCTTTTAATAAATTAACCTTTTACAAATCTAATTTAAAATACATAGTACCTATACCTAAGCCAGCCTATTTTACAAATACAGATCGATATAACCAAATCGTCTCCTCCACACTGTTTTTGCCAAGATCATTCAAACATTAATCAATTAACATTCACTTCATAATCCTTGGGTATTAGCAAACCCCCAAATCACGCAAGCTATCGTTCCTTCGAGGGAACAAATAACGGTATTCCTAATAACAAATCATTCGATAATCGTAATCCGAAAAACGCTTCCATCGGTACAGTAAACAGAAAGCGCTTATCTAATCCCCTGAATCAACAATCCATCCAATTGGGACTCCATCCGGATGAAATTGGAAAATACGACAAACATCAAAATTGTAGCATTCGCCTACATCAATTTCCATAATAGCACCCTCTTCATTACGTTGAGAAAAACATTGAATTGTAAAAAAAAAGGAGTTTGTGGATATTTTTTATATAAGTGGGGGTAAATGATAAGGCTGGTTGAGGTATACATGTATTTTAACATGTTTTTTTTGATTATTAAAAATAATAGCTTTTATTATATTCTGAATGAAGCAAAAAATTTTTTTTAACGTCACTCTTTATCTCGCATAGTTCGCCTTTACCTGCTTATCCTAAGAGGAAGTACATAGTGTAAAGACACTCTATACTCTGCTTCCCCAAAATATTGTTATTATTATTAAATTCGTTATAAAATTTAAATTATTTTTGATTTTCATCTATAATCGATATTTAGCGAACCAACCAACCACCAAAATAACTTAAACTAGAGAGTAATATGTCAAAGTTCAACCCAAAAATAACGTTCTTTTTTTAAAAATATACATAAGTTCTAAAAATGACACAATGGACCAGTGCCTGGCTATAAATTGCACTTTGTTACAAATTCGATTTCTACCCATTGAAATATTGATATTTATATTATTTTCATTTCTCCGCTCTGATTAAACCAATCGCGGCGTTAAGTTCTGCCACCCAACAACATAGTAATATTATTTCAATTGTAATATAACAAGGTTCATGTTAAGTAAGTTGATCAATTTCTATTCATAATGCTAGATGAGAGGGCTCAAAAGTTTTGATGTTGCTATAATTAATTCATCATTAACTTCGCTGGGTGCTAAGGTCAGTCAGGACCGGACCATAAGAGTCTTCTTTAGGTAATATTATATACATACACATACATAAGCTGACGTCGGTCGTGACGCAGTGGGATAGTATCTGACTGTCAACGCAATAGTGGATTCGTTTCCCCATAGAGGATTGATTATATTTAAATTATTTTCATTTCTTCTCTCTGGTAAGACAAAGCGCGGCGTGGAGTTCCTCCCCTCAACACGCAACGTCTCGAATTCGGTGGAAAGCGGAGTACGGAGTTCTGTCTGCGCTGCTAAATGTGAAGCTAAAAAAAATGTACATAAGTTCTATATGGAAAGAACAAAGTAGCTTACGTCTTAAAATCTTTGATTTTCGCGATTTTTAAATATTTTAAATAAAACTATTTGAAATCGATAAATCGCATATATTTTGATATACGAAAATACATTTTTGGAAATCTGACGCCTTACATGGTTCGTGATCACAAGTTTAAGTCTACCTGTGACCACGAATTACTGTAAAATGTTCAAAACGTCAGGTTTTTGAAAAATGTATTTTCGAATACCAAAATATACCCGATTGATCAGTTTCAAATAGTTTCATTTAAAAACCTTACGTCTATCTGTCGACCTTGCTTTGACTACTTTACTATGCAGAACAGAGTATGCAGCTGCTTTTCTTTAGTTTCACGTACTTCCTGTACATACTTGTAGAAGGCCTTTTGTTCGACACTATTCCATTTTTTAAATATAAAATCTAAATAGTGTTATATATATATATATATATATATATATATATATATATATATACAAAAAATTAATACAAAAAATTGGAACTGATATATATATATATATATATATATATATATATATATATATATATATATATATATATATATATATATATGTATATATATATATATATATATATATCTGTTCCAATTTTTTGTTGACTGAATTATGAAACAATTTTAAACGTCGTAGTACGTATCACTAACATAGTTGTGGGCGATTTTTAACTACAAAATATATAAAAAAACCTCATAAATATTTCATTACCCATACAATCACAGTATAAACATCCAAGCACACTGCTACAGGGTGTTCCATTATAACGAACACATAATAAATAAAATATATACACATATTTACATGTGCAATTAATATATGATTATGAGACAGTCCACATTTCATTTTGAATGGCAAATTTGACTCAGCTTTATAATATTGTGAATGTACTAAATCAGTTTGTTAGACGTTTCGCGAGATCAGCAACAGAATTTCAAACTGCCGACATTTTGCTCGTGATTCCAACAAAATTGGACTCATTACCGTATCGCGTGTCAGGATTATTTGATTAGAATTCCTTGGCGTTTTAGAAAATGTTAAATTCTTGATATTCCGTCCTATTCGTCCGGTGTTAGTTTTTGCTGAGTGTGTGACGTCATGTATATATATATATATATATATATACATGTTACAAAAGTGTCATAGGTGTTAAAAGACAGAGTCATCTTGTAAACGCGATCGGTTGTGAGTTCGATTTCCGCTCGGAAATGATTATATTTAAGTTATTCTCATTACCTTGCTCTGGTAATATAAAGCGTCATGTTGAATTCCATTTAATACAATGTTTTGAATTCAGCGGAAAGCAAGGATCGGAGTGTCTTAACACTAGGCACTTCCTGTCTACGCTGTTATTGGAGATAAAAGCGTGAAGCTATAAAAAATAAGTAGGAATAAAAATATAGAAAAAATATCGATATATAAGATGTATTCTTTTAGATATACTAATATAATGTATAATTTCAATACAAATTAAAAATATTATTGTTCATAATTTGTCCAAAAAAAAATGCAAATTTCAGCCGCTCTATTTACGAGTTCAAATCTAATTTCAATGTATTTAGAATATTTTATTAAGGATTTCGTTAGATTAGAGATAAATATATAAAATGGCGAAGATCTTGTCCAAAGGAGTGTCTTGACAATAAGTTTTCTAACCTTACTCTATGGAAAAAAGCGTTTCACTTCTAGGCAATAAGCGGCCAGTACCAAAAACTAGTACTCAGTAGATAATTACATTCAAACATACATACAAAATTATCTAAATATATTTTCAACAAAATATCATATATAATCATCCAAAACTTTTATCATACTAGCTCTCCCCATAGCTAACGTGCGCTAAAGGACCCTTTAGGCCATAATTCGGGAAGGACAAGCCCGCAATGCCAAAGGGACAGGCTTTGCACGCTCTTGTGTTATATAACCGCTGTTCAGTGTTAGATGGCACTGGTCCTAACTTAGATAATGTATATAATAAATAAATATTTTTTTTACACTATATCGGCCCTTTACGATACGCATTTTTCACGTCAAAGGCCTGTTATAACATATATTAATAGTTTTGGGTATTATTTTTTCAATATAATATCGGGGGTTTATGTAATATTGATAGAGGTTGCATAGATGGGACGTGTCTAGCTTTTGATCAAATTTTCTTTATAGAAGTGATTATATAATATGTTTTTTTGGTATACAAAGGTATAAGAAATGTTTGGACGTTGCGGGAGACGAATCCGCGTCTCTTGGAAACCGTCCAAGCGGTTTGACCGCTAAGCCATGTGTTATACATTCGGCATTAACATATTTCACAGGTAATTTTCTATTATATTTATAATTTTATATTATATTTAAAATTGGTTGCTAGAGGTGGCTAATCGCCTTGCAAGTTAAATTAAATATATTTATATTTCTAATATCTATATTATTCTTTTATATATATATATATATATATATATATATATATATATATATATATATATATATATATATATATATATATAGTAATACAAAACTCAGGTTTTCTGTTAGTTCTTCAGCTAAAACAAGAACATTCAGACACAAAGAGACCAATAAGAAATATACTATGTATATATGACGTTATTTTATGTTTATTATAATTGTGGGCTAAAATTGTACTAATGAATACTTTACATATATTATTAAGTGACAAGAGCAGTTTAATTAGTAGAAATAAGAAAAATGAAGCTGGTCGTAGCGCAGTGGGACAACGCCTAACTGTAAAAGCGATCGGTTATAGGTTCAATTCTCTCTGGTAAGACAAAGCGCGTTGAGTTCCACCATTGAGCAAGCAATGTCTCGAGTTTCGCGGAAAGCGGAGAACGGGGACGTTTTAATATGAGGAACTTTCCGTTTATATTATGAAAATTTTATTAACACTTTAATATTAAGACTCAGTTACTGTATTGTTTATATTGACTTAAAGAATGTGCATAATTTATCCTCGGTTTCTGCTATTTTTACATATTTTAAATGATATTATTTTAATCGGATTAATCACATATATATTTCGTAATATTCGAAAATACATTCATTCAAATAAAAAATATACATTTATTTACTCAGATCATCGTGGAGCAAAGATGGTAAACGCGATAAATATAAGTTCGATTCCCATTCAAAGAATTTTTGTTTATACTTAAAGTTTTTTTAATTTCCCCCTCTAAAAATGCAATGTTTCAAATTGAGGCGAAAGATGGGAAACGGAGTGTCTTAGCAATAAGGTTTTGCCAGAATAAATCGTGAAGCTTAAAATATATGACTTTTTATTTAAAATACTTTAACTATGATTCAATATTTACTTTTGATGTCCTGAATATAACAAACAAAAAGTATAGCCGTACAACAAAACGCACTAAATTCTTATGAAAGCATCTGGCCCATGTTTTGTACCGCAAGCCTCTAGAGACGCACCGTTTATCTCTGTCACTGTCTGTGTGTCCGTTATGATTTCGTACAATATCCCGAATAAACCTATCTTGTGTTCATATAAATTGTATGAGAGCTATAGTTCAGCTTGTTATCAATGTTGCTTTTATGAAATTTAAATTGATGTTACTTATTAACTATTTTTATGTTAAGGTAACAGGCAGGTTTCCACTTTGTCTTGCTTAGCAGGATAGTTAGCGACTGGACACTCTAGACACTCCGTTAACTGTTTCCCGCCCGAGATAAAATCATTATGTTAATAAATTGTGGATACTGATTTAGGTGCTATTCTTATATGTCTTTTTTAGCTTCACGCCTTAAATATCACATGTACTATATAAATTGACATACACGTTACTAAGGCAACTCGTATTTTACGCTTCGCCGAGGCCAACTTTAATATCAAAGTAAAATTTACTCCATTTCATCCAAAGTATTCACCCACTATCTATCACCGGTATAATGCCAGTAATCTAGTTATTTATCAACCAAAAGGCACAGCCTTGGCTTTCCATGGTCCAATCGATCGACCACTTTAACCCATGCGTCAAATTGATGGGAAAATGCTCAAAAATAAATTGAATCTTATCACCAATATATCTTTGTGCCTAATGTTGAATACATACGTTGCTATATTTTGTACGACATGTCGCAAACATAGTTTTATATGAAATTGTACTTAATTAATATTTAAAATATGCAGTAAGTAGTTCTTTTTTATGTTTTTTAGCTTCACGCTTTTATACCGCATAACAGGGTACAGGAAATATCTAATGTGAAGAAATTCCGTACTCTACTTTTCACTGCATTTGAGATATTGCGTGTTGAGTGGCGGAACTCAACGCCTTTGTCTTACCAGAGCAGAGGAATAGAAAATAATTTTAAATATAAACATTTCCCCGAGAGGGAATCGAACCCACAACCAATCGGTCAGATGCTGTCACACTGCACCACGACATCTGTAAGTATTATTTGTTTTACAAATTTTAAAGAAAGTTTGTTTTTTCATGTTTACTGCATTTTGCTTGTTAGAATGACATTGTCTCTGGTTGTCAGTATAAATTTTACTCATGCTATTATTTGTGTTTCTGTAATTCAAATGAGATAACAAATTTTTATTACCAAGTTTATATATATATATATATATATATATATATATATATATATATATATATATATATATATATATATATATATATATATATATATATATATATATATATATATATATATATATATATATATATATATATATATATATATATATATATATATATATTCGTATTTATATATGTAATTGTGTTTGAATATTCCATCTGAACTACACTGACGCTAAAGAAGGTGCGGCGTTTAAATCCACCATTCTATACAAGTTATCGTGACACTGTTCTCTATCTACACGCAATACAAAAAAATCGTAGACAAGAACCGACTAATAAATCGTAAAATCGGTACAAATATACAACCGTATACACCCGCTCTAATGCGTTGGGTTAACTAACTAAGCTCAAATATATTATGGCCTTACGGAAGGTTTGGCAAATGCCTGAACAATAAAATTCATGGGTTTTTAATAGCGTTCGAATAAATCGTTCCCATATAATTCTCTTTATTTCCATGGTATTGGTTTGCGTATATGTACATTAACCATAATTGTAGTGCTGTCGATTTAATTTATATATATATATATATATATATATATATATATATATATATATATATATATATATATATATATATAATTACGTGTATGTTAATACGTGAAGTATATTAAATTGTTTTTTTTTAAATTTTACATACTTAACGTTGCAGGCAGTTATTTTACATTACTATTGTGTATAATATACACTTATTGTATGGGAAATTTATATGTTGCTAAAACAACGGAGTATTTTACGATCCTCCAAAATATAACTACTTGTTAATTTATCTATATGTCATTCACATTTTAACTTCCTTTGTATGTAAAAATTTTTAAAGGAATTTTTATTTGATATAAAAACAGTCAAAAAAATATCGAATCAAGTCGCCCACACTTGTGATATAGTGTAGGCGTTTGATGTCATCATCGTTTTTGGCAACGGCTAAAACTTTGTAATGCATTTTAAGTTAAATGACTACTAAATTCTATATACTATCTTATATCTTAACTAGATTTCACCCGAGGCCGGTCGTGGCGCAGTGGGACAGCGTCTGTGGATTAGTGGAGTGATTATATTTAAATTATTTTCACTTCCTCGCTCTGGTAAGACAAAGTGCGATAATGAGTTCCACCAATCAACACGCAATATCTCGAATTTGGTGGAACGTGAAGTACGGAGTGTCTTGACACTAGATTCTTTCTGTCTGCATGCTGTGCGGGATAAAAATAAAAAATATATTAAAATACCCATAACCTCGGTTGGGTAAACTTTTTAAATTTGATATTAAAAACTATTTATTTTTCAGTAATTTGATTATGAAATATAATATCATGTTTCTTACGGTTTTGTAGGAATTTCCAATTCTAGCGGCTCTTTCTTAGTCCTTCACTATAGTACTTAAAAAAATTACAAGTTAAATTTCTACTTCCTATGCACAATAATTTAAATATGATATATAAATGTGGTATAATCATAAATAAGGCAAAGGAAGGTAATCTTATTAAAAGAAACACTCATATGCTTCATATTTTAACGTCATAATTTACCACCAGTTCGCTGGAGTCGCAAGAGACGGAGCAAGAAACTCAGCGAGGCTTTTTTGGGCAAATATTTAATTGATTTTTTTTATTATTAATAATCATACTTTTGTTATATAGTGCGAGATTTTGAAAAAACTTCTATTAAGTAAGTGATAATTCGTACTATGTTCAGTTTGTATATTGCATATTGCAAGCAGATGAATGAATTATGAAATGATTATATTTAAATTATTTTCATTTCCTTGCTCCGATAAGACAAAGAGCGGCATTGAGATCCGCCACCCCATACGCAATGTACTCAAATTTGGCGGAGAGCGGAGTGTCTTGACACTAGGTACTTCCAGTCTAACCTCCTAGGCTTGAAGCTAAAAAAACAGACTTATGGTTGCTGAAATATATCTAAACATTAAGTGTAGATGGTCCTAAGGCAACCGCCCCCGCAAATACCACATGACTCACGTTTAACATTTATATGATGTGGGAATTTTCGATTGTTTATTTCCATAATCGATCTTTTGTTGTTTGTTAATAAAAATTATATATATTTATAATTTGAATTTAGGTATGTTTAGTATCTTTTAGAAGTACTTATACTTGAGTGATTTTCTCTAAATTCTACCTGATATTTTTCGTTAAAATTGATTCTTTCTAAAAAAACTTTTAAATATTAATATTTTTACTCTCTAATTGATTACGAATTTAGCGCCACATGTTGTCATGAAAATAAAGAATAAAACTTTAAGTCTCTAAGTACATACTAACACACACACACACACACACACACACACACACACACACACACATATATATATATATATATATATATATATCTAATATTCTGTTCACAAATTAATATAAAATGTTTATAAATGAGCATAAATTTATTAATATATCAATTACAAAATACGTTTATTTCATCTAATCTTGCCTATAAGTGTTCGTTAATAGAATATAAATCTTAGTTCAGATTACAATCATCGATTGAAATCCGTGTTAATAGTAAATACTGTCAAGTCATCCTGACTCAGAAGAGAGCTATTCAGCTGAACGAGATGGTTATGGGTACAAATTTTATTGTAAGGCCGTCGTGGCGAGGCAGTGGGACATAGTCTGACTCTAAACATAATTGGTCGTGGGTTCGCTTCTCACTCGGGGGTATAATTTTTATTTTCCGCTCTGGCAAGGTACATGCAGCGTTGAGTTTAGTAACCAACCATGCAATGTCTTGATTTCGGGTAGAAAACAGTTAATGGATTGTATTGATACTAGGTTATCTCTGATTACCTTGTTATACGGGATAAAGCGTAAAGCTACATTAGAAAAGTGCCATAAAACAGATATTTTTCTAATATATATATGTAATAAACGTTAATATAGTTTCAAACAAATAATAAACAAAGTTTCATTTAAACCAGTTCAAAAAACAGAAATAATATTATAAAGATAATTATTATTTGAAAACTGACCTCATTTTTCCATTTTTACAAAAGAAAATGTATATATAACTAAGCAAAATTTACAACTAAAACTCACTATTATTTTAACACATTATTATAAAAATCATGTAAAAATATTGTCTAAAATTTTTAAATGCAAAATTTAGTTCCCATTTACAGCCTAGAATATTCTCACCCAACACTCAACTACTATTTTCCAGACTTCGCGACGGATAAATCTACGTTTAAACCTTTTCTGCCAACTTGACCTAGTTCCCGTATGGTTTAAGTAATAAGAAACTAACTTTTTAAATGTAAATAGTAAATTTGAGATCTTAAAAAATTATATATTTTTTAATATAATAATTTACATTTCATACAAAAAGTTATATAAGGAAAAAGCAAAGATATCTTATACAACATAATTTTTTTTTAGCTTCACGCTTTTATCCCGCATAGCGGGGTACACAGGAAGTACCTAGTGTCAAGACTCCGTACTTCTCTTTTCACCAAAGTAGAGACATTGCGTGTTGAGAGGTGGACCTCAACGCTGCACTTTGTCTTTACCAAAGCGAGGAAGTGAAAATAATTTAAATATAATCACTCCCCCGAGTGGGAATCGGACCCACAACCAGTCGCATTTACAGTCAAACTCTGTCACACTGCGCCACGATCGACCTCAGAATTATATCAATTAAATAACATTGATATTAAAGATCGTATCTATATAATATATAATGGTATATTATATGGCCTGTTTTTGGACAACAAGTAACAGTTTTATATTTTACTAGTGATACCCGCGTCTTCATTCACGAGAAGCATTACACAGCTATCTACCAGTCAATATCTTGTCAAAATCAGTCTACCCGTTACAAAGATTAGCCAGAACAAACAGAAACACAGATAGAAACAATGATATTTTGGTATATGCACCGTATATATATATACATCTGCATTTACTATGGTTATTTTAATATTATAATCAGCTGCTTCCATTTTATTAATTTGTGTAGGTTAAATTGAGATTATTTTGGCAAATTTTGTACAATTAAAGTACATAAAACAACTACCTAATTTCTGTAAGAATTCAAAAACTTGCTATTAAAAGTTTCATTAAAAAAACTGTAACAAAATATATTGACATCTTTCTCCATTTTTCTTTAATTTTGAAGAAAAAGGAAAAAAAGATTAACCGTCTCTGCTTATTACTTGACAACCAAGTGGCCACTTCAAAAAGTTTTAACGTTGATTCTAAATAACTTTGCTTTTACTTTGAATTTATTGGTAGGCCTTATTACAAGTAGATAGAATTACACACGAAAACGATATGAGAGGTACGGGTATATTTACGTAGCGTATGGCATTTATACATGAACTTATATATACTAGAGGCCTCATTGATACGTAAAATATTCGTAACCATAGCAACACTTACGTCAGTTCTCGCAAATATTGACTTCCTGCACTTCTTCGCCATATAAAATGTACCTTAGCCAAGTTTCATATTTCTATGTCTGTCAAATTTTCTTAATAGCGTCCCTTTCAAAACATGTTTTCACAATATTTGTTCTCTTTCCATTTCTTTAAGAAATATCTTATGTTATTTTATTCGAATCCTTACTGCTGTTTGTATTTGAATTTATTGGTAGGACAAGAAGACAAGACAACTAGCGCACCCAAGATATGGAAAGCAAATTTAAATATATTTTTTCCTCCATATAGAAAAGGGAAAACTACAACAATACAATACCACTGAGCCTTATAGTTCCAAATATTATCAAAAAGAAATGTTTAATATTTGTTAACAGAGTTGTTTGAGAAAACCTAGTGTCAAGGCTCTGTATTCCGCCTGAAATCGACAAATATCTCCTATTATATGTATTAACATGGCTTCAGAAAAAAAATTTTAGTAGTACTCATACCCTAGTAGAAATCGAATCCACAACCAATGGCACTTACCGTCTGACTTTGTAACATGTAGATGGACATTTTTAAAAAAATCCAAAACAATATTTAAAGATTAAATTAAAAACAATAGTTCTTGTACCTTTGTTCCCGATCCAATGACACCTAACAAACAATAAAATGAAATGCCAAATTGTCAAAATTCGCTGAGATTTTGAAAATCTGAAAGCTTTTAGAATTAATATTTAAACTTTACATCAATATCATGACTTTCCCTTTCTTATGTTTTACTTAACACTGGAATGAACGCTGAAATATTTTTTTTGCTCTTGTTTAAATAATAAATGTCTAGAGAATTCTAAAGTTTTGACAATATTTTAAATTTAAATTGTAAATTGATTTAGTATTATTATTTTAATATAGTGTAATAATTTAGGTTACTATACACTTCTCTTTGTATTATGATCATAAAACCTTTATAAATATTTTATTCTGATAGATATATATAAAAGTAGCTTCATACTTTATCCCGCATATCAGTGTTATCAGAGGCAACCTAGTGTCAAGATACTCCGATGACTGCTTTCCGTCTAAAATTGTTATGAGTGGATTATAAGGGAATCGAGTCAAAGATTCGAGTCTCGAACTCAATATCGCGCTTTGCCTACCAGAACAGAGAAACGAAAATAAAATTTAAAGATAATTATTCCCCCAAGTAAGAATCGAATTCACAGCCATTCGTGTTCACAGCCGCCCGAGTGAGGATCGATCCCACAACCGATCACGTTTACAGTCAGACGCTGCCTCACTGCACCATGACCAGTCTATGGATGTGCCAAATTAAATACTCTTTCGATAATTTTATATATTCAGTAACACTTTACATGGGAACTAAGAAACGGGCATACATACTTACACACGCGGTAAAAACACAACCCTCCTTTTGGCAGTCGGATAAAAATTACGGACCGTCCGACATGGACGAATGTGTCTATATTGAATAAAATATAATGTATTAAGAAAGAACACAAAGTAAGTAATATTTATATAAAGTTAAACAATATCTATCAAAATATTTTTTATTAGATCACATCGTCGCGTCGCCGGCTACAATCAACGTTCGCGTACATTGAGAGAACAGGCAGGCGGACTGTACGCTTGTCATACGAGTTACTACTAAGATTGTATTTACAATGGAAAAAGGAACACAATGATATTTTATATTATTTTTATCAGCTTCACGCTTTGTCTGTAGCAGGGTAGAGTTAGATATAGCCTAATCTTATTATATAGTTCCTGCCTGTCAACCAAATTCGCGATGCTACGTGTTCGCGGCGGATTTTAACGCCGCGCTTGGTCTCTTCAAACAGGACAAATTAACTATACCAAATTTCGTATTCCTTCGCAGCCAAAATTTTTCCTATACGTATTAATATAATGACAGTTTGTGTCAAAGGTCTCCTTAAACAATAATTGACACTTAGTTTTCGAGTTTAAAAACTTTTTAACTAAGTGACAAATTGATAAATGGAGTATTTTAAAACTAAATCTTGCACCATAAATGATTAAGCAGAGAGAACAAAATATACAACTCTCTGTTCTTCGTTTTTCTTCGTTTAAATATTGTTTAAAAAAAAACATTTTCTTAGTATTATAAATATTTTTACAAATAATTTAAAATATGTTTTGATGTTTAGAAAAATATCAAGAAATAGCCACCAAGATGAGCGCATCCTAGCTTTAAGTCGACTTCGTAGATAACTCTTGAGAAGAGTCCGGCTTCCGAGGATTTGGCTTCGGGAAAATGTCTTTGTTTATTGTATTTCAAATTATATTTTAGTATTACGAATTGTATTTGTTGAGTTAAAATTTTTCATATTATAATAAGGCAAGCTTCTACAAGCGCTAAATATTTCAATTCTATGAAATTTGGAACGTTATCGCCTAGCAAGGTAGAGGAGGACCCACATCAAATGTAGCATGTTTACATTTGCCTAATCTTTGTCTTAACGTTGCCAAATTTTAAAGTAGGAATCTTATCTCTCTATTAACATCCTCATTAATTTACGTAAACCTAAATATTGATATAAAATTCGTTTAAATTAGTTACTATTATAAACTAAAGTCCGATATCTATCGCAAATTTAAGATTTTGAAACGTAACATGACTATAAATAATAAAAAACAAGCTGTGCCCGCGATTTCGTCCTCATGGACTTAAGCATTTCTGGACTTTTATTATCTAATTCTAAAATAGAAGAAAACTAACTAAGTTATTCCTTATTAGATCAGCTATCTGGCAGTATAAGTCTCTTCGATATTGGTGCAGCCGTTACAGAGATTAACTGGAACAAGCAAACAGGTTTTTTTGGTATACGTACCATGTATTTATTAAAAAAATAGTTATTTTAATATTAAAAACAGGCATTCCAATTTTATTTATTTGTATAGATATATTTGAAATTACTAAGCAAGTTGCAGCAAGTAAATTCATTTAAACCAAAGCCTACACTGACATGTATCGCAATATATCTCTGGCCTCATACATGTACCGTCAGAACAAGGTAAGCAAAGATGATGTCCAGATTTGGGTCTAACAGACCATTCGTTATAAAATATATAGCCCGAGAAACCAACTTCTAAAAACAAAATATGTAAAATATCTTTTAGATGGAGTTGGAAAGTGGATTTTTTTTAATCTATTAAAAAAATTAACGTAGCAGGACTCAAACCCACGCCTTTTGGAAACGGTCCAAATACTTTGACCACAAAACCATAAGTGCATTAACAATATTAAGACGTATTGAAATTTATTGTACATTGTAGAAGATGCTGAGGTCGATAATTATGTTGTAAAGGCCGATCGTGGCACGCACGTGGCATGGAAGAGAATCTGTAGACTGTAAACACGATCGGTTGTAGGTTTGATTACCACTCGCGGAAATGATTATATTTGAAATTATTTTCATTCCATCACACTGGCAAAGCAACCTCTTGTAAACCGTCTGAGGTTGGACGGTTCAGACAAAGTACGGTTTTAAGTTCCGCCAATCAACACACAACGTACAGAAAGCGGGGAAAGGAGTTGTCTCGACACTAACAAGATTCTCTCTGCCTATCCTGCTATAAGAAGAATCGAACTCGCTAACTCTTAAGTTATTTAAAAAACCAGCCAACCTATATTGCAAATCATAAAAACCATTCCCCATGTAAAATGTATGAAGCTAATATAGTCACTAGCAAATGATATAATGTTTAGAAATAATAAATCATCTTGCGTTAGTATATCGTGGAATTGTGCTATTTAATTTTAAACTTTAACGCTATAACATACGATCCGATTTCAATTGAACAAAAGTTGGCAGTTTTTAAATTAATCAGCCGATCAATTTACAAGTTTGCATAATAACGGAAGAAATTCATACCGTGTACGTGGAATGGGTTTTACTAAATTATTGTACCGTGTTAACGGAGTTTTGTAAAGTATTTTAGCTATTAATATTCATTTAGGCTTTGTGTTTCTGCGTTTTAATTGTTTTTTAACATAATAAGATCTTTGATTTTCGCAATTTTTATACATTTTAAATGAAACTATTTTAACCGGATTAATCGCGTATATTTTGGTATTCGAAGATATATTTTGGACACCTGACGTTTCGAACACTTTACAGTAGTCCGTGGTCGCAGGTAGACTGAGGTGGCATTCGTCTGTCAGTTGATACAAAAATTTATTATATCGAACTACCGCCATCTTAAATGCCTCGTGTAATTTAAAATTGTTTCATTTAAAATGTTTTAACATCACTGGACTATACAGTTGTTATTTGAAATCGGCCGGAGAGAATAGGCAGAGTGTCTTGACACTAAGTCTTCATTGACTGTCCACCTATAAGGAAAGAATTGTGAAGCTGGCATTTTTATTCCACTAAACCAATACATTCAAGTTGACAATAAATTTGAATGCAAGTGTAGCATTTTTAATATTTTAAATAAAAACTTTTTAAAACAGTTCCATTTTAAACAGTTTTATTTAAAATATATTCAACGGATATTTTGAGGCCGGTCGTGGCGCAATGGGACAGCGTCCGATTGTAAACGCGATCAATTGTGGGTTCGATCCTAAATGCGGAGGAGCGATTACACTTATATTATTTCACTTCCTCGCCCTGGTAAAAGACAAAATGTGGCGTTAAGTTCCACCAGTCAACACATAATATCTTGAATGTGGTGGAAAGCTAAGTACAGAGTATCCTTGGTACTTTCTTTCTACCCTGGTATGCGGGATAAAAGCGTGAAGCTAAAAAAAGAAAACTAAACAAAGATATTTTTGAAAACGCGACAGAATCAGGTGGTATTCGCGTATTGACTGATACAAAAGTTAATTATATCAATCTACTTTCTCATAATAGTCCTTGCAAAATGAGTTGACTGTACCTTTCTCTCTGGTGTGGGCTTGACACTTTAAATTTTGTATAAGTAAGTTTACTTATAAGTGGTTTTTTTATTGATAGTTAAAGGTAATAATACTTTGTTTAAAAGTTTCAATGGAGTAATTTAAGTTTAAAAGTTTTATTTCATGGATTAAAAACACATATTGGATTACATAAATATCAAATCGAATTTCAACCAAAACCCAAACATCTTTATCTATATAAAAAATATCAATATATTTTATAAGTGAAGATATATT
Source organism: Dryadula phaetusa (assembly GCA_032432895.1). NCBI lineage: Eukaryota > Metazoa > Arthropoda > Insecta > Lepidoptera > Nymphalidae > Dryadula > Dryadula phaetusa. Next base: position 4,355,905 of record JAOYRS010000081.1, read on the forward strand.
CCATGACGTGATAGCGTGACACGGAATCTGCGAACGTTTTGAAACACTGACAATATTGAAAGTACCCTTGGGTTTTTCGCTGCGCGGCATTTTCCTGTGAGTGACACCTTATTTAACCCTTTGACAAATACGTTAGCTCCCCTCTCGTTGCGGTTTCTAGGGTGGATCGATCATTGACATCTTAATTCTGTTAAAGTTCGCAAACGTATGGATTATATATATATATATATATATATATATATATATATATATATATATATAATATAATCATTCGAACATGTATTACAAAAAACATTTAGTTTCAGTTTTCAATAAAAAAATATCATATTTATATCTTATGAAATTCTGCACATCTCCACATAATCTTAAACAAAATGCTTTTAGATCTCCTGATTATTTATGAAATGTATTAATTTTAGGTAAATTCTAATTTTATATTTATTCCCTTTGCGGTTGGAGTGCGGCGTTAGTTTTTAATTGCAAGCAGTGTTGAAATAAACAGTTTTAAGTAGTTTATTATGTTTAGAGCGTTTATCACGTATTTTAGGCAAAACAATTTTTTTTAGTTAAGCAACATGTTAACCCGTCATTTATATAATAATATATTATATTATCCATTCCAATCTTATCTTTGAGACTAAAAAAATCAGTCCTAACTGGAACCAAGACGCTCGGTTAACTGCTTCCCACCAGAAATCGAGATATTGCAACTGAAATATTCTCCCGAGTGGGACTCGAACCTACAACCACTCTCGTTCACAGTTAGATGCCGTCCCACTACACCATGATAGTCTCAAACTATACAGAAGTGAATATAGTAAAAGCAATTATAAAGAATACTGCATTTTTATAGGCTTTTTACTACATGTAATTTAAATAGATATATAAAAAAATTATATCATATTCTTTTAACAATAATAGAATTTTCGCAGTTTCACTTCTAACCTATGAGAATTGTATAGTAATTCTTTTATATTTTCATCGTAGTCTCAATTAACTTACGGTAGCGACATCATATGCTGGTTAGTGGAACCCAACGGCATAATTATCTAAGCAAATAAATTAAGAATGTAAACATGCCACTGAGTGAGACCGCGGCGGCAATGGCATAAGATTCACGAGCATCGCGACCAGTCTTAAGTGAACAGTTTTTTATTTTTTTTTGTATGCTTGCACTTTGCAAAGCAGGGCAGTGGTGTTACGCTTAATGTTAAATAGTGGAACCTAACGCTGTGCTTTATCAATATGAATATAACTAAAGTATAATTATTTACTATTTTTAAAGTGTTATGCCACACTTAGGATTAGAAAACATTTTTGAAAAAACGTATAAAAATTTGAACGCAGCGGGATTCGAACCCGCGCCTCTTGGATACCGTCCAAGCGCTCTGACCGCTAAGCCATGCGTTCTACTACCAGCTGCGTCGAAATTTTAATACGTTTTGTTACAACTTATTTATGTTGTTTAGCATCTCTGTAGAGAGATTTTTACAAATTTCTGCTACTTAAAGATTATTAAGAAATAATAATTTAACAAGAGAGATTGCTGTTTTATTTTAATATTTACTATTTTCAAAGTGTTATTCCACACTTAGGATTAGAGAGAAAAATTTTTATACGTTTTTTCTAAAATGTTTTTTAAAGTATAATTATTATTCTAAGTGGAAGTCGAAATCTGAATCAATCGCGTTTACACTCAGACGACTTTAGTTTAACTATATAAATTGACAAATTTTAGCGTTTGGAAAATTCAATCCCAAACCGTTTTCAATATTTTACAATTTTCACAGAAAGATGATTTATCGATAAATCAATTAAATAATCCGGTTAAAACTGATTTATTTATAAATAACCAGTGGAACAGCGTCTCAACGTTCCGCCACTCATCACGTAATGTCTCAAATTCGGCGGAAAGTGAAGTACGGAGTGTCTTGACACTGGGTACTTCCTGTCCACCATGTGGGATTAAAACTTGAAACTAAAAAAGCAAAGATTTTTGAATATAAAAGTTTTCACTTTTTGTAAATTCATCATCGGGTCAAATCCACTATGGTTTTTCAGAATACCTATAGGGCTCTTATATAAGGTATTGACATGTGACGACAAATGTAGTTACATTTGTCAGAAGCGACTGTTACAAGTTATTTCAAAAGGAGAGATCTGAAGCGTATACATTTCGCTTACTTTGATATAAATATTTCTAATATTTAAGCATTATTCCTTTTACATTCTCTTTTAATTTTTTTATATCAAATTAATATTTTTTCGTACGTATTTAAGAAAATAATAAATCCATATTATGTATGTATGTATGTATGTATGTATGTATGTATGTATATTGTTAGTATGATTTTTTTATACAATAAAAATCTTTATATATAATAAAATAAATCATCTAATTGTTATAAAAGCTAAAAAAATCTTTTAAAAACTGCGTTAAATGTTGGACAAAATAACCACAATGTGGTACAGTAGGTTCTTAAGTAGGTGTTATTTTAAAATACTAAATAATTTTATTTTTATTATTATATACAATTTCTAAGAGATAGAGAGAGAGAAAAAAGAAAAGAGACACCTTAAAAATTGCATAGATTCACCATCAGGGTAATTTCAATACATTGCACAGAGACGCTTGTCACTTGCAACTTAAACTAGAAACGCGTTTATTCACATTTTATTAACCTCGCTTCCCTTTCTAAATATAATTAAATATGTCCTTTTGCCAGTTTTGAAATGCATACTAGAAATAAACTGTTGACATTATAGATGGCAAGATTTTTTTAGAGATGGCAAGATTTTGTTGTTCTATCTCTCACTTTTTCCTCTACTGCCATTGTATTAAGCTTAAACCTATTCCTGATCAATTTGTTAATAATTTCATAGTATTAGTTTACTTTACAATTATATATTTAAACAAAACAATGAAAAAAACAATTGATTCCTAATGCTGCTTGAAGGTAGTAAAAATGTACATAATTATAATGTAAAGCCCAGACGACCGTGACACTTGATAGATCGATATTTGTCGTGCCCTTCGCACCGACAAGGGTTGGGATCTCGAAATATAAGGGATGTTATTGTTTTTATAATCGGACGTTTAGAAATTTGTTTATTTATTTATATAGCGGAGCGGATAAATATTTGATATTGATAATTAAATGCGTTTTAAGTTGTCATGGAAAAGCTTCCACATAGCTCGAGACTGTGTATTTATTTTTGTATATAACACTTGACAGCTTCGAAAAGCCTCGTGATCAAAATTTTAATATACGAAGAAAATCCTAAATTAAAATATCAGAGACCATTGCATTCGCTTAAAGTGACAGTTTGGGGAGCCATGTCAGCTGAAGAAATCATCGGACTCCATTTTTTAGACAATGAGCAAGGCCAATCAGTAAACTATGATCTCTATACAGACATATTACGTAACTTCTTCTACCCACAACTGCATAATTTTAAAGTCTACAACTGCAGGACCTGGCTTCAAAAAGACAGCGCGACATCTCATACATCCAATGAGTCCTTAGCGATTGTAAACGAAATGTTTACTGGAAAACTGATATCTTGTCGAGAGCGCATTCCGTGGCCTCCTCGAAGCCCAGATCCTCATGCCACTGGATTTATTTTCTCTGGGGGTACCTCAAGAGGCACGTTTATGCCAATAAACCGATGACAATTGCACAGCTCAAAAACAACATTTGCGAAGAAAGAGTGTGTTTGGATGGTACATATCTCTCCTAAGCCTATCTATATATCTTTCCCTAAATCTTGTAGTTTTTTTTCGCATAATTTAATGGTCCACTCTGTATTTTGTCTTAAGAAATAAGAAAAATTTTTTCAACCGTTTTTCACCCCACTACTGCGTATAGGTATCCTTGCTGGATTTTCAGATAATGTGGTCTTACTTGCTATTCTCATCCACTGCCGGCCTACCCTTTTAATCAGAACAAGGTTTCATTGGCGGGCTTAATTAAAATATATTTTTCTTTATTTATATGGTTTTTTTTATGTTTTCTTTGACCTAAATTTTTTAATTACAAAAGTTTGATTCTATTGAATTCCAGGAAACAATCACGTCCCGTATATTTTCACGGACATGCAAATGAGAGGTCGAATATAAACTTGTAATATTAAATAATTGTTTCCTTAAGATGTGTCAACGGCGACTCTAATTGAATATAAAGTTCTGAATTATATATTTAATTTGCATTATTAATGAAAAAAAAAACAAATTTGTGCTTGTATTAATCGATATCGATATTTTACACTGTATCGCGCATATCAGGTTAGTCATTGATGTTTTACTCTTCATCCCGCATAACACGGTATTGGGTAGGTAGTTGCCGCTTCTGGCGCACTGTAACAGCGTCCAACTGCAAACGCTGACCGGCTGTAAGTTCGATTCCCATTCGGGGGAATAATTGTATTTAAATTATTTTCATTTCCTCGCTCTGGTAAGACAAAGCGTGGCATTTGAATTCCACCTCTCGCAAGTGGAGTGGAGTGGCATGACACTAAGTACTTCCTATCTAAAAACAGAGTAATCAGATAGAACCTATTTCAAGACAATCTATTGATTGCCTTCCGCCCCTAGTCCAAGATATTGCGTGTTGAATAGTTCAACGCCACGCTTTGTCTTACCAGAGCGGATAATTGAGAATAATATTTAAATATATTTAATCATTCCCTCGTGTGCGATAGGAATCCACTATCTATGGCGTTTACAGCCTTCATTTTATAATAGTAGCTCATTTAAGCGGAAATTACAAAGTATTTTTTCAATATTATTTATTGAATAATTAAATTTTTTTGTAACAAAATTTCTTTTCTCTATTTACCTGCAGTAAAGACACAGGATTCTTTGATAATATATTTTTCATACTATAAACTATACATAATATTTTGTGTATGCCAAGACGACCAGATAAAGAATAAGTTGTTACAAGAATTGTACATATTTTGTGCGGAGCTCAACGCCGCACTTTATCTTGCCATAGCAAAAAAAACAATTCCCCGCGTAGAAATTGAATCTAGAAAAGATTTATTGAATAAGATTATATCAAAATCGACCCAGCTTTTTTGTAGACACGTAAGTAGTTGAGTGCTTGCGTGCTTGCGTTTTACACTTTGATTTTCGCGATTTTAAATGCAACTATTTTAAACAGACTTATCACGTATATTTTGGCATATGAAAATACATATATTGGAAAGCTGACGTTTCGAACACTTTACAGTAGTCCGTGGTCACACGTAGACTGTGTCAGTTGACACAAAAATTAAATATCACAAGCTACCGCCATCTGTTTTGAATTCTTGCAGAATGAGCTGATTGTATGCACACCAGAGACAAAGATACAGTGATCTCAACTTACAGACGAATGCCACCTTAGTCTACCTGTGACCATGGACTATTGCAAAGTTTTCGAAACGTCAAATTTCTAATAATGTATTTTCGAATACCATAATAAACACAATACGTCCGTTTAAAATAGTTTCATTTAAACTTAATTATTTTCCTTTCTCTGTTTCAGCAAGATAGGAGGCGGTGTTGAGTTCCGATATTCAATACGCAGTGTCTCCAATTTTGGTGAAAAGCAGAGAACACAGTGTTTTGACACTCGATTCTTTCTTTACTACCCTGCCATGCGAGATGAAGCTTGAAGCTGGAAATTACACACATATACCCTATATCATAATACCATTTACTTGCATGCAATCACTGTTTTCCATTTTCTGCCTTCTTAAGAACTATGGTAGATGACGTAATTTAACGCTACATCATAAGATTTCATATCGAAAAAATATTATCATCGGAAAATAGAGCTTAAAAATATGTTAAACATATATATAACACCGGATGGGAATCGAACCAGCAGCTATCATTTTTATAGTTATGAACGTTTTAATAATATCACATTAGCATAATATAAATTTACTTATAACACAAATAAAGTTTGTTTTTTTCTTTTGGGCGTCTAAAGAAGACAGGGACTCTAGTGTATTTGTTCTCCGCTTACCGTCCATTTCTGAGACATTGTATATTGAGCGGCGGAAACTAACGCTCTGTGTTGTCTAAGCGAAATAGGAAAATAATAGCAAATAGCTCATAGTGTAAATTGAAGCCATGAACATCGTGGATAGTCTTAGAATCAAACAATGCGTTACAATAGTGTTTTAATACTATTTGACGAATCTACTTATATAATAAATTCGAAATATGTATACATATTTGTTACTCTTTCAAAAACAACTGAATCGATTTGCATGAAACTTTACAGTAATATAATTAAACGTTAGAGAAACATATTAGTTATAAATTATTACAATTTTCGGTACTTTACACAATATCTATTTTAAACATAAATTGAATCTGCGACTATATTACTAGACGTGGCTTCATTTCGCACTGTGCCAAATAGTTTCCCAATTCAAACAATGGAGGCTTGTTTGGACTTTTGTTCACGAATAACAATGCCGTTTCTTTTTATGTACCGAATTAATGGCTAAAATTACTACCTGTATAACAAAAAAAAATCGTTCGTTTTACATCTTGTTAAATTAAAGCTTGGTACAATCGCGTAATTATTTAAGTACTGTGTAATTAGACATCATAAAATGTTATTAACTTTATATATAGAGTGTTTGAAATGAGGAAAGTGTTATTAACTATACTAGTTTCAAAAAAAAGAGTTTTAGAGAATAACTTATTTAACATATTTTTTTATTGTTGTATTTTAATTTAATTGAAAGAATTTACATAACATAATTATTAGAACATTTTTTTTATTCCAATTAATTGATTTAATAATTGGACAATTTAGAAGAACAAATTTTGAAGATTTATGTGCACAGAATTAAATACTGTGTACAAAGTAACTTTAATTCTCCAGTTATTTTTTTTTATTTGTTTGATATATTTATTAAATTTCTCTATATAATCTATTAAATAGTAATGGTTAGGTAAAATATTTATTGCCTTGCATAATATATTCTACGGTCTGCTACTTTTTCTGCGTGGAATTTAATATCTCTGGATTTAAAAAAAAAGCCTTACTACGTCCTCCAATACGAAAGACAGATAATTTTTTTTTCATAGGATGGCAAATAGGCAGAAGAGCCATCTGAAATAAGTAGTCACCTTCGCCCATGGTTATCCAGAATATTAGAGTTGTGGATGCGTTGCCGGTCTTCGGATGGAAGTAAAAGAAGATAGTATAATGACTCCGGCAGCCAGAACTGTTGGACTACACTCTGAGGGAAAGGATGGCTAGGAAAAATACTGTCTAACATGAGATCGAACCAGAACACATCAAAATTAAGAAGGCAGAAGCCATGGGTACGCGTTGCCCAGTACTGGGGTGGTTGGCCTCATAGTAAGGCTATAGGCTGAAAACAAAAACAAAAAAACAGAAACTATAACACAGTTGACTTATTAACAGTAGAAATAATCATTTTTGTAAATATTTCCATTTAAATATATATTTCCAGAAAATATTTCTTTAGTTTTTCTGATTTAATATCTTTAATACTATAAATATCGTAATATATATAGAATTATTATTTAGAAATAATATCTAAACAAAGAAAATATTAAAAAATCATTAATAATAAACATTCTATATATATAGAGGCACTGAACGTTCATAGATAAAATCTACCAAAGCAATTTCTTTCAAAGAAATCCTCGCTCTGGTAAGAGATAGCACGGCGTTGAGTTTCGCCACTCAACATTTCATGTATCGGAGTCGATGGAAAGCGGAGTACAGAGTGTTTTGACACTAGGTTCTGTCTTCCCTGCTATGCGGGATAAAAGCGTGATGTTTAAAAAAACAACTGAACGATGATATTCTTTTCACTGTCATATATCAGAGTACATATTAATTCAATAAAGTTTGTGACAAACTAATTTGCTTATAAAATTAATTAATCACCACCGAGGAACCCTTAAAGGAACATTATAACTTTTTATGGGGATCTTAAAAACTTGCCAAAACTTAACGACTCTTTTTCATTTTAATGTCGGGAACAGCGATTTTGATGGTGTCGTGGGATTAATTAATTTTTTTTTTCGGTATATGTTAATTAGGTAACTAGGTGAATGGAGTGAGGGAATGACAAGCTATATTATGTAGATACGATGAGAGGATATTAAAATAGAATAGAATATACTTTATTGCACATAAAATCAAAAGAAAAATACTTATAATAAAATACTAATATAAAATGTTAGCAAAAGCGGTGTTGTTGTTTCATGCTACCTCTTACAGACAACCTTTGTTATCGAAAAGATAAAATAAAAAAAATAATGATAGTAAAAAAGTATATGTATGTATATATATATTCTCATTTTTCTACTCTGCTAAGACAAAGTGCGGCTTTGAAAAAACTTAACACGCAATGTTTTCATTCTATGTCTATATGATGTTTATTTGGCTTGTTTGTAAAGGCAATGTTCCTTACATTTAACGATATTTACGATATTTCCAGACAATACAGAATTGAAAAACAGAGTGACATGTCACTAATTTACTTAAAAAATAATATTAAAATAAAAAAAATATATGTATATATAATTTAAATCAGACGCCCATTGTTCTGTCACACTAAGCGATCCTACAAACATTTAGAGTGAAATCTCCGAAAGTGAATCGAGAAATCCGATACAGTCTATTTGTAAAGTAATTAAAACTTGCTCATTAGTACCAAGAAATGTTGAACTTATTTATTTTCGATCAACCGAAGTGTTTCAAGTTAAATTACTTTAAGCTTTATATTTGATTGTTTTCTGGTTTCTGTACAGTTAATAGGTGCTTTTAAGCGTCGCATAAATTTACAACGATTAGTTTGTTTTCCCTCTCGACGCACTTCCTATATTCCATTTTGCTAGGTTACTATCAAAAACTTTATTTCTCCATTTTCGTGAGATAAAGTGCGGTGTTGAGTTCCGCCACTCATGATGGTGAGAGAATAGAGTATTTTTATGTTATATAACTCTTTATTTATGTAACAAATTTTAATAAATTGTAACAAGCGCTTAAGAATTTTAACACTCGGACGGTTTTCAAGAAGCACGTGTTCGAATCCGGATGCATTTAAAAAAAATTATTCTTTTGTTTAAAATACTTAATCTTAAGTGTGGAATAACACTTAAGAAATATTAAAAACATATATTATTGGCCAAGCAGTACCTAGTTTTTAAACACTCCAACTTCAAGCCATAAAGTGGCTTATAATTATAATAATATTAGCTTAATAATAATATAATTAATTGAATAGAAAATAGAAATTTATCAAACGTTTGAAAACAAATCTCTTGTGGCCCAAAATAAATACTGCCAACATTCAAAAGTGAATATGTGTTTATTTTACTTTAGTTTGTATAATAAAGAGACCTCGTAGTTTCGTGCCGTTCGTGCAAAACTTTTAGATAACGAATGTATTTACAATTAGATAATTTGTACCCAAATTTTAGTTCGAAAAGCTAAATTCATTAATTAAAATGGATCGAAGATAGTAAATACTACATATACAAAAAATCTTCACGCAGGGAATTTTTAAGAGTCAAGACACTCCGTTGACTGCTTTCTGTCGGAAAATGAGAGATTACGTGTTGAGTGGCTAACTCAACGCCGCACTCTATCTTACTAGGGTGGAGAAACGAAATTAATTTTAATTATAATCATTCCTATGAGTGGAAATTCAACTCACACCCACTAGATACTTCGTTGACCGCCCGAAATTGAGACATTGCTTGTTGAGTCTGGAACTCAACGCAGCGTTCATATTTATATTTAATAATGTTTCACAAGTCATTTAGTGAAGAAAACCGACTTTCAAGACACTACGCTAATTACCTTGTAAGTTGATATTCAATATATATAAGAAAACTATAGAAAGGCTTTACATTGAGCTAACGTTTTGAGTTAAAAGTTTTAAATTATATATACGTTACTATAAAAATTTTAAGTAATTGAAGATTTACCAAATTTAATGGTAAAAGTCTCTGTTTAACCTAATTCAACATTTACCAACTCACTCATAAGTGAGACCCAGGGTTTACCATGTTATTAGTGCGCAATTAAAAATATTAATTGTGCAGTAAAAATTCAGATCTTTACCGTTAAATAGTTTGGGCAAAAGTCCAAATTGTGAAACTTGCTGATAAGTAATAAGATTTTTTGTTTTTGCGATTCTTACACATTTTAAATTAATCTATTTTAAAAGGATTAATAGCGTATATTTTGGTATAAGAAAATACGTTTTTGAAAACCCGGGGTTTCGAACACATTATAGTAGTCCGTTAGTCTATTCGTGGATACAAAAAAGTATTTTTGTATGAATCAACAGACAAATTGCGACCCTAGTCTAAATGTGACCATGAACTACTGTAAAGTTTTTAAAACGCCGGGTTTTCAAAAATATATTTTCGTAAGGCCGGTCATAGCGCAGATTAGAAGCGTCTGACTGTAAACGCGATCGGTTGTGGGTTCGATTTTTACTCGGGAGAGTGATTGTATTTAAATTATTTTCACTTCCTCGCTTAGGTAAGACAAAATGCAGCGTTGAGTTCCGCCACTTAACACGCAATATCTCGAATTCAGCGAAAAGCGAAGTATAGAGTGTCTTGATACTAGATATTTTCTGTCTACCCTGATATGTTTAAAATAGTGTCTGTATTGCTTATAAGTGGTAACACAACCCCATTACTTCGATGTCCCATAGTTCCCATCAATATTTCCATAAAGAATCCTGTAATAGCAAAAAAACCTTCTCAACATTTATCACATGTACTTGTCATCCGGAACATAAAATTATAAGGTGTTACGAAGAAATCGCGTCACTTATACGCGTTACAATAAATCATTTTCTATTAGACTCGGCTTGACCCTTGTCAAATTCAGTTTCAATGTACCTAAGAGTTTTATCTTAAGACTAAGTAAATATATAAGAAGTTACTTCATAGCCATATATTATACTATAATTTTTTAAATGTAAATAAATTATTTTAAGTGTTAAGGCCGGTCGTGGCGCAGTGGGACAGCGTCTGACTGTAACGCGATCGGTTGTGGGCTCGATCTCCACTCGGGGGAGTGATTATATTTAAATTATTTTCACTTCTTCGCTCTGGTAACACAAAATGCGGCGTTAATTCCACCACTCAACACGCAATATCTCGAATTCGGTGGAAAGCGAAGTACGGAGTGTCTTGACACTAGGTACTTTCTGCCTACCCTGCTATGCGGGATAAAAGCGTGAAGCTAAAAAAAATGTAAATAAAACTTTTTATGCTTAATAAAATTATAATGGCGTTTGTCGATGAAATAAATATTTTCGATTGAAGATGAAATAATAAGAGCAATGGCTTTTAATATTGTTTCTCTTTAAAGGTTAGTATTAAAGAATACATAAGTTTAGAATTATTTCTTGTTTGCAATTAGACGTAACTTGTTATACAAATTTGTATCAAATAAATTCTTTTTACGGGGCAACATCTAATTTTTTTGTTTTAATAAATAACATATTATACATATATAAATTTATCTTAAAGAGGCCGGTCGTGGCGCAGTGTGACAGCGTCTGACTGTAAATGCGATCGGTTGCGGGTTCGATCTCCACTCGTGGGAGTCATTATATTTAATTTATTTTCACTTACCCGTTTTGGTAAGACCACTAGTGGAAAGCGAAGTATAGAGGGTCTTCACACAAGGTACTTTTTAAGACTATCGTGCTATGCGGGGTAAAAAGCATGAAGCTAAAAATAAAAAAAATTAAAAACGTAAATATTATAAGTAACTGCTGCAAATTCACTATAACAGTACAGTAGTGTTACGTTTATTATGTATGACAATACTTATATTTTCGTGTATATATTACATAAATCAATGCAAGAATTAAAGGAATATATAAAAATTAAGCATTTTGTCAGCAGTTGAATATATTCTTAGTTCAAAATATTATTTTTTTAGGTTCACGCTTTTATCCCGCATAGCAGGGTAAACAAGAAGTACCTAGTGTCAAGATACTTCGTGGCGGAACACAACGCCGTGCTTTATCGACCAGAGCGAGAAAATGAAAAAAATATAAATATAAACATTACTCCGAGTGGGAATCGAATTCACAACCGATCGCGTTTACAGTCAAACGCTGTCCGACTGCGCTAATATCAGTCTTAAAACAATCTTAAGAGAACATAAAAGTCTATTAATACCTACAACAGAAGGGAAAATTTAAAATTACAGTATATTTATGTTAACTTTGCGTCGCGTTGTTCAAATGTTTGGATGCACAAATTTATGCGCATTCATTATGTATGGGAAGCGTGAAATTGCCAGTAGAACAAGTAGAACCATTGTTAAATGCATGCATATGTACATAGTATATAATTATATATATATATATATATATATATATATATATATATATATATATATATATATATATATATATATATATATATATATATATTTTGTACTCATATACCTTATGCTTTATCCCACATAACAGGGTAGTCAGAGACAATATAGTGTCAAAATATTCCGTTCATTGCTTTTCGATCGAAGTCCAAAACATTATGCATTCAGGGATGAAGACAAGTTCGCGTTTTGACTTATAAGGACAAAGAATTGAAAATAAATTTTGAATATAATATTTTCCCCAAGCGGAAATCGAATCCACAACTAGTGAGATTTACATCATTTATATATAAGGAAATTATTTAATTTTTATATAAAGAAAAGTTCTCAAAATTTTTTTAGCTTCACGCTTCACTTTTTATCCCGCATAGCAGGGTAGACACAAAGTACCTAGTGTCAAGACACTCCGAACTTCGCTTTTCACCAAATTCAAGACTTTGCGTGTTGTGTGTTGGAACTCAACGCCGCTCTTTGTCTTTACCAGAGGGAGAAAGTGAAAATAATTTAAATATAATCACTCCCCCGAGTGGGGATCGGACTCACAACCGATCGCGCTTACAGTCAGACGCAGTCCCACTGCGCCACGACCGGCTTTATCACTTTTATTTTATATTATTTAAATATTTTTTCTAAATATGTACATATTATATTATACAGTTGGTACACACAGATTTTGAGCTCAAATAATTTTTTTTTTCTATTAATTTGCCAGTAGAGCACAAACCACTACGCCCATGTCACGATGTATGGGGAACAAAGGAAATCTTTTGTATTATATTTTGATATAATGTAATTGAAATATTTACTAACGGGTTTAAAATTCAAAATAATTTATTATTTAAATATGAGTTATCGTGAAAAATATTTAAAATAAATTTTAAAAAATATATTATTAAATACTAATAAACTAAAACGTGTTCATAGGTCATTCTGTTTGCAGCTTAATAGTTACTTTAGTACAGTACTGGGTAATGCTGCTAAAAACGAATATACATACATATATATGGATATTTTCGTAATCGATGGATAATTTCGGTAATCGTGGAAAAGCGATCGGTTTAGAGTTCGATTCCAACTTAGGGGAGTGAATGTGTTTTAAGAAAAAGCGTGGCGTTGACTTCCCGCCACTTAACACGGTATGTCGCGGATTTGGTGGAGTGTCTTAACACTAAGTACATACTGCTATGTTCCGCACGCCCCGATAAAAGCGTAAAGCTAAAAAAATAATTGGTGAACTAAGTTCTTATTTAGAATTAGTATGGCAAGCAGTGAAAGCGGTGTGCCTTGACACTGACTAACTTCCAATATATAACGACTAGGTTCCATCTGACTAACTTCCAATATATAAACGAAAAAAATAATAATATTTACTTTTAAATTGAACCTAGATATGTATCTGTGCCCCTTGGAAACTATTTAAGCACAGTGACGACTATGCCGTATATAAGTTCTATACATTCCAAAAAATTTTTTTTATCCCAAATGGGTATTTTTAATGATCTATATGTGAATATAACCCATAATAAGATCTTTGATTACCATGATTTTTACACATTTAAGAGAAACTATTTTAAACGGATTTATAGCGTTCAAAGTAGTTTTATTTTCAAGGCTGTAAACACTGTGTAAAATTTAAAATGTGCAAAAATCGCGAAAATTAAAGATGTTAATATGTGAATAAGTACGGTTTGGAAAACGCGAATAAAATACGTCGATTAGAGTATCTTAAAACGAAACGTGCAAGATATTTAACGGGATTAATTCGTTTAAAATAGTTTCATTTAAAAAGTAAATCAATTACAAAGAACAGACAGACGTTCTCAAACTCAACCTCTACGTGATCTAAACTTATCTTTAAAATATTAATATTTTACATACAAACGTAATTTCCTCTCGTCGAGTTGCATTCAACTTATTTTTCCACTGCAGAATTTTCTGCAAATAAATTATCGGAAAATAGTCTCACGTAAAGCATTTAAGCTATCCGTGCACTTTGCAAATTCTATATGTTGTACGTAGTACTGGTATTTGAGGGTGGGGAGGTAGTGAGTGGGTTAAAATATCTATTTATAACAGATAACGAGACGAAAATGTAAATCTTTTATACTCATTTTTAAAAATAACGTGTTTATTAAAAAATGTAAAACACGTTTTAGTGATTTTTATAGGGAATATATAGGGTCTATACCTTCTTTTGCCTTATACATTTCTCATGTAAATAAAATTGACATCAATATCGACTACTCAGAACTAAGATTTATACTTATAAATTATTAAAACGTTAATGTTAATAACAATTTATATAAATATTCCTTATATATATACCTTTTATTGTAAAAAAATCTTGCCATACAATATTTACCCATTTCTTCCCGTTGATTTTCCTTCAAATTAGCACACTTATCCGCATCCTACTAAAATACAATATTTTCATATTATGAACGTTCCAGTCCTTGGAATTAAAATGTGTTCAGTACCGAAAAAGTATAAGCACTTTTAATTTTTTTTGATTATAAAAACATTATTTGTACACTTACATAAAACAATTTCTTCGAAACTGAGGCTATTCGTATTTCCTGTAAACCCTCGAGTAGCGTTAAACAATGCTCGAGTTAGGAATCAATTGACCCGATATGTGTAACAATCCGCTAGCGGCGTGCACTTGCCGGCCATTCAGGAAGTTTGGGAAGCGCTCCAAGACCAACTAGACCAAGCTGATGTAGGAGTTTGTTATACAAGCAACCCCTTTGTGGATAGAACTTAGTGATAGAACACTACGCGCTTTGTAACAATATATATTGAGTAGTATGTGTGCTTCAGTATGTCTTGTAAAGATCACAAAAATAATATTATGCTATGGGTTCGATTCCCATTCAGACATACAATTATATTTAAAATATTTTGATTTTTACGATCCGTTCACAAAACGCAGCGTTGATATCCACCAGTCGTTATTTTTTCAAAAAAATAATTATATTGGGGAAAAATGTGAAGCTTTAAGAAGTATTTACAACTGAAATACGTTAATATTGATGTGCAAAAAATCATATTAATTCTTTTTTAAAGTAATATGACACAAATAACAAAACTTTTAAATCATATACATTAATAAAGATATTTTTTTGTATATTTCCAGTTTCCAGACATATTGTTCGAGTACATTAATTTAAAAGAATTTGGAATAGTAGATAGAATTCTTGACACAAAGGATTTACAAATCTTTTGATTCCTGATTATTTTGTTTTATATTACTTAATCATGTCTACATGAGAAAGCATAGTTAGACTGAAGAAGAACGTACTCAGGTGGTTTGGGCACGTTGCGAGAATGAGTGATGAAAGAATGGTAAGAAAGATTTATGAAGCAAAAGAAAGCAGCACGAAAGGTTGGAGGAGGCCTCAGTTGACCTTCAAAAACATAGTATCAATGATACTGGAGAGAGGTCACATAAAGAGCATGAGGACCACCCTAAAGGACATACATGAAGAGGTTAATGGCTGTGAACGAGGCGAAAGACGTAGGGGACCGTAGCGTTTGCCGCTCCATTCTTTCTCACTACCCTGCGAGATAAAATAAAACAAAAACCATTTATTTGAGACAGATGTTTTATTCAAAACCAATACTGTAAAACCCATCTATCAGTAAATAATAGTTTATAAAAAAAAACCTGACATACAAAAACAATATTAAATTAAACACACATACAATTATATATCTATATAACGTATCAAGTAGTTGGTATTTAAATGGAAGTTAACAAAGCACTTCCACCTTTATAATCACAGGGATCGCAGTTACAAAGTGAAGTATGGAGCCTTGTCTAATCTCAGGTGAGCTACTTGCTGAATTGTTCTGAAAGGGAAACGTAAGAAGCGTATATAATTTGGACATACTGTACTGAAGTTTGAAGATATAGTTAAAAATTATTTCTATTTCCCTCATAAAATATGATATTTTGAGTTATATTGTAAAATTTAAATTAATTAAAATAAAAGCGCTCGTCAAAAGTTTGCTCAATTCTTGCTTAGATATTTAATAAAGTAAGGATGAAGGAAGCGAGGGTCATATCTTGTTAAACCAAAAAATTACCGATGTAGTACTTTAAACAAAATTCTATGTGTTTATAAAGCTATATATTACAACTTTATATAACATGTCTGTATGTGACGGATATAATGCATAGTCCAAAATATTAGACGTCGAAAGATAATGTAGAACTTTTAAAAATTACTTCAACTACGAATCAGCACAGTGCAATACCAAGTGACTATAAACGCGATGGGCTGTGGGTTCAATTTCCATTTGGGGGTATGATTATATTTAAATTATTTCCATTTTTTCGTTCTGGTAATACAAAGCGCAGCGTTAACTTACACCACTAAAGACAATGCGTCTTGAATTTGGCGGAAGCGGAGCACGGAGTGTCTTGACACTAAAAAGCTTGCTTGTGAAGCTTTACGAGAAAAGCTGCGGGCTCCAATTAGTTTCAACATATAAACGATTACCTAACAAACTAGCAGTTGTAAAGTTACTAGTGCGGGTGACACGTTGTCTATCTCCAGGGAAACTTCCTTTGTCGTATCACCTTGACTTTTGGGCTGGAACAGCGAAATTTATTTATTTAGTTACCTTATTAGTTTTATGAATAAATTTAAATAATACTTATTACGGTTCTATTTTTTGTATTTCTTCTATTTAGTATTATGGTTCTATTTTTTGTATTTCTTTTAAAAGTATCAATATGTGATAACCTCAAGATAACCTTGTAAAAATAAAAATAAAAAATATAAGGTCTTAGACCGCTTGCACATTTTTCAAGTGGCGAGGATTCGAGACTTGCTCCCTTCAAATTACTCAATTTTTTATGCGTACACAAACTATAAAAATATATGTTTTACTTAAACTCTTATATAAAGTCATATAGAGGCCAGTCGTGACGCAGTGGGAAAGCGTCTGACTGTAAACGCGATCGGTTGTAGGTTCTATCCTCAAACAGAAGTGCGGCGTTCAGTTCCACCACTCAACATGCAATGTTTGGAATTCGGTGGAAAGCGAATTACAGAGTGTCTTGACACTAGGTACTTTCTGTCCCTGTTGCTATGTGGAATAAATCCGTGAAGCTAAAATAATGTGATATAAATATTCCTAAGGAATTTATGTTTTCAATTACCTTGCACGATAAACCGTTTCTTTCTTAGGTGGTAGATAGCCCTTACTGGAACCAAACTTGGCAAATCTGTTTTTCCTGTAAATGTTTATAAAAATATAATAATCTAAATAATTGTTTTATCAAGCAAATAGTGACGTTTTAACATGAGTTCTCAATTTAATTATTTTAAATTTATTTTTAAGAAGAAATACGTTTGTTTTAATATTTAAAAAATTGTAAATTATATAAATAGTTTAAAAGGCGCTTAAGGCTTATGTTTTATACATGCAACTAAATCAACTAAATAATAGTAGCCGATGGATATGAGATCTCAATAACTGTCCATATATAACTTAAAGCTTTATTGTTAACGTTTGCCGCTTTCAGTTCGAATTGATTATTGTAAATTAAGCTCAGTGGAGCGGAGCTTAACGCTGCGCTTCATCTTACTGGAACGATAAAGCGAAATCGAACCCATTATGACTGTTATATCCATGGTTTTCATTTTCTTTTACTTTTTAATAAAAAATATAAAAGACTACTTAAACTTCACACTAGCTTACAAAAAACCTTAAAACTGCATTATAAAAACAAAAAGCTTTCCATATTACATAAGTACAAACTTTTGAGGGTAATGTATAGTGACTCCTCTGGGAGTAATTTTTTGCTTGCACGGCCCGTCGTTACCGCACGGACATCCTTTGACAGGTTTCAGAGACGCGGGATAGGCGGGGATGGGGACAGCCCTGAAAAAACAAAAAAAAATTATAGATAAATGAGGTAAACAGTGATAATTGTGTTAAAATAAGTGAATTTAGATTATACGTTCACTATCGTGGGCGGCAGTGATCAGTTTCCATTAGGTGTCCTGTACGCTCATTGCATTGCCTGTCCTATTAAAAAACCCATTATATTCAATTTCAGCCTAATTATGATACATTGCATGTTTACTATAACATGTATATATGAGGTGAAGTGTTCTTCTTAATGTATTTTTATTTTATAATGGCAACCTATTTCCTAATTATTTTAATGAGATGTTGCTACACGCTTTATACTGCACAGCAGGGTAGTCAGAGACAACCTAGTGTCAAGACACTCCGTACTTTACTTTCCACAGAGTTATTTTACGAGATATTGCGTGCTGAGTGCTGGAACTCAATGCTGCACTTTGTCTTACCAGAGCGAGGAAGTGAAAATAATTTAATATAATCACTCCCTCGAGCCTCCCTCGAACCCATAATTGATTGCATTTACAGTCAGACGCTATCCCACTGCGCAACGACCGGCCTCATTTTGTTTAGTTTTACTTGTAATAGAAAAAAAAATGATAATTCCACCAAAAAATACAGTACCTAATGTGCCAATAAACGGAAGGTAAGTAACGAATACAAATATATAGATATATACAAAAATATTTATTTATATCAGGTTATTGAAAATTATAAAAGTAGACATTGCGTTAAGAAAATTTATACGAGAGAAAATATGGTTTGGAAGGAAACGCGTCAGCAGTCTCGGTTCATTAGCTTCGGGGCTATCGCAGTTAAGTGTATGTTCTAATTCATTAATTTATCCATTAAATCCATATAAAATGTTACTTCCGTTCATTTAATAAAGTCAAGAAATTAAACGAGAACTCACTATTCTTAAATAACAACATTAATATAGGAGCTGGCCGTGGCGCAGTGGGGCAGCGTCTGTCTGTGAACGCGATCGTTTGTGGATTCCATTCCCACTCGGGGGAATGAGTATATTATTATTATTTTCATTTTCTCCCTCTATTAAGAAAATAAATTAGGCTGGTTGTGGCGCAGTAGGTCAGCGTCTGACTAGCGCGATCGTTTGTGGGTTGGATCCCCACTCGGGGAGTGATTATATTTAAATTGTTTTTACTTCCTCGCTCTGGTAAGACAAAGTGCAGCATTGAGTACCGCCACTCAACACGCAATGTCTCGAATTCGGTGGAAAGCGAAGTATGGAGGGTCTTGACTTTAGATACTTTCTGTCTAAAAAAAATTAAAGACAAAGCACGGTGTTGAATACTGCCACTTAACACAATGTCTGGAATTCAGCGGAAAACAGACTACAAAGTGTCTTGACACTAGGTACTTCTTGTCTACCGTGCTATGAGGAATAAAAGCGTGAATGCATTTCCATCCATGATCGAGAACTTTGCATATTAAAAGACGGAACTCAACGCCACGATCTTGTCTGAATGAATCTTACATCGAATCCAAATTGCCAATATCAATCGCTTTTTCTCTTCGCCACATAAAGATATAACGTAACTATTTTTTTCTCATAAGGGTCGTGTATATATATATATATATATATATATATATATATATATATATATGTGTGTGTGTGTGTGTGTGTATATATATATATTTGAAAAATACCAAGATTTCCAATAGCATGCAGTTTTATATCTGCATTACACGTCGCACTCAATTTCGCGGTACGTATGAGGACTCTTAGGAGAACTTTACTGCGCATTTGTGAGTTATCATTTCTATGTATGATTTTTAAATTTGGTAGGAATTTTTCAACGAAATACGCTACTGACGCCAAATAGCATACTTTAGAGTTTAGATTTAAGTTTTTTTTAAAAATACAGTTTTATATTTAACGTTTCTGACAAATATAAAGAATTTTCTTAAAGAAAGGATTCTTTAAGAAAATCCTTTATATTTGTGTATATATTTATGCTACTTAATTGTAGTCGGACGATATACTTAGATGTATTTTTTGTAACTCCACGTTGATATTCCACAAAGCAGGATAGATAGAAAGCGTGTTGAGAGGTGGAACTCAACGCCGCACTCTGTCTTACCCCCCCGCTTAATCACTCCCCCGCCCCCTACCCACCTTGGGTTCGACCCCCACATACCCACTACGCCTTACATAGATGTATATAGTAAGTAATACGTAATATGAGTAATATTATAAAAATCACATACGTATATTTATATATATATACATATATATATATATATATATATATATATATATATATATATATATATATATATATATATATATATATACATACATACATACATATATATATATATATATATATATATATATATATTTATATATATATATATATATGTCAGGGCCTCGATTAGTTTGGCCCAGGCCCAGGCAACAGCTCTGCACAAGAGTCATCGTTAGTTTTTTATTGTTTAAAAATAACTATTTTTTATGCTCATTGAAAAAGAATAATATTTATATAATTTTACATTGTCAAATTAAACTCAATATAGTTTTAACTAATGTTATGTCTGCCTTCAACAACTCTGTAAGAAATTAATCTCCAATTCAAATGAATACAAGTTAATACTTTAATAACTTAACTAATGAAAAATACGCTTCACGCTTTGTCTCGCATTGCTAGCGGAAGCTAAGCAGGTAGCTAAGGGTAGTCAGCTATAATCTAGTGACAAAACACTCCGTTGAGTGCTTAGTCTCTCGAAATCGAAATAAATCGAGTCTTACCAGAGCGGAGAAATGAAATTAATTTTTAAATATAATAATTTCCCCAAGTGGAAATTAAATCCACAACCAATCGCAATTACATTCAGACACTGTGCCCACTGCGCCACGAAGGTTTATAGAAAAAAAAACAGCTGAGAAAAAAATACCGATATTTTGCACTTCCAGTAGAGTAACATAGCATGTTAATAAATAATTGGACGATCGGCTTTACTTTATTTAAGATTATATTATGAAGAATATATTTAGAATTATCTAGAAGCATTTAATAGAATTTGCTAGAATATTCCATTGTATTGAATTAGTTGTATACAATATGCCGTCTGCTTAGATACAAGTGTTGTATTAACACTCGTAAAGCACATCTGTCTCACGGTCTGATAGTCTTTGTAATATTAACAGTTGACAAAGATGTCTTTTCAGATGATATTTCTTTACATACATATATAATTCTATATATTATATATGAAATATAAATTATATTATACTTAATTATAAGTATATTTGCTTTTTTTTATCGTGTAAATAAGATTCCCGGCTTATCTTGCATACCAGGGTGCCACACCTCGTAGCAAGACAGTCCGTTGGCTGACTTCAAAACAAAATCGCGCATAATCTACCCCAAAAAT
Source organism: Dryadula phaetusa (assembly GCA_032432895.1). Classification (NCBI taxonomy): domain Eukaryota; kingdom Metazoa; phylum Arthropoda; class Insecta; order Lepidoptera; family Nymphalidae; genus Dryadula; species Dryadula phaetusa. The sequence continues at coordinate 4,377,597 of JAOYRS010000081.1, forward strand.
ATTGTGTGTTAAGATACTTTGAAGATTTATTGTGAGCTGTTTTTAATTTTATTTTTAGTTTCACGCTTTATTCTTAACGGGCTAATCAGAGAGACTCGAAAACTTGCATACTCCTTTCGTCTCTTACATAGTCAATTAATTTTCAGTAATTTTTCTATTTTATTATTATTTGAGATCATCGTGGCCTGGTTCAATTTCCACACGAAAAAATGTTATATTTTTTTATTACATTTTCACGTTCTAATAAGACCAAGCACAGCGTTCAATTCCGTCTTATTACACACAATGTCTTTGGGTCTTGACATCAGGTTGCTTTTGATTACTCTGTTATGCAATTAATAGGAATATACAAGATGGAATATTTTACGTGAACATAAAAATTAATATTAAAAGCGCCATACCAGTATCGCCAAACCCAGTATCAATGTACAAGATAATGAATGACAGTTTTAGATTAGAATGAGATTATTCTGTTTTGGCAGAGTAATTGTAAATCTTAACCAAATGGTACAAAATGTTTTAAAAATTGACATTGAAATAATAGAGGCCGGTCGTAGCGCAGTGTGACAGTGTCTGACTGTAAACGCGATCGGTTATGGGTTCGATCTCCACTCGAGGAAGGGATTACATTTAAATTATTTTTACTTCCCCGCTCTGGTAAATACAAAGAGCGGCGTTGAGTTCCATCACTTAACACGCAATGTCTCGAATTCAGTGAAAAGTGAAGTACAGAGTGTGTTGACACTAGGTACTTTCTGTCTACCCTGCTACGCGGGATAAAAGCGTGAAGCTAAAAAAAAAAGAAATAATGTTTCTTACTTTAAATACTTCAATTTGTGTTATACGTACATAGTTTTAAGTTATTTCAGTCCAGCTTATAAATGACCGTGAAGGTAACACGTTCAATTGGTTACGTATCCCAAAATTTCACGCCACTAATTTTTTTTTGTGTTTAAAACAAATATCAATACAATAGTGTTTTTTATGTAATAAATGGCTGATTTCCTGAATATAACATGTATCTTGACAATAAATTACAATCCGATAAATAAATACAGCATTAATAGTTCTAGGTGTTGAGTTTAAAATTAAGTAATATAAAGATTTATTATACATTTTTAATAGTGAATTTGTAGTTCGATAAGAATCATTTTTATTTAATAAGTTTTATTTCTCAGATCTAAAAAAAATTGCGCGGCGTTAAGTTCCGCCACTCGATACGCACGTCTCAATTTCGAGCAAAGTGTCTTGACACTGCTATTCGCGACTAAATGTTAAATTGCTTTATTTTTACAACATAATAAGATCTTTGATTTTCGCGTTTTTTACATATTTTAAACGAAACTATTTTAAATGGATTAATCGCGTATATTTTGGTATTGGAAAATACATTTTTGGAAACCTGACGTTTCAAACACAATAAGGTGGCATTTGTCTGTTTATCGATACAAAATTTATTTAAAACAGTCTACCGCCATCTGTTCCTTAATTGTCAAAAATTTATATTCGAATACCAAAATATACGCCATTAATCCGTTTAAAATAGTTTCATTAAAAATGCCTTTACAAAATTTTTTTTCTTTAAAAATATATCATATACATACAAAAAAGTAGTTCAATTTACACAGTATCATGGGAAATAAACCTGCGCCCTCGATCAATGTATACCCTGTAATTATCAAATAAAACAATAATATGAACTAACTCTCTTTTCCTGAACACTTTCCATTTGGATTTGTCCGCGTTGATAACATATCGGAGGTTGGATAAGCTGTAAAATAAAACATATTATTGTATAAAAGACAGCGTTTGATTGTAAACGGGATCGGTTGATGGTCTGATTTCCACTCGGGAGAGTGATTATATTTAAATTATTATCACTTCTTCGCTTCGCCACAAAGTGCGGCGTTGAGTTACGCCACCCAACATGCAATGTCTCGAATTTGGCGGAAAGTGAATTACATAGTGTCATGACACTAGTAACTTACTCTCTAACCTAATATGTGGGATAATAGCGTGAAGCTAAAAAATTAACATAAGCGATCAAGATGGTCTAATGTTTTTTTAAGTACTGTTATAGACATACTCGTATTATTTTCACTTGCTAATGCAAGGAGGAGAATGCTAGGATTTTTTTATTTATTTTAGTAAAATAAATAAAAAACATATGTATATTACAATTGCTTTTGGTATAAATTTTTACTTACGGGGAAGATTTAATTTAACACGATCTTGCCGACGTAAGACACGTGAAATTTAGCATTTCTGGATGTTCATTTTAGGATTTTAGATTAAAAATAAAGTAGACTAAGTTACTCCTTATTACAACAGCTTTTACCAGAGAAAGTCCTGTCGAAATCGGTTTAGCCGTTCCGGAGATTAACCGGAACAAACAGATAGACAAAAGTTGCAAAATGCTATTTTGGTATATATACCTATGTAAAAAACCGCACTTTTCTATGTATACATACAAATGTACTAAGAAAAATGCCGTTTTTTATATTACAAACACATACTTTAATTTTACCCATGTGTATATATAAGTTATTAAGCTCAATTTATACACAGTGCGGCGTTGGGTTCCACGCTGTATCTCCAAAAAGATCGGAACATAGATATGCTGCGTAAAAATATTAATCATAAAAAGGATTCACCTGGAATTGCTTGTTGCTTCATCGATTTTCCGACGAGCGATCATTACTTTGCTGCCCGTCAGCCCCATTGCCGCGTCTCGTTAATTTCTCTTGTAAAATTGTTTATTTTTATGCATTTTCAACAGTTTTTATGTTTTAATACTTACATCGTTTACAATTTACTTATAATTGACAGATGTATAATGACAGCTTGGAATGTATTTTAATCATTTAAAGGAGTTTTGTGTACTTATATAAATATTAAGTATTTTAATTACGCCGCTCTGATAAAATAAGAAGATAAGATATGGCGTTGAGTTCCGCCACTTTACGTGCAATGTTGTCTTAAATTTGGGCAATATCACGAAATATTCTTAAGCAAAAAGCTGCTATTTATCTTTAAAAGTATTTTTAAAAGAAACATATAACTTAGTAGATTTGTTTTATATAATTAACTATATATGTACATTTTGAACTACAAAATATTAACATATTTATTATGTTTCACCACTCAACATACAATGTCTCCAATTCGGCGGAAAGCGGAGTATGGAGTGTCCTGACACTAGGTACTTCTTGCCTGTTTTGCTATGCGGATAAAAAAACATATTATGTTAATTAGATCTAAAAGTTTTAACGTAACTTTCAACCTACAATGAAAATATCTACTTAAACTAGATTCGTCCTAAAAAAACACTTGAAGCTTGTATAAACACATAATATATTTTGCATACGTACCTATGAAGAAATTTAGAAATCTACCAAACAAGCTGAACAAATATGACATTTTGATAACAACCCTCTCAATTTTAAATTTAAATTCATTATGGATCACGTATAATTATGATATTTTACTATCTTTAACATGTTATTCCACTCTTAGGGTTAGAAAACATTTTTAAAAAACATATATATATATATTTTTAATGCAGCGAGATTCGAACTTCCGCCTCTCAGAAACTGATCTAGCGCTATGACCGCTAAGCCATACGTTCTAGTATCAGCTGTGTCGAAATTATTATATGTTTTTCTTACAATATAGGTATTTACGTTGCTAGAACACAACGACCGAACGAACGAATCCTGCTAAGTTCACAAAATTTTTATACGTTTTTTAAAACTATTCAAGTAATATATAATATAATTTTGGTCCTGTTTCAACTCAAATTGTCTGTAATAGCCTAAAAATCGGAAATTAAAAAAATATGAAGAATCAAATAGCAAGAATGGGTTAAAGGACCACCTAGTATCAAAGCACTTCGTTGACTGCTTCTCTGATATAGAGATATTAAGTGTCGAGTAGTAAACCAACCTTCATGCTTTTGTTTTACCAGTGCGGAAAAGTCAAAATATTTTTTAAATATAATCATTCCCTCATTAGTATCAAACCCACAACCAATCACGTACAATCAGATGCTGTCCCACTGCGCCACGATGGCCTGTTTTTTTCTTAAGAATTTAAAATGCACATACTTTTGAATATTCTATTTGTAAAGGATTTGAACCTGTTATTGCTAGGTTTAACAAAAATATTTTGAAGGTTATCAATGTTATACAGCGTACATAATATATATGGCTATACAATAATATGATTATTATATTGTAATTTCCAAAGTTTGCGAAGTCTAACCTAAGGGTAACCTACTTTACTTGGCCATCTTCAGTTTAAGTTCTAAGACTAACTTATAACTGTTACCACATATTTAAATATCGTATACAAATCAAGCATGCTACAATAAAAATTAATTATTAGGTAGAAATATCTTAAAATTTCTTTTTATTAATTAAGTGCCTGTTTTCTAAGTGTACGGCGTTGAGTTCCGCCATTTAACACTCAATATCTTGAATTTAAGTAGACAGCACTGAACAGCAGTGTCTTTACCAGTGTACAAAACTAGTAATAAAAATAATTTTGATGCAATCATTTACCTGAGTATCCAATGAATCCATAACCAGCGTGTTTGCTGTCTGACGTTGTTCCACTGCACCTAAACAGCGCGTCATGAAGCTTTTAAATAATATTAAAAACAATATTACACGTACAAAAAATGTAATATGATTCAAAAGACCCCAATATAGTTTAATTCCATATAGAATATAAGCAATCAACAAGTCACGATATGAGACTTTCACGCATACATCAAAAATTTGATGACAACATCTAATAAGATCTTCAATGTAATTGATTATATGGTGAAAAAAAATTCTTACGAAAACGACAGTACCCCAATTGACAATTTCAGTGCCTATGTGGATCCTTTGTCGGTATTGTCACCTGCAAGAATGATTGATATGACGCCTACGTAAAAAGGTTGGGTGTCAAGTCATAAGAGATGCGAGTTTATGTGTGTATTACAATTTTCCTGTGGGAGGACGGGGTAGACAAGGATTTCCCTCTGCCGCTGAGTAGCATCCCGTATGATGTGGGTATCGCAGTAATTTGGCGGTAGGAGGTTAATTCTCTGACTTGCTCGCGATTGCTGTCGTAACAAAAACGATCCGCCAAAAATCTGATAATGTATTCCGGTACGATATCATGTAATCCAGATTTCCCTATTTCAACCCATCCTTTCCCTCATCTCCTTTCACTTTCATCAAAGTTACAAATTTAATGTTTTAGATGTCCATGGGCGAAGGCGACCACTTACCATCAGGCGGCCCTTCGCTTCATTTGCCTACTTCTTCTATCAAAAATAAAAATATTAATAATTTTTATTATTTCTTTATTGTACACACCATTATAAAAATTATAATGATAAAATTTACAAGTAATAAACAAGGACATGTGGTTTCTTCCAGGCAACCAACGCTATAACAAATAGCTAAAATATAATATAAAATATAATATAATAGATAAAATGTGTGAATAGCATAACCATGCACAATAAATATATGTAGATAAAATAAATAACTAAGTAAATGCATAAACACAAACTTACATACATACAAACGTATATACATATATTTTTTTTTTAGCTTCACGCTTTTATCCCGCATAGCAGGGTAGACGGAAAGTACTAGTGTCAAAATACTCTGAATTCGATTTCCACCGAATTCGAAAAATTACGTGTTGAGCGGTGGAACTCAACGCCGGTCTTTACCTTTAGCGAACGAGGTAGTGAAAATAATTTAAATATAATCACTCCCCGAGTGGGGATCGAACCCACAACCGATCGCGTTTCAAGTCAGATATTACACACACATATATTTATTTATAGATATATAAGCTTGTTTGTTTTTAATTGAAACCGCATTATAGACTTTGTTCTTCAGTCATAATTACTTGTTCATTGTTCGAATGATGTAATGTCAAACACTACTGCTTATTTCTGCTTATTTCTAATACAAGAGTGTAAGACTTATTTTATTGATTATAACTGAAACAAAATCTTATAAAGGTAGTTAAGTATGATCGCGAAGCTTTAAATATTTATTTTAAATATGAAAAAAAATCATTTATTTTAAAATATACCAACAATAAACATTTACATCTTCATGGTTATTAAAAATCAGTGATAATTATTACGACAATCATCAGCTGTGAACGCTTTGGCTCTAAATGCCATCCCTACTCGGCAAATTTACCATATTTAAATTATCTGATTTTCCTGTCTCTGGTGAGCTAAAATGCGGCGTTGAGTTCCGCCATTCAACGCACTATACCTTCAAATAAGCGTAAAACTAAGAACAGAAAATTTTATACAAGATTTCTACTTTAAAAAGCAAAAACGTACAAAAAGCTGAAACGATCGCTACTCGCTTTTGCAATGGGTCATTATGTAGTTGTTCTCCTATTTTTCATAAAGACTAACAAGGCGCAGAATATTTTCGGGGGTTAGAAATATATTACGTTAGTGAATAGATTCAAACTGTTTTATTTCCTTATTATGACCATAAATATAAAGTAAGTTTTATTAGCGTTATCTGTATATAAAAAACAGGGTAAAGAAATCTTGCAACAATCTTTTGACTCATTTCTTGCTGTTTAATTTTCAGGTCCAGTATTAGTCAAAAAAGCCAGAAACTGATAGGAAATACTTGGGGGAGACCTAAATCCAGAAGTGGGCGTTATAACGCTGAGAAGATGATAATCAAAAACTATATACACATGAAGCAAAAGTTTTGTACTCCTTTTTACGAAATAAACGCGAACTGAGGAGGATATAAATGTTTCATATATAAATAGTAGTTTATATAAAAAAGAATTGCAGAATGACAATATTTTTAAAAAAATAAAGCATTAAAGTTATAATTAATTAACAAATTAAATGTAACACACACTACCATGTGTTTGACAAACATTTATATAAAGTTATACACGCGTTGCTATAGCAACGCGTTGTCTACGCGTCAATAGGTTTTTATTAAAAAATATAACAAAATGTAAAGGTAACCGAAACAGGTAAGATACCTGTAAAAATACATTTTTTTTGTTTTTCCTAAAGTTATTAATAAGTACTGAATATTGTAATAGAATTAGTAAATTGTTATTAGTAACATATTATAAGTGATCGTATTAGCTAAGCGCTAATCGTGCATTGTTATTCAAACTAAACTGGTATGCAAAATTTCAGCTCAATCGCTTAAAGATAACTGGCTTAAAATAGTATTCAAGCTTAGATCGATAAACTAATTTAGAAGATATACAAGTTTAATTTGAGGCCAGTCATGGCGCAGTGGGACAGAGCTAACTGTATAAGCGATCGGTTGTGGGTTGGGTGTGCGGGAGAGTGATTATATTTAAATTATTTTCACATTCTTACTCTGATAAAAGACAAAGTTGAGTTCCATCACTCAACACGCAATGTCTCAAACTCGGTGGAAAGCGAAGTGCAGAGTGTCTTACACTAAGTACTTTCTGTCGGCGTGAAGCTAAAAAATAACTAACTACCTTCTTATGTTATTATATAACGTATACAAAAAAAGCAACTTCACACTTTATCTCGCATAGTAGGGTATTCAGAGACAATTTAGTGTAAAAAATACTTCATTTATCGCACTATACACAATACGAAAAGAAGAATTTTATTAGTGCTTTAATATCGCCGCACAATATACAAATCTTTTCCTACTCGCTGAGTGACTGACAGATAAGACATAGCCAAAACTACTCACAGTAAAAACGCTACAACTTAAGATCTAGATTCCTTGAGAAGTGAAGGGAGCAATAACGCAGGATTCTACGAAATTTCTATTGAAGTAGAAAATACGAGATTTTTTGTACAGTTGACACTAAGTTAGGTTAATCAAGTTCATGTAAGCGAAGGTGCATCTTTTATCCCGCGTAGCAGGGTAGGCAGAAAGTACCTAGTGTCAAGACACTCCGTACTTCACTTTCCACCGAATTCGAGACATTGCGTGTTGAGTGGTGGAACTCAACGCCACACTTTGTCTTACGAGAGCGGAAAAAGTGAAAATAATTTAAATATAATCACTCCCCCGAGTGGGGATCGAACCCACAACCGATAGCGTTACGCTCAGACGCTGTCCCAATGCCCCACGACCGGCCTCTAATATCAAATTAAAGTAAATAAAAAAAACTATGTTACAATGAAGAGAAGAGTGCTTGTAACCTTTTAAAATATTCATAAATGTTAAATATTAGATGTTATATTACCTAGTGATTTTAGTTTTAAGTAATATCATATAACATATCGTGTCCAGTAAGACAGTTTCTAATTGTCAAAGGGATAAATGGCCAACAGATGAAGGCAAAGCGTGGCGTTGTTAAAACAATTAATTAATTTAATATTCTTTACAGTCAAAATTTTCTAGTTTACAACTTAATAATCTCTATATCTCCTATATCAAGAATCGAACTTACAATCATCATGAAAACCCGAAAGTACAATTCCACCACCATAGTGTCAAACTACATTACTTATTTTACCATTTTTAAAGTGTTATTCCACACTTCGGATTAGAGATTTTTAAAAAATATATAAAAATTTGAACGCAGCGGGATTCGAACCCGCGCCTCTTGGAAACAGTCAAAGCGCTCTGACCGCTAGGCTATGTGTTCTAGCTGCGTCGAAATTCTCATACGTTTTGTTACAACTTATTTACGTTGTTACGTTTTACTGATTTGCTTTACTTTGGCATATTCTCAAAAAGGCTTACGTTAATTTAAAAATCTACAAATTAAATTAGGTAAGCTTTTACTAATTCAGCCTTTGATATTTAAATCCGAATTTGATACGTACCTAAAATTCTTGATTCTGTGAAATATTTAATTTATGTAATGTTATTTTAACTTAGAGTGCTGTTTTCTGTCACTTATGAACGAGAAGAACGCTGCCTTTTTAGTGTTAAGTAAATAGTATATAGCCTGAGGGTTTTTAGTCAATTACTTGATGTATGTAGACTTTTTTATTTATTTAAAGCTCTCCTTTTCATGTATAGTTTTTTTATTGTTCACCACTAAACACGTATTGTTCCGATTTTAGACGGAGAGCGGTAAACGGAGAGTCTTGACAGTAGGTTGTCTCTGATTATAGCTTTTACAAGATTTACCTATAATTTTCTATAATAATATAATATGATACAATTTTATAAAAATCTATGTTCCCTGAAGGATTTAAAAATAGGATAAGTAAAAATTCGGAACCCATTACATCCCAATTTCCAAATGAATACTACTCCTTACTATTTTAAAAAATCTACCTATTTTTATATAACACAATAGTTTCTTTGAGGCCGGTCATGGTGCAGTGTGACAGCGTCTGACTGTAAACGCGATCGGCTGTGGGTTCAATCCCTACTCGGGGGAGTGATTATATTTAAAAAATATTTGCACTTCCACGCTCTGGTAAGTTGAAGTGTGACGGTGAATTCCATCACTCAACACGCAATGTCTCGAATTCGATCAAAAGTGAAGTACGAAGTGTCTTGACACTAGGTACTTTCTGTCTACCCTGCTATGCGACATAAAAAGTGTGAAGCTAAAAAAAATAGTTCTTAACAATTCAACATTCACACACTTCTTAGTATTGACATTATTACAATAATTAAAATCCGAAACATTGCGTCGAGAGATTGCGAATTGAGCCGTGATTTCAACGCGTTTTGCCTTACCAGAGGTAAACATGGAGATCACAACGACAATCAAATGGATAACTAAATAAAAATACATTTATAAAATATTACACATTCATAACGTGTCTACACGATCACTCTTCTTTGGCTTCGTACGTCTTTTGATATTATTCATCGATCAATCACCGACGAGAATATTATCTTAAAAGGTATAAAACATACATAATATAAGTAACACTTTTGTTGTGAAAGCTTAATATGGTAATAAGCTTTTATTAAGCTTGATACTTCCTCTTATAACTGACATTATTGATACGTTTGAAGGTTTTTTTTATTCCACTTAACAGGTTAGCCAAAGACAACCTAATGTCAAGACATTGTGCGTCTTACCGAAGCGGAGAAATGAAAATAAACTTTGAGTATAATTATTCCTCTGAGTGGGAATCGGACCTACAACCAGTCGCATTCACAGACGCTATCCCACTGCCTCACGATGGTCTCTATTCAAAATTACAGTCTTCCTTTTTCACGTATTACGTGTTTGCGGAACACACTTTACTATACTAGAACTCCACTTTGCTATACTAGACGGAATTTAATTTAAATATTATTAATACTGTTTAGTAATCGAATCCACACCCATGCCATTCACAATTAAACACTGTTCCATTAGGTTGCGCCATTCGTAAACAAAATAAACAGCATAGGGTAAGGTAACGTTTAATTTATTTGTTACAGGTTTTATTTGAGACAAACGTAAGTAATTGCTTCTAAGATGGACATTATTTATTTTAGAATCAAAAGATTTATACCCATGGGAGCGTTTTCTTTTCCAATACCTTTGTTTAAGTTGTTTAACTCGTTTTAAATCGTTCGAGTTGAAATGTATTGCTAATGTTTAGAAGATTAATCTGCTACAATAGACAGACAAAAAAATATTATATGAGATGGAAAATGAAAATTTATATATTAATACATAATGAAAAATCTTTGAACTCATTTTAACGATAATTGCGTGAACTTAAATTGGGGTATGAAAATTGGCACAGTTATAGTGTACATAGAGAAGGACTTCATGAGAATATTAGCATTATATAAACCTTTTTTTTAAATAATATATAAAAAATACAATAAATTAATAAAATAAATGCAACACTCACAATAAATCTAAACGGGACGTCTAGTAATAATTATAAAGTAAAAGAAAATTTTTAAAACCGTTTTCGCTTTTGGATGAAATCAACAAATTTATCGTTTGGTTTTCAAAAAATGTACTATAGTCCGATCACCTTTTGAGAAAGAATTAAATTAAAAAAATTAAAGAAATTAATTAAAATATTTTTTTAAGACAAGTAATCAAAAATCCGTGAAAAAGAAGGAAATGTGTATGAGAAAGTGAATTTACCATATAAGTTCATACGTTTGTCGAGAACACTCGCGGTATCTGTTCCGAATAATATAACGTAAATATAACGTACAGAGTGCTCTAAGCATTATAGCAAGTAGGGACACCATAATTTTAGATTTTTATCAAATTGTTAAAAATATTTCTCTAATGTATTCATATGAGAATTTTTTTCAGTTTATTATTGAAGAAAATAAAATAAATTATACATAAAAATATTTTAATTTTATGTATGAGTTTATTTAGTAAGTTTTATCATACAAATTTTAATAAACAATATCTCCTAAATCTTTTTTACCTTCAAACTATATTCTATACTTGAAAATATTTAAATTATAAATAATACATATAAAGAAAATAGTATTACTTAAAACAAATGGATATATATAGATAGATATGTCAAAATTTTTATTGGTAAGGCAAAGCACGGCGATGATTTCTTTCACTCAACAAGCTTTGTCTCGAATTCGGTGAAAAGCTGAACACATCTGTCGACCTTGCTATAAAGGACGAAAGCGTGAATTTAAAAGAATTAATAAACTAAATTATTCATATACATGTAAAAAATAAATTCAATTACGTAGGACTAATTATCACAATTCTTTATTTTACAATATTTAGAAAAAAAACTAATACGTAAAATTTTAAAATGATGGTGTCTTTTCTCAAGTGTCGCCTCAAAGCCCGCATCCGCAAAGTGGCCTCAAGTGATACTACTTTATCTTTTGTCTACAACCTCTATGCGGCAAAGAAAATTTTTATTCAAAACGATCGTAAAATCTTACCTTTTGCTATTGCTGCGAGGTTACATGTACATGCATATATTAATGTGCGAAGCAAAAATATTGTAACCCTTTTAGCGAAAATTACACGGATATAGAAATATGAAATTTGGCACGGTTATATTTTTATATAGAGAAGTAGTGCTGAATGATATATTTTTTGTAAAATTTTACTTGAAAAACCGAGGCCGGTCGTGGCGCAGTGTTACAGAGTCTGTCTGTAAACGCGGTCGGTTGTGGATTCGATCTCCACTCGGGGGAGTGATTATATTTAAATTATTTTTATTTCCTCGCTCTGGTAAAAACAAAGTGCGGCGTTGAGTTGCACCATTCAACACGCAGTAATGTCTCGAAGTTGGTGGAAAGCGAAGTTCGGAGTATCTTGTGACACTAGGTACTTTCTGTCAATCCTACTTTGCGGGATAAAAGCGTGAAGCTAAAAATAAAACACAAACACATTAAATTTATTAAATAAATATAATGCTTTATGTTTGACATACACGTTGCATGTTGCTAGACAGCGTGTTGTTTACGTGTCAACGGGACGTGTTGTGTGTGAAAATAGCACCCAAGTTCATCATGAACGATATGAAAGTTTTAGACTTCAACGAAAAGGAAGTGCGGAGTTCTTAACATTTTTTGTATGAATACAAAAATAACGCTAAAAATTTTTTTTAGTAAACAATTATGGGTTCGATTTTCACTCGGAGGTGGTATTATACAATATTTTTTTTTCTATTTCATTAATTTAATAAGAGAAGATGCGATGTTGAGTTACACTAAGCAAAACGCAATACAGATTATTTTTGTATGTTGGCGTTCCGAACATAAAAGTGTAAGGAGCTTGACTCCTATGCTCGATATCGAAATTTAAATATTTTTTGCTTGAAAATATTATATATATATATATATATATATATATATATATATATATATATATATATATATATATATATATATATATATATATATATATAAGTTGTGTAATAATAACAACTATAAAAGTAACAATATATGTCTTTCCTTTTTTATATTTTAATTTCACTCTATATTCCAACCAAGGTAGGCATTGAAAATAGAGCACCAAACACTACGTACCTTGCATAATTTTTTCACCTTGTGAATGGTCTAAGTCTCAACCTCTTCAAAATGCATTCCGAGGATCCTCTTGCTTTTTACGTGATCATTTTCCTCTATCATTGATACCGTAGTTTTGAAGGTCAAGTGAGGTAACTCTCTACCTTTCTTTTTACTTCATCAATCATCCTCTCGACGCTCCTCAAATTACCTGAGCATGGTGTTCTTTTGCTGTCATATGGAATAAATTATTATTGTATATAACGTTAAAGCTTGTAAAAATTTTGACTATTAGAGAAGATTATAAGTGTTAGTTTAAAAGTTTTATTTTTCTACTTATTAATAATTTTGTTTTTATGTTGAGCCGAGGCTTTGTTTGGCCAGACTGAAAACTGGACACAAGGTCAGTGCCGGCATCACGCGCCCGCTTCCACTTCCACTGTCACTCTTCAGACTCTGCTTGTAGTTCCCATTTTCAGCAAGCTCTATCAAACAAAACAGCAACTTGCCAATACATTTGTTTTAAAATAAAATAGAGAAATGTACCCACACGAGAAGTGAACTCAGTACTATTGTCCTTATTATATAAAGTCCAATTGTAGCACTAACCCATTTAACGTATATAGAAAATGCCCTCATAATCATACACATCTAAATTCAAACTTATATGTTTATGAAAAATCGTCTCTCACATAGATTTTCGTAACTTTAGCTGCATATCACATTACATATAAGAAGAAAAATTGCATGCAATTTATATAAAAAAAATAACCATGGCAATTGTAGCAAACTTGTTAGGACAGGATAAATGGAGCAATCGGCAAGTCGCAAACTTTAGATTGAGATGCCATTTATCATTCAAATGCGTCGACTCGGATTTCCTTTGAATGTTCTAGCTGTAAATTGTTAAGTTCTAAGCTTTTATTCGATTAAGACAAAAAGTTTTGTTATGCTTTTTCTATGTATATAAAAAAGGAAGACTACAGATTTGGTAAAGTAAATGAATGGAGTTTTATTCTGAAATTTTGCTATCCGCCAACAAAAATCTCGTTTGAATCGATCCAGCAGTTCCAAAGATTAGCCAGAACAAGTAAACAGATAGACAAAATGTAATGCAATGAGTTAAATGCAGTTTTTTTAATATTACACATAGACACTCCAATTTTTATTTATGTAGAGTGTAGGTCCTTAGAGTAATTTCAAAAATGTCCGACATTGTTCTGTGCAATCTCTATTCATTGTGATAAATTCCTTACTCTAGCTGTCCACTGTTTGCTCATTTTATGTTATTATGTTTTAAGTAACGGAATTAAAGGCAAGAAGCTATATAATTCAGATTTAAAATCAGATTTATCAATATAAGATCAACCAGCAATTTTACACAATATTATAATATATATAAGACAATATAGATAATGGCTTAAACGTAAAATTATTGTTACAATAAAGAAAATTGAATTAACTCTCAATAACAAAAATACACATATTATTATTAAAAACCTCTTATTTCAAAGAAGATAAATTCGGTATATAGCACAAAAAACCAATTTAGAGAGCAAAACCCACACCATATGGCAAAGGGTGGTTCGAAGCTAAGATAATAGCTATTTATTACGTTTTCCTGTACAGGAAATTAAAGAACGCCGATATTATAGGCGAAATCCCATAGCACGGGCTTTGTTTACATCGTAAATATTATATTAAAAAATGCACTATTGTAGCGCAGTGGAACATTATCTGATTGTTTACACGTATACGTCCACATTAGTGGTGGGTTCAGTCTCCACTTGAGCTTCACGCTTTTATCCCGCATAGCAGGGTAGACATAAAGTACCTAATGTTAAAACACTCTGTATTTCACTTTTCGCCAAATTCGAGACATTGCGTGTTGAGTGGCGGAACTCAACGCTGCATTTTAACTTACCAGAGAGTCTAACCTACAACCGATCGTATTTACAATCAGATACTGTCGCTAAGCGCCACAATTTTATATATGTTATTCATACATTTCATGAAGTCATTTAAATTATTTATTTTATTATGTCTGGTAAAGCAGAATATAAGACAGAAAGGCAAGAGGTTCTCAGGCTTAACGAATGAGATACACGAATCCTAACAAAAATATTTCATGAAGTATAATCATTAATGTATATATAAGTATCTCGGTTATCAAAGTAAGTTCAAAATTATTAACTCAGTTATCGCAGGCTTGATTTTGAAAGCAATGGAAATTGTAGAAAATGGCAAAATGTAGAAGATGCATAAATATATATATATAAATATATATATATATATATATATATATATATATATATATATATATATATATATATATATATATATATATATAATATACGTATTATGAAAAATATACCCTTTATATATTATTATTAATATGATGTCACCTTTCCTTAGTGATTCTTGACAGCATCTGATTGTAATAACGAATGGCTGTGGGATTGATATTCGATACTATGATTACATGCAATGTTTGTTCTTCAGTCTGATAAGACAAAATACAATGTTGAAATCCGCCATTCATTACGTATTGCCAGTGGAAAGCGAAAAATGTCACTAGGTACTTTTTACTAACCTGAAAAATATAGGTAAAAGGGTGAAGCTGAAATATTTTTTGAATATATGTAGAGCAAATACTTCCCAAAAACTCCGAATTTAAAAAACATATTAACATCCATAGCTCATGTCGTTAATTAATTATAAATGCAATCACGATGTTATATAAACAATGAATTATTAAATCACGTATTTGTGTGAAGTCAATTAGTGCTGTAATATAAAAATATAATTATCTGTATAGATTATGTATTGAAAATAAAATTTTCTATTATTTGTATAAAAAAACAGCTTTATACTTTAACCCGTGTAGCAGAAAAGTCAGAGATAACCTAGTGTAGTGACACTCCGTTGACTGCTTTCCGCCTTTTAAAAAAAACCTTCCTTAAATTATGAGGCCGGTCGTGGCGCAGTGAGACAGCGTCTGACTGTAAACGCAATCGGTTGTGATCCCCACACGGGGGAGAGATTCCCCCGTGTGGGGGGTAAATTAACATTTAAATTATATTCACTTCCTCGCTCTGGTAAAAGAAAATGCGGCGTTGAGTTCCACCATTCTACACACAATGTCTCGAATTCGGTGGAAAGCGAAGTACGGAGTGTCTTAGCACTAGGTACTTTCTGTGTCTACCCCTACTATGCGGGATAAAAGGCATGTAGCTAAAAAAAATAAAGTTAAATAAATATTAATCAATTTTGAATTTCCGAACCTTCAAAAAGAAATTCCTAAACCACGGTAGAGTCGTCACATACTGATTATTAAATTAAACGTATCTCTTCTCAGTGAAAGAGGAAAGTTGTGATACAATCTGAATTAATGATGAGAGGACGATAATATCTTGGCCATTTTGTTGGGCTAGTTCCTGCACGATTGCCGTTTTCTGGCAAATTGGGAGCGATGGGGCCGATATGATTACAGTATTTAACGCTGTATAAAAATGTTATTGAATAATCATTTAGATAACTTATTATGATTTTATTTTCGTGATATTAATAAAAAATGTATTAATGTAATTTAGTTGGTCTGTCAGTACAGCTTTACATAGAGAACATAATATCAAGAAACTCTGTTCTCTATTTTCAACGAAATTCATGTTATTTGGTCTTCAGTGGTGTAACTCTACGCCGTGATTTATACAGGTAGAGAAAATCAATTTAAATCTGGTCATTCTACCTGATAGTAGGTTGTTGTATGCTGTCTAATTGTGCCACGATAACTTCTTTGTTCGATTCCCATACGAAGGAGATTAGGTGGTATGTTAGGCGTTTTTATCAAAATATTTATGTTAATTTGATTTGATAACGCAATTTAACTCTATATGTATATCTATATATGTATGGGTTGCTACTTAAAAAACATCCATGCTCTACAAAAAGTACGTACAAGGAAGCCTTGGACTGCGCGGCATTGCCGACACGCGACAGAAGAGTAGACTGTGATGGACGAGTGCTGAGTAAATGTCGCTCGCTGGATTTTCAGTTAACGCTTTATTATAATTTAATTATATATTACATACTAATACTTAATTTATAAATTAATCCATACAAATATTATAAATGTGAAAATATCTTTCTATAAATTTTTGTTTACGACGTTATCATAGCCAATCCACTGACCCCATTGTGACGAAATTTCATACAGAGTCAATGAAAGGTCTTGGGGTGAAGTTAGAGGTCTGGGGTTAGACTCCTATTCTGTTAATTTTCCAAGTTTTTCATTGTTTTATCATATATTTATATATATTACCTTCATAATTTTAATAGAATCAACATTCAGTATCTCAGCGGACGAAATCTTGGAAAAATTGTTATTGAATATAAATTAAAATCTAAATATTTAAAGTTAAATAATTCTAAATACTTCAACGATTTACTGTTGTTAACTTTGCAAGTGCATTTGTGTTCATTGTGGTAGTAAATTACACAAAGTTCAAGTAATTAGTTCCAGGGCATTATATTCTGATATGGTCAGGTAAAGTTTTATAGTTGCGTGGAAAGAGTTGGCTGGTACTGTAATTAAATGGAATAAATTTTATTTGCGCATTGGTTCAGTTGTTAGTTTTCGTCAATAATTATAGTAACGGGTTCAATTATCAAGAGAACTGAGAGGTAGTTGTAAGGATTGTTTGGATGTGCAAGTTTAAGTACATATTTATGCAATAAACTAGAGTGTCCGTTTGTACAATTAATTAACGGTTTATTAAATTGTTAGTTTTGTCTGTCTGTCTGTTTGTTTTGGCTAATCTCTGAAACGGCGTCACTAATTTTGATGGGAACATTGGCACGCAGATATTAAAAATTCATAGATGATCAATTTGATTAGTCGCTGGCACAGCTTGTTTTATATATAAAAAAATAGATAAATATGAACATCTGTCTGTCTATAAACCATTTATATTTTATTTTATATGGGACAGTCAATGATTGTCTCTAAGAACAATTATATTTTTGATCTAAATATTTTTTGAATTATTTTGAGGTCTAACGCGATGTAACGAAAAAGTATAGAGAGAGAAGAGGCAGTATAAAAGTTATAGAGATTCCTACTGTTACATTTACAGGTATATAAAAAAAAAAAAAAAATATATGAATCTTATTAATATAGCTTGTGTGAATATTGTATTTGTCAGCTTGTACATGCAAATGTCTGTAACTATGTTACGAATTGAGTAAAATATATAAAAACTGTATTTTTAATATATTTTTATTTTTATCAATATGATACTAAATTCTCTCAAAATTAAACTGAATTTGATATTAGTGTAACTGCAAACATATATAATCAATTAATTAAAATCGAATTGAAGGTGGGTCGTAGCGCAGTGGGACACACGTCCTCAAAGTAAACTCTATCGGTTGTTGGTTCGATTCCCACTCGAGTGATTGATTATATTTAAATGATTGTGGCGTTCAGCTCCACCACACAACATGCAATGACCATTCTATGCAGAATGAAGCGTGAAGCTTAAAAAAATTACATTTACTACGTTTTTCAAATATTTTTATAACGTGACATACACGTGTCTAAGGCTACTTGTTATCACTTCAACGGGACCACAGCTACTTACAATAACGTATAAATATTTCATTTAAGTATCAAAACAAAATAGCCAAATATCTAATACGATCACCCTTATACATACCTTCCTATATGATAGAGGCGATACCTAAGTACACTTGAGAGACCCTTTTATTTTAGATACGGGATAATGCTTTAGAAATAGACACTTATCCTCTACATTGCGACGCAAACGCGTTGGTTGATTTTCTTTGGGAATTTTTTTAACAAAATATTTTTTTTTACAGTTGACGCAGTCTTCAATTCAGGCGGAAATTGGAATATAGTGTTTTGACACTAGGTTCTCTAGTTACCTTGCAATGTGTGTAAAAAGCCTAATGCTTAATGT
Source organism: Dryadula phaetusa (assembly GCA_032432895.1). Lineage (NCBI taxonomy): Eukaryota > Metazoa > Arthropoda > Insecta > Lepidoptera > Nymphalidae > Dryadula > Dryadula phaetusa. The sequence continues at coordinate 4,396,510 of JAOYRS010000081.1, forward strand.
AAAATAAGTATATTCAGAAAATTATATAATATAAGAGAACTATATAATATAGTGGCATTATTTGTTCCTGATTTTTATATTGTGTTTTAAAATTGAAAAGAAAATACAGAAAGCATCACTATAATGTTAAGAAAAAACGCAGTGTCAAAACATTACATCATCTAACTTATCAAAATTAAATATAAAATTAAATATAAATTTACTTCATAAATGATTATAATAATAAAATCGCCCTAGAATATAATAACAGCTAACAATGGGACAGCATCCGACTGTAAAGGTGATCGGTTGTGGATTCGATCACCACTCGGGGGAGTGATTATATTTAAATTATCCTCTCTCTGATAAAGACAAAGCGCGGCGTTGAGTGCCACCATTTAACACGAAATGTTTTGAATTCGGTGGATAGCGAAGAACGGAGTGTCTTGACACTAGGTACTTTCTGTCTACCCTGCTATGCGAGATAAAAGCGTGAAGCTAAAATAATAATAAAAAATAATAATAATATAATAAATAATCATAGAATTTAATTTCAATAAACGTTTAAAACGAGATTAATCTAGTGACACACTCAAATAATTAAAGTGTATATATATTAAATATATATGTAAAATTATAATGGCCATTTCGAGTGCTGGATTTAACTTTTTGACATAGTACAACCCAACTAGCAAACTACTTTTGTTAAATTAGCGGCTTTTAGCAACTTGTCTACATGAATTCACAAATTACTCTTCTAATGGAGCTTAAATATTCACATTGCTTGTGTTCTGACTGTTTTTATGTGCTATGGAATTTTAGTGACGTTTCACCATTTTTTAAACAACGATGAAAACGGATTAGGCCCTCAATTTCACGTGTTTATAAATCCAAGTTAAAATTAAAATATTCTTTATTAAAATAGGCAGTTTCGAATCGTCAATCGACATAAAATATCAGCATTTTCAATGCTATGGCAAGCTACCACCTTCTCGGAAAACAGGGGAACTTTATCGAAAGCCACTCATTTTAAAAATAATTTTACAATGAGTTTATAGCAATAATAAGGTTCCTGAGTGACTGTTAACAACATTTAATTCTATACATTAACATCACTGTACTATTCTTAGATAGAACAATATGCTTTTTTCTATAATATATTTTTATTATTGATATTAAATTCCTATAGTGACAGATCTGAAATTATTTAAGGTATTTTATTGTATATACGTTTTTCTTTGTTGCTGGGAAATGCTGTTGATGCAGATTGCCTTACGGACGAATGACACTGTGGGACTCATCAGATCTACCTGATACTACCCACTAAAACCCAGCTGAAGTCATCTACACCTAAATGGTGTATACGTATACCTTGTCCCATAAATGATCGGTTTAATTTTCGAAGATAAAAACTGGAAATAATTAGTTTATTATTATTCTTTGTATAAATACATTTATTTTTTTTATGTAAAATCACGCATAATTTTGTACATGGTAGACGAATTTTGATATAAGTTAAGGTCCTTAACGCGGCTTACGGGTAGTGCGATTTAGTGGAAATCGTCACGTAACGACATTCGCTCTGTGTGCGTGTATGGAGCCTACCACAAACAAAGGTGAAACTTAACCAATCACGTATTATTTGACAGGAAGTATATCGGTATCAGAGACACATAGACTGACACGTCAACTGCAACTTAAACTCAGATTTGTTGTTTTTAATATAAGCAAAAAATTGTAGAATAATGCAAATAATTACATAATTTTAGAGGCCGGACGTGGCGCAGTGTGACACCGTCTGACTGTAAACGTGACCGGATGTGGGTTTGATCCCCACTCGGGGAGTGATTATTTAAAATTATTTTCACTTCCTCGTTATGGTAAGATAAAGTGCGGAAGAGTGCAAGTAAAATATAAAAAATCAATGCTTGCCAACAACGATTCCGACAGAGATTTTTTAAATTTCTGTATTTATCTTCATATAATGTATAATTATTAGTCTTTTTTTCAGGAAATATTTTTCCTGGTTCAGAATATTTGCCTTAAAAAAATATTAAAGAAAAATTGAATTATATATGTAGATTTCATATCGAATAATTAAAATTTGCGAATTTGAAGAACAAACATCTAGAAATTTGTTGGCATTTTTTTAAAGGAATAGACTACTCAGAAATTAATTCTACAAATATAGAAGTAATTATTAACATAGAGTAGTAAAATACGGGATGATTACGTATTGACTTCCTAATTTAACTGAGCTATATGTAAACGTTGGATCTTGTAGTTGGTTAATTAATTTTATATTAATAAATTTGGCAAAACCAAAAACAACCCCCAGTCATTGAAATATATGAAAATGGTCGATATTTTGGTTACAACAAAATCAAATCGACGGTTAAAATGTTAATCATTAGAGTGAAATAATGAGAGAAATTTAGTTTAAATTTAGCTTTCGTAATGTTGAACACCTCCTACGCAACTTTTACCAAACGCGCTCCATTTCTATGTGTTTATATTAATATTGACCTGTATTGGCATTTTGCTGGCAAATTATGGCCTTATAGCCAACTAGAAATATATGTTTATCAGTTCATAATTATATTTTTTTCTCGTGGAAATTAGTTACGAGTACCTTCCTGATTGGGGACTCGAGATTTGCTATGTATGACCAACATAGTCCACGCACCCACTAATATCCGCAATACCATATATGCATACCCAGTAAAACCCCAGCTGCTCCTCCTCGACCGCCACCAGCATGGTTACGAGAACTTCAATTATCCTTGAGCCGGTGGCAAGAGTAGGAGTGTGTATATGTCGTGAATATCAAGGAAGGTGAGCAACCTCAAAGGCCAGCTCGCAGCAGCGCGCGGGATTGATTTGAACATATCAACCCAGGACAGTTCGATCAACTGTCTTAAGCTAACTTTCCACTGGCCTATTAGGGCAGAAGGCATCAATCTATATTATCTCTCTGATAATAACATATATATGATTAAATCAAAAAACGAATGAGGCGGGTCGTGAGGCAGTATGACAGCGTCTGCGCGTAAACGCGATCGACTGTGGGTTCAAATTCCACTCTGGGGAAAGATTATATTTAAATTATTTTCCCTTCTCGCTTTGATCAAATAAAGTGCAGCCTTGAGTTCCATCCCTCAACAAGCGAAATACGGAGTATCATGACACTAAATGCTTTCTGTTTATCCTGATATGCGGGATAAAAACGTAAAGCTAAAAAAACATGCAGTAAAAAAGTATACACTCTTAGTATACACAATCTGTAACATACTGACATTGATAAAATATATGTATATATGAATTTTAAACATTAAAATCTCATTTATATCCAATTTTTATATTTTATCCTAACTTTTATAGCATTCAATGTTAAAATCATTACTGTAAATTTGTAGCACATGTTAATCTATCAGCTTTTTCTCAGTTCAGCATTGGCTTGAATCCAACCGTGAGGTTTTTACACAATGCGATTTGTAATCAATATTTTTTTTCAAATTCATTTATAAATTATGAATTTTAAATTCAATATTTACACATGAAATTCAATTTTTTTTAACCCCAAATTCAAATTTCATTTTTGTGTCTTATTTCAAAACTGTAGAATTGTTTTTGAAATTCATATGAATAAATATAAAGTAAATTTAGCATAAAAAATTAGAAAATTATACTGAATTTCAAAAATATATAAATATTTAAGGCCAGTCGTGGCGCAGTAGGATAGTGTTTGACTATAAACGCGATCGGTTGTGGGTTCGATCCCCACTCGGGGGAGTGATATATTTAAATTATTTTCACTTCCTCGCTCTGGTAAAAGACAGAGTGCGACGTTGAGTTCCACCACTCAACACGTAATGTCATGAATTCGATGGAAAGCTAAGTACTTAGTGTCTTAACACTAGACCCTTTCTGTCTACCCGGCTATGAAGGATAAAAAAAGCATGAGTTAATTAAGCTTCACATATATTTACTCGTATTTTTTTCTAATCGAAATCGAAAACGCTTTCATCATTTAAATGTAATTTTTTAACAAGGATACAATCCAAATACATAAAGCTTGTATTAAATAATATCATAAAAAATAACAGACAAAATTTAACATAAAATTATCGTACAGTGTAAAAAGTGTCCACGGCCGGTACACTTCACTACCATAAATATCTTACGCCAGGAACAGGCAAAACTTAATCCGAACTGGAAATGCGTTTTTCCACTTATTAGATTGATGCAGTAACTTTGAGTATAGATGAGTGCATTTTTAATATCGACTGAATTTATGTATAGCTAAATATATTAGGAATACTTTAAGTTAGTGTAAAGTTATGTTTTTGATTCTTCTTTAAAGAAATATATCCATTTATATTAAATTTATATATAGTATATAGTATTGTATTAAAATATATATATAAATTATATATGTGTTTGTAAATATTTAGTTCTTGCACTGATACATTATTTCCCATTTAATTTTTTTTAATTAATTCTTTTTACTATAGTTATTCCCGTCGATACTAAAGGTTGTTTATAAAAGATTACTTGAAGCAATGAGATGGAATGCCTTTAAATATTATATTCTATGCTAGTAAGGTCTTTGATTTTCGAAATTTTTACACATTTAAATGAAACATTTCTGTACGGATTAATGGCGTAAATTTCGATATTTAAAAATATTTTTTTGCAAACCCGACGTTCCGAACACTACAGTAGTCGTCTACCTGTGATCGTGGAACATTCTAAGCGGCTATTTTTAGCTTCACGATTTTATCCCGTATAGCAGGGTAGACAGAAAATACCTAGAGTGGCAAGACACTCTGTACTTCTTTTCCAACTCAACAACGGACTTTGAGTTATAGATTGAGAATCGAACTCACAACTGATCGCGTTTACAGTCAGACGCTGTCACACTGCACCGCAATTTTAATATTTTAACTGACTAATCGCGAATATTATAGTACTAAGTTATATGTGGTCAAGGTAACGTCTCTTTTTAAAAATGCTAAGTTTTTTAAAACGTATTGTTAGAGCAACAATTAAAAAATCTATTAATCTAATTAAATTAAAAAAAATATTAATTAAACAATCGTAAAAAAACAAATTAATATGATGAATTAGAAACCGACTGTAAATGCGGTTGTCGGTTCGATTCCCACTCGGAGGAATGATTTTATTTAAGTTATTTTCAATTCCTCACTCTAGTAAGTGGTGTGCGGCGTTCAGTTCCGCCACTTAAATCAGTATTGACAATAAAAATACTTAGCGGCAACATTTTACCAAAATTAATACGTAGAGTGTTTCCTTGTAATTTCCCAACGCACTTCCTATCAGAATGTGCCGCCGTAGTAGAACAAATTTAATAATTGGCCGATTCTTTATCGTTTATAGAATGAACTGAAAATCCTTTTTTTTAGGAGATTTTCCTTTGAATTATGAACGCCGCTATTAATTTACTGCCCATTGTTTGTTCAGATGGCGATAAAAACGTTTTTGAACGGGCATTAGAGATTTATCGTTTTTTGTTTCAGGTTTTTTTAGCTAAGATCAATATACGTAATATTTGTTGTAAACATCATGGCGTATTAAAGGAATTTGTAAATAAACACGTTATATTGGGTTCAAATCATACTCAGGATCGTGTACATAAAATTTGTAATATAAAAGATTTCGTTACTTCACTTTACGTATTTTATTCCAACACCCAACTTTAAAAGTCTCTCCAGCCAGAAATAGAGAATAGGAAAACTTCTGACTATGTTTTCTGTGCGTTTAAATTTCATACATAGTTTCATATGAAATAATTTCGTTAAAAAAGTCATCGTGATCAGGATCGTGGCGCAATGGAAAATCATCTAGCTGTAAAAACGATTGATTGTAGGTGCTAATTCCACTGGGGGAAAGGACTGTATTTTAAATTGATTTCCGTTGCTTCACTCTGGTAAGACAAACCACACCACCACGAATTCGCCGCTAAACAATCAATGTCTATATTTCAAGTGGAAAGCAGTCTTCGGAGTGTCGTGGCACTAGGCTATCTCTGATTACCCTGCTACGCGGGATAAAGATTGAAGTTGTTTTTATATTATTTTCTTATAGGTAATTTATAACACGTTGCGTGGCAGAGTTGGCCGTTCTTCACTTTCCATCCAAAAACAAAACATTGCCTGTAAAACTGCTGAACTCAACAACGCACTTTGTCTTACCAGAGCTGACACATAAAAATAATTTAAATAGAATAATTGCCCTGAGCGATCTTCAAATTGATCCAATAACCAATCATGTATACAGTCACTACATCTTTGCGCAAAGATGGCCTTCTCTACATAAAACATAAACAAACAAGCTTACCGGAAATCGTTCGTGTAATAAAATAGCTGTATGAAACGATTATTGATCTTTTTATATTCCTATTTATATGATACAGTAATAATATGCACATATTTGTAAGGGTTGTTCGTGTTTTGACAACTTATACGAAGAAAATCTTTTAACGTCATAAACTGTTAAGTTTATATTATTTTTGCTTTTTATCCTTTTTACTGGTAAACTGAAGTAGAGCGTTCTATTCTCTTTTAAATAAAAGACTGGAGCCTTTTGACGGATATTAGATTCCACAGAGAACTCAGTGTGAAACGCAGCAGTATCAACACACCAACTTTGTTTTTGGCAATAACTTTTATAACAAACTACTATAATAATAATATTATTGTATTCTAGATCTGTGATCACGGATAGCTGTAAAGTGTTCGAAACGTAGGGTTTTCATGTCATTTAAAATATCTAAAAATCACAAAAATCAAAAATCTTATTAACTTTAATGTTTTCATAAAAGAGGCTGATTAGAAACAATGTTACTAGAGAGTACAACGAAATAATGGAGTGAAAACGTAATATTAAGGATTAACAAAGAAAGAATATAGAAATTTCTTTTACACGAGTTCTTTATAAATAAAATATTATTATCACGTAATGTAGAAGCCATTATGGCTCAGTGCGATAGCATCTGATTGTTAAGAAGGTTGGTTGTGTGTTTAATTTTTATTATTTTTAAGTTTATTCAAATAATTATATAAATATATGTTTTTTAGCTGCAAGTCCGGAATAGGCATAGATAAACTAGTATTAGGATAATCCAGTCTCCGCTTTCTGTCCGAATTGGAAACTTTTCAATGTTGACTTGTGGACCTCAACGCCGCTTTTCTTCTTTTGGTAAGAATATTGCATGGAAAAAAAATTTAAATATAATCAACCTTCCAAATGAAAATCAAATGTTCATCTAATCTTTAATATGGAATATCACTTTAAATACAGTAAAATAGGAAATCGAACCTACAGTCATCGCTTTCATCGTATAATTAAGCTATTATATAACAAATCCTTATAATTCTTTATATATTTTTTATTTAAAAAAAACGCATTGGCTCGCCACTCAACGCTCACTGATTCGAATTTGAAAGAAATAGGAAAAAATAAACATTTTAAATATATTTAACTTGAACTAATACATTCCAACTTCAACGTAATCAAAATAAACAAGCGAAGCTTTAATTTCCTTCTCATTAACCTCTTATCAGAAACGTGTTGCGGACGATAATTCGCAAAATGAAATTATAGCCAGAAGGCCAACGTATTAACATAATACAATTTCACCAATTCACTATATGTTATAAATAATTCATAATGCTTGGCTCATTTAGTTTTTGTATGTAATTTGTTAATACATAACTTAATAGTTCAATAATAAATAAATAAGATTTATTAGAAAATTATAAAAAAATTATGTAGGTAGTGGGATCTGAACCTGCTCTGAGTGGTAAATGTCCAAGCGATAAAACTAACTAAGCTATATGTTATTGCCGACCCATGACAAATTCATTTTAAAGTTAATGTGTTTAATATATTTTTAAAAATTCTTATAGTAAACACTAATTGTATACTTTCAATATTCCATTCAATTCTAAAACAACGTGTATATAATGTATGCATTATTTATATTATCTCAAGAGCAGAAACATCGCCCAACTTGGAATCGAACCCCAAATTACCACGTTTACATTCAATCACTGTGCTACAATGGTCTTACATAGTTAATAAAAAGACATAAGTATGTTAATTTTCAAATAATATTATTTACTTAAAATATAAATCGAATTCCTGGCCGCTGCAACTAGAAGCAATCCAACACCAAACATGTTAATAAAGCATTACATTTAAAATGTAAAATACTTACGTAATTAATACTAAACTATGTATATTACACTATCTGTACCGTAGTAATCTACACTAGTCGTCGAGGCTACTTGAAAATTCCATTTACAGGCTTTTGTTCCAGCCACTCGTCCAACTGGCCGATTATTTGGTGCGGAATTACTGGAACACTGTGTTATTGTGCTCATTTCTTACAGATAACTGCTGACATTGGATTAATTTTGGATTGTTTTTTTTTTGTATAGTTAGATGTTAAATAATATTTATATGAGAATTTTGACTTCTTGTTAGGTTTTTTAAGCTTCACGCTTTTATCCCGCATAGCAGGGTAGACAGAAAGTACCTAGTGTTAAGAAACTCTGTACCGAATTTCCACCGAATTTGAAACGTTGCGCGTTGAGTAGTGAAACTCAGCGCCGCCCTTTGTTTTATCAGAGTGAAGAAGTGACAATAATTTAAATATAATCACTCCCCCGAGTGCGATACGAACCCATAACCGATCGCGTTTACAGTCAGACGCTGTCACACTGTGCCACGAACGGCCTCAAAGTGTTTTGTTAAGTTAAGCTTATTATATTTTAAACAGACTATATAGAAATAGTAAATATGTATAGTATTACATATTTTTATATATTCTATTTTCTGGCACAGTGATTCACAAACAAGTCGCAAATGAAACTACTGAATATTTGGCATTCATATAACTTCCTTGGTTAATGTAGGGACACTATTAAAAGATTTACAGAAATTCCTGTGAATACGATATGTTTAATAATTTGAATTTAATATGGACGGTGTAACGTTTATCTGCCTTCAATAAGTATATATAAATACTATAATTATAAAATCATGCCTTGGCTCATGGTACGTCACGTGGTTAGGACCCATTTATCGTTGTGTTCCTATGTAACTCAAAATCTTTTAGATATTCAGATGTAACAGTGATAAGAAATTTCAATTGCAATATATTAAATTTATATAATTATCCATCAGAAGGTAAACTCATTTATTATATATTTGCCATCAAAAGGTATCAACTCCTATATGAATTTATTTGCCGTCAGATAGGGCTTTTCTCATGTGTAATATCATTCATTAACTTTCCATTGAGATCACCAACGGCTCGTCCGAGGAAAAGCCGAAGGCGCGTCCTATCTTTCTCTCATTAGTATGAGAAAAGATAGCCGTGAACCGACCGTGATTCTTAATACCTCAGTATTGGGCTCTCCGGGATGCAAAGGAATATTTAAAGTATATGATACTTACAATGCCTTTGCAAACGATCAATTATTAGTTATCTGTTCGATAGTTTATTTTTAGACATATTTGTGATGATGGTTGGTTTGTGAGCCCAATATAAGCCGTGGATTGGTTTGTGAGACTAATACATGATGATAATACGTCGATTGGCCTGCCAAACCAATATAATTTTCCGGTTCGCATATCAGTTGAGGCGTACAACAGCTAGGCGGCCGATTTTGTTATATTACAGCACATACGTAGCAGCCGTTTGTCAAAGCCTAGAATTGAACCGACATCAGATATCAGCCATAGATTCACCGAGCACTGACAGTCGTGTGTCACATTATGCGTTTTATTACCAAACAAGGCGCTAGACAAATAGTTGAACAACATTACGTAGTACAGCATTTCGTGAGATAATGGTACAGCACTCCTCTCAAAGACGCCACTAAAATATACTTCGAAACGCATGAGAGATAAAAGCGTCACCTAACCACCAATAATCCCACACCAGGGGTGCAAAATGACATAGAAACAAATCTAAACCTAACGTCGTACAAGTATCGCATACGCAACGAGAAGGGACTAGTCGTGCCACCGATATCAGTTATCAATAAGCTATAAGGCTCACTGAACTCCGACAGTCGCGTGCCACAAGTTATATCAACGTCCGACATCGCTCAAACATCGCTGACGCAACTCAAGACTGCTGTCTTGCAGTCAATATATAATCATCCAACATAGCCATTGCCTTTCAGGTAAGCTAAGGGCATTAGCCTTAATGATGCCGAGCAATATTGGGTTGCGCCACCGACATCAGTTATCAGTAAGCTATAACGCTCACCGAACCCCGACGTTCGTGTGCCACGTGGTATATCATCTTCCGACACCGTACAAGCATCGCCCACGCAACGTGAGTCAGCACCAGACATGATAACCTAACCTAACCAACGTCTCTATAACATTTCACCTAAGCCAAGAATATCAGCCTCGGTGATGCCCAGCAACATTGGTTTATACCACCGACAACGAATATCAGCAAACCATAAGCTCACCGAACATCGCCCCTTATACATATATTTATATTATAATTAGAATTTCATTTGGATAAGATTGTGCCAATATTCGCCATAACGTCATATATCATATTTATTTTATATGTGGTATGAGTCTTTCAGCTCATCATATATGTTAGTATATTAATACATAAAAAAGTTGACTCAACCGCCGCATGCTGCCTGCCTATATATGACACGCAACTGTTCTGACATTCAGGACGGTGTAACCTGAAATCTCTTTAAACATTAAGTCAAAATCTTTATGAAAGACGATTCGGCCCGGCGACGCATGACATCGCTGAGATCGACAAGCCGCCTATTACATGCATAACTGCTACTTCTTTTATTACACGTACACAATATGTTCATTACATATTATAAAAAATTAAAGCAACGAAAATTTACTTCGTATGAAAATGACGCGGAGATGTGAAACAGATTTTAAATGCAATCATTTCCTCGAATGGGAATCGAACCCACAACCCAACACGGTTACAATCTGCGCTACCACTGCGCCATGACAGCTTCTTTTATAGTCTACGCAAACAAAGTTGCAGACTGCAACGTGCATTAAAATAAAAAAAAATGTTAAAATAAACCAACTCTAATTAAGCTTTAGATAGACGCAAAAGATAAAAGAAACAATAATTAGCTCACATAGGAGCCAAGCCAAAAGCATTTAATGCAGTGTTTACAGAAAACCTCGAGGTAATTAAGAAATAAATTACTTCAAATATTCGTTTTTAAGAAAAATATTTTCGCTGTTTTTTTTTTATATTCAAGAATTTTCTACTATAGGCCTAACTGTAAAGGCATTGCGTTCTCCGCTGCTTCTCTATTTTTAAGACATTGAGTGCTAGAGTGTAGCAGAACCGATATTGCTTTGACTAGAGGCCTTGTTAACACGTAAAGTACGTGTTAACAAGGCTTCTTATCGTTTTTGTCATTATTTACAGAAGTGTATGTCAAACACGTAGTGTGTATATTAAAATAAATCTATTTAAAATTGACTAGTTGCATCCGCGACTTTGCCCTGTGACTTTCCCTTTGATTTCTAAAGCAAAAGTTAAAAGACTTAGTTATTCCTTATTATCATAAGATAATCATCTATTTGTCAGTGAAAGCCCCATCAAAATCGGTCCAACCGTTTTATAAATAAGCCGGAACAAAAAAATAGTCTGCTTGACTGTCAAACATTTATCTTAGCCTGTATCTATATATAGATATAGTAAAAGATTGGTTAGATAACTAAATTGTGTAAATCTTTTACAATAATTTTATTAATTTTAGCCTCATTAAGGAAGAGATAATTGGGAAAATATATGATCAAAACCTATCTTTTGCCACTTTGCATCAAATTCGAAATGTTTTGGGTAAGCGGCAGAACTCAACGCTGCGCTTGACCTTACCAGAGAAAACTGAAAATACTTTTATGAAACATTTTCCCCTGTAGTTTTCGAAACCACAAATATTGCATTTACATAGCGTGTAGTCAGACGCTGTCCTTCTGCACCACGAACATAAATAATTAACATAACTAATTCGTAATAACATAACTAATTATCAAAAACAAAACATCAAAGAATATAGGCTATATTCTAAATCGTCTGCAGTGTTTAACTACGAAAATAAAATTTGCAAATACAAAACAAAGAATACCTTAGAAAAAGTCGTGAATATTTCTAAAGCTGTTTAAATTGTAACCGTCGGTTAATTTAGCCTAATAAAATTGTAAACATCGACTCGGAACCCCGTTTCAAATACAACCTGACACGTGTTAACGTATTAATAAAACATGAATTATATATATATATATATATATAAACCGAATATTTCAACCGTAACAAAATTCCATAATAAATATACTGAAATTATTTTCCACTCATTTCTATGCAAATTTCCCTTATCGCGGCCCAGCAATTTCATGCGTCGCGTCGCCTCATGTAAAACCTGCCTCTACCTTTGCCTTTTGGTATTTTAATATAAATCGCATACTGTCTTTTATAAGGCTAAGTTAAGAAAAGTTTCATTTATTACATGCTCTATACAATTTTTCTGCTTTTTCAACCTTAGTTGGATGTTTGTTTGATATAATAAGTCATTAGAATAAATAGTATATTATGTTTCTAATTCTTCCCATATTGAATATCTCTAACATGAAAGAGATATGAAGGATCGAGTTGCTTTTTACAGTTCAAAGGATGTTAATATCGTGGGCGTCAACAAGTTGATGTAAGAATGTTAAAATTCTCACTAATTTATCATTATAGGTCAGAAAAAAAACACATAACAATTAGTTTTTAATCTGATTTTTTAGTGTATTCAACCTATAAGTATTTATGCGAGGTCAGATATTTTTTTATATTTATAAGTAATTTTTTTCAACTTCACGCTTTATCCCGCGTGGCAGGTTAGTATGTACATCTAAAATCAAGACACTTTGCTGACTGCTTTTCGCCCGAAATTAAGACATTGCATTTTGAATGGTAAACTCAATGCTGCTCTTTGTCTTAACAGATAAATGAAAATTAATTCTAAATATAATCAGTCAAACGAGTAATAAGCGAACCCTCAGGCAATCGAGTTTACAGTAAGATGATGTACCACTACGCCACAATGGCCTCTAAATTTGTCTAAACATATAGAAAAATTAAGCACAATATTTCTAACTACAATAGTTATTACTTTAAATAACATTATTCTTAATAACTATATTATATAAAATAGATTTAATAAGCTCTCATCTCACATATCTGAAACTCTATTCAAATTACCATATAAGTTAAATTTATCGTTGCACTAAAGACATATTGCCAAATAAGTAATCCTGTATACCGCCAATCGCTGTACCCATCTATAACCTATTTATTTAATCCCATTTCTATCCAAATCTGAGGCTTAGTTTAAACTTGAAGTTATAGGCGTTAGCGTTCATTAGTACAGATTATGTTTAGACGGTGATATACGTTGGATAATCCGCCATATTATACCTTATTAGTGTAAAAATAAAGTTTAAATTAACTCAGGTTCTGTCAGAAATCGCAATACTTAATCAAACGCCAATGAATAGCTTGTGTTGAAAGTAGGGTAACTAGGTAGTCGTTGATAATAAAACATTTTGCTTAAATAAGGTTACGGCGCTTTAAATTTTATGATGGAATAATAGTAGATAAATTTTAAAGGTTGCGTTCATAAAAGATGCTAACAAGATTTTATTATACAAACTCAATTTTAGTACTTATTTACAAATTATTTTCATATATCTGCCCTCACTGACATCAAGGTTACCTTACTGATATCTACACAAATGCCTTACATAGAAAACAGATCATGAATAAAATAATATTGAATTTATACTTTAGTATTGAAATAAAATTATTTTTAAAGTGATTTTTTGTATGAATCAATCTATCTATTAGTAAATCTTAACGTAAGAAAATCTTGCAACACGATTTTCAAACAGCTCTTGCTGTCTGATGTTCTTAAAAGTTTGTACCCTATTTGAAAGAAAGAGCATCATTTTCATATGACAAATTCAATCATAATTCAATTTCCAGCATAATAAGAAAATAATTATAAGAGTGTTATAAAAAAGCCACCAATAATTTTACATCACAGTATTGTACTTATCCATGATTAAAAAAAACACTATTTAGTGTTTTTATATTCCTTATGATTTCTATAAGAATAATGCTATATTGATAAGAATAATCAAAACAATCTCTGTTTGTACACAAGAAAACTATCTTAACTCATCTAAAACAACTTCTCGCATTTTTCGATCTTCGCGCTTACTATCCGTCGGAAATCCAGACGGACATGTAAATAGCGGAACTCAACGCCGCGCTTTATCGTAGTAAAAATAGAGAAATTAAAAAAATTTGATATTCCACAGCGACTTCATGGACTATGGATGCAAATGACCTCAATGAATACCAGCCTTTTGAAAACACTAAGTAAATCCAATTAATTACAATCATTAGTCACAATATTTGGGGGCAAGACGAAACTGAGTGTTCAAAGGAATGATGTATATAACAAGCAGCTCTAGTACGTCGGCAGATTGCCAAGATCGAAAATGATTTTTCACACTTCAGCCCGAGTAGCTTTATAAATCTTGTGGCTTGTCGGTCTTAGTTGGTCTTTGTCTAGCGACCTTTTAGGAATGTGAACTGGGATCTAGAAACTAGATTTAGGTTGTAATGCTTGTGTGCGGGGGTTAGATGGTTGTTGATTGACAATTGACGTTGGTTTGGGTATTTGTTCATTTTTTTATAATTTTATAAAAATCAAAGCTAGTTTTTTAGCATTTATTTACGCATTACGCTTTTATAGCAGGGTAGATAGAAAGTATCTAGTGCTAAAACACTCCACATTTAGCTTTCCACCGAATTCGAGACATTGTGTGTTATCAAAGCGAGGAAGTGACAATAATTTAAATATTTCACTCCCCCAAGTGGGGACCGAACCCACAACCGTTTACAGTCAGACGCTGTCCCACTGCGCCACGATTGGTCTTATATGAATTTTACTTATTTGGGTAAATTTGGCTATTCGGGTACATTTTGGAATTAGATTGTAAAGGTGTTAATAGGTTCAATTCCAACTTTCCATATCATCGCTCTGAAATGATAAACCGTGGAATTGAGTTTTTCTATTCAGTTTCTAATATTTTGAATTGGATAGCAAAAAACGGGATATTTTCTCTAAAAAATGGTTTACAAAAGTATGCAGTTAAAAACAATTACTTTGAAGTAATAAAAATAATATTTTAATAATTTTTACCTTTTTTTATAATATAAATAGAATTCAAGTAACCTTACAGACATATACATTCGTGTCCGAACTTGAATCCGCTATTTTTAACTTAAATAAAAGCTTTAAAACTAAAATATATAAGCAATTTTTAGCAAAAATTTATTTACAAAATGTAAATATATTTAGAATTTATCAGATCCCCAAAACATTTTAATATTAGCCTAGAGGTAACCTAGGTAACGAGCAAAAACCAGTGCATATATAAAGAGATTTTTATGATAAAAGATTTTTAGTGGCTGTTTTAGTGCGACGGAAAATCTGGGCAAAGTTAAAATTCGAATCAATATTCTAAGAGAAGGGAGCGCAAACATGCGTTACGGGAATTTCTAAATGAGAAAAGTTACTAGCACAAGTTTAAAGATTTCTACATACGTTTATGAAGATACAGGGTGTAGTTTATTTAGTTAATTGTCAAAAATTAGGTTAAAGCGTCTGACTGTAAATGTGATCGGTTGTGGATTTGATTCCCATTCAGGGAAATGATAACAAAATACTATCATTCCAACGCCATGGTAAGACAAAGAATTGAATTCGCCACTCAACAACGCAATGTCTCGATTTTGGGCGGTAAGCACTCAACGGAATGTTTTGACACTAGGTTTTTTCTGACTTTAGCTAAACGGGATAAAGATTAACATCGTATAAGTTAGGTAATTTCCCTATTTCAAAACTTCCATTATATTTTTGAATAAAAAAAAATATAGATAGTGGCAATACACTCCGTTCATTGTTTTCCAAACGAATTCAAAACAATGCGTATTGTTTGGCGTAACTCAACGCTACAATTTTTCTTAATAGAACTAAGAATTTTAAATAATTTAAATATAATCATTTCGCCAAGTTAGTATTGAGTTTAAAATTGCTAAGGTCAAAAGTAACTAGTATTTATAAATGATTATTCTACGAAACAACGTATGTGTTTAAGTAGATATTATAAACTCTTCATCCAGTAATGAATGAAATATAATTTGTTCAGTCTATTTTTTTAGCTTCACGCTGTTATCTAGCAAACCAAGGTAGACAGGAAGTGCCTAGTGTCAAGAAACTCCATACTCCGCTTTCCGCTGAATTTGAGACATTGCGTGTTGAGTGGTCGAACTCAACGCCGTGTTTTATCTTACCAGAGTGAAGAAATTCACATAATTTAAATATAATCATTTTCTGAGTGGGAATCGAACCCACAACCGATCGCGTTTACAGTCAGACGCTGTCACACTGCGCCACGGCCGGTCTCGAAAATAATTTAGCTAAGACAACATTATCTTAAGTCTACATTTTCATTTTAAAATATCGCAAATAGACATTGCAACTGCGGGGGACTGTTGAAAAAAGTAAACGAGAGGCAACAATTTTCTACGAGGGATTGACAAATATTGTTTTTACGTTTTGGATATCCGCCGCTGGTGTGGGATAATTGGGTATATAGACAGGAAATAGGTATGAGTCTGGATTAGACTTCGATATTATTTATTTTCTCGATAGGATGTATAGTTAGATTGTACTTACGTTAGTTACTAAAGTATTTCTTCATCAGTATAATAGATTACACCATCGTCTCGCAGTTGTGTGTGTCCATACTACAGTAAATGTTAGTGATTGATAGTGGATTCGATACACACTCGAGAGTACAGGAAGAATTTTTAATAAATAAACTAATTTGTTACTTCACTCTTTATCCGTTCTCCGCTTTCCATCTGCATTCAAAACTTTGCGTGTGAGTGGCGGAACTTAACGCCGCGTTATATCTTACTAGGATATTTATGTAGTTTAAATACATTTCTCGAGTAAAAATCTAATTAAATGGTCACTTTTGATGTCGGACGCTGTGCCACGATTTTTCCCTTTATTTTTTATTACTTAAAAAATCCCTTGAACGCTACTAGATGTTGTTAAAATTTAAATTACAAAAAAAAGCTATCACACGAATAGCCTTTAGAACTAATTAAAAGAATTGTACAAGAGGTAGATCATTTGAACATCTCAGTAACTAACAAGTCACATTAATTCCTAACTTTAGAACGCCGCTTTAAATGATTTAGTAAAAACTATGTCGCCGGCTACAGATTTTCTTAGTTTTATATTATGTATATTGATTATACTGTTTTTTTACAGTTTCAAGCTTTTTTACAGTTGGGTTAGTCAGAGGCAACTTAATATCGAGACCATTGCCTTGAATTTCATTTTCGGAAGGGCCGGTTGTGGTGGCGCATTGTGACCGTGTGTTTCGTGGGTTCGATTCTCACTCCACTCCATATTCAAATTATTTCCACTTCCTCGCACTGATAAGACAAAGTGCATCATTGAGTTCCGCCACTCAACACGTAATGTTTCGAATTCGGCAGAAAGCGAAGTACGGAGTGTTCTGACACTAAGTACTTTCTGTCTACCATACTATGCATGATAAAATTGTAAAACAGAAAAAAATTCCCATATAGGAATCAAACCCACACCCAATCGCATTAAAAGTCAAAAGCTGTTCCACTAAGTCATGAAATCAGTATTTATTTATAATATTTGGTAACAAAATCCTAACGATTGATATCTATTTCGATGACTGCAAATGGACTTCCATTGTACTGTAGTTGTACAAAACAAAAACAGCAAAGTTTTCAATCAGGAAATTTGAAAATAGTGGGAAAGCATTCTGCACTAATAGGTTCTAAGTTACGTTTTTCTGATGTAGAAATATGGATGAATATAAAAAGAGATTTGCAGTCTGTAATCGTGATTGGCTTTCTCCTTCCTAGTATGACCAATTTTACACGGAAAGTGGTGTGAGAGTGTTTCGACACTTGGTTTTCTTTATTTTATAAATATATGATAAGGAAAATGTTCACTCTTATTACAGATTCGCTTTATCTCGCATATCAAGGTAGTCACAGACACATTGCCCACAAAGAGGTTGAAAGAGAGAGAAAAATAGAGAGTATTGATAAGAAGGTATACTTGAACGGTTTCCTAGAGGTGCAGGTTCGAGTCCCCCATGTTCAATTTTTCATACGTTTCACTTACGTCATCATTAATTTCACCACTGCCATCAACACTAAAGTCGCTACTAACGTCATCTCAAACGTTATCACTAACGTCATCAATGCCGTCATTACTAACAACCAATTCAAAGATAATAAAAAAATATAAAATACATCTCATATCATATCAAGGTCAAGTAATAAACCTAATAATTGTAAGTAAGCGTTTTCCCGCCTTTGTCTTTAAATCTACATTGTTTTCTGGTTCCTTTGTAGCTACGCCATTGACGTTTCTATTATTAAGAACAATACGGTTTTAGTCGTTTTAGTTCAACTGCGAATTTTTAAATAAATTTTCAAGAGGAGGCATTTTAAATTCATGAAGCTACCTTTAATTACACATACGTAAGAAGTAGGTTCTATTTTTAGTTCTATCTTTGAGTAATTTATGTTTGTTATATGTTTTTTTTACCTTCACACTTTATCCCTAGTGTTAAGATATTCGAGTCGCGAAACTAAACGCAGCATTTCATCTTTCCAAAGCGGGAATATGAACAGTTTTAAATATAATCTCCGGGGAATCAAATCTACAATCATCGTTTACAGTCGCAGTCGGTAGATTATGCGTTGCATCGTCTATTTTAAAGGACCACCCTCTATTCTACAACTTCTTATTTGTATAACAGGAGGGGTAAGAGTGAAATTAGTAATATGGCACTCTTTTCTCTACTTTACATTTGATTCTCAAGACACTCTGTATTACGTGGCGAAGCTCAACGCCGTACCTTGACTCTGTATATATTACATATAAATATATATTCTTTTTTATTTAATACTTTGGAAAACAAACAACAAGTAGACAGTCTACATGTACATTTCAACAGGGCGATGCTACCGGAAACATGGCAAATCATATTAATTCCTTTACCCAAGAATAAACAGGTCAATTACAATACCTAGGTTTTCTAATTAGGAATACAATTAAACTGAGTGTTCAACTTCGATTCGAGCTCACTACTTACGTACTTACCAGCGAACCGCAAATGACTTGATTGTAGGAAAGCTTTCACAAGCTAAAATAAACTTTAAGCTCGTGGTTAAAAGTTTTATATCGTACATACTTGAGCTTTTAGGTGAAAATGCCTTGGAAATCCTTAGTTCAAACTTAAGAAACTTAATAGAGACGTGACTTACTGAAAAATTGTATTTTGTGTTTGCAAAATATTATGTATAAATATTTTTAAAGTGTGATTATTTTAAATTATTTAAATATAAGCTGTATTCTATCTTTATCATTATTGTTGTCCGTTTATCAGCCCTTTTCAGTCACAGTTATACATGTCTTACAGATGATACGTTATTAAACTCTCCTTCTCTCTCTTTTTTATATATATACATGTATATATATATATAGAGAGAGAGAGAGAGTTTAATAACGTATTTTGTCCCTCATGGCAGGGTACGCTAGTAATCTTGAAATGGAACTCAACGCCGTGTTTTATCTTACCAGAGCGAGGTGACGTGATAATTTAAATATAATCATACCTTATTTATATAATAATTATACTTATTATTTGTTTTAGTCGTATCACCTAATCTTGAAAGCATTCAAAGTAAAAAAGACATACATAGTGGCGGTGTTAATGAGACGAGTTAATTGGCCGTAATAATTATAAATTTTAAAATTGACTAAAATGAACAGAAAAATATTCGAAATTAAATAAGTATTTAATGATCTGCTAATAGATTACTAGATTATCTATCTTTAGTATACACTAGCAAAGCTTGCGATTTCTTACGCGTGGAATCTAACATCCTTATTATAATTCTAAAATTAATGTAGCCTAAATTTCTCCTTGTTTCAAAAGCTATCTGCCAGCGAAAGGTTCGTCAAAATCGTTTTAGACGTTCAAAAGATTAACCGGAACAAACAAACTGAAATACAAAAATTGTTAACAAATTCTAATTTGGTGAATGTACCTTGTATATATGCATAATTAGCGGTTATTTTGATAGTATAAACAAACAATGTAATGTTTATTATTTATACAGATATTATTATTATAAGAGCTAATAAATTAATATAAACCTATACCTTGTATGAAAACATAAAGTAACTAAGCATTTTCAAAATTAAAAATTTATTTAAGTAAAATAACTATACAGGCATCTTGGCAAGTTTACTCCTTATTTACTAGTTCACTACTTGCAAATCCTGGACTATCTTAGGGAACATATAGAGACACTAGGATCTCTATAAATTTATAAGACCTTAAGCGCTTTAATTATCTAAGAAAAAAAATAAAAAAGAAAATCCTATGTAATAAAAATTGTTAATGAAAAAAGAGTTCACTCGTAAATCGAGGAGATTATATATAGATGAAGTGATTTACTTTCATTTCCCCTTTTTAGTAAAACAAAGTGCGGCGTTGAGTTCCGTCCCTCAAAAGCGTTTTGATATTGAGCGGAAAGTTGATTTAACACAACACTTTTCTACCTATTCTGTCATATGACAAAAATTGAAAAAAGCAAAAGTTTATAACGTAATCTATACAGACGTATAAATTTACATACATACATACATATATGCATGTAATAGTAATATATCCACGATTTAGGGCGTGTCGATGCCTAATCCAATGTATGGATGGGGTATAACGTAGTGGAAATTGAAGCTAACTGCTAAACGTGCTTTTCTGTGCATACGGGGGATGAACACGTCGTTAAGGGTTGCGGTTGAGTTGCATCTGCACAATGCTTTGTTATATTAAAAAAATATTAAAAGTACGATCTTCAAATGTGTACTGGTAATGAAATACTATTTTTTACATGATATTTTGATAGTAGATAGGTTACTCGAAGCGTTATTTAGGAATTGGCCTGGCAACGTGTACATAATAATATATTATTTACATAAAAGCATCTGGCCAAACGTATAAATTGCTGTATTCATTAATTCAGTGAAGTACAAAGTTGTGAAGTAGACATTTGAATAACTGATTCCATAGAGGAGACTGTACCTACAACTATCGTATTTACATTCACTTGGTATCCCAATGTACTATAATGGCTTATCGTTTACTTCTTTACTTAGTAGTCCCGGATTCATGGAAGAGCACCCTAATCGATCTAACTAACTACAGGCCCTCCCTGCTCTTCAAAGTAATGGAGAGCATAATAAACAGCCAAATCCTGGTGTATCTGGAGGATCAATGGTTGCTCAGCGACCGTCATTATGGCTTCCACCAGGGTCGGCCAACCGGTGATCTTCTAGTGTACTTAACCCACCGCTGGGCTGCTACTATTGAAAGCAAGGGAGAGGGCCTGGCAGTTAGTCTGGACATGGCGAAGGCCTTCGATCAAGTGTGGCACAGGGCGCTCCTTGCCAAACATCCATAGTATGGGCTTCCCGAAAAATTATGCAAGTGGGTCGCCAGCTTCCTCACTGGGCGAAGCATAAAGGTCGTTATCGACGGTTTTTGCTTTCAATTAATGCCCGTCAACGCTAGCGTTCCCCAAGGCTATGTGCTGTCCCCAACACTGTTCCTTCTGTATATCAATGATTTGTAAAGGGATCCTAGCATTTATTGTGATACAGACGACAGCATGATGGACGCCGTCTTCACCGGCCTTGCAGATCTTTCTCGGGAAAACGTCAACAAGCACCAAAAAAACTTGTGTCTTTCATCGAGGCATCTAAAGAATGCCTCTTCCTGGGATGAAAGGAACCTGGTTCAGTTCAACCCCCTGGAGACATAAGTTTTTAACCACTAAAAAACCCCATTTGTCGTATCACTAGCTTTCGAGAATATCCCCTTAAAGCTGCGCCCGATATCAGTATATTGGGCCTTAGTGTTTCGAGCGACTGCCAGTATGGCGATCATTAGGAAGGAAAGTTTTTTCGGGACTAACTTGGCCTCAAGTTAGTCTCGAAAAAACTTGGTGTCATCGGCAGAGCGAGATGATACTTCACACCCAAATACCGTTTGGCCCTTTATAGGGCCTAGGTTCGGCCTCATATGAGTACTGTTCTCATTTCTGGGCTGGTGCACCCGAGTATCAGCTTAAAGAATTTGATCGGTATACAATGGAGAGCCATTCGGATCGATGGGGACCCAATAATCTGGGACAGGCTTGATACTTTGGCGTTGCGTAGAGACGTTTCATCGTTATGCATTCTCTATGGCATATATCACGGAGAGTGTTCTGGAGAACTGTTTGACCTGCCTGCCGCTGATATTTCCAAGCGCACAGTACGTAATAGACTAAAATACTATCCCTACCATCTGGATACGTGGCGTTCTACTACAGTGCGATTTTGTAGGAATTTCTTTCCACGTGACACACAACTGTGGAACGGCCTATCTGCGATAGTATTTCCAGGTCTTTCCTTTAAAAAGCGCGCTTATTACCTTAAAGGCCAGCAACGCTTACCATCACATGACCCGCACGCTCGTTTGCCTTGCCTGTCCTATAAAAAAAATATTAAAGAAAAAAAAATACTAGATATTAAAATAAAAAATTGAGGCCGGTTCGGGCGCAGTATGACAGCATTTGTATGTAAAACGCGATCGGTTGTAGGTTCGTTTATATTTAAATTATTTTCAGTTTCTCGCTCTGGTAAGACAAAGTACGGCGTTGGATTCCACCACTAAGCATGCAATGTCTTAAATTCTGTGGAAAGCGAAGTACGGAGTGTCTCGTCACTAGGTACTTTCTGTCTACCCTGCTATGCGGAATAGAAATCGAAAGGCTCAAGGCAAAAAAAATGAAACAAAACAACTCGATAAGTATGCATTAGAAGCACATTATGCTTACACCCGTATTGAATAGGATATGAATTATTTACTCCATTTCTGTATATTTACAATATTGTTTTGGATTCGATTGGAGTGTAGGTGACGTTGAATATGATTTCTCTATAAACATATTTATACTACGCTTTTCAACTATAATTCATTCAATTAATAAAAGAACTACTATTATTTTTTTTCGTTACCAAATCATAGGTTTGAAGTCGGTGCCAAGCTGTTTTGTAAAATATAGCAAGTTATTTAGATTTCCGTAGGAAGCCGAAGAGCTCTTATATGTAGTTATGCCAAAGGTTTCGTGGTTAACTACGAATATTTTGCAGTTACTCTGATTTTGTAAAGGTCTGGCACCGACTTTAAACCTGTGCGTTGGTAACAAAACTAAATAGTAGTAGTTTTGACATTGCTTTACAGGGTGTGTTTAAATTGAATCTTTATAAAATTTATTTTTTATTTTTCAGTTTTTAAAGCTGATTTTTTTACGTAGTTAACTTTTTCATAACAAATGCTTTTAAAATTATTATGTATGTTAACAATTCATCAAGGGATACGGTAGACTCGATCGAAACCCTACTTGAATCATAAAATATTAGAAAAATTGGAGACGACTACATATATACGCAAAATTCGGATTGTCAAATATTTTCTTAAATTCTAATGATGCTTACAAACAAAACGCAGACGCAATATTTTTTTAAAAAAAAACGTCATTGACATCTAATGCTATATTGAGTTCGTTAAGGCCGATTCACACTATCAGTAAAGTCACAGTTTCGACACAGTACCGTGGATAATTAATATGTCATACATTATCTATTGTACTTATCCCTACCAATGTCAGTAATAACAATACTCTCACTTATTATACTTCAGGCAAAATAAATCATTTACATATTGAAATATATTATATTTTAAATAGCTCGTAGGCAAAGCAGCGGGCATGCTGTTAGTTTCCCAAGCGAGATTAGAACCCGCACACACCATATTCATACTTTTCCATAATCATTTCTAAATAATTTTCTATAACAGCTCAATTTGAACGTCCCAAAGTCAAACAAAATGTTATATACATACTAATATATAAATAAACAATGTAGCCTTTACCCAGCGCGACGCTAGTAAGCCACTCGACATAGATCATGAGAGCTTTTTGTACCGTAATTGATACTTTCCTTTCATTACGTATTCTCTGTACATCACAAGATTGTCAGAGTCGAAAGTTAGGGACAATGAAGACTTTGACGGAATTCGTTTTAGTTTGATCTTTGATTTACTTAATATTGTTGTTGATACCACTTTTGTTGTTCTCATTTGCTTTGTCGTAGAATTCGTAATTCGAGTTTTTTTTTGCTTTTCTATGTAATTTGTAAGATCTTGTTAGATGTATCTACGCTACGGTAGAGTAAATATTTCTTATAGACTTATACAATTATTTTTTTTCAATATAACTAAAACTTTTTTAACTATTTTTAGCTCAATTGTACTTTTCAAACTTTAAATGCGATCGGTTATGGGTTTGATTCCTACTTGGGGGAATGGTTAATGGTAAAACATGTAATACACGTTCGAATTTCGTGCTCAATAGCTTATTTGATAGGAAATTTTATGCTATTTATGATTTAAACAAAATAATGTTCAAATGACCACCACGTCTTTTTTTGCACCGGTGAATACGATCGGTTTAATTCCTACTTGGGGGAATAGTTATATTTAAATTAGTTATAGTTTTTCGCTCTGGTAAGACTTCAACATGCAATGGAAATCGGCGGTAAGTGGAGTATGGAGTATCTTAACACTAGTTACATCATGTTCAAGAATAAACTACATTATCAGCCACAATAATTGAAATATTTTTTTTATTAAAATAAATATTAAAAATAATTTAAAATTCATACCAATAGCAAGGCAAACCGTGACAAGCAATTATTTTAATTCACATTACGTAATACAGTCGTGACATTTTAATGCCCAAAGTCTATTTGTTCAAATCCCGTGGCACCTAGCTACATCGCTTTATCAGACCCTACTCAAAGAAACATCTGCCAAGAAGATTAATATAGCGCGATAACGGTAGTGCCGCTTAAATAACACTTAATTTGCTATAAGTTTAATTTGTATTTACTATTATATTAGTGAGCTAGAAGGTACGAGACGAAAGAAGGGAATTTAGAAGTAGAGTTGTTGAACGAATTCCTTAGGAAAAGCTCAAGAGTCATCTTCTGGTTTACTTCTTTATCATGATTTGATACTTTTGTTTTATTTTAAATGAATAAATTTTATAAATATTTCAAATATTTTTTTATATATGCATTCTTTTCTTCATTGAAGTCGTATGACATTCTGCCAGAAACAGGCCATCATCAGGATTTTGTAAAGCGAAAAAAAACATCATTAGTTCTGCAAGTAGCCAATATACCTATGTATGTAGAAGATTTTTATCTTTTAAACTTTCATGTAATAAATAGATAATAAAATAAAATCTACACGAGCAAAACTGCCAGCAATCGTTACCTTATAATTGTAGAGTATTTTTCCGCTTTTTTTCACCACACAGTATTGCTTATCTATTATTCGCTAAGTTTAACATTAAATAATAATAAATAGAGAAATGTTGCTCAGATGGCTTATATAATTATACAATAAATGGTTTTTATAATAAATATTATTTCAGAATATAGATAAAAATTCTTACAAACAATTTATTATATATTTTTATATAGTACGCTATCAATATTATTTTAAAATTATATAATAAATAGGTTCTACAACAAATATCTTAATATTATTTCAGAATATAGATAAAAAAGAAAATGCACACAAGCAGATTTTTATATATTTTTATATAGTACACTACCAATATTTATATAAAATTATACTATAAATGGCTATTTTAACAAAAATCTTTATATTATTTTAGAATATAGATAAAAAAGAAAATGCACAAAAGCAGATTTTTATATATTTTTATATAGTAACCTATCAATATAATTATAATCTCATATAGCTAATTATTATAATAATATATTTAGCTTTATAATTCTATATATATTATTATTTCAGAATATAGATAAAAAAGAAAATGGCCGCCAACAGATAATTATATATTTTTATATAGTACCCGAGCAATAGTATCAAAATATTAACATACAAGGTAATAAACTAGGTTCAAATGTTTTAATCGTTATTGACGATGTATGAAACAATATAAATTATTTTAGTCACATTTTGAACTGAACACAAATTTATTTTGTGTTGACGCTAATGCCATTTTATAAATTAATTGCATGATTTGCAGTAGTTAGGTCTAAACGTAGTATGGTTGATATATTAATTGAGATTAGTTTGAAACAGTTAGTGGGGAAATATCAAAGTAGATTCATTTAATATTGTTGCGAAAAAAAGCCAAGTTCATCATAATAAAGCTTTTCAAAAAATTTTAATTACGTGAGAAACATTGTTTTTCTTAATTTTTTTAAATTTTATATTTTAGATAACTATACTGTCGATGCGTAAAATGTGCCTTATATAAGCAATGTTACTGTATATCAGATTATTAAACGTATTATTCTTTGTTTTTTCCGCCGAATTCGAGATATTGCGTGTTGAGTGGAGGATTTCAACGCTGCTTTTTTTCTTACCACGGCGAGGAAATGGAAATAGTTTAAATATAATCATTCCCCCCGAGTGGGGATCGAACTTACAACCAATCGCGTTTACAGCCAGACGCTGTTCCACTGCGACATGACCTATTATTTCTATTATTTAATTATTATCTAATTAAATAAATATTTACAAACTTACCACTTCAACCATTTAAAGTTAAGACTAAAAACAATTTTTTTATTGAAAATATATTATTCAATCAAAGAATATTATACTGATGTCCATTCGCGATACTAACACCAGTTGTAAACCTATCGTAAAACAACATTTAAAAAGAACAACTAACTGTTGGGTTTCTAGCCAGTTTTTGTCAACAGTACGGCATTCTCCGCTAGTGGTAGCTTTTAGTGGGACTGACAATACTGACAATTTTATTCTAATGGATTATTCGAAATGGCCTATTTTAATAAAGATTATTTTGATGTTTTATTTTTATTTATATCATAATATACATAATACATTATAAATTTTACATACAATTTCAGACTTCTTTGTCCGCATATTTTATTGAAGACGATGGAACAATGTTAAATTTTTACCTAAATTATGGTAATATGATATCTTGTTAAGTATTTTATAATAGCAGAACAAGATATCTTGAATTGAAGAGTAGAGTACAAGTATGACGAACCCTCCTAATCATTCTGGTTTATTACTATGGCGTTTATTTGTCTTTTAATGAAAAGTCAGTTCTGATTTCAATATTGATTTATTTAATAGCGAATTCATCTCCCACTTATTATTTATAAGGCCGACAATATTCGTCTAAGCTTTACAAAAAGAAATTATGTCCCACTAACAAATAACACTTGTTCCTGATTTGATTTTTTTTATGTTTTTAAGCAAGTATCCTTTACACACAAATAACGAAGAAATGTATAAAATTAAGAGGCTAGCGTTTCAATGCAAACGATTGGTTATAGGTTCGATTTGAAAATCTTTTTTATTTCTCCACTTTGATTAGATAAAACACGAAAATGATTTCACCACTCCCCACACAATGTCTCGATTTCTTGTGGAAAGGAGTCAACGAAGTGTCTTGACACTAGGATGTCTCTGGTTATACTGCTATGAGCATAACGCGCGGAGAAATAATTAAATAAATCTAGTAGTACCTACTCGACCTGGCGCCTCTTGGAATCCATTCCAATGAAAGGTTATAAAAATATAGATTAGTATATTTACAACCATATTTTCATCTCGTTTCCTGTTTTACACTAAAGTTATATTATTAATTTAATTTGGGCTTCGTAGAATACATTTCACAAACGTCACCTAAATTTAATTGCGGCGTTATGTTACGTGAACCTCTGTAAAACATTATTAGAAAAAACAAACAGTGGTGAATGGATTACATAACTAGATTCCCTCCACCTACAAAAGCAAATAAAAATTCGTAACACGTACAAAATATTCACACTAAATCACAAATCGTACATATCTATAGTGGTAGGTTAAGTTAACGCCCCGTTTATTATAACAATCAGCTTAGCACCTTTATGGGAAGCAATAAAGGAAATCGAACCCACTTCCCGTCTTAATGGCCTTTATTTGGGGGGTAGAAACATATTTTATCACGTACCAAGTTGTTTTGTTGTTAGTATTGCGGCTTTTGATTTAGTGCAAACGTATGGCCGAATATTGTATTAATAACTAACGTATTAAGTAAATGTAGCATCTTCATTATTGTAACTGAAATTTATAATTATAATTTTGGAGACCTTCGTAGCTAACTGGTTCGATTGTTTGTGGGTTCCGTTTCGTTTTAGGGATTGGATTTAAAAGTATGTAAAATATTTAGCTGCCTGTTTTTTTATAATAGTGCATTCAGAAAGAACCTAGTGTCAAAATACACTATTCTGTCTTTTTTTTGTTTTTAGCTCAACGCTTTTATCCCGCATAGCAGAGTACTTCACGTACTCCACTTCCCACCAAATTCGAGAGTAGCGTAACTCAACGCCACGCTTTGTCTTACTAAAGGCTAGGTGGGTGAGGAAATGAAAATAATTGAAATATAATTTCATACCCCGATTGGGAATCGAACCCATAACTAATTACATTTAAATTCAGATGCTGTCACACCGCATAACGATCGACCTTATTAAAAATATTTCTAATATATGTTATATTAGAAATAATTTTAATATAAACTAAACATTTACACTAGTAGGTATCGAACCTGCAATCGTCGCGTATGTTGTTTACTTGACATAAAGGTAGTACCAAATATAACTGTTTAATATCATATCTTATTAATGTATGAATAATAAATCAATTTCAAACTTGAAACAAAAAGGTTACCCCATAATTTCAGCTCCTTGTTAAACCTAGACTAAATTAAATTAGAAGTGGTATGAAAACAAAAAATTTTTGATAAATTGAAAAGTTTTATTTTTAAGTGTTATGATTTTATTTACTTATTTAATATTGTGTTACTCTAACTACTATCTTAATTAATTTATATTATCTACTTTACGCGGTAGAGGTTTTAAGCCCCATGTGAGATAGTTTTTAATAAATTTAAAATAAAGGTCATGCATAATCGCAAATGATCAGTGACTGACTGTTAACGTAATTGGACTTAGATTTAATTCCCATTCGAGGAAATAATTGTTTTTTAAATGATTTACTTAATTACATTTAAATTATTATTATTGACTTCCTCTGCTTTATATACTAGGTATCCTTTTCTTTGACTGCCTCGCTATATTAAAAAAAACGTGAAGCTTAAAGAGATTTAAAATTTACAATTTTGTTATATAAAAGAAGAAATTTTATCTTATACTAATTAGTACTTATTTACTTACGTAATAATTTAATGTCGGCTAAATATTTAATGTTGATTTTAAACGAGTTTAAAGCATCGCAATTATTATATGAAGTGAATAAAGAAAAAACAGTAAGAACCATGTTGCTATATTAATAAAGGCGATTTAAGACCTATACAAAATTTTTAATTCGTTATTGCAATTATTTTATTGTAATAAAACAAAAAAAAAAAACAATTCAGTCTAACCTAGAGTCAAAATCTAACTAGGATGATCTTTAGTTATTTTGAAATATTTAAAGTTTTTTAATCTGTTTGCATCAACTTGAATTCATCACGCCCCTGAAATTAAAATTAAAAGTAAAATAATTAAAAGTATAGAATGGTATAAGATAACCACTTCTGAAAACCATACAATTTACAATTATTCTTGCACGTATACCATCTTCAAATCATATTCGTATATACTCTCGGTCTAAGATTCTAACCGATATCGGCTCATTAATTATTGCGTTTCCGAGAGTGCCTTCAAAATAATCCGCTTTGTTTAACTGTCTAAATTATGAATCAGTCACGCCGGTAGTTATATATTCTTTTGAACTAAAATAATATATTGTGAAGTTTTATTTCCTTAGTTTTTAGCTTCACGCTTTTATCCCGCTTAGCAGGGTAGACAGGAAAAACACTCCGTATTCCACTTTCCTTTGAATTTGAGACTATGCGTGTTGAGTAGCGAAACCCAACGCCGCGCTTTGTCTTTATCGTTAATGGTTTTTTACGTTAGCTACTGGTATGTGTCTTTCCCAGCAAGATAGATCGACAGATTCTAATGACATTTTTGAAAAAACGTATAAAAATTTGAACGCAGCGGGATTCGAACCCGCGCCTCTTAGATACCGTCCAAGCGCTCTGACCGCTAAGCCATGCCAAGTCCAAGTTTTTATACGTTTTTTCAAAAATGTTTTCTAATTCTAAGTGTGGAATAACACTTTAAAAAATAGTAAAGATTCTAATGATATACAAGATACTCTGTTCTTCAATTTCCGCACGAAATTTTGTTATTGCATGTTGAATATTGTAGCTCAACGCCGCGTTTTCTCCTGCCAAAAGGTACAACCGTGGAGGGTGCGACTTACATATATATATATATATATATATATATAGCCTAAACAGATCTATAAAAAAATAGACGTTGAAAATTCGAATCTTATTGTAGCAAATCATTTATAACGTACAATAAAATCTTGTAGCAATACAGTTTCGACCTAACTACCTCTCATGTTAACGCGTTTTCATGCAAAATTATTGTGTTACATTTATAACTGGTAGTAACTCGTAAGCGTGTATGTCGAAATATACAGTGGACTGTTTATAGCCCAATAAATATATAAATGGAGTATGCGTTGTGTAACCTTACTCACGTGTTAACAAACCAGTTTAAATACGAAATCTTAAAAACAGAAGCTATAAAAAATTGAATTTACATAATATCTTATATGTAAATAAAGCATATTAAGGTACCTATATGGTAATTTTTTTATCAGTACCCGCAAAGCAGGATAGACAAAGATAACCTAGCGTATCAAGATAAACAGATATGCTATAGTCCAAAAACGAGGTATGCTGGTTAAATAGCTGAACACAACGCTGCGTTTTGTCTTATGAGAGCGTAGAAATAAAAATGGTATATCCATGATCTTTTAGTCCTTTTTCTGAGGTAACCAAATTTATTATACGTTATATTAATTACCATTCATTTTCGCTTATTTCAAAAAAAAAAAATATTAAATTATTTATTTTGAAGAACGTAAAATGTAACTCTACATTTAATCTCACAAATCAAAAAAATCTATTTTTTTCTATTAAATTTTAATAGTATCAACCGACCGTAGAGATAACAATAATCAAATTCACAGCCTCTGCGTTAACAGTTACACTAGTCACCTGGACCATGGACGTCTAATTATGAAATTAAGAAAACAACATTGATATAATATAAGCTATCTTTTAACATAAATATTACATATTTTTTAAAACATCACGCTTAATTTCGCATTGAGTCAAAATAACTAATTCTCTACTTATCACCTGAATCGGAAACATTGCGTGTTAAGTGGCGGAACTCAACGCCGCGCTTTAAATTACCAACAAATCCAGAAAAAACAAACCCAAAACCATCTCACTTACAATCAGACATTGCCTCACTACGCCACGCCGTCGCCAATACCATATGTATATCTAATGAACGAGATAAATATTCATATGGCATGTTAATTGATGCTGTGATCTCGGTTACATCATTATTTATTCTTAAAATGACCTCTTTAGCTCAGATTAATTAGGGTTTGCATCTATGAAAATTCGTGCTCAGAAAATTAAGTCGTTAAAAGGTAAGAACGAATGACAACTCTCACAAAGCCTCTCTACGTGGAGTAAAGTTTCACCCTTTTTAATTCCCATTTGCGTTCTATTAATTTGCTTTTAGAATCTGTTTTTATATAGATGTTCCAGACTTTTACTATTTTTTGAGTATTTATTTAGTATTTTGTATGTATATAAGTCTATCGTGGAGTAGTGGGACAGCGTCTGGCTGTAAGCGCGATATTTCGTGGATTCGATCCCTCCTTGTGGGAGTTATTATATTTAAATTATACTCATTTCCTCGCACTAGTAAGACAAAGTGCGGAGTTGAGTTCGATTCCCACTCGGAGGATAGTAAATAAAATATTCAAAAACACGACGTTACTACTCAAAACAATGTCTAAAAATTATATATTAAAAAAAATGTCACTAGGCACTGTCTAAAAATATACAAGAGATGTGTAAATCTAGAAAAAATAATAATATTAAATATATCTACTACACTAAAAAGGCCGACGAAGGTCAGTTATAATCAATTGATTCAGGCCGCCCTTTGTTAATATTTCAAGCCTTTTCGGATTTAAATTTACTCGATTGTTCACGTTTACGAGCAGAAATTTAGCAAATTTCTATGCCAATTGTCATGTAAAATATATTCCATTTTTATTTCAAATATTGTTTAATTAATTATATTATATGTACAGTCTATTGTTTTTTCTTTATACTACGGAAGTCTGAAAAGTTTGTTTGCCTTAGTTATTCCCTTGTATATATCTTGGACGCTTGGACGGTATCCAAGAGGCGCGGGTTCGAATCCCGCTGCGTTCAAATTTTTATACGTTTTTTCAAAAATGTTTTCTAATCCTAAGTGTGGAATAACACTTTAAAAATTGTAAATATAAAGAATATATATTTTCGCACATTTTAAATGAAACTATTTTATACGCATTATACGCAAATATTTAGAAAAAACGACGTTTTAAACACTTTA
Organism: Dryadula phaetusa; assembly: GCA_032432895.1. Lineage (NCBI taxonomy): Eukaryota > Metazoa > Arthropoda > Insecta > Lepidoptera > Nymphalidae > Dryadula > Dryadula phaetusa. The sequence continues at coordinate 4,429,389 of JAOYRS010000081.1, forward strand.
CAGTTTCCATGGTTACAAGTAGACAGGTAGGTGTTGATTTTAGAATAATTCGTTTATAATAGTTTCATTTAAAATATCGCAATAAATAAATAGTTTTATTTAAATTTTATTGATCGTATATGAAAGCAAAAAAGGCTTTCCTTTCCAGCATGTTATAATAAAGGTCATTTTGATATGTAAAATATATGTAACTTTAGCAATATGTATGTCACTTTTTACATAAGTGTATGTATACCTCATGTAGTAGTGTGTGTAGTATTCGTTCCATTACTATAATTTTTAATACACTATTATAAAAAAATATACTTAGGCAAGTACTTTAAAATAAAACAATAGCAAAATGTTTAAAATAATATTTATATAGAAAAAAAATCAACCCTTTTTTATTTTTGTTATCTCCGTGACCTTTGCTGTAAAAGGTTAAATTCCATTTCTTACAGTTTCTAAAGGAATTTCGGGATATCATCCCCTACACTACCTTAAGCAACTACATGCCAAGACTATAAGACTGTGCCTTTATACTTCCAAATAAATTTCATGATTTCGTTTATAAAATGTAAAAATAAGTTAATGTGTGTGTGTTATAATAAGTGATATCATAAATACAAATATATATATATATATATATATATATATATATATATATATATATATATATTTAATAGTTAATTGATTTTTAATGATCATTTAGAAACTAATAAGGCAACTATTTACAGATTCCAGACTCTCAAGAGAAAACATAGAGACACTAGAGCCTTTATAACAAAAAAGAATTAATGTAACAAAAGGTAAATTCTTATAATTTGGTTGCCTGGAAGAGATCACTCTCAGTGATAAGGCCGCCTTTGTGCATTTTATTGTTCTATTTTTTTAAACCTATGTACTATTTTATCAATGTACAACAAAGTTTTTAACTAACTAACTACTCTGTATTCTTATAGTGTTAATAAAAAAACCACACAACCTTCAACTTTGGAGGCGTACAGAGTGTCTTGACACTAGATACTTCCTGTATATCCTGCTAAGCAGGATAAAATGTAATAATAATGTTTATTCAGTATTAAAAGCAGTTTTCTATCCCGATTTTAACTAAAAAATCCCCAAAAAAAAAACAAAAGCTACAATAACAAAGGGACTAGCCAATATATACTAGATAGAACACCCTCTCCCTTTATAATAGAATTTAAATTGCGAAAATGTTTCTAATAGAGTCCCTCGGGTAAATATTTAAGGGTACGCCGTCAAGTTTGCGTGTTAAAGGTCGATTTTGTATCGGCTTAACGTACCCCGAGATAAGATTAGCACACTAAAATTTTACAAGACTCCAATATTCTGTTCAATTAACTATCCTTTTGACATCAGATATATTTGGCTTTGTTTTATATATACCTAGCTTGTGATAAAATATAATATATGTTTTTTTAAATGAAACTATTTTTAACGGATTAATCACGTATTTTTTGGTATTCGAAAATATATAGTTGGAAATCTGACGTTTCGAATACTTTACAATAGTCCGTGGTCATAGGTAGACTTTTTGACGTAGATTGTCTAACTGTTAAGATGTCAAGTATCCAAAAATTTATTTTAGAATATCAAAATATTTGCGATTAATCCGTTTGAAATAAATTCTTTTAAAATGTGTAAAAATCGTGATAATCTAAGATCTTATAATATACCATTTTTAATTCAATGAGCAAGGTCGTGGCACAGTATGACGGCATCTGACTAAACACGTTCAGTTATAGGTACGATTCCCACTCAGAGGAACGATTATATGTAAATTATTTTCATTTTATCGCTCTGATAAGACCAAGAGTGATATTAGGTTCCGCCTCTCAACACGCAATGTCTCGTTTTCGGCGGAAAGCTGGGTACAGAGTGTCTTTATCCCAGGTACTTAATGCCTGAAGCTGCAAAATAAATCAACAAAAAAACTGAAAATCAAATAAATTGAATTGGAATTCAAAATCACATATTTCCATGTTAAATAATTGTACTACATTTAGTTAGAAGTGTCTATAGATGAGTTGGTTGAGGGTTCGATACCCGCCCCAATTATCATATTTAAATTATCGCTTTAACAAGGCATACCACTTTTAATAGACAGTGTCAGTGATATTGAAATCATTAAGTTAATATTCACTTTGAAAATATACTGAAGAGAGACGCTCCGAAGAAAATTGCTTCAAACTATACGAATAGTCTTACGTTCTTAAAAAATTGAAAAGTCATCCCTTAACAATAAAGATCTTCTGATTTATCGCAGCATCTTTTTACCGTTTGACGTTTTCTAATTTTCAGTCGCTAACTTTTAACAGGGTTATGTGACAATTTAAAATTCCCTTTGACCTTTTTCTTGGCAAATTTCTTCTTTCAAAGTTTTAATCTACTTAGGACAGATACAGAATCATCTAAGAAAGAACTTCGTTTTTTTTACTTGTTATGTAATTATTTTGTTTGTTTATTTATTTATATTGAACGTTATACAAATAAAAAAATTGATATATAATATAACGTAACTTAACTCTGTTAAAGATATACGTAAATTAACATCAACGTGGGACAAGATGAAGGTATAAGGTGTCTGTCATGTACATTAGATACTTTGTAGTAAAGGCTAATTAAAATCAGCTTAATAGTAAAACTACTGTTAAAATATTTTAAAATATATGTATAGCTTACCTGTGAACATATTTATAAAAAAATTATAATATTTATATGGAACAATATGTATATATAATTTTATTTATTATCTAGGTGGTATATATATATCTATATATAAATCTATCTATATATATATATATATATATATATATCTATCTGTATATGAAGAAATTAGTTTACGCTTTAACAATTTATCTGAAAGGGGCAAAAAGTAATGAAAGGAGTATCTGGCACTAAACTTGTATAGCCTGCTCTGTAGGAGATATAATCTTATTACAAGCTTTTAAATTTACGTCTTTTTAGATTTTTTTAGCTTTTTTATCTTTACGCTTTTTATCCCGCATAGCAAGGTAAACAAAAAGTGCATAGTGTTAAGATACTACGTACTTCGCTTTCCACCGAATACAATATATTATGTGTTGAGTGGTGGAACTCAACGCCGCACTTTGTCGTACCATTGAGAGGCAGTGAAAATAATTTTAACTATAATCACTCCACCGAGTAAGAAGTTCCACTTGCCAGTGTCCGATTGAGCTGAAATTTCATGACTTCAGTTCCGATAACAATGAATTTATAAATAATCAATTTCATTGTTAATCTAAAATGGCCGCCGCAACAAAATGGCGGAACATAAATTTTTAAGCCTAATCCACCCAATATTGGTAACAAATGAAAGAGCTTGATTTATAGAATACGCAATACATTATGAAAAAAGCTTGATTTTTATTTATTATAAGAATTTTTATATCAATTTATAATTAAAAATGTAACAATATATAAACATTTAAAAGTTAACCACAAACGGGTAGGAAATTCTAAACTTTGCATCCAGCATTGTCAATTTGTATAAAAGTTACGGTCGCCCTGTAACTAAACTTAGTATGCACTCTTGTTTTAATTTTGTCACAATGTCTGTGTTCTGAGAACATTTTGTTACAATATTAATGAATAAGCAGCTTCGCGCTTAACCCCGCAGATGCTATTCAGAGATAATTAGTATCAAGATAGTATATATATATATATATATATATATATATATATATATATATATATATATATATATATATATATATATATATATATATATATATATATATATATATATATATATATATATATATATATATATATATATATATATATATATATATATATATATATATATATATATATATATATATATATATGTCGGTTAATGTCGCTAAAACTTTTCGAAGAGGCTGCTCGTGGCGCAGTTGGACTGCAAATGCCCTCGGTTGTAGTTACTATTCCCAGAAGATACGATTACTATAGGAAAAATTATTATATTGAATTTATTTTTATTACCAGGCTGTGAAACAAAGAGAAGTACATTGAACCTGTCGAGCAGAAATGAAATATTAAGCAAGAAACATAGATTATAAAATATTAAAAGGATAATTTAGACATTGCTTAGTTTGTTATTAACTCTTATATAGCATTTCTATTTTACTTTATTGTCAAATTATTTATATTATCTTATTATTATTAAGGTATTTTACATAACATTAAGCAAACACGTCATTAATTAACGTATTTTGTTTCATTACGATATTTGTGGTTACCTTTTGGGGTTTTCGTCACTTTATTCTGAAGCAAAAGGAAGTTCTCAAGGTCTAGTAGTGTGTATTATATAATTTGGTAGGTTAAGCGCAGCGTTGAGTTGAACTCAATTTCGGACCGAAAGAAGTTAAATGCTACTGAAAACAAACTTTTTTTTTCTAACTTCACGCTTTTATCCCGCAAAGCGGGGTAGACAGAAAGTACCTAGTATCAAGATACTCCGTGAGCGGTGGAACTCAACGCCACACTTTGTCCTTTACCAGAGCGAGGAACTGAAAATAAAATAAATATAATCATCCCCCCGAATGGGGATCGAACCCACAACCGATCGCGTTTACAGTCAGACACTGTCCAGCTGCGCCACGACCGGCCGCAAACAAACTTATTATTACTTAGAAACTAACCAATATCTAATTTTAACTAGAACAGTTCATACTTTATCGCAGTAAAGCTATGTACACGTCCGAGCTCTATAAAATATTACCCTTAAATATTTTAATAACTACAATTCCACCTAACCACTAAATCAAATAGAGTTATTGCAACAAGAAGCACGACGATTAGTGTGAAATTCATATTACATTGTAAACGCTATTGTTACCGGATATGTAGACGAGCTTGGATTCTAGACTAACTTATATGGACATGTGTAGAATCAAGGCAAGTTAGACTATATAAGTACATATAAAAGTAGGTAGATTTACGTGAATATAAATATATAAAAGTTTAGTTAAAGTAACATAAAACAATTTGATGTAACGGGCCGTTTCGGTATATTCTTCTTCGCTTCTATTCCCCAGTACTTAATAGCCCTGCAATAATCTGATAATAGAAAGGAAAGTGATACATCATTATCTTGTTTATGAAGTCAGTAAAAACTTGGTTCCCTATTTTCCTCCCGAAATGTAGACATTGCATATCAACTCGCAGAACTCAACGCCGTACTCTATCTTTACAGAGACAAAAAAAACGTTAAACATTCACAATTTCACCAAACAGCATAAAATATTACATATTCCATGGAAAATATGATTAAAAATTTCATTCCAACTGTTTATATCTCACGTAATTTACTTACTCGAATAATAACAATATATTGAAAAATCATATACAATTATAAAAACACTATATATATATATATAAAACTAAAACGTTATGATAATTTATTATGCATTTACCTGTAATGTTTATTTATATATCAAACAAAGGAGGCAAAATTATATTTTCTAGATTTGATAGAAGATATCCAATTAAATTTACTTAAAAACGGGTTAATTTATTACTCAAATTTTTCAGGCGTAATTTATATAATTTTACATACATATTAAATCTTTATCTGCATTCAAATGACATAAAAAAAAGTACGATAATATATGTTTGTATATATATATATATATATATATATACAAACATACATACATATATTTGGTCGTTATTTTCGAAATCGTGCGTCATTCGAACGGATAAACAGCTGAAAAATGGGCATGTCACACTGACTGTGAGATATTAGCAGCTATCCTGCATTGCAGTGAACGTACAGCCGTTTTCATCCTGTCTTTATACGCTTTTCATTTAAAATTTATCGTCAATATACTGCTGTGGCCATTAAGAAAAATCTATGTCGACACTTACCGGTGATATTATTTTTATTTATTCTTTTGGGATTATCGTACTTTTTGTATGTCATTTGAATGCATATAAAGATTTAATATGTATGTAAAATTATATAAATTACGCCTGAAAAACTCGAGCAATAAATTAACCCGTTTTTAAGTAAATTTAATTGGATATCTTCTATCAAATCTAGAAAATATAATTTTGCCTCCTTTGTTTGATATATAAATAAACATTACATGTAAATGCATAATAAATTATCATAACGTTTTAGTTTTACAATTAAATATTTCATAGTAAAACATAACGCCATACTTATTTACGGAACAAGGAATCACCTTTGTCCTCATCAACATCATCTGTGGTTCTTCAACCATTGCTGGATCAAGGCCTCTCTAATTGCATACCCTTCAGCTCATCTTCCCCACTTTTGCTGGTTTTGCTTCTATCTTCCATGAATCCTCACTCATATAACTTGAGTGTTCTACACTATGCTTCCAAGTCGAAAGTCACATATTCCAGACATGTGTACCTTTGCGATTATTGGTTTGCCCCACAGCTCATTATATTGAGCACAATTATACTGCATTATGAATCAGCCCCACAACGTCATCAGTACGTAGCGTAATTATACAGGTAAATTGCAGTATCATTTCACCTCATCAAGTGAATAAAATTGTATCTATAATTAATATCATTTACTTTACATTATTTAAAAAAAAATCTATATTCCAATAGTTCCAAAAATGGGAATTTCTCTAAATTCACATCCTATACTAGCTCAAAGCCAACCAAGACATACCGAAGTATTGAACATCATATATATTACCCACGTAAGAAAATTTGTTACCCCAAAACAGCCAATTGGATAAGGCCATAACTTTTTGTAACTCCTTACATTGTAATAAATAGTTTCCCCTGTAATCCAACAACGCTAATGGTACAGGAAATTAGCTCTGTTTAATGTATCGTAGCGGGTGAATTTGGCTTGTAATAAATACTTTAGTAGTTTAGCTCCAAGTTAAATTTAAGTAACGTTAATTAATTAAAATATATTGTTTCAATAGCCAAGTGGCTTGGATGGAGTTTCAGAAAATTTTATTTGACTTGCCATATTTGTATGTATGTATGGGTCAAATCTTGCAAGCTAAACTTAATTTTTCTCAGTGATTTAGCTAAAATTTGCAGTTCACTATGAATTTTGATGATAATACGTGTCTAATTCGCATTGTCTTTAATATACAATGATCAGCATAAAAAAGGTAATTTTAAATGTATGTAATATAATTCTAAGGGTATTTAGAATTTTTATTTCAGCTTCACGCTTTTATCCCGCATAGCAAGGTCGACAGAAAGTACCTATTGTCAAGACATCCATATTTCGCTTTACATCGAATTTAAGACATTGCGTGTTGAGTGGTGGAATTCAACGCCGCACTTTATCTTTACCAGAGCGAAGAAGTGAAAATAATTTAAATATAATCACTCCCTCGAGTGGGGATCGAACCTACAACCGATCGCGTTTATAGTCAGACGCTGTCCCACTGCGTCACGACCGGCCTCAAGGAATAGATTAAAATTTTATTATAGGTTTTTATAATTAAAGGTATGAATCTAAGTATTTATCTATGTATCGATGCTTAATGCATATTTGCTGTAACCAAAAAAGTCTTAAATATGTTTTATATTATATTTAAAACATTTACAAGAACCTTGAACCATTAACCATGTTTATAACCATTTTTTTGGACCGCGCCACATACACGAATTCTTACTAGATGGTAAGGGAGATGGCGGAGCTCAACGCTGCACTTTATATATATTCTCTATAAAAGACAGGTGCATTCTTAACTAATAACTTATAAAGTCTTATAATAAGTGAATGAATTAAAAGTTCAAAGGCTAAGCTAATTATTAAGTGCAATAACTCAAATTTTAGTATTTTAATATGTTTATAACACATATATTATCCACCAAAAGAACAGACACAACACACACATATACAAACGTGGGAAGAAAGACATTGCAATGTGTTATTCCATTTACAGGCAGACTCGGCAAACACTAATAATATACTAAACTAACACTATAAATGCTATAGATATTATTTTAAGAGAAATTTAACGAAAAAACCTGCTTATAACCAAAAAATAGCATAAAAATGACCTAAAAGAACCTAAAAGTCTAAATTACAAAATATTACGTTTAATACTTTAATAATTATAACCATCAGTAAATAATGAACACAAAAGCGAAACAATTTCTTAGAATATCGAGTGCAAAATTTAAATTTTCCACGTCTTCTCCAAATAACCCGCACTAAGAATGAGGAACTCATTTCAAAATGCAAATGTTGTGAAATTCAAAGGTGTGAGGATGATAGCGTACAAATTGAATTCAACAACGAAACGAACGGTAATGCGTCAGAACAATCTATTTTCGATGTCACGATTACTTAGTAATGGGTTTTCTGAACAGATTTTGCTTTTAAAAACTATTTATTTATTTTTTATTAATAATAATAATATATAATCATTTTATGACCATCATAATCCGGAGGACTGCTGGATATAGGCCTCCAAGATTGCTGGAAATAGGCCTCCTAGCATGACAGGTACAATGGCTGCATACCTCTCACAGATTTATAAAGAATAACAATTATTAGTGATCTAGCATAATAGGCTTATCGTGGCGCAGTGGGATAGCGTCTGACTATAAACGCGATCGGTCGTGAGTTCGATCCCCGCTCTGGTAAAAGACAATGTGTGGCGTTGACTTCCACCACTCAACACTCAATGACTTGAATTCGGTGGAAAGCGAAGTACACAATATAATGTGTTACCACATAGCAGGGGCGCAAGAAATTGTAAAAGCGTGAAGCTAAAAAATAACAGGTTAGACACTTTACGCTACTAGGTTAGTTGTATCAAGATACTCCGTCCACTGCTTTCGATCTAAAATCGAGACAATCAATGACATGACAATGTAATCATATTGTCTTATTTGAACGTATATAGTTATAGAACGTACATAGTACATATATAAACTATATTTAAGTAATTTTAAATATTTTTTTTATTTGAATATCAAAAATAGCTCTTATAATCCCGAAAAATGTCCAAAAGGAAAAAATTACAGTACATTTTTTAAAAGCAAATCACTGTCGGATTCGAAACTGTAGCGTTTTAATAACACTGTCTCGTGGCTTATAAACATATACATAAGAGATAGCGGAAAATAAATAATAAAATATTTATATATAATTTATATATCAGTGAAAAGGCCTCTGACTGCCATCAGGGTGGTTATGACTTCAATTCCTTTTTGGTGAGTACAATTAATATTTAAATTATTTTCATTTCTCCGATAAGAGAAAAGGTGCAGATTTCCACCACTGGACGTAATAACTTATAAACGTATGTCTTAAATAATTAGTTTATTATATCTACATATATATTAGAAGGTCAAGCTAGTAAAAAAAACTTACTTAAAAAGGGGTACTTTTTACATAAATCATTTGTAAAATAAATGAAGCACACTACCATATAGTTAACATACGCATTCATATAAAATGACAAACACGTTGCCATGACAACGCGTTGTTAACACGTCACAAGGAAATCTGAAAAGAAGAAAAACGCTTCTCCTCCCACCATAGCAGTGAACTAACACTTCTACAAAGCCGCATACAATGTCTGCCATTACGCAGTAATTATGAATAATGACTGGCCCCGCTTTACGCGACGTGGACGATGATAAAAAAACGGACAAAAGAACAAAAATCACCCTATTACTAATTGTTAGGTGAAAAATAAACGTGATTTAACGTGCCCGGTTGTGTTATATTTAAATGGCTTGCGCATTTATTCTAGGTCAAATGGTTATCAGACATCATGTTTGAAAAAAACTATTAAATACCACTAAAAACTGGATTAGAAATTAAGCTAAAATTTAGATATTAAAAAGTGAAAAAATAATTATATTAGTAGAATAATAATTACTAAAGTTATCTTCGTGGTAAAGTTGTAAGATATTGTATTGATTTTATGCGATTGGTGTAGGTTTGATTTTTCTCGTTTACTCGTGGGACAGTTTATATTTATTATTTTTACATCTTCTGGTTCAAATATTTAACGCTATCGATAGAATTAAAATAATTTTTTTATTAGATGATTATAATTAGATGATTATAATTAAAATATTTTTTTTTAATTTTTTTCGGCTTCACGCTTTCTGCCGCGTAGTAAGCAACATCAGAGACAACCTAGTGTCAGGACACTCCACTTATTGCTTAATATCTGAAATCGAGACATTAGGATTTGAGTGACGAACTCAACACTGCACCTTGTCTTACCAGAGCGGAGAACTGAAAATAAATTTTAAATATAATATTCCCCCGGATGAAATTCAATTCAAAAACAATCGATTGATCAAATCTGATTAAAAACCACCGAATATTTTTCTTCATATCTTTTACCTATATATGTAAAAGAATGTAACATGGCGCTTCCGCAATCAGATCAGCACCAAACTTTTTCTCAGCCGCAAGCTTAATTTGCAAAATTTTTAAAATCCCAAAGCCCCTTGCATTGGCTAAGGCGACCCTGTATAAACATTATAAATACACAAGGATATCAAAGTATGTTTGTTTAACTTAATTATATCTTACCCTTATTAATAAAATACACTCTGTTTTTTGTTTGTTAACTTCAAAATGTACTTTTTATTTTCACCTGTTTGAACTGTAGCGTTAATAAATCATTGAAGCAGCAAGAACGGACAAGCCCTCGGGTCAGAAAGCGAATTAAATTATTCTATTTCTTGGCCCATCTGCCGTACTTTTGCCAAAATTCGTAATTGAGAGCCGGATTTCTGGTTTTAGTATAAAGTAAGTACATCGGATTGATGCTGCGGGAGGTATATTGATATTGTGTGAAGATTTTCTTTTAATTTTCTAGTCTTCATAATCATAGTAATTGGTTAGAAATAACTTAGTGGTATTTTCGTTATACGTAAAGCAAGAAAAGCATGCAAGTCAAGCTAAAAAAATGTTTGTACTATTTTGATGTATCAAGGAATATATATATATATATATATATATATATATATATATATATATTCGGTAAGACAAAGCGCAGAGCTGGGTTCCGCCACTCAACACAACACAATATTTCGTATTCGGAGGAAAATGGTGTACGGAGTACTTCGTGTCAACCGTGATAGATATATATATAAATATATATATATATATATATATATATATATATATATATATATATATATATATATATGTATAAGATAAAATCTTGCAAAAATCTTGAAAAACCTTAAAAATCCTTATAATAACGTGAGTACAATAACGTTTTGTGAAATTATACTTTTTAGGTCTTCTGCCATCTTTTGAAAAGTTCAACAAACACTTTCCAACACAATAAATACTAAAAGCAGAAATAGAATATAATTAGTTATGATTAAATAAAAAAACCATACCAACGACACAGTATGAAATCCTATGTATATAAGAGAGATGTAAGAGAAAATTTTTAATGTAAGCGCGTTTAGTTGCGATATCCAATATCCTTCAGGAGAACGAATATATTAAAATATTTTAACTCTTCCGCCAACATTAATTTCCTTCACTATTGCGTATTATTATTAATATATTTCGAGAGCAGCAAACGGTGTCCTAACATCAAGATCACTGACTACCCTACTATACGGGACAAGTCTTGAAGTTGCCTTTTTGATCTTTTGAAAATTATATGTAAATTCAAATTAAGGTGGTAAAAACAGCTTTGGAGAGTTTCAAATTGCGTGTGACCTAATTTAAAGGGCAGAGCGAGACGTTACGTTCATTTAAAAAACAGTAAATTTTGAAAAAAAAATATAAAACTCTAACAAAGTTTAACATCTTTTTGACTAATAAAATGAATTGTAAAACCTTGTGTTTTTTTCATCAGGGTAACTTTTTTAACACGAATTCTTTGACTAGAGAATGAAAGGTTCAAAAGAAATCCGCAAAGTGTATTTAAAAATTAAAGTGACGTGTAGAAATTGTATTTTCTAAGCCCCCGTTTTAGATATACCCTGTTAATATTAAATTACCTGAAAGAACTGAGTCCATAATATTATATTTATAATATTTCATGATTTTTTTTGGGTCGCAAGTTTTCTTTAAATTCATAAAGTATATAAATAAGGCCATGACAGCTGAGTGGGATAGCGTAAACGCCTTCGATTGTGGGTTCGATCTCAACTCAGAGAAGTTAGTATATTTATTTTTATTTTTATTTTCATGGTCTGGTAAGACTAAAAGCGGCGTTGAGTTCCACAGTCACTCTCGTCCTTAATGTCTCGGACATAGAATTCAATAATAAATAAAGGTAATATTAAATTGAACCAAAATTGTTACTTTCATACATTTCCAAATTCGTTTCTAAATTTTGCTGCTAGCTCTGCAGCTGGCAAGCATTTTTCATTGGTATTTTCATTAGTTCGTTTTAAATGCTAATTTGGGCAGATTGCTCCATTCGATGTACCGCCACATGTTTTGATATAACTTGTATGGCCGTCAATATTTTCTTATTTGGTTCCGTATATCAATATACTGTATTATACTGATATTATAAATGTGAAAGTTTTTGAAGTTAGATATATGTATGTGTGTTCTCTGTTACGCAAAAACCATTAAATAGTTTTGAATGAAACGTTTTTTTTAATATAAAATTAGTGCACTACATACTAGGTTTGTACTTTTTTCCTTATTGTTATTTATTTTTCCTTTACATATAATTATAATTAGCTACTTAGAACTAAAGATCTATATTAAAATTTAAGCGAATTTATGAAAATCTGAACAATATTCTAATATTTGTTAAATTCAATATGTAGACTGTATTTATATAGGTACAGATATAATAAATATTTTGTAAGTGACATAATATTAATATGTTTGTTGTAAGTTTTTTTTTTAAATAAAAAGTTATGATAAAAAAATATTTAATACACACTTTGAGATATGAATCTCGGACTATATATATGACATATAGGTCTTGTATATTGAAATTGAATTATATATGAAAGAAAATATTAAAGCAACTAGTGTTGATAAAAAATTATGTATTTAATTTTAAATGAAACTAATTTAAATAGATTAGTAGCGTTTCTGTATTAAAAGGTACGTTTTCAAACTCGTTTCGACTCTTTACAGCAGTCCATGGTCACAGGTAGACTCAAAAATTAATTATATTAAATTTCCTGAGGCACATTTCTAAAAACTTCGAAATCTGAAATCCCCACCATACGAAAGAACAAGATGCAGTCTGTTTATTCTACAAGAATCCAGGTGGTATCCGAGGCAATTAAGAAACATACGGAGATAGATTGAATAAACATTAACAGAAACAGGTCAATAGATATTTTTTATTAATAACTACATTGCAAACACTTGTAATAAAATACATTAAATTTACAGACATACATACATATTCTACTGTATTATTTATTATATACAGATTGTATATATGTTGGATCTATCGTTATTATTTGCCTTTACCTGACTTAAGTAAAATACCAACTATATATAAAAATATTAATAAAACCTCAATTTTTTTTCATATTTTCTTATAAACTACGGTTCCCCAAAAGCAAATAAAAATAAACATCAATTGGATGGATTTAAAAAAAAAGGGTGAAATGGTGGAAATATTCGAGATTTTAGATAACGATCTTTTAGAACGTGTGCTTAATCACGCTGTCCGTTATTTTTTTATTTGAATTTTACTGGAAACGATTTAACCCCTTTTAAAAATGAAAACGAATTAATTTATGGTATTACTTTATATCGTTGATCCGTATATACATACATACATATATATGTAAAGGAAATATTACTAGAAATGACCTAAGGTCATTCTTAGGTCATATTACTTGAAGTGACCTAAAGTAAGTAATTCTTAGGTCATTCTTCCTGCGTCTCCTACATATTGTGGGATACATAGATAGATCTTAGTAATATATTTGTTCATTCTTCAGGATTTGAACTTATTATCCTTCTATGATCAATAAAACTTATGGTGTAACAAGTCTTACTATAAACACGATTAATTCTAGGTTTTATCTGCACTTAAAGGAATTATTATATTTAAATTAATTTAATTTCTCTGTTAATTTTTATTATTGTTATTATTATATTTAAATTATATTTGTCTCTTTGCTTTTTCTAAGCCAAGAGGACGTATCGTTTCAAGCGAAATGTGTAGGTCGGAATATCTCTAGATTACTATACTACGTTCTCTCTATAGAGAGTGGTAGAACTCTAGGTATAAAAAAATTATGGCCTGCATACTCTTGTGGGTTTTATCTTCACAGGCTGATGAGGGTTACCATAACATGATAAAAGATTTCAGTATTCAAATTGGCACTACAATTTAAATATTTTAATTAAAAGGAAACAGGCTCAAAAGGAACAAATATTTTTTGGAAAATATGTATTAACTAGATTTTTTTAATCGTAAGCACTCGTTTAAAACATACAAAATAGTAATATGCATCAGCTAAAATGAGACATTTTAATTTAAAAAAAAATTACACTTAGAATAAGAAAAATATTTTTGGAAAATATTTTTAGAAGACATAGGCTGATCGTGACGCAGTAGGACAATGTCAGACTGTAAAGACGATCGGTTGTAGGTTCAATTCTCTCACCGTGGAATGAATATATTTAAATTATATATATTTTTCCCGCTCTGATACGATAAAGCAAAGCGTTGAGTTCCACCGCTCAATATGTAATGTCGCGAATTTGGCGAAAAACGAAGTACGGAGTCTTGGTACTTCCTGTGTACCCTCCTATGCGGGTAAAAGCGTGATGCTAAAAAAACATAAAATTTAACCGCAGCGGGATTTCAACCTGCATCTTTTGGAAATCGTTTAAGCTGCGTGGTAACCACTAAACTATACGCTCAATCAAACTACATAGAAATTCTTATACGCTTTCCACAACTTATTCCATACTCTTCCTTAGTCAGCTCTACAAGTACAAAATGGAATATAAGAGGTTTAGAAATTAGTTTTACGTGCGTAATTGTGAAATTTCGTTCCGAACAACCCCGCTGTACCGTAATGACCTTATTACGTACTCCATTAAAAATTCATATGCATTACGAAAAGTTAAGTTAGGAAAATGCTTCCTGTTGCTTGTCATTATATTAATACCCGTACGTGAAAGAACTTTTGAGCCCAATTTTACTAAAATTATGATGGCAGAAGAGTATAGTAGTGTCACATTTGACACAATGTAACGTTTTTCTTTTAATTTCACGCCTTATCCTTAGCGGGATAGTCAGATAAAATGGTACGCCAAAGTCATTTATCTCTTCGTACAAGCCATCTGAGGGGTTCTCCTGCTTTTACCTGATATTCGAAGGTCAATCAAGGTCTGCCTCCAAATCTAGTACCATATATATGTGGAAAAAATTCAGAAAGAAGTATATTTTTTTGCGTCACGCTTTAGCTCGCATAGCTGAGTTGACTGAGAGAACCCAGTCACTACACTCCGATCTCAGTTACCGTTACAATTACCAAAAGTTAATAATAACTAAGTTCCAGATGACCCATGTAATAAAAAAACACTTCTCACTACCGCCGTAGAATACAGCACTGCTTCTATTCTTATATTACTATAGGTTATATTGTAATTTATCTAAGAGATCAGCTTCTTTATCAACAGATGTTGATTATTTAAATGTTAGTTAGCTAGCTAATTTATCTAGCTATTAGTTATCAACTTAGTTAGTTAGTCAGTCAATCAGTCAGTTAACCAGTCAGTCAGTCAGTCAGTCAATCAGACAGTCAGTCAGTTAGTAAGTCAGTTAGTTACTCTTAGTTAACTGAAATATGAAATCTCCATTGTATTCCACTACATTCACCCCTAAAAAAAATAAGAAATTTATTTACTTTTTTTAGAGTTGCATTATGTTTCAAATGCATTGCGTGTTATTTAGCGGGATTCAACCGTTCTTTATTTAATATAACTATAAAATACCAATATTACAAGTAATATAAAACCATAGCGTTTTAATTTCTTTCGTGCCCATAATGCATTAAACTGTCCATCGTGGTATAGTGGCTAAGCACGATTGGTTATAAGATCGAATTCCACTCGGGCTAATTATAATATTGTGTTATTCGAGCCGCTTTGACGAAACAAAGTACCGCTTACAGTTCCGCCATATAATATAGAATGTCTCAAATTTAGTCGCAAACGAATTGTCTTGATACTAGATGCTTTCTTACTACAAATGCAAACGGAGAAAAGCATGTAACTGCTAAAAAATTATACATATAACACACAAGATGGATGCGGGTAGGAGGTCAAATAGTAAACAACGCTTTTTTTTCGTCCTTAATAATTTTCAGTATTTATTAAGTAATAACCGTTTACTAAGTGAATACCCAACAAGAAATGATTTTACTAAGTTCAATATCACAACCTTAGTGTTGTTTTCCTTTAAAAGTGTATCGAATATATAGTACATAAAACAACTCACCCTGCTGAGAACAACATGGCCGCAATAAAGAATCAATCCTTATATGAATGAAATGTTGTAATATGAAGAGGAATGACTGTCAGCAAGAATTACACAAATCTTCGTCCCCACTAACTACCTCATCATTGGCGGAAGATTTACTAACTTTAAGAGTTTCACCTCTCTGCACTAAACACTCTGCAGAGGCAGGAGAAACTTGGTAAGCAGGGGGAACAACTGGACGTCAAGAAAGATGCAAAGACGGAGAAGAGTTGCTATTCAACGGATCTTACAGAAGAGAAATCAGAAGAGCTCTGGGGCAAAAGTTGTTACTGTCATAAGGAGGTGACAATCTAGATTTACAAGACTTTTTCAAGTTCTAGTTTAAAAGATTCCTATAGGCCTCGGACATACTCTGAAAAATCAAACGTCCCATCGTCGTCAAATTTCTAGATGTACCACAAGAGATAAGTCTGATTGCCAAAACCAAAACTGAAAGTACTGGAATAACGCTTCAGCGTTTGACAAAACCCCGTCACGCAGTTTCTTCAGGCGAGGCAGCGTTATGGTGTCACTAAGTGTTGGACGAAGATGGCAATATTCATGTTAATATTGCCTGACGGCCCAGGAATCGCTTGATGTCTTCTGAACGGACGCCTTGACGAGTATGAAGTCTCCACCAAACACCGTACAAGCTATAAAACTACCAAAAGGAACAAGTGGCACGCCGAACGACTTAGTCAGACAATTAATCACCATTTGTTTCTTTCTGCTTGTCAACTTCGCATAATATGTAAAAACGGATTTTTTTCTTCACTACTACATATTTTGTTTCTATTCGAAAATAATGTTAATTATGTAAACAGACCTACAAACAAAGTCGACGTGAGACATTTTGGGTATCAAAATATTTAACTTATGTGTTTATATTAAATATTACGATTTTTTTTTTTCCGGTTGTTAAAGTCTTACTATATTAGTTATAAAATATAAAAATCTCGGATTCCATTAGTAGTCTGGTGCGCAAGATATATTTGTCGACTGACGATATTGACGTTTTGTATGTAGTATTTTATTTTTTATATTTCTATGGAACACCGGCAGGTGAGTGAAAAAATTAGTAAATATAAAATAGCTTTATGTTTAATATAATAATATAAAAAGATTATATTTGATACATTATACTATATTCTGTCTATTTATTTATTATTTGTTTATACTGTCATAACAGATGAGTAACCACAGTATTTTATATGATATTTACATTAAATATTAAGATATTTTAAGATATTATTAGTTAGATGATATGCATTTTAATTTATAGAGAATAATATTTCAATTTATAGAGAAATGTTGACAATGATTCTAGGCATGGACTCTTTTTCTTCCTGTTCTTCTACTTCTGGGCTTCTACTATCAGTAGCTTCAGAGTAGCCTTCTTTTAAAAAGGATCTTTGGAAGTCTTATCTTACCCCTTATCAAAAAACTTTAATGGGTTCACATAAAATGCTCAAAGTATTCCGGATCACTATCACGTTCTTTTGTCATCTTTTGACAATACTACCACACTGCCATATTAGTATCCGAGTCGTGGTTTAAGCCTTGCTTGCCATCAACAGCTTATTCACTGCCGGGATTTCATTTAATGCGGAAGTGATCGCAAATGGTCGCGCGTGGCGGGTGGGAGTGCTATTATCTACGCTCTACATTACATTTAAATTTTCCCCTTGGATATTCTCAAGACAATAGAAGGACGGTCGGAGCATGAACATCTTTTATCGAACTACATTCGCAAATTCAAACTCATTCTCGGAGTATACTACAGCCCCTCACTTTGTGGATTACTTCAATCTTGAGATACTGCCCTGGAAGATTTACCATCCATATAAGCATCATTATCATGGGGATTTTAACACCTGCCTGATAAAAAGTGACAATCGAGCAATCGGTTGAGATACGGGGTACCGGGCTAATATGCATATTCTTCCCCTTCCTATACATCATGAGTTCCCAAACGTACTCCTTCCTTTAGATTGTAATTTAGTCTTCAAATGACCAGTTGAAAATTCCACGGTCAAGCCAATGCCACTGCATCTTAGTACCACGATCGTATTTTCTTTCGACAAAAATAAAACCGCCCCCCAAAGCATAAATCAAGGATTAAGGATATTTCTCCAACGTAACTTTACTAAATTGGATTTGGACGTTTGGTGAGGATGATGAAATATTGAGTGGGAATAGGTCTATAAAGAAAATACTATTAGATGCAAAGTTATCGTATGTAACTCCCTAATATGTTTAAAACTGTACGGATACTCATGTCCTATCAGACCCGTACGTATAGCATCTACAGCTCCGTGGCTTACGGAGATATCAAAAAAGTGCAGATAAAAAAAAACTCATAAATTCTAAATATAGAAAACACCCTAGTGACAGCAAACGAGAAAATATATTAAATCACGAATCGATGTAACAGGGGTGTAGGGAAAACAACGTACGCCATATCCATAAATTGTTGTTGAGGAAAGGTAACCTAGAAAAAGGTCTGGAATTTCTTAAGTCAATTGGGTTGGGAAGGATAAACATAATACCAATCAATGTAATAAGATTACATAAAACTTAACGTCATTCTCCGTCTGCTACAATGATTGTACTTCAAATAAGAACGCAAGTCAAATTCTTGCCTTACTACCCCTAACATTCCATTTTAACTTCTTTTCAATTACTGAAAGTGATGTTTAAAGGGAAATATATTGGCGATTGATTCTGATGCAGTTGGCTCTGAACTGCATTAGTCGTAAAATGTCATACCAAGCCTTGATATCGTGATTCCTGTTTTAACGTCAATCCTAAATTTTTCATTATAGAATGTGTTTCCTTCATCCTGGAAATGAGGGCTCAATTAACGCCACTACCTTTAAAATCCGAAATCCTTCTTCCATGTTCTTGATTATCGGACCTATATACATCTGACCATTCCTATCAAAAGTCCTCGAAACGCCTTGTAAACCAGCAACTTGGTCAATACTTAGAACACAACAAAACCTATTTTGTATCTTACAATCGGTTTCAGACTGGTAATAGTACGACTACGGCATAGTCTAACATATCAGAGATGACATTCGCCTGGGCATGGAAAATCATCAAGTTAAGTATTGATTCTGCTCAGACTTTAGTAATGCTTTAATACCATAGCTTTGACATTCGATTGGAGATTTATGTCTTCTCTAACGTTATCTATACAGTGATTGATTGGTTTTTTCACTATTATGCATGGTCGCAAGCAAC
This sequence comes from Dryadula phaetusa, assembly GCA_032432895.1. Classification (NCBI taxonomy): domain Eukaryota; kingdom Metazoa; phylum Arthropoda; class Insecta; order Lepidoptera; family Nymphalidae; genus Dryadula; species Dryadula phaetusa. The sequence goes on from JAOYRS010000081.1 coordinate 4,449,068, forward strand.
GTATTCGTATTCAGGAATCTTATTCGACGGTCATTGGTGCGTGCTGGCGTGCCCAAGGTGGCGTGTTGTAGCCTCTCTTATTTGCTTTATTTATTCACATTATGTTACAATATTTCTTCTCACTACCACCTGTACGCTGACGACCGCCAAATTTATCGTCAATGTTTCGTGCATGAACTTCCAAAATTTCATATCAGCAATGAAAGAAGATGTAAAAGATGTCAATTAAAGTAAACTAATAGGAGCCTAACATTAAATCCAAAGAGACTCACGCATTGATAGGTAGTTCACGACTTATTCCTCAAATTTCTCTAAAGAATACCGTTATAATGCTTGAGGAACGATAGTTCCCTTACTGATAAGTCAAAAATTTAGGTATTATTATTGAATATCTATTCCTGGAACCATTAATTACTGAGGTTAAGGTCGTAAAATATTTGCAGCTATTGCAAAACATTACGCCGATACGTAAACTGTTCTACCCATTCTACTAGGGTTCGATGGACCAATCACTACTTCACCCATACTGGATACGCTGACTGTTGGTATCTTATTCAAAGAGGAACAATTTCAAAACAAACTTGAACGTCTCCAAAAATCGAATAAGGTTCATTTATGGGGTTCTCGCAAATTGACCAATCCCCGAATTCCAGAAAGCTCAAAGTGGCTCCCCATTCGGCTTCGCCGGAATACTCACGTCTTGGTCTTCTTTATAATGTTCTCTTCCATCGTCTTACAATCATATCTTAAGAGCGAGTAAAGTTTTTAGTGAATCACATATTTTGCTCTCCGTTCTACCTTTACTTAAACTCTTAATCTTCCTCGACATTCTTCTGCCTTCTATACAAATGCTTCACTATTAAATCCGTTTCGCTTATGGTAATCCTTACCACTGGAGTCAAACAGCTAAAACATTACAAACTTTTAAAAAAAAAAAGCTAAAGATTTTATTTAAACAACAGATAAATCTATGTATTTTTTCTTTTTTTTTTTTCTATTGTATATGTTGTATGATGTATGTAATATTACATACAGTCTATATATATGTATGATGTGGAGAAAGATCTATGTATGGTTTATGTGTGGTATGTATATGTATGTGTGTTGTATGTATTGATTGTTTTAAGTATATGTATAATATATGTAGGTATGTGTTGTTTTGTAAGACGTATTTATAATTATATTGATGTTACTCTGTAGCCCTCCCCTTTCATTCAGTCTCTACTCTACCAAAGGGTTACCTGGAAGAGATCGCTAGTTTAGCGATAAGGTCGCCTATTGTAATATTTAATACAAAAGTAGCTTATGTAATTTTTTATTTTAAGTACAATAAAAGAGTATTTTACCTTACTTTAATTTACTTTTACAAGGCAAACAGAATAAACATCATAATACTAAATATAATATTGCAGACATATATCAGTGGAGCAATTTAAAAATGCTCACAATTTCTATGAAAAGGTTCTTGTAAACAGCAGGAATCGAGCTCTTTTGTACTGAATTTATAACATCCGTAGTTTAAAAAGGAATAGTCGTGTCGAAAATGTGTTACTTGTTATTATACACTTATTTGTCGTTGAAGATTATAATGCATTACATATTTATAACACGTTAGTAAAGTAAGAAGCAGCTTCAAACTTCATCCGGCATAGTCAAAGAGAACTCAGTATCAGGTTAGTCAAAGAGAACTCAGTGTCAAGACACTACGTTGATTATTTTCCAACCAAGATTGGAACATTACGCTTTGAATGCGGAATTGATCGCCGCCATTTGTCTTAGCAGAGTTGAGAATTGAAAATAAATTTGAAATATAATAATTAGCTCGAATGAAAATCGAATCGAATTTTTAGTAAATAAAGAGCAGATTACAAAGTCAATTTTCCTATTAACATGTAATAGTTTGTATACTGAATATAAAATGGAAGTCAGAAATGGAGGCGCAGTAGCACAACCTCTGACTGTAAACGCGATCGGTTGTGAGTTTGAACTCCACTGGGGGAGTGATTATATTTAAATTATTTTCAGTTCCTCGCTCTAGTAAGACAAAGTGCGGCGTTGACTTTCTCCACTCAACACGCAATGTCTCGAATTCGGTGGAAAGTGCAGTGTCTTGACACTAGGTACTTTCCGTCTAGCCTGCTATGCGGGATGAATTATTTGACGTTCAAAAGCATGAAGCATGTAATATACTACAACTTTTTATTATTATAATATATATATATATATATATATATATATATATATATATATATATATATATATATATATATATAATTGACTTTATGTACTGAACTCACAATACTGACATTTCTATGTCAGTATTGTGTTCAGCGTGTTGTCCTGCAAACATTTTTCAGGGTTTATAGTGTGACGAAATTAAACATCTAAATAATAATCATCCGTAATTGCGATTGGTCGTGGGTTCGATTCCCACTTATGAAAACGATATTATTTGAATTATATTCATTTCCTCAATCTGGTAAGATAAAGAGCAGTATTAAATTCCGCCATTCAAGATGTAATGTCTTGAACTCGGTTTAAAGCGGAGTACAGAGTGTGATGACACTAGGTACTTCCTGTCTATCCTGCTATGCGGGATGAAAGCGTGAAGCGAAAAAATCAAAGATCCTATCCAGGTCTCTGAACCGTATTTCAATATTAGTTTTAATAAGTTTATATACAAGTAACATTTGTTTGCTGACATTATTCTGCTTCTGATTTTCTTAGATAAGTCATTCCTGTTTACAGTGAGTCCAATTACACGAATTCCTGGAGTGCAGAAAAGGTATTCCTATATGCTACTATATCCTCCATAGGATTTAGAACCCTTGTTTTTGATACTCTCAAGTATATTATATATAAATATTGTATATGTATAAACATACTTCTTGGGTTCTAATACGATTGTATCATATTAAGATCTTTGATTTTCGCGATTTTTATACATTTTAAATGAAACTATTTAACCGGATTAATCGCGTATATTTTCGAATACCAAAATATACGCGATTAATCCGGTGAAATAGTTTCATTTAAAACGATTGTATCAAATAATAATATTTTGTATATATTCTAGTAGTTATATATGTTAATTTAATTAACTTATATAAAACAATGATATAGTAACAAAGCATTACATAGCGTTATTTTCGTCACTTACGTCAATTGAAGCCTTTGCTAACTTTATTCAAGTTATAGGGTTTCTTATTAGACGCTTGTAATAAAACATTTTGCGTCATAAAACTGTTATATGACTATTTCATTTTAAATAATCATTAGTACCTGAATGAATTATAATATATAGTCCAGTTGAGGCTAGTTCTTAGATAGAACGCGTTTTTACTAGTTAGAACTTCTTTTTACCAAGACTAGACTTAGCTGATGGTCATAATTGAACGTATATATAAAATAAAATTCTGTACACATACATAAAATAGGAGTTTTAAATGAAACTATTTTAACCGGATTAATCGCGTATATTTTGGTATTCGAAAATAAATTTTGGACACCTGACGTTTCGTTCACTTTACAGTAGTCCGTGGTCACAGGTAGACTGAGGTGGCATTCGTCTGTCAGTTGATACAAAAATACATTTCTTTCTTGCAGAATGAGCTGACTGTATCTTTGTCTCTGGTGTGTTGGATTTGAGACTTTAAATTTTTAATAAGTGGGTCCCAGGTGGTAGAGAGTTTTTCAATTTCAATAGCCTCGCGGATTATTCTAGGGATATATCTACTTTCCCTAACGAAGATATGTGGCTTATCAAATCTAATGTAGTGGTTGGACTTATTCATTGTATATATGTTCACACACAGCTGACTGCAATACACGCCCATTCTTGACATCGGATATGTGTTCTTTCCGATGCTCCTCTTTGTTTGGCCAATGTATGACAGGCCACAGTCACAGTTTATATGCACCTGCACACTGCAAAGGAATATCACATTTCACGGGTCTCAAGCATTGGCTCACTTTTTTATTAGGCTTAAATATGGTTTTTATAGAAGCTCTTCTTAAGATGTTTCCAATCCTGTCTGTAACTCGCTTCACAAATAGTAGGTGTGCTGGCTTTCTCTCCACTGTGGGTGGCTTATTGGTCTTCATACAATGCTGGCGGGGAACTGGCAGCTTGTTCTGATGAAGGGCACCCTTCACCTGTCGAAGCTCGTCCCCCAGGGTGTTCAGCGTCGCAAAGATGGTAAGCTCTCTGAAACAAAGATTTGCCAAGCGCAGAAAACTGTGTAGGGTGATGGTAGGATTCGCCATTGAGATACCTGTTGGTATGAGTAGGCTTCCTATACACTGTATGGCCTAATGTACCAATGGAATTCTCTATTACTAATAAATCAAGAAAAGTTAAAGAGTTATTTTCCTGTAATTCTATTGTGAATTTTATATTGTTATTAATAGAATTGAAATGGTTTAGGAATATATAAATATTATCTCAAGTAAAATTGTGAACGTATCATCTAGGTACTGCTTCTATATTCTAGGTAGACATGGTGTAGAGCCAAGAGCCATCTCCACGAAATCCTCCATGTCTATATCTGCTATTGCTGGGGATACAGGCGAACCCATGGCAATGCCATCTACTTGCAAATATAATCAAAGATCTCATTATAAAATACGAGTATTTGTTTGTAATATTAAAATAATTTCTTATTAGTAAATGAATATGTATATCTCTACACGTTATATGTACTAAAATAAGAATTTTGACTATTTTTTTGCCAGTTTCGTATAATCTCTGAAACGATTGGACTGAATTTGATGGAACTTTAAATGTCAGATAGTTATTGTAAAGAGTAAATTAAGAAAAAAGAGTACTTAGGCTACTTTTATGTTAGAATTATGAAATAAAAAATCAAAGATGTAAATAGCGCTTACCAGTTAAAGTTCTTTATCTTTAAAGTTTATTATTCTGATAATCTTAGGTTAGGTATATGTAAATCAAATAAATCAGTGGTGAATAGTTTCATATAGATACTTCTAGTGTTATCAAAGGAATATAGTAAAATCTGGTTTTAACTAGGGAAATCGCGTTTTATATTAAAATATAATATTTTGAACCGAGCGGGATTCGAACCCGCGCTTATTTGAAACCTTGGTGAAATTCATTTATAAATACAATACATTTTTGAAAAAACGTGTAAAAATTTTGAACGCAGCGGGATTCGAACCCGCGCCTCTTGGATACCGTCCAAGCGCTCTGACCGCTAAGCCATGCGTTCTACTATCAGCTGCGTCGAAATTCTTATACGTTTTCTTACAACTTATTTATGTTGTTAGCATCTCTGTAGAGAGATTTTTACAAATTTCTACTACTTAAAGATTATTAAGAAACAATCGTTTAACAAAAGAGATTGCTATTTTATTTTCATATTTACTATTTTTAAAGTGTTATTCCACACTTAGGATTAGAAAACATTTTTGAAATACAATTTTTAAATAAACATATATAATATACAATACAATACAATACAATACAATTTTTAAATATACATATATAATATATATGATACTATATATCTACTTTTAAAAATTGTTATATTTATTTATTGGAAATCTATTCAAAGTAAATTTGAAAGCATTTGCATTGCTTCGACAATTTCTTACACTCTTATGATAAATGGGAAAACATTACTGTATATTAATGTCGAGGCAACATGCAGCGTTGCTGAAACTTAAATTTAATAGGAAAGCCATTTATTTACTAGAGCATGTTTCAGAATTAAATAATACGTACTTGGCGATTTTAAGTGATTTTGTTCTTAATTAACTTAACGAAAAACATTTATGAGGCCATAATTATGTTGTGGTAAAATGATTGTATTTCTCCCCAATGATAAACTAACGTGCGGCGTTGAGTTGCGTAGCAACGCAATGTTTCCCAATTGGGCAGATTATATAGTAATTTTGTAATACTAGGTACACTCTACCTACTCTGTTGTATAAAATACAAAAATGTGTGAATCTAGAAAAATTAAAAGTACTAACAATAATTCATCAGGTAATTTCAATTTGTAGAAAATAACTTTATATTTCAAAGAGACGCTAACTGAAGGGTAGTTAAAATGTCACGACGCGACGGGAAACTCTCGAATATTCACAATTTAAAATAATCTAAAAAGTATTTTCCATCCAAACAAACTTGGCGTTCCTATTTTCGTACCAAATGAATATTGATTTCGGGGATAGGTTACTTGCTGTGTTTTAGATATTGGTTTTATACTTCAGATTCATTCTTTGGACCATCAATTTTACAGTTTTTTTTCAATCACAAATCCAAAAATCAATAAGTTAACGTTTTATCCCGAATAGTAAGATAGTCAGAGGGAGTCTAGTATTAAGAAAATCCGTTCAAGTTTTCTACCCATTGTGGGTAGAAAATTCGGTACGTTGTCTTACCAGAGCGGAGAAATGAAAATAATTTTAATTCCTCCGTGTGAGAATCGAGTCTTCACACAATCGTACTGAACAGTTAGACTAGTTTATAATTTTAAGTTTATTTTTAACACATTAATTTGTTCTGTGTTACTTTTTATAATCTACAAATTAATTTGTTTTGATTTTCTAATTCATCTTTGTTAAGAAGATTAAAGCATTAGAACTAAAAACGATGAACATTTAAATAAGGTTTTTGATATTTTTTACTATTTGTCTTTTAGTCTACCTGTCGATATGTCTGCCTATATTTGTTATTTGCTCAAAAGCGTTATTTTGATGAAACTTTATTTCTTACATAGCTATTAATACTCGGTAACTTATAAGCTATGAATTTATATAAAAAGAAAAACATAAATATAATAAGCATTTACTTTATTGTGTAATAATAATTTAAAATTTAACAAACGAATAGTAGTCACTATGGTGGAGTGCGAGAGTGTATGGTGCAGTAGTTGAAAATGCTAGAGATATAAAAAAATCAGAAATAAATACACAGCAATATCAAGCTATAACAATTCCTTAAATCGTCACATAATGTCCTGAATTCAAGCAGAAAGTAGAGAACGCAATTTCTTAACAGTAAATTTTCCCTACTTTACTATGCGTGAAAAAGCGTATAGCTGCTGAGCAAAAAAGTAGAGGTTATGAACTCAATATACAATATACATTCAGTTCCACAAAATATACAGGTCACATCTTCCAATGCATGAATAATAGAAGTTATTAGCCGATAGGCGAAAATGGAATAAATCAATATCGTATTGAGTGACTCGTTGGCTTTCTAATTGAAATGTTTTGGGCGTTGCTTTCATAAATCACGATTGGCGTGGATGTAGAGAAATTTGTAGTGATAGTTGAATATTAATAATACAGTTGTTAGGAGAGAAGGACAGTTGTATTATGTGTTTAATAAGATTTTCAACTGGGCAATAGGGAGGGTTGTAACTAAGCAATGGTATTCGGACATTATGGATGATATGATAATATTTCAAGACATTTTAAATGGCAACTAAGTTACTTAGAATGTATGTAATGGCCTGTAAGTAGTGGGATCGTGGGAGATTTTAGTGGGTATACGATAGGCCTGTGCAAGTCCAGAGTCTTAACCCGTTCCAAGTCCCCAATCGCGAGGGGCGCGTGTCCGTAACGGATCAGAAGTAAAAAAAAATACTTATTCAACATTTAATCTATTTATATATTCTTTATTATTATCTTTTTTTATTAATATACCATAGATATAAATCGTAGTATTTTTTTCAGTGTATCTCACACGCCTCTGCGTTTTGTTTTTTTTAATATACAAAAAATTATTTTTTTTTAATATACAGAGAGAACAGAAAGATTGTAATTTAGTAAGAATATATTATATATTTGAAAATTAGAGACAAGTTCAATAATAATTTAAAACATAAGAGTTTGTCGACTTTGTCGATGAAAACTGAACTTGATATCCATTCAAGTTCTTTCATATTTCTAAATTTTACATGTATACAAACGAATGAATAATTAAATCTCAAGGCTTTACTGGGTTAGTCCTTACAGGATATGATACTCAAATAAATTATAACATTTTAGTTTTATCCCAAATAGCATGGTAAATTTTAAGTACCTAAAAAAAATTCGAAATTCAACGTCGCACTTTGTTTTTCCAGAGCGAGGAACCAAAAATAATTCAAATACTCATATAATCACGTCCCCGAATGGGATCAAATGGACAACTGATTACAGTCAGACGCTATCCAACTACGCCAAGATCAGCCTTATAGATTAATTTATAAACCAAATACAAAATATGAAAAATAAATAAAATATAATTAAAATACATTGTTATTATTATGATATAACTTGTATGAAAACTGAAAACGCTGTTTCAACTTACATTGCTCTGAAACTTCTGGCATGATAAAACATAAGCCTTTCTCCGACTGGCATTCGAACCCAGAACTATCTACCTAATATTTAGAAACGATATACCCTTCTAGTATTTTTAAATCAACATCCTGTTTTCCGAACTCGTCTCTCTATGTAAGGTGAAAAATGTAGCGTTCGCTGACGATTTTTCACGTCGTATTCTCGACTGTACTAATACTTGTTTGTCCCCTTTGTGGATTACAGATTGATGTTCCGCACATTCAGTAGTTCACACAGTAGAATAAAAATTTATATCCTTAATATTATTGTTAATTTTTATTATTCCCTATTTATTATCGAAGCCATAGAGTAGGAGCAGTAAGTCAAGCTATTCAGGATTTCTGGATTCGATTCTAATTTCTTTCTACTAGCAGAACTGAACGCCGCGTTTTTCTCTCACCATAGTAAGAGAAAAACGCGGCATCAAGTTCTGTTACTTAGCACGTAATGTCTCGAATTTGGGCGTAAAGCGGAGGACAGTATCTTATTAGTTTTTCTCTGCTTACCAATCTACATATGTTTAAAGCGTGGTGCTAAAAAGGAAAAATGTTATAAAGCTGGATATACAGATATAATCTGTATTCGTTAAGCAGATTTCCCTTAAGAAGAAAGACTATCATAAGCAAATTAGCTTCAAGTATTAACGAAATGGGATAAAAAATTATATTGTCATTGGGCCTGGACAGGTATTCAGACATCGAAGTAAAGCGGGCGGCAAGAAGTATTTTACACCATATTAAAAACACAATATATTAAGATCTTTTTTAACACTGAGCAACTAACTAACAATGTACCTTACTAGGAGAATGATATGAAACTAAGTTCTAATTATTCTTATTGGTAATGCGATGAATCAAAGATATAAGCAGTTTCACGCTTTATCCCGTAAAGCAGTGTAGCCGGAGTGAAACTAGTGTCATAGCACGTCCTTAGCCGCCTTCCGCCCATATTCAGGACAATGCGCGATGACAGCGAAAATCTCGGAACTCAACACCGCGTTTTGTCAAATTTTTGTCTTTAAGCTAACATAAAGCCTTTTCACCTTGCAAAATAATTAATAAGCTTTAATTATTAATTAGTAAGCAACTATTTAGCATTAAAACGGTCCCGACTTAAACAGACCACAACAAAAAAAAACGCTACGGCGCGACGTTATATATATATTATATATATATATTATATATATATATATATATTATATATATATATATATATTATATATATATATATATATATATATTGTATATATATATATATATATTTATATATATATATATATATATATATATATATATATATATATATATATATATAATATGGCGACTGCGATTTATTTGTCTGTCTGTAATAGAAATAATCGATGAACCGAATTCTGCGGATATATGTTGTCGACCTGAAGTCATTATTTTTAATATTTCATGATTTAGGTATGACCCCTTGATGAACCTATTAATATAGAAAATCTGTTTTGGAGTTATTTAATGTCACTCTCACAGTCCGGCTCACTTTTAATTACAATTAAACAAAGAATTAATCTTGCCTCATTTTGTTTGATAGAAGGTGGCTGACATTATTACGTCCACAGCAGATTGTGGGTTATAATTTCTAGATTTGAACCTGGACCCTTTCCAACTGTCATTACAGTCTAGATTAATATAATAACTTGTGCTAGGTCAGTCTTAATTAACCTTAGAGTTTGCATTACGCTGAGATTGGATGTACGTAGGCATATACGTTACCTAATACGGTTTTGTATGTATAATAGTATACTACTTACTAGAGGCGTTATTGAAATGTATAATTCACGTAACCCTGGCAACGAGTAAATCACTTTTTAGAAAAGTGTATATCAAACGTATGATTATATATATTATAGAGTAATTATGTGTGTTTCTATATTATTATTATAAAAAGTCAATAATTTATTATTATATACTATTTGGAATTTTCCCAATTTATATTGTAACTATATCAAATTTCGTACTCCGCTGTCCTATATACGCAATTCGTTGTGGGTTCGATTTCCGATTAAGGAAATGATTTTATTATATCATAAGAAAAATTCAACGCTGCGTTGAATTCCGTGACTTCCCACGAATTGTCTGTTCTTATTCGAGCGCAAAGCAACAAACGAAGTGTAATTAACTGAAGGTTCCCTCTAACTACCTGAGACATCACCTAATGTTAGCTTTTAAGTCCTACTTACTTACTTACCCCCTAAAATAGGGATGTCCGTGAAGTGAACCTTGATAAATTTTTTAAACTAAATTAGTTTAAAGAGAATAAAGTTATAAATAAACTATAATATAAAATATAGATTTTAATTAAACGTCGCGCCGTAGCGTTTTCTTTGTTGTGGTCTGTTTAAATCGGGACCGTTTTAATGCTAATTAGTTGCTTATTAATTATTTTGCAAGGTGAAAAGGCTTTATGTTAGCTTAAAGACAAAAATTTGACAAAACGCGGTGTTGAGTTCCGAGATTTTCGCTGTCATCGCGCATTGTCCTGAATATGGGCGGAAGACGGCTAAGGACGTGCTATGACACTAGTTTCACTCCGGCTACACTGCTTTACGGGATAAAGCGTGAAACTGCTTATATCTTTGATTCATCGCATTACCAATAAGAATAATTAGAACTTAGTTTCATATCATTCTCCTAGTAAGGTACATTGTTAGTTAGTTGCTCAGTGTTAAAAAAGATCTTAATTCTTGCCGCCCGCTTTACTTCGATGTCTGAATACCTGTCCAGGCCCAATGGCAATATAATTTTTTATCCCATTTCGTTAATACTTGAAGCTAATTTGCTTATGATAGTCTTTCTTCTTAAGGGAAATCTGCTTAACGAATACAGATTATATCTGTATATCCAGCTTTATAACATTTTTCCTTTTTAGCACCACGCTTTAAACATATGTAGATTGGTAAGCAGAGAAAAACTAATAAGATACTGTCCTCCGCTTTACGCCCAAATTCGAGACAGACAGACAAATAAATCGTAGTCGCCATATTATATATATATATATATATATATATATATATATATATATATATATATATATATATATATAGCAAACCATCACTGACACCTGTCAGTATAGTCCCAGTGTCGGCATAGTACCAAGATAATTATTCCGTCATACATTATCTATTGAATTGATATAATCCTCTCAGTGATTTAAATATTGAAATATATTCAAATGTAATAATGTTCCCGCAGGTGGAGCAGCAAGCAGGCCGCTAGTATAATTTTAAAAACAACGTCTAGACGCCATCTTGGATTTGCTTTTTAATAACTTCTATATATTTACTGTTTTTAAAATGCTATTCCACACTTAAGATTAGAAAACATTTTTGAAAAAACATATAAAAATTTTAGCTTCAATTTTAGCGGTCAGAGCGCTTGGACGATATCCAAGAGGTGCGGGTTTGAATACCTCTGCGTTCAAATTTTTATACGTTTATTCAAAAATTAATTTAATCCTAAGTTCGGAATAAAACCTTAAAAATAGTAAATATTAAAATAGCAATCTCTCTTGTTAAACGATTATTTCTTTATAATCTTTAAGTAGTAGTAATTTGTAAAAAATCTCTCTACAGAGATGCTAACAACATAAATAAGTTGTATAAAACATATAAAAATTTCGACGCAGCTGGTAGTAGAACGCATAGCTTAGCGATCAGAGCGCTTGGACGGTATCAAAGAGGCGCGGGTTTGAATCCAGCTGCGTTCAAATTTTTATACGTTTTTTCAAAAACTTCTATATATATATTCTGTATTGCACTTAAAAATACAACAAAACATGTATTGTACTTACCCTAAAATTTGAGTTGAAGTCGGTCGGTTTGAAATCGGTTATAAACATCATCGTATTGTCTCCATCAATAAAGTTACAAAAAATAAAGTGGAATATGTAAATATTCTCAACAAATTTACGTAACTATTTCTTTTTTCACAGTATAGTTATATAATGTACATATATTCCAGAGAAATATAGTAGAAAGCTGAAGCATTGGAAATCTGTCTTATAAGTCAACTATAGCAAGTACAAGTTGGAACAGGTCCAAAACGTTTCAGTTTTGTTACAACATAACAATTTTGTCTTCAAATAGTACCAGAATTTCAACAATTTCAAGACGCTGAAATAAACAAGCGGATCTTGAGTTGAAAGTGTAGTTATTTTTATGATTTCTTGAGTAATTATATAAAATGCATTAATATCTTAATACACGAGGCCGGCCGTGGTGCATTGTGACAGTTGTCACAATGCACCACGGCCGGCCGGCCGGTTGTGAGTTCGATCCCCATTAGGGGAAATGATTATATTTAATTTATTTTCACTTCCTCGCTCTGGTAAAGAGCGGCGTTGAGTTCCATCACTCAACGTCTCGGATTCGGTGGAAAGCGAAGTACGGAGTATTTTGACACTTGGTACTTTCTGCCCTGCTATGCGAGATAAGAGCGTTAAGCTAAAAAAAATATCTTAATACATCTTTGAATTTAGGTATCCTTGTAAATTTATGACTTTGGACTCTTTTATTGTCATCATTAAAAAAAATAGTCTGTATAGTCGAGTTTTCTGAAAATGTGCTCTGAAATATTAAATGAAACCGTATTCATTATTTATTTAATTATTACTTAGTACTCCAATATAATACATACAAGTCAATACAAAGACAAAAATACAAATTTGGAGTAAAGTCGGCCTTATCACCGCAGGTGATCTCTTCCAAGCAACCCTTACAGTTTAAAAAATGAGAAGACGCATGGGTACAGATTGTATATATATAACTTAGTGGAAAATCACTCCGTTATTATTGTTTTTTTCCGTTATAAGCCCTTATAGGGCTTATAACGGTAATTATTGTCTCAACCTATTTACTTACACTATTTGCCATATTTTTGATCTTTCCTCTATTTCCTAAAAACCCAACAAAATGCTTTGCCTAACTCTTCCTTCTTTTTAACGTATAGAAATCCTTTTGCGAGTATCAGCTCAATTGATGACTATAACACAAATTATAAAATTGGCAAGGTAGCCACAAAAGCCTCATCTATGAGGACGTACACTCGATTATCAACTTGAATCTTGCTAAATACATATAGGAAATATATGAATTTGAACCTGCTTTTATCGCTTGTTCATATAACTATAACTATTACGCCACTATAACATTAATGTTTGTAAAGCCATATTAGCCATACAACCAGAATTATTTCCAATTAATTACACAATTATTTGAGGCCATCTAAATAATTAAGGCCAATGTAGCGCAGTGCGTAACGTCGAATGTGAAAGCTATTGGTTGTGGGTTTGATTCTTATTCGGGGGATAGGTTATATTTAAACGTTATTATCATTAAGTAAGGTAACATGAGATAAAATTAAGAGGAGTTCACCACTAAACATGCAGTGTCTTGATTTCGGACGATAAGTAGTCAACGGAGTGTCTTAACACTAGGTTATTTGTGACTTGTCTGCTATGAAGAAAGTATTGAGCTTTTTACGCATTTTTAGAGCTTTAAAGTTACATTCAATTTTTAAAACACAAATTGAAAAAATCATAACAAATTTCTTTACGTATAATATATTATATAAATTATTTACAAGGAAATAGAGTCCGTGCCTCGTTGCAATTAACATACCTACAACATGGACGGTACAAGCGACAGTGTTATTGTTAAATTAATGTATTGTATTATAAATTGAATGGTTTAATTATTTATTAATTTCTCGTTTATGTTTTATTATAACCTGTTTGGGAAGTTCAAAGGTTTCGATTTTATTTTAAATTATGTTGATATAAAACCCAGTTTTTTAATTGTCAATTGAGTTGATGTTTCCTATATATCCTATATCGTGACTCATAGGACACCCTTGCGACTTCGTGGACTTCGTTCTCTCAGTTGTTGCCTATTCAAAAGTGAACAAGCCAAGTCAAAAAAAATAAGGTTAACATATTCGAAAACAAAAAAGGAAAGTGATTCTTACAACTAGAGTATAATAATTAGAATGTTTATAAAAAAATGGTAAAATTCTGTTTGTCGCTTACCAAAGTGACACGTGTTTGAAATGACAAATAATTTAAATATTTCTCCGAGTGGAAATTGAGCTCACAACTAAATGCGATTAAAAATATATATAAATATATCAGTATATTACTAGAATTCATGGTCAAATCCTGAATCAGAAAATTCAAATCAGTAAGTGCAATTTATATCACGTATTAAGTATTCATGAGGCCGGTCGTGGCCCAGTGGGACAGCGTCTGACTGTACACGCGATCGGTTGTGGTTTCGATCTCCACTTGGGGGAGTAAATATATTTAAATTATTTTCTACTTCCTCGCTCTGGTAAGACAAAGTGTAGGGTTGAGTTCCACCACTCAACACGCAATGTCTCGAATTCGGTGGAAAGCGAAGTACGGAGTGTCTTAATACTAGGTACTCTCTATCTACCCTGCTATGCGGTATAAAAGCGTGAAGCTAAAAAATATATTAATTTAACTTAAGAAGCAGCTTTTTGATATATTTTAAATAAGGCAATAAATTTCTTAATATTAAAACCTTTAAGATAACAAAATCTCGCTTTCCCAAATAATTTCTTGACACTCTACAGCATGTAATCCTCACAATTAACAGCAGTGTTACAGTTAACAGATTAATGTCGCCACTGTGTTAAGGCGCACCCACTGCGTCAAACAAACTGACCGTACCAAAGTGCAAATAACATTAGACATTTAAAACATTATTGTATATTAGTGGTAAAGCAGAGAAAATAGTGATGAAACACTACGTTTTTTTTGAAACTAAGCACGTATATTCCTAGAAGTGTTTGTGAACAGAGAAGACAGAAAGTGCCTAGTGTCAAAACAGTCCGTACTTCGCTTTCCACCGAATTAAAACATTGCGTGTTGAGTGGTGGTAACTCAATGCCACATTTTGTCTTACCAGAGCGAGGAAATGGAAATAATTTTAAATATAATCACTCCTCCGAGTGGGGAATGAACCCATAATCGGTCGCGTTTACAATAAGACGCTGTCACACGGCGCCACGACCGGCCTCATATAAATATAATATAAAGATATGTTTAAAATATTTGAGAAAATATAATAAGACGGTCGTGGTCCAGGGAGACCGCGTCTGACCGTAAACGCACTCAGTCGAGGGTTCGATTCCCACCCGGCAGATTTATTATATTTAAATTACTTTCATATGCCACTCAACACGCAATCTCTGGAATTTAGCGGAAATCAGAGTACGGAGTGTCTTGGTACTACGTACTTCCTGTCTCCCTTGCATAGGAGTAAAGCGTGAAGCTAAAAAATATATTTGATTTTAGTTGAAAAAAAAAGATAAACGTAGCGACGTGACGTTTAGTTCACCAATTGGACACGCAATATACTGAATGATTGATATTGGAAAATACAGTTTCTATTTCCTAAAAGTATTTATATATTTATATATTTTTTCCTAAAATATAGTATTCTTCATTGCATCAGCAAAGTTAAAATATTAATATATATGTTACTAAACACACAGTAGAAAGGAAACATACAGCGGTATCAAATGTCTGCTATATAATAACGTATCTTGTGATATAAATCGAAACTGCTCCGAGATGTCACTTTAAAACTTTTTCACTGTTTTTCTTTGTTAATATCGAATATCAAAGCCTATATATTTAAAGATCTATAAGCGTATTCCGTATTGGTAATGTTTGACAGGTTCTAGTAAGACAAAGCGCGGCGTTGAGTTCCCCAATCAACACGCCATGTCTCTATTTCGCACGGAAAGCAGGCAACGGAGTGTCTTGACACTAGCATCTCTCTGACTACTACTGACTAACCTGCTATGCGAGATAAAGCTTTTTTTTTTCAAATAATATCTTACCCTTAATGCTCCCTTATACTCTCCTAGGTAATGGGATACGATGTTGCCTTTAGTGGTAACAGGTTCTGATATAATATAGATAAAATTCTTCCGTTACACTAAATTGCTAACACACAACATATAACTGAAACTATTTAATAAAGAAGAATGTAAAGAAGTAAAAAAAAGTAATTTCCTTATATTCTTACAGGTTAGACAAAAAGGGATTTTATTCTGCTAAAATTACGAAATGTAGAGATATAATATTTAACAACATAACGCAGCTAATACTTCAAAATGACAGGGTGTATATAATTTTTATTAAATTTATTTTAACTAAAGATTTTACAAATTTATGAAGACGACAAAATATTGACACCTCTTAACAATAATAAATATAAATCATTCAAAAATTGCATTCATAGTGATTTGTTCTGATTTCATCCATCTGTTTTAGAATATCATTTAATAAAGGTTATAATATTGCTCATAATAATAGAAAATAGTTTAAGAAAGTGAATAACATTATGTAATATTTTATTCTACACCGTACATTGTCTAAAAAAAAAGTAATTACTTTATATATGAGTATACCATTTGTGTTAATTGATATCTCATGGAAGAATATTTCGATGTATTAATGTATTATCTCCAGCTACGGCTCCCGCAATCGCTCGATGACAAGTACCCCTTCCGATTGGCGTAATATGGGGAAAGCCCATCTCCACCTGTGGACGCCTTCCAGCTGATGATGATGATATGGAGATATTCAAACTCTAGGGTTATCTTAAATGAATCTCTAAAAAGCGACAACTGTTTTAAATGAAACTATTTTAAACGGATTAATCACTTATATTTTGGTATTCAAAAATGCATTTTTGATAACCCAACGTTTTTAACACTTTGTATTCCATAGTCACAAGTAAACATCTTTGAAAAAACGTATAAAATTTTTTTTTTGAACGCAGCGGGATACCGCGGATTGGACGGTATCCAAGAGGCGCGGGTTCGAATTCCGCTGCGTTCAAAATTTTTATAGGTTTTTTCAAAGATGTTTTCTAATCCTAAGTGTGGAATAACACTTTAAAAATAGTAAATATAGTCACAAGTAAATTGAGCCTTGACTGAAGTGGCATTCATCTGTCAGTTGATACTAAAATTAATTATAGTATATTAAAACGTCTGTTTCTAAATGTTTAAGAAGTCAACGTGATCAGGTTTTCAAATATGTTTTATCGTATACGTAAATATATAAAAATAATTCGCTTAAAATAATACACAAACACACACACATTTCTAGGAATATAGTATAGAAACTATATTTTTGAATATCAATCATTCTATGTATTGGGTGTCCAATTGGTCAACGTTGCAACGTTTACCTTGTTTTTTCAACCAAAATCAAATATTTTATTTAACTTATATACATTGTTTCATGATTTAAAATTTAGAATAAATAAACAAAAAAAATGATAAAATGATTTTCAAAGATATTTTTGAAAAAACGTATAAAAATTTTCAAAAATGTAATCTAATCCTAAGTGTGGAATAACACTTTAAAAATAGTAAGTATTAAAAATAGTAAAGATTTTCAAAGATATTAAAAATATTTTACAAAATCACTCGTAGAAGCCAAAGTAAAAATATAATCTCTTTTCAAAGCAAGTAGGTTAAATACAAATTAAGTAATTTAACATCCCCCATACAAGCAATACAGCTACTTAAGTATTAATAACCGTGTAATGGGCCTTACTTTTATGCCGACGTTATGTTTACGACACGTCAATATTTTTCTATACTTTATGACATTCTACGTTTGACGTAACAAAATACGTACGCACGCTCCCACAGAGTATTTTAGAATGCCCTTAAAGAAAATAAATATAATATGATTTTTGAGTATTATTAATAAATAGTGTTAAAAAGCCTTAATTGACGAGCTTATAATGAAACATTTTAAATTTTCGCTTATGAAAAATAAACTAAATTCACTCCATATATATTAAATATATAAATTTAACTTAGAAAGTAGTAATGTATACTAACAATTCTATGAAAACTAATGTGACAGAAGAAATATCTTGTAGAAGACCAACTTAGCGCAATGGCACTGCGACTTACTGTAGATTGGTAGTGCGTTCGATTCCCACTGGGAGGTATTATTATAATTAAAAATTATTGACATCTGTCCTCTCTGGTAAGACAGAGCGCGGCATTTTGTTCACCACTTAACATGCAATACCTCGGCTTTAAACGAAAAATAACATTAAGTTATCCCTAATGCTTATAATCCTTAATAACTCTCCGCGGGACATATAATGAAGCCAGAGAAAAATATTTCAATTTCAATTATTATAAGATATAAGTAGATCTTAACCTTACGTCACTTTCATATTCCCCTCTAATCTTAGTATTTACCGTAAGTCGGTAAAATAATACCATACAGCCACCATAAAGGGCTTGTGATACAAATATTTGTTGATATGCTGCGGTCATCCAGAGCTATAAATGTTATAACTTTTATAGTAACATACATCTTGAAATTGTATATTTCCACGTCCTTATATACTAAAACTGAATTTTACTTTACGTTTTACTTGAACATAACCCTGAAGAGATTATCTTATAAATTTTCCGTATATATATTACATTTTTGATCTCTCATTCAAAATATTGTGAGTCAGTCGCTGTGCGTTTCACATACAAATCATTGGCTCTTTGCCATGCTCTTTGCATGAAAATCGAACCTACAACCAATTGTGTGTTAATTTATTTCAGCCAGATGCTATTCCACTAAGCCATGAGGGCCTCTAACATAACACAACATCGCTATTTAATTTTTCCTTCAGGAACGTGAGTAGCGCTATCGCTGCCGGACTTAAACTATTTGTTCAATTCATCTTGTTTCAACTAAGTATTCAGTATGAAATATTCTAATTAAATGTTATTATTGTATTTTCATACAATTCTACTAAAAGGTTAAATAAACAAAAGCTTAAATGGAGGAAGGGAAAATTTTACTCGTGGCAAATTTTAAATTTGAATTGAAATTTCTGATATAATATATAATTTTCGATATAAATTTTATTTATTTTAGTTTCACGCTTGTATCCCGCATAGCAGGGTAGATAGAAAGTACCTAGTGTCAAGGCACGCCATACTCCGCTTTCCACTGTATTTGAGACAGTGCGTTTTGAATGGCGGCCTCAACTGTCTTACCAGAGTGAGGGAATGAAAATAATTTAAAATATAATCATTCCCCGATTGGAAATTGAAACTAGAAACGATCGCGTTTATAGTGAGACGCTGTTCCACTGAAACACGATGGGCCTCTTTTATATTATTTATTATACAATTAAAGGAAATATTAGTAAAAAATACAGTACTTGCATAAGTATAGGTCAACGATAATAACTTAGCCTTAATCTAGACGTAGATAAAAAAATAACTATTTAAATTATCATAAATAAGGCCGCTATTTACCCTACTAATAACCATGAGAGTTTTTCTTGTTATTTTACGGACCATAGACATGTACATATGAGCCAAGTATCTTTTGCTTTATAAAAAAACAGCTTCACGTATTATCTGGCAAATTCGGCCAGAACCTCCTGTATAGACACTCCGTTCACTGCTTGTTGGCCAAAATTTAGACTTTGTGTATTGAGTAACTTCGCGCTTTGTCTTTCTACAGCGGAGAAATCAAAATAAATTGATAAAGAGTATCTATTGTTTTTATCTTTTTAAGTTTTATCTTAATAAGTAAAAAATGAAAAAAATTTGGATATTTATGATATTACTGCACGTATTTTCTCTGTCAAATCCAATTCGTTCAAAAAGTTGTCAAAATAAAAAAAAACATATACTTTGTGACATTCCAATATCAACGTTACCGATACTTGGCTGAACGTCGAAGAAACCTAGAAGTTTCCCTTTAACAGTACTAAATATACGGTTGTTGACCACAGGACTCCATTGCGGTTGGGAGTAGCTCCAGCAACACAATGTAGACAGAATGCTTTGGCAATGCCATAAAAAGCTTTAAGGCCTTAAATCTTAAGCTCAAGTTGTACCAATCTTAATTGAATCTCGGTAGAAGATGGATGTTCCTCACAAAATATTCTCCGATATGACCCTTAATGCAAGGTGTTTGGGTTTGATTTTGCTTAATTTAATGCAAAAATGGTAGTTTTCAAGTGTTTATAATGTGTATTAAATGAATGCTAAGTGGCAATCGTTCATTCGCTGTACGCTAGACTTTATCTGACTTTTACCGGCTTGCTTAAATAAATACAGGAATGAATTGCTTATACATACATATATATACATATATATATGTATATATATATATATATATATACATATAATATATATATATATATATATATTCTTTGTATATATATCTGTAATCCTATCTATATTATATATATATATATATATATATATATATATATATATATATATATATATTTATATTTATATATATATATATATATATAACATAGATAGGATTACAGATATATATACAAAGAATATAAAGTTATATGAAATCTCTTGGATGTGTGATCGATAAGATCATCCTAACAAAGTAGAAAGAAAGGGACCAGTACAAAGACACTATGTTAGTTAATGTGCAAATTCGATACATTAAATATTAAGGAACTTAACGTCGAGCTTTATCTTACCAGCTTCGTGTTTTTTATCTCTTCATACTCCGTTGACTGCTTTCCTTCCAAATTTACAAATGAAGGTAAATTTTAAACATAACCGTTCCCCCAACCGAAAACGGAATCCACAACCATGGTGATCATAATCAGACTTTACTCCACATTCGCTTATAACCATTACATAATTCTAGAAATAGACTCGCATTTAAAATACAATATGGCTAAAAGAGCAACATATTGCTGTATAAAGTAAAAAAAAAAAGTATAGCGACTGAGAATTCCATTTCGAATTTTCCGTCTGCTTTATAACGATGCCTATTGAATCGTGGCCCTCAAAGCCTCGCATTCAAACAGCTTGCATTTCTAATAAACAATTGCGTACGCTGGAAGAGAACACGTGACGTTCCCTTACGTAAACCGTTACGTACTGATACCTTGGTCTAGTTATTTTATATGTACGTGGTTATCGCATAAGGCGTTTTTTTGTAAGTCTCCATAGTCATATTCTTCATTCCTGAAGGTAAGATTACACTGGTAAGTTGTTGGAAGAGCTTTTCATTCCGCTTGTTTTTATTGTAATTGCCAGATTTCTTATTATATAGTATAAATATCTTTAAGACACTCCGATGACTGCTTTCCACTCGAAATCGAGACATTGTGTGCTGAGTGGCGAACTCAACGCCGCGCGTTGTCTTACCAGAGCAGAGAAATTACACTATTTTTTAAATAGTCAATCTCCTGAGTGGAAATTGAACCTACAACCAATCGCATCTACAGTCTGGCGCTGCGTCACGATGGCTATTAAAAGCTAAGGTTTAGGGTATTTAGTACTTAATCGTGGATCGAAAATGTATTTGATCATATTCATATTTATAATTAGATTGCATTGTTACCTGTTTTGAAAGTAAGCTGCATTCCAAAGCCAATACAAAATTTTCTTTAAGAGAGTGATGAAAAACAATAGTACTTCAATAGGCAATGTCAATTATTTTAGATTTACTCTGGCTAGAAGGACAAAGTACAGCGTTGAACGCTACGCCTCTATCTTGAACTTGGGCTAATACAAAATATTGAAATGTCTTCATGTCTTGACCACTAAGCTCTTTCTAACTAACCAGATATAATAATATTTATATTCATGATGTTTACTTTTAATTAAAGAAAAAAAAACACTAGTAGAAATGTAATACATACACAATACAATCAATAGATAGTAATTAAAATTGTATCGAATGGAATAGGCGAATAAAAAAAACACAGGCCGCCTTCAAGGAATTTAATTAAAAGCACTCAATATTCACGTCAAATGAATTATTCTTCAATATTGCTGTAAAATAATATTATTACATTTCTATGTATTTGTTATTTTAACCGTATGGAGGTATTATTCAGGCTAGGTAACTTAAAAAGCGTTTCGCAAAAAAAAGAAAAAGCAAATGAGACTATCTGTCTCTCTTTTTCATATCTGATTAGACAAAGATAAATATAATTGACGATTAAGTCTCTCATAGATTCACGCTTTAATCCCGCATAGCAAGGTAGACAAAAAGTATTTAATGTCAAGACGCTCCATATTTTACTTTCGACCGAATTGGATATATTGCGTGTTGAGTGGTGGATCTTAACGCTGCACTTTGTTTTAGCAGATCAAGGTCCCCCGAGTAGGTTCACTCCTCCGAGTAGGTATCGAACTCACAACCAATCGCGTTTACAGTTATAGACTGTACCACTGCGCCACGGCCGGCCATCTCCTCTTTTATTATCTTTTGTACTTACACATGAATATGGCCCTCCTACTATACGTGTATTAACTCGTTTGTAGTAAATTACTAAGAATAGAAGAAGATAAGAAGTAGTAGAAGAAAAGAAATAGTAGAAGTTAATAAGTGCTAGATCTTAGTTGACTCGTTGTTTTTTAAATATAAAATTTAATACACTATAGACTGAGCCTGTACCTTATTTCCTTATTGTTAATTATTTCTCATTTTCATATATTATCTGTATTTTAATTTAAGTGATTTGTTAACAAAATCAATTTTATCTTAATTCTACGAGGTACATTTAAATAAATTATTATTAATATTGAATATATAAACTAAATATATCTTAAAATAATGAAAATTGAATCTGGGTTTATGTGCGAGTTCGCGTTACCCTAGCAACGTGTATGTTACTTAATAAAAAGTATATGTCAAACACAAGGTAGAGTAAATTTTTGAAAAAACGTATAAACATTTGAACGCAGCCGGATTCGAACCCGCGCCTCTTGGATATTATCCAAGCGCTCTTACCGGTAAGCCATGCGTTCTACTACCGGCTACGTCAAAATTCTTATAGGTTTTTTGCAACTTATTTATATTCTTAGAATCTCTTTAGAGAGATTTTTACAAATTTCTACTTGACAAGAGAGATTACTATTTTATTTTATTATTTACTACATTTAAAGTGTTATTCCACACTTCGGATTAGAAGATATTTTTGGAAAAACGTATAAAAATTCATAAAAAAAAGGTTTATACGTTTTAACGTATAAAAAAATTCCAAGAGGCGCGGGCTCAAATCCCGCTACGTTAAAATTTATATACTTTTTTTCAAAAATGTTTTCTAATCCTAGGTAACACTTTAAAAATAGTAAATACATGGTAGAATGTGTAAAAATTAAAATGGAGATATGAAATTTTTTGAACACGTTTTACTACTACAATATTTGTATTTAAAGCCGTTTTTCACTCACATTGAAATTTATCCAATATTCCTTGACAATCTCTTATTATAACCCTTTATTTAACTTGACGTGTTAGTTAGCGTGTGTGAAATCCTGCAAGCTTAATTTGACCCACTTCTTAGTATCCCATTGAGTTGAAGTATATTACATGTAATCAATATCGTTGTTAATCTAAAATGGCCGCCAAAACAAAATGGTAGATTATAACTACTTGCAGAACTCGCCTTATTTATGTATCAAATGCTTCCATTTTGAATACCAGTATGAAAAAGATTGTTTTATTTAATTAATATTTACTCATAATATATTTTTCCAGCACGTAACACGCAATGTCTCTACTTCGATGGAAAGCGAAGTACGAACAAAAGCTTGAAGTTAAAAAATATATAAATTCTCTTAACACAAACAAACATACACAAAAGCAAAAATATGTATGTAAATAAAATTTCAATAATATGCTGATATAAAAAGCAAATATTACAACTTGATGTTTTAATAATGAAGACGTCGCGAAGTAAAAAGTAATAACTGAGATGAACACAGTTTTTGCATTTTCAATTATTGATCTACATCTGCGATGGGTTTGACTTCGTAATAAAAGTATAAATATTTAACTTATAACTTTTTGTTTCATATAGGTATTCTTAAGGGAATTTCAATTTAATGTGAATATGTTTATTTTACTTCTCGTTTTATAATCCATCAGATCTCTGGAAGTGTTATTCACTCAAATCTAGATGTGGTATTTTATTGTAATAAAACTATATAAAGTGATATTTGAAGTCACAATTAAGTGAATTTAAAACATCAATTTATTTATGTATGATTCAATTAATTTATTTATGTAAGATCAATTTATTTATGAGAGAATTCAGGATAATGTGTTAACTAACGAGGCTAAACGTCACGCTTTTTATTACTTTTTTTTATACGGAACACGCTTTTTGTCACACGGAAAGGATAATAATTTTATAAAACCATTTCCTCGAGAGGGGGTTGAACCCTGATATACACATACACACACACACACACACACACACACACACACACACACACACACACACACACACACACACACACACACACATATATATATATATATTGTTTTCACCAAAATAAGGTATGAAAAAAAACAAACATCCTCTTTGTTATCTTTATTTGAAGAACAAATAAAAAAAATGGCAAATTATATTCGCATGCAAACGAGAACACTATCATGCAAATATCATACATTGGTACATATTTTATTTGTGTAACTTAACAATTCAATTGTAAAAAGTAATGTTTATAAACACACAATACACTATATTGATATATAAATATTTATATAAATTTTGTTTGTCCATTCTATTGCATAATACCAACGGGAACGCGTCTGATTTGTTTGTGTAGACTTTGATGACAATGCGTTTTTTTTTTAATTTTGTCAATAAAGTTTAATTTTAATATATTTTAACTATGTAACATGGTCGAAATTTTTTCCTCCACATTAATATGTAGGGTAGAAAATCGTGTTTATTATTTAAACTAAAATTCTGTTAATATATAACACTTACAGATGGTTTCCTTTAAGATGTTTAAATTATAAGCATACCTATTGTTTATTTAAAAAAAAGGAGATTCTGCTTTATCTCATATAGTAGGCTAGTCAGAGACAACCCAGTGTCAAGACACTCCGTTGACTGTTTCAGGAACGGAATCGAGACATTGCGTGATGAGTGGTCTAAGCGCCGCGCTTTGTCTTACCAGAGCAGATAAATGCCCGATTGGGAATCAAACGCACAACCAATCGTGTTTACAGTCAAAATCTGTCCCACTGCGCCACGATGGCTTCAAGTTTTTCTTTCTATACTTAAGACCAGTTGATATTATGCATATAAGAATAACATGTTACAAATAGGCCAATATTCATTTAAATCAACAATTGAGTTTTTATACATAATAATTGCTTCAGTCCAATACAATTTAAAATTTAACAGTAAATAATTATATCATATTAAACATTGGCACATTTTCTTCTGAAGATATATTAATTTATTTAGCAGATATATATTGTTGTCCTTTTCATATTAGAATAAACAAGAAAGGACAGATAGAGATATCTGTAAAGTAAATTAAGTTAAACTTATCAAAGGTAAGGCTTTGAGTATAATAGATATTATTGAATACGTTGTCACTATAAAAATTATCACAGAATTATTTTTTTTTTCCTCTATAAAAGTGACACTTTCCCTAATATATTTTGTTCTATCTAAGTTATTTTTTTGTCTAAAATAGTTTTACATTTGTAGGCTTAATTTCCATTTTAAATATACATACATGGCTAACTTGTTTCGTACAGTATAAAATAATATTGAATACAATCTATTTGTTAACAACTATTGCATTTTGAGCAAACTATAAACAATTATATCATTAATATAATATTATATAATATTTAAAATCATAATAAGAGATACGGTGGTTCATGCAACATTGAAAATGGTTTTTTTTTTGAAATACTTTTTTCTTTAACTTTTAAAAAAATCTCTATTTACACCTATTCTAAATATTTACATTCAGTCGTCTTCATACTTCAGGAACATAATATATTACAAATATTTTTATAAATCAATTAATATGAAACAATGAATGGACGAAAGTGAATCGTATTTTTAGAGCAGTAAAAACACTCTGAAACCATTTTTTACGTCATATTTTTTTTTAGTTTTAAGCTTTTATCCCGCATAAGAAAGTAAACAGGAAGTACCTAGTGTTAAGACACTTCATACTCCGCTATCTGCCAAATTCGAGATATTGCGTGTTGAGAGGCGGAACTCAACGCCGCGCTTCGTCTTACCAGAGCGAAGAAATGTAAATTGTTTAAATACAATCATTCCCCCACGAATGGCAAGTACCTAGTGTCAAGACACTTCATACTCCGCTATCTGCCAAATTCGAGATATTGCGTGTTGAGTGGCGGAACTCAACGCCGCGCTTCGTCTTACCAGAGCGAAGAAATGTAAATTGTTTAAATACAATCATTCCCCCACGAATGGCAATTGAAACCACAATCGATCGCGTTTACAGTCAGACACTGTCTCACCGCGACAAGACCAATGCAGAGGGACAGCAGTCTATTTTTACCTAAATATTAATTGTTAATTCACATTATTGAGTACATGCATTTTTTTACATTTTTTGCTTATTACAAAACGTTAAATAGCTTACGTAATTAAACACCGTAATTGAATTCTTACTTTCAACTCTTTTTTCTCTAAGTACGATTATATCACTTTCATCAATTCATCTTCATATAATTATATAGAAATAGTCCTTTACAATTTACACAAATCGTAAATTACACTTCGCTATACGTGCGTCGCTTGCGTGCTCGTTCGATTCCCACTTCCTGGTGACAAAAATATAATATTTCAATTTGCCGATACACAATAGTAAATTTTAAGCTATATATAAATACACACAAATATACATTTGTAAATTAGTAAAAACAATAAAAAACCAACGACGTTTTCGACAGTACGTGAAGGTTCAAATCCATATTATTATATTTTAGCTTCACGCTTAGTGTCGCGATACTCTCTCCGATAAGAATTTATAACTATTTAAAATAACTTTAAAATGTCCTAATTTAAAATATATTATTAAAAATTGAAGAGTTATTAATTATTTGTTTTTTTTTGTTTAATGTTAAGAACATGGAAAAGAAACTCCTAAACGTTCCATGGATTTACCATATAGGGGCCCATCGCGTCACAGAAAGATTAGCTCTGATTGGTGTCTAAGAGTCCTGATCCATGTGTAGTCTAAAAGGCCCCTTTAAAATACTCTAGCCACTGCTCTTATTTCTAAATAAATATATTTAAATATGTATATATTCTTAGTAAATTATTTAAAACTATCAATCTTCTAAATCTACTGAAATAAAGCAAACTCACTGTTAGTTCGGTTAAGAATTATCAGCGTAGATATCGCAAAAGGCATTATTGTAACTGCAATTGAAATCAAAATAAGAAACGAGATGTAAAATAAAAAAGATAAATATAAAATAAATGATCTAGTGAAATGAATAAAATTGGAGTGTGCGTTTGTAATATTAAAATAAACGCTTTTTACTAAATTTTTATGTATGTATATATGGTACGTATAACAGGACAGCATTTTTTATAAATATTTATTTGTCTGCCTTGTTTTATTTAATCTAGATAACGGCTAGATCGATTTCGACGGAACTTTCACTGGCAAATAGCTGATGTAATATGGAATACCTTAGGCTATTTTTATTTTAAAATTTCACGAGGATGAAATCGGAGACACAGATTATATTGACATATAATTTAATTTTTTTAAATAGCGTTTTTAAACGTGACATCATTTGTTACAAGTACTGTATTGCACCTTTATACGTAAAGTGTATAATTTATTCCTCTTATAAAAATCAATTGTTATTTTTTACCTTTCATATAACGCAAGCAAGCTCAACAATAAATTTATATACCTTTAGCTATAAAATTATTTCTAATTTATTAATACAAAATAAAACATGTTATTACGTTTCACTATTATTTAAAAACATAACACAGAAAGTTGTTAAGAACATATTATAAAAAACTAAACCATACAACATGCGAATGTGCCAAAATCGAATATTACTAATATAAATTAATAATAAAATTAAAATGCAAAAAAAACGAAAAATTATTGGCTGGCTTACCAAAACAAGCAACTAATATCTAATAGACACTTAATTAGCTGTTAGACACTGACATAACCAATTAGACAAAAACATAATAAATTATACAATAACATAGCTAAGTACCATATAATGTATAACACTAGAATTTCACCCTACTACATGCGGCAAACTAAAAAGAACCACACCGTGCATACAAATAATGTTTACCTACTATATCTATGTACCTGGTACGCGGGCGGAGTAGGGCGGCGGCGCTGGTGTCGACGCCGGCTTCGCAGTATTCACTTTTATAGGGTAAGTTTATATGTATTTAATGATTTTTTTAAATTTCATTATAAGTACTAAGTGTTATTTTTAAATAATTACACAATAAAAATAAAAAAAACGCATCTATATTAAATATAACCAAAAAATTGAAATAACAGTTAAAAAATGCGCGTTTATAAAAAAATGAATAATTGACAGTATAATAAGTGTTAATTTTTTTCATATTTTATAGAATTGATAGTTATCAACACCATAAAGTATTCTATCAATATGTATTGATCCTAATTATATATATACCATCCATATATTAAGGTTTTTACAATATTTACAAGTATTCTTTTTCTGTATATATCTAGTCTGTACGTGATAAGTTATTACTGTTGGTTTTATGAAGAATAAAAAAAACCCTTACACTTATGAAATAGATTTCATGGTAAAAAGAAACTTCTAACATATAAAATAATTTAAATATAATATTCCTACATTAATTGAATTAATAGAAATATGATTAATATTAATATTTTAAATAAATAATAATATTTGTATACAAATCAAAAGTGTTTCGAGGAGCTGTGTGTTCTACGAACAAGTTAGAAGACAGATGATGCAAAGTCAGATACTGTGTAACTTAGTAATAATTTATAACTTAATTTTAACACTTCATCTTAAATAAGGCAGAAATGTTTGTTTGTAAATAAGAAAATAAATTTAAGCATTCATAT
Source organism: Dryadula phaetusa (assembly GCA_032432895.1). Taxonomy (NCBI): domain Eukaryota; kingdom Metazoa; phylum Arthropoda; class Insecta; order Lepidoptera; family Nymphalidae; genus Dryadula; species Dryadula phaetusa. The sequence goes on from JAOYRS010000081.1 coordinate 4,478,374, forward strand.
ATATATTTAAGAATTTATATATGTATGTATGTTTTATTGTTTCTTTTGCATTTATATTAAGTATTTGATATTTTCAATTAATAATAACTTTTTTTCACGTTTAATGAAATGGAGAAGACATGTACCACAGACGGGAATCGAACCCGTTTATAATTATGATTATGATATATTTGTTGAATACCAAATAACTAAAATAAATAGCGTTAACAGGGCAAATAGGATTTCTGTGCTCAGAATAAGTGAAATATGTAATATAGTATATTTGATCATATGTTTTCGTTTATTTAATTTTTTTTAATTATATTTATTTTAAATATAAAAAGTCATATCTAATTAAAAATTACCTGCTGTACTATTTCTAAGGTAGGGGTTCCCATAAGTGGCAGAGTAACGCGGGTCAATCCCGCCCTTGTTTTGCTGACTGTACACTGGGGCTTGTGGAGCTAAACAAAATGTAAATGATATTGAAATTATTATATATATAAAACCGTTAAAAATATAATAAATTGAATGCTAATATATATATATATATATATATATATATATATATATATACATATATATATATACATATATATATATATATATAAATTTATTTTTATATTTTTATACTTTACTAGGTAATAAAATTTATTTGTTCACCAACATTTTTTGTGATTCAAAATCAACAAGGTAAAACAAATAAATTGAAAATTACTCTAAACACATTTAACTCTCCGAGCTTCATTTTTTTAACAAAGCTGAGAAATGAAAATAAGTTGAATTCCTCTGACAGAGAATCAGAGAACCCACTTCCGATCGCGTTTACAGTCGCTGTCAGCCGCTGTTACTGCGCCACCAATATTTTTATAAATAAAATATGTCAACATTATCTACATACAGCACTTGGCACCCATTTACATCTCAATTGTATATCGGCGAGTTTACAATCAAACATATTTTGATTATTAAACTTGACTCTATTTTCACATATATATTTTTAATATTATTTAAAACTTACCTTCCCCACCAGTAGGTAAACCCAAGTGGTTTATAGCGTCTGTATCGTGTTTCGTTCGTTGCAACGAGTTGCTTTGCGATGCAGGGCCTCCAGATAACGGCAATGTGGAAGACGTATCCACACTACGTGTCAGAGAGCCTTGTAGAGACCTGATCAATTTGGAATATATATATATATATATATATATATATATATATATATATATTCGGATGTATCTATCTATGTAAAGGAAACTTACTATTCTGACCGAATTAAAGTGTCGGTTTCATTTGAAACTTCGCATACTTATCAAGGACTGACGACATTGCAACATTAACAAAACACGATTTTATAAAAAATAACTAAAAAGCAAAAGCAAATAATAATTTGAACAAGTTGAAAACACGCCGTTTTTAGAAAATTTTAGAAAATAACTAGAAGATTTTTGCTTTTATCCCGCATAGTAGGGTAGACAAAAAGTACCTAGTGTCGAGACATTCCGTACTTCGTTTTCCACCGAATTCGAGATATTGCGTGTTGAGTGGTGGAACTCAACTCCGCTTGTGTCTTGCCAGAGCGAGGAAGTGAAAATAATTTTAAATGTAATCACTCCCCCGAGCGGGGATCGAACCTACAAACGATCGCATTTGCAGTCAGACGCTGTTCCACTGCGCCATGATCGGCGTCAAAAAGAAACTAAAATATAAATAATAGTCAAAAAGTTGTAATAATTAGAATTCAAAGAATAAATATAAAAAATATATTTCATTTTAAAAAAAACATAGAGTGCTTTTATTAAAATGATTGTCATTCTACTCATATCTGTCGTTAAAATATTTTTTTTTTGTTATTTATGCTATTTTTAATTTTAATTTATTTTTTTCACTATTATATTTATTAAAAATATTTTATGATTTTTTATATATAATTTATTAATATTATATTTATTTATATAAAAAAAATTAAAGTAACAAACGTATCAGAATTTCTACGTACTCGTTGAGACGCTGACTAGAACGCGTGGTTTAGTAAGGGACGTTTGGACGGTTATCAAGAGAAACTAGATTGACTGCACAGTACTTAAAATTTATATGTTCTAAAATAGTTTAACTTAGAAATAAACGAGTTATTATCTTAAAAATCATGAATTTAAAATCGATTATATTTTACAATTTCAAAAAAAATATATTAACAATTTTAAATATAAAATACAAAATTTTATTCTAATCAAAATCTTGCAAAAGAAACCTGAAATTTAATTTCAAATATTTTCCCATTTTCCATCAAGGTAATTTTTTACTGGTAAAAGAAAACCAATTCTATAATAACGTATCTTACCCAAAAATCGAGCCTTATATATATAAAAAAATTATATTGTAAGGTTATTTAAAGGAATAATTTCTATTCCAGGAACATATAACTTACCTCACCTTTAATCTCAATTACACCCATTAAACACTTCGTCTGGTCGTCTACCGTCACTATTCGATAAATTATTTTCAACTTACTAGACAACTTTATAATGCTATCCTTTTCTTATTAGAGCAAAATGAAAGAGACTCCAATATATATCTATCTATAGGAACGTATCAGGTACAGGGTGTTATCAAAAGGTCATTAAATAAATCTTTTTTTTTAGTTTGCGTCGAGTTAGCTTAATGTTATCAACTATCAAAATATCTTTGTATAATAATATAATATATAATAGTACATGAATAGGATTAAATATTTTTTCCTATTTTGTTGATTTTTAGACAGTATAAGTCGAAACCAGTAACATCGTTTTAAGAATTATCCCTGAGAAATATATGTTATTTGAAATTAAATTGTCAAACAAAAATTATATAATTAAAAAGATTTAAGCCCTTACCTCTAAAATAGCTAGTCCTAATGATTTAGCTGTTCACGTAATACTCATATATTCACAGTACATAGCTAACAATTTTATTACGGTATTTTTTACACTACGTAGCAGGGTAGGAGAGATAATCTAGTTTTAGGACACTTCACTCTCCGCTTTCCACCTCACTTTCCACCTGACTTTCAGACGTTGCGTATTGAGTGGAACTTAACACCGAGCTTTGTCTCATCAAAGCAGGAAAATGAAAATAATCTAAACATATCATTCCCTCAAGTGGGAATCGAACCCGCACATTTATCTATTTTTTTAAGCAATCAGCTTATATTTTTCTATATATTTAGTATCTTACAAGTTATGTAATAACATTTAAGTAATATAGTTTTATCTTACCTCGTGGGCACATCCAATGTGGGCGACTGTACTCGCAGGTGCGGCGGCGGCGCGTAGCCTTGCGGGTAGTCGTAGATGTACGCGTTTGGATTCTAATGAAAAGTATTAAAAATATTTACTAACTTGGTTTCTATACAAATAAATAAAATTGGAGTGTCTGTTCGTAATATTAAAATAACCACTTATTACTAAATACGTATGTATGTACGTATATACGATAAATATATCAAAATACCATTTTACTTAAAAACTGCAGTCATTTCTTTATTATTGTATTTTATTCACTGTAAGTATATAATTTTCAAACCATATATAATACTTTCAAACGTCTTTTGAATATACTCTAGTACTATTTAAAAATAATAATTAAGACCAGGATTAGCGTGGGTAAAAGACACACACACACACTTATATAAAATCATGAGCCGGAAGACGTCCACTGATAGACTTGGGCTTGCTCATAGCACGCGAGTTGGGATGACTGCATACTTTCCGCTTCCTATGGCTACCTCCATTTCTGAGGAAGTCGTCGGCCCTTATAGGGGGGCGTCCCAATATAAAAATATTCACTTACTTTGAAATAATTATCCGCGTAAGCCGGATCAGAGTAATCATTGCTATATCTAAACTGCATCATCGGTTCATCGTGTATAGGCAATGAGACTGGTCCGGCGAGGGGAAGTCCCCCGTTCTTAGCATCTGACCGATCGGAGTTCTTGTATTCCTGTTGAAAGGGTGGTAGGTTAAATTGAGTTAAATATTTACTTACTAATTTAAAATGAATACATATTTTTTATATCTAATGTCCTTCATATACTAGAATGTCTAATTTTCTTAATTTTAACCCTCAGACACATACATAACTATTGTATAATATAGTATGGCGAAATTAACGCCGTGCTTAGTACTGTATTCAACAGCAAAGAAATGGTAATTCATTCATCATTCACGCATTCCCTCTCTCTCGTAAGGTAAAGCGTGGCGTTAAGTTCCGCAACTCAACACGCAAAGCCTCGCATTGGGCAAAAAGCCAAGTTCGGTCTTGACAATAAGTACTTCCCGTCTACAATGCTATGCGGGGTAAAAGCGCAAACCCACCCACAACCAGTCACCATTCCCAATGGGCCACAATTGCCCAAATTAGTAAGCGATTCCGTATTATGAAATTTGTAATTAGGCGTACAACTGCGCGTTTAATAGTCTCTTGAGTGACGTGACATTAATCGCATAAACTTTGTATTACATCAGCGATGTACAATTCATTCCGTATTTACTATGTAAATAGAGTGGATCGATACTAACATAGTGGTATTACCCATTGACGCGTAAAATTTACGTTGCCTTAGTAACGAACACGTCACCTTTATATAAAAATGTTTGTCAAACGCATTATAATGTTTAATATTTATTAAAAAAGCTTTTTATATTTTTAATGTTTAATATTATTATGCAAACTTTGCCTATATTAAAATATTTTCTATATCTTTAAGTCAATTTTCATAATACATTTTTCGAATAATGTTCTTAAAAAGGAGTAGAAAGATTATTCAAGTCATATTAATTTTCATGGACAAAATTCAAAATGTATTTTTTTAATAATAACATTTATTTAAAAACGTTTTTGAAAAAACATATAAAAATTTGAACGCATGGCTTAGCGTTCGGAGCGCTTGGACGGTATCCAAGAGGCGCGGGTTCGAATCTCGCAGCGTTAAAATTTTTAAACGTTTTTCCAAAAATGTTTTCTAATCCTAAGTGTGGAATAACACTTTAAAAATAGTAAATATTAACATTTATTTAAATTTAACTAGATATTTTACAAATAGTAATTTCAATACATATCATAGAATTAAACCAAAATAGAGATTATTTCTTAAATTCATTATAGAAAAAAATATATATAAAAACAAAAAAGCTGCTAAAAAACACTTAGATACAAAAATCCAATTCATAATCGCCATACAGATCCTTCATTCATACAAATTTGGTCCATTTAAATTTTACCACCGAAAAATCCACAAAATCGAATTTCTTTGTATGATACATACAGAAAACAACTTACCAAATCATAACTTCCATCGCTTTGAGGCAACTGTAGTTTCAAATCACTAATGTTCGATGATCGATCGCTCTCCTTGTACATATCAGTAACTGTGACATCCGGTTTCTCGCTTACAGGTTTTCTCCGTCTTCGTCTGTGACAGAGAACCAGGAGGATGACAAAAGCGGAGAACACAATTATACCGGATGTCACGCCTATTAATATTATGAAGAGGGGTAGGGTTTCTGTAACAAAATAAATGTTTTACTAAAATTGTCAATTCCTTTGAGTTAACAGACTTAGCTTACTTATTTTCTTTTATAAATATCAGATTTTTCTTTAAACACTTGTGAGGTAAAAGAAAGAAATGATAATTTAAAAAAAAAAGATATGATTTTAAGTGATTCTGATCTGAATCAAGATCAAATTTTAAGTAGCTATATATAAAATTTAGACTAAAACAATAAAATATTAACAGTAACAAAATATTATTAAAATGGTAACAGTAACATAAAACAACAAAGGCAATAACAGTAACAAAATATGCTTAACTAGTAACAATACTCACTCATAGGCTTAAGCGTGATAGCAGCGTTTGCGTTACCATATTCATTGGTAACACTACAATTGTACACTCCATAGTGTTTAGATTGACTTGCACGTATCACTAGACTGGACTTTACAACACCGCCTGGTAACGATTCTTCTAGTTTGGCGTAATCCTAAAATAAAAATTATATTGAATAATGCTTTTTTAATAAAATACTAACACATAGCTATTGTGCTCAAAGTAACTTTCTTACTTTTATTTCTATATAAAGATTAGCTAATTGTCTAAAAGAGGTATATTTCTAAAACATGTTTACGAAAAGAACTGGAGGCGATTCGCAAAATAACTGGACAGTGACCAGTGGTCAACAATGAGTGAAAAGGCCACCATCACCAGATCAGATCTTCTGGAAGGTAGTACAGTTTCTTTAGCACGTTAAAATAAGGGACCTACTCTCAGAGAGGACTCCTCAACTCCAATGATTAATTTTATTTTCTAAATTTTCTTGCAATGTATCGGGTTTTCTCCACGTGTTATCGCAAAAAAATCATAATAATTAAGAATGGAATAGAATTAAAGAATTTAATAAAGACATAAATACGTGGTTCAACAAAGAAGAAATGAAATATATACAAATATACATATATGTATACTTAAGTGATAATTCACGTTTAGACACTTGGCAGATGAGAAATTATATTATCATGAGAATTTATTGACATTTTACTTTGTTCTCGGTTTTTTTATGACATTACGTGGTGGGTAAGTGAAGGTAAATACTATAATACTATATTTCTTCATATCAGATCGTTTTTTTTTCTATGAACTATTATTTTACACCATTAAAGTAGTAGCATCTGAGTGTTTATTATAATTATAAGTTTTGTATTCTTAAGATTTATATTAAAATTATTTTCATTTCCTCTAATAAGAAGAATTACGGCAACTCAACATGGAACACGGAAACAAAGTACCTTAAAATATTTTTTAACTAATACGTTTTATCTTATAATATTAATACACAAATTTTATATACAAGTCTATATGTATGTAATTTTATTAGTATCCGTTCTATAAATTGATTGAACGTAAGTGGCCAGTTAAAGCCTGGTATGAGGTAAATGTAACCATTCGTAGTAATATAACAGTAGTGATAGCACCAGGTGGTATATTGCGGTACTAAAATGAAATACACTTCATATTTTTTTATAGTTCCAGTGATCTTATGTGTTTTGGCGATTCTTAGTGTTTTTTTGTGGTCAATGGGACACGTGGTCAGTTAGTGGCCCTTTCTGTTAGTTGACTTATTTTTTTTTATTCCGTTCATTAAACCAAGCTTAAAATAAGCAGTTTCAAACCGTATTCCACATAGCGTAGTCAAAGACCTCCTAATATCAAGACACTCCGTTAACTACTTTCTTCATATCAAGATATTGCATGTTGGGGAACACAACGCCTGAAGTAATGAAAATACATTTTAAATATTCCTTCAAGTGGGAATCGAACCCAGATAAGAGCTTATAATATTTATGTCAAAGATAGTCCACTATAAATAGATATATACTAAAATACTATATTTCTTGGAGTTTGGATTACTATGACAATCATTGTAATGTATGTAAACGACAGTGACCTGCAATAACAAATTTATCATGGTGGTGTCTTGAAAAGATATCTATTATCGTCCATGAGATAATTCTGGGTAGCTTCCATATATTTTTTTTTAATTTCATTTTTACTAATGATTAGAAGAACATCGTTCTTCAAGCAATTTGTCAAACTAAGCAGAAACTAACTACCCCGAAGAATTTAAAATACTTTTTAGCTTATTAATAATATCTATATGAGGCTGACTGTAACGTGATCGGTTGTGGGTTCGATCCCCACTTGGAGGAGTGATTATATTTAAACATATTTTCACTTCTTCGCTCTAGTAAGACAAAGTGCGGCCTTGAGTTCCACCACTCAACACGCAATGTCTCGAATTCGGTGGAAAGCGAAGTACGGAGTGTCTTGAAACTAGGTACTTTCGGTCTACCCTGCTACGCGGGATAAAAGCGTGAAGCTAAAAAAAATACCTATAAGAATTAAGAACCATCTTATTGGCTATAACTTACCGGATCTTGAATAACGCTGATCTCCTTCCCTTCGAAGTACCATCTAATGTCGTCTGGTCTAGGGACGCAGAGAGCTTCACACTCCACGGTCACCTTTTCTCCTTCCGAACCTAATTGGGTTCTGTTAGATAGGATTTTTGGAGGACCTATATACAAAAAATAGTGTTATTATAAAATATTATTAATTATTATATATTTATAATTTAAATTTTTTTTCGATGCCGTGCCTATGTGAAGGGACCCTTACTAATGTCAAAAGGTCCTCTACTAACTTATTATGTATATATATATATATATATATATATATATATATATATATATATCATTAACTTTAGGGATAAGTTATTTGACGTTCATTAATTTCACATATATGCGTTCATATTACAGTGTTTAATGTTTACTTCTACGTTTAGGCCTCATTGCAAGTAAACAACAAAGAAGTACTTCTTACTATAAAAGTAAGTATATTGAACTGAAAACCACTGCGTTCACTTATTCACATAACACTGAGCCACAATGCCGTCACTTCTATTTTACGACTATTTTACGCTTATACAATTTGTATGTAACACAATACTGTAATACCACCATATTTAGTATTAATTCAGCTTTGTAACATTATATTGCTCGTAACGTCTCGCTGATGAATGGAGTGTCAAAGTAATAAATTTACACCTTAATTAATATAATAATTGTTGTTTATAACGACTTATATAAAACTATATAATATATGAAAATGTACCGATTAGCGTCGGTAATACAAGAATTTATATTTTTCATTCAATTAATATAAGCTGGTTATATAAATTGATTGCGTGAAGCTAAAAAAATTAAGTCGCGGACTTATTCCTTCACGCTTTTATCCCGCATAGCAGGGTAAACAGAAAGTACCTAGTAACAAGTCAAGACACTCCGTACTTCGCTTTGCGATAGAGTAACATTGCGTGTTGAGTGGTAGAATTCAACGCCGCACTTTACCAGACCGAGACGTCATCCGCGCTAAATTTAATATCTCTGAATATTTATTTATGTAATTCTAAAAAAAATAACCAAGTTATTCCTTATTACATGAGCTATTAACGAGGCAAATTTTTATTAAAATCGGTCTAATCATTCCAGAGATAAGCCAGAACAAACAGACAGGCAAACAAAAAAATATATGTATAAAACAAAAAGTGGTTATTTTAATACTACAAAGAGAGACTCCAATTAAAAAATAAAACAGGCTCGTCGTGGCACAGTGTGACAGCGTTTAACTGTAAACGCGACCGGTTATAGGTTCGACCCTCACTCGGGGGAGTGATAATATTTAAAATTATTCTCACTTCCTCGCTCTGGTAAGACGAAGTGCGGCGTTGAGTTTCAACACTCAACACGCAACGTCTCGGATTCGGTACTTAATACTTTCTGTCTACCCCGTCATGCGGGATAAAAAGCGTGAAGGTAGATAAAGATTGTGCATATATATATATATATATATATATATATATATATATATATATATATATATATATATATATACAATAAATAAATAAATATATAATTTAGAAATATATATATCTATAAATAATACATTTATTTATTCATTTAAATGAATACATAAGGAAAGGCTTGTGGCTCAGTATTGACATGCATGAGGGAACACGATGGCCATAATCGTAGGTTTAAATTTCAATTGCGGTGACTCCCGGTGTGTTTAAACAAAGTGTATTGGATTCCACCACATAGTAATATTAATAATAAAAAATATCAATACGAAACAAGTTTTATTAAATTCTGTTTAGTACTTTCTGCTGGAAGACGTCTATTTATATATATATATATATATATATATATATATATATATATATATATATATATATATATATATATATATATATATATATGTTCATTTAAATATAGGTATATCTCTAAGTACTGTTTAATATAATATAATTATGTCACAAAGATCATTTATATGGTGAAAAATTAAATTAAAAAAGGGTTTCAGTGTTAACAGTAGCCTCTCTATGATTATCTCACTAAATACCTTACCTTGCTTTAAATGAAGACAGAAATGGAAAGCTTACGTAATAAACTTTAAACTTATGTTAAATTTACCTTTACACACTTAAAGCGTTTTAAAAATGTTACCTTAAGTTACCTAAAGCTTGTATTAAAAGCTTACCTTTAATAAATATAGTGGCTTCACTCTCAATATCAGGGTATCCATCAACACTGGCTTTACAGATGTATCTTCCGGCGCTACGCTCGTCGACATACACTTTGAGGTTCGGGGACTTCCCCTTGACCTGCTGAAAGTATTACTCGTTCATATAAAAACGTTATGCTAGTACCTAAGAGTCGTAGGTTCAAATTCGATTCAAATTGAAATTGTAAGTTTTTGTATATAGTTAGATAGTCAGTCAGTTAATTTTGATAATGTTCAACATTTGATATATTTATCTTAATTATTTTTTTTTACTTTGTCTTGCCAGAGCAAGGAAATGAAAATAATTTAGATATAATCACTCCCCCGTGTTGGATTCGAACCCACAACCGATCGCATTAGCAGTCAGATGCTGTACCACTGCACCGTGACCGGCCTCAATAGGTTCTTAATAAAATAAAAAGCAATGTGATCTTTAGTTACTACTTTATTTTTTATTTTTTTTTCATCAAGATAACACAAAAAACAAGTATCATGGTAATCACTTACCCCTATCCTGCCGGTTTCGTGGAACAGCCATCGTATTTCCGGTTGTGGGTGACCGTCGACGTCACAGCTCAATGTCACGCTTGAGCCCACCGCCGCTTCTACGTCTTGCGGCCGGGTGCGGAATGAAGGGGGATCTATGGGAATTTCATGGAGCTTTTATACGGATAGATGCTTTAAGTTAAGTTTTTTTTTAGTTTAAATTATCTCTTGCTTATAATATATGGGTAAGTAGAAAAAAACAAGGGTTAAGGGTTATGTAATCTGACTCCGGTCTTTGTTTTACCAGAGTGAGTAAAAAATATGTAATAAGAATATAATTACTGTTATTTAATACAAACATTTTAAAACAATATCGGTAATGATGTTTTATAAATATATATATTTTATAATAAATTCAGAACCTCGTCCTATTTAATGACCTACCTCCTCAGTTTATTGTCAATAAATTGAGATCATGGTGGTGCAGTAGAACTGTTTTATTTCATTGTAAATGCGGTTGGTTGCGAGTTCGATTCCCTCTCGAAGGAGTGATATTTAAAATTAATATTCATTTCTCTGCTTTGATAAACAATGTGCGGCGTTAAGATCATAGACATTTACAACATTAGAGTTGTAGATGTGTTGCCAACCTTAGATTGAAGGTGAAATGAGATGAGGAAAAGGATGGGTGGGAATAGGAAAAGTTGGCTGGTGGAAAAGGTGGATCGATTTTGTCATGATAGTGGTCGCGAGCCTGTCGGATGATTAACGTCCTACCACCAAGTTACTTATTCGACGCTACCCAGCAGCGGACGAGATTGGTTTTCTATATCCTGTCTTCTTATAGGGTATAGGGCAAAAAAACACTTACAAGTCACGTTCAATACCAAAGCCGCTTCGCTTTTTCCCGCGGAGTTGCTCACCTCACATTTTACTTTCGCCTTATTATGTTTTCTTGTAACGTTGAAGATGATCTGAAACAATAGTATATTTTAAAATAAACTAAATTGAATAGCTTAAAATTATTTACAATTATGCAGACCGTCAATCAGAATCACTGAATAAAATATTTCATCTTTCTCTTATATCTCAAATAGTAAAAGTGTACAAACATTTCATTGCAATATTTTTTTAGGTATTTCAATTATGTATTAAACAAATTACATTATGATTGTATCTATCGTTATATTATCTATATATTAATACGAGAAGCAAGATCTTTGTTCCCTTCTTTACGAAGTTTCCGTGAACAGTGGAGTATGAAATTTGGCAGTTGTAGTTTACATAAAAAATGAATGCAGATTGCTTATATTTTTTTTTTGAATAATGCATAAAAATATATTAAATTAATAAAATAAGCGTAACACAGTGTGTGTTACGTTTAATATACCACATGGTTTACACCTACACTTTTATATAAAATGATATACACATTGCTACGGCACGCGTTGTCAACGCATGAATGGGACATCCAGTAATAGTAATTAACAGATAAATTAAAAATAATACGTAACGAAGGTTTGAGCTGCCCCATTTTATCTTAGTAACCTTATGCTCCTATCTTTCCTATCCTAGCTTTACGCTCTGAATAAAAAAGGGCCAAGATGTCTCCATCCCGAACGAAATTTATTATATTTATAAATGGATCATTTATTTCTCAATAATCAAAAAGCTAAATTAAATTAAAATTAACGCGATTGTGGAATCCCACTTGGGAGAATGATTATATGTCAATTACTTTTATCCACTAACTCTAGTAAAGCAAAGGGCGGAGATGAGCGCCGCCAATTAACACGCCATGTCCCGAATTCATAGGAAAGCGGAGTACTGTCTACCCTGTTATTCGCAATAAAGCGTAAAGCTTTAAAAAATAGAAAATAAAGAATTACTTCGGTATTTTTTTCTTATTTACCAACGTTTACTGTACATGCATACATACGAGTATACTGTATCCACCAGTGAAATTTTTATTGTTATTTACTCTGTAAATTTTGTTCCTGTAGCTCAATCAAGCTGATTCTATAAAGGTGAGATACAGAATAGAGGATAACTGGACGCAGTTGAAAAGTGTTTGACTGAGTTTTGGGTTCAGATCCCAGTCAGGAACACTTAAACCCTTTTCGTATAATATCTACGGTTTGACTTTCCGTTATACATTTACTTACATAATTTATGATATTTATACTAAATAAACTATAATATTCATGAAATAAATATCAAATTTCAAGTACCCAGTATTTTCGGTTGTAAATAATTAACATATAATACAGAAATATGTTAATGCGATGATATAGTTAGATATCTTTTATCCATAAAGATTATGTTAAAAGGAGGTTTTATTTCTTCATTGTATAATTCTATTCTTTTTAAAATATTATTGATATTGTATTTTTCTCTTAAATTTAACTACATATAAGTGCAGCATATGGGTTTTATTTATTAATACATTAAGCAAAAACTTTGCATCGCTTTTCACGAAAATTACTCGGACTGTAGCATATGAAATTTTGTACAGTAATTTTATATAGAAAGAGAAAGCAAGACTATTTTTTTAAATATTGCATATAGAAACATTAAATTAATATATATATATATAAATATGCACGTTTATATTACATACGTACACAATAATAGACATACTCGTTACCAAGGCAACGCGTCAATGAAACATCCACAAGAATCATTTTGTATACAAGCATGGTTATAACTATTTACAAACGCACACAGTAGTTTAAGCCATTCATATAAAGCTACGTTCTACGTAGTACACTCGTTTCATTTAAACAACCCTCGCCTTCATTTCGAATTAATACTGACGCTACATTACTGTTCTGTGTCTTTAATGCTTGTGATACACTCGCAGTGTAAGCGATAAAAAACAGTCAATTTTTGTGTATCAATCAACTAGTGTGATCGAATATTTCTTTGATGTGTAAATTTATTTAGATTATACGAAGAAAATCAACGAAATATATCATTTTCATATTTATAAGGTATATTTGAGATTTTAGAAGGTATTTTAAGGACAGATTTTAAAAATCGACTTATTTCATTTTAAACCAATCGAAGTTAACTTGTAAAGTAATATTCACATGTATAAAACTCATATATACAAATTATTGATGTGTGGTTTTAAAATTTAACACAAAATAGGTGAAGATAGGACATAGCTTTAACTGGTGCTAGTACCTTAAAGTCTGAACTATCGAGTTAAATATGAGACGCCCATATGATGATGCTTTGCGTCTTGAATCTCAAGACTATTAGCTCGTACGTGCATATGTACATATACAAAAATATTCTAAGTCTAGGTTTGTATGTAATAAAAATGTTACTGATTTTAACTACGAAGAAATCTGATTTCTTTTTTGTTCCATCGAAGAAATGCCGACGAAGTCGTTGACAGATATCGTACATAAGTGGATTCAATAATATACAGGGGATGGTTTTACACTTGAAAAGCTTTGATTCTTTTAACTTAGATAGAATTGTAAACTTAAAATATATGGGGTAAAAAGAAGGTCACCTTGAAAGAGATAAATAAAACGAATAGAAAAATTTAAAATAAGTATAAAAATAATCACCATAAAGTAGTGATTAAAAGGATCACGTTAAGATTAATTAATCATTCACCTAAAAATATAATCAGGTACGGTTTACATTATTATACGTTTTTTAAAAATGTTTTCTTATCTTTAGTGTGATATAACACAATATTTTATTAAATAATGATAATATTGTATAGTAAATCCGGACACATAAGCATTTTTTAATAGCGCTTTGCATTTGAGAAAGCAAAATATTGGATTTGCAATATAGAATTGCCCGATTTTTAATAACAATGAATATTAGGAAGCCTATAAAAATACTACTATACTATTAAAACTGAAAATAAACTTTAAAATCAACTTACCATTTCATCAGTATAGTCTCCTACAACAGGATTGTTGTTTATGTACCACTCGTACAGTTGTGCGGGTGGGTTTGCATCAACTGAGCACCGAACCCGCGCTTCACTGCCTTCCGGGATCTTCTTATTAATTCCACGGGACACGACCGATATGTTTATCTTTGGAGCGTATTTAACCTGCGTTAAAATATAACATACGCCAATTAACATAAAAAAGAATTAAATGTTTTTTATAAAGATATTAATATGTGTTTAAAATGAAACTATATTAAATGGGTTAATCGCGTATATTTTGGTATACGAAAATACATTTTTAGAAACTTGACATTTCGAACACTTTACAGTAGTCCGTCTTTCGAAATTCTACAGTAGTAAAATGTGTAAAAATCTTACTATATTACTATGTACTAAACAAAATATATTTCTTAATATTACATTAACAATGAACTAAATCAATAACTAAATTAATATTATTTAGAACAAATTAATCGCATATATTTTGATATAAAAAAATTATGGCTCTGGTCTTAGAAGGCTTTACTACATTAGCCCGTTGGTCACAGTTATACAATGGCTATCTAATACAATTATCTAATATAATTTCAGTTTGTCATACAAGGGTGCGGAGTAGTCACTCCGTTATCCACGTCCTGTTCAAAATTGAGACATTACATATTGATTCATTCAAGTCAACACCGCGCTATGTTAAGTCAGAGTAAATAAATAAAAATACTAGTAGCTACATATAATCATCTCCCCGGATGGGAATCGAACCCACAACCAATCCAGTTTGCAGTCAGATGCAGTCCCACAGCGTCATGATGATATCATTCAAGGTGTGTAAATCTTAATCTTATTATATCTTCAACTTAATTCCTTACCTCTATATGTACAGTAGCCATTCTATAGGCCCTGTCCGCTGTGTTCTGCGCTTGACACGTTATCGTTTGGTTATGGTGATCCTTGTTGGGGACTAACCGCAGAACTGATCTGTATTGACAATATAATATGATTAATTTGATATATTTTAAATTGTTTAAATGTAAGGAATGAAATTTTCACTTTACCCCCGAATTCTAGATTTTCTCATCTATATTAGTTTGAGTGGGGATCGAACCCACAACCGTAACATTTCCAATGGGGCGCTATACCACTGAACCATTACTACCTTAACGGATACAGCTTCAATTTTACTAAAAAATATTAAAATAAAAATAATACGAAATTTCAAAGATATGAAGAGCCTTTTATATCTATATATTAATAACTCAAACAAAACCGAATGGAGGAGTGTGAAATGTTGCACAGTTATAGTTTATATTGATAAAGAGTGCAGAATGCTTGTAAATAATGCTTAAAAATATATTTAATTAATCAAATAAATGTAACACACACTGCCATGTTTGTTATACAAGTTGCTGAAGCAACGCGTTCTCAACGCGTCAACGGCACTAGATGTCCCCTAGATTATTAAAATTATATTTTTTTTTATATTATATACCCTTTGTCTAGGGTACAAAGGGTACAATAGGTATAAATCTAAAAATAATATCTAGTCTAAGGGTAAATTTAACAGTATATCCTTGTAAATATCACTTTCTTCTCACACTTACCTTGTTTAACCAAAATGATATTTTAAATTAATAATTTTTAAGTATAAATGAAGAAAATCTTAGTATAAATGTTGATTTCCAAACATATTTTGAAATTAAAATTTATTTCAATACTAAATCCTACTTACCTTGTCTTATATCTTAGTTCATCTGGTAACAGTTCTATTCTGCTTTCCACGTTCTTCTTAATGACTACTTGGTTTCCATCAACCCATGTGATCTGTTCAAACGGAAATAAGTAAGTATCTAACTTAGTTGAGTACTTTTGTATGTAAATATTATTACCGAAGAGAGTAGCTTTTGTATGCAATTTTAAGGTATTAAACTTAATATAGCCAAAGATTAGACTAGATTAAAAACAATGTGTACTCCACTTTCCGTATTTCAGGTACTGTGTGTTGTTTGGCGGAACTCAACGCCGTGATTTGTGTTAGGGGCAGAGAGAACCTATAATTTTTTATCCCTCATAGCCTGCTATATATAGAAAGAAAGTACCTAATGTTAAGACACTCAGTACTACGCTTTCCGCCGAATTTGAGACATTGCGTGATGAGTGGCGGAATTCAACACCGCGCTTTGTTTTATTAATGCAAGGCAAATGAAAATAATTTAAATATAATCACTCCCCCTAGTGAGAATCGAACCCACAACTGATTGCGTTTACGCTCAGACTCTGTCCCATTGCGCCACGACTGGCTTCAGAACCTAGATTACTGGTACGCAATATCTCATATTGCGTAATTAAACTCCGCATTTTGTCTAAAAATATGTATAATAACTATATAACACATATTTCGAAGAACTTAATTCATTAATATTTAATAATAAAAGCCATTTAGATATATCTGTAATAATTTATATATACCTGCTAATTTCCAACGAAGGTGTTAATAACGTAACGAATATGAAACGTAAGCTTTATTATTTAAATCGAATCCAGTTCAGATGTTAATTAAAAATTGATCGATCGTTTTATATGGAAGTAGTAATATCAAATTAATTATTTTGAATTTTAAACCAATTTTGCTATTAATAACTGAGATTTGAAATTTTATATTAGTTATTTTCTCCGTAACTTGTTACTTGTTAAAAATATAATTAAGAATTCTCGCTTGCTTTCTTTCATAGAGTAGCACGGAAATCAAGACAGTGCGTGTTTAATGGCGAAGCTTAACCACGAACTTTGTCTTATCAGAGCGCGGAGATGAAAATAATCTTTTCCCCGACGTCAAATTGTAATTCACGACCATTCGTTTCACAATCAAATGTTATTCCATACCTTATTATTTATTTGTAACTCAATACTATATATTATTAAACATCTTTAATCAAAAATGTAATTAATAACATAAAAGAATTTACATAAAAATAGGTTATATATATATATATATATATATATATATATATATATATATTGAATATCTTATATAGACTACATTTCAGGGAACCTGACGTTTCGAACAATCTCGAATATAATCAAAGTATTGTAGCCCAAATAAAATCGCGGTACAATTAGATTGAAATGAAGTAGGAAATAAAAAAAAACTATATATTATAATTGGACATGCAATTATAAATATTTCACAAACATATCCCATAGATTTCGTGTAATAAACCATAAATACGTAAAAAGCTTTAAAAATATCATAAATATGCATCTTCCCACGTATTGCTCTAAAAAGATGGTATTTACTTATTTATTTAATCTACCGCCTACATAGAAATCATCAATCAAGCTTACGAAGATATAAATCGTTAGAATTTTTTGAAATCAAAGAGCTCGTACTTAAGCGCCTATTATTCATAGAGTTTTAACATACTTTTCAATTATTTCCATAGTTTTTAAAGGCAAAGTAATTTTTAGTGGTGAGTTACTGTATAATTTATAATTTGTATAGAGAATCTGACTGTATTTTTTCAAAGTTAACCAAATATGAATATAGTTTCTTAGGAAAACTAAGGTAGTCAGGTAATCGTTCAAAATAACATATAAAGACATAAAGATAAGCAAAAAAATGATTTAAGCATTCGGCTTATTTAGCACCGTATCAAAAAAATATAACTAGATTTATATTCACTCTTTCATCTTATCAAAACACTCAACACGTACATCGCTTTCCGCCGAATTCGAGACATTGCGTGTTGAATGGCGGAACTCAACGCCGCACTTTTTCTTACCAGAGCGAGAAAGTGAGCGGGAAAACTAACGTAAATGATTCCGTCATACAACTAAAATAGTAGCACTAAATTTCTATTTATATTTACTGTGAAATATTTTGAACTGGCTTAATTTGATTAATGTGGTTACTAAATAAATTAAGATCAAAACCATTTATTTTGTTTTGTTTTAAAATAGTTTATGAAAATTCGAGTGTGAGTTGTTCCCTTTTACACGCTTAACGACCTGCTTGGAGATGTGTCTTTTCCTGGGTATAAGATTGACTTTGCAACTGTCTATTGCAAAGGATGTACATCAGAACCAGACACGACGTACTCCGTTTTCTACCTAATTGGAAGCATAGCGTGTTGAGTAACGGAACGCAACGCCGTGCTTTGTCTTACCAACCCGAAAAAATGAATATAATTATCCCACCGCTGGAAACGAATCCTCGCCAGATCGTGTTTACAGTCAGACGCTGTCCCACTGCTCCACCACCGGCCTTTACAGATTTTGAACATGATATATATATTGTATATTAAATATTCCCAATTTATACTAAGGAAAAACTTCACTTACTTCTGCAGCCGGTTTCCCTCCTTCAGAAACACATTCTATGTCTACAGGCTGGTTCTCGATAGCATCGATAAAGGCACCTTGCAATATTCGCGGGGGTTCCGGCGCCACTAGTACCGTGAGTTGGGCGTACCTCGAACGGATTGGAGGCTCTCCTAGAATTGTTGATATATTTAAAACACTGATATATATATAGCAGATAGGAAATATTCTTTTTTTTAAATAGTATTTTTAGTTTCACTCTTTTGTCTCGCATGGCAGTTAGACCGAAAGTGTCTATTGTCAAGACACTCGAGAATTCGAGACATTACGTGCTGAGTGGCGGAAGTCAACGCCGCACTTTGTTTTACCAGAGTGGAGAAAGCAAAAAAGTTTTAAATACAATCAATTTATCCCGCTTACCAGAGTAGTCAGAGACACTTAGTGTCGAGACATTCCGTTGACGGCTTTACGCTTGTAATCGAGATTAGAGAAAGGCGAAGTCAACGCTACGCTCTTGTACCAGAGCAGAGAAATGAAGATAAATTTTAAATATAATCAAACCCACAACCAACGTTTACGATTGCCGCATCTGTTCTATTAAGATGTTAACTTAAAAATAAAAGAAAAATATTTCGCTTTTATAATATATGTAATCACTTAAAGAGCGAAATGTTTTAATTTTCATTGCCAAGATCATATATTATATAAACATTTTTTTACTTAATATCTATGAATAAATTAAAAGTATCGATTATATTAATTAAGAGTTCAAATAAAATTTAACGAGATTGCAATCTTAATTTGGAAAAGATAAGATAATTAATATTAAATGGTAATCTTTAAGATAAAAGTCGTATTATAAACTAATTAAAGGTATTCGCGGTACGCATTTTACGAAGTAAATAAGGTTTATTTTTTTATCTACATAGTAGAACTTATTAATGTCAAGTTTCTAACTGTCATATCCTGAGTGGTGTTTAAACATATCGTTTGATAAAAAAAAACTAGCTTCACGCTTTATTACGCATATCTGGGTAGCCATAGATAACCAAGTGTCAAGACACCGTTGATTGTTAAAAAAATGTTTTTTCGTAATGTGTTTGGTTGTGGATTCGATTCTGACTCGGGGGAATATTTATTGTTTTTTTTTATTTCCCTGCTCTAGTAAGACAAAATTCGGCGTTGAATTCGTTACTCAACACAACAATGTCTCAATTTTGGTGGAAACCAGACAATAGAGTGCCTAATAAATATAAATTGAATTTCCTAGATTTTTAGAAAATATAAACGTTAAAATCTTTTACTATTTAATTTCTAATTTATCTTTCTAATATGCATATATTTTCTAAACATCAATAAAATGTATCTGAAGTAAAAACTTAAAATTATATATAACACAAAATATAGACAAAAATGTATACTTAATACTTAATTTGTAAGAAAGTGAAAATATTAAAATTATTTATAAAATAAAAAAGGACATACCGTTAAGACCGGAGCTGACTTGACACTGATACTTGCCGTCGTCTTCTAACGACACTTCTCTTATGTCTAAGGAGTAATCGCCTGTAACAAAGAAAATAAATAAATAAAAAATAATTTTCACGCTTTAAAGATTGCATTCCAATTAATTTGAATTAGTGACTTATGGCCGGTCTTGGCGCAGTGTGACAGTCTGACTGTAAACGTGATCGGTTGTGAGTTCGATTCCCACTCGGAGGAGCGATTATTTTTAAATTATTTACACTTCCTCGCTCTGGTAAAACAGTGTTGAGTTCCGCCACTCAACTCACTCAAATGGCATCAGCACTAAACTAACATATTTCGTCCTAAGTATACAGAAAACACAATGTATTATATATAATACCAACTTTATTACTTTTATACAATTTAATTATATTGTAAAAGTCCAATGAGATAGAGAATTTAATCAACTTAAGTATTGTAGAAAAAAATCCAAAAGCCACTATAATAATAAATTGCTATTTCAGGAATACCAAACCTGAATCAAACGAATGAATTTCTTAAGTAAACTGAATAAATACTTAAAATATTTACTATTTTATTTTCCCCATTTACGTTAGCTATCAGTCACTTTAATTTCATTGAAATAACGTTCTCACAAAATACTCGCAATATCAAATAAATAAGTGGAAGAAATAATTTTAATCAAATGAAGCTATACAAAATCTATAAGAAGTTATATAATTAGTTTATTGGAGAACATGATCCCTTTGATGGGATCCTTTTATTGGTATATAAAGAAACCATTTGCTTAATTAGAGTCACTTTTCAACGTATTATGTACGGAACACGGGATATAGTTGAAGTGATTATATTTGCAAAGAAAAGAACGGAATTTGTCCACTGAAGTGCTGGCAATAGCCATTTTCATATTGCATGCTAGAGAAGCTGCATGCACATATAAAAACGGCTAGGCTACACTGTTTATAGTAACCAAGACAATTGGCCTTAAATAAAGTCTGAGTTTCTTACTCCGATTCTTCCTAGGTCTGAGGAATTAACTTTTTATAATAAATAAAAAAGAACTTTTGGTAAATATTTTTCACGTTAAAAAGGGTATGAAAAAACCTTCTTATTTTGATAAAATTATTTGATTTTGACATTCTTTAGTACATACCGATGATGTATCTTAGAAAGTGCCTGAATATATACGAGAAGAATATAGGTTCGATTCCAATTCTGGGAACTGATTATATTTGAACTATTTTCATTTCCTCCTTCTTGTAAGACAAAGCGCGGCGTTGTGCTCCGTCTCTCGATGTCTCTTAAATTAACATTAAATGGGCAATGAAGTGTGAATGAATGAAATATATAAGAAACTAAAACTATTTTACTGCCGCTCTTCTATAATCAATAGAAAACACATTAAAATATTTATAAAAGATTCCATCAACGCGTGCTGAATGCTTCATTTCTATTGTACTCATTCAGATCTTACACGTAATGTATACCGACGAGAGACATCTCCAAGACCTTAGGGTTTTAAAATTGTAAACCATTATAACAATAGCTCAAGTATTATTGTTGAAAGAATAATATGATATTGATGATCGATATGTTTTAACAGAATTTTTAAATTGTATATAATATATAGAAACTTCACGTTTTTACCCGCAACTCTGTTGCAATGAGAGTGCCAGTGTCAAGACGTTAGATGTGGAGTGGCGAAACATAACGTCACGCTTTATCCCGAGATTATGAGAGCAGAGAAGTAAAAATAAATTTTAAATACAAAATCATTCTTTCGTATGAGAATCAAACTCACAAATCCCATTTACTGTCAGAGGATATTTCAATACGCCATGACGGCCTGAATTAAATAAAACTCAACGGCGAGTATTGTTTTACCAGAACATGGAAATGAAAATTATTTAAGTATAAGTATAATAGAGCATTAATAGTGCCTGTGACTTCATCCACATCCATCCATATTTATTTTAGAGTTCTAAAGCAAAAGTATCCTATGTTACTTCTTATTACTAAACTGAAAGTCCTGACAAAATCAGTCCAGTCATTCTAGAGATTAGCTGGAACAAATAGACAAGCAGACAGACAAAAATTGTAAAAAATGTTGTTTTTATATATGTACCGTGTATATGTATTAAATTTATATGTATGGTACATATTAAATTTACAAACAGTCGCTCTAATTTTATTTTTTTATATACACATTCCGATTATATAAAGGGGTTTATTTAAACAACTCCTTTTGATACTAGAGTACTTTTATATGAGGTAGTTAAAACCTGTTCTTTTAAATTATGACGCTGGCATAAAGATTGGAGAGCCACGTCTAATGTCGTATAATTATCCAGGTGTTTTATGCAGGAAACTAATTAGACTAACTATATCATTTAACTGGGAAATTTTACTGAGAAATTTAACTGAAGGACGTGAGAGAGATAACAATTTTTCATCTTCACGTATATCTTTAATAGTGTGGTCGAATGTAAGCTGAATTAAGTTTGTAAAAAGGCATATTGCTTTTCTGTAATAAAAGTTTATGTAAGTGTATCATGGTGCTATGAGACAGCGTCTACTATAAGCACGATGGATGCTGGTTCAAATTAGGCTTGGGGAAATGATTGCAGTTTAATTCTTCTCATTTTACCGCTCTGGTAAGACATTTCCGCTCAACAACGCATTGTCTCAAAATCTAATAAGAAGGAGTGTCTTAACAATGTATTCTCTGTATATCTTAATATAAGAAAAACAGTGTAATAAAAATACATAGAAATGTATAGATAAAAACATTTTGCAGTCAGGTAAAAATAATATAGTAACATCGCTACATTTGCGACTATAAAAAATGTATATTTAGAAAAAGCTTCTTGTAAAAGCTCATATTAAAAACGTACATACCTGCCTACGCCACAAAGTACTAGAGAAAAATCTGTAATATCTGAAAGCTTTTATATTTCATTATTGCTCGTATGAAACGTGTATATTATTAGAAAGGTACGTAACGGGTTGATGACCTCGGATTTTTGCTTTTAATTCTTGATTGTTTGACGCATCCAGTCGAAATGTTCTCAAGGTTATATTTATTTTGGCATATAAACTATTGAACTCGTCTTTTTTATATTTTCATAACACATCACGTAAGAGCGGAAGTCACGGCTTCGATTCTTGCTCATATATTATTTATAGTTTATATATAAGTGATTTTAATTGTTTTTACACTACCAGTGGTAGAAACTCAAAAGTCATTTAAAAGTTTTTAAAGGCTAACAGAGAAAATTATATTGTAAGTAACTATATACTTTAGATTTTTTAAAAAATAAATATGACATGGATAAGTAATTATATTAAATTTGAACCCCAAAATTTCCATATTCAGTAGGCCACTTGTCATCTGTGTCATGGCGTCAATTTACGAATATTTAACTAAATTCTTTACATAAATTAAAATAATTATAATCACCTCTCAAATAAAATCTGCAATAGAAATATTCTTATATATTTTAAATGAAACTATTTTAAAACGCATTAATCGCGTACATTTTTGAAAACCCGATGTTTCGAACATTAAGAGAGTCTTATATATTAGCAGAAAGAAGAAGAAGAAAATCCTATATATTAGCAGAAAGACCATACATACATACCTAAGTATACAAAATAGAAAATATTTACGTAAATCGTGTTTTAGTGCGTGTATTTTATTTTGACTCTGTATTACGGTTACGCGCCTGTTTCCGTCTGTCATCACTTTTGTAAACATAAAAGCTACCGACGTAAGATATACACAGGTAGTTAACGAGATTGCGCAATGCTGAGTTAAAATTGAACGTTATTTAGACTAAGAACAGCGTTAAATTCCGCCATATGAAATAATATATCAAAAATGGCATATGTTAAAACTGGTTATGACCTTCTCAATTGGAATCTTGAATCAATAAATCTTGGAAGAGGTTTATATATATAAATCATATTCCAATCTTAAGAAAAAAAAGAAAATGTAAAGTAAATGTTCCATACAAAAGTCGGAAGTGATAACTTGACAGAGGCGATCTGGTGTAAAGACAGTCCAATAATTGTTAGCCCAAAATCAAGGGGACTCATCGGGCTTTGTCTTACCAGAGCGAAGGAATGAAAATAAATTTGAAATATAATCTTTTCCCGGAACGGGTTCGAACCCACAACAAACAAACGCTCTCGAAATATATAAGCACTGAATATCTCACGAGTAAGTTATTTAATACATACAAGTATTTATACTTATAATAATTTAATTATCATAAAGCCGTACGTCAATAATTATGTAAATTACATTATATATTCTAACTTACATCAATGGTTATTATGTTCCAATTGACTAACTGTTGGTTACAGAAAATAAAATTCATATAGAGCCACAGTACAGTATCAAAGTGATACGACCTTCAAATCCGATCATAATTATTTTCATATAGAGGTCGTGGCGGAGTGTGACAGCGTGTGACTGTAATCGCGACCGGTAGGGGGTTCAATCTCCACTCGCGGGAGTGTATATATTTAAAATTATTTTCACTTCGCTCTCGTAAGACAAAGTGCGACTTTCAGTTCCACCACTCAACACGCAATGTCTCGTATTCAGTGGAAAGCGAAGTACGGAATGTCTTGGCACAAAGTGATTGACAGATATCGCACAGCTAAAATCACGTGGCACTAGAAAAATATTTCCCGAAAATCCCTCGAAAAACAGGAAAATTGAAACTTTATTATGGAAACTGTGGAAAGTAAACGAACTTTCAGATGAGAATGCGTAGTAAGTAAACTTTAAACGCTTATTTAAATTTGCTAATTTAATTTATATATTATTCCTATTAATATAATATTCCGGTCTACCCTGCTTCCTGTAAGTATACAGGATATTAAAAACATCATTATTCCTGTCTACCTTGCTATGCGAGAAAGAAGCGTTAAGCTAAAAAAAATTTTTTTTCAGGTTAATGCTTTTTATCCTGAATAATTTCAAGAATTTTTAACATAATTGTTCAGTATATATGTATACAAATAAATTTTTTATACACGGTACATATAGTGTGGATAGCTATTTTGGTCTGTATGCTTGGTCCCTTAGCCAATATCTGGAATGGCTGGACTGACTTCGACAAAACTTTCAATGACAGATCAGATATCTGTCATTTTTGCTTCATAATTACAAAATAAAAATCCAAATCCAAGAACCACGCAGACAAAGCCGCGGGCACAGTCCATTTAGGAATAGACAAGCGCTTAAAGCCAGCAGTGGTGCCACTATAAAAATCACAATAAGTCCAAATCTGCCAAATTATCTAGACAGCTACGAGTGTATGAAAATAAAATAACACGAAACTAGAATGCTGACCGGTTTTTTGCAATCGAGTCATGGCCACAAAAACGTTAATAGTAAAACTCAATCTGTATTAATATTGGCGTATATTAAAATAAAGCTACAGTTCTAAGTATTGCTATTAAAACCAGATTAGTGGAGGAAATACTTTACATAATTTTGTGCAAGAAGGAAAAATAGTGACATATTTCTCTATTTTAATTTGTGAGAGTTTTTGTAACAGAAAATAGTTTGTAATGTGTATTCACTAAGTCAACATAACGCCCTTTTAGCTTTTTTTAAACATATAAATAAAATCGTAATATCCATTTGTAAAATTTAAATAAACACTTTTTGCCAAATATATGTACGTCAACTTAAGTCTGTCTGTTAATCTGTTTGTTCTAGCGTAACTCTGGAATAGATACAGCAAATTTGTTGTATAGTTATACATATAAAGGATTATTTTTAGTGAAAAATCACTTAATAATGCTACTCTTGAAATAGTATACAATAAACAGAAACATTAAAAAAGTAATACATTATTTAAAAAAAAACAACATTTTTTTTGAATATTTAATTTCAGTCCTAAAGCAAACAATTATATGTTTAAAAAGTCATTTTTATAAATAAGCCTCAATAGTCACGTGCGTCTTTTGTTACATTTGTATTGTAAATTGATTTCCTACCATATTTAGTATAAAAACATCAAATATCAAATGGAAATTTAGAGTTTTGCTTGGCACGTTCTATGTAGTGGGGAACGTGATCCTCGTTTTGGCTGAAAACCAAATTATAATGAACATGTATATATATATATATATATATATATATATATAGGCCATCGTCGTCATGCAGTGGGGCAGCGTCTGTTTGTAAAGCCGATTGGTTATGGGTTCGATTCCTACTCTAGGGAATGATTATATTTAATTATTTTTATTTCTTCTCTCTTGTTAGACAAAGCGCGGAGTTGAGTTCCGCTAAATAAGGCACATCTTGACTCTGGCTAGGCTAGAAACACATTATAGACATTGATCTATTTATTATCGTTTTTAACTACGACGAATGACGAGAAATTCCATTGTATCTTAATATATAAGTTATCTTCTCCCAACAAACATAAAGAAATATTTAAATATATATAATGAGTCTGCTCAGGTCTTGTTAGTGAAATATAAATCCCTATATACATACAATATACCAAGGATTCCCTACCAATTAAAAAATAATACTGAGAAGCTTTCTTAGAAAATAGATAAATAATTTCTATAAGTCCGTTTTATAAGAACTTTGATAAAAATAAGCTTTTTATAAATCCATCGGCAAAAATACCAAATAACTAGACGCTAAAATATGCCTATCTCGAAAGCTCTCTAAAACGGTTGAGCACTTGTCCTCGAATAGCTTGGAATTTGTCAAAACCATTCAAATTCTTATTGAAGATAGATATTAAATTAGTATTGGATTACGTAGAATTTGAATTGACTAGTTAGAGCTCGCAATATTATTTTTCACGATTTTTCTTATTATCACCAAGGTTTTAAATCTCACATGGGATTTCAATAAATACTTTCTGTTAGTGCTTTCCTGCAATTTCTTAGAAATGCCAAAATCTTAGCTTACTATGTTCAACATTGCGTTGTCTATCGCACTCAGTTACAATAGAGTTTTATATATATTTAGAAAAATTATCAATTGGTATCATTTTATGTCTTTATTAGGTTGTCGAAGGTGTCCCACCACCCTTGAATCTGACGACGTGCGTAGCTGGCTCTAACCGCTGAGTTAATGGAAGTTTCCGAAACTCGGCTAGTGGTGGTAGAGATGGAGAATATAAAATAAAATAGAATATAAAATAAAATAGAATATCTGTCAATCAGGAGTAATTATAACCAGTACCGAATCCCCAATCAATATGGTATCCATTATGCGAAATTCTTAAGATTAAAAAAAGATTAAAATCGTCATTCTATACGCAATGTTTTGATTTTGGGCGAAACATTGTCAACAGACTACCTTAACTTACCTAATGATGTTACTGTATATCTATATCTGTGACTATTCAGGCAGAATAAAGCGTGAAGCTGTAAACTTTGTATGTATATTTTAATATTACGTAAGCGTAATTGAGAACAAAAAACGACTGATTTAATAATATTGTAATAATTTATATATATTTTTTATATTATAAGCAACTAAAATTTGCTTAGATATTATTTAGATATGTCTGTGTAATTTGATTGTATATTAAAGATAAGAACTTACAAATTGTAGTACGTTGAAGATGTTTACGAAAAAACAGTTTAGGTTAAGCAATAATATTATATATAACTGTTCGTACGAGCATTTCTTTGATACTACTGGATAGATTTTAATAATAAAAAACGCTTACCCTCTTCGTCGCTACCGATCATGGCGTATCGTTCGTAACCACTCAAGTTACGATGCGTGCCAAGACCGAAGTCATCTTTCGTCCACTGCAAACTGCCCACTTTGTTTTCTACCCTACATGGTAACGTTACTCGGGAACCCACAATTGCACTCTGTAAAAGAAGAAATTAGTTATTGAGTAACATTGATAATCCCACATAGAAGAGTAGTCAAAGACAACCAAGTGTCAAAACACTCCGCTAACTTCATTCCACCCGAAATCGAGACAATGTGAATTGAATGGAGAATTAAACGCCGTGCATTATTTGATTGATTTATAATTTGAGTGTACGCGATGGTGGTGTGTTTGATTTTTAGAGGGTATAATTCTACCTTATCGTTTTTACATTATAATTTAAGTATAAGAAACCTCTCTAAACAAACAGAAAGACAATTTAAATATAATAATTCATTACAGCACAGTAGGACTCGATTCACATTTGCCAGAAACTAACACGGCGTTAAGTTCCGCCAATTCAACAAGTGTTCAGTATTTCTGTAAGACTAAAACAAGTGCTCAGTATTTCTTTAAGAATAAAAGCTAACTGAGTTGTATTTTTTAATCATATTTCATCCTTGACGACTTTCCTGACCAGTTTTATTTAGCGTACCGTTAACTGACAGGAAGTCAAGCAATGTGTTAATGTATGTATTTTTATTGTACCGACAGACGAAGGGACTGGTTTTATATTTGTCCTTTCCACTTTAAGTGTCACTTTTGTTCTTAATAATTTTTTAAACGAAATTTGCTTTTTTATGCATATTGTTTAAGTCGTTTGAAGTTTTTTTTAATAAACTTATTTATAAAATTTAGAACGCAGTGTGTTCAGTAGTCGGAACGCTTGGACGGTTTTTAATAGAAGCAGGTTTGACTCCTGTATCGTTCATAATTTTATAGGTTATCCAAAAATTATGATTTTTATATCACAAGTGAGCAACCCAAAAAAAATAGATTTTTAATAATTTTACTTTATATTTATTGTTATCTCGATATGTTAAATAACTTCTTAGTATAAGGAATTTGTAAAGAAGAAAAAGACACATAAGAACACGCTTAACGTCATTTTCTTGTAATCCTGGCCAACCTGGTAAGGTCGTCGGGTTCACGCTATAATGAGGTCGTATTGCAAACGAATCCGGACGCATGGGCAAATAATTTTGTAAACCTGTTGACTTATAAATTATACGACGTTTTTATATTTATTTTTTAACTTCACATTTTTATCGCACATAGCGGGTTAAGCAGAAACTACCTAGTGTCAAAACACTCCTTACTCCGCTTTCCGCTGAATTCGAGACATTGCGTATTGAGTGGGGGAACTCAAAGCCGCGCTTTATCTTACCAGAGCGAAGAAATGAAAATAGTTCAAATATAATCATTCTCCTGAGTGGGAATCGAACCCACAACCGTTCCAATTTGCAGACGCTGTCCCACTTCGCCACTACAGGGCTCAAGTGTATTATATATAAAATTTATCATGTTATTTACTTTAAGAACTAATTCATGTTTTGAGTTAATAGGCTTTAATATACACTGTCATACCAATATTTTATCATTTTAATATTATGGTAAAAAAAGATATTAAAATTCAGAAAAAAGTTATTTTAAGATATTATAAGAAAAGATATTGGCTAACTTCTTGTTTGTTTCATATAAGTTATAGCTATATCACATTACATACACTTTCATCTTCATATATATATATTACAAAAAATCGTAAAAGGAGGCCCTGAGTTATATTTTTACATACTAATTGACTATAATATGAAGCTTATCGAACATCACAATTTTTATACATCGAAAATGAAATTAAAACAGTAGATACTACATAGATAAACCTAATATACAAACACTACTAAATAAATACCTTATTTAAACAGATATCTATGTAAATGAACAAAATAATTATCAAGTCAAATCATAGGATTTCCAACGTATAATTTATAAGCTTTTGGCGAAAGTTTCAATCTGATATAGAACACGTGCTAAGAAAATGTTTTAAGTGTTTATTTAAATTAATGTGTTTGAATTAATTAAGTATTAACCTATGTTAAAAAGTTGGCAAATGCTATGGTTGCAAGTTCGATTCTTGTACGAAAAAATGTTTATTTTGCGGGTCTAGTGAGATGTGATACAGCGTTAAGTTTCGCCATATAACAACACCCAACGTCGCTATGTTGTGTGAAAAGTGGACAGCAAATTTTTTTTACAAAGAGTTTTTTCTGCTTTGCGAAAGATGTTATAAAGAATAATTAATTACTACATATTTATACACATATTTGTACTACTTGCTGTAGTTTACAAGTTCAAATCATTTATTAGGGAAATAAGCGACGTTTTAAATATCATTATTCTGGACTCAATAATTTAGTAAACAGCTTAGGAGAGCGAAAGATGAAGTGTCTGTACTCTCACTTCCCTCTGCCTTCACTCGTATTCGAAAAGCCTAAACTTTCTAGAAATATTTTCATTTAAATTACCATAATTTCATGCAAATTGAAATAATATATCAAATGAGAAGCTATTTCTGTGTCATCTAACTGTTGTCTTGAAATTCCACGATACAGCGGACATGTTTTTATATAAAATATGGATATTTTTTTTAAGTAAAATAATTTATTAATATATGCAATACTTTCAACTAATATCTTTGTTTTAATCTAATGTGAATATCTCATATGGCTTCGCTTGTTACAATGTAGAATCTATTGATATACTACTTAGGTGCTTATAGACTTTACTTGAGTAAAAATCTCTATACTAAGACACAACGCGGCGTTGAGTTCGCCACTCAATATGATTCAACGAAATGTCTTGACACTAGGTTGCCTCAAAACGGGTGTTAGATAAATAAAAGTTATAAATTATTAAAAATTATAAAATTCGTCAAAATATATTTCTATTTATTATATTCTTTTAGTCATTTACCAACAAAAAGAAATCAAAATAATTTAAATATAATGATTCTATACCGCAAGGTACTTTGCTTTCCGCTGAATTTAATACATTACCTGTTGAGTGGCAGAACTTAACGCCGCATTCTTTTCTTTTTTACAAAATTAACTAGTTATTTATTATTGATATTATAAAATCAATCGCCTGTAACAAATACCATACGCGAAATATCAATGTTTACAAAGTTAAAACAGCAAGGTCGACGGTTTTATTAATAAACTATAAGTAGCTAACTCACATTCGAATTCGTATCCTATTCCATATTCATTGAATATAATTATTCGGGATGTATGATAATTTATGATGTAAACTTTTCTGTGCTTTAAGAATTCACGTTTTCGACCGAGCACATTTTGATACAAATTTATGTTTTTTATACCTTAAGTATTAAGATTGTTATAACGTACGTACGTACGTAAGAATATATGTTATAACGTACATTCCTTTTTAACATCCATTGTGGTCGAGTTGCTGAATAAAATATATATAAAAGAAATTGTAACCTCATGCGCTGCGAGAGCTGAGTGTTAACTGCGTTTAGTAACGGGTTCAATTACTAATCAGAAGAATGATTACATTTAAATTGCCATTTATCCTCTCTGGTAAGACAAATCACAGTGCTAAGCTCCGGCTTAAGTCGTAATGTCTTGTATTTGGGTGGTAAGTGGCGAACAAAGTGTTTACATTTTTGTTATCAAGAATCTATTAATTAAAAAAATACTAAATATTACATAATTTCTTTGTGTTTACGATCAAATCAAAATTGAAATAGATTTATTCCAAGTAAAAAGTCACATGCAAGTCATTATTAAAACTCAAATTGTTTACCACCGGTTCACTCAAGTTAAGCTTTAGACCTAAGAAGAACAGGCCCAAGAAACTCAGTGGTATTCCCTACTAATTTTTGCTTACCAACAAATGGCGGACATATATTTCTATTCTATTTAAGATTTATTAGATATAGGTATCAAAATAAATTATTTGAAGAGAGGAAAAGCGCACAATTGTAATAAAACACATCAAAAATTACTTAAAAATGTTCTTTTAAAAATTTTTTTATATACTCACTGTTTCATCCTTAAAATTTTAAAGAGATAATTCTCCTATCAGAGTTCTCTATTCTAATATAGTCGGACTATCAGCCAAAAGCCAGCCATTGATTAAAACAATCTAAAATATTTCTTTTTAATTTGCAAATTCAACCCATTATCACACAGTGGGTGGTAAAACCAGAGTCTTTAATTATTTAACTTCAGGCTAAAATATTATATTTATTATTCAAAATTAGCGAAAAATAAATTATAACCTTATGCGGTACTATGTATAAAATATGTTCATTATTTAGATGTGTACTGTGAAATGTCAAGTTTTTAGTAACTATAGATGTACAACATCACCAATACTAGTGTCAAGATACTCCTATGACAATTTTTCACTCGAAATCAGAGACATTGGGTGTGGAGAGGTGAATTAAACGCCGCATTTTGTCTTACAAGAATGGAGATACGAAAAAATAATTAAAATTTAAAGTTCCGAAAACTACATCTTTATTAAAATATTTAAAATAAATTGATCATTTTAATAATAAATATCATTATATATCTTAAAAAATAACAGTCTAGTGCTCCTATAATAATATCACTAAAAATATTTTTGTTTACACTTAAAAATTTATGAGTGCATCGACCCGAATTGATAACCATTGTCGTTAGAAGACTCGTAAAATATTTAATAACGGTGCGTTTTGTATCGCTTTAATTAAAATTATTCATTTATTCTATCGTACAGTGGGACAGCATTTGACGGTAAACACTGGTGGGTTTGATTCCAAATCGGTGAAATGATTATGTTTAAGTAGATAAGATATAGCGCGGCGTAGACATCTTACAGTCAATATGCAGTGTTTCTATTTAAGTGATTGGTGGAAATAAGTTAAATACGTTGACTAATTGTATTAAGTTGTTGTTTTTAAGCCTTTGTCTTACAAAACCCGGCGTTGAGTTCCGCCACTCAACACAAAACATTTTTTCTTCAAGTGGAAAACGGCGAATGGAATATCTTAACACTTGGCTCCCTCTGACAACCCAGCTCTGCGAGAATTTAGGAAAACTGTGTATTCATTTATCTTAGATGATATTTAAAATTACAAATGATATATAACTTGACAATATCATGATACATTCAGACAGCATTTGTATCAGCGTGTATGCAGTTAGTGGATTCGATTCCCTTTTGGGGGCAAGATCATATTTTAACTATTAATCCCTTCTAATAATATGTACAAAGCGCGGCGTTGAGTGCTATCAAAACAAAGTGTCTTGAAATAAGGTGGAAAATGGGAATGCACACGCTTAACACTACATTCTAAATTAAAATAATGCCTACCACCTTTGCCTACATCTAACTATGAATCTTGCTTAAAGTTTATTGTTTGTTTGTGTATTTGTATTTTTATATGTTTTATTTCATTTACTAATATAATATAAGGCTTATCTATAAGAAAATATAACTTTTCTCATGACTTTCTTGTACTAAAATTTTATTAGAGATATAATTCATATTTGTTATATGTCTAAGATTAGATAAAAAAATTGCGGATTAATCGCATATATTTTTTTATTCAAAACTATTTACTATTTT
Organism: Dryadula phaetusa; assembly: GCA_032432895.1. Classification (NCBI taxonomy): domain Eukaryota; kingdom Metazoa; phylum Arthropoda; class Insecta; order Lepidoptera; family Nymphalidae; genus Dryadula; species Dryadula phaetusa. The sequence continues at coordinate 4,512,071 of JAOYRS010000081.1, forward strand.
TAAAGTGTTATTTCACACTTAGGATTAGAAAACATTTTTGAAAAAACGTATAAAAATTTGAACGCAGCGGGATTCGAACCCCCGCCTCTTGGATACCGTCCAAGCGCTCTGACCGCTAAGCCATGCGTTCTACTACCAGCTGCGTCGAAATTCTTATACGTTTGTTACAACTTATTTATGTTGTTAGCATCTCTGTAGAGACATTTTAGAAAAAAATTTATACGTTTTTTCTAAAATGTTTTCTAATCCTAAGTGTGGAATAACACTTTAAAAATAGTAAATATTAAAATAAAATAGCAATCTCTCTTGTTAAACGATTATTTCTTAATAATCTTTAAGTAGTAGAAATTTGTAAAAATCTCTCTACAGAGATGCTAACAACATAAATAAGTTGTAACAAAAACGTATAAGAATTTCGACGCAGCTGGTAGTAGAACGCATGGCTTACCGGTCAGAGCGCTTGGACGGTATCCAAGAGGCGCGGTTTCGAATCCCGCTGCGTTCAAATTTTTATACGTTTTTTCAAAAATGTATTCAAAACTAAATTTTTGAATATACGACTTTGATTCTGAACACTTTAGCGTATTTCGCTATATACGCATTGAATTTCGAAATATACGAGATTAATCATATATATATCAATAAATTTTTATTATTCGCACAAAAATAAAACTTATAATACGCATAAATTTATAATTGTACAACGTAACTTCAAATGAAAATTAACGTTGAAATATACATGCAAACTATGCCTAAATGGCGCCGTCCAAATACAAGCCAAAAAAATAATAAAAAAAAATAACTCACTTGATCCTGCGGCTCCATCGCGAACCTCTGTTCCTGGTAACCATGGCAACCGAGAGAAAAACTAAACGTCAACAGAATCCAAATGCACGCATCCGGCCGGCGCCACTTCCTGTGCGATCTATTTTGGAATTTTGAATCATCATGTACACGATCTACAGTTTTGAATGCCATGGCTTATATGTGTATGTTCCTTGCATTGTCAATTTTGAACATTACTGTGTTATCTGTTCGACAACATTATCTGAAAAGAAAAAAATATATTAATTTCATTTATTTCTGTTTTTTTAAGAAATATATCGGATAATTTATTAATAAAATATTTTAAATTAATTATTAAAAAGCAGCTTCACACTTTATCCTGCATATCAAGCTAGTCAGTGACAACCCAGTGTCAAGACACTACGTTGACTGCTATCGGCTTGAAATCAAGACATTACGTAATGAATGGCAAATTTAACACCGTGCTTTGTTTTAAATATTTTTTTCCTCCGAGTGGGAATTGAACCCACAACCAATTGCGTTAATTTATATACAAAAATTAAGTTTAAAATTAACAAATCAGAAGAATTTGATTGAATTTCGGTGCTTTATACTAAAGTATAATAAGTATATTATATATAAAATCAAAAACTCCATATAGTTTTGCGGTTACAAAGCCTTCATCGCCTAAGGCTATTTATATCTCATTAAATCTTACATACTACGACTTCAGCATTATACAAAGGGTAAAAAATAATAATAATTACTAAGCAAATATAACTATATAAACAAAATAACTTTAAAATATAAGTATCAATTTAACTTCTTTGTTGGAATTTTGTAATTCGTTATGCGCATTAACAGATCTACTAACGATCGTAACTAATAAATAAATTCATTAAATTTATTGTTTTAACCTTAGTTTTTCTTTTATAATCAGACTTCAACTTGTGTTACTAATTTATATGGTTTTAAAGATTATTTTGTTTATATATTGGGAATTATATAAATTAATTGGAGTTTCATATAAAATGTATTTTATAGTGTTCATAATACTTCGTTGACTGCTCACTTATTTTTCTTTTCTCTAGTCAGCGGAGTATTTTGACACTACCTTGCTATACGGGAAGATGCTTTTCCTAATTAAAAATATATAATATATGTATACAGTAGAAACGAAAGTAATTTTCTAATTAAAGACATTACTTCAAGTGGGAATCGAACTAACAACTATTGCAAGATCATGCAATGCAATTGATTGCAATAGAAATAATAAAATCCGAATTAAATAAGATACATCACCATGAACGCATGGCTTAGCGTTCAGAGCGCTTGGACGGTATCCAAGGGGCGCGGGTTCGAAGCCCCGCTGCGTTAAAAATTTTTAAACGTTTTACTATTTTTTTTTTCTAATCCTAAGTGTGGAATAACACTTTAAAAATAGTAATTATTGAGATACATCGCCATCGTGGCGCATTAGGACACTATCCGATTATAAATACGTTTGATAGTAGGTTCTATATACTTCCACTAGCAGGAATAATTGTTACCTTCACCACTAGATTTCAGGCGGAAAGCAGTCAACGGAGAGTCTTGACACTTGGTTATTTCTGACTACTTTAAAAAAGCTTTTAATTTATATCAATTGTAATTTCTATATACTATTTTTATCTATATTACATACGATATCGCCATATTTCACAAATAGATAGACCACAGTAATATGTCCCGCATCTGTCATAGCCATGTGGTTACAAAGGAAGTTGTTATTAATGGATATGTCAATGTACTGTTATATTGTAAATTATTATTTTGTTTTGAATATTTTTTTGCAGATTGCTTTTTAATTATTTAATTTTTTTTTTATTTTACCTAATATAAAATATTTAATATGAAACATTTAATAATATAAAATTCAATTAATTTTTAATATATTATGCTTTTTAAAGGCTTTACAACCAAGATACATTGTTGACTGTTTACTGCCCAAAATGTAAAAATACTGGTTTTGTGGTGAACGTAACGCCTCTCTTTGTCTATACAGAGCGGATAAATAAATACATTTTTTTATTGTAATCCATCGAGTAGGAATCGAACCCTTAATCAAAAGCGTGTACAGTCACTTGCACCACGATGTTCTCAAAAATAAAATAATATGAATTATTTTTTATACTAAAAGTATATATGATATATGTCTTATTAACTGTTATTAAAATAATTTAAACCTTACAAAGTAGTTTGAGGCCGGTCGTAGTGCAGTGTGACAGCTTCTGACTGTAAACGAGACTGATTGTGGGTGGTGGTGGGGGGAGTGATTATATTTAAATTAATTTCAATTTCGCTCTGGTAAAAACAAAGTGCGGCGTTGAGTTCCACCACTCAACACATAATGTCTTAACTTCGGTGGAAAGCGAAGTACGAAGTGTCTTAAAACTAGATACTTTCTGTCTGCCCTACTATGCGGGATAAAAAGCGTGAAGCTATTAAAAAATATATATTCAAAAAAAGTAGTTTAACATTTCGATACGAAACTCAATTTTAATTGTAATTTCTTGATATTCGACTTTCATCTATACCTTCATAAATTTATTAGAATCTAATTTGGCAAATTCCTGAAACACTTGAGTGTGTTTCTACATTTGACACCTCTCAGTTTAATACGACATATGTAAGTGACACTTTACAATTTTTTTTAAATTTTATCTTAAGAACATCTTCATAGATTTTGAGTTATGACACTTAAGATACCTGTGGCATGTGGTACAAAACTCGATATAGACGATGCTAGATGTGCAATATTTTATTAATATTTTATAGCATACAGATTGTATTGAGGATATTAACTATAGGGATAAGATAATAGACATAAATATTTTTTTAATGTATATAAATAAGTACGCAAGCCCAAACTAAGCAATTTTCCACTAACTATATTAAAGTTAACATGTAAACTATGTATTTATTACTACTAATATCCATGTTACATTTCGCAACAATAAATATTTATGTTGCTCCAAATAGATATCGAAAATTCTGTCATTCCTGTTTCAAATACACACTGGATTATATGTTCAGTAAGGAGTATTCATATATAATATTTATATGTAAATAATATAGAAACTAAAAAAAAAACAAAATATAGAAAAATAATGTATACAAATATAATAAAAGTCAAAACTTAGAATAAACTTGTGTACGAAGAAATAGTATGTAGAAAAAAAACACAGGCACACATTAACTACGCTCAAGTCACTTCCAGTAACTTTACCGCACACATGTGGCTAACAAATATTATTTTAACGCTAACTTTTTTATGGTTTTTTTGTAATTTTGTACTTCAGTTAATTATCGGCTGCGGACAACGTGGTCTCGCTTCCCATGAAGTTAGTTTACATCTATTCTATGAAGTATTACTATGATATATTGATAACGTTATGATTATAAGATAATTATTTAATAAAGTGTGGATATTATTCGTCGACGCATAAAATATGTGTTACCTAGCAACGTGTATATCATTTTATATGAAACTGTATACATACTTTTGTATTTTTATATTTATGATATTTCTTATTTTTACATATTTATAATATTTCTTATTTCATCATAAGGCGTTAAAGGCGCAGTGGCAGCAGCGTTTGACTCTAAGCACGATTAGTTATGGATTTGATTTCCGTTTGAGAAAAACATTATATTTGAAATTATTTCAATTTCTTCACTTTGATAAAACAAAGCGTGGCGTTAAACTCCAAGGCCAGAAAGAAGGAAGTCAGGGTCTTGTCACTACGTTGTCTCTGACTCTGCTATGCAGGATAAGAAAAGAAACACTTCACATAAAAACATATACCTATATTGTGTTACATTGCTCCAAATTTGCAATGTCTTCTGAAGATATAAAGTAAAACAAGGAGTGTCTTAACACTAGATTCTCTTTTACTACTATCCTAACTATGGTATACTAATGAATTTATGTAAAAAAACTATCTAAACATTGTGACGGAACTCCCGATTTCTTTTGTTATAGAATTTATAAATTAGGTAAAACAAGTAAACATTTTTAATAAGAATCAATTAAATATACATAAATATTGTAAAATTTTACACTTTTAATTATAATTCAATAAGTTACATAGGTTGCCTAGGCAACGTGTATTTTACGTACCAACAAAGACAAAAACACAAAAATCCACTACAATACAGCACTGAAACCAAAAAAAACTTAATTAAATTTTACATAATTCCACCTGTAAATATTCGTATAGGCGTCACCGTTAAAACTGAGACCGTACTATAACCACATTAATTAACTATCAAAATTTCACGTCCGAATAGCACTCTATCATCGCAAATTAATTATTGTCATTTGTTCAACGCCCCTCGTATATTTGTAATGGCAATTCTGGCAGTGTGGTCTATGTAGCAAAAAGTATCAAATATCACTGTCATATACACTGCGTGCGATAAGCATGTGAATTGACAAATAATTGGTTGAAATAGGGAAAAAAAATTGAGTTTTAATTTATAAGTAAGAATTTATATCAAGTATTTATTGTATGGATGTATGTATGAATATTTGTATGACGTCGTCATGGCGTAGCTTGGGTTGGAAGTGACTTGATATAGCCATATTTCTTATTACGGTTGTCTAAATTTCTATTCTGACAAATGATTGCAGTTAAAATATTTTCGTTCCTGGTTGGTCAGAGGAAGTGCGGTGTAGGGTTACGCTATCCATGTAACGACGTTTTGAAAAAAGGCAGGATGCAGTGTTTTATCACTAGACTCACACTCTATCTTATTATAATATGTTAAATAATTTTATTTTATACTGTGTTCGCGCCTTCGTCCGGTTTTGCTTTAACATCTCTGGATCTTTATGTTTTAATTTGAAAATAAAAGTTACACCTTATCATAGCATAATGTAACTCTCCGTGAAAATCGTATCAAAATCGACGCAGCCATTGCAGAGATTAGCCGAAACAAACGGTGACAGGAATCGACAAAAATTGTAAAAAATGTTATGTTACATACAATGAGATATATTTGATGATATATCACGATATATCACCTCATGATATATCACGATAACAAATTAATACTTCCTTATAATCATCTAAATACTTAACCTCAAGTACAGTGTTTACTTATAAAATTCACAATTGTTTGATAATATCGTTTATATTACATTATTATTTTCGTTTCTTAATAAAAATAAATATTATGCAAAATAAAGGAGAATAGAGAATAAAGGAAAGTAGAGAGAGAAATAAATATTTTTTTCTACATTTTCCTAAGACATTAAGCACAAAAAATGTATAATGGCATTGTGATACGAGGATATAAATCGGAAGGGATTTGTTCAGGAAATTCCACCCGTTAATTGCCTTTCTTCTGAACGCTTTGAGCGCGTTGGGGATGGCCACGGCGGCGTCGCTACGTTTTAGTTTTAGTTTTGTTTCCCATTCTCATCTATATTTGTAAGAACGTTGAACTCTAACAAATTTAAAATCGACCACATGCGTCTTGAAATATTATTATTATTTTAATTTCTTTTTTTCATAATATTCAATGTGTTTCTTTATTACACGAACAGTTAGGAATGTGTGAAGTATGTACGCTTATCGAAATTACTAAGTATACTGCTAGTGTGTTACTAGTAATTAGGCTTATTTTTTATTATTTATGCTCACGGGTCAATAGTTTTATTATTCGTATCCTATATTTGAATTGTTTGTTTATATTGGCCTCCATTATCTCCGAGGCCTTTCATTCTATGAAAGTTTTCGTGCTGGGTGGTATTATTAAATTTGCTTCACGCTTTATCCCGCATAACAAGGAAATCAGAGACAACCTAATGTCAAGACACTGCGTTGGCTGCTTTTCGCTTGAAATCGAGACATCGCATGTTGAGTGTTGAAATCAACGCCGCGCTTTGTCATACAATTGAATCATTTTTGGATGAGAACATAATATTGCACCTATACTTATGTGGAAGAGGCTTGCATACAAATTAAGACAAACATTTGTAATACGAAGACCTAGTTCTAGATTGTTAAAAGACGTTTTAAAAGACAATGTATGAATAGATTGATTGGCATTGAGACCATCTAACTACTAAAATTGATAATATTCCTAGACTATATTAATGGGCTCATATTTTAGCTTCACGCTTTTATCCTGGATAACAAGGAAGGCAGAAAGTACCTAGTGTCAAGACACTCCGTATTTTAAGCTCTTTAAAGTAATAAAAATATTTTCATAAAAACTTTTTAGTCGTTCAATGTTCTTAATCCAATTATTGACTAGTATTAAATAACAGGTATCATTGACCTAAGAAATGCAGGTACGCTTGTAGCTGGTTAAATTAAACGGTGTAACAGATTGGTTCACTTAACTCGCTGTTTTCATAAGAGCCAAGTGAAATAAACTTCGGTTGAGATAGAAATATTTATTTTTAAAGCGCAGTGTTTATTATATACGTCTATATCTACATTGGTTATCTTGATTTTTTTAATTCAAGTTGTTGGTTTTGAGTTTAAGTTGAAAAAAAGCGGCGGCGTTGAGTTCCACAAAAATAAAAATATTAAATTAAAGATTCTGCTCTCGGCTTTGTCCGCGTGGCATGTTGATAAAAAATATTGTAAAATGTCATCCATATTCAATCAGGTTAAAGATTAACAAACATACATTTATACATTAAATTTTTTATATGTTTCAATGACTGACATGTCAGTCATTTCTGTAATATTATCATTAAAACGAAATCTAATCTTCAAAGTGTGTGAGCTTCACGCTCTATTCCGCATAGCAGAGTAGTCAGAGACAACCTAGTGCCAAGACACTCCGTTGACTTCATTCTACCCGAACAAAATAATACGTGTTGAATGGAGTATTTAACATGAACTTATCAGACCAATTCCCACTCGAAGAATCGAACCTGCGACCAACCTTATGTACAGTCGTTATGCCACCGCGATACCATAGTATCCAGTCTAAGATATGTCTGATAAAAGCTGGGCATCGATTTCATCGAGCTGTTTGCTATATTTAGCTAAATATTTTCTATTGCAATGGACTGACATAGCTTAGAGTGGTTTATATTTAGGTTTTAATAATTAAGTATATATATATATATATATATATATATATATATATATATATATATATATATATATATATATATATATATATATATATATATATATATATATATATATATATATATATATATGTGGGGTATCGTTCGACTGTAAACTCTATCGGTTGTGGGTTTGATTCCCAATCAGAGGAGGGATTATATTTAAATTATTTTCACTTCCTCTTTATGGTAAAAAGTATGGCGTTGAGTTCCACTACTCATCACGCAACCTCTCAAATTCAGTGGAAAGCGAAGTACGAAGTGTCTTGATACTAGGTACTTTCTGTCTACCATGCTATGTGGAATTACAGTGTAAAGCTAAAAAAAATAATTATTATTTTACGTATATACGAAATCTTTTTCTAGACAAATTAATAAAAGCCGTAAAACCTACTAGAAGTTATGAACTAAAACATTATTTTTTTTATATCATTATTCTAAATCAAGAACTATTTCATGAATTTCATCGAAAATTGTTCATCCATTTGTACATACAAGTACCAGCATATTCTACATATATATTTTTCCATTCGATTTGCTTTTAGAAACCAGCTTCTAAGATTCTTTACACGAACACACTTGAGTTTTGTTGAAGATATAAAGCTAGATAGACGTTTAGAATATCTTTCCATAGTTACATTGACTTTCACGACTGTAGGTTCAATGCTTGAACTACTTAAAGTTGAAATCGAGATATCAAATCGTTGGTATATCGATATTATATCGATTCATTAAAATACAATTATAAGGTTTGCGTAGAAAGGAGAACGGAGAGTTTTATCGACTAGAATATTTTTATGGATTAATTATTATTTTCATAATATTGTGTAATTATAAACATTACGTGGAAAATGTAAAATTTAGGTTATAAAACAGTTTAAATTTTATTTATGGACACGCAACGTTTATTTTGAAATTTTTGACTCACATCTTCATACAAAATGCGCAAGTATATGCATGTGAAATATTTCATCTACAATTAAAAAATCGATTATACAAGAAAAATCCCAAAATAATTTTAAGAAACTAGAATACAATAGTAATAAAAACTCACCCAATTCTTAAATCGTACGTAAAAATATCACACAAAGCAGTCAACAGTATGGCATAGCGTGTTAAGGCGCGGGCCGGCGTCGCGACGTGACTGGCTCAACTGGACGCATATTCAGATGAACACTGTTGCGTGTATTTTTAGAATACGCCCCCTGTACAGAATTGAGGGTTAACACGTGGTTTTCGAGGGTGAAAAGTCATACAAATTTATAAATAACACCGGCGTCTTAGATGTCTTTTGAAAGGAAGTAGGGTTTGGAGGAAATGCGACTGAAATTAGGTTTGAACGTGCTTGTTTATTGTTCATGTTGGAAATATTGATATCATATTGATATGATTGTAATAGATGTCATTGTAGTTTTGGTTTAGTTTTGGGTTCGAATCTTATTTCGGGGAATGAATGTAAATTAAATATATTTCCGTTTACTTACTTTAATTAGAGATACTATGGACGGTGTAAAGTTTTACCCTTCAAATTAAAGTGTCGCCCGATACTAAAATCTCACTTGGGTTCAATTCCTTGTATAGAATTTCAATTTAAAAATAAAAATTCTGTAAACGTGAATCACATTCACATCATAAATACGTATAAACATAAAAACGTGGTTTCTAACTTTAGCTCTAAAACATAAACATATACATCATCGCGTACATCCCTAGTGAATTAGGTAAGAAGTGGAAAAAGTATGTTCTAACAAGCAATTCTTTATTGAAGTATTTTATAGAAAAATAGTCTTAATTTAAATATTTTATCAACTTGTCCTCGAACCCACATTCCCGCCAGTGTAACACAGCGTGATAGCGTTTGTAGGGTCCATTCCTACATGGAAGAATGGATTATATTTATCTAAATAAATGTTCCTTCTCTTTAATGAGAGGAATGGCGATGTTAAATTCCGCCAATTAACATAGAATTTAGTGGCAGAATTCAACGCCGCGCTCCGTAAATCAGAGACAAACTAAAGTCAAGAATTATTGATTTCGGTATTTCTAAATACCCTGCTGCTAGCATGAAAGTGCAAACAATATTTAAGTGATCATATTCGAACCCACAACCCTGCTCTTAATGTAACATCCAACAAGAATTACAGATGCTGAACATAACGAATTATTTTTTTTAATTAATTTTATATTATAAATGAGTTTAATTTATACAAATTTCAAATTTCGCGTAAAACTATTGTATTTACATACATATGTAGGTTATAAAGCCGCCCAAAATATTTTAAATGCCGAAGTATAAAATTATTATCGCACGGTATAATAGGAACTGCGTTGTTACGTTTATTTAACTTTTGCGGTTAGAATAATTAACTAGGATATAATGTTATTAACCGCCTGTGGAGCGCGTTTACATGTTGACCTGTCGATTTATTTAGCGAGTTTTTACATTAGTTTTAGTGTAGTGACGTTTTACTTTTAAATGTGATAATTTTAATTAATTTAATCTATTTATTTATTATTTTACACTTGAATTTTTATTATATCAAAATTTCGTTCAGAAATTACATTGAAATTTCAATAAATACGTAATATATTATTTTGAAGCTCGTTTTTAAACATATTATAATTACATGATAAAAAATATTAATTAATTTTAAGTCAAAACAAAATCCGTAAACAATTTCAATTTTGGTACACATTATAATATTTTGCTTACTAAGTATATTACATTTAAATCATAATAATAAAATATATATTATTCATCGCAATTCTAAAACGAAATACAAATAAACGACAATTGCTTGATATCATTAGGCATGCGATAAAAATCTACACCAGACAATGTGTAAACGGGATACGCTCGTTAATTTACATACGTTCCCATAGTAATGAGTCATTGTAAAAAATTTCAGCTACTAACGATTCATTCAGAACATGTCCTCACACGCTTGGAAGCTTGTGAAATAGTATTAATTATGAAACAAACAAACACAAAACTCTTAGTTAGCTTTTATGAAAGTTTTAAAGTATGATAAAGGTTTTTATAAATGAAAGAAGCTTATTTGTAAGTTTGTTACTTTGTTAAGTTTATTTTTAGCTTCACGCTCTATTCCATATTGTATAGCAATGTAATCATAACCTAGTGTCAAGACACTCCATTTGCCATCCCGAAACGCGGTATTGTTGAGTGGCGAAACTTAACGCCGCGCTATGTCTTATTCTTCTTGAAATTAATATAATGTATATATAGCCATTCTACATAATTAGAATCGAACTCATAAGCAATTCCCTAATGATTATAATCAATAAAAATATTTGCACCAAAAAAACTAAGTGTCATTGACCGAGTACCAATGTAAACGGAAGCTGCGATTAAATTCCATGTGAATATTATTGCAATAATTCCTTTATACATATTAAGAAGCGTATACAAATAATTTATATTTTAACTAAAATATAAAAATTGTCGTTTTAACTCAGACGGAGAGTAGAGATCAGAGTGTCTTGACACAAGGTTCTCTTTGACTATAGTAAAGCGGTAAACGATGTTGTTAAATTTTTATATTTTTTTTTCTTCAAGCTTTTATCCTGCATAGCAGGGTAAACGGTACATCGCTTTTCGAAGAATTCGAGACATTAAGTATGAAGTGGCGGAACTCAACGCTACGCTACCAGAGCGAGGAAATGAAAATAATTTAATTATAATCATTGTCCCGAGTTAGGGGATCGAACCAACGACCAATGGCGTTTATAGTTAGCCGCTGCCCTACAGCACCATGATCGGCAAAAAGTAGTTTCATTTAAAAAAGACGGTGATTAATTTAATTCGTTTAGTTTTTATATCAACTGACAAACGAATTCTGCCTTACCTGTGTCTACCTATACCACGTACTATTGTAATGTGTTCAAAACGTCGAGCTTTCTAACATATAGTTTGAATACCAAAATACACACTTTTAATCCGTACAAAATTAGTTTCATATATAAAAACCGTAAAACCATAACTCTTATTAATTAAAACGTATATATTTTCAAATCTTGGTATGTTGAAATTGAAAAAGCAACAAAGTTCCAGAGTCCCTTTCGCATGCTTTCGTCTTACTAAATTTGCGCGTACATTTTTTTTACTCACAACCGACATTTTGCACAAAATGTGACTCTACAAAGCGACGATACGGTATAAATTTAATTTCCGTTTTCATTTCCAAAGGAATTTAAACTTTAAATAGCTAAATATAAGAGCTAGTTGATATAACTTGATATAAACCACAGTTTGTACGTTTTAAACCATTTAATACAACATCTGGATTGAAAAGTCGCGTCTATCTTTTTAGCTTAATTTAGTTGATGTGCAAATGAAAAACAAACGAAATTACTTTTGCTTATATATTACTTTATATGTTTATTTATGAAAATTAAAAAAAAAAGAATCTTCGCGCTTTATTCCACTGAACAGAATAATCAGAGACAACCTAATGTCAAGACACTCCGTTGACTGTTTTCCGAAATAGACGTTGCTTGTTGAATGGCGAATTTAAGTGGCGTGCCTTGTCTTACCAGAGCAGAGACATGAAAATAAATTTTGATGATATATCGAGTCCATTGACTGGGAATCGAACACACATCATCGTGTCTAAAACCTGTCACGGTCACACTGTGCCTTGGTGGTCTTAAAAAAATATAATATATTATGTAAATTATCATTATAAACATTTAATATAACTAAAAGGATTGACGCTGGATACGGGTATGCGGGTAACTAGTCTAGATATGTTCGGAGGATTTAGAATAGAATACAATTATTTGGCACCTTTATCTTACGTTAGCCTTTTAAGTTTTACAAAAAATATAGTAAAATCTAACAAAGTATAAAATCTTCAAGTATAATATTTTAAAATAGTATACTAACAAAAATCCTTGAAATTCACAGAAGTTGGAGTAGCAAAGTACATTATCAGGTTAGTAGTTACAATGTGTGTTAATAATTCCACTTTCTGTTTTCTTGCTCATTTAAAAGACTATACAAAAAGCTGCATAACTTGACGACGTACTATATTCTATTAGAATTCTGCATAGAAAATTTTCTTTAAATAAATTAGAAAGTTTTGTTTTGCGTATTTATATGTTTTTTAACTGACTTTGTTACGAAGGTTATCAGTTTGATATGTATGTATGCAGTATTGTTGGAATTGAATAATATTTGAGTGTAATGATCCCTTTTGGCTTCCAGGCACGTATGCTTTATTTGGTAAGTGTATCTTTTCACACAAATTTATTGAAAACTAAAAGTCATATCGCGATGATCTATTTAAATTTTGGAAGGTATACTTAAACTTAGGAACAGTACAAGTTTAATTAAAATCCTTGCAGTAGTTTCCGGTGCAGTTTAGAAATATATGTAAATTATTCATAAGAAAATGTATGTAGGTAGTTATATATGTAGTTATATAGGTAGGTAGTTATATAGGTAGGAAATTATATAGGTTGTATAGTTATGAAATCGGTAATTTTTTTCAAAATTAGAATATTATATCTCAATTACATTTGAATCTTACTTGTCCAATTCAATCACTTATCATTAGTATGAAATTATTTAATAATTCGTTTTCTAAGTGAAACCGCATAAGGAATCTAGTATAAAATACTTGAGAAAGTACTAATTAAAGTAAGATATATATTTGAACAGCTGTACGACTTAGGGTGCCAGGAATAGCCCAGACAGTTATGTTATTTAGAATGCATTCGTATAAACTTGTAGCATTAACTTTCGTTTAAAATAAAAAGTTATATTGGAGTCCTTTAGTGATGAATCTCTCCGTGATTTATTATTATACATTTATATTCTATATATATTTACTTCATGCTTTATCTGTCATATGCAAAGCAGAGTATGTAAGAATTCTACTTTTCGTCAAATTTTAAAGCGTTAAGTTCATTGTTATAAGCAGCTTCGCGCTTTTCCCACAGTAGTCAGAGAGAGTTTAGTGTCAATATATTCCGTACATTACTTTCGGGTTAAAAACAAGTGCTGGACCGAATTAAAAACTTTAAATATAATTATTACCCCAAGTGGATCTTTTACGGTCAGATGTTCCGGATGGACGACTATGGACAGTTTGAATACCAATGAAATGTTAAGAAAGAAACATTAATATTCATTAAAATTAACTACAGTTTAAAAACAATGCGATAGCATCTAAACAAATATAACGCCGCCATAAATGACGTGACAAAATCTATTGCTGTTATAAAAATATTTATTATCTCATATTTCTAAGCAATTATAACTCTTATGCTACTTGTAGCAGGTGTTTATTGTTTTTTTGAACTCCGAACACTGAATATTTAAATATGGCATCACGTAGTGTGCTAATGAAAAATTAAAATTTAGTATGTAATTCAAAACAAACTTAGCAGAAGAGTCAATAATTGCTTTTATTTTTGTAGGTTAGGTAGCTTCAGTTTTATATAGATTAACAATTGGCCAATTTATACCATATAAATCCTGATCTCACAAAAGTTATTTGGCAAGTAACTCATTTTATGAATATGTAGGGCCTAAATATACCTTTCAGATACGTAACCTATGTTTAAGAAATTAGCGTTACCTTAGCTTATATTGATAAGGATACTTAATTTATCTATTTAACTAAATTGTATTTTTCTCATTGCGTAGTTTACAAAATTTACTAGTATAATTTAAAAAAAAATTAAATAAAAATAAAAATCTGTGTACTGTGTGTACTGATGCCACTTCTACTCTATAACCCTGTGCCACAACGTGTTGACATATTCACATAATTTATTATTCACGATTGTACACAATTAATTTTCTTAATTTCTAAAGCAGTTACTATTTTATTTTCAATGTATATTTCGATTATTTAATATTATACTATTTAGAAAGCGTTGACACAACCTGTTGTGAATGGAAACATTTTTATATGTTTATAAAATTTGAACTTCACGGAAATAGAACCCGCACCTCTTGGAAACCGTCCAAGCGCTATGTCTGTTAAGCCATGCGTTCCACATCCTGCTACGTCGAAATTATTATATGTTTCTTACAACTTATTCATGTTGTTAGCATCTATGCAGACAGATATTTAAAAATTTTTGCTACCCAAAGATTATTTCAAAGAAATAATTATTCAACAAAAAAAAACGCAGATTCCAATTAAAATATTTTCTAATACTGAACTGAGCGCGGAATAACACCATCAAACTACAAAACAATTGAAAAATGTTTAACTTTACGCCTGTTATTGAATTCCCATACTGAGTTGCACAATAATATTCTTATAATGAAATTCATGTATATTCATATTCTTATATATATATATATATATATATATATATATATATATATATATATATATATATATATATATTCTTATAATCAAAATCAGACATAAATAAATAAATAATTCCTGTTTGAATTAAAGACATTACTTGTGGCGTCAATGAATACAACGCCGCGCCTTATTTATAATATAAATATGGCAGCCGATTGAACTGACAACCACCGCGTTAACAGACACATTGCGCCAAATCAGTTATTAAGCTTCATGCTTTTATCTCGCATAGCAGGGTAGTCTGGAAGTACAAAGTGTCAAGACACTCTGCACTTCGCTTTCCGCCAAAGTGACGGAACTCAACGCCTCGTATGGTCGTTTAGTACAATTAATTATTTTTGTTATTTTTATTTAATAGATTTTCTTATAACGTTAAATATTTTACAAAGAAAGTAAGCTTCTCTAGTGTTATCTATACATTTTAATATCGTTTTGGTGTGTAAAGAAGGTAACACTGGTACCTCAGTACTTTTATAAAACTATTACAATTCTTACTGTATATCTTAATAAGTTTGAAGAGTCTGTGTGTAAGCGCGATAGGTTGCGGGTTCGATTCCCATTTGGTTTAATATTTATTTTTAAAATTTATTTCCATTTTTCTGTTCTGTGATGCGAGCAATTTATTAAATAATAGATTTTAAAGAATAAATGTCAATTAAATATATGGTACAAATATGCGTAATTTCGATTGAATCGATCTACGTGACCTTTGCGAATACTGTACGGATGTATTTGTTGAAACATATTTATTATATATTTGATTAGATTTCCAGTTTTTATTCCTTCAAGTAACGTTAGAGGTTAACGCCGTTTTTAAGTAAATAAGCGGAAAGGAAATTCATTTTTCCAAAACATATAATAAATTAACCGAACCCCTATTTGAACCCGCTCTTGGAAATCGAGAGAGAGAATAAGATTTGGATGATTATTCTTGTCCTTAGAAAATATTAAGAAAGTAGAAATATTTGAAATACGCCTAAATACATTAAGTGTTGTTAAACTATTTATATAAAAAGGAAGAATTACATTATCATTTACTACAGAATTATTAATTTTAGTTTACTATAATTTTGATCAAACACATGTATATAAGTAAGTATATACTTTTTTATAATAAACATAAAATAAAATTATTTTAAACGGATTAATGGCATATATTTTAGTATTCGAAAATACAGTTATGAAAGTCCGACGTTTCGAACACTTTACAATAGTCCGTGGACACAGGACTGTATGTATATACTTTTTTAATATTTCTTTTTCCACTGAGCCACTCAGTTCTTCCCTAGTAATACTGAACAAAATTCCTTCAATTCATTTAATAGATTTACATCAAAGAAACCACTTTTAGAATGGGATCTGAATACAAAGATGCCGGAGCAATTCAGTACGAGCATCTTCAAAAATAATGAAGGATGTCAACTTCGTACCTACTTCACTAGATTTATAACCTTTCAATATGGTAACATTATGACGATTTTAATGTAATAAATATTAAAAAATTTTTTTAAACTTTAATAATAATATTAGTATTAAAAGCCATAGAGGCTGATCGTTGTGCATTTGATTGTAAACGCGGTCTGTTGTGGGTTCGATTCCCACTCGGGGTAGTAATTATGTTTAAATTATTTTCATTCACTTTGGTAAGACAAAGTGCGGCGTTAAGTTCCATCACTTAAAAAATAAATTTACACTAGGTACTTTCTGTCTACCCTACTATGCGGGATAAAGGCCAGGGTAGAAGCCTAAAAAAATTTTTGAATGCTTTTTATTGAATTTTTATACCATTAATGCAGCAATATACATACATTACTAGCATACATACACTAGCATACTGGCAAAATATATTTATATAAATACATATATATTATATTTAAGACTTCGTCTGCGCAATATTTAAGATACAAAATATTATGGCATTCAAATCCATTTCATATCTCTACAAATAGAAAATTTTATGTTATAGATATGTCAAACTTAAAAAAGTTATTTTTGTAAAATTTCTCTATATACAACAGACCGTGAGAGAAGTAATTATTTCTAAGATATACAGATAGATAACTTTAATATATTGTTGCAGTAGCTGTTATATTTCCTTAAACACGCCTTCAGGTCTGTCCCTACTTAGGCCTCAACTAAGGCTTCATCGCGCAATGTCAAAAAAGCTTTTATGGTGAACATCTTCAACCCAAAATTTAAATTTGTACATATGACATCATGTTCCACATGTGATTTCACTCATCCACATATGACATCATGAACTACATGTGATTTCATCCATCTTCACATGACACTGTGGTCTACATGTGATTTCACTCATCCACACATATCCAGTCCACACATGACATCATGTTCTACATGTGATTTTACCCTTCATACACGACATCATGGTCCACATGTGAATTTACTTATCCACATTTGACACCATGGTCCACATGTGAATACACCCACCCACATATGACATCATGATCCACATATGATTTTACTCATCCACACATGGGACCATGAACCACATGAGATTGCATTCATCTTCAAATGACACCATGGTCCATATGTAATTTTACTCATCCACACATGATACCATGGTCCACATGTGATTTCACTGATCCACATATGATTTGACGATCCACATGTGATTTTACCCGTCTTTATATGACATCATGGTCTACATGTGAATTTGCTCGTCCACATGTGACATCATGGTCCACATGTGAATTTACTCATTCACATTTGATACAATGGACCACATGTGAATTAACCCACCCACACATGACACCAAGGTCCACATATGATTTTACTCATCCACACATGATACCATGGTCCACATGTGATTTCACCCGTCCACATATGATATCATGGTTCACATATGAATTATCTCGTTCACATTTAACACCATGGTCCACATGTGAATTCACCCACACACACATGACATCCTGGTCCACATGTGAATTTACTTGTCCACATATGTCATCATGGTCAACATGTGAATTCACTCATTCACATTTGATACCATGGTCCACATATGAATTCACCCACCCAAACATGACACTATGGTCCACATATGATTTTACTTATCCACACATGATACCATGGTCCACATATGATTTCACCCGTCCACATATGAAATCATGGTCCACATGTGAATATGCTTGTCCACATATGACACCATGGTCCACATATGATTTTACTTATCCACACATGATACCATGGTCCACATGTGATTTAATTCATCCACACATAAAATCACGATCCATCTGAGGTTAACGAGGTGAACCACTCGTCCTATATTCAGTACGAAGAAGAAGCTGGCAGCTTCTGAATATAAGACGAGTGGTCAGCCTGCAAATAGGACCGTTCATACTCACATTGGCAATATGCCTCTACTATGCGCCATTGCACGCTGAATGAATGAGGCGGAACTCGACGGCATGGCCATACCTATATAATATTAATTTAAAAATTTAGATTTTAGGATTCTAGGGTGGATGACTTAAGTTTTCACTGAGCTAATATTGTTCTTATAAAATATACTTGTATACAAATGCATTCGTTTATTAATGTATGTATTACTGTTCAACATTAAATTTCAAGACATTTTGCATAAAGCACGTTGCTTGTATGACTCACGTGATTACAGAAATGTCAAAAATTAAAAAAAAAACCGGCGTTAAACAATTTGTTGAAATCATTAAAAGTACACACACTCCGTAAAGGCTAGACATTGAAAAAAAACAATCAGTCTTTGTAACATATTTTTATATAAACTATCAACCCCAACAACTACCCCTTACAAATCGAATTTTGCAATGTCCCGTCTAACTTGTAGTAAAGAAGTCTCATACAAACTTTCAACCCCCAAAAACAATCTTTCTGGGTCGAGTTTAATAATGTCCTGTCTTAGTGATTATCTACGTATTAAAAATAACTATTACGCGAGATTTTCAGTTTTATGTAAACTTTCAACTCCCAAAAACCACCTCATAAGGGTTCAATTTTGCAATTTCCTATCTTAGTCTCAAATAAATCACCTAAGTCTTAAAACTACCATCTAAAATTTTACACTTCTAACACTGGTAATAAAGAAGTGTCATACAAATATTCAACTTCAGAAACAACCCGTTAGGGGAGGAATTTTGCAAAAACTCACCTTTGCGAGCACCTACGTTTTAAAGAGAATCTCCAAAATTTAAAACTTGGATATGGGGATAATATTCAGGCTTTATAATTGTAACCAGAACATAGACAAGACATTGTGTGTTGACATTGTGTGTTGAATGACAAACTTAATACCGCACTGTGTTTTACCGGAGGAGGATGGTAAACGAACCCACAACCAATCACGTTTATAGTCAAGCAGTTCCACTGCGCCACGATGACCATTCTTATTATTACAATATGTTGTTTAATATAGCTTTTAGAAACACCCACATACTTTGGTATACATTTTTTTCATGCTTTTATCCCGCATAGCAGGGTAGACAGAAATTACCTAGTGTCAACACAATCCGAATTTACACTTCGAAGTTCGCTTTCCACCGAATTCGAGACATTGCGTGTTGAGTGATGGAACACAACGCCGCTCTTTGTTTTTATCAGAGCGAGGAAGTGAAAATAATTTAAATATAAACACTCTTCCGAGTGGGAATGGAACCCACGACCAATCGCGTTTACAGTCAGACGCTGTCACACTGCGCAACGACCGGCCTCTATGCATGTATCCTATATGCAGGCAACATAATTATGCCTCATTTTGTATTGCATTTAGTTATTTATCCAAAAAAATATATAAGCCGCTGTTCTTACGCAGTCGAACAAGTTCTATTTTTATTACTACAATTGTAGATCTAGTTTTTTTATAGCTTAATAACTAACGTAGTATCTAGATGATAACCTGTCTATACATCTAGTCTATAGAAATTAACACAATTGGAGTGTCTGTTTGTAATATTAAAATAATTGCACTTTACTATACATATGTATTTGTATAACATTTCCAGCAATGTTTGTCTGATCATTTGTTTCAGAAATTGTAACAAATTCGCGTTTAAATTAATCGCTTTTTATATGGATGGTACATGCTCATACTCGTATAACAAAATATTTTTATTACAATTTTTCTCTGTCTGTTTGTATGTTCCGGGTATTCTTTGGAACGGCTGGATCGATTTTGACAAGACTTCCACAGGCAGATAGCTGATGTAATAAGAAGTTAGGCTAGTTTGTTTTAGAATTATCAAGTAATATCATGATATAGTTAATTCAACATCAATGATATTTTGGGCACAGATAATCTATAATATAAAACGAGTGAATACCTAAAATGCTTAGTCTTTTAGAGGCCATTGTGGTATAGTCATCGCACTGCTGACTGATCACGATAGCTCTAGGTGTAATTTGAATTCGCGTAATTGATTATGATTGAAATATTTTTCATGTTGGTGCTAAGTCAACGCACAGCGTTCAGTTCCGCCAATACAACGTTGAATCTCACCTCGAATTTCGGAGATCGAAAGTTTCTTGTGATTAAATTTTTTTCGTTTTTTATTACGCAATATGGAAAAATGTTATGCTGTTTATTTTTAATTTTCACACATTTTCGACAAATCTGTAAAATATTCTCTGTTTTCCACTTGTAGCATCTTTCATACATCTTCATCTCATTACCTACCAACTTAGACCTTTAAATATAAGAGAGATGAGTGTCCTGGCACTAAGTTCTCTCTACTCTACTATGCGGGAAGCGTAAAACTAAGAAATGATACAAAAACTCTGCACTCCACTTTCCGTCCAATTCGAGATATTGGGTGTTCAGTAGCGGAAATCAACGCCCGCTTTGCTTTACCAGAGCGAGCAAACAAAAATAATTGATTTTTTTCCGAATGGGAATCAAACCTATATCCGATTGCGTAAACAATCAGACGCTGTCCCACTGCGCCACCACCGGCCTCAAAAACAGTAGAAGCATCTTTGGAAATGAACCGACAATTATTACAAATAATTAAAACTTAACAACTATTCCATAAGTAATAAAGCACTTAATTTTTAAATATCACTTACAAACCGCAAAAGCCTGTTTATCAATATATTAGATTTACTAATTATAAAACGTGTTTTTGGGAATCTGATCGACTTTTTATTACACAACTCGTTTGAGCGTATAGCGGTATGATATTTGTACGTACATAATATATTTATATATATATATATATATATATATATATATATATATACATATATACATACAAATACACACATATATATATATATATATATATATATATATATATGTGTGTGTATTTGTATGTATATATGTATGTATGTATGTATGTATGCAAATTATATATTAATGTATATTATACATTAGTAATGCTATATATAATGCCCAATGCTAATATATTTTTAAAAATTTTCATATGACGCACATATATAGCTTTTGATATGGTAAATATAAAGAATTTCGTGTTTTTATTCACTCTGTTTTTTTTCTGTTCATAAAGGTCATCAAACGATTACACAATAAAATATCACTTAACTAACTATTTTCTTTTTAACCTCTTAGAAACAGCGAACTGGTTAGGTTGTTGTTTTGACTAGAATATTTGTGATTTAAAGGAAGATATACCTACTTTTTGCATTATACTACAAAAAATTGGGAATAAATATAATTGAAATTCAGATGTGAACTCAAAACTATTGATTTAAGGTAGAAATAGTTAAATTGGACTTAATGGTCTAAAATACTGTTATAAATATATATGTAGTTAGTTCTAATGATAGCTTGGCTTCGCTACCGGATGTCCACATAAGGGGAACGTGAAGCAACCAAGCCTCCATTGCGATATGAAAAATTCAACGATTTTTCTCAATCGAATGGTCTTTATATAAGAAATGTTAAAAATAATTAAAATAAGCCATAATACCATAGTTGGATACCGGATTCGTCTCGGGGAACAATTATATTTACAATTTACTTTCATTTCTCCACTCTATTAAGACAGAGCACGGCGTTGAGTTCGTCACTCAACACGCAATGTCTCGATTTCGTACAGAAACCAGTCCACACAGTGTCTTGACACTAGGTTGTCTACAGGATAAAGCATGGAGCTGCTTTTGAAATATATTATATATTTTTTGCGAATTAAGGTCAATATAGATACGTTCGTATTTTATTAAATTGTTCTCACGATACAAAAATAGTTGCAGAACCACATTCTCTAAGCAAGGGGCAGTTTCTAATCCTTTACAATGATTTAAATTTTTATTTTTGGTATATTATATTATATATATTTTTTTGTTCATTTATAATATATGAAGTATATTACGTTGACATAAGATAATATCACAAAGATAATGGAAAATGTCCATAAAGTCCTAAAATACAGCATTTTTTAACAAATATTTAACCTTTTTTATCCTTGTATGTTTTTTTTTGTCTTCAACTTTACATTCATTTAAATAGGGCAATTAAAACTAAGGCTAGGCGATGTTTAGGTGAATTTTATTAAGACGTTAAAGAATTTAAACATATAATAACTTTGTTTAAAAATTTCATCGACAGAGGTTTATTAAGATTATCTCTTTTATGATCTTTGAGCTATGATTTTCTTTAATTTCCCTTAAGAAGGTGACTTCAAAAAAATTATAACATTTGAACAAAAAATGCCGTGCATTAATCTTAATATCTCTATTTACTAGCTATGACCATTGTGGCTCAGTGGGATATGGTAATGGATTCGATTCGAGACAATTTAACACGCAATATCTCGATTTTGAGAGATAAACTAAGGATAGAGTGTCTTAACGCTCTCTCTGTCTATGCAAGAAATATTACATATTGTCTATTTTTATATATAATACGGTGTACAAATTAAATAATAAAAAATCATACAGGTATCTTTTCTGTTTATTTTTTTATATCCCTGGAAAATGTTATATATGGAGACCATCTGTGCAAATGTGCCCGTACAAACGGATAATACTATGAAAATCAGCGGTGACACCCTTAGTACCTACAGAAACCCAGCCTCTCTACCTATAAGAGATGCATATTGCTAGAGTCGTCAGGTTTAACTTAACCAGTTCAAATTTTAAACGATGTTTTTAACAACTACAGAACTAACATCTAAGTCAAGCCGTAAAATTGCTCAACGTGGCTAAACTGCACTCAGAAGTTAGCATTCATAAAAATGCACTATTTAAAAAAGTTGATATTTTTCTCACACCTGTTCTAAACTTTCTCCTTTAACGTGAAAACTCCGCAAAAATAGTAATAACAATGTAGAAGTTTGTAATTTGAAATTTTATTAATGTTATCGAAATTACTGTTTAAAAAATCAGCTTCCCGCTTTATTATTTCTCATAGATAAAGAAAACCCAGTGTAAAAACAAAGATCGCCACTTTACGCTCATTTTCAAGTCATTACACGTTGAGTGGCGGAACTCAAAGTTGCGCTTTGTCTTACCGGAGCTAAGCGTAGCAATTAAATTATTTATGTTATATATTATGTATAATTATTACATCTAGTGACTATCGAGCATACGATTAATCGGGTCATTAACCAAAAATTATACGTTCATATTTAAAAAAAAACATACAATACGGCGTTAAGTTTCGCAACTTAATTCTCAATATTTACATGACTTGAGCGACCGGAAACAGAATGACTTTATTATTATTGTTACAAAAGATTATTGCTATAACTAAAAATACAGGAGATATATAAAAATTAAAATCATTCTAAATTTCAAATCGATTTTAATGTAAAATATATTAAAAAAATACCAGTATATAAAAATATAAGCCAAACATATTTATATAGACACGATCTATTAATTTCTGCAAATAATCTGTATATACGTGTACCTACATATTACATATACAGAAAAAAAACACATTTAATTAAATAATATCTTGCTAAACATCACAGTCTCCCCAATATTGCCCGAACATATAAAACGTATTACGAAAACGTAAATTGTGTACGTGTGTAGCACTTTACACGTTGTATGAGAATGTGAAAGGCAAATAGCAGGTCGTGATGGGAGCACACGGGACCATTTCACATCTACGGTTGACGAAATTAATATAAGTCACGATATAAATAAGCGTTTTCTGTTTTTGCTTAAACAGATTATAAAATTTATACCTTTTGTAGTGGTTGTGGGTTCGATCCTCACTCGGGAGAGTGATTATAGTTAAAATTATTTTCGCTCGCTCTGGTAAGACACAATGCGGCGTTGAGTTCCACCACTTAACACGCAGTGTCCTAACACTAGGTACTTTTTATCTACCTTGCTATGCGGGATAAAAAACAGGATATATATAAATATATATGTATATGTATATATATATATATATATATATATATATATATATATATATATATATATATATTCTTGCTAAACATCAGCCAATGATTGTGAATGTATGTATATGTCTGTCGTTTTTTTTACTAGTTTTGAGCGCCTACTCGTTTATTTCCCACATGTCCAAGTTGGCTTAAATCTTAAATTAGCGTTAAATCCGCCGTTCATACATACTATTTTAATATATTGTGTGTAATAAAGGATATATAAATAAATAAATAAATATATCGTAGGTTAGATTGATAAAACAAACATCTGAATCAGTTACTTAGTAGCGTCTTTTATCTCTTTAAACAACTAACCTTGTACAAGTATATTGAAAATACATACAAATTCATAAATATTATATATATATATATATATATATATATATATATATATATATTTATTGTAGTAAACATAATTGTATTTAAATGTCACCATGACTATATATAAATAAAAATATTTGATATTTCATAAAAAACCAAGCTACTTATTTATTAATTTTTTCCAATATATTATTCAAAATTTTAAAAAGAATCGCAAAGTAATAACAATTGAATTAAACTATAAAAAAATATTACATATAAAATTTACACAATCGTATGTTTAAACTAAGCATACTCCCTTCATTACATTATAATATTAAATTAAGATTACATCCACGGTATACCCAACCATATATTCCACCTTACGTTTTTCTTAAAGCCGCTTCGTACGTATCTATGCAAATTGTATTATATACAAAGAGCGTACCATTTTGTTTTTGTTATCGTAAAACACACCGACTGTTAACAAGCAGGGAAAAAAATTAAGCCATTCTCTTTGATCTTTTATTCTAATTTATTATTACATTTGACAATCTGTCATTAATGAGATGATTCAAATGTTTTTAAAGTACTTTTCTAAGTAATCCCATAAAGTATAAGTATATTGTAGGTAATTACTAAAAGAACTAAGCGCAGCGTTAAGTTCCGCAACTTAACACAACATGTTTTCAAATTGGTTGGAAAGTGTTTAACGTAGTGTTTTATCACTATTTTCTTTCTATAGCTAAACACATCACTTAAAGATAGTCAAGAATAATTTTGATAAGTCATAAGTCTGGCAAGACTAATTCCAGCGTTGAGTTCTGCCATTCAACATATGTATCGCGTAAATAACCGCCTAATTGAGAGTGAGCGATTAACACTTCTCAACTGTACCCTGCAAAATCCTTTTTAACTATTAAAATATATCTATATATATAATTAAAATGTAACTGATGGCTGTCTGTAAATAGAGTTAAACTATTATTGGGATATTTATTAATATAATAAACAATATTTTTTGTTTAATTTAAGTTGGTATGTATGTTTATCTGCGCATTGAAAAATAATATACCATGTACACTAATTTCGGAAACTGCTTAACAAAAGCAGTTTTCACTATTTTAGTAACCCTTTATATTTAATATTAATTTTATTTTAATCGATACCCAGATACCTAAGTTATATCTATTTAAAATATTATGTTAAACAAAATTAGTATAAAATAACTTGCTTTTTGAGTTCACTGAAAATTTAGTTTTCAATATAAACAGATGGAAAACGGAAGTAGTACTTACAGCAAATGTCAAACCAATCGAACGTTGACGTTTATTAATTAAACGTAGGACGGTCGTAGCGCAGTGAGACAGCGTCTGACTGTAAACGCGATCGGTTGCGGGTTCGATTCCCACTCAGAGGAGTTGTTATATTTAAATTATTTTCAATTCTCTTCTCAAAATTCTTTC
This sequence comes from Dryadula phaetusa, assembly GCA_032432895.1. NCBI lineage: Eukaryota > Metazoa > Arthropoda > Insecta > Lepidoptera > Nymphalidae > Dryadula > Dryadula phaetusa. Next base: position 4,538,466 of record JAOYRS010000081.1, read on the forward strand.
TCGCTCTGGTAAGACAAGCTGCGGAAGGAATGTCTGGAAGTATAAACACTTTCTGTCTATGGATAAAAGCGTGAAATTAAAAAATATAAAATAGATAAAACGTATACATATATACACCAATACGGAAAAATAAATTCTTCTAAACAACGGTAACTAAGAAGCCCTTCTACTAAAATCTTATTAAATGAACAAGAAAGAAACCCTACAAGCTTTCTTAGCTCCGTTGTTTTGCTTACTTGTGAAATTAATTGTGCGATATATCCAATTAATATAAAGTGGCTGACAATATGTGACACGGTAATCTGTAATTTATTTGTATACTAGCTAGATGCCCTTGCTTCGTCTGTGTTTATTTTTTCTTTTTAATAACTTATCGTAGACAAACGTAATCATTATTTAACGGATGGCGGAACTCAACGCGGTGTTTTTTTTCATAGGCACTCCGTTCTATTAAGTACCGGAAGTCAATGCGACGCTTTGTCTCATACACTAAGAAATATTAAAAACATATAAAGCGCTACATTTGTGACGATTTTTTTAATATAATGATTTGAACGCAGTGGGATTCGAACCCGCGTCTTGGAAACCGTACAAGCGTTGCTGTGTCGAAATTTTTATACGTTTGTGTCGTTAACTTGTTTATGTCGTTGACATATCTAAAGGGAAAATATAAATATCTGCTATACAAAGGTTATTTCAGTTTGATTCCCGCTGCGTAAAAATATTTATACTAAGAATTTAAAATATTTTCTACGTCTTAATGTGGACTTAAAAAATAGTAAAATAATATGATCCGAATATTTTTTAGACTGAATTTCAAACGATTTTTTTTTATATTAACTTTTTATTTTCATTAGCTACGTCGAATGTCTTTGCATATGTTCTTCATTTATAATTTTTGTATATATATACTTATATATATACTCGTATATGATACTAAAATCATACCCTATCGTAAGAATAATCAAGACATTTTTAATTTAATTGGAATTCTTGCTATTGTAGAATTAAAAAGCGTGAAGCGTTAAGAAAACAGTTTAAACAGGTAATCGATTTGAACACGTCCGTGGGAAATAAGACAGGATGAGCCTCGTGCCACATTACCACATTAGCTTTCAATATTCTACTAATACTTGCAGATTTACCTCTTAAATAATTTAAACTCAAAATTAAAAACATTTTATAACATCAACTATATTATCTTTTATAAGAACACTCTACTGGTGTTAATATTCGGAATTAACTGCTATCACAGTTGTAAATCTAATGTGGGTTCGATCACCACTCGGGGAAAATATGTTCATTTCCCTGATCTGGTAAGACAAAGCGCGGGGTTGAGTTCCGCCACTCAATACGCAATGTCTCGAATTCGGAGGAAAGCGGAGTATGGAGTGTCTTGATTTTAGGTACTTCTCGTCTGCCCTGGTATGCGGCATAAAATCGTGAAGCTTGTTTTTAGACCTATTGTAAAATGACATTTGAAAACTATAACTAATTCTCGTCAGCAGAAATGTATTTGGGGCTAGTGGTATCTTCTAATAGGACTTAAAGCACATGGGTTTGATAACTATTGACGATTTAAAAGTACGTCTAGCAGGCCACTCATAAATTACGCTACATTTACGTTACATACACACTAGAAAACTGGATCAGCTTTGACATGGGAAGTGTCAAAAACCAAGAAATTATCAAAACTCCTAACAGCATATTTGATGAAAGAATATTTTGAGTTTGTTTCAGATCTGCTTACAAGTAAGTAAGTAAAAACTTTATTTTATCTTACAAATAAAAAGGAATACACCACTAAAAAGTGTGCAGTAGTAAACCAAAATATTAAACATGTAAATGTTTACTATTTTTAAAGTGTTATTCCACACTTAGGATGTAAATGTTATTCTAAATATAATTTTATTGTAACTATAGTTGAATGGATTATTAAAAATGTAGAATATTTAACTCAGTGTATATGTTGGCACATAAGCAGTAAGAATCAACGAGGAGCAACGGTAGTTGTCTATGAACGCTTCACCAATATGCGCATCTTCGAACGGTATTAAGAGGTAGAAGGTTATCTGACTCACTTTATTGTATTCTTTTCTAAATGTTTTGGTAAACATATATATATATATATATATATATATATATATATATATACGGGCCTATCTCCAGTCTCTTATTTCTTCAATATAAGTGCATTATAAATAATAATTTCACGTACTAAAACATTCATCCACTTACACTTATATATACATACTTGCATATATATATATATATATATATATATATATATATATATATATATATATATATATATATATATATACATAGATACATATATATATACACATTTTTTGTACTACCTATTTGGAAAATTTGCAAAGTACTTTAAATATAATAAAAGTATGAATTTACGCTGCTAGGGATGCGTGAAACCGTATAAGGTAACCGCATTTGATGCAACCTTATTATGTCGTGTATCCGTACGTATTGATATAGGATTTTCTTTTTATCTTTATTTTCTCTACATCTCCTTCGTAATCATACAATTCTCTTATTTTCAAGTATTATAGAAACATATGTATGACTTAGACCTTTGTATAAACTTCCACATCTTATTTCGTATAGCACATATATAGGATAGTATAGCACATATATAGGAGGTATATATAGGAGAAATGAAAATAAATTTTAAATTTAATCGAACCAGTGGAAATCGAACCCACAAATTGCTGTCCCACTGCGCTATGTATGATATTATTATGTATGCTATATTATTATATTTATAAATATTTCTGCATATATATATTTCAATTTTAATTTAAAGTTTTTTACCTGTTACCACTAAAATTGTACTATATCCTCTCTTAGTGTTTATCTAAGGTCCCCAAACAACCTACCTGCTAAATTTCGACGTTGTATGCCCAAAACTTTCGACTATAATTTGCCTTATAATCACATCACTGTGCGTAACGGAAAAAAAATATCTTTATTGATATCATAATTATAAGCATAAAACTTACAACGTTATAACGCTTGAATGCTTTACTAAAGAGGGCGTGGGTTCAAATCCAGCTCCGTTCGGTGTTTTTATTCTATTTTACAATGTGTCAATGTGTCAAAATCCATTTATTATATTTCAATCATACTCTTATATGATAGTAATTTTAATAAACGGTTCAATGAACTTTTGTTTAAAACAGGCTTAGCAAGTGACTTTGTGGTTATATATATATATATATATATATATATATATATATATATATATATATATATATATATATATATATATATGTGTGTGTGTGTGTGTGTTTGTGTGTATATGTATATATATTTATATATTTTTGTTTCATTAAGGTAAATTTGTTTTTTAGCAACAGCATAGCAGGGTAGGCAGAGAGTACTCAGTGTCAAGACACTCCGGACTCTGCTTACCACCGAATTCGTGACATGTTGGCGTGTTGAGTGGCAGAATTCAACGCAGCGCTTTGTCTTACCAGAACAGAATTATACACCCAAGTGGGGATTTAACCTACAACCAATTACGTTTACGGTCACACATTTTTCCACTATACCGCGAAGGCTTTATAAACACATTTTTATATGTTGTATTAAGTGGCAATTCAGAGGCCGGCTGTTGTGTGTAAGCAATGGGACGGCATCTAACTGTAAATGCACTGCATAATTGGTTGTGGATTCGATTTCCACTCGGTGCAATGATTATATTTAAGTGATCATCATTGCTATAGTAAGACATAGCGCGTCTTTGAGTTCCTCCAATCAACACGCAATGTCTCGAATTCGTCGGAAAGCGAAATGTCTTGATATTAGGTACTTCCTGTGTACGGTGCTATTCGGGATAAAAGCGTATAGCTAAAAGGAAATAAAAAATAATTGGCAATATAATTGAAGCTATTTATTTAAGTGGGGGTTCGATGCCCGTGTATATTTTTTACGACTATCCGTGTGGTAATAAGGCAATTTTATTATATAAGTATCCCACTGTGACCAATAAGAAACTGCCGTTTCTTTATTTCATCGAATGTCATATTTTTATGACATTACATATGACATTCCACCTGTACTTATTATTTAGACGAGGATATTCAAGTACATGTACTAGTGAAAAGTATACATACATCTACTCCATACTGCGCATTTTTGCGAGAGACATTGCGAGTTGAGTAGCGGAACTCAACGCCGCGTTGCTTTACCAGAGCGAATATATTATATTTAAATTAATAATTCATGTATATTATATTCTAGGTTATAAATAAAATTAAAAAGGATTATTTCTAGACAAATTATATGATTTATATATTATATCTAGAAAGAACATTTAAGTCACAAATATTTATTTAAATAAAATATTTAAAAAATATCAATAAGTTAATAATCTTTCTCTACCTTATATCAATTCATGTAGATATACAAAAGAACCGGTAAAATAATTTCCAAGCTTAAAGCATAGCAAATTTACAATATTTATTCGGAACTTAGTTACGGTCAAGAACCTTTGTTTTCATTCGCGACCCACCACCATTTTAAAAATCTGTTAAACCTTACTATAATATCAATTGTAACGCTTTGATTAATTAAATATTTAGAATTCTTTTTACGATCAAGGCTTTTTTTTTCAATTTCCACGGTCTAATACGATAAAACGTGGCGTTGAGTTACGCCACTCAATAAACAATGTTACGAAATTGGACACAAATTTGAGAACAATGTGCTTATCTTTGTTGCATAAAGCTGCGCGAAGACAAAAAAAATATGTAATTTGGCAAACGAAATGATATATCTAAGATATTTAAACAAAGTATAAAGAACATGAAAACTTAAAAATATTTAAAACAAACAACAATATTATACGTAGTTCGTGTATTAAATTTTTTTCAATGCATTCATCATCATGTTTAATTATAATCTGACTCACACTTCAGCCTGTACCGAGCGCACAGGATCCATTAATGAACCCTTATTAAAATGTTTATTTTGACATAGCACTGGAATAACTGTCATAGTTTAATTGGCTGATCGCTAGGTACTGCACATGACATGACATTTTCTTTACAACGACAATTTTAATGCATGCTTGCAGTATTTAATTGATAATATAGGTTATTAAAGAGCAACTATTCAGTTTCCCGTCGATTCTTCTCAGCGGTGCTGTCTTTCCGTATGTTAATTGAAACTTCAAAAGTTCTTGTTACAGTGTATAAGAATAAATGGTATTATTAAGTCATACAATATAAACGTGTCTTCGGGTATAATAATTAATTAAAAACATTTTTTTATTTTCTATTTATATAAATATAAAAAATTTTGAGACTCGTCACCGCTTTTCATCCCAAGTATTACATCAAAATATCAAGACACTCCGTACTCCGTTATTCGCTGAATTCGAGACATAACTTCGATTCTAGACAAAACCGGGCTTTGCCTTACCAGAGGGAGGAAATGAAAATAATTTTCAATATAATCATTCTCTCGAGTGGGAATCGAACCCACAATCAACAGCGTCAGATCCTGTCCCAGTGCACCACTACTGGCCGACTTCTCTGCTAAGACTAGGTCTACCCTGCTATAAATGCGGGATAAAAGTGTGAAGCTAAAAAAAAAACTAACTAAGTTCATAAAGCTTATAAATTATTATATATAATTTCATACCAACATATAAAAACTTAGATGGTATTTATAAAGTTAGATATTCCAAACACATTCCTTCGTATCCTACAATTGAAACCTGTTTGTTGAATTTAAAACGACATCGAGTCAATGTACTATAGAATAAATATGCGAGAATAATATAGGATTTCCCGTATTTTAGGTAAAAAAAAATAATTGGCAATAATTATTCGATAATAAACGCGTACGACGCTCTTCACGAGTTGGTAAATATGAATCATTACGCTCTTTTAGGTTCCTTTTATTTTGCAGCTTCACACTTTATCCCGCATGGCAGAGTGGTGAAAAACATTCCGGTATCTAGACACTTCCGGCCCAAAATCAAGACGTTGCATGGTTAGTGGGTGAGACACTCGTAGGGTAAAGAAATGAAGGTAAATTTTAAATATAATCATTGCCACAACCGAGAATCGAACCCACAACCAATCGCACTTACATTAAGATTATATTAGAAGATAAAAAAGGAAATAACTGTATTTTTTTCTATAAACATTTGCACAGATTTAGTTTTACGCATAAAGAATATTATTAATATTTCTTACTTTGCTAACTGCTTTACCCGTATTGTAAATGTTAGTATTGATCCGACCAATATCAGGAAAACAAAAATGTTTTAAAAACAAATTGTAGCAAATTTTTATTATTTTTAAAGCCTTATACTACTTCTAAGAAACATTTTTTAAAACGTATAAAAATTTTGGACACGGTTTAGATGTTTTGATTGGGATGGTTTACAAAAGACGCGGGTTCGAATCCAGATTTCACAGCTTCCTTTGTGTGCAATTGAAGAAGGAGAAAGAAATGGAACTTTCCATTATGTACAACTACATAATGAAAAGTTCCATTTTTTTCTCCTCTCCGTTTAAATTTAGAAAATTGTCCCTTAATACTCACTTTTACGTTTAAAAGAACCAACATGTCAGAATTTCAGCTTTCTATGTCCAGTAGTTGCATCTGTGTGGTATCTGCCAATCACTCAGCAAGTAATGTCAGTCAATGCTTTATACCAAAGACTTTCTGGCATACATATCCCAATAGAAATAACGATTCTGAAATTGAGGTTCCGGTCGTGACGAAGTGGGACAACGTCTGACTGTAATCGCGATCGGTTGTGGGTTCGATCTCCACTCTGGAGAGTGATTATATTTAAATTATTTTCACTTTCTCGCTCTAGTAAAGACAAAGTGTGGCGTTGAGTTCCACCACTCAACACGCAATATCTCGAATTCGGTGGAAAGCGAAGTACGGAATGTCTTGACATTAGGTACTTTCTGTCTACTGTGCTATACGGAATAAAAAGCGTGAAGCTAAAGAAATATTACGATAGCGTGTTTTCACAGTTTCAACACAACTGTATAAGAAAATGTTTATTTATGTGTAGCAATACATATTTCGTTGCAGAACCCAAATTAAATATTTGCAGTTAAAGATTATCCGTATATGCGACATCAATTCGTCTGCATTTTAATCATGCGTTATAATTGGTTGGTCTGTGCATGTCGTATATATATATATATATATATATATATATATATATATATATATATATATATATACATATATATATATATATATATAACTAACTAAGATACAACGATACTAACGTATATAGATAAACAGATAAAAGATTAATTATTTTTTCGGATTTTTATATGTGTAGATAAATATATTGATCTTAATACCTTTCGTTACAATCAAAGTAAGAATGACACTTAACATTTCTACGGTCTGCTAAGGCAAATCTGGTTGGTAACTCATTGTCTTTGGAGTGTCTTGACATTAATTTGTTTCGTGTTTTCATTTTTCAGATTTGAGAAAGAAAGATTTGAACCACAAACTACTATGAATATTCAAAGACACGAAGACAGACGATATTTTTTTAGAATTATTTACTTATACTTTTTTAGATTTAATCTTTTTGTATGTATTGAGATTATGTAAAAGCAGCATACTCCATATTTAACTTTCCACTAATTTTTAAACAGTCTCAATTAATAAAAAAGCCAGGCTTTTTCATAATTATTTTCAGAGTTTCAATCGAATCCACAACAATTGTGGTTACAGTCAATCAGTCTCACTGTGCCACAATGGCGTCTAATCTATAATCCACGTTAGCTAATAACAATACTATATAAGGCGAATACTTGTAATATGCGTAGGCGATTATTACTATGAAATCTAAAATTAAATTATAAAGAATAGTAAATCTTAATACATAGGGCATTAAATTCATTTTTAAATGAAACTTATATTTAACATCTTTGTTCCAAAATTTACGACGTATTCGTAAATTGATATAAAAACTGCAGATCCGGATTTATAAACATAAATGGATTAAACTATACAGCTATTAAACTGTTATTTTAAACGTTAAATGTTAATTTGATAATAATTAATTATTTATTAACATGCTGTATAAGGTTATTTGATACGAAACTAGGCTTTGCGTTCATTATGCTAATTATACAAGTAATAAATATGCATAAGTAGACATAAATATATGTAAATAAATACAAAACAGTAATGTTTATTAATCTAATATATCTTGTACGGGGATTGAACTCACGACCTCCGGCCTACAAATCGCTGGAGCAAAGTTCTGGCAATTTAAAATATTAATTTTTAGAACTAGCAATATAAAAAAAAGCTGTGAAGAAACTCATCCGGGTTGTAAACATGATGATAATGTTTTTTTAGTTACATTCGATTTCTTAGAAAAGTATGAATTATTCTTTCTCTTTTCACGCGTGCTCTGGATAGTTTGGATTTGGCAGAGAGAGTTAGCAAGCTCTTTACCAATGACTAAATAGAATTGAAATGTGATGATTGGTGTAACTTAACGCCACACTGTATTTAAAAGGCAACAAAAATATATATTAATTTCATTCGGCTTAAATTGGGGTTTGCTTTAAAAATACTACTCATTCAGAATATTTTAGTTTTCAATATACTTGAAAATTAAAATATGCGTCAATTAAAGAGCCTAGTGTCAAGACACCCCGTTCACCACTTACCACATGACTCTACACATTGATTATTGAGTGGTAAATCTAAACGCCGTGCTTTGTCTTGCCAGTGCAGGTAAATGAGAGAAAAAATCCCCGAACCCACGAAAAAATACCTTTACAGTCAAACGCTAACCCACTATGCCACGATAGCCTTTATGCGATATAAGTAACCTATAAGAACTCAATTAGTTCTTATGCTCAATAATTTAATAACTTATTATACAGGGTGTTTCTTAAAATAAATTGATTTACACATTACCTACAAGTGTACCACAAGCTTTAAGAACGGTAAGTGCTAAAAGCTGTCACATGAGACCAATACATCAGCATCCACATCGAAAATCAAGCCAAGAACTCGTATCAAATATGAACGAGATAAAATTAAAAAAAAAATAAGAGGACCCGATACTGAACACCTGCCCTAATTACGTAGGGAAACTTAACCTGTTATACAAAAACCGTAGCAAAATTAATATGCATACAAGAAAACGTAAATACAGCCTTATTTCTATGTACATGTGGACTACATTTGTTTACACTCTACGGGTTAGATGGCAAAACTTGTTGTCATAACACATGTTTAGATGACAGCCTCTCAAATTCTTGTAACTCTTATTATAATATACATAAGGTTGATATTTCAATGATTTTTCAAAAACAGTTACATTTTTAAGTGTGTACTCATCTCAACGTAAATCTACTTTTTGTTGCAACTACTTGTTAATATATTTTTTATAGGTTTGTTTAAAGCTGGACAGAGACTTGGAGTTATGTGATTTTATAAGGCTTCTGATATATATTTTTTTTCATATAGTTAGTTACTACTTTATTAGGAGCGAGTTTGGCCATTTTTGGAAAGTCGCTCGACTATTTTTTTTTTGTTATTCAAGTAAATATGTAGATAATTTTAAATGTAACTATTTTAAACGGATTAATCACGTATATTGTGTTATTCGATTCATTTTTAATGGTTGAGTCTACCTGTGACCACGGACTACTGTAACGTGTTCGAAAAGTCGGGTTTATGAGTATGTATTTTTGAATACTAAAATATTTGAAATTAATCCGCTTAAAATAGCTTATTTTCTATACATTTTTTTTAATGTTAATTACAATTAAATTCATATTCTTTAGTAAGTAATATGTGTAATACAAAAAGTAATTTTCCAATTAAAAAATAACGACATTTCATCTCAATACTTGTTTTTTTAACTCGAATTAAAGCTGAATTATTTTTCATTTCCTAAAGAATATAAGATTTCAAATTAAATTACTTACTTCTATTACAAAGGAACTTTTATGAAATAAAAGACAATTAAAAAAATACTTTAATTTCGCCTAATCATTTAAGTGGCGTTAGCTATTTTTCTACTACAGTTAGTGGCACCTCTTGAATCAACACGTGTAACACTTAAAAAAACAAAATAACGTAGTAATATATTAAAAGCTATACTGACGCAGTGAGACATGTTCTGAATTTAAACACGACTGGTTGTAGGTTCGATTTAAATATAATTAACTTTACAGTATTATAATTAATTTGAGCCCGATCGTCGCGCTGTGGGACAGTGTCTGACTATAAACGCTATTGCTTGTTGGTTTGATGCCCAATAGTGGGAGTGATTATATTTAAATTATTTCCTTTTCCTCATTCTAGTAAGACTAAGTGCGGCGTTGAGTTCCACCACTCAACACGCAGTGTCTCGAATTTGGTGGAAAGTGAAGTGAAGCTAAAAAAAATCATTCAATTTGTGTGCTCTAGGAAGATAAAGTGTGGGGCATTACATTCTACTACTTAACGCGCAATATCTCTGCTAATAATATCCCAATATGTATTTTTTTTATAATTATCAGTATTAAAATATATTTTTTAATATATGCTTAAAAACAAACGTTAAATAAAACAGCACTAAAAATAATATTGAAAGTTTAATTACCAAATGAATTCAAAAAAATTAAATAACAGGTAATAAAGCATCACCTCTTAAACGAGTTGCAATTTTAAAATAATAGTACAGATATATTATAATCCAAAAAAAATCCTTTTTTTTCAAAAAATTACATACTTTTTTTAACTTACAAATATATATCTAAATAAAAAAATCCTACCATTTAACTTAAAAGAGCGTGTGTCTTTTGTAATATTAAATAATTGAACATTTTGTATTTATATTACAAAAATATAAAACAAACAACTTTAAATTTACTGGACTAAATCGTAACACTTCCAAAAAGCGCGCTAAAACAAAATTTCAAAACAAAAACAAAGAAAAACACAAACACATAATTAAAACAAACTAAACAAAATAAAAAACACTTACCGTTAAAACAATAAAATCCAAACAAATCCAAACAAAACAAACAATTGTACATACAAATAATGTTTTCACGTAACACGTATTCACTTACACTGACGCGACCGACGTCGCGGCGGTTTGACACCGAACTGCCATGCAGCTTGCACTATGACTTTGATAAGCTTACGAATGTTAGAAAAATAAGCTTTTTTCCTATATATTATTGCTTTTTATGTTTGAAAATAATAATCCCATATGTTTAAATATAAATAATTTTTAAATATATTTTTACTATAATAATTATTATCATAATTTATTAAGGACATGTGGCTCAGTGAGAAGCGTCTGATTGTAAACACAAATTACGAAATCGATGTATGATGTTGTACCCCACTCTGGTAAGACAAAGCGCGGCGTTAACTTTCGCCACTCACCACGAGAAGTCTCAATTTCAAACGTGAAGTGTAGAACGAAGTGTCGTGTGTAGTTTCTTTGTACAGGTTTTGAGAATTAAGTTGCGTCTATTAATATATAGGGAACTAGGTATATTATATATTACAATATATATTGTTTGGATGATTAACAAATTTAGATTAGTATTTTTTATTCATTGTGATTATATATATATATATATATATATATATATATATATATATATATATATATATATATATATATTGCATGTATATATGTATATATTACGAGGTGGATGACTAAAGACAAGGTCTGTACCGTTTGGCGCTATATTCTATCTGTCTTCTCTTCTAGGGATAAACCAATAAGTTATTTAAAAATAATTATTTTATATATTTTTTGACGCAAAATAGCTTAACTAAAATAATTATTGAACTGTATTGAACTACACGTTTTGTATAGTTTATATTAGTTTGTGATCTCGAAGAAGTTGAAAATTTATTACCATCTGGTCATTACATTAGCTAGGCGACGTATTTTATAATACGTCTAGACGAATACCCTATACACACACTACTCACTATATATATATATATTAGTTATTATATAGTAAGTATAGTAATATAAATTTATAATTTTAGGTAAAGATCGAACAAAGGCAACTATATATAAATATATAATTATACTTTTATAAATACAATAAGCTCTAAAAGTCTTTTAAGCTTGGACCCAAGCAAAGGAAGTGATTAAAAAAAAGATAAATTTCACCTTCAAAATTAATATTAGTACAAATATTAAAAAGTTAATGATTTAATAAACATAAATATGATAAACATTTCTTTTAGCTTCACGCTTTTATCTCGACTTTCCGCCGAATTTGAGGAATTACGTGTTGAGTAGCGGAACTCAACGTCGCACTTTGTCTTACCAAAGCGAGTAAGTAGGATTAATTTAAATATAATTACTCCCCCGAGTGGGGTTCGAACCCACAATCAATAGCATTTACAGTCAGACGCTGTCACACTGCGCCACGACCGATCTCAAAAATTTTATAATATTAATATAAATAAGGTAATAATTTTAGCTCGTAATTAAAACTAAATTCACTCCTTTGGCTAGAATATACCAAATGTATAGTACATTCTGAGCTTCTCATCGTATAACTAAGATATTGGTACGTTTTCAATTACTCTTTTGGCGTTTACCAACACAATACTATATGTCCGTAATGAGCTAATAATAATAATTTAAAAATCAAAAAAAAGGTCTTCGTGGCGCAGTGGATTAATCTCTGAATGTATATGCGATTGGTTGTGGGTTCGGGAAACGATTGTATTTCAAATGACTTATCTTATCTACTCTAATAAGAGAAAGTGCGACATTGAGTTCACCGTTCAATTTCAAGATTGCGAACGAAAGCAGTCAACGGAGTGCCTTGGCACTAGGTTGTCTTTGACTACCTTACTATGCGGGATAAAGCGTGACACTGTAAATAAAAGTCACTAGGGTACCAAAAACAGAAGATTTTTTTTTTATTTTTATCATGCTCTCTATCGGAATCCCATATAAACATATGCAGCCCATGTCCACAAGCATGTTATATCGTACATACAAAAGTAGGTGGTGGCATAAAGTATAAAGTATAAATATATTATTATAGCAAATTTGCTCTCAATGGGAAAGCAAGTCAAGCAGTTCTAAGAGTTAAATAGCTTGTGCATCCACTGAAAACATAGTCTCAATATTACGCTATGTTTAAAATTTTAGCCTTAAAACACTTTCTTGGTGAAAACTAAGTTAATATTCTCCCAAAACTAAAAAGGTAGGAAATAATTTTTTTTATATAAAATGTTTTATTAAAAATAAATTTTTCTTACTGTTTTTGGATATATTAGGTAAAAAATAAAGAATTATTCAAATCATTTGATAGTCGCAGAATGTCGCTCCTTAGAGTACAGATTTATTGTGGGTAATCAGAGAGAACTTATGATGAAGTCACTCCTATAGAAAATTAAATGGCGGAACTTAACGCCGCACTTTACACTATAGACGAAATTGCTGATACATAATGCCATTACATGACTTACTCACGAAATATGAATGATATGTAAAATATATTATTTCATAGCATTACATAGCGCTATAAAACAAGTGGACACAACCACGCACTAGCGACATGTCCCGCAAACAGATCGACCTTTGTCGGTCTCAATTGAAGTTTGGAACCTTTCCATTCATTTATTTTATTCATGAAATACGAAGAAGTCGATGCGAACTTCAATACATTTGGGAATGTGTGGCAAAAAACGCCTTTTGTCCATTTCCAATGTGCTAAGTGAAAACAGAAATATACGGACGTCATCGAGGTACAGTGAGTGGGCAACTGTAAACACGATTGATTGGGTTCGATTCCGTCAGTAATATCTATTTCCTTGCGTTTGAAAGACAAAGCGCGGCGTTGTGTTCCGCTACTTAACACGTCATGTCTTAAATTAGGACGGAAAGCGATGACACTGGTGTTATTGACTACCATGCTGTATTTCATAAAATGTGATTTTTTTTATATAGAAATATGTTCATTTTTTTAGTTGCGGCCAAAATATTAAGAGATGTAATAAAATCCCCATCTTATTGGTATCCCTTTCGCGTTGGAAATGTCGACATTATATTGTATAAAGTATAAGTTACATTAGTGTATTTGTACTTTGGTTTTTGATTTTAATACTATTGGATTGCTCCGGCTTTATCTTGGTGTTTATTTTTTTTAATTAGTATATTATTATTATATACATATTTAATAACTCGCATAGCAGGTTAGACAGGTGCCTTATGTCAAGACTCTCCGTAATCCACTTTCGGCCAAATTTGAGGAAGTCCGTATTGATTGGTGGAATTTAACGCCGCGCTTTTTCTTACCAGAGCGAGCAAATGAAAGGACGGAGAAATTACAAGAAATATTTTAACTTTTCTTCTCTCTTCTGAAATCTTTTAGGATTTTTGTAACTCATAATTATAAAAAAATCTTTTTTAACAAAAGTAGATTTTTATGTGTTTGATTACCACTTCAGCAAAAGATTGTATTTTATTCATTTTAATTTTTTCTTTCTGATAAAAACAAAATCTACCATTAAATTTTGCCACTTAACACGCTGTTCATTTTTCGAGCGTTAAGCGGATAAGTATTTGACACTAGATTCGCTCAGTCTACCTCTCTATGTAAATTAATTAACACTTTAATTGATTATTAACTTTCAGGTACATATATGAACTCACAAACACAGTTTGAGATATGTCGTTTTATGCCCATCTCAATGTCGCATGAATTAAAACCAGTAGCAACCGCTGCCCGCATTTTATAGGAGCCAACTTATGTTGCCTGTAAGCTTGGTCAATAAATAGATTATAAAAGAATAAATTATACACAATCTATCTCTAATATACAAATAAATAAAATAAGAGTGCCTGTAATGTAGAGTGTAATATTAACATAACCGCTCTTTAGTAAATGCATATGTATTTATACCACAGGTACATTACCACAATAATATGTTTGTATAATGTTTGTCTGTCTGTTTGTTCCGGCTAATCTCTGGAACGGCTGAACTGATTTTGATGGGACTTCCACTGGGAGATAGCTAATGTAATAAGTGCTTTAGATGTAGATAGATTTATTTTAGAATTATAGAATAGAGATAAAAAAATAAAAAATAAAAAATTCTTATAAATAAAAAAGGATTACAAATAAATAACGAATTAAAAAGAATTCAGTATATTTATTCCTTTAACTAATTAAACTGTAAGGTCATAGTTTTTTTATAATTAAAACTATATATCCGCAGTGCTTTAATAATAAACAAAAACATCGTAAGAAAAATTTAATAAATATTTTCTTGGTATGTTGCACAATTTACGGCGTTTAACGTCTCATTCTGTAATCGATACATATTTTGTAAAGCGTCTAAATCTAAGAAAAAATAATTAGTAAATAAATATTAGGTACTGCAAACACTTTATCCTGCATAGCAGTCAGTCAAAGACAACCTATTGTCCAGACATTTCGTTGTTTTTCGCCTGAAATCGAGACAATGTGTGTTGAATGGTGAATTGAACGCTGCGCTTTATCTTCAATTTAATTGTATTATTTCAAATGTCAACCGCTATATATACAGTTTTGTAACGTTCACTTATCGTGAGAAGATACTCGTAAATAATGTATGGTTAACTGGTTCCAGACACTATTTATGTGAACGATTATTGATTGTAAATATTTTTACTATAGTTGTTTATATACGGTCGTCGTTATCGAACGCGTTAATAACAAACTATACGTTTAAAATAACAATTTAATTGAAAAACATAACGGGCTTGCATTTTTTTTTATGAAAGTGACGAAATGAAATTAATTTAAATATAACTCCGCTAAAATTGTTTTTTATTACATTTTTATTAAAAACTGGTATAGTTAACTATTAGACATGTTTCCAAAATAAGAATAATTATTACGATATAGAAGGTCCCGTAAAAAGCATGAGGACTCCCCGAAGGGCATCTATGAAGAGGATAATGACTGTGGACGAGGCGAAAGACGTATGCAGGGACCCTAGCGTTTGGCGCTCTATCCTTTTTGACTACCCCGCAAGGGATAAAGCGTAAAGCTAAAAAAAACAAAATAAAATACTTTCATTTGTTTAAACTAACTACGTATGTGTGTAGCACACTAACAAAGTGTAGTTTGAAAATACTTAACTACAGTAGTTAACAATTACTTCCAATAACAAGTAGTAGCTAAGTTTTCTAGTTTATTTTTTTTAACAACTCGTCACACCGGTTAAAGTTAACCAGTTGACGGAAGACATGCAATTCTTGTAAAGCGTAAAACGTACTTTTAATTTCTATTTCGATCTAATGGCAGGCTTAATGATGGGGAAATGAATGAAATTATTGGTTTTTAACAAGTCATTAGATATTTTACTGAGAAAAACGTATGAAAAAAATGAGTCTCTAGATACATTTTCTAACATCATTTAAATGTATAACTCCTTTTTCAAGCATTTTGCATAAATCAAAGTTTCTGCAAATTTTACACCGTTTAAGTGAGATCGAAGAGCGCCAAGCCACTTATGGCGCCGCCCTAACAATATAGATATTCATAGGTATATAATAGTCTACGATTATATTACTCCGACACAAAACCTTTTGACTTACTCTATATTTTCTCTGTTTAACCTAGAAACATAATAATTGTGGTATTGAGTTCTGTTCCCACTTGGCGAAATGATCTAAATTATTATATTTATAAGATATTATTATACATCTAACATATATTATCATAATGAGGAAATCAAATTTTCATATTAGTATTATATATGACGACGTTAAATTCCGTTATTCAGTATTTCTCTATTTCACGTGGAGAGCGGATAACGGAGTGTAATGATGGTAAGGCTGTCTCTAAGTAGTAGTAATATTTCCATATAAGCGCGAACTAAAAATAATAGATGTTGAAGTACTAAGTTCATTTATATCAATGATAATACAGGTATATACATGTACAGTTAGGATAATTTAATTGTTAAAAAAAACTCACCTTAATATAAATCTTACTTCTCAGTAGCCAATAAAATATTAATGTAATTTTTACAAGACAAATAATGTAACAAAAAGGAAAAAAAGAAACAGATCTAAACTGTCTTTTAATAATTATAAGAAATAAGAACGAATATGATTCAAAATAAGAATATTATATCAAAAACAAAAAAAGGCCGGTCTTGGCGTAGTGGAACAGTGTCTGTAAAACCTATCGGTTGGGGGTTCCAACTCGGCAGTATGATTATAATTAAATTATTTTCATTTCCTAGTTTATATAAGACAAATTGTATTTTAGAGAGATTTCATTAAAAAACATCCTGCCTTGCCAAACGATTATTTCTTAGAAAGAGTTTCTGAGCAGCTAACAACATAAATATGAAGTAGCGGATACGAATTTTGACGCATCCGCATGTAAACGCATGGCTTAGAGATCAGAACGCTTGGATTTAGCGCAGTTATGTACGGTTTGTACCTCCTTAGAATTTTTTTTCTAATTTTAAATAAAACTATTTTAAACGGATTAATTGCGTATATTTTGGTATTTGAAAATACATATTTCGAAACCTGACGTTTCGAACACTTTACAGTAGTCCGTGGTCACAGATAGCTGAAATGGCATTTATCTGTCGGTTGATACAAAAATTAATTATATCAATCTACCGCCATCTGGTTTTTAATTGTTTAGCGTACTGCCCTGGATTCTTGCAGAACGAGTTGACTGTATCTATATCTCTGTTTTCTAGTCTTAATTGTAGAATATCATATCATGTAAAAATACACAATCTCATAGTATGGTCCTTCTGGCGGAAAGTAGATGAAGTGCTTTGCTACCATGTGCTCTCTGCTTAATATGAGACGAGAAAAAGCGTGAAGCTAACGCCAATTTATATATAAAGAACAACTGTTACCATGGCCTGGTTAAAGAAGTACGGTATTGATTGACGTGACCATGAACTACTGTTAAGTAACAAGCGTGAAGTTCGAAACTTCAAATTGAAAAATACTTTATTATTATGTTTTAAAATTTAAAACTCTGGCTAAACGCAATTGGTCGTGTGTTCGATTACTATTTGGCGACATAATCTTATGTAAATTGCTTACAGTTCGCCGCTCTAAATTAAGACAAATCGCGGCGTTGAGTTCCGCCACTCAAAACGCAAATGCTTCTCTCGGTTTTTCTCAGTATAAGATAACAATAAGGAAATAAATTTAGAAATTAACATTTTAACGCACAATTACAGTGTAATTGCTATAAACTATAACACTGATTTGTATCTGATGTACATATTTTCGCATCCTACTTTCCTTTCCTAGAACTTGTTCTATGGTTAAAAAAACAATGGCCAATGAATTTTTTTGTCTAAAATTCAAGAATCGTAAACAATATACTATTTATTTATCTGATCATATTATCTACATTCTTTTAAGTTAACTAGATTTTCACATGTAATATACTTTAACTTTTTTTTACTTAAAATTGGAGCATTTACGCTTTTAATTTCTTTATAGTTAGTCAATTTATTTTGAATATGCTTTATTGCACACGATATATATATATATATATATATATATATATATATATATATACATTCCACAATCATAGGTTTGTTCATTTATAAATTGTTGAGTTGTTAAGAAGTATCTTTAATGTTATTTCTTTTTTTATAGCTTCACGCTTTCCATCCCGCGTAGACAGAAAGTACCTAGTATCACGTCACTCCGTACTTCACTTTCCACCGAATCCGAGACATTGCGTGTTGTGTGGTGGAACTCAAGGCCGCGCTTTTTCTTACCAGAGCGAGGAAGTAAAAATAATTTAAATATAATCACTCACCTGAAAGGGAATCAAACCCACAACCGATTGCGTTTACAGCCAGTCGCTGTCCCACTGCGTCACGATCGGCCTGAACTATTCTTTGTTCTTGTCTAGCAAAATATGATCACATAAGAAAAATCTTTTTTAAATCAGCTAAAAATGTTTCAAAAATAATGGAGCTTAGTATATACAAAAACAAAATTACTACAATGATATTATTACATAGTGTGCCAAATAATAAACATATAGCATACTTTAGATTTAATATTTATATATTCTATCTCAAGCCATACGATAAAGTAGTCATTTGAAAAGCTACCATTTTTTTTATTCCAAGCAGGTAGTCACCCTTAAGTGGCAGATTGAAATGTATTAAATCCAAAAACGATGAGACGTTGTTTCATTGCCTTTGGCAATATGTATACTTTTATATACAGAAAAGTGCACGAGTATATTAAACACATCAGATTTGAATCTATAGTAATGTTTTGACAACTGATGTCAAGACACTCCATTGCCTGCGTTCCGCCAGAAATCGAGACATTGTTGATTGACGAACGTCGCGCTTTGTCTTACCAGAGCAAAAAAATTAAAGTATTTTAATGTAATTATGTAATTTAATTAAGTATTGTTTGATACTCATTTCTCCGACTGAGAATCGAACTCATAACCAATCGCGCCTACTACGCCATGAATATTTGTTTATAAGGAACAAAAATTAATGAATTAATTTTTGAGGACAAAAACTAAAAAAATTAAAATCAAAAATTAAATAAGTCATTTCTGAAAGGTATTCGTACGTATATTAAAATTCCTCAGACAATTTTCTAGAGAAATTTAAAACTAATATTAAAAATATATTATTGAAAACAATATATTATGCTTACCAAGAAAACTATACTGATAAAACATATAGAGCATGGAGTTATAAGATAAGAGAGTAAGAGTTATAAGATGCTCACTCAGGAAGGTAATTATTGTCACAAACTCATTGTAAAATTACATTTGAAAAGAGCAACTATTGAGTTTCTGGTCCGCACTTGTTAGCAGATCTGCCTTCAGAGCCGGTGGTAGCCTGTTGGACTGACATTACTGATATTTTAAGATGATTAACGATACCAAAGTGCTTGTAATGGCTTTTTTATATAAAGAACGTTTAGATTTTAATTTTGACAGTGTGTATTTCTATATAATATGTATACATTTCTGTATAAACAAAATATAGGCTTTCTGCATATTTTCTATGGAAAAAATAAGAAAAAGGCCTATATTTTTTATGAATTATTTAATTATATATATGGATACATTTTAGCTATGCGACATCTACTGTACTATAGTCTTACGATCTCCTTCGCAACACTCTTAGATTTGCAATTTTTTTCTTCACGTGTTCATATAATGAGTATTATAACAATAATATCTGAACACCTTATTAAAAAAATACTCGAATATGTACTAATATTGTAAGAATAATAAATTAAAACCAATGTTAAATAGTTAAGTAATTAATTTAAGCCTTTGATACCAAAGAAACGAAGCAACCGGTTTTGTTACAAAAACCACATATTATCCACATTTCAGTTAGACTCCAGACTATACTTTGCACTTGAGTGGCGGAACTCAACGCTGCACTTTCAAAAGTATGGAGAGTTGGGTCACCAGAAATAGATATTTATTGATAACTTAAACTATCTGGTCGTCTTGAAAAGCGCCACATCATTGTATAAGCTTGTCAGACTAGTTGCCACCTTGTTAGTATGTTGCAAAACAGTAGTAGCAATATACCGCTATATTTATAACGTATAACCGCGAATAATAAAGTAAGTAAATAAAAAATTTGCTTCTCTATTTTTTATCTGTAGTATTTTTTTATCTGTGAAGTATCTGTAAAAAGTGTTAGCTGTCATAAATAAAATAGGTTGTTGTAGTTAAAATTTAATGAAAAAAAACTTTAAGGTAAAAACTTGCTTGTTGGGTATCGCACCCATTCTTATCAAACCAGGTTTAAAATATAAATAAATCATAATATAAAAGTTATTTTAATGATAGATAGACAACGCACAGGCGAAACTACTGGATTAAGACAGCTGGTTGCATATGTATTCCTCTGGGAGCATTGGGATAAAAGGAATTTATTGAAATTCCTTTCGTCCTAGTGCTCATTGAGGATTTGAAAAGGAGCTTCTTGAAATTTGGGAAAGAATAAAATTTTACATTTTATATTAAATTTCAAGCAATGCAAGTTGCAGAGCTTAACTCTTGATAAACGCCTTAGTCATCTGATATATATAGATGTTATTATAAATTTTCGTTCAATATTATTATTAATGTTTATACGAATGCTCGAAGAACTGCAAAAAGACTGCAAGATATTTAACACCTATGTACGTCTCACATTTTGTTTTCAACAAAAAACCGCGTTAAAGGCGTTCTTGTCGGCAATTAGCGATCTCTTTCAGATAATAATTCTGATTGTTAGAAACAAGAAAACACTTCGAATGAATATAATTTACAAACAAAAAACCTTAAGTAAATCGAAAGAGCATTAATAACCACCATTTAATGAAAACCGGAAACGAATCTGTCATTCATTAAAAAATATATAAAATTCAGATTTTCTTGTTCTGATCTTTCTGTGCAATACCATATAAGGTCATCACTGCATTGTTTACTTCTACACATAAAGATCAACTCTTGAAAACTTTCTTGTACAAACCATCACTTCATCCCTGTCACGCGCCACGCGACGTTCCATCTGTCCCTCTCATTCTTATATAAATATTATATTACTATCTCATTCTATCGGCACGCTTATTATCCATCTCTGTCACTCTGGGTGAACGCACGGAACATCCGCTAAGAACAAGTTAGGCCAAGACAGGTGCAAAGGAATACATTCTTTAACCTGTTTTTAACTGCCAGATGGCTTTTGGAACATTGCGAATTGGTTTCCAATCTCTTTGGTACAGATGGTATATTGAATTATAATTTAAGATGAATCTTTTATATGTGTGGACTATTTTAAAAGCTTGGCTTTAAATAAATTAAAAAGTTATATAAAAAATATTATTTTTATCATATATAGCAATGTAATACGGTTTGAATATATCAGGAATTAGGGAAATCAAAATTTAGGTGAATAAATTCGTACCAAGCGTGAAAAAGTTTATAAGTCGACTTGCAAATATATCAGACATAAGGTTAGCTATATTTATAAGGTTTAAATAGCGGATAAATCATTTTTTTGTAGCTTCACGCTTTTTATCTCGCATAGCAGGGTAAACAGAAAGTACCTAGTGTCAAGGCACTCCGTACTTTACCTTCCACTGAATTCGAGACATTGCGTGTTGAGTAAAGAACTCAACGCCGCATTTTGTCTTACCAGACCTAGGAAGTGAAAATAATTTAAATATTATATTTAAATATTATATTTAAATTATTTACACTTTTAATTAATTACATAACTACAACATAATTAATTGAATAACTCATTTACTATAGACCTGATGCAAAATCAAAATGGCTGCCCTGAAAACTGAGCATTTTTAACATATCAACTTATTACAGCCTGCTAAAGAAATATTTATAATTCTAATTTAATTAACTTACATTTAATACATATTATTCTTTTGATGCAGGTCTGACTGTAAACGCGA
The DNA here is from genome assembly GCA_032432895.1 of Dryadula phaetusa. Taxonomy (NCBI): domain Eukaryota; kingdom Metazoa; phylum Arthropoda; class Insecta; order Lepidoptera; family Nymphalidae; genus Dryadula; species Dryadula phaetusa. Next base: position 4,560,931 of record JAOYRS010000081.1, read on the forward strand.
TCGCTTGTGGGTTCAATTCCCATTCGGGGGAATAATGATATTTGAAATTATTGCCATTACTTCGCTCTGGTAAGAAAAAGCGCGGCGTTGAGTTCCGCCACTCAACGTGCAATTGTCTCAATATCAGCGAAAAGTAGTGCACGGATGGTCTTGACTTTAGAAGGAAGTACCTAATGTCAAGACACCCTGCTATGAAGTATAAGAGTGTGCTAAAAAATATTTATTTTCTTATTTTGCTAAACTTAAAGGAGTATCCTTAGGATTAAAAAAATATTGTAATAAATATTTATATCAAACTCGATTACAACAATTATTTAATATGGTCATTTTAACAGGCCTACTTCAAAGTTCAAATTAAAAATAAATTATTTTTATATAGAGGGTGGAATAGTTTGCTACTTTAAGCTCCCACCATACCATATATATTTCCTTTAGTATCGATTGAGAAATGTAAAATTACCACATTTCCCGTTTTCATACGATTTGTTAAGAAATTCTCTTAAAATCTATGAATCACTCGGAAGAACGGTTACAATTAATTTTCGTATGCATTTCTCCGCTTTCATAAGACAAATGGTGGCGTTGAGTTCACCACGCAGTACCTAATATCTCGATTTTGGGCGGGTTGTAGTCAAAGGAGTGTCTGTTCACTAGGTTTTCTCGGACTTAGGTTATCTCTGACAACCCTGCTATGCGGGTTAAAGCGTGAAGCTGCTCGCTTAATATACTCTACATAACCAATTTCCGCATAAACGAAGTTGTGAATATAAAGTAGTTTATATAATAAAATGCAAAAAATGAAGCTCAGCAGTACTTCAAAACGTACAAAACAATGTTTTTATGAATGAGACGAAATTTTAAATTTTTAACATGAAAAACTGGTCTATATGAGAACAAGATATTATGTAACCAAAGAATTATCTATTAATTAATTATATTATATAACTATTATAATTAATTAATTATTTTATATATTTTTCAGGAAGTACCTAGTGTCAAGACACTCCGTACTCCGCTTTCCGCCGAATTCGAGACATTGCGTGTTGAATAGCGGAACTCAACGCCGCACTTTGTCTGACTGGTAAATAAATTTTAAACATTTCTCCCAAAAGCGATTACAGTCGTTGTCCTGCACCACGAAGGCCTCCCAAATTGTGCCAAATTTTTGTCGTTTAACATTTTTAATAACATAAAAATTCGCAATAAACTTTCTAAGATAACGATGAGTTTAAATAAAAAAATTGAAATAGATGTTTTTTACACTCATCACCAGATTTAAAAAAATTAAAATGTCAGCAAAGTAGAATTTCTATAACCTGAATAGTACTGGCTCACCTGTTCTATTTAGACATTTGCTTATCAAAGCGTACTCAATATATCTAGATCCATTTGATAAATGAATCAAGTCAAGTAAATTATATGCAATTTATTTATTTATTTTTAAGGGATGCAACAGCTTGAAGATATGAAATATTTTTTTACATTTTGTGTAATACAAAACCCAATCAAGTTGACACAAATTATTCAAACATTTATTAGCTTTACACTATACAACTTACTTATACAACTAATTTATAAATTAAATCAAAAAAAAATATATAGAAATAAGAACTAAATCAAATACTGTTATTAAGATCATCATTTAAATAATTAGTACTATTTACTAAATTTTCTCATATTATTCATATAATTATTAGAATGTAAATGAAAAACATAATTGTACGTATATATGTAAGTTGTGACTTTAGAGTTTCGCCTTAGAATGACGGTCTTCTTATACATATTGTTGGACAGCTTGTTAATTCCAAGTAATTTTTAAGATTATATATTACACTCCCTGCGTTTGCGACATCGTTCAATTGAAATTTAATATCTATGGATTTTTAAATATTTGTATAATATAAGTAGACTAAGGTACTCTATTACATCAGCTATCTACCAGTAGAAATTCCATCAAAATCAATAAAGACACTCCAGATTAGCCGGAACAAACAGACTAACCAAAATTGATAAATATGTTATTTTCGTGTAAGTACCGTAGACATACATAATATGCATTTTGTAAATAACGGTTATTTTATTATTATAAACAGACACTCTGAATTAATTTATTTGTATAGATTATTATTAGCAATAAAATACTTTACAATAGGATTTGTTTTACAAATTCACATTTCTTTCTATTCTAAGGTAATTATGGTACAGTGTAACGTTCGTTCGTTTTCCACTCGAGGGAATGATTATATTATAAGCCAATCATTTGTGAATCCATCAGTCAACCCGCAGTGCATTTTAAAGTGTTATTCCACACTTAGGATTAGAAAACATTTTTGGAAAAACTTATAAATAATTTTAAATGAAACCATTTTATTTGCGTTTTCGAATACCAAAATAAACTCGATTAGTCCGGTTAAAATAACTTCATTTAAAATGTATAAAAATCTTGAAAATCAAAGATCATATTACAAATAATTAAATGCTGCAATGTATTGAGGTAAATAAAAAAAATTGAAATAGATGTTTTTTACACTCATCACCAGATTTAAAAAAATTAAAATGTCAGCAAAGTAGAATTTCTATAACCTGAATAATACTGGCTCACCTGTTCTAGGCATTTGCTTAAAGCGTACTCAATATTACTTAAATAACATATCTAGGTCCATTTGATAAATGAATCAAGTCAAGTAAATTATATGCAATTTATTTATTTATTTTTAAAGGATGCAACAGCTTGAAGATATGAAATATTTTTTTACATTTTGTGTAATACAAAACCCAATCAAGTTGACACAAATTATTTAAACATTTATTAGCTTTACACTATACAACTTACTTATACAACTAATTTATAAATTAAATCAAAAAAAATATATAGAAATAAGAACTAAATCAAATACTGTTATTAAGATCATCATTTAAATAATTAGTACTATTTACTAAATTTTCTCATAATATTCATATAATTATTAGAATGTAAATGAAAAACATAATTGTACGTATATATGTAAGTTGTGACTTTAGAGTTTCGCCTTAGAATGACGGTCTTCTTATACATATTGTTGGACAGCTTGTTAATTCCAAGTAATTTTTAAGATTATATATTACACTCCCTGCGTTTGCGACATCGTTCAATTGAAATTTAATATCTATGGATTTTTAAATATTTGTATAATATAAGTAGACTAAGGTACTCTATTACATCAGCTATCTACCAGTAGAAGTTCCATCAAAATCAATAAAGACACTCCAGATTAGCTTGAACAAACAGACTAACCAAAATTGATAAATATGTTATTTTCGTGTAAGTACCGTAGACATACATAGTATGCATTTTGTAAATAACGGTTATTTTATTATTATAATTTATTTGTATAGATTATTATTAGCAATAGAATACTTTACAATAGGATTTGTTTTACATCTTCATATTTTTTTCTATTCTAAGGTAATTATGACACAGTGTAACACTGTTCTTTGACTGTAAACACAATTGGTTATGGGTTCGTTTTCCACTCGAGGGAATGATTATATTTTAAGCCAATCATTTGTGAGTCCACCAGAAAAAAATTTTCCACACTTAGGATTAGAAAACATTTTTGAAAAAACGTATAAAAAATTAAATGCAGCTGGATCTAAGTGGCGGGGGTTCGAATCCCAATGTGTTCAATTTCTTGATAATGAGATGCTAACGAAAATTTCGTATCCCTGCGTTCAAATTTTAGAAAAATATTTTAAGAATATTTTATATTCATATCTCCTATAATATTGTGCATTTAAATTTAGAACAATTGTATATTCAATTTTAAAAAATGTACCTACCCACTTATTATAATTGTACGAATAAGTTTGTGTCTCTCTCTATGGGAAGCTTACATTTCCTAGTTCTTAGACAAACGAGGTGTCCTGTTCCGACATTCAACACGCAACTTAACACAAAGGCAAATAAAGCAGCTTTACGCTTCTTACCGCCTAGCAATGTATGCAGAGAAAACTTAGTATTAAAGCATTCCTTTTTCGCTTTTCTTAAGTTACGGAATTCAACGCCGTGTCTAGACAAAATAAAGAGGACTATAAAATGAACATGTGTTATTTTTTTTGTTTACAATAATATTTTTATCGGCTTTTTATTATATTTCAAATGAAATTAGATGATTTCGAATATTTTACAGTAGTCCGTGGTCACATGTTTGACTACTTGTGAGGCTACCTGTGACCACGAGCCAAAATATACGCATTTAAAATTAAAAAAAAAAATTTAAATGTGTAGAAGCCAGTCGTGGCGTAATCAATAGTGTGTTCGATGCCCACTCGGGGCAGTGATTATATTTAAATTATTTTCATTTCTTGCTCTGGTAAGACAAAGTGCGGCTTTTAGTTTCCACCACTCAACACGCAATGTCTCGAATTCGATGAAAAACGAATAACAGAGTGTCTTAACACTAGATACTTTCTGTCCACCCTGCTATACGGGATAAAAGCGTGAAGCTAAAAGAAAAAATGAAAAAAAAAAATAAAATGTGTAAAAGTCGTGAAAATTAAAGATCTTATTATTTTATTGTAATTATATAACTAATTAACTATAAAATCCAGTCACATAACTATATTTTGATTGTCAATTGTCACAAATACACCATTACGACACGTGCGGGTTCGATTTTGTTGATATAAATTTTTTTTAGCTTCACGCTTATATCCCGCATAGCAGGGTAGACAGAAATTACCTAGTATCAAGACACTCCGTGCAAACTGGAAACTGGAAAGTGAAGCTTTCCACCGAATTCGAGACATTGCGTGTTGAGTGGTGGAACTCAACGCCCTCTTTGTCTTTATCAGAGCGAGGAAGTGAAAATAATTTAAATATAATCACTCCCCCGAGTGGGGATCGCACCCACAACCGATCGTGTTTACAGTCAGACTCTGTCACACTGCGCCACTACCGGCCTGGATATAATATAATATAATTATATTAATAAAACTATAATACCTAAAATTAAAATAAAATATAACAATTTTCAATGAAACATCTAAGATATTTAAAACACATAGTAATAATAAATTAAGAAAGCATTCTTGTACTTATTGTGTTACATGCAACTAGCACCTGGGACTTGTACACGTCCGGACGATGCGTTACAGTGAAACTACTTCCATTACAAATAAACGTTTACGTTCTTAAAGATAATTACTATATTTATACAAATAAAAGTAAATTGTAATAAATTTTAAATTTCTGTTATTTATTTTCATTTCCCTGTTCTGTTAAGAAAAGCGCGCTTTTTAGTTAACCATTGTGGAAACAGTGAAGGGAGTGTCTTAATAAAAGGTTGTATCTTAACTTGCTGTGGGATAAAGCGTAAAAATTTTTTATCCTATTTTAATTTATACTTGTATAGAGCTGAAAACCTAACTTTTAAACCGTTAACCTTAAATATACAGGCTAAGCTGAAAGATCTTAGTGTGCCCAAAATTATGAAATGGAGAAGTGCAAGTAAACGCTGCGTTTTATCTTAACCATGTCAAAAAAATTGATCTGGTAGAAAAAAACAATTATAATAAATTCAGGCGGAAAACGACGAAAAGAGCGTTACACTATTTTTTCTCTGATTGTGCTTAAAAGCAGATGAAGCTGCCTTTCTTATAATTTTCGTTTAATTGCTCACTAGATAATGATATCTAGATAACAGTTCCTGCTATATATATTTACTTATACACACATATATTAGGCGCCACTATAAAATAAATGCTAATCTAGCTTAAAGAGTAGCTTAATTAAATACGGGCTATATATATATATATATATATATATATATATATATATATATATATATATATATATATATATAGCTTATATAATATTACATTCTTTTGTAACTCGCTTATTTAGTCGTATATAGAGAATAGTATTGAGACACTCGTCTTGTATTCCATTAATAATTATGAAATAAACATATTTTCTATAAATTAATATTATTACAGACCATCGTGGCGTAGTGGGATAACATTTGCAAGCAACAAGTGGGAATCGAAGGTATGATTCCCACTCGGTGAAATTTACGTCCATTTCTTCGCTCTGGTAAGTTAAAACGCGGCGTCAAGTTCATCATGCAGCGCGCAATGTCTTAATTTCGAAAAGCAGGGTTCGGAGCGTTTTGAAAATAGGTTATCTTTACTCGCTAAAAAAATTATAATTTCCAACAATTTTCAATTTCGATTACGCTCAACCACTATAGAATGCGAACTTGGCCAACTTCAGTAGTATTAGGCGATAGTTCCTTAAGTCAGCAAGATAACCCCAGCAAACTATCTAACGCGATCTAGCGGCATCGAAACTTTATTGTAAATATGGTTAAGCCGCTCCGTGAAAGGCTTAAAACTGAAATTAGTGGCGCGTACGTGGTACACTGGGTGTATATAACTATATACAATAAACAAATGTGTTTTTTTTATTTACAGCTTCACGCTTTATCCTGCATAGCAAGATAATCAGATACAGCCTAGTGTCAAGACACTCCTTTGACTGTTTTACGCCTGAAATCGAAACATTTACCGCTAAAAAACGGAAAGAGCGGAAAAATGAATATCATTTTTAATATAACCATTCTCCAGAGTGGGATTGGAATCTACAACCAATTGCGTTTTTAGTCAAACGCTGTCACTGCGCCATGATGGCCTTTATATAAATTATAATTATTATATTATTTTGATGTGTGTGCGTGTGTGTGTGTGTGTGTGTGTGGTTATCTTAAAGAGATTGCTAAAAAGTCCGTCATTGTACGCTTCAGTTACGAATATATTTGTTTCTTTTACTTGGTTGTTTTAAATTGTTTTCCAATAAAGTATTTCATTTATCTATCTAGCTATTGTTAATGTGGTTATTGAATTTCTTTAAAGCTCGTTATAACTCTTGGACAGTTACCAAGAGGCACAGTTACGATTCCCGCTAAATTCTAAGTTTTATATGTTTAAAACATGTGTTAATAATTCTTTAAAATAATAAAATATATAATCAATAGCTTTCTCACTCGATAAAAGGTTATTTTTAGAACAAATCTTTAGGTTGCCTAAATGTGTATAAAAATCTCTGCAGAAAAATTTGCAATAACACGAAAATGTGACAAGCATATAGGAATTTCAACGGAGCTTAACGATGTTTGATTGGCTGTTGGATTACTTAGAAGTGCAGGTTCGAATCCGCCCAGAGTCAAATTTGAATATATTTATATAAAACGATATGCGAAAGAACGGAAGAGGAATTAAAAAACAAATTAAAAGAGTATATTTTAACTCAGTGTGTTTCATTTGGAGTCTGACCCATAGCGCTACAGGCTTACACGACTAAATACAATACCAGTTCACAAATATATGGAAATTATTCTCAACACGCAGCCAACGCCTGATCTGGGATTATGAAGGATTACACTTGCTTCGCCCGCCTCAGTAATACACACTAAATATGTCGCGTTAACTACTGGGCCACTAATCTTATGTAGTGGTAGATGTATTCAATTTATTACAAATACCATTATTTTATTGGGATTAACAAGGTATTGCACGGCGTTCAGTTCCGTCACTCAACACGCAATGTCTTGAATTCGAATTGACACCGAGTACTCTCTACTCTGCTATGCGGGATAAAAGTTTTAAGTATTTTTTTTATTAGCTTCACGCTTTTATCCCGCATAGCAGGGTAAACAGAAAATACCCAGTATCTAGACACTCCGTACTTCGCTTTCCACCGAATTCGAGGCATTGCGTGTTGAGTGGTGGAACTCAACGCCGCTCTTTGTCTTTGCTAGAGCGGGGAAGTGAAAATAATTTAAATATTATCACTCCCCGAGTGGGGATCGAACCCACAACCGACCGCGTTTACAGTCAGACGATGTCACACTGCGCTACGACCGGCCTCCAAAAAATAACATGAAATAAATATATAGATGGATAAATGACTCTTTTCATAATATATTAATATGATTATGATTAAGAAGGTACGAATCGGGAGACACCTCGGTTGACCTTCGAAAGCACAGTATCAATGATACTGGAGGAAGGTCACGTAAAAATCATGAGGACAATCTGAAGGGCATGCATGAGGAGGTTAAGACTGGACGATGCAAAAGAGGTATGCAAGGACCGTTTGGCGCTGCGTTCTTCCTTACTACCCCGCAAGGCATAAAGCGAGAAGCTAAAATGAAAATTATGACTATGATCCCCACTTGGGGGAGTGATTACATTTAAAAGTTATTTCCACCTCCTCACTCTGGTAAGACAACAGACAAGTCCGGCGTTGAGTTCCACCACTCAACAGGCAAAGTCTTGAATTTGGAAAGCGAAGTACGAAGTGTCTAGACACTAGGTACTTTTTGTCTACCCTGCTATGCGGGATAAAAAGCGTGAAGCTAAAAACAAAGACAAAAAATTATGATTATTATACCAAAATAGCTTCATATAAAAAATCAGTCAAACAAACAAGTATTTTAAAGCCTTAGAGCAATACAAAAACTATTTTATTGAGACCACATTAGTCATTATATGGTATGTAACAAAACTATTCAATACAAACTCGATTACGTATCAGAAGCGCACCTGCTCAGCTCAACCAATGCGTGTGAGATACGGTTTTTGTCGGTCTGTACATCCAGTTTATCTTTTGTACGTGAAGCTTTATATTATTGTTATTTTGTGTTCTTCAACAAGTATGTTTTTTAACATATTTTAAACTGTGCTTTTTATTATGGAAAGCCGCGGAGTGAAGAGAGAAGAAGTGCCTTGAGAGAAGAGAGAAGAAGTGAACACTAGATTCTAGATTCTTTCTGACTACCCTACTCACAGGGCAGACAAAATTATTAATACTTTCAATGATTTAAATTATAGAGGGGAGCGTCTGACTGTAAATCCCATCGGTTGTAGGTTCGATTCCCACTCGAGGGAGTGATTATATTTACATTATTTTCATTTACTCACCCTGGTAAGACAAAAAGCGGCGTTGAGTTTTCACCGCCATTCTGTCATTCAATACTCAATGTCTCCGTACCGAGTGTCTTAACACTAGATATTTTCTGTCTACCCTGCTATATGGGATAAAAACGTATAGTTTAGCTATACGCTTTTATCCCATATAGCAGGGCAAAACGGCAAAACATCAGCACACTTGCATTCATAATGCAGTACTAATACCAAAGTGGATGTGCCACAAGAAGAATGAAAGAAAAACGAATGCTGTAGAGATGCAATCTCTTCGTCGGATATGCGGACTCAGTTTAGTTGATCGTATATGTAGGGAAGAAATTCGCAGAATGGTAAGCGTAAGTGAGAATGTCATAGTAAGAATAAAAAAGAATTTGCTCAAGTAGTTTAGGCACGTCAAGCTAGAGAGAATGGAAACACAAAAGAAAAGCAAAGAGAGATCAAGGAAAACCTCAGCTGAATTCGAAAACACAGTATCGACGATACTGTAGGAAGGTTATGTGAACCCCGAAGGGAATTTATGAAGAGATTAATGATTGTCGACGAGCAAAAGAAGAATGCAAGGTTCTCTCTGAGTCTCGCTCTGTTCTCTCTGACTACCATACCTGCTAGGGATTAGGCGTGAAGGTAAAAAAAAACAATGTTAATTTTATTATTCATTTTGTTATCTCCTGTTCCCTCATTATAAATATTCAATATTGAACTTTGAACTTAATTAAATGTACTATAAATTATTTCTGTTCTTTGCTTTGGCGAGACATAGCGCGTCGTTGAGTTCTGCTTCTTAGCACGCAATGTCTCAAATTTCACGGGAAGCGGAGTACAAAGTGTTTGATACTAGGTACTTCCTGTCATAGTAGGGTTACTATGCATGATAAAAGCGTAAAGTTAAAGAAAATGGATATACAAAAAATAAACTTATTAATACTATTTATTTTTAATTTCATACCATTCTGAATAATATAACATTAAGAAAAAGAAAACGTTACCAAAATTCAAAAACAAATATAAATATTTTTTGTTGGAAATAAATATTTTTAATAAATATAAACTTGCTACAAACATATACGTGGCTTGATAAGAACATTTAAAAATGCTAAAACGGTTTCTTACATGCTCGAGTTCAAATTTTCATACGTGTCTTAATATTTATTTTATTGCAATTGCGTGAACACTATAAAAAATAATTCAGCTTCTCACTTAGATCTTATTTATTAAAGAATATTCACTAATTTTCAAATCTAAGTGAACAATGATTAATAAAACAGATTTTTTTTATTTTCCAGACAATTAATAAGATGATAAGTAATTGACAATACTAGAGTTGTAGATGACATCGGACAGGACAGGAACACAACATCAGATATTTTGCGCATCGTTTCCTCGTGGACCAAACTCCTACCACCAAATCACTGGGATACCCACCTCTTACGGAACGCTACCCAGCAGCAGAGGGAATTGCATTCTATCCCGTCTCCTCACAGGGGAAGTTCAACAAAACCTTTTAAAATCTTTGAAAAACCAATATATATATATATATATATATATATATATATATATATATATATATATATATATATATATATATATATATATATATATATATATATATATATATATATATATATATATATATATATATATATATTCAAAATGCACCTTTCTCTTAAATTATAACGAATCAATTTCACATAATGATACTTGAAACTATACAATCTTAGTAAGTGTTGAAATTATTTGCTTTAATAATATTTTTATTATTGCAATGCCGCGTCATCATTTTAAATTGATATAGCATTCACATGTCAATTGTTGGTATTCTTGGTTTTGTTATCGATGTTATGTTTGAAAATTGATTTAGAACAAAAACTTATTAGGTTTCACGCATATAACAAGGAGAATATAGTGATAATACACTCTGTTTTTCATTTTTCTATCATTTTCTGTGGGTTTTTACTATAATTGTTTGGGAAGTGGCGATACAGAATGAATGAATATAGGTTCAATCGATCAAATCAAATCAATGAATATAGGTTTTATTTCAAAGATGTTGAATATAATAGATGAGTGCTAAAAACTTGTTGGCGACAAGTAAAAAACACAATCTTTAAATCTTACTCAGCAAAGTACTTAATTACTAAAATATCTCTCATTTGCAGTTTTAAATGATATTTTTTCAATGATAGTATAAAAATTTGAACCCGCGGCTCTGGGCTATCGTCCAAACGCCCTGACCACTAAGCCATGCGCTTGTTACAACTTATTTTTATTGCTATTTATATGAACATAAATTTACGTACATAACGTAAAAAAAGCAGAAAATATTTTTCGTGACCTAAAATTTCTAAGAAAGCATGCACTTGATCGGGCTTTCCTTCAATGACTTCTACTTGGTTGAATTACGTGACATTTAATTTTAACAAACGCCATTTGACACTTATTGCTCAGTTGAGTCATACAACTCGGATTGTATGAATCGAAGTTCGATTCCTGCTTGAGGAAATTTTTATATTTAGGTTGGTTTGTGTGACAGCAAATTTTTTCCCTAGTTTTATTAGAATGAAATATAAATATTATGTAATTCTTAAAACGAAATATCCCTTTTTATACATAATATTTTCTTTTCAAACATTAACGTATGAAATGTAAATATACGTTTGGTTCAAACTTTTTTAAAATATCCATTTTTCCGGTTTCATTTGAAAAACACTTTAGGTATGTATGTATTTTACAGTATGGCGCATTGAGACAGGGTCTCATTGTAATGGATTGGTTGCGTGTTCGATTCCCACTAGGAAGAATGAAATTGTTATTTTTTTAGCTTGCTTGCTTACTCCACATAGTCGGATGGACAGAAAGCACCCAGCGTCAAGACACTTCGTACTTCACTTTCCACTGAATTCGAGACATTGCGTATTAAGCGGCAGAATTCAACGCCGCATTTTGTCTTGCAACGTGAAAATAATTTAAATATAATCTGATTCCCATTTGGGAACCCACAACCGATCGCGTGTAAAGTCAGACTCTGTCACATTGCGCCTCGACCGGCCTCTTATAATAAATATAAAATAATAATTAAACTCCGAAAGAGTATGAAGCCTTAATAAAAATACTCATATTTACCAGTTCACTTGACACGTACTACCTTATATTTTTACACAGATAAACAAATATTTTTACGTACGAAAAAAAAACAAAAAAATAAATAAAAAGATATTTAAACAGTGTTGAACATTAAAAAAATATTTAATTGTTTCAACGGAGTAATTTCTTTATTTTTTCCCGTTTAACAGTAAATTACGTGTAAACATATGGACGCAATTGCTTGTACGTCGTGGGAAATGCGTGATGGTAATTGCGCTTTTTGTTCGTCATTAAACAATCTCTCTTTATAAATAGACCCTTTTTTATCATTTATATATATACAGGTATAATATACAAGTATAATATAAAGATATAATATACAGGTATAATATACAATAAATGTATGTATTTTTTACATTATTTCCCCTATATTAGAGTAAACTTAGAACATCCAATTTCCGTCTGAGCTGATTTAGCTTGTTATAAGGTGGAATTAAATGTCAACGTAGAACGGAACATCCCAATACAAGGTTCTCTCTGTCTACTCTGATCTACGGCATAAAGCAAAAAATTAAGAAAATAATTAATAAAAATTGATGCCGGTCGTGGCGCAGTGGGACAATGTCTGACTGTGAACGCGATCGGTTGTGGGTTCGAAACTCACTCTCAGAAGTGATTATATTTCAATTATTTTCACTGCCTCGCTCTAGTGTAACAAAGTGCGGTGTTGAGTTCCATCAACAGGCAGTATCTCAAATTCGGTAGAAAGCTGAATACCGAGTAGCTTGACACTAAGTACTTTCTGTCTACCCTGCTATGTGGGATAAAAAGCGTGAAGCTAAAAGAAAATAATACAACATTTTATGTTATAATCTATGTTACACAGTGTACGACGGTCTTAAATAACGTAACTCATGACGTGTACATAGATATGACATGATGTGTACAAATATTATTTAGCTTAACTACGATATTTATAAGGTTAAGCCAAGGAATTAGGAACTTACTGATATATTTCTCTGTTCTCCCTTATTCAATCATTTTGAAACTTGAATAGAATATAATATTGACAAAAATTTTTAAATGTAAAACAAAATAAGAGAATACATCTATTGATACTAACTGATGTCATTTTGTACATCTTGTTAATGTTTATTTAATAGTCTTGTTCTGAGTGCAATTATCGTGATTTTAATTATTTAAAAAATATATATTTTCAACCTTTTCATCTTACAAAAGCAATCATTACATTCCTAAAACGAAATAAATAATAATTATATAATAATTAATATAATTACTTAGAAATAGTGTAACAAAATTTATTGAATAGCACAAAGGCATACACAACAAAAGCCCAAAATGTACCAATATGCGCTCGATTGCTTCCGCTAATGTGACCTGCAACCACACTTTATATTGACAAACGTTTTAAATTGCAAATATACTTTAAATTATATAGTTGTAATGTGGGAAAATAGTGTATTTTTCGTCATATTATCATTAGCTGCGTTTTGATAGATAGCGCGGCGTTGAGTTCGAAAATCAACACGCAATGTCTCAATTTCCAGCGGGAAACAACAGTCAACTGAGTTTATTTTAAGCTAGTTGACTCTGACTACTCTGCTGTGCGGCATGAAGCGTGAAGCTGCTTTCCTTTACGATCAACTGGTGTGCTAACTTTTTTCAAAAAACATATAAAAATATGAACGCAACGGAATTCGAACTCACGCCTCTTGGAAATTTTATTTGTTCCACGTGTGGAATAATACTTTCAAAATAGTGAAATATTAAAATAAATGACATTCGCCCTTGTCAAATGATTAGTTCTTAATAATCTATGAGTAGCTGAAATTTGTAAAAACCTCTCTACAGAGATAACAACATAAATAAGTTGTGACAAACGTATAAGAATTTCGACGCAGCTGGTAGTGGAAGGCATAGCTTAGCGGTCAGAGCGCTTAGATGGCTTTCAAGAGACGCGGAATCGAATCCCGCTGCGATTAAATTTTTATACGTTTACCAAAAATTTTTTCTAATCCTAAATGTGGTATAACACTTTTAGAATAGTAAAATGTGTTAAATTTAATTTGTTTTAATAAAAATTTAATAATATCAAATTTTGACCAAAAATGTTTGCAAAACTGTTTATTTACGATGAAATTTAACAAATTTATAAAATTGGTCAGTTAATTAAAGTATTGGATCGCAATGTGGTTTAAATATTGGAGTGAATAAGAAATTAAGCGGATATACCCCAATTTTAGTATAATATTGCCTTTTATTAATTATACGTATTGTTTTGAAATTATATTAAATATAAGACTATAATTTCTCCTATTTTTGTTATGATATTTTGATATAAATAAACCACTTGTGTGAGTTTAATCTTCAATTAATGTAAAGTTTCATGGAATTTTCGGCATAGCAGAATGACACAGAACTCAGTGTCAAGACACTTCATATTCTGTCCGAAACTGCGTTGACTTTACGGTTTGAATGACGGAACTCAACGCTGAGCTTTGTCTATAAGTGTGGGAAATGATAATAATTCAAATATTATTTTTTGTTTCTTTGAAGGAAATCGAACCCACAATCAATCGTGTTATAGTCATATGTAACACTCGCCACTTTGGCCTAAAAATAAAGTTTACAAATAAACTGAAGAATATAAAATTTACCACCAGTAAGAAAAATGTAAACCATTTACACATGGAAATGTGATGCCAAAACAGGCAAACCCTGTACCATGCTACTCGGATAACTGACAGACGCACATAATTTTAAATATATAAATAAATAAATTGACACTCAAATATGGGTTACTTGTATATGAAACAAAGAGTATGAACGTATGGCCTCAATGGAAATCGAATAGACGACTTCCGCGCTGCCACAAATAGCTGATATTCCGCCACTCTACACACAATGCCCCTTAAACGGGTGAAGGGCGAAGAAAGGTAAATATGAAGGTATATATTAAAACTATATTATGTTCACTTTATATACAAGAGATATATGTAGAGTATATTAATATGACATACAGATGCTCCGTTGGTACTAGTGGCTAGTTTATACGCGTCTATTTGTTTTGTCAATGTAAATATGTATTCCGTTGTGGCAAAGGCAAAATTTAATTTTAGATTTCCCCTCGCTAAGTAAAGTTGGGTCAATATAGTCTTCAGTCATTAAGCGAATATTCCAATTTCTAAATGTGAATTTATTGAAACATAGTTCGAATTAATATCTAATGAAAAATCGAATCCATTATTATCAAACAGCGCTCCACTGTACCACGATAGTTTCTAAGCCATTAACTTAGTTTTTAGCTTCACGCGTTATATCCCCAATAGCAGGGTAGACAGAAAGTACCTAGTGTCAAGACACTCGGTACTTCGCTTTCCAACGAATTCGAGAAATTGCGTGTTGAGTGGTGGAACTCAACGCCGCACTTTGTCTTACCAGAGCGAGATAGTAAAAATAATTTTATATTATAATAATATAATCCCTTCCCCGACTGGGGATCAAACCCACATCCGGTCGAGTTCACAGTCAGACGCTGTCCCACTGCGCCACAATTGTAACACTTAGTCTCTTACTACTGTTACAAGGAATAAAATATTTGGTCGGATATTAACAGTATTAGTGTATAACTAAAAAAATATAAAATCTTATATTATATTATACGTTTATAATAAAAAAATATATTTTGAAAATTGTTATTCGTATATTTAATTCACACTTATTTCAATACAAAGACGTTCTAAATAGCCAAGTATCCAGATAACTGTTTATATTAACATTTAGTGTCGTCGACATGTTGTAAATGCGACAGTAGTACTCTACTCGTTTAACACACGGATTTGAAAAGGCATCTTTTTCCCATGATTATCTGTTATATCATAATATTAATAGGAGTAAAATTATTAAAAAATATATATTTTTTGGTAATTTAGTTTTTCTAGACATTATGTGATAGAAGGCGGGATATAACACTGGGGTCGTTCTGTATCTAAATTTTTTGGCACGCTTTTTCTTCAAATCAGGTCGGCAGAGAAGCCTATATCAAGACAATTCGTTCTGCAATTAACGAAGTAATTAAAAATAATAAATATAAATATTCCCTTAAATAAGATTTAAACTTTAACAAACGCTACACGATACATACTGGAGACTGTTTAGACAAAAATATACGTGGCAATGGCTAATAACGCTTGGATGATTTTTAGAGTCGTGGGTTCAAATCCTGCTGCGTTCAATTTTTTTTAGCTTTACACTTTTATCCCGTAAATCAGGATAAGCAGTAAGTTTTTAGTGTCAAGACACTCCGTACACGCGTTCTGTCGCATTTGATACACAGTGAGTTGAGTGACAAATTTATGTAACGTTTCTAAAATTGTCTTATCCTAACTGTACGATAACATTTAAAATATATATTTAAATCATTTTTTCACCTATTTTACAGTTTTCTTACAAAGATCGTGTAGAATTAGCTTAGGAGCGTTGAGGAATTCACTTTGCCGTGTACCGGAAATTATGACAGCCCAAGTCTGAGAAACACTGAATGAGACATAAATGACAAGAAATGATTTATATAATTTTTTTATATATAACTTATTACTATAGTGTTCAGTTTTGTGAAAAACTTTGGAAATGATAACATTTTTCTCCTATAATGATGTTATAGCTTCACGCCTTAAAAAACCTTAAACCTTAAACCGCGCAGTATAAAATACCTTAAGTCAAAACACTCTATTTTTCAGTTTCTGTTGAGTCGTGGAACTTAAAGCCGTACTTTATCTTACCAGTTTTTCAGAGTGAAAATAATTTAAATATATTCATTGCCAAGTAGAGTTTCGAGTGGGAATCCAACCCACTACCACTCTTGGAGACATGATAACCACTATGCGTAATGCTTAATATAAGAGACATAACAAATGATAATTTCATGTATCTTATTTACTCACTGTGTTCACATTACATCAATATTGTAATCAATGTCTAATAGAAGAGGAGCTCGTGATATTTGCAGTTAAAGCTAAGAAGTTATAGAAATCTATTGAGTTTTGAAAATGAAACCCAAAAACGAAGATAAACTTATATTAAGTTTAAAAAAAATAACAAAAAATAGCAACAATTACGTGAATATTAGAACATCTTGGCGTTTCAATAATAAATTTGATTTTAGTCATTTTTTATAATATTATTATCGCCCTAAATATGGAAATATGTAAAATACAATTGATCAGTACTTAATAATCCAATGCATTACTATTAAAAAAACCTAACGTTCCGTATTTTTTATTAAAATCTTACTCACAAATTACTACGTATAAAAACATAACTTCAAATTAAAATCTAAAAAGGCAATAGAAACATTAATTTATCTAAACACAGACAAAAAATAAATGGAAGATCCAAAAATCTTGTATAAACACAGAAAATAATAAATATAAAGGCATTAAAAGTGCACTGGGTGTGAGAGCAACAGTACTAAGGCCTTACGAGACTATGAGCAAAATTATTATTTCAACATGAAAATGTTCATAGTCTTAAATGAGTGCTCTGTAGTGCTCTAACTTGCGCTAAGTACCTAAGTAAAAGTCTGGAAACATACAGCTTGATAATTGTTCATAAAACGCAGCTTTTTTGTATCGAAATACTGCGAATAGTTTAGTTGCGTTTGTTTGAATTTTAAAGAGAAGAATGCAGTTATTTTTTATTATAAGAATGCAGTTATGACAATTATAAAGAAAAACCGGTTGAGACCCGTCGTGACGCAGTAGGACAGAGTCTGAATGTAAACGTGATCGGTTATGGGTTCGATCACCACTTGAGGGAGTGATTATATTTAAAATAATTTTCACTTTCTCGCTCTGGTAAGACAAAGTGTGGCATTGAGTTCCACCAATGTCTCAAATTCAGTGGAAAGCGAAGTACGGAGTGTCTTAACACTTGGTACTTCTGTCGAACCTGCTATGCGGGATAAAAAGCGTGAAGCTGAAAAAAAGTCGCCAAAATTCTTGACTAAAATAAAAAAAATATTATTGGTTTTTTCATATATTAATTGAAATAACAGCAGTGATATCTATGCCTAAGAAAATACACATACGAGTATGATAATTTCTGTGAGATATACAGTTAAATTTACAATAAGTCAGAAATAGAGCAGAATATATATTTTCAAGTCTTACTTTGCAATTTTCACGGCCGTAAAAGAATCCAATATCGTATTCTTTCACTTTTCAGCTCTCATTACCCAAAATGTAAGTTTTTCTATCCAAATTGGAACGGGGCATTCATTTAAAATTGTATAGCTCGATCAAAAAACATAAACATAACTCCAAGTACATATATTAAATAATTGCAACAATCTTCATCACAACACACACCCGTACGTACACACTTAGTCGTAAATATGAGCGTACAGCGCTAACTTTCTGAACGTTAACCTGTTAGGCGACGTCAAAGTTGCCAGTGTGCTACTAGAACAATACATGTGCCAACCGACTGTGAAGAGCACAGTACTGAGATTAACTAACTCACCTAAAAGTTACTTCAATTTATTTGTTCAGCTTCAGCCTTCATGGGTGATAAAAGCTGTTTTGTTGTTGAGACCATCGTGGCGCAGTAGGTCAAAGTTTGATTGTAAACACGACTGGTTGTGGTTTCAATTCCCATTCGTGGAAATGATTGTATTTAGTTCTAATTCTCTTTTCTTCGTTGGCTCTAGTCATATTA
This sequence comes from Dryadula phaetusa, assembly GCA_032432895.1. Lineage (NCBI taxonomy): Eukaryota > Metazoa > Arthropoda > Insecta > Lepidoptera > Nymphalidae > Dryadula > Dryadula phaetusa. Next base: position 4,579,717 of record JAOYRS010000081.1, read on the forward strand.
TAGATTTCCATTAGTATCGATTTGTGCGAATTTCTAGAAATTTACCTAGGTTTAGGTTTAAAGATCTTTATTCTCAACAAGACATTACAAAGTCACTTATTTGAGAACATAATTAACTTAAAAATATAAAATTGCTAACATTCGTCACACCAAGTTTTATTTAATTTTTAGAACTTAGTACGAAATTTAATAAGAGTAGAAAAGAAGTAAAAAGAAAAGAAAAACGCACCCACCGTTTGCGTTAGTTGGTAAGATATTGCGCGAGTTGCGTTTTAAATGCGCTAAGTGAATGCGTCTTCCTTATACAAGAAGGTATTTTATTATAAAGCTGTGCTCCTTCAAATGTGATCATTTTTTTTCCATAATTAGTTCTGGTTTTTGGCAGAACTAAAAGGCTAACTCTTCGGTTGCTACGTTTACTATTGCGCTTGGTAAATGTTATATTACTGTAAATGCTTTTGTTAAGTGATTTTTGAATAAAAATACAAACGTTATAAGTATATAATTGATTGATGTTCATTATTTTTGTATCTTTGTATATACTTTTAGTGGCCGTTAGATATGGATAGTTAAAAAGTAGCTTGATAAGTTTATTTTGCGCAATTTGTAAGTTAGCAAGTTTTGTTTTTGCGGCACTTCCCCAAACTTCGATTAAGTATGAGAGATGCGGTTTTACTAATGTATTGTAAATTGTGTACCGGAGTTTATGAGGAATACAGCGGACAATGTTACGAAGTGATCCGAGTAGCGATGAAAGCTTGTTTTTAATGTACTCGATATGAGTGTTCCACGTTAATGAACTGTCAATTCTCAAACCCAAGTATTTCTCGCAATTTTTTTGCTGAATCGGTGTATTATTAATTTTTAGTGGTTCGTGTGGTGGTATGACCTTATTTTTAGCTTTAAATAAAATATAGCATGTCTTAGAGATATTAATTGTTAGAAGATTGGACTGAAACCATGAAAATACAATGTTAAGATCGTCTTGAGCTTGTGATACAATATCATGTACGGAGGAACCGAAGTAAAATAAACAAGTGTCGTCAGCATATAGGGTTAAATATCCGTGTAGTCCGATATCTTGTATATTATTAATATATATTAAAAATAGTAATGGGCCTAAAATAGATCCCTGTGGAACTCCATATGATATAGGTAATGCGTCGCTTTTATAACTATCTATTTTAACCACTTGTGTTCTGTTTTTTAAATAAGACTCAAACATTTTTAGAGCTGAACCGGTGATATTTATAGTTTCTAATTTTTTTAGCAATAATTTATGGCTTACTGTATCGAACGCCTTTCTTAAATCAATAAAGACTCCTAAAACAATATTTTTGCAATCTATATTATGTTTGACTTTATTGACGAGATCTACTGTTGCTGTGAGAGTGTTACGTTTTGGTCTAAACCCATATTGCCTTTCAGTAATAAAGGTAATCGATTCTAAGTATTCGTCTAATCTATAATATAAAATTTTTTCTAAAATTTTAGATAATATGGGCAGTATAGAGATGGGTCGATAGTTTCCTGGATCAGTTTTTGGGCCAGATTTATATATAGGAGTAACTTTTGCTGTTTTTAGTGAGTCAGGAAACTCCCCTTTAATAATTAGCTTGTTGAAACATTTACTCAAACTATTTGAAACTAAATATTTTATACATTTTATTATTTTAGTGCTGATCCCATCTATACCTGTGCTGCAATTCAAATCGAGTTTCTCAATGATTTTAATAATTTCATCAGATGTACATGGCCTAAGAGTAGACAGCTCAAGAACGTGTGAAGACTCTGGTTTAGGTAAGGTGGGGCTAAAGTCATCGTGATATCGCTTAGGGATTTCATTTGCTAATAGTGACCCAATTGTGGCAAAATATCTCTTGAATATTTGACAGACTTCTTTGGGATCGGTAAAAGTTATCGAATCTACAATTAATTTTGGAGGAGCACAGCTGTGTTGAATTTTATTATTAGCTAAAATATTTACTAAACTCCACATTTTTTTTGGTTTACTCAGACATTTATTAAATTCGTTAAAATAGTAGAGATCTTTTGTGTTTTGGATTGATTTAGCAACCTGATCTCTTTTTTCATAGAATTTTTTTTTTATGTCGCAACTATTAGGATTCCTTTTCATTTCAATCCAGCAGGAGTTTCTATGATTTATTTCGGCCAAAATATGATTATTTATCCAGTCACTCTGAGGTGGATTGAGAATCTTACTTTTTAATATTTTATTTCGTTCAATACATAACTTTATTTTATTTTCTATAGTTGAATAATCATATGGTTCGTTACTGAAATCATGTTTTTCTAAAGATGCCTGCAGGTTCTTATAATTTATTGCTTCATATTGTACTGTAACTTTCGGAGGTGGTTTAGTTTTTTTAATTTCGACGTAGATTTGTTTGTGATCTGACATAGGAGAATTGATTATAGCCATATGAAAGGTATCATTTCTTAAGTTAGTACTAACGTGATCAAGAATGGAGTTTCGGGTATTAGATTCTCTTGTACAATAATTTTTGTGGATTTTATTCAGAAAGAAATGTCCAGCTTCGTGTATAAGTTGTTTGTAGTTTTTGTATTTTTTATCTTTTGTCAAAAGATCCTAACCTAATTTTTTAATCACTCGGAAGAATGATTATAGTTATACTTTATTTCTCCGCCCTGATAATACAAATGGTAGCGTTGAGTTTGCCACTCAACACTCAATATCTCGATATTGGGCGGAAAGCAGTCAAAGGAATGACTTGACACTAAATTGTCTCTGACTATCCTGCTATGCGAGAAATAAAGCGTGAAGTCGTTTATATTATTTAGTTTTAAACAGAACAGTATTACTTAATATAGAATAATATTACAAATAATATAAAATAGGCCAATAAACGCCTCGTGGTATAGCTGCCATGGGTTTAAGTGAACATGATCGTTCTAGATTCAAATACTAATCGGGGTAATATGAAAATATTTATCTTATTAATATTTCCTTTTGTGTGTTAAATAAAACGAATTTAAGATCCTATCTATAGCCGGTAGTGTGTTGTGTTTAAGCAAGACCAAGGCCAAAAATAACTAATTGATTTATAACTGAGTTCGCTCAAAAATATTTACACAATACTGAACTGAAAAGGCGAGCAGATAAAATTATATAAGAATATCTGATGTTACTGTCAGAACACTAACAACAGCTTTTCTTATATAATTTTGTAGGTTTCCTTTCAAAAAAGGAAACCTACAAAATCGCTGAACTTATTACGGTTTCTAGACTTTCCTGAAAAAAAAGGCTGAAACACTCTCAATATTCAAATGGAAATTGAATCTTCTCCTCATTTGCGATAAAACGCCTATGCAGAATTTATTTTGCTCCATTAGCATATTAAAATGTATTTGTACCTGTATACAGTTGGCATGCAAATGATACCTTATTTTTTTTCATTTTTTATTTTCATTTACATACTTACGTACTGTTAGCAAAATACGAATAAGGCGATGTGTTCTTAAATTGAATTTCACACATCTATCGCAAGATATTGCATATACAGACAGAATATATATAAAAAATATATATTATAAAATATAGTATTATTAATCATTCTTCTCTTTAGCTTTTACCCCCATAGCAGGATTGACAGGAAAACCATAGTGTCAAGACACTACGTACTCCTCTTTGTGGCGGCAGTCAATGCCGCGCTTTTTCTTACCAGAGCGAGGAATTAAAAATAATTTGAATATAATCGTTTCCCCGAGTGGGACTCGAACCCAACTGTTTTATATTATTTTCTTTCCTTTCATTTTTAGAATATTAAAAATTATTTTACAAAACCCAATGTCGAATATCATATAACAAACTGAGGATACAGAAGCTTCTAAATTAGTTAATTAATATGTTTACAACAAGCCACGTTTATATTTCGTCTCAGTTTTTATTCTTATTTTGAGTTGAAATCAGATGGTTAATACAAAATTGGGAGAGCTAAGCTTGAATTTGATAGAATTACTAAAGGCATAAAGACGCTAGGCTTTTAAAAACTAGTGTGTAGGATGCCTGAACAAAGAAGAATGAAGCCACGATAAGGATGATGATGAATGTTGATTTTGTTCTTACCACATATAGATAAAGAATTATCACGTCATTCAAGTAATGGATCACATTTATAAATTTATTTTTCTACCTTAATGTATATACTTTAAATTAATTAGTTACATAGGAAAAGTAAATAACATCAGATGTATGAAGATTAAAAATATGAAAAGGCTTAAAATGTGTTTTTTTTTGCCATCCGTACAAACTCGTGCCCCTAAATTAAGTGTTGATCTTATTTTAAGCGTGCGGTTTGCCGTTACGTGAGCGGTCGAAATTTTTTCTTCTAATGATGCCATATATCTTTTTATATTTTTTTAATTGGTTACATTTTAAATGTAAATTTACAGAAATGTGCATATTACACGAACAGCGAATGAAAGTTTTTTTTTTCATTTATATATGATGTTTTACGTTAAGAAACACAGACAATCACCTATTAAATGTTTGTGTATAGCAAGGGCCTTGGGGACCTTAATCAGGTAATAATAATTAAAATGAGACCAAAGACTAGTTCTCTATAATCTGGTCCCCGGGTTGGAAGGAAATATGGCGAATTCTGTCCTCAGGGAGAACAGAAGAATTTCTGAAACCATAAACTTATTAAGCCTGTTTCTGTCGTCTTTATGGTAAATCCTTATAATTTGGTTGCCTGGAAGAGATCACTCTCAGTGATGAGGCCGCTTTTGTACATTTTATTATTCTTTTTTTTAAATCTATGTACTATTTTATCAATTTACAATAAAGTTTTTAACTAACTAACTAACTTCTTTTATTTAATGTCCATTCGTTCTTTCACGTAAAAGCAGGGTAAGCAAAGAGAGAGCCTAATGTCAAGCCACTCTGATTTCCGCTTGAATTCGAGACGTTGTGTCAAGACGCATCGATCTCTCAATGCCAGAGCGGGGAAATAAAAATATTTTTAATTATAATCACTGCCCCGAGTGGGAATCGAACCCACATCCATTACATTTACAGTTAAAGACAGTCTTATTGCGCTACGGTGGCTTCTACGTTATGTAATAATTAATAAAGTATCGACTAATAATATTTAATTATTTTTAAAATATTTAAACACATATCTCTGGAGAGATATGATTTGAAAAAGTAAAAAAATAAGTAATTTACTAAGATAAGATATCATTGTAAATGATACTATTTATCCATTTTAAATAATTTCATTTTAAATGAAACTATTTAAAACGGATTACTCGCTTCGAACTCCTTACAGTAGTGCGTTGTTACAAGTCAAGCCCACGTCAGATTTTCAAAAAAATACGCGATTAACGCGTTAAAAACAATTTAATTGGAAAATTTGTAAATAAGTTTATAGATTTTTGTTTAGTTTCACGCTTTTATCCCGCATAGCAGGGTATACAGAAAGTACTTAGTGTCAAGACAATACTTCGCTTTGTCACATTTCCCTTATATAAAATTAAATGGAGTAACGAAAAGAACGCAAATTGTATATATAAGACTTAACTTCAGTATCATCTAATACTTAATTCTTGAAAGTTTCAATAAATTAATAAAAATACTATACAATAAAATCAATAAACAGACTTGTATTTACCCAAAAAATACACACGCACATATACACAAACGCATGCACGCACACAGACACGCACGCACACAGGTACGCACGCACGCAGTCACAATCATACATTGGTATTTTTACATATATATTTTTGTTAATTGAATCACTAATGTTTCTTAAAATTGGCCGCAACTGAAAGCTTTCATACTGAGAGAGCTTTTACGTTTTCGCCGATAGTTAAATTCCATTCATTGATATTTTAGTTTTGTTAGCGGAGTTGCCGTTACAGTTCAAGAGAATATCAATTAGGAAAATATTTATTAGAATTATATCTAATAGTTAAATTTTCGGTTTTTTTTTGAATATTTCGAAAATTTTCGTCTTTCAGTGGAAAGTTTCTGTCTCTTGTCACTCAAATGCTGACTACATGTCATATGCATATGCCATATTTTAACATCATAATAGTCAATAGGCCAATCGTGGCGCAGTGAGACAGCGTCCGTTGTGGGTTCGATCCCCATTCGGGGAATGATTAAATTAAATTATTTTTATTCTCTCGCTGTGGTAAGGCAAAGCGCGGTGGTGCATCAGCCACTCAACACGCAATTATTCGAATTCGTCGTACACCAGAGTATGGGATATAAGAATGAAATTAAAAACAAAGAATACAAATTCTGGAATACGGAGTGTCTTGACACTAGGTATATTTGTTGTTTGTTCCTGTAAAAGACTTAAAAGTGTGTAGCTGAAAAAAAGGAAAAAAGTATAGGTACATATAGTGGGAATTAAAGCAATAAAGCTTTGAAATTGAATGAATGAAGAAAATGAATTTTAATGAAATTAGTTCATTTGTTAATTAAACTTCAGAATTAAATGGATTATCGTAGAAAAAAGTTTGAATTTATATTATTAATATGTAAACACGGTTTGTAAATTCGACTATGATAGCACAGCAAAGTAAAACATGTTTAAACTAACACGATAAATACAGGTCCAACTTATACATTTGCACTTCCAACATTTGTAGGCTTCCGATACAAAAAATCTCAGTATTTTTATAAAACTGATATAGAAGACTTTTGACTACATTATCTTATTAATGTCTTTTATTACTTTCCCTCACATTAATAAAATCTGAGTGCAGCAAGTACAAGAATGCCTGAATATATTTTAATAATATTTAAAACATAGAAGTAGAAGGCGGAGTACGAAGTTTCTTGACACCAGGTACTTCCTGTCTACATTTTTAAAAAAACGTATAAAATTTTTTTTTGAAAAAACGTATAAAAATTTGAACGCAGCGGGATTTGAACCCGCGCCTCTTGGATACCGTCCAAGCGCTCTGACCGCTAAGCCATGCGTTCTACTACCAGCTGCGTCGAAATTCTTATACGTTTTGTTACAACTTATTTACTTCCTTCTTCCTCGTAACTTATTGACTTATTGACTTCGTAACTTATTGACTTCCTGTCTATTTTTCCACATCCATTTCGTATCTTCCATCTCTACAAAACATACTTCCCAGATATACCACCTCATTCACTTGATCTAATATCTTTCTATTAGTACTGCATCATCTGCGTACAACAGACAGTTTACTGTCAAATCACCAACTTTCACTCCTATGACATTATCTTTCACTCCTTGGAGACAGCTATCCAAATACAAATTGAACAGCCAAGCTGACATGGCGCAGCCCTGTTTGACACCCGATTGAATATCAAACTGAGGCGACATGCCAGCTCCTACTCGTACACAGGCTGAGTGATCTCGATAAAGAGATTTTACAGCCTGCAACAAGGGTCCACTCACGTTGTACCGGGGCAGTATCTCGCATAACTTCTTTCTTACAACCCTGTCAAATGCTTTTTCTAAATTCACAAAAGCACAGAAAAATTCTGGTTTACAGACAAAACCTTTTCCCTGATCATGCGGAGAGAAAAGACCTGATCCATGCACCCTCTTGCAGGTCTAAATCCTCCTTGGGCCTCCCATAAAAGCCTTTCGGATCTCTCTTGCATTCTTCTCGTTAGAATTTTAGCATTAATTTTACTGCCCAAGCTAATCAAACTGATAGCCCTATAGCTTGCAAAGTCTATGTGTGAACCTTTGCCTTTATACAAAGGCACGATGAGTGCTCCTTGCCAATCATCCGGGATCTCTCCCTTTTTTCAGCATAAATTGCATAGAAAAAAGAACAGGCCCAAGATGCGCGGCCCACCATATTTAATCATCTCTGCAGTAACTCCATCTGCTCCCGCTGCCTTACCACATCTCAGACTTGTCAGACTCGTATAGCATTCTCTACTTCTTTTATACCGATTTCGCCATCTGTTACATCAAGACTCAGCATATTGCTGTCGCTCGAGACAAAGGCGTCATCACATTCATACACCTTCTCATAGAATTCCGCCCATCGTTGCAAAACGTGTGTTCTTTCCGTAAGTATTTCACCGTCCTCGGAAAGCACCCCATTCATTCTACAGGTTTGCGAACAACGCCGAGAATCACTAACTTCTCGCCAGAAAAGTTCCGTGTTTTCCCGAAAATTGTTTGTCAATCTGTCGTATCTTTCATGCTCTGACTTTTTACGCTTCATCTTTATCATTGCTTTCGTTAGGTGCTTTTGCAACTTATATTCTTTCTTCTTAATCTCTGTCATACTTTTATTCTTACTCGAGGCTTTATAGTCCTGCCATGCTTTCTTCTTTTTTTCTACTGCCTCTTTCACTTCATCATCCCACCATTCATCACGCTTTTTACTAAAGCCTTTTTTCCCAATGCCACATGCTTCAGTAGCAGCTTCAATCATACAATTCCTAAGATTCTGCCAGCATACTTCAACACTTTCAGTACCTATTTCACAGCTGTCTAGAAAATCCTTTCCTGAAAATCCTTACTTCATATTCCTCTCTAATAGGTGGGTCTCGAAGCTTCCAGCTTCTTATGCAATTATTCCCCTCCGAGTTTGGACACCTCGTGCGGCTGCGCTAACCGGCAAAGAAACCCCTTATTCTAGCAACTACTAGATAGTGATCTGTTTCCAAGTCGGCACCCCCAAACACACGCGTGTCCGTAACTTGGTTTGGAATACGCTGATTCACTAGGAATAGATAAATCATGCTTTTCTCTTCCATCTGTTCCCACGTGTACATGTGAATTTATCTGTGGTCAAACATAGTGTTTGCCACAAATAAATCCTTTTCCTTACATAAATCCAATATGAGCTTACCAGCCTCATTTACTCTCTTATCACCATATTTAACTACTACGCGTTCGTAACCATGTCGTGTGGTTCCGACCCATCCATTCAAATCTCCACATCCTATTAATTTTTCGTTTCCTCTTACACTACCTAGAACTTCCCTGACACTCTCCCAGAACTCCTCTAGTTCACTTGATTGAGCTGAGGATACCGGCGTATATGTCACTAACAAGAATACTCTTGTTATCCCCAGCTTGAAGCGAACCCAGAGCAGCCTCGGGTTAATCGCCTTAATCGCCCATTGCACTCACCAATCGAGAGGAGAATACCACACCTACACTTTGACACCCTCGTTCACTTTCTGGAACTGCCACCCACAAGGCGACTCGGTTGTCCGGCATATTGGTCTTGCTATTGCCCTTTCTTTTGGTCTCAGTCACACAAGCAACATCTAAATCTCTTTCATTCATCACATCTAATAATTCGTTCATCTTCTGTTGTATCCCTTCTTTTACATTCCACGTGGCGATTTGTAGCTCCGTTCTCCACTTCCCGCCGTTAAGAACATGGCGTGCTGGGTGGCAGTCCCAGCGGGGGCGCACTGGTACTCGTCGCGTCGGGGGGACGCCCTAGCATGATGCGCCCTGGTGCTCGCGGCGGATGGAATGTTGCAGCCTTACAAGTGTTGATGTTATGTAAGGTTGCGTGCAAGTCTTCCATCGTTGTTCTAAAGCTAAAGATAAACACATGAAATGCTTAAATTAAAATTATTAATACTTTTATGCCAAAAGTGACATTATCTTAACTTTACGTAACTCTTACACGTAGAATCTAGGAACCTACTTTGGTCTAAAAACCTATTCTAGTCTCAAGGGCATGAAATTCAGAAATTCAGTCTGTATTTTCAGTCCGTCTTAAACTTGAAGTTACATTAAAAACTAAAACCTATGTCGCGCTGTATGTTTCCAGATAAAAGACATGAATATAAATATAACAATAACTTAAATATAAGAACAGCATCTGACTGAGAATGCAATTGGTTGTGGGTTCAATTCCCACTTGGGGGAATGATTATATTTAAAACTATGTTTATTCCTTCACTCCGGTAAGACCAAGCGCGGCGTTAAGTTCTGCTACTTAACAAGCAATGTTACGAATTCGGCGAAAAGTAGAGTATACAGTGTCTTGACTCTGAGTACTTTTGTACCCTGTTATGCGGGAAAATAGCGTGAAACTAAGAAAAATATAAAAGAAATTTCCCGAGAATTAAAATGAGATTGAACCCATAACTATAACGTTTACAATCAAATGCTGATCCACTGCAATACTATAGTGTATTTCATGATAGGTAGTTATATAGGTTTTTAATTTTTTTAAGCCAAAGTTAACTCATACAAAGTCACTAGCAGGAGCAAATTGTAAATTTTCAGTATAAATTAAAAATGATAGCAATATATAACCTGATTTTCAGTATCTAGGTTGTTAATTGCGAGAATATTAAATATTACTCCCAAAAAGCATATAAAAGTGGCAATTTGTGCATTATTAAAAAATTCGCGTGCTAACAACAAAGCGTGGCGTGCCAACTTGTGTGTTTTTAACTTTGTGATAAATTTTAACTTAAACAGTTTAAATTTATTTATTTTGAATAGCAAAGCAGTTTAAAATTAACGTTGGGTTGTTTTATGAAAGTATACGGCACAAAAGTATATAGTACTGGCAAATGATAAAACCTACCATTGTGGCAAAATGGGGCAGAATCTGGATATAATTAACATGATGCTCGAGTCCCATTTAAGGCAATTATTATAACTCAATAATCTTCTTTTAAAGGCAATGGTCTGGACACTAGTCTACACTGGTATATATAGCAGTTCCGTTGATGTTAAAAAATAATAATATGACGTAAATGAAATTAATATTATAAAATCCAACGTGGCACCGTGGGACTGTAACGGACTGTAAACGCGATTGTTTGTGGATTCGATTCCCACTTGGGGAAATAATAATATTTAAAATTTATCTTCATTGCACTGCTCTGGTAAGACAAAACGCGGCGTTGACTTTACCATCCAGCACGTAATGTTTTGATTCCAGGCGGAAAGCACTCAACAGTGTCTTGACGCTAAGGTCTTTCCAACTATCTGCCCTGTGGACCTTGCTCCTTGTGTTAAATCGAAAAATTGTAAAATTATATCATACACTCTTTCACAAAATTATATCAGTTATTAGACGTAAGTTAGATTTGTCTATATTTTTGAATAAATATTTTCTTTTTTTTAAATGACCCATTTAGATCACTCCCGGTTTTACTTCACTGAAAGAGAAGTATAACTACCTTTTTTATATTTTCTTAGCTTTACGGTTTCTTTTGCATAGGGTCAATACCGAAGAAGTTGTCCACTTTGCAGTTGATTTCGACACATTAAGTGATGAGGAGCGGAACCTAATGCCGCTTATCGTTACTTGAGAACAAAAATTAAATTATTTTAAAAATAATTAATCATTAATGCGCGTAAGATCGAGGCCGGTCTATGTACAGTATGACAGCGTCTAACTGTAAACGCGATCGGTTGTGGGTTCGACCCCACTCGGGGGAGTTATTTTTAAAACTATTTTCATTTCCTTGTTCTAGTAAGTCAAAGTGCGACATTGAGTTCCACCACTCAACACTCGAATACGAGACAGTGCTGTCTCGAATTCGGTGGAAAGCGAAATATGGGGTGTCTTGACAATAGGCACTTTATGTCTATCTTGTTATACGGAATAAAAAACGTGAAGCTAAAAACAAAGATCGAATCCACAACCACTGCATTTGCAGTCACACGCAATGCACCATGACAGCCTCTAAATTACATAAACTAATATTACCGTCGTCAAAAAAAACATATTTATTTGTATAAAAAATAAATTTTATAGCTCAATATGTCCAAAAACTAGCAGATTACATATTCGTATAGCATATTTAAAATACATACTAACACATCATTAGCGCCAAACACTAGACGGCTCTTGCAGACTCAATTTGAGCAATTTAAAATATTCTTTTGAAATATAAATTCTCACTAAATATAGAGTTTATTGTGGCATCTTCATATGGTTAGCGTTTCAACTGCTACTGTCGACGATTTAATTTTTTTTTCATATTTTTTTATTTTTTGTAAAGGTCATCCATGACGCAATGGGACTTTTGTACTCGGAGGAATGATTATATTTTAATTTTATCGTATTTTCGTTCCCCCGCTCTGGTAAGACAAAACGCATCGTTGAGTTCCGGTCTTCAACACCTATTGTCTCTATTTCAGACGAAAAATGGAGAATGGGATTTCATGACACTAGGTTGTCTCTGACCGCCCTACTATGCGAGACAAAGTATGAAGCTGTTCTTTAGAATCACTATTTCCTCAATAACAACTAAAATTATTTGTAAATCATATGCCACAGATATATGAGGTTATGAATAAATGCATGATATATTCGATGGCCTTTAAATTAATAATTAATACATATAAATATATAGGAATATATAGAAATGATTGGATTGGATAGGATTGCACCTAAATAATACATATATTGAAATTTAGCACGCTGCCAATCTGAAATACATTTATAGCACTTCAAGTTAGCGGAAGTGTTGCTACGCTTGGCGTATTGCATGCCTTTTTAAACTTATGATTTTTTCCATTCCTAACACCTATTAGTAGCGTTTAATTTATAATTTATGCCTATCTCATATTAAATTACATTTTCATTACATATAATATATATATATATATATATATATATATATAAATCATAATCGAGTTTCGTTTGAAATTTCAACTTCAAAAAAAAGGAGTTTTATATGTATTTATGTAATTGAATAATACTTGAGTATGATGATCTAATTAGGCTTCTAAGCATGTGTGCTTAATTTGGTAAGTATATGTTTGAATATTTGTATGTTTGTCCACGAATTTCTCCAAAACTAAATGTCTTATCGAGATACTTCTTATACTACTATAACTATTTCGACCTAGGGAATATAAGTTTTATTAAAATCGGTACAATACTTTCAAAGATATAAGTAAATTATTCGTAAGAAAATATACGTAGGTAGTTGTATAATTATTATAAAGTCGGTTTAATTATTCAAAAGTTAGATTATTACTAACCAGCTCTGACAAAAATTGTGTTTACGTGAACTATATAGACTAAAATCCTATTCTTCTTCTCCTTTTTCCATAGAAATTACTTGAAATCCTCTCTAAATGACACTCCCCAAGTGACTTGTATGCTAATTCTATCTTTCTACACCCTATATTTTTAACCACGCGTTGTGTGTCCATTCACTATGATATTACTGGAAGAGTTTTTAAATATAGTCTTGGCCCCGATATTGAATTTAAAACCTATTAAGTTTTTTTAATATTATTTTTCAGGCCTTAACGGCTCGTGACAGAATTTACTCAGTGTTTTTATAGGAGAGAAACTAGAGTATCTTATCTAGAGTAGTAACTTCATAAAAAATAATTATTTATTGATTATATAATTTTCAGCTTCACACTTTTTCCAGGAAGAAGGATCGCGTGCTTTTTCTTGGCCTATTCCAGGTTCCCTCCGGAACCTACTATTAAAATATCCATTTTTATATTTTAGCTGGAAATCGAAACATTAAATGTTATGTGACGGAACTCAACGCCGCGCGTTGTCACACCAGATGGGGCAATTAACATGTTTTACTAATATTTTCTATAAAATAATGCATCATTACCATCTCTGATAAATAAATATATATTAACAAGAAAATATCCAAATTTTAACTACTTCCCTATTGGCACTCATACTATTTTAGACACTTACGTTATCATTTTCAAAAATAGTAAAAAAAAACTTTGCCGTAAGCTTTTCTTGGTTAACAAACGTAGATAGTCTGAAGCGGCCTTATCTTACACTAGAGTGTGCAAAGCGAAGCCGTCGCGAAGCAAGACGTATTGGAAGGTTGGGTCTTGTGCAAAAGAAATTTTATTTCCAACGACCCTTGTGTGCCTTAGCGATGTACGTGGAGTGCATCAGGCACCCGTTGCTATCTTTGTAGATAGACAGAAATATGTATCGGTCATACAAAATTATGTTTAATTTTCAAATTATAGACTCGGTGACACAGTGGGATAGCGTTTGTTGGTAGACTTGATAGTTTTAGGTTCAGTTCTCCTATCGAGACACCAATCTTTCAATAATTTTCGATTTCCATCTCTGTTAGATAAGTGATTCTATTATCTCCACTTCCTTACAAAATGTGACAAAAAATATTAAGTACTCACGGAACTCAACGCCGCGCTTTGGCGTTTACAAAGCTTTTCATCAAGGTGCTTTTCTGAGAAAAGAAAATAAAACAATTCATCACCAGATGAAACTCAGAATTATAGATTTCAAATATAGACGAACATTGCGCCATTGAGGGTAATCTAAAAATATTCTATGAATAAATAAAAACGTAATTTACTTTAGATTATGAATAAGTAGATAAGTTAATTAATTATTCAAGGAGTATTTTCATTAAAAAATTATATTACTTATAATCTGCCCACCTTCAGTTCAAGGCCTAGTGAAATAATAGAGCGCTGTGTCTAGACCCTCCTTTTGTTCCTTAGTTAATTTATTATTATCTAAAATATTAGAACAATGTCTAGGAGATTTTAGTACGTATATAAGGAGATGAATAATTATTTAGCTTTGTAGATCTTTTGATGCGTCAAATACGGGTTGCCTTAGTAACGTGTACGTCAATATGTAAATAAATTTAACACGTAATAACGTAGTTTCTGTAATAATTGCTTTACGCTTTTATCCCGCATAACAGGGTAGACAGGAAGTACCTAGTGTCAAGAAACTCTACCCAATTTTCCACCGAATTCGAGACATTGTTGACGGGTTGAGTGAATTCAACATCGCACTTTGTCCTACTGGAGCGAAGAATTGATAATAATTTAAATATAATCATTCCCCCGAGTGCGAATCGAACCTACAACCGATCGCTTTTACAATCAGACGCTATATCACGGCATCATAAAAATTTTAAGTACGTCAAAACTCATACTACATAGAGTGCTAATTTGTGTTTTCATATATTTTAATACAATGATAAAAAAATGATGATTTCTAACTTCATTTGTATATGCGGTAATATGGCAGGCAGGCATATTATTTTACTCTTGATCACAAATAGTCTACCTGTGACCACGGACTGCTGAATGTGTTAGAAATGTCGAGTTTTCAAACAAATATTTTCAAATATCAGAATATACGCGATTAATCCGTGTAAAAATTGCAAAAATTAATGACCTCATTATAATCTTATTTTATTATACATACTTGAATGTATAAATATAATCCACAGTCAGCCTTATATAATTTTTATATATTCTATAAAGTTATTGGAATTTTACTAGAGGCCGGTCATGGCGCAGTGGGACAGCATCTGATTGTAAGCGCGATCGGTTATGAGTTTGATTCACACTCAGGAGAATAATTTATATAAATTATTTTCACTTTCTCGCTCTGGTATGACAAAGTGCGGCGTTGATTTCTACCACTCAAAACGCAATGTCTCAAATTATGTGGAAAGCGAAGTACGAAGTGCCTTAACACTAGATACCTTGCTATGCGGGATAAAAGCGTTAAGGTAAAAAATACTTAATAAATTGAAAAATAAAAATAATAAATAGAAAAAACTCAGACTAATTTTGTTAAAAAATTACAGATTTTCAATATAAAGAAAAGGAATTTAAAGCTTTAACGCGTAATCTTGTAAAGGATTTAACACCGTTTCAAATGAAGGTATCCTCAAAATCTTAAGTACGTCTAGGTATGCCCAAGAATTCAATTACCATTTGAATACAAGATGTTATTTCGTTTTGTATTTCTATAATACATACGAAGCTGTAATGACGCAGTAGTTCAATTTCTGGCTGTAAACGCGATTGGTAGTGGGTTCGATACAAACTCGGGAGAATAATTATATTTAAACTTTATTAGCTATGATGAGATATAATGCGGCGTTAAGTGCCACTTAATACGCAATATCTCAAATTCCTAAATAAATCCTACCACCGTGGTAACTAATTAAAAAAACTGTACCACAAAGGTGTATCCATTATAGCTATTTATTTCGGTTTATACAAGCTTTATCTCACATAACACGGTAGTCAGGTACAACCTAGTGTCAAGACACTCCGTTAACTTGACATTAAATCACAATTGGCGAACTCAATCCTCCTCTCTGTTCTATATGAGCTGAAAAGTGAATATAATTTTTAAATTTAAATCCCCCAAGTGGAAATCGAACCCACAACTTATGATGGTCTTAACTTCTTTATCAATTAATTTTATCAAAGCTACTAATAAGAATTGAAATTTAGAAGGCTTAAAAACCCTACATAGTTATATATAATATACAACTATATGTATAGTAAGTATACATATATATGAATAGTACGATTATACCTTATAAATTGTCTCCATGCCGCCCTTCACATTGCTACGTGCTTAAAGCTTAAAGAGAACATTTGAAATTTAAATCCACGTTTTGGCAAATTGAGAAATCTTTGCCGAACATCTCTCAAATACGGGGTGGCTATAAGTTTAGTTTTACTGGGAATGTTTAGTTTATTTATTAACATTAATATTTGTGAAAATGTTATAACATTATATTGAGGCGGGTCGTGGCGGCGTTGTCGGACTGAGTCTGTAAACGCGATCGGTTGTGGGTTCGAACCTAACTCGGGTGCGTGATTGTATTTAAATTATTTTCACTTCCTTACTCTGGTAAGACAAAGCGCGGCGTTGAGTTCCACCACTCAACACGCATTGTCGGACCATGTCGGGCTTGAACCTAAAAAAAAATATTAAATATTTTGTGTTGTATATCAGCTATACAACACAATATATTTCGATTTTAGGATGTAAATAATCAATAAAGTGTCACGATATTAGATTATCCCTGACTATCCTGCTAAGCGAGATAAAGGTCTATAAAAAAATATAACTAATTTTTCATGTTTTAGTTTGCAGATATTTTTGGCAGAGAGAATAAAAATAAAATATAATGCTTAATACCAAACTCATTAAATGAAGTAATTTAACGCCAAGAAAATAGTACGTTTGTATGTATAATATACGAGGTTTTCTTCCAGTTCATTGCATGTTAAGTGGAGCCGGTTACAGTCACACTGACCTACTGTGCCAAAATGGCTTCAACAAAGGATAGATGTATGTTATATACTATATATAAGTGGTGTCTAGATGTATATGTGAATATAATCACAAATAAATTCACCTTAATATAGAAATATAATTATTTATTTTCTTTTACGTAATCCTTAATTTTAAATAACTATAAAAATAATATCATACCCAAATTAAACAAGTGGCTTTAAAATTTTGTACATATATTTTTTTACTTCGCTTTACGCTTTTATTCTGCATAGCATGGTAGACAGAAAGTATCCAATGTCAAGACACTAGGTACTTCACTTTCCACTGAATTCGAGACATTGCGTGTTGAGTGGTGTAACTCAACGCCGCACTTTGTCTTAACAGAGTGAGAAAGCGATCGAACCCACAACTGATCGCTTTAACAGTCACACGCTGTCACACTGCGCCACGACTGGCCTCACTGTATTTTACGATGAATTTATTTATTTTTTATTTATGAAATAATTAAAAAAAAACGCTAAACCAAGTATAAAATTATAGGAAGTTAGGATAATTAAAAGGTCCGTTCAGTTTTTTTAGTATACAATGTATAGCACTGAAATAAAAGCATAAAGAAACTGAATGAAATGAAAAAATGTAAATCAAAAAAATTAAACATATATATATATATATATATATATATATATATATATATATATATATATATATATATATATATAGAAACTGTTTATCGTCACAAAATGTACTATAAAATGAGTAATAGATGACTGGTATTAAGTGTAAGTACTGGTAGTAATTGAAGTAGAATGACTTATTAAATAAAAAAATGCCTAAAATAATCAAGTGACAAGCCAAAGTAAATTAATATTTGAATGAATGACCAACTATAAAATCAATTGATATACCAAAAATAATATCACCAAATATAGAAAAAATAGTACTTTCTAGAATATTTGCAAAATAAATAAATTTCAACGCGTAATACATTCGCAATCTGAGTTAAAATTGGAGTGTTTTGATATTTCATTCTCTCTGCCAAACAGAATGTACATGTCCCCAATAAACTCAAAGCATGGAGTCTCTCATCATACAGATACCGCCATTTAGCCCGATTGCTATTTGCGATGACACCTTATCTCGAAATTACTTTATTAAAACGCTTACGAGATTTCGGTATTTATTCACACAGGTGGGAATGATAAAGTATCTAAAAGAATAATTTAAGGGAGGATTGAAATAATAAATTATATACTTCATAATACTAAGATGATAGATATAGGAATACTAAATAGATAGGTTCAATTAGGCCCATGCGCATTTGTATGCAATTTTTGAGAGTTTCGTCTTTTCCGTTTTCAGTAAGAAATAACTTACCGTAGTGGCCTTAGTAGTATTAGTGGTCTTAGTGGTCTTAGTGGCCTTAGTGGCCTTAGTTCAACACTTTGACTTACCAAAGCAGAGAATTGAAAATAAGTCTTCAAATATAACCATTACCCCCAGTGGAAATCGAACCCACAACCGATTGCGTTTACAGCCAGACGCTGTCCCACTGCGCGACGGCAGCGCCCCCGATATTCTCTTACCTTTAACTGAACGTAACAAAATGAATTATATTTCAATTCCATTCCGTAACTACGATGCAAGGTAATATTTAGCATCTGTATAAGATTTACGTACTCCCACTTCCTGTAGTGCATTAATTGTATATATAAAGCTTATTGGAATATGCTCGACTATTGTATATCTATGGTAGAGTTGTTTTTGTATATCTCAAGGATAGCGGGTTTAAATTTCACTAAAAATATATTAATATAATTTCTATTTGTGTTTTTCCAGGTTGCTTGGGTTTTTGGGAATTGGATTCAACGAATATCAAAATGTATGAAATTTTTTTTTAACTTAACATCAGTTTGCTGCTTACCGGTCGAATTTGAGACATTGTGATATGTGGCGCAGCTTAACTCCGCACTTTGTGTCACCAGAGAGGTAAAATAGAAATAATTTGAATGTAATCATTCCTTCGAGTGCGAATCGAACCCACAACCAATTGTGATTATAGTTAGACGTAATCACTACGCTATGACGGCCACAATGCTGTTAATGTTTGTCTAAAATAAGTTTTACATTAAATTATGTACAGAAGCCAATATAAAATAATAAATAATTAATAATATGCCGGTCGTGATGCAGTGTGACAGCGTCTGACTGTAAACGCGATCGATTGCGGGTTCAATCCCCACTCGGGGAAGTGATTATATTTAAAATTATTTTCACTTCCTCGCTCTGGTAAGACAAAGTGCAGCATTGAGTTCTATCATTCAACGCGCAATATCAAAGCGAAGTACGGAGTGATTCTGAAATTAGTTGCCTTCTGTCTACTCTGCTATGCGGGATAAAAGCGTGAATCTTATATTTTCATAAAGTTTACATTATTTAGTGGGTTTGAGGAATCCTGATTAACGCTATACCATTGGAATGTTATACCTTCGGTACGTCCGTAATACTCAGTATATCTTTATTTAGCTGAATATACGAGTAAGTACAATCGTTTAAAGTAAAAGCTAATATAAAAAGGGTTGCAATTATTATTGAGTTTTTGCTTAAAACTTGTTTTAATAATATATGAGGCCGGTCGTGGCGTAGTGGGATAACGTCTGACTGTAATCGCGATCAGTTGTGGATTCGATCCCCACTCCCCCCGAGTGGGGTCGATTATATATAAAATTATTTCAACTTTCTCGCTCTGGTAAGACATAGTGCGGCATTGAGTTCCACAACCCACCACTTAATGTTTCGAATTCGGTGGGAAGCAAAGTACGGAGTGTCTTGACACTAGGTACTTTCTGTCTACCCCGCTATGCGGGATAAAATTGTAAAGCTAAAAAAACTTACTCAGAGGAATAATAGCATTAATTATTTTTATATTCCGGATCAAGTAAAACAAAACGCGATGTTGAGTTCCGCTAGCGGAGAATCGAATTGTATGACACTTAATTCTCTCTGCCTTCTCTGCCTTTTCAAAATTCTTGTCAGTATCTAATGCCTTTCATCTTTAAAAAAAACATATATTAAATTCTTTTAAGTAATATCTCAAACCCATAGACTTAATGAACATAGAATAGGCAAGCAGAAAAAAAGAGAACGCAAATAAAACTACCTATCTGTCTCTTTTTTCATGTATGATTTGACAAAGATAGATGTAGGTTTCTCAATCTCTCTTTTGTTATCTGTACACTCGCACACACAGGCCTGCCTATGGCGCCCCTACGCTATAGATAATAGCTCTATGATGACTGTACCATAACATCTACAGAACGTTTAACATAAAAACACGCACGCAAATGATAACCTGTTTCCTTTATAAGTAATTTCAAAAGCGCCTTTTCACATGTACCTACTTTCAGCCTAGTTTGTAGGTGACCTGAGTCCGACTGCGAGCTAAGTTAGCATACAAACCCCTTTTATCTCAAAATAGACATCTGTTAGAGTTAACGCTAGTAGCAGATTTATATTGGAGATGTTATAAAATATTTTTAAATGAAACTATTTTAAACGGATTAATCGCGCATATTTTGGTATTCGACTTTCGTTCGGTAGACTGAACGTCTAGCTGTGACCACGAACTACTGTACAGGGTTCGAAACGTACGTACGAAAATAAACGCGATTAGTCCGTTTAAAATAGTTTCATTTAAAATGTGTAAACACCGCGAAAATCAAAGAGTTTATTATATTATAAAAAATACAACTTTTATCACAAGGCTGGAGCAGAGAGAGCCTGAAGTCAAAATATCCCGTATTCCAATTTTTGTTTGAATTTGAGCATGTATTGAGCGGCGGAACTCAACGCTCTCCCAGAACTTAAATTAAATTATGGAAACTTACTCCCTGAAATTAAATTATGGAACTGTATACAAATGTAAGAAATGTATACAAATGCCCAAGTGTATTATCAAATCTACCTCTATTAAAAAAATTGTACTGAACTACAATATATTTTAATAATATTTTAAATATATGGTGGCAAATCAATTTATTCTCTAGTTTCCTACAAAAACATTATGTAGCTTCGAATTTTTTAGCTTCACGCTTTTATCCCGCATAGCAGAGCAAATAGAAAGTACCTAGTGCCAATATACTCCGTATTTTGCTTTCCGCCAAATCCAAAAAATTGCGTGTTGAATGGCGGAACTCAACGCCGCACTTTATCGTACCAGATCTTACTATTTATATTGAAAAAATGACGGCGTTTCACTTTTTATCACGTTCAACAAGGTAATCAGTGAAAACCTAGTGTTAAGATATTCGACGTCCTTACTGGCGCATCTATGATTATCTAAATATCATTTTTAAATACTAATATAAAATAACTATATTTTTAAATAATAATAAATAACAATTATAATATAAATAATAATAAATAACAATTATAGCATTACTATATTTACTTCTAAGAACATTATTCAATTAAATAATAATTCTTTAAACTTAATTCCATAATAAAATATAAAAAAATATAACAATTACATTAAATTTACTCACAACTAATGTTAAATTAAAGAAATAAAAGTATTTTTTGCTTAAAAAGTAAATACAGCTTTACGCTTTATCTCGCATTGCAGAGTAGTCAGAAGTAACAAGACACCTCGTTCACAGATTTCCGCCTAATATCGAGACATTGCGCGCCGAGTGGTGAACTTGACACTGCGCTGCCTTACGAAAACCGAAGAAATCCATATAAATAATAAATGTAATCATTTCCACGAGTGGGAATCAAACCCACAACCGACCTCAACCACAAACTTTAATTATCTATATAAACTCAAATTTATAGACAATTTTTAAAAATAGAGTACAATTCTAATATATAACAACACAAACATCACAAGGTTTTCCAACTCGACTTCAGTATAAAACTACCCAATTTACGTTTTTTCTAAGAACCATTTTAATTCCTCATCTGACCCTCGTCTCGCGTGATGTGACTCGGGTAGGCTATCCGACCGCGAGCGCTGCGACTATTCTCATATCCCCTTTGTTTCACTTCCTAGTATTGTAAATTTCACTTTAATATTTCATGAAAGACTAATGATAAAATTCGGACAAAAGCCGCACCATTCATTTTAACTTAAAAGCAAAATTTATTTATTTTTATAGTTATAATAGATATTTATAGATCAACGTGGGAGACGTTGTATTATTGAACGCTCTTATACAAATTATTTTCCCCGAATTGGTAAAATATAGCGCGACGTTTGGTTTCGCCATAGCGAAATTAGTTGTAAAATGAAATCTTCTCTGTTGTTAATATGAAAACCAATCGACAACAATTATAATTGCTAAAATCCTAAATATATCGTAGCATATAACATATGGGCTAGAGTCCTTAAAGGATTTCCAACAGACACAGGTTCATATCCCACTACATCCAATTTTTTATATATTTTTTTCTAATAAAAGAAAAATATATAAAAAGTTTAATTTTATAACTTCATAACTGATCAACAAAACCAGAAAAATAACAATTTAATTATCAACTATTATCTAAGAATGAAACAATGAATCTCTCTCATTTTCTCTATATACAATTACTATCTACTTGTGACCTTCCGCGTGAAATTTATCAACACATTATTTTAAAATTATAAAACATAAGATCGATCAAGCTGTTTCAGAAAATAGTGAAACAAATAGAAAAAAAAGGTTATTTCCATACATATATCGTGTGGCAGACTGAAATATGTAATAAGTAAAAATTGACCATTTAACATTACAAACAGACGCTCCAATGATATTCATTTATATATATGTATAATATAGGTAAAAGTAATTTAAATTAGCCAATACGTGCAGCAAGACATTGATCTACACGAGTGTCCTCGTAATTAACCGCATATGATCCCTGGGCGTTCATACGTTACAGGTGTATACTGTATTGACAGGTATATGCCACTAATCTCGACAAATTGACTGGCCAGTACAGCGCGGGCCATTATGAGTGTACACTTATTATATTTAAGGGGCAATTTCATTGTTAGGTTGAGAGAAATCTTGGCAAAAATATTATCATCTATCTAATAACTCACAATACGGCGTTGAGTTCCGAACGCAATATCTAATAAATGCGTAGAGCTTGGTGTATTAATGTTTTCTATATACACATTGGATTCACATATAATATTGAATTGTTATTTTATAAAATAAAATAAACAAACAAATTTAAATTGCTTGCAAATAAACAAAGGGTGATTAGGCGGATGTAAAACAATATTGTAATATTGGTTTTACATTTGGGAATTACGCCTTGCCTGAGGGCAGACAAGGGGGATGGGTGCTAAGTACCTAATACGAAGTATATTCGATTTTTTTTTATTTATCACCCTATTTTGTACCGTATACACACGTATTCTTTGTAGAATATGTAAATTTGTTTTGTCTGTCTTTAATTTTGTGTTAAAATGTTATTTTTCTTTTATTACCTACTGATTGTGTAATAGAAATCGTAATGGTATCATAATATGGACACGAAAACGCTATAAATAGCTTGAACGAAAGAAATAACTGTGAATTTAAATTTTTCTCTTTAAATAATATTATACATATTAATAATATTGAATACTTGTAAATCTCATGCGATGCTGATTCATTTCTTAAATTGCACCACTCATCCATCTGAATATTTCAAACACCAATGTTAAACAATAAATCTTTTAACAATATTATATTTTATATCAACACAAAGTCTATAGAACTTGCTAAATATACAAAAGCGAATGGTAGAGTGACAAATAGAATAGTCTAGAATAATATATTAGAATACATGCAAATAGTACTTCACTAGGTGCTAGGTACCTAACAAATGAACACAACATGATTGTAAAGCAATATTTCCAAAGAAAACGATAAACCAAATTCTAATCGACAAAGCGGTAGTGGATTGGAAGGAAATGCATTCCGAGCATTGAAATGTGCATCAGTCCTTAGGAACAACTCAACGGAGGAATACAAATTTATTACCAATACCCTGCAAGGAAAAATGCTATGAATATCAAAAGTAACAAGGACTATTATCGACCAGATCACTATGAAATATGCAATGGCTCACGGCAAACATTGTACTCAGTTTATAAGAAACTTGAAAATGAATTTCGACAATATTCTCATAGTAACTTTTATTATGTTAGTCTTTAATGTTTTGAAATGTTATTCACATTCCGGATAGAAATCTGAAAATATACTATTTTTGTTTGCTGATACGCCAAAATATATATATATATATATATATATATATATATATATATATATATATATATATATATATATATCAATTAACCAATCCGTTTAAATAAAAATTCAAATTGGTAAATATAATTTTTATTAACGTTTTCAAAACTTATTTTAAAAATTAACTTACATCAGAACATATTATATTATATACAGAATATATTTTATCCAAACCAGAAATCTATTCCCTGAGGATATTTTTATTTTAACAATTTCAGTTTCGTTGAAAGCTAAATAATTTACGAAAATAGACTAATGTTTAATTAGTGAGTAGTCTTTAGAGACATTACCTTTTAATTTATTAGTTGTAACCGAATCGTCTCGAAGTTAAGTAATTAAAGCTTTGAAAAGGTATAAAATTGATTTTCCGTGTAATTATTTATTTATATTAATTTAATTTTACAATATTCAAACAGGATTTATTTTAATATTTACTATTTTTTATGTGTTATTCCACACTTAGGATTACAAAACATTTATGATTCGAACCCATGCCTCTTGAATACTGTCCAAGACGGACGGTATCCAAGAGGTGTGGGTTCAAATCCCGCTGCGTTCAAATTTTGATAGGTTTTTTTCTAAAAAAGGATTTATTTCATTCAGGAAATCTAATAGACTTGCTTATAATAATCCCTGCAAATCCTGCACAGAGCTTAATTATATAATAAATTAATTAGCTACTAAGTTTATTTTCTTGATAAAATGCTAGCATTAAATTTATATTTATTTTATTTATTTTTCTCAGATGAAGTACTCTATACATGCAAATAAAGGACAAATGGAGGGCGCCTAAGTGAGGGCACTCATTTAACACTTCTTGCATTTTTAGAACTTTAGTTTATGCTGAGTGGCGAAACACAACGCCGAAGTTTCGTTTTATAAAACAGGAGTAGTGAATGGACATTGCACCTAATGTAATAAATTGTATTCTTTATTTTTAACTTCACACTTGTATCCTGTCCTCCACTTTCCACCGAATTCGAGTCGTTGCGACCTAGTGACAGATCTCAACACTGCACTTTGTTTTATCAGAGGATAGAAAAGAGTATATAAAAATAATTAAAATATAATTATTCCCCCCGGGTGAGACTTGAACCAACAATCAGGCCCGTATATAATCAGACTCTCTCACACTGTGCTACTCTATTCTCGTTTAATGAAGTATGTTAGAAACTAGTCAACTGAACGTAATTATTAAATTTGTTTAGAGCTTGTGGATACATGTGTGAACAATCTACAAAATAAAAGTTTATATGGTACAAAAATGTCAGTTATTTCAATTTTTAGTTTTTATAAAAATATCAAGTTTCATCCATGATAATTGAATAATGATGATTTTGACTATTTTTATAGGTAAAGAAAAAGTTTAAATATAACTTTATGATATGCAAATAATAATAATTTATGTATTAAATTAGGTTTTTCATCGTCATCTTCGCCATGGTAGTCATACGAGATTGATTAAAGTTGTATCGATTGTCAAGACAAGCCTTACGCAATTCCTTGCTATTCTAAAAATATTGCAACTTGGGTGACAAATTTTTAGGTAATTTCTAAATATACATTTTTGTATGAGATATTTTTTGAAATTTTTTCAGGGCCATTTTTAGGCCATTTAGGGACACTAGTACAAAAAATGTAATATGTATAGCAGCGGTATCATTTGTTTGTTGTATCATATATATATATATATATATATATATATATATATATATATATATATATATATATATATATATTGGGCACTTATTGTGTACTGAAGTGTATAATAGAACAATAGCACTCAATGCCTTGGTCGCTACGTCGGTCTCTGTAGTGCAGTGTGTCAGTCATTATCATCATTAACTGAGATCGATACGCTCCGTGAATACGTAAAACGTCATCCAGCCACAAATTTATCATGTTACTGTTAAAGTGTTAATTAATGATAATCTAAAAAGAAAACATTTCAATTAACCAACCAAATTGAAAAGTGGGTCCGCATCTGCTTGTCAATGCGATTAGTTATGGGTTCGATTATTTTGAATTCTACATTATAGTAAGGCAAAGCGTGGCCTTGAATTTTGGCGGATCCAAAAATGTAAAGAAAGAAATAATTAACTTAAAATATCTAAGATTACCCACCAATATATAATAAAAACTTATTTCCACACAAGCGTATATCAAAATTTTAAAACTCCTTCTTAGCCCAATCAGCTTGTGAGAAAATTGTTCTAAAATTATTTTAAATTTACAAGTTAATTATTTTAATTGGTTATGGATTCGATTCCCATTCAGGGAAAATATTATATTTGAAAAAAAATCCTGCTCTGGTAAGCATAACGGCATAAGCATATTGGCACTCATAACGTAATGTATCGATTTTGGGCGGAAATCGGTCAACGGAACGTCTTGATACTAAATTGTCTCCGACTACCCTATACGGGATAAAGTATGAAATTAAAAAATAAATAACCTACTATGCGGGATAAAGTCTAAATAAAAAAATATATAATAATAATAATTCATATTAATTCACGCTTAACTGCAACATACATAATGAGATGTCAAATCCGCTAAGATAGATACTGTAAATAGATTTGTGGATTATATTATTGACTTGAGGATTATGTTCCTTTGCGAAAATAATTAGGCCGACTGTGTATACACGCCTCAGTTTATATTAGTTTGATCAAAGTTAATTTATGTATATGTTACATGTACGGGGCTTTTAAGCTGTAGATACTATAATTAATAGACGTCAGATTAAATATAATTAGAATAACCGTTAGTTAACTATTGGAAAATTATAAAACTAAGTAAATTCTTGGTAAGGGGATATGAAAAAAACATTTACGTAATTAGTAAGTAAAAATAAGTTGAAATCCTAAAAATTTTGATATAATGGTATATTGCTTTCCCTTCAAACAAAAAAAAACCTCTGTTACTGGCAATCTCAAGTTCAAGGCAATTTGATATTTTTTTTCTTCTCCATAATACAAAACATTGAATTAGACCTCTGTATCTCGAACTTTTATTTTGTAAGTCCATAATTTGAAATTTGTGATCTCTATAG
This sequence comes from Dryadula phaetusa, assembly GCA_032432895.1. Taxonomy (NCBI): domain Eukaryota; kingdom Metazoa; phylum Arthropoda; class Insecta; order Lepidoptera; family Nymphalidae; genus Dryadula; species Dryadula phaetusa. The sequence continues at coordinate 4,607,077 of JAOYRS010000081.1, forward strand.
TTAAGTCAAATAAGTTACTGACTTTAGAATTTTTTTGGATAATATAAATACACGCAACGCTCCTGTAGCTCCTCTGGTGTTACACGGGGCCGTGAGCGGCAGTGATCACTTACCATTACGTGACCCGCACGCTCGTTTAAGGCCTGTCCTATAAAAAAAAACAAAAATATTTCTTAGGAAACAATTTAGGTTTTTTTTACTTGTCTAACTTAATTTTTTTTAATTTCACACTTTTATTCCGCTGAATTCGATACATTGCGTGTTAAATGGCAGAATTTAATGCCGCACTTTGTCTGACCAGAGCGAGGAAGTGAAAATAATTTAAATATAATCACTGCTCCTAGTGCAAACCCCATCGATCGCGTTTACAGTCAGGCACTGTCACATTGCGACACGATCGGCATATATATATATATATATATATATATATATATATATATATATATATATATATATATATATATATATATATATATATATATATATATATATATCCAAACCCAATATCTTGATTCCGGGCGGAACTCAGTAAACGGAGTCTTGACACTTGGTTTCTCGATTACCCTACTAAGCGGGATAAAGTGTAGACTTGCTTTTTAGTGAATAGCACACTCTTTTGCCTATACCTTTATATAACGAAGCTTTATGAAAATTCTTCTAACTAGAGGTACTAACAACAAAAAATGATGACGCTGAGAAAATGCGACATGCATGTACAGTTACATTATAATTGGCTGCAGGTCTTGGACGTTTCGTCTAATATGTGAAATTTTACCCTTACCCATTATTTGTTTTTTGTGATTAGTTTTTTACTATTATTTAAAAAAATGTATTGATAAGGACAACAAACGCGCTTACAAACTTACCGCCTATACTATTTATGGGTACACCTTGCTAGAACAATATTCAAGTATTATACATAAAAATAGTCACATATTCATAGATACAAAGGCATTGCGTTTTTTTAATTGCTTGGCGTAAATAGCAGTCGTCTGTCCTTTGCCAAGAAAACAGTACAATTCTCAAGGATTACAGCTATGTATATATCAGACAGCCAGCATGCACTGGGGGGCAATAGTCTTTTATGTGACCTGTACAATGGCGATTACTGTAACACTACTAACATGGTACACTTGAGGACAAAATTAGTATAAGCAATTTATATTTTAAAAATTAAATATATAAACTATGTTCACATACTGGCTTAGTTTATTGGAATATTGTATAGACGTCTATAATTGTCTATGACCATGAACTACTGTAAAGTGTTCGAAATGTCAGGTTTTCAAAAGTGTATTTTCGAATATTGATTTTCGAATATACGCGATTAATGTGATTAAAATAGTTTCATTTAAAAGGTGAAATAATATCGAAAAATAAAAGATCTTATTGTGTAAATTAATATAACACTTTGACGATCTTGTTAAAACAAGACATATAAAACAGAATAAAATAAAAACAATAAAACGATTTCAACAATATATTTATTTATTTATTTATTTATTGACACATAATTACAGCTATAATATTATGAACTACAATTCAACGTACATTCGTTAAAATAATAAAATAACTGATCATATGTTTGTTACTACAGACACCGCATACAATGTTATTGTTAGAGTAATTCACAAAACATTTAATTACAAACAAAATTTTGACGATATAATTCATGAATTATTTTATAATCAAAATTATTATTATAAAAGCCAAAAGTTTGTAACGATCCAAAGATGTTTGTTAGTCTTTCGGATAATAACTACTGAATTAATCTAGATAATAAATAAATAAAAATATTATTTTTTTTACATGTTGAGCCTCGGAGACTTTCCAGTAAGTAATCGAAGATATTTGTATTGGAAACTCGTTTCATTGTGTTATTGAGTATTATTATAACAAGTAGTAAAAAAAGGGAAAAAAGAAAATAAAATAGGCCAATCTTTACAAAAATATACCTTATAGTTTATATATAAAAGTTTATACATAGTCTACAATTTATAAAGATTTTGTATAATATTGTTTGAATATAACGATAAGTATCTTTAAAAAATATAAATTCAACGTTAAAGGGCGCTGGTTATAGTGTCCGACGGTGTAATGAAGTTAACTGCCTGTTTATGCCTGCTTATAGGCCATTTGCCTAAGTGTATTAGCCTTATAAAAACAACTTCTATTGTTTTACTAAATATTTGCTACGTGGTTTTCTTACAATATTATTAAAATATAATACATGTTATTATATTGTAGTAATTACGTTTTACGTCTCACTATACAATAATGAATTGAAATTGTTGTGGATACTATCTCTTATTATTCAGAGTAGCAATTTTTAAGGTTTTTTTTTCAAAGTAGGTGTTTTATACGTAATTTTACAGCAGTTATAGTCACAGAGAACATTGTGGCGGAGCAAAAAAGTGCCTGAAAGTACGTGTGATTATTTTTGATTGATTTTTTTAGCGTCACGCTTTTCCCGCATAGCAGGGTATCTAGTGTCATGATACTCCGTACTTTGCTTTCCACCGAATTCGAGACATTGCGTGTTGAGGGATAAACTCAACAGCAGACTTAACAAAGTAAGAAAGTGAATATAATTTTAAATATAATCCCTCGTCCGAGTGGGAATCGAACCCACAAGCGCTCGCGTTTCCAGTCAGACGCAGTCCAACTGTGCCACGACCTGTTTTTATGAATTATTCATAATTTAATTTCCATTTGTACAATATTTTGATTTATCTTTAATCAGGAAATCTGCTGTTAAATACTGAACACTTACGCTGCGATGACGTCATATTATATAAATATTAATAACTAAAAATGAGCTTTCAGCTTAAGCTATATTAAATGTTGAAGAAAATCTTAAAGAAACGTGAAAAAGCGAACTTAAATTCATTTTAGCAAGTATAGATGGTAGATGGTAAGTGGATAAACATAGGAACGCAATTTGCCCGTCACTTGTTATGCTGAATGCCTAGGCACTAGCACGGTGGAGGTAGCGATAGCAAAAAATGATTCTTTTTTATTTAAAAACCCACCTTCTTTATATTTTGTGCATTTTTAGAATTTACTATGTGAAAGAACTAGATCTGTTTGGTCTTCACAGATCTCAGGAATGAAAATAATTAAAAAACGGGCTTACTTTTAAATATTGTCGCTCCTATATTTAATAATAAACAGTCAAACTAACATGTGCCTATGATACCTATGATAGATAAACTTTAGTTAAATGCGCACATAACATATTAATTTTATTGATATAACGCGGCACTTTGTCTTTTTGCCAGGGCGAGGAAGTGAAAATAATTTAAATATAATCACTCCCCCTAGTGGGGATCGAACCCACAACCGATCCTATTAACAGTCAGACGCAGTCCCACTGCGCCACGACTGGCCTCTTTTAATACTTTATCAAATTATTAGTAACATTATAAGCAAAAATATATTTATAAATTCTTTCCTATGTACTGTTACCAAAAAATATTTTACAGAACCAAAAAAATTTTTTTCATTGATGCACAAAAATATTTTTGTATATCAATGATTTTTTTGCCATCAGTACTTTCATAACGTGAGTGTGATGAAAAACTGGCGCTAGGCAATGGGTACGTAATCATTCCTATTTGAATTCGTAATACTTGAACTATGTTTTATATATCGCTTGCTTAACATATTTCTTTTGTTTGTGCCAAATGAAATTGCCTCTTGCAATAATTTCGGAAAGTTGAAGGCTTTTGAATAGAATGAATGAAATACCAGAATAATATGTTACTTAATAGCACACCTATTTTTATATTAAAAAAATATATATTTAAATATTTTCAGATTTTTATTGTTTTTTACTCAACTCTTTTTGCGTTGAGGCCGTGAAACCGTAGTGCAAGGTATCTCCATTTTCCATTTCCGGTCTTAACTTCATACTATGTTGAATATTATGAAAATAAAAATATTATAACCAGTATTCAACAGGGTCATGTATATATAAATTCTTTTTGTATTGAGTTTTATAATTTAATTTAATTCTCATATGAATTGTGGACGACTTGACGCAGTTGGACTGCGTTTGAGTGAAAACGCGATGGTTGTGAGTTCGATTCTCTCTCTGCGGTTAGTTTTTAAACTATTAAGCAATGCACGGTATTAAGTTCCACAGACAACTTGTGTCTTGATTCTCTTCAAAAAAGAACAATAGAATATCTATTTCTGATAAAAAAAAACAAAGTAAATAAAGTAAATTAAATAATTTCATTCTCTGCTATTTAGTACCGTTATGTCTGTTGATTGAATAACAACGATCTGTTTTGAATAAAATATGCAAACGAATCTAATCAATGTCAGATATTGTACGTTGTAATTGTGTGTTCCAATACAAAATGTCATTAAATTTCCAATTTATTCCTTTTTGTAAAGAAATTTCATGTACATACATCAAATATTATTCTACCTTCATGCTTTTTTCCCGCCTGTCACGTTAGACAGAAAGTATCTAGTGTCAAGTCACTCCGTACTCAACTTTCCGCTGAATTTGACATTGTATGTTAAGTGACGAAACTCGACACCGCGTTTTTTATTGTCAGAGCGATTAAGTGAAAATAATTTAAATATAATCACCCTCCCGTGTAGGAATCGAACCCACAACCGATCGTGTTTACAGTTAGATGCTGTCTTACTGCGCCACCACCAACATGTGATATGCCCGGTAAATAAAATAAAATAAATATAAATAAGTAAACTAGAAGATGAATATATATATATATATATATATATATATATATATATATATATATATATATATACATATATATATACATATATATACATATATATATATATATATATATATATATACATATATATATATATATATCAGTGTTTCCCAGTAGGAATGATAGGATTTTGATAGCTCACAGCCGCTATTTTGGTTATTTAACATTTGACATTTGAGTTGTTTTGTGCTTGGGCTTATCCAGAATGACAACCTGGCGAATTTTACGTACGGATCTTGGCCTACATTCATACAAGATTGTGTTGGCACAAGAACTCAAGGCAGCAGACCATCGATTACGTCGTGAATTTGCTGATTGGGCGCTTGAAATGATGGAAACGGACACCGAATTTCATAGGAAAATCATCTTTTCAGATGAGGCTCACTTTTGGCTCAATGGTTATGTGAACAAACAGAATTGTTGTTACTGGAGTGAGTCAAATCCAAGAGTGGTTCATGAAACACCATTACATCCTGAAAAATTGACTGTTTGGTGCGGATTATGGTACGGTGGAATCATGGATGAAGGCCGTACTGTTACTGTCAATGGCGACCGTTATCGTGACATGTTAAACGATTTTTTTTTCCTGAAGTGTATGAAATCGATGCGGACGACATTTATTGTCAACAAGATAGTGCAACATGTCACACTGCGACCGTCACAATGGATTTTTTGCGTGATAAGTTTGGTGAGTCTGTTATTTCTTGCAACGGTCCTCACAATTGGCCTCCAAGATCATGCGATTTAACACCCTTGGACTATATTTTGTAGGGTTATGTTAAATCTCAAGTGTATGACAATAAACCAGCAACGATTCAAGACCTTGAACGCAACATTTGAGCGACTATAGCGGCCATACCTGCCGAAATGTTGCACCGAGTCATCGAAAATTGGACCGATCGTATTCACCAGTGCAAAAAAAGTCGTGGCGTTCATTTGAACGATATTTTATCATAAATAGCATAAAATTTTCTATGAAATAAAGCCATTGAGTACGATATTCGAACATATATTACATGTTTCAAAACATATTGTTCTTATTGGGAAACCCCATATATATATATATATATATATGTAGATATTTATATATATATATATATATATATATATATATATATTTAAACAAAATTATAGCAAGGAGTCAAAAAAGGCAAACGAAGTTCTGAACATTAACTAGTAATACTTAATATTATGAAATGACAGAAATATGTTCCGATTTCACATTTAAGGAATGAATTTGATTACAGTTAAATAAATAGTCAATAATTAAAAGCTTAGTAAATACTGTGACGTTTGAAGCGATTATCTGTAATCAATTTGCTTAGCAAGCTCCGTTGAGTTTCACAGTTACGCTTGGTTAAGTATTGTTCGTGTAATACTTTTTTCTCGGTATTTAAGAAAAACTTTTGACTTTGAAAACTTTGTGATGCTTTGATATTTTGTGTGTTTTAAAAAAGTATATTTATATAAATCTTAGATTTTATGCAGAAGTTTATAATTCTAGATAGACGTAGGGATTATTCTCAATTTTATATATATATATATATATATATATATATCCAGACGTATTTACGTATATATGAGGTAAAGCGTACAATTTATTTTTTAGCTTTATAAAGTTTTACCAGCGCGTCGCTTCATTTATTTTATAGCACACACTCTGTAGCAAACTTAATTGTATTCACAATAGTAACTCAGTTGAGAAATTCACGTTAAAACAAATTACACAGAAATACTTTTAAAACTAAAAGGGATTCGTTAATTTATGGAATGAATGGCCGTTTGTAAATTAGCCGGCTTTTCATACTACGTTGGGTTAACGTGTTCATGAAACATATACACGTTCTCTCTTACGTATTTGCTTGCATTTTTTTATATATTTCTTCAAGTTTTGTCTATTCGTTCTTGCATGTTGGGTGATGGAGCTAAACGCCGCGCTGTATCTAACTAACTATAAATGTAAACATAGATATATTCATCTGGTCCAAATAAATTCATTCCAATTATTTTGTAGAGAAATCTTATTATAATTAATTAATGTATAAAAAAACATCAAACAATAGGTCATTTAATAATTACATATAATAAATATATTATAAAATTATTTTACCACTTTAGTAAAACACGCATTGTCTTGCAATCGGGTGGAAAATGGAGAACGACGTATGTTGACACTAGGTTCACCCTGAACACCCTGCTATATGGGATAAAGCGTGGAACTTATAAGCATGTAATAGCGTCTAGTCCACATATGGGGATATATAAACTTTACACTGTGCAGCTAAAACTTTGTACTAACTTACATTAACTATAAAGGAAATTCGTATTGACCAAGTTCTTGTGAAAGCTAGATGAATATTCGGTCTCTTGAAACTAATGTAGAATTGAAGTCCGGAGTGCAAGAATTAAGGGATTAAATTGTACTGGTGACACTAAGGCTTAGTATTCATTGGTCTTTATATCGCCGATGCTTCCAGATTATGGGTTCGAGTGGATCTCGGGGGAGTGATTATAATTTAAATACTTTTTTTCTCTGATAAGATAAAGTACGGCGTTGAGTTCTACCACTCAATACGCAATGTCTCGAAATCGGTGGAAAGCGGAGTACGGAGTGTCTTGATTGAAGTACCTAGTGGTACTTCCTGTCTACCTTGCTATACGGGATAAAAAGCGTGAAGTTATTCTATGTCATTCATGTCCATTCGTAATTTATCTAATAGATAATTAGATATAATTATGTCTATAAATAATATAGTATATCTACACTACTTTAAAGTAGGCAAAGAGAACTAGGTACCATATCACCCTCTAAGTTTTGATATTTTAGAGAAACTCTATGTATTTTGACTTCTTACTTTCTGTTAATCTAATAGACCGAGAAATTATGTAGTTCTATTTTAATTTACTCTTTCTTCAGCTAGTTTTTTTTAATTCATAGCTTATTTACGCAAAAAGACCCTAATGTATAGACAATCTGTTCCTTTCTTTTTAACTAAATTAGATATTACGTGTGAAACGCCGGATTCCTCGTGCTTTTTTTACCAAAGTGAATTAATGAAAATTACTTTAAATATAATAATTATAACGAGACGAAATCAAATCCGTAACCATTGTGTTTGCTTTAATTTAAAAATTTCTAAATTAGATTTAAACCCCAAACCTTAGTAGTCTAAAGGAAACAGCTTTACAGTTTTTTTTCACATAGCATAGTCAGAGACAACAGAGTGTCAAGACACTTCGTTGACTGCTTTCTACCCGAAATCCGAGATACTACTTACTGGGTGGTGAACTCGGCGGAGAAGATAAATTATAAATTTAATTCGCCCTCGAATGGGAATTGAATTCACATGCAATCTCGTTATCACACAATGTCCTACTGCGCTACGATTAAACTGTATGCTTTTTTTATTTAAAAAAAATGCTCCTATTCTAGAGCTTTAACAGAAAAGTCGACGAGTGTAACAATAGCAGGATGTCGCACCAGCGCGACCTAATACACTTAAGCAAATAGCCTATAAGAGGAAATAAACAGGCAGTTCACAGTATTACACTCGAGGACACGTGTATGGTACATTTTGATTGCAAATGAATAGAAATAAGGTTTTGAATATTAAATATTTGTTATGATTATGTGGAAACGAGTTTGTTTTTTTTTTGCTGTCGTTACCTCTCGCGAAGCTAATGAAAGTATTGAGTTTTTTATTTTGTTTTAAGAAAATTTTAATTAGTATATATTTTACTAAGTTTGACTATATTAAAGATATTTCGGGAATTTCTCATATTTAAAATTTATATAATCAATAATTGTGTAAAGTTACTACTTCCCGTTACAGTGATTGGCATAAACATACAGACAGATCGGCAAAAAATGTAATAAATGTTATTTTGTGCCGTGAATGTGAGACCTATGCGTTTAGTAAAAAACGATTATTTTAATATTACAAACAGACAATCCCAATTATATTTATTTGCATAGATAAATATTATGATAGTGACTTAAACTAGCTGTAATACAAAAAATTACAATGAAAGGATTTGTCTTGTAATATTCAATAGTAAAATAAATAGTTTTTAAAATCAAATTACCATGTAATGTAGTCATTCTTCAGAAACTAATACTACAGCAGTGATTGGGTCACATAAAAGGCTATGGGCCCCCAGCGAACTGGCCGGTGCCTACAATCACGGTTATAATCCTTGAGAATACCGCCTTATGAATGTTGCTGGCAGGAATGAAAGCATACATTTTATATGAACATGCCTGCGGTTTCGCCTAAATAACCACTTTTATATAAAGTTCAGATCTACTGCTAGGTAAATACTAGGTAGTCATTATGTAAAACTATATATAAATGTTTTTAATTTTTAATTTTTTAATAAAATCATTAAATGTCTATTGTTTTTAACCCGACTGTGGCGAAGTGAAAAGGAGGGTTATCGTTTTGGCACATAGCTTGTCAATGCATTGCGATCCAAAGGGAACCCTAATGCCTATATTAACATTATCAGAGATATATACCGCGATTCCGCTCACAATGGTTAGGACTGCTGTTGGCGACACGAAACCCTTCCCGGTTACGGTATGGGTTCACCGAGACACGGCTCTTAGCCCGTTCTTGTTCAGTGTTGTGCTGGATACTGTCGCGGCTTATATCCAAGACCAGCCTCCCTGGCTGAAGATCTATGCTAATGACATAGCACTCATTGACGAGACCCGGGTTAAGCTGAAGCAGAGAGTAAACCTCTGGAAAGGTACTCTACCTTTGAGAACGGCGGTCTTAACCTAAATGTATCAAAGACCGAGTACATGGCGGGAGCATGGACTCTAGCACTTTCCGTATAGGTCCTGAATCAGCCGTTAAGTCGGAGAAGTTCAGATACCTTGGATCCATCGTGCTTAACCGCAAAATACTCCGCTAATACCGCTCTAGCTCAGATATACAAGAGCATAATCCAACTGGTTCTCTTATATGGCAGCGAATGTTGGCCAGCACTATTTCGGCGCACTCCGGAAGCTTCACGTCACGGAAATGAAGATGCTAAGGTGGATGTGTGGCGTAACGCGGGCTGACTGCATATGTAACACATTGATCCGAGGTAGTCGCCTGAGATGATATGGACAGGTTCTGCGCCGACCTGAGAACTATGTCGGACGAATATGCCTTGATATGTCTGTCATTGGAGTTAGACCCCCCGGACGCCCAAGGAAACGATGGCTGGATGTTGTGAAACAGGATATAAGAGCCAATGGACTTACTATCGAGGATGCCAAAGACAGTGCAAAGTGGAGTAGGTTAAATGGAAAGGCAGACCTTGGTTAAGCTGGGACAAATACCAGAAAAAAACAAGAAAATGTATGTATGTAAGAATGCTCATTTGTTCCCTTATAACGTCGAAACAACTCATCCTAACTGGACAAAGGTGGTATCATTAGAAGCATCTTAGTTATCCTCGTGATATGTGATAATCGAGTTTTAATTTATGATCTTATTTTTATTTTATTTAAAATGGCTAAATCGATTTTAATTGAATTTATTTGAATGTAACAAAGTAGAAAGTATATCATTTTAACTAATGACTTAAAAGATATATCTTTCACCGTACTAAGTCAGTAAATTTCCATAAGTGACATTCAAATCTATGAACTTAAAATGCAGAACAGAGTATGCTAAAGGTGCTTATAATAAAAATATAAAGGAAATATTATGTCGATTACTTAGCACTACAACGGTTTGTAACAAAATAAACTGAACTTCAACGAAATGTGAAATAAAAAGTTAAATTATTTTTTTTTTTTTGTGAATAAAATTGACAAATTAAATTTTATTCGGACTTTATTTTACAAAAACCTAACTTTATTTATTTTCATACAATATAAAAATCAAGCTGAGTTTTTATCATAGTATTTTTTCGCCAATAGTTTACTTGTCACAATGCAAAATGAAATTTTACAATTCCACTCGCAAACATTCACAGATAAAGTAACAAAACGTAGAAATAAAAATATTATATACATTTTTTTTTATTTTCGAAACGTTAAAAACTCGCCAATGACGATGATATCCTATAGTGTAGTTGTACCTACTGTAAACATGATTGGATTTGATTCAATCCCAATTCAGGGTAAACAAAATTATAAATTTTAAATGAAACTATTTTAAACGGATTATCTACTGTAAAGTGTTCGAAACGTCAAGTTTTCAAAAATGTATTTTTAAATAGTATACGTGATTAATTCGTATAAAATAGTTTCATTTAAAATGTTTAAAAAACGCGTAAGAATAATGTGTAAAAAGTGTAAGGTTTATTATAAAATTATTATTTTTTTATTCCCATGATCTAGTAACACAAAAGTTGGCGTAAAATTCAGCCATTCACTATTCAATATCTGCATTTTAGTTTTTACATTAGTTTTGACATTAGGTTCTCTCTGACTATCCTTTTATGCAGGAAAAATCCGAAGTTGAAAACAATTTCGATACTTTGATAGTTAGTAAGTTAGTAATTAGCGGATCAGAACACCGCACCTTATCTTACTCACGTCATACTGCACGTTCAATTAGGCTGACTTACTGCAATAGTCTCAATAGATTTAATCTTACTGGAAGGACAATTTATATATAAATTTCATATGTTAGCCCGGCCTAAGTTGAATCATCATCATAAATTTTGAAAGTTTTGGCGGTAACATTAGAAGGATATTATATAAACGAAGTTTATATAACATTAGATAGTTAGATTTCTGCCTACAACACATTCTATTTACGTAGATAAAAAGCTCTGTGTGTCATAACACACAGGGCTTTTCATCTACGTTTACATATACACACTGAGCCTGAGAGACCAGAAAAACCTAAATCACCACTACAGAGTCGGCTTGGTTTTCTTTGGCGAGCAGAGCCTGCTATCTCCCTTTCTCACCCAGCAGTCTCCTGTAGCAGTACTGACATACAGAAGGTGACTATGGAAGATTTCCACGCAATTCTCTGCCCAGCATCTTTATTATAGCCACCGACAAAGAAAGATTTCGTCAAACTGCCTGAACCAGGACTTTCTCTTCTGCGTTCCACGTATGTTGAGTGGTGTCAGGATCTCTAAGACATTAGTGGCAAACCGCTGATATCTGACGTAAGACCTTAAGCAAATAAATTCCAGTACAAAGCTCCCATTTGTCGCCGGATTCTTTTAGTTTTTATTCTTTCTTTTAGTTCATCAACTGATCGCAAATTTATTTCGTAGAGTTAAGACTTAAGGTGGCCCTATAAGGAAAAGTCCATTGGACTCAAATCTGGGCTACGTGGCGGCCAGTGTATGCCTCCTCTTTGAGATATCACTTTGTTAGAAAAAAATCGAGGGATGACGGGCGGGACAGATGTTGAAACCAGGTCTGGGTATTGAAACTTGGAAAATTCTGCAACTCTAGTGTGAATAAATCCTCGATTATTGCCACATACCGCTCCAAAGTATGGGCCTATGATCCCATGCGCTGATAAAATCGCCCAAACTATGACTTTAGGGCTATAAAAGGGCCTTTGATATTTGAAACGTAGGTTTACGCTACTCCAGTAACGACAATTTTGCCTAGGGAGCGTCATCAGAAAGTGACACATTGCTAAACGAAGCAAAGCGGTTCAATATTTCTTATATCTTATCGTATCTTACAATTCCTGTACTAACTGAAACTTCTGTATGTATGAAATTTGTTATCATTCTTTAAAATGCGCAGTAACGTCCATCTCGGTATATTTAATGCACTGGAACTCTTCCGAATGAATTGAGTAGGATTTTCACGAACTGACCCTTGTACTACGTTGATGTTGTCTTCCATTTGTCCTTGGTTGGCCCAAACGTTGTTTTTCCAAGTAAAGCCACAAATTTAAACTTTTGAACCCCATTCTTACTCGTTTGTACACTTGGACAGTCATTAACGTTGCGAGGAAACTCAGGCACACAAAAAGCCCGGTCCGTTTATATGAATCACTCCTTGGCGACCGTTGCTGCTTCCCCGCACGCCGGACTACATTCCTGGGCGCCATTTGAATTTTATTCGAAATTTAAATTTCAAAGGTCTTATGGGACACTCGGCATAACAAGAATTGAACTCAATACTATATAAGTTATAATTAGCTGATAAAATTAAGGACAGGAGATATTAGTAAAAATATGCAAAACATTAATAAACTTATGATACAATATACATATATCTATATCTATATAATTATTAAATTTGTAACTATATTCCATTAAATCATTTTCTTTGTAACTTAGTTTATAGTTAGAGTTATTTGTTATAATTTGTTAAGGTACTAAGTATATATCCACTTCATATTATGATCCTCAATTTTTGCGATTATTACACATTCTAAATAAAATTATTTTAAACGGATTAATTTTGTATATTTAGGTATTTGAAAATACATTGGAAACCTGACGTTTCGGACACTCTAAACTCTATTTCAGGTAAAAGGCAATATAAATGTAAAATCAATATATTAGAAGCTAATGTCATTTTTCTTAGTTTATCCTGCGTCTTTCAACTTAATTAACACAGATTTCTTAGTAAGATGATTAAACAATGAAATAAGCAATTCAACAATAATCGTTGTTTTAGACTAGCGGCCTGGTCACGGTTTTGCCAACGTGAACACGCTATTCTACTATCTAAAGCTATCTACTATCTAAAGCTATCTCTATCTCTATTCTAAAGCTATTTCTTTCTTTCATCTACCAAAATTTGTAATACTTTATATAAACAATATTTATTAGACTGTATATTGCAAAAATCCTTAAACCTTTATAATCTAACTCTGTGGTATTAACTCTTTTTTCATGAACATCTTCTGCCTCCAAATTTCACATATGACATCATGGTCCACATGTGTTTTTACTCATCCACTTATGACACCATCGTCCAGATGTGATTTTACTTTTCCACATATGACGTCTTGGCCCACACGTGATTTTACTCGTCCACATATGACACCATGGTCCACATGTAATTTCATCCTTCTACGCATGCCACCATGATCAACATGTGATTTTACCCATCCACATAAAATGTCATGGTCCACATCTGATTTTAGTCATCTCTCATGCGTCGCTCTCCCTTAGATCAGAGTTTTTTTTCAATTCACTGTTTCAAGACAAAGCGGGAGTGCAGAGTTAGGACATTTAAACTTCGAGCGAAAAGCCGAGAACGGAGTGACTAGGTTCTCTAAAAACCCTTTCTATACGTGATAAAGACCAGGTACAATATATTACACGAACAAACACACAAAGAAATGCTAGTAGTAACACAATATGCATATTCAAATACACTTGATCCTACGACCTAAGTTAAACATAAGCGCTCAGTAGTTGGCGAGCACCCAGAAACCTAACTGGATTATAAACATATACGTATAATCCCTTTATATGAAAACTGCTGGCCCAGCGAACATGATATTGTTAATAGACGGTGGGAGCAGATTCAAAGCAGAATAGCTTCACGCTTTTTCACGCATTCGTACGGCCAAGTAGTCAAATAGAACCAAGCTCTCCACTTCTCGCTCTAAATACTAAGCAGTATGTATAGGCAGGTGGAACTAAACCCCGCGATTGTTTTACCATAGCAGCATGATAATTGTTTAATTATAATTCCTTCGAATGAGAATCGCACCCACATCAAATCGCTTTTATGCAAAACTCGTCCCGTTGTTAACGACAAGTCAATAATTTTTAGTTAGTTGTTTGCTCACCTTCTACATTTTTCAGGACATTCGAATAGGAAGAACTTTACTGTATAATATCATAAGACATTCACTGCCTGCCCAGCTACGTTGTAATTTCACTATAGTTTAAAGAATTCATTTTTAAAATAAAATTATGCCCAAATTCTAATAAAAATTCTAATTTATAAGGTTTACAGCTATAAAGTTCATATAAATCCTCTCAGTAGTTTTTTAACAACTCAATATTTTTTTTCTTTTAAAATTTTACATAATACGATTAGAACAGTAAAATTAAATCTATTTCCTTAATAAGCTTTAATCTATCGAATCATTGTAAATCAAATAGCAAGTGAATTATGAAAGATCGTTATAAAAATTACGAAAGTAATAAATTACCTTTCAATTTGAAGATTGTATTAACATTGAAAAAAACCACTGACGAATCAAAATGTTGGTTTGTAAAGGGCTATTAAAGATTTGTTGTAATTCACAAGTGATTGTCGAGTTTTGAATAGATCTTAACTAAGATATTAAAAAAAATATAAGAAATGATACAAAATAAGTCAAAATTTATTTATATTTTTTAATTTTTATATTTATTATATTCTTTTCTTTTCTATATTCTTTTCTAATTAAATTATAAATTTTCTTATGAAACCATCGTGGCGCTGTGAAATAACGTACCGCGATTGGATACGAGAGTTTGATTCCCACTCTAGGAAGGATTATATTAGAATTTTTCCTCTGCTTAGTTCTGGTAAGACAAAATACAGTGTTGAGCTCCGAATATCAAAGTACAATGTCTCAACTGTGGAAAGTGAAGAACGGAGTACTAATAATATGAATATGTATGCAGTTAGTGATAATAATATATATAAATGTACATCATACATTTTTTAAAAAACGTATAAAAATTTTAAACGGGTTGCAAACCTGCGCCTCTTGGAAACCGTCCAAGGCTGCGTCGAATTTGTTAAACTTTAAAAATAGTCAATAAGTATAGTGTACAGTGTGTGCACTTTAAAAATATTGAAATAAGCAGCATTCTCTCTTGCCAAACGATTATTTCATAATAATCTTTGAGTAGCAGAAATTTATAAAAATCTCTCTACAAAGATGTTAACAACATAAATAAGTTATTGCAAAATGTATAAGAATATTGACGCAACAGGTAGTAGAACGCATAGCCTAGCGGTCAGAGCACTTGGACGATGTCCAAGAGGCACGGGTTCAAATCCCTCTGCGTTCAAAATTTTATATATTTTTAAAAAATGTTTTCTAATCTTCAGTATAGAATAACACTTTAAAAATAGTAAAATACCTCAAACAATTAAGATAATTTCATTGTCCCAAAAAAGTACAATTACACTACTATAATTACATTCACATCAGAGATAAATAACAATCGGGATAAAAACTACAGACTACAGACCCAGTCTACAGTATAATAAATTTTATATAAAAAAAAAACATTTTATTAAAATAATAATATTTTTATCTACCTAAGTACCTAATGTCTAGAAACTCTGTACTTCGCTTTCGCCCGATTTCCAGACATTGCATGTTGAGTGACGGAACTCAACTCACTTTGTCCTACAAGAGCGAGGAATTGAGAAAAATTTTAAATATTATCCCTCCCACGAGTGAAAATCGAACCCATAACCGATCACATTTACAATCAGACACTGTTCCACTGCGTCACGATCGGCCTCATTTGCATATCATATATAACATAAAACATATAAAATTTTATTTTAAAAATAATCATATATATAATGTTTTATATTAATAATAATAATAAATATAAAAAAAATAACAAAATCCCGCTAAATCCTATAGCTTAAACCACACACAATTCTCACAAACACTGATCATATTGACCGGATATATCAATAGGTAATAATCCTATCTGGTATCGCTGGCCAACCAATTACTTTGTCTAATATTGTATACAATATATTGGAATCATTGTTAGTCGGTACGCTTCGTAATGGGAGAGTGTATGTACTCCTACTTGGACGTCCATACAAATTATGCAACACCTAAATTATATATTTGAAGTAATGCCTTTGAATTGCGACTTATTACTTTTTACTATATATATATATCCGTACATACTTACATATTTTACATATATGATTCAAAACTTTATATATTTGTGGCAAATAGATAGATTTATTTGTAGAGAAAAGTCAGGGCAAAACAAGTCTTCTTCTGTTTTTATCTTTTTATATTTTTAGAAAATGTATAATATATGGAAACCGCGGTAACCATCCAAGAAGTGGTTTTAAACATTTGACAATATTAAAAAAGCGCGGATTTTTATTTTCTTAC
The DNA here is from genome assembly GCA_032432895.1 of Dryadula phaetusa. Classification (NCBI taxonomy): domain Eukaryota; kingdom Metazoa; phylum Arthropoda; class Insecta; order Lepidoptera; family Nymphalidae; genus Dryadula; species Dryadula phaetusa. The sequence goes on from JAOYRS010000081.1 coordinate 4,623,881, forward strand.
TTATCAAGTGGCAAAGAACACACACCTGAAAATAATGGGCGTAGAAATCTGAAATTTATCATTAACTTCCTAGCAAGAAGTAATGCAATAAAGTTCAAACTTTGTTAAACAGGATTTTAATTTTACACAATGAAAATTACTAAAGATAGAAATTACAATAGTCAACTCAAACTATATAACTCAACACGCAATGTCTTGGTTTCAGGCAGAACACAGTCAATGAAGTATATTGACACTAGCCTGCTATGCGGGATAAAGCGTGAAACTGAAAAAAAAATCGATAACTGCTGTATATATATACTACTATAACTACTGTATATAAGTAAGAGTATATAACAGAAATAGTTTCACCACACGCAAAACAAAGACTTAAATAATAAAAAAAAGTTTAAAAGCAAATTCCGCATACGAATAATACGTTATGAAACGTTATCCATGCCGATCACGTCCTGACCGCGTCTCACATAAGCTATATGTAGCTTCTTATTTCTATCGATGGCTACTTTATTTGTTTTGTGTTCATGGATAAGTCCTTCCTCCCCTTATCACTAAATTGAATTGCTACTGGACAAAAGGATGACGGAACCACCCGAAATATAGGGTTTGGGCTTTTCTTTTAGTTTATATAGCTTTTCTGGGGATGTTTGAGATAGAAATCTGCGTGTGTGCCTTATTTATGAAAATATGATGTTTTGTATAGAGATTATGTTATATTTTTATGTTATATGAATTTGTGTTGTATTTCTTAACGGTTGTGGTACTACATTATTCAAAGAACTCTTAAACTAAACTGTTTTTAAACTTAATTTTCTTTATATGTTTGTTTTAGTATATAGAAAAACAGATTATATCGTTTTGTGTATTACGTGATTTGAAAAAGCGCCTGATGTTGAGCTTTATGTAACTAATGTAACAAAAATTTGTAAAACTATATAACTTAGTAAAAATTATATCTTAGTAAAAAGTAACCAGTTATTAAGTTAAATTTGACACAACCGTACACTTAACTTTAAATTGATATATTAATACGAGCTTGTAATGTTCATTATTTCGTCCGCATGGATATTTATTATATTTTGATATTTATTACATTTCTAGATGTTTTTTTTATAATTCTGAAAGTCTTATTTACACCTTATGATATCAGCTATGAAACTTCCGTTAAAATCAATCCATCCGTTTTAGAGATAAGCCAAAACAAACGGACAAACAGATAGGCTAAAATGGTTTTTTTTGGCATATGTACGTGTGTATTTTAATATTACAAGCATACACTCTGATTTTATTTATTTGTATAGATAAAGTCTTTCGAGCCTTTTTTACTAATATTATACTGGCGAAGGAGTATTAAGTATGACAATGTTTATGTTTGTATGTATGTAAATTTTCAGTAATCATATAATGGTAATGATTGATAACAAATATATGAAATCAATGTAATATATAACACACACTATCAAACCATATATTTGACAGACACTTTTGATATAAAATAACAATACAACGCGTATTTGACGTATAAACAGGGCTACAAGTATATATAAAACAGGCTTAGAGTACATAGGGTATTGTTGTATGCATCATTCACATTTTGTGTCAGCCCTAACAGTCTTATCTGGCGCATGATTAAACTCTCGTGCAAGTTCTTGTAGAAAATACAGGAAAGCACCCACTTTTCTTCCTGCACTACTTTTTTATTCTATATAACTGGGTGTACCGTTAGCAAATAAACTATATTAATATAATACTTATAATAACTTTATCTCTTTCTAGTTATTTTAAATAGAAAAGGACAGCATGATATCTAAGTCATAAATTAATTGGTACTAAGCAGACAAATTTCTCAAAATTTAATTAGTTACGAATGTAGTTGAACAATTTATTTATTAACAGTAGTATGTTATCGAAGCATTAATATCCTGTAGTTCTTTATTTCTACAAATTTTAATTAAAACATGCTTTTTTTATAAAAGGTTTCATATTACTTATTTTTTTGCTGTCCCTACACCTACATTTTGATTCCAGCAAAATAGCGTCTAGATAGGCGTTCCATTACAATAGCCCGATTCTTCACCCACCTGCATGCACCAAATTTTATTCAATACGCCGTCAAGATTCAAACAAAGCGTGAAAAATAGCTCGGATGTTCATTAGAGGTAAAATTTTGTGTTCCAACTTTTAGTGATATTTAATTTAAAAAATATATATTTTTTTACTGACGATTTTTTTCGTCATATATAAAGAGCAATAATATTTGTACGTCACGTCATTATTGCACCTTTAGTGAGCTTTGACATATGACCATAAGTCAGATATTAGTTTTTTCTGAAAATAAGGAATTTTATGGTACTTTTTTATTACTGTAAGAAGAATATAGAGTGACTTTGGTTGACTTTCAAGAACAGTGTTGATAAAGCCAGAGAAAGGCATTCACAGGGCATTCTTTCTATAAAGTGTGGAACGTAAAAGAAAAATATATTCTAATCATTAAATGGGTAAAAAACTACGAATTTTTAAAATATGTGGAACTTGAAAATAAATTAAATAAAAACAATAAAGCTATTCGTCTATTTCAAAATATATGGTAACTGTATTGAAAACTTTACAATAATCAATCAATTGGAAAATATTAAATTATTATGAAAGCATATTACAGTTTCCTATTAACTTTATATGTGACATTACCATTGATTTTGTATTTATATAAATTTTGTGAAGTATGCTTTATCTCGCTGAGGATAGTCAGACATAACGTAGAGTTAGACACTTCGTTGACTGCTTTCTGCCGAAAATCACGACGTTGCGTGTTGAGTTGTGAACTAAACGCCGCGCTTTGTCTTAATGCAGAGCTCGGTGTTGGAGGAAATAAAAAGGGGATATGTTTAAAAATAATATATTAATTAATAAAATAAAAATTATTACCTTCTTACGAGAAAAATATTGTTTATTCAAATAGTCTTTTGTAAATACTTTTGAATGAAGTTAAATATAAACCATCGTGGCACAATTTTTGTTTGGTTCGATCCCAACTTGGGGGAATGACTAACATCATCTTCTTCAACCGGTCGTGGGGCAGTGGGACAGCGTCTGACTACAAACGTGATCAGTTGTGGGTTCGATTCCCACTGGGGCGACTGATTAAATTAAAAATATTTTCACTTCCTTGTTTTAATAAGAAAAAGTGTAGCGTTGAGTTCCACCACTCAATACGCAACCTTTTGATTGAGTGGAAAGCGGAGAATGGAGTGTTTTGACACTAGGTTCCTTCTGTCTACTCTGCTATGCCAGATAAAAACATGAAACTAAAAAAAAGTCACTTTCATGTCCTATCTTATTTATAGGCTACTCTAATAGCACACCACTGAACTCCATTTCGTCTTCTTCTTTAACTCTTCACTTCTAAATTGTTGACCGTCTTGTAAGACAAAACGCGGCGTTAAGTTCCGCCACCTATAGTCACGTCATGTTTCGAAATCGGGTGATAATCAAAAAGCGGAACGTTTTGACACTATTTTCTTTCTACCCACCTTATACACGCATGCGTGACCCTTAGTAAAAAAGAAACTCATTTTTACCAAAACTAAAACGCAATTATCTCCTTTTTTATGGTGTGTAAATCTGTTACAAATACCACGTGATTTATGATCAATTTCAATGGTTGATGGAATTAGAACCTAAAACTATTACCTTAATAATATATTCCTTAAACCTATTTATTATAGCTAAGAAACATTTTTAAAAAACGTATAAAATTTTTGAAACGCAGCGGGATTCAAACCCGCGCCTGTTGCAAACCGCCCAAGAGGCGCGGGTTCGAATACCGCTGCGTTCAATACAAAATGTATATACATTTTTCAAAAATGTTTTCTAATCCTAAATGTGGAATAACACATTAAAAAAATAGTAAAAATAATCTGCCAATTTCAAAATTCAGTTTAATTTCAAAGTAACGGCAACGTAACGTACTGGCAAATAAGAAACCAACCCACTATTGTACCATCGATTCGATTCAATTTGCAAATGATTTTGCAAATCTCTTTAAATCTATTGAGAACTGTTCAGCTGGACTATAATTGTTCGGGATACGTAATGCTTTGTGTATTTTGCAGGCAACGTGAGTTCTAATTCCATTACAAACTTATATCTGTTTCCAATTTAGTTTTAACTATTTTTCTATTTCTAATTTAGTTTTAACTATTTTTGTGTTTCTAATTTAGTTTAACTGTTTATCTATTTCTATTTTAGTTCTAAGTTATTTGAATTCTTAATTGTTTACAAGTTTAATTCAATTAAAATGTCCTTCAATATAAATGGTTAGTAGTTCGAATCTAACTCGAGTATAAACAATAAATGTCTCTCCGCTCTCCATTTTCTTCTAAATTCGAGATATCAAATGTTTAGTAGCGGAACTCAATTCTGCACTTTGTTTTATCAGATTCAAATGATTTTTTTGAGGCTTTTTGTTACAAACCACGGACTTATGGGCGTCCATGAATTTTTACCATTTTTTTTCTATTTATTATTAATTTTTGTATTTTTTTAATATGTTCGGCGTAGAGCACCCTACACTGCACGGAACTCAAAAATATATATGATTTAAAAAAATATAGAAATAGACTTGAATTGAATTTAAACCTATAACAACCGCCACTTCAGTCAGTCAGTCAACCCAAAAAATCACTCACTATACCACGTATTGCAATATATACATCTGGGCTATAATCCCATTCGAGAACATCATTAAAATTTAATTTAATTATAAATTTCAACTAGTTTCTTCTTAGATCTGATAAAGCGCAACCTCATATTTGTTTTTGTCATATTATATATACATTTGCCTTATAGTATAGTAAATTTAAAAATATAAGTAAATATTTATTTATTTAAAACATCTTTGAAAAAACGTATAAAAATTTGAACGCAGCGGGATTAGAACAAGTCCAAGTCTCTTGGACGGTATCCAAGAGGCGCGGGTTCTAATCCCGCTGCATTCAAATTTTTATACGTTTTTTCAAAGATGTTTTCTAATCCTAAGTGTGGAATAACACTTTAAAAATAGTAAATATTTATTTATTTATTATTATAAAAGTACAGACCATACATTCTTACAATAATATATTAAATACAATACACACGTTTAGACTAAATGATACCCTAATTATAAGCAACACCACATGTGCTTAAAAAAACGTAACACAAAATTAAAATGAAACAAATTATACTTTAAATTCTCAATCAATAAGCAACTTACAACAGGCATCCTATTTACCTGTAAGCTCAAGTATTGCAATATTCTTAAATTTAGGAGGTGAATCAAAAAAAATATCAATATTTTTTTTAGCTTCACGCTTTTTAATCCGCATAGCACGGCAGGTAGAAAGTACCAAGTGTCAAGACTCCGTATTCCGCTTTCCAACGGATTCGAGACATGGCGTGGAGTGATGGAATTCAACGCCGCACTTACCAAAGCGAGGAGTACAAGTGAAATTAATTTTAAATATAATCACACCCCCGAGTAGGGATCGAACCCACAACCGGTCGCGTTTACAGTCAGGCGCTGTCCCATTGCGCCACGACCGGCCTCACCAGCTTATAATACTTTAAATAAATTAAATTTGATTTTCTATACGAAAGCTATGCTAGTAATTCGCAGAACGTTTCGTTCAGGTGCTAGTAATAAGGTGTATAAACATGGAACACGTAATGGCGAACATAGGAGCTGGTGGAACAATATTTGTTTTCACTTTTAAATGTAGAGCGTATTTTAGCACTGGAACTCTATATACGTACTCACTTTGTGCAAAGTTTTGATTAAAATTAAATTATATTGAAAAACTACTGGAATCGTATATTTTTTTACCTCACTCATTTTCTATATACAACTGTATATGAATGAATAATTTTATTTTAGATAAATCTGTAAGACTTTCGCCTGAAATCGAGACATTATTGAGTGGAGTGTTCAACGCCGTGATTTATTATGCCAGAAATGATAATAAATTTTAAATATAGTCATTGCCTCAAACAACCCGTGGGAATCGAACCGACAATTGATTGCATTTACAGACAGACGTCTCACTGGTCCCCAATGGCCTTTATAAATATAAATAAATTATTAAAAATATATATAATTTATGCACTTCTCCGTAGTTAACTTCAATCATACCAAATTTTATATTTATCGGGCTCCAAATATTTTCTTTTAGAAGATAATTTCAATATTTCCCAGAGCCAGATTCGAACTCACAACCAACTGTCCATCCAGGCACATCTATTCAATTTTACCATTTAAAAGCTAAAACTCGAAATGTTCCTTTCAGCACACTCCCATACTCTGAACGTGTAGTAATGGGAGCCCGGTCAGAATAGCCCTCGTAAATTTTGATGTACATACTGAAATGAAGAGCGTAGCTATCGATACTGCCGCTCTTACGAATTAAATTTTACAACTGCGAGAATTTAATCTAAATATGTTTGCATAATTTTTGTAACAATTGAATTATTTTAAGGTAAAATTTTTTGTGGATTTTACTAATGATTTATTAATTAATAAATTTTTAATTTTATAACACTATAACTTATAACACTGTGTATATATATATATATATATATATATATATATATATATATATATATATATATATATATATATATATATATATATATATATATATATATATATATATAATTAAATGTGTTTTTCGGTATTGAGTAAATGCCTGTGATACTGTTGAAATTACTGTTGATCCTGTTGGCCTTTCCAAAGACATCAACCGGGGAGGCAAGAGGGCCTGTCATTGAAAAAATGCAATAAATGCGTGGTTGTTGACGATCACATGGGTGTCCCCTTAGGGAATCGAACCTCGACTTGTGACCGGTGAGCGGGCCTGGGATTTTATTTAAAGCCATCAACTAGTTAAGTTAATGTATGAATAACTTTGTTTTCTATAGGAACAATTGTGTGTGTATTTTTATATGGACCTATTTATTCAACACACGTACAAATTTAGTGATTTTTTTTATATATGTATATTATTTTATTAAATCTTTACGGAAACGCAGAATCTGTATAATCTATCTACAAGTGACTATCGACAAGTGAAACACTCAAATGTACCAAATGTTATAACAAACTAAATGTATTACATGATACTCATAAATGTCACAATTTCAAAGTTTAGTTAGACAATAGCGTTATTTTAGAGACAATGCGTCTCAAAGGTTCGTATTTGTTAACGGCAGATGCATTTAATGACCGGATGCTGGGCCGAATCTAGAGTCGTTAGTTACACGAGTCAACTAATGTGGAATATACTTTCAAATATTTTTGTTTCATTTTCAAATCTACTTTAAGGACAGCCTCGATTATAATACTTTGTTTTTCTTTATATATAATTGGGTTAAATATACGATTTTAGTCAATTTATAGAAGATAATTAATTCCACGAGTAATATTATGATACTTGACGTAATCTAACGCCGTTTTATCCAATTTATGCAAGGAAAACATGTTTAAATATAAAAAAAACAAGCATGAGGACCTCCCGAGAAGGGCGTGTATGAAGAGGCTAATGACTGTGGACGAGGTATGCAGGGACCGTAGCGTTTTGCGTTCCGTCCTTTCTGACTACCCCTCAAGGGATAAGGCATAAAGTTAAAAAAAATTAATACATCTTTTTTTAGACAGACCACACCCACTGCTAAAAATAAGCCTCGCCCTAGTGGGTACAGCATTGCCCGCATCTAATGGCAATGCAGTAGATTAGATTTTAAGTCAAATAATTATAATATGTATGTATTAATTGAGTTTTAATTTTTTCCCACTGAAAAAAATTATTACATTTATAATTTATTTTTATTACTCTGCTTTGGTAAGACAATACCCGGTGTTGAGTTCGCTCCTCTACATGCAATGTCTCGATTTTAGGCGAAAAGCAGTCAACGGTGTCTTGCCACTAGGTTAACCCTGACTACCCTGTCATGTGGGATAAAACGTGAAGAGCCTTTTTTTAATAATTATCTATTGTATTGAATTTCTTTAATATTTATTATATACATATTTGTTAGATGCATGTTAAAATCCAAGCTAAAACGTATTTTTTTTAATTTGAATAAAGCATCTTCCACACAAACCAAGCACTTAATACGTAATTACAGGGCTAAGTTTAAAAACAGTAGAGCAAAAACATCAAAAACGAAAGCCTCTATACACGTCCGGTTGTTACCTTTGAATTATTCAACCAAATTTTAGGTTCGCCTTCAACTTGATAAGGCACGTATATGACCGACAATTTATAACCGACTTCAAAAAAAAGGGTTTTCTATGTGCATTATTAACATTGACTGGAGGGTAGAAGAGAGTAATGACGCGTTTGGTGGGTTTAGTCTGTAAGGTCAGAAGTTTTGTCTTCAACAATCTTAATAATTAGTTTCGATAATTACTTTTTTTTTAGCTTCACGCTTTTATCCCGCACTACAGGGTAGACAGAAAGCACCTAGTGTCAAGACACTCCGTACTTCGCTTTCCACCGAATTCGAGCGTTGCGTGTTTAGTGGTGGAACGCCACACTTTGTGTTACCTGAGCGAGAAAATTAAAATGATTTAAACATAATCACTCCCCCGAGTGAGGATCGAACCCACAACCGATCGCGCTTACAGTCAGCGCCACCATCGACCTCAACATATCTATTAATGAATTAGTAAAGAAATAAAAAAACGTATAATGATCATCGTTAAAATAAATATTTTATTATTTTTACGAATGAACATCGAAAACATCTTTTGGGAATTAAAACTTATTATTAAGTAATTTTAACTCTATAATGAATGTTAAAATAATATTAAATCTTGACTTCAAATTAAGGAAGAAGCAAAGTATACTTTGCTTATCAAATTATTATATATTTACAGAGAGAACGTAATCTCAAAATTGAATTGCGTGCTAACTAGAGGAGCCCAGCGTCTCGGTTTCGCAAGAACGGAGAAACACCGAATATATATGCGCAGCGCTGGTATAGCGCTGAAACAAGAATCATAACAATAAATAATTTAACTCTTATAAAAAGACATCTGAAAGCGTTAATTCTGCATTTTCTATCGTACTGCACCCCGATGGCCTCATGCGTTTCTCTCTAAAAGCTAGAACAAAACTGTCTCCTTAATCAATCTAATTGTCATATTTCTTTTCTAGTTTGAACCCAGTACTAGTGGACAGTTATTAGCACTGAATAAACAGTGTCATAACAAAGAATAACTATCATCATCACATTTTCTATACCTTATAATTATAATATAAGGGAAGAGCCGCTATAAGCTCTTATGAAAACGATCGTTGGTTAATTAATTCAATTAATATATTAATGTAGGCTGTAATAAGGTTCTACGATACTGCTTTTTAATATATAATAAATATTGGTATTTCACAGCAGTTATATATGTTTTCGACAATGTTATTCACTTTGCACCATATTTTTAGGGTTGCGTTGTGTTTTGGAGAGCAAGCAAATAGAGAACCTGTTTTTGATATGAGGTAATCCTGATACAGATATCTTCCTGATTGGGAATCGGGACAGTTTATGTGAGACTGAGGATTGGCATATGTAGGCTATAACCTCATGCTGCTCCTACCTGACGGCCACTAGCCAAGGCACCGCATTCTTCTGTAAACTTGGAAATAAAGAGAACTTAGCCTCTAGTTTTAGATCGAATTCGAGACATTAAGTGTTGACTAGCGCAACTCAATGATACAATATACAAGCTAATCTGAGTGAAGAAAATAATTGTGAATATAATTTAATCGAATATTTTCTTTTAGATTTTATACATATATATACATCTTCTTTTGGATGTGATATGTCAATAGCAAACATATTCTTTGAATTGAGCTATTTTTTAATTTAATTTCATTTTTTTTAGCTTCACGCTTTAACACTCATAGCAGGGTAGACAGTACGTTAATTAAGTGACACTTCGTACTTCGCTTTCCACCGAATTCGAGACATTGTGTGTTAAGTGATGGAACTCAACTTTTTACCAGAGCGAGGAAGTGAAACCCGCTGCGCCACGATCGACCTCATTAAATACTATATACAGATAACTACTATATTATTTAATAAGATCTTTGATTTTCGCGATTTTTATACATTTTAAATGAAACTATTTAACCGGTTTAATCGCGTATATTTTGGTATTCGAAAATAGGTTTCCAAAATGTATTTTCGAATACCAAAACATACGCGATTAATTCGGTTAAATAGTTTCATTTAAAATACTATATTATTAAATTTATTTTATTTTCAGTCTTTATTTAGAGCGTACGTTTTGCTTTAAGAAATACTAGATGAGTTAACATATTATGTATATTTTTTTCAGAGTAGTCAGAGATTATTTTGGAAATCGACACATTGCTTATTAAATGGTAAATCCAACACAGTGCTGTCTTATCAGAGCGGAGAAATGAAAATAAATTGTATATAATAATTTTTCCGAGTGGAAATAGAACCCATAATCAATCATGTTTACAGTCTGACGCTGTCCTACTGCGCCACATTGGCGTCATATATTTTAAATATAATATACATTTTCGCTTCACTCCACCTACGCTGTCATAAGGAAAAAAGTGTGAATCTATTATTTATTTCAAAGATAATTTTATACTGACATAATATGATATTTGCACAAAATATAAAATAAATGTTCTGTTCGAAATTTTTACATATAATCGTAAATTTTACATACTTATTACGGTTTATTGGGCTTACCTGCATTAACGAATTTAAGGAAATCAAGATACGCTGTCTTACACCACTTAGATGTCTTTGTTTAATCATTTTATTTGAACCATTTTCTTTTTGCTTCTACGACTAGGATAATGAGAAAATAGTAGAAAATAATAGAAATTATTTTATAATAATATGACAATATTATTGAATTTAAATCGTTATAATTTTTTTATAAATCATTTTCCCTTTCAGTTAAAACTGTATTATTTAAGCTAATGATACATCAAATATTAAAATAGAGGTTTATAACCGCGACGAAATAATAATAGTAAGGTAATCAATAGAATACCGCCGTGTTGGCAATTAATTTGACTAATACGAATAAACCAACCGAAGCTAACAATCGTAGCTAAAATCAGTGGAAAATATTAAACCCTATTATTGCAAACATACATCAATTAGCCGAATTGGCTCCAAATCAGGGTTGTAATGTTAATATATATATATATATATATATATATGTATATATATATATATATATATATATATATATATATATATATATACTCGTACTTCGCTTTCTACTAAATACGAGATATTGCGCATCGAGTGGCGGTAATTTAAATAATTTAAATATAATCACTCCCCCAAGTGGGGATCGAACCCACAACCGATCCTGTTTACAGTCGGACGCTGTCAGGCTTCACTGAGAGCGTTCTGTTTCTGGGTGTCGATATGGATATGGATTTCACTGACAACCGGGCACCATATACGCTATTTTTGCCCCGAAAAATTTTAATGGAGGAATACCGGGAAAAATGTGACATTTTTATTTCTGCAGAATCAGCCCCCTTGGTTGATGAAGTATACCGTTGACGCTTATTCACGAGAGCCGATTAACTTAAAGCAGAGGTGTTAAAAATGGCGGTCTTAAAAATAAATGTTACAAAGACCAAGTACATCTGTTGCAGGAATCCGAACTCTCGTACTATCCTTAAGAGTCTTAAAGTAGCTCTTAAGTTGGACAAGTTAAAGAACCTTGGATTAAAGAGTTAGACCACCCGAGCGCCGATGGAAGCGATGGCTGGATGTTGGGAAACAAGACATGACAGCCAATGGGCTTACCGCCCAGGATGATAAACACCGTACAAAGTGTAAGTTAAGTGGGAAGACAGACCCTGGCTAGCATTGGGATAAATGCCAAGAAAAACAAAATGCATCTGTATGTATGTATATACCTACAGATTTTAGACATTAGTATACAAACAATATTATTCAGATACAAACAGTATTATAAATACATATATATTATGAATATTATTAACCATATTTGATATTATCTCCAAACAAGATTTAATGTGAAAATCTAATCGCGTGCACCAAGTTATATATTTGATCAGCCAAAGTGCACAGATAGTGTTAGCGGACCAGATTCTGCCCCATTCTTAATTAAATATGAAGATCCATAAAATTTTCAATGTCCGCGAAAATATTCCAGATGAAAATTTGTTTTGTTTGTGTATTAACCATACATGTAATAATAAATTTATTCTTTTTGAAACAGTTTCAACAATAATTGTATGAGGATGACCGAATGAGATGTTACAAAATTGTTTGTAACAATATTTTATTCTCCTCAAAGCTAGTGAAATTTAGTGTTTGGCGTCTTGAATGCTCGGAATGTACGTATTCTGAGTTTGACTACATCTTCTGGTTTCATGAAATAGTAAAGTAGTTAAAAAAATAACTATTGTAAATGAAATGTTGTACGTTTTTTTATTGAAAAAAAAAATTCTTGTATTTTATTTTGCTTCATTCCTTGTTTTTGCTTTCTTTTATAAAAAAAATAGGTTTTTGAATATATTACGAAAATTTATTACAAATAATTTTATTGTTAAAAACAGTTTCACTATTTAGATCCACATAAGTATATTCAAGCTATATTTCTAAAAATTTTCAAACTTTGCGATTTTTTACACATTTTATATGAAAACATTTTAATGTGTTTAAACTAGTTACATTAAATATGTACAAAAAAAGGCAATTCGAAAAATGTACCTGATAACTGAAAATTAAAACAAACCATAATAATCCACTCGCGAACCCTACAGTTATATGTACTTAATAATATTACAAACTAAAGTACCGGCTCCATAATGACGGTCCGCAATAAGTCCGTTTTAACTACTGAATGTTATCACAGTACTATTTTCATTTACTAAAAGTGTTTCAACCGTTTACACGAATATAGTTAATTGTTATTATTAATTTAAATATTATTAATGCGAAATGAATTTGTTTGTCTGTTTATAATTGTTTGATTGATGATTTGGTATTTATATGTGTATGTTACAATTTATTGTTTTTTTTTCTGTGTATATTTTAATACAGGCCATCGTTGTACAATGGGGCAGTGTTTAAGTATAAACATCATAAATGTCAGTTCGATTCCAATTGGTATGATTATATTTCATTTATTTTCATTTTTTTCGTCATAATAAAACGATAAAATACGGCGTTAGGTTCCGCGTGCTCAATTTTCAATGTATGGTAATTACGTTGAAAGAAGCCAGAGCCAGAGACTTAACGGTAAATTCTCTTAACTTTTAACGTAATAGTTATCACAAAAAACTTATTTAATTATATATTTTTTACTTTTTCTAAATCCTACTAATATTGATGATTTTCCTTCGCTATCACGAAAAATCTAGTTACTTTAACTAGTTACTAGTTAACAGATTTAGATTGAAATGGAATAAAATAAAAAAAAGTTACTATTAAAAATAAAACTATAATAAAAACAAGTTAACTTATTTTATAATTTAACTAATTTTACAGCCTGAATTTATGACAAATATTACATAAGAATAACACGTAGACTACAATTTATAAACAAGTGTTCAAACATGAACAATATAACGAAAATTTTTAACGTTTTAAAAATATTATACAAAATGAATGAGAAATTGAACTCCAAACCACCGCGTACAAATTCATGAGACGTCCTCGATAATCAAAAGCTTTAGGTAGATTTGTAATTTTACTACTCGAGAGCAATATTAATAAACGTGTTTGAAGCTTTGTCGAAATTCTTACGTCGTGACCTTATTTGATGACTCCTACGCAGATCTCAGATAAATGCATATGAAAAGACTTAGTTTAGTATGGATACGCTGTTTTTTAGTATTATATGTACTTAATAATTGTATATTTAAGTAATGTATTTTAAATGGCTTACCTTTTTTAATAAAATGAAATTAAATGAGTATTCTTGAATATTCACAAAACTATTTACAATGTTTAAATACTTGCAAAATTAACCTACGATTTCCAATGACTACATATTTTTTTGTTGCTATATGTGTATGAAAAACACTTTTAACTTTACAGTTTCACGTCTTTTACCAATTAACTAGGTGAACAGTGAAAATGTAGTGTTACACACTTCGTTCTTCTCGTGGTTTTCACCTGAATTTTTATATATTTCTTGTTAAGTGAGTTCTATGCTTTTTCTTACTGAAGGAAGGAAAAAATTAAAAATAATAGATATAATCTTTAAAGGCTGGTCGTGGGTAGTGGGACAGAGTCTGACTGTAAACGCAATCGGTTGTGGGTTCAACCTCCACTCTGGGGAGTGATTATATTTAAATTATTTTTACTTCCTCGCTCTGGTAAAGACAAAGTGCGGCGTTGATTTCCAACACTTAACACGCGATGTCTCGAATTCGGTGGAAAGAGAAATACGAAGTGTCTTGACATTAGGTACTTCCTGTCTACCGTGCGGGATAAAAGCGTGAAGCTTTAAAGATATAATCTTCAATAGTAAATAATCAATGTCTCGAGTAGGGTTAGAACTCACAAATGTTTTTTTATTAAATGATCCACGATATATGGTTAATATATACTTAGGCGTCTAAAACAATCAATAAAAGGTTTTTAAGTTTAATTATTTAAGCTACAGCTTTAAGCTTTCACTATCATATCCATATTATTCCACCAAGCCAGGTGACACTGCGCCGGCGCCTCTCAGTCGCGCGCCAGGTTTGCGAACTCACCGTTATTATTGAATATTTGTACATAAATTATGACTGGCGGTAGAAACATTTTTACTATGATATTTTTTCTACTATAAGTATTTATCATGCATTTGTAAGCAGGATGGTTGTGTATTCGAATCCAATACGTTTTTGTTTATAATATAAAAGTTTTTTTTGGCCTGATTAGGCTAAATTTTATGGATCTAATTAAATTTGGATTGATTAATTTGTTTAAAAAATTTTATTGGACCAATGAAAATGAATGTACCTTATTCATGATTATTGCAAGCGTCGATGCTTTAAAAGGATTGCAGATATATTAAAAGTATATTAAAAAAAAGGGTAATCTTGAAGCAATTTATTTTATTTTATTTTAGTCTATATTTTTCGTTATGTAGTATACAGTGTAGGCAGAGTGAGCCTAATCGTTTAAATGAAGAAAAATCAAATCATTCGCCCCCTTCTATTAACTTTGCTTAGAAAGAGCAAATAGTTAAAATATAAATATTTCACGTACGATAATTGAACCGATAACCACCACATATAAAGCCAAATATATACCAAATAAGTTATTAATAATAAAAACTATTTCTATTTTTTACCACTTAACAATAAAGTAAAAACAAAGTTTCTTCATTTCGCCGGACTTCTGGCGCCGAATCGTTCCAGATACTTCAAGAAAAAAACGGTCAAGTGATCGAGAGCCATTTACAATTGCAAATTAATCTAGTTTACCGTAAAAACTTTTAAAGCTCTTATTAAAAAAGTTTTTTCTTACAATTTTAGCGCTTTTGTCGTTCCCTAAAGGTTTCAATGTAACAATGAATACATCTGTTTGTTTATGGAACTTTCTGTCTAAAAAGGAAAAAGCAGGAAAATGTTTATTTTTTATTTATAATATATATGATAGATTTTGATTGTGTTTGACATACAATATTTAAAGAAATGGAGAGAACATCAAAAATAAATGAAATCATGAAGTTATTCTTTTTTACAATTTCAGAGAAAATCTAGTGTCAAGACACTCCGTCGAACGCCGAAATCAAGGTATTTCGATAGTGGCAAACTCATCGCCTACGCAACATTATTCTCCATAGTAGGAAATGAACCTAAAACTTATCGCGTTTACAATCAGATGATGTACCACTACGTTACCATAGCTTCTGAAGTGGATGAAATTAATATCCTTGATAATTCTTCTATAATCTGAGTACATTAACATTAAATAAAAATTAAAAGAAATCCTTATTCAAAAGATTACAATCAATTTTAAATAGTTATTAAAGAAAATAAAAAAAAATCAGTAATACAGGATACAACCAACATTTCAATTATAGTAACAAGAAAATTAAATTGACCATTTATTAAAACAAGCGACTAAGCGTTATCTTTTTGAAATACTTTTTCTTTCAATAAATATAATATAATGTATCATATTCTTGAAATTCTTGGTAATTTATTTTACGTAATTAATAACAATATATTTTTAACTGTTATGATTATTTTGATAAATAATGAAGCAAAAGTTAAAACAAAGATCTCGCGACAATTATAGGAGTAAACGTTGCTCTGGAGAGGAGATCCACCTTGATGCCTCCAGCTAGGAGGAGTGAGGATACGTAAAGTGGTTGTAAGGGTTAGAATTAAAGAGCTGAAGGTCCTAGAGAGAAGGCCTAGAGTCCTGAATAATGTTAAGAGAATAATGTTAAGACTTTCATATTACTATGTGTCATCAATAGAAGACTCAGAAGTTGTAGGTAGAAATTGTATGGTGGATTTTCATTGTATAGTTCCTTACATATAATATTTTCATTAAAAATAGGCGAAATATCCCATTTTTACTACTGA
This sequence comes from Dryadula phaetusa, assembly GCA_032432895.1. Taxonomy (NCBI): domain Eukaryota; kingdom Metazoa; phylum Arthropoda; class Insecta; order Lepidoptera; family Nymphalidae; genus Dryadula; species Dryadula phaetusa. The sequence continues at coordinate 4,640,488 of JAOYRS010000081.1, forward strand.
AATATTGACATACATATAGATGCCCTTAAAACTAGATCAAGCTTTCATTTTAAGTAAAATTACAATTAAATTGAACGAATTGACAAAGATTTAAAACTTCTTGACTTGAACGACAATCTCTCAAATTAGTAAGAAGATTTATAACAAAAGGATTAAAATCTTTGAAGAGTGGGAAATTGCAACTATCCGTCGACCGCTCCAACTTACCTTGAGAATTTCCATAATAGTCAAATTGAGACGACCATTTCAAGTTGACCTTTCATACGCCTTTTATCAGATATCCTTATAAGAATGGCTAGGTTCAACTTAATTTAGACGTCTTAAACATTTTTACCAGCTTTGTTTTGCAGGTGAATACATTAAAATTCACTTTGGTGTAAGGAAATAAGGTGCGATTTAGTTTTTTCCCTGTAGATTTTGAAATTGAGGTATAAGGCGGGTATCATTCATTACGTACGGTGACGCAGGTTGGTGAAAAATGATGTCGCCCGACCTTACTCACACTATGAATAGACTAGCGTTAAATATAGATACTGAACCTAAAACTTTTCTAATATATGCTAAAGACTTACTCCTTATCACGTCTTTGTGTTGGAAATCAGTGTTGGATAAGTCACTTTACGGCATTTTGTAAGCTTTAACAAACAAAATTATAGTTTCTAATTTGGTGATTAAATTTAAAAAAATTAAACCTGGTGATTAATTTTAAAAAAAATATACACTCGTTTTTACATTCATATAATAGTTATTGCCTTATGGCATCCAACGCGCTTTACCAAACCAGGCTAGGGTTTTTTTATACAATAGACAAGGTAAACAAGCGATCATAAACAGGTGACTAAAATAGTTTTAAATCATAAGATATGTTGACGCTTCACGTTTTATCCCTTCTAGCTATGTAATCAAGGAATACCTAGTGTCAAGACACTCCATTGACTGCTTTCTACCAGAAATTGAGACATTTCGTGTTGAGTGACAAACTCAAGGCCGCGCATTATCTTGCTAGAGCTAAGATATAAAAAATAAATTTTAAAAATATTCATTCCCCCAAGTGGAAATCGAATTCCCAACCACGCTTCCCAATCAAGCTTTTACAACCACGGACACTTGTAGACTTTTTGAACTCAAAAAATCTAAATTCTTTTTTTTTTGGAATACTACAATTACTAGCTCAAGCTCTTTCAGTAGCACATATTAGAAGTTGCAATATGTAATTTATACTAAAATTCTCAATAAGCTTTTGGCTTTCAGAGATTACGCTAAAAGCTCTATAAATCGATTCTGTCCTTTAAAAATAATATATAGATCTTAATAAAAATGTACCTAGTAAAGTGCAGAAAATCTTACGCTATGGTAAAAATTTTCAACTGGAGTAATAGATTTGAAACGGTACAATTTACGACATAATACTCTTTCTATGTGCGCATATAACACTTTTATGGCTGTCGGCGACGTATAGTTTTTTTTAAACTGAAATTGAAATCAAATATGAATTTGAATTTTATTACATTTTACTTAGTTTCGAAATGCATCATAGAACATGTTTTGAGTGGATGGAGGTGGTATTTGTGAATGTGGTGTATGAGGAAAGTTTTCAAACATACGTACCAAAGTTTTTTTTCCAACTCGTTCTTGTTTCTAACACGTGTAAAGACTACATTAATGGCAGTTCAATTATAATATAATTGGATTCTAACTGTGACAATAGACTTAATATTTTCTTAGCTTTTTTTATTTTTTCATTATTAAGTAAAAGATCTTCAAACATGAAGGAGAGACCAGAGAGAGAGATATGTATGTTAATTTTTAAATCATTTTTTAGCTTATATGCTTCCGTTACTAAGATTAAAAGTAATCAACAACAGAAAAGGTCATCATTCGCATACTTTTCTGGACTAGAGTCTCTAACTATTTCTATCTATACAAAGAAAGAATTTTATAACATTTGTTACAGCCGTTGATTAAAACTTTCTTACACATGTGTCCGGTTTCAATGACCTACCTACTACCTTACTTATATGTTATTATTGTCAAATACCTACCTGATTTCATCTTGAACTCAAACTATGAACATGTTTTTATGAAAATCAGGATATGATTTTCATAATAATACATACATATATATACATACATATACATACATATTTCATAATAATACATACATATATGTATTCACATGATAATAAATGAAGCTGGTCGTGGCGCAGTGGGACAGTGTCTGACTGTAAACGCGATCCGTTGTGGGTTCGACACCGACTCGGAGGAGTGATTATATTTAATTTATTTTCACTTCCTCGCCCTGGTAAAAAAGACAAAGTGCGGCGTTGAGTTCCACCACTCAACACGCAATGTCTCAAATTCGGTGGAAAGCGAAGTACGGAGTGTCTTGACACTAGGTACTAGCTATGCGGGTTAAAAGCGTGAACTTAAAAATATATATATATACATATATTGAGACTATCGTGGCGTAGTGTGATAGCGTTTGATAACTACTTTTAGTTTAAAAGGCGGGGTTAGATTTCGTCACTGAACACGCAATGTTCCTCAAATAGATCCTTTTGTTACTTTTTAATTTTTTCTCTGAGAAACTATTACTCAAGTTTCCATGTACGCTTAAGATGTGGGATTTTAAGTGTCATGTGAATTTTTATACTCAATACCGGCAATACTGTTTGTTCTGTTGTTGTAGATGTCCATAAGCGAAGGTACCCACCTACCGTCACCTGATCCACCCGCTCGTTTGCCTCCTATTTTCTAAAATAATCCTATTGAAAACTTTATTGCCTATAGTGCTCCTGTAACGATTTAAGCATTGTTTTCTGAATGACTTCCTTTTTGTACACATACATTTTTATAATAAGAGAAAATTGGAGAACGGAGTGTCTTCACTCTTTTAAGACTGTGGGCAGAGTAGGACTATTTTATTTGTGCCTGTAGTTGTAAATTTTTTGAAACCAGAAATTATTAATTAGGATTAACTTTGTATACAAAAATAAACCTACCTTATGGTGGTAAATAAGTTAACGTTCTAAAAATGTAGCAAGAACTTTAACTTTGAATTTGACTTTATGACTGTGACCGCGGATCTTGTAGAATTTAAAATGTCGAGTTTTCAAGAATATATATATTTTTAAATATTAATAAGCAATTAATCTAGTATCACTTAAAATGTGTAAAGTAATAAATAATTGTGTAAGCCGAAACTGTGGCACTACAATTACACCTAAATTCAATTCAGGAATAAAAATCTATATAAAAATATTTGCTCTTAATTCAATTTTATTTACATTATAACAATTATTCATACTATTTACGTATTTTGTATACGATATTTATAAGAATCGATTGTGATTTGTAAATAACATGCACAATGAAACAAATATGTAGTATCAACACATCTGTACATACGACAACATTTTTAAATATATAATTTTTTTTTTATTTTTACAGCTCTACTGTCTGGCACAGCAGAGGAGTCACAGAGAACCAAGTATTGAGATACTCCGTTCTCCGTTCATAATTAATTATTTCGATATTTTTTTTATGTTATTAGTATTATACAACACGTGATAACGAAAATGTAAAATTGAAATATTGCGATTTGACTTCATTTACGGAGAGCAAATCAAAACATTTTTTTTTATTTCTTGTAAGATTAACTTTTATGAAACTATATTATTTTTTCTCAGTTAAAAAAGAATATTTATAAAAATTAATTAATATTTAAAATTTTTTAATAAATACTCCACATTCCATTTTCCCTGTCCTTTTTTTATTATATTTTAAAGAAAAATTAAACTGAACGCAATAATATTGTATCTGACTGTACTTCCATGTATTTAAGTGATACGTTCAAATAAACAATATCATTAGGGAATAACAAATGAAGCGATAATGTTCTGAGAGAGAAGTCAAAGCGTAAGCTTATTATAATTGTTACCATTTAGTATTGAAAAACAGGATTTCAGCCACATACAATATGGTACGTATTTATTATTACTGAAAATTGGTTTTAGATCGATATTAATATTTATATAATATTAAAATATATTTAAATTCTTAAAATCAAGCTGACTTTACTAACCTAATTATTTTTGTAACCTAACTTGTATATAAATGTAACTTTTATATAATTATAAAATTAAAAATATATATTTATTAATTATTTCAGATGCTAAAAGCATTTTTAATAGTATTTTTGACAACCACAAAAACAATGTCGAGCCCAGTAATGACACGACAGGGCTTAATGAAACAAGCACACGAGACGCAGTTCTGTTCCAATTTGATACATTTTAACAATTTCTACTATTCTAAAGACGAACCTATATACGTTGCCGGAACACCAGCCGATATGAGCGTACACTGGAAAACCGGCAATGTGTTTTACACGTTAATAAGCGACGAAATGAAAATGAGCCTCCAAGTCTTACATCCCAGCTCAGAAATGGAGACATTAAAAGTTTCTGGATTAGGTCAATCAACGACGGTTGATAACCTCAACGATATTGTATATCTGGCTACTGATAACGGTGTGTATAAATACAAAGATGACAGCTCGATAGAACTGTATACAGCTTTGGGTGAAGATGTGATGTATTTAACTGTTTCAAATGATGGCAACACCATGTTCATAGCGACATGGCCACAAAATCGCGTACAAAAAGTGACAAACGAAGGTCAAAAACAGGAATCTTTTTCATCTATCCCTAACGGACACGGTCTTACAATGGACACTAGAAACAATATGTTTTTCGCGGCAACAAAAACATCGTATGTACTAAAGAATGGGCAGAATATTCCAATAAAAATTAAAGGTTTACCTGAAGAGAGAATGACTAACGTGTTTGTCAGCCGATCAGACGAAGTCTACGTGATGGATGAGAACAGTAATCTGTACAGTGTGGATGCTGAAAACGCAAGCGCTAAACATTTGGGTACGTTCAGTGTGACTGGAGTGAATACATTCGGAATGGACTCATCTGATAACATTCTTATTGGCGTGAAGGGACGTATTATGAAATTTACTGCGTATGAAGACAACCCATGCAGCAATCTCGAAAAGTAATTTTATTTTTGGTATACTGACTATTTATTTTGTGTTAATTAATGTTTTTTTTATTAGTCTCTTTTTTCTAATTACATTGTCTTCGTTCTTGTTAACATATGTACTTACTTCCATTCCATCGTAAATAACATTATAATATTAGATACTTGTAAACTTAACATAAAAATATAGCTCATTCAAAAGTGATGCAAGTCCGAAATATCTCTTCTGAGTTTGATTGCTTGCAATATCTACATTGTTTGACGAACAAATTTTGTTATTTTAGCATCAAAAAAAATTAACGAAGAGATGTGAACGTTTAACTTATAAATATATATTTACAAAAAAAATTAATTAAAATCTATTAAACTATTATTACATAACATATCTAATAAACTTTTTTAATAATAATAATATATTTATTTGCTTCGAATGCAGGTAGTAAGATATAAGTTTTAGAATATTATGTATCTAAGAACATTCTTCCATTAGGCATGCACATTATTTTTTTATTTGTGACTAGCAGTGCAACTTCATACGCATAAAAATTAACATTTCTGCATTATTTTATTATGATTCTATGCCAGAAATTGGTACACGTGCTGTGTATACATAAGCATTTAGTAAAGAGTTTATTTTAATATTACAAATAGACATTCTAATTTTAAGGTTTTGTATAAATGTTAGATAGATAAACAACAAAATATGAAATATATATAGAGTAAATATATATAAATTCTTAAACTATACATAAATAAATGAAGAGTCATTTTTTTAATACAGAATAGCACAAAGGCAAAATAAAGTTGGAAAACGTCACAGCAAACAGCGTAAGCGTCGGCCCACCACTTCAACCTCCACGACTGAATCTAACGACGAATATTACGACGAATAAAATTTACCAGGAATATAAAATTTAATTTTGAAATGCAATAATTTTTAATATCAGTATGTTTTCATTCCAATGAGATTATTTTTAGTACGCCATCTAAGAACTTATTTACAAACTTATTAACTGTTATGTTATGTTGCCATTTTTAACAGCTCTTACTAGATGGCGCACCTATAATATTAACGCCGCCCTCTGTTGAATATCATTTTGATTTTATGGAGACATGGCAATCACATTAAATCGCTTTATTTTTTCTGTTATTTATTAATTATAAATGTATTATAATTTACAGAAAGATTTCGTGTAAGCTTGGAAATATGCAATAAAAATTGTTTTTAAGGTTTTCTTTTTATTTTTTACTATTAGATTGCTTAGTTCACATATTGCTTAGTTCAAATTATTGCTACTAGATGGCATTTAGTTCAGATTATTGCAACAATATAGCAAATTTAATACTATTTTATTTATAAATTAATTTCATATGCGATATAACTTGAAAGAGTACTTTTTACTTGCATTAGCAAGTTTAATATAAATGATTCGGGCTTATTTTTAAATGATAAGATGCAATTATAAGATGCAATTAAATGTAATTATATTTATCTAAATAAATATAGATTACAAATAATTATTAATTAATTAACTGACATTATTATTTCAAATTGATCTAATATTTTGCTGTTTACGTTAATCCTTTAAATTTACGTTAATCCTTGTTAATATAAAGTTCCTTACATTAAATAGATAAAATATTTTTAAGCTGTATGCATATATAATATAAATAAGTAATATTTTATATGGCAACAATAAATTCAACGTCGAATCCCAAGCGCGATCAAGATGTCATTATGTAAAATTGTCAAACAAACTTGTCATACGCGTTCGAGATGTGTCAGTGAGCGATCGTTTGCCGCTTGTGTAGTATATCGTAAATGTGGCGCGTTTATGTGATAATGAGAAAACACATATTAGATTACTTAATTATAAAGTGATGACAGTGATATAAGTTCAGTGTCTTGTTATAAAAGTTATTTTCTTTTGTATGTCATCGGACTCTTCAATATGGCGGCTCCCCGTCACAAATCACAACAGAAAAATATATCTTCGATATTTTCGAAGTTGCACGGTGCTTTCTCTGATGCCGTGTGCCAGACGAAGCTGGCCACGGATAAACGGACTCTTGACAAAACTTGGAAATTAATGGACAAAGTTGTTAAATTATGTCAGCATCATAAAATGAACCTGAAAAACAGTCCACCGTTTATTCTAGATATTTTGCCCGATACATATCAGAGGTTACGTATTATTTACTCAAAGTATGAGGATAATATGCAAGAATTGAATAATAATGAACATTTTAATATATTTATTATAAATTTGATAAGGAAGTGTAAACAGGCTATAAAGTTGTTCAAGGATGGCAAAGAGAAGATGTTTGATGAAAACTCACATTACAGACGTAATTTGACGAAGCTTAGCCTCGTTTTTAGTCATATGCTAAGCGAATTGAAAGCAATGTTCCCGAATGGAACCTTTGCTGGCGACCAGTTTCGTATAACGAAAAGTGACGCCGCGGAATTTTGGAGAACCAACTTCGGTAACAGGTAAGGTTATAAATAATTTTCTATGTAAAATCATTCTTCCTTTTTGTATTATTTATTTTATATTCTAAAACTTATAAATACAATTTAAAGTAATTCAATATGACACACACCATGTACATAATTTTTACAGCTACTTATTTTACCCTATATAGTAGGGTAGTTAGAGACAAACTAATTGGAATGCAATCTGTTTATATAAACATAATAGTAATTATACTCTAATTGTCAAATGAAATATTGAATTTCAAAATAAACAAAAACCATGAAAATATAATAAATTAAATATTATTCTCATTTGAAAAACATAGTGATGTTTACATTACATCATACAATATCTTAACTTAATTTTGCTACTTTGATTAAAAAGTCAGCAATAATAACTAAACTTTTCCAACAAAAGAATTTCTCAACACCAAGTGAACAGTTATATTAAAACTGTTTTTTTTTGTTTTGTCATACTTACTTTTATTTACAAACAATATCTATTATACTATTACTATTGTATTGATTTTTCACACCATACAATTCTATATTGATTCAATTTCCTATATTTGTGAATGCTTTATTAAATATGTGAGAATTAAGACTTTTACCATTAGTTTTTACATTAATTTGTTGCTTCCTTAATCTCTTTAAATAATTTATGATGGGAGGGTATTTGTGTTAATTTCATTTCAAATTTATAATCACTACATGCCAGGTATATTTATTTTTTAATATTGTAAACTATGTTAAAATATGTATATATTTATGATTAGCTAAAGAATCTATTTTTAATATCCTATTATCTTACTTAGTATACATTTTTGTCAAACAAAATGTCTTTTTTAATAGTTTTTAAGTAGTTTTTTTATTAATTTTAATAAAAATTTAATTTATATACTTATACCTAATAAACTTAACTGAAAAGATCAATTTAAAGTTCTTCATTCTATTTGGATAAGAGTAGAGTAGGCACTTTAAATAATATAGATTAGTGAAATGGTTATTTTTTTCCATTTAATATGTTCATTGTACTAGTGAATTATTATGTTCTATAAGTATATTAATGTTTATATGTATGTATTCAAACTTAAACCCTCCCAAAGAAATATGACTTAATTTTTTAAATTGGCCGTTAAGTCATGAATAATTTAAATACACAAATAATTAAAATTTTTTGCTGACATATTTTTAAAATGCCATACTCATTCATTCACAAATTTTCTAAATTACTTCTTATCTACTAAATGTTTATCACATTTCCTCTAAACTAAATGTTTATCGCATTCAGGTAAACTGTTGTGATAATTTTGTTAACATTATCATGTACTATCACTATTGATATTGTGTTTCCATTCATAGATATAGATATGGTAGATCCGGTAATGTCATTCAAATATTCTATATATATTTATATATAATAACTCAGTGGAATGTATCTAACTGTAATCTCCATAAGTTGCAGATTTGGTTTTTACTAAGGGTAATGATTAAGTATATCTAAATTTTTTTTCTGTGACATATTAAGAAAACGGATGGCAGCATTAATAAATATGTTTATTTTTATTTTTAGTATATATATTAAAGAAGGAAAGTGTATTAGAAATATGAAAATAATAAAAGAAATAGTTGAGCAAACCTTATCTCTTTAAGACTTCCTTTTCCAATAAGCTTACTTAATTATGTAAGCTATATGATTATTTGTAGTAAAAATTAATTTTTTTGCTTGCACAGAACTGCATTTTTTCACTTTTTCATAATTCAGAAGAATGATGTAAAAGAAATCCATTAAAAAATCCTTTACAATGTAATATATTATTTATGTAAACTAAAGTGTTAGTGCTAAGTAGGTATGTTCATAGTATGACATGTTCAATTAACAGGACTTTGATGTGATTGCAACCTTTAATAAATTTAATTTCAAAACTTATACTTTCTTTAAGATGAAAACTTTAATTACACCATAATACTGTTAACATATATAGAAAATATTTAATTTATAAAATCATAGTTTATTTAAAAATGTGTCTTCCATGTCAAATGTCATCCCAGTATAGAGGGACAGCGTCCGACTGAATGCACAATTGTTTTTTCCCCTCAGAGAAGTTATTTAATTTAAATTTAGTAATTTCATGTTAAGTTGACCACTGAAATCGCCTTGTCTCGATTTCAACATACATGGAGACTAGAGTGTCTTAACAAAATAAACTATAAAATTACTCAACTCTCTACAGTGTTACGACTTACTTAATTAGAAATAGGCATTTTATAATTTTAAACAGGAAGTAGAGTGAACGATTAGTCTTATCTTTGGCAGCACTTCAATAACGCGATAATGTAATCGAGCAATTTTAAATACACTTGACGTTTTGTTCGCCCATTCACAAATTTTCTTATATTTCATATATATAGGTATGCCCTTGTGGCACAGATATTAAGACTGGAGGTGTTCGCAGGAGTTTTGGTTTGAATTCCATTACGGGAATGTTCATATTATTTAAATGTCTATTTAAAATGTATTTGTATTAAATGAAGACATCCCTGGATGAAAATACGACGTAAATATAGATATTTTATGATATTTATATAAAATATACCATTATATTTTCAGTATTTTGTATACGCGATATCAAAAAAAAATGTTTCCCATTCTGGTTATTCCAAAAGTGGCGTTAGCTTTTGCGACTACACTAAATATATAATAATAATAGATAAAAATGGAGAGCAAAAAGAAAAGTAAAAATTGATGTGATATTATAGTTAAAAGGTGCTACTACCTCTTGTCTTAACACCGTTTTCTTAAGGTTTTCCCAAAATTAGAGGCATTGCGTATTGAGCGGCGGAACTAAACATCGCCGTTTATCAGAGCGAGAAAATAAATAAACTAATATAATCGTTTCGAACCCACAATCACACATTTGTACACTATGCCACTGCGCCGCGACGGTCTCGATCATTAGTGTAGTTGTACTTGGAAATCAAGATTAACTGTAAAATAAAAGTAATCAGCGATAATAAAGCCAATGGCGGCGGATATGCGGCGGTTATGATTAGTTTGATCGTCCGAGCGATGCGCTTCCGATACTGCGGCGTTCCCGATGTTCTATGTAAGTCCATAATTCACTCCAATGAACGTTTTATATACGTCCCGTTAAGTTCTCTTCTAAATGTAATATTTAATTTCCGGCTAGATAAATGATGGTAAATTTGATTTATTGTTTAAATTTTTGAGTTGTAATAGATTTTTGTTCCAACAATGATTGGTTAAGTTGGATCTATGTCAATAATAATTTTAAAATGCAATTAGAATTACTTCCTGTATGGTGAAAAGTGTGTGGTTTAGCTGTTTTTATTTAGGAAACATACTGTTTATAACTGAAACAATAAATAACACATAAACCAATAGTTTCCTCAAATTTGTAATGAATAGAGCAATGAATAGAAGAAACGAAAATGTTAAAAATAAATAATAAAAACTAATTATAAATTATTATTGATTTTCGTAAAGGTGGCAACTAGAATAAAGATTTTTTTAACATGTTAACTGTGTATATATAGATAAACATTTCATATAGATAGTATAAAAAATATGTATGTATATATAAATATATTCTTTATTGCACATTAACAGTTTTAGAGTAATTTTACATAATATAATTTGTTTACAAAGGCGGTATAGTACATAGATAGAAGATTTTGTGGCTTAATTCTTATTAACTGCAATTAGGGTTCTAGCTATAAAGTAGTAATTATCATATTAGGTAATTCAAGAATAAAAATATGTAATCAAATTTGGTATACCGGACGTTTACTTATATGGGATAAAATAAATATTTAACTCCCTAAAATATACCAACTTGGTATATTCTTTTGTATAAAATGATGTATATGGTGCTATATGGTGGTGTAACGCGTATTTTACGCATCAACAGGGCAGCCAGTACTGTAGAAATAAGATTTATATATTTTACCTTTTGACAATTTTTGTCTTTTTATATTGAACACGTTCTTTTACTTGATTTATAAAAATAATTTATATATTATTTACTTAACTAATTAAATTATTTATATTTTTCTCTTCCGATTTTCACAATAACAATCATTACAAGTAACATTACAATACATATATTAGACCGAATGTGCATGGTATGTCTGAGTCACGACGGATGCAAATTAAAACGAGCTCGAGCACATGTTAGTTTCCTTCCTGTTATTGAATAGTGTGACAGATGGTAAATGAAGGGAGCCAGTTAAAATGACAGATGAAATTGTTCTCATGTTAAAATATGAATATTTTTGATGGGAAAACAAGAAACTCTGAGATTCTTGTTTCATTATATATACGTACATTTTGTATACGTTTTAAAAATTGTTATGGGATTTATTAAAAAAAAATCAGCTTTATGCTTCCATCGCTTGCTCGCTTCTAATGTTGTATATTGCTTAAATTATAAGAACAAGAACTGTTATGTCGCAAGATATTCTTTGTCACGTTAAAATAAGCGTAAAGAAATGTAAATATTTTTATCAAAAACAATTTCCTTTATATATCATAAGTAAACAGTTATGTTTTCACAATTATACTGCCCAATATGACATGTTACACCGAAACATTTCTTCTACAACATTGTTTAGGTAACATAATTAAAGTCGCATATTGTTTGTATAGCCGAAGGACACAAAGGTCGCAAGTCTAACGAATAATTCTTGTAGCGCTTTCCTTTCGCTTTAGTTGTGACAGTTTTTTGTTGACAACAGAAGTTCAAACGCCTTTATATTTTTTTATTTACGACTATTTTCAATGAAAATTGTTGTTTTTGATGTTTTTGGTTTTTTTTTTATATTGTAAATCTACTTGTGTCGTTTAAAAAATAATGCAAATATTAATTTTTCTCTCTTTTGAAACATTCTGTGTATTGTTTTAATATTTTTTCAGTGTTATTCACACTTAGGATAAGCAAAAGTGTTTTGAAAACATACAAATTTGAACACAGTGAGGCTTGAACCACGTGTAATACTCACAACTTATATGATTTCTAACAAGCGTATAAAAATTTCAACGCAGTATTATAGAACGGATTGCTTAGTGTTGTAGACTTGGTGCTTGGACTGTTCCAAGAAGCGCGGGTTCCATTCCATTCAAATTTCTATTGGTTTTAAAAAAAAATACTTTGTTCTGTGTTCTCATATGATTCATTTTGTGATTTGTTCTTATTATAGAATATTGTAGAAAATTGTTAACAAATTTTGAAATTAGCTCAATAATATTAGTAGATCTTACAGAGGATAATTTCCAAACTGCATGCACGAAATCGTTAGCCTTTCAAAGCAAGAATTTCGCTGAAATTCTTGCCACTAAAAGCTTTAAAAGCTCCAGGAAACTTAGCAGCTAAGTAGTAAGTATTATGTACCTTACCTTACATTAAAAGTTCCCAAGTTTAAGTTAATATTTTATGTTTAAGTTTATTACATGTTAATTTTTTTTTTTTTGGATTAATTGAAACATTTTTTGGTTTATTTTATTGCTGCTGCATTTATTTTATTATGGTTTGTATGCCTTTGTTAATATAGTATATATATTTCAAGCCTCTTTTATGGAATTCCGATAGGGCAGTCAATCAATACCGTTGATTTGATAATAGGAAACCATTGTGACTGTAAATGCGCTGTGATAGATAACTATAGAGTAAATCTTCAGCTTTACTCTTTTTCGTACATGTTAAGCTGACTGAGAGTCAGAGAGAAGTTAGTGTCCAGACACTGTGTGCTCCACTTCAAGGAGGAAGCAGATTTATCTTATTAGAGGGTTAAAATGAAATTATTCCATTATAATCATTTTTCTGATTTTATAATCGAATAATCGAACCCATATCAAGCCAATCGTGTTAATCGTGTGGTACATTACAATAATTATACTTTAAGCTTCTTAATATTCATAAATGATATTTATCTTTTGTCTATACTGTTGGATATTAAAAAATTGAGTTAACTACAAGTTGAACATACACAGTTTATATTAATGTTCCATCAACACATCGCAGTGACGTAAATGCATATGGGGTCGTTAAGTCGGCCGGATGTATAGAGCGGCGGATGGAGTTCCCGATAGTTAGGTTGTTTTTAGATTTTTACCTCCATTATATCAGATTAGCGATGATAGTGTCATACTTGGTACGAGTATCTATTTCCTACTCGGTGGTTTATGTTTCATTAGTTTATATACAGTTAAGGAATACAACCGCTAATTTTATACTAAATTGTTTGGATTGTTTTGACTATGTACTTAGTCTTATGAGAAACAATTCTAGATACATAATACAGGAATTTATAAGTTTTATCTCGGTATCCAACGATATAAGAAATACATATACTAATAAGTCGAAATGCCTTATCACATCGTATATTAGTGGCGTAGGTTCTGAGATCTGAGACAGAGTTTTGAGAAGAGAAACTTGAAGCAATACTTGGAACTTGTCTAAGTATAGTCTTATAAGAGCCTTTGACTATCCCCTTCACTGTCCGAGCACATTTATCTATTTAACAAAATAAATGTGTAAAGGTATTAAAGTTATGCATAGATTTAATCTGATACATCATCAACATTATCAGCCGGACGACATCCACTACTGAACATAGGGTTTTTTTGTACTACGCCAGTTGAAACGGCTGCGCAATTCTGACTGGATACTCTGGGTAATAAAATTCAAAACTTTTGAATATATATTATTAGAGCAATATTTATTTATTTTTATTAGCTTTCATCTTTTCGCTTTTCGTCGTATTCAAAACATTGTGTTGAGTGGTAAAACTCAACGCAACGCAATGTTTTTTTCTTACCAGAGCGGGGAAATGTAAATAATTTAAATGATACTGCATTCCCCAGAGTGACACAATCAACTCTTTGTTTTTTATAATTTTAGTTAAAGTATTTGGGTAGTTTAAAGCAGCGCTCTAAAATACACAGCACTTTCCCGTTTCTTTATGAATATTATAATCTACTTTATTTCGGAGCTGAACATCAATTTGTTTAAAACAATAATTGAACTAATAATAAACGTATTCTATCAGTAAGCATTTTATTCCTTAAAATATAAGGCACTGAAGAAGAATTTACAATACTTTCTAATACATGCTCATGTACGATTGTTTTTGATGTTGTTGAAATTGACAAAGTTATAAATTTCAATTATATTATATAACTTGGTTAAACTTCCTCGCACATCATGTTTGTGTAACTAATAAGTAATGAGAAGCAAATGTGTCTTTAAAACATTTTATAAACAATTAACTATGTATATTATTTCTTATACACCTCATGTTAATAAAATCTTTGATTTCCCCAATATTTACTCATTTTTAAATGTACATCCAGTGGCTACCTGTGACCACAATCTACTCAAAACTGTTCGAAATGTCGAGTTTTTGACAAGTATATACGCGATTGATCCGTTTAGAACAGTTTGACTTTACTTCAGTTCATTCGTTAGTGCCAAAATATTTCAAGAAGTCATTAGAAATTTCTCGTTAGCAGCTATAGCGTATGTTTAATTTATAAAAGATCGCTATCGACTCGTTAATGTGTTTCCTGGGATAAAAAGTACCCATATAAATTGATATTTTTTGTTCTAAACAGCTTTGTACTTGTTTTATAACAGACCAGTTTTAATTTTATAACAAGTATTATTTTTAGTATTAAAAATAAAATGTTGAGACGCCACAGTGGTGAAATTAGAAAAAACGTTTGGAATCTGGTTAGACAAACCATTGAAAATTTTAATAGTAAAATGAGCGCACAGTATTGAACAAAGTTATAATGATATTTTCTTCGCTTGATGATAATGACCTAATCATAATTAAAAAAAAATTGGAATTCTATACATATGTAATAAGAATCTTTTAACTTCTAACTTAGCTTGTAAAATTAATAGAAAATATTCGATTACACAAAATTTTGTATTGTTCAATGCTGAATTTTATTGTGTTGTAAAATCTGATGGGGGAATTTTTGTATGCACTTATATAAGATTTCATAACTGTACTTACTTATGTAAATTTTGCTAGATTGAGTATTATTGTTTTGGTTGTCGGAATCTATTCCATATTTTTAATTATTCTCATTATATCATGTTATATATACCTATAGGTCAGCTGTAACTTAAAAGAAAACATCAGAAGCTGATAACGCATATTCACACGCTAAACACTAATCTCACTTACTAATACTAATATTATGATAAGTTGATAGCAGAAAAGCTGTACAGTTTATCTAGTCTATGTCAGTAAAGTTGAAAGAGGATTTTAGACTGACATTTTCATCATATCATATGGGTTTATGTGAAAATTAACTTCAGAGAATTTCGAGACTTTGCCAACGTCTAAATATTTCTGAAGTGGGATTAAGCTAAATTCTACTTGGTACGTTAATCCTTAGAAACTTCACACTTCACGGAATTATGTTCGTTATTGTTTATTTGGTTTTTATTCTTTTTCTTCATATATTGAAAGAATCTTGATAGATATTTCACTCATTTCTCCGATGATTTAAAGGTTGTACTTTGCGATAATATTATTCTATTTGGATTAATCATAAGAAAATGTGGCTATCCAAATCGCTACCCAATTTATAGTGCTCGGAAAATGATCGAGTTATATTCGGACAAAATACTACAAGTCTCTTCAATGTTGAGAATTATTTCTGTTTCGTGATCGGTTAAATGTCAAGTAGTGCAGCTGACATTTGAATGGAGCGTCCAGTCAAACAGAATATGAACAAGGTAGCGCTAAGAGAGAATATTTGAATTATAATATTGGTTAGGACTTGTGTCACAGTAATGTAACGCTGATTTATGTTTGATCCTTAACAATTGGTATAAGGGCCTACTTTCATAGTTAGTTTAATATTTAATAGGAATTATGATCGCCTTTCTAAAATGCATATTTATATCAATGTTACGCATTACTGTACTGTACTGTATTGTATTGTATTGTACTGTACTGTATTACTCATTTTTTTTTAAATAACACTAATTTAACTAATATCTAATTTTATACCTGTTTAAATATAAATTACTTAAATAAATGACATTGTGATTAGAATGCTTGCTTTCTTAAAATAAAAATTAAACTTCATTATATTACATGCACTTTTTTTTTAGATAAATACCATTTTTAGCGTTATAGAACGTTGAGCGTTGCGTTCCACGTCAATAAAAGGACATGGCAGGTACTTCACATAATATCTGAGATCAATAAACTTTCAAGGTGAGTGCGAGCACGAGACTCGATACACTGAGAGAATTTTATCGTTTTGAGCTTTGACGAAATGAGCTCCATTTCCTGTCGAAATTTCATTACGTCTTCGTTTTAGCAAATTAAGATAAAATTTAAGGCATCAGGTTTTTATTTGTACTTGGAGTTTTTGTATTTTTTTATCATTTTATATATTATTTTAATATCAATTTAAAGTTTTTGTTACTTTTTAACATTGCCATAAGAAAATAAAGTATTTTATAATGAAAACTTAAAAATACATGTTTAAAATGAATGCTGAAGAAATAATACAGGTTAAGATGCTGTGTTTAAAACCAAAATATATGTAACAAGTCTGTACGATAAAATTTTTATAAGGCATAAAAGTAATGTAATCTAAATTATAGATTCAAAGAATCTCAAGCTGATGCATTTTAAATATAGTTTTATAATCCAATTAGCAGCGGTACAAGTTGTTATCGCAGAAATTATAAGCCTATTTTGCATACTTAACTAATGATTTGAAACTTAGAGGGAATATATGAAAATATTCTTCAATACGTTGTAAAATCATAAAAATTAACTACTTCCTTGCATAAAAATGTAAATGTTAATTTTATCTAAAATATAATTTCAACTTCAGCACAAATTACTTAAATATTTTAGGTGTCGTTTTTTCCCCAAAACTAATTTGCATATAGTGAAGCTTAAGTGCCACGCGCTGAAATTTACTACAATTAATTAAAATTTTCGTTCAGCATAAAATATTCTACTTATTTTATAATATTTTAAAGTATTTTTTAAATATTAAGAGTTTTTACCTGGACGGTATTAATTCAGGAATGTACAAGTAAATATAAAATGACTAAATAATAACAATAAAATCGTCTCCATACTAAATAATACTATCTGCATATACACAATTTATTTATTACCCAATTGCTTTAGCCCCGAACTTGACCCCATGTACCTATCTTCATTGACTCGTTTCTCACTTTCACCGTTTCAATCAATTTTCAATTCTATTAAATACTGCACTACGGTTTCTTATCCAGTGCCATATTAATCAATGAAAATATGGTTATATCCATCTGATAACTAGTGTTGATATCAGTCTTCAGTTCGATACAATAAAGTCTCGTTTACATCGAAACCTACCTACCAATATATTCTCATTCATCGTGCCGCTTTCTTGAATGTATTTATTTTTGGTCCCTTTGTGGGTACTTTCACATGTACGGAGCTGGATATCTGCCAGGGGATTTTGGTTATTCAACAATGATACAATTTATGCGCTCTCTTCAGTTTTCAGTTTACGAGACAGTAAGTACTGCTATGTTATTTTGTTATCTCTTTTATTATTTTTCTATCTTTAAGCTTTTATCCCGCATATTGGGGTAGACGTACAGTCAAAACACCATGTACTCCGCTTTTCTCTAGATTCGAGTTGTTGTATGTTGAGTAAGACAAATCATACTAGAGCAAAAAAAATCAAAGAAATTTAAATATGAGTGTATTCCCTATGAGTGGGAATCGAACCCATAACCAATCACGTTTACATTGAGACGCTATCCAACTTCGTCACCACCGGATTAAAGCACTTTTTTATTATTACCGAGTTAGAACAAACTTATAGTAATTCACTATTGTCAATTTTCGACTCATTCAGAGAAATATTTTTGTACCTAACATTTTCCTGTACCAGACCGCTAACACGAAAATATTTAACAAATACAAACATTGCCACTCTTAGTCAGACTAACCGTCTAACCACACCGCAATGACGCTCAACAAATAACATTATTTATTATAATAGGTATTTTTCTTTAATAAATCATACGTAATTGTAGCTAAGACTTGTCAATTTGCTAACATAAGTATAAAAATAATAACTTATTCTCAGTTCCATTGCATGAGCTGCTGCTAGACGTAAAAGCTCATATAGCAAATTATTTTCTATAACTTTTTGCATGGAGATGTTTCTTATCAAACCCTAGTTATATTCATTTCTGTTTATTTAATGTTTTAAATGTCTTCCAAAGCTTTCCCTATTCTCAGTGGTTCCGATAGTTCTAGCTGCCGAGGCCACTACACCATCTCCTTTCACTTCCACCCAATGCCGGCAACGCATTCACAACTCTAATGTTGTGGATGTCCATAGACGAATACCACTTACCATAAGTTGGACCTTCTGCTCGTTTGCCTCCTATTTCTATTAAAAAAAGCTTAACACTTTTTTCCGCAAAGGTAACACGGCAGGCAGAAAAAAACTAGAAGTGTCCATGATACCCCTTTCTTTATTCTCCATCTGAATTCAAAACTATTAGTTCTAAAAAGTAAATTTGTTCTGTACGCTTTGCTCATTCGTATCCGACACGGGGAAAAAAGAAAATTGTATTAAAATGTAATCTAATTATAATTTGTTGATCGTTAAGAAGCGCTGAGGCTACAGTGTGCCCTTGAAGCGACATTTGTGTTGTACGCACACTTTAATTTATGAATGGTACGCAGTTTCATAGATACGTAGCCGAGGGGCGTGCCCAACGTATTTATAGAACTTATTGGACGTGGTCCACGATGTGATAAAACTTTTGTAGTCAATATAAAATTTGACATTGCCTATAAATATTGTTGTGACCTTTTTATTAATAGATCCAAGTGATCGTTTGGTTAAGATATTAGATAGTGGAAAGGAGATGGTGGAATTTTTATAAATCTTCGATGTTCAAAATGAACAGTGAAAATAGGAAATATTTAGGATGTTATTAATGAAACAATTTTACAATGGATTTGTCCTGTAATTGTGATTTAAAATGCACACAAACACACACACACACACACACACACGTTTTCTTAGTTTATTAAATTATTGTATATACTATAAATTGATAAATTAGTTAATGTGAGTTAAAAAACGTGATTGTAAAGTTATTATAAAGACACTGAGTCAACACAAGAAAATTAGCATAAAAGAATTAATAAACTAGCACAGAGTATGCAAAGGCGATTTTTAAATTGCTAATAGCAATCTCTAACAGACTACCTTTTAAAAAAGGAGCTGGATCTTAGCCTGTACGGGTTATTGCAAATTATGAAGAATTAATAGCCTTTTTAAAAGCTAAAGAATTACTTAAGTTATTTCTATGCTTACTATTAGATTAAAAACTAAATTTATTTATTTTGTTATTTAATAGATTCACCAATAGAATATACACATTTTTGAAAAAAAACGTATAAAAATTTGAACGCATTGGGATACGAATCCCGCGCTTCTGGGAAACACAAAATATTAGAATACACATATAAATTATACATATATAATAAGAAAGACATTACAAAGTCTTATTACACTTACAAGCAGACTCGGCAAGCACTAATAATATACTTAACTAACACTACGAACAATATAGACATTATAATTGCAGTAAAGTAATATAATAAATATAACGATATAAATTATATAAAAAATTAACGAGAAAAAAAACTACTTATAACAAAAAAAAACCCAATGAGTCTGAAATGCTAATAAAAAAATAAAAATTTCTTATTTGTAATAACATTTTAACAATTTTTTTAAAGTGATTTTCCCATATATGTTAAAAAAGCAATAACATAAGACAAAACCCTAAGAAGAAACAAAAATACAAAGTAAACATATAAAATGGGTAATTATATCTGCCTTATATAATAAAACAAAGTAGTTATTACGAACATATTATGCAATTATAGTGAATTCGTTTCTATTACTTACTTAAAAGAACTGGTGTGGTGTCTCTTATATATTTGTTTGATCATTTATATTATTGGAAATATCAAAACAGTTTAAGCTTCAACATTTTGTTAACATAAAGTTATATAAATCAAATTTGCCTTTAAGACTATTTGTAATTTAATTCGTAAATAATCGTTATACTCTTTAATTCTTGATTACAGTAATGTTTTCGAAAAGTCGAGTTTTCAATAATTTATTTTCGAGCACTGAAATTTACGCTATTAATTCCTATTAAAAGTTGATATACGTTAAGTTAAGTACAGAGTGTCTTGATACTAGGTAGTTTCTGTCTACCCTGTTATGCGGGATAAAAGCGTGAAGCAAAAATAAAGGCATTTGTATAGAATTTCTGTTTTAACCGCAGAACAGCTCGCTTTACTCAATGCTCGTGTTCACAATTGGTTAGACAGAAATGTCAATCGAAACCACAAGAAGTAAAAGTTGTAAAGAAACTGACAATGAAATGTTTGGGGTGTCCATTAATGTACACTTGCTTAATGTACTTGGGTTAATTATATGGTTACGTACAAAAAATTCATCTCATTCCTTTCTCCACTTTCTTACATTTCGAAGTGAGTGGCGTAAACTAACGCTGCACTTCGCCTGTCTATGTGTCTATTGCGAAGAAATGCAGAAAGGCAATATTTTTAAAATAATGCATTGAAATGGTTTGTACTAGTAAACGCCCGCAACTTCGTTTGCGTTGCTTTGTTTGATCCTCGCTATATTAAGGGTAACCCATTTCCGATATTATGGTATACAAACTAACAAAAAAATAAAAATATCATTGTTTTGGATCTTTCACTGTTTGGATAAATACCACTAACTATCATTTTTTTAATATATGTATAGACAGTGATCAGTTACATTTTACACAACAGGTCTACTTGTTACTTTAAATATGTAATACAGTTCAATGGACTTGCCACAAGTATCATTTACCCATTGCAGAGATTTCTAGTATGTGTACACAATTTTCAAATTGTTACATTTACAAACAATTATTATATATAAAACTCTTCCTGTACTTAGTGACTGCCAGGTTGTGCACAGTCTCACGACAGGTTTACTCTAAATTCTCGCGGAATCGAAAAATATCAATATCACGAATTTATGTTTATAACACGTAATGGAAATGATGTTGCGGACAAGTCAACTGTTAGAAAAATACATTTATATATTTATACATTGCCCTGCACTGCTATGTCCATGAATGGGCATACACTCCATACTCTACAACAAAATGGAAGATGCAAGGAAATATATTCACGTGAACATTTAAGCCTTTAACATCTCGGCCAGAAAAAGTTTTCAAGACTAGTCAACACAGACCTCAATCAGGCTTTAACTTCTACTGATTTTAGATCCTGCATATTTTTTTTTTGCTGTAAAATTCTGTTCTATTTTATTTTGTGTTGAAATACTTGTTCTTTATATTACTTAATCAAACACGAATGGGAAAGGCTGAACTGATTTTGATAGGATTTTCATTAATAATGAGTAACTTAGGCTTTTTTTAGATAAAAAAATAAAAATGTAGAGATGTTAAATTCCACGCGGACGATGGCGTGGGCATAGCTAGTAAATAAATAAATTCTAATTCCTATTATAACAGTATTCAACAGTTGTTAATTTCTTTTAAAATTGTGACGCTAACTGTGACTAAAAGCTAAACACAGAAGCTCTAAAAATTTGAATTTGCAAATCACCTTCATCCATTCATGTTACTCTCGTCTTTCTTTTGTAAGCTTGCATGTAGAACTAAATGCAGAACTGTTTGCAGAAGAAAAGAAAGCAAGTCTATATTTAATATTAAATATAGACCTGCACTTTCTTTATTTTTTTATGCCTAATTGGTTTTGTTGTTTGGTTTCTTTAAATATATTTACGATTTAAACCTACTGAACCTTAAGGATTTTAATGTTTTTAAGATTATAATAAATTTATATTTCTATATTCTGCATTTCCGGTGACTAACGTCGTTACTTCTATTGTTGATTGATCTAGGATAATCGTCGTCGGGACTTTCCTAAAATAAATTATCAAACGCAATAATATAATATATGTATGTATCTCGATAAATATTCTAGATTATTAAAAATTCGTTCTAAAATAATTAAAAGAAAATTTTGCAATTGTTCTTGCACAACGTATATTAGTATATTAAATGTCAGTTAATTTTTTTTAACTACTGTTTTTTAAGCATAATATAATAATCATATCAGATTGATCCAATGAAATTACCAAATTATTTAAACCCGAGACCGTCATAGCCGATTTTTAATATCTCCGCAAAAATTGTTTGAATATCACTCGAAAACCTGTTTTTTTGTATAGGTTTACGCAGAAGCGGCTTTTAGGTCTTCTGACTACCATACTATAAACAATTTCGTGTCACTTAGTTCACTCTGCCTTCCTAGATAAATACTTAACATAAAAAGAACATATTACTTGAGGTTATAAAATTTTAACTTAACAAGTCACTATAGAAGCTATTTTATGTCAAATTACTTGGATGCAGATTCTATTTCCGTTTGTTATAAACAATCGGAAAAGACCATGCTTCATTATTGTTATATTATTTTATGTTTCAAACTTATCAGTAACATTAAAACGCACCTATAAGTTAAAAGAATAGATTACAGGGATTAATATTTCAGTCCGTTTTAAGTATGTACGTAATGTAATTTATAGAATTATCATAATATTTATACGTGAATTTATAGTTTAGGGAAACAAAGAGTATGAATTTGGCCATATTTAATGTCTATATGGTGAATATTAGTATAATTATTCTGTAGTTGTCGCCTAAGCCCTATAACGCCCATTGCTGCACATAGGCCTTCCTCCCAGGATTTCCACGACGATCGATCTTGTGCATCCAGCCGCTGCCTGCGACCTTGATGCGATCGTCAATCCACCTGGTAGGAGGCCTGCATATTGAGCGTCGTCTGGTCGCCACTCGACCAGATAACCACGCTAGTTCAAAATTTTAGATTAATTTTAAACTTAATACAAATCAGTTATAATAGATTTTATACAATATTTACTATTTTTAAAGTGTTATTCCACACTTAGGATTAGAAAACATTTTTGAAAAAACGTATAAAAATTTGACGGACGATATCCAAGAGGCGCGGGTTCGAATCCCGCTGCGTTCAAATTTTTATACGTTTTTTCAAAAAGATTTTATACAATATATTTACATTATCGTGTGTTGGAAAAACTTTTGTATAAAGTTACACACATATATAAATAAATAGTTAAACTGGCTCATATTTTGGACATGAATCGTTCCACTAGTAAAATTTTAAAATGTTAATTAGTATTATTGTAAACTTAATTAATTTTTAGGTAGGTACTCCGTTAATTTATAATAAGGGGCTCGATTTCGAATAATTCAATCTCGCCGTACAATATGCCGGATGTTTGCTTTTATGAAATCAAATACCTTTCTATAATAACCTATATCCATTATTACTTAGTATTATTATTGTTCATATTTTAAAGTACACGCTGGATGAGACGCGTTTAAATTAGGTTTTTTTTATTATATTAGAAATAAAATTTGTCTACGAAAAAAATGAATTTTAAATACAGTGACGTAAATGATCTAGAACACTCAAACTTAACATGCATACATTATCCTGTACAATTCCAAAATCTTGTGATTTACAAAACGAACCTTTTGAAAGTATGTTTTCCTTAGAAAAATGCTGTTGCCACGTTACCGTAACACTATAAAAAAATGTTGTTAATATTGTGTTCATTTTTTTAATTAATTAATGTGATTATACTTGGTATACTATTACAAAATAATATTATATATTAAAATATGTACTATACTTGTATGAATTGTATTATATTTTAAACACTTCCGTCCGCACAATTTTCATAAAAAAGGGGTTTTTTAAAAAGGCACATTTTTTTCTTACCTTTTTTATATAATGACGTTAAACCAAATTTTTATTATTACTAAAAATGATATAATAAAAAAATAAATAATACAATGATTTGTAACGTATGTCATAAAGGTACACTTGTTCTCCCTAGCCCCGTGGGATACAGCATTGCTTCTCTTTATTTAACCAGGACAGGACCTCAACTAACACATTTAGTTTATTTAATTGTTGTTAATTAACATTGATATCACCATATTTACTACTTATGAAAATAAAGAAATTATTTTTGATTTATTTATTTATATATAAGTATATATTTATGAGGTCGGTCGTGGCACAGTGGGCCAGCGTCTTGACTGTAAACACGATCGGATGTGAGTTTGATCGCCACTCGAAGGAGTGAATATATTTAAATTATTTTCACTTCTTCGCTCTGGTTAGACAAAGTGCGACGTTGAGTTCCACCACTCGACATGCAATATCTTGAATTCAATGGAAAGCGAAGTACGGAGGGTCTTGACACTAGGTACTTTCTGTCTACCCAGCAGGGTGCAGTTCTTTTATTCCGCAGAACAATGCGGGATAAAAGGGCGACGCTAAAATAAAATTATTTATTTATATTATTTATGATTTGTTTGTTTATTTATATTATTTATTTATTTGTATCTATTATGAAGAGTGGGTGTGAATTCATACTCATTCTTCATAATTGGTATTATCTTAGGACATCATATTTAATTTCTAAAAATACTACATCCGTCCGTATATTTTACCGTCTTTCATTTGTCATTTAGGTAATTAGTGCCTCTGAAACTTTAGGGATAATTTCCTTTTAATATTGATTTCAAAGAATTCGTTATTAGTCTTGTGATATTATTAGATATAGTTTATTTAGATGATGCTATCATAAGAAAATTAGAATTCTATGGACTACGAGAAAGTTATATGTTCAAACGGCACTCCGAGGATCTTAGTGGGTTAGAATGTTATTGTTATATATGTTTTTATATATTTAATAATTTGTATGTTTTAAACAAAGAACGACGTTTAACTCCGTCAACCATCTTGCGTATATCTAAATATTGGAGATTGTGTAGTACGGAGTGACACTAACTCCAATATTAAGATCATCAGATAATCGTAATCGTATTTTAGCAAACAAGGAAAAGCTTGGTGATAAAAAATATAAATTTTCTCCTATTTACACTTTATTTTATATAGATATTTCTAATAGTTAGACAAGTTGTAAAGTGACGTTATCACAACGGTGAAGTAGGTATTAGTCAATGCCTATACACGAGGTTGAATGAAATTCATCAATGGCCGTTACCCAATCTTTGTTTTGATCAAACAACCTTAGTAGATGAAATCGCTAAGTTCATTGGTTCGTTAGTCTACTTGAAGAACGCTTGTAAACACATTTTAGATGAAATTAAGCTTTAACAGGCTTTTCTTCGTTTTTGGTAACGTAAATATGTACGGAATACGGAGTGTTAATAGATATTCCTCTACTTACTATGCGAGATGAAGCCTGCTACAAAAAGATATATTTTTATTTATATATACTCAATTAAGCAAAATTTAGGCACCATCGGTGTATATTATAACTTACGTTTGAGTGTATATTGTTATTATAGATTCTTAGTTATTCCTTTTTACATCTACTATCTGCCAGTGAAATTCCCATCAATATTGGTAAATCCGCTCCAGAAATTAATCGGAACAAACAGACTAAAACTCCAATTTTATTTATTTGCATATATTATATAAATTAATGTATTTATATAGATTTACAAAAAGTTATCGAATGGAATTCGTCTCATATGGAGTCTTCGCCCTTCTACACGCGGGTGTTGCGCTTTTCCGTTTAGTTTGTTAATTACAAACGTTTATTCGTTACCTTTCCATTGTACTGAGGCGGATGTGCAAATGTCATGGTTACAGTTGAATACATTCCTTTGCTTCACAAATGGCAAAGTACTGTTTTGTTTTTTAGCGTTTTCCATAATTATTGTATGTATTATCTTTGCTATTAGCTAATGAGAAAGTATGGAGTGAATGAAAAAGAAAAAATATGATTGGAAAGGAATGATAGTCGTTTTTATATTAGCTTTTAATTGTAATTTTATGCTTGTTTTGACATTACGTGTTTATTTAAGTTGAAGTTCGATTTGTAATTTTTTTTTAGTTAGTAGGTAATTATCAATAATTACATTGGTCTAATTATAATTGTGAAAAAATATTATTGATTCTTCAATTATTTTTTGTTTATGCTAGCGAAGTAAAAGCAGTTGTTTATTCTGTACAACTAATTATATCACATACAGACCTACCTAGATCCACCTTTTACAGAAAGGAGTTGTTTTATTAACGCCATAAAGGTTAATTGCTCTAAATGTATCATTGACATTAAATCTTAAGTCTTCATAATTCTCAATGTCTCTTTATACTACTTATAAACCGTAATCTTTAGTGGTCTGAAGAGATTTCAACGATATTTCAAACATTTTCCACTTTTCGCCAAAACAAACATAAAGCTTTTCTCAATTGCCTTTATTTTATTTAAAAAAAAAACTAACAATAAAATTACAAATTATGCTTTGTATTCCCTCAATTGAGATTTACAACCCAATACCGTTATGGGAAATGACGTTTCATTTCACATGCCTCGATCTATATATTTAATACAAACATTTTAAAAGGATAAGCATATTTAATAATATTATTTATAAAATTAGGTACATATGTATATCTAATTCGAACTCGAGTCCCTCTGTAACTTTCCCAGCGCTCTGATCGCTTAGCAATGCGTTATGTCTAACTTACAACGTTATTCTTATACGTGAAGTACATTCTGCGTATAGAAATTTACTTAAATGTCCGATTTTAGCTGTAACACGTACTCGCTATGTTCCCACGATATTTCTACCAGTGTGCATTTACAATACATTCTAACCACTTTGTGCAACGATTCAAAAGGGCAGGGCATATATCTTTGTTTTTGCATAGCGCAGTAATAGGGTAATCTTTGAAATGAATCGCGTGATCACATTATCTTATATGTTGAGATAATAAGACAATTTAAATTTCTCATTCGGCACGAAAATTTCAAATTATTTAACATATTGAATCCAGTTTTTTAAAGGCTGGTTAAAGTTTGTAGTGTGAAGTTGCTTTTAATTTTAGTTTTAGGTAGGTTTTTGATGTAAGAGTTAAATTTCACGCTTTGTTTTTTCAAAATATTTTTTTTTAAGTTATAGGAACAAACAATCTTGCATATATAATTATGTTTTGTTGGTACAGAAAGAGGAGAACAGAGTAAATTCTCTCGTCTTAGCAAATTGTTGTAAATGCGTAAACCGTGCTAATATAAAATATATAAATATTTCAAAATCATATACTATACGATTCAAAGTAACTGGATTATTTTTAAATACACCTGCTCTCCAAACAATGTTACTTTAACTTGAAATAAGAATCAACAGAACAGTTTCTAAAGCAAAAAGGCGAACAACCGGTAATGACCACGTCATCTGCTCGCCGGCCATGTGAGTTTCCGTTCCAGCAAGATTTATGGTTTTATCTTTTATTTTCGTGTTAAGTGCAGTGATTTGTAAAGCCTGGACGCTTAAGTCTGCTCCAGATAATGGTGACGTGACTTTATTTAACTTTGAAGTTGAAATTTGTATTATTATTTAATGGAAACTTTGCAGTAATTTTTTATGCTACTTGTAAAAGTAAATGGAGACGCTTTCTCCCTATTTCGCACGCTTTAACTCTATTTTAATGTATTTTCTGATGTTATACTAATCGTATTACGAGTAATAAATTATAGGCATATTAGTTTTAGATGAATTTACTTATAATAGGTTGGTATTTACAATATTATTAATTGCTATCTCCCACACATTATGAAAACACAGGTCCTAGCGGTATGTTTATCCGTACCTTAATATCGCATAATATTGTTTGTATTTACACACCAGACAAGAGAAACTGAAATATTTCTAATATCATTACAACATGTGAAAATATAACCGAAAGAATGCGAGTGTACATTTTTATTCTCAGATATTATAGATAAAATTATACATACATATAGGTAAAATAAACTATCAATAAAAATGGCGTACGCTATTATTATTATGAGGAGATCAGGAGAGGTGTCTGATTGGTTTTGGGTTCGATTCCCACTCTGCATGCACAGTCGCAATGTCTCGATTTTAGGCGGAAAGCAGTCATGGAGTGACTTGACTCTTATGTTGTCTCTGATTACCCTGCTAGGCGGGATAAAGCGAGAAGCCGCTTTGTTTTGTTATTATTGTCTTCATACTAGTTATGAATCCATAAGTATATAGCATCATCAAACTAATCTCCTTATCGGATCATAATCTTTTTATAAATAAATCTTTACTTGTGAATAGTAAAACCACATCGTACAACCCGACATGAGTTTTGTTTTTCGCATTCATTTTATTACCTGTAATGTTTTTATTCCTGACCCTAATAAAACTTAAGTGTTTGGACACACTGATAAATTACTTCGTTTCCTTTACTTTAGACGTCAAACATTAGAAGGTATTACAGGATTTTAAATGACACCATTTGAACCGTATTAATCGCTTATTATTTTTTAGTAAACCTGTCGCTATTCAAAGACTTCTGTAGACTGTAAACAAAGGAAGATCTTATTAGATATAAGTACTAGAAAGAGACAATTACACATTAAATGCCATACTTTAATTATTTACAAATTAATTTTCTATTATAGCAGTAGTTATTACATAATCGTAATTATTGATATAGTAAATCAATCGGTACGCAAACATCAATTAAGGCGAATTTAAACTTAACTACATTTAAAATAAAACACATATATATGTATTATTGACCCGTATCATAACATTATTCACGTTCTCATGTCTCCATAGAATATAGTCTTCTATATATCTTATGCCATTCTATACGGTACATTTTTAATACGTACCGGGTATTTAAACGACGTGCTTAAGCAATGGTTCTTTTTATTACTGACCATTATAACAAATTACAGTTTAAAAAGCTAGTTATTTGCCATTTTGTGTGAACTGTATATGTATGTTTGTGCATCACGATATGCATACAGTACACGTACAGAAATTAAAAGGCAGCGGGATTCGAACGGACGCCTTTTAGGAAACTGTCCAAGACGCACAGGTTCAAATGCCGCTGCGTTCAAATTTTTATACCTTTTTTCGAAAATATTTTGTAAACTTAAGTGTGGAATAAAACTAGTAAAGTAAGTAAGTATAATAGTAATACACCTTAGTATTCCATATTTAAAGATATGTATATTAGGTTGTCATATACCTAAATCAAATTCTGTACTAAGACTTCAGTTTTTGTCTGTCACCAGGCTGTATCTCATGAACTTTGATAGTTAGATAAGTGGAGTTTTCAAAAATGATTTATTTTTGTGGACGCTACAACAATAAGTACTAAGAAATCGACTAAAATACTTTAATACGTTACTTTAAGGGGGCTCTCATACAACAAACACGGTTTTTTGCTCGACATTAATAAAGGTAACAAGTAGTAGTTATATATTTACTTAAGAAATAAATAATTGAATTAAAATAAAACAAATACTTAAGTGGGACTACACAGACGTGATTTTTTTGCAGTTTGTACGAATAATATTACGGATCCCTTCTTGCGCATTTCCAACTCGCATTTAACTTTAAAAACATTGCAATTAACGTTTAAGAAGAGAAAGCAAACGAAAAAAAATATACAGTAACGGAATTATATTAGTTATGCTATTTTAGCATATTGATACAGTAAAGGGAAAAACTTTTTTGTTCGAAATTACCATTTCGATATCTTTTTTCTTTTATTTCTTAAAATAGCAAAAAAAATATGAGCTGTAAATTTAAGCATTTTTATAATGAATAATTTATATGGTTTTAAATCGTAGTATGGTTATATATGACAGTCTCGCGAAAATCCAGCGTCCAGGCTCTTGGCCATGGCTATATTTATTCAACAGTGCTAGGCTTACTTACGCTAGACTCTTACTTTCAATACAAACACATTCAATGCCTGCAGTGTCTCGATCAGGCTAAAGTAAATTATTCTGTACTAATTCCATTTTGATTTGATTAAATACATTTGACATTTTAATAAATAAAACATTTTAATTTTGTGTTCTTGTGTATACGTCTAATGATTGGGAAATATTTTCATGGTCTCTGGTAGGACAGTGTGGGGCGTCGAGTTCACCACTTACCTCGCAATATCTCGATTTCAAATTGAAAGAAGTCAACGGAGAGTCTTGTCTCAGAATGTGTGAATCTGTAAAAAATATATATTTATTTAACCCTTCTTTTAAGTTCTTAAGTATCAATTAAATGTATAAGTGTAAACTAACCTAACTATAAAATATCATTATATTCATTTAATGATCAGTCGTTATGTTCTGGATTTTTATTTAGTAAATCTATAAAATATTATGGGATACTTTTTTTACGTTAATTGTGGATTACAAAATCGTTAAACATTGAATTTTTAATAATATAGACAAGTTTATTTCGCAATTTCGTGTATGACTTTCACAAAATAGGTATATCAATATAGTTTTCATTCAGGAAAATGTTTACTTAAATTAAACATTGTATTACGTGTGTATGTTTAGTTAGTTAAGTTAATACTTCTAGAAAGCAAAGAAACTTTAAGAACGCTCTAAAAACTATTTTCAAAACGGTTTGAAAATATATTTTAAAAAACTCGACTTATCTATGATTACAGGTCTACCGGTTGTTTTTTCGATTTATGATTAATTTGTATCGATTAAAATAATTTAATTTAGAATGTGTAAAATTCCTAATATTATTAAGTTATTACAAACATATTTATTTATCGTCCTATCGCGTTGCGTTCTCTCCATAAACCCTTTTATGAAGGGTGAAACTAAAAATATATATACTTATTACTACTTAAATAAATATTAAACTAAATTTATCAAAATTAAGTTCCATAAAGTAATACCGCTTCAATCAATCAAGTTCTCTCAGCCTTCATTTCAACGTCCATTACTTTGTTTTATTATAGTAACTACTGTTTACCTCCGTCGGTGCGCTCCGGCACCGGCTCCCACGGGAGTTTGCGAATTAAATGGTTTTTCTGCTTCATTTGTGCAATTGAAATGTGAATGAATAATGTTTCAGTGTTAATGTGTTAATAAGCTTTTTGTTTGGTTTTTTTTATTTATGTTAGTGTTTTTAAAAGAACTTTATAGGTTGAATGAGACATTTGTAAATGGTGTTTGATTGATTGGTTGGTGTTTTATTTAGAGTGGAAATTTAAATTGTAGTGATTGTCGTTGTGTACTGCATATGGGAATATAGAGAACGTTAGAAAAAAATATTTTTTTCTTAGAAAGTTTGATTTTTACAAGTTTTTACTACCCAAAGACTTTTTCTAAAAATAATTATTTAATAAGAGAGAAAGCTGATTAATTAATATATTAAATATGATGTCTGCATGCGACTTTGTCTGGTACAATTTAACTTGCCATAGATTAGCCGGAAGAAACAGACAGACCGACGTATATTGTTTGTTATAAGTACATGCCTATACATTTAATACAAACAGATACTCCAATTTTATTTATTTGCGTAGATTTTTACTTCTTTGTAAATATTGTAAGAAATTAAAATATTTTAAACATCATTTGTTATTTAAAATTATATTCGAACTAACTAATTTGCAATACAATTTTAATGAATGCATAAGCATACATTTAAGCAGTGTAATATATGATTTTCAATGATCAAACATTTTACTTTTTTTTAGCTTCACGCTTTTATCCCGCATAGCAGGGTAGACAGAATACTTTCTTTCTAGTGTCAACACACTCCGTACCTCACTTTCCACCAAATTCGAAACATTGCGTGTTGAGTGGTGGAACTCAACGCCGCTCTTAGTCTTTTACCAGAGCGAGGAAGTGAAAATAATTTAAATATACTCCCCCGAGTGGGGATCGAACCCACAGCCGATCGCGTTTACAGTCAGACGCTGCCAGTCAGACGCTGTTGTCTTCATCTCTTATTAAAGTTGTAATTGAGACAATTACAAACGCGCTCATATTGTACGCGGTTCTATGAATTCTATATGTTGTGTATATTTTCGTTTTCCGGTACATTTTTCTTGAAGACACGCCTTTTATATGGATTGTTTTTTAATATTTTGTGCTTTCTTTTCAGGTAAGATGTGAAAATGTTCTTGGAGTAACTTGAAGTAATGTAAGGTGAAATTGGTTTGTAAGATATGGTTTTTTGGTTCTACTAGTGTAGTCGTGTAAAGTGGTTGAATTATTAGGGAACATGCAAATCAATTTCCAGTTAGTTTAATTGTGAGTGGAATTTAGATTTTTTGCCTTAACAATAAGTTTCAAATATTCTGCAACAAAGCGTATGTAAATTATCGTGTTAATTGACTTGTTAAGAATTAAACAAAAATATGACATCGTACTAATATTTTATATTTCTGGAAGAAAATTGCGATACATCACAACAGGTGTTTTTATTGTATCTCAACTATGTATAAACTAGTAAGATAAATAAACTGAAAGTAAGGCTTACTTATACATAACTTGTTTAAAATAATTATAATAAATCTATAAAGTAACATTTCATGAAATCATTACTTGTATCTAAAGGCGAGGTTGTATACAAGTTTCTTTATAAAAATCGAAGTTAGTGTTTCTTAACAAAGGATTGTAAGACGATCCGAAACTTTCAAACCACTGAGACCGCCTTGAGCGGAACATGACTGTAACTTAAAATGCACAAAAACATACGCAATTGATATCCAGATAACAAGTACAATAGGGCTAAATGTTATTGAAGGTATATTTTTTACTAGTGGCGCTCCTACATGCCTTATGCACTCCATAAGCGATAGCGTTTATATTTAAAAATTTATTATAAGTTAGAATTTATTATAAATATTAATAATAAACTTATAAATATTTATTTACATATATATTCTGTTCTGACTATGCTCTCCTTCATACTTGCCCGTACAACGTGTACGAATCTATCTAAAACGTACGATTTTTTTTCTATTAATAATATACAAGTAAGGGCAAAATTCGGCTTCAGATTCCTATTAAACTATGTTTCTTCCACTCTACCATAAGGTGATTGTATAAAAAAGAACAATACACTTAAGCAATTGTTACCTTCGTGTAAACAACGCGCCTTGTACGCAAACGATCTTACCCAATATCATTGCATAACATATGGTACAAGCGAAATGAATTAATTTGCCATGTGTTTTTTTGTTTGTAAATTATACCACTCAACACGCAATGTCTTGATTTCAGGCGGACAGCAGTTAACGGAGTGTCTCGACACTATGTTGTCTATGATTATCCTGTTACTGGTTTTCGACTCCAAAAGCTTTTTTTATATCATTCTCGTAAGAATTTAAAAAATAATCATACATACCAAAATGTCACCCAACTATGTAACCGGCTGTGCGTTACCTGTCAGTCAGGTAGTAACTTTAGAGTTCATATATATATATATATATATATATATATATATATATATATATATATATATATATATATATATATATATATATATACACACATACAATATTTAAACATCGTACATTTATTCTCAAAATTGCACACGACATTAACGTAACTCTCACACCCTCCAATTGAATTATACCTTCGCCTTTCTCAAACGAAGCAATTTGGGATAACCTAATAAAATCTCAGGAAATGTCAACGTAAACTAATAATATTATAATCATTGGGCACAACTTATGTTTTCACTCTGCCATATCCGAGGGGACCATATCGCCTTTGATGTTTAAATACAATTTGTTAAGAATGAAGCGATAAAGGTCAAGAGGATTGCTCGCTGAGACGTTAAATTGGGAGTCGGAGCCGAAAATTTTTCTTGTGCTCCTCGAGTGCTGCCGTTTAGTAGCTTTTTGCTGTTATATGAAATTTATATGACGCATGTAGGAACAAGAGTTAAAATGAAATTATTTCAAGTGTATTTATATTACATATATGGAGCTAAGTATCTTGTTATAAGATTGCTGATGCTCGCAAGCTAATTTGCTCTGTGCGATAATTTTTGTTGGTTGAATCATTTTATATGAGGGTACCATACCAAAATTTATGAGTATGAATGAGTTACAAAAAGTAACATTTTTGAATTTCGCTTCCTTTAAGAAACGAAACGAAATATTAATTTCCATACAAAACATTAACATTTGAATATTTCTTTTACTGTGATATCCTTGAGAATTCAATTATAAAAGCCTTCGTTATGAAATGTCGTATTCATTCGGTTAATATAATTTCCAGAAATTTAGAATCACAATTTCGCCCCAGGCCTCACTTTGTTGCCACTGTTTGCCTTTTGCAAAATTATAAACATTTTCCTAATCTAATGTAGGAGAAATTGCTTCAATAGTTCAATAACATATTTTGTATATTGTGGTCCTTGTTACGTATTTTATTTTGCCGTAAGGACATCGTCTTGCCGTGTTTCTTAGAAATCATTTTTTATTTACTATTAGTTTTGCGTTTTTACCTTCTGTTGCGTTTGTTGACTATTTATATAAGGAATATTGCGAATATGTATATATTTCAAATTTAAATATATGTAAGTAAAAAGGAGAACGCATTTTTAATTAAATTGATCATTGATTTCATCAAGGCGCAGTTGGGCAACGTAAACGGGATTTATTGTAGGTTCAATGCCCACTTCTAATAATAATCAAGGAATTGATTATATTTAAAATTTATTTATTATCATTTTTCCGCTCTAGGAAATACATAGCGCTGCGTTGAGTTCCCCACTCAACACGAGTGTCTTAACATTAGGTTGTCTCAGTGTACCGTGTTGATATCGCAATATTTTAATTTTAAGAAATTTCAATCGACATAGTTGTAGCTAAAATTTAAATAAATAACTTACATTAACTGATTTAACTCTTGAATTTTGTTGCAATATATGGATTATTAATATATTACAAATAACTACGTAGTGGTTTCTTAGTAGTAAAAACATCTATAATTTTCTTATACAATAATATAAAAGAATATTTTAAAAAAAGATTTGTTTTAACAAATTGTCATATAAATTTAAATTCACCTTTTATTGTTAGTATTTTAAATAATTTATTCAAGTTTATTTTATATTAAACATTTGGTTTTCACAATACCCATGATTTTATATAAAACTATTTTTCGATACTTACTCCAATACGATGGACGTATAGAAAATATCTTCCATTAAAAGCTATCTTGGACATTTATAATGTCTACATTACAAAGTAATTGGTGCTTACCACAAATGAGAAATTATGCCGAGATTGCCGTGAAAATTGCCTTTGAGCATCCAATCTCATTTCAAGACATTAGTTCCTACAAAACAAATTGTCTCGTGCAAACGTACTAGTGCCGCTAGTTTAATTACAGCCGTTTGTCGCGTAGACGCTCTTTGTGGTATACTATGTTGGGTGTGTGACTTTACTGGTATTGACTCACGTATGATTTAGCTTCACGATTTTATCTTGCATAGCAGGGTAGGCAGAAAGTACTCAGTGTCAAGACACTCCGTACTTCGCTTTCCACCGTATTCGAGACATTGCATGTTGAAGGATGGAACTCTACTCCGCACTTTATCTTACCAAAGCGAGCATGTGAAAATAATTTAAATATAATCACTCCCTCACTTTTATAAAAAGCGTATTTAGATTTTTTATAGAAATACAAGCATTGTAATATATTTTCATTTCCTCGCTCTGGTAAGACAAACGCGGCGTTGAATTTGCCACTCAATACGCACTGTCACAAATTTTGCGGAAAGCGTCTTGATACTGGGTACTTCCTGTCTATCCTGCTATGCGGAGAAAAATGTATAAAATATAATTAATAGAATAAAAACTGTAAAAATAATGTAACTTTTGAATAGAAATAGTATTATTTTATAATTTCTGTTTTATAAGTCAGGGAGCAGAATTTAAGGTGTAATTTAAAATCATCGATGATTGAAATCCAGCCTCAAACACCATTAGCTGAGTTACACCTTTTGCCATAATTTTTTACCATTTATCATGTAGTAACTTTACTTGTTCTCTTTTCTTTTGTGGCAATAAATGAATTCTATTATGATTATTTAGTTAGTAAAGCAAAAAAACCTAATGTCAAAACAGGACGTTCTTAATGTTCCGTCTGACTTTGGGACATTGTAATGTAGGTGGAACTGAACGCTGCATATTTCCATTTCCAGAGTAATGAAGTGATGTTAATATTTTGCCCTAAAGCTTTTAGTATTTTCAGTTTCAAATTTTAGCTTACTTTACACAATAATCTTTCTAAATATTTGACATTCTTTAGTAATTAAAACTTAATGAAGTCTCATTAGCACCTACTTAAAGGTAATATAAGGTAACCGTCGTAATTGTGAATGTTGAAAGAATTAAAGGATATTATTTCGATTTTTAATACATTTTAATATAATGACTATTATATATATGTAGTATTAGATATTATATGTATAAAATCTGCATCTTTATGTATGTATACGGTATAAAAAATATATTTGTTTCCTTTATTTCTTTGAATATCTTTAAAAAAATTTTACAATATTTATATGCACATTTTAGTTTAAAACTTAAATTTAATGTTACGTTATCAAATTATTGTATATAAAAAGTATAATAATGGTGTAAAGTAAATTGTGAAAGTATGTAACGAAATGTTCCTTCAAGTAAAGATAGGCAATTTTTGTTCATTTAGTATTTACCATCGAGGTATCTTTCGAACGTTTGGTTGTGATTTCTTTTAGCTTTACGCTTTATCCCTACACGGATTGTCAGAGGTTGATTGTGTATATAACCAATCAAATACCAAGTGCGGCTTTAAGGTCTGCCAGATCTAAAGTAAATTGTCAATATTTTTACCCCAGTTATACTTGTTTCTACACACATGTGTATGGTTGTCAATAACATATTAGAAATAAATAAAATAATACGAACATGTAGTTTTAACGTAATGGTATATCTAAAAACCAGAAAGAAAGAAATGATTGATCGACGAAGTTGATTTACGAGCGGTCGTATTGAATTGAAAAATTGTATAGCGCAAAATTGTACTAACGGCTTACTTATTTCGATTATACTTTAACTGTTATACTAACATTATTTATAGATCATAGAAAATAGATTGGAAGGTGAATAGAAAACGCAAAATTATAAGTAATTAGTAATTTTTACTCATACATCAATGTGTCAACCTCTTGTTCACTTATTTCAACTTATCAATCTGTTCAAGAAAATTTTTCAACGCTTTTGAACACGCGGTTCAATTCCAAATACATTTAATGTTATTAATAATAATTAAAAAAAACGGACATAAGTAAGTCTGTGGCAAAAAACAATAATCCAGAAAATAAATGTAATTACACACAAAATATTTTCATAGCGTGAACATGAAGTGCTCACCAGTACGATCACAATAATGAGGTTATACTTTTATACATGTTCCTCTTAGATGTTTCTTCTCACTTTCTTCTAATCTTATTTGTTATTTTTACCCTTCATCGTATTTTAGCACTCTCCTAACCATTTCTCCTAGACCATCACGGCGCGCGTGGTGCAATGGTGACTGTAAACACGATTGGTAAAGATTTCGATCCCCACTCGGAGTATTGATTATGTTGAAAATACCTTTTCGTCTCTCTGTTCTAGTAGGATATAGCGCGGCGTTGAATTCCGCCACACAACTCGCAATGTCTCGACTTCGAGCAGAAAATAGTCAACTAAGTTTCTCTATACCAAGTTGTCTCTAACTACCCTGTTATGCGGGATAAAGCGTGATGCTAATTGCTATGCATTAAACAATAAAGTACGATTATAAAAACTTAAAATTTTATTTACAAATCTACAAATAGCAAAATAAAATTTATTAAGTTTCCTTTTATTGCTATTTGTATTCTAAGCATTCCATTACTGAACGATGATTAATGTCACAACTATTTCAGTATACATATGTACATATGTGTAAGTATGCTCGTGTATTGGTATATAATCTTTATAACATACGTACATTGTGTCTGTCTATACAACACAAACGATTAGCAACTTGATATTAGTGATAAGCTAATGCATTACGTACATACCTACATTGTTTAGTAGCTAAATTGTCTTTAATGTTTTATATGCAGCTTCACGCTTTATTCTAAAAAGCGAGGTCAGAGTCGGAGACAACCTAGTGTCAAAGCACTCCGTTGATTACTTTCCGCCCGAAAACGAGACCTTGCGTGTCTTGTAACAGACTTTAATCATTTTAATTATTATTAAATTAATTATATTTAAGTAAACTAAACTAATATTTTGTTTTTATTGAAAAAGTTAGATTATTGAGATTTTAATTCGTAAAGGAGTAACGTCAGACGTCATTTTACGAAGTTCATGCCGACAGAGGAATATGAAATTATGTATAGTTATGACTTAATAATTATATAGAGTACAGAAAACTAATATATTTTATAATAATGCATTAGAAATAGAAAGAAGAATAAAGCTAATTAAATATATATAATTGATATACTTATTTATGTTGTATAATTCTCGCTCTGGTGCCTGTGATGGAAGAGGTAAAATACTGCCAACAAGAAACCGTTTGTCGATGTTGACTGTTTGTACCTGAACTATGTGGCCACCAGAGTGTTTGTCCTATTTATTTTCTTTGTTATGCGATACCACATTTTTTATATACACTTGAGTGATTGACATCGATACATACTAATGATCATCGCCATCAACATCAACCGCCGGAAGATGTCTACATCCTTGCT
The DNA here is from genome assembly GCA_032432895.1 of Dryadula phaetusa. Lineage (NCBI taxonomy): Eukaryota > Metazoa > Arthropoda > Insecta > Lepidoptera > Nymphalidae > Dryadula > Dryadula phaetusa. Next base: position 4,679,809 of record JAOYRS010000081.1, read on the forward strand.
CTTAGGACCATAGGCTGTTTAATAAAATTAAATGGTTGAAATTACTATTTATATATTAATACACACATTCCCACTAATTTTCCTAGCTTAGATTTCATATTGTACATATATTTCACAATAAGATCCTCTTTTCTATACAATTGGTTAAAATAAATTTCGTAACCTGTGTTCTCGGTGACCACTTGACTTTACCCGTAGTTGCAAATTCGTTTCAGTCACGTCTTAATTACAGAACATGATCTAAGATTGGTTGTGGTGTCGGTACTTTTATCAGTTTATATGTTAAATTGACCCTAAAGATCTTTGTAGGTATTTTTCTCTTTGTCTAAAAATAAATATAAAATTTTGTTTTAGGTAAACTATTAAAGATATTTTCAGCTTCACAACGTTTTCTCGCTTAATAGAGATGAAATCTCCGAATCCCATCCATCCGAACTTGATATTACGTGTGAGAGGCGGAATTAAACGCCGTGCTTTATCGTTGTGTGTCGAGATTTCTTATACATAGAATCTAACACACTGAAACAAAAAAAAATCTAGGCAATACTATAATTATATTTGTAACATATGTATGTAAATGCTTGCAAAGCATTTTAAAAACTATTCACACTAATGTAACATTAATGGCAGACAAGCATTCAAGTAATGGTAAAAGGGGAAAAGTGAAATTAAAATTGTAAAACAAAAGTGTTCACATCACAATCGGTTTAAATTTCATATTTGGAGAGCTATCTCGAAACGTTTCTTACTTTTCAGCGTCGCTTTTACTAAGTTACTGAATAATAGTTTAAATATTACGTTGAGCAATTTAAATTTAGTTTAGTTAGAGTTATATTAGTTTTTAATCAATATTAACTATTCATTTACTTAACTTAAATGTTATATTTGAAAAGATGATAGGATTAAAAAATATGAAATTTCTTATCAAAGATGCAAGTTCTTCTGAGAATCGGATAAATGCGAACAATAATAAATAGAGGTTTAATTTAACAGAGAATAAACTTGCAACAAGTGACGCCATTAGTATTTATTATTTACAAAATTTCTCCCTTTTTATTTTGCATATTACTTGATATGTATAAAATCTTAAAAATTATATTATATATTAAGGCCGCCTTTTGCTATTATCATAAACAAAATTATTAACATGTTTTTAAATGTATTTGTAATAAAGAGTTTTATTATTACTTACTTTATTATTATAAAACTTTAACTACGCCAAGTTTCACTCACTTTTATATAAAAATAAAATAAAATATATTAAGTATATATATTATTTTTATATAAAAGTGAGTGAAATTTGGCGTAGTTAAAGTTTTTAATATACAGAAAGAGTAAAAAGTACATACACTATTTATAAATTACAAAGAATTTAAGAATTTAATTTAAATCAGCGTGTTGTACATACATTTAGTACTAATGTCTACAGACTTGTTTTTTGTTTCTATGGCATTAAAAATGTATTTCTAAGTTCAAATCGATATCCATAGTTAAATAGAAAAGAACAGTTTGGAAAGTAGGAATCTCAATAAAATATTCGCATTAAGTAGTGTACAACGGAATTGAGTGCCAGTTGAATCTCTCTTTACCGTTAGTTTACAATGTCATTTTACTATATATTTTTTTAATAATCTAAATTATAGCCTCCATAGCTTTTTATTGCTTTCTTAACCTCCTAACTGTATTCGTTTATGATGGTTATTAAATTGTATATATTTGTGCTAACCTATAGAATATTGATTGCGTATTCTTTTAATATTTTTTTTTCACTTTACGTTTTATCACAGAGAACATTAGTGTTGTTTCAAGCGGAAATCAAACTCGCAACTATCGCTTTTCAGTTAGGCGCTGTCTCACCGCGCCACAATGACCTCGCCAAGCCATTGTAATAGTAAAAATTATATTTTTTAATATGTAGTAATCTCTTTACATTCAAAAAGATAACTGTATTTAGCTCTGATTTAGTAATCTTTGCTATTGTTTTAATTTAATATATATTTTTTGTTTTTTATATTACTATATTTTATCATATTTTTATACTATAATTAAGTATTTTAACATAATTCTAAACTTTTATATAATATTGTGTTTTTATTGTACACTTTGTACTTACGGAATGTATGTGAACTGCTTGCCACATGTATTGACATAAGATTTGTACTATATTTTAATTTTTAAGTTCTATACGTTTTCCGGTTTAGACGTATATAATCTAGTGTCGTAATGTTTTATTACAAAAAATATTGCGTCTTTTGAGTGCGTGTTATATCTTTCTTTTGTAACTAAGTGAAGGAAATGTCTTTGAAATAAATACTCCAAATTACATGGAATTTTGTCCATCAACCAACGTACACCTACATTATTCAACGAATTCAATGTACATGTGTATCTATATAGAAATCGGCCAGTACTCGCTAAGCGACTGACAGACAACGCATATCTAAACGAAAAATTACTAGTCATAGGAAACGGAAATTTGGCGTTTATGTTCCTTGAAAAGTGTTTAAGGCCACTCCTGGCGTAATGGGACAGGGTCTGACTTTAAACGCGATCGGTTTGGGTTCGGGGATGTGGGTTCGATGGCTCTCAGATGATTGATTATATTTAAATTATTTAATCTCACTCTGGTAACCGCTACCCAACAAGCTATGTCTCGAATTCTTCGAAAAACGGAGTATGTAGAATTTGCCTGACACTAGATATATATGTCTGCTCTGCGGGTAAAAACGTGAAGCTAAAAAAGTGTTTACCGAAATTCCTATAGGAGGCAGTAAAAATGAGATTTTACATTAACAGGTCATCAAGCTGACTAAAGTTTATTATATTTTTATATACACTACAATTTTCCCTGTTAGGGGAAGGGGTAAAATACAATTCCCCTCCGCTGCTAGGTAGGCATCGCGTATAAGAGGCGGGTATACCACTAATTTTGTGGTTGGAGATTAATCCGACTGGTTCGCAATAGTGATGACGCTGATAGTGGTATCATGACAAAAACGATCCGACAAATATCCGATTCGATCTGGTTCGATTTCATGTAAACCAACTTTGCCTATTCCCACCTATCCTCATCTCTTTTCACTTCCACCGTATGGCCTGCAACGTAACTCGAATGTTGTGGATGTCCATGGGCGAAGATGACCACTTATCATCAGATGGCCCTTTTGCTCGTTTGCCTCCTTTTGCTATTAAAAAAATATATTTTAATTTAATTTATCATTTTATGATTTTTCTACCTCAAATAAAGTCTAGGCATACAGCTTTTTGATACATTTGTCTTAGTATAAAATTATATATTCCAAACGCTCTCATTTACATAGTTGAGTGTTTTAAAAGCTTTCTCGGCATTTCGCAAGAATTATATTAGTGGCAACTTGAGCCGGCTTTAGAATACTGCGGTGAGCTTTGTGTACGGTTTAGATAAAGTAAAGTATCCATCTGTAGTTTAACATGAGTTTGGTTTCAATTTTACTTATATTTGATATGAAGGGATTTTTAAGTGTTTTATAATAACTGCATAATTTTTATTTTATGTCATTTTGGTTGGTGATGATTTTCTGCATATTTTGTATAGAATGTTATCTGGGAAGCCAAATGTCTTGTATATATATTTTTGATCGCCATAGTACTGTAGAGTAGTGAGACATTTAGGATTAATCGACTTTAAGTTTGTAATAATTTTACCTTTAATTTAAAATTGTTTTTTACATATTAAGAGCAACATTGATTATGAAATGTTAAAACATAACATTATGGGCTTTTGAAAACCAAATGTTAGGTGATACGTTTGTATATATTTCTTGGCATGAATTTTTCCTTTAATATTGTAAAAGTATTGTATTTTTTCATTAAAAAAATATATTTTTATAATAATTTCTTTATATGCTATTTTATTGTATTGAAATTGGCCGCAAACCGTTAAAAAAGGCACAGTGAGTTCTTTTTTGCAAATCTTTTCTAATTTTATTTATACCTAAAAGCGTTTCTGTGTTAGGGGTATATTAGCTGAGTCATAACGCCCTACTCCCCATGAATTAATTGTTGAATGGGAAATGGCTAAGGAAAGATTTCGATTCGTTCACTTCACTCTTAACAAAAGTCACACTTAAATGTATGCTGGCATATAAGTTTTCTTTATATATTGACGTGTGGACTTTGTACGTGCTTGTGATGTATGTATGATTGATGAATTGTATAGAATTCTAAATGAAAAAAAGTATTTTTTTGTATTTTATTTTTAACGAGTTTTTTTTATTTTAAACTGATTAATTAGAATTTGGCATTCAATTTTAATCATTAACAACAAAAAAAATTATATCAAAATAACTTATACACTCAAAGTGAAGTAAAATTAACTAATTCTTAAATATTTATTTAGAATATCTTAAATATATACCAGGATTACATATCCAGCGTGCTGTCTGGCAAATATTCATAAAGTAGAAAATATTTATTACTATATTTATGCTTACCTCAAATTGACGAATTAACGAACAAAACAGATAATTATATATCCGTACATATATTTTGTTTCAGAACATACGTAATTGATATTCTCAGTATTTAAATATCATAAGATGTTCTTCCAAAGCCATAAATTGCAATACCCTGTTTAAAAAAAATACATTAAGCGCACCAAGGATTACATAGTTCCTCACTTAATAAATAGCCTAGATAATAATATAGTATCTAAAATTACTGTTAAGGACTTCAAACTATCTTTAAAAGAATATTATGTAAGTTCATAATTAAAAAATAAGACAAATACGACACTCGAGATAAACCTAAGTGGTGTTTTGTAGTGTTTGTGTTACGTTTAATATGATTTGTTAAGTATATATGATAGTAATAATTAATAAAGGGCGGGTCGTCCCGCAGTGGGCAGCATCTGACTGTAAACGCTATCAGTTGTGAGTTCGATCCCCATTCGGGGAAGTGATTATATTTAAAATATTTTCACATCTTCGCTTTGGTGAAGACAAATTTTGGCGTTCAGTTCTACGACTCAACACGCAATGTCTCGAATTCGATGAAAAGCAAAGTACAGAGTGTCTGGACACTATGTGCTTTCTGTCTACCCTGTTAAGCGGGATAAAAGCGGGAAACTAAAAAAATACAACGGCGTACCGTAAAATACCAAGGTTTAGCGTTTCAATGCAACCGACTGATCTAAGATGCGCCAACAACTTAACGGTTTAAGCTATTAATTGATCCGGCTCGTCTAACGGCACACCAACTGCCAGTAGAATATTCTCGGCTGTTTGTTTTTTTAATTATCATATTCGTAATGCTTGTTTATAACGCTTTATACGCTTTTTGAGTAACATAATGACTGAATTTGAAGGTTTTTTTTTTACGTGTGAACTTAGTTTTTTTTTGTTTGTTTTGAAATTGTTTCGACACTGTCTCGTGTATATCATTTTGTTCGTTCAGTATCTAGTAATTGTCTAGAATAGTGATATATCACAACATTTTGGAGAATTACATCGTTGCAAAGCGCCGATCGTGGCTCAGTGGGACAAGTGTCTGACTGTAAACACGATCGGTTGTGGGTTCGATCCCCACTCGAGGGAGTGATTATATTTAAATTATTTTCACTCAACGCGAAGTATAGACTGGGCCTACGAAAAAAACAAATCACATTACATCAGATTCTTTCACCAAAACAAAAATACCTCCCAAGTGACATTCGAATCCGAAACCAAAGCGTTTAATGTCAGGAAGTTTCCAACGACACTGCGAAAGCTTAATGTAATCATAGCTTATTAATCTCAATTACAAACTCATTAAACCTCATTTAAGTATACAAAGTTCATCCGCCGTTGCGTCTCATTTAACCTGAATTCATGAAAAAATCGTAATCAGCCAGAGTCGCGCATTCGTAGCTTAATAGTGCTTTTCACGTCTGAAAAGCTGTTTTCAAAATAGAGATACATATTTTGTGCCCCCTTTGTTGGTAACTGGGGCAGTGTAATTATAGCGGAAATAAGACCTCGGCAAACGACGCTCAATTACTTGTTGGAATATCAAAATAGTGTGAAACATTGTAAAAGTGGAGAACGCATAGGCGTAAAGAGGTTCTAAACAAGTATGTAGGTACGTATAGAGTTGAATTAGTGTGGAAAAGTTATGTGTTACTACGATGTTTCCTGTAAAATAATGTTAATAATAGGCATTTAAAACTTATATATAAATATGGATTATTTCTTGCTACAAACTTTTTGTCTTGATTGTTTTTTATTATTTTAAACATGATTTATTACGTTTAACCGTTTATTCATTATGTTTATATATCTTTCTAAGTTTTTGAATGCAAATAATATCTTCCTATATAAGGTGAGTAAGTTTATTTAATACAATATGCTTTTGCGGCGTTGAATTTCGCCACTAGACACGCAATGTCTCAAAATCTAATACTTTATCATCTCGACACTTAAAAAAACAACTGCTTAAAAATAACCGTTTATCCTTATGAATATATTATTTGGTCCACTGCATTCCACTACCGACATCACAAGTGCCCATGAAAAGACCCAACGACTTGTGCCGTGACGCCTCTTCATTAGACACGCGTAACGATACGCTCTTACTAATTAGTATCGTCTTCGTTAAATATGCAAATTTCTCTTTGATATAACCCTAATTAGGCCAGCAATGCATTAGATGTTGAACTCTTGCAGTATGGTAGGGTAATGTGTTGAAATAAGTTAATTTTAGACGTTCTGTTCAGTTTTTCATTATATATTGTTTTTTTTTGTATATATATATTTGTATTTTTTTACGCTTTACAGAGTTAACAGAAATTTCCTAGTATCAAAACACTGTATTCCATCTTCCCTAAATTCGAGTCATTGCGTTTTAAATGGTGAAGATCAACGCCGCTCTTTGTCTTACCAGAGCGAAGAGGAAGTAAAAATAATTTAAAGATGATAATTTCTCCGAGTTTGATCGAACCTGCAATTGATCGTTTATATAGTCAGATATATTCTCACTGCGCTACCACTGGCCTCATTTCAGTAAAATTATTGAAAAGAAAATTCTAAGCTTGTTAAAATATATGAATACGTATTAAATATTTTTTTCTTGCCTTGTCTTGTATAAATTTTATTTCATATTTTTTGTGTGTAGTAATGGCTTACTGAAGAATAGGTACTAAGTGGAACAATATAACCGATTGTATGGAAGATTCCTTATATTATTAACTTGTTAATGTAAATTAGATTAATGAACGCTACTTCAAGTCCATACATTCAAACGGATAAGGAGCGCATGCGTAAACAGACGGACCAATACATTCTTAAACATATTTGGTTTATTACTTATGTATATGTATAGAGAATTAAATATGCTTGTATAATTCAAATCGGTGCGTCATATGTCTATAAAAGTCAGAAAGTAGAGAACGGTATATTTTATTTGTAGAGTAAAGTTGGAGTGAATTGGAGCTCCGATAATGCGAAAAATGCGCTTTTCTCTTAGTAACTATACTTTGTACAAAATATATGTTATATGCTTTTTTATATTCTAAATATCAGGCTCCTGTTTGCTTCATTTGTCTGAAAATGAGATGAAAATAAATACATTATGTATTTATAAAGCTCAATAAAATTAGAATGGTGGATGACAATGTTAAACAAGTTCGTTTAATTTTCCTTGATTAATTTTTATACGAACGAATACAAATGGAATACTAAACAAGTCATGACGAAGTATTTTGTTATTATATTGTATCCAAAACTATCAAACTTAACGCAAACATAATCAGAGTAAAAGTTAAGTTTATTATATTTGAGAACTACGTGCTCATGGCGTCGCTTCGAAGCTGTATATTATATCGTTCAATCTCTTATGACACTACTGAAACTGGGTCGAAAATCTCTTAGTATTGTAATGGCGCGTCACACGAAACTTCACGATTTTACAATGGAACTAACAAATAGGATATGGTAACTTGAGTGTCTTGGAATGTAGTGTAGGAAATAAAATGTCTTGAATTAAATTTTCTATATATAAAATTTCTGTCTGTACGTACACTTTTATTGGAAGATTAAGGACTTCGTTTAAAGCTTCTATAAAGCTTAGGATACATTGTCTGATAGGTTGAAAGCCTCAGTCTTGTGTGAACCACCATATCCACCACGTTTAGTCAGATATATTCAACCTGTACAATAGTCACTATAGCTCGTTAAATATAATTAAGAGACACTTGGGCGTTTTTATTGACTTTATATAATTGTTGTCGAGTTGTTATTATGATAATTAATTAAAGTTGGTATATAAATCTCATAAGAGCTTAATATTTAACTGTTGAAACAAATACTGGTAAATTAGCCATCCGTTTTCCCATTCGAAGGGATGATATTTAATGTTGTCGTTCTGAATAAACGTTGGGTTCGACCATTCAACACGAAATGTGTCAAACTCGAATAGAAAGAAGAACACTACACTTTTTGCCTATCCTGCAGATAACCGAAACAATAACGCCACCGTTATCACAATTCGGATATTACTGTCTATATGAGATGTTTAAAAAAATAAATAAAAACCTGCTCTTGGAAACCGTTTTTTACACATTTTTCAAAAATGTTTGCAAAGTGTGGGATAACATACCGAAATTAATAAAATATAGGAAACATTCTCCAAAGATTGGAGAATGATTCCTATATTTAAAAATTTGGAGAATGTTTACGTTTCGCGTCAAGGCATATTCTGGTGATATTGGGCTCTTTCGAAATGGCTTGAATCTATATTTAGGCAGGTTGCAAGAGAAAAATGCTAAAAATATACCTCTATATCTCATGTCTCTCTGTTCCATCGTGTCTAAAAGTTCCGCGCAAGACAAGTCTAGATTTTACAAATTAGTCAAGGCAATCTTTGTCACTAAATATCGATAAGACGTTGGAGAAAAACTGGTACGCTTAATTAAAAGTCTCGAAGTATAAATAAAAGTTCACGATGACCTAATACGCCTTAATTGAATGCGAATGTTCATAGAAGTTAGTCCCAGTATGACTTTTTTAATTTCTTAGAAGCTGTTGCGAGATGAGATGGCGGTGTAATTACATTTTTTCATACTTTTATCTCATAACATACGAACATCTTTCTTGTACTTTCTATTTAATATCGATTTTTATATGGACACTACTGTGGCGCACTGGAAGAATAGTAGTTATGGTGATAGTATCGACATGGATATCGTTGTTTTATATTAATTTTGTTCATCCAGTTCGATTAGTCCAGGCTAAAGTCGATAAAGTCGAGTATTTTAACATCAAATTCTGTTTCCGAACAATAATAAGCAATAAGGGATGTGCGTATAATTAAAATAATGTATATGTGTCATATAAAAGCATATGCCCTTGTGATGAAAGGTAAAAGGTCAGATGTCAACAGGACCCAAATTCCCTTAAATTTTGAAAGCCCGAAGCAAACTAAGCGTAAGAATGTATACTACCTACCGTATATACTCCACTCTGACGAGTGGTCGACCTCAATGTGTCGCCAAATGTAATTAAATCCGCATTAATTACAGAGCAAGTAACGTGCGATGCTAAATCAGATTTCATATTTGAAATCTTGATTTCTTATATCAGTTAGGTTGGTAACAGTGATTTATATGTTTTAGTAATATTTATAGAAGTTGCTAAGTTGATTAGCGCAAAGTACATAGGTTTCCTTAATGTTAATTTTGAGAAATATGTAGGAAATTGTTACCTGATTATTGTTGATTAGTTTGATAATTTTATAATGGTTTATATATGACAGATGACGTATGACTAATAAAATGTTGGGTTTACTTATGTAATAACAATTATATTTATTTAACAACAAAAATCTATATAAGTTTACAGTCGAACACAATTTAAAATCAAACAGCTTTTTTTTCTACAGTGTCCAATTGCTGCGAGCTTTAACTTGTTTCTATTTCAGGATTTTACGATTCTAGAAATGTTAGAAATGAAGGAAATGCGGTTAGCTAAGAAAAATTCCTTCAGTGTGGCACTAGTACTGATAAAACTAGGTCATGCCTCCGTTAGATTGGGTTTTTATACTTGAAACACCTCCGACGTCTTCCGGGGGTGGATTTAAGATTACCTATTGATTTTCAAGTGATCAGCTATAAATTTAAATTTCGTATCTAGTTATCTTAGTATTTTCTAGGATTTAAAATAGATTCTCAACAAGTAAACCCTCAGAATTCATATCCCAATATCGCATGTTAAAACCATCGTTAACATTAATAATTTCTGTTAATAAAGATAAAAATCGATTTTTCAGAAATATATTACCATGTTAATTGATCAACGCCACTTGTCCTCTTGAAGCTTGAGTATTTTCAATTTAATTTAATAATCTTCTGGAAATAAATAACAAAATGGATACCTGTTGTGTAACGTTAATTTGGGGAGTCTTAAGTTATAACGGACAGTGACAGGATGGGAATATTGAAATTGCCTAAACATAGTTTGGCATATTGATTGATCGCTTTGTTGTTGGAATTTGGTATAAAATCAATCTTCTAACTTGTTCATTAAATTTTGTTTGTAGAAGCAAAGCCTTGTACTTACTTAAGCTGAAAGTGGAAAAAAACTTTTCCCTTGTTTAATTATGTTGTTATATATAGGATACTGAATTTTATGTGAGACTAATGTTTTGCAGATTTTTTTTGTATCATTGCAATGTCTTTAATGCGACACTCTCCGTCAAGTTGTACTGCATTTGTTAGTAATAGGATAGTTTTTTTACAACTTTTTTGATGTTTTTTTTTTCATTTATAATTCTTTAATGTTTAAGATATTTTTTAATGAAAATAGGTACTGTTCCCTATTTCTTAATTTTTATCAGTTTAACAATCTTCGAGTGAAATCCTAGTGTTTTTGAAAGATTATCCGTTTACGATAAATATTCACTAGCGAGACCTAACTCTGTGCCTTGTATTACTAGAGCTGGTATGCTTAAAAGGTCTAGTGTCAAGACACTGTTACATGCTTTCTGCCCCGTCTCGAATGTATTTTAACCAACTTTTACTTAAAAAATCGTGCTATAAATTTTCATACCTAAATTTGCATGTTGACGTACTTATCATGCGAGTTGCTAGTGAGTCAAGAAGTGATGGACTCAATTTGCATATCCATTAAACAGAGCCTTTATAGTCTCGGCTTGTGGTAATAAATTTTCAGCTAATAGTTAGGTCCTTTAAATCGTTTTAAATATCAGTAGTGTTGTACCTGAAAGGAAAATATTAAACAAATTTTCGATTATGATATAGTGATTAGTTTTTTTTAAACCTAAGTTTAATTGTTTGAGTTAATGAGTATATATATATGTGTATATTAGTTGATGCGTAAAATACAGGTTGCCATAGCAACGTTATGCTTCTAGTGTGTGTGAACATAATTTACTATCTTTTAATACATTATAATTTATAAAAATAATACCTAAGTATGTAACGTAAAGGGTATGAGTACTGTTAAGGACCTACGCATTTTCTAATGCTTTCAACGCATAATGACAGTATCAAATTCTTGGTACGTGCCCACGTTTATTTAGTCATGTTTGCCGAATTATTCCGATGATGGATAGCTTGAGGAATTTTTTATATAATATATTTTTCATGTATATTATTGTTTTTTTTTTTGTCAAATGTCTAACTAAATATGTATCTTTTCACGATATTTTCCCTTTCTTGACTTTAAATGTTGATATAAAACATACAATGTCTTTAATATGGCTAAAAGAGAAGAATATATGTTTTTTTATATATGTATTTTTAATCTATGTTAGTATTACTTTGTACAGGATAAAGTTTCGACCGCTTTTCACAAAAACAATATGGACGGAGGAGTATGAAATTTGATAGTTATAGTTTATTTTGATATAAATGCAATTTACAAATAAATATGACAAATTGAATCCATTTATTAAAAGACTATATAGTGTTGTTACCATTTCACTTGACGCTATAGATTTAATATGAAGTTGTACTGCACTTGTACAACTAGGTCAGTTTGCAACGACGTAGGCGTATTATATCACAATTTCATAAAGGTTCTCTAGTACGAAATTAAAATACTTCTTTACTACTGTTTACAACCACAATAAAGAATAGGGATATCTATATATATATATGACGATAGTGTTAATGGAACGCCTTATCTATGTACGATTATACATTATATATTATATACGAATTATCATCTAGAGTTTCTATTTGAGCATACGTAAAATTTTAGTACTTGATTTTAATATAAATTTAAATGATTATTAAGGTTGTTTCAAATGCTGTTGTATTATTTGTACTATGACAGACTACGATAACTTTGAAAGCCTCCATAATAAATTTAAACGTAACGGATTTTATAACCTATTAATAATATAACATCATGTTTTACATTCAACTTATGACACATTTTACAATAAAATGTGAAGTTTTTTAATATTTTTGTGTTCTTTATATAATAAACGGAAATAATAGATATTTAAGTGAATAAAACGTAAGACGTATCATTTCAATAATTAACTTTGTAATAACAAAATCACTACACACACTCATATCTATATAGATACTTTTAATTTCTAGCCGCTCCAAGTTATAAGTCAAAAGATAAATTTCAAATTTACATGATAATTTGTATAAGCTACGCAGCCAGACGGCACTCTCCGTTTTAAATTAACGTTCAAAGTTTTTCTTTTCACAAAATGTGGTGCCCCTCGTCCCAGCCAATTATGAAGTGCGAAACAATTCCGCGGTTGCAATGTTAGCTTTCTTGGAAACTTGAAAGGAATTCTGTTAGTCAAGATTTTTATTTAGACACCTGCTATTGCGGGTTACGATATAAATAATTTGAACTTATTACCTTATGTAATTGATAGGCAGAGAAAACCTAGTGTCACGTCATTTCATCAAAGAAGATGAACGTGGTATAATATAAACAACTAAGATATATAAAGAGTTACATTATACGATTGTACATGACCATTGTAGCGCAGTAGGTAGTACAAAGTGAGGCTGGACGAGTTGTGGTTTAGTTCCCAATTTCTATATTCACCATTATTTTCATCTTCCCGTTTTAGAAAGACAACGTACAGCGTTGATTTCCATGTTAAATGTTAACACGTAAATGTTGCGAAATTTTGTGGAAACTGGAGAACGTAGTGTAGATACTATCTCCCTATATACGTAAGTAAAGTACTATAAGTTATTTCTTCCATAATAAAAATAAAATCTTTTCATTTAGCGTGTTCTCTGTTTAACAAGCTATATTTACTGCTTCCTTTATCTGAAGGAATTTTATAAGGCTTTTAATGCTTATAACGTTTACGACTGCGAATTTATCGTTGAGAAATATTGTCTACTAAACAATAGATAGGGAGGTGCGGTAGGTTGTCATATTATTTCTAGATAGATAGTATTTTCATATTGTTTATTTTACATGTGTTTTCCTTTTATACAAGGTGTCAACAGAGTATCTTGAAACTAGGTTGTCTCTGTCTACCTACCTATACAGGATAAAGTATAAAGCTATTTTTAAATCATAAATAAATAATGGAAGACTACAATGGAAAACTACAAGCATGATTATAGTGTAGAATCACTATTTTTATTCAATAATAACGAAGATTATTTGTCCATCATATGCAAAATACTCTAGGTTGATATGTGTACAATGTAGCTTTCCATCTATGAAGATTTGGGAATGACCTAGCCGTCTTATTTTTTTTGTTAAATATCTATACTATTTTGTTTAATTGTGTTTGGAAGCGAACAAATTATAATAAATATTTTTATAATTATTTATAATTTGTGTTTTAAGTTAAATTCAGGGCTGCTGATTACGTTTAATCTGTTAAAATATGCATAGTTTAAAAAAAATTAAAAGAAACACAAGTCTTTAATTTTTTGTCATTTCTAAAATATTGTACGTACATAAATATATATACTCATATATACACGAAAATATTGTTGCCAATTTTTTTTTCATTAATAATATCATAAATATAAGTTAGGCTAGTAAAAGCTTATTAAAAATATATTTTTATATTGGTAGCTTCAAAATTGTTGCAATTTTATTATTTAATTTAGATATTTTATTATAGCATAATTAATTTTCATTCCACCGCTCTGGTGAGACTAAGCGCCGCGTTGAGCTCGCCACTCCACACGCCGTATATCTCCGTTTAAAGCAAAAGCAGAAAACGGAGTGTCTCGACACTAGGTTGTTTCTGACTACCCTACTATGCGAGATAAAATGGGAAGCCGCTTCTTTTATAACAGTACTTTAAAAATATTAAATTGAGCGTATTATAACCTCGTGAAAAATATAAATTAACACGGTAAACTTCCTGTTATGACGGACGTTGAAGAGTTCCACTTCATTTAAAGAATAAGGTCACGCAATCAATTGGAAATTTTGTATTCGGAAAATTGTAATTGAACATGATTGTAGACTAAAAAAAATAAGAATTTTTTTTGTATTAAATGAATTCCAATCTTTGCCTTTTGTTTGTATTTTTTCCATTTTAATAATAATAATTTACTTTTTCCGCATGAACGTATAGTCATTTTGAACTTTATGGTTAAGATACTCTGTTCTCCGATTACCGTCCGAGCTCGAGACAATGCATGTTAAGTTGCGGAATTCAACACCGCACGTGTCTTACAATATCTTCGCATTTTTCGTAAATTTCGACGAAGGGGAAATTTATATTATTTACTATATCGTTGATTTTCTAAGCTTTTTAACTAAATTTATCTAATAAACAAATTGAAAGAATGCTTTCAAGCTGAATTAGTACTTTGTTTAAGTTGTTGTACATACTAATACTACCTTAAAAAACCGTAGCAAATTAATTAAAAGCACGACGAATTAATTAGAAAAGGACGAAAGCGTGATAGGTCCAGTGAGAAGGTATCAATGAATCAATCAACATAATCTTAAGATCTCGACATCGTAAAGTACTCGGTAAACAAAATTTGTCTCAGATCATTCGTTCAGTTTATTGCGTCGTAAATCGAATGGCATCAATCTATTTCATTCATTAATATATTTCATTCATCGGGGATTGAGGTATTTGTTTACAGTGTCTATCGCCAGATTCATATAGTAAAAATGCGTGTTAAAATATATATTGGTTAGTAAATGCCAGTAAAAATTGGTAACAAAAATATAATAATCATTATTCCAAGTTTATTTTTGATTCTTAATATTTTATTTTAAACATTGTTGAAAAAACGTATAAAAATGTTTGAACACAGCGGTATTCGAACCCGCGCCTCTTGAATGCCGTCCAAGCGCTCTGACCGCTAAGCCATGCGTTAATACGTTGTTGAACGCATGGCTTAGCGGTCAGAGCGCTTGGTCGGTATCCAAGGCGCGGGATCGAATCCCGCTGCGTTCAAAAATTTTTATACATTTTTCAAAAATGTTTTCTAATCCTAAGTGTGGAGTAACACTTATAAAAATAGTAAATATTAAAATATTTTTTCTGATAAATTTTTGAAGTTATTTGGCTATATATTAAAAAAAAACAAAACAACTTGTCTTTACGTTTTAAACAACGACAACAACAACGTTTTTATGTTTTAAAATTATTATACCTCAGGTTTTTTGTATGACTACTTGCGATTGTATATAACTAGTTCAGGTGACTGGGTGTATCTATGCAGTCATATATAAAGAATAGGGTCATATTTTAAGCCGAGTATATGTACATTCTAATATTTAGTAAGTTATTATTATTGTTAGTTATTATTTTTTAAATTTATATCTAAAATGCGATTTTTTTTATTTTTATTTGAAAATTACTTTTGTTTTTTTCTATTTTAAAAAAACCGAAGTTTATACTAAAGTAACATATATATTAATAAACCTTTCTATTGTTTTCCTTATACACACGAGCTCTAGAATCAAAAGCAAAACTCTATAAATATTTATCATAGCATTTAAATGATTCATACTTACAATGCGAATTCAATGCAATACGAAACCTCCCACCTTAAATGTATTAGACGTGATATAGATTTATACATGTATGTTTGTACGTACGTAGCCTCAACATATGAACAAAGCGTTGTGCAAACTAAACAATGGGTAAAGTTGTATGGTAGGAATAAAATGGTCTAAGTCAATTTTTTTTAATATTTTTAATCATTTTCAGTATTTTTGTTTATCAATTAAAAGCAGGATATAAAATTTACTCCTTTCTACATTACCAACTATAACCAATATTATTTAATAAACAAAATTTACTATAGAGCGAATGATGTTATTTTTTTTTATTTTCATACTTGTTGTTTTAAACGTTTAAATCATTATTTTGAGTTTGAAAATCATTTCAGAAAATTGAAATTAAAAATTAAAAAATATGAATGTACGAATTCTAATCGTAAGTGTATTCTTATAATATATACAATTTTCATTAATTTTGCTTTTGTGACTTACACCATTTTATCGTACACCGCCATATGAGTGTTACCGCAGAGATTTTCGAAGGCTTTGTGTTATTAAAACTCGTGCTTAATACAATTCTATGCGACATTATTGTTCTAGTTCATCATATTTTAAAGTTGTGTAACTAATAACTGAAATAACTTTTTGATGCAAGTCTCAACTTTTAGACTACATATATAGTTTAAATTTACTGTTTCGTTGAATTTGTTTCTAATGAAATTTTGTTTGAAATTCAATTTTGAGTATATTATGATTTGATTTTCTAAATGATGTTTGCAAGTGATATATATAGAATAAAGTGAACCCGATTTACTAAAGCTAAGATAAAATGGAGTTCCTTTTTTAATTTACGTTTTTATCTCGCATAGCCCTGCAGACAGCAAGTATTTAATATCAAAACTGTTTTCCGTTGAATTCAAGAATTGAGAGGTGATCCTTAATACCGCGCTTTGTCTTCCCAGAGTGAGGAAATCAAAATAATTTTATTAAAATCGTTCCCCTGACTGTGGAACAAACCCACAACCGATCGCGTTTACAGTCAGACGCGGTCCCACTGCGCCACGACCGGCCTCATAAATAGAGAGTTATAGTTTGATTTTGATAAAAACTAGAATAAGTCCCTGCTATTATCTATATGCTATACCTTACAATACTATAATATTTCTATGAATTAATATTTAAGACAGCACGCTCCTTGCGGTATGACGGCGGTAAGTGGAACGCGATTATGGATTCACGCAAGGTATTTCATTGACACATTAACTGCATTTTTAATACTTATAGTAAGGTAACATGTATTGTAAATTATTAATTTACATATCTAATATAACTATTTTCAAAGAATAATTTATTTTACCGTTAAATTAAGTAGACCTTGAAAGTAAAGGGTTTGTAGCAAAATGTGAATTTATTTTATATATTTTTAGTAGAAATAAACATGTTAATCGTGTTAGAAAACACAAGTGACATATATTAAAAAATAATAATGAGGCCAAGATACTAAAAAACAGGTTGCACCGAATACAACCGTCTATCCGAAACTCAACGAGTAAAGTATCCTCTATAACTTTCATAGGCGACTTATACAGGCAGGGAATCAAGGAATACAATAATAACTAGAGAGGATGGTAGGTGTTTTCTAATTTTATTGTTAGTATCCAAACGACTTCTTTTAAAATATAAGTATTCAAATCAAATGACGTTCCCTTAATTATTTATATTTAGGACTACTCTGTAATATTTTCTATTTACAAATAAAATTAAGCTGACATCGTATATTTAAAATTTTTCTTTGTCTTAATCTATTGACTTTAAATAATATTTTTTCAAGTTTATATTATCACAAGACTGAGCTTTCAAACTGCTTGTCGTGGGTCAAGTCCACTTTAATGTATAACATTTAGCTGTATTGGTTTTCTTAAGAAAAGATTTTTATTAGACTAATTCTAAATACCTTCAAAGCAAATTATGTCAATTCACCGCTTATGTAATATTAATGTGGTAATAATACTAGAAACACTATTAAATTTAAGATGGTAATAACTTAAATAATATTTATTCCTTATTTCTGAAATAAGGTACTTCATTCTATATTATTCACACAGTTCAACATGCATTGCGAAACTCAACGCCACGCCTTTCTTCAACCAAAGAGGAAAAGTGCTGTTTGTTTATTTAAATACAACTTTCTTTCTTATTACAGTCTTTACAAAAAACCATTTTGTGATTTTCCACTAGCTGAAATAACTTTCTTATTTAAACTTGAGTGTTTCTCCTTTTGTGAGGAACTGTTTCTATAAAACGGCTAAATTAGAACTGGGAATAAATTAAATTATACTTTAACCGTTAATTTACAGCATAATTAAAAATTGAAATTTACTTATAAACGTCGTGGCGCAATGGGACAACGTCTGACTACACAAGCGACTGGTTGTGGGTTCGATTCTCACTTGGCGGGATGATTATATTTTAATTAATTTGATTTCCTCGCTCTTGTAAAACAAAGACGCTTCGTAGGCAGACAAAGGCGGAAAGCGAAATACGGAATGTCTTGACACTAGGTATTTCCTGTCTACCCGGCTATACAGGATAAAACTGTGAAGCTTAAAGAAAAGTTTACATATCTAATATAATAGTTTTCTAAGAATTATTATATTTTGTTTATATATTATATTATTATATTTTTATACATTGTGTAGTTATAAACATAAACATATATTTTACAGATTTTACACGAGTTTTTGATTTAACTTGCCGTGTTAGTTGGTAGTCTTTGTCATAATCTTCAATCCTAATGACAATGGAATTACATATAATCAATAATGTTGTTAATCTAAGATGGCTGGTGACGTGGCGGATCATTTTTGCACAACCCATCTAACAAGAGTATCAAATGACGAGGCTTAATTTAGAAAAAGGTACTTTATAATTAATATTTATCAAAATATTATTGGAAATATAAAATTTGTGTGTGATATAGGTATTGAAATATCGACATATATGTTGAAACCAAAACTAAGGTTTGTATGTACCTCTAAAAGTTGGCTCATGTATCCTTAACGGAAGGACGATACAAAGCGAACAACAGTAGTTGGTGAGCTACTTTGCTCTTCCGTTGTTATATTTATGTAAATATTTATAGTGCTTATGTGGTTAGCGTACATATAGATTTTATTTACGTAAACTTGATTAGACATGTAGGTGGAATATTTCACCTTCTGCATAACTTTGGTATAAAAAAAGCTAAATTTTGCTGGTTTTTTAAATGAAATCTATCAAGGCACAGTGCCAGGCGACAACGTCTGACTGGAATCCGATTGATTGTTTGATTCCCATTCAAGAGTATTATTATATTTGAAATCCATTTTTATTTTTTTCAATCTAGTATGGCAAAGCGCGTCGTTCGTGTTCACCACTTAAGGCGGAATGTCTGGATTTCGAGCGGAAATCTCTCAACGGAGTGTCTAGACACTAGGTTGTCTCTGACTACCCTATGCTATGCGAGATACTATTAATAGTAAAAGTGAAATAGTAGTAGGAGTAGCGGGGTGTGAGGTAATAAAAAATGTTTTCTAACAAAAGACAATCCCGAAGACGTCATGGCTTAATTAAATTGGTATAAGGTACATTCTAAAGCTATAACTTGTCTAATATCCTTTCGCTTCAAGTAGCCATATAACGTTTATTGCTTTTTAATTGCTCCAACCATAAATATGCAGCTACTGTTCCAATTTCCCATTCAGGCATGGCACATTTCTCATTTGTACGACGGGTGGTATATTCAAGTTCTGAGGAAATACCATAATTTCATTGTTTAACTAATCTTACAATAATTGTGTGCCTTGTGTGAATTTCAATATTTTAAAATATTTTTCTATTGCAATAATCGCTTATTTTTTTGGAATATCTATTTGAATATAATCATTTCAGGAAATGGGATCGAACCTTCAACCACTCGTGTTTACAATCAAACTCTGTCACAATGCACCACGATATCTTATAAATTGTTCTATTCACCCAAGTGTTAATGTAATACTATTTGAAAATACTTGTAACGCACACAGATAACAAGTCCATTTGCGATTTAGGTTAATGATGCGACGTTTGCCCCACTTGCCTGTTGAGTAGCTAATTTGTAAGTAAACGTTGTGGTGTAAAAGTTGATTCACGGCCCACTTGACCTGAGCTTTCTAACAAGTGCGTATTATATGTACTAAAATGGTGATATTTTATTGTTTGTTTGTTTATCTCGTTTGTATGATCACACAATACATATTGGATGATTAATTTATAATATAAATATTTGCATAATATATGAAAATATCTTATAAATTATAGTATATCAACATGCCTATCAGTAATTTTATAACTTTTGTAATTATATATAAAAGTTCATAGTCATTTTTATAGTCTGGTCTTTATTGTGTCTGTGATTTATTTCGAATTATTCTTTTATATTTCAAAAAGCAAACAAGATAACCAATAATACAGAAATATAATGAGCATGAAAGAAGAAATATGTATGGAAAAGTAGTTATATTAAAATTCGATTAACAAATTCTACATAATTAAAATCGACACTTAGGTACTAAAATCGCGCGGAGAAAGCGAAACGTGACGCCTCTGCCTTATAGAATTTACAGGTAAATAGCAAGGCAAATTGAACAAAAGACCGCAAACTTAATTTACGCTTCACCGAGCTAATGTATTTAACAACAGGATAAACTGTACAAGAGTAATTATAACTAAATTGCACGTATTATATTAAACAATGTGTGTTTATTGAGTTATTATATACCTAAGGAGAATAATAGATTATTTTGATGTGAACTAATTATGTAGAAATTGCTAAATTTGTTGTAAGGCGGAACTTAACTCATATTAATGTCCTATAACATCGAGGATATTAAAATAATGTACAAATAATAATTTGAGGCCGGTCGTGGCGTACTGTGACTGCTTCTGATTAATTCCTATTCGAGAGAGTGATTATAATTAAATTATTTTCACTTCTTCGATCCGATAAGACACAAAGTGCAGCGTTGGATTCCAACACTTAACACGCAATGTTTCGAATTAGGTGGAAAGCGTAGTACGAAGTGTCTTGACACTACGTACGTTCTGTCTACCATGCTATGCGGAATAAAAGTGTGCAGCTAAAAAAAACCCGGAAATTGAGGTTTATCACTGACTATACACCACTGCGCAACGTTAGCCTCGACTAATTTTAAATCGGGTACTTTAATTCACTAATCGTGTTTCCAAGTATCTTTAGTTCTGTATATCTGAAGACGAATTGAGATTAATTCAATTTGACAAATGAGTAGCAAATTCGCTTAAGTATAATGTTAGAATTTACATAATAATAAATATATATATTGCGCTGGATGTATTTGCTTGATATAGTTGGAAATGATACTAAAAGTTACATGTAAAAGTGATGTATTTTCTTTAGTTTTTCAGCTTTGGTGATTTTTCTGCATTACGCAATTCCTTACTTAAAAAAAATGATGAAGAATCTCATTAACGATATTACTATATCCGTATTCTGTCGTTCCGTTGTATTGAATGATTTGTGGTTGAACTCAACCTAACACTGCTTTAAAAGAGGGGAGAAATTAATAATATTTAATATTATTATTCCCACAACGTTGGATCGAACTCACGACATCCGGGCATACAGTCAGATGCTGTTCACTACACCATGATAGTTTAAATCATTCATTTATTTGTAGAAAGTCGATGGAAAGTACGTGAAATATTTAAAAAAATATATTTCTGCCATTTATTTGCAATAGATACAATAAAATAATTTGAAACAATTCTTATGCAGAATTCTTATAATTTTATCTATAATATATATTAGTATTTTTACGTAAACAGATTTATACAAGTTATTAGACGAGATTTAAAAGTATAAGCAAGTATTACATGCATTATGTATTATTAAAATATAACCATAAAATTCAAATTTCTTTTTATTTCTCCACTCTGGTTATACAAAGCGCGGCATTTAATTCGCCACTTAATACGTAATAACTCGGAGTGTCTTTACACTAGGTTCTTTCTGTCTACCTTGCTGTGTGGAATATATTTTTATAATTTGTTTATTATCTTTAAAATGGACTCTATTTAATTGATCGATTGATTGGATAATCTGTCAATCACACTGAGTGCACAAATTGGCGTGGATTAACACATTGGGTTTTTCTATATACATTTTTTTTTCGTCTTACATAATGAATTCTCGCATCCTGATTACAAATTTTACACCTACCTCCTATTATAGTATTGTTAGTAGTGATTCAACAGATATTAATCCTTAAATATAAAACATAAGTTCAAAGTCTACGAAGACAAAGTCTACGTCAGAATATTTAAAGAGAAACTTATTTTCAAGACACTCTGATCTACACTTTCTTTCAATTTTAAAAATATTGACACCTATTTAATAAATATTTCATAACTACTTACTTAGTTGGATCGATTTGGGATTTCATCCTGCTGTCACCTCTTAATAAAAGCCTCGTCACCACTACGCCATCAGGATATCACTACATATAAATGGGAAAAAATGATGAAGAGCACTTAAGTCGTATCCTCAAATTACCCGTCACATTTTGTTTGATCGTCGCCATTGTCAGCCAGTGACCGCTTTGTTCACGCTCGAGTACCAGTCAATTGCAACGCTCAGGCCAATCGATATCCACTAGGTGCTTTATCACAAGTCTTCATACACTACACGTTTTGCAAATGAGTATAGGATGTGCTCGTTGGTGTGTCCGGTTTTGTTTAGCTTTTTTTTTGAGATTTTTTTTATTGTTTAATCTAGAGTAATCTTTGATGATAGCGATTTGTCTGTCATCATCGTTAGACTTTAACAAAATACTCGACAATTCAAATTTTGCGCCTATATATATTTTGTAGACTCGAAACCTTTATTTTATTGTTTTGTAATTTATGTAACTACTAACACTTTTTATATATACTATTATTCTACCTTTATTCGAACTTGTGACCTCTAAAATAGTTATATTATCAGTTTTAGCTTAAGTTACTCCTTATGATATCTTCCAGTGAAAGTATGATGAAAAATAGTCAAGTCATCTCAGAGATAAGCCGGAACAAACAGAAACGAGGAACAAAAATTGTAAAAATTATATTGTACCCCCATATATATATACATTTAATAAAAAGCGGTTATTTTAGTATTACAGACAGATACTATTTCTTTATTTTTAAATATGTATAAAGACAAAGATTTTAAATAAGTATGCTCCCTACATTCATATTTCTCGGAACAATTATTAACAGCATCACAAGATTTCATAAGAATATTTGTCAATCATAATTATTTTCTGTAGAACTTTATGTTTTGAGAAAAATTTATATCAAATGCGGTTTAGTTTCTAGTTAATTTAATATAACTTATAATTTTTTTAAACGGCAGACGCTCACCAATAGATGATGAATCATTAATACGCAACTCTAGTATAAAATATCGAAGCATATCAATTTAACTTTCCTTATTTATTGTATACCTGTAGTTTTATTTCCTACAAAGCATTGTAGATATATTGATTTGAAGTGAAAATGTTTTTGCTTAGTGTATAAGAAAGATGTTTGATATTTTGGATTCAAAAAATATTTATATAAATAGCAAGGTAGACAGGAATTACCTAGTGTCAAAATCCTCCGTACTCTGCTTTCCGCCGACACAACACTTTGGTGGGCAATTTTATATCAACCAGCATAAAAAATAAATGTTATGTCTGTATTCTAATTAAATGTTTAAAAAGGGAAATCCTTTATTTTATTTATTTAAAGGAACCCAGTTTAAACTGAAACAAATGGTCAATTATTTAAAATAAATGACATATGATAATGATAAAGCAAAAGTTATGTACGTAGTGATTAGGCACTACTTTACTATTTCGTTGAGTAGAACAATCTTTCTCCTATCTATCTATACTTATATATGTATAATAAAAATGTAATCGCTGTCTTTAATCAGTTTTCGATTTTTTTTTACATTTACTTTATGGTTCATGTCTATAGATTCGTAAATAAATAAGTTATATCAATTTAAAATATTTTGTTCGTCAAAATTATAGCAAAAGTTAAAGTCAAATGAAGTTGCGGGCATTCACTAGCATATAATATAGATGGCAACGCATAATAGTAGTGTATTTGAAATGCAATCAAAAACACAATAATATTTCGACACCAACGCACCCGTAATGGTGTTTAAATCATTTATTGCCCATTCTATGATTTTGCGGCTTTTACGGATGAACTTTATTTACAAATATTGTTGTATGGCTTGTTTTTTATGCATATGTTGTGGGAATTGGCTTTTTAGATGTTTGTTTTATTATTCACGCCGCCAGCAGAGTGGGTTGAGATCACTTCTATTACGAACTTATAATTTGTTCTCTACTTTCATACGATTTTTAAGACCTTGCACGTTGAGTGACGCAAATCAACGACGCGCTTTGTCTTACTTAGTAAGCGGAAGCGGAAGCGGAAGAATAAAACTGACTTAAATATTCCCCCAAGTAAATATCGAATTCGTAACCATCACGGGTATATACTATGAAGTAATGCCCTTCTACGCTATATAACTGCTGCGTAATGTAGTTTTGTCTTTAATATCAATAAGAATAGACAATTTTTTCAATTAAAACGTCATTTTTCAACTCAAAATAATGACTTGTCCACTTGAAGCGTAATGTTAAGTACAATACATTTCATACGTTTAAACATTTAATGTAAATTATGAATAATGAAAACGTTGATAACTGAGGGATTTTTTTCAGATTATTTATGAAAGAGTAAAACTCCAGTAAAAACAAGTAAGAGATCGGATTTGGAATAGTTGGGTTCTTAACTTTCCGGCTGAAATTAAGACACTGCGTGTTGAGTAACGGAACTCAACTGCGCGCTTTGTTGTGTCCTTTGGGCAGAGAAATAATATAAATTTTATGTATTATTATTTTATGGTACATCAGTGCAATATTATGACTACAATGGTATTAGATATTCGTAAGAAAATAACCCTCTTTTTGAAGGTAAAGATTAGTTAGTAACAAACAAATATATGTACATATAAATTTGCAACGAGGCTATAGAACTTTTATAAATGGATAGGATTCAAGCTGCCTAAAGGCCATACCATGCTTAACAAGTGATATCGATCCATAATAATCCAGACCGTCGGCTTATTGGGAACGTAGTATGGACTAGTTTAATTGTTATTTCACGGAATGGTCATCTATGCAAATCCTTGCCAGAATTTTTTTATTATATTTATTTATCTATAAGTATGTAGGGAGAAATTAGTGGCATGGCATGGTTTTTTTTTGAAAATATTCGTATATTATTCGCATCTGCACTGTGTTACAAAGATACACAAAGAATTAAGTGTTAGATAGATTTTATCTATATAGCTTTCTTTTAGGCTTATGATGAGGATGTAACTGGCGAAGCAACTCAGGAAACATGAATCACATGCACAATTGCATATACATAGTTGTATGAAATATCCTACATAGCATAGACTAGTCAGAGACAACCGATTAAGACACCAAGAAAATCAAGACACTCCATTGACTGTTTTCCGCCCCAAATCAAAACATTGCGTGTTGAGTGGCGATCTCGCCTTGTCTACTAGAGCTTAAAAATGAAAATAAATTTCAAATATAATCATTTCCCCGAGTGGGAACCGAATCCGCAATCAACCGCGCTTACTGTCAGACGGCCTCTGTATGTAGTTTACTAAAATGAAAGTGTATTGTGTTTTTTAAGTGTTAATTATCATATTGTATCACATCTAAGTAGTATATGCAACGGAAATATTTCCCTAAATCAAATGTAAATCTGTGAACATAGAACAATTACATTAAAAGAAATTCCAACTTTTCAATAGTAACCTTGTAAAACAAATTTTATATACATAAGTATGTACACGACATCTAAAGGAGGCGAATAAATCACAGTATAAAAATTGTGACGTCACATTGTTACAAGTGTCACCATTAAGTGCTTTAAAACATCACTGAAGCCATACACTAAATAACCTACGGCTTCACGTATGTTTAACACGTTTTCTGACTTTATAATAATTATTATTCAATTAGATATAAGTTTTTCTGTTAATAAAGTATTTTCAAGTGAAACAGAGAGATTTATTACTACGTTCTACGCCTTGTGAGATCGCAATATCTATATACACGTAAATGGAATTAGAATTTATGTTTGTATTAGCAATATAACCGCTTTTTACTTAACGCATAGATATGGGCAAAAATAACATTTTATTTACAATTCTTGTCTGTTTATCTGTTTAGTTCTAGTTATTCAAATTCAATAATTATATTGATCCAGAAAAGTAAAATTTCAACTATTATGAATATAACAACACAGACATTCCTAATCACAAAATATATATAGAAAGTATATATATATACATATATATGTTAATAAGTTAAATTAATCAAGAAATCAAGACGGCGTTGAGTTCACCACTCAGTCGGCACTGAGTGGTGAACTCAACGCCGTTTTGAAGTCAATGTTCAATTATAGCGTGGGATGAATAAAGCAGTAGATAGCACCAGTAAAAGATATACGTAAATACGATGTCAATATAAATATTTCTCCTTCAAACACTATCTCACTGCGATCGCGCTGTCATTTTATCGGAAATCTATATAGTGAATGTCACTTTTCACTGTAAAACTACTAATCTGTATTCGCACCGACAAATATAAAGAACTTATTCTTTTTTTTCTCTAAAACAATTATTCATGCCATCCTGTCCCAGTGGGACAGCACCTGACTGTCAACCTGATTAGTTGCGGGTTCGATTCCCACTCGAGCGAATGATAACATTTATTTAATATATTTACTTTTTCCGTTCTGGTAGAGCTATGCGTGGTTTTGAGTTCCCCTACTTAACGCGCAATGTCTTGTTATTGACACTAGTTGCACTGTGATTTCCCTGTAACCCAATATTGAGGGAGAAGCAGATTTTTTAAAAAAAAAACAGCAACATTTCTATTGTGTTTAAATTAATGTGTCATATAATATTTCGCTGAAATTCTTGATTGGTACAGATAGCATCCTTTACGGCCAAATAAGTGGGCGTTTCGTTATGCGAAAGGATGTGAGTCAGTACAATTTATCACAATTCACTTGCATTATATCTATCGATAAACAAACGCGGGGGGTGCGATGTTTCCGTTTTGATCAATTCAAGGACGTGATTTTATTATGATAAACTTTTTCCTCAACTTTTACTTCAATTTCTTTTATATATTTATGAGCAAAATATGTAATTTAAAAAAATATATGTTTTGAACGTGTATTTGTTTATTTATCATTTAAGCTTTTTAACATTGGTTTAGTTTCTTAATTTTCTGTTATTTGATATCAAAATAATTGAATATAAATTACAATTTCAGTACTAAGTTTTAAGAAGTTAGAAATGTCTAATACAACACGTTTTTGATATTTTTTCGTTTTTGACATGAGCTGGATTGGATTGTATTGCTGGATGCTGAATCCAGAATTTGCAATCCCTAGTAATAATAGTATACCCAAATCAGTTTGTTATTTAATAACTATTGAAATAGATGTATTCGACTGATGTGCATGTTAAAGTAGAGAATCTATTGCTGCTCTTTTAAAAACTTTTTTAAGTATATATAATCACATGCCCTGTACAAACTGTATGTGTGTGTGTAGCCGATTGTGGTCTATGATCATTCTACAGGGTCAATCTTTTTTTAAAAATATTAACTCAAACTTATACCATTTCAATCTTAAAAAATGTCTTTAAAGAAAGGTCTTTTAAGGCATCAACCCACCGCCACACAAAAGTTTTGCAATTAATATACTATCTACTAAAATGTGCTTCCACTTTTTGAAGATGGGTAAAAATGCGCAATCAGAACAATTCAAAATAGTACACCGGGGTTAGCATGAAAGCTCTTTTATTTACGAACCTTTGTCTGAGATTGAGATATTAACTTTTCATTCAGTACTTTACAATATAAGTACTTGTTTTAATGACTCGCTTCACAATTAAATGTAGACAGATTGTACCGTAATTGTATAAATCCAATAAAAACTATAATTGTAAAATTGTAAATGCGAAAGTAACTCTGTCAGTTTGTTTGTCTGTGACGTCATGATGGCCAAATCGCTGAACCGATTGTGATGAAATTTCATAGAGATATGAATGTCTTTGAGTGATTATTATAATAACTAATTTTGTCTTCCATTTTCTAATAGTATTTTTTTTTAATATACTTTTAATTTGTTTCATAATTTTAATTAAATCAACATTCCAAATATCCGCAGACGAAGTCGTGGTGAAAAGCTTGGCATTTATATGTACGACTAATATATTTAATATTAAAATTTAGTAAAGTCAAAGATCGATGGATTCGCCACTCGTTGATTTCGGGTGGAGAGCTGTCAAAGGAGTGTCTTTATATTAAGTTCTATCTATCACTCTGCTGCTGTATAAAGCATGAAGCGATTTTTTTCTTAATGATATCCTATCTCGCATAGCAGGGTAGACAGAAAGTACCTAGTGTCAAGACATTCCGTACTTCGCTTTCCATTCTTCCATTCTGAATTCAAGACACTGTGTTAAGTGATGGAACTTAACGCCGCACTTTGTCTTTTACCAGAGAGAGAAAGTGATAATAATTTAAATATAATCTCTTCGCCAAGAGGGGATCGAACACACAACCGATCGCGTTTACACTTAGTAGACGCTGTCCCACTGCGCCACTATAGTGCTAATATTATTATACATTGATTTTAAGTATTTTTTTAAAAAGGTTTCTTTTTGTATTAGTATCATCTATTTATTATATTTAATATTTATAATATTGGAAATGACGCTTAAATATTATCGTTGCACATCTACCCGCAATGAAGCCTCAGTTTTAATTAATCTAAAATAAGCGCGTCTACTGCAATCATTACGGAATCAGGCATATTGGTAAAAGATGAATACGAATTATTAATCATAGTATTAATAATTTATATTCAAACATCATCATGGTGCCGTGCATTTTGTGATTTCGATCATAAAGTAAGGTAAGGTTTTTAACCTAGTGTCAAGGCACTCCGTTCTCCTCGCATAAACGAATGTACGACATTTATTGCCATGTTTATCATTCATTATTGATTCGCGTATTATAAAAGAATCAATTCAATCAAGAACCAGCACCGCGTTAGTTTACGCCATTTAATTTAAAAAATATACCATATACGCATAGTTATATATTATATACTTAAGTTTCCTATGGGATAACTAAACAACGTTATTGTATGGGTTTTCAAAGATGCACAAATACAATCGTATATCAATACGTGTGGGACGGCTTCGAGACCTGAGCGAAGTGAGGGCGAGTTGGTACTAATTACATGCTCGTTTATATGTCTCTGTATGTATGTATATTATAAACGGAGGATCCTTTGATTGTAGTAGCGATTGGATACTGATTAACTGAATAATCAATTTTATTATATATTCGGTTTAATTAGCTTAGTATTTAAGTCATAATTTTGAAAATGGTTGACGGTTTGTTATATGTAAAATGTATTTGTAAAAACTCTTATTCTATATACGATTACTTTTTTTTTTCAAAGTCTTGTTAGTTTAATATGTTGTTATTCTCTTTATCATGATTAGATAAATATATAGGAACTGTGAACTGCTTTTCCAAGTTATCTTAAGTTAAAACTTTCATTGCCATTACTTAAGAAGTTAAAAGAATAATTTCTCTTCCTAATATCTCACTCAGCATGTGAACAATATGTTATAAGCAAACGTTCTATAAGTTTGCTGTAATAGTTTAGAATTCTTAATTATATTATATATAATACATGAAAGAATCGTTTCGATATCACTAAATAGGTAACTAACATACAATCGGATTTTTTTGTATTAATAGTAGTTTATTTTCTATTAATTTCTTTTTTTTCATTTTTCATTTTATTTATGTATATTGATTTCCAACCAGTGGTAGCTACTTATATGGCTGACAATACCAAATTTTTTAAGACTGATTAAAATATGCTATTAGCTTTATTAGATGTCTAATTTACATTTTTTTTCTTGTTCCAGTACGCTAGTCCCTTGGAAACATTTTCGCGAAGAACTGAACAACGTGCATCCCATATCATCGGGGTTGGAGACGATGGCGCTCAAGACTACAATAGATTTGACGTGCAACGATTTTATTTCTAATTTTGAATTTGACGTCTTTACGAGGTGAGTTTAATAGATATATAATTAAAAAGCAGCTTCACATTTTATCCCGCATAGCAGAATAGTCTAAGACGTTCTACTGTGAAAACGCTCGTTTAACTGCTTTTCTACCGAAATTGAGATATTTTGAATTGTGTGGTGAGCTCAACGCCGCGCTTGGTCTTACCAGAGGAATAAATATACTTTTTAAATTTAACAGTCAGTTCCTCCGAGTGAGAATGGAACCCATAAGTAATCACATTCACAATCAAATGCTGTCTCACTGTGCCACGGATCTAATGAAACAGTGAATTGATAAAAAATGTTGAATTTCTTCAACGGAGAGCTCGTAACAGAACACTCTGTTCTATATACCTTCTTTTCTTTTAAATATAGTACATAAAGTGTCAGGAGTTAACTCTATATTATGTCTACGCAGACCAGAACGATGATAATATTTTTAATACGGAATTTTTTCAATAGGCATACATTAAAAATTGTCTTGTAACATCATAATTTCGTCGCGTAGTTTCTGTTACGTGGATGTAATTCTATATAACTCTTCGCAATTTCTATTCGTCTTTTCTGTAGTTTCGTGTGTACGAATTCCACAAAATCAATTCTTAGTGCTCTTCTACACTCCTCGAAGAACCTATACTTATTGTATTTTATCATAGTTCCTAGGTTATAAAATTGTAACATTAAAAAAAAAGAAAACTCTAAAAACTACTACAGAGTTGACACTTCCTCTCTGCCATGTCGGTAACATAATTGCAAGGTAGACTGAGATGGCATTTGTCTGTCTCAGACAGGTTAGTTAGTTAATGTATGTTAAATCTTTCAAGTTTAATATGATCCACAAAGTTGATGTGGTGACAAAGATGATATACAATCAATTTTGTTATTTATTTAAAATGGCCGCCGTAAGAAAAATGTCGGATTACTATTATTTTGTCAAATGGTATCAAACGAAATGGCTTAAAGAGTAAACTATTATAAAATATATTTAAAAAAGCTTCAAAAGTTTGTTTTTAAAAATATGTTTTATATTTAACTTATTATAGTTAACACCGTTTTTAACTCAACTTTTATACTACATATCTCTTAGTAACATTCGGCATAAAATACTATAGTGAAAAAGCCCCGTACATTAGTAAAACGTACGATGCAAAGGAATTAAATGAAAGCTTTTAATAATTTGCCATACCATATCTTAGGCTATGTACGTACCATAAATTAAATTATTTTTTTTGAATTATGAAAAACTATCAGATTAGGGCAGTTAATTTTTTTCAATAATAATTATTTTATTTTTTAAATACATTACTCAATTATTTAGTGTAAGTACGAATGCTGTCTCAGCATAATTGGGGTTTGACTACCAATTGAACTAATTTCAAATTCTACTTGCTAGAATGTTTATATTTATAATGTAAGATATATCTCGTCTCTGATGAGATAAATTAATTCTAGGATTCTGCCACCTTACGTACTTCCATTTTCAATTCTTTTCCTATTTACCTTGTAAATATGAATAAAATATAGGTACTATACAAATAATAGAATTAGGACGTAAAATGAACAATGGGTGAACGGAGTGTCTTAACACTATGCACTTTTTACTGTGCGAGAATAACAATTAAGGTGTAGAAAAAAAATGAAAAAAATATATAATGTAGTGCAGTCACGACCTTACATTACATTTGTTGTATGCGTATAGCAAGCATTTTCCGTCTGGCTTATTGTATAGCCTCCAAGAATAATCCTCAGTCCGTTGGGTGAATTCTATTCAGACATTATCAAAACTGCGCAGCCATTTAGACTGAGATGTTACAAAGGAATGCGTGAAAATTTATATAAAAAATCCCCATTGTATAAAGAAATGGATTTAATGTTCATTGGCTCATAAGTGATGAATATTAGTTTTTTTTTTATTTTTTTTAATGTAATTTAGACTAACTGAAGGTTTTGTCAGCTTCGCGTATTTTTCTGTTTAGTAATATGATCAGAACCAATCTAGTGTCGACACATTCTGTTCTACTTCACTTTCAGCCACAACTGAAGATGTTGTGTGCTAAGCAGCGGATCTCCACGCCGCGTTTTGTCTTACAAGAGCCACGAAATGAAAATAATTAATATATAGTCATATCCCCGTGTGCGTATCCAACCAGCACATTTACAGTTAGACGTTCTCCCATTGTACCGCGATGGCTGTTTACGTAAAACATGGTGAAATTTAGATAAATATTAAAGCAAAGTTAAAATTGTTGGTTATTTAAAATATTTTACGTTATAAAGCAAATTATAATGATCCTTGTACAGAGAAAGCAACAACTATAAAACGTTGCAGCAGCCGTATGAAATTTTCGTCATGTTGGAATGTGAACGTATGTCTTTGTGTACCTTATTTGGCTATGCACACTTGGAAGCAGCTTCAAGTTACACTGATTTAATATTATAAATTCTAATATATATCTGTCTCTATAGTAATAATGTTTCGGGGACAACTGATAAAGAAACTTCATGCTTTGTTCCGTATACCAAGTTTGTCAGTAACGACCTAGTGTCCATTTCCGTCCCTAAACATGGAATGTCTCGGACATTCCGCGTTGAGTCGTGAACGCAACGCTGCTCTTTGTCTAATAAGAAATAAAAAATAATGTAATCCTTCCATTGACTTATTTATATAAGTTTTAACTAGTTGTTGTTGTAATCTCGTTGGTGTCGTGAACTCTTTGACACTTGAAATAGTATTTTCATATATATTTTCTCTAATTCTTGTAAAATATAAAATTTAGGTAATATATTTCCCATGTCCTAATTTTCAAGTTCCTCGTGTTGTCGAAGTGGCCTGCTTTAATTTTGTATTTAATAATTATTCCATTTCATAGTTATAATATACTTGTTGAAAGTGGCATGAGTGGTAGTAGTTGAGGCCGGTCGTGGCGCATTGGGACAGCGTCTGACTGTAAATGCGATCGGTTGTGGATTCGATCTCACTTGGGGGAGTGATTATATTTAAATTATATTCACTTCCTCGGTCTGGTAAAAGACAAAATGCAGTGTTGAGGTCCTCGACTCAACACGCAATGTCTCCAATTCGGTGGAAAGCGAAGTACGAAGTGTGTTTACTCGAGGTACTTCCTGTCTATCCTGCTATGCAGGATAAAAGCGTGAAGCTAAAAAAAAGTGGTATGCTGACACACTATCTTGTTACCGGATCAGTTTCACGATTATGACTTTTTAAAGATTTTGCTTTGGAGAAAATAATTTTAATGGGGTCAAATATTATTTAGCGTTAAAAATATACGAGTATAAAAATATTGACAATCGCTCTTTTTCGCGTCTTAAGAGCCTTAATAATATTTCGTATACTTTATCTAAAAGTTAAATTAACCTCACTGAATATTCGTTCAATAAAAAAATAACATTTTTTAACGTGCATTTCAATAGCAAAGTTATAAAGTTTCGCTGCGAGCTTTTTTTAATTTCTACAGTAGGTTACCACGGGGCAGATCGCTTGGAGTGGAGTAATTATTTTTCCAACAAATACGTATATTGATTTTGTTTCATTTTGTTGTATGAGGTGTTTGTTCAGACTGTAGTTGTTATCTCTTGGGGCTTCATCGGTATTACTTAATAAAAATATAGAGTTTCTGAATGGCTCTGCTTAGCCTTACTGCTTTTTGTACTGATAAGCCTGACAAAACTGACAATTTTGTTTCAGTTAATTAAATCAATTATAATCGAACAATTGTATTGTTTTTCAATTAAAAGAAAAGTACTTATCCTACGTGCATAATTAATATTTTGTTTTGATAACGCAAATATAAGTCACATTAAATTAAAATCTTATTACTGTAGTAACTTCAAATCTAAATAGACGATTATATATTGTTAATATCGATGGCTTCATAATCTGATTAGCCATAAAGTAACAGATTCCACCAACTAACGTACTTTTGAGTAAACAATATCACAGGCTACGAAACATATTATAAATAATTTCTGTACTACTTTTTGTGGTACAAGTTGCTAGAGCTGAATTAATGTTTTAAATTACCTTTAAGAAAACGTTTTTTAAAAAAAAAAATTAATAAGGCAAACATAGGTGTTGAACTACCTTAATTTATCTCAGCTTCAAGATATTTTATGTACAGTATGTAGGTACTATGACACTTGAACGTATCTTTTCTGTGCATTTTCGGTCAAATTCAAGATCGACTATTAAAGGACAAAGTTTAGTGCTTTGCTTTGTCCTACCAGCTTCCCGCTTTTTATAATCTTTGCCATACTTAGTTCATTGATATCTTCGGTCGTTTTCGTAAAACTGGGAAATCGTGTGGTTTCCCGCTCTCGTAGTTATTTGGAAAAATATTCTTTTAGTTCTCGCTTGCCCTCCTAAAACAAACAACACCATTACGTTTTTAAGAGCAGTAGTATTGATAGCACAAATCAATTTTTACTAATCTAGTTCGATCCTCACTAGATAGAATAATCGTACGTGTTACCACAGTAGTGTGGTAATACAAAACGCGGCGTTAAGTTCTGTCAATTGACATGCAATTTTTTAAGTTCTTTAACCATACCTACTGTAAAGTATTAGGTTATGTGTAAAATGTGTAAAGCTAAAAAATATGCATATAATAAATTTAAATGAACACTAATTTCAGATTATTTCAACCCTGGAGCACTTTACTACGTAATTGGCAGTTACTCGCGGTCACACATCCCGGCTACGTCGCGTTCCTTACTTACGACGAAGTGAAGGCGCGCCTACAGAAATATATTCATAAGGCTGGCAGTTATGTGTTTAGGTAAGTGTAGGTTTGATTCCTATTTAGGGTAGAATTTTTGTTAGGTATATCTAATATTTAGTATATTAGACTTACAGGAATATATGTAAGCATAAAATAAAATATAAAAAAATAAAAGTTAGTCCATTTTTCAACTTAATAGAGAGAAGACAGAGAAAAGTATTGTAAAAATTTATATGTAATAAAAATACCAGTAATATATTTTTTTATTGACATTGCAATATTTAGGCTAGGAAAATGAAAAAAAATTAAAATATCGTTCCAACGAGTGAAAACTGCATCCACATCTACCTATCTATATATATTCTCTAAACTTCTTATGAATCTTAATACATTAGAAAAAGCTTTCCTTCCAACAAAATACTTTTTATATGACTTCAACACAAGGTTATATGGGCAATAGAATAACATTTCAAACCATTCTTGCTTTATGGAGCACTTATGAATATGTAAATTCAAACAATATTCGAAATGCATCTCATATTTGCAAGGCACCTTATGTGGGGGTATTAGGTTTATTCTAAGAGCTTTCTGTTTCTAGTGCGAGCTTTTACTTGGAATTGAAACGTTTTGTACCTGTGGATTTATTTTTTGGTTTTTAAATAATATGGCGGAAATGGTGGGTTCAAAATTAATAAATATAACATATTTTTTTTATATTGCCACAATATTTAAAAACAATTATAATATTCATTTTGAAGCAATGATTTTTTTTTAATAAAGTTGCACGTCATACGTGCATTGCAACTTTATTGTGTGCATATTACAGTGAGTTTTCGAATTTTAAGTCAATTTTTCAAATATATTTAAGAGAATTTTAAAATTCGCTTATTATTTTTTTTAATTTTTATTATCATTCTTAAAAATATATAAAATAGAAAAGTATAATGATTAAATATGTAAACTTGAAACTCACAACAACGAATTTGAACTCAAAGGAAAGAACCTGAATTTTAAAGCCTATACTCGTTTCTAACAGTTATAATATTACAAAAGTATAATCATATTATTGTCCTCTATTGTTCACCCAGAGACAATAATGAGTAAAAAAATGAAGGTTTCTACATAACATATATAATACATGTGAAATCTCTATCACTTCTCTGTATTTATATATAGAATTATTTTCCAGTACATTAAAAAATATACTAGGGGTATTTATATATCTGTCTGTTGTTTGCCTTTCACGCAAAAACCATTGTACGGATTTTGGTGTAACTTTTTTGTTACATAGCTATAAGATCTCGACAACGTATATGCTATAATTTATTTTGAAATTCTGAGTCCTTGATGTGGAACCCTAATAGGCCCGTCTAATTTTTAATAGATATTTATCTCTTTATTATACATATAATTA
Organism: Dryadula phaetusa; assembly: GCA_032432895.1. NCBI lineage: Eukaryota > Metazoa > Arthropoda > Insecta > Lepidoptera > Nymphalidae > Dryadula > Dryadula phaetusa. The sequence goes on from JAOYRS010000081.1 coordinate 4,716,202, forward strand.
AATACCATGTACATATATATTTTAACTTCACAGGTTATCGTGTACGAGACTCGGGCAATGGGCAATAGGTTACGTTACAGTTGACGGTGAAATATTACAAACTATACCGCAGAATAAGAGCTTAGTGCAAGCTTTGTTGGACGGTTACAGAGAGGGATTGTAAGTGTTAAGGATTTTTGTTTTAAATTTGCAGGTAGAAAAATAAGTTATACGTAGGTAATTAATATGTACGTATATGTTATTATGATTATATTCATTCGAATATTTTTAGATATTTCATTGAAAAACGGGATTCATTCAAAAGCGCTCTGACCGCTAAGCCATGTATTCTACTTCCCGCTACTTTCGAAATGTTTATATGTCTTTTTAAAAATATTGTTAGAGTAACTAGCTGCTACAATACTATATACTAACTTTTGGATACCTAGTAAGCTTATCAATAAGGACGAATTTTATTTGTATTATAATAATATTTAATTTAAGTTAACATTTTTGAAAAAACAAGCTAAAACAAGTTTTAATTCAAGTTAAAAGTTGAACTCATAAATGTCACGTTCAGTCAGTCATATAAAAGCCGCGCATATTACACCGAACATATACTACATATGGATGGAGATGATATGAAAAATATTTCAAAATGAATGTTAAATTTCTAAAATAAATTGGACTTAAATATTACTATAATAAGAAGGTAATTAAAATATTATATTTCAAAATAAACAGAACATAAGTGAACATTTCACGTTGAAAATTGAACTATTTAAAAAAAAATGACATGTAATTTTTTTAACAAATTAAAAGTAACATGTATAATAATCCGGTTTTATCTCTAAAATGGTTGGACAAATTTTGACGGGAATTTCACTGACAACTTGTGTAATAAGGAATAACGTAGACTGCTTTAATTATATAATAAAAATCACAATGTGTTGAATTCCACACGTACAGTCGCGGCTACAGCTGGTTTTTAATATGCCATTAATATTTAATATTACAGCTACCTATATCCAGACGGTCGTGATGTAAATCCAGATTTAAGTTCTGCAATTATATCACCAGCGGAAGACCACATAACGGTCACGCAGGAACAGTACGAGCTGTATTGCGAAATGGGTAAGACGTTTTTTTTTTATTTTTTATTTATTCGCATTCATAATGTAGTCTTATTTTTTAATCAGACTACAAAGGAGACTTTTTTTAAATGTATATATATATACTTGCCTCTGACTATGTATTGAATCGTGTAATTATATTCAATACATAGTCAGAGGCAAGTATATATATATAATCGTGTAATTATATTCAATACATAGTCAGAGGCAAGTATATATATATATACTTGCCTCTGACTATGTATTGAATCGTGAATTATAGTATTGAAGTATTATTCTACAGCAAGATAATTTTGATTTTCGTTTTACATAAAGGCTACGATAACTATTGTATATTTTAATATTTAAAACGTTTTAATAGGCATGATTGTGGGTACGATATTTGCTTGAAGTAATGATTTATACTTAATTTAGTTTCGTTTTCTTGGCATTTCTGGTTAGATAAAGCAGGGGTTTGAGCTCCGCCACTCAACACGCGATGTTTTATGTACTAATTGAAAACGGAGAACGTCTCTTAGTCGTACTCTAAATATTTCGTATTATAGAAGAACGGAAAGAACGTGTAATTAATCTTATTTCTCAATTTCTTTTTAAAGTTTCTAGTAGAAGAAATGGATGTTGATATATTTTTTTATTAATTTCAGGCAGTACGTTTCAATTGTGCAAGATATGTGCGGAAAACGACAAAGACATTAGAATAGAGCCATGTGGACACTTGCTGTGTACGCCGTGCCTTACCGCCTGGCAGATTGTAAGTTCACGCTAATTCTTTTTTAAATTTCGCAGTACTTTTAGAAATGTACTTCTATATCACAAAGTTTTTTAATTTTCTATTTTATGTTAATTTTGCTAAGCGAGTAGAATATATATAAAAATTACACTGAATATAATTTTTTCTAAAGTTGATTTCGTTTTTGTTGAATTAAACAACTGTTTGTTTTAACATCTTCAAAAATAGTTTAATATTATAGTAGTACAATACAAATTCGAAAAGTAAAGAGACTACAAATTGTGTACGTAGATTTAAAGGGATACACACGAAGACGATACTTTAAAAATTACCACAGATAATAATTTATATTTCTATAACAATTTTAGAATCGAATCGAATCATCCTACAAATATCTCACCATCTAAAATAAGTTGAAAAGGACATACAAATAAGAATGTTAAAGTAGCTCAAAAAAGAAGTACATCTGAGGTGGCTAGAGCGCTTCAGGTTGGCGCGGGTTCAAGTCCTATTTACAACTTTTCTAAAATATTTTAAATTTTATTTACTCTAAGTGTTTCAATAATACTTTATATAATAATAAAATCATAACCAAGATTTTATAATAATAAATAAATACAAGAATTTTGTCTGTATAATTATACACATAATAAATGATTTAATTCCAGGATTCAGAAGGACAAGGCTGTCCGTTCTGTAGGGCGGAAATCAAAGGGACGGAACAAGTGGTGGTCGACGCGTTTGTGCCCCCACGGCCGCCAAACACTACTTCTGAAGTCAAGTTAGTTATATATTATTTACTTATATAATAAAATGCACACGTAAAATATGTATCGTAATAAATCATATGTATATTTTAATTATTTATGTTTTATATTTTAAATTTAAATTGATATAGTTTTTTGTCAGAAAATATTTACGTATAAAAGTTTTTTAGTTTTACAGATGTCAAATAAAGAAACTTATATTAAAATCTTCATGGTTAATTTTATTACGTAGCTTAGCGTTAAGTTAAAAGCTTTGTGCATAACACGTTTAAGACAAAAAGGCGAACAATTTAACGCAACGTTTGTTCATACAAGAACAGGCAATAAAAATAACCTACGAACGTGGCGTGTATAAAAGACTACTTCCCATTGCCCTACAGTTACCTGAATGAATGAATGATAGAATGAATGAACACTTGAATGTTTTAATTTTTTTTCCTTATATTATAGAGTAACCTTTTTAAGTGTAAAATTATATTCTAAAAATATATAGTACATAGATGTTTCACTATGATATTTAAATGAATTACGGTACACGATTTTGACATTGAATAGGTAATGTTTGTTTATAGAAAAAAAAAGCTTCCCGCAAAAAAGTGTCCCATGTAGAACGGTAATCAGAGACCTAGTACCTTTCTGCCCAAAATAAAGACATTATGTATTGAATGGCGAACTTAACGCCGCGCAGTGTCTTGCTAAAAGTGAAAATAAATTTTAAATATAATATAATAATAAAAATAATGGGGAATAAAACCCACTGACAAGTTTTGAAAATCAAATGAAAGCTAGCTTTATCCAGTATTTGTATTTAATATTCAAAATTAAATAAATAATTATTAATTTCTATTTAAATAAAAGAGTATAATATTTTAAATAAAACTATTATAAACGGATTAATCGTATATATTTTGGTAGTCTGTGGTACTGTAAAGTGTTCGAAACGTCAGGTTTCGAAAATGTATTTTCGAAATATACGCGGTTATTCAAAAACAAAATTTAAATAATATTTCGTAATCCTAAGTGTAGAATAACACTTTGAAAATAGGAAAATAATTATTAATAATATTTTTTTTATATTTTTGTAATTGCAGAGTAGCAAACACAAAGACTGCAGTGAAACCGGTGTCCTCGAATTCGTCGGGTTCGTCGGGTTCCTCAGGCTGTAATGGTTCGAGTAGGTTTATTATTATATTATTGGTTTGTGTTTTTTTCTTTTAACTTAATATATTGTTTGTAGTTTTCGTTTCAACGCCATATTTTATTAGTCTTACTACAACAGAGAAATGTGAATATATTGTAACTTTGATATAACTTAACTGAAGGGACATAAAAAATAACTCGTCATATTATATCAAGTAATTTCTGAGATTCGATATATAGAGGTTAGATTAGTCTACGATTTGTAATAACAAGGTAAAAATTGTGAAATCCAATATAGATAATTTATAACTGAGATGTAATTCGTTATATTGAGGTTATCATTTGAAGAAATTCGTTAAATAGTGATAAATAATACTTTCTTTTATATTTTGCAACGTTCATTTGGTCTTTATATTGAGGGTTATTTATATAGTAGTAGGATTCACTATATTTTGTATGTAGCTATTTATACTTGGAGGAATGATTTTCTCCTATTCGATTAAATTTAGGCTATATGGCTAATAGGTATAGTAGACAGCATCTGACTAACCTCGATTGATTCTGGATTTGAACTATACTGGAGGGAATGGTTATATCTTAAAATCTATATAAACACCATCCAACTATAGAAACAATGCTTTCGGGTTTGATTTCCACAAAATATACACTTCGTATATTTTGATTATTTTCATTTCCCCCCTCTGGTAAGATAAAATACTGTGTTAAGTTCCGCCAAAAAAAAAAACATTTGTAGGTACATATTGTTATTATTTTTATTTCAGGTTCCGAAGTGACAATATCAAGTAACTCCAATGGCTGGTCTTCACGAAACACTACTTTCAATGGCCTCACCGATGACATTGACGATCCTGAGGTAAATATTGCATTAAAATATATATAAAACTTTTTTTTTATAAATAGATGATATTTTCTTTAAGTCTGAATGAATAAAAGTATCACAAATTAATTAATTTAATTTAATATAATTTATAAATAAATAAATAATAAATAAAACATATCATGTCTCTTATAAAAAACTTTTGTTTAATAAATAAATATTATTATTAGTAACAATTTTAATTATTGTTTAATATATTTTTTGTTCCACTAGCATGTTTGCATTTTGATGTAATTATAGAGCATGTTATTGTGTATGTTTGTTTGTGGGTCGTCTGATGGTTTTTTTTATGTCATTTTGTCTAATTCGTCTAAATGTCACTCGTCTTTACAATTCAATTTAATTGCATTGCAAGCATTTTTTTTACAATTATTTAATTAAATTGATTAAACGGGTTTTTTATATATCTTATTAATTGCTTATTAATTTGCAATGCATATTGAATTTTGAAAAAAGCATGTTCATAGTGTATGATTGTTTTCGCAGAGGCGGAGAAAATCACCGCATTCTTAAAGTACTACACGACGGACGCATTACATTATTATTTATATATATATATACAGATACACAGTTATAACGCAAACATACTGATTAACCTAGTGGTAGTGTTAAGACATTCCTTTCTCCTTAACAATATTTTTAAGATATTGTGTTGTGTGGCAGAACTCACCGCCGCGCTTTGTTTAACCAGAGCGGAGATATGAAATTTTTTCTATAGAGATATAAATTGAGTGTAGAACCCACAACTATCACGTTTCCAGTCAAGCACTGTCCCACAGCGACACCAGGTGTCTCTATAATATATTTATATACTGTGATTATGATTATATTAACTATATATAATAAAATTTGATTTTTTTTATAATATTTTTTTTAGTTTAGTTTTATATAATTAAAATCACATTATGTACTTCATCATGATTATGATTAGATAAGTCAATAAAATAATTTCATTTCATTTTAATCATACATGTACATTCAATACCACAAGTGTTTACTTCATCATTTAATTTTTTTAATATTGAAATTATTTGTATTATAAGCAGTCATTTAAAGAAATTAACGTTTTTTTTCTGCATTTCTATGACAATCACCTACATTGGCTCAGTCCATATTAAAGGCTCTTTTTTTTCACATAAAGTTCTGATCTTTTTATTTTCGTTAATATTATATAGTACTTAAATTAAAATATATTTAATATAAACTACTGTTTTTAAAAGCAGTAGCATCAGTCATCAAAAAGATGAAGTCGCAACTCTTTACTTAATTATAAAAACACTTATGTTGTTGAATGTACGTTAGTATTTTTTTAATAGAAGTGGATCTGTTTTTTTTAGTATTTTTTAAATTGTATTACATTATTATGATTTAGTATTATAGTTTTTTCTTCTTAAATTGAAGATCCGCTCACCTTTTAAAACATATCGGACTGAAAAGTAAAATATTATAAATAATATTTTTACACTGACTGTTGAATAATAAAGGTATTAAAATATCCAATTTTAATAAAATTATTATTTTAAATCTCAAAATCGAAACCATCTACCATTGCTTTTTAAGAAGCTTTAAAATTAATTTGCAAGTTGTAGTATTTATAACACATAAATTTTGTTCACACTGAGAGACGTCAATTAAAGTTTAATTATTAATTTGGTACAAACTTCAGTTGAACGTTAACATAGCTAAGAATTCATCCCAGTTGTTTTTTTTTTAAGTTTAAAAAAATATTTTAATTTATATTTTTATGCCTTTATTAATCTTTTACAAATCAATTTATATTTCAGTATAAATATATTATTGTAGTAGTTAGCATTTAAATACATCAGTGATTTTTACGTTATATATGGACTTGTTAAAATTATTCGTTTTTGACATCTAACGTCAAAATATAGATTTTTTTATTCATGAAAATATAACAGTATTCATAGCGATGGCTTGAATGATAGTACTTATAGTTGTTAATTAGATAATTATTTTTATTATTAGATTATATTGTATATTATTAATTTATTATATCAAATAGTTTTTCATAATTTTTAAATATATACATTTTTTTTATTATTTGTCAGTGATTAAATTAAACAAAAATTCTGTGATTACTTTAAGAAATATCTGATTTTTTTTAAATATTATTTAGCAGCTATATTTTAAATAAATAATTCTACATTTATGCATTTTGCATGCCCATTGATGAATTTAAAGTTATTAAATTAGTTACTATAATTTAGTGTTTAATCATTATTTTTTACGTTTTATTGATTATTTATTTGTAAGTGTAATTAAATGTTGACAATATATGCTTGAATGAATGTGCTTTTTGTGTTTTCTTTTGCGTCTGCATCCTTGTTGTCGCTTTGTGTTTCGTTTTAATTTTTTTTTATGCATGTAGCATGGATTAACTATGTACTCAGGTATGTTCTACTTATTTTTTGGTATGTTTTAATAAAGATATGAAATTACATGCATATGAAATTTGTCCATAATATATATTTTTTTGCTAATATTTTTTTACTTTTAATATAATTAAATGGAAAACAATTGTGGGTATATTTTGAGTAAATAAAATTTAAAACCTTTTAAGTTACGTAAATTTCCAGATGAAAAGTTTGGTATAAAATACCAATGTTTGTTTGTTTACTATTTGTGTTAAATATGTGAAAATTTTATGTATAGCATATGCAGGCATTCAATTTATATTGTAGATTTTCTTTTAAAAGTGTACTTTAAGATTACTATTCATAGTAAAAATATATACAAAATAGCCATATAGTTAAAATAACCTCGCACAGAACATTACATTACAAATTAGGTGAGGGAAAGAGTTTGACACTTTTCCATAGCATGATAAGGATCTTGATAGTATATTTTCTTTAAATTATATGTTGAGAATGAGAAATCATTGCCACTATCTCACTTTTTTTCTTTCTTATCTAACAAGAGCGGTTGAATAGAAATCATTAAAATATAATCATTTCCTTGAGTGTGGGAACTGTTTCATTAGATGATTGCTTTGAAATAAAAATGAATAATATCGATTTTAGGGCTGCGAGTGTCGACTGCCTTTTTTGAACTTTATATGGCCAACAACTCGCGGTCTTCCGCGTCAAACACAAAGATTAATTAAGGACCCGAATCTTGAATTTAACAAATTTCAATATACCTAGTTTTGCCACCTTTGTGAAGAAGAGATAAAATCACTCTATTTTCAATCAATCTTTTTTCCCCAAAATAACTAGAGATGAGTGAAAAAAGACGACAAATTAATTTTCTTTTTGTTTTTGAATAAATACATTGAAATTTGAAACTAATATTTAAATTTCATAGTAAGTTTTTTATATAAAAAAGTAATATTTCCTTGCATCAGTTATTCTAAAAACTAGCAACAACTAGTGAAATCTAACATCAACTAGTGAATCGGTGATAAATTATAATTTGACATTAAATAAATTAAGAATAAATGAATGACGTTAAAGTGTGAAATTACAATAAAACTAAACAAAACAATAGCAATAACTTCTATATCTATACATAGATATAGAAATAATAAAAAAATATATTTATAATATAATTGGCATGAAAATTGTCATATTTATTTTTAATAGAGTGTTAGCGAGCACTAAAAGATGATTTCTCAAAAATCTCGCATGGACGGGAAATATTCGCATTCACATGCTATAATCGGCGCAGAATATGTTGCACACTACAATTATTAATTAAGCACACCTTCCCTTCCTTCCGTCAAGGACTGGGCGGAGTTTAACGCGGCGACGTCAACAATCGACGCTCTCCGCCCCGGTGTGAGGTCGGCCGGCGCGTCGCCGCGCCACTCGCCGCGCGCCGCGCGCCGCGTGCCCGCGCCCACCGAGAACGCGTACGGGGAGCTGCGCGCGCCGCCGCTGCCGCCGCGGAAGAGCCTGTCCCCGGCGGAGACCATCGCCGCTGCGTCTAGCGTTCAGGATATAGCCTCTGCCAGTATTATGGGTTAGAATTACTATTAAACTGTTAAACTGCTTTAGGACATTACTAAAGTAAGCGCAACTAACTTGTAAGTGTGTGTCTGTGTGTAAGTCACTAAATTGGACACTAACTTTTTACTAACCAATCCTACTATTATGAACAAATGTGTCACTAAATAGATTACTACAATTGTAGTAATTGATTAATTATTATAGAAATTAGTTAAATGATGATAAATCCCTACGGAAAAAAGGCAGGATTGCACTTGTAAAAATCTCTTCATAATGGAGACTATTGTCACTGCGTCTAGTGTTTAATATATAGCCTCTATTATATCTTGATAACATTTTATTTATTTTTGTAAATATCGTTAAAATTATATAGTGACTAATTTTAGTTATTCAAGAATTTTTTATATGTAAAAATATCTCTACAGAGATGCATAACATGTGTATAAGCAGCCCTTAGTAAAACGCATGGCTTAGCGATTAGGGCACTTGGACTTGGTTTCCAAGAGGCGCGGGTTCAAATCCATGCGTTCAAATTTGTATATAATTTTTCCAAAATGTTTTCCAATCCTAAGTGTGGAATAACACTAAAAATAGTAAAAAGAAAGTCTCTTTGACGGAGACTATTCTCACTGTGTTTATGTTTATAGCCACCCTTGAGACATCACTAAGGAAAGGGATTGTGCCAGTAAATCACTAAATTGTTAACTTAAAAAACACTACTTGTTAATCATTTATTCTTGTTATATGAGATGTTATTATAAAATATAAAACGGATAAAAATAATTTTATATTATATTTTATTATTTCTAGAACCTCGTCGACGATCTTCCTTAGAGCCAGAGCCCGATTCGAGACATCGCCTGACGTCGGTCATAACGGGTTCAACGGAAACTATTACAGGACTTATCGACACTAGGAATCATGAGGTATTGTTTAAAATACGTTTTAAATCTTTTTATTGACATTTAATATATAGTATATATTTTCATATATATTATAATAATATATATTTTGATAAATGTAGAGCGATTTTTTTTGACGAGCGATTGTTTATTAAACAATCCATATGTATATAGCCAGAATATATTAATATGCCATAAGTAATACAAGCGCTACAGGCACACAGTGAATATTATGAATCAGGTGACACACTTTTTACACAGCTAAAAAGCACACATAATTTCAAAAAAAATAAATAACAAGATATTACGTAACTAAATACTGCAAATTACAAAAAAAATTACATATAATTTTTATCATGTAAACCTCATATGTTTCAGATACCACCCGACCCGCGTGCCTTTGAGAAACCACGACGAGCGTGCACCCCGCAGTCAAACAGCCGCCCCCTCCCCGCGCCGCCCCCTGACCGGCTGCTCCCCGACAAGGAGACCAGAGAACGCACGGACAGATCCAACTCGGAGAACAGAAATCTAGACCGAAACACGGACAGATACCTGCAAGACAGGCACGACTTCCGAAGCCCACCGGAGAGACCCGACAAGCCAGAGCGGAATTTAGAGCGAGACAGAACTAGTTTCGATAGAGACACGAAAGAGACGAAGGCGCCGCCGCGACAAAGGTCGTTACCGATAACGAGTAGCGGGAGCTTGGACCAACCCACGAAGTCCACGACGATGCCGAAGTTCCCGTCCGAGGAGGTGAAGGACCCGCCCTACGAGAACGTGGCGGTGGAAAACGAGCTAGCGGTTGCACGTGAGTATTTATTTTTATTAGTTTTTTTAATCATTTATTTACAATTTTTTCTGAGACAAGTTGATCGACTCCAACAATAGTCGTTTTTTTCATTTAATTGGAACAATTATATATGGAATTTAGTATTAAAATTTAACTTGTTCCTTTGATCGGAAAAAAGAAACGCAATTCTACTAGCTTCCATTCCAGAGACATGAAGTGTGTTTAGAAATGAAATAACCTAAAATAGATAATTATAGAGAATATAGTGTCAAAGCCTTCAACTTTGTGCCCGAATTGATAATTGGTTGAAATCAAAGCTGCGCTTTGTCTTTAACCGAAGTGGATCATTCCGCTTATACTATCGTATATAATTAAAATGAAATGCTAAAGGTTCCATCCAGTGGGGTTGCGCTTACAGACGGACGCTGTCCCACTGTGACATATAGCCTCAAGTAATTATATTCAAATTTAACTAAATAATTTCATATATTAACAAAAAAAATATTATTTCCAGCTAAAAAAATAAACCCGCTAACACACGACAAACACGGCCGGAAATACGGCGACAACGTTTCTTATGAAAACATAAACCTGGACTACATTGCGCGTTTAGTGAGCGAGGGATACCCCAAGGACATTGTGGTGCGAGCGCTGGGCATCACCAGAAACGATTTGGAAATGGCGTGCGATATATTACATGAATTCGGTTCCAAAGTACAACATAAGTGTTAGTTGTTTATTTTATTGTGTAATGCGGGTTTCTTTTTGTTTAATTGGTTTGCAATCCAATTGAATTGAGTTGGGTAATCAATTGAATTGGAAATTGGATAGACAGTTACATTGGATAGCCAATTCAATTGGAATGGCAATTGAGTTGGAAAGCTAATTGAATCGATTCGATTAATCGATTAACGAATCGCATTGTTAACTTTTTTTAAATTAAGATATTGAAAGTTGAACATCGATCATTTTGTAACTGTTATTATTTAAATTATTGAATTAGTAGCACTCAGAAACTTCAATTAGTGTTATGTGCCATTAAATCGCCAAATATTTGTGTATTTATTATTGGACACTAAAATACAGGTAAACCTAAATGGAGTACCTGAGTGCGGATTTATAAAAAAAAATTCTTAATATTATTATTCAATTGTAAATACGAAACGTATGAAATAAAAAGGCACCGGTTTTTTTAATTAAAAAAGTGATAAGTAGGTTCGTACAAGTATTGTCCGCCTTTCAATATATATAACAGAAATATTATCTTTTGTATTAGTACAATGTATACGGACAGTCAGTTTCATGAGCATATATTTTAAATGAGTAAGAAAATAAAAAAAAACTTAACCTTTTAGCTAAGAAGTGAAAAAAAACCCGCATTGCACAGTATTTAGTGGCACTAATCGATTTCTTAGTCAGTGGTTCGAATTAGCTGATTTTGAAGTTATAATTGCACGCTTTTATTTCCTAAATAAAATATATTGACACGTCGAACAATAATTTAGGTAAATTTTTAATATTTTTTTTAATAGGATAATAATACATATGGCGGATAAAATCTATTAGTGTTTTGAAATTAATTGTAAATATGCGTTTTGATTCTCGAAGTGTTAAATCGCCGTTTTTTGGCATATTTTTCGTTTAATCATAGTATTATGTAGGTTTACTTTTAGCTTTCATTTTGGATGTTCTATGTTAATGATTTCAGCCTTTTAATTAAAAAAAATATTTAACAAAATCAATGTCATGCATGGTTAATGCCAAAAATAATTACCGTTTTTGTTTTTAATTAACATTCAAAATATACGGTATATAAGAATTTAATTAATTATTTTCGAGATTTTTAATTAATATAGAAGATGAGAAAAAGGCTTAAAATATTCACATAGAGCGTCCGTATATTTATTTGCGTTAACGATTTCCAATGTTTCCGCTGTCAGTATTCGATTCACTAAACATTGTCTAAGTATATACATATTATATAATTCACTATATTTTCTTAGAACGCTGTCTTTAAATGAATATATTTTTTCATATATGTGTATCGACTAGACACTACTTATGATATCGCAATAACTTAACTTATATATGTAAATAATTCCAAACGAATTCAATTCAATCGTTTAAGTGATTATCGTGGATTTAATATATTGGACGCGGCAATTTTTTTTTTAAACGAACAACAGATTAAAAATGCTAAACCATTGTTTTTGACAACGTCAATGTCACTTTGACGTGCGCGATGACAGCCCTAGTGTCATTTTGCCTACTTTATATATTACCTCCATGAATATTTTACCGATGAGCTTAAATCAGAAACTTTTTTATATTCGATCTTCTTGATATTTTTCTAATAATTGTTACTAATTGAAAAAGTGAAAAAAAAATAAATAAATAAAAAATCGATTGTTCATTTTTATGATTGGATGGTGAATTGACTGAATCCTAGTTTTAAAGTACGGCTAGTCTATTCTTGCAGTGATTTATGTAATCTAACGTCTGTATTTAAAAAATAGATATACATATAATTATATGGATAAGCTTCCATTTTTAACGTAAGCATTGTATATGTAGACACTCAATATTTAAAGCTTTAGTAATAAAATAAGGCCTTGATTCTCTTTGAAATAATTGCACAAACGCTTATTCATATAATTATTGTGACGTATAGAAATAGTGTAGTTACCCACGAGCCTGTAGATTGTATTACATATCCACCAAGTTACTAGTCAATATATGTTCTTAATATATACAATATTAAGCTTACTCACTAATAGATGTTCTGGCTCTTTCTCTCTTCTATGTATGTGTGTGCGAGGGAGACGGCGGAATAAATAATACGAAGAGAGAACGAGATGGAAATACATAATTATATAAAAGTGATAACTTGGTTAAGGTTTACACTTTTTTAGGCTAATTACCTTAAAATAGTAAGTTTTTTGTTTTTGTTTTTGTATATTTAAGCTTTATTCTAAATTTAAAATAAATCAGGAGGATATTTAAAATGCAATAGAAAAATATTTAAATATAGGGTAATTAGCCAAATAAAGTAACTGTTATAGGCTCAAAATTATAGCAATTATAATGGACTATTAATAATAATAATAATAATATAATTGAATCTGAAACGTCTTTATAATTTCATATGCACATTTGTATAACAATAAAATCGATATTTAAACACGTAAACGATTTCTCGATTATTTTAAGGATGGAGTTCTTTTTTTAGTATGTATGAAAATGGCTCTGGGTACTATTACTTTTGAGCCTTATTTAAAAACAGTGTTGCCAGTGTATGTTATTTTATAATAATTGTGCAATATATTATTTTATTATTATTTGATTAAAAATTTCGATTATTTTTAATATTGTATGTTTTGTATGAAATGTTTTTTTAGAAATATGATAAATATCTTGAATATTAATACTTTAATTATTATTTATAATATGACTTTGGTTTGTGAATTTCAAATGTTTAATAGTATTTATTTATTTTTCATTTGCAGATAAAATTTTAAAGCGTCTCTCATTTTTTGTTGTGTTTATAAAAATAATATGAAGAAATAATACTAAAAAAATATTTTAAATTCACAAATCATAAATAGCTTTAAAATGGCAACACTTCAAAATTTAATTTATTATGGTGGATCTTCTTGTAATATAACAGTTTTGGCGAGATTATGAAATATGTTTTCTTGCAATAAATACATATTTTGTTTTGGCTAAGAGGAATGAATTTGGGGAGGCTAGGACTTGTTTTACGCTTTTAATCGAGATATGTTTCAAAATATATTTAAGCAAAATTAACATGACTTTTCTTTGCTTTCCTATTTATTTCTTTATATCCAACTTACATTTAACACATAATATTTAAAGATTATTAATTTAAAAATTGTGTTTTTATAAGAAAAAACGACTAAAAATACAATAATACAATTAAAAAAATTAGTCTAAAGGGAATGTCCATGAACATTTTAAATTATCTCTCCCATAGATCATCAAATTGATAACTAATTTAAAATTATCTCTGTTATCATATGTAAGTATCAATAACGACAATACGATATAAGAATAATGTAAGGGCCCGAAATTGTAGAGCGTAGTACAATGAACCAATAACTATAGTATAAATATTTACTGAGTTATTGAAAAAAACATCCTCTAGACACGCATTTACCAATGTGTCGTTTTTATGTTGGCTGGAGGAATTTCAACCAAAAGTAAATAGGCCAAATACTAGTTCTAACCATACTCTACAACTTTGATAGTAGATATTTTGCAATATTAATCGCGGGAAAAAATGACCGAAAAAAACTATCTACTGATAATTTTGTCGTTTTCGATGAGCACAATCTCAAAGAATATGAACGATAAAAGAAAAATGTAAGGGATTTTAACGAAAAAGTATAGGATTAAAATTTAACGGGGAACTGAGTTATTGAAAGAAATGAACATAAATATTTTTTTCAAAATCGCAAAATTGCACTTCTGCTCGCAAAGGAAGCGACGAAACGGGTGAGGGCGGCCTCTTGTAACTTCACCATCCGCCGCAAACGGTCCCCGGAGGGCAGCTCACAACCGCCGCCTTCCGCCCGATCTGGCCAAAGAGCGGTCAGCTGAGGGAAGTTGACCGATGTATCATATATAAGAATAATCTAAGTCATAATGATAATTTATTAAAGGTATACCGGTGTTTGGCAGGACGATGTCAATGTACAAGTGTCCGGCATCTAATGACGTGATTTCTGGATACATCGAATAAAAATAAACGAAAATGGAACTATATACCATAACGAACTGTATGTACTATTTTACACCTCTATACTATTTGTTAGCTGTCCAAGGAGCAGTCCAAACCCATCTTACCTGTAAGGACATTCCCAAGGCAAATTTTCACCTTTACTAAGTAAATAGTGACCTGGCCGTAGCATTTAAACCTAGCATTTAAACCAATAACTGTCAAATGATAATATATATACTAAAGGCATTCAAAATTTTAGCAATACAAATACAACAAATGAATAGATGTAACATCAAAGATGATTTCAACAAACTTCAGAAAATAAAGGTGGCTTGTAATTTTTAATAAAACAAATTTAATTAATATTAACTTTTATTTTTTTTTCAGTTTCTCGCTTTTTATCCCGTATCCTGTTTTAGAAGTTTTCCATGTTCCAACGAAATTCACAGTTAAAACACTGCTTGGAATTTTTCAATAAAACAAATTTAAATAATATTTACTTTTATTTATATTTGTATGAATATAAATCATAACACTAATGATAAATATATAAATAAATATAGTTTATTTAATGCTAAAACCTATTATTTTTCGTTCATTTTACATAAGAATCGAGAATTCTGATAAAAACTTGATATTATTCAATCACAATAAACCTGCATAAATTGTTTCTATAATACAATTATAATATATCAATCGATTTATTAGCAAAAATCGATTTTTCGACATTCCAATATATTTTCTAGCGAAGTACTGTATGTATCAAAAGATTTATTTATTTCTAAGTTATAAATGATACTACAATATCTCTAAGACTAAACAACCATAATGTTTATATAATATACATATGAATAAAGTTTTCATTACACAAATTTATACATTTTAAGGTTATTTACGCCATAAAATTAATCTCACAACTAAATTCCTGCCTTTAATTTAAAATAATATAGTTTGGTCAATATATTTATCTTAGTAAAGTAAACATTTATTTAACGAGTGAAAAATATATTTAATGCATGTTTATTTTGTTTAAACATAAGAATAATTCCAGAATCTCAACATATCTTGTGAAAAAGGTAATAATAAAAAAATGTACAATAATTTTCAATACAAAACGTAAATGAAATTGAAAATATATACTATATAGAGCTAATAGCCGAAGCTAGAAAATAAGTTTGAAAATGTTTTTCATTAAAAGTAACAGAAAATTAATTTAAAGTTAACCTATTATATGTCCATTTCTCTATTTATTGTAAAATATATATTTTTTTTATATAAAAAAAGAGTACTCTGTAGGAATTTTATTTTCACAATTACCCAATTTGTAAAATAATTAAAATAATAAATTAACTAAAGTACTAAGATTTGCCCAAAACTAAGTCTACAATTATTTTGCTAAAATAAAAATCGATTTAGACAGCAAATAAAATCGTACTGATATCGATTAAAAAACCGAGTCAAGCTAATTTCATAGTTTTCTCATCAATCTGATAATGTTAACATTTTAATCGATTATAAATAAATTAATACACAAACACAGCCAAAAGTTCATTTATTTAACTTTACAATATATATAACTATTGAGGTTATGCATTTACTTATTGTTAGGAAATGTGAATATATTTTAGCTATTTTGGTTATAATAAGAGCATTTAAATTATAAAATCATTTATAAAAACCAGCAAGGATTTTTTTGCAAAAAACTTCCTTTATTTACAAGCTAAATAAATATTAAGTTTTTAAATTAATTTTAGGAGGACAGAGATTTGTTATTGTCTCTGTATTTGCTTTACAATTTTCTAAAAAAAAAACAACTAATTTGAACTAAATTTCATATGTTTTTACAGAAGAAATGTTCGAGTCCTAGCATTCATATAAACTTGAAAGTTTTCAAATTTGAAAATTAATTAAATCTTTCATGAAAGGAATTTATTGAGTAAAATAATTTAGTCATTAAAGTAGATTGTTGAAATTAATATTTCCAACAGTTTCTAGTTCTCCTCTAGTAATAAATTGTATAGTATTTAGATTTTGAATTTTAATTTCATTCTAGTACTTTTCGTATTGTTGTTACATTATTATGATTTTAAATTAAACGTATTCTATTGGAAACATGAAGTTGAAGTTCAAAATCTATATGAATCTGTTAAACATAGTTTTATATAAATCACTTTAAATAATAAAGTCAAAATCTAGCGATGCAATTAAGCATTGACAGACAAAATTCGCATATTCATTGTCTATAGTTAGTGATAAATGGAAAACGGGGTGACCTAACACTGTATTCTCTCTGCCTAACCAGCATTACGCATGAAAAAAAAGAAATCAATTTTAAATAACGAATTATTCCACTTTGAATAATAAACTCGAAATTCCAAATTCAAAACTAGCTCTCACGTTCCATTTTCAAACTCTGCCCGGTATCCAATATGGCTTCCGCACTCGGTATCACAATGACGTCTCTAACACTGTTAGCACATTCGATATCACATTGACCACTTTGATTCTTATCACACGACTCACACGAGATATCGATATTCTCGATTTCGATACTCGCTTTTCTCTCCATATATTTAGCGATATCGATATTATTTTTCATTTCGTAGCTTTTTTTACTGGAATTCGAACAGAAATCGTTTATTTCTGTGCAAATTCGTTTCACATTTTCATCGAGACATGTTGAACACGTGACTTCATCTTCATTGTTAATCGATATTCGAACTAATTTCTGTTCTTCGTCGCCTAAAGTAAAATGCACTTTGTCCGTCCTTCCCTCAGATAATTTCGATATTTCTGAATCGGAACTGTGTTGCTTTAGATTTTGATTTTGTTCTGAAACTGCCAATTTCATGTTATAGATATTCGACTCGCTTCCCATTATCGATATCGTGGAATCGTTTAGTGATGAATCCTGAAAAAAAAATAGTATTTTAATATTTAAACTGCATTTTTACTATTCAAACTGACATGAAAATTGAAAATAATTTTTAAATTTTTTTTTGGAAAAATCGTTTAAAAATGTTTTATAATACTAAGTGTCAAATAACACTTCAAAAATAGTAAAATTAGAATAAATTTTGATTATTGTTATATTATTTTCCGACTTTATATATAGCAGAATAGTCAGAGAGAATCTAGTGTTAAGACACTCTGTTCTCGACTTTTTGTCCGAAGTAACGATATTGCGTTGTGTATATTCCGTGTAATTTAGTTTTAACGAAAATAAATCCCTCTTTCCATGTTACGACCGCCATGATTAAAAATATCAAACGCAATAAAAATAAAAAACTCAAATTCAAATTTAATCAAATTCAAAAGTAACTTTTTATGATTGACATATATTTTTTAAAACTTAATATTTAAGTAGTTGTAAAAAAAATTAAACTCACATGATCTTCATGATAACTACCAACACTTCTAGAGTGTTTGTGTCGAAGACTTGTTGATTTTTGAGGAGAATGGGGATCTATGGTCTCCTATAAACACAAATAATTGCATTTTACTTTAAAATTAGGTAAATGCTTATTATTTAAAAAAAAAATTTTTATTATTACGCTCAGTTGTTATTTTTTAAATTTTCTAATCACTTATTTTATTAAGTATTCCATCATTTATTTTTTATCTATAATATATATCTTTTTAATTTTTTGTATACTGTATAACACGCTATACATAAATTTAAATTATATATAACCTTATTAGTATCAGAACTAAAAATATATTCTAAACATAAACTTAATCACACAAATGGCTTGCAAATGTCAAACATGTATGTATAGTATGATACACACTACACCAAATATTTAAAAAAAACATACCTTAAACCTATTAAACTGTCGATACTTTCCCCTCTCGGAGGGCACCAGACTCCTCAAGGACTGTGTCCGGGGACACTGGTTGTCTGCCAGCCAGCGATAAGTACCGAACAGTTTTGATGTATCGCATCTGAAATTTATTACAATTTTAGAGCTTCTTACAAAATAAAATATAATAAAAAACATTATAAAAACAAACTACTTTTATATTTAAGAATATAGCCCTTTCATTTAATACCTGTACTAGATGAGTTGTGCAATTTTTTATAACCCGTCATTTTGTTACGGCGGCCATTTTAGTTTAACAATTAATTATAAAATTATAATGTGAATTATCATTGAACTGAAAACGTATTCTAAATTTCAGCTCTATCGGACACTGGGAGGTGGGTCAAATTAGTTTTGCAAGATTTCACACACAATAACCAACAAGCACGCTACTGACAGTGAAGTAAAAGCTTGTAATAACGCAATTATACAATTAATTTTTAGCTTTTAAAATGGAAAATTATAAATACATGTTGGTTTTTAATTATTTAAAAAATAAAGAAATTACTAACAATGGTAATTAAGTTTACTCAATGGCCATAATTACATTCACGCATTTCCCATAACAATTACCGTTCATTTTGAAAATAATCCATGTTAAATGACAAATTTTACATTTAAAAAAAACATCCATTGAAAGAGAATCAAACTCCAAAATAAAAAGTTGCCTTATTATTATGCAAACATAAAAAATCAGCCTCACACATTACCCCATATAAGTACAGTCCAGGGTGGACAGAAAAAACATAATGTCGAGAGACCGTTCACCGCTTCGTGCCCGAATTCAAGCCATTACGTGTAGTGGCAGAACTCAACGCCGCACGTCATTAAGACAAAAGCAAATAGAAATGAAAATTATCATTTCCCTGTATGGGAATCGAAATCACAACCAATCGCGTTTACAGTCAATAACAAGCAAAATAACTCACAAATTACTGGGCGTTGTTAATAATTTCTGTAAGTTGGCAAGAGTCGGTCGCATGTCGTGAATAGAGAGTCCTTTCCCCCAAAGCAACTGAGCTATACACTTGTTCAGTAGAAACATGGCGTATCTGAATAATGTGACGTCACCGCCTCGAGCGAATAATGGGATACTGAAACATATTAAAGGAAAAAGGTTATATTGAAAATAGTTTACATATATTTTTAATTATCGCCTTGCATAATATTGACGTTTCATTCGAAAATGGATTTTTCAATATATTAAAAAAACCGGTGTACACAATGTAACAAATATATATTCAAGGCCTTCTAGAGGCTAGTCTAGGCGTAAATTACATTTACGTTATCTTTTTAATATTTTAAAGCGTTATTAGGATAAGAAAACATTTTTAAAAAACAGCGGGAATTGAACCCTCAAATCCGTCTAAACGCTCTCACCACTAAACTATATGTTCATATAATTAAATATCAAAATGTATAGTACATGTAATAAAATATATTTGATATATTTTACAATTTGAATAATAATAATATACACTCAAATAACTCAAGAATAAACACGAAAAGAAAATAAATTTCCAAATGGAAATGTAGATGGCGCTGATGTAAGTTAGATCGCGCTTACGTTTCGCTTACTTGAAACGTTGATGAGAAATATGGTATTTCACAGTGAATAGCGTCACCCGTGTTAAAAAATAATATAAATTTTTCTAGGTGCATACACGTGAAGTGATATGTACAATATTAATATAACAAGATAGATAGTAAAATTATTTATTAATATAATAATATATAAGGATCAATTGTAATATATAGGCAATAAAGCTAAATAATAATTATTAATAAACTATTATTTAGGTTGGTCTTGGATTAGTTATAACAAAGTTATAAAAATTGTGGAATCCAATGTTGATGTGTGAGTTGACGAAATTCTTTACATAGACGTTATTGAAAATTTTTATTATAATAAAAAAGGTTTACGACAAATGTATTCATAATATAAAGATATATTTTGCTTTAACGTCTATGTCGAGTTCAAGACATATCGTTAAATAGGAAAAATCGTTATATCGAGGTTTGTTATATTGCGGCTACACTGTTTATTACATGAAATAATACAAAATTCGAGATAAAAGTGAGCTAATTTATAAAACATAAACAATACTCACTTCGGATCAGGCAAATCTGGCGTTATATCCAATATCTTGCTAGCCGATCCCAACAAAGTTATTTTATATCTCAGCGGCTGGTTCAAAATGGCGGCCGTTAGTGACGTCACTTGTGCTACAAAGCCCGCTGCCACGGCGTCGGGTAGCGGGTTCGAAGCCCGATGCTCATCACCACATATTGGCAGTGGTACGTTGATTATTGTCCAGTTTGTTGAGTCTTTCTGTTACACAAAGGATTAGATATAGATGTTATTTATAAAATTCCCGTTTTAAAGCAAAGAAAATTTATTTCTGAATATACAATACAAATAAAATATATTAATGAAAGCCTTTATTCAAATACAATTAACATCAATTATATACGAAATAACTAATTAATAACTAAAATTATGTAACAGATAATAGATGAAATTTTAACAGGTAAAATTATAAAAGTCTTTGTAAAAGTATACAGTTAATGGCGATGCGGCGAGTGAGCGAGAAAAACACGAATATAGGAGCCGATTATCAAATATATTTTCACATTGACTTGGCTGACTGCGGTAATACACAATCGAATTGATTACCTCCTGTTTTTGAAGTCGGTTGAAAATACATACTTTTTTGGTTTTATTCGTGACATTGCGTTTTGAGTGGTGGAACTCAACGCCGCATTTTATCTTTACCAGAGCGAGGAAGTGAAAATAATTTTAAATATAATCACTCCCCCGTGTGGGAATCAAACCCACAATCGATCGCGTTTACACTCAGATACTGTCACACTGTGCTACATTGATAAGTGTGTCTAATATGTATACTATGTTATTTCAAAAGACCTTGCGAGGCCGTTTTAAGTGTGAGGCCTTAGGACTCACTCCACCGTTCACCTTCACGTTTATATAAAATCAATACCTGTTGTATATAAAATATATCATTTAATTGCATAAGCATATCGCCTCTATAACTTGCTAGAGCCGCATGAGACCGCGCAGCCAACTCTCTTAAAGCATAACAAGACTCTCTCGTTTCCTTCAAAGCCTCCGTTCTACGTGACAGCGTGTGGTAATTCTGCATTAATTCCGTACCTGTAAATATCATACTAATTTCATTAAAAAAAATGTTCGATTAAAAAAATAAAGTTGGCTAGAAGAACCATTTTTTTAATATTGATTTTTTTTGTTTCGGATTTTTTGATTTGGTTATGTAATACTGTGTTTTTTGCTTGTATATTAAACTTATGGCTATCAAGTTTAAATTCACATTAACATTTAGAGATAAAGGAAGTTCTGGAATATTCTGGGTTTCGGTTAATGTAGTTAGAGGTGTTCGAAACGTAGCATTGATTTTACACTAAAATTACTACTAAGAAGAAAAATAAGGAAAAGTGCATTCCGTCACATTATTATCTATTTTGTGCGTTTGTCTGTATTTCGTTTGTATGTCGTTTCTTTGCTAGTTCCGACTAATCTCTGGAACAGCTAAACCGATTTTAACGGGACTTTCACTGTTATATAGCTATTGTAACAAATAACTCGGGTTATATTTATTTTGGAATTAAAAAATAAAGATCTAGATGTGTCAAATTCCATGCGAACCAAGTCGCGGCCACAACTAGTTGTTAATAATATCAATAAGAGCACAATATCAATAATCCTTACCAACATCTTGATTTTCTTCAAACAACTTAGCGTGTTTCTCTTTCAGTCTTCTTATATTTGCTAATTTGCTATCTCTCTCGTCGGAGAGTATTAACCTTTTAAAATGTAATATTTCTAATTGCTTCGTAAGTCTCACGTGCTCTGCTCTTTGGAAGGGAGAAGGCTTAGACTGGAAACAAGTGATAAGAACATTATTTAAATAAATTGGAATACCTCTTTATACGGTTTTCTTTTTAACTTTACCCTTTATTCTGAAATAGTCCGAGAAAACCTATTGACAAGATACTCCATTTATCACTTTCCGCCCGAATTTGACACACTGTGTGTTGAATCGCGGTTAACTCAACACCGCGTTTTGTCTTGCTCCGAAGAGCGGGGAAATGAAAATCATTTAAATAAAATTTAGCCTCTTTATTATAATTAAAATTTAATTTTCAGCCAAGTAATCTCATTTCAAAATAAAGAAATCAATATATTTGACGCAATATGTACCTTATACGATAGGAGATCGTTTAATTTTAAAGTTAATCGGGGCCCATTAGACACCGGCGTTTTTTCTTCTTTGACTTTCCCATTTCTGACATTTAAATCGCTTTGCGACGAGGATTTCTCTTTGCTCAACGTTTCATTCTCATCTGGCGAGAACAAATTCCTTTGCGACTTGCTTTTACATTTCAATTTCAATTCGGAATCTGGACAAAAAGTGTCAGATAAAGCAGATTTCTTGTATATCCTCTCCTTAATTTCTTGCACAGCCTCTTGTCTTTTCTTTATAGAGTATTGTAAAAGGTGAAGATTTTGTAGTTTCGTTGCATTATAACTCGGCCTTATTTCCGACTTGAGAAAGCTAAGCGCCAAATACCTATACTTTGGCACACCATCAGATTCATTCCGTAAGTCGTAACTCTCCGCAGTTTCACTCAAATCTATTTTATTCGACAAATCCTCTTGGGACGCTGACATATCACAGTTCAAATCACTGGTTGTAAATTCTCTAACATCTATATTGTCTGGTGAATGTTCGTATATGTGATTGGGGTCTACTTTTTTTCTCTCTGTACTGTCGTCTCTCCTTTCTCTATGATTTAAGTTTAAACTGGACGAAGATTTCAATGTCGGAAAGTTTTGTTTGAAACCTCTTTCGATCGGACTATTACTTTTTGAATATTCCGCGTCCGATCTCCGCGAAAACCTCGCTGGTGATATAGATCTAGATCCTTTTATTAACTTATGAGTGTACAACATTCTCGCCGAATCTATTGTTATTTTCGACACATTGGTTTTACCCGACGAGTCCGACGAAAGAGATCCCTGTTCCAATTCATTTTCCGGCGGAATAACGTCCAATTTAAGACTTTTATACGAACAAAAGTAGCCTCCGTGCATTTGGAATACCAGAGTGTTGCTTTTAAAGCAATCCGATGTAAAATTTAAAGCTAAATTAGCCCCTATGTATCTAAGCCCACTAAAATATATACCCCATGTTTGGATGACAGCGTCATGGACAGGCTGTGATTTGTCATCATCCTCTCTTGGAGGTAATATAATATGACACCATATTCGTATTACTACGTTAGTTGATGACATTCTTTGAGTTATTTCTGAAAAAAAAAAACGAAATAATCTAACTGTAAAATAGACATTTAACGTTAATTGTGATTTCCGTTTACAAAAATATTTAAACTAATGCAGTATACAAGGTATTATTTAAAAATAAAATCTATAACTATGAACATAAGGTATAAAATCAAGTGAATATATTTGTATTATTTTATCCATAGACATACAGATCATGAAGGTCGCTTTATAAAATAGAATGAAATTCATCTATCAAATGAATCATGTGTGGGAGATAACAGTTTTACGTTTCACACAATATAGGTCAAATGTCGTGTTTTGAATGATAAGTCGCCAATAAATAAATTAGATTAATTAAAAAAAAAGAAAACAAATAATATTTATATATACAAAGAAACCTTATGACAAAAATTGATCTCAGTGTAAAATTTGTTAAGGCCAATTATAGAATATTTCAAGCATTCTTTCTATTGACTTTTACAAAAAAAAAAGAAAGAAAAAAAACAGACGATTTAATTTTTTTTTATATACATACAGACACATGAATAAAAATAAATTGTAAGTTTTATAATATACAATCTTATATAGAGACAAGGACTTGTGACTTTCATTTATACTTGCAATTTTTTTGAAAACATAAGAAGCATATTTGGTTCAATTAAAAACGAAATTAATTAATTATTACGTAAAATTACATATTCATTTTATATCTTATTATTATTATGCAAACTTTGTAAATGTTTAAATTTGAAAATCATTATAATTTCGTTTTAAAGATCGTAATAAATCGTAATAATATTTTTGAAATAACATATAAAAATTTGAACGCAACGGGATTACAACTCGTTGCGTTCAAATTTCAACCCTCTTGGAAACCGTCTAAGCGCTCTAACCGCTAAGCCATGCGTTCAAATTTTTGTATTTTTTTTTCAAAAATGCCTAATCCTAAATGTGAAATGTGTTTCTCTATTCTTTTAAGAAAATGCGTCAAAGTTTACCACTCAGCACGCAATGTATAGATTTCAGGGGAAAGCAGTCAACAAAGTGCCTTGACACTAGGTTGCCTCAGACCATCAAGCTATGCGGGAGGGGTAAAGTGTGTAGTGTGTAAACAAAGTGTTTTCAAGGTCAATATTATTAAGTAAATTATGGTGCTAAGACACTCCTTTATAGTCATAGATTTATTTTAGAGACATTATATTTATTGCGCAACTCAACACTGCTTAATATTAACAACAGCAAACAAATAATATAAACACATTAGTTCAAGTGACCCCTACTGTACCTACAACATTGGGTTTTTTAAATAATTTGAAATGTACTTACCTAATTATTTTTATAATTATAACACAATTACTCACCAGAATCAATTTCCTTCCATTTTGGATGTGGTGAGAATATTCTCTCGCTAGTATAAAATGGAGCTGACATTGTGGTATGATGAAGCGTTAGATAGTAACTGCATTGATGGTGACACCACTCGGGAGGCCTGATGTTGTAGCCTACAATCTGAAAAAAAAAAACACATAGAAACTTTATACATTCATAATTTTTTGGAGTAGACATTGGATGCTGTACTCTGTAAAATATATGGACATGCTGTACATATATTTTCTTATGTAGGAAACTTGTTTTTTAAAGAAAACAAGTTATCATCTGTAAATTTTTAATGAAAAAAAGATCAACATATTATGTTTAATTATAGTATAATTGTAAAAATAATTATGAAATTTAAAAATTATTTTGGCTTTATTTAAAAAGAGAATAAACCAATGTTTGTAGTGTAGTATTGTATTAAAAAAATAATTCAAAAAATGATGATTTTCAATTTATGAGCAAATATTCATTTCCGTTATTGTCATATTATTTATCAACTATAGTTATATGAAATATCCACTACATATTTCCATACAATTGGTGTTATTTTTTTCCTCACTGATCATAAATAACTTTTCAGCAATGGTGTTGACTAAACATAATATAAGAGGAATGTGTACATGGAACGCAAACATTAAACAAAATCATATTTACATTCTTCAATCTACATTTATCTCTTCAGTTACTTCATGAGTAATAACTTTTTTATACAAATAACTCTATATAGAAAAGTATATTAATAATTCAAAGTTAATCACATATATGACAAACGGGCTGGCAAAATTTATGTAAAAATAAGATATACTATTTCACTCTTTAGAGACTGACAATTTTGTATTAGTTTAGTAAAATGTACGAACTATTAGTAAATGTTTGCAATTTTGTTTGATTGATCTTTATGACCATTACTAGTGCAATAAAATAGCCTCAATACAATGATTTTATTTTGTCATCAAAATTTGTCAAGATACTCAACAATTTTCTAAAGTAACATATTGATATCTCTTACTGTTACATTGACTATGAGGAGATTCATATAATGAAAAATAGCTAATAAAAGAATTACTAAAATAAGTTTGGCAGTAAAAAAGATTAGTGTACACACATAAAAACAAAACATGTACAAATAATTATTTCAAGTTGCATATACTTTTTTCAAGTTTTATCCATACAATTCATATCTTTTGTAAATATATTTTGTAACGATTTAGCAATTAAATAACAAAGAAAATAGGTAATAAAATGTATATTGTAGAACAGTTTTGTAATTGTGATAAACAAAATTAATCAATGCTCATTTTCGGGAACAATAATTATGTGTGGCATATTCATTAATAAAATAATACTTGTAAAGATATTATTTAACCCATGAGATATATCGGAAAATGACGTATGACAGACGAGTGTAGGCGTTTGTTGGTAAATTCTTCCCAAGAAATTAGGATGCTATTTGATTGTTTAAAATCGTGTTAAAGTAAAATCTATACAAAAAAATAATATTACCTGAATTAAACTACGCAGACGTAATTGTTGAGTAGTTAAAGGCGTCCACTCTCTGCATCTCGGCCTTCCAAACATTTTAATTTAACAAACACTAAGCACTAATTAATAAGTTTAAAACTAAAAGGGAAATAGGTGAGTGTTTCAAAAATTAACATTGAAATATTAAGACGCTGATCACTAACTACATGCCAATAAATTTAAATCACAACATAATAAATAAATAAAGATGCATTGTTCAGCTGACTTCTATTTCGCTTTTGTCAATTTGCTTATGAATGATCATGTAAGTATTGCCATATTCTTTTATCTGGCATGATTATTAAATATTTAAAACTTTATTAAAATAGCATACTTTTTTTATTTCGAACACTAATCTTATTAATATATTCTGTTTTAAAATGATAAAATATTTCTTAATTACATAAATATTAAAAATTCAATAATTACATTATGTAGATCCACAGATTAACAGCAATGAATGCAAAAAAAAATAACTATGACCAAACAGCATTTACGAAGACAGTTATAAAATGAGTACTTACTATAATTATATTTAATAGCATAACAATATTAATGACTTAAAACATTTTTTTTTATGTTTATGAGATTTTTATTAATATTCTAAATTAATATGATCATAATAAAACTGCTTAAAAATAGAACCAATCTTATTTTGGTTATTAAGAGCTCTTTTTTCTTAAGATATTTAAGTGCCTACATCATAACTTTAAATTTTAAAAATTACCGTTCAAAACAAAGATTTATGAGTTTTTAATTTTAAGGAAACTGTAGTTATAAAAGTATCCTACGAATGATTCAATGTTTATTACAAATTAGATATTAAGTAGTATATTGTGTGATTTCTCGGAGTCGTGTCGTGGTTATGTTCAATCCTAGTTAAGAGAAGATTTTTAAAAAAAAATCTTTTACTGATCAGATAATAACTGGTAAAATCATCAGCTTTCTACATTTAATATATTTTTATATATTATAGCATTACATAATACAATGAACGTAATAACAATAAGCATAACAGAACGAAACTAGTGACTGGTAATTTTATATCAGATAACTTAAAAAAATCACTAAGTTAATGAAACAATCACAAAACCACCTATTAAAAATGGTCGTAAAAATCTCTTATACTCACAATTCACTAAGACATGAACGTCAAAATTTTCATTATAACGTTGCTACGTGTCTACAAAATTTATGGCCAGGTACCTATCGAATTTATATTAAAACATTATTCATGTACTAGATAGAAAATGAAAATACAGTGAAATATCATGTTTCTCCGGCCATTTTATGATGTCACAATACATAAGTTTTCCTTAAAATCTATATTGTGTAAAGTATTATATATAAGCTATAGGTACGTTCATAACCCATCAAGGCGATAAAATTATATGTTTTTTAAATTTTTATTACGATGGGAGCGTAGTATATTGTTTTGACCCGAAACAAATAATAATTAAATCAACTATAGCTTAAATATGAAATCAAATTTATAATTTGAATATTGTGAGATTTACTTACTTAAATATAATTTTTTTAACTTAATTATATTGCAAGGTAGCCATTTCATGATATATCATTCTAACTGTGGGCGCACTATTTATGATGAGTTCTTGAGTATTTTAAGTACGTGTACACGGGTACTTATATTCACCCTTGCGTTTCCAAATGAGTATATACGGTTATCTTTTGTAAATTTTAATAAATAAACTCTATTCGTATCAATACAAATATCTTCTTCTTTAAAAATAATACATTTTTGACCAGTGACATACCAAATGAATTTGATGCCCAGAGGTAGAATAGTCTAGATAATAGAATTTTGACTAAATGAGTCTAATCTTTTTTTTTAGCTTCATGCTTTTATCCCGCGTAGCAGGGTAAGCAGAAAGTACCTAGTGTCATGACACTCCGTACTTCGCTTTCCACCGAAGTCGAGACGTTGCGTGTTGAGTGGTAGAACTCAACGCCGCACTTTATCTTACCAGAGCGAAGAAGTGAAAATAATTTAAATATAATCACTCCTCCGATTGGGGATCGAACCCACAACCGATCGCGTTACAGTCGGACGCTATCCCACTGCGCCACGACCGGTCTAATCAAGTGTTATTATTTGAAATATTGTCCATCGTATCGCCGTGGAATAGAGTCAGTCTGTAAACACGTTTGTTTTGAACTCGAGGGATTCTCCATTAAAGGAAACGATTATTTTTGAATTTCTCTTAGGTTCTCATTTTCCTATTGTGAATGGTATATGTATGGCAAAAGTCGACTAAGCAAATGACGGAATTGACGAACATTTGCCTTGCACTTGAGTGATAATAAAATTCATTTCTCCGCTATTATAAGAGAGTGCGGCTTGGAATACAAGATTTTTTTTTAATATTTTACAGAGTGATGTATCTAAACAAGAGAATTTCGGGGAAGACTACGAAGTTGAGGTAGGTGCTCTATATTACTTATAAATATTTATTAAAAAAATATATATTTTTAATTTGTAAATTTAATATTATTCAGGAAGAAAAAGCTATTGTGAATTCTGATTCAGAGGAAGATGTAGGTTATTTTCCAAAAAACGATGCGGTAAGTTGCATTATATTACAATATCAAACTATTTCTTTTAATAATTATTTACATACTATCTATATTCTAGTATTTATGTCTCGGGTTTTTTAAGAACAAGTATAAAGTCAAAATCCCACCTGTAGGTATTATGCTATATTATTTTCATAGTTTCGATTATAAAATATAAAAAGTCGTATTCTCCCTTTCTCGTGATAATAATTTAGGGAATTCCTCCCCTCTACTCCTCAAGAAATATACATACGACTTTTTGAGCACAATATTCTCGGCTGTACATTGTCAGTTCCGAAGCTAGAAATATTATCTACATATTGATATTTATATAATTAGATATGTTATATATTCAAGTATCCTTAATTTAAACAATAATAATAATAATTTCAATTTATAGGACGAAAAAGATGAAGTAAGCATAGCAACACTACAGGGTGAAGATGATGATGATAAGGTAGTATTTTCTGTATACCTTTCTGAAATTAATAATTTCTAAGTCCTTTTATTTCAACTTTCAACCTCAAGAATCATATCACAAAAAATAGTGTATATAAACAGTAAATAGTAAATTGCTTGTATAAATATGTATTAGTTTATATATATATATATATATATATATATATATATATATATATATATATATATATATATATATATGTTATAATAGTTGATAATAGAATTTTGATCATTTGAGTCCTAAATTTCATGTGTTATTATTGGAAATTAAATTATATTGGAATCGGAGGTTATCGTGGCGCAGTAGGACACTGTCTAACTAAAACCTATTAGTTAAAAGATTCTCCTTTCCAGTGGGGGGAGCAGTTATAGGTAATTTTTTTTTATTTCTGCACTCTGGTAAGGCAAAGTGCGGCTTGGAGTTCGCCAATTTTGGGCGGAAAGCGATCAACGGAGTGTCTCGACACTAGGTTGTCGCTGATTACCTTATTATGTGGGATAAAGAGTAAAGCTGAGTTTATCAATAATTAATATTATGAAAAAAAAAAAAATATTTCTATAAGATAGAAGTTTTTTTTTTACATTTTACAGAGAGATGAATCTAAACAAGATAATTTGGGGGACGAAAATGAAATTGAGGTAGATATACTACGAGTATATTATAACATTACATTTTAAAAAAATAAGTTTGTTTAATTTTTTAATTTGTAAATTAAATATTGTTCAGGAAGCAAAAGCTATTTTGAATTCTGATTCAGAGGAAGATGTAGGTTATTTTCCAAAAAACGATTCGGTAAGTTGCATTATATTAACAAAAATATTATTAACAAACAATAGTTTGTAAAAGAAATATCTTTTAATAATTATTTACATGCTATCTATATTCTAGTATTTATGTCTCGGGTTTTTTAAGAATAAGTATAAAGTTGAAATCCCACCTGTAGGTATTATGCTAAATTATTTTCATAGTTTCGATTATAAAACATAAAAAAGTGGTATTCTCCCTTTCTCCCTCACCCCTCTACTCCTCAAGAAATATAAATGCGACTTTTTGCGCACAATATTCTCGGCTGTACATTGTCAGTCCCTAAGCTAGAAATATTATCTACATATTGATATTTATATAATTAGATATAGTTATATATTAATAATGAATAAAATTAGATATATTATATATATTCAAGTATATATATTTTAAACAATAATAACAATTTATAGGGCGAAAAAGTTGAAGTAAACCTAGCAAAACTACAGAATGAAGACGATGATGATAAGGTAGTATTTTATGTATTTCTTTTTTATATGACCAAATCGATTTTCCAATATTTATGTATATTGTCTTTTAAAAAAATTTGTTAAAATAATTTTAAAATTAAAAAGCAATAATAAAATGTTATTACCTGTAGTATTTAGTTCGATTTGACAGTTTACCACTCAACACGCATGTCTCGAATTCGGTAAAAAGTGAAGTATGAAGTGTCTTGCCACTAGATACTTTCTGTCTAGCTCGCTATACGGGATAAAAAGCGTAAAGCTAATATTATATATCTTGTATAGTCAGAGTTTATGGCGCAGTAGAACACCTTCTGACTGTAAACGCTATTAGTTATGAGTTTCTTCTTCCCAGTGGGGGGATCCGTTATAGGTTTTTTTTTCATTTTCCGCTCTGGTAAGACAAAGTGCGGCTTGAAGTTCCCCAATTTCGGGTGGAAAGCGATCAACGGAGTGACTTGACACTAAGTTGTCGCTGACTACCTTACTATGTGGGATAAAGCTCAAAGCTGAGTTTTTCAATAATAAATAATATGAAAAAAAAATATTTCAATAAGAGGGAAGGTTTTTCTAAAAAAAATGTAAATTTTACAGAGAGATGAATCTAAACAAGATAATTTGGGGGAAGAAAGTGAAATTGAGGTAGATATACTACGAGTATATTATTATTGTACATTTACAAAAAATAAGTTATATTTCAATTTTTAATTTATAAATTAAATATTATTCAGGAAGCAAAAGCAATTTTGAATTCTGATTCAGAGGAAGTTCCATTATATGTGAGTATTACAGTGATAGCAAAAATTTAAAGGTCAAAACATCGGACAAGTCCCAGATTAAAATTTTGTATTAATTTTTAGAGCAACTAGATATATTTTTTATCAAATATTGACGTATTATTTTATTATTTACATTTTACTACTTATATGTTGCATTTTTAAGAATAAATATAAACTTTTAATACGATAAACTTTTTATCTTTATGTTTGTCCGTGTGTAGCTTTATTTCTCTGGACTTGAAAATTTTGACACAGGCTTTATGCTATATTATTTCCATAGTTTTGATTGTAAAATATAAAAGAGTCTTATCCTCCTATTGTCGTAATAATAATTTAGGAAATTCCTCCATTCCACTCCTGAAGGTGTATATGACATGCAAATTTTCAACTTGTTGCGCTCAATATTTTTGGCTGTACGTTGTCTTTTAGTCACTTGAGATATTACCTGTATATTGATAATTAAATGATTAGATATAAATAAATATTAAAAAGCACAGTTAGAATTAATGAATAAAATTAAGTATATTATATGAATTCAAGACTTTATAATATAAGCATTAATAATATTTTTTTATATAATTTAAATCTATAGGGCGAAAACGATAAAGTTGACCTAGAAGAAAATTTAAAGAAACATGATGTTGAAGAGGACGATGATAAGGTAGTAGTTTAAATATATCTTTCTGAAATTAATAATTTCTAACTCAAGAGGAACATGTTGTTAATAAATTCTTTTTTAAATAGGATAATAATCTGTTGCAACATCGAGAGTCACATGAAAAACTAATTAGTATATATAAACACGAAATGGTGAGTTCCTCGTAGATACATGAATATGTATTATATCTTACTAATATATAGGTATGTGTGTGTCTTTTACAACCGGCTTAAGCAGAATTTGGGTTAAAATAGCTTTAAAATTTAAACAAAAAAAAGAAATAATTTTAATTATTACACTATTTAGTTCAATAGTAAATTTCAATTATATTGAAATTAAAACTTAGATTAATTTAAATTTAAATTAATAATAAATCGATAATTAAGGAAAAAGAGCATCAAAGGGAAAAACAAGCAGGTAGTGCGTCAATTTTTTTCGGTGTCAACCAACATTATCAAGAACCATCAAATTTTGACGCATTTGGACGGCGGTTTGTTTTATCTTACCCGTATATTGAGGTAAGGACATAGAAATATTAAAATAGGTATGTGTAATAACAGTTACATTTTACTAATTAAGATGACTTATAGAAAAATGCAAGTCTAAGATATCTCTCTCATAAATCAGTAATACTTTGAATAGCTACACTCCAAACATGGACTTTTAGTTGAGGAAAGATATAAATAAGAGAGATTATTTTAAGCCATTTTGAAATTGTCGCTCACCAAGTTTTGTATTCAGTATTTGTTTCGTTTTTTTTAGCTTCACGCTTCTATCTCGCATAGCAGGGTAGACAGAAAGTACCTACTGTCAAGGCACTCCGCACCTCGCTTTCCACCGAGTTCGAGACATTGCGTGTTGAGTGGTGGAACTCAACACCGCTCTTTGTCTTTACCAGAGCGAGGAAATGAAAATAATTTGAATATAATCACTCTCTCGAGTGGGGATCGAACCCACAACCGATCGCGTTACAGTCAGACGCTGTCACACTGCGCCACGACCGGCCTCGTTTCGAATTTGCAACAATATAAAAAAAATAAAAAATCATTTTTTACCGAAATTACACATGTGTTCTCTTTATTATGTTTCTTTAAATAATTTATTACTTTAAAATTAATCCCACAATTAATGTTCGATTTTTTTTAGATCAACAATACAATAGACCATGCTGAAACAAAATTAGACAATGATGTAAAGGTATTTTATTTTTTTTAAGACAAATCTTTTTTTTCTTATACAAATTTCTTAATTAAATTTTTATTTGTTTACTATATAACTTATTTCTGATTTGAAAATAATATTCTTTTTGAGAAACTTAATGTTTAAATGAGAAATATATTATTCATACACACACACATCCACATGCACACATGCATACACACAAAAGCACGCACGTATTGGCGCACATACAGATCTATGAAAGGCTAATTATTTAATACTGTTGAGGGGATTGGCGCTGGATACCGGAATACAGGCAACTAGTCCGGATATAGATGGAATCTTTTATTAATTCTAATATTATTTTTAACTTTAGCCGAATTGTGTATGAAATTTTTGTAAACTATTGTTAATGAAATAAATAAATAAATAAATACATTTTTCTTCTTATGTTTCTAGGAACAGATGAGATTTAAGAAACATTACTCTAACCATTTAACTCCTTTGAAGGTAATTTTATATGTTTACTTAAACCGGTGACCGCGTTAAGACGTAGAACACCTACGCGTTACCTTAGCAACGTGTATGGTTACACAGAAGTTTATGTGAAACACAAAGAACTGTGTGCAATAATTATTTTATTAATGTAATTGTAATTTCATGATAATTATGAAAAATATTCTCTTCTTACACATCTCCTCTGTTTAGTGCTGTAACTAAATATGCTAAATATATTTCGGTGGCAACAGGGCTTTCAAAAAGGGTGAAGTTGCTACTTCATATACCTAGACTTAGATATAACTTTCGAGATAGAGGACTTAGTAATATATCCGTTTTCCACTTAGTACTTAAAGACTTAAAGTGATCTATGCCTATATGGAACATTTTTTTATAAATAACAGGCACCACCAAAATTTGTTTTATCAATCGCAAAACAATCTGCAATTTTAGAAGCGGCGAAACCAGAAAATCCCAGCGCAAACGTTATTGCAAAGGATATCCTAAGAACTGGCGTATGTAATAATATATTTATTAACACATTTAATTAGAATTAATGTGATATATCAGATTAATTCTAATTAAATGTGTCATAGAGTAGGCGAGTCAACCTAAAAGGTGCACATCGAAAAAAAAGAGAGCAAATGAGGTTACCTATCTATCTCTTTTTATTGATAAGGCATAAATAAATATGTCTCTTATCTACTATATTTTATTAATTATTGGACACTTGCACTCACAGGCCTGCCCCGCCTATGGCTCTCCTATTCTATGGAAATATAATAATACTATTTCTTCACCTGTATTTTATCTTATTTTGACAAACGTCAATACGTAGATAGAAAAAATACAACGCTATTTTGGTACAGTGTTTGTTCAATTTGTTAGAAAATTTGGACACATGTCCGGATTATATGATGACATTTCCATTACAAAATGATCTTAATATGTGTTTCTTTTAGTTTATTTTTTTAGCTCATTTGTTTTCATATTCATTTATTTTCATATTCGTTATTTAAAAAAATATTGTATATCTCTTCTATATTATTAGAATTATTGGAACAACGTGTGGAAAGAAAACGTTGATAAGAAAACATTGAGAACTTCAAGCAACAAATCAAATCGACTGGTGGGTTATATTTATTTTTTTTTTGTCCTTTTTTACGTACTCCACATCTTACAAGATATACAATAAAAACATATTCTCATATATTTTGGAAACAGAACTCAATGTCTTAGTTGTAAAAGCAAACGAGAAATAATAATCTAATAAAATCTTTGATTTTAGTATTTTTTTCATATTTTAATGGGAACCATTTTAAACGAATTATTGCGTGTATTTTGGTATTCGATTTTAAATAGTTATCTACGTTACAATTGTATTTTTTTCTCTTAGGATAGAATTAAGTGCCTAATGACAATGACATTAAATATAAAGTTCAACATGTTCATTTTCTGGAAAAAAACCAGGATGGTATTAAATTTACCTAATAAAATAAAAATTAAACTTTAAATTTGTATCTACTATACCTTCTTATATAAATATAATTATATTGCAAATACAAGATTTTAAGGAGTTCTTTAAGTTTAAGGCCAGCTTAACTTTAATATAATGCTTTCAAATTTTTTTCTCAGGAAAAAGTGACAGTAGAAATAGAGCCAGGATCAAAATTGTACGAGCTCGTATCTGTATTAAAGAAAAAATCACCAGTCTTACTTTACGTTATTAATAAAAATAACGCTGATTAATTTCATTTATATAATACCTACTTTAGTTAATCCACCTATATACTACTTATATAAAAATGGTCAATACTTTATCATTAGATTTTTAAATAACGTATAAAAATTTAAACAACTAGATGCTAACAATATAAATATGAGGATGTAGAACGCATGGCTTAGTGGTCCGAGCTCTTAAATCGTTTTCAAGAGGCGCGGGTTCGAATACCTGCAGTCAAATATTTATACGTTATTTAAAAAGGGTTTTCTTTTCGTTACTGTAAAATAGCACTTCAAATAGTAAAATACTTTATCATAGTTTTAAAGCAATGTATCTTGGAGTTAAGATTTTTTGCAATTTTTAACGCGCGGTGTAATGAAACACAATTATTTATCAGAAAATTTATATATATTTATTTTCATAATAATGTATCGTAAAAAGTATTTAAATTTTATTTATGTTTAAAACAATTATTTCAATTACTTACTACATATAAAAATAAAGATATAGTGCAGATTTAAATTCCGCCACACAACAAGGAAAGTCTCGAGTCCGGATGTGGTGATCGAAGTGTCTGGACACTAGAACACTGACGACTCTATTATGAAGGACAAAGAAGCTGTAAATACTATATATAATCAGGTTTCCTGTCACTGAGTTATTAACAGATACCTCGGACTGTAAAAAAGTGAGCACATTTAACCCGGATAGCTCTATTTGATGTGTAGTGGTAAATGCTATTGAAAAACGCATCGTGCATATTGTAAAGTAAAAAAAAAACCATAAATTGTTAAACATCTCAATCGTTTCAATTGGGTTAATTATATGCATTGTTGGAATATCAGTTCATTATGTTATTATTCAATTGACCTTGAATTGTTACCCTTTAGTTTTTTTATTTTTTTTATTTATCCCGCATAGCAGGGTAAACAGAAAGTACCTAGTGTCAAGCACTCCGTACTTCGATTTCTACCGAATTTGAGATTGTGTGTTGAGTGGTGGAACTCAACACCGCACTTTGTCTTTACCGGAGCGAGGAAGTGAAAATAATTTAAATCTAATCACTCCCGTGAGTGGGGATCGAACACACAACCGGTCGTTTTTACAGTCAGATGGTGTTACACGGTACCACGACCGGCCTCTACTTTAGTTTATAAATTGACTATTATAGACAAAAATTAATCTTTCCGTTTGACTTTTAATATAAAAGACTCGCCACCTATCGTGTAGTATTCTTTTTATATTATATTTTGTAACGATAAGTAGTCTCTGCAAGTGCGTTTATTTCGGTGAAATATATCAGTACGAACCTCTTATATCCGTTATATAAGAATTAGAAGAAAAGAATAAATTTAACACATAAAATTACAAAATCTTAACATATAAATCACATATGTATTAGAAAAAAAAGTAATTATGCAAGTTTCAACCATTTATTTTGACAAGCATTCAGTTTATAACTCCATCATTAAACGGGTCTTTCATGACATTGATGACCATGTCATTCATTTTTTGGTCCCAAATATTAGGCTCTTCTCTTGTATGATGTTTCAGAGCATAAGCATACATATTTAAAAACATATTTTTCGTATTAAGCCTGTCCGGATCCTCTAAAAACGTCACCATTTCTCTAAGAGTATCTTTAACTTGTCTAGTTCTTTTGATTCTTTGTACTTCTTCATGTAAATATTTAGTGGTCAGCATATGGTCTTTCATAAAATCTATTATTTCCTTCATCCTGGCCTCGTGTTCTCTTTGGACTATAATAGATCTTTGTTCATCAATTTTTTTCTGAATATTGTGGCTCAAACGCGCTATTTTCTTTTTGTTTAACTTATATCGATCTATCGGAATAAGTAATAACAAGTCGCGGTTATTTAAATTGTTTTTTGTTTTAAAATTAATATAATTATAGATAGCTTTTTTGTATTTAGCGTCCGCATCGCCAAGTTCGTTTAATGAATCTCTTAAGCTTCGTAGTACGGGGTGATTACTTGCACCTTCTCTTATAAACAGTACCTGTAATTTAAAATAATGTAATTTAAGGCCTTCGACTGACTTAAATAAGACCACGCTTTCTATGAGTTTGCCATTCAACAGGTAATATTTCGGCTTCAGGCGGAAAGCAGTCAATATTTTGGTCTGCTCTAGATATAGTGCTCAAAATTGCACTCTTAACATGTTTTTATATATTAATTTTTTAGCTTCACGCTTTTATCCCGCATAGCAGGATACACAGAATTAAGGTATTATTATAAATAATTATTAGAAATAGGGTAGAATTAGAATTAGGGTAGACAGAAAGTATCTAGTGTCAAGACACTCCGTACTTCGCTTTCCACCGAATTCGAGACATTGCGTGTTGGGCTTATTATTATTAGTGTTGTTTTTATTATATTCATTTATATTTATTTACTTATGTACGAACAACGCTACAACGCTTTTTTTAACGAATTGTCGAACCGATTTCCTCAACAATTATGTGCCCAGATGGTCGACAGTATAATATTGAAATAGAATGCATCAGATCATTTTTCTAAACGAACCAGAATAAGGAAAATACTATTTACATTAACTTACCTTTAAAAATAGAATAAGAATTAGTTTATGCATTTCCATCTCATTTCATCCTTCCTCACAGCAATCACTTTGGTTTTTATTACCACCGATATCTCTTTATGACATGACTGTAATCTTTTAATTAATTAAGGCAGAATAAGCTAGCGAATTCAATTTGCAACTGTTTTATGAATTTCTACGTAGCTCAATGAGAATATGTACGTAAGTAAATATTCTTTGCTCAATTTTTCAGGAATTCTAGTTATCTTTATAACCAGAAGTGGTAAAACAGGTATTTTACAGATGTTAATGGCTTTTATTTATTGATAATGTGAATATAGCAATGAATTAACGAATAGGTATTTAGTAAATACCTATACCGCTTATAAAACCTTTAGTCCCTGTGTAACTTGATAGACAAGTGACAACACGTATCTTTACAAAACTGATTTGGCGTGACGGTTCCTTGGAGTGTGTAGGGAAGCACATAGAAAGAATTTCCCAAAAGATCAAAAGGAACAAGGAAAAATTATATTTTATGAGTTACAGTCAAAGCTAAGAAAGTTATAATGGCAAATTTCAAAAAATATAACCCAAACGAAGTGGCAGGCGGTAACCAGTCAGTAATAAGCCGGTGTGAGTTCTCCTTTGTGTTCATTCGTAGACATTAAGAGCTGCTTGCATAACAATTCGTCTTACCAGACTGGGACAACTGTTTCCGCATATCCAACGAAAAGATCGCATTTCTTTCATTCCTTTCACACATCACGTTTCGCTGTCGTGTAACGACATCGGCATCAATAATGCATTGTGAACGGATAGACGTACAAATACGCTGACGATTTGCCGTTGCATCAATAGAACACCGCTAACCCTGTTACCAGCAATAGTACGCCTTTCCACATCCGTTTCGTACCTTCTATTTCTACTAAACATACTTTTATTATTAAACATACTATGATTATATATTTTAAATGAATCTATTTTAACTGGACCATTCACCTATATTTTGATATTTGAAAATACATTACAGTAAACAAGACGTTTCGAACATTTTACAGTATTCCGTCCAGTGTACACGCAGACTATAGTCGTTCATAGGTCCATACGGACGAACGTTCGGTTGAGTTCTTAGAACTATGAATTTAATATTTGTAATTTTATATTGAATTTGAACCCCAAACATAGTATATCTACGTCGTATATTTAAGAAGTGTGCCACAAGTCACAATGAAGTGAGAGCTTTTATGTATATAGTTATAACGAATTGAATTGTACAAATACAATTTTTATTTTTATTGTTTTGTTATAATATTCAATGTGGCGATAGTGAAATGGAGTTGTTTAGATTTGAAAATAAAATTCTTGTATACATCTTTATGACCGTTGTGTCTTTGTTATGTATAAACAAGGTAAAACACTGAAAATGTTTTTATAATTTTTAAATGAAACTATTTAAAACGCATTAGACTGACCGACTGTCTACCTGTGACACGAACTACTGCAAATGTGTTTGAAACGTCAGGTTTCTAAAAATGTATTTTAATATACAAAAATATACGCGATTAATCCGTTTAAAATAGTTTCAATAATCGCGAAAATCAAAAATCTTATTATGTTTTATGTACTCATTGAGTTTTCATGTTTCAACTCTGATAGGGTAGTCAGTAACTTAGTGATAAGACGATCTTTCGCAGTCTTCCCAGAGCATAAATATGGAAATATATTTTAATATAATCAATGCCTCAAATGGGAATCGAACCCACAACCAATCACGTCTATAGATCGTTTGACCACGGACTACTGTAAAGTGTTTGAAACGTTAGGTTTTCAAAATATTTTCGAATACCAAAATATACGCGATTAATCCGTTTAAAATAGTTTTATTTAAAATTGTCTTTACTAAAATAAAACATTTCTTGGAAAAAAATATTTAATTAGAACGCATTTATTACAGGTACAATTTTGCCATAGTGCTATATCACCAGAATACAGATTCATAAATTATCCTACATATAAATTTATAATGCCTTCAAAAAGACTTATTTCGAGAAATACTAGACCCAAATGGCTGCGGAGACTTTGAAACTTCTTACTTTGGAATGATTAAATAAAAGATCAGATGATACAATTTCCGCTTTATTATATGAAAATATTAATGAATGAATAAAAAATTGTATGTAACAGGATTCGAACTTACGTCCCTTGAATAGTGTCCAATTGTTAAAGATAATCTTATCGAGCTATATACGATATGTAAAATGCTTATACACTTGTTACAATATACCTTACTATTATTGTTAGCAGCATTCTCTAGGGAAAAATTTTCAAAATTTCCATCACAAACAAATTCTAAGAATCATTATTTGGCAAGAAAGAATGCTATTTAATAAATATTTTAACACTTAACAGATTTTTTTAAATTTTATATCAGACAAAATATTTTGAAAATGATTTGGCGTTTTAAGTAACACTTTTCTTGTTAATTCTACTATAATATTCGGTATTCAATACATAGCAGTTTCATATCTACTCCTTTGAATCTTTTCCGTTAGTTAATCAAATCTCATACACATACTATATACCTATAAATAAATTAAAATCACAAATAAATTTAACAAATAATTAAAATCTAGAGGCCGGTTGTGGCGCAGTGGTCGGTTGTGGGTTCGATTCCCACTAGGGACAGTGATTATATTTAAATTATTTTTACTTCCTTGCTCTGGTAAAGATAAAGAACGGCGTTGCGGTCCACCACCCAACACGCAATGTCTCGAATTCGGTGGAAAGCGATATAAGGAATGTCTTGACACTAGGTACTTTCTGTCTACCCTGCTATGCGGGAGAGAAGGGCGTTTTTACATTTAAACTATTTTCAGTTCCTCGCTCTGGTAAAGACAAAGTGTCTTGAATTCGGTGGAAAGTGAAGTACGGAGTGTAAAAAAAAAGTAAAGAAAACAAAAATTGTAAAACTATACTGACACAATGGATTTACATACAATCTTACTGCACAAGAAAGGAAACATCAACAATATAAATAATAATATACTCATAAACTTAATATGAAATATGTACAAAATATTTTGAAAAATTTTATTCCGAAGAATCTTAGACGCTAGTTGAACCGCCAATGGAACTAGGTGGACATAGAAATAGTTTCACAGTAAGCACGAATCCACCATTGTGGGCTGTGTTAGCAAGTCCACAACTCTAAAAGTCTAAGGATCTCAGACATTTTGGTATTGGATATTATTACTTCAATTAACCATTGCTTAGAAAGGAGACAAGACGAACACATTTCATAAAGGTGTCCATTTAGGAGATCTGGTGAAACTTATAGCTATGGTATTTAAATAGATTGGAAGTGGTTATATGGCACAGCTGTGAAATCCAAATAGATAAATATCATAATAGGAAATACTTTTCACACTCACTTTACTTCAACTGTACTTTAAACCTAAAAATTATGCCAGAACCACTTTGCAACAGATAGTAAAAAGTAGGACTGACAATAAACTTAAGCAAAGCTAAAATCATGACCAACAGAAACCCAGAAGTTGTTAAGACCAACTTTCTATTCTTACGTTGAATATACTTCAGAATACTCATAACTAGGCCAAACTGTCTCTATGAGCAGCCTAATAACTAAAGAAATCAACCAATGAGTAGCATAATCGGTAAATGTAATAGTCACGATAAGTAATGATAATGAACAGAGATATATGTGTCAAATATGGGCTCTGTCAATGTCACCTGCAAAGATAGGAGATATAACCAAGAGCAATGGAAAGGATATGACCAAACGAGAAAATATAACACAAAGTTAAGAAACTAAAATGGAGGTGGACAAAGAAAAGTTGAGCAAAATATTGACATTCTGGTACTTAAGGAGAAACAGAAAAAGGCATCCAATATAAACTATAGGCCAACCTAGCTAGTGGTTGAAAATCAGAAAAGGATGGCACTCAATGGATTGAAATGGAAAGAGGCAGAAGAGACCTATGTCAAAGTGCAAACAGTCAGATCAGAACAACAGAAAAAGTCTAATTAATTAGTTTTGAAAATCAAAACTATCTGAAAAAAGAAGGTTTATTATATAATAATTATTATTA
This sequence comes from Dryadula phaetusa, assembly GCA_032432895.1. NCBI lineage: Eukaryota > Metazoa > Arthropoda > Insecta > Lepidoptera > Nymphalidae > Dryadula > Dryadula phaetusa. Next base: position 4,759,135 of record JAOYRS010000081.1, read on the forward strand.
TATCTTACACATTCCTCACTTTGATAATGTAAAGTAATAAAGTATTGTGAGATTTTCTAGCTGACTAAACAATAAGCAAGATATAATTGTTAAAGTTATAAGAAATGAAAACAAAGTAATTGTTGTGATCATTAAAAAAAAAGACTTTTGAATTTGGCACCGTTAAAGTCAAATTGTTGAGTGAAACTGTTTATAACTTACAATTTAGTAAAGTTCAACCCCAATTACAAATATTTATCTTAGTAAAGTCAGAACTTTTCAATCTTTTAATACTCGGAGGCAAATCTTCATAGTTATCAAACTCAGGGTTATAAGTCCATGGGAATGTGTGGATCACACCATTCTCGTCATATATTGTAGTTAATTTTTTGTTTATATTATTTAATTTATTATGTTCTTCCATGTTTTTCTCAAAAGAAGCCTCTGAATTATTCTTCTTGGCATTATTTTCATCAACTAGAAGAAAATTTATAGCATATAGTAAATATAAAAAATCGTTTTAGATAAAAAAATTATAACACATTACTAAAAAGATAATTTTGGTGCTGTTAACTAATTAATAATATTTAGTAAACAGCATCAACAATAGTAGCAACATATATATATTAAAAAAATAAACATTTATACAAAAAAAATATATTTATTAAAAAATATATATTTTTATTTCATCTTTGTATCATGTGTTGACACACAAAGATTGTATCAAAAAAGTAAAGCTTAACAAATAATCATTTTATATGTTTCTAATAAGTTTAAAAAATATATTTTACCTTTTAATCTCAATTCATGTAGCTCATATGGTGTATAATGTGAATATCTACAAATAGCACCAAACTGACACTGTCCTCTTGCAAACTTGCTACATGGTTTCTTAATACTCTCCTCATTTAAAATTGTTTCAGGGTCTTTATAAAACATTTCAAAATTTATTTGGATAAAATGGTACATAAAATAGGGTGAAAGGAAATACAATTTATAAAAAATAAATTAATTATAGCAATATAACTCAACTATATAACTATATTATATTTTTTTAATTTTGATACATTTTTTTAAATTAAATATACTATTTTAATAATTAAAAACAAACCTTTATACTGTTGGTAATGTTCATTGACTAGCTTCTGATGAAATACACCTCGCATGTGTGTTCTTATAATTGATGGCGAAGCCACCATGGTTTTATCACAATAGTCACAGTAGTATCTTTTACCCATTTTGTGCAATGTAACTTAATATTTACAAGATTTATTTTGGTAAACAGGAATATATTATATGTTTCAAAGTAACGTATGGCAAGCCATATATTGTGAACGTTGAAATAATTGATTCACAACAAAAGTTGAACTGATTAATTATTGCAAAATTTATTTTAAATGAAAAGTAAACAGTACCATAGTTCGAAAATATCACTTTGACATTTGACAAATCAAATGTCAACGTCAGGATGAAAGTTGACGAATCGCTTAGCAGCAAATTTTCTATAATAACAAATTATTAAAAAGTAATGTAATAATTTCTATTTTGCAATAAAACTCACTATTCGGAAAAAATATTGTAGATATTTTATTTATAATATATTCATTTATGTGTTATCCGGCACACTTTACTTACTCGTCTCGGTTACTCGTCTCCTTTGAGTTCTAAAAAAAATCACCAAAAAAATATGTATAATGTCTTAATTTAATTTTTTTAATCTTGAAAGAGTATAGCTTAATATTTTTTAATTAATTTATTATTGTGTTTGCACAACAATAACTTCTCAAAATTATTTAAAATATACCACATTTTTCTTATAGCTGTTTAAATCTTAATTGAGTTAAACGGGAGTTTCAATCAAAGACATAGTATATATTAAAAGGTTTTATTATTAAATTACAATTTAATCCGTAGAATAACAATATCGTACGTATGTAAACGTATGAGTAACTATTACATTATTTGCAAATATTCTCTAAATATAACATTAACATTTAGAAATCCATCCGTTAATTACATACTAAATAGTAAATAGTGCACAAGCACGTGTGACTCCACAGGAAGAGGCCAGCTTGGGTAAATTAATATTTAAAAATCTGCAATATATAATAACTATTTAATAAAAAAATAATCGTCGGTAGCGGGATTCGAACTCGCGCTTCATGAAAACCGTCGAAGCACTCACTCCGACCGCTAAGGCATGCATTCTACTAACAATTGTGTCGAAATTCTTATAACATTGTTACATTTTTTTTAAATGTTTTCCAATCTTAAGCTTAGTAATAACATTTTCAAAATAGTAAAAAAGTTACTTTTATTTTAGTATTACAAAATGAAGATCTAGAGATACTAAATTCCACGCGGATATATTGTAGGCACAGGCAGTCAGGGCATATAATATCGTGGCGCAGTGGGACAAAGTCCGACTATAAACGCGATCGGTTGTGGGTTCGATCTCCACTCGGGGGAGTGATTATATTTAAATTATTTTCACTTCCTCGCTTTTGTAAAGGCAAAATGCGGCGTTGAGTTCCACCACTCAACATGTAATGTCTCGAATTCGGTGGAAAGCGAATACGCAGTGCACACTAGGTACTATTTGTCTACCCTGCTATGCGGGATAAGAACGTGAAGTTAAAAAAACAAATTGTATACTCACTTAGGTGTACCAAATTCAGCGGGGTTATTGGTCATACGACGTCCATTTCTGATAGGTTGTTCAGTCGCCTCGAACAATTTTGATAACACATAAGCAGACTTGTCAATTGGGCTTTGTAATGGAGGTGAAAAGTTATAGGAAGGTATTGCGGGGTATTGTATGGGCCTATGATTCTCATTATGCGTGTGCTCTTTGTAATTTAGAGGGTTCTGATTAGGCGGTAAATATCGTTTATTTTCAGGTCCAAGTGGATAATCCGTTATTCTAAAAATTCTACTGTCTTCATTTGTTTGAACTGGGTTTACAAAGTAGTTTGGAAGTTGTTCCGATTGGTACAATGGACTTCTTTCGGGATCATTTGAAATGTTTGGTACACGAATAATTTGAATATCGTCTTTGCCTGAAAAATTATAAAGTATAAAGACTACTCTGCTCTACGGGAAAAAGCGTGATGCAGATTTTTGTTTAAATTTAATATATTGTTATTTAAATAATATATTTTGCTTAAGAATAACAAAAGAATATATATATATATATATATATATATATATATATATATATATATATATATATATATATATATATATATATATATATATATATACTTTAAGTCTATATAAATAACCTTAAACCTTTAACCGCACATTTATTTGTTTTGTTAACAATTTTTTTTTGTTTTTCTATAAATGAAATTGGTTGAAATATTAACTAAAATACTAATAATCATAATATTTCGTTAAATTTAAGCCTGTATTTTTTTCTTACCTTTCCTATTTCTAATTTCTTCATTTTGTGATATAGTACTTTTTGTGAATTCTTGAGGCTCTGCTGCTTTTGAAACCACAGAATCTGGAAGTAATTTAGGTTTCCTTTCTTCTTCTGGACCTTCTGAGTCAGACATCTTTCGTCTAGTTAATATTAAATCATCAAGTACATCCCATGAATCGTTTGATTCATCACTTGGCTTTGCTAATTTAGATTTCACTGTTATAGATTCTTCTTCAGCGGCAATTTTACTACTTATTCCAGAATCTGTCGGATTTTCTATATAATCTAAAGTACTATCGTCTTCCATAATTGAAGTGACACTTTCAATTCCAATCGCTTTCTTCTCTTCTAGATGTAAAGACTGTGTACTAGTACCTACTTTGGTTTCAGGTTCTATATTTCTAGCTTCTGGTTCATATGTTGAAACCATAGATTTGGTTTCTAAGTGTTGGTTATCTTCTTCCAATGCCTTTGAGTAAACCTTATCATCACCGATTACCTTATCAATGTTATTAACTTTAATTATTTCACTACTGCTAATTATATTATCAACAGTTTTTGAAACTAAAGCGGTTTCTTCATCAGCGTTGACCGCCACGTGGGCCAGCGGGCTGGTAATTTGAGAAACATCTTCAACTCCGCCTACATCGCTAGACGCGTATGTTGTCTGAAATAAAAAAAAAATGAACGTTTTTGATATAGTACAGTCAGAAAGGAAACTGATTTTGACATATGCGTTACATTTTTTCCAAATAAATAGAAGTATCTCATTTTTTTTCTTTAAGTACGAAATATTTTAGAACTAAATGCTAAATCTTTATAAACAAAATATAAAACGAAACTAATTCCGTTGGTTATGGCAGTTTTAAGCTGTATTCAAACTTTAAATTAATAAACAATAGGAGTATTAAATAATGCACTCGAACAATACTCACATCTATTGGATTTGATAAGCCCGAAGAAATCAGTAACTGTATTAATACAATGCTTTTATTCATCATTGGAATAAATTAATTTATGCATAATTATTCGTAATTATGTTAAGATGTTTATAGTAATGCGTGCTCTAACATAATCACTACATCTTTAAACTTTTTAAACGTTTCGATGGATGGCGTACAATCAATTAAGGATGCCTATTAAAGTGTTAAGTGTAAAAGCATGTTGCGTCACACAAAATGATTTATGTATATTCATTTTTCCTAGGAATTTGCTTCTAATCTTGTATGCGAAAGATTGAAATTTAAAATCCATAAATATACAAAATACACCGATTTATGGGATTACAATGTGTTCTGAGACTTTCTATTAGCTCTGATTAATTTTTACGCATTTTAGCGTTTTCAATGACGTATCTAAATTCTTTGATAACATTACCAACTTACAATTTACAGTATGCAATAATAATTAATATCTACAGATGAAGATGAATATTAAAGAGACATTAGTCGATTCTCCACGTTGTGAAATATGAAGTGTGTTAAGCCTATTTTTTTTTAAATAATAAAATAATATATTATTATAATATTCACAAAATATCTTTATTTAAATTAAAATATATTATAATTGTTTTATTTAAATTATATTCGTTTCGGTTTACTTATTTAATACTGGCTAGTGAATACGCCAAACAGTTGATAGAAGAATTATTTTTTACCATTGTCTTGCTATGAAAAAGGAATTATTGGTGACATTAATATTTTATTTATAATTTTTTAATGTTTTTACAATTCTACATCTGTTGATTGATTTTTTTATCGAACAATGGTGAGTATTTTAATTTTTTTAGTTGAATTTTGCAAAAATAATATTTAGTTCGCCGTATATATGTACATTTATATATATTTTATACCACGTTTCCCCGTACTTGGAAATTATTGACGGAAACTTAAATGTAGTACCGTTTTTTTGCCGAGACTTGAAATTTTTCAAAGAATAGTGTTTACTAAACACATATTAAAAAAAGATATCTTCACGCTATGGGAGATTATTTAAGATTATTCAGTTTAAATTTGTCTTAACGGTAGCTAGTGTAGTATACATGTTGTACGAGTATACAATGTCCTATATATATATACGTCAAAAAAGGTTTTATATAAAAATATATGAAAGTAACCTTTGCTAGTAAATGCTAGTATTGAGAGCTGTAACGATTTTACAGTTGTGGATTTGAATTGAAAAAATTAAGCGTAAAATTGTTAAAATTAATTCAAATCCCTCTAGATAAAGAAATATTTGTTTTAATATAACTTATTCTATGTTTACAAGTTATTTACAATACATACTTTCGGCGTGATTTCACTGATTGGTTATCACAAGATTTTTTTTATAATACTATTAATATAATATTATAATATGTCTAGGACTACTTATTTTTTGTGAACTTTGTCTTTTTGACATTTTGAACATTTTTTAATATATTTAAAATAAAATGTAAGGAGTCTGTATTCTGCTTCACAATTTTCATATTAAAGGCGGGCCCCCAACCGTCGGGCGGATGTCGCGGTAACTGGAAGAACTTCGCAAACACTCAAGAAGAAGAAGACGCTTTCGATTATGTTAAATTTAGAAATCAGCCTAAACCAACTGGGTAGGTTTTGGATATCATTTAAGTATAAGAATTCTATTAAATTATGTTGTTTATTTTTCTGTCTTCTTGGAACAATTGTTTTTTTTAGTTTTTTAATTTACCTGTATATTTATATCTGTATTTATATCTGATATTTTCAATCGACAGACTAATTAGTAAGTAGTAATAATCAATTTACTGGGTTTATTTTGGGTTATTTTGATATCTAAAGTTATAAAATACTATTTTTATACTATAGGATACACGATATGTTTATTTTATTTACATGTTTGCCTTTTTTAATTTATTATTGTAGTAAAGCTTTGATCGCAGTAAGTACTATTTAACACGTATAGAGTCATTCGCTAAATATTCATCAACGTCATTTGAATTAATTTATAATTTTCTGAACAGAAATTCCAAATTTTTGTTTTCCAATACTGGCAACAAGTCAACATGTATCTCATATATTAAAATATAGATGTAATTTTTTTAGCGCCAGAATTGTCCCTAGCAGAACGATATTACTAATTTCCAGTACGTGCCTGTTATACTTACTGTAGTTTCACGCTCCCTCTAATTGGACTTATTTTTTAACGAAGTGTTCTTTTGTTAATGAAGTTATAACAATATTTTTCATATTTTTTATATGTAAAATAAATTAAATTAATTGAAAATAAAAAAATGTCCAACACGTTTAAGCGCTTATATTTGATAGTATAGAGATTAGATCATTAATTCATACGTGTCATTGGAACATGACCATCACGCTGAACAAATTTTGTAAGGGTGACTTTCTTCTTTATAGTTTAGCTGATCTATCATAGTTTTGCATCATCTTCTCGAAATTCATTGTACTTCAGATCAGAAAAAGAAGTTTAGATAAAAATGAAAAGAAATGACCCACGTCATGTTGCATAAATTCTAGAACACCTTATATTCATCAATAAATAAACAAATGGGGCCTAAGCAAATTATTTCAGCCCGATAAGCACTTTTTGTTGACGTATAAAAATAAAATCTCAAATATTTCATATGGAATTTACAAAACTGCTACACAGATAGAAAATCAAAAAACATTTCTTGTGTTATAATATTTGTATAAACATTGTTGGAAGAACCGCACTAGGCAATTACAAAGTTGACTTTCAAGAAGATTTTACAAATAGGTGGTAAATAAAACTAAAATGAGAAGGAAAATATAATCAACAAGTAAAAAAAGATCTGTTACGAACTGAATTAATCAGTTCAATTATGGCCTTTCGAATGCCCTCGTTTAAAAGGGCAAACGTCACTCTGCTGCGGCCATACGAGGGTATTGGAAAATCACCAGATGGCTTCGAGGCTTAGCATCTGGAGACCCAGCAGAGTCAGCACCACTAGAGGAGGCACGGACAGCCGTTATGGAATCGTGTAACGAGCCTTCGCGGTGTTCCTCGATCCACCTCCTGAACCACGTAGGTCCTCATGGGACATCAATGCTTTGAAGGATATCCACCGATTGCTGCCAGCATTGCGGCGTCTGTCTTGAGGAGGTGACACAGCATTTGCTGGAGATGTGCCCAGCCTGGACGTCTCAAAATCCCTTATTGTGAGACGTTACAGGGGAGACGTGATCTAGGTTTCCACATAAGCCGTGCCGAGTCCCCAATCAGGCAGTCGTATCGGTAACGGATTTACTCATGATAAAAAAATAGACAATGATAGACAATGATAGACAAAAATAGACAATAAATTAAGATGCCACAAACATACCCAATGCCAATTGAATTCAAACATGAATTGTATTTTCTACATATTTTATTTTCAATATTTTTGTCTATTCCTTCACTCTCCCTTCGAGTTGTCGTTCACACTTCGAGTTGTCGTTTACGTTCAAAAATTTAAACAATTATGAACACAATTATGAACACACACACACACACATGAGTATATACACATTTATATACAATTTTATACAATATTCTTACAATATATATTGTCTAAAATTATCAGGGTAGTCGGCTCCGTGGCCCACATGGTGAAGGGTGCTCTAGGCGGCGGCATCCTCGGTGGTCACGTGGCTTATATGAAAGCCGGTGTTTTCATAGGACTCCCTTTCAACCTTTTGTTTGGAATGTACATGACTTATTGTTTATATGTAAGTATATTTATATTGGTATTTTGCTCAAGAAAATAGAAGTAAATTGCTACATTAAAGTAATGAATTCGATTATAAATTGTGACAATTGATAATATTGTTCATATTAGTATTATTGTGAAATTTCTTCATTCTTTTAAAATAAAATTAATATTTAAAGATTTTATTCAGTTTCTTACCATTTTAAAGAATGAAGCCATTAAATAGAAATACTAAGTAAAAGGAAAATATGATGCTTAAAATAAACCACAGTGTAGCGTTTAGCGTAAGAAGTAGCGTCTGTTGGTAAGCACGGTTGGTTATGGGTTCAATCGAGCCATTCAACCCACTCGAGGGGATGATTATATTTAAAAAATTATTCCCCGCCATAGAAGGCCATCGTGGCGTAGTGGGACAATGTTTAAATGTAATCGCCATGGGTTGTAGGTTCGATTCATAGAGTTAAAATAAAAAGCGTGAAGCTGTGAAAAAAAATCAATTGGAAGTTAAAGATGATACATAAAGAAATTGCTTTTGAGTTCAAGACTTATACTTCAACAGGCTGGTTGTATATCTACTTAGGACGAAGCGGCTTCTACCGCTTATTCCCGCATAGCACACTAATAAGCTTGATAATATTTTATGTACGTTGATTTGTTCATTACGGTATTAAATAAGTAAGCGATAATTTTAATTTAAACTTGAAAAGATGTATGTATATTCATTGTATTCCTTTTATAGTAATATTATTGTTAAGAATGTTTTGATTTATTTTAATATTGCAAACAATAGATCCTGGTGATATCAGCTCAAACGCTCTACAGAAGAACTCGAGTCACTTATATGTCGTACCCGGACGTCGGTGAAGCGGCGATGGCGTGTTTCCCAAATCCGAAGGTCGCCAAATATTCCAAGATTTTTAGGTAAATTTTTCTTCTTTCTATTTCTTTTTTTTGTGTGTGTGTTTTCCACATTTGGATTAGAAAACATTTTTGAAAAACATATAATTATTTGAACGCGCAGGATTCGAAGCCGCACCTTTTGGTAGCGGTCCAAGTGCTTTAGCGCGTTCTACATTTATTGTTACAATTTATGTTTATTCAAGGTTTCTTTATAAAAATATAACAATACATCAATTTTATAGATATACAATAGATGCAATTATATGTATCGACTTGTTCGGCGCGTGCGCTTGCTATCAGATTATTATAGCGAAATCTATCAAGCAACTTGTGGAGAACACTCAAATAACAACTATTGAAGGCCTTGGTCCGGGTAAGTCTTTATTAAGTATTTTTAATTTATCTATTTAGGTCGATCTTTTAATATTATTGGATTATCAAGATACTGTTTAAAAAATATATTTTGTAAGTTTTGTGGAAAGGAAAAGAAAATGTTTATATGTAAAGTTTTAATTATCGAAATATCTGTTTTATTTTTATATACATTACCTTATATACATTTTAGTCTAAATTCACTTTATATTATATACGTTTACGTTATATAGTTTTTATTGTTTCTCAAGAATTATTTTCAAAATAAAAAAAAAACAATTTTAAACTTGAATGCATGAATTTGAAAATAACGAATATAAATTTGATGTTTTAAAAGAAAAGTGGAATTTAAAAAATGTGAACAGATGGTAAAACTTTGACCAGATTAGCGACTATCACAGAAATAGTAAATATAACAATATGTTTCAAATTTTTTTCCTTATGAGTAGAAAACGTTGTGTTAAAATACTCCCTTCTATTTTGGTATAAATTTGAATATTATAATTTAAAAAATCGATATTATTTATTTACAGGATATCCTGATTTAAGAGTATACTTGGCATCTATGATATTTCCGATCATTCTGATCTGTTTGATAACGCACTTGAAATGGCTGGCGCCTTTCTCCATTGTTGCTAATATTATTATATGTAAGTCCTTTATATTAATTTTATGAAATTTTAAGATGTTTTTTGCTTCCCATTTTATTGGAAATATTGCGACGTTAGATTTCGCCACTCATAATTCAACCTGAAATTCGGCATTGGACGATAATTGACAAATGAATGGACCGCAAAAATTCAAATATATACTAATTTTACTAGTGTCATTCCACACATTAACAAAAAAACATATAAAAATATATAAACGCTACGGGATTCAAACCCATGCCTCTTGGAAACCGTCTAAGCGCTTTAACCACCAAGCCATGCGTTCTACTACCAGTCGTGTCGACATTCTCACCCAATAAGTCGCTGTACCGCGAATTTCACCTCTAGTACTAAAACTTAAAAAAATATTCAGAAAGTTGTAAAACTTATCCAAGACAATTTAATCAACACATTTTCGCTATATCAAAATGATTACGTTTGCAAAGATAAGTATATTCATATACTAATTATGAAATATTATAATGAAATATTATATTAATTATAAAAGATATAATATCCTTATTCCAGTGTTCTGCATAGCGTTAACAGTGTACTACGCATTTATATTTAACCCAACATTCTCAAACTTGGTGGCGGTGACGAAGCTCTACAATTTTTTTGAATACGTCGGCATGTCTGTGTTCAGCATGTCCTGCTCGGGCGTGGTTATACCCATTGAGAACAATATGAAAGATCCGAGAAAGTTTCCACAGGTTTTGATGACGGGTAAGAGTTTGTAAGAAGATATCATAAATATAACCAAAAATATACTCAGTATATGGTTTTGATCAGTTTTACAAAAAAAAAAGACTAATATTTTTTGTTATTTAAATTTGAAGAATTTAATGAAACTTCAGCACGACTCATTTTTATTATGACATTGTGTGAATTATTTTGAAGATCAATAAGTAGAATTTAAATTTAGAATCACTGCGTTGAGTTACGCACGTTACGAATATATTTTTATTATATTATTTTGTTCATATATTTTTTCTTAATACGTTTATAGTTTTTTTATGTTGTTGTTTTATCTTTCATTTTCTTCTAGGAATGTGCCTTATTATAATGTGCACGTTTTCCGTATCATTCTTTGGCTACGTAGGCTTTTTAGAAAACTGTGAATCTCCTATTACTGTCAACTTTCCTATGACTCTGTTAGTACATTTTATTTTTCTTTTATTATTTTTACCTTCTTAATATTTGATATTTATTATTTCATTTTTAATATTTTTAGTACTATTTTACACAAAAGATAATTAATCGTTTTTTAGAAAAACGTAGAATTATTTTAACGCAGCGGGATTCGAACTCACGCCTCTAGGAAACCGTACAAGCGCTTTGACGGCTAAACCATGCGTTCTACATCCAGATTAATTGACGTATTTAAAATAAATTAAACATGTAAAATTAATTAATTATTATTTCTATAAAACTTATACGAATTCTTGCATTAACTCGTTTAATATGCCTGTGTCTAAGTGCCAGTTAGGATTTGAAATAACTCGGAGGAATTAGATTTGGGGCGAGAATGGTATTTTAGGTTTAAAATATGTACTAAAACAATAAAGATGTACTTAAATTTATGTTAATAAATAAAAAATATGTTAAAAATAAAATATTCACTAAAAATCTACGATATAAACTGATGCTTTTGGCAAAAACGAATATTTTTATAACTGGGGTTGAATTCGTAACTTTTGCTTTTATAGTAACGTCTAAACGCTGTGCAATAATTGCTTCACACAACATACACACACGTATATCTCTTTTAAAAATAATCAATATATTTCGGTCCGGATTTCTGGCAGAAAGCAGTAAGCGGAGTGTCTTGACACTACGTCAACTCTGACTCCCCTACTGTGCCGGATGAAGCATGGAGTTATTAAAAACATTTTGATAATTTTCACATTTTCACTAATTAAAAAATGTAATATTGTTTTCTAGTTTCCCCAAAATATTGAAGGGTGGTATAGCAATAATGATCTACGTCACACACGCACTGAACTACTGGGTGCCGTTCAACTTGTGCTTCTACTATATAAAGGGACATCACAACCAAGATAAGATACTGATGTGGGAATTGATTTACAGAGCAATATTTGTTATCATTATAGGAATTGTCGCTATTGTGTTCCCCAACATTAACGCCCTTATGGGTTTTGTGAGTAGAAATGCATAAAACATTTATGATATTTTAGAAGTATAGTGAAGTATAGTTTTATTTGTTTATGTTTTGTTAGTAGAGGCTGGTTAGATCTGTCCCACTGCACCAGTGGGACAGCTCCGACTGTAAACGCCATCGATTGTGGGTTCATTTCCTCGCTCTGGTAGGATAAACACGACGTTGAGTTACGCCGCTCAGCACACAGGGTCTCGAATTCGGCGGGAAGTGGAATACAGAGTGTCTTGATACTAGGTACTTCCTGTCTTCCCTGCTATGCGGGATAAAAGCTTGATGCTAAAAAAAATTATTAGTGACAACAATTTCTGTAGTGATTTGTACAATAGAACTTGTTAATAAGATATGTATATATCAAATTATACACATTTCTTGTTTTAAACTCCCGATTTTAGTCCGCAAGACAGAGTAGACAGGAAGCACCTGGGTGTCAAGACACTCGGCACTCAACTTTCCGCCGAATTGCGTGTTGAGTAGCAGAATTCAACACCGTGCTTTGTCTTACTAGAGCGAAGAAAATAATAAATAGTTTAAATATATTCATTCTCCCGAGTGAGAATTGAACCCACAACTGATCGTGTATACAGTCAGACGCTATTCTACTGCGCCAAGACTGGCCATATTTGACATTTATGAATATGTAAACATATTTAGTTAGATAAAATCTACCGAACGTAGATAAAATAGTAACTTTGGTAAGACAAGCCACGTTATTGAGTCTGTTTTGGACGAAAATTGACCAGAGGAATGTCTAAGATTAGGTTTTTTTCTCTCTAACTCTTTACTCTGCAGGAAATGACCATAAAAGTTATTAATTGGTGTTTCCACATTCAGAAGATATTTATATTTATATTTTTCAGCTGGGAACATTCTGTCTATCAAACATGGCATTCATCTGGCCCAATATGATTTATCTAATGACAATATGGCAGAGACCCGGCCTAGGCAAGTACAAATGGAGACTATGGAAGGGAATAATCTTAATTTCGATCGGCGTCTTTATCCTGGTGTGCGGATCTGTAGTTAACTTCAATGAATTGTTGTCAGTTTTCAGATAAAATTGTTGTTAATACTTATTTCCATTAATTGCCTAAACATTATGCGACAATTTCTTTGGCGATCCACGTCTTATTGTAAAATTAAAATTATTGTTGAGAGTCGCACTAGCTTGTTTGAGAAATTGCGCAAGTTGAGGGTTTTACGACGTTTTTGTGTGAACAAATATATTTTTTTAGTGTTTAATAAGTTTTTTTTTATAATTTCATTTAACTGGTATTCGATGTATATTGTGATTTTTATGATTATGGTTTTAATTAAAGGTCTTTGTTTATTTTGTCTTTTTATTAGCAGGTATTAGCATAGGTATATCTTGGTATGTAGGAAAGGCGTAAGACAATACGTTGAAAACAAATGACTATTTGAATCAAATGATATGAAATGGAGGCGGTCGTGGCGCAGTGTGACACAGTCTGACTGTAAACACAAACAGTTGTGGGTTCGATTCTCACTCTGGGGAATGATCATATTTAAATTATTCTCATTTCATCACTCTGGTCAGGCGTAGAGCGGCGTTGAATTACGCCACTTAACATACAATATCTCGAATTTATTCAGCGGAAAGCCGAGTACGGAGTGTCTTGACGCTAGTATTTCCTGTCTACCTTGCTATGCGGGATAAAAGCGTGAATTATTTCCTAAGTAGTTTATTATTAATAAAGCAATACAATATGTACATTAAAGTATTAAAAGCAATATTAAGCTTAGCAAAACGTAAATTTTAACAGTTGAAATCAAATACGAAAGAAGACTCACAAGCTCAGTTTGCAGTTTCAAGAAAAAAAAAATAGCCTTTTGCTTATTTCGCAATTATAATTTTTTTTTATTTACTTCTATATATTTTTTAAGAAGTTATGCATTTGCCATGAAAACACTGCGTAGGGTCAGCTCGATGCGCTTGAGCGGCGCTAGCCTATACAATTACTAGATCTATTTCGCTCAACCAACAAAATAAAAGAGTATAATGACATTTATAAAGTAATACAATTTGTCGTCTTTTAAACTGATTAAAAGTTAATCTAAAAAACAATGTAATAATATAAAAGATCAAGGAGTCTGGGGCTTTTGGATATTTATTTCACGAAACAGTTTGGTAAACGACAAGTGTAAAATGAACCGCCATTACGTTGGCCGCTTCAAATCTAAATGTAATAATAGATTTAAGCATAGTGCCCATTGATTTATATATATATATTTAAATAGTGCTCTGACATTTGTCAGTATTAGTTCAAAATAAAAACATGATTTTCAAAAATAGCAATCAAAAAATAATATAAAGTTTTTCAATAGTTTCCGGTAAAGACTTTCAATATCTTAATATAAAACTATTGTATTTACTATTTTAAAGTGTTATTCTACACTTGGGATTAGAAATCATTTTTGAAAAAACGTATAAAAATTTGAACGCGGCAGGTTTCCAACCCGCGCCTCTTGGATACCGTCCAAGCGCTCTGACCGCTAAACCATACATTCTACTACCAGCTGCGTCGAAATTCTTATACGTTTTGATACAACTTATTTATGTTGTTAGCATCTCTGTAGAGAGATTTTTCAAATTTTTACTACTTAAAGATTATTAAGAAATAATCGTGTTACAAGAGAGATTATTTTATTTTAATATTTACTATTTTTAAAGTGTTATTCCACATTTAGGATTAGAAAACATTATGGAAGAAAAGTCTAAAAATTTGAAAACTATTGTATTTTTAAGACCTAGGCAACAACTTGTCATATTTATTACTGGTAAAATTTCTCATGTTAAACAAATTTTTCATTTAATTTTTTTTAATATGTGTATCTATAAAGCACCTATTCTCAAACTGTGGTTGAAATTAAACCAACACTAAATGTTAAGGAAAATACAATAGAAAATAGCATGCACTGGACTTATGATTAGCGAGCACAGATAGAGATGGATAAACACATAAAAATGTTAAAAACAGCGTCTCGATTTGATAATTGCTAGCAGATTCTTTTAGAGTTAGAAAATATACTTATTTACTTCATTTTATAATGATTTCTTACAAAAGTATAAAACAAAAATAAACGTGCTTAATATTATATTTTGGTCATTTTATATCCTGGCAATTAAAGATATCAAATTCTTGCCATGGAATTATTTGCCGGTCTTGGCGCAGTGTGACAACGTCAGACTGTAAACGCAATCGGTTGTGGGTTCGATCCCCACTCGGGGGAGTGATTATATTTAAATTATTTTCACTTCCTCGCTGTAGAGCGCATAGAGCGGCGTTGAATTACGCCGCTTAAGACGCAATGTCTCGAATTCTGTAGAAAGAAAAGTACAGAGTGTCTTGACACTAGGTACTTTCTGTCTACCCTGCTATGCAGGATGAAAGCGTGAAGCTAAAAACATGTTGTATTATCACAGGATTTGAATATAAGAAATGGGTCTTTTTGAAATCAATTCTGGAGAAACGCTATTGATATTCATGTAAGTATTAGTACCCATAATGTACCCATATATATTTACTTGACGAACACTTAATGATCTTTCCGTACTATTTATATAATTCGTACTTTCTGCTGTTAATATTAAAAGTATCGTGTACCAACCATCCTAGTTAAAATTTTTGCACATTTCAATTTCATCCCCCAAATCCCACAAAGAATTTAAATGTCAAATCCAATGAATAATACATACATAATATATTAATTAAATCGATCCACTCGTGTGTCTTTACGCTTATTCATAAAGCACAGCTCAATATAAACTGGCTTACCAACATCCCCGGCTAAAATATAAATAGATTTGAACGCGTGCGCTGCTCCGTTCTAAATACCGTCCGGCGCTCGCGTTGCCCGGACTTAAGAAAATTCCTATTATTAGGGATTTTTGACGAAATACGAATTGGAAAGGTACCTTTTTGTGTGTTAAATATATAAAAGATATAATATTCCGTTGGTTGTTCAGTGAAAATGTGTGAACAGTGTGTTCAACGGTAGTATATGGATGTACCAAGTGATTATTAGTAAGTATCCTAATATTTATCTTTAGTTAGTAATATATATGTAGCAAGTAGTTGTTTAAGATATACTTTTCTGTTTATGTGTTGTTTATCCTCATCCATGTGGAATATGAACAATGTATAATACAAAGAACCTATTGACTCTTTTCTCCTCTTAATAGCCAAATGTGGTGAAATAGCATGTTAAGTGGTGAGTTCAACGCCGCTCTTGAATACACATTTATAATGAGCTATATAAGTAACTTTACATTTTTATAATTAAATGCAACAAATTAAGCATATTTTAATGGAAATTGAACTGGAAATTCCATTTATTTTGGTTATTTGTATTGTACAGTAGTTTCGGTGCCGTAGTCTACTTATAAGATATTCATGCGGAAGAAGCCGCCGGGCGTTAAAAGATGAGAGTTAACAAGATTGAAGCTACCTTGAATCTTAATTATTTTGTTTGGCCCTCTTCCGAAATTAATTTTGCCTTTGATTAGTTATTATTATGTATATATGTATAATTGACTTTATGTATTAACATAGATTATTATTAAAAGGCCCAAAAATATATAACATTTTGTATGCCATCTAGAGTTGTATCATTTTATGTTTAATATTTGTTAAAGAAATAAACGAATTGTTGCAATAATCAAATTTGATATACAATATACATCCTGTTCAATCAATTTCTCTTAGTAGAATTCGACGTGACAACCGTTGTATGCGTGTCAGGTACTAAAAGACGTAATTTTAGGCGTCCTTACCTTTGAAACAACAGGTAGAAAAGTAAATAGTAAAAAAAAAAAACAAAAAAGTAAAAATAAATTCAAAAAATCAATTAAATTTAGTTTTGTGTAATAATTTATTTAATTACACAAGTACGTTTATGTTTGCTATAATTTACAATGCGAGAGCTCTAGATCAACAAAGCTATTTGTACATTTTAAAAATAAATAGTTTTAGTATTTAAAATGCAAATTATATTAAATCCACGCTCTTTTAAATGTGTTAAGGATTAATCCGCGATTAATCCGGTTAAAATAGTTTCATTTAAAGTGTTAAGGCTTATTTTTAAACTATTTTCAATTTTTCTTGTAATAAAATACGCGGCGTTGTGTTCCGCTACTTAACACGCAATTTCCGGATTATTTTTTAAACGGAGTGCCTTGACAATACATGTTCTTTGACTACAGTGCTAAACGGGATAAAGCATGAAGTTGCTTTAATTGCTTTCCTAAATTTATACCACTTTCAATATAGACTTTCAATTAAGCCACTAAAGTCAAAACTGGGACGATTGCAATAAAAAATCTTAAAGTCTATTTCAAAGTAAAATGGCCGATATTTTATTCAGATATTTAATAAACTTAAAATATTTGGCTTAAAATATTATTATCCCCACTCGGGGAAGAGATTATATTTAAATTATTTTCACTTCCTCGCTCTGGTAAAACAAAATGCGGCGCTGAGTTCCACCACTCAACACGCAATGTCTCGAATTCGGTGGAAAGCAAAGTACGGAGTGTCTTGACACTAGATACTTAACTACCCTGCTATGTGGGATAAAAAGCGTGAAGCTAAAAAATAATATAAAAAATTTTTTGGTGTGTTTTAAAATGTCATAAATAAAAATGTATTGAAAATTTAAATTGACAGATCTACATCTTAAAGTCAAATAATTTATCGTTTATGATAATAATTGTGAAATAATCTATTTTAAAAGGAAATAGTATTTGAATTTGAGGGTCATGCTTGAGTGAAAATCGAATTTAAACTCGTTACAATGCAGTTGTCAACAGTCGGTGATTTGTATACGAAAAATGAAATTCCCTATTTTAATACGTATGTTTATTAAATGGTAGAAAATTATACTTAGATAATGTTTATAAATATCTTATTTCACGACATCGTCTTAATTTTAATTTAAATTTGATGTGTGGTATGAGAATGACGCACAAATTCATATATATATATATATATATATATATATATATATATATATATATATATATATATATATATATATATATATATATACATATATATATATATAATTCATATAAATTAAATATAATATATAATATTATACATAATACATATAAATATTATTTCAACATTTACAACACGCAACAAAAGTTTGGATTCCTTTACCCAACATAGTGCATGTCTAATGATACAATGTTTTTTTGTGTACAAATTTTCAAATTATTTCATAAAATCACTATCACTTGAAATAAAGAAACTTCGTACATTTGCGTTTAGAACAAATAAATATATACTGTCGTACTTTAAATCGAATCGTGGATAATTGGGAGCTTCTGAAAGTAAACGTAATTGTGATTGGGTTGCTTACAAAAGGTATAATATGTTAATGCCCTTCATCGGTCCTTAAAATAAGCAGAGAGAGAGAGACAGAGATTTTGTTGTAATGACGTATACCGATACCCTGCTTTGTCTTGCTAGATACAGGATTTCATAATAATTTCAATATTATAGTCATTTCTCCGAGTAAGAGTTTAACACATAGCCTAGCATAACTTGAATATTTAAATATTCAAATTTCTAGACTTTTAACCGTTACAGACCAACTGTCAAACATGAAAAATGTGATGTCGTATAACTTGGCTTATCTCCAAATTACGGTGAATAAAATAAACACAATATTACTCTTGTCTCCAAGTAAAGAATTTTGTTCATTAACGCGTCCATTAATTGTGATAATTAGCTTTAATTTGTAAAAAATCTTCATAATGACATCGCTAAATGTAAATGTCAATAATTATAGACGTTTATTTTTGAGTAAAAATCTCTTTAGATTGAGCTACAAGTATTTGAAATGACGTCAGGTGACTGTTCAAATAACAGGCTAACTGAAACAACAATAACGCATTATTATAAAAATATACATAAAATATGTCTCTGCCAAAATATTTTTTTTTTTATATTTTTTTAAATTGTACTTACTAAATAATGCCATTCTTAGAAAATGTATAAAAATTACGTTGCCAAGAAGCGCGGGTTGGAGACTCGCTATTCAAGATTTTATTAGACGTTTTCTAAAAATGGTTTTGTTATCCTAAATGTATGAATAAAACTTTATCATTATGTACCAACATATAAATTATAAGCCAACATATAAATGTAAATACCAACATATAAATAATACCATTTTAAATATTCACTTAATATAGCCGGTATCTTTTGGCTATAATATTTTATAAATCTTAGCTTTGCATTCATATTGAGGTCAATAGTGAATTTTACCTGTTTAAGTGTTTTTCACTTCCCACACATATTGAGGGTAAATGGAGTTAGAAGATATCGTGTCACTCCGTTTTCTACTTTTCAGTTAAATAGTGTAGCTTGTAGCAACACTATGAAATAAACCTAAGTTTTTCCTAAATACACATTATTATATAATATATTTTATTGTATAAATATACACAATAATTAAAGAAATTCCGTATCAGCATATTCCTTTAAAAATGGTAAAAGCATAATTGTAGCAACCCTGAAAATTCCCGAAGGTTTGCGACTTTGCGGGGTTAGTATTTCTGCGGCACTCGGCCGTATAACATGAAAAGCTGTGTGTTTGATAAAAATGTATTTTCTTTGTTTTTTGTTACAAAAAGTAAAGTGAAATAGTTGTAATTATAAATGCACAAGTGATTGTGAGTGTTATATTTTAATATATAATCTGGATTTGTAATACGTTATATAAAGGTTTGTTTTAGTCATTTTTTACTGGCATTTTATTATTGTCTATTAAAAAATATACATGCGATTTTATTTCATCGCGCTTTGTAATACGGCTGCTGTTTCTGTGTTAGAAATATCTTTTACTTTAGCGTTTTGAATAGGAAGAGGTCTACTGTTATTAATTATTATATTTTGACACAATTTGGTCGTGCTTAATTATTATTATCTTCCAATTAGAATTATCAAACAATATATATTATACATTTTAATGTATTCGATTCCGGTATTTGAGTAAATTAATAAGTTGTAAAACATACAAACTTGTTTCATGTGTATTTTTTAATTAAAAATGATTTTACATTTTTCTTAATGCCAAGTATTTGGCGTATTAAATTGTGACAACTGACAGATGACACTATCTAGATAGTCATTTTCTGCCTTTTCCGCCTTTTTACTCTATCATTTGATTGTGGACATCTCGAGCTAAGTGCGAGACATATAAATAAACAATAAAAAAGTTTAATAAAATTCTAAAAACAGTTAAAAAGTGATGTGAAGTGAAACAACACTTAAAAAACATCGCTTAGTCAAACCATCGTGCTTTATATGTTTATTTAAGTATATATATATATATATATATATATATATATATATATATATATATATATATATATATATATACATATATACATATACATATACATATACATATACATATATTTCTCTTTTCTTCTTTTCCCAATGCTCTTGTCAGCAGAGTCAACAAACACGCATATATGTACGTAGTGTTTTAAAATATAATTTTTACAATAATGGTTTTTGTTGGGTTTATTTATTTGAATATTAATCAAAATCATAATTAGTGCGCTCAGTTGGGTATATCCGAATTACGCCACGAAATGACCTGGCACAGGTCAGCCTTATGTTTATTTATTTATTAATTAACGAAGCTTTTAACAGTATTTTAATTATTTTTTATTACTCATGAAGTAAATTAGTAAAGTAATCAACATTTCTTTGTTGCGTTTTCACGGCCACTCCTTGCTGCTTACTACTGTGAACTTTTCCGATGCCTTAATAGTTTTTTATTTACTTTCACGCTTTTTCCCTTATAGCAGGGCAGTTGGAGAGTATCTAGGGACAAGTGGAAATCTTCACTTTTCACTTTTAAAGTGACGGAACGCAAAGCCGTGCTGTAACTTGTCAGAGTGGTCATATTAAATTAGTAAAGTAATTTATAATTAAGTTCAGTTTTCCTTCCCCGTGAATATCGTACTCATGGACATGACTTTTTTAACCTTACTTTGTACACGATGAATTTTTTAGCTTCACGCTTTCGTCTCTTGTAGCAGAGTAGACAGGAAGTACCTAGTGTCAAGACACTTTGTACTCCGCTTTACGTGGAATTCGTAACATTACGTGTTAGGTGGGGTGGTACTTAACGCCGCACTTTATCTTATCACAGCGATTTCATTTTAATATTTCACTGCTAACCAAAAATTATAACGGCCACCTGTGTTTAAACACAGATATTTCATTCTATTATTTTCTATTCAGTTATGTAAATACCCACAACATGTTCTCTCATACAAATAGTCTGCAAAACATGTAAATGCAAGCTGATCTTAATATTCATGCGTGAATACCAACAAATTTCACGGAGCGTGAATATTTTACTCATCAACTACAGTTGAAAAAATGTTGAATGATGTTCACTTTCATCATACTACTATTCTAGTAGTATTTCATCTTACTACTATTCTAGTAGAATAATAAAAGGGAATGGGATAGTATTATTGTATTTTGATCGTTGTTTTCTTTTACATGGATGTCCATAAAACAATGAATTATTATTTGAATTTATTATGTTTATATACATTTTTGCTACATTTGCGAGGATGTAAAGTGACGGAATATTCAGTTTTAATTATTTTTGTGGTATACAATAGTTACGTTAACAGAACGAAAGATATAAGAGTTTTTAAAGCTAGGACTAGAGTTAAGATGTGCGTTGGAGCGCTTGGTTCTACTTACAAATGATATTTTTTTGCTAGTCGTGTGTGCGTGTCTTGGCGCTATTTTATACAAAAGTATATATTACTTTTAAATTAAGTACTTAAAATCTCTTATAATAATATTAATTTTTTAGGTCATCTTTTCTTCAGTAAGATGAATTTTAAATTATGTTTTTCTTTCTTCTTTTCTTTATTTAAGTAGATAATATGAACAACTTTTATATTTCATACAATCAACTGGAAAACGTGAAAAAAATTCTACTTTTTTTTCGGTGCTAGTAAAATATTCGAGAAATATGACTCTTAGTGATCTTCTACACCTCCCTAAGGAATGTACATATCAGTTTTGCTACTGCCCGTAATTTAGGTTTTGCATGCCTGTAAGTAACGTAACGTAACGTTGGGAGTTCAATTCCCACTTGGGGAAATGATATGGGATAAAAGCGTGAAGCTAAAAAAACAATCATATATTTTGAAACAATAATTTTGTATTATATAAACCGTACCTATTAGAATAGTTGCAAGAATGGTAGCTGTGGTTAGATTCCTGTATATATTGATAGTAATAATAAAATGGTGATTTTATTTTTACAACTATATACATACTTATTTATATATATTTATAATTATTATCAGTTATCAGTTTTTAAATATGAACTGAAATAAGCAAAAAAACTACAAAACAGCCTTCAGGGACACTTATTCTATATCTATTTTTCCTGAGTGTGGTCCTCCTCAAAAATACTTAATAATAATATTAAAAAGTATTAAAATTTAAAATTAAAAAAAAATGTAGAATAAACGTATTTTATTATGCAAACGAAAAAATCGCAAGTGAACCTAGATTCGCTCCTTGAAACCGGTTCAAAATTCAAAAATAAATCGACAGGTAGACTGTGGAGTATTAATAAAATAGTTGGCAGGCGAACCTTGTGGGCGGTTCTGGACGGTGGGAATTTTGCTTTATTAAGAGGCAAAATTAAACTATTTTTATATAACATTACGTACGTGTAATGTTAATAACATTTGTATGTTAATAAGATGTTTGATTTCCGCATATTTTACAAATTTTAAATGAAACTATTTTAAACGGATTAATCTGTTTAAAATAGTTTCATTTAAAATGTACGTATATTTTTTAACTATTTATTTAGAAGTTATAATCTTAATGTAATCTTTATTTACATATCCCGCATAGCAGGGTTGTCAGAGACACTCTAGTGTCAAGCTACTCCACTCGGTTGAGTGCTTTCCGCCCAAAATCCAAACATTGCGTGTTGAGTAGTGAAATCAACGGTGCGCTTTTTCTTACAGCAGAGGAGAAATGAAAATAAATTTTATTTATAATCATTTCTCCGAGCGGGAATCGAATAGCGTTTACAGTCAGACGCTGTTCACCGCGCCACGTAGTTTGCAATCATTATAATATTATTACATAAAAATATCTTGTACTTCGATTCCAATGCTTATCATAATTATCGTTTTTCGTGAGGAAAAAGTGAAAAAGAATTATAACACTTTAATGGAAAGTTAAATAAATATAAACTGTGTATGACACAATACCATGAGTTTGAACATGTTTTAGTCTTGTGCACGTTGCTATGGAGACGCGTGATTTACGCTTCAATGGGGCTACTAGTGCAGATTATAAACTGTTATAGTCACACACTTCGGATTTGAAAATACTACAAAAAAGAGAACACCTCTTAGGAATCGTGGAAGTACTCTACGTAATTAAGATATACGTTAATAGTTTAATTTTTTGTTAATTTTTTGAAAAAACGTATAGGAATTTGAAAGCAGCGGGATTCGAATCCGCGCCTCTTAGAAACCGTCCAAGAGACGCGGGTTCAAATTCCGCTCAATTTTTTATACGTTTTTTCAAAAATGTAAGGTATACGTTCTTACGCCTCTCATTCTTATTCTGCCACGTTGAAATTGTTACTTATATATTTGTTATCTTTCTAAAATATTATGGATTGTTAAAAATACTTACTTATTATTTTACCTTAATATTAAAAATATTAACTAAACCGCTATGAGTATGAAATAAGAAAATGTTGCAACGATTTTTTATATTTCAATATTTTCTATCTATGACGACCAGAAGAACTATTTCAAACGTGTGTTGAATTCCTTCTATGCAATAAAATGACTTAAATAAAATTATTATTATTTAATTTCCATTTGTACGCTCTGGTAAGACAAAGCGCGGCGTTCAGTTCGCATCCCTACACACAATGTCTTGATTTCGGGCGGAAAGTAGTCAACGGAGTGTCTTGACACTAGGGAATAAAGCGTAAAGCAACTTTTCTAAATATATTTATTATTATAACTACCAGTAAACTACATTCAACGTAAAACTACGTAAAATGCAATACTAACTGAGCTTATCAACAATTTCTTGATCTCTTCAAGAGACGTAGTGAACTATGAAACTAGGTCACACTTTTCCCTAACGAAAGTAATTTATCTTTTGTTTTTTGTTAACGACGCGGTGCGAAGGACTAGCGTCTTCTGCTTTGTTCAGGATATTAGAAACTGTTTGGTTAAAAATAAAAAATAAAATATTTTTATTTAGCTAAAATAAATAATTATATTTAAGAAAAACTTACATTTTTTAAATTCATCTTCTTTATGGACAAATTGGAGAAATTTTATATCAATGTAAAAAAATTGTTACGTATTTCTGTTACGCGCTATCTTTATTTGCAAGTAATTGTTTGCACTTACACTCTGTTTACACTATGAATCTAGCTAAAATTAAATAAAACACAAAATTAGAAATTTTGTGTTTTATTTAATTTTAGCTAGATTCATAGTGTTGAAATTGTTTAACGTTGTTCATTTCATAATTTATTTTAATAGGTTAGTTTATTTATTTAATATTATGACACTATTTGAAATTGTATTTAAAATTCTATAAACCTAATTGCTTATAATTATAATACATCTAGAGTGTTTATATATATATATATATATATATATATATATATATATATATATATATATATATATATATATTCCGCTGAATTCTAGACTTTGTGTTTAGAGTAGCGGAATTCAACGTCGCGCTTTGTCTACCAGAGCGAGGTAATGGAAATAATTTAAATGTTTTACCAGAGCGAGGTAATCGTTCCCGCGAGTGGGAATCCAACTCACAACAATATTTTTATATTACATTTTAAAGCTATAAAATAAATAATTTGTCACTTTAACAGTTATAATAAATTGTTAAAATACCTTTTAAGGCGATTTATCTTTTAAATATATTTGCATACAATTAATTGTTACAAAATAAGGTTCAATATTATCATAAATAAACCATAAGATAGACTCGATCTCGATGAATATTCAGAGGGTTCCTTCCTATTTTCCTAAGTACATATTATGTTCGTATATATAAAGCTTTTGCCAGAAATAATTCTGGAATTTAGTAAATATGCTTTGATGTTATCTATATGTTACAATTTTTTTTATTTTTGGGGCTATATTATGGCTGTCAGACAAAGGTTATAAACGAGATTGGTTGCGGGTTTGTTCTCCACTCAGGGAAATTTAGTATAAAGTGCGGCGTTCAATTCCGTTACTCAACACAAAATATCTCGATTTCGGATGAAATTTCGGTAAGTTAAAAAAGAATTTATTACATTTTATATTTCCAATGTTTTAATAGACTTCTGTACTTACCAGTAGAATATATAGTAATATTATAATATGAACTCAACTTGCCGTTTTAACTAAATTAATGATTGCCAAGGGACTAATAACCAAATACACATTGTGGGGTCATTTATCTTGCGCTTCACTTATTTGTAATTCATGTCTTTGAAAATTTGTCTGCTTTTTTAGCTAAGACAATGTAAAGAGGCATAAGTCCAAAAAATTATTATCTTAAAGATTACTTATAAAGATCACGCGATTTAGTTACGTTTTTAGAGACAAGAATTATGTACTTAATGTCAAGTCATTTCTTACTTCGCTTTCCGAAACCTCACATGTTGAAAGGCGGAACTCAACGCCGCGCTTTGTATCACCAGAGTGAAGAAATAAAAATAATTTATATATTATCATTTTCCCCGAGTGAGAATCGAACACAGAACTGATGGTGTTTACAATCAGACGCTGTATAGTTTAATGTTTATGTATTACAAACAAATTAAAAAATATATATATCTATCAAGTATTTAGTTGAGAGATATGTCTGTAGGTTTATTAAAAGATATATAAATTTCAACAATATACTGTAGTAAAATGTTTAAAAAAAAATATATATATATATATATATATATATATATATATATATATATATATATATATATATATATATATATATATATATATAGTACTTAATTAAAATCAACTAGAAATATAGTAAAAATAAAAACAGGGAAGAATCTGAATTGTCAATTTGCGTTGAATTCAGTCACCCAGTTCACTATGACGTAAAGTAAGTGATACGTCAAGATTTTCCATACTTAAGTTATCTAAGCTTACTCAGCAAACACTGTTCTGCGAATTATTCGTTAGACAAACAATATCGTCATAGATTCTTATTAAGAGAAGTAACAACTGTATTTAACGATTTTGTAATCATTTTTCCATCAAAATCGAATAGATAAGCAAATTATTTTATAATTTTAGTATCGATTCCTTAATGTTTGTCTTAGGATATACCTACTTTGTTTTTAATAAACGTATACACATTTTTAAGCTTCACTCTAATCCCGCATAGCAGGGTAGACCGGAAGCACCAAGTGTTCAGATGCACTCCGTACTCCGCTTTCTGCCGAATTGAAGACACTGCGTGTTGAGTTGCGGAACTTAACGCCGTGCTCTAACCTAACCTAACCTAACCTAACCAGAGCAAGTAAATGAAAATAATTTAAATATATTCCCCCGAGTGAGAACTCACAACCGATAACTCTTACAGTCAGACGCTGTCCCAGTACGTCTCAATTATGCCTTCACATTTGACAATACTAGTTTAACATTGATTGTGTATAATATTTTGTATCATATCGTTACTTAAGAATTTCAATTAATATTTGTACGTATAGTGCTTTACGGTTTGGCAGTGTGTTGAAATGTTTGAATTTAACTAAAAACAACTTCAGTATATTTTAAATGAAATTTATATATTTACCTTTGTGCATACACCTAACAGTTGTTTCGACACTACGTATGTTAATCATAACTCCATAGGAGATATCACTTGTCATTAAGGTACAAAATTGTATACTTCTTATGAACTTTAAAGTTTTTTATTTTGTCATGACTTAAAGAATAACTTTAGAGTCCCAAGTAAATTTGATTACAACGTATGGGCGTTTGTACGCGTCAAATGCATACATATATACACAAATACATACATACATTGGATAAACTAACTATGATTAGGATGAATTTAAAAATCCATAGATTTTTTGGTTGGGTTTGAAATTCAAAAATATGAAGTCGACGTGTAAATAAATGGATTTAGACTTCAAAACCTATAAACGTGGAATTATACATATTTATACACAATAGATTATTAATACATTACTAGAGCATGCCATATATGATATTAATTAGCGTTTCTCGACGTCACTGCCGTGTATCAACTGGTACAACACAAAACTGTTTGTTACCGCATATCGCAATTGTACAAAGCTCCAATAAACCTTTTATAATCCCCTTTTAATCATTTGTGTTTCAGAATTTTAACGTGTTAATGTTTATATTTGTAAATATGTATTTAAAAATTTATCTGTGGTGAGGGAGTACAGAATAAAATGATTCTGTTTAGCCTTATTTCATGTGTTCACACTTTATCCTGCTATGAAAGATAGCAGGGTATTTAAGAGGTAATTTAGTGTCGAGATATTCCGTTTTTCATTTCTATTTCGTTATTGAGTGGCGGAACATCGCCATGACGACATATGAAAGAACATTAAAATTTTATATAAAAAAAATATTTTTAAGTATTTTCGACCGCACCCAAAGGTTGTAACTTTTATACATATAAAACCGATGAAGCTGTTTCTGACTATAAGCGCAATCGGTTGTAGGTATGAATCCCTCTCGGGGAAAAGATAATTTTTAAATTTAATTTCCTCGCTGTTGTAAGACAAAGCGCAGCGCAGAGTTGAATTCCGCCTGTCAACACGCAATAACTCAAATTCATTCGGCGGAAAGCGGAGAACGGAGAGTCTTGACACTATAAAAAGCGTGAATCTAAAAAAATGTAACCAATGTGTTATGTATGCAAAGGGAACATTATTTTTGCTACCGCCTTGTACTAGTATAGGCACGTGTTTTGTATGTACCATGCGATATAGCAATCTATCATCGCCTGGCAATATTTTATCCACCATACATACGAATCTCCTATATTACCTACATAGGTTAAGCGAATTTTTATTAATACAAATGTTCGCGCATTGTATCCCAATGAAAATATTTTTAGGTATATAAATTTTCCATATAACGTAAAAGGTAGGTAGAAATCCTAAAACTTACATATTTAGTTCTTCATTTTCCTATTTTCCTACTTGAATCTCAGAAATAATGTGTTGATTGGCGGAAATTAACGCTGCGCTATGTTTCAGATGCTTATTATTTCTTTTTGATATAGCTTAAAATTATATCATAATATTACACAATCTTTCACAATTCCAGACCAAGTAGACTGTAAAGGCAGCCTCTTTTGTTTTTCTGTCCTTTAGCGAATCGTTAATCGATATTAATTATTCCACTCGCTGAATCTTTGGTTAAGATCCTGTACTTGCTATATCTTATTATTATAGAAGTTTCTTTCTAAATATTTGTTGGTATTTTATATTAAGAATTAATGTTTTTGCTTTGTTAGAAAAGATAAACAGATAACGTTATGTTAGTTTTTATATATATAAATAGCTTCACGCTTTTTATCCCGCATACACGCATCCCGGTAGACAGAAAGTACCTGGTTTCAAGACACTCCGTATTTCACTTTTCACCGAATTCGAGACATTTCGTGTTGAGTGGTGGAACACAACGCCGCACTTTGTTTTACCAGAGTGAGAAAGTGAAAATAATTTCAAATATAATCACTCCCACCAGTGGAGATCAAACCCACAACCGATCGCGTTTACAGTCAGACGCTGTCCCACTCTGCCACGACTGGCCTCAACCTTTGGTACTCAATTTTCTGAATATATTAAGTCATTGCGTGTTAAATTATGTAAACCAACACCGTGCTTCGTCTTACAAGATGGAGGAGATGCTTTTTCTTTAAACTTACTTCCCCTTCACGTTCATAGTTAGATACTGACGCATTATACTATTTGGGTATAAAAATGATAATATATGTATATTCAAAAACAGGGATTGCAAACGTAGTTCTTACGCCCTCTTAATACTTTCATAAGGAATACCAAGAAATTCTAAGCAAAGAAATTCAAAGCTTTATAAAAAACGTCATATTAAAACCATCTTGACATAAACTTAAAGCAAACAGTCGTTAAGTACGACACTAAACTAATGGTGGACTCTATGCGTAAAGCCGAAAGCTTTTAGAGGGTAAACATAATGTTTGGTGAATTTACCACACATGTATGTTAAATTTTATATGTGAACTAACTTTTGTCTTACAGCTTTCCTCTTTAAATAAAAAATATAAAAAATATAATGTTTTTTTTTCTTTAGCTTCACGTTTTTTATCCCACCGGGTACTTACTGCTTACCCTACTAGGGTAGGCGGTAAGTACTTTGCTTTTAACCGAATTCGAGATATTGTATGTTGAGTGGTGGAACTCAACGCCGAACTTTCTTTTACCAAAGGGAGAAAGTGAAAATATCACTCCCCCGAATCGAACTCACAACCAATCGTGTTTACAGTCAGACGTTGTCCCACACACAAAATGTTGTCAAAGTTGAAAGCAAACAAAGCACAGCGTTAAGTTCCCCCATTCAACATGCAATATTTAAGTGGCATTACAACCAACAACTGGATTTGATAAAATACTTTCTTATTTCGTAAAGTTTAGGCGCTTCAATATATAAAAGTAATTAATAAATGTTACAACACAAGAGTCACCTCACTAAAAACAATTTTAATTCATTTACTTAAGTACGTTGAACCTATAAAGAGTTCATGACCTGCCCATCCCTAGGAACCGCATTTTGTTTTTAATGTTAATTGTTTGTGATTACCAAATTTATGTTACTAGATGTTCCTTTGGCTTATGTGTGTGTTACCTTATTTTTTTTAATTTGATATATTTTTATGTATTATTTTTTAAAAATATTAGCATTCTGCACTCAAGTTCATGATACAAACGTTTTGTGAAGCATTTATTTATATGACATACTAAATGAGATGAGATATGAAATTCTTATTATGATATATAAGGCATGGTAATAGGAAGCTTGAATTTAACCCATTCTCATTATAATTACGAATACTTTCTCGCCGTTCTCTCGTCTGAGTGGTCGTGGCGCAGTGGGACAGCGTTTGATTCTAAATACTGTTGGTTGTAGGTACCGTTCCCACTCGGCGGAATGATTATATTTAAAAAATATATTCTCATTTGTTCGCTCTGCTAAAACAATGCGCGGCGTTGAGTTCTACCACACGAAACTCAATGTCTCTAATTCAACGGAAAGTGGAGTATGAAGTGTTTTGGCACTAGGTTTTTAAAATTTTTCTTGCCTGGCAAAAGTGGGTATTCAAAGAAACCTAATGTCAACACACTTCGGTAACGTCTAAATCTAAATAGTAAATTAGTTTAAAATGTCTTTATTGCCATAGGTTGTGTATAAAAATTCTTCCAAACATATTATCATTCAGATCACATATGGCAAACGCTCCTTGAAGACCTTTTGAATTCCGACGTTCTTCAATATATTCGAGTCGAGAATTCTCAGAGGAGGCGTGAGGGAAAAATATGATATGATTTTGACGCCTTATTTACAGTTATCTTTTTATTTTTTATAATATGACGACATATTCGCGTTACATCTATCGCATGGGAGTGTCGTCAAATTTCTTTTTATGTCCATTTCCTTTCCATATATACCTACCTCTGTATATGGATGTAAATGTACCATAATTTAATCTAGTCCGCTAGATAGATATTTTATGTGTATGCAATATCTAAGATTAAAAATAATAGCTTTAGAATTTTTAAACTCAAAAATAGAAATTAATAAAATTTGAAATTTATAACATTATTTTAGATATCATGTTTATAAACTTGATAAAATTAAGTAAATATTTTTTTTATATATTTATTCCTTATGCCTCGTCGAGCCCACAACTTCGTTTGAACTACAGACGTAAAATATAGTTCTTACCATTTTGAATTTCCATAAATTCATTCTTAGACCTTCTAGGTTCTATACACTCCCCAAATACCAAATTTTGGCTTTCCAGTTGACTGACAATCACTTAGTTACGAACAAGTTTGAAAGTATTAGTATACATCTAATCAAAATAATATATAATAATAAAAATGTAACTATTCGTTATCTATACAAGAAATAATTATGACAAAAAATTTATCAATGAAGAACTTTAAAATTGTGTATCTGTTTGTCTGCGTGTTTGTGCATCGTAATCTCAGAAATTGCAGTTTTATTCAAAAAAAATCTTTAAAATAACTGTTTTCTCAATTTTACTGATAGTGTAGTTTTCAATATAATAAAATCATAATTTTACCATTTTTTGAAGCAACACGATGCCTTGTCTTGGGTACAACTAGTAGATAATATAAATGTTTAAGATTCTTACCTCTTTTTCATAAAATTTTAGTTACTGTAAAGCGCGCGTCTTGTATAAATTTATTTTTTACTTTTTATGCAATAAAGAATATATAAATATTTACCATAAGATTTTTGATTATCGCGATTTTTATACTTTTTAATAAAACTAGTTTAAACGGATTAATCGCGTATGTTTTGGTATTTAAAAATATATTTTCGAATACCAAAATATACGCGATTAATCCATTTAAAATAGTTTCCATTAAAATATTTATCATTTGAATGTACATTTATACACAAAAGCAGATAGGTACTGTTGTGGCCATACGTCCCGGCCGACACGCATGCGGATTACACGTCAGACTCGTACATAAATCACCTCACCTACCCATGTTATATTCATAGCTATTTCATCAGAACAACCTTTTATATTCTGATTGCATTCTTTTGTAATGAGCTTTTGTTTTTATTAATTTATATTTTTTAAAAGAAGCAATTTCACGCTTTATCATGTAATGCAAGACACTCTGTTGTCTGCTTCCCGTCCTAAATTGAGACATTGTGTGCTGACTGGCGAACTTAACGCCGCGTTTTATCTTATCAGAGCGAATATTTATCTCACTATAATCATTCTCTTGAATGTTAATTGAACCCACAACCAACCCGCATTTATAGTTAGGCAGTACTGCGCCTAGATGGCCTCAATGTGTTTTTAATGACTTTGTAATTGAGTATAGAAACTATAAATGTTATAACATTTTTTATATCATAAGAATTACTGTAGTTTGATCAAATTTTATTATTTCTTAATTCTTAATTCTAATATATGTATATTTGAATTGCAGTGAAATTGAAAGGAAAAAACGCATGCCTAAGGTATATATAGTATAAGAAACCTAGAATTACGAGTACATTTATAAATTACATAATAAATAAACTAGAATTTACTACTAGGGACTAACAAACTGCACTGCACAATTTTACGTATAAACATTTGTGCAATTAGCACAAGTGTTTATACGTAAAATTAATTTCCACAATCTTGTAACCCCTTTATATTACTCCCTTTTACCCTTTTAAGCTCATTTTAGAAGCCACTGTGGCGCAGTGGACAACGTCCGATTGTAAACGCGATGTTAAAACTGGTAAGACAAAGAGCTGCAATTCTCTGCATTTGGTGAGAAAGCAATGAACGGAGTGTTTTGACACTAGATTCTATTTACCTTATTATGCAGGATCAGGTAAAGATAAGTGGTCAAGTATCAAGTAAGTGATAAGGAATAATCTGAGGCTAAATAGAAGAAAAAAAAGCAGACAAAAACGTAAATGGAAAGACGATCTTAGGAAAGTAGCGGGCACTGCTTGGTTAAGACAAGCTCAAAATCGCGCCCGGTGGAAATCTCTAGAGGAAGCCTATGCTGGAAAGCAACACAATCTTCGCGTGCTGGTCTTAGATAATTAAATCAAAATAAATTGTAATAGTTTATCATATATGTGTATAGGATTGCAAAGAAACTGTTTTATTAGTGTATGGTTTTTACTATACGATTAGGTATTCGTATAGTAAAAACCATGAAATACGTTTTAATATTTGTAAAATATTTACAACGTGAACTTTGAAATTGCCTAACCACGGAGTTAGTAAACTATCCGAACCGCTTTTATTGGTTGAGTACGTTTCAGTATGCCATATTTTAGTTTTCATATTTTAGTACAAGTAAGTTATAAAATAGATATAAGTATAAAGTGATGAAATACGTTTTAGTTATATAAATATTGAAATGGTATCTTCTGGTATCCTCAGACAAAGCGCGGCGTTGAGTTCCGCCACTTAACATACA
The DNA here is from genome assembly GCA_032432895.1 of Dryadula phaetusa. Taxonomy (NCBI): domain Eukaryota; kingdom Metazoa; phylum Arthropoda; class Insecta; order Lepidoptera; family Nymphalidae; genus Dryadula; species Dryadula phaetusa. The sequence continues at coordinate 4,792,644 of JAOYRS010000081.1, forward strand.
TTGTCCCGAATTCGGCCGGTAGTGAGGGACGGAGTGTCTTCACACTAGATACTTTCTGTCTACCCTGCTATGCGCGATAAAAGCTTGAAGCTAAGAAAAATCGTCCAGAAACTTAAAAGATAAGAAATAAAGATTTTGAGTCCACAATATATATATGCAATGTTGAATGGTCGAATATTTTATTAAATTTTAATGTCGCTGTGAAACGATTCGCAGTCGCCAAATTTTTTTTAGCAAAACGTTACTGGAACTAATGCTGTCTTAATTTCCTTAAAGCCCATTCACACTATCAACCAATTCACAATTTCCTCATAGTACGGCCACCGTGATAATCATTCGTTCATACATTATCTATTGGACTAATGATAACACAGTGATTTCGGTAATTAAAGTAAAATGTAATATTTATATATAAAAATGCAATAGTGAAGGTCCCGAAAGTATTGATAATTTAGCAGCTGGAACTTTCTAAACTTACTAAAATAAGACATGGTAGATACAAATTGGTCGATTCTTAACAGTTTTCTTTATTATAAATTTTGCTTAATTTATATTCCGAGGTTTTTATACTAAAATCTGGCATGGCTAGATTATATTAAAATATAATTTTAATTTGCATACTTTAAAATAAGAAAATAAAATTAATAATAGGATAAAGCTAGAAAGTTTTCTTTGTAATCATAAATATATGTATATCCTTTGAAAAGTCTGCATAAGTATGTATTTTAAAATACTATTATATAAATTGCGGCTATGATGTACACTTGTGGACGTCTGTTCAGAGTTCTGTTTTCCGCCTGTGTAAAAAAACTGTCTAGTTTTTTTATATACAGGCGGAAAACAAAGAACAGTGGGCCTTGACGAGCTGCTTGAGATGTTACTGCCAAGCGATACTAACGTGAAGCTAAAAATACATTAGTAATACAACACAACGACTAAATTAGTAAATTCTAGTATTAGGTTGACCAAATACATAGTACAGGAATGTCGGTGAAAAATTAGCAATAACCATTTTTTAAATTTGCCTTTATTTGTTAGCACAGTCCGGAACATTTTTAATACAGATAGAAGAGTCATAAATAATCAGTTTTTATTCAATTTTCAATAAAACAAATTGGAAAAGCCGGAATGTATACACTACATTTCTTTAGTTATGGCTGCCGAGCATGTCTGTTGAACACGACCGTGTCTAGTTGATAAGTAAGATTATTTAATTGAATTAAGGAAAATCAAATGAATTATTAATGAAAAATTGTAAAAAAAGCAGTCTCACGCTTTATCCCGCTTAACAGGGTAGTCAAAGACAGGTTACTTCAAGACACTCCGTCTATTGCTTTACACCAGATCTCGGAGCATTGTGTGTTAATTGATGAGCTACACGCGAAGTTCGACTTACCAGAGTGGAGAGATATAATCATTTATCTGAGTGGGAATTGAACCCACAAGCTATCGCGTTTACAGTCAGACATCATTCCACTGCGCCATGATGGCCTGTATTTATTTAAATATGTGTATTTAAATCTTCTATTTACCTATATCACATGACTCTAAAGTAAATAGCCAAATATAAACGTTTATATTTATATAAATATACCTATTATAAATAAAAAATTTTAGCACTCCCTTGGATTGAATTTATTCAAAATAAGCTACCTTAAACTGTAATTCGTTTAAATTTATAATGTTATAATGTATCTGTACGAGAAGTCGACTCATTTACGTGGACTTTATGACACTTGCGATACTATTTCAATATCTATGTATATTCCATAGTTTTGAACGTAAAACGTTTAAACTTGCTTAATATTTTTTTTAATTGAGTGTTTTCATACACTCAATAATCCATAAACCACAACCTTTACGCCCAGTAGAAACATAAGTTCGTTCCCTGCCAGTCACTGATTTAAATAATATAAAAGTTTTTATATAATTGATAATTATATCAAAGTAATATTTTACTTTGATGCAAGCAACTACCAGAATGAGAAACTATGACTGACTATCTAAGTAAATATTCAGATAAATAAATTTACATATAAGAATCAAGTGAGCGCATAGTCCTTGAACTAGCAGTACCACGTAGTATAAACTTGGTACATTTTACTTTGGGAAGAGAGCTTTTCCAAGTTGTACTACGACTTCGTAAACAAAATTCCGTACTGTAATAAATTTTGTGCTAATATTATTGATCTTCGTTGTGTTATTGCTAAGCTTTCCCTTGGTTTTTCCTGTGATTTTTTTTTGTTTTATTTTTCTTTTGGCGTAGAAGGCATAGATACACATGTTTTTATACACACAATGCTGCCTTGTTATATCTATATAACTAGGCAGGACAAATCAAAAAAAATCTATATTTTATTTTTTTTAACTTCACTCTCTTATCCCACATAGCAGGGACATGTATGCCACATGACCTTGTGTCAAGACACTCCGTACTCCACTTTCCGTCGAATTCGAAACATTGCGTGTTGAGTGGCGATTTGTCTTGCCAGAACGGGGAAATGTGAATAATTTAAATCACTCCTCCGGGTGAGAATCGAACTCACAACCGGTCTTGTTTACATTTGGACGCTGTCCCACCGCACCGAGACCGGCCTCATTTTTTATTTAGTTTGCAAAAATAACGTTATCCGTACATATATGAAAACAAAAAAAAAAGGAATTTGTACTTGAAATTCAGTTTCGATTTGCGTACAAAACTGTCTGTCAATTTATATATCGGCTGTTATCAAATTGGGTATTTTATTTTTGGCATATTTTATAGTTAATATTCGCCACAATTAACATAAAATCTAGTTACTATTTTGGTTATGTTCAATGGAAACCATAAGATTTAATGAAACAGGGTTGAAGGAATAACGAAGGGATTTTACATTATTTACTATATTAGTAATTTATAGTTTTAGGCGTTGCTCTATTTTCTAACTTATATTTTTTTAATATTTTTATTTAAAGAAATTTGATTAGTTATTTAATTAATTTTTTAAATGTTAATCATTCACACACTTAATTACACACGAATACACTTTCACACTACGCTTATTTTCACAAAGCAGGGTAAGCAGAGAGAATCTGAGGACACTCTGTTCTGCATTTTCCACCTGAATTCGGAATGTTGCAATTAACAAAGTATAGACGGATATTTCTGTAGTTACAAAGTTTTCTTTTACGATCTCCTCAATCGGATTATACTCGTATTTAGTAGTAACACACATGTCGAGTTAATTTGCAATAAACATTAACGATAATTACTTTAGCTGCCTTCAAACTTGCAGAGCAAACTAAGTGGATTAAGTTTCTGTGTCAATCGTCGCTATATATACATGTTTTTTTTATCTTTACCCTGTAACCCTGCCTACCTTTTTCGCCTCGTCCACACTCATTACTCCCTTTGTATTAGCCCTTAAGGACCCTCTTCATGCTTTTTACGGGACTTTCCTCCAGTATCATCGATACTGTGCTTTCGAAGGTCAACAGAGGTCTCCCCCACCACCTCTCACCTTGCCTGTTTATAACTTTCTTACCATTCTTACATACATGTAGGTACATAATATCTCAAAAGGTATAAAGTAATTAATTGTACTAGTATTGTTGTTAACACATAAGATACGCGTAACCTTAGCAACGTTTACATTACTATAGTAACTTATGTGTCAAATATATGGTGGTATCTTTAATATTTATATTGTTGATGAGTTGTGCCCGCGATATCGTTCGCCCATCCATTCCGGAGATTAGTCGGAACGAACAAATACAGACAGGCAGACTAAAAAATATTCATATAAAAAAAAATGTCATTTTGGTATATTTATCGTGCATATACACATAAAAGTTAAGTAAAAAGCAGATATTTTGAATATTACAAAACATTTTATTTATATCTATGGATTTAGTGCACTTCTAATTTCTAATAGATTATAATGGATGAGTTTGCATGCATTATGCACTTCTTTTATATATGTATTTTAATAATGACAAATATTACATTATTCCGTCTGAATAATTTTCGTAAGAAGGGTCTAACGCTTTTCATTCATTATCGTATCGTATCAATATAATAGAGGCCTGTCTTGGCGCAGTGGGACAGCGTAGGACTGTAACCGCGACCGGTTGTGGGTTCGATTCCCACTTGGGGTTGCGATTATATTTCAATTATTTTCACTGGTAAGACAAAGTGTAGTTCCACCCCTCAACACGTAATGTCTCGACTTCGGCGGAATGGGAATTACAAAGTGTCTTGGGATAAAAGCGTGAAGTTAAAAAAACAATATAATGCTTATTTTATTAATAAAACGTCAAGCGTGTTTTTAACTTGTACTGTAATAATTTTTGTTCACATTACATCTATTCAAACTATTGTCGTAACGTTGCATGTTTTTTTTAAATAAAAATTATATAAAAAGAATGAGATAAAAAGCTTTCATTTTGATTTGATACTAATCATAACACATATAAATACATTAAATATTATAAATATTCCATAAGTTCACATATAATCATTATACTTTTTTGTATAATCTAACATCATTGTATTATGCAGTACAATGTGCTTAAAAATATTTTCTTCACAAAATCCATAATTTATTAAAGCCAAAATATTGAATTCACTAATTTCTCTTTCCCTGCTAAGTAATATTAGGTACGGATGGCCTTATTTTGCCTAACCGGAACTATGGAGCTTACCTTTATTTCAAATTTTAAAAATTAAGTTTTAAACCCGCACTTATTCCAACTAAACAGATATTTCCTACTACGTCATTAAGGTACTTTTTATCTTATAGGTATTATTTTTAAGTTTTTCTGAAGTTATCTTATACTGTGTATTTAAAAATGAAATATTATGGTAGTACAGTTGTTAACATACTTGTGTTGAAAAACTAAAGCACAAGAGACTATTGAACGTTGTGTAAAACATTTTTTATAATACAAAAAAACCAAGCTTAAAGTTAGTTATAATTTTCATGATGTCTCATTAATGTGTCCGCGACTGTACAGTACGTAAACAAATTATATAGCATTTACAGAGTAATGTGCCGAGTTTATGTATGAACTTAAGGAAATTATCCGAGATTTGAATTTGCGCGTTGCTTTATTTAATGGTGGCGTTGTGTAATGAATTTTAATTTGTATTATTTTCACGCGTTTTTCATATTTTACTACTCTTTAGAAAACTCGGCAAATAGCCACTGTTTACTAGATGTGCTCGCGACTTTGTCTGCGTAGAATTTAACATATCTTTATTTTATTACTCTAAAATAAAATGACCCAAATTACTTTTTATTACAACAGCTATTTGCCAGTGAAAGTTACATCAAAATAGGTCAAGCTATTCCAGAGATAACAGTCAAAATTTATACAAAAATGTCATGTATATGTACCGCGTAGACAAACATAGATAGATATTTTAGTAAAAAGAAATAAATTAAAAAACAAACACTACAATTTTATTTATTTGTATAGATTTAGATATTGATGATGTGTTAGTCTGTAACGAACCTCCACATTTCATATAAAATGACTGGGAAAATCAATATATCGATTTTCCCCAGTTATTTTTATATAATAATCAATTCTACCTGAATCACATCACATGTTAAGGAAATTTTCTTATTTTTCCTGTAAAATCTATGAATATTTTTATAAACAAGGATAAAGGTTTGTAGGTCAAGGAGTACCGAGCAGCGGAAGGTTTTCGTTACATCATTTTATTAAATCTTGTAATACAATGTAATACAAAGGAATTCTTTTTTGTTTCCTTACATGGTTATATTACATGTGTTTTCTTTATAACTTGAACTAACTATAGATTCGATATATTGCACGTCAAGGTGATGTGTATATATTTTAAATGAAACTATTTTAAATGTAAACGCATATATTTTGATATTAGAAAACACGTTTATAAAAACCTGACCTTCTAAACACTTTACAGTAGTCCGTGAAAAATTCATTCTTTCCAGTTTTTCTACATATGTCGACATAAGATGAGGCCTACCATAGTGCAATGGAAGAGCTGTGAAAGTCATCGCTTGTTGGCAAGGTTGGATTCCCACTCTGGGGAATGATTATATTTTAAGTTATTTGCATTCCCCCACTATAGTAAGATAAAGCGCGGCAATCAGTTCCGCCACCCAACACCCAATGTTTAAAATTCAGCGGAAAGCGCAGTACGGAATAACTTGATACTAGGCACTACCGTGCTATTCGGGATAAGAGCTTAAAAATAATAAAAACGTATTACTTACGTAGCGAAAATATATAAATAAATATTGTTTCTAGTGTCAAAACGTTCGTCACCAACTATTTAACTATAACATATCATGTGCGATAAATAACCGCTTTTGATGCCGCACACAGAAACATCAATTAATTCTTAATTTAAAAAACAATCCGTGCTATTACATAATTAACTGCAGCTTAATGATGATTATTACTTAAAAATCTTTGATATATTTGACTAATAAACATATTACGCATATCCAATGACCTTAAAACGTAAACCAAAGTAATCACAAACAAAAGTATGTGTAACGTAGGCGCTTGTTGTAACCCAGGCTAATGACTCAACACGGCACGCGACGCTATAATTTTCCTTTGCATAATATTATACTTTATGTTAACTATTATAATTTTGCTTGTACTCGTCCTTTTTGCTACTGCAACTCGGGAATGTGAATAATGGTAAAATGAAGGTTTAATATCAGTAGAATAAATATTAGTAACACAAATATAGTTTTAAACTAAATAAACACGTTTTTAAAGCACGTTAAATTAAAAATTTAAGAATAATCCTTAATGTAAACATAAATATATATATAATAATAAGATCTTTGACTTTCATGATTTTAAACTATTTTAAACGGATTAATTGCGTATATTTTGGTATTCGAAAATACATTTTTGGAAACCTAACGTTTCAAACACTTTACAGTAGTACGTGGTCACAATTAAACTACTGTAAAGCGCACTGTACTATACTGTACGCGATTAGTCCGTTTAAAATATTTTAATTTATACTAAATTACGAATATAATCAAAAACTTCTTACTAGTATTATTATGAAAATATCGTGGTGCGCTTTCATCGTCATGTTTTTCTTATATGCCCATGCTATAACCCATGCTACGCAAAGCGTTTTTTTAATTTTTTCAAAAAAAAGGTAAACACTATGTGAATCATCCAGGTAAACATATATACGCGCCCTGTCTATGTTATGTTCTGTATAAAAATACGTTATGTTTGTTATGTTAAGAATTTGAACCATCCTAGGTTCAAATTCTTAACATAACAAACATAACGTATTATAAAGGTACAGGTATGCTTTATATGTAATATTTTTAATTATAGTTTAAAATGTTTTAGGGAAGTGACCGTAATATAAATTTTTGCGCTCAGAAACTAATGGAAATTGCTTTCAAAGCATTCAAAAGTTACTGTAGCTTCTCTTACATTATAGGTAAAACGTCCTAAATCAAATTCTGAAAAGCTTTGGAACAACCTGCAATTAGGCTCTTTTATTTTAGTTTAAACAATAAACTACTTTAAACATATAACACTACTTTAAACATTTCATAAACATTGTGATATATCTTAATGTCTTCTATATAAATTATTTTTCATTTTACATAATATTTCTAAACATATTTTTAATTTGTTATTGTTATTTTCAGCTTCACGCTTTTATTCCACATTGTAGCGTAAACAGGTAACACCTAACGTCAAAACACCCTGTACTCTGATTTTCACTGAATTCGAGACATTGCGTGTTGAGTGGCGAAACTCAAAGCCCCGCTTTATTTTACTAGAGCGAGAATATAAAATTAATGTCCTGAGTAAATAAAATCCGGAGTGGAAATCGAATCCACAGATCACGTTTACAGTCAGACGATGTCCCACTACGCTACGACCGGCCTCAATTATTGATATTGGCTTACTCGAATGAGAGCAGGTCCACATTCTTAGTTTTACCCTCTGAGATAATCGGTTCATTTTTACATAGTCGAATATAAACGTACAAGACAATACACGTTACAATTTTTGGCTCTATTAATACCTCTAATATCATATAAAACGAAATTGTTTTCTTGCCTCGATATTACTCTTTATTATTTTTATTAGATATTCCATTAATGAATAAGATTTTTTTTATGCTTGTATTATATAAAATAAATGTATACGCTTTTTGGTGTTTCGAAAAATATTTTTCGAGAGGTTGTAGGTTAGATTCCCAGTCGGGGGAGCCGGGCTCTGGTAAGACAGAGTGCAGCGTTGAGTTCCGCCACTCTTCACACGAAATGTATTAAATTCGTCAAAAAGCGAAGTACGGGGTGTCTTGACACTATTTTCTGTCTACTCTGCTATACGGAATAGACAATTAGAATAAAATTCTAATTTTTCTACGTTACAAAATAGTAAAATCCATTTTTAATTAATTAAATCTTCCTTTGTTACAGTTATGCATGTGAAGAGTAATGAAAACGAGTTGATTTAATTACACGTTGAAGTAACAAAAAGTATCAAAAATGGCGGAAGCGGAAGGAGGAGCCAGTGAGCAGGATGATGTTTCATTCTTACGAACGGTAAGTTGTATTTAACCAAAGAAACATTCCTTTAATAATTTAATAAACTAAGTGTCCTGTCACTTTATGCTTTTATCTCCATTTAGCTAACTTCCGGGCTATTTTAATTTTTTTAAGTCAATTTATATAGAAACAAAAAAAATATAAATTATGGAACTCTTATTAAAAACTGTCATAACGTCTTTGAATCACTTGCAAGGAATACATTTTTAAAATAATACATCGTTTCCAATTTGCGGAAAGCAGACAACGGAGTGTATAGACACTAGGTTGCCTCTGACCACCCCGCTGTTAGGGATAAAGCAGAAAAGTTGTAAATTGTTCTCTGGCGTGATCAGTGCAGGGTTAATATCTGTTATAAATAATACACAATGTCTATCAATTAATGAAAAATAAGAAGCGCAATTAATCATTTTTGCTAAGTTATCATTATTATTATTTAAAAATGACTTCAAATTAAAAAAAAATGTCCACAAGTTTCCCTTACTTCTGTATTGTAATAACTACCAGTATAATTAGTATTGTAGGTAACATTTCAAGAGCAATATATTTATCTGCCAACCGGCCGTATACGACTGTTCAGTGTGATAATTACGTTGTTGTAACACTATCTCTATTATTAGATTACGAGTGATATGCTACGGAAATAACTTAGTTTTTAGCTTCACGCTTTCATCCCGCATTGCATGGTATACAGGGAGTGTCAAGACAATCCGTACTGCGCTTTCCGCCGAATACGAAACATGGCCTATTGAGAGGCGGAACTCAAAGCCGCGTTTTGCCTTACCAGAGTGAGGAAATGGGTATAATTTATATATTATCATTCCCCTGAGTGATAATCGAACCCGCAACCGATCTCTTTTCAATTAAAAGCTGTCACACTGCGCCACGACCGGCCTCTCAAATAACTTTATTTTAATAATTTTTTTTGAATGTATATTTTCGTAGTGGAGAGCGGATCGTCTTAAAGTAAGGTTTTCTGCAGGATTTTCATAATTGATAACCTAAAATATATTAAAGAAAACTTTAATTGAATGGAAAAGATTGTTCTAGGAATATATTTACTTTCTCTAGCAAGGATATGAGGTTTATCAAACCTGATGTAGTTAGGCTCATTCATAGTATGTTCACTCACAGCTGACTGCAATACACGCCAATTGTTGACATCAAAGACATTTCTGAAAAGGAACATGTCCTTCACCCTAACCCCGATTCTCTTTGTTTGGCCAATGTGAAAAAAGCCACTTCACTTCACTTCCTCCGAATAGCGTTCGAAACATCATAATTTCAAAAATGTATTTTCGAATACCAAAATTTACATAATTAATCAGTTTTAAATAATTTATTTTAAAATACGTACATTCTATTTCAGTAACGAAATGCTTGTGGACCTACGAAGTAGTATTACATTCAATTCCTATTCAGTAGATTTACGCCATATACGCTATTTACTCACCAAGCGAATTAAATACTTACGCACGTGTCCGGACTTCTTAGAAAACCCGGTGTTAGCCCGAACGACTAGAATTCCCTTTTTTAAACTATTAGTTATTATATACAAATCTACCGGTTTCTAATGCGATTTAAAATTTTCATACGAATAAAAACAACCCTATTTAAAGTTACAGATCGACCTTCAAGAAGCAGGAAACTTAAACGCTTTGTACGGTAAATTATGTTACTTCCTACAATGATTAGAGTTAAATTATTATAATTATGAAAACGAATAACAAATGCAGTTGTTGAGTTATAGTTAAATTAAATACTGACTTCCAGTTGGGAATACATTTACTTCAAATTAAAATATTAATATTTATTTATTAATTCAAAATTATGGATTAAAAGAATTCCAAAAATTGGCAGCTTCGCGCTTTATCTTGAACAGCAGGGTAATCAAGGACAATTCAAGTTTCAAGTCACTCCGTTAAATTGTTTCCGCCTCAAAGCCAGACTTTTAGTGTTGAGTGATTTCAACGCCGCGCTTTTTATTTCTAGTGCGAAGAAATGAAAATATTTTTTCTTAACATAATCTTTCCTCCGAGTGAGAATCGAACCATTAACCAATCGCAAATACAGTTAGACGCTGCCCCACTGCGAAACGATGATCTCTCACGCTGATGAACTGGTAGTGTAAACTAATATTTAATAAATATTTTTATAAAAAAGCTCACCTGCTTATATGTATATAGCTTAGATATGCACAGATAGCTTGGATAAGCACAGCTAAATGAAATTAATAAAAGTCAATTATGAAAATAACTTGAGGGATATCATTGTGACGCAGTGACAATGTTTGCTTGTAAACACGACGGTTTTGGGTTCGATCCTTCTGATAACAACGCGTGAAGGTACTTTCTTCTAATACACTACGGCGGAAAGAAACAATATATAGCAAAAAATGTAGAATTTCGACAACGGACATAAAATCATAAATTCCAAAAAAAAAATACCAAGTGACCTTGTATTTGTACTACAATTTTAATAAGTATTTGTAATAATTTTCTATGAAAAATTTAATATAATAAAAGATTTTATATTTCAAGAAATATTTCAATACAGTTTGTAATAAAATTTTAAGAATTTGATATTGTTCTTTTTGTTAAGCTGCCTGCAGCTTTAGCTTTTATGTTCTTTGTAATAGATAATTTTTTTTATGCATTTAATATTAAACCACGCTCTTGTGGAACCTTCAACTTTTTTGAACTCAAGGAATGATAGATCAAGGTTCGAATTCATATTCAAATATATCAGTTATTTAATAAGACTTTTGATTTTCGCGACTTTTAAACATTTTAAACGTATTAATGCGTATATTTTGAAATCCGTTTAAAATTGTTTCATATAAAATATCAGCTACTTATTTTTATAGACATCAAATGTGTTTACCTTTTTTATTATATATAAAATTATTTTTAACGAAATTTAAATCTTGATGTCATAGCAGCGAAGGCCGGTCGTGGCGCAGTGTGACATCGTCTGACTGTAAACGCGACCGGTTGTGGGTTCAATCCCCCGGGGATTTGATTATATTTAAAATGATTTTCAATTCATCGCTTTAATAAGACAAAGTAAGGCGTTGAGTTCCACCAACACGCAATGATGTCTCGAATTTGGTGGAGAGCTATGTTCGGAGTGTCTTGACACTAGGTACTTCCTGTCTACCTTGTTATGCGGGAAAAAACCTGTGAAGCTAAAAACGTATGGCACGTGCTTGTAGTCCTAGTCTTATTATTAAGCAAAGTTTATTTTAGGTTCGGCTAGTTTATTTTAAATAATGCTGTATTGTGGACTAACTAAATATTATATGAAAAGAAATATAATTTGTAATAATTTATTTGCTGACTCGATAGGACGCAGAAATTTGTATAGAAAATTTGTTCTATTAATATATATCAGCTTAACTGAATCACCGCTGGGTCTTGGCAGACAATTATGTCTGTTTAATTATTTATAAACGTATAATAAATGTGGATTGTATACTTTAAAATGTTTATAGGAATCATCATTACATTAATACTGAAATGGAGCGAAGGAAAATTTTGGACTGTTATTAACAAAAGTAACTGCGAGTTGCACCTCCAGTACGAAATTTGGCACAGCTTATATAGAGAAGGAATGCAGAAAGCTATAATTCTATTTAATTAATTGATTATTAAAGAAATATTACATACAGTATATGTTAATACGTTTGTTTGTCATACTGAACTTGTTTCAAAAATAGGGAATATTAATTTTCTTATAATAAGAAATTATCTTCAGTATGCTTTGAATGCGTTTTACTTTGAACAAAACGAATAAATGCATTAAATAAAAGCGGTAGTGGAAGTGCATTAGATCAACTTGAATATTATATTTGCATAGTAGCGTGATGAAACCATTTTTAAGTGTTTTATGTAGATATTAGAAGTTGGAAGCGAGGACGCGAGAGCCTTGAAGTAAAATTTTATGCAAATGTAACTGCTTATGCCTAAAAAGTTTAAAATAAACGAATAAAACAATTGTAGTTGTCAAATAGAAACTTTGTAGTAACTTCTTGAAAAGGCTTATTATTGTATTTTAAGAAAAAAATGCTTTATAGTAATTGAAGATAAGAAAACTATTAAAATAGTATTAAATATAAAATGCTGAAAGCGGAGGCTTGTCGTACCGCAGTGAGACATCATCCGATAGTAAAAACGACCGATTGTGGGTTTGATTCTTATTCGGGGAAATGATTATATTTAAATTATTTCCATTTCCTCGCTCTGGTAAGATAAAACGCGGGGTTGAGTTTCGCCACTCAAACATTATGCGTCGAAATGTCTATGTCGCTATGCGGGATAAAAGTGTGATGCAAAAAAATACGTGTTGTTATATTATGACTGAATTATACGAATACTTTTATGTAAACGCTACTTGTATAGCTGTAAAGTTTTATCTCTATTCGTTCAGTGGCTATTTGTATCCATTCATTCCTAGAAATTTCCGCTATTAACGACGATCATAGGTTATTTTAGGTTTTTTATACTGATACCATTTTGTAAATAAAATCTATAAATTATTTTTTGAAAAAACGTATAAAAATTTGAACACAGCGGGATTCGAACCCGCGCCTCTGAGATACCGTCCAAGCACTTGGACGGTATCCAAGAGGAGCGGGTTCGAATCCCACTGCGTTCAAATTTTTATATGTTTTTTCAAAAAATGTTTTCTAATCCTATGTGTGGAATAACACTTTAAAAATAGTAAATATTAAAATCTACAAATATTTTATTTCGACATAAAGTTGAAAACAGGTTTGGCTGTCTAGATTGTCTCTACCTATATGATTTTTTTATTTATATAATTAAAAAAAAACCTAATATATAATTACATATATAATAATTTAAATGATTAATGTCATTATTAAACTATTTTAAGATGGATACTAAGTTTTAGAAAACATTTTAAAAACACATATAAAAGTTTTTGAACGCACGGGGTTCGAACCCGCGCCTCTTGGAAACCATCCAAGAAAAGCGTCTAATCTCTGATCATTTGGACAGTTTCCAAGAGGCGAGGGTTCGAATCCCGTTCACTAATGTCATTATTATTTTCATCATATCAGTAACTTTTATGTAAAAAACAAAAATAAAATGGAGATTCATGAAAATGTAATATTATTAAATCCACGCAAAGTTATCACAAGCGAACGACCGTAAATGTATTTTATCTCAGTATAAAATCTTGGAGCCGTCTCTCAAATCGAGGTCGACCACCTCCATTCCCTATTAAACTTTATTTTATCATACTATGGCCATTGAGAATAACTTGACTATAAAAATAATATTTGCTATATATTATTTACTTATACTGTCTAATACGTAGTCAGTCACAGTGTCAAGACACTTCGTTGACGCCTTTCCGTCCCAAAAAACAAAACATTGCGTGTTGAATGACGCACTCAACAGCGTGTTTTGTCTGTCTAGAGCGGATCTGTATATATGATCATTTCCCAAATGGGAGTAGAACTTACAGTCAGGCAATGTCCTAAGATGGCCTCTTGAATTACCTTTATATAAAAGAATTAAAATGTTTGTTCATATACATTTTCGAGTTAAGAAAAACAAAGACAGTGTCTCCGGTCTCCGATCTCCACTCATCCGCGTTTTAACTCTAATGTAACATAGCGAGTTAGTTATCGGTATCCAATACCGTCTTAACTTTTTTTTATATCCGCATAGCAGGGTAGATAGAAAGTACCTAGTGTCAAGACACTCCGTAGTTTACTTTCCACCGAACTCGAAACATAGCGTGTTGAGTGGTGGAAGTCAACGCCGCACTCTGTCTTTCCAGAACGAGGAATTGAAAATAAATAATTACTATATAATCACTCTCCCGAGTGGCGATCGAATCCACAACCATTCGCGTTTACAGACAGACGCTGTCCCACTGAGCCACCACCGACATCTACCGTTTAACTAAGCAAAAATTTTATATTTGTTTGTTTGTTTTATTTATGTACAGTTTTTCCCTGCTTTAACATTCTAGGTGAATGAACATTATGCTAAAGGTACCCAGTGTTACATATTTATATTCAACACATACAACAATATAACAGATATTTCTTTAGGTTTTAGTATTAATGTTTTTCTCTTTAATTTTATTTTCATTATACTTTATATTTTACTATATTTTCAAAATTTAAAACATAAATAAATACAGTCAAGTGCTCCACACTTGACTATATTCAAACTCATAAACTACGAAAGTATCGTTAATTAAAGCGCTTCCATTAAATCTTTGCTTACTGTTGATAGGTAACAGTGAGGTAAGGGTTGAAAATTTCACCTTTTTAGATATTTATATATGTTTTTTTTAAAGAAATATTTATTTATTTATTAATTTATTAGGAAAACATACAGCATATAGTATATTACAACTTAATTCAATAATAATAATTTAACATTTATGCCAGTTAAGTTTCCACTACTGTTTTAACAGGGAAGTGGACTAATTTTGATGTTACACAAAATATAACTATCAATGTCGTACTAATTGGAATGCAACCGAAACGTTGAGACTATCTTGAAATTACTTTGTCTCAATCATGTAAGTAATGGGAATCGATCGCCTACAACGAACGCCTACCAAACAGCAACTAATTACATTTACATTCAAACGATTTCTGACTGTTACTACAAAGAGATTAGACATAACCTATAGCCTTATATAAAGAATAAGAACAAAAATATTCATTGGCTGAATGTACACATGTCTCTCTCATTCAGTTTTCAATTTGAGTACCTGTTAAGGTTCAAGGTCACGAGCATTCTATAGCGATGTATTCGGAACTGACATATATAATAAAAAAATTGTATTCAGTAACGCTGAAATTTTTTTTGTTATTATTAAATTAATGGAGCAGTCGCTTAAAGCTAATCGTACTAAATTGCGCACAGCGTGGTAATCAGATATTACCTAGTGTTAAGACACTCCGACGACTGTTATCCGCTCGAAATCGAGACATTGCGTGCTGTAGTAGGGAACTTAACGCCAAGCTTTGTCTTGACTGAGCGGAATGAGTATAACCCAAAAAAAAGACACTCATGAATCGTCACATTCAAGAATATTTTCTTCAAGCTCAATCCTGCATAGCAGGGTAGACAGAAAGTACCTAGTGTCAACACACTCCGTACTCCGTACTCGTGTTGAGTGGTGGAACTCAACGTCGCACTTTGTCTTTACCAGAGTGACGAATTGAAAATAATTTAAATATAATCACTCCCCTCAGTGGGGTCGAACCCAGAACCGACCGCGTTTACAGTCAGACACTCTCACACTGCGCCACGACCGGCTTCAATTTATCAAGAATATTTTAAGTCTTAAAATTAACCAAAAAAACAATGAACTTCACAAAACCGTTACACTTATCAATTTTAAAGCAAATTAGTTACTGACTTGTATGCAGCAAATACACTAAGTAAAGATTTCGCGCACACATAATTCACGAACTTAATTTATGGATATTGGATTATAAATGTAGGTCAGCGTTGACTTAGTGAACAATGAATAACGAAATTCACACAAGGTTGTTTATGTGTAAACTTTAATATCAAAATATCATTTACTAAATAATTGAGACAATTGATTTTTTTCAAAAGATATTTGATCGTTTTTGTAGAGAAATATATTATTTTATCGATACTTGAATTTCAATCTAAAACTGACATTTGTACTCATAACCGTCTGCTTAAACTTTTTTTTGTAGATCCAGAAACTAGAAATGAAGAAATATAGAATTTTGTTTAGAAGTTATTAAAAATTCCATTCTTATTTATAACTAGCTGTGCTTGCATCTTTGTCCACGTGGAATTTAAAATCTTCTTTATTTAACAATTATAAAATAAAGAAACCAAGTTACTGCTTATTATTACATTAGCTATCAATCAGTGAAAGTCCCGTCAAAATTAGTCTAGCGTTTACAGAGATTAACCATAACAAACAGACAGACTGATAGATTGAAAAAAAATATTTTTATATATATCATAGTAAAAACTGTTTATTATATTATTACAAAAAGTTGAGTGTGATTAACGAAACTCCAATTTAATTTATTTGTTGGTCTGCCTCGGTTGATCTTCGAAAACACAATATCAATCATACTGGGGGAAGGTCATGTAAAAAGCATGAGGACACCCCAAAGAGCATGTATTAGAAAGAGGTATCCAGGGACCGTAGCGTTTGGCGCTGCGTCCTCTCTGATTACACCGCAAGGAATAAAGCGTAAAGCTAAAAAGAAAAGTATGTATAATCTTATAAAGGTGTAGCCAATTTTAAGAAAGCAAGCTTTAACGAGCTGTTGATTTTCTTTACCAATTCTGAAAATTTACCATTCAACAGAATTAATATTATACTTTAAAAAAATAGTTTCATTTTAAAAGAAATTGTTTTAAAAGAATCAATCGCGTATATTTTGGACCCTAGACACAGGTACTGTGACAAAATATAATAGTTTTATTTTACTTGAAAATGAAAGATCATATTAAGTATTGGTTCTAGGTATTATATTAATTATAAACAAAATTTTGATTAACATATCCATAAACTTCAACTACCCAAGTCAATATAATTTCGTATTCTAGGAAAGGACACGATTAACGAGTTTATCGTTTAATCTGAATGACTATGTTTGCTGAATTTCGCTGAAAGTTATTGATTGTTTAGGGAATAGTGTTTGCTAAAGAACATGTTTACTATATATGGTTTACACATATATTTTTTTTCACCTTTTTTATTTAAAAAAACTGTTTTTAGTCTTACGTGGTTAAAATATTTCCAAATATATAAAAAAAAATCTCTTAGAAGCGTCAAGTAAAATAAAATGAAGTTCTCTAGTCAAAAGTGTTCTTATTTTGAAGAAAACTCAACTAGCTAAGATAAGCTTATTACTTCTCATTTAAATATAAGTACAAATTAATCTGCAATTATGAAATTGAGTTATAAAAAAAATGTACGGAGCATCTGTCATGCGTTTCGTGTGGTCGAGTTAAATATAACGCGCCTAAGAATAGTCTAATGCAAGTATTTATTTCCGCCTTTGTAAATTGTGTATGTACTTGGTATATAGTAGAATTGTTGACGTCAAATTAGTAGACTACAGCTTGGCAATATATAGGAAGACATGATGCACAGATAAATAATTTCAATTACATATATTTCCAAATGTTTATATATTTTTTGAAATCCCTTAAAAGTATTACAAAATATTCGAATATTTTACTTTTAAAAAACTAAAAAAAAAGTTTTCCTGCGCTTAAAGACTTTTTATTTTTAGCCTTGGCGTAAAAAAAAAACCATTTCATTGATATGATTATCTATTCAATTAAAAATTAGATTTTCTTTTTATTTTAAAATAATCACCGCGTTTTAGTTAATAGACACATATTTCAAAATTATTTTTTTTACATTTATTGTTTCTCTATTTGTCTGTTTGTTCCGGCTCATCTCTGGAACGGCTGGACCGATTTTGTCGGGATTTCACTGGCAGAAAGCTGATGTTATAAGAATTACATACAATTATATAATAAATGATAAATTCACATCAAGTCAATAATAAAAAACTCTACATTTAGAAATATTAAAATAACAGATCTATATAACATCAAGGCATAGTGATTCATGAATTATTGTAATAACATAACACTCAGTGTCATCGCCATTTCCTGACACCTACAACTTGGCAAGCGCTCTGCCAAAGCCACGTATCCACTCGCATATTTCGTCATTCATATTCATATGGTCAATGATAAAAATGTTTTTATTTTTTTTAAATCCATATAAAATTTTAATATTTATATGTAATCTATGTTTAGTTTTCATTTCTTTAGATAATATACTACAATTGTAATAACTAGTTGATACAAACAAACTATACCAAAAATATATATCAAATTAGATCACAATTGTGGATATTTTGTTTATCTGTATTATTATATGTATATTTGCTTATTGATTTATGATCTAAAACTTAATATTAATAATCCTAAAGCGTAAACCAGCGTAACTCTTTTCTTTTCTTTCCTAAATAGTAAAAAAGTCGGAGAGAACCTGATCATATCAAGCACTGCGTTCTTCGCTATCCGCTTGAATACAAATTGCATTTTGCATTGGCCTTAAGAAAGAGAGAAGATAAAAATAATTGAATTTTAACCATTCCTCCTAGCGAGTATCGAACCCATAACTTGCTTACAGTAATACTATGCTTCCATGGTCTCTTTATAAAAAATATACTTATTAAATTAAAGTATTTTAAAAGGATTAATCGCGTATATTTTTATATTAAAAAATATTTTTTTGGAAAACTGACATTTCGAATACTTTATAATAGTCTGTGGCTATACAATATACTTGTAAATATTCTACAACTATAGTTGAAATAATAAAATTACAGATATAAAACATGCAACATGACAACCCTTGCGTCATCAATCGTCTTGTTCATTTTGTATTTGCTCCAGGCCAGCAAATATGAACGGAAATGAAGTGCAGCTAGTCGTTTAATACAGAAACTTTTAATACTTTAAAGAATAGTTTTTAATGCTATCTTGTGAACTTATAGATGTTGTTTTATTTAGCTTCACGCTTTTTATCTCGCATAGCAGGGTAGACGGAAAGTACCTAGTGTAGACGCCGTACTTCGCTTCCCGCTGAATTCGAAACATAACGTGTTGAGTGGCGGAACTCAACGCCGCACATTGTCTTACCAGAGCAAAGAAGAGAGAATAATTTAAATATAATCACTCCCTCGAGTGGGGATCGAACCCTCAACCGATCGCGTTTACAGTCAGACGATGTCACACTGCGCCACGACTGGCCTCAAGATAGATATTGTTAGTTAAATAAAATCACCTCTTCTTAATATATATTTAACTTACTACTTCAGTTACAACTTTTATAGATCAGCTTATAGCTGATAAGTAGCAGAGAGTATCTATGACATTTTCAATGCAGGTGTACCATTAACAAATTATATATATATATTAAGAGGTTATCGTGGCACAGCGCGATACCCCCTGGATAGAATGAAGCTTAATCGGTGGGAAAAGCTGAAAAAAGTTATCCTTTATCCATGTCTTTCAATTTTTTTTAATTTGAACTCTTTTTTCATTTTTTTTATACTATTTAACACATATTTATTACATTCAAGTAGATTACCTAATTCTCTATGTCTATTTCATAAAACGCTTTCACTTATTTACAAATATAAAAGATTAAAATACTTTAACATGGATGAATCATATATATGTAGACGGTGTGTATGTATATTGCATAATGCAAAGAAGAAACCTTATTGATAACACGCAAATGTTACTAAAGCGATTTATGTAAGGCCGCGTAATACTTTATTGATATTTTGAATAATAGAGTTAGTGCTGTGATCTGAACCCTAAGTTATTTAGTACACAGGGTAGACTCGATATATATATATATATATATATATATATATATATATATATAAAACAAAAAAACGCTTAAGAATTTTTCTTACGTCGAAATATCTGCATCAATACGTCATTATTTCATTTTATTAAGGAACGACATTGACACTTATTTATAAAATTTTCTAGTGTGTAAAAAATATAACAATGTCTAAAAATATAGTAAGCTTTAAATTATTAGTCTATTGTTAATAATAGCTGGTCTGAATCTCGAGTTCGGTTCGGATTGAAGATATATTATATTTAAATTATTTTTTTTTAATTCTCTTTTTTTCTCTGTATGAAATACAAGTGATTTGAAGCTGTAATTACTGCATTTTAACTTATCCATACAAAAAAATGTGAATTGTGACACGCCATGTCACGAAGTTAGGATTAATGTGTAGAACTAAAATGACTTAATAAATTGCAACGTAAACGCAACATTTAAAGTATAAAGTTATCAAAAAAATTCAATATAGGAAACAAAAAAATCAAATTCATATAAATGAAAATAAACCACCGAACCGTTTCTACGCGCGCAAACTCTCTTTTTTATTACTGCTCGTTATTGTTACTAGAAAGTTTATATAAAAAAAAATTATAAGATAGAAGATTGAGATATCTCGAACATTGACAAAACTGACACTGATAGATAGAAGAAAATATGAAAAATTCTATACATTATAATATATTAAAATAATTACTAAAACTTTAGATTTTAAACAGTAAATAGCTTAATAATATAGCTCAGTTATTTTTACTCTAATCTGTTTTTTTTTTACTCTTATCTTTGTGTAATTTTAAGAATATTTTATGAAAATGAAACCTGATGTTCTACAAATAATATAATTTTTTTCTTGATATTATTATTCTGGATCTGAATTAATCATATTTACTGATGCAATGTTTAAAATATATTTCTGTATATATATATATATATATATATATATATATATATATATATATATATATATATATATATATATATATATATATATATATATATATATATATATATATATATATATATATATATATATATATATATATAAAATATATTCTATATATATATATATATATATATATATATATATATATATAAAAAAATATATCTTAGCTGCGGATATGAAATATGAAGAAAAACATGGAGTGCAAATTGCTCTAGCTTCTCATATTCGAGGGTCTGATAAATTGTGTTTTTCTTTTATATACAAATATATACATATTGCTTATACATATTATTATAAAGAATTTTTAGATAAATAAAGTTTCTCATATCTTAAACTCTTAATATGTTCTTATTGGCTTTACGTCCATCTGTCAATTACTAAGCAAATTTTGCCTTTTGTCATTTGATCCAAAGATACAATGTTACAATTATTTACGTAGGCCTGATTTCCTTGTCAATGCAACCAGGTCACGTGTTTAGATTTTTAAATATTTCTTTTTTCAATTTTTTAAATTATAAAAATATAGACTACCCTTTGGTTTATTATTCAGTATAAGAGAAAATGAAGTTAAATCCTGACCCCATAACATATTTAGCAAAAACAGAATGGCTCTAACGGTATATCCCTCTCAATTTAACGAAAGAAACTTACCTTCCTTTCGTACTACTTTTCTATTTCTGTTCACAGGAAGACATGGTGTGCCTGTCGTGCACGGCGACGGGCGAGCGCGTGTGTCTTGCGGCTGAGGGTTTCGGTAACCGACACTGCTTCCTAGAAAACATTGCCGATAAGAACATACCACCTGATCTATCTCAGTGTGTGTTTGTTATTGAACAGGTAAATCGTTGTTACTATTTATAAATCGCAACCGCGTTTACAGCGTCTGACTGTAAACGCGATCGGTTGTGGGTTCGATCCCCAATCGAGGGAGTGATTATATTTAAATTATTTTTACTTCCTCGCTCTGGTAAAGACAAAGAGCGGTGTTGAGTTCCGCTCAACACGTAATGTCTCGAATTCGGTGAAAAGCGAAGTACTAAATGTCTTGACACTAGGTATTTTCTGTCTACCCTGCTTTGCGTGATAAAAGTGATTGATTGAATTCCAATATATTACAGTAATGCTTGTGAAATAAATATTTTTTTCTATTAATTTACTTTAACTGTGCAGTTTCAAGGTGCAATGGTCTCAAACTAAATTTGCACGTGTGCAATGTGCATGTGTTTTACTGAACACGTAAGGAGTTCATATCTAATATGGAGAAAATTTTATGTTTATGGTGTACCCTACAGTCTAGCCATTTAATACTATTTATACAAAGAACAAATTATTGTCACCAAATTCGATTCTTTTCTATACATTACAGAGCACAGGTATCTATTTGTACGTTAAAAATCTCAGCGTATTTTAAATTATGTTTTCTTTAATTCAACGAACAAAGTCGGTAAAACGACTCGTTTAAAATATAGCATTATATTAAAAATTAAATCTCATTTAGTTTTGTTATGTTATTTTAGTAGGAAAGCGTGTTTACTCAGAAATGGTAGAAAATGCACGTGGCTTGAATTTAAATGCAAATGTAGAATATATCTAGATTACTTAGTACGTATTCTCGTACTTATCATTTTTAAGTGTAAATTTTCAGGGCAGCCCCTAATTATAAACGCGAGTAGCCGTGGGTTCGATTCCCACTAAGTAGAATGATCTATAAAAATTATATTAATTTCAGTGCTCTGGTGAGACAAATCGCGGAGTTGAATTCCGCCATATAACTCTAATTATCCTTGTTTATCCTCTACAAACAGAAAATAACTATGAATTTTCAATTATAATACGTTACTTTTTTTACAGGCGTTATCAGTAAGAGCCTTACAAGAGTTGGTCACAGCCGCCGGCTCGGAAACCGTAAGTATATCTAAGTTTTAAATTTAAAATACAACATGTAAATGAAGTAAAATTAACATTTGAACACCTCTCCTTATATTACTGTTGCCTTTTAAATAATTTTCAATGAATATTTCAACTAAAATTTGTCTTAAATATTTTTTACCAATGTTCATAATTTTGTAACACGTTTTTATTTTAAGTATATATTTATATATAATTTTATGTTAATATATATTTCCTGTATAGGAAATATACGAACGAACCTGTTGCAAAGTTATTAATTATTTTATCTTATTTATTATAAAGGTTTCAAGCAGCAAATCTCTCTATACACATAGTAATATTGTAATTAACATAAATGTGTTCATTTGTGAATAATAATACCCTTTTTACATACTGGCTTCGTATTTAAATTTTACAGGGCAAAGAAAACTTATTAGTGAGTATTATGAATATGTGAAATATCGGTAACAAACACGATCACAGCGAGTTATATCTTAAAAAAAATAATTTCCACAAAATTTCCATTTTTTCCAGACAATTTCTGTGATTTTTGTTATTATATTTTCTTCAAGATATATCTCGTGGTGACGTTTTGCATGACTTTGAAGTCACATTCTTCGTCTTGTGACTGACAAAAGTGATTATTCAAAATTTTTTGTTTTGTCGCTAAACAGTTTTTTTTTTCGTACCATTCATATCGGTTTCAATCGTTTTTCACTAATTATATTGATAATTGGCTATAGATTATATATTGGCTTTTGCGATTATTATTTATTTTAAATGAAACAATTTTAACCACGAAATAATTGCGTATATTTTATTTAAGAACAGTTTTCTTGTAACCAAGAACGCGTATGTTTCATTTAGTTTACTTGTAACCAAAAACTACTACTAAGTGTACTCGAATACCAGAATATATGGAATTAATTAAGTCAAAATGGTTTCATTTAAAATGTATTATTTTTTCATTTTAAATGATCATACAGAATTTGAGTATATTGTACAAAATGCTATAAATATTTTTTTAAATTAATAAATTTAGATATCACTCTTAAAAATATATTTTTTTCGACATTATTATACACATAAATTAGTAATTAGTTATTTTACAAATAATATAAAAATAACTCGATCAATAATATCCAGTACATTTTGCACTTTATTTTTGATTATAATAATGTACTAATGCCTAATCATCTTAAAAGATTTAATAGTATTTTAGATATGAAATTGTAGTTAGATTACACAACGCATGGAAACTTAATTAGAATAATATTTTATATTAAATTATTTTTAAGCATGAATATATTTTTTCTTTATTTTATTAATTATTATATAAATTAAATCGTTTTATTTTTAATTTATTTAACAAATACACCTTACTACCAAAGGGTATGTACAACTTGGCATTTTTGATCTTATTAGCTTGTTTATATCCCCCGTTAAAATGATTTAAATATTTTCTTTTATAGTTCTTTTTCTTCACAATTTTTATATTTTAAAATAATATTTTCAATATTTAAAATTATTTTGCTGTTTTATTTTATGTATGTTTAAGTATGCGAAATGAAATATTTATTTTCAGGGCAAAGGGACTGGGTCTGGTCACAGGACTTTACTATACGGCAATGCTATACTTTTACGTCATCTCAACAGTGATATGGTGAGTGCAGTTGTTTTAATTTATAAGAATAAATATTGTATTTAAATGTAAACTTGTAAAAATAACGACATCATCATTTCTAGAAATGTTTCTAGAAATAAATTTTTCACTAATAAATATTTAAATAGATTAATTTAATTAAATGCTGAGTTAATGAATAAATATTTTTGATTTGATTGATTTTTTGAATGTTCGATTTCAATGATTATTTTATTTAATTAACGATTGCTAGTTATCGCCATTACAATGTTAATAAATCGTTTATGTAATAAGGTATACGTATGTATAATTCAATTCCAAAAATACTTGCTTGCCTCTTGAACAATTTAAAAAGAAAGTATTATCCAAGAATATTTATGTTCATTCGGTAGGCTTATATCAGTTATAAACCTAATGTAAAAAAGAGTAACTGTTAAATTTCTCGCTAGCTCCTCTCAGCAACACTGCTTTCCGAGCTGGTGGTAGCTTCTAATGGGACTGACAATACTGACACTTTAATGTATAAATTGACGATTCGAAAGTGCAATATAACGGAAATATTTATTTCGACAAAAAATCATATAAAATATCATACATGAAAACATTTTCACGTATGACATTTTTGCAACAGATTATCCAATTCATGTAGCCAGTATTTAGTTAAAAGCTTTCTCCTTTACGGCGCATATGTCACGAGTCGCTTTCTACATAAAAAGCAAAAGAATTACGTTCGCAACATATACAACTCTAATGAGCATTACAAAGTTAATTTTTCGCAGAAAACACCACTTTTCCTTTCGAAATACATACGCTTTAACTTTGTTACTTTTTATGCCATTTTGTTATTTTTTTTAAGATTTTATATAGGCTGGACATAAGGAATATTATCCATGTCCCCTTTTTTATATAGGGAACAGAATGGGCTCTCATTTTAGCATACCCTACGAAACCTTTTCAGTACAACCTGTAGAACCTTCTATAGGTATACTTATCTTCGATATTATTGGAAAAACCATCCCTGTAAGGAACTACGCCGCAATAGCGTTCGCTAGACGCTTAATGCGGTCAATCTGATTTATATCTTTAGTTATAGGCTTAGATTAGAAAATTTAAATTAATTCGAAATACACGTGTGATTTTAAACTTGCAGGTATTACCATTTACGCTGTTACTGTACTGTAAAATGTAGGAGAGTAGGTCCAATTAAAAGATTAGCATAATGCTAGCTAAGCTACTAGCACAATGGTTGCAAGTTCAAATCAAAGCGATTAAATTCCATTATCTAGTATACAGTCTATATAGCAACAGGATATATAGAACGGAGCGTTGCCTTATTTTTGACTGAAAAAAAAAACAGAAAACAAAACCTAGTAACAAAATTTAATTGTTTTAAGAAAAATATGTCATTACTTTAATATTAAATTAATAATACTGCAGTTATAAAATTGCATTTGCATTATTATTGCATTGCAAAATACAATTGTGTGACTTGAATTTCAATCTCTGCAATGCGCAAACTTTAAATTATGAAGTAAATAATACCAAAGTGTATATACGCTTTACTTGAAATTAGTCGTCGCCCGCAACTCCGTTTTTATATTTGACCATCCTGGTAAAACTAAAAGTAAAAGATAAAGTTTTTTGGTATTTTTGTAGAAATTTCGAAAACTTTTCACCATATACTTCCTGAGGTAAGACATTTTTTTTGTTTGTTATATGGTACTGTCAGCTTCCTACGTACGTGCATTTTCAGCGCAACTAAACAAAATTAAGCGTTAAACAGAGCTGCGGTTTCGAATCCAACTGCATTCAAATTTTTATACGTTTTTTCAAAAATTTTTTCTAATCCTAAGTGTGGGATAACACTTTAAAAATAGTAAATATTAAAAAGAGTTATTTCGTATACACATATGCATTTATTGATTTCCCTATTGCTATTATACTTTCTAAAACCAAGTTAAAGATTTTTCTTTAACAGTTACAAATAAAATAAGTACGCTACAAAAGTGTCTTTCAGAGCTCAACAACTTTGGATTCACAAATTAGAAATGCATAGTTTATAATTTCTTACCACGTAACATACAGGGTTTCGTTATAGGCGAAGAGTGTAGAAATTATCAAAAACCTTTCTATAAAACTCTGTAATTCAAATGTATACTTCAATTTGCCTGTGTATAATTATTGGTAAATAGTCTTTATTTGCAAATAGTTACCAATAACAACTATTCACCGGTTATTATGATTATTTTGATATTCTAAGACCTAAGTTAATTTATTAACACAAGCAGTCAACACGTAAACGACAACATTTTTTTTTAGCTTCACGCTTTATCCCTTGCAGAGTATTCAGAAACTACGGAGCGCCAAATGCTACGGTCCTCGCATACCTCTTTCGCCTCGTCCACGGTCATTATCCTCTTCATACATGCCCTTCATACATATCGTTATTATATAAAAAAATATATAATAATGACAACATGTATCTTCTTAAAGTTGAAAAGATATATAAAAGTTTTATACTTTAACGAAGACGGAGGGTCTTATATTTCATAAAAAATAATGAAACTTTAATTTCAGTACTTGGCGTGCTTATCGACATCCTCCTCTCAAGATAAGTTGGCCTTTGACGTCGGTCTGCAGGAGCATTCTCAGGGCGAGGCGTGTTGGTGGACCCTCCACCCAGCTAGCAAACAAAGGTAAAAGATTTCTTTGTTATATTCAAAGTTATTTTTAAACAATATATGAATTTTTCGTTCTCTCCAGTTCATATTGTATAGTTTTAGTGATAGGATTTGATTTGTACTTATTTGTTACATTTGATTTTTATTATTTCTGAAATATTTTTTTTTATTAATTATCTAGTATAGGTATACGTTATTCATTAATATTATTTGAAAATAACGTTCATGACCGTTTGACCAACGTGGCTCATTTTAGCAGTCTCTGATTGCAAGCGCTATTGTTTGTGGATTTAATTCACATTGGGGGAAATGAATATAATTAAAATTTATTTTTATTTCGCTCTGATAATACAAAACGCGGCGTTTAATTCGTCTCAACACGCAATGTCTCGATTTCGGATTTAAAGTAATAAACGGAGTATCTTGACATCAGGTTGTTTCTAACATTTTAAATATTGTATAAATATGGAAATCAGTAAGCGTAGCCCATTAATCTTTTTCCAATTCAATTCGCAAATGGTGTGCGATTGATGGTCCATGTCGGAACGTCCATCACGAACGTTCCATTGGGAATCCCAGTGACCTGTACTGTGTGCACGTGTACATTTGTACAGAAATATATGAAAAACTTAGTATTATTATTATTTATTAGAAAATTGATTTATTTAAGCTTTTAAGTAAAATAATTTTAAAATACATTTTTCTTTTCGTCCTATAGCAAAATAGATTTTGTCAAGTCACTCCGTTCACCGGTTTCCGCTTGAACTCTTCCCTTTGTCTTAGTATAGGGTGATAATGTAAATAATAAATATAATTATTCCTTCGAACCAGAAACCCACAACCCTCGCGGCTTATAAAACTTAAATATATTTCAACAAGATTTTTCGTTCTTTTTACTTAAAAAAATATTCATATAAGAAACAACTGCAATAGGAATACAAGGGAGTACTAATTATATGCTAACAAATATATAAAACAGGACATAAATAAGGTGGAAAATTTATAATTTCAAGGAAATCCTGATTCACTTCAAGTCTTCGACACAATATTTATAACTCTTGTTAGAGTTACTTTTTAGGATTGGTTTTCTTGCTTTTCTTTTAGCTACACGCTTTCATTCCGCATATTAGAGTAGGCAGGAAGTATCTAGTATCTCTTTCGTGTCAGGTACGGAGTGTCAAGACACTCTGTACACTGCTTTCCGCCGAATTCGAGACATTGCGTGTAGACTGGCGAAACTTAATGCCGCCATTTGTCTTACCGAAGCGAAGAAGTGAAAACAATTCTAGATATAATCATTCCTCCGAGTTGAAATCGAACCCACAGCTAATCACGTTTACAGTCAGACGATTTTAGACGATGCCGCGAGGCATGGGTTCAAGCTGTACTTTAAATTTATATTGAATATATAATTTAAAAAAATTGAGGCTGCCGTCGCGCTGTGGAACAACGTCTAACTATAATAGCAATAGTTTTGGATTCGATTCTCAATATTTTGAATTGAAGAAGCGTGAAATCCTAATAAAATTAATACATTATAAATAACGTTTTTATTCTTCTAGATCTGAAGGTGAAAAAGTGCGTGTGGGTGATGACTTGATTCTGGTATCTGTTGCTACTGAGAGATATTTGGTAAGAACTTGATTAATTTTTTCTTAGCCACTCAT
Source organism: Dryadula phaetusa (assembly GCA_032432895.1). NCBI lineage: Eukaryota > Metazoa > Arthropoda > Insecta > Lepidoptera > Nymphalidae > Dryadula > Dryadula phaetusa. The sequence continues at coordinate 4,821,494 of JAOYRS010000081.1, forward strand.
CTCGTAAGTGCTTTAAGTATTTATAGCGGAGAAACAAAAATAAATTTTAAATATAATCATTTCTCCGAGTGGTAATCGAACCCACAACCAATTGGATTCGCAGTCAAACGTTCTCCCACCGCTTCTTATATATTGTTACTCATATTGAAATATTATTTGTTTTTATATTGCATATTGTATACTGAAACAACATTTCCAGCACACAACAAAAGAGAACGAAGTGTCAATAGTAAACGCGTCTTTCCACGTGACGCACTGGTCGGTCCAGCCGTACGGCACCGGCATTTCTCGTATGAAGTACGTGGGGTACGTGTTCGGTGGAGACGTGTTGAGGTTCTTCCACGGTGGTGACGAGTGTTTGACTATACCCAGTACTTGGAGTAAGGAAGGGGGTCAGAAGTAAGTTGGTGATTGTATTTTTTTTACATCTATACACAGCTATCGGTCTAAGAAGACCTTGTCAACGTTGTTTTGATTCTAATTTTTGAAAATTAGCTCAGATTCAATGTTAACATAATTGTAACTTAAACCTCTTGTTTTACAATGAGAACAGCAATAACAGTAAAACAAATTTTGTTACACTCAAAAAGACTCTCATGTATGGCTCACATTGAAAAGGAAAATATTTAAAAAAAAATTAAGACAATTTTATTTTTGAATCTACATTTTATAACTATAAATTAAAAGAAGCCTTAGTTATTTCTTTTGACACTACTCGTCTGCTAGTGAAACTCTCTCCGAAATAACTACAGCCGTTCCAGAGATTAGCCTGAACAAACAGACAAACAGATTGACAGATTGTTACAAAAAGATACTCAATTTTTTTAATTAGACGAATAAAATGTTAACATTCAAAACTGTTCTACTGCAGTACAGTAGATGCGTACTGTGTAGTCGAAGTAAGTGGATATAAAACAAAAGATGCAATTGTTCCACTCGCTCTGTAAATAGCAATGTTTGTACGCCCTCTGTTGGAAATTCATTTCTCTTTGTTTCACGTATATCATTTTAAGGGAACTTAAATTGTAAATATTTTTCTTTTCATATATGTCTTAGTTACGTTACTTATAATATTTATATTAATAAATAAATTATTTTTTTTAAATTTAATTATTTTCTTAATTTAAATTATGACAAATTTCATAACAACTCCTCCTTCAGCAAAATTTTTATAAAAAGATATATATTTTTCCTTCAAAGATATATTTATTGTATCGGTTCTATATGTTTCCTCACTAGAAATAATAATTAATTATCGTCGAACCCACAACTCTCTCAACTCGGGGGAGTGCTTGAATTTAAATTATTTCCGTTGCCTCTCTCTGGTAAGACAAAGTGCAGCGTTGAGTTCCGCCACTCAACAACACTAGGTACTTTCTTTTTACGTAGGGGTAAACGTTTACAGGATAAAAGCGCGAAGCTAAAAAAATATTATCGTTCTTTTCTTAATCTGTTATTATAAATTACATAGCACGTAATATGACCGAAACAAGGAACGAACGAATGAACGGAAAGTTAGTAGCCAGAGAGAACTTAAATATGTTAACAATAGATTTTCTCTGTGTTACCCGAGAAAACTGAAAAAAAAACTTTTGTATAGTAATTTCATAGTGTTTATATATATAATTACTTTTTCAGTATCGTAGTCTACGAAGGTGGCTCAGTAATGTCTCAAGCGCGTTCCCTCTGGCGCTTAGAATTGGCTCGGACAAAATGGGCGGGAGGTTTCATTAACTGGTACCATCCGATGCGTATTAGACATATTACAACCGGACGATATTTGGGTGTGAACGATCAGAACGAACTGTATTTAGTTAGCAGGTATGTTGTTTTTTTTTTAGAATATGTTTCTATATTATTCAATCACTATTGACGCCGGTCGTGGAGCAGTGTGACAGCGTCTGACTGTAAACGTGATCGGTTGTGGATTCGATTTCCACTCCCCACTCGGGGAAGTGATTATATTTAAATTATTTTCACTTCCTCGTTCTTATTAAGGCAAAAAGAGCGGCGTTGACACCACTCAACACGCAATGCCTCGAATTCATTGAAAAGTGAAATACGGAGTGTTAAACACTAGGTACTTTCTGTTTATCCTGCTATGCGGGATAAAAGCGTGAAGCTAAAAAAAACACTTTTACATGTTGATTTTTTGTTTCATATATTTTGATAACTTAATTTTTAAATTTTAGTTTAAGTATTTAAGTAAAATATTTTCATGTGGTTTTATCAACTCTGTTGACAGATTTAACATATCATTAGAGTTGAGTAGAGATTGCAAAATTTCTAAGGAACAATGGTTTTGGCAAGAATTATTCCACACTGGTTTTGTTTATTTTTTTAAGAAACGTTATAAAAATTGAACGCTGATGGGAGTCCAAACTCGCGCCTTTTAGAAATCAGCAAATAAATAATAACCAATACTTTAAAAATACTAAAATACCAAAAATATAAGAAACACTATAACTTATAACTATCTGAAATAATTAAATAAAAATAAAAATGAAAGGACAGCCTGTTAGTTTTTACAGTATCTGTTCTAAATCAGCCAGTATTTAAGGCTTTTCGGTTTTCGGTATTTATTTAATTAAAATTTAAATTTTTATGATTTGTGTATAAAACTGTAATTTTATGCCGAAAGTAACTATTTATGTTATAAATATAAAAACTCGGCCATTTAAAAATTTATCATTTAAAATCATCGGCATAATACTTTTGTGAAATGAAAAAGTATTTTTAAATTTTATTATTTAATACCATAATACCTGCTTCTTATAACAGAGAAGAAGCTACTACAGCATCTTGCGCGTTCTGTCTGCGCCAAGAGAAAGATGACCAGAAAGTGGTATTAGAAGACAAAGACCTTGAAGTTATAGGCGCTCCAATCATCAAATATGGTGACTCTACTGTCATTGTACAGCACTCTGAGACTGGACTTTGGTTGTCTTATAAGGTAAGGCTTGAATGACATATTATGATTCTTTTATCTTAAGTATAGTAATAAATCATTTCGTTACTTTTTTATCTATTCTTTATTTGTATGTATCGTAAATTAACGTATTTTCCATTAGAAATGAATCCTATGATCGATATATGAATAATATTAAAAGATAGTATTTGTAAAGTATATTTTTTGTAACGTTTATAAATATTTCAAGGCAAAAAAATCAGTGTTACAATTTTTGTTTTTAAACGTTTCTAAATATGACCTTATACTAAGTGCTTGAATAAAAAACCTATGTTTAATTCAAATTTATATCAATATTTTTTTTATTAATGAATATATATATATATATATATATATATATATCAAATTTAAAAATATATATATATCAAATTTTCTTCTGTCTTATAAAAAATGCGAGCAGACTAAATTATACAACTATATAGGAATGTACATCTGTCACATATAATTTCAGTCATATGAAACTAAAAAGAAGGGTGTAGGTAAAGTAGAGGAGAAACAAGCAATACTACACGAGGAAGGCAAAATGGACGACGGCTTGGACTTCTCTAGATCTCAGGAAGAAGAGTCTCGAACTGCTAGAGTTATAAGGAAATGTTCGTCGCTGTTTACTAAATTTATTAAGTAAGTATTTAAATAACTTATTTATGTTTCAATTTTATAAGAAAAAGCATATTTTCAGCAGTATTTTTACATTTTTATACAAAATGCCTATTTGAGAATTTATGGACTAGTAATTTTTTAGAATTGAGCCTAAAAAAATTTTTACATTTGGTATTTTTTATATTGGAGGCTTATTATGGGTTCGATATACACTCGGGGAAATCATTGTATTTGAATTTTATTTCCAATTCTCCGTTTTGGTAAGACAAAGCGTGGCGGTGAGTTCGCCACTCCACACGCGATGTCTTGATTACAGTTGGAATGCAATCAACGGAGTGTCTCAACACTCGGTTGTCTCTGACTTCCCTGCTATATAATTTTGGTACAGAAATCATTAAAAATGTCTTTTTCGCCTAAACAATAAAATATTGTTTTATTTATTGATATATCTTGACTTATATTTTTACACCTTTTGCATGTTACCAACAGCCAACCCGTCTCCGTTAAGAAATAAAAGCAATAGTCTTTCATACCAGTCTGATATATTTCTATGATTTTAAAGCTAAATATCTAATATTTTGAAATGTTTTTGTTCTATATGTTAAACATTATAGAAATTAAAAACGACATTTTTTATATATATTTAATTTAAAAACTTAATTCCAGTGGCCTTGAAACGTTACAAGAGAACAGACGCCACTCTATGTTCTTCGCGTCTGTCAATTTGGGTGAGATGGTCATGTGCTTGGAGGATTTGATCAATTACTTCGCGCAACCCGATGAGGATATGGGTGAGATATAAGAAATATACGTACATATTAATAATAATATAAAATATAATTATAAAATATTTGATTCTTGCAATATTAGAATTTAAGGCGTATATTTTAATATGAAAAAATATATTTACAAAATTTTTTAAAAACTTGACTTAATTTTTTTTCTAATTTCTCTGTTTGATAAGAAGGTGGATGATATGTATTGAGTCTTGCTAGAATTTATATTTATTAATATACATATATTGTAAAATATTAAATAGTTGTGTATAGTACTAGCTGTGCCTGCGTCTTTGTCATCAGTTACCTGTTGTTGAGAATGCTGTTTAAATCAGTTAGCCCGAACAAACAGAGAGATGTTATTTATATGTATATGTATATACGTGTATACGTAAATTATGCGTTTAGTGAGATTATTAGTTTTTATTTATATAGAAGTATACATGTGAATTATATAAAATATTTTAAATATTATCCATCACTACACAGAACACGAAGAGAAACAAAACAAATTCCGAGCTCTCCGCAACAGACAGGATTTGTTCCAAGAGGAAGGTATCCTCAATTTGATTCTAGAAGCTATAGATAAAATAAATGTGATAACATCGCAAGGCTTTTTAGCTGGTTTCCTGGCTGGAGACGAATCTGGACAGAGTTGGGATATGATATCTGTATACTTATACCAACTGTTGGGTAAGTTTAATTTTATTTATGTTTTTTCCTTTGCGGAGTGGTCAGAGACAACGGAGCGCACAACGCTACAGTCTCGGCATACCTCTTTCTCCTCCACAATCATTATCCTCTTCCTACATGCCCTTCGGGGGCTTCTCAAGCTTTTAACGTGACCTTCCTCCAGTATCTTCAATACTGTGTTTTCGAAGGTCAGCCGAGGTCTCTCTTTTTTTATTCACATGTTATTATTTCTGTCTTTGTTTGTGCGATTGAGTACATTCTTTATTAAATACTTTACATTTACTATTATTTGTTGTGCAATTTTTATATCTAATGTTATTTAAATGTATATAAATAAATAAAATCTTTGAGATTTGACGATAAGACCATTGCCGTTTAAAACGAAGTCTAAAGATTTTCAATGTTTACTATGAATATGCTTTTAACGATGGAAGATACTTGTTACACTTTCATGCTAAATGTACAAAACGGATTTAGGCGATATGAGATGGCTTTACAGTGATATATCAATAATTGTTTTATTATGGGTATATAATATAATAAATGTTTTGTGTAGGATAGAACTTTATATCTATTTCGTAACACGTAAACTGTATTATTATCTAAACTAGACAATCATATCACAGTGAAACACTTCTTTTATGTATTTTTTCGACATAAATACATGCTGTTGAGCCTGTTGGTCTTTACAGCGATACCGAGAGGGGAAGGGAAGAGGGTTCTCTGTCCCTGCGAAAGAGCCAGCACTAACGTGGCTGCTTGGAAGGGTGCCGACGATCGCAAAGTCGTTTCCCCTACTCTAAAGTAATACAAAGAGGTAGTTTAGACGACGCTCATGACTGTTTCCCGTCCCCAGCGGCCATAATAAAAGGCAACCACACGAACTGCGCGCAGTTCGCCAACTCCAACCGCCTAAACTGGCTGTTCTCGCGGCTGGGCTCGCAGGCGTCGGGCGAGGGCACGGGCATGCTGGACGTGCTGCACTGCGTGCTCATTGACTCGCCGGAGGCTCTCAACATGATGCGGGTGACTGTTTATTTATATAGACATTCTGTCTATATGTATAACTAAATGGCTTTTTTTTACTAGGTCATGTATATTTTTATGATATGATATCTCATATATAATCCTTATTTTCAAATATATTTTTTTATTTCAGTGTTTGAAATTTTATTATAATTAAATATTATCAATTTTTGTGGGAAAGTGTCTGACTGAAAACGCGATCGGTTGTGGGTTCGATCCCCACTCGGAGGAATAATTATAATTAAATTATTATCATTTTCTCGCTCTAGTAAAAAAAAGTACGGCGTTGAGTTCCGCCACTAGACATGTACGAAGTGTCTTGACACTGGATACTTCATGTCTACTTTGCTATGCGAATAAAGCGTGAAGCTATGATGATTTAAATAAAATTATTACAACAGCTTTAGATAGTAATATATTTGAATGTCAAAATTTAGGCTATTTATAAAATACTCATATTTACATTGAAAATTTATAAAAATAATTCAAGACAAAGATATTATGAAACTGGTTTTTTAAAATAAAAAAAAAACTAAACAATACAATTTTCCTCCTATATTTGGTAATTTATATACAAAACATCATTTTGTTACAGGACGAACACATAAAAGTAATTATATCTCTATTAGAGAAACATGGCAGAGATCCAAAAGTACTGGACGTGTTGTGTTCTCTCTGCGTCGGTAACGGGGTCGCGGTGCGTTCTTCACAGAACAATATATGCGACTATTTGTTGCCAGGAAAGAACTTACTGTTGCAAACACAACTGGTTGATCATGTTTCTAGGTAATGTGGATTGTATATTTTTCTTTTATTAATAACCCGTGATTGTATGAAAGAATGATGTTATGTATGACGTTTAAGGCTATTATTGTGTTTAATTGTAAATGCAATGGTTGTAGATTTTATTTCCACTCGGACAAATGATTCTGAGACCGGTCGTGGCGCAGTGTGACAGCGTCTGACTGTAAATGCGATCGGTTGTGGGTTCGAACCCCACTCGGGGGAATGATTATATTTAAATTATTTTTACTTCCTCGTTCCAAAGACCAAGAGCGGCGTTGAGTTCCACCGCTCAATACGCAATGAATCGAATTCGGTGAAAGTATCTAAGTATCGGTGAAACTAACGGAGTATCTTGACACTAGGTACTTTCTGTCTACCCTGCTATGCGCATGCGGGATAAAAGCGGAAAGCTAAAAAAAATGATTATATTTGAAAAGTATTTTCTTTTCTCTGGTCTGGTAGGACAAGCGCGGCGTTATGTTCACGAAATCTCTTTGTTTTGGGCGAAAAATAGTTAAAGGAATGTTCTCTCTGATCCAAGTGTGTGGCATGAAGCGTAAAGATGTTTTTTTTTATTATGACTACAGAACATAACTTGTCTCTATAAAAGGTGTCTTTCAAGTCTTAGTATTTATAAGTTGTTAACAGGTTATTTAAGTAACAGAAAAAAAAATAAAAAAGTATAATAAAAATGGGCGGTATGAAAAATACATATTAAGGCCGGTCGGGGCGCATTGTGACAGAGTCGGACATTAAACGCGACCGGTTGTGGGTTCGATCCCCACTTGGGTAATTATATTTAAATTATTTTCACTTCCTCGCTCTGGTAAAGACAAAGTGCGGCGTTGAGTTCTACCACTCAACACGCAATGTCTCGACTTCGGTGGAAAGCGAAGTATGGAGTGTCTTGAAACTAGATACTTTCTGTGTACCCTGCTATGCGAGATAGAAGCGTGAAGCTAAAAAAAAAATATCCATAGTGGTCAAGAAAAATACCTTAAAAAGTCTTAACCACTGGACGAGATTTTTTTCTAAATATATGTCGGCATGGTTAAAGTTATATTTTTTTATTGTTTTTTTGATTCTAGTGCAATTAGTAGAGCTCAGTACCTTATTTTGTTTTAAAAGAAGGGAGAAATCTATTAGACAAGTACAAAATATAGAATTAAAAATAAAGAGCCGATAAATAGCTTTGTCTTAAAGATAATATAAAAAGAAATTAGAATCAAAACAATAATGTTATTTTTATTTGCGTATAACTTTCTAGTGTGCGACCGAATATATTCGTGGGTCGTGTAGAAGGCTCCGCGGTGTACCAAAAGTGGTATTTCGAAGTGACCATGGACCATATTGAGAAAACTACTCACATGATGCCACATCTAAGGATTGGATGGGCGAATACGTCTGGGTAAGAAAGGCAGATGGTTTTTTGTACTTTTTATTTGTTTTGCAATGAGTGTTCACTATTTCTTGTTTTTAAAATGATTTTTCGGGTTTAAACCTCGATCCGAAGTAGGTGATTGTAGTAGAATATTTATTATATTAGATACTAAGTTGTATAAATAAAATTGAGAGTGGCAGTTAGTCATGTTAAGATAGCCAGTTTTTACATATTGCAGATTGCATGATGAATGGATACACGTATTCCCAAATTATTTTTTTGCATATTTTGTCCGTCTGTTTGTTCTGACTAATCTCTGGATGGTTTGATCGATGCCGGAATTTTCACTGGCAGTTAGCTGATGTAATAAAGAGCAATTTAGGGCTCCAGAGTTGTTAAATTTCACTCGAATTAAGTCGGTATTTTCAGTAAATCAGTCTATCAGTGAATGAAATTTATAAATAAATATCGGGTCGTGGCGCAGTGGGACAGCGTCTGACTGTAACGCGATCGGTTGTGGGTTCGATCCCCACTCGGGGCAGTGATTATATTTAAATTATTTTCACTTCTTCGCTCTGGTAAGACAAAGTGCGGCGTTGAGTGTCTTGACACTAGGTACTTTCTGCCTACCTTGCTACGCGGGATAAAAGTGTGAAGCTAAAAAAAGAAAACTTATTTTTTAACTGTTAATTGTAAATGATATATTCTTATTTTTTTATAATAATAAATTCTTTTTATATAACTATTTCAGTTATGTCCCATACCCGGGTGGAGGTGAGAAATGGGGTGGTAATGGCGTCGGGGATGATTTATATTCATTCGGCTTTGACGGCGCTTTCCTGTGGTCCGGCGGAAGGAAAACACCCGTTAATAGAACTCATGCTGAAGAACCATTTATTAGGAAAGGTATGGATTTTCATGTGCGGAAAAGAAATATTGATTTTCTTTTTTTTTCTGGAGAAAAATAGAGATGTTGCCTGCTTTTTATTAAACACTTGGATACAAGTGTTTTGATTTGATTACAATGATTTACAATGCACGTTTCCATTTAGCCTTTTGTATGCAATAACAAGAAATGTTATTGGAGTCATTTTACATCCAAATCAAAGTTGTTTTACAAAAAGGTATTCTTCTAAAATATATTTTCAATGTGAAACTATACACAAAATTCGTAAATGGTGTAATATTTATTGTTTAATCTAAAATGAAAAGGCCGATCGATCGATCGATGGCGTAGTGAGACGGCTGGCGCAGTGGGCATTTGGCTATAAATGCGATCGGTTTTGGGTTCGAATCTCATCCCATCATCAGGGGAATGATTATATCATATATAGTGGGACAAAGAGCGGCGTTGAGTTTTGCCATTCAACGTGCAATGTCTCGGCGGAAAACGCAGTACAAAGTGTCTCGAACTAGGTACTTCCTGTCTACCCTGCTAGGCGGGCTAAAAGCGTTAAGCTAAAAATGTATAACTTTAATTACTTCAAATATTACTATGACATTTTATTACAGTTAGTAATGCGTACAACCCAAAGAAACTAATATTTTTTAATTCCAGGTGACGTGATAGGCTGTGCTCTGGACTTAACAATACCCTTAATCAACTTTATGTTTAACGGCGTGAGGGTCACAGGTTCATTTACCAACTTCAATTTGGAAGGCATGTTCTTTCCCGTCATCAGTTGTTCTAGTAAACTCAGGTATCCTATATTATATTATAACTATAACATACATTTTTTCTATATAAACGTATTTACGAAGTATGAAGAACTTAGTCTGTCTTACAGTTTCCTCATTTTTACTTCGTTTTAGTGTGAAACAATGAAGGCTAACTTAAACAATCCGTATATCCATATAAATTTGTATAGTGTTTCTAGACAGTTGTATAGTGACAGTCTAGAATTCGACGGAATACAGAGTGTCTTCACACTGGGTACTTCCTCTCTATTCTGCTATGTGGGTAAAAAGTATGAAAATAAAAAAATGGATCATAATAAGATCTTTGATTTTCGTAATTTCTACACATTTTAAATGAAACTGTTTTAAACGGATTAATCGCGTATGTATTGGTATACGAAAATACATTTTTGGGTACCTGACGCTTGTGATCACAGGTAGACAGGTTGTCTACCAAGTACAGGTAGTCTACCTACCTACTGTTTATTTCGTATAGTTTAACTTTCTTTACAGGCTTTGAGACTTCTACTAGACACCAAGAAATGTGTCAATTTCACACTGACAATGCAGAACGGGGTGTCTAGACCCTAGGTTTTCTCTTTCTACTCTGCTATAAGGAAACAAATTGGAAGTTTATATTTGGTTTTCTTTTATGATCATAGCAATATTACATTCCGTTGTGCTTCTTATCAAAATGTTCTGACTTTAATTCTATAATCATGTAATATTAAATTTTATAATTTAGGTAAATTATTTAAATAAGTGACATTATTTTAATTACAGTTGCCGTTTCCTCCTCGGCGGTGAACATGGTCGTCTCCGGTACGCGGCACCCGAAGGATACTCTCCTTTAGTCGAATCCCTGTTACCTCAACAGATATTGAACCTTGAACCTTGTTTCTATTTCGGCAACTTAGCCAAGAGGGCGCTAGCCGGACCGCCTTTAGTACAGGACGATACCGCTTTTGTACCGACACCAGTGGATACTTTGTCTGTGAGTGTTTTTAGTTTTTATTATATGAATCGTGTAAATGTGGCGCAGAAGTACAATGTCCAATTGTTAACAAAATTGGTTGTGGATTCGATACACATTTGGGGGAATATTTACTACTTTGTTATTTCTCAGCCTGGTAAAACAAAACGAGGCGTTGAGTTCTGCTATTCAACACGCAATTGATTTGATTTCGAGTTAAAACAAATGAACAGTATTGACATTAGGTTCTTTCTGCCTACTCTACTATGCGGGAGGTGTTTCGTAATGTTCTAAAATGGTTTCCATGATATACGTTGAATTTTCTAGTATTGTTGTAATATATATAAACCACGAGTTACGAGAATTTGTTACATGGACTTGTTGTTTTCGTTTTCAGATCACTTTGCCTACTTATATTGAGCAGATTCGAGACAAACTAGCCGAAAATATTCACGAGATGTGGGCAATGAACAAGGTAATTTTTTAAAATTATTTTATGTACTGATTATATTGTATGTTTGGGTCCTTTTGTTAAGTTATAATAAGATTTTACATGGAATTTAATTTTATGTAATATTATATATAAAAATAAATAATAGTTTTTTTGCTAAATGTATATATACTAAAATAATATTTATTATCTGTCTTTCTGTTTATTCTAGTTTATCTCGGGAATGACTGAACCTATTTTGACGGGATTTACAATTTCTTTCAAATGATTTCCGGCTTTTAAAATAAAGCAAAATTATTTTGTCATAATAAATAATACAATTTTATCTTGCCGACATTCCAATTTTTGATACTTAAATGATTTCTAACTCAAGAAACTAGTGAAACTCATATTAAATGCTAACCGGCACGTGTGTGTCAGTGGCGTCGGTGGTAGTGGGTGCTCAGCCGTAGTCGTTTTGCATTGTGTGGTCAGATCGAGGCGGGCTGGTGCTACGGCGAGGCGCGCGAGGACGCGCGGCGCGTGCACCCTTGCCTCGTGCCCTTCGAGCGGCTGCCGCCGGCCGAGAAGCGCTACGACGTGCAGCTGGCCGTGCAGACCTTGAAGTCGGTCACTCATTGTCATTTCATTCGTTTCGGCGGTCTAACTGTAACAGCGATCGGTTGTGGGTTCGATGCCCACTCGGGGGACTGATTACATTTAAATTATTCTACCCCGCTATGTGGGATAAAAGCGTAAAGCTAAAAGATTATCGGCGACTATTAATGGGAAACAGGGTGTGTCTTCTATTGGTTTGATTTAGATTTCCGTACTGTGCAATCTAAAATCCTGATACTGAAATGAGTTACATTTTATTATATTGTAATATTGTGATACTTATAGTTTAGGGTTTGACTGTTGGCGACAATAGCGAGGGCTTGTAGAATTACTCCTCCGAATTGATAACAATTTTATGGTATTTTTTCGATCAATTATAATTTTATATCTTTGAGTTATAAAATGAAAGAGATTATAAATAAAAAAAAATATAGAAGAATTCAAATAAGACGAAGTCAAAACACTCCATTTTCCACTGTCCATTTGAAATTAAAACATTTCAATAAAGTGCCCTAACGCAAAGCCGCGCTTTGTCTTTTTAATATAAAATTTAATACACTACAGACTGGGTCTGTACCTTTTTTTCCTTATTGTTATTTATTTCTCACTTCAGCTACTCAAAACTAAAAATTTAAATCTAAATTTAAGCAAATTTTTGACATAATAAATTTTCTATCGCTTTGGCGTACCAAAGCATCATGAAAATAGTTTAAATATAGCAATTCCTATTAAACCTTGTTTGCAGTTAGCAAGTTGTGACGTAAAATAATATATTATTTTTTTTAATTTTTCTACAGGACAATTTTAGCTCTCGGCTACTACATAAGCCTGGATAAGCCGCCAGCGCGCATTCGCAACGTCCGTCTGCCAAACGAGCCGTTCATGCAAGTGAGTGTTACTGATATATAGGCCATTAATGAATATTAACGTGAATTTGACATTATTACTTTGTATGTGATTTCTGTTATTTTAACGGTTTTTTTAGAATATTATGAATATTTGAATAGGTCTAATTAATTGCAGAATCAGATCAAGCAGATTAAATTTCATTATCCGATTCCACAAATTTTTTTACACCAAGATAATCCCGATTTTTCACGATATTGCCCATTTTTAAAGATATTTTATAAAAAAAATTATGATTAAATTACGATCCATATCAGTATTTACAGATCAAAATACATGAAAATTATACTAGCCTTAGATCTCAATTTTTTTTTGCCAACATCGAGTTTTATCATCGCTATGTTTTGTGGTTTTACGCAACTTACTCGAAATTGAAGGCTGGACAAAAAACATGCCCGTAGATAGGTGGCGCCCGGTGTATAGATATTTTTGATATTTGATATATGTAGTTATAAAACTATTTAGTTTTCCCGTAGGTTTAAATGAAACTTATATAGGCATAAGTATTTTTTATTTTAGCTTGAAACAAAAAACTAAAATTTTGAATTATATAGAAATCATTAAATAAAAATGTTATACCGAAATAGATTGCATTTATTAAATAAATATTACACTTTATATAAATGTGTTACGAACAGGCGGTGGCGTACCGCGTGTTGAGTAACACATTTATGTAAAGCGACATATCGTTAATTTTTTTTGCCTCACGCTTTTGCGCTAGAGTCAAGACACGTGTTAAGTGGCGGAACTCAACACCGCACTTTATGTTATCAGAGCGAGAAAATGAAAATATTTTAAATGTAATCTTTCTCCCCAGTGGGAGTCCACAACTGATCGCGTTTACAGTCAGACGATGTTCCAAGACGTTACGTACTGTCTCGCGTTATATATGTAAAAGAAAATAACATTAATTACCTTTTCCAGTCTAATGGATATAAACCGGCACCGCTAGACTTGAGCGCGGTAACATTAACACCTAAAATGGACGAACTGGTCGATCAGCTCGCTGAAAACACGCACAACTTGTGGGCGAGGGAGAGAATACAACAAGGATGGACTTATGGACTTAATGAGGTTTTATTATATTTGTATTTTACTTGCTTCTTTCATAACATTTCAAGTAAGATACTAATAGAAACGTTGAAAGTAACGTTTAAAAGTAACCAATTTTAAAAAAGAAATTAATTATAATGGGTGTTTTGTTACTATTACTATGTGGAAAGTAATATTTTTAAATGATAAGAATTTTGAACTTGTAAAATGGTTAGGTATTTAAAGTTCTAAGTTCTAGTTACAACATATTTATACATTTTTTTGCTTCTAAATTTGTCATACAATAGAGATATTTTTCGTTCGATAACAGATGAGATATTTTTCGGCCAAATGTATACTATATTCAAATTAGATTTAAATATTTAACATATAAAATTAATATAAATGTTCGGAGTTCTAACGTCAAAGTAAAAATATGATATTTTATTACTAAATTATCATATACATGTGTTTTTATGATAAATAATGATTTAATTATTAAATTCATATACAGTTATATTAATCGGAATAGTAAACTTTAATGTAATCTGTAATTATTTCAATACAAGTCACTACTGAAAACTAACATTTTTATATCTTAAATTAATTATGTCATTTTACAACTTAATTTAATTATTTCTTAGTACAATTCATTTAATTATGTCATATTTAAAATTAACATAATCAATTGGAATAATAATACATCATATTCACATATCACATTAAAACAATGAAACATGTTACAAAACAATGTTAATATCAATGAATGATGTTAAATTTCATACAAAATAATAAACAATGGATACGTGAACAGGACCCAGACATGCACAGATCGCCTCATCTGGTGCCATACCCGAAGGTCGACGACGCGATAAAAAAAGCTAACCGCGACACCGCGTCCGAGACTGTCAGAACTTTGCTAGTGTACGGATACAACTTGGACCCGCCCACCGGAGAGCAACATGAAGGTATCGCACTCTATGAGTGTTATTAAATCACTACATATTTTAGTTAATAAATGCTTAGTGGAAATTGGTTAAAACTATAATTTAGTACAAACATCTTAAAAAGATGTTTTCAAATAGCAGCGTATTGGTTTAGGATGATAGTCAGAAACAACCTAATGTCAAGACGCTTCGTTCGTTTTCAGTTTTTTTTGTTTTATTTCGCAAAGACAGTCTTACCAGAGAGAGGAGATTAAATAATTCAAATATAATAATTTCACCGAGTGGAAATCAAACCCAAAACGGATCGTTTTTACATTCAGTTGTTGTTCCACGGGGTTACCATGGCCTGACATTTTTTGAAGTGAATTTTTTAAATTTATTACCTACTAATCTTTCATGTAAACGAGATAAGAATTGTATAATATAATTATATATATATATATAATATATATAATAGTCTGGTCAGACAATCGGCGGTGTCCGATAATACACTTAATACACACTGTCTTAATTTTAGATGAGAAATGTTGAACAAAATAAATTAACATTAGATTTTTTCTGATTACCGTAATCATCATAATAACATCACCTATTCGGTAAAAAGCGTGAAGCTATAAAACAATTTGTAATTTATAAAAGGGAAGTTGTTTGTAACTTTTTAATATACATTTCCACAGCTCTACTAGCGGAAGCGTCTAAACAAAAACAAGCAGACTTCAGAACTTATAGAGCGGAGAAGAACTACGCAGTTAGTTCAGGAAAGTGGTACTTTGAGTTTGAAATTCTAACCGCTGGACCGATGCGCGTAAGTATGACTCATTTCATTAAATATTATTATAACTTGTGATTTACTATCTCCTGTGATTTTCTATGTTTTGTTGATTCTTCTCTCAGAAAATCACAAGAATAGAGATTATAAACAAATAAACTGGCAAATCAACGCGTACAACGTAACGAAATGACTAGCCGCCTCGTCATATGACCTATCCAAAGATCTGTCGAAAACTTTCATATATTACGTTATATTTTTAAAACTTACAGCTTGAACCATTTGAAATAAAACTATTTTGGCCGTATACATTCCTCGCGTACACACATGGTATTTGAACCTGTGACCTAAATTTTTTTTTTTTTGTTTCTTTAATTGAATTTTACTATCGCATATGGGTGGCCCGTATTTTTGTTTGTTTCGTCTGTTATATTTCTTTTTAATTATTTGTATGTTTTCAAAATTATGAGTTTTAACAGGTTGCATATATTGTATATCAAATTATTTTTGCTTCGAATGCTATTTACAATGATCCTACTTTTAAGCCCTCGAGTTGATGTCGTCGACGTCGTCGTTGATGCTAGACGGTTGTTAAATAAATTTCAATAGAAAATCTAGATAATTATTTTTGTAGTTTTTTAAAAGTGATTTTGTAGAAAAGTAATAAATTAAGTTCAAGTACGAATTATTTTCTTTATCTAGGTTGGTTGGGCTCACGCGGACATGGCGCCTGGTATGATGCTGGGACAAGATGAAAACTCTTGGGCCTTCGATGGATACAATGTAAGTCATTATTTCTCTTTTTCTCTCTCTCTCTCTCTCTTCAAACTTTAATGAATTCTTCTATTTTTGCTTTAAATTTCATTTTATTAGGATAATTTCTAGAAATACTTGAATTGTTTTTTGTTCAATTTAATATCTTACGAATTATAACTATAAAAATATAACATAGCAAGTTCGATTCTTGCTTAACAAAATAGAAATATAACTACAAAATTTTAAATATGTAAGTTTAAATAATACTACATAATATATTGAAAATACAGTCACTAAAATGGCACGGTGGTACGAGTGACACTTTTGGACAGCAATTGAAAGTTGGAGATATAGTCGCTTGCTTCCTAGACGTGCCCGACCAAACCATTAGTGAGTTACGGAACACGGATGTCTTGTCTGATAAATGTTGTATTTTACATTATTCATTATTGATTAATGTCTACATATATGTATATCGTTGGCTAACTTACGTGTAACTTCGCATGTTAATGTTTATGTTAGTAGATTTATGTTGTACTAAATTTGTTTGTGTATATGTTATATTTTCATATGTTTATCGGGTAGGTAAATATAATGGAGTGAATGCCGGAGCTCAACGCCGCGTTTTAACTAATAAAAAATAGTTTGATTATTTATTGTTCTTCGGACTATGTTATTGGTAGGTATTTTATATTCAAAAATTTTGTGAACGTTATCAAAATTTATTATATTTGGAAATTTTTATTTGGTAAGTAAATGTGTTTTTGGTGTTGGAATCACGTTTTGATATTTAAGTAACAACGATAGTATATTCATAATAATTACTTATATGTTCAAAAGATTTTAAAATTTACTTTTTTTTGAACATGCTGTATACATTATTCAATTAATCTACTATCAAACATTTATCAGACAAGCTGATGTCGATGTAATTGTGTTTTATGGTATTTTAAAAGTGTTACAGTCCCATTGTATCGCGTACTTATGTTCAGAATGGTATATGCATATCCTGTCCTGAAATAGGTCATTTGTAAATACACCTACCCTCTAAATATCTTATTTGTTCCTTTACAAGCCTAATTCATTATTACATTATTACAAACATATTTTAATTTTTGGAGATTTTTAAATATATATTAAAAATGATTATAAAAATGGTTTAGGTTATATATTGTGTAAAAATATATTTACGCGAATATAAATTGAAGAATTGTTTGATTATTTCTCAATAGTATTAGTGACTTCAATACAAACCATTTCGGTTTTCATGTTCTATGTAAATTATATATCACATATATCAAACTGAATTATGATAAAATTAAAAAAAATACTTATACGTATATATAAGTAAGTCCTAAGAAAGATCGTTTAATTTTTTAAGGAGGAAAAAGTATACTCCGGTAGTACGGAGTCGTTTGGCAAGCAATGGGCGGTTGGGGACGTTGTAGGCGTATTCCTAGATCTCATTGACAAAACGATAAGTAAATAATTTTGACTGGCAACACTTAGCTTGCTTGGAAGCGTGGTGAGAGCAATTTTATAAACGAAAAAATTAAACAATTCTAAAAATATATTATATATATTTTATATAAATGGAAACATTAAAGATATTTTTAAAAATATATAGTTTTTTTTATCAAGTTTATACAAGGTCTACCCTATATTGTAATTGATAAGCGTCTAATTTATTTGAATATAAATTTTAATCTTTGATAATGCCAAAATTTTTAAAAATTATATAACGTATATGTACATTACAGTGTTAATTTATATAAAAATGTTCTAACCACTGAAAAATCACGCCAGGCTTCAACTTAGCTTTTAGGCAAATCGGCAAAAGCGTCAGTTGGCGTAACATCATCGCTTTGCTTTGGAAGAAATCTAAATTAGAATTATCTAATACGTTTTGATCACTGATGGTTTACATCGAGCATGTTTAGTAAATAGAGATTCATCTTGATGAAATCCCATGCACCAAAATATATTTAAAAAGCATTTTGAAAAATGCTACTTTAAAAATAAAAAATATATATAAAATATTAACCTAACAGGAGCTAAGGATCTGCCTAGTGTTAAGACATTCCTTCCTTCACGTACCGACCATTTTCGAAATATTGTGCGTAATTTCACGGAACCCAACGCTGTGCTTTGTCTATATTCCGAATGTGAAATGGGAATTCAACGCACAGCAATCGTGTATATAGTGAAACATTCCCAAGCACACTACGATAATCTTAAAATACATTTTTTTTCGAACAATACAACTAAATTAATCCTTTCACATATTTACTCTACACAACTATAGTTAATCAATTTAATATTTACAATTGACAGACATTTTGAAAGTCCCTAAAACTGCTTGCTAGTAATTAACAAATATATTAACGCTTTTATAGTCTGTATTTTTGTGTGAATAACTCGATTTTTTAAATCGATTTTCAAAAATCGTTAATTGAATTGCATGACGATTTGAATACTTGCTTTTAATCAAATGTAACTAAATAATATAGGTAGGTAATATTTAAAGGTTTTTATATAATTTTCATATTATATATATTCATATTGTTACGTTATTTCTTCAAACATAAATATTTTAATACTAAGTATTTGTTTAAAACTGTACGAGTCTCGTTTACTAATATCTTTTAATTTGAATTAGGTTTCTCTCTCAACGGAGAGTTGTTGATGGACGCTCTGGGCGGTGAAACGACCTTCGCTGATGTACAGGGTGATAATTTTGTACCAGCGTGCACACTGGGAGTTGGTCAAAAAGCAAGGTGAGGTTATTGTCATTTAGTCTTAGTAATAAACAAGTAATTAATAATATGTATTATAGTAGTTGAGATATATACAATTTTATTAATATATTTACAACCAAAATATAGTACTAATAACATATTTACCTGAGTTTGTTTTTAATTTTATATCTTATAACAATATATTTGATATTTTCTATATTAGTTTTTTTAAAACGCTCATTGACATTGTTTTTAATTATTTTAGGCTCTCATACGGACAAGATGTGAATTCCTTAAAATATTTCACGACTTGTGGTCTTCAAGAAGGCTACGAACCATTCTGTGTGTAAGTAATAGTAGTTGTTTATTTTATCTTGTACTATGATATTATAACTTTTAACTAACTTTCTTGTTTTATAGAACATTTGCTGTAGTTAAATATAAATATAATAGTTTAGTACAGGACACTGCATCTAATCAGAAGGAACAGCATAAATCCCGATAAGATATTTACTATTTTTCTATTAGAAAAACGTATAAAAATTTGATCGCAGCGGGATTCGAAACCGTGCCTCTTGGATACCGTCCAAACGCTCTGACCGCTAAGCCATGCGCTCTATTACCAGTTGCGTGCGACGTTTTTCAGCGTTACATTTTATCAAAAAAGAATCTGAAAGATATAATTTATACGAATAATTCATTTATAATTTTCAGTGGCTGAAATCATATTTAAAATGACATGAACTTAAAATTATAGTTGATAAATGATGTGGAATGTTTTGTAGGAATATGAAACGTGACGTCACACATTGGTACACGAAGGACCAACCCATATTCGAAAACACAGACGAAATGGCCGATACTAGGATCGATGTAACTAGGATACCTGCTGGTTCTGGTGTGTTCTTATTCTAGTCAAATTGATAAGATGTTTTAAATAAAACTAATTTAAAGGTATAGGCAGTAGCCTCAGTCTATCTGTGACACGAACTAATATAAAGTATTTGAAACGTCGGGTTTTAGAAAGTGTTTTTTGAACACCAAAATAATTAATTATTTTTGTAATAGAAAACACACTTACAACCTCGAATAATTCGTTTAAAATAGTTTCATTTAAAATGTGGAAAAATCAAGCATCTTATTATTGATATGATATAAGTTTACTACTTTCATGTTGACGTTTTACATATGAGTGTACTAAATTGATGATCATATGATTGCTATCAACAGCAAACAATTAAAGTTATATGCTTTTTCTGGACAGACCAAACAAAATTACTTTTTGATTTGTCTTTTTATTATGCTTGTGACGATTGGTAGACTGAAAATTCATACAATCTACTGTATAAATATTATTTATTTATTTTATTTATTGTGTATTATTTATTTATTACCAATTATTTGAGTTAGACTATTTTCGTCTTTCAGATACACCACCATGCTTAAAGATTTCTCACAACACGTTCGAAACCATGGAAAAAGCGAACTGGGAGTTCCTTCGTCTTTCCTTGCCAGTTATATGTCAATTGGAGTTTATAGAGTAAGTACAGATTTAAAGGAAAACATATACCTTAAAACAATTTTCGTTCATAAATATTTAAAACATATTTCTGTTAATATTATTTTTTCTAACTACTAAAACGTATGATAGCAAAAGAAAGAACAAAAATATGATGCTTATTGACAAATATATAACTAGAGCTCATTCTGATAATATATAGCGGGATATAATTGGTTACAAGGAAATTAATATTTTAGTATTCAAAAGAGTGCTCAATTTTTGCCATCATAATCAGTGGTACCCACTTAAAGGTAGAATACTATTATGTTTATTACATTATTATAATTTACCAAGCTAAGTTATAAATTTTAAATTTCAGTGAGCAAGAAAAAGCTCGTCGTTGGGTGGAAATTAAAGAACGTCAACAAGTTCTAATGAAGGAGGCGACTGAAGCACAAATGCCGGCGCACATCGATCAAATCATGAGGAGTGGATTCACTATGAACGATATTAAAGGTATACCTTGAAAACATTTATTATTATTATTTTATTTGTAGTTTTATGCGAATTAAAATGGAAAACTAACTGTGGTTAGTGAAACCTAACGCCGCACTTTGTCCCTAACTAGAAGGACAAAAATGTTTCAATTATTAACATCCCCATTATTAGAATTGAACCCTTATGCACACCTATACAAATACTGTAAATTAATTCCCTATTAAGCACTACCTTTTTTGACCGTACAATAGATAAGCTATATATATTGCTTAATTAAGTTGTTTAGCCATTTTTAATCCATCAGTGTTTATTATTCCACTTTTATTATTCCTATTAATATTATAAATATGATTATTACTTTTTATTTGATACTATACTATGCATGTAGATAAAACTTTACTATAATATATCAAAATTACTGTATATAAAGAATATATGTAATATAGGCTTTAATTCCTATAGGAAGGAAGACAGGGAAGTAGAGTTAAGACACTCTGTACTCCGCTTTCCACCGAATTCGAGAAATTGCGTGTTGAGTGGCGAAACTCAACGCCTCGCTTTGTCCCACTAGAGCAGGGAAATGAAAATAATTTAAATATAATCCCTCCGAGTCGGAATCGAACCTACAATCGAACGCGTTTACAGTCAGACGATGCCCAACTGCGCCTCGATCACCTTAATAGTATTGTATAAATCAATTAAAAGGAGTGTATTTTAGTATTTTGATAACCACCAACGTTAATAAATTTACCTACATTCTGTATATACTTAGTAGTATACTCTTAAAACTTCCGATTTTAATCCCTAATTATAGTTAATTAGCATTCCTGTGTGACCCCTATATTTTTCCAACCTAAGGTCTGCACTATGACGAAAACCAAGAGGAAATGCCGACTTCAAAAGTTAAAAAACAACCGCCCCGGCCTCCCCGAAAAGGTTCTATCCCTCGAGGGGTTACCATACAGAATTACAATTTGCAACCAGGTTTTGAAGCTCACTTCGACTCCATTACCCTGTGCTTATTCTTCTCTAAACGCCTACTAATATTTCTCATGACAACTGGTTTACACAATCGCAATTTACAACACTTAAGATCTTAAAAAGAAAGTAATTTATTTATATATTTTTTTTACAGTCTTTGTGTCTTTCTTTCCATTTAAATATTTCTATAGTTTATATATTACGAAGTAAAAAAATTCTTCATTACAACGAACAATGAACGATTTCTGCTAATAACTTTACCAGTCGTCACAAGGACTGACGATTGTAAATATTAATCAAATCTTTTAGAAAACGTATTCAACCTAACATATTGTTACTAAATTTGTTTATTGAAAAATAAACCGTAATTCCAATGTGTTACGATTGATTTTTCTGTTTAGGTCCCGTGAACGGTATGCACAGATCAACAAGCGAAGCGGAAATGGCTAAATACGAACTCGGCGTGCAAAACTTACCTGAAGATAAGAAAGCTGATAAGAGAGGAAGATCTCCTTTCAAGTATTTATTGTTTTTATATATATTATAGTTCTTTTTTTAATTTGATGTTTTTATGTCAAGTTCTGTTAATCCTAATAGTTCAGTGTTTAATTACTCATGTCTATAAATGATTTTGGATTCTAAGCCTGGCTCGGGATGTCTTAATGAAACTTTCGTTTTATATTTTTTTGATACTAAACCATGTCACAAACAAAATATCTGTCTTTATATAATTAAACATATTTTGTCGTGTCGACAAATTTCTACATCAGTGTACATTATTAACGAATATGATAAAATCAAACACCTGAAATTTCAATCACATCTTTTGATCTCTATATTCTCATATCGTTACAATATTATAATTATATAAATTCTTACATTTTAAATACAAACTTTAACAATAAAATAGCACATTTCTATGTACTTCTTTCTTCTTTAGTCTTTTTTAGGTATTATAGGAACCTGGCAATAATTCCTTCAACTACTTTTGAATATACTAATAACCTTAACTTTAAAAATATAAAATTATTATCCAAAAAAAAGAATTATCATTATGATAACAATAAATATAATATAATTTAACAGATTTTTCCGAAGCAAACGCGGCGAGAGCGGCGACCGCGGCAAGTCGCGCAAGTCTAAAACTCCGGACCCGTTCAGCGACACCGAAGTGTCTCCTGAACGAGGCGTGAGGAGACCCAACCCGCAGATAAGGATATCGCAGGTATATTTATTTATTTAATTTATAATTTATGGTCATATTTTTATAAGTTACTTATTTAAAAATAAAGCAGTGAGCTTTATCATGTAAAGCTCTGTAATCAAAGTGAATCTAGTGAATGTTGAATTCATTAGGTACATTTTGTACTTATAATTTGTTTGAAACTTATACAATACAGATTATTAAAAACATTTCTTTTTTACTTTTTCTACGAAAAAAAAGACAAGAATTGACAAGTGACTTATAAATTCCATACCATACCATTTGAGAATTTGTTTTGTAAATTTGTTTGCATTTGATTTTTTTTACTAGTTAGTTTGGTTTTCCATTTTAAGAGTTAAACCTGAATGAATCCATTTTGATTAATTTAGTAAGTGCCCGTTATATTTATTTATAATATATATAACTTCTTTTTAATTTTTTTTTATTTTATTAATATGCATTGAATTATAATTAAAAAGGCATTTTGTTTTTATTATTTACTTTAATATGTTTTTTTCTAAGGCGAATCAAAGGTATAACATGCAAGCTAGGCCTAGTAGGCCCAATTTATATGGAAGCCAAGCCGGCTTGAATGTAAGTTTGTTCGATTATGCATAATCTGTCTTGGACTGTGTCTGATCATATTTGTGTTTATTTTATTCCTAATTTTTCTGCTTATTTTATACTTAACCTTTCTATTTATAACTTTATCATCTATTTTTATAGTGGTTCTCTGGGATACTTATTTCTAAGCCAACCTAGCACAATGAAACTTGTTTGTCTGTGTGTCTCGTCACTTGCAATTTTTATTCCTCTAATACGACAAACTACGGCGTTTAGTTCCTTTTCTCAATCCCCAATGTCTTAAACTCAGGCGGAAAATGGAGAGTTTGTACACTAAATTCCAATAAATGCCAAGTACTACTATGAAATAGCGTGAAATTATATTTCATTTTCTTGCTTTGCATAGGATTAAAGTGCACTAAAAAATCTATTCTTGTGATTGCTCTTCTATCATCAAAACTCGATATATTGAGGAAAATTACAAAATTACCTTGTAAATCTGATGCTTAGCTACAAAATATATAAAAGCTACTTTAATACTGATACATTACTCAGTGCTAAGGCTTAGACGTTTTATTGCTGGTTATAAATTCGGTACAGATTGTTGTATATATAGTTGAAGAAGCCAATATGAATTTTTAAATTTTAAAAAGTTATCACCCTTTAAAATATCATATTGTTATTATGGTTGTTAAGAACTGGTTGTCGGTTCGATTCCCACTCATAGAAATATTTAAATCTAAATTATTTTCGTTTCCCGCTCTCTTCAGAGAAAAATAGAACACTCTCTACGCAACCCGCAATGTCTAGATTTGGGGCGGAAACTAAAGAGCGTATAAATCTTGACAATAGTATTTATCTGTATACTATATTTTTAAAAGTTAAAAGCATGTAAATATTCAAATAATTATCATTTCTCATAAAACTGTCTTCAAACTCTCAACAGACAAACTTAGCGGTAACAACACCGACACAGGAACGTAAGCAGATGACGGCCGGCACGCTGCAGGCGGCGGCGACCGAGACGGTCGGCAATGAGATATTCGACGCGGATTGCTTGAAGCTTATTAATGAATACTTTTATGGTGTTAGGTATGTTATTCATTTTATATTTTTTTTATACAAAAAGGAAGCAAATGAGCAATAGCGCCACCTATTGGTAAGTGGTCACCTTCGCCTCTGGACATACACAACATTAGAGTTGCAGATGCCTTGCCGGCCTTGGGATGGAAATGATAGGAGATAGTGGCAGTCGAGAACCAGACTGTCGGAACCACTACACTCTGAGGGAAAGCTGGCTTACATGACATGGAACTGGAACACTTCATCGGATATTTGGCGGATCGTTTTTTTCATTATAATGGTGTATTTATAATATTTAACGTATAGAAAAGAAAATATATAATATTACTATTGTATACTTATTCAAATATACAATAGAGTTTGTAATATTTATTATAAAATAAATTTATATAAACTTTAGCTATGTAACGTTTTCTACGCTTTCTATTATATTAATTTCGTTGAAAGTGATGCATGGATATTCCTTTTCGCATTAATATAATGGAAAACTTTTGTCACGAATATGACAACTGACGATAGTGTGTGAGTTGTATAATCAAGAAATTGCGGATATATTATATCTAGCATTAGAACAAATAAATCACTCTTTTAATAGATTGTTTATATAAAAATAATTACCAATATAATTTATAAGTAAAACATTCGATATTTTTATTTCCTACAATCAATTATATTCTAACTTTATTTCTTCCTTGCCAGGATTTTCCCCGGTCAAGACCCTACGCACGTCTACATAGGGTGGGTGACCACACAGTACCATTTACACTCGAAGGACTTCAATCAGAACAAAGTCACTAAATCGTCTGTTATTATCACTGATGATTACGATCGTGTTATTGAAAGGTTTGTGTAAAAAATTTTTAGAAACAAACATATGTAGTAGGCGGCGTATTTTAAAATGACTGAAATAACTATGCTTATAACAACGTAGGTAGGAAAGACCTAATGTCTACGTAACAGTCTTGCTTCTGCAATTTCTAGCCCTTTTTAAAATATTGTAGGTTAGGTGGCGAAACTTAACATTGCGGATTTAAAAAACAAAAAATAAAAATAAAATGGAAGCCATGATCGTGTTGTTTCTGTATGACAATGTCTCACTGCTCTACAATAGATTTTTTTTGTCAAGTACACTCTGTACTTCGCTTTTCGCCGAATTCGAGACATTGCGTGTTGAGTGGTGGAACTCAACGCCGCGCTTAGTCTTACCAGAGCGAGAAAGTGAAAAAAATAATTATAATCACTATCCCGAGTGGGAATCGAACCCACGACCGATTCCGTTTGCTATCAGACGCTGTCTCTACAATAGTTATTAAATATTAAGAAAAACATATATAAGTATAATAAATAATATCTAGTACTATGTACATATCATATAATATAATCAAAATTATATAAACATGATCAAATTATCTGAGCCATACGATTTTCTTTTGTTTTCTCAGTGTAAACCGCCAATCATGCTACATGGTGCGTGCAGACGAGCTCTACAACGAGGTGATGGCGGAAGCGACAGCTAAAGGCGCGTCTCAGGGCATGTTCATAGGATGCTCTGTTGACACATCTACTGGTACTGTTGCCTTCACCTGTGAGGGAAAGGAAAATAGTATTAAATTTAAGGTTAGTTCCCTTTTTTTAATATAACTGTAGTATAATTTTTAAACATATTTTTTTAATGTCTAAAAAATTGTATTTTTCAATAATTCCGCCTATTGTTAGTTCGAAGAAGAACTGAATCATATTAATTCGTGCTTAAATATGGTTCTATTGATGTTAATGTCATAATGGCGCAGTGGAACAGCGTCTTAAGAGGGAAATGATTATATTTAAAATTTATTTTCAATTCTCTGCTCTAATAAGACAGTGTCAAGTTCTCCACTCAACTCATATAGTTTTGATTTCGGGAGCAAAACAGTCAGCTAAGTGTCTTGACACTCAGTAGATTGCACCTCTCAGCTTTACGGGATAAAGCGTAAAGCCACATATATCTATTAATCACAGAAAACCTTAAGATATTTTGACCCACTACTTTCCGTTCGAATTGCTTGTAAAATTCGACGCAAGCATCATTTTTCTAGTTATATTTATGGGAAGGGGGATTGCTAGAAATATGTTTGTATGTAAAAAAAGGTTTGTATGTAACTTGTACGTTTAAATTGTTTTTTATTAAATTATTTTTCATATTTTTTCTATCTTATTACATTGAACAAGTATAAGTAGTTTAAGAAATAACTCAGTAAAATACATAGAAACTAAAAGTTTATATTTTTATAAATATTTTCATTCCCAATTAAATTTAAATGTTAATTGAGATCAAATCAATTTACTTATTTTGAAACACTTATTCAATTTTACTTTAATTATTAAATTCCAGATGGAACCAGAAACAAAACTCTTTCCGGCAATCTTCGTAGAAGCAACTTCAAAGGAAATCTTGCAAATAGAACTAGGTCGTTCTTCCACAAGCCTACCACTTAGTGCTGCGGTTTTACCTACAAGTGATAAACATGTCAATCCACAGTTTCCGCCAAGACTCAAAGTGCAATGTTTAAAACCGCACCAATGGGCTAGGGTAAGAACATTTGGAATATTTATTATTTCTTATCAATATAATTCACTTATTAAAATATATATTATAGATGAAATGTGACATAGAAATTGCCTCAACTCAAGGTTGTTTACACTTGTGAAGCAAAAACGATATTATCTGTTTTAATTTTATATAAATTTCAATCTAAAGCACATCAAGGTTGTGTTGGGATCATAGCATGTAGCGATAAAGTAATAGTTTATTTTTTTAATAACAATAAGTATTTTGATTATTATTTAAAGTTATGCGATATTTTCTTTTGTCATTAATTGCGTTTCATTCATATAAATATGACTCTATATAAACCAGGTACCAAATCAATCGTTACAAGTCCACGCTTTAAAGCTGTCGGACATTCGAGGTTGGTCGATGCTCTGTGAAGATGCTGTGTCCATGTTGGCTCTACATATACCAGGTATTTATTCATATATTAATATTAATAGTTATGATTTCATTTGTTAATCATATTTTTAATAACTAAATTGATGATATTGTTATCTTCTGCCATTGAAGAGCCATTAACAGCGGTTGGTTATCGGTTCGATTCCCACTTGGAGGAACGATTATATTTAAATTTTATTTCAATCCCTCCGCTCTGGTAAACAAGCGCGGTGTTAAATCCGGAGTGTATTGACACTGGGTTGTCTCTAACTATACCGCTATGCCAGATAAAGCATGAAATTCCTTCTTTTTGGAGTTATTTAGGGCAATAATATGTGTTTATTTAAAACATTTAAAGATTTCAATATTGGTATTAACTTATTTTTTTTATTTTATTTCTCTAATCTACTGCATATAAGAAAAGGACTCTCATAACTATATAAATTATCCTAAAGGACCTTTAAACTACAATTTCTTAGGAACCACTTTATTTTACTATTATTTTGTGTTTTTTTTATAGAGGAGGACCGCTGTATCGATATTCTCGAACTAATCGAAATGGACAAATTACTAAGTTTCCATTCGCATACTCTGACGTTGTATGCGGCGCTTTGTTATCAAAGTAATTACAGGTAAATTGTTCTTTGTTTTTGAGTGGGAGCCATTCAATACATTAATCGATTAGCTTATCGTAATCAAAGATATTGTAACGTTCTTGATGATCATTTTTTGGTTATTCTTCTCATTCATTTTATAAACCTTAAGAAGAATACTATACATGCATTTGTATATTCTGCTATAATTATTTTAATTTAATGACAAAAAAAACTAAACTTTTAATTAATTTTCATTATTTCCTTTTAGTTAATTTTCAATATTTACTAAAAAGTTAATTTTCATTATTTCATAAAATCTCATCACCTATGATTTACCATAACCTTATGATTTTATTTATTCTCGTTCATGTGAAATTTTCAGAAACTTTTTAGTACTCCCATACACACAAAAATTAAGGATATTTTTTGTCCATCATTCAATAAAAAAAATATAAATTCTAATTAATATCTCTCTCCTAACAGAGCCGCGCACGCGCTATGCCAGCACGTGGACCAGAAACAACTGTTATACGCGATCCAGTCGCAGTACATGTCGGGGCCGCTGCGACAAGGATTCTACGACCTGCTTATAGCATTGCATTTGGAGTCGCATGCCACTACTATGTAAGTGGATTTAGTACAAATATTTAATGCGGAACTAAACGCCGCCCTGTACCTGTTTCGAACGTGGAAACGCTTTATTCCTTCCATTTGTGAGTCTGATTTGTACCTACAACCAACGCGTATAGAATATTACCGTACGACAATGGCGTTAATTGCCTTCAATTGGTACATATATAAATTTCCAGTCGTATATATAGTGATATCTTTGTAGCATAAACATGTTGCCTTACTATATATAAAATACATCAGATTTTTAATAAAATTCTTTATGTAAAATAAAACTTAACCAAATTTGAACGACCTTAATGCATACTAATATTATAAATGCGAAACTCCGTCTATCTGTCTATCTGTGACGTTTTTGCGGCTTAACTGTTAAAATAATTTGTGTTTAAAATTGTATAGACATATTTGGGGGTCTTAGGATGGATATAGACTATATTACTCCATCTTTTTTAAAAAATGCTGAATTTTATTTGTTTTTTTTAATGCGGACGAAGCCGCGTGCGTGTGTAAGTTAATAGCAACCCGCTATTAACTTATAAATTAAATATACTAAAGATAGGAAGAATCAAATAAATACCTTTTTTAAATATTTTTACAAGTGTAATAATACTGTGTAGATTTTATTATATTTTAATATTTGATTTATTTCAGGGAAGCGTGCAAAAACGAATTCGTAATACCACTAGGTCCTGAACTCAAGGCGTTGTATGAGGACACCGAGATGAGGCATAGCCTCAGGTCGCTACAGACTGAAAGCGTTCGACCGCAAATGAAAATGACCGATATAGCGTAAATATCATTTTAGTAGATTTTTTAATAGAATTCAAATTTCTTGTTATACATAAATATATATGTTCTTTCTTGTTGTATATGATATGTTATATTAAACAATGTATGAAAGCCACCTATAATTTTTAAATTAAAGTAGGGTAGATTAAAAAATGACTACGAACAATTAAGTATATAATTATTTTTTAAGTGTATTGGTTAATGTTTCAAATAAAATGTTGTTAAAAACTGATAGATTTTGTGACTCAAATTTGAACATTTAAAATTAATTTCCATTACCATCAAAGTTGTAAATTCCATTCAAATTTCCATCTAAATTCAATTAAATTCAAAATTGTAAATTATTAAAAAAACCATCGAGACATGGTCTGACTCGGGGAAATAATTATATTTAAAAAAATATTTTCATTCTTCCGCTCTTATAAGACAAAACGCGGCGTTGTCGTTGGTCTTTCATTACGCAATGCTTCGAAACCGAGGAAGAGAAGAAGAAAGAAGAAGAGAAGACAGCAAAGTGTCTTGACACTATGTTATCTCTGACCAAATACCCAATATCAATCATCTTTACGTTATTAGTGATTTTAATCAAAGAAATATGTCTGATATACTTAAAAGTAAAACTTTAATTAAGATAATGTTATATACAATTAATAGGAGTTTTTAGTTATTTAAATATTATTTAATATCAATTTTATTCAATTCTTCCAACAGTGAAAGTATAACAGAAATCGGCAACCTGTACTCTCCGTACTTCCCGCTGGAGGTGGTGAGAGAGTTCGTGATGCAGGCGCTGGCGGAGGCTGTGGAGACCAACCAGGTGCACAACAGAGACCCTGTGGGCGGCAGCAATGAGAACTTGTTCTTGTAAGTTACTAGTATATAACTTAGCTTAAATTTAAATAAATGTTTAAAAATCTACATTTTAAATGCATTGTAGAAGACCGTGATCACATGCAGACCTGAACATGGTCATATTATACTCGTTTAATATAGTTAAAATAGTTTAAGTTAAAATAAAAAAGTATTTTCTTTTAATTGTAAAGCCATAAAATTTCATTCTAATTTTTTTTTATTAATTTATTTAAAATGTTATTAAGAAGGAGAGATTGAATACCTTTTTAAGTATATTCTAAATATATTCAATTAATACATTATATATTTACCAAGGCAACGTGTACTTTTTACACATATTTTTTAAACGTATATAACGTCTACTTCCAGACCACTTATCAAGCTCGTCGACCGACTCTTGCTAGTGGGAATGATGCGTGACGAAGACGTTGAAAAACTTCTCATCATGATCAACCCTGAGACTTGGGATCCTACTTTTGATAAAGGTCAAAGTCAATTTGTTTTTTAAAATTGTATATTTATTGTATCTAAAGAGGTTAGTCTGTTGAAAGAAAAAACATGTTTCTTATATTTAATTGTAATATTATCTGTAAGTTGTTGATAAAAAAATGACTTTAGTGAATCGTTGGTATATCATTTGACATTTAAAAAATGTCATATATGTTTTTTTTAATACATATTCGCTTTTATTTAAATATAGTCTATTGGACACGTTAGTTGTTAGCTAGCTTTTAATCTTACTTTGAGAAACAAATACTTTTCACGTCGTCAAATTAACAAAATTAACTTTCCCTATTTATATCTCTATATAATAAAAGAAACTACTTTAAACGGATTAATCACGTATATTTTGGTATTCGAAAATACATTTTTGAAAACCTTATGTTTCGAACACTTTAAAGTAGTCCGTGGTCACACGTAGACTTTGTCTTGCTCTCTTATGTGGTTATAAAACTTCAAAGTTTTGGATTCGAGACTAAAGTTTATATTTGAACACAAAAGTATGTGTGATTAATCCGTTTAAAATAGTTTCATTGAAAATTTATAAAAAACGCGATAATAAAAAACTATGACGCCGGTCGTGGCGCAGTTGGACAGCGTCTAACTGCAAACGCGATCGGTTGTGTTCGTTGTGGGTTCGATACCGACTAGGGGGGAGTGATTATATTTCAATTATTTTCACTTTCTCGCTCTGGCTAAAGACAAAGTGCGGCGTTGAGTTCCACCACTCAACACGCAATGTCTCGAATTCGGTGGAAAGCGAGGTACGGAGTATTTAGACACTAGGTACTTTCTGTCTACCCTGCTATACGGGATAAAAGCGTGAAGCTAAAAAAGCTTTATTTCTTGTTTAACCAATTTAAAATGTCAAAATTAAAAAATAAATTACAGAAGGCAAAGATGAACACAGGAAAGGTCTACTACACATGAAAATGGCGGAAGGTGCCAAATTACAAATGTGTTACTTACTGCAACATCTCAATGATATACAACTGCGGCATAGGGTGGAGTTTATAATTGCTTTCGCTCACGATTTCGTTGGCGATTTGCAGACAGATCAGTTGAGGTTAGTTCAAATATTTTAAAAATATTCTTTCTGGTTCTTAAAAAAAATTGATTCTATTTTACTTTTTTTAAAGTGTTTTAACACTTGGAATTAGAAAACATTTTGAAACAATGTGTGAAAATTTGAAAGCAGCGGGATTCGAGCCCGCGCCTCTTGGAAACGCTCTGACCGCTAAGTCGTGCGCTCTACTTCCGGCTACGTCGATATTCTTATTACGTACAACGCTTGGACGGTTTCCAAGTTCCGGTTTCAAATAATATTCATTCTCATTTTTTTTTAAATTATTTATTTAATTTAAAAATATTATTGCTTATAATAAAAAAGTATTTTACACCAAAGACAATGAAAGACATAATAAGGAAAACAATGAAAGAACTGCAATATAGCGATTTCAGGCGGATTTAGAATATGGGAGACAAACTAAGACTTGGTATTTACTATTTTTAGTGTTATCCCACACTTAGAATTAGAAAATATATTTGAAAAACATATAAAAATTTGAACGCAGCGGGATTTGAACCTGCGCCTCTTGAAAACCGTCCAAGCACTCTGACCGTTAAGCCATGCGTTCTACTACCAGATGCTACGTTTACCAGCTTTATACGTTTTTTCAAAAGACTTGGATAGTTTGTGTTGACTTGATATTAAAGAGGCGTACTTTATATAATTCCATTTTATTATTCAACTAAGGCCCAGTGGGATACGTCTGACTGTAATCGCAATCGGTTGTGGGTTAGAATGCCGCTCAGACTAATGATGATATTTAATATATATTTTCATTTTTTTATCTCGAATTTGATTGGAAAGCAGTCAACAGATTCTTGACACTAGGTTGTGTCTGATCACCCAGCTGTGAAACGTAAAACTGAACTGAGCGTGAAACTCAAGCTTATACATATTTTCAGACGTTACACAGAGATTAAACAATCGGACTTGCCGAGTGCGGTCGCCGCCAAGAAGACAAAGGAATTCCGTTGTCCGCCCAGAGAACAGATGAACGCTATACTAAGTATGTTTTACATATATTATTCTTTAAAAACAATGTACACTAGTGAAAACCCGTGATATTGTTTACGTCGATTATAGGACTTAAAATCCCAATATTTCCTGCCCCCGTGGAAATTTCAACAATTCTTCTCTTGATGCTCCCTCTCTTAAATTCTCTATATAGTCAAATTTGATGTCAAGTGACAATATTTTTCTTTCTATCTGCAGTACGCGTTATGTTCTTTACCTTTTCTACTTTATATCATTTTGTAGCTTACGGCTTATCGCCCGATGAAATGAATGAAATAAAAATATTATATTCTTAACTTTTAATACTAGTACAGTACAATAGATTAATAATATAAGAAAAATCTTTTAACCTCTCAAAAAATTGCCAATATAGTACAAAACCCCATTGTTTTTTATTATGTTTATTTTTATTAAAATATTTTCATAAATATTATACTTTTTTGACATAAAATTGTTATTTTTTATATATATTTATTTTTAGGTTTCAAACATATGGAAGACGATGACCCAGAAAATTGTCCGTGCGGTGAAGAGTTAGTTACCAGGATGAACGAATTCCATGAAAATTTAATGACTCATGTGTCTCTGAATGCCCTACAGGAACCCGATGGCGATGTTAGTATTTAATTAATTATAGTTTTTTTATTGAATCAAATTATTATATTTTATTTATTTTTTGTTATATTATTTTTATCGTATAATTGTTTATTTTTATATATATTTTAATTTTTTTCATGTTATTCAAGCTATCAAATATTTACTTATATTTTAGGAGTCTTCAGAACCCGAAGCGAAACCAGGTGCAATTGGCAAGCTTTATAACATAATCAACACTGTTAAGGAACTCGAAGAAGAACAAAAGGTAAAGTTCAGATCATCGTGGCGCAGTAGGATAGTCTCTGACTGTAAGCACGATTGATTGTGAGTTCGTTCCTACTCGGGGGAATGATTATATTTTTTTTATTTCTACCCTTTGGTAAGAAAAAACGCGGCGTTAAGTACACTAAACACTACACTGTTTGGATATTGGGAGGAAAGCAGTCAATAGAGTGTCTGACACTGGGTTGTCTCTTACTTTCCTGCTATGCGGGATAGAGCGTGAAGTTCAATAATTACGATTAAAAATATATTTATATTAAAAATATGAATTACACATAATTAGGTATATTGTAAATTGACAAGATATTTTAAATAATCAAGATATTATTGAGTGTTCGGTACATTATTAATTATTAAGATTATTATCATTTCTCCGCTCTGCTAATACAAAGCGCGTCGTTGAGTTCCGCCACTCAGCGCAATATCCCTACAATTGGTGTAAAATCAAAAACTTCTTAGATTCCTAATATTAATTTCTCTATTTCTAACTGCATCTTCTTATAATTTCAAAATATTATTTATTAAAATAATTTAAATGTATATATGAAATTTCAGGCACTCGAAGAACCAGCAAAAAAATCGCCAGAGGAGAAATTCCGAAAGGTCCTCATACAGACTATAGTGACTTGGGCGGAGGAGTCTCAAATAGAAACACCTAAACTTGTTAGAGAGATGTTTAGGTAAGATGACGTTAATTACATATTTTTATGTTCCTTTTTTTAGGTTAACACTTTATCCCCTGTGAGTGGTCAGAGAGAACGGAGTGCCAAAAAGCGAAAGTGGATCCCTGCATACTTGTTTCACCTCGTCCACAGTCATTAACTTCTTCGTACACGCCCTTCGGTTTGTCCTAGTGTTTTTTATGTGTTTATATAAAAAAATAATTATTTTTTATAGCATATAAAGTAATATTTTCTTTTGATTTTTTTAATATAGATATATAATATTACGTAACAAAAACGATTAATTCTTCAATTGTGTCAGGTATGAATTTAAAATGTTAAGAAAACTATCATAAGAACTTATAAAGTAAACTTAACCTCAATGAAAGATATATACATATATTATCGATACTCCTTATATTAAATATCGTATTTTAAATAAAATGGATTACTTAAAAAACGATTTTACATGTACATGTGTTGTTTGTACGTGATGTTTTGGTATCTATTGCAGTTATAATTATGAAAATTTATTAAAATATGATACTGAACAGAAATGCACAAAAATGTCAATAACTATGCTTAAGAGCTACTTCATGAAACCTTTATATATGACTAAGTATGTCTTGTTTAAATCCGCCATCATCATCTTCGGTGGTTGTACAACCCTCTGTGGACTAAAACCTTCTTTCACTTTTTACTGCATTCCTCTTTGTTCTTGTCTACTGTTATTCACTTAAAGCCTAGATTCTTTAGGACTTTAGT
The DNA here is from genome assembly GCA_032432895.1 of Dryadula phaetusa. NCBI lineage: Eukaryota > Metazoa > Arthropoda > Insecta > Lepidoptera > Nymphalidae > Dryadula > Dryadula phaetusa. The sequence continues at coordinate 4,857,126 of JAOYRS010000081.1, forward strand.
AACTCTATCGAGCCATCTAGACTTAGTTCTTGTTTAGTTTCTGCCTTTCCCCTTTATTGCTTTAGTTACTCTTATTAAATTTACTTAATTATATTTTACTATTGTTTTAAAATTTTATTCCATACTAAATATTAGAAAACATTTAACAAAATGTTTACTTAATTATCAAAATAAACCAAATATGAATAATGCTTTTCCTAGGCATTGGCTAACACAACATTCTAGCGGGAACTAGCGGAAGTAATTAGAAAATTAAAATTATTCATATTAATTGTGTAAAATTCTATTTATATGGATCAAATGATTTGCAATAAAAAGATTTATTATTATTATTAATTTACAGTCTACTCGTCCGTCAATATGACGCTGTGGGTGAATTAATACGTGCGTTAGAAAAAACCTACGTGATAAACGCGAAAACTAAACAAGATGTGGCGGAAATGTGGGTCGGACTCAGTCAGATACGAGCTTTGCTTCCGGTGCAGATGAGTCAGGAGGAGGAGGAACTTATGAGGAAGCGACTGTGGTAAGATACTTTCTTTATTTATAACAAACACATCGATAAAAAATGTTTTCGTTTCTACTACATTAATATAAGGCAATTGTTGTTTTTCTCATATACTCGTATCTTCTATATACAGACAGCGATCAGGTACATTTTTTTAATTATATGATTTACCAACATTTTATATTAATGTACGTAACTGAGTTCAGAGTTACCCTGAGATGTGATCGGTGTTACGCAAAGGAATGAATGAAACAATTAATATACAACTAAACCGGCGGTGATTTGTTTTAGATATATTTTATTTACTTTCAGGAAATTGGTGAACAATCATACGTTCTTCCAGCATCCAGATTTGATAAGGTGGGATATTAACTGAGAAATATATTTTATATTATTATGATAGTATTATTTTAGTTTATTGCAATATATTTTAATAAAGTTAAATTTTAATCTCAATATATCAAATTTCAATTAAATAATGTATAAGTACATAACATTAACAACCTATGAACGTTTATTATTTTAAACTACTTTACAAATTGTGACAATAATAAATTTTCCTATTTTTAATTCCAGTTGCGAGTTTTTAATATTGTTTTCCATTTTATATAGATTTATTGAGTTTATTATTTAAAATACTAATACATTTAAACCATCTGTAGTGTTGAACTACTGTAATCTGATTGAATTTGGCTTAATATTTATGTTATACACATAATATTCTATGAGATATGTAACATTTTGTTGTATGTTACATACATACAAACACACAGAGAGAGAGTGAGAGAGAGACACCACACGCACACAACACACACATACATATATATTTATACCTAATTTTAAAACGTTATTATTTTGTTATTGATTATCCCAATTTTGTTACTGGCACTAGGTTAAGAGCGAGGCATCCCAAGTATAGTAATTACTTTCTGGGCGATCCCAGATACGCTCGATCTGACACATATTACTGTACGATCTGGGAAATAAAACAATTTTAATTTTTTTTAATTTATTCTTGTTGTGGACATGGCAGGGTGCTGCGCGTGCACGAGAACGTGATGGCGGTGATGATGAACACGCTGGGGCGGCGCGCGCAGGCGCAGTCCGACGCGCCCGCCGCCACGCCGCCCACCGCCGAGGACAAGGAGAAGGTATACTCGCAGTGTACTCGTGTTGCTACGTGTGAAGAAAGGAAATTCGTTCTCTACTCTTAATACATATTGGGTATTCCATGTCAAGCGGGCAGCGAAAAGTGTAACGTTCTGGATTTCGTACACCTTATGGCTAATTTAACAAACAAATACACATCGTTATTTTTAGTTTAAAGTAAAAATAACGTATTTAAAAATATTTTAACGGGAACCCATATTTCACATGGAATTTTAAATCACTATATTATATTTTAAGTAAATAACCAGGACATTTACATTAGATGGTAGATACATAAATATAAAAAATAACATATATAAAATTTGAGCCCAATTTGATTTGTGTTTCAAACAAATGTATTTCAACTACGTCTATATACATGACCTTAGAATTTTGTATCAATTGCAGGATACCTCACACGAGATGGTGGTGGCTTGTTGTCGTTTCCTCTGCTATTTCTGCAGAACAGGTCGGCAGAATCAAAAAGCTATGTTTGATCACTTTGACTTTTTGCTGGAAAACTCCAACATTCTTCTTTCAAGACCATCTCTTAGAGGCTCTACTCCTTTAGACGTGGCTTACTCGAGTTTAATGGAAAACACTGAATTGGCTTTAGCTTTGAGGTACGTATATTTCATGTTATATTTCTTATTTGCCAGTTATTCTTTCACCCTAGGGTGAAAATAAATAAGAATAATTGTGTAATCAAATATAGTTATTGTTGCGATAAAAAAGCAATAGTAAAATTAACATGAAAAATAAAGATAAGAACGACAAAGGACACGGGCTACCCACATCCGTGGCGCTTACAAATAATTCGAAAAAATAAAGTATAATAAAACTCTACTTCTTATTCTATTAAAGAACCTAAAACTAAAAAACATTGTGTTTTGTATAAATATATATTTAGTATGGAATTTGAATTATCAGTGTATAAATATTAATGTATTTTCATCCTATGTGTTATGTTATGCTCATAAAAATTTTTCCAGTACTTAGGATCGTTTCTTTACTTCCTGCCTGGTCTGCTATGCGGGATAAAAGCGTAAAGCTCAAAAAGAACATTAAGGTTTAAATAAAGGGTTAACAAAGTCAAAATAAAAATTTCATGTAATATTTATCAACAGAGAACACTATCTAGAAAAGATCGCAGTATACCTCTCTCGTTGCGGTCTACAAAGCAACTCGGAGCTGATAGAGAAAGGCTACCCCGACCTCGGCTGGGACCCCGTTGAAGGAGAACGATACTTGGACTTCTTGAGATTCTGTGTTTGGGTATGATTTGTAGTTATTTCGGAAATTCTTCGGATATATAATTCATATTAAATTGACATTAAAATCGCTATGAAAATTATATATATACATAGGTACGTAATATGCAAGCAGCGTGACTCTTCATCGCCCATAGCAGAGAGGCAGTAAGAATCTAATGGCTTCATACTATGTTTGACTATTTACAGATTAATTGACTTTCGTCTATCGTGTCGCTGTGGGACTGAGACTGTAAACGCGAGGGGTTCTATATTTGAATTCCACTCGAAGGACTGAGTATTTTTATTTCTCCGCTCTGGATAGACAAAACTCGGCGTTGAGCTCGAGACGCAATGTCTTGATTTCGAACTAAAAGCAGTCAACGGAGTGTCTTAACACTAAGTTTTCTCTCATTACCGTGGTATAGGAATAATGCGTAAAGCAGTAGTAAAAAAATTTGTATCGACAATCATCTGAACTGGCTTAGCATAGCTAGATAATATCTTACATTTCCAATGACTAAAATAAATCTATATTTAATAAGATCTTTGGTTACTTCATTTTTTTTAAATAGTTTCTAAGTAAAACTAATTCAACCCGATGAAATGTTATTATGTGATATTTGAAAATATATTATTGGAAATCCGACATTTCGAACACTTTACAGTAATCCGTCACAGGTAAATCTGTATATGTGTGATTTCGGACATATAGATTAAAATAATCCCACTTAAAACCATATATTTTACACACAAATTTCTAATATCCAAACAGGTAAACGGTGAAAGTGTAGAAGAAAATGCCAATTTAGTCATTCGGCTCTTAATCCGACGCCCAGAGTGTCTCGGACCAGCTCTGAGAGGAGAGGGCGAGGGCTTGTTAAAGGCCATAGTAGATGCGAATAAGATGAGCGAGAGGATCGCTGATAGACGGAAGCTGAGAGAAATGGAGCAGGAGGGAGATATAAATGTGAGTTGGAGTTTGATTTCTTTTTATTGATATTTTAGACATTAACATTAGGTGGCGCAATCTGACGTGGCGCTTTGTTTAATTGCGTGCGTTTTCTTTATGATCCTTTTTTATTTTTCACCGTGAGTACTGCTTGTTCTTGGAAATTAGAATTTATTTTTTACTTTTGCTGTCCCGTTATCATTTGTTATCATTTTGGTATTAAACTTAAATAAACATCTTTGCTTGATATTGATATTCTAATATTTGTGTGCTATTGGTAGAATAATCAAGTATTAAGCAAAAAGTTATTAATTGCAAAACTCAACCCTACAACACTATTTTCTCTTTTAAAAAGTGAACCCAACGCTGTTGATTTTTAACTTAACATATAAAAATCTTAACGAATAGTATATAAATTTGAACCTAGCGTGATTCGAACCTACACCTTTTAAGAACGATTTAAGCACTTTGAACACTAAGCCACACATTCTATTGAGCTACGTATCTTTGTTGACAAAATCTGTACGGAGATCAGTTTTACTTCTCATAAGTCGTATAAAATCATATAAATATATGCTTTTTTCTTGTATTTTATGTTTATATATAATATACAATAAAATTACGCCATTCTATTTTGATTTCTCTCGCAGTTCAGCCACCCACTCCCACAATCAGAGGACGATGAAGACTACATAGACACGGGCGCCGCCATACTCAACTTCTATTGCACGTTGGTTGATTTGCTAGGGAGATGTGCGCCTGACGCATCTGTTATTGCTCTAGTAAGTGTTTTAATTATATTCAATTATTTATATTTTTTCCATCCAGATTTATTTCAGGTATTAATTTAATAATAATTTTAAGGAGAGAAGAAATTTCTTAGCAATTCATAGGATCTCTCTGGTATTCCAGAACGCACTACTCAGTGGTATTCACGCCTTACCGATTTACCGGAGGAGTGCCTAGAGCTTGCGGCACAAGTACTCCTTTTAAAAAAGACATGCAATGTCAATTTTAAAAGGAGGTTTTATATATATATTTTAATGTATCTTTGCCGAAACCTTATTTTCTGTACTGCTGTTCACTCAAACATTCTATTTAATAAATACATTTATTGTATAATATTAATTACTTTTAACCCACAGGGAAAGAACGAATCACTAAGAGCAAGGGCCATTCTACGTTCTTTGGTACCATTGGAAGATTTACAAGGAGTTCTTAGTTTACGATTTACTCTCAATAACCCCGCTGCAGGCGAAGAAAGGCCTAAGTCTGGTAAGAATATTTTGTTTAAAAATCTTGTAAATATATTTTTTTATAATTTCATTATAAAAAAGTGATTGTGACTTAAAACTTACCTTAATAGTACTTAAGATTTATTTTATACATCAATAAATCAAAATAAAAATTGTCAAATAAATCCTATATTTTTTTTCCATTAAAAATAACATAAAGAAAATGTTCGTTATGCCAGACATGCCGTCCGGCCTCATCCCCGGCCACAAGCAGAGCGTGGGCCTGTTCCTGGAGCGCGTGTACGGCATCGAGACGCAGGAGCTGTTCTACCGGCTGCTTGAGGAGGCCTTCTTACCGGACCTGAGGGCGGCCACCATGCTGGATAGGGTGAGTGTTGTGTTTTAGGAGAGCTTAAATTATCTCTGTCACCAATATATCTATGTAGGAGTAGGAGTACCTAAGGTAGTAAAGAGAATTATTCTGCATGTGAAGATGTAAAAAGAGATGTAAAACTTTAATATTTATATACATTATAATGACAACAAGCAAGCAATGGCCAATTATAACTTTTAACAATATACTTATAACAATATCCGAAATAATATTGTCACATTAATATAAGTATGCCATTAACAAAAGAAGTTCAGTTCTTGAGAGGTAAGTAAAGAAAATCTTTTTCGTTAATTCTTACTTGCTGTACAAAAACTTTTTTGACGCATTTTCCTTAAAAAACTGAAAATATTAACAAGTGGAAATATTATTATTATTATTATAAAAACATAATAAGAATTCTCGAATATGATTTTATACTACAACCACTATGATAAGTAAGACTACAACATTTATAGTAAATATGATAATTCAAATAAAAAGCGGAGAACAGAGTGTCTTAACAATCAAATTCTCTCTACCTACTCTTCTATAAGGGCTAAAAATTTGATATACTTTTACCAGAACGACGGCTGTGAATCCGACATGGCGCTCTCCATGAACAGATACATCGGCAACTCCATCTTACCTCTGCTCATTAAACACGCCAACTTCTACAACGAGGCGGAGAACTACGCCAGCTTGTTGGATGCCACTTTACATACTGTTTATAGGTAAATCTATGTGCTTTAGTTATTAATGTAAGAAAAACTTTATAGTTTATTTTGATTGGCTATATACTAGATAGTGTTATTTTACTGGAAAACTTGTACACGTGTCCGGTATCTTAATGCAAAATTATGATAGGTCAGGATCACGAGAATATATTATTTTTAACGATTTTCTATATTATATATAAACTAGATGACGCGTTGCCATAGCAACGTGTATGGCACTTTATACAAAACATGTACGTTTGACGTACAAGGTAGTTTTGTGTTAGATTTATTTAATATTTTTATTATTCTGTACTTTTTCTTTATTTATATAAACTATAACTGTGCCAAATTTCACACTTCGCAGTTCGCGTTATCTTTGTAAAAAGTAGTACAAAGATTTGCTTCACGTATTAGTATATAGATAAAATTTTTATTCTTACCAAATATTAATTCACATTTTCACTTTAATTAATTTTATTTTACTAAAATAACCGAATAAGCAAATAGTATCATTAAATTGGTAAATGGTAAATGGAATACAGTGACTTATCAGATGACTTCAGATTTCAATTGTAAATCTAATATTTTGCTACATTACAGATTATCCAAAAACCGTATGCTAACCAAAGGCCAGCGCGAGGCGGTGTCGGACTTCCTGGTGGCCCTCACGGCGGCCATGCAGCCCTCCATGCTGCTGAAGTTGTTAAGGAAGCTCACCGTGGACGTGTCGAGGCTGTCCGAGTACACCACTGTCGCCTTACGGGTGAGTTGGAATTGATTAATATTTCTACATTGGCTTTAAGGTTTCAAAATTATTTCGTATTATAAAGTTAAGTAGCATTTTTTTAGTTTATTTTTCTAATAAAAAGTTTATCGATTTTTTACTTGTATGAGTAAATATGTTTGAATTATGCTAACTTCTACATTCTGATAACACAATTAATGGCGTTTAGTTACTCCACTTAACACGCAATATCTAGGAATTCTTTAATAAGAAAAGATTAAAGATATATAATATTAGAACTTTACTACTTTTAAATGTTATTAGGTTTTTCCAAAAAGAAAAATCTATCCCAAGTATATATATGAAAAGTACTCTAAAATTCATTTTATAAGAGCTATGTGGCGCAGTGGGATAGTTTCTAACTGTTACGACTGATTGGTTGTCGGTTTGATTCGCGTTGTGGGAAATAAGTGTATTTAAACTTTTTTTCGTTTCTCTGGTCTGGTAAGACAAAGCACGGCGTTGAGTTCGCCGCACACCACGCAACATTTCGATTTTGGTCAAAAAACAGTCAATGGCTTGCCTAGTCTTGACATTTGATTATCACTGACTACTTTGTTGAACGGGATAAAAAGTGAAGCTGTAAGAAATGATAATATTGTTCCCAGCTCCTAACCCTCCACTACGAGAGGTGCGCCAAGTACTACGGCAGCACGGGCGGCCAGGGAGTGTACGGCGCGTCCTCCGACGAGGAGAAACGGCTCACTATGATGCTGTTCTCTAACATATTCGACTCTCTCAGCAAAATGGACTATGAGCCCGAGCTGTTTGGGAAAGCCCTGCCCTGTCTGATTGCTATTGGTAAGAAATAACTTGTTTTGTTAATCGTGTACTTATATTGATTTCTATTTTCGTGCACTTTTGTTTCGTTTAATATAAAGTCAAGATTTGAATATTTTGCTAAATAGTTTTAATTTTTTAAGGGCAATATATGTAATTTATACGGTGAGGTCGTGATGCAGTGGGAAAGCGTCTGACTGTAAACGCGATCGGTTGTGGGTTGGATTCCGATTCGGGGGAATAGTCATATTTAAATAAAGTGTCTTATCTTTATTTAAATATGACTATTCTCCCGAATGGCATTAAGGCGAGGCATTAAGTTTCGTTACTCAATATACAAATTTGGCGGAACGCAGAACACAGAAGTGTTTTAACCCTAGGTTCTTCCTCTTTCATGCTATCCGGGATAAAAACGTAAAAGTAAAAGAGATTTTGATATCTTTCTTTATACTACAATAATTGTATGTATAATATATATATATATATAAATATATATATATATATATATATATATATATATATATATATATATATATATATATGATTTACTCTGTTTTCAGGTTGTGCCTTACCACCTGATTATTCGTTGTCAAAGAACTATGATGACGAGTTCTACGGAAAAGAATCCCAGAATACAGGTAATTTTATAATAAAAACCATTTCAGAAATACAGATTTTGCTTTCCCTCTATACAAAAGCTACGTGAAGCTAAAATCTTAAATCTCAAGCATTGAGTGAAAAAAATCTATGAAGCTGTTCGTTTTTTAATTAAAATGCCTTAAACTCTCATTTTTTACAAACGAAACACGCTTATATATGCACAAATTAAACATTCAAAAATAATATCAGTTAAATAGTGGCCTTTGTGGTACAGTGGGACAGCGTGTGACTGTAAGCGCGATTGGTTGTAGGTTCAATTCTCGTTCGAGGTAATGCTTTTATTGAAAGATTTATTATAATTTCGCCGCTGGTAAACAAAGCGCGTCGTCAAGTTCAAAATTCAACACGCAATGTCTCACTTTCGGTTAGAAAGCAATCAACACCAGGTTGTCTCTGACTACACTGCAATGTGGGACGTTGCTTTTTTTATCATAAGTTATATCCGTTAAATGTATGTATATTTTCTAATATAGCAGGCGCAGACAATCCGCAGTACGACCCTCAACCAATAAATACATCTTCAGTGGCGCTCAACAACGATCTTAATACTATAGTGCAGAAGTTCAGTGAACACTACCATGATGCTTGGGCGTCGAGGTAAAATTACTTAACTTTAAAACAATTATATACAATACGGGGAAGTGGCGAGGTAATGGCGATGATTACATATATATTTTTTACTTCCTCGCTCTGGTAAGACAAAGTGCGGCGTTGAGTTCCACCACTCAACACGCAATGTCTCGAATTCGGTGGAAAGCGAAGTACGATGTGTTTTGACACTTCCATCTGTCTACCTGTACGGTAGATGCGGGAAAAAAACCGTAAAGCTAAAAAAACATTACATTTCTATTATTTTGTATAAAAATGCGGTTAGATTTTAAGAAAATATGTAAATTATTTGAATATAAAACGTTATTTAGAGGTGGGTCGTAGCGCAGTGGGACAGCGTCTGACTGTAAACACGACTGTCGACTGATCGACTGTGGGCTCGATTCTCACTCAGGACAGTGCATTAAATTATATTAAAATTATTTTCATTTTCCCGCCTTGTTAAGACAAAGAGCAGCGTTAAGTTCCATTACTCAACACGCAATGTCTAAAAATCGGCGGAAAGTAGATTACGAAGAGTCTTAACACTAGTTACTTCTTGTCTACACAGCTATGCAGGATAAAAGAGTGAAGCAAAAAAATAAATTTATTAATATTATTCTTTTTTGTACAGGAAAATCGAAAACGGTTGGGTGTACGGCGAATCTTGGTCAGACAGCCAGAAGAGCCATCCGCGTTTGAAACCTTACAATATGCTTAATGACTATGTAAGTGGTGGTAGTATACAATTAGCAAATTATTTTTAAAAAGGAACTAAAACCAACATGTCAGTATAACGATATATTAATTCTGATATAGTCTCCTAAGGAGGAGAAGTAGGAAATTTATTTTTCTGATACAGTTGATATCCATAGACATGCGTACGTATTTAAATGATTACATTTAGATTCGCCACTGTGGTAAAAAATGCTAGAGCCTTGAATGCTAGAGTTTTTTATTTAATAGATTGTCTATTAATTGTTTGATTCCATTCAGACTGAAAGTTGAGAACAGAGTGTATAGATTTTCTCAGCCTGCCGTATATCAAATTCGGAAAAAAATACTTGAAGCTGTCTTTTTTAATATAATTATGTAATATATAATGAATTTTCAGGAAAAAGAACGTTATAAGGAGCCAGTACGCGAGTCCCTCAAAGCGCTTTTAGCTATAGGATGGTCGGTGGAACATTCTGAAGTAGATATCCCTTCCACCAATCGCAGCTCCATGAGAAGACAGTCCAAATCTGGCATTGTAAGTCTATTTCTTTCACTATTTTCTCTTTTTATTATTTATATTCAATATTTATTATTTTTTTCTGTTGAACAAGGGATTAACATTATTTCTTAATGTAACTGTTAATTTTGTACTGTACTGAACTGTATATGTTGGTTTATGGAATTTACTGTCTTTACATTATATGTTCGTTTTTGTTCTTTTTTTTTCAAATTAAATATACACATTCTTTTACTTCAAACTTAAATGATGTGTACAGTTATTAACTACATTTTATGACTAATATACTATTTTACAATTTGTTTATTTCAAAATTTTAATACAATTATTTCAATTTTCATGCCAGCTCGAGGAGGAAATGGTAATGAGCCTTAATACTATTTACATGAATGCTTCTTTATATAAATTATAAAATTATTCTTATACTAATCTTATATACTGTCGCCGACAAAAACCGTTGGAAGGTACTATTTGCATGATAACCACATGTGGAACAAAGTTACTTACTAGCTTACTGGTGGTGCGATTTAGTAGAAATCGTCACGTAACGAAATGTCGTACATATGTGTGCATGTGTGTATCGAGCCTACTACAAACAAAATTGAAACTTCTTGTATCACTTATTTGTTTTAGTATTATTTTCTTCACTAAATTACTATAGGTTTAAATTTCATGATGATGAAATTAAAAACTCAAAGCAATGAAATAAAAATGCTAAATGTATTGTTATTATGCAAAAAATTGTAGGTTATTTTTTTAATCATTTTTTTTTCTTTTTCTTAGTTATATACTAAATAAATAAATATATATTTTTTTTATCTGCTGCCATAAGCGTGCTCCTTATATATTTGTAAGTGAGAAACTATTAATTCTTTATTGTTTATATTAAAAAAATGAATAAATTTTTACTATTTTTTAAAAAATATATGTTTTTCAACAATTTTAACTATTCAAACTATAAAAATCTATTTGTTTTATACTTGTGATTGGTTTTCTAAAGTAGCTGAAGGCATAACATTTCTTCTTCTTCAAACAAATCTTTATAGCTTACAACTTGCAACTCAAATTAAAATTATCCAAACATTTATTAAAAATTAAACATTTTTATTATTAAATAGACGGATTCAGCAACGCCTTTCAATTATAATCCACATCCGGTGGACATGACGAACTTGACGTTATCTCGTGAAATGCAAAACATGGCGGAAAGATTGGCAGAGAACGCCCATGACATATGGGCGAAGAAGAAGAAAGAGGAACTTGTTACTAATGGAGGTAAAATATAGGATGTAATTTCTGAAATAGGTTAAATCTATTATAAATTGATTAATATGATAAGCTTTTTTTTATAATTATTTTTATACTTTAAAGGATTTTTATCTAAGGCACATGAAGCCGTAGCAAATCTGACTCAGTCATATTAATAATTATATTTATGTTATTTTTTTTCCCGCTCTAGCAAGAGAAGCTGCAATGTTTACGTTCAGTTAGTTCTTAATTCATAGTTTTCTGAGTCTACGTAGTTGTTTAAAACTAAAAAAAAACAATTTTCATAAACAGCTTAGTTTTTAATTTCGGATTATGTCTCCTAGACATGCTAATTTTCACTCTAATACTTAAAGACCTTAGCATTTTCTCCTTAAACATTTCCGCAAGTGAGTTTTAAACCCTTTCCCCTTTTTAAAGCCCGACTTCCGAAATGTGTGATATTAAGTGATATGAAAATGGTAGTTACAATTATTCATAAGAAGAACACTTAGATTAAAAATCGTTCATCGTTTTCCGAAAGACACGAGTTTGCATACTGCTACATTTTAGAAAAATATTTATTAAATATATTAAAACTATTTATTAAATATATACCCTGTAAATGTTTCCAGGTGGCATCCATCCCCAACTAGTACCATACGATCTCCTAACTGACAAAGAGAAAAAGAAAGATCGAGAACGTTCTCAGGAATTCCTTAAATATCTCCAATATCAAGGCTACAAGTTACATCGTCCTAAAACAGCGCAGAGTGACACGGAGCAGACAGCGACGGGGGTCGCCATAGAACTTAGATTTGCGTATTCATTGCTTGAGAAATTAATACAATATATAGATAGAGCTACTATCAATATGAAATTATTGAAACCGTCTACCACCTTCAGTAGACGTAGCAGCTTTAAAACTAGTACGAGGGATATTAAGTTCTTTTCTAAGGTTAGTTTTTTTTGTGTTGTTTTATATTTAAACTTTTTAATATTTTAAAATACCCTTTATAATATTAGGATTTTAAATTTTAGGTGTATCAAAATTTTTGAAGTAGCAGCCTTTTTTGCATTTCTTTAATTATTTCCAAAATATAGCTAATATATTTTGAAAATAATTAAAGAAATGCAAAAAATATCGATATTAATTTTCGAATATCAAAATTTGTTTAAAAATTTACTGACAATGCAAACAACATCAGACTCGCATAGATCAATATAGCTAGTTCTGCTAGCTTTTTTACGTTTGAATATATCATTTCTTTCTAATTTTTGTATCGATATATGGAAATATCGATCATTTGCCCATAGTCACCGACTCTAATCGGCTGACACTATTCGATCATATCTTGCTACGTCGAAATTTTGACACAATTTGATACCATATTATTGTTAGTGAATTATTTACTATATTTAAATTTACATATTTTTATACTCGACTTTCACTGTATAAAGCATGTTAAAATAAATATTTTTAAAATTTGTCACTAAATAAAGTTTAAAAGCATGATTAATTATAATAATTTATATTATCAATTTTTCTCAAAAAGATTTTTCTCATTTTTATAAAAAAACTTTTCTCTTGTCTATGCTTTATATTTTATATGTTTATATTACAAGCAAAACAAATCGGAACTAAAGTATTTCAAGAAGGTACTTCTATATTTCAAGTATTTACATTACTTTAGTATAAATGGTTGTTTTTTTTTTATTTATTTAATTTACTTTTCAATAAGAATTATTAACATATTAGCATATAATCGTGTTTTTTATTAATTATATTAATTTTTTTTTTAAATTTCATTTTTTATGTAGTGTCTTTTTATCTTATATCTCGATTTTCCATTTTTTCTATATTTAAATAGGGAACTTTAGATTTATATGTTTCTAATTGCTAATATAGTATTATAAGTTATATAATTAAAATATCTGTAAAACAGCAAGGAATATTACACTGAATTGTTTACTTTTATTATTTTAATATAAAATGTTTAAAAGATTTTCCTATTGTATATTGTCTGAATATTAATTTAATGCTATTAGAATTATTAAAACCTGTTTGTAAAATTAAAAAATATAAGCTAAATATTTATTTTTGATTAAATAATAATTACTGATAAAGTTTAACTTAAAAAATTTAAATTCTAAATATTAAAACAAAATAATAATATATTATTTATAATTTATACATCTTACACAACGATTACTATAGAAAATCATTTTAAATGAAAATAATTCTCTTTTTTAATATGTATATATAAATATTGTATCCGCACAGGTGGTACTTCCTCTAATGGAGAAATATTTCTCGACTCACCGCAACTACTTCATCGCGGTGGCGACGGCCACCAACAACGTGGGCGCGGCCAGCTTGAAGGAGAAGGAAATGGTCGCAGCGTTGTTCTGCAAACTGGCGAGTTTGTTAAGATCTAGGTAAGTTATGTCGTTTGATCTTTACGATTTTATCCCGCAAAGAAAGGTACACAGGAAGTACCTAGTGTTAAGGCACTCTATACTCCGCTTGCCGCCGAATTCGATACATTACGTGTTGAGTGGTGGGACGACGCGTTTTATCTTACCAGAGTGAGGAGATGGAATATAATCATACCCCCGAGTGGGAATCGAATCGACAATCGATCGCATTTACAGTACGACGTTGCCTCACTTTGCCACGGAAGACCTGTGTTGGCAGTGACCGATAGGAAAAACATGTGTCGAAATTCTTCGTTTAAAACTTTGCGCGTTGAGTGATGAACCCAATGGCATTATTTTACCAGATAAAAAATAATTTAAAAATTTTTACTCGAAACGGAATTGAACCCACAACCGATCGATGCTATCATACTGCGCCTACGATGGATATATTTGAATTTATGAGTATATGTCGATAATAAGATTTTCGTTCTTTAACTTTGAGTTCAATTTTTGATAGTACTTTTCAAAATAATTTGAATAAACACGTAAATGAGTAAAGTTAAAACAGTAACTTGCTCAAAACAGTGAACGAATAAAACTTTTTTAAATGTGAATATTTTTTTATTGTAGTGATATTTTTCAATAAACGAATTATTTTATAAACCATCAATAAATATTGGTCTTAACAGAAAATTTTGTAAATTACTCTACTGTTTTTAAAGTGTTATTCCACACTTAGGATTAGAAAACATTTAAAAAAAAAACTTATAAAAATTTTCTCTACGGAGATGCCTACAATATCAATAAGTTCTAAACAAACGTATAAGAATTTCGACGCAGGCGGTAGCAGAAGCTCAACGGTCAGAGCACTTTGACGGTTTCCAAGAGGCGGGGGTTCGAATCACCCTGCGTTCAAAAATATTTATACGTTTTCTCAAAAATGTTAATTTTTTTATTTTTTATTTTATATTATTTCATACATTTTAAAGATATTAATTTCGATAATATAATATGTATACTAAAAACAGGTTAGCAGCATTCGGTCCGGATGTACGCATCACAGTGCGATGTCTTCAGGTGCTAGTAAAAGGCATTGACGCCAAATCCCTTGTGAAGAACTGTCCGGAATTCATAAGGACGTCTATGTTGACGTTCTTTAACAACGTGGCTGATGATCTCGGACATACTATTTTGAATTTACAAGATGTATGTTGTATTTTGAATTTACAAGATGCATGTTTTTTTTAAATAAGTAATTGTATTTTGAAGTTTAGAATCTATTAAATAGAATCTATAAAGCATTTTTCCCCACATGGCAGGCAGAAGCTACCTAGTGTCAAGACATTACGTATTCCGCTTTCCGCTGAATTCGAGATATTGCATGTTGAATTGCGGAATTCATTTCTTTGTCTTACTAGGGCGAGGAAATAAAAATAATTTAAAATATAATCTTTCCCCCGAGTGGAAATCGAATCCACTACCGACGACTGCATTACTCAAAAATCATATAAAATGGTGTATAGTTTAAATTTTATATAAAGAAGGAATGTAGAAAGTTTATATCTATTATAATTGTTAATAATCAATAACATTTATTTTGAATTAATTAAATAAGCATTATACACACTGGTATGTGTTATACACACTGGTATGTGTCATACACTTTTGTATGAAAATTTGTAACGTTGCGTTGCTAAAGCGACTCGTATTTTCCTTGTAAATAATAACAATGATGATTATAAATCATTATGCAATTTTATGTAATGTTCTATCGAAGAAAGGTTTTCAAACTACTGATAGTTTGGATATAATTAAATGAAAAACTTGTATTATACATATAAAAGTAATAAGTTTTCATGTTCTTTCTTGAGTTTATCATAGTTAAAAATATAAAATATTTTTATTTTGATTAATTTTTATTTTATTTTTAATTTAATAATATTCCGCAAAATAATTTTATTATAACATGTTTTGCTCAAATATTCAAAATGCAGGGTAAATATGCACATCTCCGAGGAACTCACCTGAAAACATCTACCTCGCTTGGCTACATTAATGGAGTGTTGTTGCCAATTCTGACCGCCATGTTCGACCACTTGGCCAATTGCGAATACGGCGCGGATTTATTATGTAAGTTATATTTTAATTTTTTTGTATTTATCAACACTATGAAAATTGTTTTGTTTTTGGTTGTGATAACCTAAATTTTTATTTCATATATATATTTATTTTCAGCAAGCATCCTATCAAGTTTTAAATAATGTTAGGCAGATTATTGCCCGCTGAAATTTTCTTTAAAGAAACCCCTCCTAAAGCTTGTAACATAAAAAGAAATACTTTATTAAATTGCTTTAATATAACATCAAATCAAATTTAAATCGAGGACAATTTACATATAGACGAAAATATAAAACTACACGATAATTAAATATAAGTTATAATAATAATTTTAAAAAAATCAAATGAGAACAAAAAAAAACAGTTTTTTTTTTTATTTTATTCAATTTTTTAATATATATATATATATATATATATATATATATATATATATATATATCTATACATATATATATATATATATATATATATATATATATATATATATATATATATATATATATATATATATATATATAATCACTCGTCACTATCCGTTTCACTGGAATACTTATTTATCTTATACTGCATCTTACATATTTGTTTGCATGTTTTTTTAAAAAACTTCCGTTTGCGTCGACTACATTTATGTACTGAACAAACTGTCTTCGTTACTGCTACACACGCAAACATACATTTATGTCGAGATATCTTTTGACATTCCCTTTCGGATTCCGAATAACGATTGCGAAATATATGCGGGACTACAGATGTTTTAAAATTATTATTTTTTTTAGCTTCTTCCAACTGTAATATTTATTTTCATTAGTTAAAATCAATTATATTTAGTATTTAATCGTCATTATAGCACAGTCGTGTCTGACTGAACGTGAATAAAAATGTTATTTATACATAGTTAATCGTAGAACGCAGTGATTAGTTCATTTTCACTCATTCACTGACTCGGGGGATCATTATATATAAATTATATTTTGATTTCTCCGCTCTCACAAGACAATTGCTCCGTTAAATTGACTACTCAACACGCAATGTCTCGATTTCAGTCGGGAAGACGTTAACAGAGTGTCTTGACACTAGATTGTCTCTGATTACTCTGCTATGCGAGAATAAGCGTGAAGTTCTTGTTTGTTATGTACATATTTCCCTAATCTGGTCAAACATTTTAGTGTCAACCTTGATTCCTGCCACCGAAAAATAAAAGATCTTTGGTATTCGCCACTCAAGCAACTATGTTAATAAAATAATTCACAAAAGAAGAAAGATATCGGCCTGTTTCTTTTTTTGCCCTAATCCATCGATTGGGGAAGCTAAAGTGTTTTATGAATAAAGGATATTTTAACTTTTACCTTCAATCGTCTTGTCATATAAGGAACGCAAAATTCTACATATCTCCGTCTAGTTGCATCCATAAATTCGGCTGAAATTAGTATTATATGAAACTACATTTGTATCTATTAATTTGAAAGTACAGAATTTGAACAGGAATTAACTGTATTTGATCATTCATGTTCATTTCAAAACTTACCCGCGCCTCGAAATTTTATAGTTTTATTATTACTTTTTGATACAATTTTGCTGTAATCGAATTCTTTTATGCACGATACCTTGGATTCTTCAAGGAAATCTTCTTTAAAATCACTCTTACATCGATAAGTAAATTTGCAAACTTTATTCCTAGCTTTTATTAATGCCTAGAAAATAATTATTACATATTCATTTATATTTGTGTGTTGTCAACTCTAAAATGAAGACTGTTTAATTGGCAGATCGCTGATATGATAAGGAGTTATTATACCAGCTATCTGTCGAATGAAGTCCCGTTAAAATCAAAACAAAGATCATATACACTGACAAAATTCTAAATAATTTTATTTTGGTATATTCAGCGTGTATACATACAAATATATTTAGTAAAGTGGTTGTTTGAATATTACAAACAGACACTGATAACTTACTTTATAACATTTCCTTACTGCAACTTTTATACATGCATCTTTCCTCAGTATATTATGCATTTCTACATCTCTTATTACTTTTATGTTATACACTCTTCGGTTTAATATGTCAAACAATTCACCATAATTAACCTAAAATTAGCATTTATTTTTTCATATAAATATATTCTCGAAAAACATAATATATTGATTTAATTACCTTGCCACTATGATCAATAATATTGTATATTATTACTGTTGGTAAATTTTCACTGTTATAATCCTCCCCACTGTCTATTTCAATGCTGTTAGTTTCTATGGAGCTTACATGTTCTGATCTTAAACAATCTACAAAATCGTTCCAAAAAAGCTGAAAAATATATTGAATCAACGTGAAAATTATGAATGCTGAATTAAAATACTGTTGTACTTGACTTACCGTTAGAATTAAAATGGAAAATAACCGGAACGATGCTCCGTAAAACCACATTTAAATGTATGTTTCATCCATTACTTTAGACGCAATTAATCAAAAATGCATAATGGTAATATAAAATAATCGTAATTTTCTTTTTACTTCGCTATTGATTTCATGATACTATTTACTTTTAACATTATATGTTTGTATATAGCGTGGCGTTTAAATCCGCCACTCAATACGCAACGCCTGGAATTTGGCTAGAAAGTGGAGATGGAAATATAATATAATTAATAATTGGGGCCACGCATTTTTATGTTCAAACTCGTTAGATACAGTGGCGGCGTTATGTTTCACACATACTATTTCTAACAATATGTCTTCAATCTGTCAGCAACTTTAATTATTGACTAATTTTATTTTTTATTATAAACACAGAACAAAAATTATTACAAAAAAAGCAAATCGAGATGAATTCCAAAAATAACACATTATCAATAAGAAAATAGCAAGAATTTTCTTAAAAATATAATTTAATATTTGTGTTAACATTATTTGGACCACGTGCAAATCTAATCACTGTCCGAGTCACTGTCACTATCAGTAGCGTCGCTCTCGTCGGAGTCTTTTTGTACGACGAACATATTTTTACATGTTGTTTTACAGCTTTTTTGTAAAGCCCTACTTTTCCCCTTTTGACACGTGTGCCTAGAGCAGGTTCTCTCTACTGTATTTTTACAGGCCCTAATACATTTACTTCTTGATTGTTTCTGGCACGCTCGCTCGTATTTATCGCGGAGCGCCGTTTTACCAAACATAACCTCGTCGTTATTTCTCGTTGCTTCTTCATTTGAAATATCCTGAAAATTATTTACTGTTTTTAAAGTGTTATTCCACACTTAGGATTAGAAAACATTTTTGATTTTTATACGTTTTTTCAAAAATGATCCTGAAAATTGTGTTTTTATTTTAATTCAGAAATTAATAATAATAGTTACAAAGTAATTATATTCTTACCTTGTTATTAACATTTTCATCTGTTTTTGTATCTGAAAAATAATATATCGATGTTTAAACGTTAGGTTTGATACCCATAAATAAATAAAAATGAAGTGTATGTAGTACATTTTTCTTATACCTTTCTAGATGAATACTAAATTTTCAATTTTGTTATTCGTATTGTTAATATTTGTATAAAGTATTACCGTCTCGTTTCCTCAGCAAAGGCTGAATTTTATCTTCATTAGGTTTCTTGGTGGTGTTATTTTGTGGCCTAATAAACGAAAACTCTTTTTCACATTCTTCATTGCCAAGGCTCACGAAATCAGATTTGAACTCGGATTTACATTTAAAACGGGATCTACATACGTTTGTCTTTACAGCTTTAACTGCCTGAAATGTTCATGACCATATATGTATATATATATATATATATATATATATATATATATATATATATACATATGTGTGTGTGTGTGTATGTGTATAATATTGTTTTTAACCACCTACCTACCTTCTTACACTTTTTTATGGGAGTTTTTAAGCAGGCTTCACCGTATGTACTTCTTATTATATTATCAATTTTCATTTTTTTTAATTCACCTTCTGTTTCTTCTTCGAGGGATTCCTAAAAAAATCATAAAGGAGAAAAAATCAAAATTCAATTGTTAATTTTAAATACGATACTTAATTATTTATATTAACAATGATTTTTACCTTTGTGTTGGCCTTGAAAACAAAAACATTCACCTTTTCTTGTGCGTCTTTTAAATTATCTGGCGGTTTCTCTATAAATGGATCTGTGTCTATGTTCAGTTTTATTGGTTTATTGACAACTTCATACCAAATATTAAATGGAGAAAATAATTCAGAATATACTACTTTCTTTATTCGTCTAGCGTTAGGTTCATCTTCAGTTCGTGGTTTCGCTTTATGGTTTATTCTTTTTTTATGCTTGATTTTTTTTAAAACGTCGAATCTTGTCTTTTCTCCTAAATCGTTATGTTTAGGTTTTTTCTTCTTAATTGTTTTTTTGGTATTCATCAATTTTTTCTTTGGTCTAATTGTGGAAGTTATTTCTAATGATATTTCTTGTATATCGTCGTTGGACTCGCTTTCTTTAGATTCGTACTCTACAGATTCTTCTTTGTTATTGTTTTCTAATATATTTTCGAATTTTACTTGCTTCAGGTTTTTGTTTTTATCAATTTTTATTGGTTTTCTCTTCGTTTTTTCTACAGAGTTTGATGTATCTTCATGAGATGAAGCACTGCCGTATATTATGGCTGTTTGCGGAAGAAAAGTAGTTTGAATATTACCGAATGCTTTTTTTAATGATCGAATCCCATGTCTTGATGTTTCCTTCTCTTTAGGATTCATATATGTATTGTTGGCTTCAAAAGACGATGAACTATGTAAAATATCTTGAGATTTATAAATATTTTTAAGTATTTCATAGTTCTTCAAAAGTTTCTCGATTATTTTATTTGCAAAAGTAATATTTTGGGGATTTGTTGAAAATAGATCAAAGCTTTTGACTTTCGGAGTAACATTTAATAAAAATATTATCTGAAGTAAAAAATATATATATTATTATTTTTATTAAGTATAATATAAGCAAAAAAATTAAGTTACCTTTATAACTGAAAATATTAAACTAGCAATCTGATGGAATAACATCGAATATGTTTACACTGAAACGATAAAATAAATCGAAACATACAGATAAGGGGAACGTTGTTTTGCAAGATATAATGTAATGATATGAATTTTTATTAACACAGTAAAAACTTTAAATTTTTTTTTCAATTACTTTAAATATTTACGTGGGCAATGAAATATTATATAAACATATATCCTTAGCTTCACGTTTTATCCCGCATAGTAGCGTAGTAAAAGATCTAGAGTCAAGGAACTCAACGTTGCGCTTTGTCTTACCAGAGCGGAGAATTGAAAACAAAATTAAAATATGACTTTTGGTCTGTGAGGCTTTAAAATCCACAACTAGCCTTATTATTTCATGTATATTTAAATATTAAAATATCCTTAGTAAACATAACATAAATTTTTGTGTTATTTAATAGTTAATTAAATTAATATAAATTTTATGAAAGACTTTTAAATAAGTGCATTAAAGAATTGATTTTAATTATCTCTATAAATAAAACTCTACACATATTTCGGTGATCTAATAAATAACAATTAGGCGTTTGGTTCGACCGCCAAAAGCTTTAACCTGGTTTGCCAAAACAAATGCAGATTTATCATAATTTTCTAAGTTTTATTTAAAATGAAATCATTTTGGCTTTTTCAGTGGACGAAATACAAGTCGCTTCTTACAAGATGCTCGGTTCTCTTTACACGCTGGGGACGGACGTCAGTTTAACGCACGATAGGAAGTATTTAAAGACTGAAATAGAAAGACATAAGCCTGCATTGGTAAGTTCTTTTAGTTTATAAAATTTCTCTATCTTAATATTGAGCTTGACATGAAAAGTCGTTATTTTCAACGTTTCAAATAGAGGCCAAATAGTATCTTCAGTTATATTTGCTATAAAATATTTATATAGGTAACTAACCCCAACACGTTGCTTAGAATAATGTAAGTAATTAATTGATTATTTGTCATGAGGCCGGTCGTACCACAGCGAGAGTGTCTGACTTGAAACGCGATCGGTTGTGAGTTCGATTCGCATCCGGGTGGATGATTATATTTAAAGTGTTTTTAATTCCTCGCTATAGTAAGACAAAGCGCGGCGTTGAGTTTCGCCATTTAAAACATTATCTCTCGAATTCGGCGGAGTGTCTTGACATGCGGGATAAAACTGTGAAGTTAAAATAAATATTCATCAATTTTCTTTTTTGGTATTTGTACTGTACAATGTATGATTACAGTTAATCTTATGTTATGGTGCTGCGATGTCCAATACTTGGTGTTATTGTATTATGTAACTTTTCAGGGTTCATGTTTAGGCGCTTTCAGTTCGACATTCCCCGTTGCGTTCTTGGAGCCACATTTAAACAAACACAACCAATTCTCACTTCTGAACAGAATTGCTGATCACTCGCTCGAAGCACAAGGTAATGAGCTATTTGTTTTGTATTTAATTCTTTCCCTTAATAGAAATAGTAAATAATATATTAAGATATTTTTGTAAATTTTAAATTAACGAAAATACATGTTGGAGAACTCAACGTTATTAACACTTTACGTACTTTACTTCGTATATACAAATGACTAGTCAGTCGGTAAGCATGGATAACTGCAAAGTGTTCGAAATAATGTCTTATAAAAAATAATTTTGAATACTAAAATATACACGATTAATATCTTTAAATAGCTTCATTTAAAATGAATAATATACTTCATTTAAAATATATATATTTACATTATTATAATCGTGCCCCTTTAGCTAGATCGTTTTGCTATATTATAAAAAAAATAGGTACATACTAATTTATTGCTTTATTGTAATTATTCAAATTTCAAATTCAAAAATATTAATTTTCGAACATTCAATATTTAAGAAAAGTAATTATAATTTTCAATCCTTTTCACACAAAGGTAATTTAACAATGACGTGATTCAACATGTGCGTTATTATCACCGTAATTAAAGAACTATACTGATATACGTTACTCAAAAAATAGCAGCTTTAAAAAATATATATTTTTGAAAAAACTTATAAATATTTGCTATCAACATAAATAAGTTGTAACAAACGTATAAGAATTTCGACACAGATGTTAATAGAACGCATGGCATAGCGGTCAGAGCGCTTGGACGGTTTCCAAGAGGCGCCGGTTCGAATAACTCTGCGCTTAAATTTTGAAAACGTTTTTTTTTATGTTTTCTAATCCTAAGTGTGAAATAACTCTTTAAAAATAATAAATATTAAAAATATACATATTAATAAAACTTAACGTTCTGTATACGTGTTAACATAATAGATTTATTTTAATAAATTAATGTATTAATTATAGATTATTTAAGAAATATTAGCAATCTGTGGTTCTTCTCAGTATATTTTCATTTTTTTTTATTTTTCAGACATTATGGCAAAGATGGAACAATCAATGCCTACTCTAGAAACTATATTGAACGAAGTAGACCATTTCGTAGAGTCGGACAAAACGTATAGCGAAGCACCTCATATAATAGACGTAGTGTTGCCATTGTTATGCTCGTATCTTCCCTTCTGGTGGGCTCAAGGACCCGATAATGTAACACCTACAGCTGGGTAAGTTATTTTTTAAGTAAAATAAGGGTGCCTCGATTATAATCGTTTTACAGTTGTTACTGCGAAATATCGATATATATATATATATATATATATATATATATATATATATATATATATATATATATATATATATATATATATATATATATGTATATATATATATATATATATATATATATATATATATATATATATTCGGAACATTGTATGTTTATACATACAATGTTCCGAACAATTAATTACATATATATTCTTATTTAATAGTATATAACATTAGTAGATTGTAGATTTCAATTCAATTTGTAAAAATAATTGTATTTAAAACAAATTATTGTAATTTCTATGACCTCATTAGACAAGTATTAGTCTTGCATTAAGTTTCACCATTCAACAACCAGACCAAACCAACAGAAGACCAAACAATAATTGTATATCTTTTAATTGTTTTCATTATTCCACAAAATATAGGAAAAATTTTGCAATATATTGATTTTTATATATTTTTATTATGTTAAGCGGATTCCTTTCCAGAAACCACGTGACCATGGTAACAGCGGAACATATGAATCAATTATTAAAAAACGTGCTGAAACTTATTAAAAAGAACATCGGCAATGAGAGCGCGCCATGGATGACCCGTATTGCCACCTACACTCAGCAGATTATCATAAATAGCTCAGAGGAATTGCTTAGAGAGTCCTTCTTGCCGTTAGCCGAGAGAGTTAGGAAGAGAACTGATAATATGTTCCATAAAGAAGAGAGTTTGAGAGGTTTTATTAAGGTCAGTTTAATGTGTGAAGTTGTGTGTGTAATAAAACTGCAGCGTTGAGTTCTGCCACAAGTTTATTTTGGTTAATTATGGTGGAAATTAGACAACGCAGTATCTTGAGACTGGGTTATAAGTACATATATTGATTGATTTATGTCTAAGTATACTGATATTCAGTAAAAACCCGATTTATATTATATAGTTAACATTTATTCAAAATATTTATACCAAAGTTGTTTTTCTTTTCTCTTTAAACTTTCATTATGTTTTATATGTTTTATTAATTTATTATCTTATCTATATAAACTTATATACAACATACCTATATATGTATAATTCTCGTAAATAAGAATTCCAATAAATATGAATATTTTTATAATTATTTATAAATAATAATTTTATTTCAATAAATTGCAGTCATCCACCGACGATACATCGCAAGTGGAATCTCAAATACAAGAGGATTGGCAACTGTTAGTCCGAGATATATACTCGTTCTATCCCCTTCTCATCAAATACGTTGACTTGCAAAGAAACCACTGGCTCAGGAATAATGTTCCAGGTATTACTTTATTATTAAAAATTAATAAATATATTATTTAAAATGTTAAATTCTTTGAAAAATATGGATCCTTGCAGCACCAGAAGTCGTCCTTTTCTCTTATGTAAACAATAAATATGATATAATAATTAAATCTCTTAAAGAAAACAAAGCTATGCAACTATACAGAACAATTGAAAAATTATCGTTTTTATTTATATTTTAATATTAAATTTTTTTATGTATTATGCCATTGTTGGGCAGTGGGATAGCGTGTGTATATAAATGCGATTGGTTGTGGGTTCGATTCCCACTTGGTATAATGATGATTATATTTGATTTTTCTTCATTTCTATATACAGAGGCTGAAGAACTATACAATCATGTAGCAGAAATATTCAACATCTGGTCCAAGAGTCAGTACTTCCTCAAAGAGGAACAAAACTTCATATCGGCTAATGAAATAGACAATATGGCAAGTCCTAAATTATTATTTTAATATCCCGCCCGTCTGCAAATAGATACGTGTACGTGGTACGTGTTAAAGCAAAAGGCGTTATATCAGAAATCACATTTCAACATTTTAAAGCTATTTTCATTATTTTCACGTTTTATCCCACATGTAAATACCCTGCGTAGTTAAAAACAAGCTAGTGTCAAGACACTCCATTCATTATTTTTCAACCGAAATCAAGACATTACGTGTTGAGTGGCGAATTCGACGCAGCGCTTTGTCTTCTTACAAGAACATAGAAAAAAAATACAATTATTTTCCGGAATGGGATTCGAACCTACAATCCCGTTTACAGATCTCAATAAATAAATCTTTTATAATAATCTCTTTTTTCTCTTAAGATTAAAAGCTTAATAATGTTTCAGAAACCGGCCGTAACGCGATCGGTTGTGGGTTCGATCGGGGGAGTGATTATATTTAAATTATTTTCACTTCCTCGCTCTGGTAAGACAAAGATCGGCGTTGAGTTCCACCACTCAACATGCAATGTCTCGATTTTGGTAGAAAGTGAAGTACGAAGTGTCTTGACACTAGGTACTTTCTGTCTACCCTGCTACGCGGAATAAAAGCGTGAAACTAAAAAAAAGAAACAAGTTATCTATTAATAAAGATATTTTAAAAATTTTATATATTCTTATATTTGCGATCTTTGATATACTTGGTTTTTGCTCTAACACGTTGTATTTTCTAAAAGGTATATAATAATTGTATCACAATACCATTTGTTCATTTCTTTATTTGCTTAAATGAATTGTTTTTTTTTAAATGGACAATATTTGTGAGCGTTGATTATATGTTGTACTGTCGATTTATTTTAATTGGGTTTATGACAAATTTTCTCTAATTATTTTTTAAGAAATCATTTAGATATGTTAATTTGTGTTTTAGACGTATGTCTATTTTCATATATGTACGTTGATTTCATATATAATTTTTGTGGTTGGTGTTTATATTTTCTTAGTAGATATTTTATTTTGACGAATTATTTACTATGAATACTATCATTTACGGAAACATTGCAGCAAACAGACACGGTGTTGCATGTTAGTATCTATTTATTTCTTTATAAATAAGAAAAATTGGGTAATAATATACTAGTGAAGTTACTTATAATTATAAATATAAAAATAACCAAATCCAATATAACTTAATTGATTTCTCTGAGTGCGGCGTTATATATCATAATATGGATGTATTAAAACACCATGGATAAGATATTTTTTTATTTAACGTCATAATAAATCAAACTTTGACAATGTAGGTATTGATAATGCCCACCGCGACTCGAAGAGTCACCACAGTCGTAGACGGCACGCCTCAGGGTGGTGGGAAGGTAAATGTCGATAATATTATACTTTACTATCTTTTTATGTACTTTTTGTATGGCTAATGTTTTTCTTCCTTAATAATATAATTCCTTATAACAATATAATTCCTTATTAATATATAATAATATAATTCCTTAATAACAATTTTTTTGTATATATTTAACAAAAATATATAGAAATTTGACCGCAGCGAGGCACGAATACACTGGAAATTATCTTAAAGGCGGCCACAAATGTCTCGTTACATTCAAATTTTCATAACGTCCTGTATATTTCATAAAAATATTTCATTTATTCTAAAAGTGTAAATAACGCTTTAAAAATATTTAAATGGTTTAAATTACTATTTATTAACTGTACATAACTGAGATTTACTTATATTAAGGTATTTTTCTAACTTATATTATCTTAATAAGCTGTACATAATATATTTCGAATTTCGTGATTTTTATATATAACTACTTAAAATATATTTTTTAATCTTCTGTATATAACTAAATAAAAAAAATATAGCTAGATGTTTTCTATGTATTAATTCTTTTTATTTATTTTTTTAATAAATTAGTCTTAAGTATGCTTTTGACAGATATTTTTGATGTACATACGTCATGATCTGTTTCACGTAGTTAGTTTTGCATCTGTTTTTTTTTAATATGTGCATATTTTTAGTTTAAACTGTAACACAATTTCACATATATCCTTTAAAACTTAATCCACTGACACTTACTGCATGATTTTTTTCACCCATTTAAAAATTAATATACCTACATTTTTAATATTATAATTAATTTAACTTTATCAGATATGGTTCAGAAATGTTAATGTGTATGTATATTTGTATTAAATATAATTGGATCTACTACATAAATAAAAAGGTATAAAAATATATAGAACAAAGATAATGTTGTAACCCAACGATTTTAGCAAAATTATTTAAAAAATAATAATAATTAGTCATAAATAGCCATAAAATGTCATAAAATACATAATTTTCTAAACAACATACTAAATATTTATAGAAAAAGAAGAAGCATCGCGATAAGAAACGTGATAAAGACAAGGAGGTGCAAGCGTCATTAATGGTGGCCTGCTTGAAGAGGTTGTTGCCAGTGGGTTTGAATCTGTTCGCGGGGAGGGAACAGGAGCTAGTGCAGCACTGTAAGGATAGGTTTTTGAAGGTAATCCATATGTGTAATAAATTATTTTAAATTGTTATTCTTAAGAAGGTCGTTACAAAATGGCGGATTATAAATTTATGTATAACCCACCTAATATGAGTATCAAATGGAAGGGCTTGAAAACCAATATGAAAAAGCATGTTTTTAAAAAATATTAATAATTTATATTTTAATAGATATTGAACATGTAAGAATTAAATTGTAAACATAATTTTATTTAGTGCGAATTATATTTGACTATAGAATGTTTATAGTCAAGTTATAATCAGTAAAATATATGTTACTAAAAACAATAAATTTATACAGCTAATCTAATACAAGTTATATTAAAATATAAACTTTTAATAGAAAATTAAGTAAATCCATCATGTTTCATATAGGAAAAATTATAAATTTGCTTAAAATAAAACTTAATTTAACGTATATAATTTTAAAAAAAACGTTCACAGAAAATGACAGAGCAAGACGTCTCAGAATTCGCAAAGACCCAACTTACGCTGCCAGATAAAATCGATCCAGCAGACGAGATGTCCTGGCAACACTATTTATATAGCAAATTGGGTTCAAAGAGCAAAACTGCTATAACCGTGGAAACATCAGAGAATAAGGCCAAAATTATTGATGACACTGTGGAAAGGATTGTAGCCATGAGCAAAGTTCTCTTTGGACTACATATGGTGAGTAGTTTCATGTGTTTTTTTGTATTCCAGGATGATAGAGAGACAGTAGTGTCAAGACACTCTGCTATTGCACTGTTACTGGCCTAATTTGAGATATTGCGTGTTGAGTGATGCAAAGTGGTGCTTTATTTTAATAGAAAGGGGCAATGAAAGACATTTAAATAAATCCATCACTCCGAGTACAAATCGAACACGCAACCACCGTGCTTACAATCGGTTACTGTCCGCGGAGATCCCACTGTTTTTACTTGTCTCCACCAGAACTTACGTGTCTCCGCTTTCCGCCCGAATACGAGACTTTGCGTGTTGAGTGGCGCAACACTACGCCGTGCTTTGTCTTACTAGAACGAGGTATTGAATATAATTTAAACATAGTCATTTTCGCGAGTGAGTATCGAATCCATATCTGTTCGTGTATACAATCAGATGCTGTCCAACTACATCACAAAGGCCTCAGTCTCGTTAGTAGCATATCAGTGCTAATAAGGAGTTCAAAAAATTAGTAATTGGTAGCGAAATGCATTTGATATGAAATTGATGTGTTTCCAAGGTCTGCTAGTGTTGATTTTTGCCTCTTAATACACAATGAATGAATAATGAAGAAAACCGAGTAATAACGTGTCTTAAGAACGTTGTATTCTGAATTAATTCAGTTTCAGAATTACATTAATGATACTATAGACGCCTTAGTACGACCCTAATCTCAACTACCCAGATAGCCGTTTCATACATATATCAAATATGCATATAATCTACCCCTCTTAACTTTTTTTTAACTTATATCCCGCACAGTAGGGTGGACAGGAAGTACCTAGTGTCAAGACACTCCGTACTCCGTTTTCACAAAATTCGAGACCTTGCGTTTTGACTGGCGGAAGTCAACGCCATGCTTTGTCTTACCAGAGTGATGAAATGAAAACAATGTAAATATTTGTATTTTAAATTTCTAATTGGGAATCGAACTCACAACCGATCGTGTTGGCCATTAGACGCTGTCCCACTGTGCCATAAGCAGCCTCAACTTCTACTTCATCTAGCTTGCTGAAGACACAAAAGCATTTAAAATGTTGTTATTCTAAAGAGATGAAAGAGTTAACAAGATCTTTGACTTGCACTATAATAAAAATTTATTAAATTAAATTAATAATAAAGTCACCATTATGATAAATAATTAAAAATAAATGTTTCTTTTAAGTAAATATATATTTATATTCAAATAGATCGACCACCCACAACAAATGAGTAAAAACGTGTACCGCTCAGTAGTGTCCATACAACGTAAGCGCGCCGTCATCGCCTGCTTCAGGCAGACGTCGCTACACTCACTGCCAAGGTTCAAACTAATGTGTGCCGTGTGCTGTAATTGTTAAAGTTCATTTTTGTGTGTTTATATTAACCATTTTCGTTGATTTCCGAGACTTCTTTACTTTGAATTTTCCAACCTTTTTGGTTATATTAAAGTTAATCGTATATCGCGTCAAAATCTCAATACTCGTTGCCCAAGTTCAAACTAGTATGAATCGTGTGTCTTGTGTATTGGAATACATTTTTGAATGTATAAAATAACCTTTTTACTACCTTTTTACTTTTCTAGTCCAAGATTTTTTCGAATACAAAATAAGGTTGCTATACTGCGTCAATTTTTTCTATTATACAAGTAAGCTTAGCAACTAGCAACAGTAGAGCTTAGTGATAATATTATTATTAACTTACCCAATGGTATAAATTACTCTTATAAAGATCTTATAAGTTTTCATAATATTCGAAAAAAATTTTTCCCTAGTAATATTAAGGGACTCTTAACAATTTTCAAAATATTAATCCTCTTTGTGATATGTAAAGTTGCATTGATGTGGAATATAATTTTGAGCTTGCATTTGTTCTTAAAATCGTATTAAATTAAATATTTATTTTTATTTTATACTAACTAGATACGTTATAATCAACTGTTGGCTAAATTTTAAGCGTATTAAAATATTCTCCGGAGTGCATATTTTGTACAATTTACTCTGAAATCATATTCGAATAAAAATGATGTTTAAACTATATATAGTTTGATAAATAATAATGGCTTTTTGATAAAAAAAACCTAATACCCTAAGTAACATGCATGCTGCATTGGACTAACAAGGCGACGAAACCCAAACAACGATCTGATAACTGGAAGAGAGTGCTTTGCGCTGCAAGGAAAAGGGCGGCCATGGCTTGCTTGAGATCTAGACACCTGTATAAGATAAGTCGGTAGGTGTGATATATTTAATTCAATAAAGGTTTTTTTAAGTCATGTCAAAATATTCTTTATTTGTACAGGCTGTTTTTATAGACGAGCAATTTCGAATTGTGAGTCAACAAAATGTTAGTACTTGTTAGTCCTACGGGAAGCTATCAACGGCTTAGAAGGCTGTACTGCTGAAAATAGCCAGTAAAAAATATATTTTGAATTTTGTTTGCGTTTTCTTATAAATTACTAGAAAAAAAATATTATTTCTTTTCATTAGAGAGAAAAGCATTATTCGCTTCACAGCTTCTTATAAGAAAAAACGAAATTTCTTTTGCGACTAAAATGTAAATAATTATTTTTTGTACCTTGATACCACAAGTGACTCCTATTGTAAAAGTTATTTATTTTACAACTATTATAATTAAATATTTTTATTATTTTATTTATAATTCCTACAGCTTTAAAGTTTTTCAAATTCAATATTTCAAGAAATTACTCTGTAGTTATTTTTTTCGTGATTTTATTTGATACATGGAATATGTATCAAATAAAATCTTTTGAAACACGAAAAAAATTATATTAATTATTTATACAATACTCATATTAAAATTGTTTATTTAACAGGCATCGCGCTTGTAATATCTTTGCAAGAACATATTACGAGCTTTGGCTGGAAGAGGAAAATGTCGGCCAAGAAGTCATGATTGAAGATTTAACGGTGAGCCTTAAATGTATATAGTAAATTACAGTGTTATTTATAAGGGGAAGATTTTGTACGTTTTGGTTGTGGGCTAGATTCCCACTTGGGGGAAATTTAATACTTAAAATTTAATTTTTTTTTGGATCGAGTTATAGTTTAGATATATATTTTCTTTATACAGATTTCAACAGATGGGTCATTAAAAATATTTATTTCAACTTATAACATACTTATGCAAATGCAAATTAGCGGATTGATATATACTATATACGTAAGACAA
The DNA here is from genome assembly GCA_032432895.1 of Dryadula phaetusa. NCBI lineage: Eukaryota > Metazoa > Arthropoda > Insecta > Lepidoptera > Nymphalidae > Dryadula > Dryadula phaetusa. Next base: position 4,888,945 of record JAOYRS010000081.1, read on the forward strand.
TCATGCAACATTCTTCTCTCTTTATTCCTAGCTGGTAATCAGAGAGGACGGTGCGCTAAACGCTAAAGGCCTTGCATAATTCTTTCGCCTCGTGCACAATCATTAACTTCTTCCTACATGCACTTCGGGAAGTCCTCCTGCTTTATACCTGACCTTCCTCCAGTATCAATACTGTACCTGAAAATTTGCATATGTGACCGAATCTAATAAGAATATATTTATACATTGAACTTAATGGTTTAAAATACAAAATTTGCTATGTAAATATTTTTTTCAGCAATCATTCGAAGACGCGGAATTAAAGAAAAGCGATGTGGTAGAGGAAGAAGGCAAGCCCGATCCTCTTACACAACTAGTCACGACTTTCTGTAGAGGCGCTATGACTGAACGATCTGGGGCTCTACAGGTAAATTTCGATTATAATGAAAACTTAATAAACCATTCATATTTATTGCACTGTTTTGATGGAGGTTGTAAATGGTAAATACAAATGTAAAATGCTGCTGGAGCAGGTAAATTAACTTGGACTTGAACTCACTGTATCCTAAAAATGAATTAAATAATGTATCAGTAATTCATTTTTTTATATAAAAGACATTATTAATCATATGTCATGAGCTTAGATATGATAACATTAGAAATTCTTTATTTAAAAGCGTATAAAAATTTTAACCCAGCGAAATTTGAACCCGCGCCTCTTGGAAACCGTCCACGCGCTCTGACCGCCAGCCGGTTCTATTACCATCTGCGTCGAAATTCTTATACGTTTTGTTACACCTTATTTACGTTGTTAGCAAAGTTGTAATAAAGCGCTTAGACAAAGCATGAGGCGTGAGTTCGATTCCCGCTGCGTTCAATTTTTTTTACTTTAGTTCAAAAATGTTTTCTAATCCTAAGTGTGGAATAACACTTTAAAAATAGTAAAATAAATAGTAACATTTTTCATAACAATATCCAGGAAGACCCTCTATACATGTCCTACGCGCATATAATCGCGAAATCTTGCGGTGAAGAAGAAGAAGAAGGTGGGGAAGAAGAAGAAGCAGCTGGTGGGGGTGGTGGTGGAGAAGAAGCCGGAGAAGATGAGGGTGGCGCTAGTATACATGTAAGTTTGTCATTTTTTTTATTTTTATTGATTTTTAATGAGAATATGTATATTTGACGTATTTGTTACTGCCAAATCATATTTCTTGTATATTTTATTATTGCTCAAATATAGCGTTAATAAAACAGCATACAACTAGGCAAGGCCAAGCAAGGAATTCAAAAAGATAAAAAAACAACATCATAACTTAAATTGGTGTTCTAAGTAATAAAACTTAAAAAATGTTAAACATTTAATTTGCTCTTTATTAATACATTAATGCAACTGTGACGTTAATACTAAAGTATTGTTTTTTTAAATCTTAATATAATATTTAATATGTTATATTAAATCTTAATATGTTACATGCAGAAAACTATGGATATGTTTATGGTATGTACGTAATAGATAGTATTTTTATTAATTTTATTATATATATATATATATATATATATATATATATATATATATTTATGTATATATATATTTATATATTAATTACTCTCAAAAATTAATCAGGAACAAGAAATGGAAAAACAAAAGCTTCTCTTCCACCAAGCGCGCCTCGCTAACCGCGGGGTCGCTGAGATGGTGCTCTTACACATATCCGCTTCGAAAGGGGTTCCCAGCGACATGGTCATGAAGACTTTACAACTTGGTATCTCTATATTGAGAGGCGGCAATATTGATATACAGATGGTGAGTGCTCGGAATATTGTCATAAAATTGAAATATTCAAATCTCGTAGCCTTTACGATTTGGAAAAATCGATGAAGATTTTTTTTGATTCCAAATATGATATTAAATGTATTCCTGAAATTTTGTAGTTATATTTAAATATGACTCTTAGTTACTGGTGACTGATACTATTGTGCGTATAAAGATAAAATTTATAGAGTATAGAATTTATTGGATAAGACACCCCCGTCCCCCACAAGGCCTCCTAGCCACCGATATCAACACTTTCGACGAGCAAATATCTTCAAAGGATACTTAAATATTTAGAGGATACTCGTCCCTCCTCACCGGGTGAAGCTGTCAAGGCCCGTTAGGTCAACAGCAAACAAAATATTGAAAACTCATTCATTCATCATTTATATTCCGTTCCTGTTGGATTTTTCAAAATCCCACAGGAATGGAAGATAAATGAAAGATAAACAGAAATTTATAATACAGAAATTTTAAATATAAAATTGAAAATAATAGAAATTTTAACACATATATTTTAATGTATTCTAGGGTATGCTGAACCATCTAAAAGATAAAAAGGACGTCGGTTTCTTCACATCAATAGCAGGCTTAATGAACTCTTGCTCTGTGTTAGATTTAGACGCATTTGAAAGGAACACTAAGGCTGAAGGTTTGTATCGTTATTTACTTTGATTTTTATTATGTGCACCTTTTTAAAAAAAATGTATAAAAGAATTTTGTGGTATAATAATTATAAATAAAGGATTTTTTTCTGTATATTATAACTTTTTTTTCTCAATTTCTTATTCCAGGTCTCGGAGTAGGTCTGGAAGGTGCGGCTGGAGAAAAGAATATGCACGATGCGGAGTTTACTTGCGCGTTATTCCGTTTTATACAACTTACCTGTGAAGGACACAATTTGGGTAAAATTGTAGAGTTACTTTTAATAATGATTAGAAAAACTAATTCTTTTTGAATAGTAAATTTATACAGTTTGTTTAAATAATTATTATTTAATATTAAAAAAAACACTTTTATATATTAACTTTAACGATAACTTTATTTTTTTTATTTTCTACATACAATTTTAATAATAATAATTATAATGATAATATTTCAGAATGGCAGAACTATCTGCGTACTCAAGCCGGAAACACCACTACTGTGAACGTGGTCATTTGCACCGTCGACTACCTGTTGAGATTGCAAGAGTCTATTATGGATTTCTATTGGCATTATTCTAGTAAGGTTAGTGGAATGCTATTTTTGTTTTTGGTCTTCGATAATAGACGGATATAGGTGTTTTTAATTGTATGTTTTTTGTATTGTGAAAACAAAAATCGTTTTTCAATGTCTACACATTATAGATAATCGTAGTATATTTTTTTAATCTATATTTGTAGAAAATATCTTACTGAAAAAACGAATTAATATAGTTTAAATATTGTATTATTACTGAAAATATCAGTATAGTATAACATTCTTTTTTCTATGTATAATAATCAACGTGAGTACAGTCGTCGTTGTATCTAAAATAAACTTTTCTCCCAGGAATTGATAGACCCGGCAGGTAAAGCCAACTTCTTCAAAGCCATCGAAGTGGCATCTCAAGTATTCAACACACTGACTGAAGTCATACAGGGACCTTGTACGCAAAATCAACAGGCTTTGGCTCATTCTAGGTGAAAATGCTTAAAAATTATTTCTTTTCTGTTAACTTCACGCTTTTATCCCGCTTAGCAGGGTAGACAGGAAGTACCTAGTGTCAAGACATTTCTTACTCCCCTCAAATTTGTGTTGTTGCGTGTTGAGTGGCGGATCTCAACGCAGTGCTTTGTCTCACCAGAGCGAGGCAATGAAAATAATTTAAATATAATTGTATCCCGAGTGGGAATCGGCGTATAACTTGACCGAAGTTGAAAAAAAAGTTTATTATTTTTACCACTAAAGCCTAAATTTATATTGTTTTCGAACTCTTTTTCACAGGTTATGGGACGCAGTAGGAGGTTTTCTGTTCTTGTTCTCGCATATGCAAGATAAACTCTCCAAACACTCGTCTCAAGTAGATCTTCTTAAGGAGCTCCTTAACTTGCAAAAGGACATGATTACTATGATGCTGTCCATGCTTGAGGGAAATGTTGTTAATGGTAAGTTAATCTTATGTTTAATGGCTGGGTTTTATGTAGCAATGGAAAATGTTGATTTCTTGCGTTCAGCGTTGAGTTCCACCGGCAAGCAAAGTCTCCATTTCCAAAGATGCAATTTTTTCTATATATTTCGAAACAATTTATAATTTTATTTATATAAAACCCTTTTTCCTTATATGGAAATGTTAATTATATTACTTAAGCCTGATTTAGTTTAGCAATGATAATGTAACAAATCAACAACTTATTTACAAACTATTTATAGTTTTCAAAAATATTTTTCTATGCACATTTCAGTAAGACACACGTTAAGCAAATTTTTTTTGTACTTTCACGTTCCATAGCTCATAGCAGTGTAGTTAGAGACAACCTAGTGTCAAGACACCATTCCCCGCTTTCCTTTCGAATTCGACACATTGCCGTTAAGTAGCGGAACTGAACGCTGCCCTTTATTTTACCGGAGCGAGGAAATGAAAACATTTTAATATTTTATATATAATAATCTATCTGAGTGCGAATTGTAATCGCAACTAATCGTGTTTACAATCACCATACCATATACCACTTAATTAATAAATTTATGACGTTTTTTAACCTGAAACATCATTATAAGTTGTATAAAATTCCTTTTTAGGTACAATCGGTAAACAGATGGTGGACACTCTAGTAGAGTCTGCTTCGAACGTGGAACTTATATTAAAATATTTCGATATGTTCCTTAAACTAAAGGATCTTACTTCAAGCGCTAGTTTCAAAGAAATCGACCCGAACAGTGATGGCTGGGTGTTGCCTAAGGACTTTAAAGAGAAAATGGAACAACAGAAAAGCTATACACCGTAAGTTGTAAAATATAAGTATTTTTTTATTAAATGAACCGAAAAATCTCTTAAATACGATTTTACGAAACCATATACTGCTGGAAGAAAGACATCGTATCTTAAATCTATGTCAGCTGCTCAAGTGATGTCACGTGCCCTCATGAGATGTCACGTATATGACTTTACGAGTCTAAAAGTGATTTCATCTATCCACATATGACATTACGAGTCCACATGTGATATCATCCATCCACATATGACACCACAAGTGCACATGTGACACGGGTCCACATGTCATTTCATCGATCCAGATATGACATTAGAAGTCCACATATGATTTTATCCATCCACATATGACATCACGGGTCCACATGTGATTTCATCCATCCACATATGACACCACAAGTCCACATATGATTTCATCCATCCACATATGACACCACAAGTCCACATATGATTTCATCCATCCACATATGACATCAGGGGTCCACATGTCATTTCATCTATCCACATATGACATCACTGGTCCACATGGGATTTTATCCAGCCATATATGACATCACGGGTCCACATGTCATTTTATCCATCCACATATGATATCAGGGGTCCACATGTCTTTTCATCTATCCACATATAATATCACGGGTCCACATGTGATTTCATCCATCCACATATGACGTCATGGGTCCACATATGACATAACGGGTCTACATGTAATTCTATCCATCCACATATGACATCACGGGTCCACATGTGATTTCGTCTAAAGACATATGACATCATAAGTCCACATGTGATAACATCCATCTACATATGTCATCACAAGTCCACATCTAATTTCTCACATTTGACATCATGTGTTCACACGTGTTTTCATCCTTTCATATATATTTATATATATATACGTATAAGGAATTTCTTTGATAAATTCAACTACGAAAAATCAACATTGTACCCAGAAAATGAACCAATACATGAAAATTGTGTTTAAATATTGATTAAAATTTATCATTAAATTGGGTTACTTTATAGAAGCTTACAACTTACTAAACGATAATTTTTATATAAACCTAATATAAAATTTTAGAGAAACGAATTGTTCTAGTTTTCTGAACCAGTTTAGTGACAATTATATTACTAATACAATCATATTAATATATATACATTATTTTACTTTTTTTAAAGTGTTATTCCACACTTAGGATTAGAAAATATTTATGATATATACATTTTTTATTTTGTATTTCAGTGAAGAAATAGAATTCCTCTTGGCCTGCTGTGAAACTAACCACGATGGTAAATTGGATTATGTTGGGTTCTGCGACCGCTTCCACGAGCCAGCTAAGGAAATTGGCTTCAATCTTGCCGTTTTACTTACAAATTTGTCTGAACATATGCCCAATGAACCCAGGTCAGTATATTTATTACGAAATAAATCATTACCCTTTATTTTATTTAGTTTCACGCTTTTATCCCGCATAGCAGGATAGAGAGGAAGTAAAGTAAGTGTCAAGACACTCAATACTTCGGTTTCCGCCGAATTGCGTATTGAGTAGCGAAACTCAACACCGCGCTTTGTCTTACCAGAACGAGGATTTGAAAAAAAATAAATATAAAAATAAATAAACATAATCGTTCCTCCGAGTGGGAATCGAACCCAGAACTGATCGCGCCTACACAGACTACACGCCTATTCTAAATGTATAAAGAATTGAATGTATCAGAATTCGAATCCGCATTTCTAGGTCATTTAATCTACATTTAATCTAAATAGATGTGTAGAATAAATATAAGATAAATTACTTTTAAAATTATATTCAATATATATAGATATTTGCTAATAATTATAACTAATTTGAGGTAAAACTGTTTAAAAAGCGAAGAATAGAGTGGTTCCACACTATATTATCTTTCCTATTCTACTACACAAGGAGTATTTCCCACCAATAAAAAAGAAAAAATATTCCTTTTATTATTCTTTTATATATTCAAATGTTTTAAATTGGTTTTTATTACTTCTGTCTTTACAGGCTGGCCCGCTTCTTAGAGACTGCAGGTTCAGTATTAAACTACTTCGAACCTTTCCTAGGGCGTATTGAGATTATGGGAGGTTCCAAACGTATTGAACGAGTTTACTTCGAGATAAAGGAATCTAATATAGAACAATGGGAGAAGCCGCAAATTAAAGTAAGTATTTTTTAAAAATTTGTTTTTTTTTACATGGGAAATCATATAATTTTAATATAAGAACAAGGATTGGGGTCGGTCGTGGCGGAGTGTGACAGCATCTGACTGTAAACGCGATCGGTTGTGAGTTCGATTCTCACTCGGGGGAGTGATTATATTCAGATTATATTTTTACTTCCTCGCTCTGGTAAGACAAAATGCGGCTTTGAGTTCCACTTAACATGCAATATCTCGAATTCAGCGGAAAGCGAAGTACGGAGTGTCTTGACACTTTGTACTTTCTGTCTAACATGCTATGCAGGATAACAGCATGAAAAAAGTGCAAAAAAAACAGTTCTGGAGACAATAAGTCTCACAGCTGAGCCTTACTCCTTTTACAGTTTTTTTGTTTAATTAAACTTTTTTTTAATATTCGTTACATATATTTTTATAATACTTATTTTTTAATGTTCATTTTGTAGGCTTTATAATTGAGATATTAGATTAAGTACAAAACGGTAATAAACTTTTTTTAAATGAATTGTACATTGACAGGAAGTGCTTAATGTCAAGACACACCGTACTCTGCTTTTCGGCGAATTCAAGATATTTCGTGTTGAATGGTGGAACTAATCGCCGCGTTTTATGTCATCAGAACGAGGAAATGAAAATAATTTTAAATATAATCATTTCCCTGACTGGGAATTGACCCACAAGCGATCACGCTCACATTCAGACGCTTTCCCGCTGCACTGCGACAGGTCTGATAAAAATGATGGAGTTAAAAAATAATAAAACCAATAATTTCAGGAATCCAAACGAGCTTTCTTCTACAGTATCGTGACAGAAGGCGGTGATAAAGAGAAACTGGAAGCTTTCGTAAACTTCTGTGAGGACGCCATTTTTGAAATGACCCACGCGTCGGGCTTAATGGCCGCTTCAGAGGAGACCGCTGGAGGACCGAAAAATAGAGAAGCTTACCATATATACTTAGGGGATGATGAAGAAGAAAGGTAGATGTTATTTCAATAGCATCTTCACGGTCTATCATGCAGGATAGTCACTGACAACCAAATGTCAAAACCCTCTGTACTTCACTTTTCGCCGAATTCGAACCATTGTGTTTAAATGGCAGAATTCAATGCCTCCCTTTGTCTTCGCAGAGCGAGGAAACGAAACGTATTTAAATATGATCATTCCCCAGAGTGGGAATCAAATCCACAACCGGTCGCGCTTACAGTCAGACGATGTCCCGCTGGGCCACGACCGACCCCATTTTAATTTAATAATTGTTATTTTTCCAGAGCGGGAAAAGACCCATTCCGTCGCGGTTTCCAATCAGTCAAGGAGGGCATCTCCACGGCATTCTCGTCTCTATCTCCTGCTAACATAAAGGCTAAAATTGCCGATCTTCACCAAATGCCTCCAGCCGAACTCTTTGTCGGGTTCTTTAAACTGTTCTTCTACTTCTTCTATTATATTGGATATGGTTTTGTTGTTGTTATCAGGTGAGTTATATTTTTTTACTTAAAAAAAAAACTTTGTTTACTTTCCAATATATTTTTATGTATATTTATGTATAAATCCTCAATAATTAAAGGTATAAAAAATATAAAGTGCTCTATGCTTATGTTTCTCGTATAATAGGGTAGACAGGGTGTACGGATTACGGAGTGTCAAGACACTCCGTACTCCGCTTTCCGCCGAATTCGAGACTGCATGTTGAATTGAAGGACCTTAACGCCGCGCTTTCTCTTACCAGAGCGAGGAAATGAAAATAATTTAATTCATTCCCCCCGAGTGTGAATAGAACCCACAACCAATAGCGTTTACAGTCGGTCGCCGTCTCTATACGCCACGATCGGTCTTTTTCCAAATAAATTTATGTAGAACATTTTTTCTTTTAATTTATTTATTAAGAATGGATGTCTCATTTCACGCAACATAATCGATGCACAGTCATTGGTAATTTATTCATTATTATATTATATTTAATATTTAATACTACATAATATTAATAAAATTTTTAAATTTTAATAATTAATTATTGGATAATTTTTCAATAATTCTTGAAATTCGTTAGAATGACTTCCGTTGAATTTCAAACTATTTTTATCTCTCACCGCATGCCTTACTACATGACCAATACATACCTGTATCTCTTTCAACTTTATCAAATTTCGTATTTCCAATATGTATTTATATTCTTAGTATATTTTTGCATTATTTTATTTTATTTCTTAGGAAAGGAAAATTGAAACTATTTCTGATTTTGTTTTTTATATTAATTTTACAAACATGCACGCAAAAGCTAAATTAAAAAAAAACAAATAATTACACTTTTGTCTTTTAAATTTACAATTTCTCTTTATCTTATTTGTAGTTTATAAAATGTGAACTTATTATAACAAATACATAGATCATAAACAACACAGATCCTCATATAAATAAAACCATATCATATATAACCTATTATATCTCTATCTTATATACTACGAATGATAATCGTTTCAAATTTATTTGACTGTAATAATTTTTATTTTTCATTCAGGTACATATTAGGAGTCCTTCTCGGTTTGATGAGGGGTCCTCAAAGTGAGGAACCACCGCCGGAACCTACGGAGGAAGAGAAAATCGGTCAGTTGAAGCTATCCCTACACACCCACAGATTAGCTCAAAGTAAGGCGACATATACATTTTACTCGAACAAGGCGTGACGCTTCAGAATATAATCGTTTGACGCTTATATAATCGCACAGATATATATTTCATTTGAATTTTGGAAGCTTAGTATCTTTATTGTAAAAAAATAAGTCGTGGAAATAAGTTTATTTTTTTTAATGTCGAAAAAGTTTTGACAATAAGTTTTAATGTCAAAATGATAGATACAGATAAATAAAGCAGTAAACACATTTTAATGAAACAAGGAGTATCGTGTCAGAATAAAAGTTGATGTTTATATAATCTCTAGTAATTACCCACGACTTCGTCTGTAAATATTCGAAATTCAATTAAAATTGTTAAGTAAATTATTAATATTGAAAAAATATTATTAGAAATCGCGAATGATACAAACAGAATTACTCTTACATTTATAATATTAATATAAATAGATATTCTTTAATTGGTTATTGGATCTAAAATTGTCTTCTTAAAAAGTATCTTATATCGATACACTATCAATGCAATATATAATTTATTTTTTTGAAATACAACACTATTTAAAACTGAAAATGGCATGAATTTTTCAAAAAACTAATACTATTGGTGACATTATAGTACAAAAAGAGGAAAGCAGTCAGTTTTAGGCATTTTTACACACACATACGCAAAACTGAAAAAATATATATATTTTTAAGCATAATCACACAAATTATTTTATTTTTCATGAAATATTTACGCTCAACCTTCATATTAAAGGGAAATTCCTTAAATTTGTGAATCTTACAGGTTAAATCATATGTTAATTTTACATAAAAAATAAAAAAAACAATAAAAAGAGAAACTATTGTATATGATTATTACTTTATATCACGAGTAAGTTCATTTAAAATATTAATTAAACATTAACTTTGAGCTAACCGCTTGAATTAAATAAATTAAAGTTACTTAAATCATAAATGCTAATTAACTAAAACTGAATTTATAATATTGTTATAATAAACTATATACATAATAATTTAATTAAATTTATCATATATTTACATTTTATTAATAATTAAAAAATGATTTTTAGTGAAAACTGCTTACGGATTAACAAAAGGTATGGACAGATATTAAACATTAACGTTTAACAGCATAAATATATTATTATTGTATATCTTAAGATTCTAAGTCCGATTCCCTCAAACTAATATCGATTAAGTTAATCGATTTAATCATCGATTAAGATAATTCTACTTCAGTACAAAGTACCCCATTGTCAAGAGACTCACGAATTGTAGATATGTTTATAAAGGCGAAATGGAAATAATTTTATTACAATTTTCATCTGAATGAGAGAATGATGACATTGAAATAACCAAACTCACTACCATCGCTTTGAAAGTCAGAGGTAGTTTCTATAATGCTTCAAGGTAAACATGAATATAGAAAAAAACATAAGATTCGATTGTGGGTTCGATTTCCACTTGGGGATTATATTTAAATTATTTCCACTTCCTCGCTCTAGTAAGACAAAGTGCGGCGTTGAGTTCCGCCACTCAACATGCAATGTCTCGAATTTAGTGGAAAGCAAAATACGACGTGTCTAGTCTTGCTACGCGGGATAAAAGCTTGAAGCTACAAGAAAAAAATACATGTTGATTTTTGTGAATATTTTATTATCGGCAGTTCTTTATGTTGATATTTTTTTCTTCAACTTCTTATCCAGGTCCTGTTCGACATCTACCAGCGTTGCCGGCAGCGGACGATACCGGACAAATGCAAGTCTCTGCGTTTGGTCTGGACATCACTAAAGAGGATAATGGACAGTGAGTATTGACTTTATTTATATTATTATAAGCAACAAAAAAATATATTATTGAAGCCGATCGTCACTCACTGAAATAGCGTCTGACAATATTTATACTTCCTCGCTATAGTAAGACAAACTGAAAATTCGGCGGAATGCGAAGTACGGAGTGTCTTGACACTAGGTACTTTCCGTCTACCCTGCTATGCGCATGCGGGATAAAAGCGGGAAGCTAAAAAAAATTACTCCACAGAGTCCCAGCGATGTGTGGTTTATCTCCTTATGCTTGTCACTCTTACTTATGCTGGATATAGTGCGACAGTTACTTTTCATCATATACTTTAATATATTGATTTTTAATATATTGATTATAATATTTATTGATTTTAGCGAATTTCTATTTTTAAGTCATATCTTCTACTTGTTATTATATTTTTATATGCGTATGAATGTGATTTCGTTTCATTTCGGCGGAGGTAATGATAAATAAAAATTATATGAGCCCACATTATGTTTATGGACTATAGTATGGTTCAAATACAGAGTGTATATAATATTTAAATATTTTATAGAGCGTGTAGTTATTATTACTTGGACGCATCATTGATAACATTTGGCCAGTGACACTTGCTTGCTTTCTTTTAGCTTCACGCTTTTATCCCGCATAGCAGGGTGGACAGGAAGTATCTAGCATCAAGACAATCCGTACTTCACTTTCAGTCGAAATTAGAGATGTGTTGCGTGTTGAGTGGCACCCAATACCCCGCGTTGCCTTGTACGCTTTATCCCGCATATAATATATATATCCCGCATATAGCAGGATAGTCAGAGACCACCAACTGTCATTAAGTGCTTGCCGCTCAAAATCGAGACATTGCGTATTGAGTGGTGAAACTCAACGCCGTGCTCTGTCTTACCAATGGGAAGAAATAAAATTTTAATTTTAAGTACAATCATTCTATCGAATGGGAATCGAACCAATAACCAATCGCTTTTTTCAATCAGATGCTTTACCTTTTTGGCCTCTCCTTTTTTTCTTTTTTCACATTTACGTAGTTTATTATATTTTTGCTATCCAGGATACAAGTGAAACCACACGAATCCCCGACTACTTCGACACCCTCCTCCGGTGAAGAGGCGGAAGTGTCTCCGGACGAGAGTGTGGAACACACTGAGGAACAGCAGCCACCTTCTCTGATTGATCTTCTGGGGTAAGTGACGTTTAATTTTTTTTTGGCACGTTTAATATTAAATTATACAGTTTATTTCTCTTTTTTTTATGAAAATATATGTGATTGTTTATATATATATATATATATATATATATATATATATATATATATATATATATATATATATATATATATATATATAATTACATCATTACATTTTTTTGTGTTTTATAGTTCTATTAGTTTGATTATTAACATTTTTTTCAGAGGTGAACAAGCTAAGAAACAAGCGCAAGAACGTATGGAGGCGCAAGCTGTACAACAAGCTGCCATGTCCGCTATTGAGGCTGAAAGCAAGAAGGTTAGCGTTAATTATATATTTATATGCTTGTATTAGTCAAGGCGCGACGTTAAGTTTCAACGATCTATATACTACGTGCTCTTTGAATTGAAAATATATTTGGTATATTTATCAATGTATTTAAGCTTAATTTAATATATCGTTTAGTTCAATTAAAATGTTACTGGCCCTAAAGAAAAGAATTAATCTGTATTCCATGTGAAATGGCTGTTATTTTACATTTTTCTCCTTCCTTCCTTTCCTGAAAGAAAAAAAAAATGGTAATTGTCACATTTTGTTCCTAACCACTTTAAATGTATTCGATTGTGAAGAAACGTCTAAATCTAAGTCGTCTCCTTTTCGTACTCTAACAGTAGTATATATATTTGCACCACGCAGCCAGGATTTGACAAAACATATTTTCGATACAAAAAGGTAATATTTTATATTTTTACTTATCTTGTTCTATTTATAAAGTGCACATAATTTACAAACACTCTCTAATAGATTTCAGTACCTGTAATTTTTCTCTTATAAAAGATAAGAGAAAATTTTTATTATTTTAAAATTATGATTACGTTAGTAATAATTTTTTTATAGTCAAATAATATATCCATTGATTGGTTGTGGGTTCGATTCCGATTCTGGAAATCATTACATATTAATTATGTTAATTTCTTCGCGGTGGTATGACAAAATGCGGCGTTGTGGTCCGCCACTTAATACACAATGTCTCCAAATCGGAGGAAGTATATTTGTTTCGTCAATTCAATAACAATCATAATTTATATAATAGAAATTCAAACAATAGACATTTTTCCACTCGAAATTTACCTTAGACCATGTGTACGGTGCCATGACGACCTTTGTTTCATTTTAACATACTTCCTTCCTTGATACTTAAGCACTTTAGTTCCTGCATATATAGTAATAATTTGAATATATATTTTGAAACATTAAATTTTAACGACAATGCTCTGATATCAATCTAAAGAAATATTAATAATATGAATTTATTATTGAAAAAACGTATAAAAATTTTGAACGCAGCGGGATTCGAACCCGCGCCTCTTGGATACCGTCGGAACCGGAACCTTGGACGGTATCCAAGAGGCGCGGGTTCGAATCCCGCTGCGTTCAAAATTTTTATACGTTTTTTCAATAATGTTTTCTAATCCTAAGTGTGGAATAACACTTTAAAAATAGTAAATATGAATTTAATATATATTTTAGCAAGCAGTGTCAGGTCCGACGCCGTCTGCCCTATCGCAAGTGGACCTCTCAGTGTACACTCGCAAAGCGGTCTCCTTCTTAGCGAGAAACTTCTACAATCTGAAATACGTCGCTTTAGTACTGGCTTTCTGTATTAACTTCGTGCTGCTGTTTTATAAGGTAAGCCGACTAATATATACTAACTACAGTAAGCTAACTGAGGCAAACTAAACTAAATAAGGTACACTAAATAAGTTATACTAAATAAGGTATACTAAATAAGGTAAACTAAATAAGATAAATTAAATAAGATAAATTAAATAAGGTACACAGGTCACACAACAACGGGCGCGCGCGCCGAACGAACGTCTGTTTGTTTCACTCCGTGTACAAAAAAAAATAATTTCGCTATTAAATTGTTAAAATTGTAATAATTAATGTCTCAAGTGTAAAGTTTAGAAACAGGTGACAATTTCACAGTAAAATAAAGATCTTAAGTGTATTTAAAAGCGTTGAAAACAGTGAAAAATATATAGTGGAAGTGTTAATTAACAGTTGCAAATCACTTTTACCCACTTTGCAAAGTTGACTTATTTATGATTAAAGTGATGTATTATGAACCGATACTGATAATTTATCTCCTTGCTTAACTACTACTGTGGTCCAACGGTCTGAGGCCCGGCTTAAAGTGCTCATGACAAGGATCGATCCCGAGTGATTGCGTCAATAATCGTACAATATCTCATTCCCTAACTGGATTACAAGGTGATTCCTCCGTGAGTGATGACGATTTCTTGTTAGCGATCAGAAACGAAGTTCAAAACATAATAACTCAAACAGTAAGTGCAGAATTAAAGAAAATTAGAGAGGAATTAAGTGGACTCCAAGCTATTAAAGATTCCATGGAATTTTTCTCGAATTTGTATGATACAATGAGACAAGAATTAGAAGAGGCAAAAACAGAAATTTGTACTCTCAAGAAATCTAATAATGAATTAAGAGAAATAATTGATTCTCATAACGATACGATTAACTTACTGGAAAAAGAAACAAGAGCAAGTAACGTCGAATTACATTGCATACCAGAATTTAGGAACGAGAACCTACTTAAAACCGTAGAACAAATAGGTCAGACGATAAATTTACCGATTGATGAGGGATGTATAACTAAATGCACGAGATTGGCTAAATTAAATAAAAGTTCTGCCCGTCCTCGAACAGTACTAGTTAAATTTTCAACGCCTATTCTGCGAGATCGTTTTTTAGCAGGTGTGATAAACTTCAATAGAAGTAATTCTAATAATAAATTAAATACGTCGCATTTAGGAATATCGGGAGAAAAATTACCAGTATATATTTCCGAAAATCTTACTACTACGTCCAAAGATATATATGCAGCATCTCGAAAATTTGCAAAAGAAAAACACTATCGTTTTGTTTGGTCCCGAAACGGAAATATATTTTTGAGGAAATCCATTGCAAGTGACGTAATACGCGTGAAATCAAAAGACTTTTTAAAGACTTTAGAGTAATTTTACACTAAATTATATTTACATATTATTATATTGTTTTTTTTTACTTTATTGTTAGTTTTAAGTTTCGTTCTTTTATGGTTAATAATTTGAAAGTTTTTTATCAGAATGTAAGAGGTATTAGGACTAAAACAAATGAAATTTACAGTGCTTTACTGAATACGGATTTTGATGTTATAGTCTTCACAGAGACATGGTTAAATAAAAGTGTGTATAGTAGTGAATTTATAGATAATAGATATAATGTATATAGACGAGACAGAGAATCAAGTAATACATCCAAATTGGATGGTGGGGGTGTATTAATAGCAGTCACAAAAAAAATTAATAGCTATCGCATGACCACTTGGGAAACTAAAATTGAGGATCTATGGGTTAATATATTAATAGGAAATTCTACTATATCAATATGTGCAGTATATATTCCATCGCCCCTAAAATGTGAAACTCTAGAAGTTTTCGTAAAAAACGTAGAAAAAGTTGTAACAAAATTTTACAATAATAATTGGTGATTTTAATATTCCATATATACAATGGGCTCGTGAAGAAGATAATTCAAAAAAATTTACAGTATTAAGAACGAATTTTATAGCTAATGCATTAGTAAAGGATTTCATGGATTTGACAAATCTATCCCAGGTTAACAGTATTAAAAATAACTATGGGAAAATTTTGGATTTGGTTTTTACTAACATGACGAACATTAATGTTGAAGACAGTGATACATATATATGTTCTATTGACAAATATCACCCTCCCTTGGAATTTAATATTGAAATTGAAGATACGACTGAAATTTTAATAACACCTAAGAACAAAATTAAATATGCTTATTTTAATGCTGACTATGATGTTATTAAATAAAAATTAGGTCACATAAATTGGGAAAGAATATTTTTTAATTGTAACAATATCGATGATATGGTCATAATATTCTATGAGGAATTGAGAAAAGTTATAGAACTTTATGATCCAAAAAACGTTGTTAAAAATCAAACTAAATATCCAGTGTGGTATTCACGTCAACTTATAAGGAGACTAAAAGAAAAAAAACAAATATAGACTATTAAGCAAGAAGTATTGTAACCCATTAGATGAAATTGAATTTAAATTACTTAGGGACAGGTGCAGGGATATTATTGATACGGACTATAAGAGATATATTGAAAACATAGAAAACAACATTAAAATAAATCCAAAGTTCTTTTACTCTTATCAAAAGAATCTTCGAAACCACAAATGTGACTACCCAGCCTTGATGACAATGGATAATTATAATGATGGGAACAGTATTTGTGATCAATTTGCCAAACATTTTTCAAGTTTTTATAGTAATTGCGATTCTACACATTGCGAAATCTCAACTTTGATAAATAATTCAAGTCAATATTCACAAATAACTACAATCATTATTAATAAGAACGAAATATCAAATAAACTAAAATCAGTAAATGTCAATAAAGGTACAGGTCCAGATAATGTTCCTCCAATTTTTGTCAAAATGAAGGCAAATTTCCAAGTTTATGGAAGAAGGCGCGGGTAGTCCCAATTTTTAAAAGCGGGAACATGAAAGATATAAAAAACTACAGACCTGTATCAATTCTATCTATATTTTCAAAAATATTTGAGTCATTACTATCTCCTTTTTAAACTTGGCCAATGAAATCACTGATAACACATCATCAACACGGGTTTGTTAAAAACAGGTCCATAATGTCTAACTTGGCCACATTTGTCAATAATATTTCAAATTCTATGGATAATAATTATGAGGTTGATTGCATCTATACCGATTTGGCTAAAGCGTTTGATGTCGTAGATCACAATATATTAATGAAAAAACTTCACGGATATGGATTTAATGAAAACTTGCTTAAATTGTTGCATAATTACCTACAATAAAGGGAAATGAATGTGGTCATGGGTGGATATGAATCGTATACGTTTTCGGCAACCTCTGGAGTTCCCCAAGGTTCTTGTCTGGGTCCCATATTATTTGGTATTTTTATAAATGATGTAGTAAACTGTTTTCATCATAGCAAAATTCAACTTTATGCAGATGACCTGAAAATGTATAGTTTACAGGATTCGGAATTGCTACAGTTAGACTTAGACAGACTTGGAAAGTGGTGTAGGGAAAATCATATGAATTTAAATCAAAGGAAATGTTACATCTTAACCTTCAGCAGAAAAAAATCCAATATTATTTATGACTACAAGATAAATGAATTTATTTTAAATAGAATTAACCAAATAAAAGATTTAAGTATAACTGTTGACTCTAAAATGAGCTTTATTCCACATATAGACGAACTGGTCAGTAAATCATTAAAAATATTGGGATTTATAAAAAGAAGTACAAAAGCCTTTAAAAAATCAGATTCTATAATAACATTATTTAATGCATTTATAAGAAGTAAATTAGAATATTGCTCCGTAGCATGGAGTCCCTTTTATCAAGTTCATACAGACAGGATAGAAGGAATTCAAAAGAGGTTGCTAAAATTTGTAAAATTCAAAGATAGAAAACGATTATGCTTAATAATTATAGTGCTTTACTAAAACATTACAATATTATAACGCTTAAAACCCGTAGAGATATGCTGGACTTATGCTTTTTACATAAAATAATATCAGGTAACATTGATTGTCCTCAATTACTTAAAGAATTTAAAATAGTAGTACCGAGACCTAACGCGAGGCACACAAATACACCAACTTTCAAATGTCGTTTCGCAAGAACAAATTTAGGAATAACGGCGCCTTTAAATAGGGCTTTTAGAACTTATAATAATATTTCTAAAAAAATTTGTATTGATATATATAACGATAATTTAAAATCTTATAAAACAAAAATAAAAAATAATTTTAAAATTTTAACGTAAAATACTTGTTGCAGTGATATCTGCGGAATAGTCCATATACCTTTTACAAAAGAGTTCTATTTTATTATATATTTTTTTATTGTTTTTATTATCTAATCTTTTTTTTATTTTGTTTTTTAAACTACCTACTTAGTTGTTTTATTTTTTTCTCTATTTACTTTTTAATTTGAGTCTTAGATTGGTTTAGACTTTATTAGACAAGCATAATGTTGTTTTTTTTTTATTGTTTTTATTTAGCTTAAGTGATCGTTTTATTTTTATTTTTATTTTTGAGTATTTTTTTATTTACAAATTTTAGTAATTATAATTTTATACATATAATAGTTTTTAACAATTTGTTATATTTTTTTAACATGTTGTTTAGTGTAAAGTTTATTTTTTTTATATTTGCTTTTACTTTTATTTTTAACATGTTTCTATATAATGCATGTAGAATAATTTAAATTTATATATTTGTAAACATGGAGTGAGTGTGAAAAAAGTTTTTTTTTTATGTTTTATTACAGTGCATGCTGAGTTAGCCTATAATTGTAATGTACTTTGTAGCTACATATCTTATATTGTAAAACTTTTAATGTTAAGAAAATTTTTAGATCATTGTACATTATGTTGGCTTCCTATTAAATAAATAAATAAATAAATAAATAAATAAATAAATAAATAAATAAAGGTAAACGTAATAAGGTAAACTAAATATGGTAAAATAAATAAGATAAATTAAATAACGTAAACGTAATAAGGTAAACTAAATAAGGTAAACTAAATAGAATAAACTAAAGAAGGTAAACTAAATTAGGTGAACTAAATAGAATAAACTAAATTAGGTGAACTAAATAGAATAAACTAAAACAGGTGAACTAAATAAGGTGAACTAAATAGAATAAACTAAAGAAGGTGAACTAAATAAGGTGAATTAAATAGAATAAACTAAATATGGTGAATTAATTAAGGTGAAATAAATAAGGTGAACTAAATAAGATGAACTAAATAAGGTAAACCACCGAAGGTAAACTAAATGGAGTTAAGGCAGAAATATCGCAAAAAAAATAGTTAAAGCAAAAAAACCTTGTTCGATGTTCAAAATCAAATAGTGAAAATCGTTAATTTATATTATTTAACATTTATAGACCTAATTCAAATCTTCACACGAAAAATGTTCATATTTAAAACTTATTTAGTTTCATTAGGCCAAGTTTGTAGTTGAGCTCCACCATTTGATTAATAATGTCTCTTTTTGAATTAATAGAATAAGGGTCTCCAGATATATGAAACATGAATGTAACAATATCGTAACTGGCAACATTTTTAGTTTTATAATATTTTTGTATCTGTTTTTATTTAAATTTAAATTAACAATTTATTTTATGATTACATCCTACGTATTCTAGGCACTCAAATATCTACGTCTAAGATTACCTGCTAAAGATACCAATAAAGAACCATAAGAGAGCCATCGTATGCTGCAATTATGGTGGTTACTGGTACTGGTTACTCGTGTTTATTTATGTTTGCGCAATAAAGAATTTGTTAATTCATTTTCGATTTCTACTCAAAGAATGACTGTTGAAACTTCTCCGCTCTAGTAAGACAAAACGCAGTGTAGAACTCCGTTACTCCACACACTATGTATTAATCACGAGCGAAAAGAAGTGAACATAATGTCTTGATATTATGTTCTCTCTGACTACCCTATTATATAGGATGGTAAATGATAAAAAAAATATTTTTTATTATTTATCTATATGTCTCTATTTAGGTGTCAACATTGGAAGTGGAACGTACCGAGGGTTCTGGAGTAGGCGACATCATTGCAGGATCTGGCTCCGGACAAGGATCTGGCAGTGGAGACGGTATGCGACTTTTTATAACTAAAATATAATCGTTAAAAATTAATCACATTTTCATTCCCTTGACATAAGATAAAACGCGGCGATGAGTTCCGCCACTCAACACACATTTTCTCTAATTTACTTTCTGTGTTCCCTGCTATGCGAGATAAAAGCGAAAAGCCAAAAATATATAAAATTATCATAAATATTTAATCATATAAATAATACGTAAAGGACAAATTTAAAACAATTAAGGCAAGGAGTATGAATTTTTTTATTATCAAAATATAAGATAAGCGAGGCCTTCATAGCTCAGTGGGACAATGTCTGACTGTAAACGCGATTGGTCGTCGGTTCGATTCCAACTCAGGGGTATTATTATACTTAAAATTTATTTTGATTTCTCCGCTCTGACAAGACATATCGCGGCGTTAAAGTGACCACTCAACGCGCAATATCTCTGGTGAAAAGCAGTCAACAGAGTGTCTTGACAGTAGATAATCTCAGACTCTCATGAATCTGAATCTCTCTGGATAAGGCGTAAAGCTGCTTCTTTAATTTCTTTTTATCATATCATAAGGTACCTAAGTAAAGATTGTTTTAAAATATTTCTATAAAAAGTTATTTTAGTTTTCAAAGGAAATTCTTAACTAATTAACAGGTAGCGGCGAAGGCGACGACGATGACGCTTTAGAAGTGGTTTTAATAGACGAAGATTTCTTCTACATGGAGCATGTCATCAAAATAGCAGCTGTGTTACATTCTATCGTGTCTTTGGCTATCCTAATCGGTTATTATCATTTGAAGGTGGGTACAATAAAAAAAAAATAAAAAAGTATTGTCCAGTTTCTTGAGGTTCGAAAAAATAAATGTGGAAGAACACTTTATTAGTAAAATATTAAAATAAATAACATTATCTCTTGCCAAACGATTATTTCTTATAAATCTTTGGACGTAAATAAGTTGTTACAAAACGTGTAAGAATTTCGACGCAGCTGATAGTAGAACGCATGGCTTAGTCGGACGCTTGGACGGTATGCAAACTGATTCAAATCCCGCTACGTTCATGTCTTATTCCTTTTCCAAAATTGTTTTCTTATCAAAAGACAAGTAAAATTTAATCTACAAATAAAAACATTAAAATTATTATTAATATAAAGAAAGTATAACCTATCTAATTCTACGTACACCATAATTCTCTTACAATAAAAATATACTAGCAAATGTGTAACAAATGTATGAGAAATGAAATGTAGATAGTAATTGCCAAAACACAATATAAAATGATAATATTTTTAACGGTTTTATTTAGTATTCGAAATTCTTATTAAATTGTTTTGTTTTATTTATATATTTTATTAATTTAAGGTACCTCTAGCTATATTTAAGAGGGAAAAGGAAATAGCTCGCAAGCTGGAGTTCGACGGCCTGTACATCGCGGAGCAGCCGGAGGACGACGATCTGAAGAGTCATTGGGACAAACTCGTTATATCTGCTAAGTTAGTATATTTATTTGTTGTGATTATTTCCGATATTTTTTTTAGCTTCACGCTTTTTATCCCGCATAGCAGGGTAGACAGAAAGTACCTAGTATCTAGACACTCCGTACTTCGTTTTCCACCGATTTCGAGACATTGCGTGTAGAGTGCTGGAACTCAACGCCGCACTTTTTTACCAGAACGAAGAAGTGAAAAAAATTTAAACATAATCACTCCCCCGAGTGGGGATCAAACCCACAACCGATTGCATTTACAGTCGGACGCAGTCCCGCTGCGCCACGACCAGCCTCACTCACGATTTCATAATAAATATTACACAATAAAATTTAAATTTACGTGAAATGTTAAATTATTAAAATCAGGTCTTTTTTCAATTAATAAAGCTAAATTATTGTTTTATAACATTTTTGCCAAAATTCTTATTTTAATTATAGACTTCTATCATAGTGAAAATGAGGAAATTGTTGTTACCTCATTTATTATCGTAAAATAACATTTAATTTAAAATTTTTTACTCATCTTAACCAGACCAGGCTAACCAGATATATGAATACGAAATATATATTTATATTGGGTTATATATATTTTACATGAAGTACTAAAAATATGTATTATAATTTAACAACTGGATTTAAAAGTATAAATCGGCTTTCTCGACTGTCTTGAAGTTCTAATTTTACTACATTACCTTCATTCATTCAGTTCATTCATATTTTTTCGTTCACAGATCTTTCCCAGTGAACTACTGGGATAAATTCATTAAGAAGAAAGTTCGTGCAAAGTATTCAGAGACCTATGACTTCGATTCGATATCTAACATGTTAGGAATGGAGAAGACGTCGTTTTCAGCTCAAGAAGAGGAAGGCAGCAAGGGATTTATCCATTAGTGAGTTTATAACTATTATTTTAGTATACATATTTATATATATATATATATATATATATATATATAAATATAAATAAAATTGAAATGTCTGTTTGTAACATTAAAATCACACCGCTTCTTACTAAATGCATAGTTTTGTCAAAATTCTAATTTTTAGTCGCAGACAATCGTCGTCACAGCGAAAACACAATATTCAATATTTTTGTATTTTCGTTAAACCCGGGATTCGAACCCATGACGAAACGAAATGTTTACGATATTCAAACGCAAAAATGTATCTATATTCAATCTTTTGTTATTGTTTACAAAAAATGCTTAGGCTTATGTACCTACATTAATCCCTGTCCGTCTGTCTGATTGTTCAGGCTGATCTCTGGAACGGCTGAGCCAATTTTGACGATACTTTCACTAGCAAATAGCTAATATAATATAGAGTAACTTGGCTTTTATTTAAATCTGTTAAATAGAAATATTTAGTATAGTATATTTGAAATTTTAATTTAAAAATTAAAATGTCTAGATTACGAAAACTATGAAAAGATAAAATAATTAACATTATTTATCATCATTAATGTATCACCTAACTGAGATTAAAGTATTCTCATTTTTCACTTTGTTTATTCCAGTATAATAAACATCGACTGGCGTTATCAAGTGTGGAAGGCGGGTGTCACGATCACCGACAACTCCTTCCTATATTCCCTCTGGTATTTCTCGTTCTCAGTGATGGGTAATTTCAATAATTTCTTCTTCGCTGCACACTTGTTGGACGTCGCCGTTGGATTTAAGACTTTGAGGACTATATTGCAGTCTGTCACGCATAATGGGAAACAGGTGACTTTTTTTAATTACTTACTTTAGATAATAAAAAAAATATTTTTGGTATAATATAAAAATTTTAAACGTACCGAGATTAGAACCCGCGTCTCTTAAGCTAGAAAACTAAGCGTTATTGTTGATTACAAATCTTTTTTTTATAGAGAATTTTTAAATTTTTTTAACCATTTGAACATTTGGATATTACATTCAACATAGTGCCACTATTCCACACTTAGGATTAGAAAACACATTTTTTCAAAAATGTTTTCTAATTCTAAATGTGGAATGACACTTTAACAATAGTATACTTTAACATTAGTGACATTAAGCTAAGCATTTTTTTGCAAAAATATATGGACATCGCTATATCTTTTTTTGATTAATTTAAAGGAAAAAGTAATAGGATCAAATAAAACACCCAAATACAAAAGAAAACCGAAATACGGTTTTTTCCTTTACTACGGTTTTGAGCAATTGATACAGTGAAAAATGAATTGAAATAACTTATGGGTCAGGCATCGCGAGAAAGCGACGGTCTGGGTACAGGAGTCTTGAAAACATCATGCGTTGCTTTAGAAAACACTTTTATGGGAGTATTATTGGTGTTTCTTCTATTTCTGAAGGTGAAATAGAAGACTCACTTTCAATTCTCAATATTTTTCTCCGATGCGTTATAATACTGCTGTAGTCACTAGTTGTTTCCCCATCCGTTGTCAATAGGAGTCGAACCTACGTCCGAAATAATAGCATCTGACATCGTTATTTTTTTAAATAATATAAAAATACGGTAAAAACATAATTATTTTAAATGTAGTAGGTCGAGTACCAGGGAACACCAATGGTATAATGAAATGAGCAGCGTTATTGAGCTACATGGCAATTTTGGATATATCGTATAACAGCGCTTTAGAGCTGCATAGCACTTAAATGGTTAGACTAGTAAATGCCCAAGATTTCGGTTACGTGGATTTGACTCTTTGCTGTAATTTTTGTTGAAAAACATATTTAAATTGATATATATTTCTTATTTATAAACCGATTGAAATAAAACTAACATTATAAGTTAAAAAAGTTGCCAAAATACAATAGTAAAAACTGCATTTGAATAATTTAAACAGTTTCGGTCATAAGCGTAAACAAACGCATAGACAAACGGACTAAATGTTTTGGGTACATACCCTCAATGAAAGTATTTCTTTTACATAATTCCTGTTATAATTCCCAGCTGGTACTAACAGTGATGTTGCTGACCATCATAGTGTACATCTACACAGTAATTGCGTTCAACTTCTTCCGCAAGTTCTACGTGCAGGAGGAGGACGACGAGGTCAACAGGAACTGCCATGACATGCTTACCGTGAGTGCTTTTGTATTTTAAGGGCTCTTTTTTGGAGCTTCACGCTTTATCCCATATAGCAGGATAATTAGATACAACCTAATGTCAAGACACGTCGGTGACTGGTTTCTGCCTAATATCTAGACATTGCTTGTTGAGTGCCGAACTAAATGTCACATTTTGTTTTATTAGGGTGAAGAAATTAAAATAAATTCTAAATATGATCATTCTTCCAAATTGAAATCGAACTCAAAACCAATCGAATGTACAGTCAGACGATGTACTCCAATTGACGGAGTGTTTTGACGCTGGGAGTGTCTAGACGGCTCTCTGACCGCCTTCCTGTATATATTGTTTGGCGTTGAGATCTGCCACTCAATAAGCTGAGTACGGAGTGTTCTGACACTAGATACTTGATGTCTACCCTGTTATGCGGGATAAAAGCGTGAAGCTAGAAAAATGCTTTACATATTTATTTCTCATAGCGGAGTCAAAAACTATCTAGTATCAAGACACTCCATACTTCTACTTTCCGTCGAATTCGAGACACTGCGTGATGAGTGGTGGGAGGAATCAACGCCAGATCTATCTTACCAGATTTATCTTACCAGATTTATCTTACCAGAGCGAAGAAGTGAAAATAATTTTAAATATAATCACTCCCTCGATACCAATCCACAGCCGATGGCGTTTACAGTCAGATGCTGTCCCACAGCGCCACAACTGGCCTCGAATAAAACATATATATTGTTGTTTGAAATGAATTAAAATATTACGTGTGCGCGCGCGCAGTGCTTCGTGTTCAACCTGTACAAGGGCGTGCGCGCGGGCGGCGGCATCGGCGACGAGCTGGAGCCGCCCGACGGGGACGACTCCGAGGTGTACCGGATTATATTCGATATATCGTTCTTCTTCTTCGTCATTGTCATATTGTTGGCGATTTTGCAGGGTGAGTCGGGCCAGCGTTGAATTATCGTTATAATGTACATTGTTCGTAGAGTTACCTGTATTCTTGCCGCGATGATGAAAGTTACGAAAATTCAGTTAACATAACTTTTATTTAAATAAAATATTATCGTTTACTTGAGAATATGTAATGTACAGGTTGTCAGGTCTGGTGGTATATGTTTTTAGGGAATTAGCGTAATTTTCCCGTCGGGATGATGAAAATATTTAATTTTATATGTAATTCATATTTAATATAATTTTATAGTTAATTTGTTATCTCAGCAATATCATAGCTACATACGAGTATAATACAATATGGTAGATTCAATAAATTTAATTCTAATTAAATTACATTAAAGAATCCTTATAACTGGTGTCAATTTATATTTTATACTAATAAATGAAATTGGTGTCTTTTTGTAATATTAAAATAACTGCTTTTTTCAAAATGCATATACACATATGTACATACACCAAAATAACATTTTTTTACAATTTGTGTCGGTTTGCTTCCGGCTAATCTCTGAAATGGCTGGACCGATATTGACGGGACTTTCACTAGCAAATAGCTCATATTATAAAGGAGTATATTAGGCTACTATTATTTCTAGAATAGTATTATTATTTTAGAATTATAAAACAAACATCGAGCTCGTTAATTAAATTCTTATTCACGTCACGTATCAAGGTTTGATCATCGACGCGTTCGGAGAGCTGCGTGACCAACTCGAGTCCGTGAAAGAGGACATGGAGTCCAACTGCTTCATATGCGGCATCAATAAAGACTACTTCGATAAGGTAAATTGCTATATACTAATCACTTGTAGCCTCGTTGACGAGTATAATACCTGTATGTCACTTTATACCAAAGTGGAACAAGATAACACTTAGTAAAGTATGCGTTGCCGTGGTAACGGGTACGTCACTTCATATAAAAGTGTTTTAGGTGTACGGCAAAAATGTTATTTTCTTTCTCACCCCTTCGAGCCGATAGCTCTTGCACTTCCTCTCTGCTAGCCAATGGAGTCAACCCAGAGACGGAGGATAAACATCATTTCCCCTCTGGAGGTCTCAGGTCCGTGAGGTCGCCACTCCCCCAGTAGCCCAACAGCTCACCACACGCTGCCCTGCGGACTTATTATTAAATTATTATATTTTTTATTAATAACAATAATGTTTTTTCCAATTTATTCAGGTCCCGCACGGTTTCGACACTCACGTGCAAAGAGAACACAACCTCGCGAACTACATGTTCTTCCTCATGCATCTTATCAATAAACCCGACACTGAATATACAGGTGAGTGGAGAGAATTAAGAACAACAGAGAAAATATAATTCAGCATCATTTATTAAATTAAATTATTTATTACTATTTGTATAATACAATACTAGAGGTCGGGGGAGACTTGTGAGGGGTTACATTGAATATTAATTGATACAAGCACCTTGCAGTTGATATATCATGATAGACTATTGTTGGATTAAAAGCAATTTTTTTGGGTTTAACTTCGAAACGACACTTCAAAATATATACGATATTTTGGAGTGTTTTTAATTTATTTAAAACATTTTTAAGTTTTCTCTGTCTAGTTACACGAAATATGACGTTATGGTATTATTGTAAATATTTTAAATATATATTTATATATATATATATATATATATATATATATATTGTAAATATTTTAAATATATATATGTTGCGTAACTTAACGCCACATCTTGTCTTACAAGAGCGGGAACATCGAACTTACAAAAACAATACTTAAAAATATAATGAGATTTATACAAATTTCTCGCATTATAATATTATTCAATATATTTCAGGTCAAGAGACGTTTGTATGGAACATGTACACGCAGAGATGTTGGGACTTCTTCCCAGTGGGAGACTGCTTCCGAAAACAGTATGAAGACGTGATGGGAGAATAGAAATTGTAATATATATGATAAATAAAACTATTTCTTTGTTAATAACTCTTTTAATTAAGAATTGCAAAGAACATGTTAATAATGGTGAAATGTACAAATTTTTATTTTAAATATTCAATGTCAAATGTTGCTCAAAATCTTTAAACAACTGTTTAATAAATAAATATTTCATCGGAAGTTATTTTTGTATTACAATAATAAATAAGATTTTAATGTTTATTTTCTGTTGTTATGACATTTCTGTTTTACATAATCTGTGGCTTTATTCTATTTCTATTCTCTCCGTAATATGTAAGGTGGCCTTTCCAAATACTTTTCTAATTCATCTTGATCGATATAGTTTATGTAAGATAATTTAAACGTGTTAAATAATGAATAAATCTTTAATTTATTGATTTGGTTGTTTTATTTGGGTACATTTTGTTTACTTTTCACGTCAATATGGCGCAATTGAGTTCTAATCCTAACTGGAGGGGAAACAGAAGCAATAAATAAGAGTAATTTCTGATTGCAATAACTGACTCTGACTGTATATCCGATCGATTGTGGGTTTGATCCCCACTCGGGGGATTGATTATATTTAAATTATTTTCACTTCCTCGCTCTGGTAAAGACAAAGAGCGGCATTGAGTTCCAACACTTAACGTCTCGAATTCGGTGGAAAGCGAAGTACGGAGTGTGTTGACACTAGGTACTTTCTGTCTACCCTGCTATGCGGGATGAAAGCGTGAAGCTAAAAAAAAAATGGTTGTCAACTGGGAAAACAGAATGGATGTGTCTTAACGCTGATATCTCTCTGTCTTCCCTGCTACAGGAAATACGGATTGAAGGACTAAAGTTGTTTTTAAATTATAAAAGATCTATAACACTAATATTTCATTTGATAGATATAAATAAGTACAAGTAGAATGTCTGCTTCGTTTCTACTTTGTAATAGTCTTTTAATTTAATACCATTTAAAATTACACATTTTCATAGATTTTATATAAAAATTATTCTACTATTTATTAGGGGAATATTTATTATATTTGCATGTAAAATATGATTCTCTTAAGGGAAAATAAAAAAAGGGTTTGAAGATGATTTCTATATTTTGAATATGTATGTATATTATCAAAGTGCTATTCTCACACTTACCTATGATAAAAGATATATTGTGAAACGGAAAAAAATGAAAATTGGATGTGTTGCATTTGAACTCATGACCCCGGGTGGTTCTCATTTATATTGGTAATACTTTTCTAAAATATTTCATATCTATCTTTTATCACCAAAAATATTTAATTTATATTATTTTCAATATGATGATACACTATTCTCAGTGTCTTAACACTAGATACTTCTTGACTACCTTACTATGCAGGATAAAACGTGACGCTAAAAAAATATTAGACAACAGTATGAAATGCTCTAATTTAAAAGTACCGATCCCAACGGCAATTTGTTTTACGTTGACACGTGGATCTTTATCTGTTGTAACAAATATAATAATAGTATTTTTCAGATATAAACTATTCCAACTCCAAGGAATCGTATCGAATACCTTATACTTACTTTTTATTGTAATTTTGTAAATAGTTTTTGACAGACCTAATTTAAAAATGGTTTGGTTTATAGGAGTCCGTACCTAAGAAGTAACACCAGATTCTATCTTATGAGCCGTGAAAGTTCACAGATGATGTATTTTACCGCTATAAAAAATACTAAAAATTGAATAAAATAAATATTTAAGGTGAGTCCCATACAACAAACGCGATCGATTTGTGTTCGTTTTTGCTCGAAATAAATATAGTAAAATATCTCGATATTAATATAGTGAATCGATAGTAATAGCTTGATATTAATATAGTGAAATAATCACAGAAAATTCAGTTTTCTAAAACACTCTACAATATACAGCATCATCCTGGGTGCCCGCAATGGATGCAGGAATATTTGGGCAGCCTCCTATACAATAAACGTGACGTTTATATAAATAATGGTAAGATCTCTTCGTGTGCGAGTCGAACTCACACTTGCCTAGTTTTTTTTTCGCTAATATGCATTACCTATATTATGAATTCTAATTATGATATATTAAACTATTTCTAGTTCAATCTAATTTGTAATGGGAAATAAAAACAAAACGCTACAATCTTATAACAATTTATTAACACATATTTACAATCATCTTTACAATAATTTTAGTTAAGCTTAATTGTATCAGTCTTATTCACTAATATTTTCTGCCTCAGTTAAAAAATTATTTTATATATATAAAAAAAAAAACAGTAATAAAGAATACAATCTATTTTAAATTTTATTTATTTAACTTTGCTTAAAAACATCAGGTGTGAATAAGTTAATAAATTAAAAGAAATGCATACTTTTTATTGTACAAAGTTTTAAATACAAGTTTTTACTGAAGATTCTGTTTTTTTTTATTTAAATACTTTTAATGAAAATATTTACTTCTTCCTAAAATAAAATGAAATAGTTACTAATTATTATAATTAAAAAAATTATAAGCGCAATTTATCTACCTATTCACACCTAATACAGGATATATTAAAAAAAGATTTCTTTTAATAAATAGACCTCAAGAAAAAAAGCAATAAAAACACATTTTCGCAACGACCACACATACCATCTTTCAAACAGCTGTCACTTACAAATGACAGTTAATTGACAGATGGCTGTTTATGCGCCAAATACAATGTGAAAATGCTCGTCAACGCGCTAACCAAGAAAATAACATCAAACCAACGGTGATAAAAGTTGAACTGCAAATCACCGAGGACTTGGGTTATAATTGTCCTGTACTCAGGCGGCATGTTCATCCTCATCAGGAGAACAGACGAACAGAAATACATGCCCATAATTTGTGCTAGAATCATTACTATTATGTTGGACGATTTCGATGACGAGATTTTATAGAAGAACTGTAAATAATGGAAAGATATGCTTTATTATTTTCAAGCTGTTATTATTAAAGTGTTGCCCAGGATAAAAACACTTTTTAAAAAAAAATCTATACAAAAGTTAAACAGCGAGATTCGAACCCGCGCCTCTTGGTAAATGTCAAAGCGCTAACTGCTAAGCCATGAGTTCCACATCCGGCTGAGTCGAAATTATTAATTAAGTCTTAGTTTTACTAGCACTAGTTCTTTTTTTTATATTTTTATATAAAAGTACTAACAGGCCATCACGGCGCAGTCTGCACCATCGAACTGTAAAGGCGATTAATTGTGGGTTCGACTCCACCTCAGGGAAATGATTTATTTTCATTTCAATGCTTTGATAAGTGGAGTTGTCAAGCTAGATTTAACCTTATGTCAAGACACTAAGCAGTCAGATGAGTGTCTTGACAAATGTTATCCCTAACTATCTTGAAATGCGGGATAAAGCGTGAAGCTGCTTTTAAAACTTCTTAAAAAACAGAAAGTTTTATAACATACTTATTTATTCACCTTTATGACTTTTTCTGCTTACAGGATGGGTAGAGAGAACAGTGTCAGAGAATAGAGTAAGTGTATGTGAGAGAGTGTAATATTGAGACAATATTGAGGCATATAAAATAGCGGAACTCAACGCCGCAGAGTCTCACCAGAGCCAAAAATCTTTATTTATACTTAACATCATATTTAAAAAATATATGATAACTAACCTTAGTCAAAGTCAACAGCAATCCTCTGATACTAGTTAGGACGATACAACCAACTAGTATAAAGGAGACGTGTTGAGACCAGAACGATACATCTATGTTCAGTCCCAGCCAGTGTACCACAAGCTCCAGGCCGCGGGTCACGGGATCTTTTTTGCCCACTCTATCAAATACTATGTTGATTGTTGACTGAAAATAAGGAATTCTCAGTTTTTATCCGAGTTACATAAATGTATATACATAAAATAAAAATATAACCGATTGCTGTCTGTACACTTATTGTAATGGAATCTAAAACATAGAATTTTGACTTTTTCATTCGTTGATCTGTTTGTCTGTGCGTTTGTGCACATTAATCTCGTAAAGGACGTAACTGAGGTTTTACTACTGAATTCTGCACCATTCTTTGTTAGGAAATAAAAAACTTGGACAAAATTGTAGTAACAAAATTATAACAAGCCAAACGCAAATTGCGGACATTCTGTAGGTATCATAATATATTTAAAAACAAAGATAAATTCATTTTTTACAAGTAATTATTAAAGTAATAAATGCTTATTATATAAATTCGGTTGGTATATTTTAAGTTTCAATATTTTTTTAGGTGCACGCTTTTATCTCGCGTAGCAGGATAGACAGGAAGTACCTAGTGAGACAGTGAAGACACTCCGTACTTCGCTTTCCACCGAATTCGAGACAATGCGTGTTAAGTAGTGGAATTCAAAGCCGCCGTACCGCACTTTTCATCAGCGAGAGAGTGACAATAATTTAAATATCACTCCCCCGAATGAGTATCGAACCCACAACCGATCGTTTTTACAGTTAGACGCAGTCCCACTGCGCCACGACTTAATTTAAGTTTTTAATTTAAAAGGTCAATATTTTAATCCATTAAGTAATTTAATTAGTATTATCAGATACCCTATTGTTACATTAACACATCTATGGTGTTGCCAGTAAAAACACCTTATCAATTTCAATTAAAACAAATTAAAAGAAAATAATGTTCGTAGTTACAATTTACTATTATAACATTTTTTAAAAATTTATTGCTAAAAATGCCATTTAAATTTAATTACTATACAATTTAAATTAATTTACTACAATTAAAATAATATTAATTTTTTTACTATGTAAAGAACCCAAATAACACCTGTATAATATAATAAAATATACTCACAATAAATATTTTCCAAATGCAGTACAAAGAGAAGAAATAACCAAGAAAATTAAAATATTTCCCCTGGAATGTTCTAGACCATTCTATTTTCTCCCTCATACTTCTAGCGTCGTGCGCTTCCAGAAATAGTTGTCTACTTAACTCTTCTAAACCTGATATCTCTTGTCTCAATTGATTTATATCTAAAAATATTATGTTGAGATTACTTAGAGATATAAATATATTAATATTTCTTGGTAACATAAAGTGCGGTGTTAAGTTCTGCTTCAAGCTACAGGAAGTTTCTTATTTGCTTACATTGTCGCAGAGTAAGGCGCGAAGCTGTTTTTTTTACTTATACTAAATATACATACACAGTATTTAAAACTTTGGATATAATTTTAAGGATTTGGATATAATTTTAACAATAGAGTATTGCCATACCAAAAGAATTTTAATATGTTTTTTGTTATGTTAAGTGTTATTCCACACTTGGAATTAGAAAACTAAAAATGTTTTCTTATCCTACGTGTACAATGAGTTATTTAAAAATTGAAAAATATTTAAGAAATAGCATTATTTCTTGCTAGTCGAGCATCGAACATCGAACATCGATCGGCGACTATCGGCGGAAGAGGGCGCAGGAGGAAGGTGGACACAACGTGTGGCTAATGGCCACGAATTCAATCACTTGCGCTTGTATAGCCACTGGTGACACGCGCAGCTAAATCAATATTATACTCATAAATCAAATAAACCCTTTTATAGTCCGCTGACCTTCAGTTCACCTTGTTGGACCCTTAACACTTGCCAAACTATTATTATTTAGAAATAATCTTTGAATACAAAAAGTTTTAAAATTTCTCTAGAGAGATGCTAAAAACAAAAATAAATTGTATCAAGATCAGATAGATATAAAACGAAAGCCAGCTGAATGTAGACCGTACGCTTTTTTTATATAGAAAACGAGCCTAAATAGAAGGGCCACCTCCAGTAAGTGGCCCTTCTATTTTGATTACCTTTAAGTGGTTACCTTCGCTCAAGGACATCTACAACATAAGAGTTATAGATGCGTTGCCGGCTTTGGGTTACAAGCGAAAGGAGAAGTAGGAAAGTGAATGGGAGTGGGCAAAGCTGCCTTACATGATATCAAATCGAAACATATCATTATATATTTGGCAGATCGTTTTTGTCATAATAGTGGTCGCAACCACTCAGGAGGATTAACCTCCTACCACCAAATTACTAAGATACCCGCCTCTTATCAGGACGCCTCCCAGCAGCAGAGGGAAATTGTACTCTATCTTGTCTCCTCAAAGGGAAATGTTTGGACAGTTTCCAAGAGACGCAGGAATTCCAATGCATTGAATTTTTTATAATTTTTTTTAAAAAATCAATAGTAGTTTTAATTAGCTGCTGAGAAATATCTATATTTTTGATTATTCGACTGTCAAGCCAGTACCATTATCAGAGAAAACAAAATAACTTCAAAAATTTTCTCAAGAATAACATATAAATGTACAAAAACAACAAAGTAAAAAAACTCACTCTCAGTCCCATGACTCAACGGATTGGCTATATTACCAACACTGGACAGTATATTTGTCCAAAAACCTCTATTCTTCACCCCGGACTGGTCCAACATGTATTGATTTCTGCCCATAGTGTTAGCTTCAGCTAAGGCTATTCGTTTTTTCTTAACTAATATCATGTCCATAGTTTGGAGTAACTTTTTTTCTATAGATAGCACATCCGCTTGGGTGACTGGTCTGAAATTTGTGAAAAAAAAAGTTAAGTTTTTGTCAATTAAATTATACTCTCTATGCTTAATCTTGCAAATCCTTTTTACAGTATAGATAGAAAAAATGTTAAAAACAGATAAAATTTTTAAAATCAATTATTTTTTGGTTAATAATTAAGAAAGTTATATAAATTTTAAGTATTCGTTTGTCGGTTTAAATTTTAACAAGAGTCAAGTCCAAGCAAGCAAATTAGCGGGTAGTCACTAGTGTATAATAAAAATGTAAATAATTGCTCTCTACAATGAAAACACATGAGAAAAACCATTAATATGTATAAAAAATATGTACATCAATTTAAAATGCATATAATTTGACAAATTTTACTTAAAATTACACATAGGATTTTATTTTGTTCCGCAATTTTTTGTTAATGGGACATTTAATTGATTTCATATAAAAACTTAATCAAAACTAATCAGCAATATAACAATGTATAAATTATTTTTTTAAAAATAATTTTCCCCATAGTAACATATTATAAAACATAATTACCTAATAAATATAGCCATAGAAGTATAAGGGTAATTGACTGCACCAAACCCTGATAGCAACGCCATTACTGTAACACCGATAACACCTATTCTAGATACTCCTTGTTCTATTGAAAATATACCCTGAAAATTATATATAACCTCCAAAAAATATTTGTACTACAACATTAAAAAGAAAAAAATTAATTAAACACTAAAATAGATATTATGCTTTTATACATCAATAGAAGACAGAATAGACTCAATTATTTAGACATTTAATAGAATTAGTTGTAGGTTTATTCCAAGTCAGGTGAAACTTTAAAATTATGTGCACTTTTCCACTGTCTCTCTCCACTCACTATGTAAAATATCTTGAATTTGTCATGCAGATTGGAGATTCATGCAGATTGAGTTGCTAAGCTCTCTTTGCCTCTAAAAAGAGAAGGTTAAATGAAAATACTTATTCAAAATTATATAATTTTAAAAATACTTACTTGTTTTGGACTTAATATTGGAAAGGGGTCGCCAATTTTCCAAAAAAAATACAAGTAAATAAACCATACAAACATTGTTAGTGGTCTTATCATATTTTTTGACACTGAAATATAATCAATAATAAACAATTTTTATAACAGAAATACTTTAAATATAATATGGCTATGGATATCAAATGAAAATGTGATGATAATATATTAAATATAATGATTAAATTTCTTACCAAATCTAATATTGCTTATGCAAAAGTAGGCAATATAAAATGGTATCAAAGCAATCACCATAAACAGCAAAGAGTATAGACCTAAGTTCCAATGAAAATATCTGGAACTAAAATTAAACATTTTATAAGTAATATGTGAAAAAAATCATCAAATAATTAACATAGTAAATAAGAAATAGTTTTTTTCTTACTTTAAAACATGAGATGACTTACCTGGAATCTAAATATCCAATGATTTCAAATATGATTAATTCAAACATTGTACAGCTTAAAGCAAAAGTTATAGAAAATATGAGCTGCACCAATCTATGATGAACTTCATAGTCGCGGAAAAGCTGTTTTACAAAAAATATCCATCCTCCAACGAAGAATATTGTCTGATAAGGCAAATAAGTGTTAATTTAAACAAAATCTTTAGACAATATATGATTTAAGAATCATGCATAAATTAAAATAATATAAACACAAATATTATTCAACATAGAGTGACCGAATATACGCAAAGTACAAACTTTATTTTTACAAACCTGAGAAATTAATATGATGAGTGTATCATCTAACAAAGTCATTTTGAAAATTATAATTGAGTAATTTTAATTCTAATAAGCACGTTTTGTTACATATTTAAAACAAACTTATGAAAAAAGCCGACGAATGCGAAATGAATCTATTGCAAAAGTCAAATCAGAATTGTCAAACTATTGTCAGACTTCAACGTCAACTTCACAAGTAAAAGTTGAAAATGGTGCAGCTGTAAGCCTTTTTGCGTTAAGGAGTGAAATTTAACACTCTTACAGGAATTATGCTCTAATACTTTTAAATATATTTTACTCTTATTGCTAATATTTTTAAGAAAAATATAAATATAATTTTATATTAATTTGGTCAATATGTCATTTATAAATTGTGTATCTACTTATTTAGTTATTAATCAACAAGAAGAAAAACAAGAAATGGCACTATTTTAAATGGATCAAAAATATATCAATAATATACATTAAAAATTACATGTAACAACTCATTATGAAAATATTCAATTCAATCATTCGAATTTATAAAATTTTATGTACAATATATAAATATTTGTCGCATACATATAGACTAACAAAGTTATATACCTTTTCGACTGCTTATGGCTGTCGACAATTGTGAGATTTAGAGGGTATACAGATGTCCATTGCCAGTTCAGTCTTGTCTTGGTTAACAAATTTCGTTATATTAAATAGGTAAAGGGTTTGAACTATTTTTATGTTGTGACATAAATATAGTGTGCTATATTATTAACTCTGCACGATAAAAAAAGAACCAAAATTTGAAAATATTTTATTCTTTATATTTTAATACATCTAGAAAATATAATACATCATATGTTTGAAAAGCAAACATAAGGGCAACTACACATTATATATTATTACAACAAAGACAAATCTGCCAATGTCTGACTTTTTTTAAAAAGAGTTGAAAAGAAATATTATAACAAACTACATAGAGGAAAATGTTTATGCAGTAAAAGTTAAAAAGATTTGTTTAATAGTCATCACATTGGTTCTTTAAAATATAAAAAGTATTCATCAAAATTATATATTTTGTGAGCATATAAGTGAACTTAAATATTCCTCAAACATGGTTGCCCAAATAGTCATCATCGGAAACTTCTAATAATATTTCATCTTCTTCTGAGAGACCTTTTGGAAGTTGTAAATGCAAGGTAAGCTTGTCTGGTCGTTCATGAGTCTTTTTATGTTTTTCTAAACATACTTGTGTTGTGTACTTTATGTTACATATATCACATTGATAAGTTGCATCAGAATGCTGACGTTTTGTATGATCAGCTCTTCGCGATGCTGACAGGAATCTACTATCACAAAAGTCACATTTGTAAGGTTTTTCACCAGTATGGGTTCTAGTATGATATAACAAAGATTCTTTAGACACAAACTTTCCACCACACATACTACATTGAAATTTCTTTTCTTGTGTATGCTTCACTATATGAGCTTTTAAACGGCTTTGGGCCCAAAATTTCTTTTTACACCATTTACATTCATGTCCTTTATAATTACCATGTTCATATTGAATATGAACTCGTAAAGAAACTTTTTGGGTATATTTTTTGTTACAATAATCACAAGTAAATTTTGCATCTGCTGGTGAAGCTCTTGTTTTCTGACCACAAATATTTAGATCTATATGTTTTTTAAATGTTGTTTGGCTCTTATAAACCCTGCCGCAATCTTGACATACTAGTTTTAAATAATGACCTATTTCATGCATTTTTAGTGTGTGACGATTATGAAAAGTTTTACCACATTCAGTACACACAAGTGTACAATGACTTTCACTTTTATGTGCTTCTAAAAGTGCTATGGAACCAAATTTTCTATCACAAATTGTACATTTAAAGTTTTTTGGAGCATGTACTCTTATAAAGTGATTTCTTAAACTAGATAATGAAGGGTACACCTTCATACATACTTTACATTTTAAGTGTTTTCTATCATTTTTGTCATATAACATTTCACTTGTTCTTATAGGCAGAGAGAAATATTCTCTTCTTTTCTTTCTAGTAATATTCATTTCTTCTTTTTTTATTGATGTTTCAGTTTTAATACATGGTTTCGTGTCAGTATTAAACAACGATTGAAATCTTTTACATGCCATAGAAGTTGAGGTTACTACTGGTTTATCATCATAATACTGTTGAGTTGCCAAGGTATTGTTATCCAGTGTTACAAACAAAGTTTTACATTTAACATAATGAATACTGGAATTATCAAAACAGCTGGATAAATTTAAAAGTGCATTGCTTAATAATTCCACATTTTCTTTAGAAGTTGTTATGAACTTATAACTCACTACAACAGAACGGGTGCATTGTTTGCACAAAATCTCAAATGCAGATATTTTATTACATATCTGAAACAAATAATGTTATTATTACTAATATTACAAAAAAATAAATTTATTATTAAATTAAAAGGAATATACATACCTCATAACCTAAGACTGATATTAACACATCTAATATTTTCATGGTATGTTCATCGTTATTTTCTTTTAAAACTACTTCATCCTGAAGATTGACAGGGTTCCCTTCGATAACTTTGAAACACAGGCAACAAACACTATATTTCCTTGTGATTATACTACGTAAAGCGTGATTTAGAGATCCCATTTTACAATAATACTAATGTTTATGTTTCAACTACCTAATAAATAATTCGTATGTATGTAATTGTAACTGTATTTATAAATTCTAAATTAATAATGCAGTAACGACTCTTTCGTTACGTGTTTGTGAACTATATGGATAAATGTTAGATGTCAAACTCAAAACTACAAAGCATTTACAAATGTCATACCAGTATGTATCAAAATTAGTGTTGTATACAATATCGACCGACAAATTATAAATTGATTAACCTAATGAGTTATGTAAGCATTTTTCAGTAAAAAAATCGCATTATTTTTATAACCTAACCTGGTTCAACATAAAATTATAATTAATGTGTAATCATATTGAGCATCGACTTTAAAAATAGTTTCAAGTCGTAAAATCGTAATCTTGAGATTACAGAGTAAACATAATAGTTCCATACTTAACATACAGCCATACCATATAGATAATGCAATTTTTGACTAAATCTCCATAATACTCAAATACATTAAACAATAAATAACCTAATATCATATTTCTAATTAGAAAATTTTATTAACAGCATATTTACAATTTATTATGTTAAAAAGAAACCGCTTGTTCCAATTATGTTTATAGTTGTTGACGTTTCAGGTTTTTATTATCTATGATAGTTATTCCGCGAATGTTGGGGTGTAAATTTCTCTTTCTTTAAAATATCGAAAATCAGTAAAGTATAATTGATATTATGTGTGTATAAATGTGAATAGATTTCAAAAATACTGATAAGTTCTTATTATATTTTTGGACATAAAAATTGCATCAAGCGGTAAGTTTTGTGGTTACACAATTCTTTTCGTAAATGTTCTTATATGAATTTATTTTTATATTATTTTGTTACAGTACTCGTAAATGAAAGTTAAGATTTAAGTGTTTTAACAATAACTGTTTTAAATCAAATACCTATAATTATTTAAAAAAATATGTTTTCATATACCCTATTAATAAACTTAATTAATTATTATAACAAGTAATACGTTTATTAATGTAATTGGGCATCGTGTACCTACAAGGAATAAACGGGAATTTCATTACGTTCATAACTATAAATTTTATAATATACAAAACAATTTGTAATTTTTTTTAAATATACTCTATATTTAATCTATTTAACAGTAAATAATTTCACAATACTAGACCTTGTACTCTGCTATTTAAAAATATTTAAATTTATCTAAAAATTGCTGTCATTTAAATAATAAAATGTCTAGTAAGCAAAACAAACTCTGTTTACAAACAAACTATTAAATTAATCTCACAAAAAATATTAAATAACATTTAACATTATGAATCTAAGGGCAAGGGTATGAGTTATGTAATAATGGAGTTATTTTATCATTTGTACTTTGGATGTAGTGACCTTTTCTTATCTTACATGCTGATCCTATCGATGTATATATTAGTATTAATATTAATACTAACATTATTAATATACATATGGATTAATAATTAGGCCTTTCAAATATTTTTGAAAATCATTTTTCATTATTGATTTACTAACAAGAAATTCAATTAATTATTTTCTATAAAAAAGTAATATAATATTTGATTTAGAAGAAATATACAATATTTTCAAAATAATTATTAATTACATATATATAATTACATATATACAAATCAAAAAAAATATATATGTAGAAACTGTAACATAACATTCTTGATATTTTTTATTTCCTACTTAAAAACCTTTTAAGTGTAGAATATGGCTCTAGAACATAATTATATAAGAAATAACAATCACCCTATATATAAATCAAACAAAAAAAATTAAACAAGTACAAAAAAGAGAGAAAATATAAATTACTGTCATTAACAGACAGTCTAAAATTTTCTAAGTTTATATGAACATTAAAAAAAAAGTAAAACCTTGTTAATAGTGTTCTCAACGGACCTAGGATTTTGTATTATTAAAAGAATTTTTTTGTATTTTTATCCAGTTTTCTAATTAGACAGGTTCGAAATTATTATATAAATATAAAGTGTTAAAAAAATATAATATAAAGTGTGAAGCTATAAAAAAAAGTTATAACTATCTCACTTACAGAGGCCCACACCAATAGAGGTTGAAATGTACTAGTAATGTAATGTAGGTTTTGTTTGTAATCATACTTTTCAAACCTGTTCCAAAATGGCAAAACCTCTTCCTTAGGCAGATAATTGTTAGTTCCAATTATACCTTATTTAACCATATTTGAAAGTCCCATTAATAGAGATACTTACTTGAATAACAAAGTGCTCAAACCTCATTAAAATTGTCAATATTAAAAGTTTCTCACTTGTCAAGGGCATGCCTATCTAGGTTTTACTGTAATTAATTAAAAAAAAAACAGACTGCAGTTAAGTATATATCCATACAGGTAATTATATATTACATATTTTGTAATATATATTTAGTAAGATGTATGTCTGTAAATATTTTATTATTACTAATTGGTATGTCAATATCAAATTAAACAATACATTTTTTTAAGTTCTACCATATATATTATTCTTATGATATTATTGTAAAGTTTCATTTATCTTGCATAGTGAGGTAGGCTTGCCGAGAGAACTTAGTATCAATACACTTTGAAATGCCGCCTTCTGGTTGAATTTCAGACATTGTGTGTTCATCTAGATGTGTAAGAGTAACAAACATCTACTTATAATTATCTGTTGGTTATTTTAAAATTTATATCTCTTAATAACAAATTTTAAAATATAAAATCAAAAATTTATACAATCCTAATATAATCCATATAAGGCCATCGTGGCGCAGTCGAACAGTGTATGATTGTAGGCGCGATTAGTTGTGGGTTCGATAGCTACTTGACGAAATGATTATATTTAAAAATTAGTTTAATATTTCTGCTCTGGTACAAGTAATGTCTCGATGTTTGAGCGAAATGCAGTCAACAGACTTTAACACTATCTTGTCTCTGACTACCCTGCCATACGAGATAAAGCGTGAAGCTGCCTTGTGTGATCTGTGCACTATGAGATAATAGAAAAATGAGTATAAAAGTTATATATAGCTTCACAGGGACTCTGTAAAGAACTACCTAAGCATTGTAAAGCATGCTTTTTTCTAAGACTATGAAGGGTTAAAACTATATATTATCATCAAAAGAAATTATCCTGAAATCATTGAAGCTTAAGATTAACTCAAGTGTGAATATATATGTGTTTATAAATAAACTGTAGGGTAGGATTTATATGATATTAACTGGTGGTATCCAGCAATATCGTTTGCGTTGATAAAAACACGTACATTTACGATAATTCCCAAGAAAAATTTGTGAAACCCTCTGTTAGTGCTTCTCTTCCGACAAGGAACATATTTGTACATATAAAATTTCAACTTTCGACGTCCAGTAGTTTAGGCTGTACATTGCCCGTCATTCAGTCTAAAACGCATATATATATATATATATATATATATATATATATATATATATATATATATATATATATATATATGTGTTACAAATATTTAAAATTGAACTGTCTGTTTTTCTGTGCGCATGTACGTACACGGTACACGGTACATTTAACAAAATAATATTTTATTTATATTTTTTGTCTGTCTGTAACTTTGTTCGGGCTATTTTCTAGAACAGCTGCGCCGAATTCGATAAGACCCACTGGCAGGTAGCTAATGTAATAAGCAGGCTATTTTTATTTTCTTCTGACTTCACATCCAGAACTGTATCAGGTTAAGGTCGTTGCCTGTTTGGGCGCTCTCTTCGCCTCAAATTCGACTTTGGATGACAGAGGAACCATGCAACCGACCATTCCGCGGTGCCAGAGCTCGATGTCCGACATTAAGTTCAGTCGAAAAGCTGTTCGGTGAGCTCTATTTTCTCTGGACATCCACAAGTCGAGTGAGCCGGATGGCATTTCTCCCTTAGTGCTCCGTGTATGTGCACCTGAGTTGTCACCGGTGCTAACGCATTTATTTCGGCACTCTTATTCACTCGGCGTAGTCCCAGATTCATGGAAGAGTGCCCTAATCCACCCGATTTCGAAAAAAGGCGATGGTTCCTATCCGACTAACTACAGGCCTATCGCTATCCTCCCTGTTCTCCAAAGTAATGGAGAGCATAATAAACATCAAATCCTGGGGTATCTGGAAGATCAACGGTTGCTCAGCGACTGTCATTATGG
Source organism: Dryadula phaetusa (assembly GCA_032432895.1). Taxonomy (NCBI): domain Eukaryota; kingdom Metazoa; phylum Arthropoda; class Insecta; order Lepidoptera; family Nymphalidae; genus Dryadula; species Dryadula phaetusa. The sequence continues at coordinate 4,931,830 of JAOYRS010000081.1, forward strand.
TTTCCGCCATGGTCGGTCAACCGGTGATCTTTTAGTGTACTTAACCCACCGCTGGGCTGCTGCTATTGAAAGTATAGGAGAGGGCCTGGCAGTTAGTCTGGACATGGCGAAGGCCTTCGATCGAGTGTGGCACAGGGCGCTCCTTGCCAAACTTCCATCGTATGGGCTTCCCGAGAAATTATGCAAGTGGGTCGCCAGCTTCCTCACTGGGCATAGCATACAGGTCGCTATCGACGGTTTTTGCTCTCAATTAATGCCCGTGAACGCTGGCGTTCCCCAGAGCTGTGAGCTGTCCCCAACACTGTTCCTTCTGCATATCTATGATTTGTTAAAGGATCCTAGCATTCATTGTTATGCAGACGATAGCACGGTAGACGCCGTCTACACCGACCGTGCAGGTCTTTCTCGAGAAAACATTGACAAAAACTTGTGTCTTCCGTCAAGACATCCCTTGAGAATGTCTCTTCCTGGGGTGAAAGGAACCTGGTCCAGTTCAACCCCCTGAATACACAAGTTTGCGTGTTAACCACTAAAAATACCCCATTTGTCGTATCACCAGTTTTCGAGAACACCGCCCCTTAAAGCCGCGCCCGATACCAGTATATTGGGCGTGAGCGTTTCGAGCGAGTCAGTATCGCTATCATCTGGAAAGCAAGGCCAAGTTAGCCTCGAAAAAACTTGGTGCCATCGGCAGAGCGAGACGATACTTCACGCCCACACACCGTTTGGCACTTTATAAGGCCCAGGTTCGGCCTTTTAGTTTCATCGTTATGCGTTCTCTATCGCATTTATCACGGGGAGTGTTCTGGAGAACTGTTTGACCTGGTTGCTTCCCCTGAATTTTCCAACCGCACAGTACGTAACAGACTAAAATACCATCCCTACCACCTGGCGTTCTACTGTGCGGTTTTGTAGGGCTTTCTTTCCACGTGCCACACAACTGTGGAACGGCCTATCTGCGGCAGTGTTTCCAGGTCGTTACGACTTAAACACATCCAAAAAGCGCGCTTATTCTCGCCTTAAAGGCCGGCAACGCTCCTGTAGCTCCTCTGGTGTAACACGCCCCGTGGGTGGCGGTGATCACTTACCTTCACGTGACCCGCACACTGGTTTGCCTTGCCTGTCCTATAAAAAAAAAATAGAATAATACGAAAGATGAAATCTCGCGCATAACTCTTATACAACATATAATTATACATAAGTAAAACTGTTGCGTTTAAAGTTGTATTTGAAAGAAATATGTTTTCTTATTCCTTTAAACAAATTGCTTTTTAATTGGCGGTATACTATTTTACACTTTTTTCACCGGACGGAGGTAAAAAAGAATATATTTTAGTAATAATCAAATGGACTTTGTTCCGTGTGGAGTTTGAACCTATAATCGCGTTGTTATCAAATTCGGTTTAATCAACTGATTAACTTTACCAAATATAAAAAAATATGTATATTATTGACACATAAAATTTATTTAGCTATATAATACTGTTCATAAGTTACAATGTGGTCAGACAAAGCGCCTCATTCATGTTCTCCACTCACCTAATGTCTCAACAGTGTCCTAATACTGGGACTAGGTTTTCTCTGACTGCCTTGCGGAAAAAAGCTAGTTTTAGGCTTTATTTCGTATATCGCAGGGTAGTCAGAGAACCCAGTGTCAAGACTGACCGCTTTCCGCCCGAAATCGAGACATTGCGTGTGGAATGGTGAACTCAACGCCGCGCTCTTACTTAACACAGTGGAGAAATGAAAATATCCCTTAAATACAGTGAGAAAAAAAGCGTGAATATGCAAATGATGTTTCCTTTTTTCCACTGAGATATGATTTTCATTTTAATACGATCGCTACGCACGTGGACTTACTTAGATGTTACAGATTATAAACTTATGTTATAATTTGAATAAATATTTTTTCGTATTTTTTTATTTGCCTAAAAGATAGTGCTTATAGTGTATAATACATATACACGTTTATTTCGTATAATAATGAGATAAAACATATTTTATAATTATTTAACACAATGTTTTAAATTCGAAAGAAAAGCGTAGAACACTCTGTTCTACAATCCTACTCATGCGGATGCAAGTGCCATATGTAGGAAAAAAAAACGTGAATCTGTGAATATAATTAATAAATTTAATTAGCGCTAAGAATGGCTCTTGCAGACAATGGCATTGTCGAAATTGTCTCTTGACTCACAACGCCTACGCCACTATAAAAATAGTTTTCTACGCGGCAGTGTCACAAGTGTGTATTACTTTTGTCTTCATATTTAATTACTTTAACTTTTTGATGTTTATGAAAGCTTTTCTATGAAAAACGTTTATTAAATATAAATAAGTATTCGTCCCGTTGTTTTTGTAATGATGTTTTTCCTAAATTTTGTATGTAAAAGAAACTCTCTTGCGCTTTATTCCGTATAGCAAGGTAGTCACAGAAAATCTAATGTCAAGACAATTCGTTATCCACTTTCCACCTGAGAAAGTTAATTTGCAGAACTTAACACCGCAGTTATTCTTATCAAGTGCAGAAATAAAAACAAATGATAGATACGACTATTTCCAACGAGGGGGAATTGAACCCACAATCAATCGCGTTGCAGACAGATTCATCTCAATACATCACAATCATGGTTTCAACTATATATGTATATATTTTTTTTGTAATATAAAAATATTTCTTTCTTAATGCATGCATGCATTTAATGCGAAAGTAACTTTCGTTTGCAATTTAATTTTACTAAGATATTTTGTTGAGATTCGACGCCTAAATATGCTATCGTAGCATTAATAATTATATGACTTTCTCTTTTCTTTAAAACTTAAAAGCTTCTTACGATTTCAATAAAAATATATAATTACGTTCTATCACGTTATATAACATTTTTTTTAATTTAAATATAAATCTGGCATTCTACATTTTTATTGACAGAGGATATCTAAACATTGACTAAAAACAATGAAGCAGCAAAACGCTTTATCTCGCATTGCAGAATAGTTATAGAAAATCTATGACATATCGTTTTCTTCAATATATTATTTCTTGGGTAGTAGATTTTGCAGGGCAGGGAAAAGAAAATAATTTCAATATAATTTAGTCCCTCGAGTATCCACAACTTTGAGTTATAAATGCTCTATTACGTCCAGACATATCTTACGCTACAAACTCAATAAACATAAATGTTTCTTTACACGGTATTGAACCCATAAATGCCTTAAGCCGTGTTGATAATTGGATTCTAATTATATAAGAAGTAATAAAGAGTTTTCATTTATTAAGTTGTCAGTGTAGACTCAGCTTATACTCTCATAACTTAAGTAATTAGAGCAAGCTAATGGAATGCTTAATGGATTGGAGATTGCGTCAATACATTTTTAATTATAATTAATTTATTATCGGTATATTCCTATGTGTGCATATTGTTGTAGAGTTCTGTGCGTTGAAAGAGAATTTCATATTTTAAAGCCTATTTTTTGTTCTTAAATTCAGTACTTTATGCTTTAACTTGTATTCCAGTTGAATGGTATGGCGTAGTGAAGTGTAAATCTCAAGGTAGCTTCACAAAATACTGTAATAGAACGTTTACGAATAGTACAGTAAATTCAAAATGTAAAAGAAATTTATTTATCGATTTTTTCTTGTACTAGCCGATGTATACAACGCGGCCATTACGTACATATGTTCAGTATATATGGAAAACTATATGGGAAGTTAGAATTGGCGCAACGCTATCGGTTGTATGTTCGAGTCCCACTTGGGGGAGTGATTATATTTAATATTATTCTCACTTTCTCGTTCTGGTAAGACAAAGTACGGCGTTGAGTTCCGCCACCCACCACGCAATGTTTCGAATTTGGCAAAAAGCGAAGTACAGAGTGATTTGAAACTATATACCTTCCTCTCTTTGGGGGGACGAAGTAGAATACAAATGCCTGCAGGGTAGCGTTCCGAGGAGACGGGTATCCCAGTAATTTGGTGGTAGGAGGTTAATCTTCCAACTGGCTTGCGACCACTATCATGACAAAAATGATTCTAAAAATATCTGGTGATGTGTTCCGGTTCGATGATATGTAAGCCAGCTTTTCCTATTCCCATCTATCCCTACCCTCATCTCATTTCACTTCCATCCCAAGGCCGGCAACACATCTACAAATCTAATGTTTTATATATCCATGGGCGAAGGTGATCACTTACCATCAGATTCTGTTCTTTTGCCTACGTTTTCCGTAAAAAAAAAGTTTCTATGCTTGATAAAAGCGTGAAGCTAAAGAAAGTAATAATAAGTTATTATGAAATATAATCTATATCTAAATTCACAGAGGATTCTCTTTAAACATATTAAAAAAGATTAGAAAGGAGTATGTTTATATATTTATTTAAATTTATTATTCAACTCGTGAATGATTTCTAAATGATTTGAATGCAATTTTAATTATATATACTTACTATTATTAGCGCGACACAAACACCGTCTCGCCAAGTCGATCTACCGAAATCTATAACTGATTTTAGTTTGTTAGTAGATGTGGAAGTACAGGTGTGAGTGATAATGAGTGTTAAGAGGGTTTTGAAACGCCAACAAAGGATTTATGGTATGGTTTTTTAAATTAATTAAATAAAAAAATAGGTTCTTCCTTTTATATCCAGCCTTATGGGGGTGATGTGTAAAGATAAATTTAATGAAATAGTAATGGAAGACATGTAAATGATATGAAATTGTTAATATTAGTTTATTGAAGCAATTTGCCTTTTGTGGGGAACAAATTTTTTCTATGATTTTCTTCGTAAAAAAAATTAATATGTAAATACAAGTAATAATAAATATCTTTTTAATATAGAATATGTTTTGTTTTTAAATATAATTAATATTATAGTTAAGCCTTTTTATATTTATTGTTAATAAGCCATAAAGTAATAATTTATAAAAAACGTTATCGGCATATGACAAAACGCTGCCGACAAAATATTAAATGTTGTGCACTAAAACTCTATAATAAAGATAACGTAGGCTCGATACGCGGTGACGTTGACGTACGTCACTGCTTGGCTGAATGTGAACGGGCCGTAGCTCGCGGGCGTGCCTTGCCGCGCCTCCCCAGTGCAGTTACTCGTTTGCGCTAGAATGCTCGTGTTGTGCCCGTCTGTGGAACAGATATTGACGAATTGCTTGTTTTTTTTTAATTCGTTTATGGCAAGGTTTTAAATTGTTTAAGTGAACAATTTTATGAAGTTTGTGCTTTAATAATGAGTGATGGTATGTTTACTTTGTTTATATGTTTGTTTTTGGGAAACTTGAATGAAAAATATAAGTATTTGGATAATAAATAATGTGTTAAATTCAAATTATCATATGTCCATTATTTAAAATGTAAAATAGTTAAAAGTAAACAAGTAACGATGATTAGTGTCGATATAAAACCTGGTATTTTCGTGAGTTTGACCTTATGTTTTGCTCTACCATGCAGTAAATATTTTTGCTTATATGTAATTATTTTTATTTAATATTATAGGTAATTAAAAAAAGGTAATTTTATTATTAAACATATCATGAAAAAGTGTTATTAAAAGTTGATTGATACAGTATAATCGGCACGACATTAAAATAAATTAAATATTTAGTTACCTGTCTATATACTAGAATGAAACGGATGAAACGATCCCGGGATGAGCATTTACCGGTTGACTATCGAGATCGTTGTAGGGGAATTGCTTTCCCCTGTATACATATATGTGTATGAAAAAAAAGTTTTTCATATTTTTATTATAAACAATGCATCTTTATATGTAGAAATTGTTAATAAACAATAAATAATATTTATTAAAAAACATAAGCTATATAGATATAGATAGACAGTTGCCAACCTAACAACTTAATATATTAAAAAGGGATGTCTGATAGCTAGTGATTGCCCGCCCTATGGCTTTATACAGTCTTATCAATGTGGATAAGAAGGTTAACTCTTTGGTTATATATTACGTAACTGTTTATCGCAGACTATATATATTTTGTCAGAAATATTTATATCATTTCGTGTATATGCATTAAAATGATGTTACTTATGACAATTTAAGACACGAGATTCTAACAATATCTTAATCTTAAGTAAAAGTTATCGAATAATTGAGTTTTTTTACTATTTTACTTCATGTTTCTTCGTTATTTTTTTTATTCATTTTATATATTTAATTAAAATGTACAAATTGGGAAAGTGAAAAGTATAATATTATCTGTATCAGTTATTATGAAATCAACAAGAAATTCATAGATTCATAATATTTTAAATGTTATTTATTTATAAAAAACTATAATTATAAAATAAAATATATTTATTTGTAGCGAAATACAATATATATATAGTTTACGAAATATTGAACACTTTGCCTTTCAAATGTTTATTCTTGATTACAAGGTTTTTAATAGTGAATCGTTACTTTTACTTGTACATATTTACAATGACGTTACAATATGTTATTTTTATTTTTTTAGTTTCACTGTTTTATTTCGTATAGCATGATATATAGGAGTTACCTAGTGTCAAGACACTATGCGTTCCGCTTTTCGCCGATTTCGAGACATAGCGTGATGAATAGGAACGCGGTACTGTTGAGTACCGCGTTCCTCGCCTCGCTTTGTCTTACCTAAATCTGAATAATTTTAATACAATTATTCCCCCGAGTAGAAATCTAAACCATAACCGATTTTTTTACGCGTTTACAGTCAGACGCTGACGCACTGAACCACGACCGGTTCTAATAATTGCTATAATAACAAATATTTTATTTTAGACGGTTATATATTACTTCATAAATTAAAATGTTCCCTAATAAGCTAATCAAAATATACCTACTTATGAAATTACTACGCCATTAATTATAAATTTATCTATGTAATGGGATTTAAAACATTAACGAGAAAAATTGGCATAAAATTGAAAGAAAAAACATTTTCTATGTAATTCTATGATTGATATATATGACGATTTGTAACACTTAAAGATATGTCTTGTCAGACAGTAATGCATGCAGTGATAGTCTGTCATGGTGATTGGGTAATCTTATAGTATTTGTCCCTAACATACTGATTTTTTTTGCTTCACGCTTTTATCCCGCATAGCAGGGTAGACAGTAAATACCTAGAGTCGAGACACTCCGTACTTCGCTTTCCACCGACTTTGAGACATTCGAGAAAAATAAATACATGAATTACAAAAATATGTACAAAAAATATTACAATATAAAAAAAACAAAATAAATAATTATAGAAGTAGTCTGAGAGATTGTTATAAAAGTAGTCGATTTTGTTTATTTAATAAAATATGTTTTAAAGATAGCTTAATAGGAATATTGAGTGGTGCGTTTAGACCTAAATTTGTTTTCTCACTCGAGGGAGTTATATTTAAATTATTTTCACATCCTCGCTCTGGTAAAGACAAAGAGCGGCGTTGAGTTCCACCACTCAACGTCTCGAATTTGGTAGAAATCGAAGCAGGGAGTGTCTTAACACAAGGTACTTTCTGTCTATCCTGCTACGTGGGATAAAAGCGTGAAGCTAAAAAATCGTGGCGTGGTAGGGCAGCCTTTGACTGTAAACGCGATCAGTTGTGGGTCCGATCATATTTAAATTATTTTCATTTCTTCGTTTTGGTAAGACCAAACGCATCGTTGAGTGCGCTCCTCGACACGCAATGTCTCGAGTTCAGCGGAAAGTGGAGTACGGAGTGTCTTGACACTAGGTACTTGTCTACCTTGCTATGCGGGATAAAAGCATAAAGATAAAAATACTTATGACAATAATAATTAATAGTAAGTATAGGTTTTAGACAACGTATTGGAAATATTATCATAGAAGAAACATTAATAAATAAAATGCCTAATTTTTTTTCGTTTTTCTCGCAATCTTGAAAAAGGTATTTATATATTTTTATTATTATAATAATATTGTTTTGGGACACGATTCGGACGAACAAGTGTACTTATTTGCATGATTTTCATTTATAGAGATTGACAAAAACGAGTGAAGCTAACGTAAGCGAATTAATAATATTTCTTTTTATAAGTGTCAAAAAATATTTTTTTGCATAGGCGATTTCAACTTTGATATTTAAAGTTGTAATTGTGTGTAATGACTTAATTGTTCGCGACAGTGGAACATGTTTATTAAAGCTGATGAACTTTGATTTATGTTTGTAGTTCAGAGTTCAAATCTGAGACTGTTCATGTAAGAATTGTTATAAAGTCTATATTTACAGTAATTATTGTTATTAATGGACAAATTTGTCCTGGGGATATTTTTATATCACAAATTGTCTATGTATAAATATTTCGTATTCATAGGATGTGTTCAAATTTGGTTAGGTAGAAGGAAGAGCTCGGACAGTGTCCCATTTTAAAAGGCTCCTTCAGCCTATACCTGTCATAAGATCCAGGCACTGCGGGCCCCTGTATCTGCAACGTGATGGTCCACACGCCATTTAATGCTAGGAAGTATATTCTCTTTTAAATATTATTTTGGCTTAGCCTAACTAATTAGATGTTAGACGGATTGAAGCTAAAATTGTTTTGGGCTAGATTTAAAATATAGTTAATATGAATTTCGTTTAACGCTTTATCACGCATAGCAGGCTAGTTCCAGACAACATAATGTCAAATTACTCCGTTGACAGCCTTCCGCCTGTAATCGAGACATTGCATGCCGAGTGGTGGATTCAACGCCGCGTTTTGTCTTACAAGAGCTTAAAAAACAAAATATACATTTTTTAAATATAATTATTCGAATCTACAACTAATCGCATTTACAGTCCGACGTTGTACCACTGCGCCACCATGGCCTTTTAAGTCAAATGATAAAACAATATGCAATAATATATGTTATATTTATTGTTAAATGATTTACATATAACTATATATATATATATATATATATCTGTAAATATTTTATCCAATAATTAAACATAAGAACTAACAAATACATCCAATTAACACTCAAATGGAAAATTACCATAATAATAAATTGTGTTAAATTAACATTTTCTTAAATCTCTATTATCGCGCTAATACTGGCTTTACAGTAGATAAGCAATATAAACAGATAAATTATAATAATACGACGATGTGAAGACGCTATGTCATTATGTAAGTAAGGCGATATAGAATTACCCGCAATACATTAATACACGTGTATTATACACTTGTTTAATTCGACGTTTGTATTCCTAAATTGGATTCATAGTTTTCATTGGATTTAGGAAGCAAAATATTTTAAGCCATAGATAAACCTTAGTGACTGATAAATGTCAGTCATTCAAATTGGTCAATGTTTTTTCGGGTTTATTGGTGCTTCTAGTGGCATATTTTGTTTAAGAAATAAATACATAATTCAAACATACATTGCATCAAAAATGTATATATACAATTATAGATACGAAACCGTTCATCTTAGATAAGTAGTAAATAAATTAGTAATCTCAAACATTAAGACAATCCAAATTTTAAAAAATCGTATAAAAATTTGAACGCAGCGGGATTCGATACCGTCCAAGCGCTCTGAGCGCTAAGCCATACGTTCTACTACCAACTGCGTCGAAATTCTTATACGTTTGTTACTTATGTTATTAGCGTTCCTGTAGAGAGATTTTTACAGATTTGTACTATTTAAAGATTATTAAGAAATAATCGTTTAACAAGAGAGATTGCTATTTTATTTTTATATTTACTATTTTTAAAGTGTTATTTTACTTATTTATTTATTAGGTCCACCAACGGAGTATACAAATAACGTAAACATGCACATACATAATAAGAAAGACGTTACAAGGTGTGTTATTTCACTTACAGGCAGAATCGGCATGCGCTAATAATATACATAACTATCACTACAGATAATATAACATTAATTTACAGTTAAAATGAATTCATGTAGTAAGTACCTTTAACGAAATTATATAAAATTAACGAAAATTCAACGAGAAAGAAACTTTAAAAAAAAAGAAATCCAATGAGTCTGAGAGGCTAATTACAATATAAAAATAAATACAGAGAAGAAAATAACATTTTCACAAATTTAACAAAGATGTAGATATTTTAAAAAGCAATAAAAAAAGTCTATAAGAATACAAACTAACAAATATAATATTCTATAGATCTGTTATAATAAAGAGCAGCAGCAGCAGCAGTTTTGTCAGAATTAGCAAGAGCAGTGTGTAAGATTCACTAGGAAATTATTTTTTTAGTTTCAACGGCTTTATACGTTATCCCGCGTAATAGCGTAGTCAGAGACACCCTAATGACCAGACACATGAGTGTCACTATTCGTTCGAAATCGAGACGTGTGTTGTTTGGCAAACTCATCGCTGTGTATTGTCTTTGTTTTCGTCTGGTATTCTATCTATTAAGAAATTGTGACATTAATATATTAACTTCAGTATCCTACTTTCTTCGTTTTTCTACATTCAAAACTATTGTTGCGTAGTGGGGCAGCGTCTGATTGTAAACTCAATCGGTTTTAAGTTCAATTCCCACTTGGGGGAATGATTATATTTTAAATTTATTTTCTTTTTTCAAGTAGTCAACGGAGTGTTTTGACACAAGTTGTATCTAATTGCCTTGCTATGCGGGATAAAGTGTGAATTTAAAAATAAAAAGTTATTGAACAGACTGACTACAATATTTTGCATATTTGCTAGCACTGATATATAACAATGTACTGAAAATAATGTAATAGTATCGTAAGGTTACGACTTATAAGTGTGTTGGTTTGCATTGCAAATCGCTCAGGGGAATAACCCAGTTCACATGTCAACTTGATTTGTTTACAATAAATATTTTCAACTTTATTTTGACGCATTTTTTAAATTAAAATATCAAACAGCACAAAGTTATAACATTATGCTTCCCCATTTTCTCCTTAATTTTAATTACTGGCTGCTGAAAATGTTATTTAATAACATTATAATAATAATATTGCAATTAATTTTGAAAGTTAGAATATAAAACACGTTACGTTTCATCAAGATGAATTACCTAGTGTCTTTGGTTGTCGTTGCTATTATTGAATAATATACAACCAAATATTAACTTTTTTCATTTTAGGCTCCATAAAAAAATTGTAAACGCGTCTTGCCTCTAATCAATATACAATTAAAGCCTCGTTAACTGCAATTAAATATCGGGCTTAATCAATTTGATTTGATTGATTGATTGATTTTGATTTCGCGTGTCGGTTCCTCGGGGAATGTAGGGATTGTTAGGTAGGAATTTGCCAAAAGAACTCAATCTTAACGTTTTGCATTCGAAACTACGTTCAAGTCAAAGTCCATTTAGTTTCAGATAAGCTCCTGGGACGACACGTTGTTTATAAAAACATGATATGCACAAGATATATGTGCTGTGTTTTACTCAGCTATATACTTTCGCTGAACTGCTTGTTTTAAGATTTTTTTGTATTATATTCACTCCCACTTATGTTTAAGAGACTAGAAAAGGAGAATTTAATGGCCTCTCATTCTTTGTCCCAATACCCACCCACTCATTCAAGGAATTTCTTTGGCTACCGAACAATTTTGAACATGTTACTGGTATAAATAATAGTGGGAAATTATCACAAGTTTATTGGTGTTATTGTTACAATTAAATTTTTCCTATAATATAAATTTCGAAATGAGTAAGCAATGTTCAGCCAATACAAATTGATTGATCGTTATTATCAAGTATGGCGTGTAGAATGCAGTTCTTGCGTTTTGGTATGCATTGTATAGTAACTGGTTTCTAGGTACAATTTAATGTTGTATTTTACAAATTTCTTTACAATTTACAATTTCTTTTTAGGTTCTAGGTCTTTTGTAAAATATACATCTTAAAATAATTATCAAAAAGATGTAGAGTAGATGTAGATGTACCCGTGTCCGAATTTAATTATGGTATTTAAATATTCAGTTCGGATCTTAGAGGGTTAATTGAACCTTGAACGTGTGGCGGGATCAGATTGGATGACACCTGCGATAGATAGGGATAAGTGGAGGTTCCCAGAGGTGGTCTTTCTCGAAGGACAAGCTGGGCAAAACAATCGCCTTTTGAAATTATATTTTATAAAATTTATAAGCGAAATTCATAGCATATTTTATTTTATTTTTTGTTTTATTATTTCATTATTAAGAATTTTAGTATTGATGTCTAGTTTTCCTCAACGCGGGAAATTACCCAGGGTGATTTAATAACTAAGTAAAGCAAGATATTGCATTTGTGTTTGCAATAAACTTATAATAATAATTATAAGTTTATTGCAAACACAAATGCAATATCTTGCTTTACTTATTAATATTATAATAAAAATATTTCTACTTTTAAATGGTGAATGTAGTACTATATATTGAGAATTTCATATTTCTAACTAAATAACTAACTTTTAAGTAAACTACGTCTGTTGGTTGAGAAACAGCGCCATATCCCATGGGGATGGTGAGAACAAATATTCTTTATTCTTCTATGTTGCAAATTATTATATCGTATTGAATTTAATTACAATTAAGTTTTAATAAGTGTATGGAATGTTTTATAATATTTTGATAACTTTTTAGAAAAACGATTGATTGAATTGTACTGTCTTGTGGCAAATGTTTACGTTTTATATTAGTCTTTGACCTTTAAATCTTTGTAGATATTTTCCAAGTTGAACAAGAGTATATTCAAATCCTGCTATCTACCTTTTGTAATACTATATAAAAAGTATTTTTTAATTTAAAAAATATAGTTTTTCATTCAACGAGTGAATATAACTAAAGAACATTGTAACAACAGTATTAAATCAATACAATACGGTTTCATACTGTTAGTTGTTATTTCTGAGATTTTTTTTATCAAATTAAAAATGTAGGTCATGCTTTTGCGGCTTTAATTTTAACCAAGGTCTACAAGTATCGTTTACGGTTCTAGATAAGGATGGTAAACGAGAAATCCGCTGTGTACACATGAAAAAAAACAGTAAATAATTCTCTGACAAAGCGCGGTGCTGAATTACGCCATTCAAAGGATGAAAAGTGAAGAACCTAACCTAACAAGTGATATGTAAATAAATTTCTGACAAAGTGCGGTGTTGAATTACGCTGTTCAAAAGATGAAATGTTAAGAACCCAACCTATCAAGTGATATGTCACAGGTTAGGCGTAGAAAATCTACTACAGACAATTACTTTTACTTATTTACTGTTTTTGTCATGTGTACACAGCGATTTGTAAAAATCCATAATTTTACATGATAACTTGAAATATCTATATGTAACGCGATCGTTTGTGGGTTCGATTCCCAATCGGGGAAATGATTATATTTAAATTTATCTTTACTTCAGTCTGGTAAGACAAAGCATTGAGTGCTTCAATTCTTAAGATGCAATGTTTCGATTTCCGGCGGAAAGCAGTCAACGGTGTGACACTAGGACATCTCTGACTACTCTGCTATGCGGAATAAAATTTGAAGCTGTAAAAAATACTAAGAAATCCTGATAGCCTCAGAACGAATGATTTAAACATAATAGAAATGTCAATTTATCAAGTTTGTTAACAAAGTCATCCATTAACTAGATATATATATCATATCAAATGAGGCACTCTGTCTAATATTACATTGGGGATTAATTTGGCGCCAATCGTTATCTATCTATATAAATCGATAAGTGGCTTGGTTTATACTAAAAATAAGATTTACAATTTCTTAGGGTCATTGCCTTGTGTATGGGTAAAATGGTAATTCGAAGTATTTTTTTTATTGTGACATTACTTAATGGTAAATTTGATTTGGTGGTAAACATCCATATTAGAGGTATAGAAACTTTATTTATGGGCTCCTATTTTAAATTATCCAAGCGCTTCGACCGCTAGGCCATGCGTCCTACATCCGGCTGCGTCGAAACTCATTTACGTTTTGTTACAACTTATTTACGTTGTTAGCATCTCTGTAGACAGAATTTTACAAATTTCTGCTACCTAAAGATTATTGAGAAATAATCGTTTGGCAAGAGAGAATGCTTTTTATTTTAATATTTTACTATTATTTTAAGTGTCATTGTTTGCTTTTCAACCTAAACGCTGCGATTTGTCTTACCATAACGGAAAATAAATTTATTTTATAATCATTTTCCCGACTAGGTATCGAACTCACAACCAATAGCATTTACAATAAGCCGTTGTCGCACTGTGCCACAATGGTCTCGTTTTATGTATGAAATAGAAAAAAAAGTATTATCCATCTAATAACATATCACACAAGAGATACATACAGCAAGATATACAGCCTTGTTGAATAACGTTTACACGTTTTCCTTTTATCACCAAGGCCATGGTTGTTACTGTTCTGAACGTGAAAACTTGGAAAATTAATTGCTTATATGTTACTTCATGTCACGTTTACAACACTTTGTTATGTGAGGCGAGGAAATTGTTATAATATATTTTGTTGAGTTATTGTTCTCTTTATGTTCTTTATTATATTGACTGTAATATTACTTAGTTACATCTATATACTCTTGTAATATTGAAATATATATTTATTTATATAAATATAATATTTTACAAGTCTTTATTTAACTTGCCGTGTTAGTTAGTTTGTTAGTTAGTGCAATTTTGCGAGCTTAATTTGACCCACTTTCCAGTGTCCGATTGAGCTGAAATTTGGAGTACGACTTCAATTCTGATTACAATGAAATTGTATGTAATCAATTTTATTGTTAATCTTAAATGGCCACCATAAAAATATGGCGTATTTGCGCAATCCGCCCTATACGAGTATCAAATGAAAGTCATTAATATATAGATGTAACTATGTAAAAAACTTATTTCTAATTAGAAAAATATTAATTAAAAAAAAAGTTTTTTTCACTGATATTTTTCTTATAATGAAGTTATTATTAACACATATAAGTTGTTTGTTTGTTTATGTACCCTTACAAAAAAAATATCACTGCACTATTTAACTTCTTAAGTAAATATTTATAAGCGTTTTGTTACCAATTCTGAGGAATTGGTGCTGTACGCAGTACAAATTCCGTAGTATGACGACAGTCACGTCCAAAAACTTAAATTAAAAAAGATTTGTATCTGTTATTTAATATAACATAACAATAAATAAAAAAAAACAATATGTTTTTCGGCAACTGTCAAATGCTGTATGTTATATCTGTTTATTTTAAAAATAAACGTTTTATAAGCTTATAAGTAATATTTACTATTTTTAAAGTGTTATTCCACACTTAGGATTAGAAAACATTTTTGAAAAAACGTATAAAAATTTGAACGGTATCCAAGAGGTGCGGGTTCGAATCCCGCTGCGTTCAAATTTTTATATGTTTTTTCAAAAATGTTAAGCTTATAAGTAACCTAACAATGTATTGTTTGGTTACGTCATATTTAAAAATAAGTAGACTTAACCTTAGCTCGGTTATTTTTTCTACAAAACTGTTTTAGATGCCAAAGGTCGGTTAAAATTAAGACGCTATTTGTGTGCTAACATGCCAGTTCGGTTTTATAAGGTTTAAAAAATATAACTGATGTGAATTTAAATAAATTAGTAAATTGAAAACTTGAATACTTTCGTTCATCCAATTTTTTATTTTAAGACAATTTAAATTTTATATTTTAAATAAGCCTTTTTTAATTTGAAGTAGTTTCCTGATCTTGTATCAGGAAAGATAAATAAAGATTCTGTGGTCATTAAAAGGTTTTTTAAACAAAAAAAATATCTCGCTTTATCTCGGATATCAGTAATCTAGACATTGCGTGATGAGTCACGAATTCAACACGGATATCCTATCATAGGAAATCGAACTCACAACCAATTGCGCTCACATTCAAATACTGTCCCACTGCCCCACGATGGCCTCTTCTATTTTGTAAGAAAACTGTACTATGAATAGATTCTGTCTAAACACATGAATTACACACGAGTATGTCACATGAGTGAAACGTATTTGTACAGTATTGTAATTTTAATTTCAGACGACGAGATGCCGGTCCGAGACGGCGCCAAAAAGTCTCTCGTGGGCGTCATCGACGATGGAACAAAGACAGTCAGATTTGTGGTACGTTATAGAGCTTGTTTAGTTTATATGTATTTATTTATTTTTAGATTCACAATTTCTCCAGATACTACCCAGAATTGGAGTAGTCAGAGAGAACGGAGTGTCAAACGCTACTGTTCTTGTACTTCTCTCACTTCGTCCACACACATTAAACACTTCATGTATGGCCCTTCAAGGGGATCCTCATGCTTTTACGTGACTTTTATTCATATATTATTATACATACATCGAATGATGTTATGTAAACAGTGAAGTAAATAGGTTTAAAACATTTACTGTCATCCATCCATCCATACAGGGGTGTCAATGCTTAAGCAAATCGGTAGATTAGGGAAGAATAGATTTTCACGCAAAACAAGGTAGCAGAGTAGTCAGAGAAAACCTAGTGTCAGGGCACTTCGTAATCAACTTTCCACGTTAAATCGAAACATTGTGTTTAATGGCTTAACTAAACACCGAACTTTGTCTTATCATTATGGGGAATTTAATATTAGAATGATATAATAATATAAATAATGTATTTCATAATTTTAATCCATTTCCCAATTAGGTTTGGAACCCACAAGCAATTGCGTTTGCTATGATGCTGTCTCGAGTTTATGATTAAGAAAAAAAAGCAATTGTTTGAAGTTTATTTAGTTGGAAATTAGGTAGTTCTTTTACTAAATTTATTAACTTTTTTTCGCTGAATTCGAGACATTGCGTGTTGAATGGTGGAACTCAATGCCGCACTTTGTTTAATTTGTTTTGTAATATAATCACTTCCCCGAGTGGGAATCGAACCCACAACCGTTCGCGTTTACAGTCAAACGTTGTCCCACTGCGCCACGATCGCTCCCATATATTAACTTTATAGTTGTTAAAATTTGTAGTATTGAGATATGAAATATATACGTACTTGTTTAGTTCACTTGTAACTTACATTATCGCACTTTATTGTTAATTTGATTAGCTGACATTTCATAAGTATTCAAAGTTTTATTAACATAGGCGCCCAAGAGGCGCAGTCTGACTGTAAGCACGATTGGTTGTCAGTTTGATTCCTATTTTGCCACGTTTCTTTCCGCTGGTAAGACGATACGCGACGTTGAGTTTGCTCACCGCGCAATGTTTTGGTTTCTTTCGGAAAACAATTACCCCTTAACAATTACCCTGATACGCGGGATAAAGCGTGAAGATGTATTATTAGTTTTAGGTTAATTTTGTAGTTATCTATCAATCTTGAAACACCTTTTTTCACTTTTTACTTACTTTTGTAGAATTTGCTTGTATATTTGCAAATATTCACGTGGCCAGATACAATTTTAAGGCAATATTTTCATAGTCTGACTTTGATGCTCTTGGCCCAACCAAATAGATGACGAATATATATTTAAGCGTATTTATATCGTACTGTTGGGTGAATACCCGCAATTTTGTTTGCTATGATTATATAGAACAATATAATATATTAAAATTATATAAATTTTCTATTTATGAACCGATTAAAATAAAACAAATACTAAATTATCATAGAAGGTTGCCAAAGTACAATAGTAAAAACTGCATTTAAATCGGGTAAGCCATTTCCCAAGATTATCGTACAACAGAAAAAAAATAAAAATTATTGTTTTGGATTGTATTACATTGTTAAATTATAGTTTTTCTCATATATCTTCCATAGACACACATCGATCCGTTACATTTCTATTATAGGTATAGATTATTGAAAGTATGTTATGATCATATTATATAATACAAATTGTACAATTTTTACAATGTTTAAGTATTTAATTAATTACTTTTGATATTTTTAATAGATTTACGAAGCGGAACGTTCGGAGGAATTAGTTTCGTATCAATTAGACAAAACGGAAGTGCAGCCTCAGGAAGGATGGTACGAACAAGACCCGCTGGAAATTATGCACCATATTAAGCTGTGCGCTGAGAACGCTATAGATCAATTAACTGAGTTAGGTAAGGAAGATTTTTTTTTTAATTTTCGTAGGCAAAAGTTTAAAAAAAAATCGACTTTTATGTTTTTCTGTGTAACGGAACTCAAACCAGAAATTCTAAAGCGTAGAAGTCAAGATAATTTAAATATAATTATTATTCGTCGACAATAAATCCATTCGTATTTACAGTAGATGCCCGATTGCATTATTAAAAATATTTAAAAACAATTATATTACAAATTTGTTTTTTTTTTAATAATATTCAGAGAAATGAAATTCTGATGAATTTCTAACTGTAATATTTTTTATTCCTTACGTTGAAAGATATTGAGGAATTTAATTTTTTTTCAATATAATTTTTAAATAACTATATTTTAAAAAAATATCTAAACAATAAAATTTAAATTGTTAATTAATTTAGAGAGATAGTGGAGAAACGTATATATCAAATTTCATACAAAAAGTAATGGAAATAATAAAAATAATATATATATTTTTTACATTTGCAGGTTACACAAAAGAAGACATCATAACATTAGGCATAACAAACCAACGGGAAACAACGATAGCTTGGGATAAGTTCACCGGAGAGCCGTTGCATCCAGCCATATGTGAGTGAAACTCAAAAACTTTAAAATAAATATTGTAATCCATAGTAAAACACTACCAGATTTCGGGCGTTTGCTTTATATATTCTTTATGTATTTTTTTTAAATATTTTTTTTAAATAATATTTTTTTTTAAATAATATTTTTTTTTAAATAATATTTTTTAAAATAATTAATTTAATTCATCTAAACACATTATCCTGCATAGTAAGGTAGTCAGAGTGAACCTTCGAGAAATTGTATATTAAGTTGCAAAAATCAACGCTGCGTTTTGTCTTATAAGAATAATTTAAGTATTAATTTAATAACCACATGGAAATGGAACCCACAACCAATATATGTGTTTCTTTTATTTTGAAAATTTAGCAAGAAAGGCAGAGAAAGCGACGCTTAGACTATGTAAAAAAAAACAGAGTGTCAATGACACTATTCATCAATTTAGCATTCCGTCAACGTCTAAACAAGCCCGAAAAATAAGATATTTTTAAATTTGAAACTATTTTAAACATATTAATCGCGTATTTTTTTGAAACATACGTGAATGGTCCGTTTAAAATAGTTTCATACGAAATGTGTAAATATCAAATAATTAATAAATAACATACTTATTGAAAATAATTTATTAAATAACATGCTTATTGAAAATTAAACTCGGGAAATATTTGAAATATAAACATTTTTTCGTGTGAGAAATAAACTTAAAACTATAACGTTTTACAATTTTGGAGAATTTTGCCACATCTACTTATACTTTCCGTCATTTTATCCCTAAAACAAAAATAAATGAATTAAAAATTATTTACAGCATGGAACGACATTCGTACAGATAGCACAGTAGACGCCATATTGGCAAAAGTGCCGGATAGAAATAAAAATTACTTAAAAAGCATATCCGGTCTGCCAATAAGTCCATACTTTAGTGCGTTGAAAATGAGATGGCTGAAGGATAATATAAAGGCTGTGAGACGGGCGAGTAGGGACAAGAGATTGATGTTCGGGACAGTTGATTCTTGGATTGTTTGGGTACGTATTGGTTATATTTACTATGATTTTATTCTATGACGCCAACTTTACGATGTTTCTCGTATAAAAGGGTAATCACGAATAATTCACCGGAGAAAATAATTTGAATATAAACATCCAATCGAGTAGGAATCGAACTCACAACCAATCGCGTTTACAGTCATACGCTGATCCACAGCGGCACGATACGAGTCTCTTATTTTTTTTCAGTATTATTGATGATTATTATTTGTTACGAAAATGGTACATCAATATACACAAATCACATACACATGTAGAACTTACCCGAAAATTTCAATAAAAAAATGTAACATTAATATTTTTAAATCTCCGTTCCGGTAAACAAAGCGCGGCGTTAAGTTACCCACTCAACACGTAATGTCTTCATTTCGGACGGAACAATCAATGGAGTCCGAGACTAGGTTGTGTTTGACTACCCTGCTATGCGGAATAAAGCGTGAAACTGCAGTGTAGATTGTCATATATAATTTCTCGTAATATTAATTAAGTACGTTTATGTGTACTTTCAAGTAAAAAATAAAAAAAATATATACTTATTTTTTTTTTATTATATATTTTTGAAACTTCTCGATTTATTGAATGTAGAATATTGTTTTGTGGAATATTGTTTTGTATAAAATACTTATTTGTAACTAGCGAATGTCCGCTACTTGTATTGGGTGGACCGTATGTTATAATTTTATATTATATATAAAATATTTTCATTACAAGCCAATTGAAAGAAAACAACAAACATAAAATGTTAACAGAAGGTTGCCAGAATACTTTACTGAAAACTGCATTGAATACAAGTAATCTGTTTCCGATATAAGTGTGAACAAATGCACAGACAACCAGAATACAATAATTGGAAATCATTGTTTAGGATATATATATATATATATATATATATATATATATATATATATATATATATATATATATATATATATATATATACGTATATTTATATGTATGTATATGTATATATATATATATATATATATATATATATATATATACATATATATATATATACATATATATATACATATACATATACGTATATTTATATGTATGTATATGTATATATATGTTTTATGATATTTTTTTTAGAACCTAACAGGTGGACCTCACGGCGGTCTTCACATTACAGATGTGACGAACGCGTCCAGAACATTACTTATGAATTTGGAAACTTTAAATTGGGATCCCATGTTGTGTAGGTGAGTTATAGTTTGAAACAAAGTTTTTACTATATTTCTATCATTGCCTGTACATTTAACTTGCAAAATATAGGATTAACTATTGTGATTTCGATTCTTAAAACAGTGGAGTGTCTTGACATTAGGTTGTCTATGATTAGGCTGCTATGCATGAATAGTCTGCTATGCGTGGTTAAGCGTGAAGCCGAAAACAGTAATAGGATATTATAATAATTGATTTTCGCGATTTTATATATTTTAAATTAAACTATTTTAACCGGATTAATCCGTGGTCACAGGTAGAATGACCTTAGAACACGGACTCATTCTAAGACAAAGTTGAACCAAAATTTCTTATTTTTATACTATTGCAATGTTTATGTACTGTTTTTTTTAATATTACTAACTTAAGTATTACGAATAAATTATGTTATAAGTCATAAGTATTGGCAATAGTCTACAGGTGAAAGTGCTTGCGCAAGTCTGCTTGATATATAAAAAAAAAACATTCACCACCCAGTACATATATGTTTTGAATGGAATTGAATTCACGACCCTCAGTTAAACAGTCACGGTTGCTAATCGCTACACATATGGAATATTGAATTTGAACTTGTATATATTTTTAGATTATTCGGTATACATAGAGAATCGTTACCTCAAATACGAAGCAGCTCAGAAATATACGGATCAGTGAAAAATGGAACTGTTTTAGAAGGAATTAGAATATCTGGGGTAAGTGTTTGTATGATAATTACGGGTTTGATTCTCGGTAGTGTAAATATCTGTGTATTGGAATTAAGTACTATTAATTATTATATTATTTTAAATTATTAATAATCGGGAATATGAATATAAAAATTCATTTCCTCGCTCTGCACGTAATGCCTCGAATTTGGCGTAAGGAGTACGGAGGTCCTTGACGCTAGGTACTTTTTATATACCTGCTAAGCGGAATAAAAACGTAAAGCTAAAAATACATTTTTGTAGGTTTTCTAAATTAGGTACTTGTCTTTTTAAATAAATAATTATTATTCTTACTTTTTCGTCTTTATAAATTAAGGGGATTAAAAATCGTTCATAGTTATTTATGGGGAAAATTTTGTCATAAAATGCGTATATATACATGTGTTTCATAATCAGATCTTTGTTTTCACGATTTTTCACATTTAAAATGAAACTATTTTAAACAGATTCATTGTGTATGTTTTTATATTTCAAAATACATAGTATGATAGATAGGCTTCAGATTAGTCCTTGGTCACAGATACCTGGCACCTGTCACCAAGGACAAGTACGTGATTGGTCCGTTTAAATTATACGTATTTTGTTGGGACAGACTCTTAATTAGAAGTGAAATAGTCAAAATAAAGAACAATTTGGATATTTTTTTATTTTCGACAAGTTAACCATAGATGATAAATTAAATAAATTTCATAAAAAAATATCTAAGGCAGGTTGTACTGTAAAAATACTGTAAGGCTGTGAATTCGATTCCCTTTCGGGGAAATGAATTATATATTTAAATTATTTTAATTTTTTTACTTTGATAAGACGCGACTCTCATTACACGATGCGACATGCAATGTCTCGAATTCGGCGGAAAACGAAGCACGAAGTGTCTTGACCCTAGGTACTTCCTGTCTAGCTTACTATGCGGGGTTAAAGCGTGAAGCTAAAAAAATAAAGCTTATCTTACTGTATTGATACACTATATATAAGTATCGCAATATATATTCCAGATATTAGGCAACCAACAATCAGCTCTAGTCGGCCAAAACTGTCTCCAAGCGGGACAAGCAAAGAACACATATAGAAGTGGTTGTTTCCTCCTATACAATACGGGACACCGCCGAGTGCAGTCCACTCACGGACTACTTACCACTGTTGCTTATAAAATGGGGGATTCCCCACCGGTGTACGCTTTGGAAGGTGAGTTCAATTTTTTTATCAAATAAAATAAATAACTTCACGCTTTATTCTATTCTAGTAGTAGGGTAGTCAGAGTCAACATTCTCCGTTCTAATCTCGAATAAGTGTCAAACTCAACGTCTTGTTTTGCCTTACCAGAACGGAAAATGACGCTATTTCAAATATAATTATTTCGTCGAATATTCGATATATTCGAGTTTTAAGTCGGTGAATTTATAAAAAATATAATTTTTTGGCTTATTTTTTTTTTAAATGTTTGCTTTTTATAAATTATTTAGGTGTAGCAAAAGTTTGTGAATATATCTTACAAACAGATGCTCACAACAAAAATAAATTGTAACAAGCGTGTAAGAATATCAAGAGCTGCAAAGAACACACACCTTAGTGATTAAAACGCTAAGACATATTCCAATAAGCGCGGGTTCGTGTCCCAATGTTTATTAGAGATTCTTAAAATATGTACACAGGATCGATAGCAGTGGCGGGTGGTGCGATGAAGTTCCTTCGGGATAATCTAAATCTGATCCGCGACGTGTCCCGGGATACAGAGCACATCGCGGGACAAGTGTTCTCTACTGGGGACGTTTACTTCGTCCCGGCTTTAAACGGGCTGTATGCGCCGTACTGGAGAAAGGATGCCAGAGGGTGAGGGAATTGTTTTTGTAGTTATATTACTTATAGCCTTTTTAATAAAAATTTAAGTAATATAAACATTTTTTGATAAAAGTGAACTTAACTCCATGACAAGTTTTCATCTCCATTTCAAGTTAGTTACCTCTCAACACCCAATATCTCGATTTCGGGCGGGTTCAAATCAACGGAGTGTTCTGACACTAAGTTGTCTCCGACTATATAATATGTTTATATTCTGTGTGTATTTAAATATATACATAATATGTAATTTTATATCAAAATTAAATATTTAAATAATTGTTATTATTTCAGTATAATCTGTGGGTTAACTGCGTTTACTACAAAGAACCATATTATCCGAGCTGCTTTGGAGGCTGTTTGTTTTCAAACTAGGTAAGTTATTAAAGCTTTTTAAATTAGCTTTTTAAATAAAAAAAATGTCTAGATCCTAATCTGCAAACGTATCAAATTTGAAAAAAAGTACTTAATGTCTTCATTAGCCGCATTTTTCAAACTGCGAATGAATAAAGCGCCGTTGCCGATAAATAAAACATAACAAGTGAGGGTAAAAATTAAATTCTTGTTATAAAAAAAATTAAAATCCCAAATCCATCACATCTCATACAGTCAGCTCATTGTGCAAGAGTCCAGGGCAGTACGCGAGGCAATTAAAAAACAGATGGCGGTAGATTGATATAATTAATTTTTGTATCAACTGACAGACGAATGCCACCTTGGTCTACCTGTGACCGCGAAATACTGTAAAATGTCGACTTCGAAATGTCAGATTTTCAAATATGTATTTTCGAATACCAAAATATACACGATTAATCCGTTTAAAATAGTTTCACATAAAATGTGTAAAATCGCGAAAATCATAGATCTTATTAACAAGTGATTTTATTTATATCATAAATATAAGTCAATTATTTTGATAGCAGAAAACGAAGAATAATTTAATTTAATTTTTTTTCATTTTCTCGCTCACTCAACACTATATATCTGGAATTCGGCGGAGAGTGGAGCACGGAGTGTTTTGACACTAGGCACTTTTTGTCTACCCAGCTATGCGGGATAAAAACTTGAAGCAAAAAAATATATTAATATTACATTATGTTTCATTCACAGGGATATTCTAGAAGCAATGAACAAAGACTGCGGTATGCCGCTTTCTAAATTACATGTGGACGGCAAAATGACCTCCAATGACCTTCTGATGCAACTGCAAGCTGATTTAATTGGAATACCCGTTTGTGAGTAGTATTTTAATATATGTAAATAAATAAAATTGGACTTTCTGTTTGTAACATGTGTGTATATACGGTACATATATCAGAATAACGTTCTTATTTTAATATTTTTGTCCGTCTGTCTGTTTTTTTCGATTAATCTCTGGTAGAGCTGAACCGATTTTGATAGCACTTTCGCTAATACAGAGCTGATGTAATAAGGAGTAACTTTAGGCTATTTTTATTTGAGAATTATAAAATAAAGATAATGTGATGTCAAATTATAATTTGTATAATGTTTCAAGTGTATTTATTAAATATTACTATTTTTAATAATAATAAATATTATTCACTAGTTGTAAAGACAGATAGATGTAATCTTGTTTTAGTTATAAAAAAAATTCAAAGTTAAATAAATTAAAATAAGAAGTTATTATCAAAATAGCGTTTATAATGTTTTTAATACACACAGTTAGATCATGTTGCGAAGTTCAGAGTGAATGGTCGAAGTTTTGATAATGTTTAAATTACCTTTATATTTAAAATGTCTGTTTTTTTTAGCTTCACGCTTTTAGCCCGCATAGTAGGGTAGGCAAAAAGTACCCAGTGTCAAGACTCCGTACTTCACTTTCCGCCGCATTCGAGACATTGCGTGTTGAGTGGTGGAACTCAACACCGCACTTTGTCTTTTACCAGAGCGAAGAAATGAAAATAATATAATCACTTCCCCGAGTGGGAATCGAACCCACAACCGATCGCGTTTACAGTCAGACGCTGTCACACTGCGCCACGACCGGCCTCTAAAATGTTTGTGCAGTTTATTAATTTCTTTTACAGTAAAAATGTCGTTCCCAACTTACAAGTAAATATTTGATTAGTTAAAATAATTATATTTTTTAAAGTCATATATTGTAAAACAACAATTGTTAATTTTTTTATCCATTTGTGTGTTTGTCTGTGCGTTTGTGCACGTTAATCTCGGAAACGATTAAGCTGATTTAAATACAGTTTTCATTATTCTGTAGTTCCCACCTCCCCTTAACATTAAGTGTTTGTTTTATATCAATTGGTTCACAAATAAGAAAGATATATAAATTTAAATTATTTAACAAACTTATATCAAGTCTATTTAAACGAAGGTGTGGACATTCACTAGTTTTAATTCAATACATATTTTTAAAATATCCCTAGTGCGAGCTCACTCATGGGATATGTCGGCGTTAGGCGTAGCGGTGGTCGCAGGTTCAGCAGCGAATGTATGGAGCATGGACAGATGGAAGCATCGCGCTACGTCCACCGACACCTTCTTGCCCACCACTACTGATGACGGTGAGTTAGAGATTTAGGCGTTTACCCATAGCATGCTTGTGGGTTCGATTCCCATTTCGGAGAATGTTTATATATTTTTTTAAGTCCAATAATGATTATCGCCTCGAATGTCTTTCTCTCTGAGTGTGCGAGATAAGCGGAAAAATCTAAATAATTCATTAATTAAATGAATAAAGTAATAATACCCACAAAAAGCGTTTTATGATAATTAATCATTTATTAATCTGGTCAATCCAATGCGTGTTTTTTTAAATTCAAAAAGTACTTTTCATTCGAATAAAATCCTAAAGTCTGACTTGGCACTAGAAAGCCTTATATACTTCAAAATATATTTTGTTTTGCTTTTATTATCTACATTTCTTTTAACTGAAGAAAATCTTTCTTGAAGTTGCTTTTTTATAGAAAGCAAAATCAAATATCTAATTAATAATTGTTCTTTTTAAAAGTAACTGAACATCTCACACTCGTAATATTTCTAAATCAACATTTTATGTGTTTTTTTATGTAATTAACGACTAATTTCTATGCAGATCGAGACGCAAGATACACAAAATGGAAGATGGCAGTGCAACGTTCCCTCGGCTGGGCGACAACGAAAAAGTCCATCACAATGACAGGTCAGGCAAAGCGAAAAAATAGCATTTTAAACGAAACCCACACCCCGCCCCAAAGTAGGAAAAACTCAGACATAGACAAAAATATAGACCTAAAAACCATAGAAAAACCTGTAACAGATGAAGGCGTAGACGATTATATACAGGAATTAATACAATATTCAGCGCGAAAATTCTCTATTTTCGTTCCTTTACAAGCGCCCAAAGATGAACACACAATATTAGACGATATAGAGTATTATACGAATAAAAAAGAATGCGACTACGGCATGTGTCAGTGTTGCCATAAGAAAAAATTGCAAACTGACTGGGAAACTATAGAAGAAATCATTGAAAATGATCCGGAAATTATTTTCGATAGCGATGACAACCCTATTGTGGTTGAACCCAAAAATCAAATTGAACCCATTCTGGGTTATAAAAAGAGATTGCCAGTGGAGAATATACCGGCCATATTTAAAAATATATGCCAAGTTAAAGATACGTTGACGTAATTTTTTTTTAATATGTTAGGCTGTTTGTGCAATGGTCTAAGTCAGATTATATTTTATTTTTCATAATAAAATTGCTTTTTTAAGGAAAAATTTATATATTTGATTCACGTGAGTAATAAATAATGAATTCTCGTCTAACGTGGGTATTATTACTTTATTTATTTATTTAATTAATGAATTATTTTGATATTTAGATTTTTGCGTGAATTATTAATTGATACCAAATTGATTTTTAACATAAATTATTTGAATTATAACCATTGCTTTGTTAAAAAAAACAAAAAAATTAGACTTTTTAAATGTATTATTCTAATATACTATAAGTATTAATTATAATTAAACTAAATAATTAGACTATTTTTGCACAAACAGCTATATTTAGTTTTAATTGTTAATTTGTAACGGCTCACGACTTAGGCTTTGGTCTCAAATAAAAGTATTATTTTACCTACTAAAGGTCTTTAATTTTTTTTAATCTGTAGATGCATGTTTTTTTAACATTGTCCTTATTTTGATATAAATACTTAAAATTAAATATATAAGAGTTATATTATCATGAATTATGTTTCTTTATTAATTTGAAGTAACAAATAATAAACTAAATATTTTTATCTGTTCAATATAGGTTATATGCATGTTTACTAATAATTTAAACCAAATTATAAGAAAAAAGGAATAAGTATACATATGTATGTATGTATGTATATATCAAAAGCAGTACTTATTAAAATAAATAAAATAATAAAATGCATGAATATTTATTATTTTTAAAAACAATGTGTTTAGTTCTTTTTCTCAATAAAGTGCTTCATTCAATTTAGTTTTAAGCTTCTACGTGTCACTTCGAACGTCATATAAAGATAAGTTTATTTAATTTTATTTTGAAGTAAACCTTTTTGGGAAAAGGAGCTTGGTTTTTAATTCTTGCAATTCACTAACGTATGTCGTTCTGTTTTCTTGCTTTTTTAGCCATCTTATTATAACTAATTTAATAAATAATTAACATTTCCAACAATACTCGAGTATTTAAACTGTATTTTAAGCGCTTATTTCGCGTTAATCCAATGCCAGTCGCTAATTGACTTGTATGAGTGTGGATGTTACGTTTCTTTAATTTTATGTGGCAACACTAATTGCTAACAAATGTTGCTATGTTAAAAATAATAATTTTCTTTTTTTACAGAAGAAAGATACAGGCTGTTAGCATCTATACCGGCGACGTTATACCTCATAGGTACGTTTACAATGCTAGTCGTTTCAACTATACTCAAAAATAGGTGATAAGCTTACACTACTCTTAGTACGGGTTCGATTTTTTATATTTTGTAAATATTGTTGTTTGTTTCTAAATATGTAAAAAAAGACAGTGTTTTTTTTATTAGTGTAAGGGGAGAAGGGCCGAAGTCAGTCATTTTTGTATTTAAAAGTTAAATTATACGCGATTAAGGTGTAAATGTTATAATCTATACTTCAATATGATAGCTTACTGGAATTGATTTGGAACTTTTGACAGTATCAGTATGTCTTATAACCAGTTTAATGTCAATTTAATAATAATTGATGTCTTTGAGTGTATCAAAATATCATAAAACCTAATTCTTGTGACACAATATAACATAAAGTTTAAAGTTCCTTACATATTCTTACCACATTCTAAATGTTACCATTCTATTAATTATTTAAGCTGAATTTTTTACATTGTCGTTTTATAAATAATGATTAATTTATCTATATAAAATGGGTAATTGTTTTTTGTGTTAATTTTTTTATTACAATTTTGATAGAAATTTTATTTGCATTTTTTGTTTTGTACAATTTTATACTATTTTGCATTTATTTATTGACATGTAATTGTATTTATGTTGACAGTGTTTTTATATGAATTTATTATTATCATGGTTTTATTGTTATTTGTATAGAACATAATTAATTTGCCAATCATTTTTGATATTTTTAATATTTATTTAAATCATTTTAGACAAATTATTAATTAATATTAAAAAATACACAAAATAACCTTTTATATTAGATATTTTATTCATCTCTTTGATTACAAAAATTTGACGCAATAATTTTTGTTTTTTTATTTTTAATTATTTTTTTTTATACGATTATACTTTATTTCAAGTTAAGGACAAATATTCATAGGTTAATTGGGATTAAATATTTGACCAGTGTACGCACAAATTATTAAAAAAATAAGAAAATTTATCTATATCACTATAATATTAAGCGTTTCTGCTCAATATGCAAAATATGAGGAGGTTTATTACTGTATATATAATATTACAATGTACGTTCCTTATTTGACTAAATAAAAAATCAAGATATGTATTGAGAAAGGTAATATGGCACACACACATCCACTTTAGGATATTCACTACTGTGTATGTCAATATATATTTTAATTGAATTTAAAAAAATTATGAATCTTTAAATTTTTTTTGTTAATAAAAATTCTTATTAGGAGCCTAAATTGCGATTTTCATGGTTTTTGTCATATTTATGAGATTATAACTGTCCAGTAATGTCACACTTCGTCAATCCTAAATCTTAACGTGTGACTTAATTTATGTATGACCACTATAAATAATAACAAATAAAATAAATAAAGCTTTTAACTAAATTTTTTTCCATGCATATCTACAACTATAATATTCATTAAGGTGTCTGTCTAAAATGTTCAAATTTATGGATTTATTATATATTAATGTATAATTAGACATACAAGCTTACGTAAACGAATGTATAATTCGAGTTATATATATATATATGAAAAACATATTAAAAATGTACAGTACATGTTTGTCAATTGATCAAGCTATTATGTTTTATAATTGTTGTAATCGTTTAAGTTAAGCTCAGTCAATAAATTTGTAAATCATTAGACATAAGCATCTTTTAGGAACAAACTAACTAACATTTTAAACGTTTTTTTAAAATTATACATGTCTGTTAATAGACCAAATTAAAATGTTATACTGTTTGTTATAGTTTTCTAAATAAAATTCAAATAATGAATCATTGCACAGTATAAATACGCACCTAAATGTTATTTAAATGGAACAAAGCCACTTGTATAATTATTTCTTGTATAAGTATGTATAAATTAGGAAAATACATGACTACATTTCCAATACAATCAATATATTAACAAAATTGATTATCTAAAAAGTCAGTCAATAAATCCTTATACAATTTATACATAATTATATATTATACAGTATTTACAGCTTTAGCAAAACGAAAGTATAGATTTATCTTAAAAAAATGAAACAATGTAAAAATTATTGTATTTAATGTCTTCAATTTTCACTAGTTTTAAAGGCTATGGGTGGTAATTGGCGGAACTCAATGCCACCGCTAGTTTTACCCGTATGGGAATGGAATCCACCATATTGAAAACAATGCAAATATTTCAGATATTGTGAAAGGCCTCTCATATTTTTATTTATATAATTGTTTAAAGTTATTGGAGTGACATTTATATATCGTATAATAAATATGAAGTAAACCCCCTTATAACACAATACTATTATAACGCGATTTTAGTCCCTCGTCTAATACGGACATTTCCCCATATAACGCGATAAATAAACATAGTAATTGGAAATGGAATTGTATAATTCAATTAAGAAAAATCCTTTATTGAAAAAAATAAATGAGACATTTTACATAAAACGTGTTATATCGTGGGAATTATTGTGTTTATAATTACATAATTGGATGTTAAATGGAATATTTAAAAAAAAAGTTTTTTTTTTATATTATAATTTATATATTAAATAAGTCGAAATTAAGTATATATCATTCCTATTTTTTGGCATTTAATGTTTTAGGGTTTTTTTGAATTTATTGGGATTTATTAGTGGTTGGGTTATTTTTAGAAGTCAGTGCAAGAAAAAGAAGAAGAGTATTTGCTACATCTTTGATTGTATTATATGCTGGCAATATTTACTTTCCAATATTTGCTTCTTATAGCAGGGTAGACAGAAAGTATCTGGCGTCAAGACACTTCGTACTCCGCTTCCCATGGAAATTGAGACATTGCGTGTTGAGAGGTGGAACTCAACGCGCTCTGTCTCACCAGAGCGAGGAAATGAAAATCTTTTAAATATAGTCATTCCCCCGAGTGGTAATCGAACCCACAACCGATCGCATTTACAGTATGGCGCTGTCCCACTGCGCTGCGACCGGCAAAATTTAATTTATAATTATATATTTTTTTTGTAGAAATGATTCTTTAGTATTATATTTGAGCTTGACAGTTGAAAAAACTTGACTTAATAGCTACCCAGAAATGACAATTATTGATACATAAATATATATTTTTTATATTTGTAAAATTTGATTTGGTTGATTTTTAATTTTATGATTTACTGATTTTTAATATAAGTTAACAAGTTTGAAATGTAAACGTAAATATTAAGTTTCCTAAATGGGACTGTGGGTTTGTTTTTATCATTTTTTTGTGTATATTTTGACCAAGCTTGCACTGAAATAAGTCCAATGTGATATTATAATGATTTACATTTTATTTATATCCTTTTTTTATATATTTTTTGTTTTATTGTACTTAAGGTTATCTGGTTTTGATTTATGATGGTTTTGATTTAATTTATTTATATGTAAATTGTACCAATTACCTTTAAACCAATATTACTTAAGTGATATTAGTTTTGTTCAGTGTTCTACATGTTATCTTATTGATATTAAATATGTTTGTTAATTGCATATAATAGCTGAATTGAAATAAAGAATTTGTTGGTTTAACTCAGTTTTATTTTAAACATGGACTAAAACATCTCTGGATCTTTATAATTCTAAAGTTCATCTTTATTCCTTATTATATCAGTTATCTGCCAGTGAAAGTCTCGTCAAAATAAGTCCAGCCAGCCAGTTTTTGAGATCAGTCGGAACATATAGACAGACAAGAATGCAAAAAAAATGTTTTGGTATACGTGCCGTATATACATACATATAAATTTAGTAAAAAGCAGTCAGTTTAATATTACAGATACTCCAATAAGTTACTTGCTAAAAATAACGTCTTACTGTGTCTTACCAGTTTAAATATTTTTAAGCTCTACTTATACAATGAGGTACTTACGATTTATGAATGGCTTAACTAAATATATGAATTTTAGTTTCCCTCCATTTTCAGTACTTCCATTGCACTTGGCTTTACTTTTTATCATAGTATAGTACAATTAAACAGTACACTTGTTTTTTACCTATTCT
Organism: Dryadula phaetusa; assembly: GCA_032432895.1. Lineage (NCBI taxonomy): Eukaryota > Metazoa > Arthropoda > Insecta > Lepidoptera > Nymphalidae > Dryadula > Dryadula phaetusa. The sequence continues at coordinate 4,964,133 of JAOYRS010000081.1, forward strand.
CGAGTATTTTAAAGCATTATGTAGTTCTTATTTATTTATAAAACCATAACTAATTATAAAATGACTTAAATTTTCGTTCAGTACTAAACTGTACTAAACTAAACTTCTGAACAATTTGGCCAACATTATAAACGTAATCGCGAAGGAGCGAAATGTCAAAATCACGAGTTGTATTTGCGAAAAAATAAAAATAATGTTCACGATTTTTCAGTTAAATGTTTAATATTTAATTGTAATTAATGAACTAGCTTAATGGTATGTAAACATCGACATTAACCATACACATTTTGTTTTATCAAATAATTTATTTAATTTATTAATATAATTCCTTCACAGTTTGTATTAAAATAATCAAGCTCCTATTTAAAAAATAAAATGACTGAAGCTTTAAATCTAAATGATCTCCCTCTAGAAACATTTATAGAAATATTACTAAAAGTTGATGGCATCTCATTAGGTCGATGTCGAAGAGTTTGCAAGAAATGGAAAGAGTGTATCGATGACATAGACCATTTGTGGCTTGAAATGTGTAAAAAGGAGTACAGACATTCGTCAAAATTGGCGAAAATGAAATCAGGCCATGATTGTAGCTGGTATCATATTTATAAAAATCTTAAATTATGGTCAGACTTATCACCATATGAAAAGAATGTAAGAGAATTTTATAAGTTTAATATTCATGACAGATCTCACCTACTGAGTATTGACTATGGATTACTTGCATTGAAAGACTCCAGAGGTGTTCTACTGTATGATACGAGTACCTTAAAATATATTCCTGTAGCTTTACCTGAGCGAAACTGCTTGAAAATTGCTAATAATAACATAGTTACTGTGATACAAGTGAAATCTGGTATATTAGTTCAAAGAACTGTTGAGTCTCCTGGATTTGTTACAGAGGAGTTTTTAAAAGCAGACAACTTTATTCTCACAAATGATGCTTTGTATTTTTACAATAATAGAGATATTTATAAATGTGATCTCTTAAATGAAAGCCTAATATCAAAATTGATAATGCACTGCGATTATGATATCAAGGAAATGCAGTATTGCGATAGAACACTACATGTTTTTACTGATTGTGGTAAAATTGTAAATATTACTAAAAATAAAGAAGTCAAAGTGCAACCATTAAGATGTCCAATAGAATGGATTAGACAGATAAAACATATTAATGCAATTAATGATAAAAATTTTGTTTGTTATTCTCGTAACTTATTTAAAATAGAAACTGATAAGTATCAACATTTATATTTGGAGTTTCCACCAATAACAGCTTTGTTTTTTTATGTGGATATTGTGTTAATAGGTACAAGAGCGGGTGAAATTCTTCTTTATAGATTATCTAGTCAAAAGAAAGCTATAAGACCTATTTTTGAAACATTAGCAACTTTGCCGGAAGGAAAATTTGCAGTGCAATTAGATGTGTGTGAAAAAACAACGGGACCTACCATTGTAGCATCTACGTTTTTTGAATTATATCTTTTGGATATCAAGTTTTTTCCCAATGTAAGTGATTTTATCAAAAGTTTTAATGTAATTATTGCAAAATTAAAATTCCAAGTAAATTGAAATTAAATAATAAACCATCTTTGGTTTATAGGAAAATATTTCATTATTAATTTAATAATTAGCTTAATTACTTTTTTCAGGAACAAAAACCCAAACAAACGTTCTCATCGCACAAATGTCAAATGTACAAAAGACTATTGAAACTAAATAACAGGCTGCAAACTTCATAAATGACATTTTAAATAAAATTGGATTTAAAAATAATAGTCAAAATAAATACAAGTCAATTTAAATAGTACTTACTATACATGACACTGGCAGATTATTTTGCGCTTGTATCGTAAAATCAAGCCATTAAATTAAAATAATAGGACTTGTGAGGAACAATGTTGAAGATTAAGATTTTGTTTTTTTTTGTTGTAATTAAATTACTTTCATTTTACACTAATAATATCATACATTTTTCTTTAAAATAAATGAAAAAAGCATATTAAAAAAATATTTTATGAGCATGTATGTAGAGACAACCTAGAGTCAAGACATATTGACATATGAACATTGTATATTGAATGGTGGAACACAACACCGTTTTATTTGCATATTCCACAAGCAATATTTTCTTTTCCACTGTCTAGAATTAATATTTATTTAATAAATATAATTTTATATCGTAAAAATAATTGGAATAAATTAAAATTATTTTTAATAAGAAACATTTCAGTATTTGTTATACTAGTAAAATCAATTATGTATGAAACATTAATTTATTATATTTGACATTTTAGTTCTTTATTGATTTGTTATAGATATAAGTGTAATGTGATATAATTTATTTAGTTTTTTTTAATGAGCAAATACATTTTTATTGAAAAAAATGTTTTATTGGAATTTTTTTTTTTTTAATATATATCTATAGCAGTTAAATAAAAACTTTTTTTTTATAAATATCTCTTGTTTTAAAATTTTAAAATATAGTGACTGAACTGTTAACGTATTATATATTTAAATCAAAAATGTAAGTAATTTTTAAATTTGAAAGACATGAAAGGGCTAAACATGTTATTTGGTATATTTTAAATTATTAATAATATAATATTTTGTTAATTTTGGTGTTTTTTTTGCCCTTATCCTTAGAAATATAAGAAAAATACCTCGGTCTAAGAATTGGACTAATTTCAACGACAACTTTTGGCGACTAATAGGGCTGTTCACAGTGAAATTAATCCCTAGGCTTAAGTTTATTTCGGTACAAATTAATGTTACTCAGTACATTTTTATCTAAAATGAAAATCTTAGGGAAGCACCACTTTGCCAAACAAAACTGCCCTTGGGGTAAGAAAATATTTATTAGATGTGTAACATAAGGTTTGACGTCATTATGGCGCAGTGTGACGTATTTATGTCTAACCAATATGCGACGGTTGTGGGTTCGATTCTCTACGTCAACTTGGAGCCTTTTCACCCACAGCACAGAGAGAACCTAGTATCAATACATTCTGTTCTTTACTTACCACCCAATTTGTTCACGTGCCAGCCCATTTGATGGCGGATCTCAACGCCACACATTGTTTTATCAGAGCGGGGAAATGTGAAATTATTTTCACGCTTTATACCGCATAGCAGGGTAGTCAGAGACCACCTATTGTCAAGATTTTCTTATCAGACCGAAGAAATGGAAATGTTCTTTAATTAAAAATCAAAGAACGGGTGCAATTTGATACCTACTTTCAATCGCGTTTACAGTCCGACACTTCTCACTGCAATTACTTTATTATACATTGAAAGTATTTTAGAAAAATATAACAAATACAAACAATGAAAATATTTTATCTTAATTTTACATTATCTCTGCTTGTACTGCTGAAGTGCAGAAGGTACGTAGAATGGATATAAATTACCGAAGTATCATATATTAAATGTTTAAGATACCGGAATATATTAAATTTTGTAAGGGAAGTCATTGGTGTTATATGATTAGGATCATGAAGACCACGCAAAAGAAGTTGCAAGTGATAACTCTTCTATCTATAAAGATTTTTAATAGTTGTTATACCTTAAATCCAGTTAAATTTTAATATGAATACAAATAATATAATATAATTTTTTTATAAGCTCGATGTAGTAGCACAGATAACAATGTTAGGTTCCGGCATACAACAAGCTAGCTATCTACAATATATATATATATATATATATATATATATATATATATATATATATATATATATATATATATATATATATATATAAATTTAAATATTTATATATATTTATATATATATTTATATATATATATATATATATATATATATATATATATATATATATATATATATTGTATGTAATCCTTCAAAATATCAAAAAATAACAATTTATTTATAAGTAAAAACATATGTTTAGTATACGTTATTAAATATACAAAGAAAGCCTTAACTATGAAAAAATCGGATATCAGCTTTACAACAACGTGTAATTAATTCGCGTAGCTTAGTTTCTATTAAATCACCAGAGGGCACAATTAAGATAACAGGACGCATACAAGCACTTCCATTTGAAACTGTATATTACAAAATATATGTAAAATATGCGAAACGAAAACATTGTTCGTCTAATGATATGTTAAATTCAGGTAGAAAACGGAGAACGGTGTCACTAAAATGTCTCTCTACTCTGCTATATTTTAAAACCAAGAGTCTCATCACAAAATTTATTTGAAATTATACCTTTGTATTCCACGGTTGAATTTCAAGGACAACAGAAAAATGTCAAATGGTCTGACCTGAAGTTAAGAAGTATGTGTTACTTAAATTGTTATTTAAAATAAAATTTCTTATTCTTATAACTTAAAATATATTGAAGCTTAAATTCTGACGTGGCGAGTTAGCGAATCAACATTTCAACCTGAATACACCTTGATTCATATGTTAAACTTGTTTGAACTTAAACTGATTTGAATTTTTTTCATAGACAAAGCTTATCGTAATTTTTTTTCTTGTTTCTGATATTTCAAACCGGTCTTATGGTATCAATAATTAATTATGAAAACTTTAACACCTGATATACAAAAGCCGTAATAGACTAGAGAAAAAATAAAGAATTTTTAAGATCAGCTTTAACAAGTTTTTTAGCTTAACGAATTTTCCCTTGACATGCGTGGCTTTGGTCTCTCAGAACTCGTACGTTAATGATTCTATATAATTAATACGAGTATGTATTATCCATACAATTAAAAACATCTTAGTTTCTAAGCTATAATAGATCAGCTAAACTATAAAGGATATTTAAAACCCACCTAGACAAAAGTAACTAAACCGTTAACATATAAAAATTATCATTAGATAAAATTGATCTTTTTTAACTAGGATATTAATTATTGGCAGGGTAGACAGAAAGTATGTAATGTAAAAAAACTGTACTCGGCTTTTCACAGAGTTTGGAACCTTTGTTTTAAAAGAGCGAGGAAATGAAAATAATTTAATTATAATGATTTATATGTATAACTTTAATAACAAATATCTAAGAAAATACTACTTGCTTTGCACTATTTCATGCTTTTAAATCTTAAAATCCTACAATTTCTTTTACTTTAATGTAAAATCAACACTTAACGGATAAGTTACATACAGTTACAGCAACTTGTTTGTTAGGAAGTGTTTCAACTTTTTGGCTTGGCTTTGACGAGTTAATCACTCGGATCATTAATTTACAGAGGAAGCAGGATTTGATGGTTAGCTGAGAAAAATAACAAAGTTGCAAACGTTATAATGATAACTGCTTCACGTATTATTCTGTAGGGTAGTCAAAGACAACATAGTGTACTTTATACTGTGTTAACTATTATTTAATACTCTATACTTTGTTAATTGCTTTCCTCCCGAAATATAGACATTGCGTTTTGAGACACGACACCGCTGTTCGTCTGGTCAGAACGGACAAATGGAAATACATTTTACATGTAACTCACTCTCACATGCGGGAATCGAACACACTGCGCTAAGATGGCCTTAATAATAATAGTTTTAATAATATTTTAGTATACTTTGTACTGTAGGAAACTTAAACGTAATTTAACGCAATATAGGAGTTTATACGTATACATAATCCATCCCTTATTTCATACTTGATCAATATGTATGTATTTTCGCATTAAAATAAAACAGTAAACGGATTTTTGTACTGTTTTTACCAATAGACCAGTTATTCATGAAGAATACTTATTCAACAAAAAAAAAAAAGATGATTTTAAAGCGTTTATAACTAACTATAACAAAATGATTTCTCGTTTTACCTTTATACAATGTTACAAATATAAAAAATAAAGAAAGAATTGATTTTCGAACGAATATCTGCATAAAATTAACAGGAGTTAAAAATTACTTATGAAACAAAACAGAAAAGCCGATATCCCGTGCCATCTATAAATATTGTAAAGATGCTCTGATAAGAGTTTGATGGAAATGCTGTCGAAGTTTCACCGTCGTTTCGTTTTAACTTCAATACCAACTTTTAACTTTTAACCCGGATAACAAAAATCGAATAAAGTGGTCCAAGATTGTTTCAAAGTAATTTACAAAGTCAATTTACCGTTTATCCTCTTGTCTGTTTGAAATTTTTGTATTTATTTTATATTAATTTAATATATTATTTGTACAGTATCTTTAAAGGAAAACAATGGCATTTTTAATTAATTTATTAAATAAAAATTAAACTTTGTAAAATTTAAACATCCGGTTTCTATTCCCCTGCGCTCCGCTGCTGGATAGCGTCCAGTAAGAGGCAAGTATCGCAGTAATTTGGTGGTTAGTCTTACTGACTTGCCACCTCTATCATGACAAAAACGACCCGCCAATTATCTGATCACGTGTTCCGATTTGATGTCACATAAGCCAGCTTCCCCTTTTCCCACCTATGCTTTCCCTCACAGTGTAGTGATTACACTATCTCCTCTCACAATTTCATATTCCAAGGTTGGCTACGTATCCACAACTCTAATGTTATGGACGGGTGAAGATGTCCACTTAGCATCAAGTGGTCTTTCTGTCTTCCGCATTTGCGTTTTTTTTTCTTTAAAAAATAGATTATTATGATATGTTAGAGTTATTAAATCCTGGTTTTATGAAAGCAAATCTTTTTAAAAGTAGACCAGCAAATTATGAGTAAGTAAGATTATATACCAGATAATTAACTGAAACAGTTTTCTTTAATAAGTACGATCCAAATGCCTTTCTTTCAAAAAGTAACTGGATGGATGTTGCTGAAATATTATGTCAGGTTTTCTGGCTCGCTACAAAGCTAAGCTAACGGGAGCAAATATATTTGGTGATTCTGGATTCTGTACAATGGTTTGTGGTTTAAGATAAATAGCTTTGCTTTACAGTTTCATATGTTTAGTGGTGTCAAAGTGCAAACCTAGCATTTTTTTTTAATTTCAGACATTGCTCTAAATATGTTACAATTCGTAAGTAATAAAAGGTTATCAATCTATTTACTCGCAGTTTTAGGATGATGTCTTTAAAAAAGTACTAAAATATAATTAATAATTCATTTGAACTAGAAAAAGCTATATTTATCGTTAAGCATTAGGAGGTTACGCGAGGTTAACAGTAGGTATAATGTTAGAACACGGCTGATAGCATCTTTATCTGTTTACGAATAGATTTTAAATTTAAGTAATCTTAATAGTATATACATATATTTGCGAGCCAAATCTGTGAGAGCTAAACTATAAAGGATATTTAAAACCCACCTAGACAAAAGTAACTAAACCGTTAACATATAAAAATTATCATTAGATAAAATTGATCTTTTTTAACTAGGATATTAATTATTGGCAGGGTAGACAGAAACTATGTAATGTAAAAAAACTGTACTCGGCTTTTCACAGAGTTTGGAACCTTTGTTTTAAAAGAGCGAGGAAATGAAAATAATTTAATTATAATGATTTATATGTATAAATTTAATAACAAATATATAAGAAAATACTACTTGCTTTGCACTATTTCATGCTTTTAAATCTTAAAATCCTACAATTTCTTTTACTTTAATGTAAAATCAACACTTAACGCATAAGTTACATACAGTTACAGCAACTTATTTGTTAGGAAGTGTTTCAACTTTTTGGCTTGGCTTTGACGAGTTAATCACTCGGATCATTAATTTACAGAGGGAGCAGGATTTGATGGTTAGCTGAGAAAAATAACAAAGTTGCAAACGTTATAATGATAACTGCTTCACGTATTATTCTGTAGGGTAGTCAAAGACAACATAGTGTACTTTATACTGTGTTAACTATTATTTAATACTCTATACTTTGTTAATTGCTTTCCTCCCGAAATATAGACATTGCGTTTTGAGACACGACACCGCTGTTCGTCTTGTCAGGACGGACAAATGGAAATACATTTTACATGTAACTCACTCTCCCATGCAGGAATCGAACACACTACGATACGATGGCCTTAATAATAATAGTTTTAATAATATTTTAGTATACTTTGTACTGTAGGAAACTTAAACGTAATTTAACGCAATATAGGAGTTTATACGTATACATAATACATCCCTTATTTCATACTTGATCAATATGTATGTATTTTCGCATTAAAATAAAAAAGTAAACGGATTTTTGTACTGTTTTTACCAATAGACCAGTTATTCATGAAGAATACTTATTCAACAAAAAGAAAAAAGATGATTTTAAAGCGTTTATAACTAACTATAACAAAATGATTTCTCGTTTTACCTTTATACAATGTTACAAATATAAAAAATAAAGAAAGAATTGATTTTCGAACGAATATCTGCATAAAATTAACAGGAGTTAAAAATTACTTATGAAACAAAACAGAAAAGCCGATATCCCGTGCCATCTATAAATATTGTAAAGATGCTCTGATAAGAGTTTGATGGAAATGCTGTCGAAGTTTCACCGTCGTTTCGTTTTAACTTCAATACCAACTTTTAACTTTTAACCCGGATAACAAAAATCGAATAAAGTGGTCCAAGATTGTTTCAAAGTAATTTACAAAGTCAATTTACCGTTTATCCTCTTGTCTGTTTGAAATTTTTGTATTTATTTTATACTAATTTAATATATTATTTGTACAGTATCTTTAAAGGAAAACAATGGCATTTTTAATTAATTTATTAAACAAAAATTAAATAAAAAAAAATTGAACTTTGCAAAATTTAAACATCCGGTTTCTATTCCCCTGCGCTCCGCTGCTGGATAGCGTCCAGTAAGAGGTAAGTATCGCAGTAATTTGGTGGTTAGTCTTACTGGCTTGCCACCTCTATCATGACAAAAACGACCCGCCAATTATCTGATCACGTGTTCCGGTTTGCTGTCACATAAGCCAGCTTCCCTTTTTCCCACCTATGCTTTCCCTCACAGTGTAGTGATTACACTATCTCCTCTCACAATTTCATATTCCAAGGTTGGCTACGTATCCACAACTCTAATGTTATGGATATCGGAGGACGAGTGAAGGTGTCCACTTAGCATCAAGTGGTCTTTCTGTCTTCCACATTTGCGTTTTTTTTCTTTAAAAAATAGATTATTATGATATGTTAGAGTTATTAAATCCTGGTTTTATAAAAGCAAATCTTTTTAAAAGTAGACCAGCAAATTAAGAGTAAGATTATATACCACATAATTAACTGAAGCAGTTTTCTTTAATAAGTACGGTCCAAATGCCTTTCTTTCAAAAAGAAACTGTAAGATGTTGCTGAAATATTATGTCAGGTTTTCTGGCTCGCTACAAAGCTAAGCTAACGGGAGCAAATATATTTGGTGATTCTGGATTCTGTACAATGGTTTGTGGTTTAAGATAAATAGCTTTGCTTTACAGTTTCGTATGTTTAGTGGTGTCAAAGTGCAAACCTAGCATTTTTTTTAATTTCAGACATTGCTCTAAATATGTTACAATTCGTAAGTAATAAAAGGTTATCAATCTATTTACTCGCAGTTTTAGGATGATGTCTTTAAAAAAGTACTAAAATATAATTAATAATTCATTTGAACTAGAAAAATCTATATTTATCGTTAAGCATTAGGAGGTTACGCGAGGTTAACAGTAGGTATAATGTTAGAACACGGCTGATAGCGTTTTTATCTGTCTACGAATAGATTTTAAATTTAAGTCTCAGATTTGGCTGGCAAATATATTTATATACTATTTAAGGCCTTAAATAGTATATACATAAGCAGTGTAATTCTAGTTAAAAAATAACAGATAATTAGTTTAATGAATATAAAATATTCCTCCAATTAAGAGTTAATAATCTGTAAGTTTGTGGCCATTTTAAATAAAAAAAAAAAAAGATTTTTAATTCGCGAACGCAGCGGTATAATTCCGTGAACGTGGAAATGTTAATGAGACAACTTTGAAATTAGAAACTCCGTTCTGGATCTGTAAGCTTTTAAACACTTTGAATTGTTTTTTATTTATGTAGTAGCTAATTCTGGTTTTTGCACGAAACACTGCTTTGTCTAGATAAAAGTTTTAATTATAAAATATATCTGAATTAATGTACTAGTCAAGTCGATGAATCATGGACATTACGGAGAGAGAGTTTGCTTTCGGTCTTGGCGTAGTGGGACATCGTCTGACCGTAAACCCGATTGGTTGTGGGTTCGGTTCCCACTCGAGGGAATGATTACATTGCAATTATTTATCCTCGCTTCTGGTGAGACAAAGCGAGGTGTTACGTTCCGCCACTCAACAAACAATATTTCGAATTTAGAACTTTCTGTCTATTCTGCTATACGGGATAAAAGTGAACTGAAGACCAACACTGGAAATTAGTTTAGGAAGGAATCTATATTTTTCTTATGTCTGCTTAACTTAAAAATTTAAAAATATACATGGAAAAAAGAAATATATACATTTCATATGTAAATATAATGCAACTTTTTAAATGAAATTATTTTAAACGGATATATCGCGTATATTTTGGTAGACTTACCCGTGACCACGTGTTCGAAACGGCATCTTTCCAAAAATATATTTTCGAATACCAGAATATACGCGATTAATCCATTTAAAATAGTTTCATTTAAAATTTGAAAAATTCGCAATTATAATGCAACTTTGCTAAATACGAGTATGTCTAACTTTTACGTATCAACTTTCGCGGAGTTTTTATAGCACATATTTATATGTGTTTTTAGTAAACGTATCGAGTTGATTGAAATTTTTGCCTCCCCCTCGAAAGGCATGCATGAAGACATTAATGATAGTGGAGAAAGAACTATGCAGGGACCCAAGCGATTGGCACGTCATTCTCTCTGAATAACCCACTGAAGATAAATTTAGCATATATTATATAGAGGCTGGTCATGGCGGAGTGCAAAGACGATTGGTTTTTGATATAATTCCCACTTGGGACAATCATTATATTTAAATTATTAATATGATTATATTTATAAAGCGTGGCGTTTAGTTCCGCCACTCAACATGTCTTGAATTCTATGGAAAGCAGAGCACGAAGTGTCATGACATCATACTTCGTGTCTACCCTGCTATGCGGAATAAAAGAATTAAAGCGTGAAGCTAACACGTTAAGCTTAACACGTAAAATTCTAACCTGTGATTGTTTTCTTTAAATGAATACCGGAAATGAGTAATTTTCACGAAACGTCCATCAACTTCCGCTATAAAAACTTCGACGCCGTTAAAATTTTCATTTTAATTCGGCTCGAAATTTAATAGCGTCGGGTTTCCTTTGGCTTAATTAGTTATTTCAATTGTTCTTGCAACTTTTATAATTACCGTCTATTTTTGGACGCCGGAAGCTGATATTTTAAGGTATGTGACCTTTATGGTAACGTTTCTTTTGAACTTTTAATTAAGTATCTATTATTGATTTTTTTTGTGCTTCACGCATAGCTTGCTATTGCAGAGAGAGAGAATAATCAGACACTGTGTTCTCCAGTTCTTTATTTTAACTGTTATAGGCTTTTGTACACTAAATTGCTGACTCACTGAGTTGATGCTATGTTGTATAGTATGTAAAAATGAAGAACGAATTCTTCGGTTTTACTCTAAATCAAAATATTTAGTGGAGATCCTTAGCACAGGTCTTTATCTTAGAGCTAGAGCAGAGAAATAGAGACATTTGACGTATAATTATTATCCCAAGCGGGGACCAAAACCATAAGCATGCGCGTTCACGAACAGACAATGTCCAACATGGTTACGGAAAAAATCCTATATATTCTTTTTCGAGTGATTCCTACAATTTACATAATTCAATCTATAATAAGGCCAGGTTTGCCATATTGTTAATAAGACACCGTCTGGTGACTAGTTAATTTATTCGAGTCAACGACAATGGCCAATAAAACCTAACCCACATTTTTAAATTACTTCGTCATTTTGCACTGAGAAGACCAAGCTTATCGTAGGTGAAAGAGGAAACACCTGTGCGTAGTTTAACACCGTCATAGTAGTACTAAATATATTTATGTGAACTTCTGTAGAATTTGATCAAGCATTTTACAAAACACATTTAACATATTTTAAACTTATACAACCAATGGGTTTCAGTCCAAATAATAATATTCCAAAATTAAGTAAGTGGGAACAACAAATATTCATCTTCCTAGTATTACTGTAAAGTTGTTAAAACTTTACAGTAATACTAGTATACTAGCAATATCGTCATAACAGAGTCGTCCATTCGAAAACTTTGAAAAATATGCAGGAATTTCTCAAATTTATAAGAAATATGGCCGTAAAATGCCTCGGTTCAGAAGGTTGTAATTTAATTCAATAACGTAACCGCTGATCGCATCTTAAGGAGATGCAAATTAGCTTTAATGAATACTCCTCCCCCATTTGGTAGGGCTGTCTGTTATCCTTTTATCTGGTTATAACAAACTGATCTTCATGAGCTATACGTCGATTACAATTTTCTATTGCTTAGTGATTTCTCAGCTTTTTTTGCAGGGTAGTGAAAGAGAATCTAGTGTCAAGACACTCTGTTTTCCACTTTCCCATTTTAATTTATATGGGCTTTTGAGAGACTAAATTATCAAATCAGGAAAGTTGGGACTATATTACCTTAATGCTCAAGCATGTCTCTATTTGTCTCTACTTTATTATCTACGGAGAAAGAAGTCTGGAGAGTAAATATCAAATAAAAAAAATGATTTTTCAACTATATATATTATATAAATGTGTTTTTCCCGTAGAAATTTGGAATATTCAGATGGAAATTGAAAGTAATGATGTCGCAATTGGGGCATGTTAAAATCATAATTATAATTTTGTTATAAAAATACTATTAAAAATTCACAAATATAAAAACAGTTTTTAAAATTGAGAAACATTGAGACTTTTACTTAAGAAAATCTTTGTACATTATTTAATTTATTTTTAAATGACGTCGTGGTAAAGTAAGGACGTGCATGTGTGACTTTGTAACCACGGTAGTTGTGTATTCAAATCCTTTCGAGGATTGTTTATATCGGAAATATTTTGAATTCGCTAGTTAGAATAGCGGATTACATATATCTTTTATATAGGCTAAAATTACAGAAATGGGATTGCAGGTTCGTGGCGTAATCGCATAGACTGTAACCGTGATTGGTTATGAGTTGACTACTACTTGAGGGAATGCTTATATTTAAAAAAATCTTTCATTGAGATAAAGCACAGCGTTGAGTTCCTCAGTCAATACTCATTGTCTGAATGATTTTCAAAGTATTGGACAAATGCACGACATTGACATGACAAGATAATATACCTATTTATTTAAAAGAAAAAACTTAAATTTAATATAGATATTGAACATTAAAATCGTTCATATCCATATTAAATTCATGTATATGGCTAATTCTTTTTTAATTTCCAAACTTGATTTTTCGCTTTCATTTTTCTTATTTTACCCCATACAATCTCATACAACAGTTATAATTCGTAATATAAGAATTTAAAAAAAATACAATAATACAAAACATACGTTACCTGGTATGTGTTTACTCAAGACATATATTAGCGAGTCTCACCTTAGCTAACGATCATTATCATTATCCACATATTTAGATGATAGAAAGCGAGAGGTGTAATGTAGGTAGTTGTATAAATTATTGTTGTTTTCCCCTACATATTCAATGATCGAGCAAATTTGAAGAAAATGAGAGTGTGCTTACGTTATTTCCTATATGGAATACTATATTGTGTACTATTATTGTATACAGTAGGACAGCGGTGTACTGTAAAGACGATCGGTTGTGAGTTCGATTTCCACTCGGGGGAGTGATTTTATTTAAATTATTTTCATTTCCTGGCTCTGGCAAGACAAAGCGTTGAGTTCCGCCACTCAATACGCAATGTCGTGAATGCGGCGAAAAGTACAAAGTCTTGACACTAGGTACTTCCTGTGCCTACACTGCTATGCCGGATATAAGCGTGAAGCATTTTACTATATTTTCGTATTTTACTATATTTTATAATAGGTTTTTGATTGTAGCTATTATTAAATGAAACTATTTCAAACAAATTATTAGCGTAAATTTCAGTAAATGAAAATACTTGTTTGAAAATTCAACGTTTCAAACACTTTACTGTAGTCCGTGGTCACACATAGAATGAGGTTGCTTTCGTCTATCAGTTGTTACAACATTATTATATCAATCTACCGTCATTTGTTCCTTAATTGCTTTGCATACTGCTCTGATTTCTAGCAGAATGAACTAGCTGTATCTTTCTCTCTGGTGTGGTGGATTTTAAATTTCTTATTAATTGGTACCGGGAAGTATGTAGTGTTCGAAACCTCGGGTTTTCAAAAATGTAGTTTCAAATAAAAAATATATATGCAATTAAATCATTTAAAATAGTTTTACTTGAAATATTTTTAAAAAGTTATTCCACGTTAGGCTATAGAAAATATTTTTAAAATATAGTATGTGGAATATTGAAAAAACGTATAATTTTTTTTTGAAAAAGATTTTCTAATCTTAAGTGTAGAATAACACTTTAAAAATAGTAAATATTAAAATAAAATTGCAATCTCTCTTGTTATACGATTATTTATTAATAATCTCTAAGTAGTAGAAATTTATAAAAATCTCTCTACAGAGTTGCAAACAACATAAATAAATTATAAGAAACGTATAAGAATGTCAGCGCAGTTGGTAGTAGAATACATGGCTTAACGGTCAAAGCGGGTGGACGATATCCAAGAGGCGCGGGTTCGAATCCTGCTGCGTTCAAATTTTCATACGTTTTTCCAAAAATGTTAACTAAAAAAGTCATTTATTTATATAGTCATATTTTTTTGGCTTATATAATAAGGTGTACGGGTTGAAATCATGCCAACTCGTCAAAACAAATCTAATATGTTTTACAACAATTATTAGAAATGTATATTTAATAATCTTTTTATATCTTTTTTATAAATACATTTTATTATATCTATGTTATTATTTTTGTATCTCTATCAAATAATTATATTATTTCATTCGTTCCGATATTTTTTAGTAATATTATTTAAAATAAGCTTAGTAAAACTCGAGGTGATTTCTTTTCAACGAAATAACGTAAATGTTTTAAGTCGCCTAGTATTACCTTGATCAAATGGATTGTGTCAGGTATAAATCAAATTACTATTGAACTAAAGCTGAAATATCTTTTCAAAAGTAACTAATATTGATAAGAAATATCTGATCAAGTTGGAAAATTTGTGTTATTGATAACAGAAAAATTGCAGCTTAAATGAGCTGTGAGTATTTTCAAAACTGAATCTTTACTCTCATTTTCATAAGATTATCAGATTAAGGGTTGTTTTCATTAGAATTTAGGTTTAAGCTAAAAAAAACCTAAATTTGCATGTATAAGTGTTAGTAAATATATAAAGCAAGTGAATTGAGACCGGTCGTGGCGTAGTGGGTCACCAAACGTGATCAGTTATAGATTCGATTCTTATTCGGAGGAATGAGTATATTTAAAATATTTTCATTTGGTCGCTCTGGGTAAAGCACAGCGTTAAGTTCCACCACTCAACACGCAATATTCACGCAAATTTCGGCGGAAAATAGAGTATGGAGTATCCACGTACTTCCTGTCCACCCTGCAATGTGGTATAAAAGCGTGTAACTAAAAAAATATGAAGCTAGAATAAAAATACAGTCATAAATAGTTGTTAGTAACATTAATTATTTCTATTAAAAATATATGTTTTAATTTATACAGCATTTGTTTTTTTCTTACATAAATAATATGATAACTATATTGATAAGCAATAACTACAGATACTAAGTCCATATCGTTTTATCCTAACGTATTTTATTTTCTTATCTGTGTTGTATGAATCTAACATTCCGTAGTAGTTCCGAATATAACATGTCTAAAAAGTATTTTTTTTGGCTTCATGCTTTTATCCTGCATAGCAGGGTAGACAGTAATAACGTAGTGTCAAGACACTCCGTACTTCGCCTTCCACCGAATTCGAGACTCAACTGGTGGAACTCAACGCCGATGTCTTAAAAGTCAAAGCCAAATATTATTTTTAAAATACGAAGTTACATGCTTCTTGTTTTGAACTTCATATAATTCACCATCGTTTCACTAAAGTTAATGCCTCTGACCTCAGAAGAACAGGCACAAGAAACTCATAAAGTATAAGGATTGAAACTCTTTTTCTTACTAGTTTGTAGTACTACCCACAAATCCTGACTGACCTTAAATGAGTTAACTTTAAATATTGTTTTTCATGTAAGTGAATGTATTGTGTCTTGCTTTTGAGAAATAAATGTCTATTAACCTAACTCACAATACACTGATTGTGAGTTAGGTTTGCTTATTTAGTCCCAGTGTTTATATTAAACACCTTCGATATCCGCCTTTGATAAAATTAGCCATCATGGCGCAGTGGTACAGCGTTTCTCTTTAAACCTAATTAGTTGTGGATATGATTATCATATATGGATATAATTATATTTAAATTATTTTTATTTCTTCGCTCTAGTAATACAAAGCACGGCTTAGAATCTCTCCACTTAATTCGCAGTATCTCAAATATGTGTAAAAAGTGGTGTTAAAATTGTCTTGATATTAGGTTCTCTATGTAAAAAAATATATTGCTTTTAATATTTACTATTTTTAAAGTGTTATTCCACACTTAGAATTGAAAATATTTTTGAAAAAACGTAAAAAAATTTGAACGCAGCGGGATTTGAACTCGCGCCTCTTGGATACCGTCCACTCTTACTCTATACTCTTGGATACTCTTGGACGGTACGCGAGTTCGAATCCCGCTGCGTTCAAATGTTTATACATTTTTTCAAAAATGTTTTTAATTCCCATACATTTTTTGCCCAGCCCTACACCTCTAATGATCTATATGTGAATGTTCAAGCGATTGATGTTGTGAAATTATGAACAATTTGCAAGAATACCACCGATTTTATGAGTATCTATTAAGAACCGTTCCTTCTAATTTATCACGACCGTATAATTCCTTAGCTTGAGTTAAAGATCTATCTGTCTATCTGTATGTTCTTGTTACCTGCATGCATTATACCATATGAGACTTATGTGGTTATTAGCTATACATATGTATGTATGAATGTATGTATGAATTCTTAATGGTCACACTTCTTCATTTGGCAGTACCATGTAGGATGCTTTTTAAATTAACCTTTGTTGTATTTGTTTTTGGGCAAACGACTCTCTTATAATTCAAAATGAAAATCAAAGTGAAAATATTTTATTTTCAAATAGACTAAAAGCAAAATATTTTTGATAAATAATAATTTTAACACAACGGGCTTTGAATCTCCGTCTCAAAGAAACCATCTAAGCTTTCTTTTCGAAATTTAAACTTCTTTTTCGCATAACAGAGTACTTGGAGGTAATCTAGAGTCAAGGTATGTCTCCTGGTTCCCTATTCACGAATGGAATATAAAAGTATAATTTTCCCTTGTATCTTTATAAAGCACGTCCAAAATATATAATATTTTTTAAGAATAACACCATATCTTCATAAATAAAATATATTTTAACATAACAAAATTACATTTGACACAAGTTACTTAATAAGGGGTCTTAAATACAACACAAAGTTGTAACAAACACTTCAATAGACACTTAGGTCGCTAATAAATGGATAAAAGTGTGGCGGAAACATCCAAGTATGATCGATACAGATCCACAATAAGCGTTCAGATTATAAGCAACTGAAAACTTTTCAGGAACTTTAAAATTCGTTTAAGGTTAAATCATAAATTAAGTTTATTTTTGAAAACAGTCCTTAAACCTTTGCAATAAGAGTTCACCTGAAGTCGAAGCTTTGCTATGAATATCTATAATACTGTTTCCATTACACAATTGGCGACGACAAGAATAATTTTATTTGTTGAATATTTATTTAAACTTTTATTTATAAGATATTTTTGAGGCCCATTGTGGCACAGTGGACGTCTGACTGTAAACGCAATCGCTTGTGGGTTCGATTACCACTGATTATATTTCAAATTATTTTCATTCCCATGCTCTGATAAGACAAAGCGTGGCGTTGAGTTCCTTCACTCAACACGCAATGTCTCAAATTCGGCGGAAAGCGGAGTACGGAGTGTCTTAAAACTAGGTACTTCCTGTCTGCTTCTGCTATGCGAGGTGAAAGCGTGAAGCCGAAAAAAATAATTTTGTATGACTACTTTATCAATATTATGCATTTTTTACTTATTACACGTGCAATTCAGACATTTTAACTGAGAATTAAATCAAAAACGTTTTTACTTAAAGAATACATCAAAAAACTTAAAGCAGCACAATCTAAACGATCTTAAGAATTGTTACAGTTATCTGAACTTCAAAACAAATACATTATAAATAAGATTATTGATTATTTATTTATTGATTATAAAAGTAAAGTAAAAAAGAATGTCTTAGCATTAGTTTCTCTTTGCCTATCCATATCAGTTTAGGAGAAAAAAGAGAAATCACTTTTTTAAACTTATAATTCAAATATAAATAATACATTTGAATTATATTTCAAATAAATAGTATAGCTATAACAATAACATGATAATAGTTATCGAAACGTTAAATAACATTAGGTCGTATTTCATAACTAATGATGCAGTTTTATTTTATTACTACGGCTATTTGGATATCACTATTTTGAATTTAATATATATATAATTTTATATGTTATAATTTAAGCATTCCTTTTATAAATTCGTTTTAACAGCAATTTTTAAAAACACTTCTATTTTTAAACGGTAGTCACAGACCTAGTGTCAAGACACTCCGTTGTCAGTACAGAGAAATTAAATATATATATATATATATATATATATATATATATATATATATATATATATATATATATATACACTCATGGTGGGAATCGAACCCGTAATTAATCGCGTTTACAGTCAGATGCTGTCCCGCTAAGTCGTGGTTGTTCAGCCTAATAAGCTTTTTTTAGTTTCACGGTTTTATCCTGCGTAGTGAGCCAAATTCAACAAGTTTCATGTTGAGTGGCGGAACTCAACGCCGCGACTTACTTACCAGAATGAGGATATGAAAATAATTTAAATATAAACATTTCCCCGAGTGGGAATCGAACCCATAACTGATGTCAAATTCATAATGTAGATATTTAATAAAACAACAGACGGTGCAATGGAAACGAACTTATTCGAAATTGTTAGATGATGGATACGGAAATTTTGCAAAGTAAAACTTCTTTTGGAACAGCCAGTTGGCTCCAATATAATTTTCCAATTTTCTTCTTAATTACATTAAAGTTGTACCGTTATTATATAAATAATTATATCGAGACGTTCCGAACTTATTTTAACTTTTGTTTGTACTGAGTGTCAGCGCTTTGGTAAAACAAAATACGTTTTATTGGTTTTTGTACATTGGTGACGGAAGGAAAATTTATTTTAAAATTGTATTTATAAAGTGTTTATATCGTAGAGTTTTGTACCTGTTTTGCTTGGATATACTATATACCTGATTTTAACGTTCTGTTACTACTGTTGATCCCATAAAGCCAAGGTATTTTGTATGTTTATTCTAATAAGAACCTCATCAGAAGAACGCCACAACAGACCGTGGTCACAGGTAAGCTACTTGTGACCACGGACTATTGCAAAAAGCTTAAAATAATTTCATTTAAAAACACATGATTCTTTTGAACCGATATTATTGAACGCGATACGTAGAAAGGGGAAATTTAACATACAGCTTTTACATTTTATATTTTTCAGTCGGTAAGCTACGGAAGCCATAAATTTTAATAACATAGCTAGGGTAAGTTCACATAAAATTCATTTGTTAATGGCAAATCGGGTCAGTTAGTGTTGCCATATTCTTGCTACTGTTTTAAATTATTATTCTTATGATTACTGTTGTTTCGTACACAAATTTCATTTATTTAAAAATATATATTAAATAGTTTTTATTTTTTAATTATAAAAACCGATTTGTTTAAAATATATATATTAAATAGTTTTATTTCTCAGATTTCTGTTTGAATTAAATCGTATGGTATAATATCGTTAAATATTTATGAAACGTTACATACAATTTATTATATTCTTGTTTAAATTATTACAACTGTCTGTCACTTATCTAAGAATTGGCAGAGCACCAACGAGCTCAAGGAGATTTTTCGTACAAAACTCCATATTATACAAGCGCAAGAACGTCAAACGATTTGCATTTTTTATGTAATGGATATAAGACTTGATGGACTATTTTATTTTTCTTTCATACTCTTTTATTAAGAACAAAAGTGTAGTAATGAGTGGCATCGTGGTGATATGCGTTATTAATTTTTGTTTTCGTAGGTTCAATTCTGTCAAAGTTAAATAAATTTATTTAAAATTGTGGAACAGTGTTTGTCTGTTAATGTGATTGCTTGTGGGTTAGATTTTCCCTTCGGGAAACCATTATTTTTAAATTATTTGCAGTTTCTAGCTCTGGTATGACAAAGCGTTTAGTTGAATTCGGTGGAAACCGGAATACGGAGTGTTTTGACACTAGGTACTATTCTGTTTACCCTTCTATGCGGCATAAAAGCGTAAAGCTAAAAAAATATTGTAGTAATCTTTAATTGATGTTTCGAGAAAATTTTCGTGAATGTAAGATAATTTTGACAATAGTGTCAAATTGACCTTAAGCTGGGAATACACCGTTGTTTTTTGATGACAATTCATTATACTAGTATATAACCAGTCTTTTTCATTATATCAAAATGGCAGGCACAATAAAATGGCGGATTATATAGTTGTGTGGAAAAGATTTTTCTATAAAATACAATACATTATAAAATAACAAAGGCTTATTTTTAAATCATTTTTAATTAATCAATTAATATATTCACGCTTTTATCCCACATAGTAGGGTAGACAGAAAGTACCTAGTGTCTACTCCGTAATTTGCTTTCTACCGAATTCTAGATATTGCGTGTTGAGTGGTGAAACTCAACGCCGCACTTTATCTGACTAGAGCGAGGAAGCGAAAATAATTCAAATATAATAAGTCTCTCGAGAGGGAATCGAACCCACAACCCATCGCGTTTACAGCCAAAAGCTCCCATTGCACGACAGGTCACTATTCCTGAAGCAAAAAAATATATATTTTTCTTTTTTTTGAACTATTTACGTTTTTAACAGACGTTTCGTGACATGTAACTGACATTAAACGTGTACGTCGTTTTTACTGAAGTGTATATCAAACGCATGGTAGTGTGTGTAATTTTTTTGTTAATATGTATAATTGTACTTAAATATTTTATGTGTTATTCTACACTTAGAATGATAAAATATTTTCGAAAAATATATTTTTTTTCTTCATATTTATTGTCACTGTATTCCATATTCCTACCTCTGATTTTGGTGAAATGTGGTTAAAAGCTGTAACTAATTAATTTCTAAGTATATATACTATACAAGTTAACATTCGTAAGTAGCATGATGGTTGGCATTTGCTTGTAATTATTTAAATGTTTTAATCTCGAGTATCGCCGGCAAATCGTACAAGATTGCACTTGGGTTCGTTTTCATTGCTTTAATTCGAAATGACCGATAAAATAGTGTGGTGTAAATAGTATATGGAAATTCAATATCAATTTTATATTATTTTAGCTTTTCTTAATAAATATAATGTACATTAACATGTAACATGCGTTTTGCCTAAATTTTTATACATGTTTAAGCTTTTTTATATAATCAGAGAGAAACTAGTGTTAAGACAATATGTTCTATATTTTCTTTCTGAACTGTAGATATAACGTGTTGAGTGATGGTATTTAACACCGCGCTTTATCTTGCCTAAATACGAAATTAAACATACAATACAATAGTTCCACGAATGAAAATTGAACCCACAACCAATCACAGCTATAGTCTGTCCCACCACGCCACGATAAATTTTACTAACTTTTACTATAGTCAACGAAGCTGACTGTTCTTAATTTATACGAACTAAATAAAATTTCGCCATTTTCTTATAATTTGTACCATTTTGAATGTTCATTAAACAGGTCAAGTGTATTCTCAGTGCAGTTTCTGTGCAGTCAAAATTGGAAACAACTAAATAAGCACCGGCTCTTACATTCAAAGTATTTTGTAGTCCGTAATTTTGTTCTTTAGAACATCTGGTTGGGGCTTGAAAAGTTAATTATGAAAATTAGCTATCAGATTTTAAGAGCTTTCGTTGTGGCATGAATTAAAAAAATCCCAAACGAGAAATAACATCACGCTTTTATATATATATATATATATATATATATATATATATATATATATATATATATATATATATATATATATATATATATATATATATAATACAGACAGAAAGTACCTAGTGTCAAGACACTCCGTACTTCGTTTTCCACCAAATTCGAGACATTGTTAAGCGGTGGAACTCAACGCCGCACTTTGTCTTACCAGTGCACGGCAATGGAACTAATTTTAATATAATCGCTTATCCAAGTGGGGTTTGAAGCCATAACCAATCGCGTTTACAGTCAGACGCTGCACGATTGCGCTACGACCGGCTTCAAAGTTATTACCCTCAGGTCTATGTATCCATTTATGATTATATAAGTTTTATACGATAAACAACAAGGAGAGTAAAAAGACAGACCAAATCTATTATAGTGTGGACAAATTAAAAATAAAAAAAATATACACATTTAACTAGCTAGCTTTTTGCTATTATTATTTTAACAATGAAATAGCATTTTAGGTCTTTCTAGGATATATCAGTGTATACAAGCCAAACACTTAACCTGCTTAAAGCTTTTAGTTACAGGAAGCGTAAGTCTGCTACCACTTACAAAATGGATGTCCTGTTTCCGTTTCCGTCTGGCGCCTCAAAAGAAGCCCACCCCTACAACCAACCCTCTTCGCAAATATTTATAATGTATAGTCAACAATCAACGGCGATTTGGGGGATGTTTAGCGAATTTAATGGTTGATAAAATATTTGGCCTACGACGAATTACTTGTGTGACATTTTGTTTTTTATTTATGTATATAAAATTTTATTGTTTAAATAAATTCGTTTTGTTTTAAGAAAATAATGTACGGAATGGCTGAGACAGTCGCGTGTGACTGTAAATGCAATTGGTTGTGGGTTGAAATCTAATTTCGGGGAAGTAAGAAAATTAGGTAAAATATTTTTTATCATACACCAATAAAAATATATATAGTATAATAATTATATATTTAAAATTTATTTTCATTTTTCCACTTCGGTGAGATAAAGTGCGGTGTTGAGTGCGCCACTGAAGACGCATGCTCGGTTTCAGGCGGAAAGCAGTCAAATGTCAGTGGAGTGTCTTGACAGCAGGTTGTCTCTATCTATTTTGCTATGCAGTATAAACTGTGAAGCTTCTTTTTTAAAGAGGGTTGTAAAAATCAACTTGATTGTATATCAAACTAGACTGGGAAAAAAGCCATATAAAAGGATTAGTTTCAGAACCCACGTCTTGTGAATATTCTCATAGATGCATTATCTAATTAAGACATTTAACGTAGACATCCCGTCACGGACATCCTCAATACGATTGTGACAGCTTTTAAAACTTTTTTCTATTATTACAATGAGTTATAACTATTTGGCGAGGTTTGTAAACGTTATATGTCGTACGTGTATGTAGAGGTCATGGCGCAGTGGAATGGTGTCTGGCTGTAAACACGAACAATTTTGAGTTCGATTGCCACTCGGGAGAATGATTATATATAAATTATTTTCATTTCCTCGCTCTAGTAAGAAAAAGAGCAGTGTTGAGTTCCGCTTATCAACACGCAATATCTCGAATTCGGTTGAAAGCGGAGTACCGGATGTGTTAAAACTAGGTACTTCCTGTCTACTCTGCTAGGCGGGATAAAAGCGTGAAGGTGTATATTTAAACCTTTAAATTCTAGACCTGAGGGAGTTCCTCTGGAGCACTAGCCGACTTTTCAAATAAACGGGTGAAATAAATAATAGCTACATTCTAAAGCGAATTTCCTTGGGAGAAGCGAAAATAAATTGTCAATTGAAAAAGTGGACTACGATTTGTTCGCGCTTATTCCGAGAACACCAAGTGGCACAGTAGCTATCCATTGCAAAGGAACATAACCCTTAAATATATAAATTGAAAGACTATAATTGTATGAGAATTCACGACTGGACTTAGCTCAAATGTATTGAATTGGCTTGCTTTTAAGATAGCTCATCTTGAGAAATCGCAGTATCTGGAAACGTGTAGGTACATCAATCCTTTTGTTGTGTTTTGGTTTACTTTGTTTAATTGGTTATTTGGATGGTATGAGAAAGTTATTTATACCAATACGAATTCAGATATTTTTTATATGGTTTATATAGTCTTGGCGCAGTGGCAGCGTCTATTTGTGGGTCGTTGAGGGTTCGATTTCTATGTAGGAATACCATTATAATTATTTATTACAATTTATTTTTGGTTCCACGTTATGGTAGAGTTCGCCTCTTTACATGCAAGTCTCGATTTCTAAAGTAGTGTCTAAACACTAAGTTGTCTTTGACAGTGTAAAAAAGCAAAAAGTATATATATCACTTTTTATTACTAGTATATATAGAGAAGGTATGCTGAATTATTATATTTTTCAAAATACTGCATAAAAATCTTAAAATAATAAAATAAATGTAGCTCATACTACCATGACTTGACATCTGTGTTTATATGACGTGACACTAGTTTACTTTGCTTTGAAAAATCTTGAACACAGTATAAATATTCTATATATTTATACTGTTTTCAAGATTTTTTGTCCGCTTTAAGATATTGTGCGTAAAAGGTGGAACTAATCGCCGCATTTTGTTTTACCAGAATGAGATATATAGATTAGGTTAGGTTAGCCACCCATCCACCACCTAATTTATATTTATACGTTGTACCACTATACCACTATGACTTAATGTAAATATTATTATTTTTTAAATTCTATATTACATATTACATATACATAAATGAAAATGTAGTAGAATTGAACATATGCCCTTTGGTTAAATACCCAATACTATAGGCAAATTATTAAACTCATATAGGGTTATTTGTATTGTCAGCATCATTGTGGGAATATTTATTACATTTCATTTTACTTGTGAATTCGAACACCACTCGATAGAATTATTATATTTCAATCATTTTATATCATGGTTAGGCAAAGCTTGGCGTTGAGTTCTTTTTACTATACAAATAATATCACGAATTCTGTCAAAAAGAGAAATACTAAGTGTCTTGACACTACGTCCTCCATATATACCTAGTGCAGTCACGACTATATAGACACCTGTCTCTTAGCCTAAAGCTTTTATCGCGCATAGCAGGGTAGCCAGGAAGTACCTAGGTTCAAGACACTGCACACTTCGCTCTCCGTCGAATACGAGACATTGCGTGTTGAGTGGTGGAACTCAACGCCACACTTTGGCTGGCCAGAGCAAGAAAGTGAAAATAATTTAAATATAATCAAACTCTGAGTGGAAATCGAACCCAAAACTGATCGCGTTTACAGTCAGACGCTGTCTCACTGCGCTACAACCGACCTCTATCAAGTATGTACATATATTACTACAATTTCTATAGTTTTAAATATAGAATTCAATAAATACAGATTATATATTTCTTTTATCAAAGATCGTCTGTAAGAGATTGCTTGAAGCAATAAGACCTCCTTTGCATACATTTCGTATTCATACATGATTTTTTCTTTCTTGTATTATATTATTTATTTTATGCGTACAATAGAGGCTGGTCGGCGGAGTGGGACAGCGTCTGACTATATACGCGATCGGTAGTTGATACGATTCCCACCGGGGAAATATTAAACTTATTTGCACTTCCCCACTCTGGTAAGACAAAGCACCATACGGAGTGTATATATATATATATATATATATATATATATATATATATTTATATATATGTATCTAGATGCTAGAAATATAGGATGTGTTAATGTTGAAACAATATTTTATACATTTGAAGCTTATGCAAATATATTTTTATCTCTCGCAAAATAAATACTTGAAATCTTTGGATTTATTACTTTTTCCTTTCACTACGAAAGAGATCCTATTAACTGCGTCTAGCGGGCCTTCTGTCTGACGGCGGCCGGAGGTTCTTTATAATGTTACTTTTACACCTAAACTTTTATAATCGAAGAGCTCTCAGGTTATAATGTAAATAAGTAGCTTATTAAAAACAAATATAGAGTATTATAAATAACTTTGATTTTATCGCGCTGGTTAGACGGAGCGCAGCGTTAAGTTCCGCCGCCGCATTGTCTTGTTGGTTTCAGTTAGGGAGAAAGCTGAATACAGAATATCTGGACACTAGGTACTCCCCTTTTATCTTGGTATTCGGGATAAAAGCGTGAAGCTAAAACAAATAAGAACAAACTTTGTTCGGGTTTTGAAAAGGTTAATGAGGTAAGGATTTTGATGGAAAATTAAATAAAAATTATGAAATTTCCATTTTTTTTCGTTATAAATTTTTATACATATGTAAATTTTTATACGTATGTATATCACACTTAGTAGGATTATTTCTTTAACAAACATCAAACGCATCATTTTATCGCTTAAACATTTTCCCTGCACGGGATACGAACCCACTACTCTGATATCAGTTACAAAAATTTATTTATCGAAATTATCGCGACCCAGTGGGCAAGTATCTAAATATAAATACGAATCGAAATAATCCGTTGATTGTAGTTTCCTAAATGGCTATTTAGGAAATATTTATATTTAATTCATTTTAATTATCTCGCACTCTTAAACAAGGAACGGCGTTGAGTTCCGCTACTTTTCAATTGAACAAGGACTGATATTGGAGAGTTTTAACACTATATCCTTCCTGACTATCCTGTAATCTGCATTAAAATATAAAATTAGTATTGAAAGAAAAATACCATCTCTTAGTCTATATAATAGACGGGCATCCTTACCTCTCGTTCAAATATCAAAGAGATTGAAAGCCTTTGATAAAAAAGGTTCGACTTAATACAATCTAAAGCGATTTTTAGCGGTTTTCAATTCCTTGGTTAAAACTGTGAAGCTCAGTGCAATAAGATATTTTGATGTTAACTTTAAATTTGACACCATTATTGTGTAGTTGAGAGAACAGAATAAAGTAAGTGTTTGTATTTCAGATTTGATTCAGGCCGGTCGTGGCACAGTGGGACAGCATCTAACTATAAACGAGGTCAGTTGTGGGTTCAATTCCCACCCGGAGAATGGATTATATTTACATTTTCTTCGCTATGGTAAGACAAAGTGTCATGTTGAGTTTCCCTACAAAATATGCAATGTGTCGAATTCAGCGCAAAGCGGTGTATTGAGTGTCTCGAAAGCGTGATTGAAGTTCTATAAGCAAAAAATCTAGATTAATAGAGATTTAATATTATATACTAGAAATACGCAAAATATGAAAATATTAACTATGTAATAATAAAAATTATAGTTTTTATGCAGCTTCACGCTTTACCCAATAGTGGCATTAATATAAAGAGCAGTTTCGAGAAAAAAAGAATTCGGTCTCCACTTTTCCTCTAAACCCAAGACATTTCCTGTTTATTTCTAACAAAGTGGGTAAATAAAAATAGTTGAAACCGATACATATCAAATAACGAGCAAAACAAAATAATTTATATATATATATATATATATATATATATATATATATATATATATATATATATATATAAAGAAATGAAGAGACCCTTCATATAGAACTGTACTGTCTTTTAATTTAAATTAAACGATTAATTTAAACTAAAAGAAAAACTGGATTTTATTGAATTTATCAAGTCATATTGACTATTTGTAAAGTGTTATTCAACACTTAGGATGTAGAACTTATGGCTTAGCGGTCAGAGCGCTATACCGCTGCGTCCAAATTTTTATACGTTTTTTTTCAAAAATGTTATCAAGTTATATTTAAAAGAATATTTATTTATAGAATTGTCCTTTTTTAAATTTCAGAAAGTATACGACGGAGTTAGAGACGCTAGTTTAATAATTATTTCCTAAAATACAAGAGCATAAACGCTATTGTTTGTTTTATTTAATTCAATTCTTACTCGGGAAATATTTAAAACTAGTGTTTATATTTTAGCCTCAGGTAAGATAAAGGGCAACGTTAAGTTCACCTCCTAAACAAATAATGCCTTTATTTCGTATCGATCTTAATTTCAAAATGTCTAATTTCTGGCGGAAAGTAGTTAAAAGCGGCTTTACATTATATATATAGAAAAAGATACAAGAATATATGAAAACAAGACTTGCCTAGATCTAAAACCATCTCACCATTTTTCATTTATATACATCCATAGCGATCAGAGATATTGGCGAACAAACAGACAAACTGTCAAGCAACATTTGAAAATTGTAGATGGAGATTTTTTTATTAGTACATTTAAATCATCATAAACTCGTAAATACCCGTATTGTACAAATACATTTTCGTAAATACCCGTATTGTACAAATACAACTTTTTTATGGTTGATAATGTTTAAATTTTTCTACTCATTTTCGATCATCAGTTAAATATCAAAGGGTTAATGGGAGCCAGCCCCAACATCGGAGATTATATCGATGTACTGGCATTTAGGGAACACCATTACGTACCTAATGATTTGGAACTCTCAGGAGAATTCGTGTACCGTCTCGATATCTTTTACTGCTTATTAATAAAATTTTTGATATTTCTTTTTTTATTAAAAATAAATATGAGTTTATTGAAAAAGATTTCTTTTTTTAATTTCACGCTCTTATCCCATATTACAGGGTAGAGAGGAAGTGCGTAGTGTCAAGAAACTCCTTACTTTGCTTTTCGCTAAATTTGAGGTATTGCGTTGAACGGAAGTCAACGCCGCGATGTTGTCTGACTAGAGTGACGAAATGAAATTAATTTAAATATAATCATTCCCCCGATTGGGAATCGAACCCACAACCGATCGCGTTTACAGCCCGACACTGTTCCACTGCGCCACGACCAGCCGCGGAATTTACTAATAAGCAATCTTCATTTTTTTTCTTTATTTTAATACATTTTAAAATTAAGAAGAAATAATAAGAAATGAAATATAATTAAATTCTTAAAGTTAGCTAAACAATACAAGTATAGCTTGATTTTAATTTTTTAATGACAATTAAAATTATTACCCTTAGTACCCCTTTATTCATTGAAAAAAGTTTATTATTTTATATAAAATTTAAGTATTTTATATGATGCAGTTAATTCAAATCCATAATTGGATTAAGACTTGCCAAGATTCTGTTCTGGAAATTCAAATTTATTCCAAAAACTACCTTTTTCTAACCCAAAACATTTTTGCATCTTACCTTTCTTGGGTTCCATATTGTTATTCTAACGAATAACATGATGGTGAATAAACAGCAAGTACACTTGAATTTAAAAGATAATTTTAATAACAAACCGCTTTCTTATAAGGCTTTCTTTATTTCCCATATCCTTGGGTTATTTTTGAAAGCGAAAAAATAGAATATAATTTAGGCTTTTATATTCTCTAGACAATTCTCTTGTGTAAAACTAACGAATCGTAAACTCGGATCATTGCTTTAGAAACCGACGCAATTTATGCTGGCCAAATCGAATCACATGGGCCAAAAGCCTCTTTGTTAACTAACATCTACAAATTTCACTTCGCATATTTTAACTTCAATTTCAAGGTCTATTATGCATATTTTATTTTTGCTGACACAGCTGATATTTGTAGTCGATCTTCAATCTAGTGAAGAAGTATAGAATTTTAAATTGATATAGTAAAACAGATCCTTTTAGCCTATTTTTTATTATAGATGACTGTTAACGCGATCGGTTGTGGTTTCCATTCCCATTATGTATTATATATAAATTATTGGGTGTTATATATAAATTATTTTCACTTCACACTCTGGTAAGACAGACAGCGCAGCGTTGAATTCCGCCACTAAACACGAAATGTTTGAAATTCCGTCGAAAGCGAAATACAGAGGATCTTGACACTAGGTACTTTCTGTCTTCTCAACTATGCGAGATAAAAGCGTGAAGCTTAAAAAAAACTAGGGTAATAGAGGCCCAGGAATTCAGTGTGTAACTGCTAGCGCAAGTTGTGAGTTGGATTCTTATGCAGATCAATGATTATATTAAAAAAAATACTTTCATTTCTATACTCTGGTAACAAAATACGCCACTCGACGAGTATCGTCCCGGTTTTAGACGGACAGCATTCAGCGAAATGAATCACTAGGCTAGTATAAATTCTTCCGCCATCTTATGGATGATACATCGGTCTCCATTTGAAAAATATTTACATTTAATATAATTTATTATAATATTTATATAATATTTAATATAATTTATTATAATATTTATATAATATTTAATATAATTTATTATAATATTAATTTTTCATTTAATATAATTTTCAATTATTTGTTACGATAATTTAAAGCATAGCATAAGTATCTATTATCCTTGTCGCAATTTAAATAAACATTAAAAAATATTATAATTTCATACAATAATAGAAACTAAATAATTTTTACTGATTTTTGCTCTTTTTTCTTTAATAAATATAAACTAGATGTCAGTCTAGATGTAATAAAATTCTAGATTTTTAATTATAGAATTTTGTTAATGCTATATATCAATGTCTAGGGAGATGGATTCAACGAGTTTCAACGTGATACGTTTAATTACAATTTGTGAAGAGTGAGTATAAAATAAATAAAATAGATCTATGTTACATAAAAAGAAACTGTATTCAATATGTCTGTATGAAATAGGTGTCATCGAGTTATCTATACTATAACATTTAAAGATTTTTTTATACTGAGGATAAATAGTAAAAGAAATATAATAAAATTCAAGACATTTAGATATTGTATTTTATTAGAGCTTCACGTTTCCCGTATCCCGCTTATCAGAATAGTCAGAGAAAACCTAGTGTCAAGACACTGCGTTTATTGATACAAACTCTTGTTTGCAAGGGAATTGTATTAATTATACAATAATATATAATTGTTAATGTTATTATTTTTTAATATATTGCAAAAATTATAGTAATGGTGAAAAAACATTAACTAAACGATAATCTAGACATATGGAAAGAGTAAATAGACGGGACGGCGGTTGTGGCGCGGTGTGACAGCGTCTGACTGTAAACGCGATCGGTTGTGGAGTGATTATATTTATATTATTATCACTTCCTCGCTCTAGTAAGATAAAGTGAGGCGTTGAGTTTCGTTACTCAACACACAATATCTTGAATTCGGCGGAAAGCAAAGTACGGAGTGTGTTGTCACTAGGTACTTTTTGTCTACCACGCTATGCGGGATAAGGGCTAAAAAAATAGACACGTAACTGAGATAGATATATAGGCAAGATTTTAGACATATCTGTGTTAAATAACCACACATTTCTACTGTAAAATTAATATTGGCAGTAAAGTAGGTATTCATTAATTATATATAAGAGCATTTAAAATGGATCTGAGCTTTCGAATTTTACAATTAAATTAATTAAACGTCGTCTTTCTGCTGTTTTAATAAATAATTAGCCCGTCATTGTTCCTGACTAAAATATGATGGTAAATACGTATAGTAATTCGGTATTACGTTATTTTTAATTCTTTTGAAAATTTCCATTTTTCGATAATGTTACCTTATATATATATATATATATATATATATATATATATATATATATATATATATATATATATATATGGTGGGACTCAACGCCGCACTTTGTCATATCAGCGCCAGAAAGCGAAACTAATTTAAATATATCTATCACTCCTCCGAGTGGATTATGAGCCTACAACCGATTGCGTTTACAGTCAAACGCTATCTCACTACGCACGGCCGGCCTCTATATAAAATTATAAATTATAAAGAATTCATATATAAAACTATAAGAAAATAATAAAATATAATTAAGTGTTTACAAAAATCCCTCCGAGTCTTTTAAAATATGACAGCTTTTGTCGAGATATTTTTAGAGATCGTGGCAACGTAGGACACCGCGTTTGTCATTTTCAGCCTGAATTAGAAACATCTCTTCTCATAGAAAAATAGTGAGTGTATAGGAACAAAAAAATCATTCATCATTCTATGAAAAAAAACTGAAAAAATAGTTAAGTTCTATGCCAGAACGCATTTTAAAATACATTTAATACACCAGTAACCTATTGAACTCATATTTCATATCAAACACATATATATGTTAAAACAATATTTTATTTATTTCATCTACATGATTTTCACCCGTTTTCTTTTCAAATGGCTTGCAATTCATAACTTTGACTTTAGACCGTTTTATTTTGTGTTTTGTTTGGAAATTCTTTTTGTAATATTTTTTAGATTGAAAAATTTCAGTCGGTCGTAAAGTCGAATGTTTGGAACGAATCTGTTTGTTCTAAAGTCTTTTGAATAAGATATTTGCCATATTGCGGCTAGAGTCGCCTTGGACTCGGGTTTTACGTTTCTAAATAATATAATACAATTTAAATTGCTTTTTGTTATATGGTGCAGTGGGTAACTTTTTGTGGGTATGGTGTGGATTCATGTATATAATGATATTCTTGTAATATTTACAAATTGTACATGTTTATGTGTATTACATATGTACAATATTTATATATAAACATGTTATATATATATATATATATATATATATATATATATATATATATATATATATAATAAAAAAGAAGCAAATTCAATTCTATTCAATTCAAAGCGAAATATAGAGTGTCTTAACACTCGGTACATTCTGTCTACTATGCGGGATAAAAAGCGTGAAGCTAAATAAAACAATTCTGTACAGGAAAAATTTAAATTTACTCGTATACGTTAGTAAATAGTTAATAGAACCCAAAACCCCACAGCTCACTCACAAGTCACGCAATAGAATTTTTATCAATCTATCTGTCTGTCAGTGAGTCCGTTTGTGCGTCAATCACGCAAAAACTGCTGGGCATTACTGCTGGAGTTAAACGAAATTTGGCATGGCTAATAGCTTATAGTCCAGAGTTACATACAGAATTGGTTTTAATCTTAATATTTGTAGTAGTTTTTGTATAAAAAATAAAAAATTGAAATTCAGAAAAATATTTTTATACTAAAAACCATAAAATCATTCCAATCTACAGGAATGTTTTTTACATGGTAATAGCTTAAAGCTTATTGAATTCTATAGTTATGCTATAAGCTCTTATAGAATTATTTCATCCTGATATTCAATGGAATTTCTGTAGGAAAAATAAAAAATCGAATTCCATTCCAAATTGCGTCGATAGCTTGCAAAACCTTTCCAATCGCACATAGTATTCTTTATTATTAGAAGTGGAATCAAATATATTTTTTTAGTTTTAGGTTTTTTTTCCCGCATATCAAGGTAGACAGAAAATACCTAGTGTCAAGACACTCCGTACTTCGCTTTCCACTGAGATTCCGAGACATTGTGTGTTGAGTGGTGGAACTCAACGCCGCACTTTGTATTGCCAGAGCGAGTGGGATCAAATCCACAACCGGTCGCGTTTACAGGCACACGCTATCACGCTGTGCCACGACCGATCTCAAGAAGGCCAAATAATTGATTTTAAGCACAAATGTTTTTACAATCCATAGAGTTACCATAGATACTTTGTTGTCAAATTTATTTGAAAATTTTCGAACATACCCACTTCTGAAAATGTTACAATATCTTAAAGGAGTTTGTTTCTTTGTGCTTTGTGACATTCGTCAGTGGAACACAACGCGACATCTGATATAGTAGTGTTTATTAAATTAGAATAAATAATAATAATCCTATTATAAATATAATCATTCATTAACGATTACTATAACCAGCATACTGCTTCGTATATAACGTAAAATTTGTAGTAAATATAAAACTAAAGCATCTAGAGAACAGGATGTAAATAAGTATTTAATCTAATGTAAAGATACACTTAATTTTGTGTCTCTCAACAAAGGGACGATTACGATTTTAATGATGATTAAAATCTTTACACGAAAAGTCTATTTTCTCCATATTTTATAAACGTATGTTTATAAAATATATACTGAGAATTGCTAGGCATAAGCTAACTATATTATAATTTTTGTAATATTATACATGATTAAAAACTGGGAAGGCAATGAGATAAAATAAAAAGCAAATGGATATATATTTATTTGCGTAGTGTATTATAACGTTTTTTTTATTTAATATTTTTTATTAATTGTTAAGGCTATCGTGGCACAGTGGGCCACCATCTGTATGTAAGTAAACACAATTGGTTATTGGTTCGATTACTACTCGGGGAAATGATATATTGAGCTCGCCACTTAACACACTATATCTCGATTTCAGGCGGAACAGTCAACGGAGTGTCTTGACACTAGGCTTTCTCTGACCCTCTGCTATGCGAGATAAAGCGAGTAGCTAATTAGTATTTAATCTCTTATATTTTATCAGTTGATTATAATTTATATTATATGGAACTAATCTATTTTATAATTTCAGTTAATATAATGGATATATTATTAGATGTCATTGGGCCGTACGAATTTCAAATAAGTTTAATATGATCTATGTACAATGTAATCCCACAATGTGCATTATATAGTAATAGTTTTGTTTAGATTAATTTACTTCTGTTCAACTGGTGGAGGGTCCACCAGTTGAATAGAAGTAATTAATTCACAATACTTTACATTATTATTTGTTAGAATAAAACGAAATACGTAACGGATTTTAATACCATTTTAAGTAATATACATTGTGGCAAAGGAGGAAAATTAAATTTAGAATAGAAAAATTAATTTAAAAAAGTCTTTAATCTAAGGGAAACGAGGGACGAGAAATGAGAGGCAGATGTAAAATCAAAATAGACATACACGGTAGCGAATACGCGAGCGGGCCGCTTCTATACAATAAAAGAGTAGAAAAGTTAATTTTGGTTATGAAATATTTAGCAAAAATTAAAATTGGATATAAAAAAAATAAAAAATTGTGATTTAAGTTAAAACGCTGAAAAAAAGAAATAGCTTAAACATAATCTTTTCCCCGGGTGTAATGGAACATACTATTACATATTATCTAAAATATTAAGACTCACATTGACTTTTAACAGGCAACAGTAAACACCAGTACTTATACACTAAAAATACATTCTTACATAGAACGAATAACAAAAGAAGGCCGTTCCTAGCTTTTTGAGGTCGGTTAGTGAAATACAGTTTAATAAGAAGTGTATGTAAAATTTGCATAGTATTTTTATGCAAAGGAAAAATAACGCGAAAAGCGTTGAATAGATCGTAGAGCACTTGCACCGTCTGGTATTTTTAGCGGTACAAAAACTAGAACACAGCGAAAATATGCTGAATATTAACATGTTTAACAATCCATATGTATGTCCTGTTTCTTATTAAGTTAACGAAAAAGATATGAAGGAATTTTCCAAATTACTCGTTTTTACCTCATGTAACACTATAATTTTATAAATATTAGCTTCCAGGATATGAAGCCGCTACCTCTTTAAAATGCAGTTTTGAAACGTTATTACGTTTAGAGCTCTATTATGGTTAATTTCGATTCTAGTTAGTTGAAACCACAAATGCCTATTAATTGCACACGTTAGTCTAGTACAGTAGCAGTACTAATTAGTGCAGGAATAGGTATGTTCGATTAGTATTGTGATAAGGAGATTGTGATAAGGAGTTAATGTAATATACAATTTATATGAAATATTTTAAAAAGAAGCAACTTCACGCTTTATTCCGTATAGCAGGGTAATCAGTGATAACCTAGTATCAAGACACGCCATTGATTACTTTCCTCAAAAAACATCTAACGTCTCCAATACGGCTTAAATACGTCTCCAATCTAACTTGCTTTGTCTTACCAGAGCGCAGGAATAAAAATGAATTTTAAAAATAATTATTCCCTCGGGTGGGAATCGAATAGGCAATCACGTTTTTGTAAGGCGAATAGAAACACATTGTAGGTATGGTTGTTAAAGGCAAGCATTGTCTTGCAGAACTCAACGCCGAGCTCTTCAGTACGATATATAATATAGCCCGTCATTACAATACTAGAGGCCGTTCGAGGTGCTGTGGAACAGCCTTTCACTGGACTGCGATTGATTGTAGATGTCTGGTAAAAGACAAAGTGTGGTGTTGAGTTCCACCACTCAACACGCAATGTCACGCAGTGGAAAGCGAAGTACGGAGTGTTTTTACATTTGTATTTTCTGTCTACTCTGCTATGCGGGATAAAAAAAATTACAATATTAATTAAATGTATACTTGGAAAAATAGTGAGTATAAAAATGGAAGAATATGAGGAAATCTTTCTGATAAAAATTGTTCGCGTTGGAAAATTTACATACTGTTTAAATTGACAATTAGTGCCATAGTCTTGTATAAGTCTTGGAAAGGGTCATACAATTCATTTGTTAAGAACAAGTAATTAGAACAAGTAAATAGATTTTCGATAAAGTAGAACCAATTCTAACATTTTCAAGGTACAGAACTCTACAAAGGCTTTTTTAGTTATACAGGACTAGTTACAAATGTAGGAAATAATTCAAACAGATAATATTTGTATGTACATAATTATTAACAAAATGAACATATCCAATTAAGGCATTGAGCAGTGAGTTAGTAATTTTAAAGATACAATCTATGTGAGACAAATATTGAGTACATAAATAAATATAGACTTTTTCCTAAGTAAAATTAAACAACTATCATATGTAGACGACTTTTAGACAACTTTATGTAAAAATGATAAATTATCAACGTATAAATATTGATAAGGTAGCCATTTTGTTTTGCGTAGACTTTATTACCCTAGTAGGGGGGAAGTTTCCGTTGTAAAATCTCTAAAATTTTACATTTTTTTTTATGAAAATGCCAAATTTCCTTTCCGTTTTCTATTTTTGGTACTTATCAGTTTAGGCCGTACGTTGAATATTAATCAATAAGAGTTATGGAAAGTTTTATATATAAATTGTTTGCTGTACGATTATCATAGAAATATGCGATTAAAAGTTAGACGTTTATATCATAAATGAACAGACAAAAATGTTCATTTAGTGTTCAATATATACATATACGTTTCAGAGTGAACATTTGGATTTAATAATTATAATATGAAAAATGTAAAAGCAATTTCAGAGGAAAATTGTTTCATTTTCCCATACATATATAGTATGTACTTATTTAATGGAGGCGAACGCTATTTTACATGCATGGAATTTTTTTTTTAATTTGCTCGCTTAATTTTTTAGCTTGTAACTTATTGTGGTTGCAGGTTCAATTACCGCTTGAAGTAATATTACTTACTAACATTATCTACTTTAACATAACTATACAGTTTTGTATAGCATTAAGATCTTTGAAAATACTTGGCAAAAAAGTCGAAACTAAGACACACTAACGACACTAACTAGCTTTAATTCAAAAGATACATTTTTACTTAGAAAAAAAAGGTCTTAAAAATCGCTTCTTTTCTTTCACTTGCAATTTCCATCGCAAGGACACGTCTCCAGCTTCCGTAGTACCTCATTATATATCGTGTCGTGGCAAGATTTGAAAACTTTCACGTAGAGTGCACTTTTTTTTTCATTTTTGCGGCTTATACAGTGTCCAATAAGGAGCGCATTTCCGACTGAAAATTTCGTGTAAAATAAGAACCGAAGCTTTTGTTTTCTTAATAGACCCCTTCCTGCGTTATAAGGCTTGGCTCGTTCCAGGCTATTTCTTCAGAATTATTATTTGCACGTTCATAGAATATTTTTAAAAAATCATTTGCAGTAGGGAGTTATTGTTTAATATTTTATATGTATATGTTTTTATATAAATTAAATTTCAAGCTTTTATGCATAGAGAACCTAATGTCAAGACTCTCAGTTCCTTACTTTAAATAAACAGTTCACGGAGCCAAGACACTCCTTGGACTGTTTATACTTGGCTGTTTCTTACCACCTGTTATATGGTATAAAACATTAAGCTGCCTTTTATAGTAAAAAGGTATGACAGGCATCACTGCTTTATCGAAAACAGCATGTATAAAAAAAATAGATTTGGACATGACCGTATATAATATCACGGTATACGTTATACAATATCACTTCTTCTGATTATCGACAATGCTTGGCACCAACTGGTGCCAAGTGTCATATTTATGTATTTCATAAAATAGGATATTTTTTTAGAAAGATTTTGATCTACTATAATGATAGTACCTAATGAGGTACCTGTTTTACTGATACGCTAGATGGTGTATATGATATCAGCCTTTTTAAATTAATTAAAATTTCAATGAGGTCGGTCGTGGCGCAGTTAGACGGCGTGTGATTGTAAACCTGGTTGGTTGTGGTTCTGATTCCCACTCGGGGGAGTGGTTATATGTAAATTATTTTCACTTCGCTCTGGTAAGACAAACAGCGGCGTTGGGTTCCATTATTCATCTTGCAATGTCTCCAATTCAGTGGAAAGCGAAGTACGGAGTGTCTTAATACTAGGTAGTTTCTGTCTACCCTGCTATGCGGGATAAAAGCGTGAAACTAAAAAAAAATTAATTAAAAATATAAATATCTTAATTTTTCAGAATAATACAAGACTTAGTAGCTAGTGGCGATACTTTCGAATTCAATATTCATAACTGACTATAGAGACAAAGATGCTACGACGCTGGACGTAATGTCACGATCGTGTTTATGGGTTTTCCAATAATATAGGCTTTTTGTTTTTCTATTGAAGATTATTAAATGATAAATTAAATTATTAAATGATAATTACTAATACTAGTAAATAAAACAAATGAAGAATATAAGAATCTGCTATAAATCATACAAAATTAAAAAAAAATTTAAAATGCCGAATACAAAAATATTCGTTTACTTCCAAATTATTTGCATAATAAGGTATAAGTTTATATAAATAGGTTTATTTTAAAAATGTCCAAAATTCCACACCAGGTAAAAGTATATCAAAGATTTAGTCGGTGAATGGAACCATATTGCCGAGTAAAAATCTGGTATTTTAGCACGTGATAATCCTAAAATTTGATTTCCTCGTAAAATCTCATCCACGTCTTCAAGGTTCTTAAATATTGGATAGAGGTCAACTTCTTCTAAAGTTTCAGTATAATAAAAAATAAGTATTTAAATAAGATTTCTTATTAATATTTAAATTCAAAATTTTGTTTAATATAAATTATTATTTGCTAACTTTATACCGAAGTAGCACAATTCAAATAAACTGGCTAAATGATATGTTTTTAAAGTACAAAACATGCATAGAAATTTTTATGCAAAAGAAAAACATTTGAAAAGCTGAATATACTGTGCAAGGCACTTTCGCCGTCTGGAACTTGCTTAATGGTACAAGAGTAGGCTTCAGCTTTAGTCTCCCAGAAAGTTGCTCAACGTGTCTAAATATTAAGTGAATGCGACAGTACCAAGGTAGAACCCTATACATTTTTTTCTTAAAATATCTGTATTAACTTTTTTAAACGCTATTTGCGTTAACTTTGACTCGTTAATGTCATCTTGGTGTACATACTTCTAGTAGACTGTAGACTGTAGATGTGATAATTGGAAACAGTTATTGATTCAGATTTCGTTGTTCTGGTGAGACATTCTATAGTTTTAAGAAAAGAAAGCAGCTTCACGCTTTCTCCTGCATAGCAGGGTAGTCAGAGACAACCTAGTGTCAAGATACTTCGTTGTCTATTTGCCACCCGTCATAGAAACCTTGCTTGCTGAGTGGCGAAATTAACGCCGGACTATGTCAGCGGACTATCTAACAAAAGTATTTAATAAGTAAAGAACTATGAGTATTACATGCATGCCTTTTTTTCTATTATATTTCCTTCTTTTACAAAAAAATAATGGTAATTTTTTTTTAGGTGGAGACAAAATTTTAGCCCTTCATTGCTATTACGATGTAAAAATAATCTTGTAACTTATCTTTGAATAGAGGCAATCGTTATACAAGAAAATATGGTCTTCCTTTGTCTGATAAAGCTGGATAAGTAATCAATTAGAGTAAAATTCCTTAGTATTCCATGGGTTTACCTTTGGACCCAAAGTCAAGAAAGAGGATTTGAGATTCCCTTCTGTTATTTTTTTAGTTTAGGCGACAAATTGTAACCAGATCCCAGGATTTTGTTATATAAGTTATAAGTGGTTAAAAGCAGCTCCACGCTTTATTCCGCAGCAGCAACCTAGTGTCAAGATGCTCAGTTGTCTTAGTACATTGATCACTTTATATAAATTTCTAAACAAAATAATCATTAAAACTTTAAGAAAATATTTGTATGTAAAGAAACTATTTAAATGTGATATGAATACCGCATTTCAGAAAAATAAGCTTAGAACATTGCATGGAAATTGACCCAAGGTTAGATTTATCCACAAATGACAATAGAGCCTAAAATTAGTAAGTCCAGTTAAAAAATTTATCCAATACATATAAAACAAATAAAAACGCTTCAGTTTATAATTTAAGCACTTGTTGTAAGGACTCGTATGCAGCTTTCGTAGTGCCTCATTATAGGTCGAGGCGCTGTATTTGAAAACTTCTTTGAATGTACCCTCTATCTCATTTCTAGGTATTTTCCAATAAGAGTTTTGAAATTTCTTTTGCATATAATATCTTGGAATATTTATGTTAAAATATATAAACAAGGGAGCGTAGTTAGTATTCAAAAGATATAATTTGACAGTTAAATATTATTTTCTTGCTGTACTTAGACGTTATTTAAGTCTTAACTTATAACGTGTTTTATTATAGAAACTATTGCATTTCGAAAGAGAAATACGGGTCTTAAATGACAATCCTTTTTTGGGACGTTGAGGGTTATTTTGTATAAAATCGTAACTTTCACATTTACAATATTAGTAGGTAAAAATAAATGCAATATTTATTTATTTTTAAGCAAAGCTCCTTAGAGCTTCCTTAAGAGCTTCCTCTTAAGGAAGTTGGTGTTAACAAAGAACAAAATTTTTTATTGGGTGAATCGATTTTGAAGATTCTTTAAGAAGAACTATAAATAAATATTTTGATAGTTGTTTTTTTATTATTTTAATATGCACATTTTAGTACATATGCACTTTTCGGTGCATATTTTGTATTTTTGTTAAAATTTTTAATTTTTCCTACTGCTATGTAAGTGTCCAACATAAGTAAAAAAAACTTTTGCTCTATGATGCTCTTTGTAAGATT
Organism: Dryadula phaetusa; assembly: GCA_032432895.1. Classification (NCBI taxonomy): domain Eukaryota; kingdom Metazoa; phylum Arthropoda; class Insecta; order Lepidoptera; family Nymphalidae; genus Dryadula; species Dryadula phaetusa. The sequence goes on from JAOYRS010000081.1 coordinate 5,005,377, forward strand.
ACATGGTACACATAATATATTAAATTCATTTGTAAAAGCACGGCCTAATGTCATTTAATTATATCCAAAACATGTTATTGATTGACAAAATATTATAAGAATGAGAGAGAATTGACTGAGAATAAATTATAATTAGTTGATAATAGATATAGAATAGATAAGAGATTATATTTATGAAAGAGACATATAGGCCGGTCGTGGCGCAATGTGACAGCGTCTGACTGTAAACGTGATCGGTTGTGAGTTCGATCCCACTCGGGGGAGTGATTATATTTGAAATTATTTTCACTTCCTCGCTCTGGTAAAGACAAAGAGCGGCGTTGAGTTCCACCACTCAACACGCAATGTCTCGAATTCGGTGGAAAGCGAAGTACGGAGTGTGTTGACACTAGGTACTTTCTGTCTACCCTGCTATGCGTGATTAAAGCATGAAGCTAAATATATATATATATATATATATATATATATATATATATATATATATATATATATATATATATATATATATATATATATACATAATCTCATTTATGTTTCTTTTATATTTTTTTTAATATAACACATTATTAAGTGAGATAGGAAAGATTATTTGCAAGTTATTGCCGTAATTTGACAGATTTTGTTTTTTTTATTTTTCCAACCGGAATTACATTGAATATTAGAATGAAAATATTCAGTATGATGCACTACAGCTTTAAGCTATTATACTATATTATATTATAAATATAAAATCGTTCCGATCTATCCCTTGATTATCAGTGTAAAAAGAAATTTATGAATTTCTGTTTTTAATTTTTAATTCGAAAACTACTACAAATTTTAACAGCCAAGCCATTATTATGCCAAATTGTTATGCCAAAAAAAAATCTAGTAGTTTTTGTGTGATTGACGAATAGACAGACAAAAAAATCTTCTAGTGATTTTTTTAGCTTATTTATATATTAACATATAAAATTTATATATTTAATATATATTTTATAAAGTACAAAATTGTTTTTTTCACACTTATTGATTATATTTATACAATATAAACATAACGAAATGTATTATTTAATATTATCATTATGAACTTAACCGAAATTGCTTTTGAAATTAGACACAAAGTCAATGCATAATAATGCAGCTATGCAAATGAGATCTGCAACAAACATTGACCAGAATTAATCTTTTGATCGCATCCGTCTTTTTCATACTGAATATATTTTTATAATACTATATTGAATATATTTTTAATATATAGTATGATATTTAGTTTGACAAAAGGTAAAGAAAAAGTATATTACGAACATAAAATATGTAATAGTAAAATGTATATTGTTGTTTAAAGTAAATATATATATATATATATATATATATATATATATATATGTACATTGATGAATGAACCCCATCAGTCGCAGTAGGACAGCTTCTGATTGTTAATGCTGCTATCGGTTGTGGGTTCGATTTCTACTCTATAGAGTGATAATATTTAAAATCTATTTTCATTTCTTCGCTGGCATGGATTTTCGAAAGGAAAACAGTCAACGTAGTGTTTTGACACTAAGTAGAGACCACCTGGTGTCAAAACATTCCGTTGACTGTTTACCCTACTAAACTAAATAAAGCGTAAAGCTAAAAAAATAAACATTGAATGAATATATTTACATACAAATTATGTTAAATATCATCATCAAAAACTTTCTGAAAGTCTAGAACTTTCCTCCGTCCTCCTCAATTCTTGCCTTAGTTATAGAGTATCTGTATCTATCTATAATCTGTCATTTTTTATAATACTAAAAGTTTTTTTTAAAATTATATTAGACCTATGACTGTAGGTTTTTATTTCATAATAAACACGTGAAGGTTGGAGTGTCTTGACTCTATCTCTATCCTGCAAAAAGAGTAAAAGTGTAAGTGTAGCATACGTAGCTACTGTATGTAAAATTACGTAAGCTTAAATTAGGAATATTAAAACTTTGAACCCAAATTTCTATGACATCAGGCAGTAAGTGGAAATGACTTTAATAATTCACTTAATACTTCACTTTAATAAGACACTCCGTACTCAGCTTTCCGCCGAAATCAAGACATTGCATGTTGAGTGGCGGAACTTAACGTTGCGCTTAGTCTTATCAGAGTGAGGAAATGAGAATGATTATAATATAATCACTCTCCCGAGTAGTAATTGTATGCACAACCGTTCGCGTTTACAAACAGACTCTGTTCCACTGCGCTACGACTGGCCTTCATAATATATCTATATACTCTGTACAGATATTATTTGAATTTAAATGCATACATACATATATATTTTTTATTTAATAATAGCCTCCATAAAACAAATAGTATTTGAAATATATGTACGGTACGAAAACATAGTTTCACCAATTTAAGTGTCTTGTGTCACCCATTATGTTATAGGCGACAGGCCTGAAAAGGGTAGGCATGTGATTAGGATAAGAATTTCGGCCTTTCAATATATTATTAGCTTATACGTGTACTTTTACTTGATTACGTAGATAGGTTAACATTTTTTTTTTACTTTGGACCCAAAACTGGGAAAGTGGATTTGGTTTTCCCTTTTGTATTTTTTTTTTCATTTAGGTGATAAATTATAATCAGATGTGAGATTTTTTTTAATATAAAAGTGGTTTCTAAACAAAATCATTATAAATACTGAAAAAAAAAATATTTGCATGTTACGATAATATTTTAAATGCCGTAAAAGTATAAAAATTACATGTTAAGTGATTTTTTAATATACGTTTTATATTTTCAATTTACATAGTGAAAACAACACTTTTGTTAGATTTACACTTCCTGCTTCAATAATAAATGTTCTCTCTTCAAGTAGTCGAAAATAATTTAAATAAGATCATTCTCCTGAGTGAGAATCGAACTAATTGCGTTTTAGGCACTGTGTTACTGCGCCAGAATGACCTCTCCTGATAATTGTTAACGTTGTTTTGACGCTGATAAAATACACAAAGTATTTCTGATAAATTAGGTCGTTGCCGGTTCTAGCTTTTATCTATACATTTGTGTAAAAATTAAGAACAATACTCACTGATAAATCCACAATAACAGGCTTAGGACATTCAAAAGCTTAGGAAAATAAAGTATCAAGATACACCTTTCCCTATTTTGCGCCTGAAATCGAGACATTGCGTGTTGAGCAGCGGAATTGATCATGGCGTTGATTCTGACCAGAGAGGGGAAATGAAAATTAATGGGAAAATTAAATATATATAATAAGATTTTCGATTTCCATAATTTTAACACATTTTATACGAAACTACTTTAAATGTATTAATCAAATTTAGATGTCAGTCTAGCTGTTACCACGGACTACCAAAATATACGCGATTAATCGGTTCAAAACAGTTTTAAATATACATATTCTTTCCCCCGAACGAAAATCAAATCCACAACCAATCGTATGTACCGTTATATAATTTACCACTGCACTACGATGGCGTTGACATAAACTAAGCATTTAAATAAATCTAGGTCACTTTGAAATAAAATGGGCCTTCATTCATAACTAACACGTATATTATAACTTAAGATGTGCTTGACAGGTTAGCAAGCGGACGAAACTATGAGCCGTAGAATAAAACGTGAAACGTACACGCAAGTACTATTAATACGATTGATATGAATTTTGATGGAGTTTTATGGAATATAGTATCTCTATATATAAAACGTTGTATTCATAAGTAATGTTATATATAAATGTATATATATATATATATATATATATATATATATATATATATATATATATTTGATTGAAAATAGATACTATTATTTAAAAAAATATATGAGAGAAACATTACGTTTCGTTACGCTACGTTAGACGTATCGTGATAGCAAGAAAATGATAAATCTAGTAAAAGCTAATTAATGTATGAAATCATTTTATTTAAAATAATTGTATTTAAAATAACTTATAATAAGCTATACGTTTCATTGTTTAAAACCATTCTTTAAATTCGATGCATTAGATGGGATAAGACCTCATGACTTAAGATAATATTTTATAGATTTACTTTATTTTATTACTGACAATGATTCTCTTGAAGTAGACTGCATCAAGCATTCACTTCCAAGTCGTGTTATCATTTATAAGATCACTAAATATGAACGCATAAACGTCTTTTCAGAACCTTTCTAGACTGTATGCGATATGCTTGGACGTTGCCTGGGATTTTGTAAAAGCGTACATTATATACGATGCCTGTAACAGAATTGTGAATTCGTTCTAATAGAGATATAGATGCAGTAATATCAAACTTATTTACCGATCAAATTTATTTAACATATCACCGTTCATTAACATCTTTCTGTATAAATATCAACGTCTGTTATAAATTTGTTTTGAAGCTGAACTTCGCCTATTATATTCGTCAATCTATTAATATGAGAGTCCCAATGTAATTTGTAGTAAATGCCTGGAATCTACAGAATCATCATCACTAACCATAACCGTCAAATACACCAGCTTTAACAGATTTCCTACTAGGTGTTCTAATTAATATTATATATAAAGTTTTTACTCAATAGTAAATTATTAGCATTAAATTGTTTTCGAGAGCATTGTTCACGTTATCATAAGCGTTTTGCAGTCTGCTCATTTTAAATATCAGTGAAATATTGTCTTTAAATATAACTGCCTCATGACTCATTCCAACTATATAAGGTTGCTGATTTATATATACTAAAAGGAGGATGTTTTCAATAACACAACTCGTGAGATCCCAATACTGATAATGACCTAGGAGATTGCTTCCCATTGTTAGCTAAATAAGAGTTCAGAAAATTGAGTGCACTTCCACCTATGCAGTAATGGTGTAGCTTGGTTTATGACCAATGTGGACTGTTAAACGCATTTAAATGCCTGTTCCTGCCCGTTTGAGCATCAAAAGGAAATCGACCTTTAGTAAAGCGATTATTTTTATCGTGCGTAAGACTATTATATGTTATCACATTATAACAAAATGAAATAATATTTGATTTTAAATCTTTTCTTTTAAAATTTTACTAAATTAGGGTAGCACAGATATAAGTCAAAAATTATTGGAATCTACCTTACTTACATAGGCTAGGCCCTCTGATATATTCAAGCCATATACTATAGTCTGTACTTTTATATATATATATATATATATATATATATATATATATATATATATATATATATATATATTAAACAAAAAACTCTGCTAAATCGGACGAGATCAAATTATCTCATCCAAATTGCTGTATGAACGTTGTATAGCATTTTCCCAATATTCATTTCGCAGAACGCCATTGCACGAATCCTAACAAACTAATAAAAACAAACTTCACTTCTTATAAATTCGGTATGGCGAAGTCAAAACTTAATACAACTTTGCCCATTACAGTCAGAGGAGGAAATACAATTTTTTTTATTGCCACGACTCTAAGCTTCATAGAATCGGGTTATGTTGCAAGTGAATAATATTGCAACTATGTCGTAAGCTATTTGTAGGAGTTTAGTGTTATAAAATTCGACTGAACGAAACTTTTGAATTTGAATCTTAAATATTTTTGGAGTTGATAAATTGGGTAGTTGGGACGTTTACAATATATGTACATTTATGTTTACATATTCATGAGTTTGGTGCTGACGATTGTTCTGGGTTTGAATATTATTTGGGACTTCTTATGAAGTCAAGTATCGCCGTCGAATATTTAAGCTATTTTCATTTTTGCACTCTGGCACTGAGTGCAGGGTTGAGTTCCACCACTCAACATATGATGTTAGAATTAAGGGTGGAAAGCTCTGCGTGGAGTGTCTTGCTATCAGATATCTTTTATTTATGTGTGGAGTTGAAAAAAAAACATACTTATATAAATAAATTTGCTTTAGAAAATTGAAGGTGGAAATACAATAAAAAATATCAGTGACTCCACTACATACGAAATTAAATCATAACGTTAAGTCAGGATCTATAGCTGATATAGATCTGTATTAGTATTATGTATTTTCGTGTTGATATATAAAAATGTATATTATTTTATATTTGAGTATATATTAATTTTTTGTTATGAACCAAATGAAAGAGATGAGGTACAAGTGCTACTTCGAAGGAAACAGAAAGTTCACATATAAGTTAGTATGTTAGTTAGTGGTAGATTAGGAGACTAATAGTCCCTTGCACCCCCCCCAAGGATATCACAAAGGGAATGGGATAAAATGGGAATTTCGCTTTATAGTTCTCATAAACGAAGTTGTGGTTTACAAGTCGTATCAGAGCAAACTTATTACATCAGTGGATATAAATTTTATAGAACATTGAATACATATTGCAACTGCAACTATGTCATGAGTTACATGTAGAGATTTAGTACCGATGTCGATTTTACTATAGAAACTTTTGAAACTGACTCTTGAATATTTCGTCGTTTGTCTGATTTGTTTGAAATGATTCCTTTGGATGCAGATTTTTCAACTGCAAATGTAAAATTTTTCAATTATTTTAATGTGTTCTTTTTATCTGTGTTAATTTTGGTACGTTTATTTTTCGAAAATAAATCAGAATTATTTGAAAAGTAAATAATTTTAAGAAATAATTAAAAATCTTTCAATAATGTAGCTTTACAATTTGTTTTATTAAATTTATATTCAGGTTTTTAGATCTATATAGACTAGAATAATAGTAGAACAAGTGTTTCGGTAATGTGGAACAAGAATATATGAACCATTTTCTCTCTCTGAGTTCGTTATCTTTAGATTTCTATCTTCATATATCATTCGGAATCTGCGGAAATCTATACCTATAGACTATCTCTTTCCATAGAGAGTATTTTTTTAAAGCAAAAAAACAATATTAAATATATATATAAATAAATCTTGACACTAGGTACTTTCTATATAACCTGCTATGCGGGATAACAGCGTGAAGTTGAAAATAAAAAAAAAATACTTTAAATTTTATAATCTAAATTTTTCTTAATTTACCCCAATTATTAATAAAGCACGAAGCTAATATAAATATAAAGAAAACATTTTACATAACAAAATATATTATCTATGAGATAAGTAAACCAAACCCGGCTATTATGTAAACATATGTTGTATATTTATTTGGCCTTGTCTAGAATATATCTAAGTAATTTTCACTTAAATATTTTTGGGTTGTCGCAAGTTGGTACAAGCTACTTATAATTCAGGACCGACATTACTGCTAGGGAGCTGGCAATATCATTATGTGGCTTTTTGATTCTTGTTAATGGAATACGTACATTTCTGTACAATTTCCATTTCCATTTGAAAATAGTCTGTTTTAATATTAGTAATTTGATTTATAAAAGCCCATTGTGGCTCAGCAGCGTCTGACTGTAAGTGCGAATGGTTGTAGGTTCGATTATATTTAAAATTGAACTTCATTCGCTTCGGTAAGACACAACGCGACGTTCTGTTCGTCGCTTAATACGCAATATCTCGATTTTAAGTGTCCGAACACTAGATTATCTCTTACAAATCTATAGGATAAAGCATGAAGTTACTATTTTTTTCTTATTTGACCTATACATTATTCATAATTTGTGTATAAGTAAACATATCTGTATTTATTTTATAAATAGAGATAAAAGTATTATATAACTTTAAAACCTTTAAAGAAATAACCCTGTTTCAAGTATCCTACGACGTGTCTCATTATACCTCATTACTAATTGGAGATATTTGTTACAAATTCCCCATTATATTCTGCATAATGGGGTTGTAGAGAGAAATTATCTATTGTCAATACATTCCATACTTTGTTTCCGCCGAATTCGAGACATTGTGAGTTAAGTGACGGAACTCAACACCGCACTTTGTCTTACTAGAGCAAGGAAATGAACATAAATTAAATAAAATATCTGGAGTAAAAAGTGAACACACAACCGATAGCGTTTACAGACAGACGCTGTCCCATCACGCCATATAAACATACGAATCAAATTTTATAATTTCGTGAGTAGAGATATAGTCGGTCGAATTACGCATACAGTCATCTATATCATTGCATTAATACATTATCGTTATCAAAAATGACTTGATATTTTTTTAGCTTCACGCTGTTATCCCGCATAGCAGGGTAGACAGGAAGTACCTGTAGTGTCAAGACACTCCGTACTTCGCTTGATATTTTCTCACATAAAATATTTGTTAAACAAAAAGAAATACTGATTACGAAGTTAATATTGTATTATTCTTGCTAGAAATGACAGAAAAATGATGCTCATAACCTGGTTAATTAAAATGAATGGTAGCAACCAGTGCCAGGTACTGAGAAAAAGGTTTGCCTAATAATTCAGTTTTTTTTTCACCGATCGTAGTAGAGAAGGTAATAAAGTAGTGTACTCGACTTCGATTTATGTAATTCGGTTATAGAAGCTTGTTGATGTTTATGTTGTGTAATTTATTTAATTCTTATGTTTCTTAAGGTCTGTATATGCGATTGGTTCGATTCTAAAGCGATTGAATTATTTTTAAAAAGCAGCTTCATATCTTATCCCGCATAGTAGGGTAGTCAGAGACAATCTAGTGCTAAGACAATAATTCTGTTGACAAAAACTTTTCACCCGAAATCGAGATATTTCGTGTTGAGGTGGGCACTCAACGAGTTTAACCTTAAAAGAGCGGGGAAATGAATTTGTTTTTTTATCTTCACGCTTTTATCCCGCATAGCGAGTAGACAGAAAGTAGTACCAAGACACTGTACTTCGCTTTCGTGCGTGTTGAGTGGTGGAACTCAACGCCGCACTTTGTCTTTTACCAGAGCTAGGAAGAAAAAATAGTTTAAATATAATGAATCATCCGAGTGGGGATCGAACCCACAACCGAAAGCATTTACATTCAGACGCTGTCACACTGCGCCACGATCGGCCTCAAGAAATGAAAATAATTTAATAAATATAATCATTACTCTGAGTGGAAATCGAACCTGCCTATCATTCCATTGCCTATCAGACACTTATGAAAAACAATAGAATGCCATCTAATTTATATGTTTATATATTCTACAAGTATTTCAAAATATTTTCTTCGATAAACTTTGAAATATAAAGTAGTAATTGAAATAAAAAGCTTTCGACTACATATCTGTTGTATTGCTCGGACATATCTTAGAATGTATTGTTTTTAATATTTGAAATGTGTAATTCATACATTTGGAATATCAATAACATTTTTGTTCAATAAGCACAGGTTTGAATCCCGTTGCATTAAATTTTCAAATGTTTTTTTTTTAAATGAGTTACTTTTTTAAAGTTATCAACATTAATAAAGACACCATTTGAGAATATATAATGAAAAAATAACATTTTTTGTTGGAAATACGTTTTATTTATGTTTAAGTCGAATTCCTTTTTGAAATTGAGTGAAACAGGGTCGGTTTATTTATTTTTTTATTTTAAATAACTTTTCCTTACAATTTAAAACAAAATATTTATACTTGTGACTGGTTGAAATACTTCTGTGAAATATATAAAATGCTAACTATTTTTAAATATAAGTAAATGATTGTATTTTTGTAATAATAATTCTATTCTAATTCTAATAATAAATATTTTGATTTCGGTATTTTGTAGCAATGTCTCTACAGAATGTCTGTAAAACAGTCAACGAAGCGTCTTGTCACTAGGTTGTCTCTGATAATCCTACTATGCGGGATAAACCCTGAATACAAATAAGTGACACAAACAAAGCTAACATAAAAAGCTCCAGGATACAAATAAAGCCTATGCTCAATAAAGGCCTGTGCTCTTGAAAAATCGATAAAAATATAGAGACATTAAAATACTTTATGCACGCATAAAAGACAGCATCACGTCCCCATAACTAGTATACGATATACGTTTTGTTTATATAACTCTTTATATTTTAATTAATAATATATAATATAATAAATAATTAAATTGGTGAGCAAATTCTTGATAATATTTTTTCTATATGCTTTTATCCTGCATACCAGGAGACAGGAAGTACCTAGTTTCAAGACACGCCGCACTTCGCTATCGCTTATACGATGAATTCGCGGTATTGCGTGTTGAATGGCGGATTTCAACATCGCGTTTCGTGTTACCCTAGATATATGGATCTTTATTTTTTAATTCCAAATTAAAAGTAATCTATCCTAATTCTTATTATATCGGCTATTGGCAAGTGAAAGTCCTATCAAATTCAGCCCAGCTGTGCCAGAAATTAACCAGAACAAACAGACCAACAACAATCTTATGTTAAAAAAAAACATCAATATTTTCACATATGTACTGTGTATACTTTAATAATACAAACACTAAATTTTTATTTCTTTTTGTAGCTTTTAGTTAAAAGATTCCTTAAATTTAAATTTAGTATATATAGGCTTTATTAAGTCGTTACAGGTTTAGTCAAAAATTCCAATCCAGTCAATGTATATTGGTGGTATATATACATTATATATTGGTAGTATATATACAATAATAGAATATTAGTCACTTCTAACTTAATGTGAACAAACTTCAGAAATGTAAGAATGCTTGAAATGAGGTTTTTTATATCACTTATTCAAAACTAACTTACCATCAGGTTTTCTGTATATTCAAACGAGAAATGCGTTATATTTAAAAAAAAAAATATTTTTTAACACTTAACTTTTTCGCTCAACATTTTAAATAGAAAAAGCACATTTAAAAAAAATACTTTAATTCCTAAACATATATATTTTTAAATATTTTTATCCAATTATAAAATGTCATTATAACTTAAACCGCTGACCCTACAGTTATTTTACGTTATTTCGTGTGGCTTTCCAACTGACATAGTGTTCGACAACTTGAAATATTGATTACTAAATTGAATTATACAACATTCTATGTTTAATTTGTTGAAATTTTCATTATATAAGCAACTGAATTTTAGTTTTACTTACTTATGTGTTGAGCGCGGCATTGTGTTCCGCCATTTAACGCTTAATGTCAGTTTTTCGGCCAGAAATCAGTGAGCGGAGTGTTCAAACACTAGGATCTTTCTCTCCTTATGTATCTTACATTTTGTACTGCTCTGTAGAAAGAAATTATTATTCACAGCTTCAGGCTTTATCGCGCATAGTAGTGTAGTCTGAGATAACCTAGTGTCTACAAGTCAGAAATGATTTAGACAAACAAAAAGACGTTATTTTGAAATATTGGTATGACGTTTTGTTATTTAACATTAACACGCTTTGTTAACCAAAAGTTCGACCCCCATCGCTCTTGTCTTACGCAAAAACTATTTAATTCAAGCGCTTCCTACGTTTTGAATTATTAATATCCGGTCCAAGATACCTTGTTCCTTTGGATATCGAATTAATGGACTATATTTTGATGAATTTTAGCTATTATAATCTTTATTGCCAAGATGAAAGAGATGAAAATCGTATAAGTATGTCGTGGATACAGTAAAATTTTTAATACAAACTTAACCGCATTGCTCAACTACAAAATTTAAAATTTTATTAAGCACCGACCAAGTGCACGTTAGAATTATTTTGTAATACTTTTTTCGTCTCCGTAGGCAAAGAGTGTTCTCTCTTCTTTATTGGTTTTCTAGTTATATAGAAATTAATGGTACAGTGTGACTCGTCTGACTGTAAACGCTATCGGTAGTGGGTTCGATTTCCACTCTGAGGAATGATTATAGTCAAGTTATATTCATTTTTTGCTCTGCTAAAACAAAGCTTGGCGTTATGTTGCGCCACGTAACGTCCCGAATTTGGTGGACAGTGGCATATGGAGTGTCTTGACACTAGGTACTTTCTGTCTACCCTGCTATGCGGGATAAAAGCGTGAAGCTAAAACGATATTATTTACCTTCCTACCTTACATTGATCTAACAGTTTGGGTAATGTTCTAATACATTTTTGTGACAAAATAGAAAAAAAATGATTTGAACTCTTGAATATTTTTGCCATATTAGAGGAATTAAAATAATATTATTTCAAAGTATTTTGATGGCTGTATTTGTATATAAAGGCACAAATTTATCGTACTGAAAGTTAGAAATATTTTTTTTAATAAATTTTGACAAGTAAATTTCTTAACATTTACATAGAAATACGAATTTAAAAGTTACAATTGATATAAATACTTAATTTCTTTTAAATGTACTTAAAATTGTTTTTCCTAGTCTGAAAAGACTAAGGACTAAGACTTTCGAATTCGCAGAAAGACGAGAATGGAGTATCGTAAATATTTTTTTAGTTTCTCGCTTTTATCGCTCGCATAACAGGATAGACCGGAAATATTTGGTGCTAAGACATTATGTACTCCGCTTTCCGCGAAATTCACTCTGCGTGTTAAGTGGCGGAGCTCAACACCGCACTACACGCAATGTGAGATGTTTAAGTTGTATAAATTGAAGATTGTCTTTTAATACTAAGTTATTTCTCCCTAGTTTATATTCGCTGTTCACACTTATATAATCAAATTCAAGGTGAAAGTCAAAGTCAAATAATTTTATTCAAAGTTACATGAAGAAGTTACATGCTAAATTTTTTTTACTTCATTAAGGTTCTTTCAGGTCTGAGGTTCTTTCTGGTCTGAGATATTCTCAGACCAGAAATGAACCGTATGTATATGCAGAGAGATATACACGTAATGTTGTACTAGCCTGTTGGACTGTCCTGTTAGACTATTAGATAAATATCAACTTTCAACACTCAATTAAGAGTTAAAAATAATTAAGGATATTATTAAAGTAGCTTTTTATATAACTTAATGACACACCATTAAATGCTTTCCAGATTCCAGATGTTCAGAACATTGCGCGCTGAATGGCGAACTCAGCGCCTAACTTTATCTTACCAGAGCGAGAAATTGAAAATAAATTTTAAATACAATTTTTCCTTAAGTGGGAATCGAACCCATAATCATTTTTACATTTAGATGGTGTTTCACTCTCCTACAATAGCGTCTATACACTCAATATATTAAAAAGATTTTCTTTCTTAAGATAACTTCAAGTATTAATATGTACAAAGGAAAATTTTGCAGCTGCTTATATTTAGGAGGAATTAGAATAGCTAAGAAACTCGGACTTCAAACACTAAGCCTGGCGTTTTCAAAAAGGCTCTATAGAGCCACGCAGAGTTTCTAAGCACGAATGAGTTAAAGACAAAGTAATACTGGAAGTAACTTTAGCAACACTTTTTCTTAAAGATGAAAATGGGCTTTATCCTGCATAGCAGGATAATCAGAGACAGTCTTGTGTCAATACTATACACTGCTTATTATATAGTATACAAAGTGTACGTGCTGAATAGATAAATCAATGTCACCTTTATTAAGATATACGAAAAAATGTAAATAAATTTTAAATATAATCATTCCCCGACTGGGAATCGAATCCACAAACAACGTTTACACTCAGGCGCTGTCTCAATGCGCAAAGATGGCGTCAAATTTATTGCTATTCCCTCTTTATTGTTTTGTCGTGGCTGTATATAAAATAAATTGAAATATTTGAATTTATTCAGGGTGAAGTGATAAGACACATTGTAGTTCGCTTTCTGTATGAAATCGAGGCATTGTGTGTTGAGTGGCGGAACCCAACTGCGCATCTGAACTTACTACGGCGATCTACTACCTAGTGGAGATCGAATTAACAATCATCATGCGAACGTGTGGACAGTTAACTTGTACAGAATCTCACGTCAGGGGAAGTCTGCAAAAATGTTATACTAAATGAAATGAAATATTATTTAATTATTAAAGAAAATATATTTAATCGTACCATATATATAGCTGGGTTATCGGAGGCAACCTAGTATCAAGACACTTCGTTGACTTATCGCCTGAAATCGAGATATTGCGTGTTGACGACGAACTTAACGCCGCGCGTTGTCTTATCAGAACGAATAAATCTATACAAGTGTCAAATATAACAATTCCCCTTTAGTGGGAATCGAAACCCCTACCAATTGCAGTACAGTCAGATGCTGTTCAATTGCACCACGATGGCCTCATGCCTTCAGTGTCTTATTATTATTTATTATTTCGTTCACATTTGATTCACCTAAACTAAGCCCCTGTTTAGACTAAATACGTTCTGACTAAATGACCTTAAAGGTGTATTTTCTAAAACTTTCTATTATAAGCTAATTCTTTGTAGCGTGAGCATAATATAACGTACAATAGACGCTTATCGTGTGTATGTACAAGTAACTTCTTAAATTATACTTATATCTTTATACCTAAAGGTTATATAAGGATAGACACTGTTACGGCTACAGTAGTGTAGACATTTTGGATGTGATATCATAATACATAGAATAGTAGTTGTCATATGTATATATAACACGGTTTATACCTTCACTCTTTACCATGATACTCAAATTCAAATTTGAGACATTGTGTGTCAAAAAGCGGGACTCAACGTCGCTCTTTATCTTGCAAAGCCTAATAATAAAAATAACTAAAATATAATCATTTCCTCGAGTATGATTTGAATTCACAACATCTCGATGATTTCTAGTCTAGTGAAAGCTTTTGCCGTATTTCACTTTCCACCGAATTCGAGACAATACGTGTTGAGTGGTGGAACTTAACGCCGCTTTTATATATAAACACACTATAATAATTTAAATATAAACACTCCCCCGAGTGGAGATCGAACCCACAACCGATCGCGTTTACAATCAGTCGCTGTCACACTACGCCACAACCGGCCTCATGTGAAGTACGGAGTGTGTTGACACTGGGTACTTTCTGTCTACCCTGCTATGCGGGATAAAAGCATGAAACTAAAAAAAAAGCTTTTGAATCCTATTGTAATTTTCATTTCTTACCCAATTACCACATAATACGTAATACTCTAATTTGTGCTTATGAGATTAAATAACATACGTAATATATATAATTGCATTGGCATCAGAAATAAAGTTATATCCCAAATTGTTTTATAATGAAACATGGAGATGTTAATCAAATTTAGCTTGACCCAAGATTCATCTAAAACGCTAACATATCAACTAAAGTAATTTAGTTGAAACATATAAAACATATAAAAGCTAAAAGCTAAAAAAAGTCAGGTATAATCTATAGTAAATCTGATTGTTATTTTCCGACCGATGTCGAGGGTTTTGGAGTTTAACGCCGCGCTTTGTCAATAATTTAACAATTCAAATATAACTAATCTTTTAGGTGGAGTCTCCATGTTTAACTAATTACGTTTGCCTATGCTTAAAAATTGCAAAATAGTATTAAAGGTTATCCATATAAATTTAATAATAACTTTTTAATTAACATATTTATAGTGGCGTGAATTTGTCTTCTTATCTTTTCACAATAAAAAGATGTGAAAAAACTACTTTTCATGCCATAAAACAAAATTAGTTTCAAATTTTATTCTACAAAAAACAAATCTGAAAGCTCCATTAACGTCGTAACAAACCGTATTTCGCAGTCCTTCAAGTCGTATTAATTTTCTCATAAGCTTCAGTATTTGCTCGGATTTGTTTTATACGAGCATGTTTTGCCTCTTTGGCTTAGTGGTTAGTGGTTAGTGTACGGGTAATGTTAAGAACAGCAACGGTTTTAGAAGAAGAAGAAGGTTCTATTTATGTTATGTCCGTTCCATTATCCCGTGTAGTTGAGACTAACACGCGGTGTTGGGTTCCGTCTCTCGTGGTAACACGCAAAGTTTTTTTAAATCAAACTAAAAATGTCTCCACATTCAGTTTCTCTCAGGCAACTTTGGTATGGGTTAAAAAGTGTGAAGTTATGACATGAGAGATATTCTAAAATTACCAACACGTTTCATATAAAAATCACAGAAAAGTTAAGTATAAAAACATACTCAAAACGCGTCGGAGTGTTTGCCGTACGGCCTGTACTCAGGTGGTTAGACGCCAACGCTGAAGGCTCGCTACTATCGTTATCAAAATGTAACTAGCCAATTCATAAGCTACAGCGATTTTGACTAGATTAATTAAATTGCTTTTCAATCCAAGGAATGTATATGAATTATGTGACATATTTTTAAATATCTATATCTGTTTTTTATAACGTTTTTGATAACATCTTAAAGGGAAGTCAGATAAGTTTGTAGCCAGAATGTATGAGAATCTTGTATATGGGCATTATATATATATATATATATATATATATATATATATATATATATATATATATATATATATATATGTATATATATATATATTCGATGCGTTGCTTGCTTCTAACATATTTATTTAAGACTTGCCTACTAATCATACATATACACACAGTTTTCGCAAAACTAGTCAAAAATTAGAAATATATACGTGCGTAAAAGCACATTAATTTTTTGTATAATAATGGAATAATAGCGTTGGAGCCTTATGGCTGAACTTAAGAAGTCAAATATAATCGTGCTTATGGGGCTTCTCCTACATCTGTCCATTTTCTTTCTCTTAATGTTTTAGTCTTGGTAGACGTTCAAATTCAAATATACATTGGTACAAAAAGCCAAATTTGAATATCGATTTTTGATATCTAGTAGATTTTAGGAACAAAAACCTATTTAAAAATCACTAGATAATCAACAGCTAATAAAATTACAATAATAACAATGTTTTAAGTGTATACTTTAAAACAGAAATTTGTTTAACTCTTATTATAAATTAAATATATAATAACAATTTATAAACATTGACAATTGTTTATATATTTTGCTACGTTGTATTGGAGCAATTTAGGCGATTTCTCTTATGACTTGTTCCGTAAACCAGCGCTCAGACTGTAAGAGTGGTGTACATGACCTATTCAGAGCTTTCGACGTGGAGCTAATGTATTCTTATGTGTGTTTGTTCTTGTCTGGTTCTCCTTACCATGCCTCAGATGTTTGATGAACTTCTCAACGTAGCTTTCAAAGTTTGCACACTATTTCTTACAAAGCCCGGAAGTGTTACTGTTTTGTTATCAAAAGCTTTAGCAGCAGTTTCCTATTTCACTTTAAAATGAGAATAGATTTTGCATATAAAGTACCAATATGACTTGTATATTTTTGAGATGAATTCTTCTGTAACAAAAAGTACGGAGCCTATCTCTATAGTGTTAATAATAAAAAATAAAAAAAAACAAATGCTAGTGCGTGTAGTATTATATCAATTTAATATATTTTTAAAGCATTATTATGATAAATAACATTCTTCACTGTTTTTTTCCATATAAACTTTAATTATACCTAAATTTTATAATATTTCGTCTAATTATCTTAAAAAAGGTTCGAAAATTTTTCCTTCACATATAACAATTAAACCTGTTATTAGTATAAATTAAATGCGCATATGCAATTGCATACACCTAAATATTTTCTAGTTATAACAAAAAGAAAGCAGCTTTACACTTTATCCCAGATAGTAGGGTAGTCAAAAAGACCCTAGTGTCAAGACACTCTTCACCACATTCCACCTGAATTTCAGACACTACGCTTTAAGCGTAAATATAACCAAGAATGGTACCGTGGCGGAATGCAAATTAAGCACGTTCATATAACGCTAAAATTTAAAAATATGAATACGAATAAAACCAATGGAAAGCTTCTGAATGGATACCTCAATAAAATTATCTAAAGCTTCCGAGTCCGACCTATTGAGTTTCTGCAGATTTCCCTTACATTTCATAGGTACAAAAATAACCAAAAAGACTCCCTATCTATTCAACCCTCATTGCATACAAAATTGAATGTATGTTTTCGATTCTTAATAAAAATACTGAGCCACCTGCATTGGGAGGCAAAGCACGTATGATTGTAATAAGATTTTCCACGTGGGTTTTTAAGACAAGGAAATTTGAGTTTTAAAGGGGCTTTTCTCGTAAGTAATTTTATTATTTTATTTTTATGTTTCTTCATTATTAGAGGGTAAGCAGATGGAATCTAGTATGACACTACTGTTCACGTTTTGCGGAAACAGATATTATGCGGATGGATAATCTGCGGATTTTTTTACTTTTTTTTTATTAAAACTGTATGGATCATGCATTTTGTAACAATGATTCTTAATCATTGAATCTTTATAATTATTATTTTCTTATAAGATTTGAAAAAGTTAAACTTATAAGGCACATAGAGATCCTAACGTCTATATGTCTCTATGTGTTTTTTAGAGAGTTCAGGATTTATAATTAGAAGTGAGAGTGGTCTTAATAAAGCTATTATTACACTACCTAACGTTGCAAAGCTTTTTTTTGTATGTACTTTATTTTCACTTCATTCATATTTATAACCAAAACTTGTCTTCATTTTCAAACAGTAACAACATCAAACTCACTACCTTAGCTTAGTGACCACTAAACACTCACCACTAAACTAGTCTTATCAAAAACCCTATTATAAAGATAAAAAGATAGAAAACAACGTTATACACCAATGTAATTTCTTCAGTCATATTTCAAGTGAGCCCAACAGTTCTGAATTTTTCTGTAAGTGCTTCTCAATTGAGCTGTCAACATCGTGTGTTCCATTCATCACAACCATTCGCGGTTAGGGCTACCATTAACAAAAACTTTGTTATTATTTTTTTTTAATGTTTTAACGCACCCCAAGTACGGAGACGCCGGTTGTTAGTTCGACAATTGGTTGTGAGTTTTATTCACACTCGAGGGAAACACTATGTTTCAGTTTTCTTCGATCTGGTCTGGTTGATATTTTTTTTCCCACATAGTAAGGTAGACAGAGGAAAGTACTAGTATCCAGACACTCCGTACTTCGCTTTCCACCGAATTCGAACTATTGTGTGTAGAGTAGTGGAACTCAACGCCGCACTTTGTGTTAAATATAATCACTTCCCCTATTGGGGATTGAACCCATAATCATCAGTGGCGTTCATATTCTATAAATATGCAATGTTTTGATTTTAAAAAGAAAATGAATCTTGACTCAAGGTCACCCTGACTATCGTACTACAGAAAGAAGGCGTGATAAAAAGAAACTCTTACGGAAAAGAATTATTTAAAATATAATCATTTCCCTATGTGGGAATCAAACTCGTAACCAATCGTGCATACAGTCAGACGTTCCCGACAATACCTGTACCAATTATTTTATTTGCTTCTAATATTTAAATAAAAACAATTTTACCTTTAAAATTTGACAACCCTACTCATCTCAACTGCTTTGGGCATTTCATATACCACCTAGAGCTATTAGATAAAGTTGTATTTGTTTAATAGAGAACTTTTCTTTAACATGTTATTCAGAAAACCTAAAAAGCCTTTTTACTTACTTAATTTTTATTCACGCATCTCCTCACTGTGTTTTCATTCTAAATGTATTAAATGGCGGAACTAAACGCAGCGCTTTGTTTTAGCAGAGCAGGAAAAAATAAACATTACCTCGATTGAAAGTAAAAGAAAGACTTAGAATAAATATAATACAAACGGCAATACAACACTCGTAATATAATAATAATGGGGACGTTTGTATAATACAAGCTTTATTAAGCTTACGTAAAAGCAATTATAAATTTTCAAGTAAAAATACGTTACATTGTAAAAAACGTCGATGAAGCTTTTTGTGCTAAGAAAACTTGTGTTATATAGAAAAAAACCTTTCATTTCTCATTAATTAATGTTTTTTTATGTTTATGGTTTAATAAAAAAAAAAAATCCATAATAAATAAGTGACATTTATCTAGATTATATTATAGAATTATTTATATACATTTTGTATGTAAATAAAAATTTGTATGTATTTATATACATTGTCGTGGTGCAGTGGGGACAGAGTTTGACTGTGAAACATGATAAGTTATGGGTTCGATTTCCACTCCGGACAATGATTATATTTATAATTATTTTCATTTTCTCGCTGTGGTGAGATAAAGCAGGCCGTTAAGTTTCGCCACTGAACACAGTACAGAGTATTTTGACGTCAGGTAATTTCTGTCTACCCTGCGTTGCGGGATATACGCGTGAAGCAAAAAAAAAATTAGTACATAATTCTGAGTTTGTTTTGGAAGTGATATAAAAATAAACAATGTCACAAATAATGTAGAAAAAAATTACATATAAACAGATGCCAAAGTTGCTCAGTGGGACAGGGTCTGAGTGTTAACGCGATTGTTTGTGGATTCGTTTATCGTTAACATTTATTTTCATTTCTGTACTTTAATAAGACAAATGACGCCGGTCGTAGTGCAGTGGGACAGCGTATGACTGTAAACGCGATGGGTAGTGGGTTTGATTTGCACTTGGGGGAGTGATTATATTTAAATTATTTTCATATGCTCGCTCTGGCAAGACACAGTGCGGCACTGAGTTTCACCACTCAATACGCAATGTCTTGAATTCGGAGGAAAGCGAAGTACCGGAGTGTATTAACACTACCCTGCTATGCGAGATAAAAGCATGAAGCTAAAAAAATAAGACAAATCGCGGCGTTGATTTCTGTCACTTGACACGCAAGGATGAATGTCTTGACATGAGTATCACTCTGGCTACTCTGATGTAGAATTAAGCGGTAAGCTGGTATTATATGAAACATTATATAAATACACATTCAAGATCACATTTCACTTCGGCTTAATTTAATTTAGCGAATGAATCAAGAAAGAACGAAAAATATATATGGAGTGGCTTCATAGAAGGTATAATGTAGATAATTATAAATAGAATGTTAATTTTCCTCTGGTACCTACTCTTTGTTCAGAGAATTTTGTTGAAAGTTATATAATTTAATTTATATCTTCAAATGAGATACATGTTTATTTTAATTTCCTTTCTATGTATATTTCTTTTTTTTCATAGCTTTACGCTTTTGTCCCGTATAGTAGGGTAGACATAAAGTACCTATTGTCAAGATACTCCGTAAGCTGCTTCCCGCCCAATTCGAGACATTACCTGTTAAGTGATGGGACGCAACGCCGCGCTTTGTCTTACCAGAGCGAGAAAATGGAAATTATTTAAATATAATCACTCCCCCAAGTGGGTATGAACCCCAACAACCATTCACTATTACAGTCAGACTCAGTCCCACTGCACCACGACCGGCTTCAATTTCCAATTTCTTTGTAATAATTTTATTTTCTATTTTCAGATAAGACAAAGCACGGCGTTCAGCTGTTCTGTTCAAATTTGAAGAAAATAGAGTCTGTTTCAGACTTACTAGGTATCTCTCCGCCTATGTGTGAAGCTGCAGAAATATTAAAAAAAAACAATATAGAATATAAAGCCAAGTACTCACTTAATGCACCACCAACAAAAAAATTTTTCATAAACTTCGGAGGATATTGAAAAATTATTCTTTTAATCAAGAGAAGATTTAAAAGACGCGCTCAGAATAAACTTGTGTACGCCCTTTGCATACTAAACAATCAATTTGCAGTAAAAATATTTGTCATAAAAGAAAGAATTTCATTTAAACTTTAGTGAGTGATGTCGTTTGCACAATTTTGGGCTAGCAAAAGGGACTCTCAAAATCTTTGTCTTTATAAATAATGTTTAATCGCAGCGTAGTGGACGTCGTCTGACTATAAACACGAATGGTTGTGGGTTCGATTCTGACTTAAGAGAATGATTACATTTAAAATTTATTTTCATTACTCCATTCGGGTAAGTGAATGAGTTTGCCACTCAACGCGTAATGCCTCGAATTTTGCTGGAAAGCAGTCTACGGAGTGTCCAGACTCTAGGTTGTGTCTGACTACACTATTAGGCAGAATAAAGATTGAAGCTTTTTTAAGCTGCTTTGTAAATCAATTCTTGCAGAACATACACGTTGCCTTGGCAACGTGTGTATCATTTTATGCAAGAATGTAAGACGATCGATTTAATCTATTTCTCATGTGTTACTGTAAAAAATATTTTAGTCTAAATTATTTCTATATATTTTGTTGCATGTAAAGTCTTATATTTATATTATATTTTAGTTATTTTATTTTAGTCTTATATTTATATTAAGTCTTATATTTATATTTTTTGTATTTTTTTTGAGTTTCACATTTTTATCCCATACGGCAGGGTAGACAGGAAATACTTGACACTTGAAAACACTCCGTACTCCATTTTCCATAGAATTTGAAAGATAACATGTGGTGTGGCGCAACTCAACGCCACACTTTGTCGTTCCAGAGTGAGGAAATCGAACTCACAACCGATCACGTTTACAGTCAGACACTGACCCACTGCGCCACGACTGGTCTCAAACTTATTTATTATTTAATTATCCATTTTTCACTCTGGTAATACAATGCGCCGCATTGAGTTCTGCCACTGAACGCGTAATGTCCCGAATTCGGGGGAAAACTGAGTACGAAATGTCTTGACACTAGGTCTACCCTGTTATACAGAAAAAAAGCGTTATGTTATCAAAAAATATAAACCAATCGAAATTTGAATTTAATAAATTGAATAACTGATCACAATTAAATCTTTATTACAAATTTGATATTTCCTTCAGACTTAATAATAAAGAAATATATATATATATATATATATATATATATATATATATATTTTTAGTTTGACGCTTTTTATTACGCATAGCAGGGTAGAGAGCTAGTACCTAGTGTCAAGAACACTCCGTATTTCGCTTACCACCGAATTCGACACATTATGTCTTGAGTGGTGGAACGCCGTGCTTTGTCGTAACAGAGCGAGAAACTGAAAATAATTTAAATATAATCACTCCTCTGAGTGAAAATTGATCCCACAACCGATCGCGTTTACAGTCAGACTCAGCTTCACTGCGCCACGACCTGCCTCAAAATATAATAGGAATGTATGTAATGAATTAATAACCACGCAAAGTCACAAAAAGAATGACGTATAAATCTCTATCTATTATAATAATTTTATTATCTATCTATCTATTATAATAAGTCTATTATAATAATTTTATCTCATTTACAATATGAAATGTCAAATAAAACAAAAGGGAAACGCCGGCGAGCTTCCCAGCATGAATAATTAACATGAAATTATACTACTCAGAGAAAATGACCATTTTGTGTAATTGAAAAATTATAAAAATTATATTAGGTACCGACTTGCTGCGCGTTTTTCGTTTTTCTTTTTTAAATAGATAATCGTGTTTACCATTAGATTGTAATTGAAAGTATTTTCAGGCATGTTTACGTATAAATATTATTATTTACAAAACAAAGGTGAGGGGTGCGAGAGGTCGGGGGAGACCTTGTTTGACCTTCGAAACTGGCGTAGGTCACGTAAAAAGCATGAGGACTTTCCGAAGGACATGTAAGAGAGGGTTAATGACTGTGGCGAAAGAGGTATGCAGAGACCGTGCGTGCGTTTGGCGCTTCGTTGTCTCTAATCACCCCGCAAGGGACAAAGTATGGAATTAAAAATAATAATCTTATTACTATCTAATATCTATAATTATCTTGTGTGTTTTATTGTGTCCTGACTTCTAGTAAAAAGCAGTCAACGGGATAACTTGACACTTGGCTTGTTCTTGACCCCTGTTAACAACAATAAAACGTGAAACTGCTCTTTTATATAAGCCCTAAAATTAGCCCTGGTATGACATTGGTTGTTCTGACATGTGTGTCCCAAAACACTTAAGAGTTGGTGTGGACTAGTATTAAAGGGTCGTTGAGTGTTTGTTTTTACTACTGTTTGTTACTTTTTCGTACTTTCTTTATTAAGTAGTGTCTGGATTGACAAAACTTATATAATCAGTATATTGGATGGGAGAGTGTTAATAAGAGACGTCAAACATATAAATTGTGTATACAATGATATGTTTAATATAATAAAATAAAATTTAAATTATATAATTTGTATAACACTTTTTCTTAAACGACGTAAAAAATATTTTTTTTGAGAAATTAAAAAAAGAATGAAGTTATCATTTTGATGTAGGCAATAACATATATAACGTAAGAAAATGTAAGAAAATTCTGCAAAACTATATTGATCCACAACTTACCAACTGTAGGATAAGGATAAGGATAAGGATTCGATGGCACTACAAAATTTTTATAGCTCAAACTTGACGTTTTTTCTTGACGTTTTTGTTTTTGACAGATAATAACTAATGTCATAATTAAAAGCATAATTCTTTTAATATGTTTTATTAATAAATATATAATATAATTTCAAATTCGTATAAAAGAATAATCGAATGTATTTTTTTAATAAAATTAATATTCTTAAACAATATTTCCTGTAATCTATATTAAAATATGGTAAAGTATCGTATCATAGATCCTGTTTTAATACGCTTTAATAGTATAGATAAAATAACATGCTGGCCTGACTTTGTAAATTATAGGTTCCATATCATTTTTATGAAAAAAAATAGGCGGTGCAGTGGAACAGCCTCTTACTGTCAACACGACTGGTTGTGGGTTCGATTGCGCTCGGTGGAACAATGGAATGCCTCGACCCTAGATTGTCTCTGACTACCCTACTATGCGGATTAAGATTGCATTGAACTTCGAGTTAATAATTCAATTTTTTTATTACTATAAATATATATTTAGAATAGAAAATATCAATATTTTTCCAAGTTTAATTTGAGTAATATGGCAATGATTTAGTTATACCGGGTGAAGTTAGATAAAGAACTTATGATAATTGGCGAAATGCGGCGATCGTTTTCGAGTAGCCACAACTATCTGAACCACTCTTAGAAAGCAACTCCTCTAGCAGGTGGACCAACAATTTATCATGGTCATTAGAAGCTGATGCATAGTAGAGAATTTCGTCATGGGTTCCTTGAAAGAGGGATACGTTTATCCAGTAGAGGGCATGATATAGTTGAAACATAATTTATGACCTTCAAAAAAACGTAACCAACATATATGTAACAAGAAATGCATCTTACTGCGCCTTATATATATATATATATATATATATATATATATATATATATATATATATATATATATATATATATATATATATATATGTTCATCAGAAAGCAGTGTGGTTTTCTTTGACAATTTAATATTCTAATTTATATAAAATTATAGCATAGTCGGTACAGTGTACAGCGTGTGGTAATCTGATACTAATTATTAACCTGCTTCCCTTCGAGCTAGCACTACATACGTGATAAGTGAAATAAAATTATTATTGCCTTAATTATATGTCATGTTAGCAATAGCGATAATAATGGTTAGGCCAAGCTTTTTATTTTCATCAATTTTATTTTAGAATCGTTTTATTGTCCTTAGCTTTACGCTTCATCCCATAAAGCAGGGTATTTAGAGACAATCTATTATCAAGACACTCCGTTGATTGCTTTCAGCCTAAAATCGAGACATTGCGTGTAAACTTACCGCCACGCTTTGTCTTTTAATTATTTCCCCGAGTGAGAATCTAATCCACGACCAATCGTGTTTACAATTAGATTTCGCGTTACTGCGCTAAGATTGACCTTAATGCTCAATGAATCCTTTAGAAGATATTAAAAAGGAGCATTTATTTTTCATATGTAAGTACTTTGTGGCCGGTCGTGGTGCAGTGGGACAACGTTTGAGTAATATATATATATATATATATATATATATATATATATATATATATATAACGCGGCGTTGAATTCCACCACTCAACATGCAATGTCTTGAAATCTGTGGAAAGCGAAGTACGGAGTGTCTCGACACTAAGTACTTCCTGTCTACCCTGCTATGTGGGATACGAGCGTGAAGCTAATACTAAAAAAAATTAAGTACTTCAAGTACGTAAGTCATTCCCTAACAAAACGAATCAAGACAATATAGTATATATAGTATAACAATAGTTTTAAAAGTAAATCTATTTCACCTATAATTTAACAGAGCTCCCTACATGTAACAAGCGTTTAGCCGTAAAAGGAAACGCTTTATTCAAAGAACCCCGGGGGATAGGCCCATACTGTGCGAGTTTAATAGGTGCGATATAAAATCCCGGTTTTATTACATCGTGGTAACTTGGTATGGGGAATGCGATGGAGGTCCTTAGTTCAATTCCCGTGTATTCTTACAATATACAGGTGATAGTTAAGTAAATTTATTGAGTACTAGTGAATGCCCGAAATTTATTTTCAGTCGATGTGATACTTGCTATAATTTTGTTAAATAAAATACTTTAGATTGACATAACTCGATTGACCGTTCGATGGCGTAGTGAAACGGCGTCTGACGGTAATCGAGATCGGTTGTGGGTTCGATTCTCGCTTGGGAGAATATTTAAATTTAAATGATTTTCACTTTCTCCATCTGGTAAGCTAAAGTGCGGCGTTTAGTTCCACCACTCAACATGTAATGTCTCGAATTCGGCGGAAAGCAAAGTAGCGAGTGACACTAGGTATATTCTGTTTACCCTGCTATGGGGGATAAAAATGTGAAGCTAAAAAAATCTATCCTGTTAATAAACTGTTTGAAAACAATATTAAATGTTAAGTTAACATTGCAAACATACAGTAGTGAAAACTACATTTTACAGACCTAAATTCCCATACTCTATATGGAATATCTCAATATCAATATAAGAAATGGAAAGAAAACGGAGAATGGAGAGTCTGCCTATATAGTAAATATTATTTAAGTGAATAGATTTTTGATTTCTCAGCAACTATTTCACGCTTAGTAGGGTAGTCAGAGATAACATAATGTCAAGACACTTCATTGACTGTTTTCCGCCCATAATCAATATTGCGTGTTGAATGCCGAGCATAACGCAGCATTTTGTATTATCAGACCGAAAGCATGCAAATCAAATTTGAAAAAATAATAATTCCTCAGAGTGGGAATCGAATAGACACCTTCCATCACTACACTGGGTCACTAGGGCTTCTATTTACTAGTTCTAAATAAAAGGAAAACCCTTACCAACTTACAACGTACAATGCAATACGTATCCTTGTTTCGGTTTTGCAAACAAACGACGCAACCCATATATCGGAAAGATAGATTGCTGTGTTGTCCCTTCCCTCCACTTTATTTTTAACCGATAATTCAAACAAGTAGATATCGTATATACTCTTGGGCTAGGTTTTAAAATCGTTTTTAATGTATGTGTACCAAAATATTATGTTAAAAATTATTATAGCAGTATCATTGAGAATGAGGTTTATAGAATATAGTTGTGGGTCATGGGGCAGTGGGACAGCGTCTGACTGTAAATGCGATCGGTGGGTGTGGGTTCGATCTCCACTCGGGGAAGTGATTATATTTAAATTATTTTTACTTCCTCGCTCTAGTCAGACAACGTGCGGCGTTGAGTTCTACCACTCAACACGCAATGTATTGAATTCGGTGGAAAGTGAAGTACGGAATGTTTTGACACTAGATACTTTCTGTCTATCCTGCTATTCTATATATTATTATATTATATATATTATTAAAAAAAGGTTGCAGGTTCAAATTTTGATTTGATATAAATTATTTGAAATATGATATGTTTTTAATGCTTCATTTAAATAGTTTATATCTATCCAAGATTGGAAGTATATAAACAAAAAAAATATTGTTTGCTTATTGTATAATATTCTATTATAAGAAAGTTTCTAAATTTGATGTTAAAAACTATTATATAAAGAGGCGCAGGGCTTCGTGTAGTGAAAGAGCGTTTCACCCGAGTGGTTCTGGGTTCGATTTTCACTCCAGGCAATGATTATATTTTAAATTTATGGTCATTTCTCCGCTTCCGTAAGACAAAGCGCGGCGTTTAGTACGCCACTCAACACGCAATATCTCAATTTCGGGAGGAAAGCAGTCAACAGAGTGTTTTGACACTAGGTTTTCTCTTTCTGTCTTGCTATGTAGGATAAAGAGTTAAGTCTTTTTTATACAAGTTGAAAATGTATATCTACTATTTTCAATTTGTAATAATAGTAAATAAAATGTTAGGTACAGTATATTTTTCTTATTTTCGATACTAACACTTTCTTCGAGTATTTACCGTCACATTTACTTTCAAAATAGGCATGAATAGGCTCGTAGTACTTGGTAATATCGTTTATCTTACCGCAAAGGCTAAGGCCACGTTCAGTTTATAGTAGTCCTGAGGCGTGATATAGAAAACTATTTAAATTAAAATACTCAGCTATTCGAAATTCTTAGGTGCCTCAAGCCTTGGTCTTAAGTGTTTTGTTGTATTTATTTAATTTCGGACTGGACAAAGAAAAAAGTAATCTTTTTTTTTTATTTTACCATATATGTGTTTGATCATTAAAGATACGAAAATAATATTTTTTATGCTAATGTCATTTTTCTAGCTTCACGATTTTATCTAGTATAGCAGGAAGACAGTAAGTACTTAGTGTTAAGGCAATCCGTATTCCGTTTTACGGTGAATTCGGTAAATTCCGTGCTGAATGGCCAAACTCAACGCCGCGCTTTGTCTTACTAGAGAGGAAATGAAGTCTCCGAGTGAGAATCGAACCCAACTAAAGGTATTTGCTGTCAGACACTGTTCCACTGCGTCACGACGATATATATATATATATATATATATATATATATATATATATATATATATATATATATATATATATATATATAAATATATAATTAATTCCAATAAGTAAATAAATTAAAGTATTTTATTATTAATGTTTTATGTAATAAACAACCCAATTCCAAATGAAAGAAGTAGTCTTCATCTTAAAATCACGCCTAAACGATCCTATTAAGTTATCTGATAAGTATACAATGTTTCTGGATAGAATATTAACTTTAAAAAATATTTTATATTCTTATGCATCCACATAATTGTAAACTCACTGAAATGCTTGTATAAATTGTTTTGATAATATGCAGCTTTGGGTTTTAGAGGTTAGCCAAAACAAACAGACAGACAAATAGAAAAAAGTTGAAAAAATATTATTTTGGCATATGTAACTTGTATACATATATATGCATTTAGTAAAAGTTGTTATTTTAATATTAGAAACAGACACTCCAATTTTATTTATTTGTATAGATTATGGGAAAAGTCATTTTTTTGGTCTGGCAAAAGAGTATAGACAAAGTCAGTTCCTACAACTAAACTACCAAATTGAGATCGATCCAAACCCCGATACGGAACCAATGATAGATACAATAGTAAGATATTATATAAATAAAGTAAATTGGCTAATATATTGAATAAACAATACTGATTGCATTAAGATAATTGCTGATAAGCGTTTTGTCTTATAAATCTTGTTAGAATGTATTGTGCTTTTAGGTAAAACATGTATATATAAGTAGGTTCATTCAAGGAAACGAAAACTTTGTACCCTTGTACCCCTTTTTGAAAATAATTACAGTACATACTTGTTTTTAGAGTAATGCTAAAACGTTGTAAGAATTAAATAAATTAATACTGACTTTGAAAGGTTGGTTGAGGGTTCGATTTCCGCCCGGAGAAATGGTTATGTATAAAATTTATTTTTATTTCTCTGTTTAGTTCAATTCTGAGTTCTCTATTCAACACACAATGTCTCGATTTCGAACAGAATGTAGTCAACGAAATGTCTTGACGTTAGGTTGTCTACCATCCAATGCTGGACCAAGCATGAAGCTGTAAAATTGTATTTTAATCATATTAAAAATATAAAAGATATTTTTTGTAATTAATTTTATTTTTCTGTCTTAATCTCTATGTATTCTAAAATTTAGTACAAAGTAGAAAATCCTGTACACTTAACTAGTTTTATTATTCTATATAATATCCACGGTATTTGCCTTTATTCTAACAATGTAACGAAGTTTTAATTAAAAACGCAGGTATTAGAAAATACTTCGTTAGCTTTTACGCTTACGTATTATCTAGTAAAAAAGATGTTGCCTGTGTGCGTGGTGTTCTTCTTTTTATATAGAGTTGCAAAGATAGCCTTTTACGATCTGCCTAAACTAATATTGTTCGTCAGATTCTATTGACCTAATTGTTATTTTAATTTTTATTATGAGTATTTTCCACTAAGCTAGCAAGCAATGTCATGGCACTCCCTTCCTAGATAGGAATATACGTAATGTCTATACGTAATGTCTCGAATTCATACAGATGTATGAATTCGAGACATTACGTATAGAGGCCAGTGAGTGAATGATTATATATTTAAATTATTAAGTGAATAAGGTTTTTAGTTATTTTATTTAGTTATTTATTAGTTATTTTATTTTTTAGTTATTTTAGTTATTTTCATTTTTTATTTTATTTATATTTTATTTATATTTTATTTTTTAGTTATTTTAGTTATTTTCATTTTTTATTTTATTTATATTTTATTTATATTTTATTTTTTTAGTTATTTTAGTTATTTTCAAAAGAAAACGGAATATAGAGTGTCTTAACACTAGGTCTTCCTGATTATGCTGCTAAGCGGCATACAAGCATAAAGCTAAAAAAACGTATTGAGTGATTGAGTTGTCATGTCATGTTTAAACCGCATATCAGAACTCGGGAAATGGCAAATCAAACCTGCAACACAAAACAATAAAAATATATAAATTTCAACAAAATTTCAATTAAAAGTCAGAATTCAGCAAATTATAACACTTGAGTAACTTTGTAAGAATCATTGCGTATGAGTCAACGATTATTCACTTATTGCCGTACCCAGGATACCCGTAACTCGCACGTGCTCTGAATATCACATAAGATATTTCATACTCACGTTTTAGATCGCAGATTAAGGAAAGAAAAATATTTTTAGAAAAATGTATAAAAATTTGAATGTACCTGGGATTTGAACCTACGCCTTTTGGAGGCCATCTCAGTTCTCTGTGAACTCTATGATAAATGGTAATGGTGATATACTAACGATTGCAAAAAAAACAATTAATATTAAAATTTACATCTTCCGCTGAGGGCTAGGCAGAGAGACTGTATTGTTAAAAGATTTCATTTCTCACTTAGCTCTCCACAGGACGATGTATGTTGAATGGTGGAGCTAAACACCGCGGTCTGTCATAATATACTAATAAAAGTGATTCCATTTGGATTCGTGTAATGCCAACCAACATATAATGTTTGTTAGTCCTTTGTTTCTCAACGAATTTTGCTATCCGAATGCAAGTGTGAAAGGCACTATATCTGCTATAGAGATTCGGTATGAGGCAATTAAAATTATCTTTTATGGTTATTCCCCATATTGCGATCTAATTGAGACCAGCTTTCTTGGGAATGGAAATAGGTAGATAAATGTTTTGTGGCTTAGTACTAGATAATACTCAGTAAGCTTTACGTTTATTTGAATTGCTCAATTGATATACGAGTATTTGGCCGTATTGGCTTAAGTTAATATTGTATTAGTAGAAATAAATTGGAATGCAATAATGACTCAGTATAGTAATTCTTGAATAACTTGAAGGATTTTAATGACAAATAACTCAGTTCTGGGCTCTTATGAGTTGTAACAAAGGAAACTGTCTTTTGAATGTCCATTTATAACGAAATTTCAAATTAAGTTAAAGGGTTTATTTTTGAACTTTAATTTGATTTTAGGTATATGATCATTTCATGTATTGGTTAGATTGATTTGTTTTTCGTTCTTTCTAAATGGGTTGCTTCAACCAGACCAGCTTGGAAAGTGGCTTCCCTCAAGACGACGGATCCATCTAGGGTGTAAAGAAGTATCAGAGTTGTGGAAAAGAAATCGAAATAAGTAGGCGAATTTCATATTTTAATATAATAGTTTTAAAATATTAAATATATGATTCGAATAGTGCAGGAATTATATGTTATCAAAAAAATTTTATTCAAGAGAATTTTTTCAAAACGATTATAAAGAGGAATGGTTTTTTTATTATTAACCGGAGAGTGACCCAGAATAAATTAAAAATAAATTTAATTAAATATCTATTGATTAGAATTATTGTATACACATTATTATATAATATTTTTATGGAACAGGCAAGGCAAACAAGCTTGCAGGTCATCTCATGGTAAATGGTCACCACCGCCCACCGCTACGTGTACATTTGTTACATGGAGAGCTACAGGTGTGATGCTAGCCTTTGCGATGGGAATGAACACGCTATTGAAGGTATCCATATCAAATAGATCTGGAATTACTATCTCAGTTAAATCATTCCACATTTGTGTGGCACATGGAAGGAAATTCTTGGAGGAATCCTTGATTCATGGAAGGAATTCCGCTCAGTAGTAGAGCAACACGCATCCAGATGGCATGGATGTTATTTAAGTTTTTTACAGCTATTACTACTTCAGCAACAGGAATCAAGTCAAATATTTCTCTAGAACACTCCCCGTGATATATTACTTAGGAAATGCATGATGTGGAAACGTCTTTACGCAACGCCGAAACTGTCAAGCCTTTGCAGATTATTGAGTGTCATGTGTACAAATGCCTTTTGAAAACTCTCTCGAGGTGTGAAAATTTTCGCATAAAATGGAGTTTTAACAGACAAGTCACTAAATGACCTTGCTGACATATATAAAATATATATAAAAATAAATCAATTCTATATATTTAAACTAATATTCATATGAGATAAAAACTCAATTTATAATCAGTAATTATATACAATAAAATAATTAATTGATTACAAAAGGGCACTCTGTTTACGTGATCCGTATGCAAATTGTATATTAGCATTTATAATTAGGCTATTCGTTATATTTGTTTTTGAATGTAATTAAATAATGATGGGACTTTTTAATGACTGTGGATATTGGCTGTTGATTGTGTGTTCAAATAAAATATATATGACAAATAACTTATAGTAGGAATGCATACGTAAGGTAGGGGGAAAGTACCTAGTGTCAAGTTTTTTCTACTAAAGTCAAGGTCAGTGTCTGACTGTACCGCTATCGATTGTGGGTTCGATTTCCGCTCGGGGCATTGGTAATATTTAAATTGTTTTCATTTCCTCGCTTTGTTGAGACAAAGCGCGGCGTTGAGTTACGTCAATCAACGCGCGGAAAACAGAGTTTAAATTCTTCATTTAAGCGAAAAATCAAGAAAAGATGATATGGGTCAGATAGCCTGCCTAAATTTTTTATTTTTTATTTGTCATCATGTCTTACTTGTGATAATAACCGAACAATGGGTGTAGTAGTACATTGTTTGGACCTATTATATTTGTATAAAATCACAAAAAAAATAAGCATATGTTATACCAAAATACATAATTCATCGGTATTTTTAAATATTTTTATATTTTTTTAATTTTTCAAATTAATTTAAACTAATATATAAACTAGCCATTATATTAATTAGAAGTAAGCGGTACCCGATATGGAATAATAACTAAGGAATGAGTAACAACAACGTCTACTCTACTACCCACATACTTATCTGATAATTTGTTTAATAAATTGTATAGAGAGGCCGGTCGGCGCAGTAGGACAGAGTCTGGTTTTAAACATGAACGGTTGTAGGTTCGATTCTCGCTCGGAGAAATGATTATGTTTCAATTATATATTATTTCAATTGTCTCGCTCTGGTAAGAGAAAGCGCGTCGTTGACTTGCACCACTTTGTACCACACACAATGACACAAATTCAACAGAAAGCGGAGTACGGAGTGTCTTAACACTAGGTACATTCTGTTCACGCAGGGTAAACGGTACGGAGTGTCTTATCACTAGGTACATTTTGTTTACGCAAGGTATGTGGGATGAAAGCGTAAAGCTAAAAAACTGTATAATGTCGTATCACGACCAGTTTTTACTCATATGGTAACTGAAATGTAAGTAACGAAATCTATTTTCATTTACGTTACCAAATGTGTTTTTACCCTCTTCTATTTAAATTATTCGAACCTGCGCTATTTGGAAATCATACAAGCCCTCTAATTAAAAGTACCTAGTGTCAAGATACTCCGTACTTCGCTTTCAACCGAATTCCAAACATTGCGTGTTGAGTGATGGAACTCAACGCTGCACTTTATCTTTCCAGAGTGAAAATGATTAAAATATAATCACTCCCCCGAGTGGGTATCGAGCCCAAAACCGATCGCGTTTTCAGTCAGACATATTTCCTGAATAATTTATTTAATATCCTAAGAATATTATAAAGATTAATAAAGCTTTTCCCTCGTTCATTTAATCAGGGGCAATCAAGCTAACCCTACACTACGATTTACTAGAATAGGATATTGTACTACAATGCTTAGCTTGAATAAGATCTAATGGCCTCTTAGAATAATTAATAGATAAATTGTAATAATGTATACAATTGACGCCGGTAGTTGCGTAGTTCTATAATTCATTTTTTTTTTACTTACAAAAACAAAAAGAATCTAGTGTTTGGATAACCCGTTCTTGCCTGTTTTAAAGCCATTGCGAAGTTGATAGCGGAACATAACGCTGCAGTTTTTTTTTAACCAAAAGTATTTTTTATACAGCAAACAAGCAAAAAAAAATATTATCACATGTATAATCAAAAGCGCCATCATGGTTTCTCACTGGACTTTATTTTAAGATATGATTCCTTCACATACACTTTACAGCTTACACTCCATTGCGAGGCATTGTATGTTGAATTATGGAACTCAACTGCACTGTGCGCTACCAGAAGGGTAAAATGAAAATAATTTTTAAATAAATAACCGTTCCTCCGATTGGGATCGAACTCACACCATTGGTATTATAGTCAAACGCTTCACCACTGCGCTACAACGGTCCTTACTTCAAAAAAAGACATAAAAAAGTTTTATTTATCAAATATTTTATCAAAATATTGAAGAGATGATATTAAAAATACTTTATTATTTAATTTTGTTGAAATAAAAATATATTTTCCCGTACTCCGCTCCAACTGGTAAAGTGTCGTCTAGTTCACTTCTTTTAAAAAGCAAACGAATGTAAAAAGTTATAGAATCTGCTTTGTAGCCGAGATTTAAGTTGAGCAAGTTGAAAAGTTCTTGATTTGTTACAAACATAGGAATACGCTTACGTGAAATCTGTATTTTGAAAACATTCGCTAAATCAAATTTTAAAAACATCCCATATGTTATTCAAAGTATAAAGATAATATATATTTCTAACTTCCTCGAGCAATAAAATTCTTAGTGTATTTTGGAGCAACTAATTGTGCTAGAGACCTTGTTGATACTTAAGATACATGTTACCTAAGTAACGCGTGTGTCATTTTTTACAAAGGTGTATGTCTAACGCATAGTAGAGTGTGTAGTATTTACTATTTTTAAAGTGTTATTCCACACTTAGGATTAGAAAACATCTTTGAAAAAACGTATAAAAATTTGAACGCAGCGGGATTCGAACCCGCGCCTCCAAGAGGCTCCTTGGACGGTATAAGAGGCGCGGATCGGAATCCCGCTGCGTTCAAATTTTTATACGTTTTTTCAAAGTGTGTGTAGTATTTATTAATACATTTGTATGAAAAATTATTGATTTTTTGCACTTGTTATCAGTGCTATAGAGGTGCAATTAGATATACTTAAACTAGAAGAGGGATTGTGAATTTGATTCCCAATTGGAGGAATCATCTATAAGTTCCTATAATAAAGTAATTGGTATATTTTAAAAAACGTACAAAAACGTTGAACGCAGCGGTATTTGAACCCGCGCCTCTTGGAAATCAGACACCATTACGATCAAATTTATATACGTTTTTTAAAAGTGTTTTCTAATCCTAAGTGTGGAAGAATACTTTATATCTAGTAAAACAAGAAAGTTAGCTGTTAGGAGCATTTATCGATGTAGAATCCGAAATAATGATTAAAAAAAATAAGAAATTTTAATATTTTTGTCGCCAAAAAATATATCGACAGACATGCAAATAAAGTTGCGGGCATTTCTCCGTGTTTAAATAATTTTATTTTACTGGTATAGTAAAAAAGCTCGGATTTCCACCATTCAGCATGTAATGTCTCGAACTTGAGCGGCAACTATATAACGGAGTGTCTTAGTACAGTTTTTTCTGATTACCTTGCTATGAGGGAAAAGATTCATTCGAGTTTTCAAAAAGTTTCACTCAGTTGAATTATGAAAACATATTATAAGTTTCTTCTTTTATAGTTTGTTCGTTCTCTAAAATGTAATTTTTAAAAATCTTTTTTTAAACTTCACGCCTTATCTCCTGTGGGGTAGTCAGAGAGTATGGAGCGCCGAATATTACGCTCCCAGCGTACTTCTTACGCCTCTTCATATATGCCCTTCGGGGGGTCCTCATGCTTTATACGTGACCTTCCTCTAGTATCTTGGGTACTATGTTTTCGAAGGTCAACCGAGGCCTCCGCCACCCTCTCGTACCACTCACCTTGTCTTCTTAAATCTTTCTTACCATTCTTTCATCACTCATTCTCTCAACGTGCCCAAACCACCTGAGCACATTCTTCTTCATTCTTACTATGAAATTGGCGCTTACACCTGCCATTCTGCGTATCTCCTCGCTGCATAAACGGTCAGCAAAACTGACTCCACATATCCAACGAAAAGATTTCATCTCTACTGCATTCATTTTTCTTTCATTCTTCTTTTGACACACCCACGTTTCACTGCCGTATAATAACGTCGGTATCAGTACTGCATTGTGAATGGTAAGACATGCAGGTACGCTGACGTTTTGCCATCGCATCAATGCAGCAAGAGCACCGTTAAGCCTATCAATGGCAGCAATACGCCTTTCCACATCCATTTTGTATCTTCCATCTCTACTAAACATGCTTCCCAGATATAGCACCTCATTCACTTGTTCTAATATCTTTCTATCTACCCTATTCTTACATTCCGATCTTTCTTCGTCTCTTTCAATGACTAGAATCTTACTTTTACTCGCATTCAGGTCTGTACTATTACTTTCACACCTTTCTTTCAGATTGGTGACCAATGTCTGTAACTCAAATCCTGATGATGCAATTAGCACTTTATCATCTGTGTACAACAGATAGCTAACTGTTAAATCACCGACTTTCACTCCTATGTCACTTTCTTTCAATCCTTGGAGATAGCTATCTAAATAAAAAATTAACAGCCAAGCTTACATGGTGCAAGCTTGCCCTGTTTGACACCCGATTGAGTATCAAAAGGAGGCGACATGCCAACTCTTACTCACACACAGGCAGTAATCTCGATAAAGATATTTTACAGCCTGCAATAAGGATCCGTTCACGTATCTCCCGTAACGTCTTTCTTACAACCCTGTCGAATGCATTTTCGAAATTCACAAAAGCACAGAAAGTTTTCTGGTTTACAGCCAAAACCTTTTCCATGATCATGCGGAGGATAAAGACCTGATCCATGCACCCTCTTCCAGGTCTAAATCCTCCTTGGGCCTCCCATAAAAGCCTTTCGATCTCTCTTGCATTCTTCTCGCTAGAATTTTAGCATAAAAGTTAATCAAACTGATAGCCCTATAGCTTGCACAGACTATCTGTGAACCTTTGCCTTCCATACAAAGGCACGATGACTCTCGCCAATCATACGGGACCTCTCCCGTTTTCCAGCGTAACTTTCATAGAAATAGAAAAGAACAGGACCAAAATGCGCGGCTCACCATATTTAATCATCTCTGCAGTAACTCCATCAGCTCTCGCTGCCTTACCACATTTCAGACTTCATATAGCACCCTCCATTTTTTTTATACCTCGCCATCTACTACATCAATACTCAGCATATTGCCGTCGCTTGAGACAGAGGCATCATCACATTCATACATCTTGTAGAATTCCGTGTTCTTTCCGTAAGTATTTCACTGTCCTCAGAAAGCACACCATTCATTCTACAGGTTGGCGAAGAACGCTGAGAGTCACCAACTTCTCGCCAGAAAGCTTCATGTTTTCTCGAAAATTGTTCGTTAATCTTTCGCCTCATTCATGCTCTGACTTTTCACGCTTCATCTTTATCAGTGCTTTCGTAAGGTGCTTTTGCAACTTATATTCTTTCATCTTAATCTCTCTCGTACTTTTATTCTTACTCGAGGCTTTATAGTACTGTCATTTTTTTTCTTTCTACTACCTCTTACACTTCATCATCCCAGCATTCATCACGCTTTTTCTAAAGCCTCTTTTCCCAATGCCACACACCTCAGTATAAGCTTCAATCATACAATTCCTAATGTGATTAATTTATATCGATTAAGTCTTAATATCTATTAGATCGGGGTTACGGAACCCCAGTCCCGGATATTAAGCTCCTCGGGACTTTGATGAATATTGATAAATTAACAAAGAGTTATGTTGTTTCCTTAGATAAAAAACAAGCTGTTGGTAAACAAGTTAGGCGAAATCATCGTGGATCACTGATTAATATGAATGGTTGAATTCAATTTTGTGGATTCGGATATCATGTGGGAATTAGCTATTTAAAATTATTACTAAAGTATTAGTATTCTACAAAAGCATAATGAATATTTAAACGATTATAAATATAAAAAAAATAACATTGTGCTTCCTCTAAGACACTCTGTAATCCATTTTGTGTACGAATTCAATGCAATTGAAGTCTCATGGCAGAACTCAACGCTGTGATTTGTTTAACCAGAGCGAGGCAATGATAATTATTTAAATAGCCATTCTCCTGAGAATGGATCAAACTAAAAACCAAGGTGGTTCAAGCCACATCATCCATGTGAATGTAGATTGTGATGTCACAACGGCCCATTATGTATGCAAATATATTTTAAATGAAACTATTTTAAAGGGATAATTGCGTATATTTTGGTATTCGAAAATTTTTTGATACGTGACGTTTCGAACACTTTACAGTAGACCGTGATCACAGGTAAACTGAGGTGGCATTCGTCTGTCATCTGTTTCTTAATTAACTCGTGTACTGCCCTGGACTCTTGCAGAATGAGCTGACTATATCTTAGTCTCTGGTGTGGTGGATTTGAGAATATAAATTTTTATAAGTGGGTTTTTATAAGAGAGTTAATAATTATCTTCTCTATTGAAATTAGGATGTTTCTGAATTCCAACAGCCTCGCGGATCATTCTAGAAATATATCTACGATATCTATATACTATATAAGATATGTGGCTTATTAAACCTGATGTAGATAGATTTTGATACTCATCCTCATCCAGGAAGTCGATCTGCATCGGTCCATTCAGCAACTTGATTCTAGGTTGACGTTTCTCAGTTTCTTTATTTTTTGGGGTAAAAACATAGTTTATGATACAGAGACGATGTTGGGTCATCAGGCTTTCACTCAGAATGACTTTACAGTTCGCCACCCTGCCTATCACCGCCTGGTCAGCAGATAATCTATTTGAGTTGAGTAGGATCCACTCTTATATGTGATAAGGTGTTGAGGATTCTTTTGGGAGAACATGTTCACGACAGCCAAGTCAGATACAAT
Source organism: Dryadula phaetusa (assembly GCA_032432895.1). NCBI lineage: Eukaryota > Metazoa > Arthropoda > Insecta > Lepidoptera > Nymphalidae > Dryadula > Dryadula phaetusa. The sequence goes on from JAOYRS010000081.1 coordinate 5,044,542, forward strand.
ACAGGTTCTTGGAATATTTTCTCCCTCTTCACGGAGCACGTAGAACCTCTTCAAACCGCTCCGAGATTGATTCCTTATCGGCCACGCTACAGCCCGCCTGGGGGGCATAGGTACTGTTTAAGTTAGTAATTACATCCTCAATCAGTACCCTTACCCGTATTACGTAGTCGCAGTGACATTCATAAGCTCTTCAGATAGCACTACCGCTACACCAGCCTTGCCTGAAGGTGACCCAGTATATATAAGCTGGAAACTGGATCTGATGTTACGGGACTTGTTGCCTCTCCAGCGCGTTTCCTGTAGAAAAGCACACTGTACCCGACGTGTCATGAGTACATCTGCGAGTTGTCTGTATCGTCCGGTTAAATAGCCAATATTCCACGTTACAAAGCGGAGTTTCGATCTGTGTTATATAGGAGACCATACCTGTTGGTATGGTTTCCTATATACCTGTGTGGCCTAATGTGCCATTGGGATTCTTTATTACTAATACATCAAGAAAAGCTAAAGAGTTATTTGCTTTTAATTCTATTGTAAATTTTATACTGTTATTAATAGAATTATAATGACTTATAATACAATCCGTAGGTAAAATTGTGAAAGTATCATCTACGTACCGCTTATATATTTTAGGTAGACATGGTGCAGAGCCAAGAGCCATCTCCTCGAAATCCTCCATGTATATATCTGCTAATATGAAACGTCAGGTGTCCAAAAGTGTACTTTCGAATACCAAAATATACGCGAGTAATCGTTTAAAATAGTTTCATTTACAATATATAAAAATCGTGAAAATCAAAGATCTTATTATGTATGTATGTATATATATATATATATATATATATATAAATATATCTATATATATATATATATATATATATATATATATATATGTATATATATAATATAAATATATCTATTATATTTGATAAATAATATTATTACAAAAAACTTACCCTCCTTTTTAACTATGATCAGGCTTCTTGTTCGATGCCTATATTGTAGTTGACAATAAAGCCACACGGGTCGCTTTTACTCGTTGACTTTCCAATAGTAGATTATGTTCGGTGCTAATTTGCATATTCTGATGTTGTTAGTATTATTATTTCTACATATTATCTAGTATATTTTAACATGATAGATCAGTTTTTAACTAAGTATTAAAAAATTGTACTTATAATCAAAACTTTCGTTCAAAATTCGAAAATCAGTCTAGCCAATGAGCCAAGCCCTTCCTGCATTCCGTAAATAATATCTCAATTCAAGCGTAACTTATAGCTTTACGCTTGCTCATAGCAGGGAGAGAAAATACATAGTGTCAATATATATAATCCAAACCACAACCGATTGCGTTTACAGTTATATAAATATATATATATATATATATATATATATATATATATATATATATATATATATATATATATATATATATATATATATATATATATATATATATATATATATATATATATATATATATATATATATATTTATATATCTTTAAAAAAAATAACTAATGACATCTCTAATTCGATGTAATGCGGATCACAACATGTACATGACTATAAACAAACGAAAATAGAAATAAGTGACGGCAGTTTGCTTATAAGGTGAAAATATTTTTAATAATGTTTATTTTCATATCACGTACGTTAATAATATAAAACAGTGTGTAAGAACACCATTTTTAGTCTGAGTTTGGTTAATATAATTAGAGCGTGTTGTTTGGTTGATGATTGTAAATATTACTAAGAATATTTAGAAAAGTACTGGTTGTATCGAAGTGAAAGCCTGAATCTGTAGTTTTCTTTTTATTTCAGCTGCCCATATAGCAGGGATGTCAAAGAAACCTAGTGTCAAGACACTCTGTTGACTGATTCCTGTCCGAAAATGAGACACTGCATGTTAAATGGCGAACTGAACGCCGCGTTTCGTCTTACCCAAGTGGAAAAAATAAAGTAACTTTTAAATATAAACATTTTCCCGAGTGAGAATGAAACTCACAGCCAATTTACGACTTAATTTGTGATTTTTGATAACTATACAGCCCAGAACTCATCCATTTGTATAGAGCTTAAAATTAGTAGAGTGTCGAGAACAATGAAAAAAACTATGATATTCTTACCTGTTACCATATAAGTACAAGAAAATATTTCTAATCCTTATCAATATAAGGTTTTATCGTAAAAAAAAACAATAAAAACGTTTAATAAGATGATTAAATGTTGCGAATATAGTAATTTATTTAAACTATTTACAACAACATGATTGCGTAACACGCAAGGAAAAAACAAAATTGGTACGACGTTTTAGGTTTCAAAGTCTATTGAGTAAATAATTATACTTGAAACGTTTTTCATTTATTTCAGTGAATATACAAAGATAGAATTTGATTATCCCAAAAAAAATTAAAAAAGTTCAAGAACGTTCCAGAAAAAGAAAATATTTGAGATTTTTACTTTAACGTACATGTGTAACTACAAATCAATATAAAAAAATATTTCAACGCCACTTGGTGATGACACATCTATTTCAACAACATGTTTCTCACCGTTCTGTTTGTATGGAAATTTGTACATGTGTCCGATTATCATGACTACAATGCTGATAATAATCGGCATGAGCATGGTGTCTTTAATAGAACGATCAAAATTACATAGTACTATTTTTGAGCGTGTTTAATTAGGTTAATTTTTTTAACAAGACGTGTTTGTTTGAAATTCTCTCCACAAATTATCGAAAAGTTATAAAAGTATAATAAATTGTAATAAACATTAAACGATCTTTATATACATTAACAATCAATACATTGAGGCCGGTCGTGGCGCAGTGGGACAGCGTTTAACTCGTAACGCGATCATCTGTGGGATCGATCCCTATACGGGGGAGTGATTCTATTTACAATTATTTTGACTTCCTTGCTCTGGCAAGACAAAGCGCGGCGTAGACTTCCACCATTCAACACATAATATTTCAAATTCGGTGGAAAGCGAAATACGGAGTGTCTTTACACTAGGTACTTTCTGTCTAATCTACTATGCGAGATTAAAATCGTTAAGGTAAAAAATAAATAAACAAACGAACGGCCGAACAAAAACATCTACTCGCCTATAATACTAAAACTAAATATGCCTTTATCTCGTGTTAAAATACTTAGATTATTTAAATAGTCCCTTTAATAGCATTTAGTAATCAGCCGCTTATCTTAAACGATTCGATAAAAATCTTTAACACTTACGCATGTGTTTTGATATTTTAATCATCCGTAAGATAACTTAAAAATAGTGTCCAATGTATTGGTTATCTATTTCTAAAGAACGGTGACGAAAATTTTATAATGATTATATTCTATCTATTGAAGTATAGATCAAGTTCAAGGTCGGTCGTGGCACTGTGGGACATAGTCTAACTGTAAACGCGATCGGTTGTGGGTTTAATTTCCACTCGGGATTAATAATATTGAAATTATTATTGTTCAACACAGAATATCTCGAATTCGGTGGAAAGTGGAGTATGGAGTGTCATAACACTAGGTACTTCCTATATACCCTGCTATGTGGAGAATAAACATGTGAAGGTAAAAAAAATATGTTTAAATTTTAAAAGGATACGCTAAAGACGTTGGAGTTTGTTGTATTAAAAGAAATAATCGTTTCGTAACGTTCTCGTGGCTCAGTTATGTACCAATATAGAACGATAGTTTTAAGTTTAATTTTTATTTCAATATTTGTATACGAAAGGAAAAATAAACGAACATCGTTATGTTTTTTTACTCCACTAAAAATATGCCCGCACTGGCGCGGTGGGACAGCGTCTGACAGTAAATGGTCGTGGGTTCAGTCTCCACTCGGGGCAGTGATTATACTTAAATTATTTTTATTTCCTCGCTCTAGTAGCACAAATTGCGGCGTTGAGTTCCACCACTCAACACGCAATGTCTAGAATTCGGTGGAAAGCGACGTACAGAGTGTCTTGACACTACGTACTTTTTGTTTACCCTGCTATGCGGGATAAAAGCGTGAAGCTACAAAAACGTCACAAACTTGAAATACTCAAAAATTATATTGAATCCGAAAAATAAAAACCTTTCACAAACATCAAATCTTTGCACATCAAAAGACCTCTTTGTTATTCCAAAGTCAATTAGAACATATATTTATGTTATTTCCTGTTAGGACGTGGATATGCAAACAACGTGAGCAGGACGCACATTGTACGCCACTCTAAGTTTCCGAATGTCATTGAGTGTCGGACATATGAAGGCTCATTAGGAATTTTAATAATTAGTTGGAATTGGGACTCCTTTTGCCTTCTTTAGGTCCTTATGGCCTTTATTTACTTGTTACTGTAGTTTCAACTATAATACGTTTTTTTAAATTTAGATATCTCTTAGTGGTCGCCTACACTTTTTAAAGTATGCTATTATTAGATTTCTTATTATTTTGTACTTATAGTAGAAATATTTATAATTAATTTTCACGCAATGTCTCGAATTCGGCGGGAAGCGGAGTACCGAGTGTCTTGACACTAAATACTTCCTTTCTACTCTGACATATGGGAGAAAAGCGTAAAGCTAAAAATCCAGTAGTTAGTCCTGTGTGTTGTCTGTCAGTGACTAACAAAAGCTTTTATACACGAGTATATCGATTGTCACTACATAACCTTCATTGGACAGTGTGGAAGTGGCTTAATATAAAGTCAGGGCAATAGATGTGTTTGATATTTACACGAGAAATAGTTACCTATATTTAAAACGCGAGACAATTAAGAAAGATATGGCGGCGAATTGTTACAATTAATTTTTTTGTTAACTAACGGACAAATGCCATCTTAGTCTACTTGTGAGTACGGACTACTGCTAAGTGTTTGAAACGTCGTTTGCGAATACCAAAACTGTACGCGATTAATACATTTAAAATTATTTTTATTTAAAATGCGTAAAAATTGCAAAAAAAAAACAAAGAAATTATTATAGCTTACATTATTTTATGAAGATAGATCCAAAGATAGAAGAGAAAAATAGATAGAAGAGTTCTCAACTTCGCCACGTCAAAGTAAAACGAATTTTTAGATAAGATAATTCGTAACGATTTGAACACGTACCTAGAATTTAATGTTAAATAGTTTGATTTTGGATACTGTCATTATAAGAATATACACGTAAAGTAGTACGTAGTGATGTGTCACTACCACTTGTATCACTAAAAGGCAATAAAACATACGTTACATGTGCCTCCTTGTAAAAGCAAAACATAAATAATATATGACATTAAAATATTTCCAAGAAAGGCAATTTCGCAAATATTTTAGAGTCTTCCAAGAAAGCAAGTACAAAATTTGTTTTCCATGTATAATAATTTATCATTATTAACCTATATTTGAAAAGAGGAAATGAAGTCGAAACGGCTCTAACGCGTCTCGCGACTTGCAAAGTAAATCATTTATCATTCCCTCAAATTACGTAAGACGTTTCAAGTCAAGCTGAAATCCGAATGTACAAAAATCTCGAAGATTTCGTCTGCGTTCATATATTTTTTATTTATTTTTAATACATCAGCGAGTTTTTATCTTCCGCTGAGTGCTCGATTACGGGATATGTCGTATGGAGATGAATAGATTAATTATAAATGTACGCGCATATCTGCTTGAAACTTGTTGGGCTTATCTGTGTGTTTCCGTTATGATATCTCGGATTTAGTTGGTAACGTCGATGGCAGAAGCTTAAAATAGTCTTTTTTTTACCTTCACAGTTTAATCCCGCCTAGCAGGATAGACAGGAAGTACCTAGTGTCAAGACATTCCGTATACCGCTTTCCGTTGAATTCGAGACATCCGAGGAATTCAACGACGCGTTTTATCTCACCAGAGAGAATGAAAGTAATTTACAAGTGAATTAAACTATCTGAAATATTTAAAAAAACATAATGCGTAAGGAGTTTTACCATATTTATTGTTAATTTAAGATATCTTTTTTGTAACATATGTAATTTTCCTATTTGTTATATCTACCTACCATTCTACGTACTAAAGTGAAGAAGTGAAAATAATTTAAATATAATCACTCCCCCGAGTTGGATTCGAACCCATAACCGATCACGTTTACAGTAAGCGTGTATAATTTTTTTATAATTTTTTTTTAGCTTCACGCTTTATCCCTGGAGGGATAGTCTGAGAGCACGGAGCGTCAAACGCTACGGTCCCTGCACACCTCTTTCGCCTCGTCCACAGTCATTATCCTCTTCATGCATGCCCGTCGGAGGGCCATTTTTTTGTACGTGTCCTTCCTCCAGTATCTTCGATACTGTGTTTTCGAAGGTCAACTGGGGTCTCCCCCGACCTCTCGTATCACCTTGGCTTCGTAAATCTTTCTTACCATTCTTTCATCGCTCATTCTTTCAACGTGCCCAAACCACCTGAGCACGTTCTTCTTCATTCTCACTGTGATATTCACGTTTACATCTGCCATTTTGCGTATCTCCTCGCTGCATAATACGTTCAGCTAAACTGACTCCGCATATCCGACCAAGGGATCTCATTTCTACTGCATCCATCTTTCTTTCATTCTTTCTTTGACACACCCACGTTTCGCTGCCGTATAACAACGTCGGTATCAGTACTGCATTGTGAACGGCAACACGTGCAGGTACGCTGACGTTTTGCCGTCGCATCAATGCAGCAAGAGCACCGTTAACCCTGTTACCGGCAACAATACGCCTTTCCACATCCATTTCGTATCTTCCATCTCTACTAAACATACTTCCCAGATATACCTCATTCACTTATTCTAATATCTTTCTATCTGCCATAATCGTGCTTTCCGTCCTTTCTTCGTCTTTTTCAATTATTTTTATAATAATATTCAAATTATTATATTTTACAATAATTTAAAATGCTTAAATAACACGAATAAGTATTTCTTAAGATTTCTCAAAAGCCTAAATATTCAAAATTCTAACTAACTTATTCAAAGGAGCTTTAACCTTTCATTTAGTAATAATCTGAGTGTTATCTTTACTAAAATAACTAATTTACCTAATTAGATCATTTAAATTTTAATCTAGATTAAACTGTTTACATTAAACTAAATAATTTAATACAGATCTCATGGATTCATAAATTAACTCTTTCACCCTTTAAGCTTTATGCCGCATAATAGGGTTGTTAGAGACAACCGAATGTCAAACAGTCTGTTGACTGCTCTTTGCCTGAAATCGAGACATTAAGTGTTTAGTAATAGAAAAATAAATTTTGAATATTTTATATTACATAATTCCCCTGAATGGAAATCGAACCAACAACTAATCGTGTTTACAGTCAGACGCTGTCCCACTGCGTCAGGAAGATGTGATGAACATTTTAGTATATATTAATTACAGTTTATATTTTATTTTTAAATATTTTATTGTTTTTCTTTGTGAAATCAGAACCTGTTATTTATAGAAAATTAATTTCATATTTAATAACAAGAGGAAATTATGATGAGGTCGGTCGTGGCGCAGTGGGACAGCGTCTGACTGTAATCGCGATCGGTTGTGGGTTCGATCTCCACTCGGGGCAGTGATTATATTTAAATTATTATCACTTCCTCCCTCTGGTAAAGACAAAGTGCGGCGTTGACTTCCACCAATCAACACGCAATGTCTCGTATTCGGTGGAAAGTGCAGTACAGAGTGAAGTTAAAAAAAATGATGAACATAAACACGTCGAAAATAAACGGTGATTGTTAAAAAAGTAACTTTATTATTTTTCCCGCATATTTAAGTTGAAAATGCTGCGGCGTTGAGATTCGCTTAAATCACAATGTCTCAATTTTAAGGAAGATTCTCCGTACAAAATACTCATTGTATTACTAGTTAAACCTTTTTCAACTATAGCGTAGTTTTAAATATGATGTATGATGACACCTATATTCAATTATATAATATAATATATAAATATTAAAAAACGTTTTTTTTTAGATTTATACTTTATCCCTGGCGGTATAAACAAAGAGAATGAGGGGGACTGCCACCCACCACTCCATATTTAATATGGTGAGAAATAGAATATCAAGCTACAAATGTATTTTACGTAAAAGTATAGCATTTTATGCTAGAAAATCAGAAATAAAGTTATTTATTTATATTAAATAAACGATGCTAAGTATAACGAATGTAAAATTATGGCATGCTTGCCCTTATTAAGGAGTACTGAGCCACGTGCCGCTTTTTGCTTGTTAAAATATTTCCTCAATGAACTCGGTTGAACCGATTGAGTGAATGAAAACATAAAAAAAATAATTAAAAAAATATACACAATTACTTCAGATTGATGTACAGACGTTTCAATTTAAGATAATGGATGGAACAAAGATAGTTATTTTTGGTTGCATTGTTTACGTGTTGGTACACTTTGGATGGTTATTAGGAATATGTAAGCAAATTAAAGCATTGGTTTTTCTTTTTCTAACATATTTAAAAAAATATTTTTTTTAGAAGATAATAAACTTAATATTTCCAGCAAGTAATTTGTATATACCTAAAAATAAATTTTATCTATAATAACTTATCGTAATAACATAATCCAAGCTGAAATTTCTTACTATATTACAATTTATAGCATATTTCGGCAGTTCATCGTTTTCCCGCATAGAATATTAGACAGAGAAAACCGTTCTCCGCTTTCCGCCCTAATTTAAACATTCGTTTTTTTAGCTTCACGCTTATTATAGCAGGTTAGACAGAAAATACTTAGTGTCGAGACTCTCCGTACTTCGCTTTCCGCCGAGACATTACGTGTTGAGTGGTGGAACTCAACTCCACACTTTGTCTTTACCAGAGCGAGGAAATGATAATAATTTAAATATAATCACTGCTCCGAGTATAGATCGAACTCACAACTCACTATAGATCGAACTCACGCTGTCCCACTGCGCCACGACCGGCCTCGTATTTTTTGACAATACAAACAAATTATCAAATATTACAAATATTCCGAATATTAGGGTTTCCTTACAAAACATCTTTGTTGTGTTTATAAGCTGGTGGTATTTTTAATTTATCATCGCCGATATCTCAACGGGCCTCGCGCCGTGACTTGAATACCTACTTAATGCTTGGCTCGTTCCCCTTTGATGTTGGCTAATAGCGTTTTAAGAAGTGTTATCGTTGCGTCTAACGTTACTATGGCGTAATGGTTTGTTTTTTAGAATGTTTAAAATATTTATAAACATTTTTTTGACTTATTATCTTAAATTAATTATAAAAAAATAATATCACAAAATGGGGTCAATTTAAATTATAATAACTTCTCCTGACGGAAATCGAAACCACAACTAATCACGTTTACAGTCAAATGCTGATCCACTGCACTATGACGCCTGTCAGCGGCAAATGATGTACCTATGTAATTAATATTAATTCTCTTTTTAACACTTTAAAATTATATAGATTTTTAAATGAATTTGGATATTTCGAAAGATTACAAAATATTGGATGTAGATGTTGTTTTTAAATATACGATTTTAAAATTAATTTAAAGTTCATAACGTATTTTATATTATTTTAGACTTCATACTATTATCCTGCATAAATGGGATAGGAAGTAACCAGTGTCAAGGCAATCCATACTCCGCTTTTCGCCTAATTCGAGACATTGTTTGTTGAGTGGCAGTACTCTACGCCGCATTTTGTCTTGCCAGAGCGAGGAGAGGACAGTTGTCAAGCCCACAACCGACCGCGTTTATAATTAGATGCTGTCCCACTGCGCCACGACCGATCTATAAAAACATTATACATATTTATTTACATACTAGGAGTACGCTCACGGCTTCATAACTATAGTGTTTATTTTTGTGTTTATTGTATAGCAGAGTGTGCAGAACTTAGTGTTAGGACACTTCCTTCTCCGCTTTCCGTCCAGTTCAAGCCATTGCGTGTTGGCTGGTGAAACCCAACGTCGTGTTTTATTTATCAGTGTGAAAAAATAAAGATAATTTAAATATGTCCACTCCCCTGATGGGAATCGAACATTTACAGCCCTTTACATACAGACGTTGGCCCACTGCGTCTCGATGGCTTCTTATTATATCGTCATCATAAAATATTTTTTTAATTTTTTATATTTCATATAAATGATTTTGATAGGTTAAAATTATATTCATATATAGAAATAAATAATTAGTATTTCTTCATTAAAATATAAATTTATTCAATTTAAACTATTTTTAAAATAAAATAAGAAAATAATTTAAAAAATTAAAACTTATAAATATTAAAATTTTACCAAAAATATTATTTTATCTAAAATAGTTATTTTAAATTAATTTATATTTCAACATTTGTAGGGCACATTCAAAGAGTAGTGTTATTAAATTCCAATACGGGTGACGTAACATACGACAAACTTATTATTTGCGCTTAGTACAGTAATCGTGTCTATGGATCGAGCTGCAAAATTAAGTTTGTTTTATAATATAAACATTTTTCCAGGATAAAAATTACCCAGCGTGATGCCCAGGATGTCGAAGTAAAATACCAAATTTCACTATTATCGAACTGGGAGTTTTTGTGTAATGTTGAAACAAACAGACAGACAAAAAATTTTTAATCACATTTTTGGGTTCATTATCTATATAGTAACACCCTCTGCTACTTTTTTTAATATTATCAATATACAGAATTGACCATTCAACAGTTTTATTATATATATGTATAGATATATATATATATATATATATATATATATATATATATATACATACTTATTATATATACTTACTCATTATAGATTACTTACTATATATATATATATATATATATATACTTACTCATTTAAGTAAGAAATACGCTTAAACGGTAAACGGTATCTAAAAATAAAGCGATCAATGGATAACGTGAACACTGAACATGCTATTATGTAGTCAAATTTAGTTTGTACAAGTTGCAGTCGAGTTGTTAACGTGTTTATACGCGGAAGTAACATAAGGTGTAAGTATAGAAGTATACTATAATATGTGCATGTTTATTCTATTCGTTATTTTCCGTAGGTTCGATTCTTGATTGATGTAATTTTATTTGATGAATATAGATAAGAAAAAACAAAAAAATAAGGAAACAAGTATATAAACAGTACATTCCCTGTTGGTACAGGGAACATACCGTTTATATACTTGTTTCTTTATTTTTTGACTAATATTGAAATTGTGTGTAGATTAGATTACAGAACTTAACGCCGCACTTTATCTTACCAGACTAGATACGAGAGTGTAATTTAATTATAGACATCTACGTTTATTCTTATTACTATGTTATAAAGAGGTATATGAGGAAGATATTTTACTTCGCTCTGGTAAACCATAGGCTATTCCTTAAATGTGCGGCGTTCTGTTCTGCTACTCTACACGCGATATCTCAAATTCAGCGACAAGCGGAGTTTGGAGTGTCTTGACACTAGGTACTTCCTGTCTATGTTTCTCTGCTATCCAGGATAAAGGGGAGAAGTTAAAAAAAAGAGGTCGATGTAATAATTCCCGAATATTTAATATTTTAGGCTGGTCGTGGTGAAGTGGAACAGCGACTGACTGTGCACGCAACTGGTTGGATTCTTACTAATTTTTATTTCGCCACTATAGTAAAACAAAAAACGGTGTTGAGTTCCGCCACTCAACGAGCAGTGTCTCGATATCGGCGAAAAGCAGAGTACGGAGTGCTTTGACACTAGGGACTTCTTGTCTATCATTCTATGCGAGATATGCTTGAAGCTAAAGAATATAATAATTCCCTCTATTGGAATCCGACCTCACAACCCTTGTGATTGCAGTCAGACCTATCCCATGTCGATGATGTCATTTATATTCCTCATGTCTTTGTTCCATTATTTCTTTTAAATCTTTTTATTTTAATTCCTAGTATACCAAATTCGTATTTATGGGAATACTGAAAAGTAATCAATGTCTTACGCGGGTGATTGGATTTAATTCAATAAACATTCGGTACGTTGAATATATATATATGTAAAAAACAATTGTCAAACACTATAAACCGTTGTAAATTTTAATTAATTTACGATCGCTGGCTCTATGTAAAGCGAGTCTGTTTAGTTTAGTTGTTTTGTATAATATAAAATGTATTGGTGGTGCAGTAGACCAGCTTCTGACTGTATGGGTAACTGATTGTAAGTTCTATTTTTTTTTTCATAGAAAAGGAGGCAATCGAGCCGAAGGTAATGTAGCAGAAGATTCATTATAAGTGGTCACCTTCTCCCATGGACATCTACAACATTAGAGTTGTTGCGTTGCAGGTCTTGGGATGGAAGTGAAAGGAGATGAGGGAGAGGATGGATAAACCGGAACATAACAGGTATTTGAGGTCATGATAGTGGTCGCGAGCCAGTCGGAGGATTGACCTCCTAAGAGGCGGGTGTCCAAGAAATGTGGTGGACATTTCTGGGACACTCTCTTACGGAACGGTACGCGAAAAAAGAGCAGTAAATTAAAAAAAAAACAACATATTTATATTTACAAAGCACATGTGGAAATATGTGTTTTATCCAACCGATGGTAGTGATCATTTTAAAAGAGAATTATAATACTAGCAATTAATCTATAATTAATTCGCATACAAAAATGTGGTTTTATGAAAAGCATATCGGCTGCTGTTATGGAGTAAGGAGGAAAGTCATTTTTAAGTCACAGTCCTGTAATTTGCGCTTTTTTAATATGGAATACTACATCTGGCCATTGTGGCGCAGTGGGACAGCATCTGATTATAACCGTAATTGGTTGTGGGTACGATTCTCACTCGGGAATTTAAATTTATTATCATTTTTTCTCTGTTTTAGTAAGACAAATCGCGGCGTTAAGTTTATCACTGAACACTGCATAGTCTCGATATCGAAACAAAAGCAGCTGACAGAGTGTTTAGACATTCTGTTATTATCTTTCAGAGATAACAAAATGTACGTGGTGTATATATTTTCGTTATAAGTCCAGTTTAATTGAATAAAATATTTTATCTAAAACTATTTTTGGTTTCCTACTTAAATTTATCATGCAATAATATAAATAAGTCATTTTTGATAAAACGTATAAAAATTTAAACGCAGTGGGATTCGAACCCGCGCCTCTTGGATACCGTCCAAGCGCTCTGACCGCTAAGCCATGCGTTCTACTACCAACTGCGTCGAAAATCTTATACGTTTTTTTTTTGTTACAACTTATTTATGTTGTTGGCATCTCTGTAGAGAGATTTTTACAAATTTCTACTACTTAAAGATTATTAAGAAATAATCGTTTAACAAGAGAGATTGCTATTTTATTTTAATATTTACTATTTTTTAAAGTGTTATTCCACACTTTGGATTAGAAAACATTTTTGATAAAACGTATAAAAATTTAAACGCAGCGGGATTCGAACCCGCGCCTCTTGGATACCGTCCAAGCGCTCTGACCGCTAAGCCATGCGTTCTACTACCAGCTGCGTCGAAATTCTTATACGTATAAAAAAAATTTTATACGTTTTATCAAAAATGTTTTCTAATCCAAAGTGTGGAATAACACTTTAAAAAATAGTATATATTAAAATAAAATAGCAATCTCTCTTGTTAAATGATTATTTCTTAATAATCTTTAAGTAGTAGAAATTTGTAAAAATCTCTCTACAGAGATGCTAACAACATAAATAAGTTGTAACAAAAAAAACGTATAAGAATTTCGACGCAGCTGGTAGTAGAACGCATGGCTTAGCGGTCAGAGCGCTTGGACGGTATCCAAGAGGCGCGGGTTCGAATCCCGCTGCGTTTAAATTTTTATACGTTTTATCAAAAATGTTTTCTAATCCAAAGTGTGGAATAACACTTTAAAAAATAGTAAATATTAAAATAAAATAGCAATCTCTCTTGTTAAACGATTATTTCTTAATAATCTTTAAGTAGTAGAAATTTGTAAAAATCTCTCTACAGAGATGCTAACAACATAAATAAGTTGTAACAAAAAAAACGTATAAGAATTTCGACGCAGCTGGTAGTAGAACGCATGGCTTAGCGGTCAGAGCGCTTGGACGGTATCCAAGAGGCGCGGGTTCGAATCCCGCTGCGTTTAAATTTTTATACGTTTTATCAAAAATGTTTTCTAATCCAAAGTGTGGAATAACACTTTAAAAAATAGTAAATAATATAAATAAGTAATTAAACCGCGACGGATACATTCCAATGTCATTTAAAAGTTACCAAAATGTCTAAAATCCAGATATTTCACTGAGTATTACTTAATACAAACTGAACTTATGTCTAATATCTAGTAGATAAGACAAGATTCGAGCCAGCAACTCCATATAAAACAACTCGACAATGTTCAAAACAAAAAATCCAATACATACTGTAACACAAGATGTGTATTGCGATGAAATAATTACCACTTATTCACAACTTGTAAGAACTCGTACACTGACTCAGGTAAGGCAGAACGAAACGGTCGGACAGCAAAATTGCCTGCTATTTGTTTCAACTTTTCCACAGCGGTTGGGGCTTCCGGCTTGAACCTTGAGGAATGAACAAAATAATTAATATCCGATCATTATCTTAACTACCCGATACCGCGTCCCGATTAAAGGCAACTTGACAGCGGTACAACATAAAACTTAATAGTAAAAAAAGGAAAAGAATATGTTTAAAGCAAAATAAACCATATTTATATTTGCAAAAAGGTTGAAAATAACATTCAAGTAAAATAATATAGGTTGTTTTGTGAGTACATAATAATAAAGTAGCTATGTCAACTTGTCTTTCGAGTTTTCTCAGAGATGGACGTAAATGGTTAATTATTGTATATTTTTAATATTGAGTTACGACGTTTTTCTTTTAGATTTTGGGTGGTACCTTTTTGGTTTGTGCGAACTTTAATTTGATTGGTTCGTGAATTTCATTATTGTTTAATTATATGCGTGTTTAAGTTTTAATGGCTGACATGTTTTTTTTTTTCAAATGTGTTAATTATAAAGTCTGTGACATTTTATTGCGTGAACATAATTATTATGCTGTTTTTTTTAAATAATATAATTTATATTTTTATTTTTAAACTTTTTTTCCTTTACCTTTTGCCTTATAACCAGATAGATATAAGCTAACGTTAAGTTGATTACTCTAGATGCGTTATTATACATTCGAGGGATTCCAACTCCGCATATTAATCTAGAAAACTGATAAAAAGTCTAGATATTAACATTCCCACCACGAAGATATTGCCATTTTGAGCTAAATAAATTATTTCAGTTGTCTCTGCATCTATGATAGTAAAGAGAAAAACGTATAATATATTACTTGCATTCGACATTCGTTTCGTTATGTTATCAAAACCTACAGTAATTTAAATAAAACTATTGTTACCGGATTAATTATTACTGTTTTTATGATATTAGTCTGTGTGTGTGTAATTCACAGTAGTCACTCAGTTCATCTAAAGTGACGACGGACTAATGTAGGTGAAATAGTTTCATTTAAAATGTATATAAATCACGAAAAACTTGTTGAACTAAATAGGAATCGGATCCCGCTGGAATAATAATAATATTTAAAAGTATTATCATGTCCTTGTTCTGGTAAGACAAAGCGCGGTGTTGAACTCCACCACTCATAACGCAATGCCCTGAATTTGACAGAAAGTGGAGTGTGAAGTGTCTTGACACTAGGTTCTTCCTGTCTATGCATGAAAAAAAAATTCTTTCATAACAGGAAGCTATTCAACATGTCTGTCTGTAAGTAAATCAATTCATATGATTTGTATATTTATACTTTATTATGGATTCCTCGCATCTTGCAAAGTCGGTTAGAAAGCATACGACATATGAATACATACGTCACTACATTATTTAATGATCCATCGATCAAGATCATTCGATCGATTTATATATTCTGATATAAAATATTCTTAAAGAGCTAACTCTTGTTGCTAATTGCCATGCGGAAGGTAGCAAAAAACTGGCCAAGTGTGAGTTGGACTCGTCACGAAAGGTTCTGTACCATTATTTATAAGCACAACAAAAAAATCAATCAATCTGTTAATATATTAGTTTTATTATAATTTAATAATTAATTTTTTAAGGTAAATATTCTGTGATTATTTTAAGCTTATTATAGTAACATCGAGCAAAAAACTATATTAATTGTATAGATCCCCCTTAAATATTAATTTTATTTTTTTAATATTTGTTTTTATAGCGTCAACAGAAATATATTGAATGAAAAGTTTCTACAAATTAACCATCACAGTTCATGTCCGACTGACAGACCGATGGGCAGCGGAGTCTTCGTAACAAGGGTCACGTATTACCCTTCGGGTACGGAACCCTAAATACACTTCCTTATTTTTTTTCAAATGTTTCCAATGCAATGGGGCAATGTCTGACTGTTAATGAAGTAATTGTAGGTTCAATATTCATTCATCTTTCTTGTGAGATAAACCGTGGCGTTGTGTTACGCCGCTCAACTCCACAAATATAATAATGTCTTGACATTAATTTCTGTCTGCTTTACTATATATGCGGCAGATGGAGTCAAGCTGTTTTTACATCTCCATTTACATATATCAATAATTTATAAGCCAAAATCTTTTGAAACTTTCATAACCGGTAGCGACACACGTATCTTAACACCGAGCGTTTATTATGAAGCTAATTATTTTCACGTCAAACTGGTAATGAAATGAAATATTACTGTGTACGATAAACGAATGCCTACCACCTTGTTATTGCTTAAAGGCATTCAGCGTTTCTTGAGAAATAAAACATAGAAGAATTTAAATATATGTTTCGATTTTTGTTTTAAATATTTACGATGTTATTAAATACTTAGTTTATGATCGTGTTTTTGTTCCTACATTTATAGTAAGACTAATGATGTAGTAATAAAAATGTAGAAGTATGTTTAATTGAAATTTCACTCTCTATCTTCTCTTTTCTTCTTCTTTGTCTTATCCCATTATTAAAAGGTGAAGTCCTGATCTGATGCAGTTAAGATATATGTTCGTGGGTTACCAGTTCAGGCAATGTGGCTTTGTTCAGGTGTTTGACAATATTCATCCAGGCCAAGGCCCTGGCTGATTTGGTGTGTTGATGGTAATTTCGTATACAATTAGGTTTATAGCTATTTGTCTCAAAAGCAAGACACAATACAGTCACTTACATGAAAAACAATATTTAAAGTTATATATATATATATATATATATATATATATATATATATGTATATATATATATATATATATGTATATATATATATATATATATATATATATATATATATATATATATATATATATATATATATATTATAATTAAAGGGTAAATTTTTTTTATTATATATTTTTTTAATAATTGTTTGTAGTACTAGATGCAAATACCTCGTAAAGTTAATTATTTAATTATTAAAATACATTTGTAAAAATATGTTTAATTTGGATTTAAAATTATTGAGCGAGTTTACATTTGTTATTTCGGTGGGTAATTTATTATATGTGCTCCATCATATGTTATATTTTTCTGTGCAAATTTTGTTCGTTATTTCGATATAACAAGCAAGCTACTTGGTGAGTATTACGTTTACATATTTCTGAATTTTTGATGAAAGATACTTTGGTATGAATAGTTTTGTTTACGATTTTTCTAACTAAGATGCATGCATGTATTGTAAGCGTGAAGTTGTATAATGTAAATTATTTTGTAATTTAGTGTATACCGTTTCTGTAGAAGTAAGATAATAATATTAAAATAGCCTTTTTACTAACTTGTGTTGTTTAATTTGCAGTTCATGAAGTTTAGTCTTTGGTGCATTTCCCCAAATTTCGATTAGGTAGTTTAAATGGGATTTTTACTAAGGAATTATAGATACAATACACAAGTTTTCGAGGAATACACCGATATATGGGACGTAGCAAGCCTATAAGAGATATAAGTTAATTTTTTATGTGATTAATTTGGTGGGTCCAAGTAAGGCGACTGTCTAATCTTAGACCCAAGTATTTTTCGTAAGACTTTTGCTCAATGGTTACATTATTGACTACCAGTGGGCTATGAGATATAACACTTTTACATTTTTGTCGAAATATTACAAAGCATGTTTTTGTAGGGTTAATTGTCAGTAAATTAGATTTGAACCATTCTGATAGAATGCATAAGTCTTTAGAGCTAGTGTTATGATATCTTCAATATTGGTTCCAAATTAAAATGGCAGATATCGTATATAGTGTAAGATGGTCGTTTAGTTATAAAAGCGTTATGTCATTCACGATATACGATTTTAAGAATTAGGTTTATGTAAGCTAGTAAAGGCAATTGTGGCGCAGTGGGACAGCGTCCAATTGTAAACGCCTTTAGTTGTGGATTCGGTTTTCACTCGCTGGAATAATTATACTCAAAAGTTGTTTATCCACTCTGGTAAGAAAAAGCGTGGCGTTGAGTTACGCCACTTAACACGTAATGTTTTTATTTTGAGTGGAAGCCAAGGAGTATCTTGTCACTAGGTTGTCTCTGACCATTCTGCTAAATATAACGAAATCCTGCTGTTCGAGATAAAACTTGGAAATAAAATAGTGAGCTAGTGTGCATAATGTACATTTTTTTTTATTTATTAAAATTTTATTTTATGTAATTGAAGCTCTTTTTATAGTGTATAAAAGATATTTTATTTTTTTAAATATAAATATATATTAATATTTTTTTTAATATAAAACAAATATAAAAAAAATAATTTATTATTGTCTAATTCTCTCTATAAAGCATATTTATCTTTATTGATTTATATTTATATAAATAATTATTTTAATTTCTCTTAGTTTGATAAAATATATCACGGGGTTGAGTTTCACTGTTCAACAAACAATTAATATGAAACATGGATAGAAAGTGGAGTATAGAATATATTCACAATTTAAATCTATCATATTTGTATGGAATTCGTTAAACTAAAAAATATCATCAGTGATTTTTGTTAATTTTTTTAAATTAAAAGTCTTTTAAATTAAGTAAAGTGTAGGCAAAGTGTCCATATATGTAAGTAGCACGATTCCTATAACATTGTTACTTTTTAATACATTAATATTTGTGACTGTATTGTCTTTTTTTTGAGAAAAAAAATTCTATCTACAAATACTATATTAATATTTTTAATAAAAGCAATAGTTTAATAAACTAAGAAACTGGACGTTCGACGTGTATACGGATGTTTTCTATACTTTTAAGGTTTTAAATAAAATTTAAATTTAAAATCTTGTTATTTATCAAAACATTAAATCCAGTTATTTGTGTGCAATTTTTTTTAGCTTCACCCTTTAATCCCTCATAGCATCCCTAGTGTCAAGACAACCATACTTCGCTTTCCACCGAATTCGAAACATTGCGTGTTGAGTGGTTGAACTCAACACTGCACTTTGTCTTACCAAAGCGAGAAAGTGAAATTAGTTTTAATATAACCACTATCCCGAGTGGGGATCGAACCCACAACCAATCGCGTTTTCAGTCAGACGTACCACCGCGCTGCGACCGGTTTTTAAATTTATATACGTTTTTCTATATATATTTTACGGAAAGTAAGGTTTTTAAATAAAAAAAAACAAGATATTAAAATAATGCATTACATATTTTTAACAGTTCTCTCCGTTTAACCTTATTAGATGCCTAAAACCGATTTTTATTACATAAAAATATCAGCTTTAAATATCTAATGAATAAAATACCTCGAGTGTTAATAAATATACTAGATTATGCCCACGGCCTAGTACAATTTTGATTGTAATCAATTTATTATACGGCCCAGTTAAGAATGACCGTTACTCTATGAAAGGTATTGAGAAATAGAGTCCAACTTTAACTGGCCATTTTAATTCGATTAAAATCACTATACATCATCTCGTTAATGACTAAGTACAGATAAGTTTAAAATAGTTCAGGTTTCAATACTGCATATATGTGTTTTATTATGATAATATGGTCGTATGGCACAGTTGTTAGGGTGAAGGTTGTGGGTTCGGTTTTATTATTTGGATATATGTATTTCTACTTTTTTTTAATTAGACAGGAGATTTACGATTTGTTCTACATAACTAGGTAGTGAGACAAGGGCAAATCGAGACGTTGCTTGTTGAGTAGTGGAGTTCAACGCCGCGTTTTGTCTTTCTTCGTCTTATCGCTCTGGTAGAACAATTTAAATGAAAACTGGAGTACGGATTGTGTTGACATTAGGTTCTGAATATTCTACAATGCTATATAAAGCCTAAAGCTGTAAAAAAAATGATTATTTAGTACGTCAAACAAAGACTACACAAAATTAACCCAAAAAGATTTTTTCGAAACATTATTTTGTAACTATATTTTTAATTATAATAAAAAAAATATTTATGTTTTTTAAAACAACAATTTGGCTCTATAAAGTTTGAGAAATTCAACGGTTACTACAAACTTTAAAATAATAAATAAATATAATAATAATAAATATATAAAATTAAACATTTTCATGAAATAACGAAGGCCGCCCTTAATATGGTTTCCACCTACAAATTTATTTATACAAATTCTAAGCTAAATATAATTATACGTTATATTTAAAAACGTTTCAAGTTTTAAAATATTTAAACCTTGTTTTTTTCTAGTTTAGTGATCATTAAATATACAGCGAGGTTTGACGTAAAAAATGGTGTCAACGTTAATTTCAAGGTTCCCTAGTAATTAAGATTGGGAAACAGATGGATATTATTCTAAGATCTGTTTGTCAGTCCATTTGTCCATTTATGTTATAATTCCTTAATTATAGTTGAAATATATCTTAAATTAAATATATATTTTTTTAATTTTCGCAGGATTTATGTTTATACTACAAGAAAAAACTAAGTAAGAGGCCATCGCAGTGTAGTCGGAGAGTTGTGAGAGTGAGGCAGTCGATAGTGGATTCTATTTCCATTTGGGAAAACAATTATATTTAAATTCAAAATACAATTTAAATTCATTTCTCCGTTTTGGTAAGACAAAGCGTGGCGTTGAATTTGCCACGCAACACATAACGTTTGGATTTTTGTTGGATATCTCTCAGTGGAGTGTCTTGACACTAGTTTGTCTCTGAATACTGTGTAAAATTGCTTTTTTAAAAAATAATAAAATACAAAACATTTAAATAAATATTTTTAAACAGGAGGTGAGTTCTACCAGTAAGCTTATACAATATAATTAAATGTACGCCGGAGATTTTTGTTTTACATTTAAAAAAATAGACATTTACTGGAACTCACGTTCGTTACTTTTGTTCAAATAGTTTTTTTTAAGTTTTTTTTTTAAGCAAACGAGCAAAACCGCCATCACGTAGTAAGTGTCCCACTTTCCCCAATGGACATCTACAATATTAAAGTTTTGGTTGCGCTGCCAGCCTTGGGATGGAAGTGAAAGGAGACAATGTGTGGCAGCGGAAGCCAGAACTGGTGGAACCACTGTACTTTAAGGGAAAAGATGGGAACGAGGTAAGCTAGCTTACATAACATCCAACCGGAACACATCATTAGATATGTGGCGGATCGTTTTCTCATGATAGTGGTCGCGAGCTTGTCGGAGGATTAACCTCCTAGCGCAAAATTACTGGGATACCCGCCTGTTACCCAGCAGCATAGGGGAATTGTATTATACCCCGTCCCTTCACAGGGAAAATATGAGAACAAACAAAAAGGTACATTATTAAACATTGAGTGAATAATAGCAAAATAACAACAAATACTAAATCGCCTTAAGCAATAATTCATATTAACATAAATAATTCATTATAATATGTTTTTTTAAATTATGTAAGGAACTAAGTTATTTAATATTCAATAAATTTAAATGTTACTTGAAAGTAAGACAAAATAAAAAAATATATAGATATGTATGTTAAAATATATTTTTTTAGGTCTGAGAAATTTGGATCATACTTTATTTTAAATGTTTTATATTTTATGTTTCAGTGGCGAACTCAACGTCGCTTTATGTGTGTTACTACAGCGAGGAAATGAGTATAATTTAAATATAATCATTTGCCTGTTTGGGAACCGAACCCACACCCAATATCTTTTACAGTTAGACAATGTCCCTCTGGGCCACATTGGCTTCTAACTTAAATACTATAAATTGCTAACTAAATATATGGTACAACAAAGATCTACTGAAGCAAGCTGTTCAAACACCGATGTCGTATGTATGGAAGTTTGTGACTACACTTTCAGCTTGGCTGTTTGTCTTAACCAGTATCCCCGTTGACGCGTAAAATATGCGTCGCCTTAGCAACTTACGTTTATATAAAAGTGTACGTGGACGTTAGTGTGTGTAATATATAATTTATTTTTAATTTTATGTATTTCTTGGGCATTTTATAATAAACATTAAATTTTTGCGCCTCTTTTCCATGTTAAGTCTGATTTTAGCTTCACGATTTTATTCCGTATAACAGGATAGACAGAAAGCCTAGTGTTAAGACACTCCTTACTTCGCTTTCCATCGAATTCGATACATAGCGTGTTGAGTGGTGGAACTCAACGCCGCATTTTGTCTTACAACAGCGAGGAAGTGAATATAGACTTTAAATATAATCACTCCACCGAGTGGGAAACGAACCCACAACCGATTGCGTTTACAGTTAGACGCTGTTCCACTGCGCCACGACCGGCCTCAATCTTCTTCTTTTTATCAGTATTAATTAATATTAATTTTCAAAAATAAACCAACTTAAAAGAAGTTATTTTAGGTAGAATCAAACGATTTTTAACACCTTACAATAGTTATGTGATCAATTCACTTTATGTTCATCTTTAAACCCGCTAATGATAAACCCCTTTAGCCTCTCCAACCATGGAATATTGTTTTGTAAAAGGGTTGCTTTTTCAGCCCCTAACAACTTACCAGTATACCGAATAATCAATTAAAAATAAGATGAGGCACTTTGGGTAATTAAATTATTAATATTTTCATATCTTCTCTGCGGTAAGACAAAGTGCAATGTTCATATCTATACTTAACGCGTAATTTCTAGAATTGAGCGGGATAACGAACAATAGAGTACACTAGATTGTCTCTGTGAAGAAAGAATGACGCTGAAAAAAATATCTTTACAGCGTAATAATTTATCTACAAATAACTATTAAGATTTATGTACTTAAAATCTTTTAGGTTCCACGCAACACTTAAAATCTTTGAAAAAGGTAGAAAGACCATTTTCATTCACTCCCAGGATACTTGCTTTTTCAACCTCTTTGTGTAGAATACCTTTAAAGGACGCTCTGTATGTTTCCACACTGTTGTGTAAATTTATTTACAGATTCAAACCATGTGAAAAGAGGCACCGAAGATGAATTATTGAGAGCTGGAAAAAAGATTTTCGCTAAACGTAGCTACAAGCTTAATTGTATGACTTTAAAATGTATGACGAGCAAACGTAGAATTTATTATGGAAAGTTACGTAACGTTTTCAATTTCTTTTTGGTGATAAAGCAGAATTTAGTTTTTTTTAATTATAATATTTAGAAAACATTATTGAAAAAACGTATCAAACCCGCGCCTCTTGGATACCGTCCAAGAGGCGCGGGTTCGAATCCCGCTGCGTTCAAATTTTTATACGTTTTTTCAATAATGTTTTCTAATCCTAAGTGTGGAATAACACTTTAAAAATAGTAAATATAAATATAATATTTGTAATTATCTGATTCGGCAAAAAATTAAATTGCATAACACTATTTTAAAAATGAGGTATAATTTTGAACTCAATACTAACCTAAGGTGAAATTCGATTTTTTTGATTTGATGTTAGAAAATGATTCGTTCATTTTATGATTATAGGGAATTTTTAATACTAAAAAAAGCAATTGTATGTATATATATTATTAAATGTGAATAGCAAAATATTTTTTTAGCAGTTCTATAGTTACATATTTTATTAAATTTCATGTCCTTTCCTGCATTCTACTACACTACACTGACTTCAACGCCGACTTAGTTTGGGACATTACCAGGCGGAGCTCAATGCCTCGCTTCGTCTTAGTAGAACGGAGAAATTAATAGAATTAATACGCTAAATAATACGCTGTGTGTTCAATCAATAATGTTACTAATTATTCATTAATAGATTATTATTGAAAGCAACGTTGAAATCCTTTACATATTTTGAAAGATCTAAACGTATAGTCAGCGTAGGCGACTGCGTTGATGAATTGTAATATAATTTCAAATCCACATGGTATTTCATGTGGATCGACATATGACATCACGTGTCCATGTCTAATTTCATACACCTACATATGTCGTTTCCTATCAACGTATGAGTTCATATATATTGTTTCATATATATGCTTTAATGTTTTCATCTATGGTGTCACCTGCCTACATATTATCTCAAGTAACATAGATCCATATATGACATTACCTGTCCACATCGGATTTCATGTATAAACATGTGACGGTTTCTGTCCATATATTATTGTATGCAACCGCATGTGCTCATGTATCCACATATAACACCACCCGTCTATATATGATTTCAAGTATATAAATATGACATCATCTGTCCACATCTGTTTTCATGTATGAACATGTAACACCGTTTGTCCACATGTGATCTCATTTACATATTACATTACATTCATATAAAAAGTCATAGTCATATCATACGATTTGATTGGTTAATGATTATTTTTATTAAAGTTATGATAGTAAGATTTTCTTCAATACTAATTAAGATTCGCTTATGATACTTATAAAATTTCGTGAGACGTGAGGCAGTGGTGCTCGAAAATAAGGAACGGGGAGCCAATTCATCTAATACCGCAGGACACCAGGTCCACGGATTGTGGTACACGACTATCGTCTTCTACCCTAATAGCACAGAGTGTGGCTGGGTTGGAAGCTTAGTATTGCCTAGGTTCTTGGCCCCAAAAGATCTCTCCCGCACGTTAATCTGAGTCATGGAGGGTGAATCATCATCTTAGAATTCGCGTCGTGCCTTGATTTTGCTCATGGAAGACTAGGTTCCCATGATTCGATTATTGGCGATCGAGAAGGAGCACTGTGATGTTTTAGTAGGTATAGGGATATCCCTATTTATATTCTATGCCGATTCGAAGGCCCATATCACCCATCACATCCATCATGTAAGTTACTTTTCACATATACACATAATAAGTACCAAGCATGAGCATAATGAGCAAGCAATACGCATTCAAGTTGTACCTCAAATTTAATACTTTGATTTTATTTATAATAGAGACGTACCCTAAAATCATATAATAAATATAAAAAAAACATTATGTTCGAGCTGACTGTCCTCCATTTATTGAACGTAGAATCTGTTACATCCATATATTATCCATTTTATGTACCGGTCTGCTTTGTATTCCACAAAAACGCGTGCCTATTCACACTTGATCTTAAAATGTTATTGGAAAATATGTCTAAGTAACGTTTTATAGAGTTTATTTTACATTGTCTGTTGAAAAATGCCTTAATTTTCTTTCGAAAATCGATATTAGTAAAATCGTTTTGCTTATATATTTTTTTACAATGATATCACGATTTTTGGCACAACTTTGAAAACGTGACTGGTTTTAAATATCTACTTAAATTGGTTATCGGGGGTTCGAATACAACAATGTAGGGTACATTGTTGTATTTTAAAAATTTGTCTAAATTATTTCTCCCTTCCTCATTTTATTAGCTTTACGGTCTTACTATGTATAGCAGGGCACAGAAGATGTACTTAGAGTTAAGACGTACGTACTCCACTTTCTGCCGAATTCGAGGTAATGCGTATTGAGTGGCAACTCAACGCCACGATTTGTACTACAAGAGCGGAAAAATGTCGATAATTTAAATTGATATTTTGTGATTTTAAATTTTGAAGTTAAAATACTAATTTATTACGGGTTTATCAGAAAGAAATTGGATTTTAATTGGTCTATCGTTTGTAAAAAAAATATTTTGAATATACTTTGCCACATCCACCTGGCATAGTGTGACAGCTTCTGACTGTAAACGCGACTGGTTGTGGGTTCGATCTCTATTTGGAGGAGTGATTATTTTTAAAATTATTTTCACTTCCTCGCTGTGGTAAAACAAAGTAAGACGTTGAGTTACACCACTCAATTCATAATGTCTGGAACTGCTTTGCGGGATAAAAGGCGTGAAGCTAAAAAAAATAAAAAGCGTTGATTCACGTGTCTGTAATGATATTAGCGATTTGTTAAAAAAATATGCAGCTTCACTCTTTATCCCGTGTAGCAGGGTAGATAGAGCGTACACAGTGTCAAGACACTCCAGTAGCCAATTTCAAAATGTTGCGTGCTAAGTAACGGATTATAACGCCACGCTCTTTTATGAGATATCTAAGAAAAAAAATATTATGATAAATAAAGTTTTCTTATCATATGAAAAAGAACTTAACTCTGCAATTATCAAGAGCAAATTTCGTAGTTTATTCTTGACGTTGACTTGCTATCTAATTTCTGAGAGTGCATTGAGTGAACTTATATTTAAACTGGCTTATGTAGAAAAATTTTCTATTCAGGTATTGTAATACTAACCAAATAAGTGAAATTAAACGACTTAAACACGAAATAAAGATTGTTACCAAGAACCAAGTGATATCAACATACATTATCAAATTCTAGATTTTAAACCATTTGGTATATTGCTCGTCGTAACTTAACTCTGCAATTTATTTAAATAGATTAGAGAAATAGAAATGGTGATCAATGTAAACATATATACTCTGTCTAAACCACTTAAACGCATAGTCATCCTTGTGTTTAATAAAAATATTTCAGGAATCTAAGAAAAATTGAACATTGCAGATGCATTGCATTATTTATATATTTATTGGTACGTTCACTACAAACACTAAGTACCTTTTCTATGCTAATGTTTTTATTATGATAAGAGGTTTATTTTGACCATATTGAGCAGGATGTACTCGTTGATGCTGTCTACCATGATACAAGTGTTCCTAGAAACTACTGATTTAATTTTAATTTTGAATTATTATCTGTCTTTCATTTTTTTGGCCTGACGGGATGGTGAGGGACAACGGAGCGCCAAACGCTACGGTCCCTATATACCTCTTTCGCCTCGTCCCAGTTAGACAGTCAGACAGTCCCTCTTCATACACGTCCTGGGGGGGTTTTTGTGCTTTTTACGTGACCTTCCTCCAATATCTCCTATTAGTGAAGAATGGAGCTACAAATATATCTTTCATAAATGTAATAATTAATTAATAAATTTATAAATAATTAATTAATAAGTAATTTCATATAAATTTTCTATAAATAAACATGGACTTTCATAAATTTATTAGTACAATAGGAATTTCGTTGTAATTCATCAAATTTCTATTCTGAGATCCGATTAATAAGCAGGTCGTGTACCGAAGCCGTTTCAACGTTACATAAAATAATATCGTAATAACGGCTATAAAATCCAACTCCTATCAGGAAAGGATTTCGGACGCTTAATGTTTGAGGATTTAACAACAAATGTTTCGTGGAAAGCCCTTTTATGTACAAGTGATGATCGGAAGTGCAAACTCAAAGGGCTGTGAAGGTCGAAATATGATGTAAAATACCAGCTTTTCATGCTAAAACCGCTTCAAGTATACTTTAGTGTTTAATATGTGATTTTTCTGAATAAATTCATTATATTGTAGAAATATAAAGAAATTATTGTAAAGACATTTGCGTCTTAAAAGCGATCGGTTGTGGGTTCGATTCCCACGCGAGAGAATGAGTTATATTTAAATTATTTTCGTTTCCTCGTTCTGGTAAAACAAAGTGTTACGTTGAGTTTATAAACTCAATACATAATGTCTCGAATTCGGCGGAAGCAGAGTATAGTGTGTTTTGACACTAGGTGCTTCCTATCTACGCCCCTAAGCGGGATAATAAGCGTGAAGCTAAAATAATATATATTTCTCATAATTAGCTTGGAAAGGCCTGAGAGTATACAATATACAACACTTACTTTCTAAGTGTTGTATATTGTATATTACATTATTGAGAAGAAAAACAGGGGAATAGTGACTTACCATAAATATGATTAGCTCTTCCAGGGGATAAGAATTACATTATTTAGATTTTCCGAGTCGAGTAATATAAGTTAGTTAGAAAAGTGGAGTTCAAAATGTTTTAACAACAAGTCTTTTCTAACTGTCCTATTTTTTCTTAAACGCACATGTAGTTCTCTATGTATCATACTGCGCCATGGGCGATGGTGAACACTTACTTACCATCAGGTGATCTGCACGCTCGTTTGACTTGTTGTCCAATAAAGAATGAGGAAAAAATAGAACTTGAAACTGCTTTTCTTAGTAGAAACTAATTTAATTGATTGATTACAAGTACTCCGCACTTTCCGATAAATTCAAGCTATGCGTGTTGAAAGTGGAACTCGATGCGGCGCTTTTTCTTACAAGAGCGTGGAAATGAAAATTATTTAAATATTATCACTCCCCCGAGTGGGAATCAAACCCAAAACCGATCGCGTTTACCGTCAGATGCCATCCCACTGTGCCCCGATCGGCCTTTACAATATTTTTAACATTACAATGTTTTCAAAAATCTAACGATACCTTACTTTTCATCGTTCAATACTTAAGAAATGAGAATATTTAGCGCTTTGTTGGAAACAAAAGGACTTTTCTAGGGTAAGACGCTGTCCCTGTTTCTATGTTTAAGGTTTAATACCCATGGGTTTGATTGCCAAAAGCTTAGCCTATATGCCGTGTTCTTTACATACTATGTATATTTCATACTAAATATTCCCGCGACTTCGATTGCGTGAGATTACCTACATTGAAAACTAAACTTTCAGTATAATCAAGAGCACAGTTTTTTAATGTAATTTTTTGATGTACTGTACTGATCATTATTATTTATGAACAGATTGATACAAAAAGCCGTTTCCGAGATTAGCGCGCGCAAACAAACAGATAAACAGGTAACAATTTTAAAAATATATTATTTACAGTTTTATTATCCTTGTTAAAAGTTTTTCTTTCCAAGTTCAGATAGCGAAGAGTTACTTTTATATTAAATTTGTTATTATTTTCATAGATTTTAGCGTTCTTTACTTTGAAACATCTAGAAATTGTTATATTATAGAATTAATCTATAAGTCACTATATACCAGAGGGATTTATAGATATATTCTTAACCGAATTAGAACCTGGAACTATTATGGTAAGCTATAATTCATAATATGCACTCAAGTGTATTATTTTATTAATAAATTTATTTACACTATGTTGTTGGTCTGTATCTCTTTTCTTTATCCTTATCGTTGTATTGTTTCTCTTGTGAAGTTTTACATTAATAATTATGTGATAATTTATGATTATTTAGGACGAAGGCTACAAACGTCTATATACAATATTTATATTAAACATACAGAGGCAGGATACAGTGGGCCAGCATCTGAATGTAAACGCGAATCAGAGTACAGAGTCTTGACACTAGATACTTTCAGTCTACCCTGCTGTGCGGGATAAAAGCATTATAAAAAAATCTAAATCTAAACCTTCCTGCATATCATGGAAATCTACCTGTAGCCTTTGTAATTAGGATAACACATTTAGAGTCAACTTTGCTACACGCTCTCGTATATATAACAAGAATGCACAGAGAACTAATATAGTATACCGTTCTCCGTTTTCCAGAATGGTCGAACCAAAAACGCACAATGCTTTTTCAGACCGTGAAAATGAGAAAACAACATTCCCCTGGCTGGATATCGAACCCAACATTGTGGAAACAGTCTCGTTTATGCATAATATTGTGGTTGAAAACTTTAAAATTGCGTTACGTTCAATTTTAAGCGTACACGAGGTTGGTTCACTTTAATAGAGAACAGAATGTAGTTAGATAGTTACGTCAACGATACAGTATGCCAACAATTAAGCGATATGGAAGCTTGTTTAGAATAACTTCATAAATTTATTTAGTTTAGGCTGTAATTAGCCTTTTTATTTGAGTTTGAGTGTTTGCTTTACCTGCGTGGTGAGTGTATTAAGCAGCGAACGAATATCAGGGTAGTCAGAGACAAATTCAATGTCAAGACACTTTGTCTATTGCTTTCCTATCGAAATTGAGAAATTGCGTGTTGAATCGGCGGATTTAACGGCGCGCTTTGTCTTAGCAGAGCGAAAAATATGTGAGCAGATTTTAATTATAATCATTTCTCCGATAGGGAATTGAACCCACAACCAATCACGCTTACAGTCAGACGGTGTCTCGCGCCGTCACAATGGCCCCTTGAGGTTATCTTAAGACTAGACGTTAAATTGAGACTAATTACAAAATATCCTATAAAATTTAATTTAATTAACTTAGACATAAAGCAGCTATCATGCATATTACATTATTATTGAGTTTGATAATTTAATATTTGTTGAGGCCGGTCATGGCGCAGTGGGACAGCGTCTGACTATAAGTGCGATCGGTTGTGGGTTCGATCACCACTCGGGGGATTGTTTATATTAAACTTATTTTCACTTTCTCGCTCTGGTAAAGATAAAGTGCGGCATTGAGTTCGACCACTCAACACGAAATGTTTTGCATTCGGTGGAAAGCAAAGTACGGAGTGTCTTGACACTACGTACTTTCTGTCTACCCTGCTATGCGGGATGAAAGCGTGAAGCTAAAAAAATGAAACAAAATTTTTCATTTATAATATCTGTATATTTGTATCTGTATATCATTTGTAATAATTATAAGTAGCTAAGTAAGAGGGCGGCAAGAGTTTGTCTTAGTAATCAACTCCAGAACACAAGTCTTTGATTATGAATGATACTTCTTATTTACTCATGCAATTCATCTATTAATTTCAAATTAATTTATTTTGTAATTGCTTTAGTTATATCTATTTTAATTTTAAATATTTAACTATTTATAAATTTTAATAAAAAAAAACATACAAGGTATTTTAATCGTTTTCCACCAAACTCGAAGTATTGCGTGTTGAGTGGTGGAACTCAACGCTGCACATTGTTAACCTTTTTTTGTCACTGGGAAATGAAATTTACGCAGAACATCGGCACGCAAGACCATTGCAGACCATTTCGTCTCAATATCCAGCATGACCCCCACCACACTGGGTAGTGAGAGATCCCTACCCACTACGGCCATCAAGACATGGCGCTGTGAGGCCCAAGCGGGACATTCAGCGAGAGTATGATACGCCAAATCGAGCAACCATGCCCTGTTAGCACCCGCACCAACCTGAACGCCAGGACCCCGAAACTTCTTCTGACCCAGTATTCAAGATCCCCGGTATCCCCGTATTGCCCTCACCGCTATAACCCTCTGTGTTTTTCGCAATTGGACACTGTTAGCTGTGAGAGAACACTGAACGGTCCACCCACACGGGTGTACCGTAACTTGCCGATATAAAGCTATTGAGATGAAGAATCCGGCTTTTAATATTTAACATTAATCTTTCGTGGGCCACGGCGGCATTCATTAGCTTCGGTGCAAGTTGCGCGAACTGTGACGATAATGACCATCGACCATGCAGCTTCATCTGGGCCCGTATCTCCATCTCCTGTCCCAGGACCTTTGCGTGGGCCGTGAAATAGAAGGGCCTCTGTCTTAGGCATAGAGACGTTCAAACGCAGCGCTTTGATGCGATCGATGACAAGTTGGGTGCCGGATTCAGCCAAGCATGCCGCCTTGTGAAAATTTAGACCTCGGGCAGTGACGACACACGTTGTTAACCTAACCTAACCAGAGCAAGGAAGTAAGAATAATTTAAATATAACCACTCTTCCGAGTGGGAATCGAACCCACAACCGATCGTGTTTACAGTCAGACGCTGTCCCACTGCGCCACGACCGGCCTCAAGTATTTCTACTAAAATAATACAATTTTTTTTCAAATATGAAACACTTGATAATATTATTTAAATAAATAACATCAGACAAATAAAAGAAATTGAAAATTCGTTGCATTTACTTAATATATTTTATAAAGGACAATATTGTACAATACAATTTGTTTACAAACGAGTGAAAAATCTGTCTGAACTCTCAAAGGACCAAATAACTCTATGCTATTGTACGGAGCGAAATTGTAAATTTTATATTCTATTCATATGATATAAACTTCGTTATTGCTATATGTTTATACTAAGTAAATGATCGCCATCATAGCACAGTGGCACAGCGTCTGATAGTAAATGCAATTGGTTTTGGATTCGATTACCATTCGGGGAAATGATTATATTTAATTATTTCGTCTTTCCCCTCTGGTAACACAATGCGCGGCGTTGAATACTCCATTTTATACGCAATGTAACGATTTTTTCTAACTGAATGTCTTGACACTAGGTTGTCTCTGACTAAAAATATCTACGTAAATACTTTATAATCTAGTATAGATGACTATGTTGATAAAAAATTCACACAAGTAATATGAACGCCCTTTTTCTGTGTTTTGTTAATAAGTTTTGTCACTAGGGATATGAAAAAGAGATGAAATTTTTCTTTGCTAATAAGGAAGTAGTATTTAATTTTGATGAGAATTTACTAAAAATACATTATACTAATTTAATTAATCTTAACATCTTTTTAAAATTTTGACGGATAAAAAATTGGCAAAATAAATTATTGAAATTTAATTTTTGCGGCATCGCACATAGCAGAGACCATTGTAGTATAATGGAACAATGTCTGACTTAAGGCGCGATTGGTTGTGGGTTCTATTCTCTAGTAAGAATGGTCACATTTCTTTATTTTGGGTGGAAAACAATTAACAGAGTGTCTTGATATTAGATTATCTCTATCCTACTATGCAGGATAAAGCGTGAAGGATGGCCTTCGTTATTATATGTCCTTATTATAGACCTATCTATATACCTAAATACCTTTCACGGAAGATATTTCCGATTTAAAGGTATCATTAGAAACGTATTGCTATACATACCAGTATAAGCCTAGCGAATAGCCTTTAAAAGTGGCCGGTCGTGGCGCAGTGGGACAGCATCTGACTATAAACTTCCTCGCTCTGGTAAAGCAAAGTACGGCGCTTAGTTCCACGGAGTGGAGTGTCTTGACAGTAGGTACTGAGTGGAGTGTCTTGACAGTAGGTACTGAGTGGAGTGTCTTGACAGTAGGTACTTTCTGTCTACACAACTATACTGAAATTTGATAAAAACGTGAAGCTGAAACAAATAAAACAAAATAAAAACTTCAAAAAATGGCACGATGAAAGTCCAACTCAGATTATTTCAGCCTATTTTCATTTATTTAACTTTCTAGTCTCGTATTTTGTAATATAGATCAAAAACAAAAAACGATCAAATGACGGTCCCTTTGAGACATTGATTTAACAAAATTTCCAAACAGCTATTCCAATAAACGGTCACCCATCTGATGCCTGAGTCTGATTTTGGTATTCCTTTAAGAGCAACAAAGTCATGTCCAGATAGAATTGCTAGCGTTTAATCAAAATATTTACTCTACTCTACTTAGAACAGTATAAGCAGTACAATTTTAGATTGCCTATAATCTTTTTATTTTTCTCTATGTACGTATGTTATATACTAGATTTAAAAATCTTTTTGTTTTTTAATTATTTAAGAAAATATATAACTACTTAATTGTTCTGCAATGGGAATGATTATATTTAAAATATTTTAAATTAATCTATTTTAAACGAATTAATCGTGCGAAGCCGTTCGTAGCGGAATGGTACAGCGTCTGACTGGAAAACGCGATCGGTTGTGGGTTCGATTCCCTCTTGGGGGAGTGATTATATTAAAATTATTTTCACTTCGTCGCTCTGATAAGATAAAGTACAGTGTTGAGTTCTGCCATTCAACACGCCATTTTTTCGAAATTGGCGGAAAGCAAATTACGTAGTATCTTGACACTAAGTACTTTCTGTTAACTCCGCTATGCGGAATAAAAGCGTGAAGCAAGAAAAATTCTTCATACTTTGGTATTCAAAAATATCTTTTTGAGAATCCAATGTTGCGAAAATTACTTTACAGTAGATAGTTCACCTCTTAACATGGACTGCTACTTTGTAAATATATCCGATTAATCCGTTTAAAATAAATTCATTTAAATTTGCTAAAAGTAAATATCTTATTTTATATAAATTATTATTCTCGCTTAATATTGAATTTCGCTACTCAACACGACGCAGTCTTGAATTTGAAAGGAAAGCGTCTCAACGCAGTGTCTTGATGCTCGGTTCTCTCTGTTTATCCAATTAAGGGTGGAAAAAAGTGAAAAACTAAAGGTAAATTAAATAATTTGTAAATGTCAAAAATCATTTCAATTCCTAATTTATTGCTGTTACGAATGCAAAAATGTCAATCGTTCGGAAATTAACAAAAGTGCTGCTTCAGTTAATCCACTTAACTCATTTCATACAGCGTTTATACAGTACAGTAATCTTTAGAGAGTGGCCGTATTTTTATCTTTTCATAGTATACGAAAACTCTTTTGAGGCTAATGTTCTTGGTATCTACATGTGGGTCACGTAGGCCTTCACGCTCTGTAAGCTTTCTGAAACTTAGTGAAAACATTTTATTTTAACTTTTTTTTTTCATGGTTAGCATGTTTATGACGGGCTATAAGGTGGCAAGTTTCAGTTTATAAGGCTGGATGTACAATACGTTTTTTTTTTTTATTCTTTTTGTTAGGACCTAGCTTTGTTACTTGTTTTTCAAATTATTAAAATTGATTGAGTTTAACAAACATAGCCAATGTTGGAATCAGACTATATAACGAAAAATCATTAAATATATTTACCGAGTGGAAATCGAACCCACAATAAGTTAATACTATCAAACACACACACTATTATATTTGACATAGAAAATGCACATTCATTTAGTCAACTTAACATTTCTAACGATCGTTCATGGGTTAGGTTAGTAGGAAATAATTCATCTCACTGTAGTCCTACTATGAGTGGTAGTGCCTGTGCTACACTAGTTACCGTGCTATAACGTCTCGATTTATGAATTTTTACACGATTATAAAATAAAATCAGAATTTGAATATTTAATTGCTATAATACAGAGGCTGGTCGTGGCGCAGTGGGACAGTGTCTGATTGTAACGCGATCAGTTGTGGGTTCGATCCCTGCCCGCGGGGGGGGGGTTGTTGTTTATATTTAAATTATTTTCACTTCCTCGCTCGGGTAAGACAAATTGCGACGCTGAGTTGCACCACTCAATATGCTCAATATGCAATGACTCGTAGTCGGTGGAAAGCGTAGAAAGGAGTGTTTTCTAGTTAATACGCGGAATAAAAAAGCGTGCTATCTATAATTTTAGTTTAAAAATAAAGTTAATTATTTGAGATCTATTTAAAGCACATTTTTCACCTGACAATACTGACGCAACAGGAAATCAAACCGGAAACAACCGCATAAGTATTGTATTGTCATAGTAATCTGTTATTTTAAAAAAGCAGCCTTATCTTGCATAATCATAGATAACCTAGTGTCAACCCGTCAACCTGTTTATACCCTTCCATACGAAATCCAGGCATTGTGTGCTGAGTGGCAAGCTCTACGTCTTACCAGAGCAGAGGAATGGAAACAAAACCAATAGCGTTTACAGTTAGACGGTGTTCTACTGCGTCACGATAGCCTCAACAAAGTATATGAATTAAAACATCAAATTTCAAAGATATATTTTAAATTACCAATGACTATATAGCGCGTTATCCACTGTACCGCATAGCTTAAGCATTATTAGACAAATTCGCTTATGAGAATCCTCCGCCCTATTTACCCCAGAATTCATTTGATCTGAAATTAAACGCAATGTATTCACCGTTTCGCGTTCGGCCTTGTTCTAGATTTTATGATTCAGTCTATTATTGATCTATCTATGTAAAGTTAGTATAAAAATGTGTCAAGTTATTTATTATAAGTGATCATAGTAGCGCACTTGTTTTGTGCAATTATAAAGCTGTAACTTTGATTGTAAGCGCGCATTTGAGGAAAGATTTATATTACAAAAAAATTACTTTCCCGTACTAATAGGGCAAAATGCGGCGTTAAGTTCCACCATACAACGGAGTAACAGAGAATAGAGTGTCTTGATACTAGACTGACTGACTATGTACTACTCTGCGTTATAAAGCGTAAACTTCTTTTTTATGATAATTTTACTTAAGTAAAAGTAATAATTTTTCAAGTCTCGGCTGGATCTTATTACTTTTTGATATAACTCAAATTACTTTCTGAATATACCTACAAATGTATATACGAGTATGTATAACCTATACATGATAATAAGACTATTTTTATAAAGTCAGTATCTTTCTCATTTCGAAGGGTTAACAAATATAGAATTTAGTAATATATCATTCCGCCCTTCATATCCACCCATTGACAATTTGACGGTGAAATTATAGTAGATTAAAATTATTACCCTCAACATTTTCCATATGCGCATTAGAAAATTCATTGTACATTCTAAGCATGGTATAATTATGTATGGCAATAGATACCGGTCGTGGCGCAGAGGGACGGTGTCTAACTGTAAAACGCGATCGGTTGTGGGTTCGATTCTAACCTACAGGAATGGTTATATTGGTTATATTTTCATTTCCCTCGCACTGGTAAGATAAAGTGCGGCGTTTGACATAAGGTGCTTCTTGTCTACTGTGCTATGCGCGATAAATACGTATGGAACACCATTTAATAAAGAAAACATTTTCGATCGATAATCCTGGTGCAGTGAGAATGTCTAACTGTAAATACCATTGGACGTGGGTTCGATCTCCATTCGTGGGAAGCACTAATGGAGATCGAACCCACATATTTAAACGCCGGCGTGGAGTTTCAACATTTACTGTATAATGTTTTAATTTCTGACCGAAAAGATGATGAAAAATTGATTCGGCCTGAAGTTGGGACATTTTGTAATAAATGATTACAATGTGGGAAAAGCCATGAAGCTGTAAAAAAATCCTATTAACTTCCCCTTATAACAGAAAACTAGTATGTTTCACACATTACATTATTTCTCTGCAAATGAAACAATATATTTATACAAGGTTTTTTTGCAGTATCACAAAAGAAAAGGTAATTACCCCACTTTCGTTAATTCCGCAGCCTCATTATATACCTCATGCCAGTCAGTCAATAGCTTTAAATCATTGAAATATTTTTTCTATAATTTTAAAATAATTTTAAAACCTTATTTAATACGATATAATCAGATTTTTTATGAAAAAAGGAGGCCAAAGAACTGAAGGGCCACCTGCTGGTAAAGTGGTCACTTTTGCCCATGGACATCCACATTAGAATTGTAGATGTGTTGCCGGCCTTGGGATGGAAGTGAAAGGAGATGAGTGAAAGGATGGAAGGGAATAGGGAAAGCTGGATTACATGACATCAAACCGGAATACATCATCAGATATTTGGCTGATCGTTTTTGTCATGATAGTGGTCACGAGCGAGTCGGAGGACTAACTTTCTACCACCACATTACTGGGATACCTGCCTCTTGCGGGACGCTACCCAGCAACAGGGAACAACGAGCTATACGAAATATGGTATAAACGAGCTCTATATAATGGAAGGTACCTAATTGCGACGGTGATTAATAAAATTCAACCCTAACATGATATGAATTTTAATTTCGTTGGCTTAAATACTTTTTTTTTTAATTTCCTTTGATTAATTGGTTTCAGTTCGAAAATGGAGGGTTACTTTGTAATTGAAAACATATTTGTGGATTTTGTGAAAGGATAAGCATTTATGTTTTAATTTTTGAACGAGTATCACTTTATTAAGCGAGTATATCGTTTATGGAACACTGGTCCCGTATATTGCCCGAGTTTATATTAAGTTCATCGTAATGAAGTTAGTGGTTCTTTTACATATTGAGGCTTTCTGCTTATTTTGCTTTCTGCTTTTTCTGCTCTATTATCAGACTTTTATTATACGAACTGAGGCCTTACATTGATATAAATGTAACGTTTTCACAGACAATTTGCGTGAACAGTGATCGAAATAATACATTTTTTTATCAGGGAGATACTGCTGTATTCTAATATAAAGACTTATATATAATTATATTTTACCTGGTTGTTTTATCCCATATTTTTAGATAGATACTGTTGTATGCTAATCTAACCAGATCAATTTTTAATATATAGGAATTATGTATCTGAGATTGGAACCCAAAGACTCTCTAAATGTATACATTGTTTAGGATTATTTATACTAATTACTTTGAATTTCCAATTTACGCATCTAATGTAATTTTTTAACTTTTAATTTCCGCCATTGTGGGACAGCGTGTGACTGCAAACGCGATAGGTTGCGGATTTGATCCTACCCGCGAAAATGATTATAATCAAATTTCAAATCTATGCTCTGCACTGGCTGGCTCTAAGCGGTCTTTATTTCGCCAAGCAATACACGCAACGTCTCGGTTTCACGAGGAAAGCATTCAACGTAGTATATTGACGGATAAAAAATAGAATATTAACTTCAAAATCTACACGAATATATTACTAGATATGCCTGCTGCTTGAAAAAAAAGATATAAGATATTCATATATTTAAATATGAAAATACTTCATGACTCTGACCCTATTAAAACAAAGTACAACATTTAGCACACATTAAACGCACAAGGTCAAAGCTCAAAGAAAATTACAAAAAAAATTATAAAATGACATATAATCACAGAATGTTTATAAAAAAAAATGTAATTTCATTCCCACAAGTCTTTTGTTTTCAATATATAATAGTTGGAAGTATCACATCCCCATTATACTTGACGGCGAACAATTCCGACAATGGATACGAGGTTTTTTTCGGTTTCGACAGTCGATGTAGGTCAACAGTATATTCTGCTTCATATATTATACCCTACTCGTCTTTCCAGATTATTTTTATTATATAATTTTTGTTTTACTATGCTTTTAGGTAGAATAGGGTGAAATGAGAAAGACCCTGAAAATTAACGAAGTAACGAAGTAATAAGTAGAAGAGAATGTATTAATATATTGTTAGCTCCATTAAGTATATGAAGTCTAAAAGATTTATAGAATAGACATCAAAAATTGAACACAAAAGGATTCAAACCCGCGCTTCTTGGGAACTTCTTGTTGGAAACCGTTCAAATACTCTGAACACTAAGCCATGCTTTCTATTCTCAGCTGTGTAAATGAAAACGAATAAATGTAATATTTTATTTTTTTGTCGACGAATACCAACGGAATGCTGTAAGTATTTCATTAAAGAAGCCTAGCTAATATACTTCAACGGAGTGTCTTGACACTACGTTGTCTCTGAGGATCGTGTTATGCGAAAACGTTTCAATAGAATAATTCTTTTCTATGAAAAGACAAATAACTATAAGCACTAAGCCGCAGGCCCTGTGAAGTAACAAGTAGGGGTGTATTTGATTAATTAAAGCCATTTATTATTTAATAATTTTCATTAAAATTCAAGTTTTGTGCGTTTTTAAATAACATATATATTATATTAATTAAGATTAATACGTGCAAGAGTTTAAACACTTTTTGTGAGTGGAAAAACAAATATACTCAATAAGCTCTGTCTCGACTTCGGTGGAAAGCAAAGTACGGAGTTTCATGACACTAGGTACTTTCTGTCTACCCTGCTATGCGGAATAACAAGCGTGAAAATAAAAAAAAACAAATACAATATATAACATTCCTATATCTATTCCTATTTCTCAACTTGTAATTGGTTGTGAGAAGCGGAACTCAACGCCAAATTTTTAATAACAATTTTTTTAATTATAAATTTCTAAGAATATATTAGTAAGGGACGAAATTTCTAATGATCCACAGGGTTCAAATATTATAATAATTTAATATATCTATCGAAAATAGCGTTATTGAGTTTCGGTCAACCTACACAGAACAGTTAAGGTCATCATATTAAGGACAAGTTAATATGTAATTTTCAACGGACAGAATGACACATCACAATGGGCAGTCGATAGCGGGATCTTTGTCATTATAATACAGTGTTGAGCTTCGCTGCTCGCGACACGCTCTATTAATAAATCCTTTGTCCATATATGGACAATTCCATGACCTCCGTCCGAAGTCCGAAAGTCGTTTATTTATCCAATTTCCTACGTTTTGATTGATATAATAGCTTGTTATTATTTGGGATGATGTTTTTAATCTGAGATATGTATAGGAAAACTTAAATTAATTTACTATATATTTTTGTTCATAATTAAAATTAATGAAAAAAGAAACTATGGAGTAGATGGTTTATGGCAAAGGTAGCATCTATCAGTATCTGGACCACTTTATTTTTATATTGTTCTTAATTTACTTATTACTATAGTAACTAGGCAATTAAAACTACGAATACAACTTTCTGATCCATAGAATAGGAAAAGAGAAAATAAGGCTAGGAATTTCTGAATGCTTCATAAGAGTACTGGACTCTTGGTGTTTTAAAGGAGCTTGGAGCAGTGCATGAATTTTGCTATCCAAGTGTTCTGAAGGGCATTTATTATCCAGACTTCTCCCTTTTCTTAACTAAATCGGAGAGATCCTAGATAATAAAAAGAAATATTTTTCTAATGAAATATTTTAAGATTATCAGATTACTGTAGGTAATTGGTATCGTAACTTACTTGAAGGAGAAAATTTATAAAGCTTTGTCTCGAATCTTTAAGTTG
This sequence comes from Dryadula phaetusa, assembly GCA_032432895.1. Classification (NCBI taxonomy): domain Eukaryota; kingdom Metazoa; phylum Arthropoda; class Insecta; order Lepidoptera; family Nymphalidae; genus Dryadula; species Dryadula phaetusa. Next base: position 5,085,212 of record JAOYRS010000081.1, read on the forward strand.
ATGAAGGTGTAGACACTTTCAACACCTTATTAACTTAGGACTTATACTTACATAGACTAACTTGGTGTAGAAAGTTATTTTTACGTAATTGACTTAATTTTGTTTCCAATTGGATATTTACGACAAACTCAAGGATTTTTACTTGCTTCACACTTTTATTGCGTAAAGTAGAATAGACAGGAAGTACCTAATGTCAAGACAATCCGTATTCCGTTTCCGGCTGAATTCAAGACAATGAGTATTGAGTGGTGGGACTAAACGCAGCGCTATATATTACCAGAGCGAGGAAGAAAATAATTTAAATATAATCATTCTCCCAAGTGAGAATCGAATCCACAACCGATCGCACTGGCTGTGTAAAGAATTATTTACACCAAAAATCAATTTCGTGCCTTTATATGTAATTAGATATGTTACTACTGCTATTATTGCTTCACTCTTTATCCCGCATTGCAGGCTATTGAAGTGAGTCCCAATGGATTAAGTAGACATGGGCTCTGAGTGGTTTCCGCGGTGACTTAAACTTCAAATAACCACGCTATTGATTAATGTTTAAACATTAGAACAATCATTTGTTAGACCAAAATATATGTATATATATATATATATATATATATACATACATACATATGTATATATATATATATATATATATATATATATATATACGTCTACCTAGAGAGAAGAATTTTTTTTGACTATTTTCCGCCTGGAATTTAAATTGCGTGTTATGTGGGCTTGTTTGAGTTGAGATCAACGCCACGGTTTGTTTGACCAGAGGGGAGTAATAAAAATAAATTTCAAATGTCATTATTTCCTTAAATGGGAACTGAACCCACCTATAATTGCATTTACAGCCAGACAAGTCAGATATTTTTCAATATATTAAAATCGTTATCGGGATTTCAGACAATACGTGGATATAAAAAAAAGCAAATTGGGTTCTATGAGCCAGCTTGCTAATCTCTTAAAGAGGCAGAAAATATGGAAAAGAGAACATGGCACATGTTTCTGTTTAACAAGACAATTATTTTTCAAAAGGATCTATTAATAAATGCAAGAAAATGGGGTAACGCCATTTTAATGCATTTAATTGAAAATGTGTACAAGTGTCCGAATACGTTGACGATACGTAGGATAGAATATGTGGACGATACCAGGATTAGCAGGACTACGACTGAAATAAATATAGGGAATTTAAATGTGCTTTTTAGTTCCATGCCTTTTTTTATGATTTACATCTTTTCGGGCAAAGATTTAATCGATTTAAGCCTATGCCTCTCCTATACTAGCTATTTTTTACCTTTGAAAGTATCTAGTGTCAAGACACTCTGTACTTCGCTTTCCACCAAATTCGAGACATTGCGGACAATTCGAGTCATGGTGGAACTTAACGCCGCACTTTGTCTAATATATTATTTATCAATGTAATACATATATATATATATATATATATTTATATATATATATATATATATATATATATATTTATATATATATATATATATATATATATATATATATGCATATATATATATTTATTATAAAACATGCAGAAAAATAAAAATTTCACCGAATTTGAGACATTTCGTGTTGAGAGTGGTGGAACTCGACGCCGCACTTTATCTAATATACCATTTATGTTGTATATAGTTTGTTTATAGTAAAAAATGCAGAACATTCCTCTTATTGACATCGGCTAAACTCGTTGGCGCCAGCGTCTACCCTGATATTAATGTCAGACATCAATCCATGGTCACTTCCTTCTAAATATACAAGAGGGTTATATAGTACGTACTGACAGTTTTATCCCTTGACCGAATGCCGGATAGAATATATTTGGAATATTTATTAAAACTAATATATTTTGTTTCTGTTTTATATACAACATTTATGATAGGCTGTTTGTTTGCTTTCAGCGTGATTAATTATTCATTTTAAATTATTATACTTAGTGAATATAAAAGTAGTTTTATTCGCTCATTTATCTTGCATTACTACGCAGGATAAGCAGGGAAGTACCTAGTGTCTAGATACTCCTTACTGTTTGTTTTCTACAGAATTCGAGACATTGCGTGTTGAGTTTTGGAACTCAATGCCGCGCTTTGTCTTATCAGAGCGAGGAAAATGGAAATAATTTAAATATGATCATTCCCCAAGTGGGAAACGAATCCACTACCGGTAGTATTTATAGTCAAATGCGGTCCCAATTATTTAGCATTATAAGATTTCTTTAATTTGGCTTCTGAGTGCACTTAGTGACATTTTAATTTTGTAGTTATAACAATATTCAATCCTTTATACACCAGAAAAAGGTGATAGAAAGAATTAAGGGTGAAGATCCTCTTTCATCTACTTTTCGTCTGAAACTAGTCAATATACAAATTATTAAACATTGCATTTTGAGTGGTGGAACATAACGCCGCACTTTGTCTTAACCAGTCCATAGAATAAATATAATTGTTCTTTTGACTAAGGAATTATATATAGATTACTATATTTTCGAACCTACAGCCATCACCTTGAGAATCAGACGATGATCATTTGTACTACAACGGACTCGAAATTTATTTATCACTTAAAAAAAATAAGCTACTGTGGCGGAGTGAAACTGCGTCTGGCTGTAAACGCCATAAATAAAAATAAAACGGTTATGGGTTCGATTCCCATTCAGAATAATGATTATATTTAAAATTTGTTTTCCATTCCCCGCTCTGGTGAGACAAAGTGAGGGGTTGAGTTCACTATTCAATACGCAACATCTGGATTTCGGGTGGAAAACAGTTAACGGAGTGTCTTAACACTATCTTGTCTCTCAATACCCTGCAATGCGAAATAAAGCGTGAAGCTGTAAAAAAAATAACTACTAGCACGAACTAAATCTATTCCTATACTCGTTATCTGTCTAAAGAGATTACATGGAGTTGTAATTTAAACATTTTATAGACTAGCACATCGGTACGTCAACACAGTATAAACAAACCAAAACACATCTAAAAATGCCCGGCTTCAAAGTAAATCATATACTGAATTCTAGTAAACGTAGTACATTTGATGACCCAAATGTTCATTAGTGCGTGGGGTTTTTTCATTTCAGTTCAGTGACTAATCATTCAAACAAATTATATGTTGGGTAAAGGATCTATTGAATTTATCACCTTTTATCTAGCCAAGAAAAAGTAAATATTTTTTATTCAAATTAAGAGTACTTTTTTAAAGGCAATTAACATAAAAAAACATCTTCACGCTTTATTCAAATGGCAGGATAGCCAGAGTGACAAGACACTACGTTGACAGTTTTACATTCGAAATGGAGATATTGCGTGTTAAGCGATAATTCGATAGAGAAATAAAAATACATTATATTTAGATATTATCGTTTCCTCAAACGGGAATAGAATCAATCACTTTTACATCCAAACACTGTACCACTGCACAACGACAGTGATTAAAGTACAAGTAACGTCATCAGACTCGCGCTATGATGAAAATTTGTATGTAAATCAGTCAAAAATACCATTTTAAAATTCTTAAAGTTTTTTTTTAATAACAAGCAAGCTTCCTCATTATCCATGGTTTGCTTCATAAGTGTAAGATGAAAAGGAAAAGATAAAATATAAAAAAAAATAATATCTTTTTTATGTTAATTGAATATTGTTTTTTTGCTGTACAATATTGTCAAATAAGCTGAAATTCATGTTCTTTCCTCCGTCTCCTTACCCTCATCTCCTTTCCCTCGTCTGCTTTCATTTCCACCCCAAGATCCTAATATTCTAGATGTTCAAGGGTGAAGGACTACCACAACACATACCATCAGGTGGCATTTCTGTTCGTTGCCTCCTTTTTCAATATTAAAAAAAATGTTGGGTCAATCGACTGCGAAGCAATGCTTACAGTCCAAAGGAAATGATGACATTTATCACTTGTTGATGGAATTTGTATGGAACGAAGCATAACGACCACCTTTGCTAAAAACCTGTAATGTGCAGAGGTATGTTGCAGAATCATTATCCAGCAATTCAGTTGCGCTAACTAAATTACTGTATTAATTAAGTATACTGTGTTACAGGTGCCACTAAAAGGTATATTAAAAACTAAATAACCTTTATCTTACGACATAAGCGGATTTAGAACGTATAACTTAGTGGTCAAAACGCTTGGACGGTTTCCAAGAGGCGCGAGGTCGAATCCCCTTGCGTTCAAATTTTGGTACGTTTTTCATTTTCATATATAAAGTGTAGAATGCCACTTTAAAATATAAAAATAAGTATAGTTTGTATAATTTATAACAAAGGTATGTTTCTCTGTGAGACACTCGTATGTACAACGATTAAAAAAAGTCATACAATCACACAAAAATGTTCAAATAACGCAGGACTGCCATAAATATTTCAAAGCAATCCGGGACGAGTCAGTTACTTTTGATGTAGTCGTATACAGTGGGTACAGCGTACCCAATGATACATTGTAGAACGCAATATAGGTGTTATTTGTTTTTTTAGCTTCACGCATTTATCCCGGAAAGTAGAGTAGACAGAAAGCACCTAGTGTCAAGACTCTGTACTTCGCCTTTCGCCGAATCCGAGACATTGTGTGTTGAGTAGCGAAACTTAACACCGCACTTTGTCTTCCTGGAGTGAGAATGTGAAAATAATTTAAATATAATCTGCAGTATTATTACTAAAAGTAAGCTTAAAGACCCACTTTATGATGCCTGTTAACACTTGCTAGCGATCCTCTCAATACCTAACCAAATCTAAAATGACCTTACCAATGCCCTTTTCGAAATACTAAGTAGAAAAGCAATGCTGATAGGTCTAGACTGTCGAGGTATATCAATAAAAGACCTTCTCTGACCTTCTGCTCAGACTTCCACTACATATATAATACGTAGATATCATATGACTGTATATTTAAATATTTCAATTTTTCCGCTCTGGTAAGACAAAGCGCGGAATTGAGTTCGCCACTCAAAAAATCTCGGTCTCGGATGGAAACCAGTCAACGGAGTGTCTAGACACTATGTTATTTGTCAAACGTATCTTATAGAGTGTAATATTTACTTTAGTATATCAATATTTCTGTAAGCGCGATCAGTTGTGGGCTTTATTCCACTCAGGGGAGTGATTATATTTAATTTATTTCCAACTCCTTGCTCTGGTGCGGATAAAGTGCGACGTTGAGTTTTACCACTCAACACGCAATGTTTCGAATTCGGTGGAAAGCAAAGTACGGAGTGTCTGATACTCGGTGCTTTCTGTCTACCCTGCTGTGCGGGATAAAAGCGTAAAGCTAAAAAAAATATTTATTTTATTATTATCGGAGAGTAGAGAGTAAAGACATTTGACTTATTAATTCCGTTTAAAGATAAATTAAAGGCGATACAAGGTTGATTAAAGTTAAAAGGACCGATAGTACAAATTTTTGATGAAGGTAACGACAGGTGGACTTATTTATTTAGGTTGTTCCGACCCGCTAACGGTACTCGATATGATTTAGAACTGTTTATTTTGTGTTTATCCGTTATATAAACAGAAATTGAGTAAACTTTGACTTTAAATATTATGATATTTTATCTTATGTTTGTTGACTTTTGAATATATGTATGAAGTTAACTTTTAGCAGAAAAATCTTAGATGTATTTCTTAGAAGATTAATATTTATAATATTATAAACACTCACGCTCTCCTAGTTTATCAGGAGAGAAGAGAGAATCTAGTGTCAAGACACTGTTCACTATTTTCTGCTTAATTAATATTATAATATTACATATTAAACGGCGAAACTCAACTCCGAGCTATGTTCCAACAGAATTGAAACATAATTTGAATATAAAATAAACATTCCCCAAGTGGAAATCGAACCCACAACCAATTGCATTTACAATCAGACGCTTTCTCACTGCGATAAGAAATAGTCATGTTGCCTTAAAAAATGAAGCTGACATAATAATTATAGGTGCGAATACTACTTGAAGGAACTAGTTTATGTTTTTACTCTTATATTAATACAAGCAGGAGAGACCCATTTTTACGAATATTATATTGTTTACAGGAGAGAAGGAGTATGGATCTATGTTAAGCTTATAAGGAGAATAAGCAGTATATAAATATTTTTTGACAATACACTAAAAAAACATTGAAAAAATATAATAAATATTATACTCACTAAGATTTGTTAGACAAAATTTTGCTCACATAACATTATATTTTGCATAGCAGGGTATTCGGAGATAACCTAGTGTCAAAACACTCCATTGACCGGATCCTACCCGAAATTGAGAGACATTGCTTGTTGAGTGGCAAACTCAACTCCACGCTTAGCCTTATCGAAGTGAGGAAATGGAATTCAAATACAATATAGAAACATATTAACTGTTTCAAAATAATTTAAAAAAAAACTAATTAGGTTTTCTTTATTTCATACTAAAGAACTTCCGAAAGTATTGCAGGAGTAAGTTTCATTTTAATTTAAAATGTGACAGCTTTCTGGCTGGAACGTAGAAAATAATTTCTTATTGCTATTTTCCGTCAAGGTTAGTCAGTACTGCCAACTTAGCCCAAAGGTCTGATGTAGGTCACGCATACGCTATCAGGAAGACAAATCGATTTGCATTTTCATTTTTGGCATTGTATTGTTGGCAACACTTTTTATATTGTAATATTTTAAAAAGAAAATTTTAGTTAAAAAATTTTGGGCTGTTTATTTGGCATATTATTGTTTAATTATTTAAAAAATTTGCATAGATATTAAAAAAAAAATAGGAGCCTTAGTAGTTTCGTAGGGCAGTACGGAAGAAGTAAGGCTTACAGCAAGTATGGTATCCGGCTCGCAGTCTTCCAAAAGTATGAGAAGTAAGCAGAATAACGGATGAAAGAATTTAGACTAGATTAATAGTTCATTTTTTTCAAAATGCATTTTTTTCTATAATTCTGGCTCTACTATGAAATATCTTAAATTTTTTGAACCTCTTTAAAAAATGTTTGCCGACGGATCTATAGTGTACTCGATAGAGAAATTTCATAAAACGCTCTTGTACTTAAAGTTGCAATATTTGCATATACAAACAAACAGTTATTTCAAATATTAAATTAAATTTAATATGAATTTATTTCACCGCACTAATAGCGTATATATTGGTCTTGAAAACACAATTTAATGTTCACAAATATATTTTATTGATTCAAATGTCGGATTTAATAATGTTTTCTCTTATCCCACATAGCAAGGTAGACAGGAAGTATGCAGTGTCAAGACACTCCGTACTTCGCTTTACGTCCAGAGCAAGGAAATTAAAATAATTCAATTATAATCATTCTTCCAAGTGGGGATCGAACACACAACCGATCGCGTTTACAGTCAGGCGATGTTATGTATTCGATTTCCACCCGGGAGAGACTTCATTTGCACGCTCTGGTAAGACAAAACGCGGCGTTGAGTTCCGCCCCTAAACACGCAATGTCTCGAATTCGGCGAAAAGCGGAGTGTGGAGTGTCTTGACACTAGGCATTTCCTGTGTAAAGTATGTGGGATAGAGCGAGAAAACTATCAAAGGCTTGTTAGTCCAATAATAACAATTTTTAATGAGTATCAACTAATTTTCCGATTGGCTAGAAAAACAAATCGAGGACGTATCCTTGAGTTCGATTGGCTTAATTTAATAAAACGCTTTTTGGTGGTTTTTGCTATTAGTTTATATCGGTATTTTTTCAATTAAAACATGTAAATCGGTTTTCTATTTAAATGAATGGTAAAGTCTTTCGTCCTCAGTTGTTGTGACTTTTATTAATATATACAAATAAATAAAAACGTCTGTATGTCTATCTATTGTGGTTAACTTATGAAACTGCTTGACAGATTGTAATGGGATTTTCATTGGATAGTAATTAGAAATAGCTTTGGCTACTTATGAATTATAATTATAATGTAATGCTACAGAAAGATTAAATTCCACACGGACAAAGTCGCCGGCACAGTTTGTTTTAAATAAACTACTTTTTTTATAGCTTCACACTTTTATCCCGTTTAGCAGGGTAGACTGATAGTACCTAGTATCAAGACACTCCGTAATTCGCTTTCCATTGAATTTTGTCTTACCCGAGCAAGAAAGTGGAAATTTTAAAAACATAATCACGCTCGAGAGGGAATAGAATCCACTACCGATCGCGTTACACAGTCTAATGCCACGGCCTTGCGACCGGCCTCGAATCGAATAAACTAAATACGTAGTTATTAATCGTTTACCAAAAATTGCATCAATCAGTTCGCTTATATTGGACCTATTTTATTTTCATGTTTCCATTGTATTAAATACATAGTTCTATATCCATCTGCTATTTAGTTTGTATAGCTTGCGTAAATATGACCATGTATCTGAATTTCGTTCGAATATCAAGTGGCTCCTTATCCGCCGTCACTGGAACTTACATACACTCCCATATCTTTACTGTGCGTTATTCGAATCTTAAAACTCCACCTTATTTAAGGGAAATGTTTTGAGTTTATAGGTATGCATACCAAAACACTGATATCTTTTGAGCACCTAACTCTAATATTATCGATGTAAATTTTATAAACATTCTTTTGCTCTGGACAAGTCGTCATTGTGTTTTTGTATTACCCACTTAAAACTTGAATATTAAACGTGTAAAATCTTTAAATATATTTTAAAAAAATACAAATCTACCTAACCTTAAGGTTGTCTGGAAGAAATCGCCATTTAGCGATAACACCGCTTTTAATGAAAAAAATATATCTAACAAACCAATTATAAACCCAAATTGAAAACCTCCGAATAATAACATAAGAAATCATAGTTTTGACATTTCAACAAAACGGCCCATTAATAAAATGTATACTTTATATTGTAATCATTGGGAATAAGGTGATAATGTAGAACGATATCGTAAAGTATGCATAATAAAAATGCGTATTTTTATATTTCCTGTCACTATTACGGCTTACCGCTGACAGGTCGCAAACAGGTTTTGTGGCGACAATTCGGAGATATTTTTATATGATCAATCATTCATTTTAATTAAGTCTTGATTTAGTTTATAAATATATGTACAAATTATGTAAATATGTTTGTCTGTTTCATTAAAAATAATATTTGAGAAAAAGCTAAGATATATTTATTTTTAGCTTCACGCTTTTCATAGCAGGATAAACAGAAAGAACCTGGTGTCTAGATACTGGACAGCGTACTTCAATGACCATGACATTGCGTGTTTAGTGGTGGACCTCAACGCCGCACTTTGTCTTACCAGAGCGAGGAAGTGAAAATAATACAATTACTCCCCCAAGTAGGGATCGAAGTCGCAACCTTTCGCGTTTACAGTCAGACGCTGTCCCACTGAAGCACGACCGGCCTCAATTAAATTTAATGAAGATTCTAATTCCAAATTTTAAGGTGGTTGGTGACTCATATTATAACTTATTATCGCTTATATAGACGTTACTTTGTTGGTATATTTAGTTCAGATCAAGTATTAAATTCTGCTTTTAAATAAAAATTTAAATTTAAAAAAATAGTCAAAGTGGGCGTTATTCTATGACGTAAAATTATTCGTTTTGGGTTAATTTGCAGCGGTGAGTAACGCCACTTTGGATAGAGAGCGGGTAACGGAGTACCTTAACACTACTGTATATCCCGCTAAGCGGGATAAGGAAACTGTCGATATATTACGAGTAAAGACAAGTAAGTAAGTAAGTACAGTAATTGGAAAAACTGCTTATAATATTTATCACACCTTCAGCTATATTTACGTTATTTAGGTGTCAAGATATCAATCACTAATGGTATATACAAATGTAATCTAAATTTTTTTCAAGTAAATTAGTAATGAGGCCGGTCGTGGCGCAGTGATACAGGATATGACTTGTTGTGGGCTCGATCCTCACGCGGGGAAGTGATTTTGTTTAAAATTATTTTCACTTCCTCGCTCTGGTAAGACATTGTGAGGCGTTGAGTTCCGCCACTCAACACGCAATGTCTCGACTTCGATGAAAAACAAAGTACGGATTGTTATGACACTAGGTACTTTCTGTCTACCCTGTCATGCGGGATAAAAGCGTGAAGCTATAAAAAAGTAGTAATATTTCACAAAATTGAATGTATCAATTTGTTGCTGGCTGTTTGTTGCTGATTCACCAATACAGAAATTAAAGTGTAGATATTTAATTTGCTGACGGACTCATGACAGTCATATTGTTATTTTGCCAATTGTAAATAGAAATTAAAACAACATACGATTTCCATTCTTTTTTCTTCTTTCTTTAGCATTTGAGTCCAATTCTTGCTGTGATAAAAAACAGTAACTTGCCGCAGCTGGTCGCAGATGTATAATGCTCCCTACTCTAGGACTCCCCCAAGGGTTGCCACGATAAACCCAGCGGCTATCAGTGACCTTGTTCAGGTCTATCCATCTGATATGGGGGCCCACTGAGCATCACTTGCGCCACACCATATGTAATATAAAAATAAAAAAAAATACTTAGTGATCCGTCACAGAATTCCAATCTATACCGGAAATCATAAGTATGACCAATCATCTACTTCGTTAAAGAAATGTTACATGCATAAATATTTTCAACGCTATCGTAATCTGTAGATATCATTTCCTAACACAGGAAGTTAACAAGTTGATATCTATTAAAGTAGTTATTTGGATACTTTCTCTATATATGCACTTGATATTTTGAATATTAACTTAATTATCATGATGTTGGGTTCAAATCACGATTGCAAGATTAACTAAAACGAAGTGGGGTGTTAAGTTACGCCACCTAATATTTGAAATTTTTTTTTGAGCAGAAAACGGTGATCTTTCAATAGGTTTTATTGGCTTGTGTCGCTTGGTAATTAAGATTTGTTTCGTAGTAAACTCTTTGAAAATTGTATAACAAAAGACGAATTATTCAGATATTAGACAACCTAGAACTTGTTGGTAACCAGTTCTTGGTATCCGTTTTGGATTTCACATGAAATATGGCAATTGTCATACTGCCATATACAGATGACATACATGAAAGAGACGATAAAAAGAATAAAATATATTTTATCTATGTTAGTCAGGAAAACAAACGATTATATAAAAAAAGTTCATTACATATTGAATGATCGTTTTTTTTAAACTGACTGACTGGATTATAGCTTAGTTAATGTAGGCGATGCTTAAAAGAGTATTCCGTGGAATTCCTCTGGAAAATCTTGTTACGTATATATAATAAAAAAAAAAGAGTTACTTCACTTTCGCCAACCGTAGGTACCTATAAAAGGAGCAAATATTTTAGAATTTTGCTCAGTCATCCATCTCAATTTTACACAACGTTACTCTATTGACCTTACGCTCTTTACAATGTTAATAGTTTACAAACAAAAACTGTCAGCATTGAGTTCCGATCACTGTATTAAGAGTTCCGTAGGATAAATTTAGAAATATGTACATTTTTTTCAGATTTCAGCTTTAAAGTCTGTATCAGATTGACCTATTTATTTCTTATTGACTGCAACCGTGAAATTTATTTTGATAATCATCATATAATTTTTAATTTTATTCTTTTGAAATTAGAGTTCTCTATCAAAATATAAATTAGTTTACTTCTTTTTAACGTTCTACTTTACTTCGGTTACTTTTGATTTACTTTTTTTTAAACTTCTAATATATCATTCTACTTGTATGAGATTGACTATTCAAAAAAAAATTAAACCAATTAGAGACGATGAAAGTAATAACGATACTAAGTTATTATCAAATTGTTCTTAATAAACTAACCAAATAATTTCGATCCGCATCCGCGGATAGGCATGAATATATCCTAGTGATATATCACTTAGTATTATTGTAACTTGAAGCAATTGTGGCACAGCGGGATAGCGTAAGATTGTAAACGCGATTGGTTGTGGGTTCTATTGGCTCTGGAGGATTGATTATTTTTAAAATTTATTTTAATTTCTTCGCTCTAGTGAAATAAAACGCATCGTTCAACAGATAGTAGGATAATCGAGTGGAAACCAGTCCAAGGAGTGTCTTGACACTATATTGTCTCCAACAATTCTGCTATGCGATTTGTAGGTAAGCTCGAGCGGGAAGCCAACATTTTTAGCTTCACGCCTTTATTCTATATAGCAAGATAAACAAAAAGTACCTGGGTAGTAGTAGGACTAGTGGCGGATTACGGAGTGTTTTGACACAACTCAGTACTCCGCTTTCCACCGAATTCCAGATATTATCTTTTGAGTGATGGAACTCAGCGCCGCGCTTTGTCTTGCCAGAGCAAGGAAATGAATATTATTTAAATATTTTCATTTCCTTGCTCTCCGAGTAAAGAAACCCTACTAAAGCTATTCATTTCTAAGAGTAATTAAATGAAACGATCAATTACTTCTAGACAAAAAATCTAAATTGTTTAATTTAATTAGTTTATAATATTTGAATGAATTTATGTTTAACGCCACTTTGGAAATAACTAGTTGTGATTATTCGAGTGGCAGTTTATAATTGACTCTACACTATTTATATGTTTTTATTTATAATATCAAAGTATAAATAAGCATTAGTGGCCATCAAGGTGCATTAGGACACCTTCTGAATGTGAACGCGATTGGTTATGGGTTCAATTTCTACGCGAGAAAGGTTTTTTTTTCTCTATGGTGAGACAAAACGCGGTGTTCATCTTACCACTCAACACGCAATGTCTGGATTTTCGGGAGGAAGAAGTTAACGAGTGTCACATGTATAATGATTTTATTTTGTTTCTCACTGGTAGAAATAGAGTATTTAAATATTCTGACCTCCGCTTTTTGAGTGCTTACGAGATATTGCGTGTTAAGTACAGAACACGAGGCTTCTCTTTGTTTAACCAGACCGGAAAAATAAAGTTAATTAAATTATAATCAATTCAAACTACCTACAATAAGATACTGTCCCACTGTGCCCCAATGGGCTTGCTTTACTAGACTTAGAAAATAAAGTGTATAAATAAATATTACAATATTTAATTTCTTTTTATCTTTACTCATTTCTTGCTACCTACGATTTCTTTATAGCAAATTATTCCGGTAGAAAATAAAAGAGATCGATAATTTTTATTACTGAGCTCTCCTTCAATATGTAGATATACTGTCTTAATATTGATTAACTCAACTAATATTACTTGCCCGTCTCTATTGAAACCTATGTAACTAAACATAATGAATAGAACGTATCTAATCAAACGAATTCAAACAATGGCTTCAGTAGAGCTATTAGAGGCATCCATTACAAGCTCCCTGCCACAAATCACAACCTAAATGTTTTGTGAACAGGATTATATACTGAGGGAGGCTTCTCGATGATACCACGTGATTGGTTGGGTTAAGCGTGAACAACAATTAGAGGTGTGGGTGTGCAGATTATGTCTCAAATGATATCGAAGACAGGCAGTTAGTATGTAAATTATTGTTTTTACTTGGCTTGGAGACTATAGTGCCAAAGAGCAAAGGCACAAGCCAAAGAGCTCATTATATTAATTAGTTTTAGAAGTCAGTTGATGATTTTACATAATGCGAATAATTAACGTATGACATTTTGTGTGTTTTTATAAATTATAAATGAAACTATTTAAACAGATTAATCGCATATATTTTGGTATTCAAAATTACATTTTTGGAAAACTGACGTTCCGAACACTTTACAGTAGTCCGTGGTCACAGGTAGACAGGATCACTCCCCTGAGTGGGGATCGAACCCACAACCAATCGTGTTAACAGGTAGACGCTGTCCCATTGCGCCTCAGATGGTGGTAAAAATCCCGAAAATAAAAAATAATTATATATAAGAAGGATCATCGAATATAAATTTAAATTTCGATTTGCATATTTTGAATTGCGACGGAAATAGTTGGAGGTATCTTTACACAATTTTTTTCTTAATACCGACTTAAAGTAGAAATAAAGTATTGAATATTTTTCATAAATATAAAAAATATATCTGTACATATCACAAGTAACACTAATGTATATATAAACTCAATTCGCCTTCTCATTTCATTGATTCGCCATACGACCATCTTCTCCGTGACTCTCTGATCTCTCTCTGATAATATAATCTGAACATCTAAATGTTTGAATATTTTAACGTTTATATACTTGTATACGAGAGCTCTAACTAACTTGAAAAATACAACTTACCAACGCGTATGTCACTTTTAACAAAATTTACTGATCTTTGATTTGCTTTAACAAACGCATAATAATGTACGTGTACTATTTATTTTATAAATAAAATGCATTTCTTACGTATTATTTTAAAAAATATTAGGTTTCTGCATTTGTTCTCAGATAAATTTTAACTTTGCTAATTTTAATACTCGGTTGGCATGGTTTTCATAAAAAAACCTCCAAAGCTTTTCCTTCATGTAAAGTACATAGAATTCATATTTACATATAAAAAGTATAAAAAAATCTTTTTAAAAACCATCATGAATTCTTGGTTAAAACACCATATTCCAGTTACCGTCGTAAAAGTGAACAATAGGGGCAATTCCTACTTGGAATCCATTACAATGTATAGTAATTTTCAATTTTCAAAGTATAAATTTTAAAATAAAATTTACAACCTGAGACAATATGAAAAAAAATTAACAATATTGTTAAAAATATACATACAAATTGTATGAGCATAACTTGCAAACCATGAATTCATTCTGTTTGTTGAAATATAAAACACTACATGTGTTTTGGCAATGTGTTAGTTATTGTTTTACAAAATATGTTAATATAAAACGTATAGTAGTATTTATATTAAATAAAAAAAACGTACAAAAATTTCAATATGAACACAGCTGAATTCGAACCCGTAGCGCTTGTAAACTGTACAAGCGCTGACCGCCTGCGCCATGCGTTCTATTTCCAGTTGCGTCGAAATTCTTATAAACTTGATGTAACTTACTTTTGTTGTTAGGAAAGCTACGTTCAAAATATATACGTTTTTTTAAAAATGTTTTCTAATTCTAAGTGTGGAATTACACTTTAAAATTGATTACTATTTCTATAAATCTTGCTTTTTTAAATTGTTTTTGTTCATATGTACATATATTAATAATATAGCTTTCCATTCGTTAAAGGTCCATCTGTTGACACTTCATTTTTTTATAGCTTCACGCTTTTATCCCGCGTAGCAGGATAGGCAGAAAGTACCCAGTGTCAAGACACTCCGTACTTCGCTTCATATATTCGCATTATTCTTCTAAATTTAAAGCTTTATAATATTCGTATTTTCTCTACGATATGTGATACTCACATGCCATGGCAAAATAAAGCCATTAATAGAAACAAAATTAAATAATTTATTTAAAAAAAATACTTCTTGCACTTCTTCACACAAGTTGCGACTATATATAAACATGCCAATTTCTCCTCCACCTGAAAAATTTTCACTTAACTGATATTTACGTAGATATAAAACTCTTCTGTTATTCTCTGTGTGTACCACAGCCTTAGCTACTGGGCTCACAAAACTGTAATACGTCATATAGCTAGGTCCCTTGGGGAAAGCATTAATAGAGATAATACTATTACAACTGAAATTATAAAGAAATAAACTATATATGAAGCTAACGTCTTATCCAGTTTAAGTTAATTTTTCAAATAAAAATGGGATATTATATCTGTATATGTATATTAAATTTAGTAAGCAGTATAGTAATAATATATTTTTATAGACATCCATAAGTTGGCTGTGGCACAGTGGGACAACATTTGACTGTAAACGCGATCGGTTGTAGGTTCGATTCCCACTCAGGAAATTCCCACGCGAGAAAACAAAAAATTACTTAAGTATAATCATTACGATTATACTTCAATAATTTTTGTTTCCTCGCTCTGGTAAGATTAAGTGTAGGGTTGACTTCAGACACAACACGAAATGTCTCGAATTTGGTAGACAGCGGAATACAGAGTGTCTTGACACTAGGTTTGTTGCGGGATAAAAAAGTGAAGCTAAAAAAAACATTTAGCTTATTTTTTAGAGAACGGCGAGCATAAAATTGTTCAACAGGTATTACGGTAATAAAATCTGAACATGAAAACATAAAACCCATTTATATCTAGTTTAGTTGTCAGAATCACCTATTTACTTACATTTAAGTATTAATTATAAAGTTTCATAAGAATTTTTATTATGCTAAGGGAAATAGATAACAAGGTCTTTGATATTCACGATATTTACAAATTTTAAATGAATTTTCGTATTCAAAACCCGACTTTTAAACACTATTGTAGTTCGTGTTCTACCCGTGACTACTGTTTTCAACAAGGTATTTTCAAAAGCCAAAATATACATTCATTTAAAAAGAGAAATAGTTATTTAATAATCTAAATTAACAATTAGTAAGGTTATATTTACTATTTTTAAAGTGTTATTCCACACTTAGGGCTAGAAAACATTTTTGAAAAAACGTATAAAAATTAGTAAGGTTTTTGTATATAAAGCACAACAGGAAGTAAGAGATGTATAGATCATAAAATTTAGTATAGTTTATGATTAATTGTTAAAGTCAATTTTTTCTTTATTGCACAGTGTTATATGATTTTTTTAGTTCCACGCTTTTATTCCGCATAGCAGGGTAGACAGAAAGTACCTAGTGTCAAGACATTTTGTACTTCACTTTCCACCGAACTCGAGACATTGCGTGTTGAGTGGTGAAACTCAATTCTGCATTTTGTTTTACCCGAGTGAAAATAATTTAAATATAATTTGTGGGTTCGATGGTGTTTACAGTCTGACGCTGTCCCACTGCGCCACGACCGGCCTCTATAAAACTTTTTAACAATTGCTTACATTAGATACCATCATGGCACGGTAGGACAGCGTCTGATTTTAAACATGATTGGTTGAGGGTTCAATTCTCACTCGGGGAAATGATTATAATTAAAATGTAATTACATTTCTTTGTTCTAGTAAGATAAAGAGATTTGAGTTCAAGATTCAATACGTAATGTCTCAAATTTAGCGGAAGGCGGAGTGTCTTGACTCTAGGCACTTGTTGCCTACCCTACTAAGCGAGATAAAGTGTGAAGCTAAAAAAAATAGTTAAATATTTAGAACTATAGAAACAGTGTATGAAAATAAAAATCAGAATAACGTGTAGGGGAATTCATTTCGTTAACTTATTTACCTTTAAAAAGGAGTTTCTAATATAATGATAAGATCTTTAATTATTTAACTCTTTTATAAGATCTTTATTTATTTAAATTTAAATGTTAGGACTTCAAAAATAAACTTGCGAATATCAAAAACTAGTTCATTTCATTTAAAAACTAACACAAAAGTTTGATTAAATAACTTGGAACATTATAAATATATTATATTATATTTTAAAGTATATTTATTCTATTTGTATTGATAGACATTAGTAAATAAATTAACATAAAAAGTTTTAAATGAATATTTTAATAACTGAGAGAACAAGATACTCTTTATTTAATTACATTTTTGTAAAAGTTTTATTGTTGTCAATTAACATCTATATAAAATAATAAATTAGAATGTCTATCTGTAATATTGAAATAGCCGCTTTTAACTTAATGTAAATGTATGTATTTATACACGGAAGATATACCAAAATAACATTATCAGTTTAATCTCTGCAACGGCTAGATCGATTCGATGGTAGGATTTTCACTAGCAGATAGCCGATGTAATTAAGAGAATTGTAATAACTTGGGTTAATTTTGTTTCAGAATTACAAAAGAAACATCCAGAGATGATACAATCCATGCGGACAAAGTCAGGAGCAGAACTTGTGTTATTATTTTATTTTTTATGTTAGCTTCATGTTTTTATCCAGTATAGTAAGGTAGAAAGTACCTTTAGTCAAGACACTCAGTACTTCACTTTCCACCGAAAAATCAAAATATTTCGGAACTCAATGCCGCACTTTGTCTTTTACCAGCGCCAGGAAGTGAAAATATTTCAAATATCACTCCCCCGAGTAGGGATCGAACCCACAACCGACTGCGTTTGCAGGCCCACTACGCCACAGTTCGCGTATAATATTCGTAATGTTAGTCCTTCGACAAGTTACCGATGGCTTGAAGGACAGTTTTTGGGCAAAAAAACAAATATATACAACAGGTGCTCTTTTAAAATTTAACTTCGCTAACAATCGTTGTATGTGAATACATGCAATGATTGTATACATGCAATAAGTATTAACAGCGTAATGTAATTCAACACACGTACATTGTTAGTATATTCTTGTATTGATTAACAGACTATTTTAATAAATACATTTAAAAGAAACAGCTTCACGCTTTATCTTGTATAGCAGAGTGGCCATAGAGAAGTGAGTGTCAAAACACTCTGTTGACCTATCTTCATCCGAAACCGGATAATAGAAGACCGGATAATAGAAAATAAATTTAAATTGTAATCAATTCTTTGAGCGGAAATCGAATCCCCAACCAATCGATTACAGTCAAAGATAGTGTCCCAATGCGTCACCATGGCTTTGATATTTTTAAGATTTATTTTAAACATAGCTCTATATTACCATATATAGCTTTAGTAATTTTGTTATTTTTCTATTCTTATGGATTTTTTTAGAAAAATCCTTTTTACTGCATAGAATTTATGTAAATAGCAAATAAGAAAGTTATTATATATATATATATATATACACTCATTATACTCATAATTTTTATTACATTTTGTTATAATTATAACAAATATTTTCACGCTAACCGCGTAGTGTTAACCAAAATAAGGATAAAAGATTAAAGAACGAAATTCTTTCTTTATTCTAAGTTATTGCTTGTTAAGTAGAACTCAACGCCGCTCTATGTCGTCCAGAGCAGCTTATAATTATAATTAAAATATAATCATTTATTAAGTAAAAATTAAAATCATTTTTGAATTTTTAACAAAAAATCTTATCTTTATAATTGTTCAAAGCAAAATTGCAAGGATTACAATATTCCGTAACTAGCATATCTGAGGCCGGTTGTGGTGCAGTGGGGCAGCGTCTGAATGTAAGCGCGATCGGTTGTGTGTTCGATCCCCACTCGGGGATGTGATTATATTTCAAATATATTCAATTCCTCACTCTGTTAGAGACAAAGTGCGGCGTTGAGTTCCATCTCTCAACATGCAATGTCTCGAGTTCGGTGGGAAGCAAAGTGCGGAGTGTCTTAACACTAGGTACTTTCTGGCTACCCTGCTGAAAGCTAAAAAAAATATTTGTTTGTATTTAAATGATATTAAAATATTGTAAAATATCCTTTATATTATTGCTATCCGTTTTGTTTCAGGATGAGGATAAAATGACTATATATTTACCACTTTTAAATTATTATTCCACACTTAGAATTAGAAAACATTTTTGAAAAAACGTATAAAAATTAGCATCTCTGTAGAAAAAAATTTTATAATTTTTTTCAAAAATGTTTTCTAATTTTAAGAGTGGAATAACTCTTTAAAAATAATAAATATTAAAATAAAATAGTAATTTCTCTTGTTAAACGATTATTTCTTAATAATCTTTAAAGATAGATATTTGTAAAAATCTCTCTACACAGATGCTAACAACATAAATAAGTTGTAACAAACGTAGCTGGTAGCAGTAGAATGCATGGCTTAGCGCTCAGAGCGCTTGGACGGACGTATGGTATCGAAGAGGCGAGTGTTCGAATCCAGCTGCGTTCAAAAAAAATTTAATACGTTTTTTTAAAAATGATAAAACGACTAATTTAATTTATTATTTTCAATATTATACGCTAATCACTATCGCTAGCGCAGTTTAAAAAATGTAATTTAAATATAATCATTTAGTAAAAATCATAACCATTTTTGAGTTTTTCCCAAGTAAAAACTTGTTTTTTTGGTTGTATAAAGCAAAATTGCAAGCATTATAATAATTTATTATGTAACTAGTATATCTATGCTAGTTTTTAACTTTTTATTTAAATAATATTAAAATATTGCAAAGTATCCATTATATAATTGCTATCTGTTTTGTTTCAGGATGAGGCTTATCCTCCACGATTTGGAACAGGGATCAAGCGGGGGTGAAGTCAGTGGGAAGGAGAGAAACGTTAGTCGTATATCGGCGCGTCAAAGGGAAGGACGTGTAAAGCTCGCAAAGCTTTAGCATATGCGTTTTACGTGTTCGTGACTGTGCTGTGTTTGTACTGTGATTTGTGTGTTTATTGGGAAGTTTTAAGGTAATGTTTAAGTATTTTTGTTTTTTTTTGTGTGTTTTTTATTTGAGGGTAAGTTTGTTTAATGTGTAATTAAAGCTTACGTGAGAGCTTCTCTAATTGATTATTTATTATATAATTTAATAGGAAACTTCATATTATTATAAAAATATATATATTTTATTATTAATTATTTTTTAAAAATATATTTTAATAAGAATAATAAATCTTAAAATGATATCTGTATGTTTTTTAAAACTGTTTGTAATAGTTATTTTTGTAAATGTATTTAAATATATATGAGATTTCTAAAAGTGTAAGATAAAGTGTTTCTTGAATTATTTTCATAGGATATGTATTTTCCTAACTATAAATAATTTTCTAAGTAAACTTAAGTTATGTAATAATTTTGACCACGTTGGATTAAATTTTAAATATTATAATAATATTCTTTGTTGAACGTTCAAATATACTTATGTTTGTACAAAAGAGAGTCTAGTAGCAATAAAAATAAGATAAAACTATTGTTGAAGATTTTCAATATTTTATATTTTTTATCTATCTTTATCTTTATCTCTATCTTTATATTTATCTTTTATCTCAATAACTAATTTACATACATTACATTTACATAAAAACAATTTATAATGAAAATATAGAGTATGAAATGTTTGCGACGGCAAATACGATACTAGAGGTTTTATATATAGGTTTTATATACTAGAGTTGATATATTAACGTTAATCCAATTTTTTTTGACTTCAATTGAAATTAAATTCTTTATGATAAAATTAAAATTGAAGTTCAAAAGAAGAATTGAATTTTGATAACCAGAATGAAATGGAACTTCAACACTTCTGTATATCTAAGTATATATATGGTTTAGAAGATACGTTCGTCTAATATTATCAAAAGTTATTTCGGTCATATTCATAGTTTTTCTAAATTCCAATATAATTATAATGGAAAAAAGTCTTATTGAAGGTTTTGGTTAGTTACCTAATTATATATTATTATTGTTAACCATTACGGACATTTGTCTGTCCGTCTGGTTTAGTATATGTATATATATATATATATATATATATATATATATATATATATATATATATATATATATATATATATATATATATATATATATATATATTTAAGTACAAAATTATTGTTAAAAATTCCAAAATCCTGCATTATATGTAAAATATCTATATTGATAATTTTTATTTATAGTAAATTTATATTAAATAAAAAGCTCTAGTGAGACAAAAATGCGGCGTAGAGTTCCGTTACTGAACACG
This sequence comes from Dryadula phaetusa, assembly GCA_032432895.1. Taxonomy (NCBI): domain Eukaryota; kingdom Metazoa; phylum Arthropoda; class Insecta; order Lepidoptera; family Nymphalidae; genus Dryadula; species Dryadula phaetusa. The sequence goes on from JAOYRS010000081.1 coordinate 5,106,692, forward strand.
CAATGTCTTGAATTTAGCGGAAAGCGGAGTACGGAGTGTCTTAAATGCCCTTTGTCTATTCTGCTATGCGGGATAAAAGCGTGAAGCTACAAAAATAATGTAAATATTATTTAAGTATTTATTTATTATTTATTGATATTATACTATTATAGTATTAGTGGTTTGAAACACCTTGTGCTCGTATATTATTGTGTGTAAAAGTTTATATGAAAGACATAGTGTCTGTAATATTTATTTTATTCATTTAATGTAAATGTAATGTATTATTATTATACACAGTATTGTTTTTCTGCACTTGTGGTTTATATAAACTTTATGTATGTCAAAGTATATATTCTTATGTTCGCGTAATTTATGTGGAAAGGGGTGTAAGATGTATTTATATATATATATATATATATATATATATATATATATATATATATATATATATATATATATATATATATATATATATATATATATATATATATATATATATATATTTAAAAAAACATTTTATATTAAAAATTGAAGGGAATTTAAAATGATTACCCCGCTATGTGAGATACAGGGTGAAGCTGAAAAAAAGTCAAAGTGTTAATATATGTTATTAATGAACACGTATATATGTATGTATGTGAAAATAATGAATTAAAAAAAAAAAACAAAAGAAATCTACATATAAATATATAAGAAAAAAACTTTTACCATTCTTATTATAATCAGGAAGGAAGGAAATTTGGCTGAGTTACAATTTAGAAGAAGAGCGTTTTTAAAAGTTTTAATTTTAAATAATGTATTACAAATAAAAAAAAGGGAAATAAAGACTACTCACATAAATGCGTTTGACATACACTTTTGTAAAAAGTGACTTACACGTTGCCAAGGCAACTTGTATTATTATTATCCAGTATAATATATTTTTTTACCTTAACCCGTTTAACGGGGTAGACAGAAAGTACCTAGTGCCAAGACACTCCGTACTCCGCTTTCCACAGAATTAGGGACATTGCGCGTTGAATGGTGCAACGCCGCACTTTGTCTTACCAGAATGCTGAAGTGAGAACAATTTAAATATAAACATTCCCCCGAGCGGGAATTGAACCCACAAGCGATCGCGTTTACAGCCGATCGGCCTCAACTAGTTTATTTTACCCAATATATCTGAAAAGTTTATGGATTTGTTAAATGTAACACAGTAAAAGAATACGCTAATGGACGCTTGTTATTTCAAAAGCTTTTAGTTTATTCATCATTTTTAAAGAAAATGCGGAGACCCCTGTTGTTGAGGTGTAAATTACCTAACAAGGTAATTTTATATCAAATCATACACAACAATGTATAATGCTTATGGGTTTAAATCCTATATTATTTTCATATACTATATTTAAAATGTAGAATAAAACGCAGCGTTAGGTTTCGCTCATAAATATGCAATATTTTAATATAATATGAAAAATGTAAAAACAAGCATATAAAAATATTTTTACATGTATCTATTACTACGTAACTGGCCGCTTGAAAAAATAGTATAAGTTTTGATTGTATTTATATACAATATATATCTAAAGTAATTATTATATTTTTGAATATTTTTAAAATTAATTTGAAATAAATAGCTCATACAGGCTGAATTCGTATTAACATCTCCAAATATATATATATATATATATATATATATATATATATATATATATATATATATATAGATATATATATATATATATATATATATATATATATATATATATATATATATATATATTTGGAGATGTTAATACGAATTCAGCCTGTCGTGGTGCAATAGGACAGTATGACTGTAAATGGTATTGGTCGTGGATTCGATTCCTAGGCAGGGTTCAATTCTGCCACTTAACACTAAATGTTCTGGATTCGAGATCTAGCCGGCGATTGGTCACTTTAGTCATACTTTGACTGTTCTGGTATACAGGATTACTTGAAGTTGCTTTAAATATTTATATCCACATAGTGCAGTATCAAAAAGGATCTGGTGTTAAGCGTCATCGATATACATATTTAGTTTATATAAACAAATATTACGTCCCAAATGGCGAAAGGCAATGCCTTTCGTAGAAACAGTGAACAAAAATTATAATATAACATTTATTCTAAAGAAAGTTTAAACGAATAATGAATTTGATAATTCTCTCGAATGCATTGTGGCACAGTGGCTAACGTTAGAGTACCTGCGTCATGGGTACAATCCTCAGTTGGAGATGAATATATTAAACATATTTTTATTTCTCCGCTCCAGTAATACAAAGCTGAGTTCCGCCAGACAACATGCAATTTCTCAATTCTCAATAGTCAAAGTAGAGTTACGAGATTTTTTATATGGATTGATCGACAAGTGTTTAAAAAAAGGCATATATATAATATTGATTTTATAATTGCTGTACGTAGAAATTGAACTTATTACCAAGGCATACTCGCATATTAACAGCATTACTGCGCCACAACGTCTTTATAAAAATCGTAAAGAAACATCGTTTTCCTAGAAATAGTATTTTCAAACAATTAAACGTTTGAAACATATTACTTTAACATATGAAAGTTGAAAAGAGAATTAATTAGCTTCGAATAATAGGGTATTTTTACGTAAGAGAAACATAAGAACGGTATAAAAATTTGCTTTAGTATTAAGTCACAATTTGTACTAGCATTTGGAGCTTGTTTTCACTGGACATGATTGTATTTTCAGGTTTTTTAACTTCACGCTTTTATTCCATATAGCAGGATAGAGATAGATAGAGAAAGTACCTAGTGTTAAGATACTCTGTCTTTCGCTTTCCGCCGAATTACGCCGAAAGACATTGCGTGTTGACTAGTGGAACTCAACGCCGCTCTTTGACCTTAACAGAGCTAGTAAGTGGAAATAATTTAAATATAATCACTCCTCCAAATGAGAATCGAACCCACAAACGATCGTGTTTACAATCAGACGCTGTCACACTGCGCCACGATCGACCTTACAGGTTATATTGTTGTTATTGTTTATTGTTTTGTTTATTGTTTATTTTTTATGAAATGGCTATCAATTTTTTTTTATAATATAAAATGCAAATAAAATAGAAGTCAACGTGGTGCAGTGGGATAGTAGCAGCACTGTAAACACTATTGGTTGTGAGTTCGAACCCGACTAAGAGGAAAAATTATTATTGAAAAATATTTTTGAGTTATGCTCTGACTGACTAACAAAGCATGTCGTTTATTATCTTCGTCATTTAACATACTATATAGACAATGAAGTGTTTTTTTTAGCTTCACGCTTTTATCCCGTATTGCAAGGTAGACAGAAAGTACCTAGTATCAACACACTCCGTACTTCGCTTTCCACCGAATTTGAGACATTACGTGAGTGGTGGTACTCAACGCCGCTCTTTGTCTTTACCAGAGCGAGGAAGTTAAAATAATTTAAATATAATCACTCCTCCGAGTGGAGATCGAACCCACAACCGATCGCGTTTACAGTCAGACGCTGTCCCACTGCGCCACGACCGGCCTCGTAGATAATGAAGTATTTTGACAATATATTCTATTTGACTACCCAACTGGGTAAATAGCGTAAAGCTCAAAAATATAGTATTAAAGTCATTTTTTCATATTATAAAAAAACTCAAGTTTTTTTCTATTTCAAATGACTAACTTCACAGTTTACGTTACTATGAATTGACTAAATAAGCGAAGATGCTAAGAAATATGAAACAAAATTACATAGAAGCTGCTCTACATTTTGTAATGTGATTTATGCTAAATACCGTGGACTACAGCTGTAATGGTCTCTGAAACAGTGCCGTTGAAGTAAATGCATTTCTTCGAAATGGTAAATATAAATACCAATAGTCAAGACACGTAAAACACGCGTTGCTATAGTAACGGACATGTCACTTTATACCAGAGTGTATGTAAAACACGTGGCGTGTGGATTATTTATCTTATCGTTTTAATATATTTCCATTGTTATAAAAAGAATTAGCTTTTTGAACTTAACGTATATAAACTTTTTATCCCAAATTTTGTATTTTTTATTTCTTTCACGTATATGTTAATAGAAGATTTGAAATTATAAAAAAGCTTACGAATATAGTTTGAAATGTTTATCATGAATGCATGTTTAACTTAGTTTCGTAGCGCAATAATAATCAATAATAAAATAGTGCAGCGTTGAGTTCCGCGATGCTGATAATGTTTATTAGGATGTACGTATAATGGGACTATGCAAGTTGTCAGCTAGCGAAAAGCAAGATATATATGATAAAAGAAATTGAAATATTTAACAAAAAAAATTGAGATTGCTTGCTTCTTTGTGGTTTTCGTGCTCTTTATAATCGATTACTATTATATAATCATCTATGAAATCGGCTTGTAACAGGTGTCACTTTGTCCATTATGGCAACATCCTGCTTACTACTAAAAAAAAAAGTGTATATTTTTTTTTTACCTAGAGTAAATTTTTAAATCATGACTTTAATTAAAATTAGTAAATAAATATAAAACAACAGTATGATACGTCTGTTCTATATTGAGGGTCATAGGTTCGATATAACGTTAAGCCATTTTTTTTACTTTAGTTTAGCTTCACGCTTTCATCCCGCAGAACATAAAGAGTGTCAAAACACAGTTTGTTTTCTTCTAAACTCGAAACATTGCATGTTGATTTGTCTTACCAGAGCAAAGAAGTGAAAATAATTTTTAACATAATCACTTCCCCGGATGGGATTCGAATCCAGAGCCGATCGCGTTTACAGTCAAACGCTATCACACTACGCCACGACTGGCCTCAGCTATTTATTATGAAAAAAATAAATTGTTTAAATTAGGTTTTGTGTTTGACTTTGGTTGAAATGACGTAGAATCATTAATTTTTAGTATTAACTCATTTCCTTATATAAATTTAATAAGGTCGATTATTAAAATATATTAAATATAATTTGTGCTTCTGCTTTTATATTAACTTTAAAAATATAATTAAAAGTTATATTTCATTGAGAAATAACACTAAATTAAGAATTTAAATCTATACATTTTCAAAGTTTTATATATATATTAATAAGTTTTAGTTATATATATATATATATATATATATATATATATATATATATATATATATATATATATAAAAATGTATAGATAATAATATTTTTGTTCTAAGTCTATTAAAATAGCAGACGTAAAATAATTCCGCCCGAAAAACGAGACACCAACAGACAATGTGTTGAGTGGCGAACTCAACACCGCGTTTTGTCTTACCAGACTAGAGAGATGAAAATAAATTGAAATTGACAAGAATCAACGAAGTGTCTTAACTTACGAAACTCTCTACCTCCTGGGACCCACTTATAAAAAAGTTAAGTCTAGAATACACCACACCAGAAACAAAGTTAGATCGGTAGATCACTCAGTCTACCTGTGACGATGGATTGTTGTAAACGTCGGGTTTCCAAAATTATATTTTTGAATACCAAAATATACGCGATTAATCTGCCTAAAATAGTTTCATATAAAACGAGTGATAATGGCGTATAACAAAGATCTTATTATTATCAATCAATTATATTTTTTTTGTAAAATAAATATTGGTTCCAGAAATGATCATAGCCGGTCTCAAATCCTAGTGTTTTTCCAAAATCAGAGAAAAAATAATTCAAACATTCAACTAATTTACCGTATACACCTTGTATATATACAGTAGATTAAATAATCATTCATATAATAATATTACATTGTATTTTATTAGGGAAAAGCTGAAGTAGCGTGGGCGTACGTTTGTTTGTTACCAGCAAATAGAAGAAACTAAATAGTCTTTCATGTTCTATTTATTTATTCTTACCTTTAATCATTATTTTTATATGTTTATTGAGGCTATTACGACTCAGCTTAACAGTGGGGTCTGACAAGAATGGTGATTTTGAATTCAATCCTGATGAAGGGAAATAAGTGGATTTTTTAGCTTTAATATTTAACGCGCAAAATTAAAGGGAAAGCGTCGTCAACATACTTCACTTTTGTTCCACTTTACGCCCAAATTCTGATAATACTTGTTGATTGAAACTCAACGCCGTGCTTGGTTAACAACACTAATCGTGTTTACAACAACAATAATCGTATTTACAACAATACTAATCGTGTTTACAACAACACTAATCGTGTTTACCACAATGGCCTCTACATTTTTTATTTAGTATATTTTTATACGAGTAATTACTGTTAAGACAAAGAGCGATGTTGAGTACCGTTTATACGCAATGGGCGTTAGGTAGAGAAGGAAGTCTCTACACACTAGGTTTTCTGCTAGGACTTGAAGCATAAATTGTATTTATTACTTGGACCTGGTTAGGTTTCGCTATTCAATATGCAACTTTAAAAGGGATGCAATGCCAGTTTTGGGAGTGCGTTTATCACTTTCAATACATTTTAAAGACATTACATCTTCACTTTAACGTTCTTTCTACCTACCCTAATATATATATATATATATATATATATATATATATATATATATATAAAATGAATGTATTGGGTCTAAGAGCCATAACTATTGACTGTATTAACTTCGAAAGTTAATGAAATTATAATCAAAATTATTTTACTATGTTAAAAGTGTTATTCCACACTTAGGATTAAAAAAACATTTTTAAAAAACGTATAAAAATTTTGAACACAACGGGATTCGAACCCCCGCCTCTTGCTCAAGGCCCCGCCTCAAGCTGCGTCAAAATTCCTATACGTTTTTTATTACATCTTATTTACGTTATTAGCATCTCTGTAGAGAGATGCTTACCAATTTCTGCTACCTAAAGGTTATTAAGAAATCATCATCAATAATGAAACGGCAAGAGAGTTAAAGTGTTATTCCACACTAAGGATTAAAAAACTTTTTTAAAAAACTGTAAAAATTTGAACGCTGCAAGGTTTCGAACCCGCACCTCTTGGATACCATCCAAGCGTTCTGACCACTAAGTCATGTGTTCTACTACCAGGTGCGACGAAATTCTTATACTTTTTTTTAGCTTCACGTTTTTTATCTCGCTTAGCAGGGTAGACAGAAATTACCTAGTGTCAAGACACTCCGTACTTCGTTTTCCACTGAATTCAAGACATTGCATATTGAGTTGTGGATCTCAACGCCGCATTTTGCCTTACCATAGCGAGGAAGTGGAAATAATTTAAAAGTAACCACCCCCTAAGTGAAGAACGAACCCACAATCGATCGAGTTTACTCAACTATGCTTTTGTTACAATAAAAAAATTGTAAGCGGCCAGAGCGCTTGGATGGTATCCAAGAGGCGCAAGTTCAAATCCCGCTGCGTTCAAATTTTTATACGTCTTTTAAAAACGTTTTATAAATAAAATTATTTAGCGAATAATTACAGATCTTAGATACTCTCCTAGGGAATACATAGAGATAATTTAGACTAGGAAGAACTTCCATTTACAAGTCTCTACGATCAGCTACGTGTTGATTGACCTCTCAGATATTCTGAAAAAAACCCACAAAATCTACAGACCGTGGTCGTATGTACTAACAACAATAGCAATTATTGAAACAAAATATTTTTTTCTTACGTTTCATCAAATGAACTTATTTTAATTATTACAAAGTATTTTAAGTACATATATTTCCATTATCAAACATCAATCTTGTATTTTGATGGTGTGATTCAAATCGTATTTAATGAAGACAAATGCTTGTTTTTCTTTATCTTCACGCAATCCTACACATTGTAAGCAAGCGTTGCTAAATCACTTACTTTTTTTACTTTATAAGTAGAAGATTAAGGCCAAATTTTACATGCATACATATATACATATATATATATATATATATATATATATATATATATATATATATATATATATATATATTTATTATGCCTATATATAGTTTGGTTGACAGTTGACACAGACAGAAAGCTATACCAAGTTGGATTCGATTCCCATTAGGGGGAATGATTATATTTAAAATTATTTTCATATTACGCTCTGTATAGACTAAACGCGGCGTTGAACTCCACGCATTATGAATCAATACGAATTTTCTCGAAAAATAGACAACATAGTGTCTTCATATTAAGTTCTCTCATAAGCATGAAGTTGAAAAAAATAGTTAATATTCCATGAGGTAGACCATAATTACCAAATTAATTTGCACGTTTTTGTAACCTTTTGTCTAAAACCCTTCACCAGAACTGACTAGTTATCGAGACGTAGGTACATTATTTGAAAGAGACGTGGCGTGACGATGTTATCTTGATGTTACATTGAGTTATTAGTCGAGGTTCCAAGGCTTTAAACTAACCAAGGTCGAATGAAAATTGTACGGATTTTTGATAATTTAAATAAAATTTTAATTCGCATTCGGGGGCATGATTATATTTATTATTTTTTACCTTCTCGCTCTGGTAAGACAAAATGCGGCATTGAGTTCCACTAACCAACATACAATGTCTCGAATTCTACGGAAAGCGAAGTATAGAGTATTTTGACACTAAGTAGAGAATGAGCATATGCCAGTAGTCTCTGCTTAACTTATAAAAAGCTTTCTACACCTGATGGGAAACTACGGTATAAACGTTGAAGTATTAAATTGAGTTTTCTTTGTTCTTCCGGTTTATTTTTACCTTTTTTTAATATAAAATTTGTATATACATTTTTAAGATATTCTTAGCAAGATAACAAAACTCTAATGTATATAAATCTGTCTGTTTATAGAAATGGGAATGGGAAAGGTATATGGGAAAAATTATTAATCTTATAAAACCCAATTTTATTTTGTTTTTATTTTTTGTATTTGCAAGTTTATCTCAGAAATGGGCTTAACCAAATTAATTGCTATAAAATGATTGTTTGCTAAATTTACTGAAACTTTAGTTTTCATTGTAGTCAAATTACAATTTAATCGAAGTGTTAAAGCAACTTTCTCACGCCTAAAAGTCACGGGCTCAAATAGTCCAAAAATATCTATCAAGCTAAAAGAAAATTGTATGTAATTGCATGTATGAGTGAGAATCGAACCTCAGACTATCGTTTGATTGTATACCTGGCAACTATACCGTGTTGGTAAAGAAGTTTATTTACTGCTGACAATATGATACTAGATGGCGTTACAATACTATATAGCACTAGGTATTCTATTTAAATTCGTCTTTCTAATGTTTTCTATGTAATGAAATTATGAAATAAACTTAGAAAAGTTTTTCATAGAATTCGATAAGATTCATTAGAGGGCTTCGAGGTATATTTTTAGATTATTTTTTCAAATTCAATTCCTTTTGGACTCTATTTCCAATTATCTTCTCTGCTAACGGCAAACATCGGTATAAGAAATATCTAAACTATTAGATACGCTGTGCTTTATAGTAATAAAACACAGCGTTAGGTTCCGTCATTTAACGCATAATGTGTCATGGCACTAGATTGTATCTGACTACCCTGCTTTGTGGGATAAAGCTTGATGCTGAATTTTTGGTAGTTCATTAATTTAATGTTAACCTATATATATATATATATATATATATATATATATATATATATATATATATCTTATAAATTATTGAATAAGTATATTTCTCCAGATATGTGTTATTTCTTTACTCTGTATACAGATACCGTTGAGTTCTGCCCCGTTAAGTTTCAATTTTGGACTGCAAAGAGAAAACACGGGATCTGAGCAATAATTTCTCTCTAACCACTCTGCAATTTAAATGAAGTTGTAATTTAAACAAGTTTATTATGTTCCATAATCATGTATCTATTACCACATTCTCATATCGTACATTTTAATAGAACAAAAAATAATTTTACTAAATTATACCGGAAACTATTATTTACTAATAATGTAACGAGTATATACTAGTCCAGTACTTCATTTACAAGTAACGGTCTTCTCACGGTTTCGCCTGCGTGGACTCACCATTAGCTGATTCGGTTTTTTATTTGCCCTTGTTCACGCTTAAATTATAGACTGCTAATATTTATAATTTTATTGAATTATAAAACTAATAATAAGTCTTAGAAATTATAATAACCCACATACAAACCTACTTTAAAATTAAAATCTATATCGATACAGACTTTACAAATAAAAATAAACCTGATATGTTACTACTCTAACTCTACCAGTAGCTAAAGCCAGTCGTGGCGTAGTAGGATAGCGTCTTAACTGTGAACGCGATCAGTTGTGAATTAGTTTCCCACTCGGGGGAGTGATAATATTTAAATTATTTTCATTTCCACGCTTTGGTAAGACAAAATGCGGCGTTATATTCCGCAATGTGTCTAATTGGGTGGAATGCGAAGTACGGAGTGACTTGACACTAGGTACTGTCTACCATGCTATGTGTGATAAAAGCTTGAAGCTAAATTCAACCTTGGACCCTAGAATTATAGCGTATCTTTATTAAACTTCCTTGTGAATGACATAATATACGACAAATTTATTACGCAGAATTTTGTTTGTTTTTGATGTATACGAGTGTAATTTACCAAGACAAATACCCAGTGTAGTGCCCAGGATGATGAACTTTAATATAATATAGTATAACACTACATTTTAATATTTACTATTTTTAAAGTGTTATTCCACACTTAGGATTAGAAAACATTTTTGAACTATGTTTAATTGCAACAAAACTGGAAGTTTATGTGTGATGCTTGAACAAACAGACTGACAGAGACAAACAAATATTTTTTTAAATACATTATTGGTTTCAATATCGGTTTAGTAGCACCCCGGTTTTTTATTTTTTTTAATATTTTCAATGCACAGAATTTACACTTCGACAATTCTTTTATAAGTATAGAATATATAAAGATAAAAGTATTTCATTTTGAGTGACTATAACAAATATATTGATGATGAACATATTGTGTTGACATTTTTAAAAACATTTTTTAAAAAACGTATAAAAATTTGTACGCAGCGGGATTCGAACCCGCGCCTCTTGAATACCGCAAATTTTTATACGTTTTTTCAAAAATGTTTTCTAATCCTAAGTGTGGAATAACACTTTAAAAATAGTAAATATATTGTGTGGAATTAATAGCTTTTGAAGCTCGCTCGGGAAGTCTCTTGCGATTAGTTAATAATACTTGAATTTATTTAAGAATTATATTTGAAAACAGCTACAATTTAGCTTACAAGCGTTTTTTTCTATAGAATTGGCTCCGAAGCTGGTGTAAGTCCAGTAGAACTGATAATACTTACATTTTTATGTTAATTCGAAAGTGCTTTTAATAGCCTATTAGAATAAAGAATACTATGACTTTTTTTACCTATGCCATTTGAGGTATCTTGGAAGATGTAAAGGTAATTAAGTTCTAAGTATTTATGAAATGCCAGTCGGTCAGCCGGCTCCTGGTAAATTATTTTCACTTCCTCGCTCTGGTAAGGCAAAGTGCGGCGTTGAGTTCCACCACTTATCACGCCATGTCTTGAATTCAGTGGAAAACGAAGTACGTAGTGTCTTGACACTAGGGACTGTCTGTCTACCCTGCAATGCGGGATAAAAAGCATGAAGCTAAAAAAAAATATTAAAAATATATCTTATATGCCTACATTAGCAGAGCTTTTACCCTGCCTGTAGAAAGAGTCTAATATCAAGAGCCAAAAATTAGTTTTTACAAAATCTTTTAGAACTAGTCTAGTTTTGTCACAGAGACGTTACTGGAGGGTAAAATAATATATCACTGTAATCCGCAAATATATATAATGTATAAAAAGTATTTTGTTCGTGTTTTTTTTTAAATTTTAATACACAATGTATAAACCTGACTATTTCGCCTATATCGTTAAAATTAGGTTTCTAGGTTTTTTGGGGACTGTAAGAGTACACTACTTGGAACAGAAAAAACGAGATTTTGTAGTTATGGGTTTACATTTAAAAAAGGTCGTTGTAGATGATATTCAAAATAACAAAAGACATTCAAATAAAAAAAAAATAGTTTACTAAGTAGCGGCTCCCTTTGTAAGTGGGTACATACCATTTTTTTTAAGAGCATGCACTTAGCTTGACGCATTTCAAGTTTATGATGGAAATTCTTTATATCTGACGGAAATGGGCCACACGTCAATCACTGTATGCGGGTGTTATCATAAATCAGACACCGTCCTAAGGAATCTCACACACGGAGCGTTTAAATTACCGTCTTATATTTATTCTTTTGAATTACAAGCTTGCTAAAATCATCTTATGGTAAATTTGACCTATGAAAGTAGATTTAAAAATATTAAATGTTTTTGTATAGAGAATAAAAGCTTAATATTAAATTTGTAGGTTACAAATTGTCTATAGATGTTTTATTTTTATATAGGTGCGGTTTCTGATGAAAATGGTTTTTGCTTTAACACTTTTTTTGTTTTAAACAGGCAGGTTATATAAAATGAAACAATATGAACATTAACGTCATAGATGGCAGAGCTTGAATCCTCTTCAAACTAATGTTTAACTAACACCCTGAGCCGTGATGGCCTTTGATTGATGGGAATGTTTATTTTATCTTACTCTAAGTATTAATCAATATAATATTTTTTCCCATCTGTCGGAATAAAATGAGATTCAATAAGTCATAGGCTATAGCAAACATAAAAAATGTATCAACAGATTACTTTTGGAGACTAGTGTTAAGTTCTGATAATTACGAAGTATTTTAGTAGAATTTCTATGGCAACACTTTGCTTTAATTTAATATAAGTGATAATAATAATAAATGGACCCTGGATTTTATAGTTCAGTTTCCATAATGGTTTCGTTGTATTTTTCAAACAGTAGCGTGATTCTTACAGGGCAGACGAAACTAAATCATTTATTAGTCTGTTGATTTATAAACATATTTTTGTAAAATTAATATGCATGTTTGGAAGTCTGTTGCTGGATGATTGACATTCAATAAATACCTTGACACTAGAAATAATTTATTTCGACTCAATTTTAAAACAGAAGATAACACAAGTAAAAAATTATATTTTCAAATATAAGAAAAGAACGTACTATAATAACCAGATTTGCGTTTCAATGAAAAACTAACACGCTTCGTTTGAACTAGCCCTAAATTTCATCCAAATTTCTTCTTACATTAATGATTTGAAATTACGTAACTCTTTGGTTTAGAAGTCGTAAGTACTGTTTGTATGTTTTATAGGGCAATACTTGTAAAAGTTTATTGCGGATGATATATATTTTATGGTTGCATCGTTACAATGAGCATTATTTGTTTATATGTTCTTTTTATATGACTGATGCTGGTATATTTATGTCATACTGGGGTTAACATATACGTGCCTTAATTTCGCCTTTATGATTTTAGTTTTTGGTATTTTACACTTGTAGCGTATTGGTGTGAACATATTTTCTTAATATTTTTTTAGATAGATATTTTTGTATTAATATTGCAGGTTTCTCATTGAAGTTAATGTTATAGGTGTTTTATAGAATGCTGCAATCACCGGTATCTTTCTTTGTGTTTAACTTCAAGCTGTTTGAATATAAATAAATGAATATAAAAATAACAAGAAAAATCCTTTTTTAACTTCATGCTCTACCCCGCATAGTAAGTAGGGTAGGTAGAAAGAACCTAATGGACACACTTCGTGCTTTAAGTCAAAATTCGATACGTTTAGATCGAGAATGCATTGGGAAATCTGGGAAGCTCTCGAGTTTACTTACCCACAAGATGGAGAGTCCTGACTAAATCTTGCACCAGCACTTCTATTAACAATTGCTCACGCATAGCTGACAATATATACAGGTGGAGAAATCTTACAATCTCGCTTCCAAACTTGAAAGACAGTGTATGACCAAGACCAATCTGATAAGAGTGCGCGACTAAGCAGAAGAAATGACATTAAAAAAATAGATTACTGTGTTTTTAAAGTCTTCACGGGTGGCCTATTACGAACGCTTCTGATTACAATGCCACTTTTAAGAGAATATCTAAATTTATACGTTGTTATAATTAAAAATCCCATAAACCAATAATTACTATTACGAGGAACGGGAAGTCCAATTAAGCTTAATTAAAAACCTTATTAAAATTTTTCTTCTTGCTCATATTAAGTTAAATAAAAGTAAACGGAAAAGGTAAAATGTTGTAAATCTATATAAATCTACTTATCTAAGGAATCTGAGTTATCGATAATTAGCCCGAATATTCCCATCTATAGTTAGTCAGGTGAGAAATTGTAAAATTGTCTACCAGGTCAGTAAAGTAATACCCGAAACTTTAATGTTTGATTTTTTAGTAAAATAAAAAAGCTTCACGCTTTATCCCGCAACATAGAACAGACAAAGGGAACCTAATGCCAAGACACTTTATTCACCAGTTTCTGTTCGAACTCAAACATTAAATCTCACAACTCAACACCACGCTCAGTCCCACCAGGACTGTGAAATAAGACACAATTAAACGTAACCATTACCCCAAATAGGAACCGAACCCACAACCAATCGAATTCCGTATAAATTTAACTTTAAGTAAGCTGAAACTATGAATTTCGATATTAGATACTTGGCCTCAGTTGTTGTATTTTGATAAATCATGAATTGAATGTTTTAATATATGTATGTAAATATTTTGATACGGACCACATCTCTCAGAGTGTGAAGAAAGTAATTCGGAGTAAAAGGGTTTGAACCACTTTGAAGAACAGAAGTCTGTGCCATCACCAATTATTCATGTCACACATATTCGGCGTACGAGACCATCGTAGCTTAGTGGAACAGCGTCTGGGACTGTAAAAACATTTGATTATGGGTTCGATTCTCAGACAGAGGAATGATTATATTTAATATTTACTTTTATTTCTCCACCCTGGTAGGCAAAACACGCCTTAGGTTTTTCACGTAACACACTCTGTGAAATCTGTCAACAGAGTGTCTTCATCTCTTCTTAACTTATTGAGGATATCTATGACTTCCCTACTATGAAATATATAAAGCGTGAAGCTGCTACATTTTTTATTACATTGAAGCCTCTTCAGAGCAATTTTAATGTAATTAACTAAACGCAGCAATTATCCGTTAAAATGTCACTCTTGGGTATATTTAAGTAGATATTTATTAAGTTCTCCTTCCTGATTAGTTGGACAAAGCCTGTGATCTATAAACGGAAATAAACATTACGGATCGAATAAGATCTTTGATGAAATGAAACTATTTTAACTAGTTTACTGGCTAGTCGTAGGATAACGTTTAACTGTAAGCGCGATCGGTTGTGGGTTCGATCCCCACTCTGGGGAGTGATTATATTTAAATTATTTTCACTTCCTCGCTCTGGTAAAATAGAAAGAGCGGCGTTGAGTTCCACCACTCAACAAGCGATGTCTCGAATTCGGTGGAAAGCGAAGTACGGAGTGTCTTGACACTAGGTACTTTCTGTCTACACTGCTATGCGTGAATTATGAACAAAAGCGTGAAGTTAAAAAAAATCATGTATATGAGTATTTTGATATTCAAAAATTTATATGAAAATCCGACGTTTTAAGCATTTTACGACAGTCCGTTGTTATGTATACCGTTTTTTAATATAAAGTTTATTACACTACGCGATTAACCCCTACTAATATAAAAATACAAACTAGGTCTGTTTCTTTTTTAACTTCACGCTTTTTTCCCGCATAGCAATGTAGACATAAAGTACTCAGTGTCAAGACACTCCAAACTTCCTTTTACGCCGAATTCTTGACATTGCGTGTTAAGTGTCGGAACTTAACTCCGTACTTTGTCTTACCGGAGCGAGGAATGGAGAAAATATATTTTCTTTTTATTCTTCATTGTTATATGTCATGTGGTTGTAATTGACATCAATATAGTCGGCGATACATCTGCCTGTAATAATGGACTATTGTATATATACAGACTATATATAATTAGTTAATAATAAAATAAATAGAAGGATATTCGGTATAACAGGTATTTTGCATTTCTACCTAAAACCTTACATTCACGTAAATAAAAGGTGTGAAATAAATAATTCAGGTCGTGAATAGAAACGTTAACAGAGGAACAAAGGTTTCCTTAGACGGAATTAATGAACCTATTGACGCTGTTCAACTTTAATAGACGCTTTAAACTAGTTCACTTTGAATTGACGTGCCGAAGGAAATTTTCGTTGTAAAACTTTTATAATAAGTTATATGACATGGTGAGTCAATATTGTAATATTTAACTATTTTTAAAGTCTTATTCCACACTTAGGATTAGAAAACTTTTTTGAAAAACCCCTTCCTCTTGGAAAGTAGGTTTCCAAGAGGCGCGGGTTCTAGCTGAGCGATTTATATTTGTATTATTTTCATTGCCCGGGTCTTGTGCAGAACTACGTGTCTAAAAATGGCGGAAAACGAAATGTTTAAACATTTAGTTCCTGCCTTGCCTATAAGGCTTAAGTCAAAAACATGGATATAAGAAAATATATTTTTACACAAATATATACGTAGCAGGATTCGAACCTCTGTCCCGTGCAATCCACATCATCGCTGCCCAACTGTGTTATACGTTCGTAATAATCATAATAATAATAATAATATAATTATTTGCTTCGGATATAGGTGTACAAATAGATTACAGATGTAAATTTTTCAATTTCCTAACGAGATAGTTTGACATTGTTAAACACTTTTTGATGTATATCGAGTGAAATAAGTCAACGCCGCCTATTATCTTATCAGAGGGGAGAAATAAACAAATAAGAACCGAAACCACCATTCACGCTTACAGTTAGACGCCACTGCACCACGAAGCATCTATGTATATATAAATATACATCATACATTACAATTATAAATCGGAAGCTTATATCTTATTAAACGATATCGATCATTAGATCCCGGTTGCAAGGAACAAATTACTCTGCCTTGGGGGGAGATAATGCCAGGAAATAGCGTCGTGATAAGATAAGCCGGCTTGTGTGTTGAGTACAAACAGTACGCGGGTTCGAAGGCGGTGGTTTCCTTAGACAAAGCCTCCTTTATCCTGAACGATAAGTTTCACACTTATTTTGTTATATTGTTGGTATTTTATTTATTTATTTATTAGATATACCAATGAGAACGGACGTGGCGCAGTGCGACAGTGTCTTACTGTTATCGCGATCGGTTGTGGGTTCTATCCCCACTCGGGGGAGTTATTATATTTAAATTATTTTCACTTCTTCGCTCTGGTAAGACAAAGTGCGGCGTTGAGTTCCACCACTTAACACGTAATGTCTCGAATTCGGTGGAAAGCGAAGTACGGAGTGTCTTGAAACTAGGTACTTTAGCTACCCTATGCGGGATAAAAGCGTAAAGCTAAAAAAAAGGAGGATAAAATAATAATAATAATGGATACAATAATAGTATCTTAAACAAATTCATAAATTGCTCGAGTTAGTTCGAGTACTTAAACTACTAAAAAGACCACTATAACCTTATTGAAATGGGTATAATAATATTACATATCGGTATATACGAATATATTATAAGACCATAGCGCATTGGAACAGTGTTTGACTGGTAAAGCGATTGGTTGTGGGTTTGGTTTCCATTTGAAGTGAATGTTATATTTAAATTATTTTTGGCGTTGACCTTGCCACTTAGCGCGTAACTTCTCAATTTCAGCCGGTAAGTAGTCAACGTAGTTTCTTAACACTAGGCTATCACTGATTACATCGACATGCAGGATAAAGTACACAGTTGCTTTTTTTAAATTATTTTTATTTCACATTTTTGTAGTAAATCAAAGCGCGGCGTTGAGTTCCGTCACCTAGAACGCAATAACTAAATTCGAAGAGAAACCGACGAACGGTGTTTTCATAAGGTTTTGGTTAAGTTAGTATAGGTCAAAGCAAGCTATATTTAATTACCCTTACATAGTAACGCTTGTCTTATATTTAGTATATTAGTATTGATCTAACGTTTGCGTTCAAACTCTAAAAATTGCGGTGTTGTGTTACGCCAAGCAAATCAAAGTATACTTATAAGAAAATATTAAGCGCTACTTAAGTATCTATCTCAAATAATTCAAATTTATATAATATAAATATTATTAATATGCAACAAACTAAAGTGATAACAACAACTTAGTTTATAAACGGTATATTAATATATTGTTTGAACGGTAAGTTTATCAGTTAAGTTGCGTACATACTTGTCGTTAGCTGGTGGCACCTGCCGTTTGTTTATTGTTATAATTCCATATACATTATGTTTTGAAGGTAACTTTAACTAGCATTAAATATTTAATAGAATATATTTGATTATTTGTTTATTATATTCACCAGTGGTTACCAAATTACACAAAATTGTACTAATTTTTTTTTAAAGCTAAATACAATACCATTTAAGATAAACCACCAGCAATCATACCCAAATACATCATTTTTTTACTTAAAAAAATTAGATTTACAAAGCTACAATGCAATAAAGAAAATACGACAAAAATAATAATGTTTTATGGCGTTCCTACGAAGTATATCCACAGAGCCTTCAAAACGTATTTCTATGTGTGTGTGCATTTATTTATAAGAAATATTTAACACATAAAGTGTTAAATATTTCTTATAAACAAACGCACAAAAAATTAAACAAAAAAGATAGCTTCCTCGCCAACCCCACGTCTCTTGGATTTACGAAAGTCGAGCAATATGTTCTTATAGAGCTACACGCTTATTACACCTTTCTTTTGTTGTTAGCATCTTTGTAGGAAACTATTTAGAACATTTTTTTAAAAATTTGAACGCAACGTGATCCGAGCCCGCGCTTCTTGAAAACCGTCCTATCGCTATGACCGCTAAGCCATGAGCTCTTCTACTAGCTTTGTTGAAATTCTTATACGTTTTGTTACAACTTTTTTACGTCGTTAACATCTCTGTAAATAAATTTTTACAAATTTCTCCTACCCACAGGTTATAAAGAAATAATCGGTTAGCAAGAATGAATGCTAATTACTTTTATATTATACTATTTTATAATTAAAATTCCAATACTTAGGATTAAATTTATAGATTATTTTAAAAAAAATTTTGAGATACCTAAAAATTGACCTCTAGATTGACATTTGACTATAGGGAACACCATTCATTAATTATTTGAACATTATTTTTAAAGTGCTATTCGATATTACAGAACAAAAAAAATTAAACGTGCAAAGCTTTTAACACAACCGAACTCTTGAACGCTCTCCAAAGTATAAGCTAACCCCAAAATATAAAAAGTCGAACCCCGTAACTACTTAAAAAAATATTGGAAAAATGATATATTTTGGTAAATAGGGTTATATATAACAAAGTCACTAAAAATCCAAACGTTATCCGAAAATTTTAATATGACTAGCCCGTTTGACAAAAAGATCAAGCTAGCTTGTACAGGGTATAGTGTCATGACACTCCGTACACCTCTTCCTTGTGTTTATATTGCATAAACCAATCCGTTATTTAAAAAATCTTTACCAAACACATTTTGACTTGAGGAATGATATATCTACTACGACAGACACAAAAAGATAACATCTCTATGATATAATACAATTTACTAAATTCCTTTCGCACAAAAGAATATTCGTATGGAAAAATTATATGTACAAACTAAAATAGAATGTAAGGGGAAGGCCAAATGCCAAACTTTCCACATCACGGCAGCTCAAAATTACGACGATAGTTTGTCAACGGAGTACCGATAAAGTAAATGTATTGATATTTATCCCGGATATGTTAGCAGGTTACAAGAAGGTTAAGAAGTACCTAGTGTCAAGACACTCTTTACTCCGCTTTCCATCGGCATTGTGTGTTGAGTGGCGGAACTTAATCTCGCATTTTGTCTCACCAGAGCGAGGAAATGGGAATAATTTAAGTAAAATCATACCCCCGAACGGCAATCGAACTTACATCCAGCGTTTACTCAGCGTCATACTCTGTCACACTGCCCCACGATGTTCTCTATCTTTATTTAACGATATTAATTATAAAGTAGGGTTTTAATTTTTTTTACTATTCTACAGGAAGCATTTTGCATGTAGATAGTGATAGCAATTTCGTCAATATAATTGCCATTCAAAACATTTTCATACACTGCTTAACCAAATTAAAACACATAATATTGCGCTCGTTATATAAATCTACTTTTTGAGACATTGCACGTTACTGGCGGAGCTCAACGCAGCGCTTTGTCTAACTAAAACGGAGAAATAACAATATTTTTATATAAAAATTCTAACCAACTTCCCTAGTGAAATCCCATAAAAACAATGTAAAACAAAATTCATACAATAATATACGAGTTAGTGTAATGACATATCATTTATTTGCGCGACAATGTACTCAAGGAGCGCGGAAAGTAGATGTTACGTAAGACTCTTTCCGATATCGCCTCAGTTATTTCATTCTGCCTAGAGGAAAACGGTTTTATTACCCAATATGAATGTAAATCGATTTTTCCACATAGGTTTTTTTAAGTAGGTAGTGAGTTCGATTTTATATGTTTTTTTAATGATATTTAGACATTTATTGTACTTATACTTTAAAAATCATTTTTTTAGCTTCACGTTTATCCTGCAAGTCCCGTTATCCCGCAAGGCAAGGTTGACAGAAAGTAACTTATATCAAGACATTCCGTACTCGGTTTTCAATTTATTTCAAGATGGAGTAGCGGAACTTAACGCTTCACTTTGTCTTAGCAAAGAAAGGAAAGGAAAATAATTATTTTTCTTTCTATAATATCGTATTTTACTTTAAAAATAACGTTCAAGTAAATAACTAATTGTATTTCCTATTCTAAAATATTTATTTTAACAATCCTTAGGTAATTGAATTTTCTAAATTTCTACTTTATAAGAAAGTATGGTACTTTTTATATGAGAACGTATGTTGTACGTAAGTTTGAGTGGCTAGAGCCCTGGACGGTTTTCAAGAGTAGGGTGGGTAGGGTGAATACACAATTTAAATTCAACCATATTCCAATTTTTATAGATATTTTAAATAGTTTTGTTATATATATTAAGAGAAAGGGAATACTTGGCTAATTTCTATAAAAAGTTTTGGTCATGGAAAGAGGGTATATATTAAACATGAGGATCCCGTGAGTATGTATGAAAAAGAAGAAGCGTATATAGCGTAGAGTTCTCCTTCTTCTGCTCGAAACACTGTAAAAATTAAAAAAATACATATATTTATTTGATTTCATGATATTCTTGCTCTCCTTTTCTAGAACAAATTCCAGTTTTTCCACCCTTTACACAATGCGGTAAGAAACTTCTAGCAAGTTGAAATAAAATAAAAACATTCGATAAAGCTTTTAAACTTTTAAACTGCTGAACTTAATTAAGAGCTGAGCATTGGTAAAAGAATCGAGTTTATTTAATTGTTTTTACCTAAGTACTTCATTAATTTTTTTTAAAATATTTTAATTTTATTATCGAGTTCGTTCTGGCGCTTTTGTTGTACAGTGTAGTGGAATTGCTTTATCATACAGGGCAATGATAGTAGGTTCTATTCTGATTTAGCAAAGTAGGATAGGAATGCTTTTTTGGGAAAATTACTAGGAAAGAGAAGTATAACATTTTTAAAAGTTTTTACTTTTTTTTAGCTTCACGCTTTTATCCCCCGCATAGCAGGGTAGATAGAAAGTACCAAGTGTCAAGACACTCTGTACTTCACTTTCCACCGAAGTTGAGACCTTGCGTGTTCAGTGGTGGAGCTCAACGTTGCACTTTGTCTTAAGTGACTATAATTTATTTATAATTACACTCCCAAGTGAGAATGGAACCCACAACCGATCGCGTTTACAGTCAGATGCTATCACACTGCGCATCGATCGGCTTCAGGTTTTTGCTTCACGTATAAATATATACTTATAGATTAAATTTCTTCTCAGTCTGATTAAAAACAATGAGACCATTGTTACTTAGTCTGACTGTAAACTGCGGAAAATAAGCATGCTTTAAAAAATATAATCTTGAGCTCAATTATTGTTTTTCATGGAATTCTAATTACACATTTATATTGATAAGAACCTAATTTTTAAAATATATAATCATTCAAGATAAAAGAATGATAGTAGCAAAACCCGAATCCGCACCTCTCGGAAGCTGTCCATGCCCTTTGATCGCCGAGCCATGTGGTCTATACACGGCGATATCAAAATTGTTATACGCGTGTTACAACATATTTCATACTTTCTTCTAATCGGAGATTATTATTAAGTACAATTATTTGGCAACAACGTATACTTTTTATTAATAATTTATATAATATCTTTAAATAAAATTCAAACTTTAAATAAATCAATAAATAAAATTGGAACATTAAAATGACCGCTTTTCCCTGAGTGCATACGTATGTAAATCAAAATAATATTTTTTACCTGTCTATCAGTTACTTTGTTTCCGGTAACCTCTGAAATGACTGCACCGATTTTGATGTGATATTCATTCACAGATAACTGATGTATTGAGAAGTTAAGTTACTTTTTTTTTATAATTATAATAAAAACATTTAGATGTGCTAAATTAGTAGACACGGAAACCGGCTAGTGATAAATAAAATTTGCAATACATTAACTATAGTAATAGATCATTGTTCCGAAGATAAATCATATTTACCAGACTGACATTGTACTGTAAATTCGGTTTTCGATTCGTATTGGAAGACGCAAGGGAGTAATCTATTATAGAGGACTCTATTTACAATTCCCTTGAAATGGCTATGTAATATATATATGTACACGTTTTTCATAACTTTATATTAAATATTAAAGTTTAGTTTATATTTCAAAGAAAATAACGAAATATATAATAAATTAAAAGCCTAAATAAGTTTTTTTTAGCTTCACGTTTTTATAACACATAGCGGTTTATGAATATATATATATATATATATATATATATATATATATATATATATATATATAGAATGGATTCTCCGCTTTCCGCCGAATTCGAGACATTTTTTGAGTGAGCTCAACGCCGCGTTTTGTCTTACCAGGCTGAGGAAATGGGAATAATTCAAATATAATCATTCCCCGAGTGGAAATCGTATCAATCGTGTTTACAGTCGGACGCTGCCCCTCCGCCATAACCAGCCTTCAAACAGGATATAAAAAAGTATTCTTCTTCTTATTCTTCTTTTATTTCCTATTGACTAACCTGAATTACCTGACGAAGATACGAACGGTCTAAATAAGCCAAAACAATTAGGGGAATGTCACCTTAATAAAAGTTTACATTTAGAGGTTAAGGATCTATAAAGAACTATACTAGATCAGTTAAACTATCAGTCAGATCAGTTTAAGGACGATATCCCAGAATTAAGATATTGTTTTGACTTGAAATTTTTATGTTGAAGCCATCGTGGCGCAGCAAGATACCGTTTGACTGTAAACGCTATTAGTTATGGGTTCGATTTCCACTTGAAGAAATTATTATATCTAAATTTTATTTTTATTTCTCCACTCTGGTACGACAAAGAGTTTTGACACTAGGTTGTCTCTGACTACTCTGTGCGGGATAAAGGGTGAAGTTAAAAAAAGGATTTACTATCAACAACAGAAAGATTTAAATATAATTTAATTTTCCTATATCAATGAAATTCAACTTTATGTCGAAAAGAAAAAAAAACCTTTGAAAAGTAAAAATATAATTATAATCTATATAAATAAAGCGCTTCGATTAAATTAAAAAAAGCTATAACATTAATGTTTAATTAGCGCTTCTTAGAAATCTTCACTTGTAAAGTTATTAAAAAGAGAATTAAGATTTATCATAAAGTTTTGTAGGTCGAGGTCGACGTAGAAGCAGCATGAAATACAAATTTATTTTCATAATAGCTTAATTTAAAAGCTGTATAAGTTTTAATTAAAAATATTGTTTGCATACAATAATGTGAAATGTTTTAAAATGAGAGTCGGACACGTCGGCAATGTGTTCATGTCGTGGAAAAATAATGTGCACTTTTAACAAGCAAAGTTGGAATACGCTTGGTTTATATAGAATTTTTTTTTTAATTTATTTAGTTTTTATAGTGATGTGTATATATGTAGTATATAGTTAGTATATATAACAGCTCAGTTATTTGAAAATAATAAAGCTGTTATTTCTCAATACAAACAAAAAAGCTTAAGATATAAAGCTTATTTTTAGAATAATTATTCAGATGTAAGACACTTTGTGTCGAGACACTCCGTACTTCGCTTTCCACCGAATTGGAGACATTGCGTGTCTAGACAATGGTGGAACTAAACACTGCACTTCGTCTTACCAAAGGAAGGAAGTGAAAATAATTTTTAAATATAATCAATTTCCCAAGTGGAGATCGATCCCACAACCGGTGCAGTTGGACAGCATCTAACTTTAAACGCGATTGGTTGGGGATTCGATTCCCACTCGGAGGAATGATTATAATTAATTTATTTTCATTTCCTGCCTCTGGTACGACGAATTTCCTCCTCGAGTTCTCTCTTTTTCTGTCTACCCTGCTATGCGGGATAAAACCATGAAAATAAATAATGAGATATTCATAAGTAATCCTAAGGACTAATACCAACACTGCATTTGTATGAGGAGAATATAAATGAAAACATATATTTTTCATATATTTTTAAAATATTAGAAATATATTTATTTTGGCTATTTTCGTTACCTTTGGGAAACCATGACCAAACAAAAATGAAGACTTAATGTAAATTTACACTTCTTATAAGTAGTGGGCGTATCAGCACAATTTGTCATATCGGGCTCGCTAGCGTCTATCGATCACGTTAAAAGGCATAGTTATAGTAAGTACTTTGGTAATCTACATATATATTAAAGTAAAGAAATATGTTACAATGATTTTTTTTTATTTTGATTTTTAGTTGCTTTTTCAAGGAATGCTGGAAGGGCATATAAACCAAATCTTCTCTATTCTTAAGTAGCTTATTAAGTTACAGAAATTAACGCCACGCTTTGTCTTACCAAATTAAAATAATTTAAATAAATATTCTCATGCCATGTTAATATTTTAAATAATGCTTCCAATTTGGAATCGAACCCACGACCATCGTTTGCAGGTACACTCTGTTTGTTTGTATGTTTTTTTGTGTATTATTTTGTATATTTGTATACCATTACATTATTTTGTATAATTGCCGTGAAACAGTATTCGACTGTAAACGCGATCAGTTATGGATTCAATTTTCACCCAAGGGAATGATTATAGTTAAATTATATTAATTTCCTTAGTCATTTAAGACAAAGCGAGGCATTGAGCTCCGTTGAAAGCGGAATTCCGAATGTCCTAACACTTCCTATCTCACCTGTTACGCAGAACTAAAGCGTGAAGCTAGAAAAAACTTAACCAGATCATTTTAACGAAATTACATTCCCATTAAGCTCAACTTCGAGCTACATCACGACGTCAGCAGAAATATATTAAACGCCTACTTTAATATTAGAAAATACATATATCAAGTGATCCTCGCTATATAAATTACACCACAGCCATACCAGAAAGTGTTATTAATTTAATAATATAATAATTTATCGTTTAAACAGTATATTCGTATACAACCAACATTGGACATGCGCACAAGATTAATGTAAAACATGCCAAGTAGGTTGAAGTTCATTAAAACTTTCTGAATACCGTAAAAGCTTCCTGTTAAGACGCTGACAAGTCCTGTTGTATCGAAAGCTCCTAGCATAGAGCTTAAATTATATACATTTATACGTATACTACATTTTTGGTAACAAACACTTAGTGTCTCGGTTGCGAGTGTGAGAACAAGTGTCAAGTATATCAGGTTTATGGCAAAGTATATTGTCATCAGATTCGGGCATGTAGGTAAATTCTTACCAAATCGAACGACAAAAAATAATGCATTTTTTAATATTGAAAAGTTTTTTATATTAATTCATTCACAGGTATATAGATACAGTTCAGACTAACATTGATATGTTAAAAATGTTAAAATACAAGCATTACCCCAAGATTTGAGGCCTGTCGTGGCGCAGTGGAACAGCGTCTAACTGTAATCGCGAACGGTCGTGTATTCGATTCCCACACGGGGAAATGTTTGTATTGACATTATTTTATTTAATTAAAATTAGTCCAGTAATTTCGAAAACAAAGGTAAATTCCGTGAATGAGTACAGTTTAGAAAATATTGGTAGACAATTGTGTAGTTTTTCGAAATCGGCTTAATTGTAAATAGTTTATTTCATTGCCCTATAAAATTCACCAAAAATCATTATTATTAAAGGAATTTGATTTATATATAATCAATACAGAGGTTGTTACTGCGTACACAGTATACCCTTATCAAATAGCAATGCTCGAGGCTATTACAATTTATTCTGAAGGCGTACTTGTGTTTAAAGAAAAAAGTCTACTAACGCCAACGTGTTACAGTTCAGGCATATTAACAGGGAGTTATTTGTAACGCGTGATGCGTTGTATTTAAGTTTTTTTAGCTTCACGCTTTTATTCTGCATAGCAGAATAGACGTGTGTAATAACGGCACTCAACGCCGCGCTTTGTTTTTTGTAATTTTGTATATCTACACACAAAATTAAGCTATTCATATTCTTTGAATAAAATCATTTAATCTTCAACAGGATTCAAAGTATATATATATATATATATATATATATATATATATATATATATATATATATATATATATATATATATATATACGATATATACGAAAGGACTTATATCCAATATGGTAATATATTGTGTGTTTGCGGTCATCTTTCTCCTAAGATTTTTATACCTTTATATACAAAGCTTTTAGCAAATTATTTTCTTTATGTATTATTTAATTTATTTTTTTACTAGTGTTTTATGTAGAGTGAATGATAATGTTTATGATTTCTCAACGGCACTAGTCCGTAATGCTGAGGCTCGTCAAAACCTAATTCGTCGATATAAGTTAAATTTAACAGATATTGGCAGTTTTCAATGATTATTGTCAGAATCTTTTTCTATAATAACTCAAGCACTTTATAAATTATAGTTTATATATATTAGAATTTTGATTAAAGAAATGTTTGTAATATAGAGTATAGACAAAGAATATTAAGAAACTGAGGCCGGTTGCGGCGCAGTGAGACAGCGTCTGACTGTAAACGCGATCGATTGTGGGTGCGATCTCCACTCTGGAGAGTGATTATATTTAAAATATTTTCACTTTCTCGCACTGGTGAGACAAAGTATGGCGTTGAGTTAGACCACTCAGCACACAATGTCTCGAATTCGTTGAAAAGCGAAGTACGGAGTGTCTTGACACTAAGTACTTTCAGCCTACCCTCCTATGCGGGATAAAAGCGTGAAGATTAGATAAGAAACAAATAAACATATAAAATATTTTACTAAAAAAGTATGATATCACACAAATATTATTTCATTCTACGTAATTCTTATTATTACTTCCCAATAGATACATAGTGTATATGATTAAAGGGACGTTTCGAAAATAGCTCAGGATCCAATACAAAGTTTTCAAACTATTTCATGAAAATTGACTTGACGATATGAATAAAAAGAGGAAAAAGCCAGTTTTTTTATGATAATGCATATTTTTATATATAGTGAAATCTTCGTTGCCATGGCAACGCCTGTTTTACACATTACCAGAAATCATATGGAAAACGGAATGTCTTGACATTATTCAATTTACAACATTCTACCTAGTCCCCTAATATGTGACGCTATCATGGCATGAAAAATGTGGCAAAAAAAACATGCATGCAAGCAACATTAGTCCTGCATAAGCAGGGTGGACATAAAGTACCTGGTGTCGAGACATTCTATATTCCGCCACCAGATTCGAGACACAGCGTATTGAGTAGCGGAACTCAACGCCGCGCTTTGTCGAGAGATTCGAACTCAACCAATCGCGTTGAGAGTCAGACACTGTCACACCAGAAACGATCGGCCTCATTTTCTTTTTTCATATAGCTTTACGCTTTTTATCCCGCATAGAGTAGACTCGAAGTACCTAATGTCAAGACACTCCATATTCTGCTTTACACCAGATTCGGGACATTGCGGGACTGGCGGAAGTCAACGTCCCGCTTTGCCTTACGAGAGCAAGGAAATAGTAATTATTTTAATAAAATCATTCTCCCGACCGAAAATCGAACCTACAGTCGATCACTTTTACTGTCTTATACGACAAGATCGACTTAATTTTCTTTTTTTTTTAATATATACATACATATATTTTATTGATCACATGACCCAATATTACCTAAACTTTCTAAGTACTATTGGAAACTGTAATTGCACTCGAGGCGGTTAGCAATCGACCTAGTAGTTCGCTTTATATCAAAATTATAGAAATATATTATTTATGGAATGAGTTTATAATAACGTAACAACCAGACGTTTCAATATAAAGGTCATGAGAAATGTCATCTGATGGGAGGATATATCTATCTATATAGGTGAAGCAAATTTTGTAAAAAAAAATCTCAAAATTACAAACAGATATAATGTGTTTCCAAATAGGGATGATAGGATTTTGATAGCTCACAGCCGCCATCTTGGTTGTTTAAATTTTGACATTTGTATTGTTTTGTGTTCAATAATATTTGCCATTTAATCATGAACAATTTCACATTACCTCAACGTTTGGAAATTGTCCAAATTTTCTATCAAAATTCGAGAAGTATTGTCTCTACTCAAAGAGCATTTCGTGCTAAATATGGTCGTCATGGAGCACCGTCTGAGCTCGCTATACGTCACATAATCCAAAAACTGGAAAGTGAATATTTTTTGCACGACAGTAGACCACCAACACGACAACGGACAGGCCGTAGTGAAGAAAATATTGCCGCCGTATCAGCCAGTGTCGAAGAAAATCAAAATGTTTCCGTTCCACGACGTGCACAAGAATTGGGCTTATCCAGGCAACATACAAGATTGTGTTGGCACAAGAACTCAAGCCAGCAGACCATCGATTACGTCGTGAATTTGCTGATTGGGCGCTTGAAATGATGGAAACGGACACCGAATTTCAAAGGAAAATCATCTTTTCAGATGAGGCTCACTTCTGGCTCAATGATTATGTGAACAAACAGAATTGTCGTTACTGGAGTGAGTCAAATCCAAGAGTGGTTCATGAAACACCATTACATCCTGAAAAATTTACTGTTTGGTGAGGATTATAGTACGGTGGAATCATTGGCCTGTACTTTTTCAACAACGACGAAGGCCGTACTGTTACTGTCAATGGCGACCGTTATCGTAACATGTTGAACGATTTTTTTTCCTGAAGTGTATGAAATCGATGCGGACGACATTTATTTTCAACAAGATGGTGCAACATGCCACACTGCCACCGTCACAATGGATTTATTGCGTGATAAGTTTGGTGAGTCGGTTATTTCTCGCAACGGTCCTCACAAACCTTGGCTACTTCCTTGGCTGGCGATTTAACACCCTTGGACTATTTTTTATGGGGGTATGTTAAATGTCAAGTGTATGCCAATAAACCAGCTACGATTCAAGACCTTGAACGCAATATTCGAGCGACTATAGTGGCCATACCAGGCGAAATGCTGCACCGAGTCATCGAAAATTGGACGGATCGTATTCACCAGTGCAAAAAAAGTCGTGGCGGTAATTTGAACGATATTTTGTTTAAATAATAAATAGCATATTTCCTATCAAATAAAGTCATTGAGCACGCAACTCGAACATATATTACATGTTTTATTTCAATTTCAAAACATATCGTTCTTATTGGGAAACCCCATACATACCTATGTCTGTTATTTTTTAATATTCACACTCTTATCCCGCATATCAGGGTAGAAGAAAAGTAGTTAATTTCTAGACACTCCGCTTTTCGCCGAATTACAGGCATTGCGGGTACGAGTGGTGGAATTCAACATGGTGCTTTATCATAATTGAGCGACGAAATGAAAATAATTTACCCAATAAACCCAGAACCGATCGTGTTTGCAATGAAATGCAGACCCACTGCGCCACGACCGGCTTCACCAACTAAAATTTCACAATGAAAATTAATAGTGATGTCTTTGAATACTACGTTTTTTATTAAACCAACTAGAAAGATCTATAATAAAGAGGATTACGCTTTTTCCCGCATTCATCAAGTTAGACCTACAAAACCTTGTATTGAGACAATCCGTTGTATACTTTCATTATAGTCTAGGCTTAAAACAACTCAATAGTGTTGGCGGAACTCAAGGCTGCGCTTAAGAAATTTATAATTGAATTTCTCTGAATTGAACTAAAATCTGTAATCCTCTACAATCGGACATACGATTCGAATCTATGATTTTAAAAGAAACTATTTTTTTTTGAACGGATAAATCGCGTATATTTTGGTATTCAAAAATAAATTTATGGAAACCTGACGTTTCGAACAATTTACAGTATCTGTGAATATCTAAATACACGCGATACTCATACGGCTCAAAACAGTTTCATTTAAAATGTATAAAGATCGCGAAAATCAAAGATCTTAGTATATATGATATTAAGTAAAATACTTCTTACACTCTCGGTTTAAATAAGGTTTAGATGAGATACAAAGGGAAAGCCTCACAGGTCAGGTGGAATCGAGCTTCAGAGGGATTATATGAGTACTTGAAATGTCTGAGACCGGACCGTCTTAGGATTACAAGGTGTAATTGAAAATTAAGTCGCAGGACCTCCATTTTGTATAAATTAGTTATTTTTTTAGCTTCACGCTTTATCCCGCATAGCAGGATAGTCAGACACTATCTAGTGTCTTGTCGTTCTTTTCTTTATTTTTCTTGGTAATTTTACAGTCGATTTTTTCGCAACAGTAAGAATATTTGCTTGCACAATTTTAGTTCTGTTTTTTGTGTTTGTTTGCGACCATACCACTCAGTTTGCTCTTTAAGGTAGTCATGAATTCAATTTAAATATAATCATTTCTCTGAGTGAGGAATCGAACCCGCAACCAATCGTATTTATACTCATATGGTCTTCTATTGCGACACCATAATCTCAAGTAACTCCGCTCCTATTTTTCCTTTGTCTAGAGATATTATATTTGAATGGGACTCAAGGCTTAAACATAATTTTTGAAATAACTAAAAATACTTTATTTGCAAAAACAAAATGCAGCATTTACATTTTTAATGGTTAAAACTTCCTTATAACCAAAATATTGCCTGTATTAGGAAATCACTTCCAATAACGATAGGTCCAATATGATTTCAAAATTCAAGCAAATATGGCTTTAAATTAAATAAAATATTTTTACATGCTACTAATTTAAATGAATATATCCAATTCTTCACTGTGATAAGTATCAGTATGTGTGTTGTAACGATACGTACTATACATTAATGTACAAATAATTTAATAATAACTTTAAATATTATTTTATATAGTATTTTAGGTAATAATAACATAATTAATAATTTTATTTCTATTAAATATAATTTTGGCTGAATGAATTACTGGCAGTCTAGAATGATGCAATGGATTTAAAAAAAAAAAGAGAAGAGGGATTGGCGGGAGCGTCTTGTACGGAAACGGACGCTTGAGAATATTGTTAATATTTAATTTGGAATAATAGAAATATAACAAATTACAAGTGAATATAATAATAATATTTAATATCGGAAATACATAGGAATGTGATTATTATAGTTTTTGTGGTATCCGTGGTCGGTAAGAATTGCCTTTGTATAATATGAAGAATTTGTTGGTAAGTTCTTTTTCCATTATTAGTATAAAAGTGCCATTAAATGAATATCATATTATAATTAATAAAGTAAAATAATTATATTATGGATATTGGACGTTTAGAATGTACATTATAAGAGATATATGAAATTTGTAATATAAATATACTGAAGCGTCTGCCGCCATCTTTAAATAGTGTTGTATGAACATATTATTATATGCATTTACCGAGTATTATAAAATATTTTAATATTATACTAAGCTCTGCAAACAATAACTAATAAATCACAGTTAATATAATATCATGTATTGAACGAATAAAGCATTTTATGGTTATATTTATATAATATTCCTAAACATATAGGAAATCCGTCATGTACTTACGCTACACGACTGTCGCGGTTCGGTGAGCGTTACAGCTTACTGATAACTGATGTCGGTGGCGCAACCCAACGTTGCCGGGCGTAACTGAGGCTGCTATGGTTGACTTTGGTGAGCTTCTATGGCGATGTTGGTTGGTGGTATCGAGTCTGCTGCTGTATCGCGTTGCGTAAGCGATGCTTGTACGGCGACGGACGTTGATATAACTTGCGACACGCGACCGTCGGGGTTCGGTGAGTGTTACAGCTTATTGATAACTGATGTCGGTGGAGCAATCCACTGTTGCTTGATGCCACTGAGGCTGCTATAGTCGGCTTAGGTGAACCGCTATGGCGATGTTGGTTGGTTGTATCGAATCTGTTGCTGTCTCGCGTTGCGTAAGCGATGCTTGTATGGCGTTGGATGTTGATATTGCTTGTGACATACGACTGTCGGGGTTCGGTGAGCTTTATAGCTAACTGATAACTGATGTCGGTGGCGCGACTTGTATCATCTCTGATGCTGCCTTGCGTTGTACATGCAATATCTGTACGGCGACGGACATAGATTCAACTGTTTCTATGTTGTTTTACACCCCTGGTGTAGGATGAATGGTTATGTGACGCTATTATGTCTCGTGCGTTTCGAAGTATGTTTTAGTTGCCTCCTTACGGGGAGAGCTATACTATTATGTCACGAAATTGTGGTTGTGCGTCTGAACTGATATGTGAACCGGAAAGTGATATTGGTTTGGCAGGCCAATCGATAATGGTTTAAAGAACCAACCTACGACATTTAATGGTCTAAAGAACCAACCTACGACTTATAATGGTTTAAAGAACCAATCTACGACATATAATGGTCTAAAGAACCAATCTACGACATATAATGGTCTAAAGAACCAATCTACGACATATAATGGTTTAAAGAACCAATCTACGACATATAATGGTCTAAAGAACCAACCTACGACATGTATTGGTCTAAAGAACCAACCTACGACATGTATTGGTCTAAAGAACCAATCTACAACATATAATGGTCTAAAGAACCAGTCTACGATATATAATGGTCTAAAGAACCAATCTACGACATGTAATCAACGATATACAAATCAACGATATACAATGGTCTAAAGAACCAATCTATGATATACTATGGTCTAAAAAACTAATCTACTATATATAATGTTCTCACAAACCAATTCAAATATATAATTATAACATATTATTAATATAATAAGCGTAAAAAGTACGTAAAGAAATATAAGTAATTTTAAGTATCAAGATATGTATTTAAGTGTATTAAGCATGTTAGCCTAATTGAGGGATCCTTACACGGACGGAACAAATAACTAATAATTGTTCGTTTGCAAAGGCATTGTAAGTAACATATACGTTCGATGTTCCGTTCCGTCTCGGAGGGTTCACTCTGAGGTCGGTCGGGTCCGCCGATCGGTCGGAATTCACGGCATATGGCGGGGTGGGGCCATTAAGCTATTTTCACTTCTGCTATGACTATCAGCAAAGGATACTTATAACAGAGGGTTAAATAAGACGCATCTTCGGCTTTCCTTGGAAAAGCTGAAGGTGGTTACAACGGAATATCTGAAGTACTAAAATCTCTTACTATAATGTCTTCTGAAAGTTTTATATCCTTTTTAAGATAATAGGTAGTTATTAACATTTCTTGACACTGTTGCCTCTGAATCTTTAAAAGTTCTCGAGTTATTGCGAACATAACGATATTGGGATTATAATTATAGTATTTATATTTATTCTATATGAACGGGAGATGAACGTTACAGTGTGAGTTTATGTTTGTATATGCACCTCTTACATTTTAAATTAATATATGTGATTTAAAAGCATCTCAATGTAGATATAAGTATATTTTTATTATTAACTCTTCTATGGTAGATTAGCTTTTTGCCCGCGACTTTGTCCGCGTGAAACCCAACCAGACAAACAAACTTTCATCCCCTATTCATAGCCTAACTTTGACTCTGGGTCCTTAAGTATTTTTATCTCAAATTTCTTCCAAATCGGCTCAGTAGTCTGCCCATGAAAGCGTAAGCGTAGCTCACAGCCGCCATTTTCGTTATTTAACATTTGACATTGTGTTGTTTTGTGTTTAATAATGTTTGCCATTTAATCATGAACAAGTTCATATAGAAACTAGTGAATATTGAATAATAAGTGAATATTGTTCATATCGTTCCTGAACGTTTGGAAATTGTCCAAATTTTCTATCTAAATTCGAGAAGTATTGTCTCTACTCAAAGAGCATTTCGTGCTAAATATGGTCGTCATGGTGCACCGTCTGAGCTCGCTATACGTCGCATAATGCAAAAACTGGAAAGTGAATATTCTTTGCACGATAGTAGACCACCAACACGACAGCGGACAGGCCGTAGTGAAGAAAATATTGCCCCCGTATCAGCCAGTGTCGAAGAAAACCAAAATGTTTTCGTTCCACGACGTGCACAAGAATTGGGCTTATCCAGAATGACAACCTGGCGAATTTTACGTATGGATCTTGACCTACATCCATACAGATTGTGTTGTCACAAGAACTCAAGCCAGCAGACCATCGATTACGTCGTGAATTTGCTGATTGGGCGCTTGAAATGATGGAAACGGACACCGAATTTCATAGGAAAATCATCTTTTCAGATGAGGCTCACTTTTGGCTCAATGGTTATGTGAACAAAGAGAATTGTCGTTACTGGTGTGAGTCAAATCCAAGAGTGGTTCATGAAACACCAATACATCATTGGCCTGTACTTTTTCAAAAACGACGAAGGCCGTACTGTTACTGTCAATGGCGACCGTTATCGTCATATGTTGAACGATTTTTTTTCCTGATGTGTATGATATTGGGAAACCCAATATTTATATATAGACGAATCCATACACAAATGGCTCTAGTGTCATTATTATTTGAATCACACAATAAATTGCAAGGATTGGTGATATAAAAAATTCAGTTCGCGTAATATAGCCGGGTTTATATAACTATAGAATACACGTATCTACGTGTTTGCCTTTGTTTACTTAGTATATGTAAGAACTAAGGAAATAGAGAAGTTGTAAATGAATTTTCTTGGTAAATTACAAAAATTGAAAAATATATAGATAAATTGGTATAATTTTTGAGATCATCGTGGCGCAGAGGATAACGTCTGACTATTAACGTGATTGGCTGTGGGTTCAATTCCCATTTTAGAGAATGTTTATATTTCAAAAAGCGTTCTCTAGTTGCTTAAGATAGGAACGAACATTGTAACTTTATAATGAAACTTGTATTTTTTTAAAATGAAAACTTAATTAAAACTTAAAGACATTTCTTTTCAATATTTACTATATTTATTGATTAAATACGGCGTTTAGTTATATATATTATACCAGTGACTATCTGAAACTTCATTTGCGTGAGCTTGACCTTTGTTATACATGAAAATGGTACAAATTTACTTAGACTTTATGAATTTTCAGTAACAAAATGTTGACATAGTGCCAGAACAAATTGCACGGTTGAGTTATGTTTATAGCTAAGCCATGCCAATTGTTTAGAGTTTGAAATATAGGACTTATATTATTATGCAAGGTCTTAAATGCTAAAATATATTAAATTTTTAATAAAATGATGCATTTTTCAATTAAATTTTATGGTTATATTAACTTCTAAATATGCAACATTACGTAATGGTTACGGAACTTAACGGTGTGCTTTGTGTTACCAGAGAAATTAATTTAAACCAAAATTATTCCTTCAACCGTAGATTGAACCCCGAACCATTGCGTTTATAATCAGACGCAATGCCACTGCGCTACGTATTAACGACAAGTAATAAAATATGTAGTTTCAGTTATAGACTTCATTCACTGATTAATAAATCGAAAATACATGTTTTCCAGCGTATGTATTTTTCAGTTAAATTTTTATCTGTTTACTATTTTATAATGCTATTTTAACACCTTTTACATGATTATATATTATTTGCTTGTCAATCTTGTACTTAATAGAGTCATCGTATAAAAACCACGGTATTGAGTTCCGCCACTCAATACGCCACATCTGGAATTCGGCGGAAAGAGGGCGTACGGAGTGTCAAGACATACAGAGTACTTACAGTCTACCCTGTTATAAAGGACCTAAAGCAATGTAATGCTAAATAAATCAGCCAGAGAAGTGTCTGGACACCAGGATATCTCTGGCGACTCAGCTACGTGATATATAGCATGAAGCTGCATTTTTTGAACATGTAACTTAATTTTTAAACTTACTAACATGTGTAATATACCTAAAATACAATCGTTAAGTAAACAGAGCTCTTTAACTAACAAGACTAGAGCCCACTACCGCCTTTGAACATTTAACGGCTCTCAACCTATCATTATGTTCGTTCCTGCACGCAAATTAAATCTTAAGGCATCTCGTACCTGGTAATTTAATCATCTGGATACATTTTACAACACTATAAAATTATCTTTCAAATAAGGAGCGAGAGTTGTATAAATTGTGTGGTTATTTCTTTGGCTTCTCTTTTAAAAATAAAGTAGAAGAATTATTTAAAATTAATTGAGCCAGCGACTTCATCTGTGTTGAAT
The DNA here is from genome assembly GCA_032432895.1 of Dryadula phaetusa. Taxonomy (NCBI): domain Eukaryota; kingdom Metazoa; phylum Arthropoda; class Insecta; order Lepidoptera; family Nymphalidae; genus Dryadula; species Dryadula phaetusa. Next base: position 5,143,306 of record JAOYRS010000081.1, read on the forward strand.
TTATTATACATGATATTTTTTTTATAATTCTAAAATAAAAGTGTTTTAAGCTACCTCATTACATACAACTATGTGAAAGACAAATCAAAATCAGTTCAACCGTTCCAGAGATTAGATAGAACAAGCAAACAGACAGACGGACAAAAAATATTATTATAGTATATGTATAGTATATATTATTATAGTTTATATATTAAAGGCGGCTATTAATATAAATAGGAAAGTCTACCTGGACAATGTATAGTTAGTATCACCAAATCCCAAAAATACTGTATAAATTGTAGCCTACGGTTACACTGAAGTTTCAGCTATATTACTGCAAAGTTTTATCTAAATCAGCTCAGTAGGTTTTGCGTGAAATAGTTACAAACATTCATCCATCTGTCCTCACAAACTTTTACATTTATACGAAAAGGATTTCTGTAATGTCAACGATTCTATGTAGGGATGTGAAAATTTGATAGTTTGAGGCCTGTTGTAGCACAGTATGACTATAAAAGCGATCGGTTGTGGGTTCGACACCCACTCGAGGGAATGATTAAAATTAAATTACTTTATTTCCTCGCTCCGGTAAGACAAACTGCGGCGTTGAGTTTTGCCACTCAAGACGCAATGTCTGGAATTCGACCAGAAAGCGGATAAATAGTGTCTTTACAGTAGGTACTTCCTGTCTACCTGATATTCGAGATAGTTTAACGCTAGTTAATATTTTTTTAGCGTTTGCGACGTTATGTTTCACCACCTTTACACTATATATTAAACGATAATTATTCATTTTTATTTATAATCAGTTTTTTCTAAGGATAAGAACGACATACTATTGTGTATAATGAACTTTATCCCCTAAACCATTGGTGAATAGAACGTACTTGACAAACAGTTTGTCTATTTGTATTGAAGTTTCAATCCTTGTCTAATTAAGACGCTTGTAGTAGTTTTCATTATAGGGACATTTCATACGAACATAAACTATGTCTATATTTACATATTTTAGTTTATTTTCAGTTTCTCGCGTAGAAGAGTTGCCTCTTCTCTTTTCTCTCCTAGTTGCATTTGGTGGTAGGAGTATAGTCCTCCAACTGGGTTGCGACTACTATCTTGACAATCCGCCAAATGTCTGTTTATGTATTCCTGTTTGATGTCATTTAAGCCATCTTTCCCTATTTCCACCCATCTCTTCCCTTAGAGTGCAGTGGCTCCGACAGTTCTGGTTGCCCACACAACTACACTATCTCCTTTTAATTCAATCTCAAGGTCATTATGGTCATCCATGGAAGAAGGTGACTACTTAGCATCAGGTGGTCCTTCTGCTCGTTTACTTTATTTCTTCTCAATAAAGTAGAGGAAACCTACGGTCAAGACATTAGGACAATCTTCAATAGAAATTAAACCATTGCATGTTGGCGAAACTCAACACGGTTCCTTGTCTTAACAGAACAATAAAATAAAAATAATTCAAATATCCGATAGGGAGATGAGATCAATCATCTCGCAATTGGGAATCGATCCCACAACATACACGCTGTTACACTGAGCTATAATCTGTCTGTATATATAACCATTCTTGTTATCGGTTATAAAAGTAGAAATAACTGGAAAAAAATATCGGAATGTCAGTAATAAGTTCGTGTCGAGAACTGCCCGGGGTTTTAAATAGTTTAATAACTGTAATCAAACAAACAAGGAGCTAACGTGAGAATGTTGATGCGCCTTCAAAACTTAGCCTACGGTGTAATATAGGGTTATTATATATTGTAAAATATTTTTTTCTTTCCAATTCTTCTTTATAAATATATATATATATATATATATATATATATATATATATATATATATATATATATATATATTATAGATAGATGTCTTTTAGGTCTAGATTAATTTAGAATCTGTTAATTCATACTGTCTTTATTTTTTTCTACCGCTTCACGTTTTCAGCAGGATAATCAGAGACAACCTAGTGTCAAGACACACCATTGACTACTAAAAAATCACTAAAAAACTTAAAGAACGAAGTGGTTTATTATTATATAAAGTAAGCTATTAGTTTAGTTCTCAGGAAAACCAAAAATATCTATATTTTGGATTCAAGATGAATCTTAAAATAAATTATTGTCGATTCAAAAATGCTTGTAACAGTTTTTCTTTCTTTTTCTTAGCTTCATGCTTTATCCCTAGCGAGGTAGTTACAGAGAAGCGCTAAACGCTATAGTCCAGCTTACTTCTTCAGCCTCGTCCACAGTCATTAACCTCTTCACACAAGCTCTTCAGGGAGTCCTCATGCTCCTTACATGACCTTTCTCCAGTATCATTGATAGTTTTTACAAAGGTCAAAGGTCTCCCCGGACCTCTCGGGTCGCTCACCTTTGCTTCATATATCTTATATGATTGTAATACTTATTTCAATAAAGAATATGTTGATTTTTTAAATTTAACTAAAAGGAAAAGTTGATTGAAATAAAAAAAAATATAACAGGTATATTTATTAAATCAACAAATTTATTCAACAGTAAATAAATGAAAAAAGTTAAAAGCTGTTTAAATATTTAAAAGGCACAATTAAATAACGATACAGATGTTACTTTAACTCGAGGACTTCGAATTGTGGGGGATTTACAGCGGAGTTTTATACAAGATTTAATTAAAATATTTAAAGAGAGCTTCTTGAAAGTTATTATTTTAGTAATTTTATACGATTTTTTCTGTGACTATAGAATAAGCAAAGCAAACGAAGAGTCTTGGCACTCAGTTCTCTTTGATTATTCTGTTATGCGGTATAAGGCGTGAAGCTAATTTTTTCCTGGCAGATTAGTATTTAGGACTATCATAGGTGATCACAATTTATTTGTACCGCCATGGTTTTTTTAAGATAATAAGTTAAATTTAAGTTATATGTTTTTTTTTTTTAACTTCACGCTTCTATCACGCATAGCAGGGTAGACAGAAATGATCTATATTAAGACACTCCGTACTTCACTTTCCACTGAATTCGAGAAATTGTGTTTTGAGTGGAATCAACGCCGCGTTTTGTCTTACCAGAGCGAAGAAGTAAAAGTAATTTAAATATTATCACTCCCCCGAGTGGAAATCGAACTCACAACCGATCAAGTTTATAATGAGACGCTGTCCCGCTGCGCCACTACCGACCTCATTGCTATTTAATTCTGATCAGAATCTCATGCTAAAGTGCCATATAGAGAATATTTTAAGTGAATAACGCTGTGAAATGTTTGAAGCTTTTCATACGAATATTTTATAAATAAGACTGCTTTAGTAGTATAAATTTCACTTATATCTAGTACATACATATGTACATATACATCTTATATGTACATATGTATGTACTTACATAGTTTAGTTGTGGGTTCGATTCTCACTCGTAAAAATGATCTTATTTAAACTTTTTTCTTATTTTTATCTTTCCACTCTGGTGAGCGCAGCGTTGAGTTCCGCAAATTAACAAGCAAGTGAATCTATTTTTTTTTAAATATTGAACCTACGACCACCCCTATATTCTGGCATGCCCTAGAATTTTATAAGCATGTAATTTTTACGATACTATGTATCTTTTTAGTAAGGAATTAAAATATACGCTTGACATTTATGTGCTCGATAAAGCGTCTTAATTTGTTACTCTAGGCGAGTGGGTGGTCGAAGCGAGTTCATCTACAAGAGTGGGTTTGAATTTACTTGATGTTTATAAAGTAATGTTAGAATATTTAAAATTTTAGACAAAAAAATATATTGAGTTTCCATATATTGTATATATTTTATATTAAGATTGTACATGTATATTTTTGACACGTATTTATTAGTGTTTATTTCTATCTATATTTTCTTTGAGGCTGATCATGGCGCAACGGGACAGAGTCTGACTGCAAACGCGATCGGTTGTGGGTTCGATTTTATTTCTTTTGATTATATTTATTATAACTTATTGAAGTTACGCGCTCTGGTAGGACAAAGCGCCGCAAAAAGTTCTACCACTCAACAGGCAAGGTCTCAAAGTCGACGAAGACGGAGTAAAGAGTGTCATGACACTAGGTACTTCCTGTCTACCCGGGATAAAGCGGGATATCTTTCTATCAGTATAAGTTAAACTATTGATTTGTATACAAGGTTGATATTATAATATTTTCATGACATAAACCTGATTAGACATGTCATGACACTACACATTCATGCTGAAAATATTAAAATGAGAATATATTTTGTTAATATATAAATATTTTTTTTTACACTGTATTAATTTAAAATATAAATATTAAATTTATTTTAGACCAAACATTTACTTCCCAATAAATCGTTTATTTTTCACAATTAATCAGTTTTTATACATATAGAAGGAAAGATAGAATATATGCAATCACATACGTAGCAGTACGAAGGTACGAAGGTACCAAGTAATGAAGGAAGGTAGTTCTCATTTTGTGCACTTTGTGCAACTATGTTCCGTTTATACGTCGCCAATGTATCGCCGGTTGTACTGCCCCTCGACCTCGCAAACATGCAATAGGCTATTTCACAGTCGCTACCATTTTTTATTATAAACATACATGTTTTAGATTTTATTATTTTTCTGATTTTTTTATCCCGTATAGCAGGGTAGACAGAAAGTACGTAATGTCAAGACACTCCGTACTTCGCTTTCCACCGAATTCGAGACATTGCGTGTTGATTGAGAGAACTAAAGTAACCGACGTAGCTCGCAAAATCAGTAAGCTGAAGTGGCAATGGGCCGGTCACGTCTGTCGCAGGACCGATGGCCGTTGGAGCAGACGAGTCCTGGAGTGGAGACCGCGTCTTGGCAAACGTAGTGTAGGACGCCCTCTGGCCCGCTGGACTGACGACATACGCAAGGTTGCCGGAGCGGGCTGGATGAGGGTTGCGGAGGACCGGGATGTTTGGCGCAAACTTGGGGAGGCCTATGTCCAGCAGTGGACTGCAATTGGCTGACGATACGATACGATACGTGTTGATTGGTGAAACTCAACGCCGCTCTTTGTCTTTACCAGAGCGAGAAAGTGAAAATAATTTTAATATAATCACTGCCGCGAGTGGGGATCGAACCCACAACCGATCGCGTTTTACAGTCAGACGCTGTCACACTGCGCCACGACTGGCCTCTAAGTCTTTTTTAAGTATATATTTCTTATTACCTTCACGCATTTATCCCGCATAGTAGAGTAGAAAGGAAATACCTAGTCTTAAGACACTCGAAGTGTTAAGAGGCGGAATTAAACACCCCGCTTTGTCTTACGAAGCGAGGAAGTGAAAATAATTTAAATATTACAAATCCCCCGAGTGGGAATCAAACCCACAACCAATAGCATTTTATGGTCAGACAATGTCTGTTTGTTAATTTATTTTTTTGTAAATTTGCCTAACTTTTATGTGTTTACTTACAATTAAAAAAATGTGTTCTATAACGCTATCTATCATTTGGAAGCATTCATATATACATATATTATACTTTCCTGAGACCAAATATTTAAGTGCTGCATAGCTTATAACTTAGTACAAAATATTAATATAATTAAAATTATTCTAATATTAAATTTATATTATATTAAAATTATTCTATTATTTTATATTAAAATTATTCTAATAATATATATTTCTTTTGTTTCAGATTCTAACATCAGTGAACGAAATAGTGTATTGCAACGATTCGTTTATTCTCGTAATGTCACAAATATATGGATAAAATCGTTTAAATTATTCTGAGCACAGTGCATTTTAGTCATGTGTATATGTAAAGTTTGAGTGCCAACATGTGTTTGTTTTGGGTGGATTTTATGTTTAAATTAATTATTTGTTTGTTTATGTGTTGTGTGAATAGTCAACAGGAAGTTCTTATCGAGGAATCATGTGAGTTAATTTCAATTATATTCTAGTTCTAGCCCAGAGTAGCATCCATTATAATACAATAGAGAATTTCCTTAAAACCTCTTTTAGTACTTCTTTACACTCTCCTAGGTACATATATGGCAATTTTCAACTTCACTGTAAGTCACTAAGTAATGCAAGAGAATTATATATATAGATTTAGAACGTACAAAGGTGATAATTTGAACGCAGCCGGCTTCGAACCCGCGCCTCTTGGAAGCCGTCCAAGCGTTTCGACCACGAACGAACGAAAGAAAGAACAAAAGAAGGGAATTGTTTTCTTGCATTGAAATCTTGTTGTTGACTGTACAATCACAAAGTAACGCAAGAGAATTATACATATAGATTATTATTTTTTTTCACGCTGTTCTCTATATTCTGCTCATTTAAATCATTGCGTGTAAACTCACGACCAACCAACCTACCGTTTTATCCTATATGGCAGGCTAGTCAAGAGACAATCTAGTGTCTAAACATTCCGTTGACTGCTTCTACTCGAAATTGAGACATCGCACGATGGCGTGATTTTGCCATTGTAACGAGTGGGAAATGAACCCACGAGCAATCGTTTTTACAGCTAAGCTATAGCCCACGGAGGCATAATGGATTTAATTATAAAAGAAATATTTTAATTCAGTTTAATTTGAATAAATTATATATTTATTACAGTACCCGCATAATGTCGTGCTAGTTGGAACAGTGAGGGGTGACTGGAGTGCCATTTTAATTATCTAAATGAAGTACTTCCAGCTACAATATAATTGATGATAGTGCTTATTAAAATTTTTCAAATCCTGTTTCCTTATTTAATAATGGTACCGCAGTCTATTTAATGGGTCATGGGTTCAATTTTATAAAAATATAATTATTAAACAATTACAACGAGGTCGTGGAACAGCTTTTGATTGTAAATGCGGTTTTGGGCTCGATTCCCACTCCGTGGAATGATTATGTTTTAAATTATTTTCATTTCTACACTCTGATAAGACAAAGCACGACGTTGTGTTCCGCCACGCAATGTCTCTAATTCGGTGAAAAGCGATTATCGAGTGTCTTAACACTAGGGATAAAAGTGTGAAGCTAGAAATATTAAATATATAAGCAAACACACATACAATTGTGGGGCAGTGGAACAACGTCTGACTGGGAGCATAAGATTGGTTGTGGGTTCGATTTCCACTCTTTGGAGAGAATATATTTAATTTATCTTCATTTCCCTGTCAAAGTTGTAAGTGTAAGTTAGTCAAAGCGCGGTGTTGAGCCACGCCACCTAGTATACATACGGAGTGGAAACTAGAGAACAAAGTATTTTTACCTAGGTTCCATACACACACACACCCACACACACACACACACACACACATACATATATATATATATATATATATATATGTACTTTTATATGAAATATAACCCAAAAAGAACCGTATATCTGTTTGTATCGTGTTTGTGTATGATAGAATAATTTATTTTAAAATTGACGAATATTTGGCGTTTGTGAAAAATTGAAATATGAAAATAGCAAAAGGTTTGAATATTTAACACCTTGTCATGGAATGTCAACATTTTATATGGTTTTTTATTATCATAAGGCTATAGCGCAGTGGGAAAACATCTGAATATGGACTTGACTGGTGATGGGTTTGATTTCCACTGAGAAGAATGATTATATTTAATAACCAAGATCATTTGCGTAAAACATTACTACATACAAAATTATTACTTGTGATTTTGAATACACTGATAATCTTTGTTATTATAATTTAAACATATTTACCGTTTTCATGTTGTGGTTGCTATTGTATGAACATATACAAATATATTGTATTCAAAATTGTTTATTATTAGAGCTAACTCGTTATATAAACATAAACTATTTGTAATTTTAAATTAAATTTAATATTATTTTTTTTAAGTTTCACAGTCTAGTTTGATTAGTGTCAAGACACTCTGTTGACAGCTTTCCGCCCGAAATTGAAGAGAGAGATGAGATTGAGACACGCCGCGCTGTGTCTTACCGGAGTCATTTTAAATATAATCATTCCTCCGAGTAAGATATTGTTAGATAATGAATAAACAATCGAACATAGTGATATTTGAACCCTGTTTGTATTAATAAAATTAGGTTAACAAGTAAAAAAGAATTTCGACGTAGTAGGATAAGAACATATGGCGTAGTGGTCAGAGAGCTTGGATGGTTTTTCAGAGGCACGCGTTCAATTTCTTCGAGGAGCGTTTTCTAAAATTGTTTTTCTTTTTCTAAATATTATAGTAATAAATAATATTAAATTGCTTAGTAAATAATAAGATCTTTGATTTTCATGATTTTTATATATTACAATTTGAATGACGGTTTTCCTGTGACCACGGACTTCTGTAGAGTGTTCGAATCGTGTCTTCAAAAACATATTTTCTAATACAAAAATATATGCGATTAATCCATTTAAAATAATTTCATTCCATTCAATATCTTTTGCTTGTATGATGCTTACTTCGAAAAAAAAGATGTCCACTTCCATACAGTTTTTCCTCTTTCTTAGACTTTTTAAACTGAGTTTTCAAGCTTTTTTCTTTGCTAAAAACAAAATTAAGTTATAACAACTGAAATGTGTATAAGATATGTAAGTGTATAAGATGTATAAGTGTATAATTTATATAAATGTAGAAGATAGTATGTATTTTCATGTAGTAGAATAAGAATGTATGTATTAGTTTTCAAGAATAGCCCATTCAATTTCCGGTATGTTCAAAGTAATATATTATCAGCAGTTGTATATCTTAGAGCAGCCTCTTCCGACCTGATAGTAGCTTGTGTAGGATTGACAATACTGACACTGTCATATTAATACACGATTTCAAAGTGCTTATTTGAATAATATTTTGATTGATTAATTATTATGTTTTCCTAAAAATATTTACTCTCATTAAATATGAATAAATTTTCAAAAACCCATACATCAAGACGCAGTTGAACTACACCTTACTGCAAGCGAGATTGTTTGTGGGTACGATTCCCACTCGGGGGGAATGATCATATTTAAAAATGTTTTTTTTCTTTTTGCTCCGGTAACAACACTCAGCGTTAAGTTTGTCACTCAGCACGCAGTGTCTTGACACTAGTTGATCTCTGACTACCCTGCTATGCGGAAAAATGATAAACAATTAAAAAAATATATACATATTTTAGTTAATTTTCCCCTCTAAAGTTATCCACGATATGCAATCATTTAATACTTTATGGACTTACTTGGATTTAAACCCAAGATAGTAATGGCACTACTCTCCCGTGTACCACACATTAATTAAACTAATTAAAAACGAAGTCATGGCGTTGTCGCCAAGTGAGTTCACATTATATATTTTATTATGCTTTTAGATGAGCTGACTATATATATATATATATATATATATATATATATATATATATATATATATATATATATAAAATTGGGCTGGCTGTTTGTAATATTATAATAATTCTTTTTTTTTGTCTGTATGACTGTTTGTGTGTTTGCTTTGGCTAATCTGTGATATGGCTAGACCGATTTAATGGAACTTTCAATGGCAGATATAGCTGATAATATAAATAAAAAAGCTACTTTTATTCTAGAATTATAATACTTAGATCCAGAGATTATAATATAAAGATTTTACGCACGAATTTCACGCGACTAATGTTGCGGGTACTACTGATTCCGTCGATACGCAACTAGAAACGCAAATTCGAATCTTATTTGGGTCATTTATTTTAAATATCAGCGCGGCGCTAACTTCCGCCATTGAACACTAGTTACAAAGTGTTTTAAAATTTAGCGTCTGACTAAATAATATGTTAAATATTTTAGGTTCTCATGACCATTTTGGTATTCGAAGATATATTTTTAAAAACTCGACGTATCTACCACTTTACAGGTATACTTGTTAGAAAAAAAGCCAAATCAACGCAAGTAATCCGTTTTAAAAAAAGTTTTATTTAATATATTTAAAAATCGCTAAATTCAAAGATCTTACTATAACTTACTATTAATGCTAATCATTGACAATATTTTATTTACTAAGAATTCTATTCTTATCCTGATATTCCTTGTAAGAAACTCTATAGTGAGGTATTTTTTGTTTGACTTGCTTTGGAAACCATGTCCTTTTAGTAACCAACAATAGAATCTTGGAATAACTATGTAAGAACCGTAAAGCAAAACATACTGCGTAATAAACAATACTGAATGAATAAGCTCAGTGGTTAGTTAGTTGCTCAATAAGTCTCAGGTTCAAATTTTGTGTGTAATTTTCTGTTTTTGGTAGAGTTTATATTTGCAATATGATCTTGGCCATTGTTATAATAATTGCGATTACGTTTAACTCCGTGAATCGATACATTTTGTTTGTAAATACCAACACCACAAATTGTTATTAAGAAATACCTAGATTTTTATTAAAACATATAAATTACTGTCATGTCATAAATATATGACCTTTTATCGATAAAATAAAAAAAGCACATCACTATACTCCAGTAGCCCACACACGAGTATTAGATTACAAAGCGCAAACACCGCATTTGATAACATCCGTCACTTTCACACGTACGATACTTATCATATAATAAAGTGGGACAGATGTAGGATGTCTTGAAAACTAACAAGTGTTCTGATTTTTGGGGTGTGATTGAGAGAACATAGAAGTGTTTGATTCAATTTATTAAATATATTTATTTGCTAGTGATCGCTCGCAACTTTGTTCGTGTGGATTTGGTTATAATTATCACAAACAAAATAATAATTTAAATTGCCATTTTCCTTATTGAAAAACGTTATGGGAAAATTATCCAAATACAATAGTAAAAATTGCATATAAATCGGTTGTTTTTTTCTTCGTTTAGGTAAAGTTTAAGTAATCTCAGAAACTTATATACAAACAGACAAACAGATAAATATTTTAAAGGTTATTATTATGGATTCTATTATATCAATAAATATGAAATAATTAATTTTTTGAAATATCTTTTACAAACAGTGATCTCATATATTTTTTTTATACGTAAAGAATTATAAAACTCATACGTTTATTCCAGAATAAAACGGTGGTAAGAGATAAACCAGTCGCAAGAAGCTTCCGTTTCCTCTTTCCACCGTTAAATAGATACAATGCTTGTAGAACGGCGGAACTCAACACCACATTTCTTATAAAAGCTGGGAGTAAAAATAATTCGAATCATTGTCTTGAGTAGACATCACCTATAGCCAAATATTGCACCACAATCTATCAAGACACTCCGTTGAGTGCTTCCCGCTCGGAATCAGCGCCGCGCTTTGTCTCATCAGAGCGGAGAGATGCAAATAAAGAATTGAATCGGCGACCATTGCTATTAAAGAATAATACTTCCACTGCGCCATAATAACTTCTTCAAACTTTGCTTATCAATGTTATGTTTGTATATTATTTTTATCGTTTTTTTATGCTTCCCAGGTCATAGGATTCGGTTGAGGAAACAGTTTACCTCTTGTTTGCACTTATCATGATCATTTTATTGTGATTTGGGTAACGTACCTTATAAATCTTTCTGTTACTGCAAAATTATCTTATCGTATTATTTTACTATGACACAATGTATAGCACTTAAATGTTAACCATCAAAGGTTTTGTACAATTTTAATGTGTTATGTGTAAAATAATATTAAATATATATAAAATATAAAATAATTTAAATATTATTAACAAAAAGTGCAATGTTCATATTTTTTGGAAATTAGCTTCACGCTTCATCCTAAATAGTAGCGTGGTAAAAGACAAGCTGAGAAAAAAACGCTCCTTTGATTATTTTCCTCCAAAAAATGAGACATTGCGTTTGAAATGTCATATTTAACGTTAGTGAGAATCGAACCCACTACCAGTTTATGTAGACGCTGCCCCACTGGTAGCCCCACTCTTAAATTAGGCTATGTTTAATATTTTACATGAAGTAGATGTACTTGTAACATTTTATTTCTCATATATATTCAATTCAACGTTGGCTTGTATATCTAGCTCGCTTTGTCTTAAATAAAAAGATCCCATAGTGATAGTTGTACATATGATTTCCAATTGAAGGAGTGATTATATTTAAAATAATTTCATGTCCACGTACTGGTAAGACGAAACGCGGCGTTGAGTTTCGCCATTCGTCAGATTCTCTCAGCCTACCCTGTTATATAGAGCCTAAAATAAAAAAAATAGAGTGAATCGACTAAGCCCCATAGAATTTAAAATATCGCAATAATAAAATATACCTACCTATAATTTACAAAAATTTTGCCATATATTCAAAAAGGTAATAAAAACCCAAGACTTCTATTGTTAACCTAAAATTTTGAAGGGCCATTACACGCGTTAAATCGCCATCGAGGTTTCAATTGTATAGAAAATGGTTTGAAAGAAATCATAACTTTTGAGTTTCAGTTTTTGTATAGTGAATAAAGCTTGGCGTGTTGGATTAAGCGTGTCGCCAAGTTTTTTTACGGGTCCATACTTCCTGACAGTCTTAAATTTCATTTTGTACGTATATAATGAATTATAATTCTACGTATATATGTATTTCGTGTAACTTTAATTATAGTTTATAGTTAATGTTTTTAATTTAAACTGTCTTTTTTACATTCTTATTAAACTAACTTAGTAATATAATTAGGAAATTCCCGGTTTTCTAATCTATCAATAAAAACAAAACAGGGTAGTCACAAAACATAGCATTATGGCACTCCATTCTCTCTCGTAGAAATCAATAAACGGATTAATTAAATTCTAATAATAACGTCTGATTATATACACAATCGGTTGTGGGTTCGATCCCCACTCGCGGAATGATTATATTTAAATTATTATCATTTATTATTAGTGCGGCACTTAGTTCCACCACTCGACACGAATTCGGTGGAAAGCGAAGTACGCAGTGTCTTGACACTAGGTACTTTCTGTCTACCCTGCAATACGGGATAAAAGCGTGAAGCTAAAAAAATACATAAAACTTGAAGATACTTTCCTTGTATTGTATTAAAATATTTACAAATACTTTATAATTTTAGTACAGAGTTGTTTTACAAGAGGTATTCTTAGTTATCTTATATAAACCAGTCACTCGCATACCAAAAAAAAGCAGATTCATGCTTTACACCGAAGGAAAGTCACAGTGAACCTAGTGTTAAGCTGTCAAAACTACAATCATCGTAAGATAAGTGGCGGAACTCAACGCCGCTCAACAACAACCACTGCGCAATAAATAAAAAAAAAATCAATCACATATCCCCAACTCCGGACTTCAACCCACACCCACCAAAGTACCTAAAATCAACTATACACACGTCGGTAATAATCAATTAAAATCAAAATACGTTTCGGGCACTGTAGGAACAAAAAATAAAAGCAATTTATAACAAAGCTCGCGCCAGGTGTGCTCAATCTGATCAAAAATCAACGGAACAAAGCGACCGTATTATGAAAATACAATACTGTGGAATTTCTGGCCTTACTATGACCATGTTTGACTTTCTATAGTCGTTAGTGTTAATTTTTATATAAAAATTATCACAACTTCAATTCACGAAGGTTGATATGAATGTAAATCAAAAATATTCAGGAAATTTTGGAATAATATACTTTTTACTTTGATACAGTCTTGAATGATTTCAATAGATTTATTGTAGGTTTTTTTTTTATTTATATAATAAATACATTAAGATTTATGATAGGAAAGCTGATGGAATTTTTATTGTTTAAATGTTTGCAGTGCATGTTAGTTATGGGTTCAAATACCGATTAGGTCTTAAGTTTTCAAATTTAGTTTCTTTTTTAAGTTTACAATTTGACTCTAGAATAATGTGAAAATTATTCTGTTTTTTCTTAATGATATGCAAAGGTGCATAATCTTTTGTTTTTTTTTATGTTTTTTTTAAACAATAAATAATTTTACTATTATAAAGTTGTATTCTACATTTAAAATTAGAAAATATTTATAAAAAGTATATTTTTTATCGCAGCTAGATGTAGAACGCTAGGCTTAGCGATCAGGGCGCTTGGATAGATTCGAATAGGCGCGGGTTCGAATCCCGCTATGTTTAAATTTTTATATATTTATAACAAAAATATTATTATAATTGACGCATTTGACAATTTATTTTGATTACCTACCTAGAGTTTACATAAATATATGTCAAAAAAAACTTTACATACAAAGAAAACTGAATTCAATTCGATACTGTGTATAGCAAACTATAGTGACAATAGTTTTACGCGACCGTAGTAAAATATGAATTCAATAACTACAAAGAGCAGTCAGAAACCGCTCTATAGAATTTAAACTATTGTGTGAAATAGTTAAAGGGATCAGTAAAATTTTTTTTGATAGCTCTAAGATTGATTTTTACCTTTATCTCATGAAAAAATGGGTATGACGTTAATATTTTAGTACAATATAGATTTTTAAACATTCTTCGAATTTTGCATAATCTTTAGGGCATTATTATGATTACTAAGTCCATTATAATTTTCCGCTCCGCTTTGGTTAAGAAAGCTGCGGCGTTAAACTCTGCCACCCAAACCGAATTGTTACAAATGCAAACGGAAAGCAGGGAACGGAGTTTATTAACAATAGATTCTCTCTACTATACATGTCCTAATATGTGGAAATAATATGTAGCTTAATAAACTGAAAGGATAATAATGGTCTGTAAGCTTTTCCCACTCGGGGGAATGATTATATTTTAATTATATTCAATTCCTCACTCTGGTAAGACGAAGGTAGGAGTAGTGGCCAACATGATATCTCGAATTCTGCGGAAAGCGGACAGTTAGACCTCCCTGTGACATGAAAACGTAAAAGACTCTCTATATTTTACTATTTTCAAAGTATTATTCCACATTTAGGATCAGAAAATATTTTTGGAAAAACATATAAAACAATAAACACAGTGGGATTCAAACCTGCGCCTATTGGAAGCCATCCAAGCACACTGATCGGTAAATCATGCGTCCTACATTCAGCCGCGTCGAAATTCTAATACATTTTGTTACAAGTTATTTACGTTGTTAACATCTCTATAGAGAGATTTTTACAAATTTCTGCAAAGATTAATAAGAAATAATCGCATTAGCAAGAGATAATGCTATTTATTTTAATATTTTACTATATTTTTAAGTTTGATTCCCCATTTAGGATTAGAAAATATTTTTGAGAAAAATTTAAACGTAGCGGGATTCGAACCCGTGTCTCTTGGAGACCGCCTACACACTCTGACCGCTAAGCCATGCGCAGCTGAGCCTTTAAAATGTTAATTATTATATTAATTAACTTTCGACTATCAGTAATTGAATTCGTCTGAACATTTAGTAAAATGGACATTGTATCATATATGTAATAATAAACTGTTATACACCACAGATATAAAATTTAATTTTTCGTATCAAATAATAAATAACGTTTGGTTTTAATTAAAGTTTTAATTGGAAATTAATGTTTATGTGACAATCAAGAAATATATGCAGTTGTTATTATTGCTTGTATTGTTATGTTTTGTATAAGTAAATAATAGATGTAATAATAACTCAACTCAATTAAGACAAGGTGCGGTGTTGAGTTCCGTCACTCAACATTGATAATTCGAGTTCGACCGTATTAACTTCGAGAAATTATCAAGTTAAAAAACATTAAATTGACCAAAAAACAATAATGGACTTTTAATATAAACATTATTTTAAAAAAAAACAAAATGGGCGCAGTTAAGGTTTAAAAAAAAGTAAAAAGCTACTATGAAAATTAACAATTGACCCGATCTCGTCATAACAATAAATTGAGACGCTACACTCCGCGTGCAACGGTCAATTGATACTGATTCAATGTGCCGACGATTGGTCACTTTAAGTGATATATGAGCACGCGGGTTTATATCCATGTGCATAAAAATCATATTGAAAGCTTTTTTTATATATATTTTTTGAATATATATTTGAGTTTCTCAATTATGACCTTGGACTAATATAAAGTGTTTGAAACGTCGAATTATCAATAATGTATTTACGTATACCAAATTAAACTTGATTAATCTGTTTTATTTTTAAATATTTACCGTTCCGCATAGTAGAAGTGATCAACGGTCACGAATTCTTTCTCGTTATTTATGGTAAAACAAAACGCAGCGTTGAGTTCGCCACTCTACATATACTTTATTATGTTTTAATTCCGGGCGAAAAGAATCAACGGAGCATCTTGACACTAGGCTAGTTGTACTTAAAATTTGCTATATATTTTGAACAAATGAATGTAAAATATTACGTAAAATAATAAAAATATTCAGGCTTTAATATATAAAATGTTGTGTTAGTGCAATCGTATCAATTACTACTGTTTTTTTTGTTTTGAGGTTTTTTGTTACGAATTTATATAACTATTTATATATATATATATATATATATATATATATATATATATATATATATATATTATGACGGGTTTAGAGCGTCTGACAACACTGATTTTGAGACTTACAGAAAACACTTGTTGCAAGTCTCAAGGTGTAACTGTTAACCGTATTGCCGTATCGTAATTGATCTGATTTTGAAAGCATCTTGGACTTTTACAAGTAGCTTTGTATCTCATCAAAAGTGTGAACTACTCGTTAGTCGAAATATTCCCTTTTGTCTAGTTCACATAGTGGTCTATAGGTCTATATAAATGAATGGCTGGAAAAAAAATAAAACTAAGCGACTTTAATCGATATCCGCTACAAAGATGATATTGTGGTAGACAACATTAAAGAGCTATCGTTACGCTTTTATACCGCACAGCAGGGTAGACAGTAGATATCTAGTGTCAAAACATTCCGTACTCCACTTTACGAACCACCCTTTGTCTCACCAGAATTGAAAATAATTAAATATTCCCTCGAATGGGAACCGAACTTACAACCAATCGTGTTTATAGACACAATTACTAGTAGACACTGTCCCACTGCACCGTATCCGGTTATCGCTTTAATTGATATCGATATATAAAAAATCGATATAGTTATAAGTGCCAATCGATTTTTTATGAATTATACCTAATAATAAATCTTTTTTATTCAACTGAATAAAAAAGATTTTAAGTTTTAATAATTCTCAAGCGAGGTACTAGTATTTAGATTTTAAATTCATGAAAAACAGTTAAATATTGTATAATATAGAGAGAAATATGATTTACTCTTTCTTTTATATATTAATAAATACATAGTTTAGAATATTTGAACCTGTTAAAAGTTTAGGCCAGATACAAATATACGGACGAAAACTTTTAATAAAAATCTCAGCATCTGATAAATTGAAAGCAATATTTTAGCTTAATAATAAATTTTCCATATACTAAATTAAGGAAAAATTAAGTTTTTTAATCAATTGCCTCATGACAAAAACTGTTTTTATAACTAAATAAGACCAAGTATATCTTTGTAAAACATAAAAGGGACTTTAGCTTTTAGTATGCGTAATATATTCATGTGGTTGTAATCGCATGTGGATACAAAGGTAAGTCGGTTTGGGGGAATTGTGTGTTGGAATATTTCGTTTTTGAATAGGTAGTAGCAGGTTTATTTTTTGTACTCTAGTAAATATTTCTATTTATAATGTAATTATTAACTTTAAATTTTTTTTAGATGTTTTTTTGTATATAATAGTCATATTTTGTTCACGTTATATTGTTGCAAAGTTTGACGTTTAAATTCGTGAAATTACGTATTATATTGCGGAACTCAACGCCACTTAATGTGTTATATCTACATTACTTTCTTTTAGCTTCACGTTTTTATCTCGCATAGCAGGGTAGACAGAAAGTACCTAGTGTCAAGACACTCCGTACTTCGCTTTCCACCGAGTTTAAGACATTGTGTGTTGAATGGTGGAATTCAACGCTGCACTTTGTCTTACCAGAGCGAAGAAGTGAAAATAATTTAAATATAATCACTTCCTAGAGTGGGGATCGAACTCACAACCAATCACTTTACAGTCAGACACTGTCCCACTGCGCCACGACCGGCCTCATTACTTTACATTACTTTCAATTTGCTTAAATCCATGAACTTTCAACAATAGAACCTGATCAGAAAAAAGGGATTAAGCGGTTCGGTTTATCATTCTATACGAAGTTGTACAATAAAAATGAATAATATATGAATATTATCACACCACGAACGGCCTGTATTCATATACAGGCAGCGTGGTACAGTGGGACAGTGTGTGACTGTGAACGCGATCGATTGTAATCGAATCATTATATTTTAATTATTTTGATTTCCTCGCTGTGGTAAGACAAAGCGCTGCGTTGAGTTCCGCTACTCAACAAGCAATGTCATCAATTCGGTGGAACGCGGTATACAGAGTGTCTTGACACTAGGTACTTTCTGTCTACCCTGCTATGCGATCTTAAAAATCGGCAAATTGTAAAAAAAATATTCAAAGGCACTTCCACAGAAGGTCCATAACATACTAACAAACTTTATACCAAATTATAGAAATTTCCATAATATCTTCAGATTCCATATGTCAGTGTTAGTACTAAGGACAGGGTAAATAACTGGATGTATGGCAGCATCCGTCAGATCGTCTCAATGTCTCTGCCGGAACACGATGCTGCTCAGTGAGCTGTTTACCACGATACTGTTTGTGTTTGTATATATTATATCTGTATATGTTTGTAAATATACGAGTACGTTTGTATTATACGTATGTTTAGAAATATTATAGATGTGGCAAAGTGGACTTGTGTGTTTATTAACGTGTTATTTCTAATAATAAACAATTTCAGGCTTTTGAAAATCAATTAAGGTGTTCACTATCTCCCTTTTACGTCATATAATTTTGTAAATCCAAATAATCATATTGTTCTCGTTTTCATTTAAGACAAATAGGGAAATATTTATATTTTTTAAGATTATGAAACATATATACACATTTATGTAATAAATATTTTGCTGAGCAAAACCAAGTAATGTCAAACGCGTTCCATCTGAAGCAATAAAGCATCAGAAATTTTTGATTTATAATAATTAATAACATTGAGTCAGTCCGGTCGTGGCGCAGTGGGACAGCGTTTGACTGTAAACGTGATCAGTTGTGGGTTCAATTCTTACTATAAAGAACATATTTATAATATTTTCATTTCTTAGCTTTAGTAAAACTAAGCGCGGAATTGAGTTCCGCCATTCAACGTGCAATATTTCAATATTTCGAATTTGACAGAAAGCACTAGGTTCTTAATGTCTTCCTTGCTATGAGTGATAAAAGCGTAAAGCTAAAAATATATAAAAAAATAATATTAGTATTCTAATAATATTTTAATTGTTTCAGCGGCTATAGAATCCCTACACGCAGCGGTTGGCAATGAAGTAGAATTGCCATGCGACGTCACTCCCACCATCCGTGGAGATAGCATGGGACTTGTCATCTGGTACAAGCAAGGGCATGATACGCCTATATATACGTAAGTATATGTGTAAAAAACAATTAATTTTTTAATGAAACTATTTTAACCGGATTAATCGCGTATATTTTGGTATTCAAAAATACATTTTAGACACCTGAAGTTTCCTACAGTAAACACTTTACTGTAGTCCGTGGTCACAGTACACAGGTCACGTAAATAAAGTATTAGTACAAATGGACAGCATTTGGTGCTCGAGATCTTTATGGATTCGATTCTTGTTTTTATTAGACATGAAGGATAGACATGACATACCTAGTGTCTTGACTAGTGTCTTGACAGCGGAATGTCTTGACTTTTACTTTCTGTCTACCCTGATATATCAGGGTAATTAGAAACATAAGAATGTCTTATAAATACACTGAATTCATAAAGTAAATGCTATACACATTACATTCCTGCCATTTGTCTTATATCCACTTTGGTATAACTGCATGCATACACGTTGAAGCCGTCGTGGCGTAGTGGGATAGCATCTGACTGTAAGCCGAATCGGTTGTGTGTTCGATTTCTACTTGGAGGAATATTTTTTTATTTCCTCCCTCTGTTAAGACAAAGCGCGGAGTTGAGTTCGGGCACTCAACACGCAATGTCTCAAGATCGGCGGATGGCAGCGGATGGCGGATGGCGGCTACGATGGCGGCTAGTTTCTTGACACTCCTGTCTGGTCTGCAATGCAGAATAAATGTATGAAGCAAAAAAATACATATATATTATACATACACGGTGCTATGGTGTCGTGTATTTAAGCGTCAACGGGACTACTGGTCGACTTAAATCTGTCTGTCAACATATTATGTTCCATAAAAACTATAAAACTTGCCCAACTAACGAATCACAGCCGTTACTTTCAACACCAAGTATGGGCATGAATTATGATAGAAAACTGACTTGACCATTTTGAGATGTCATTTGCGACATGCTCTAGTTCTCGTAGCGTTATAAATCTTAACATGTGTTTCCTACTGTTGCTGTTGACTGTTGAGTGACATATATATATATATATATATATATATATATATATATATATATATATATATATATATATATATATATATATATATATATATATTTAGCTTCACGCTTTTATCCCGCGTAGCAGGGTAGGCAGAAAGTACCTAATGTCAAGACACTCCGTACTTCGCTTTCCACCGAATTCGAGACATTGCGTTTGTATTACAAAGTGCGGCGTTGAGTTCCACCACTCGATGGAACTCAACGCCGCACTTTTGTCTTATCAGAGCGAAGAAGTGAAAATAATTTAAATATAATCAGTTCCAACTACAACAAGCTGTCCCACTGCGTCACGACCGGCCTTTATGTATATATATATGCAATGGTCTTGCATTTATAGTTGTTTTTAGTTTAGTAATAAGTTAACAATTTCTAGTAAACGTATGAAAATCGGATGTAGAACGTATGGATTAGTTGTCAAAACAGGTTCTAGTCCTTAATAGGAAATGTTTAAAAATTTAAAGAACTCTATACTGAAGTTATTTTAAAGGGATTAATATATACATAACATTTTTGGAAACCTGATGAATACTATACAATAGTCTGTTTACCTGTGAGCATGGAAAATATAATTTAACTTAAAATCTGTAAAAAACGCGAATATCAAAGCACTTATAACCCTGTATTATAACTAAAAATTATTTCCATTTCTCCGTTTTGCTAAGATAAAAGCGGCGCTGTGATCGCCGCTCAACGAACATCATTCATTTTGGGCGGAAAGCAGACAATGCGTCTTGACACTATGTTGTCCAGACTATCTGCTATGTGGAATAAGACGTGTAGCTTCTATAGGGTTATAGTTTGAAATTCTCTTAATTAACGCTTTAAATGCATGGAACATTTAACTAGATATTAATAATAAAACATAATAAACACAATAAAGTACACGCAGGTTAGTAAATAACTTAATATCAATAACATTTTTTCTTAATACTCAACATGCTTTTTTCTACATAATAAAGTCGAACAGAACCTAATGTCAAGATACTCCCTTAATTAATTAAATTTTACTTGAAAAATTGATAATTTTGCTCCTTAGGGTCTTCAACTGCGATGACATTAAATTAAATAACTTTTTGATAATGAAAATAATATATTAAACTATTTAATATATATTAAAATACAATTATGAAAGTTTCTCAGAAACTTTCTATTTTTAATCATAGTAAGTATCTGTTACAGACACATTGTATTACGCTCGAAGAGTCCTCAGTATCAATTTTGTGTTAAGTTTTTTAATTAACTTTTCATTGAAATTGATTTATATTGTTTTTGATGATAATTAATATTAATTTTAATCGTTGTTAAATATTTAATTAGTTTTATTTTGATATAGTGATGAGGCCGGTCGTGGCGTAGTGGGACAACGTCTGACTGTAACGCGATCGGTTGTGCGTTCAATCCCCACTCGGGGGATTATATTTAAATTATTTTCACTTTCTCGCTTTGGTAAAATAAAGTGCAGCGTTGAGTTCCACCACTCAATACGCAATATCTCGAATTCGATGGAAAGCGAAGTACGTAGTGTTTTGACACTAGGTACTTTCTGTCTATCCTGCAATGTGGGATAAAAAGCGTGAAGCTAAAAAAAATGTGAATTTCTTCAGTCTGCTGAAAGCGCGGTGTTGAGTTCCGCTACTTAACACGTATTGTATCGAATTTAAATATTATGTTATGCTATGATTATCAATAATTTAATAGTTTCTCTTTTCCTTGTTGAATTAAAAGACAATTTGTACGAATATAATAATCTTTGCATTAGCAAGAACAGTAAAACAGATATATTTTAGTAAAAAGAAACCCCCAAAATTAGATTTGAATTTGCTATATTACACGTCTGCACGTCTAGCACTGCGCGTGTACAAGTATATGTGTTCGTAACGCTAAGCTTTTTCCCATTCTACTTTCTTCACTATACAAGGTTATAGAGGAGAATATTTTAATAGTAAGTTGACTTAATAAAAAAAAAGTATTAAATTTAAAATATAATGAGCAGTTTCTTCGTATAAGAGGGTAGACAGAGAGAACATAGTGTCGAGACACTCTGTTAACTACTACACGCCCAAAATTCACATTGCGTGTTAAACGGCACAAGTGAAGGCCGCCGTTTGCCTAACTTAACATTACTAGAGTAAAGGAAGTAGACTTATATATATATATATATATATATATATATTTATATATATATATTTGCTCGTGCCTGGATCGAACCCACTGACAATCGTTTTTATAGTCGGAATCGTATTGCGCTACAACAGTCAATTCCTTAAATCTATTCAAATTAAATTAAACAAGGCTTATAGAAAGCTGTCATATAAATTATACCGTCTAACATGCACCTGATCGAACCGAGCGGGTTTTTATCACGAAATGTTAATACGTGCCATACATTTTAAACAAAAGACAGATGCTATTTAGGCGTTAACGATCACAAAAATGTGTTTTTAATAGGTTTACTTTTACATTACTCATTTTTTTTTATAGTTTTCAAGTGTAGTTCTGATATTTTTTAAACGCAGAGGGATCCGAACCCGTGCTTCTTGAAAACTAAACGCTCATACCTCTAAGCTATTTTATATATGTTTTCTGAAGTAACTCCGTGCTTTATCCCGCATAGCGGGGTAGTGTGAGACAACCTAGTTGACTGCTTTCCACTCGAAATCGAGACATTGTGTGACAAGCTCGAAACCACGCTTTGTCTTACTAGACTACTGAAAAACGTTAAATATAATCATTCCTTCGAACAGGAATCAAACTCACAACCAATTGCGGTTACAAACAGATTTCCTTATGTGCCACGATGGCCACTAGGTTTTTCAAAAAAAAATATAATATGTATATTAATATCGTACTTAATGATTGTCAAGTAAAGGATATAGGTTGAAATCTTAGGCTTATATTATTTTCCAATTTTATCAATTTGGTAAAGCACGGCGTAGAGTTACGCAATGTATCTAAATATTAGGGCTGTATTGTTATCACTGAAATGTTTGCCTGTCTTGTAAATTTAAAAAGTTAAAAAAAATTCAACATATGCCCTGCAACGGTATAACGTGAACGTGAGTGTCATTTAAATCCTTCCATCACGTCGAGCGTCGAGCTTTGATTAAGTTATTAGCTTCTAGACGGCGGTATTGAGGGGATTATACTTACGACGTAAGGCTCGTTACACATGAAGATTAGAAATAATATTATTTTGTTTAATTTATTTCTAAGGATTTATCTATATATTAATAAGTAAATTTCAAATAAATTTTATTTGAAATTTATACGGACTTGAGTTTATAAAATTTAGAGTAAAAGGTTATATTTTTGGTAATTAAAAAATAAATATTACAAACATGCTTTTGAATTAAAAATGACTAACTCTTTGTTAGGGTTAAATGTATTATAAGTATCAATTAGGTATATATCATATGTAATTACTAACCGTGCCCGGGACTTCGTTCTCCTAAAATTTAATATTTCTGAATTTTATATTTTTAAAATCAAAGCAGTCTAAGTTACTTCTTATTACATCAGCTATCTGCCAGTGAAAGTCTCATCAAAATAGATGCAGCCCTTTCAAAATAAAACCTGTACAAACATACAAAAATTGTTAAAATTGTTATTTTCTATACTTAGATTCATTATTAAGGTCAAATGACGTCCATTTAAATATTCAAATAAATAAAATATCTAATATTATTTATTTATTTATGATAATATGTTAACACTTTAATTTGAGGCGCATCGTGGCGCAGTGAGACATCGACTGTGAGTGTAATGGTTTTCAGTTCGATTCCTTCAATGAAAGATTACTTTATATTAACCATACATTGTGGATTTCATTCCCACTCGGAGGGGTGATTATACTTAATTTATTTTCACTTTCTCGCTCTGGTAAGACAAAGCGGAGCGTTGAGTTCTGCCATTCAACATGCAACGTCTCGAATGCGGTGAGAAGCGAAGTACGTAATCTTGGCACTAGGTACTTTCGTTCTATCCTCTTATGCGGGATAAAAGCAAAAAGGGAGCAATAAACAAACAAACAATATATATTCATCGTTATAATATATATTAATCATATGCCCTTTTTTTGCTCTGATACAGAAAAGCCTTGAGTACTGTCAGTCAACACTAAATGTCACATTTGGGGGGAACGGAGTAATTTTATTGGTTGGTTGGTTGGTTCTTAGCTTATGGCGTTTCGAGCATGCCAGTAGAACACAAATCACTTCGCCAATGTCACGTTGATAGGAGAACACACGACGGAGGTTGTACGGTAAGAACGTGAATTGAAACACTCCTAAATATTTTATTCATAAAGAAGTGATCCCGTAAAAAGTCTGCATCTACAACAACACAACACAAAATACATACTTAAATAATCTACACAAAAACTGGTTAGTAAAAAAACAATATATAATACATTAAGTACATCTACAATTTAATCAAGTTTTTTTTAATATATTTACAAAGAAATTTACACAGAGGACTAAACACAAACATTAATAAAGAATTTACATTTATAGGGCGAGGAACTTTAAGTGGGAGGATTTCATAGAGGGGATAAAGGAGATTAGGACAGCTAAAAAGGATATGGGAGGGGGTGCCTTCATCGAGGCCACACTCACACAGAGAATGGTCCCTGACCTTGATCTTAGCCAGATGTACAGGTGTACATGAGTGTCCAAAGCGCAAACGACAGACAGTTGAGATAACCCAACGATCTGCATGTTTTAATCTATAAAACCACGGTCGTTTTGGGATCTTTGCTTGAATGAGTGCATAATTTTTACCTTTTAGTCGATTGGACGACTCCCAATAACGATTCCAAGAACTATCCAGATGAGTTTTTGCAAGAGACAACAGATCCTGGGCCAAAATAGAGAAATGTTCGAGTGTTCCGCACTGAACAGCTGACTTAGCACAGTTATCTGCTGTAACATTACCTCCAATACCAGAATGACCCGGGATCCAAATCAATGAGATATCCAAACCCTTACGATGACATGCGAACAAAGCCTCACGAATCCTTAAAATAATAGAAGATACTATCTTACCATGAAAAGGTTTTTGTTTGATGGCCAATAAGCAACTTAGAGAGTCTGTAAAGATAGCAGTCCGTGGGAAGTCATGTGAAAGCGTAAACAGGATAGCTTCCAATAGAGCAACAGCCTCACCTGTAAACACTGATGATTCGGGGGGGCATTTAAATTGTAAGATAATTTTGAATTTTGGGATCCAGCAAGCCGCACCAACACAGCCTTCTATTGAAAGCTTGGAAGCATCAGTAAAGATGAGAAGATGGTTAAACCAATTTCGCTGAATTAACGAATTAAAATTTGTGTTGGCACCCGGATCATCTTTGGACAAGCCAATATCCGTGATAATGATTGGGGAATGAATTAGGGCCTGATAAGGAGTACAATAAAGTGGATTACATGGAAATCTTTTCAAGGGATGAGGGAGATTGGTAAATCTAAGGAAGCTGTTGAGTAAATATGATACCGATTTATCACGATTACAAAGGTTGGATAAAGTGGATAGTTTAGACAATAGGGGATGGGAAGAGAGCTGTAACAATTTACCTATAAATCGATCTGACAGGAATTGACGCCGGAGAGGAAGAGGAGGATCAACACACTCCACTTGAAGTGCGTTCGTAGGAGTAGACTTCATTGCACCTAAAACTATTCTAAGGCATTTGTATTGTATTCGATTTAATTTATCATTAGCAACCTTATTAAAGGGGTCTAAAACAAATAAGCTGTAGTCAATGTGACTACGGACTAAAGAATTGTACAATAGTTTTTGAGTATAGGGATGTGCACCCCACCATACACCAGATACTGCACGTAGAGTATTAATAGCTTTTTCACATTTTTTGCTAAGATATTCAGAATGTGCCATTCCGTTCAGTCGTTTGTCAAGAACCATGCCTAGGAATTTAATATTATCAGAAAAATTAATAATTTCATCGCCAAAGTAGATTCGAAAATTTGGAATAACTCTTTTTTTTGTGAATAAAACAGCCTTACATTTCGGTACCGACAATGAAAGACCATGTTCAGAGAGCCATTGGTTTAGATAATGCAAAGCAGTGTTTAAACGAAAATTGATGTCCTCTACTGAATTTGAACTATAATAGAGAACAATGTCATCAGCATACTGGAGAATGTTGCAAAAATTGTTTACAGACAATTCAAGGTCATGCGTATAAATATTATATAGCAGAGGACTAAGAACCGAACCCTGAGGAATACCCTTCCAGACACGTCTGGGAGGAATAGTAAGGAAAGGATGTTTTACAGAAATAGTCCTGCCGGTAAACAGACTGCATATGAAATGAGTCAACCTCGCGGGAATATTCAGATATTGCATTTTCTGCCTGAGTAACGGAAGAAGCACATTATCATATGCGGAGGCTATATCTAGAAAAACACCAACTAAGTACTCTTCCTTGGCAAAGGCTACTCGAATGTCCGTAGTGAAGATGCTGAGACTGTCAATGGTACCCATCCCTCTTCTGAATCCAAACTGAGAGGGAGCTAATATATTTTTGCTTTCCACTATCCATTCCAATCGATTTTTTAAAAGCCGTTCAGCAATTTTTGATAAAGTAGACGATAATGCAATGGGTCTATAGGAGCTAGGATCGGAAGGATTTTTACCTGGTTTAAGGATAGGGATGATAACTTGAGATTTCCAAGATTCGGGAATAATGCCTGAATGAAAAATACAATTTATTAATTTTAGAAAATAATCTTTGGATATTTTATTTAATTTACTTAAAAAAGAATATGGAATACCATCTTCACCTGGTTTAGTGTCTTTTAAGCCTATAAGAACACTCTCAAGCTCATTGTAAGAGAAAGATGTATCCATTTCCACTAAGGATATAATTGGGGAGAAATTATAAAATGAATCATGGCAAGGAACAAATGGAGGCGCCAATTTGTCAGCAAAATCGTCAAGCCAAAAAGCGGGGTTATTGGAGCTAGGGCTGAAATTAATATTAAGAGATCGGCGAAATCTCTTAACATTATTCCAGACAATAGACGAGGAAGAGCGGGGAGAGAGGGATTCACAGAAATTGATCCATCCAAGTCTTTTCTTCTTCCAAATCAATTTTCTAAACAACGCGTCACTGCGCTGATACTCAATAAAGTTCTCCACCGTCATACATGCTGCATAGGACGACTCAGCAAATGTACGCCGTTTGACTGAATCAGAACATTCCTGATCCCACCATGGATTGAAAGGCATCTGATACTGAGTGAAGTGTTTTTTGGGGATATTATGACTAGCAGATAACAAGATAGCATCAACACACCGACCATAGCAGACAGTAATATTCTCATTATTAATAGACTCAAGATGAGAACCCAACATGTTATCAACAGAGGATGCATATTCTAACCAATTTGCATTTTTAAGATTGTATTTAAAAAAAGGATAAGGGGAGGGAATAGGTGCCTGATGATTAGCTAAGGACAGAAGAATGGGAAAGTGATCACTACCATAGGAGGAGGAAAGTACAGACCATGATAGTTGAGAGGCAAGGGAAGGAGAAGAAAGGGAAAGGTCTATAGCAGTCTTAGGATTCTGATTAGGATTAACCCTACGAGTCGGTGAGCCATCATTGAGGACGCAAAGACCAGCATCATCAATCATTTCCACCAACGAAGGAGAGAATCCATCACAATAATAACACCCCCACATCGTGTGATGAGTGTTAAAATCTCCCAAGACTAGCACAGGACTAGGGAGAGAAGAAATAATAGAATTTAACTCAAGAA
Source organism: Dryadula phaetusa (assembly GCA_032432895.1). Lineage (NCBI taxonomy): Eukaryota > Metazoa > Arthropoda > Insecta > Lepidoptera > Nymphalidae > Dryadula > Dryadula phaetusa. The sequence goes on from JAOYRS010000081.1 coordinate 5,171,470, forward strand.
AAATGGAAGAAGATGGACGGGGGATGTAAACAGAAAGACAGGAAATATTAAGGACTCTCACAGCAACAGCATTAAAATGAGGACTGTGATTAGAAAGAGGAATCAAGGAATATGGAGTGGAGTGCTGGACGAGGATAGCACTACCTCCATACCCGTCACTCCTGTCCTCCCTCAAACATGAGAAACCCGGGACCCTAAAACGGGATTCCGGCATTAACCATGTCTCCGAGAGGGCAACAATGACAGGTTTATATAGTGAAATAATAGAAAGCAATTCATGTTTTTTAACACGAACACTCTTACTATTCCACTGGAGGATGGACAGAGGGGCCATATTTAAGAATATTAAAGATTTTTGCTAGATTTTGGGCAACGTTGGACGGTAAAGGAACATCATCTAATGGAGTTAAAATACTTATAAGGGTTTCAGTCAAAGCAACTAGCAGATCTTTTCTGGTTTCTGATGGTCTATCAGGTAAAGCACAGCCATTAGGAAGGGAAGAAGGACAGTCCCCAACAATTGCTTGATGAGTGAGGCTATCATATCCCTTTTCAAGAGGAGCTCGGGGACGGGGAGAGCGGGTAACAGTTTTGCGATAAGATATTGTGGGAGAAGAAAGAGCTTTCCCCATGACAGCTTTTGGTTTGGAGGGAATTGGAGTGGAAAACATTTCCTTAGTTACATCAGCATAAGAACGCTGAGCAAGCGGTAGTCGGGAGGATGCTTCAATGTAAGAGATATTCTCTTGAGTCATTAAAATTTTAATAGCCTGTTGTCTTGCAAACTCAGGACAGCCCTTGTCTGTGGCAAAGTGTTTAGAAGTACAATAGAGGCAAGTAGAAAACTCTTCAATTATCTTGCATGAGTCACCAATGTGCGATTGCGAGCATTTGTAACATCTGGAACTAGACCGACACTGTGCTTTAACATGACCAAATCGACAACAATTTAGGCATTGGATGGTTGGAAAGTAGTATGATTCTACACGAAGGGAGGAGCAATAAGAAAAGACTCTCTCAGGCAACAGTTGTCCTCGGAATGTTAATACAACTGACTGAGTCGGGATCCATGTAGTAACACCCTCACTCACATTTTTTCTGTTTAATCTTCGCGCTTTCACTACTTCACCACATCCAGATGGGTATTTTAATGATTGAACAAATTCTTCCATTCCCCAATCAACAGGAACTCCTCTTACAATACCCATTCTTGTTATATTAAAAGTTGGTATAATACAGACATACTTACATAGACTTAGAACTGGATTAATCAAAAAATTATTTGCAGCTTCTGCAGACGCAAATTGTACGCTAATTTTATTGCGGCCAACATTTTTTACACCATCATTAACTATGTCTGTAATTTTATTTGTATGGAGGAACTGACCAAATTTAATAGCTTTCATAGAGGTCCCTGAAGCAGGATCAGGAGTATCCCTTGACACATATACTAGAAAAGGGCCTTTGTCGGAATTAATATAACATTTTGCACCATCAGACAAGGAGGGATGAACATACACATTTTGGATAGACGGAGTAGCAGAGGAAGGATTCACAATAGTTTTTTTGTTAGCAGGGACAATATTAAAAGAGGATGAATCATCCCCTTGGCGTTTTCTGGAAATTTGATTTAGGGAAGGATCATCACCGGGATCCGGAGGATCCGGCGGGCGATCGTTATCCATTTATATAACCTTAAAACACTAACTAACTTACCTAATATGACGATATAAAACTAACATTAACTAAAAACCCAACACCGTGTTAAAAGAGATCAATTCAAAGAACTTAAACTTCAGAGATTATTAATTAAAATATGAAACCTCACTAATACGTGTGTCAACCAATACAAACGTCAAGCGAGTCCCCCGAGTAATTTTATTTGGTATAGCACTCATTGGCTGTCATATTTTTTGTTATCTACCCTCTGTTATTTCAAAGTTTTGAAGTATTTGGATCTGTTTAGTTAGCCTAGTCTGAGAAATTGAAGGGAACAGGTAAAGCAATAAAGTTTAAAATTATGTTATTCCGAGCCCCTTTTCATAATATTAGAGTTGAATTGTTCATAATTTAGATATGTAGATCTTGGACCTTGTCTTAAAGAAAAAGTAAAGCAAATTCAGGTATCTAAAATATTCGCTTAAGCAACTAATATAGTTTCAAATGTTTTGATTTTATTTAGATTTATATGTATATGGTAAGTTATAATTATTATTTTCATTTTAAATTCTTCAATTTTGAATTAAACAACAAGGTTTCTTATTTATTAATTTCAATTATAGAATATATATTTAGAATACAACGAAATAAAAAAAAAACATTGTAAGTACTATACAGGCTGCTTAAAGCAAGCTATACACAAATGTATTTAGATATCTATATACATAGATATCTAATATTAAACCTGTTAAAATTTAAAATGTTTTTTTTTTAAATAATACGTACAACAAATATATATCAACAAATATCAAAATCGAGAAAAGAGAACATTACAACCATTTCCGCTTGAAATATATATTTCATGATAGCATACAACTTATTCCCATACAAATGAGATGCCTTAAGGTTTTTTTTTATTGAAATATTTTCGGCGGCTTGTTTGTGAGGGAACTCGACGACAGATACACGTATCGATAGTTTATGTTTAACACAATCACATTGACAAATTGGTATTATATGTTAATAAACACAAAAATAGTTTGGTACATTTTAAGAAACATATTAGTAATGTCTCGATTTCATACGCATAACAGTCGACGGAGTGTCTTGTCACTACGTTGTCTCTGACTCCCATAAGTCAGTTTCAGTTAATAGATCTCATATTTTAAAGTTGGTACGACTTCTGTTTTGCTAAGACAACTTAAAGAATTAAAAATAACAGTTACCTATATTATTTAGTTATAATATAGATAACTGTTATTTTTAATTAAATACATAAATATATATTGATAAGTCAATTTTGTTAACAGATTTGATACTCGGGATGGAGTGACGTCGCACTGGTCGGATCCATCGACTTTGGCTTCACGAGCGACTTTTCGTACTAACACTGCTGCTGCATTAATACTAACTAAATTGAGGTAATTATTGATCGGTTAGTTATTAATCAACTAAATAACGATTGTAACATAAATTTCCATTATTTATGAATATGTAGGATAAATATATTATTTTATCTATTTTTCACTGCTGGTGTTCCACAAGGCGGTTTTATTAACTATATTTCATCCTTTCGTTGCTTTTAAAAGTTGAGACTATATATGCCATTTGGAGATAGGCTAGACATTTTGGTATGTCATATTTGGTGTATCCAATTCCAAAATTATATCTTCAAGTAATTTTCAATTTCTTGGAATTTAATATGAATATACATATAGGACACTATGCCCTTTACTTTAAGTTAGTTTAACAACATTTTTGTTACCAAACCAATATCAGGCATTGTCTTATCAGATGAGCATATCTTTAATGATAATAAATTGAATATGATAATTTCCAAGGGAGATTAGACCAACAATATTAGCTTATAATATTGACATAGTAACAATAGACACCATGATTTATACTTTGATTACGAAAAATCCTAATTTCAATTTACAAACATTAAAATTCATTCTATACAATTCTCAAGAATAATAAAGCGAACATTTGAAATCATCTGGTAGATTTTTTTGTTTAACACAATATGGGCGAAACATGATACGTGATAAAACAAAAGCGTTGACATTGCGCGTTTATTTTGATTTGTAAAGGGATCTCCTGTAGTTTATTGTTCATTTAATTTAATAATGCATCCATTATTGTAATTAAATATATTATTTATATTATTTTTGGGAACATTTATGAATTGATTGTTTGAACACGCGACTATTGGGGGGTCTGTTCCTGTTTGTTAGTTCGTGTATTAAAATATTTATGAATTAATTCATATGGTATTATGTACTTAGAAACATTAACAAAATCTGATCTGAATGAATCTGAAATGTTCAAATTTGGAAACTTGCGGTGCTATCATTATCTAGCGTGAGATATAACGAAACGTTTCAGAATATGGAGTTTCAGATAGATTTTACTAAAATTTTCTAGGATTTTGAAGAATAAAATTATATGATTGTGTGATTCCTAAAAAGCCAGTTAGACCATATTATAATATTTATTTGAATTAATATTCCTAGGCCGGAAGACAGCGGCCAGTACAGATGTAGAGTGGACTTCATCAAATCACCCACTAAGAATACACGACTCAATCTCACTGTACTCAGTAAGTATTATTTCAAAAGCTTTCCATTAAACATGTATAAACAATAAAGTTATATATACAGTAAAAATATTATCTTTTTAACATATCTTTTGAAAGGATTTTATTAACCATTGATACATAAAATGGTAATTTTTACTCGGGGAATATATGTTTATATTGTTGGTAAGACAACAGTGGCGTTAAGTTCCGCCGCCGAAAATTGTGAACAAACTGTCTTTACATTTAAATCTTAAAACAAACTTAAAATGTAAAGATAAAGCCACTTTATACTTTATCTCGTATAGCAGAGTAGTCAGGGACAGCCTAGTGTCAAAATACTCTATTTAATAACTTTATATGAATATATACATAAATAGAAAAATATTTCATTGTTTTTTCTTTTGGATAAAGTATTACAGTTTTCTGTATACAATTGTAGATATTAATAAAAACTTTTTTTTTTCAGTTCCTCCAGAACGCCTTCTAATTCTGGACCAATCGGGTGAAGAGATCAAAGGCGGTGTGCTCGGTCCTTACGATGAGGGTACTGAAGTTAATCTAACTTGCGTGGCTGTTGGAGGTGAGTCTTTAATACCTCAAGTTAAGCAATCATAAGTTTGTATTTATATTATATTTGTAGTGTTAAGTATATATAATTAATAATTAAGTTTTGTTTAAATATTAATATTAATATTAATTATTAAATTTTAAATTTAAATATTAATATTAAATTTAATTTAAATATTAGTTACTGTAGGCTATTACACTGTTTAAAAGTTAATAGCAATAATATATTACCAACCCTATTACGTTAGAATCGTTTGATATGCGTATGTACCACATTCGTATATGAGGCTCTATGTCTTTAACTTAGTTTTGTGAACGTAAAGGGCGATCGATATTTGCTATATTATATAAACTGCAATAGAAAATATGGTTCAAAATAATAAAAAAACATTAGGGTGTTTTTAGCTATTTGATTTGATTAAATCAAAACATAATCAAATTATATTAGTTTGTATTAATATATATTTTTTTAGCTTCACGCTTTTATCCTGCATAGCAGGGTAGACAGAAAGCACCTTATGTCAAGACACTCCGTATTTCATACTTTTTTTATTAAGACATTATGTTAAGTGCCGGAACTTAACGCCGCGCTTTGTTTCACTAAAGTGGGTATATTGAACATAATTTCAATGTATATTTTCCTCCGAATGAAAATTCAATAGATTGCTGAAATTGCATTAACAAACAATGAACTGATGATGCCAAATTCGGTATTGTGAAACTAATCGCCAGTTCTGTCTCTAATTGCAGCGTAAATGAACATTTCTAGTATTAAATTAAATGATTTATTTAACGTTTATGAAATATGAACATTGTATCGTACATTATGTGTTTAGATGAGATTTAGAATTCCTATTATGTTTTGTATTGTAAATTATTATTTATATCAAATTCGAAACATTGCGTGTTAAGTGCTGGAACTCAACGCCGTGTTTTGTCTCACCAGAGCGAGGATATGAAAATAATTTAAATATAATCGTTAACCCAAATAGGAATGGAACTAACAACTGATTGCGTTTACAGTCAGGCGCTATCCTACTGCTCCATGACCGGTCTCCACTCGGTTTGTTTGCTTTATATTTTCTTTAAATTATTTTATTTAACTATTTATATTAAAATAGAATATTATTCAATTATTTTGGGTAGTGAAAGATTCTTAAATTATGTTCACTTAAATTACGTATATAATTATTATTTAAATCTTTTCTAGTACGGGGAAAGAAATATATGAAACCTCTATACGTTGTATATAGTGAATATTAACATTTTATTGCAATATTCCTTAAGTATACTTATTTCACTAGAGATTTTTCGATTAGTCATCTAAGAAGAGCTCCTGGAAATTCTACTATACTAAAAAAAACAAAAATTTCATCCTTTATCTCGCTTATCAGGGTAACCAAAGATGACGTAGTGTCAAGACACTCTGTTGACTGCTTTCCACCCGATTTGAGAACTTAATGAATTATTGCAAATAAAACATTTAAATACGTTTCTAAGAATCAATTTGTATTATCATTTTATTTTAACTCAAACACTAACAAGAAATCTTATTTAATCAATTTACTTCACTAAGCCTCTGTGCATTTCATTATCCTTTCATAGATGATCAAAGCGATGAACTATCTTTGGATAGATTGACATACTGGTGTATAACATTGACATAGTGTGGCTCCCAGATTGTAGACTCAAGCGAGTTACAGAATTATAAATTACTATTGGAACCATTTGTGTGTAACGTGTATGTAGACTTATGTTAACTGTATGTAAAACAATTCGTAGTGTAAAATATATTTTGTTTATTTTTTTGTATTTTTTAGTTTCACGCTTTTATCTCGCATAGCAGGGTAGGCATGAAAATAACGCGATTTGTCTTACCAGAGCGAGGAAATTAAAATACTTTAAATATAATCAGTCCTCTGAGAGGGAGTCGAACCTACAATCGATCGCGTTTAGAGTCAGGCGCTGTCCCACTGCGCCACGATAAACCTAAATTATAAAAAAAATCACATTAATGGGTCAGACATAATTTTTATTGCATTAAAAAATATTGTATTAAATAAAAACATTGTGCTTTTCTTCTTTATAAATATATTAACTATGCCTTAATTTATTGATATTATTGTAAAACTATTTAATAAAATACATATTAATGGTATAAAAATTAAGAAGTTAGTTTTATATACATTTGTTCTATTTTAACTTATTTAGACTTTTATCATTATTAATGACTACTACTACTTTACTGACTTTTATCATTATAATATATATATAAATATATATAGCCAAATTCCAATCAATACCTTTTGTGTTAATTTAATTGAAAACTTTAATATGAATATTATAAGGTTATGTAAAGGGGTTCCGGTTTTGGGTTCGATTTTCATAATTAAATACACATAATGCAGCTTTACGCTTTATTCTGCATAGCAGGGTTGTCAAACCAACCTAGTGTCAAGACACTCCGCTGACTGCTTTCCGTCCGTTCCGTTATATATATATATATATATATATATATATATATATATATATATATATATATATATATATCTATATATATATATATATCTATCGTTATTTTGAACCTAACAGAATCCTAGACTTGACCTTATCACTTAGTACTGAATATGTCTTTTTGAAAGAGAAATTAACAATATTAAACGAATGTAACCTAAACTCAATTCCCCAAGTTGGAGTTGAACCCACTACAATCGATTTACAGTTACTCACTCACTCACTGCGCCACTATAGTCACTATATACTGTATATAAAATTATTCGGAAGAATGCTCGAACAGATTTAACACAAAATCTTCTGAAGATATTTCAATGAAACTTTTTTGGTAACGTTCCAAAGGAATCCGGACGACAGCTACAGTACGTTCTATATAACACTTTTTTTTCTATAATATCTAAGTTATCGTGAAGACTTCGACATCAAGTTAGCCATTCTTTACGGGCTTTATTTTATACGGGCTTTTAGTAAAAGTTCTTCTTACTTTCAATGTTCAGTTCAGTTCTTATTATAATATTGAGAATAAGTATTCTTATATTAGTTTAAGGATTATTATATATTATATTTTATATTATATGTATGTATGTATGTATATATTATGTATGTATATAGCATAAGAGTAATTATTAAATAATTTTACAATTTTTATTTAATACAATATTTTTTAATGCAATAAAAACCATGTCTGACCCATTAATGTGGTATTTTTAATAATTTAGGCTTGTCGTGGCGCAGTGGGACAGCGCCTGACTCTAAACGCGATCGATTGTGGGTTTGATTCCCTCTCAGAGGACTGATTATATTTGAAGTATTTTAATTTCCTCGCTCTGGTAAGACAAATCTCGTTATTTTTATGCCTACCCAGCTATGCGAGATAAAAGCGTGAAGCTAAAAAAATACAATAAATAAACAAAATATATTTTACGATTTGAGTTCACTTAATACGCAATGTCTAGATTTCGGACGGAAAGTCTTGACACTAGGTTGGTTTGACAACCCTGCTATGCAGAATAAAGCGTAAAGCTGCATTATGTGTATTTAATTATGAAAATCGAACCCAAAACCGACACCCCTTTACTAATATTTATATTAAAGTTTTCAATTAAATTAACACAAAAGGTAAGCAGAATTTGGCTATATATATATAGAACAAATATTAATAGCTCAACGAAAAGGCTGTGAACAATCGTTTCATATTGAAATACGAATTCTAACGTAAAATATTTCATAGAAAGTACACAACTAGTACAAAAAATTGGGGACATCTGAAAACAAAAGACAAATACCGTCAATAGCGTGCCTGATGGAACAATTGGCTTTGTTAATTAAGCAGCACCTTGCCTAAGCGTTTCAACCTTTATCAAATATCATACACCTTTGTTGAGTTAGCTTCAAGGGTTGTTTAGCGAAATGGTCGCTTTTCTAATGCGATTGATAAGAGATAGCGGAAATTGCGAATTTTTAGATTTTTTGTTATAATTAATTAGTTTCATATTTTTTCTATAACTGTGAGTCTAAGTTGTAATATGTAGCGGTTATTATATTAACTGCAAACTTTATTTTTGAAAAAACTAATCATATACTGGTAGATGCGATACGATTCCAGTATCAACAAATATCTATAAAATCTTACTTTCTAAAGAAACAAGTACTCCAAACTGACAAACCGGGTTAGAGTTAATTTTGTGAAAGCTTTACACTTTCATCCCGCATAGCTGGGTTGACAGAAAATACTTAGTGTCAAGACACGCCGTTTTTCGCTTTCCAATGAAATCGAAACATTGCGTGTGGTGGAGCTCAACGCCGCACTTCGTCTTTTACCAGAGCGAGGAAGTAAAAATAATATTATCATCAGACGTTGACCATTAGAAAGAGATGCTTCGTAAGTGAAGATGAGTGTGTTATAAAGGCGTATATAACTCGTTCCAAAGAATGTGAAGATTTCGTCTACCCCCTAAACAGTTCAAAATACTAATTATATCAATGAACCACTATCAAAATAGCCATAATATCTTAATAAAAAAATTACGAACGCCTTTCTTTAGCTTTTAATACATTTTTTTCATTTTTCATTACATTTAATCAAAAAAACCGCTCATGTCGCACAAAATAAAGGCAATCTCCTACTGTACGTCATTGTTGTTTACCAGTCTATGAATTTCACGTCAGTGTTTTGAAGTACGACGCCCTTTTGTTTTACTCTCTTCACGGCTCTATTCGTAGCTCATTTCCTGTTTCGTTTATTATTTTTGTTCTTTTCCCCTTGGATTTGGTAGTAGTTGGTTTCCCTAAATTAAGGTAAGGTTCCTTCATATATTATTCACGAACGCGTATATCATTCTTCCTTTGATACCAGCGTTGTTATTTTGAACTAGTTTTATCATACTGTGTTATTTCTACATTAAATGAAACATTAAGTTTAATTTATAAACGTTATTATGCAGCTGGTAGTAGAACGCATAGCTTAGCGGTCAGAGCGCTTGGACGGTATCCAAGAGGCGCTGGTTCGAATCCCGATGCGTTCAAATTTTTATACGTTTTTTCAAAATTGTTTTCTAATCCTAAGTGTAGAATAACACTTTAAAAATAGTAAACGTTATTATACTTTTTAACATTCTAAAATTTAATTAAGTGAGATGTGCAGAACTAAGTCTTTTATTAAACGTATTTACGTAAGTGGTTTATAATGGATTTTCTTTGTATCATAATATTTAATAGTGTTCAATCATGTCTTTCTTCCTATATACTTCATATAAATTTAAAATTAAAGTAGATGAAAGAAAATCTCAAATCTGAGGCCGGTCGTGGCGGCGTGAGACAGCGTCTGACTGTAAACGCGATCGGTTGTAGGTTCGATCCCCACTCGGGGGAGTGATTATATTTAAAATTATTTTCACTTCCTCGCTTTGGTAAAAACAAAGAGCGGCGTTGAGTTCCACCACTCAATACGCAATGTCTCGAATTCGGTGGAAAGCGAAGTACGGAGTGTCTTGACACTAGGTACTTTCTGTCTACCCTGCTATGCGGGAAAAAAGCGTGGAGCTAAAAAAAAATCTCACATATATATTAAAACATCAAGATCTTATTTTTTTTTCGAAATGAGTAAATGCTGTTGGGCCTGTTAGTCTTTACAGCAAAACGGGTTGGCAGAGGGAAGAAGGTACTTTGTCCCTCTGACTAATCGTCAAGCTTTTGTATCTAATTTACACGAAGAGCTACGTTGGATGACGCAGACACAATACTATAACCCAAAACGATACTGAAGGTTTTGCGCCGATATATTTGTAAATAACGAATTTCATTATTTTTCTACATAAATTGTTTGTATAACGTTTATTCATATTATTTAAAGAGGGTAGTTATAAATATCACTGTCAAATCAATAATTCGAATAAATGAATTCACCAAGGGGGAATCGAACCCACAATGATCTTAACATTCAGGCTCTACTCACATACGCCAGTATAGAAATTTATAGTATAGTATAGTATAGTATAGCAATTTATGGTAGTGGTGTTTTACTATTTTTACTAGTATACTTATTTTTTACCTATTATTTTATTAAATTCCTCCTTTTATAATATATAGGTCGTCCAGCTGCTCGGGTGTCTTGGTGGAAATCACACGCATTGCTTGCCAATTCTGAGGCTCGAGCTGCCGTATCCTTCACGCTACAGCGCGCCGACCTAGGAGCTGATGTTACTTGCCAGGTAATGTACCATATAATATTTCTAACTAGACAATTTTATATTAATAATGTATATAAAAAATATTGAGATCGGTCGTGCTTCAGTGGGACAGCATCTGATCGTAAAAGTGATCGGCTGTGGGTTTGATTCTCACTCAAGGAAGTGATTATACTTAAATTATTTTCACTTCCCCAGCCTGGTAAGTAAAAGTGTGACGTCGCGTTCCACTACTCAATATGCAATATCTCGAATTCGATGGAAAAGGAAGTACGGAATATTTTGACACACAGGAAGTACTCCTGTCTACCCTGCTATGCGGGATAAAAAGCGTGAAGCCAATAAAAAATATTTGAACAATACTACCCACTGAAACAAATAACTTTTTCTATTGCATCATTTACTAATTTCTCATAGTGTCACTTGTCTATGGGTGATATAATTTTGCAATCAATTTTTTTTAGACTTAATGGTATATGTTCCACCAAATTGGAGACATTGTGTGTTAAATGTTAAGAACTCAACGCACTTTGTCTTACCAAAGCGAGGAAGTAAAAACAATTTAAATATAATCACTTCCCTGAGTGGGGATCGTACCCACACCGAACGCGTTTACAGTCAGACGCTGTCCCACTGCGCCACGACCCGCCTCAAGTAAAATAAAATTATAAAATAAACTAAAATTATCATTTTAACGAGTCATATAAAACCAATATATGAAGATCAGTTATATTTACCCAACGAAATGAAATACTTTCAGTTTGAAATGTTGAAATCATGTTAATTATTCCGATTGTGAATTGTATGGAAAGGGTGTGAAATAACACTGTTGTAGTAATTTTTAAATTTAAATTTTAAGTTTTTTTTTTAATATGTTTATTTTGTTTCAGAATTCTATTTAGTTTTATTTGAATATCTGAAGCTATTTTTATAGTAAAATAAAATGAAGAATTTAAATTAATTAAAGTAGGATATTTTAAATTTTTTGATCTATTAAGACAAACTACAGCGTTTGAGATTGCCACGGGTATCAAGTTAGTGTAAATATAACGTGAATATACGTCTTAAAGCATTTCGATACATTTCACGGAAATACGCATACTTATAAATGCTGAATAGATAGAAGATAGATAGAAGATGACAAAATACTGAACGATCGATGGTATCGGGTATTCTATAGTAAAAGTCAAATGACATACCAAATTCAAAAGTATAAATCAATTGAAAAACTAAAGTAAATTGAACTAAACAATCAATTGATATTCCAACACCCAACAAGTATTTAGTTTTTCAAGCGAAACTATTAATACTCCACACATTTTTCGAAGCCTGACGTTTCGAACACTTTACAGTAGTCCGCGGTCACAGGTAGACTGAGGTGGCATTCGTCTGTCGGTTGATATAAAAATTAATTATATCAACCTACCGCCGTCTGTTTTTTAATTGTTTCGCGTACTGTCCGGAATTATACTCTTCTTTTTGTATCAACTAACATACAAATACCACCTCAGTATACCTGTAACTGACTACTGTCAAAATTGTCAGGTTTCCAAAAAAATGTATTTTCGAATTCCAAATTATACGTGATTAATCCGTTAAAAATAGTTTTAGTTAATACGTATAAAAATCGCGAATAACAAAAATAGATCTTATTATAGAAGATAATTTGTTTTAACACTAGATTACTTCTTCTTAACCTATTTATATGCAAGAATAGATACATTATGAGATTGCTTTCAGGTTGCAAGCATTATCACATGGTTTTCTATGGGTTTCCATGGGTTTCCATGATTTGCCATGGTTTTCTATGGTTTTTCATGGTTTTCCATATTTTTAAATGGTTTTCCTATAGAGCAAGCTAAGAAATCGTAATGTTAAAACCGTGTATTCTCTACCTCTACTTTTACCTATAATATCGTCAGGTGAATCTTAGAATAATTTAGTATTAAGGAAAATTTTCTTTATAACATCTTCTTGTTACAGGCGGTGACGGACCCTTCGATTACGCCTCTCTCCGAGACGCTGACGATTGACGTTAATTGTAAGTTGTATTGTGTTTAAACGTATATATTTTTTAGGCTTTCCTTTTTTTTAAGTGAATTGTGCCGAGTGAGTTAAATCTATCTTTTTTATAAGAGAGATATAAATAAACAGCAAGCATAAAAATTAGCTTAGCGGAAAGTACCTAGTGTCAACACCCTCCGTTTTTTACCGAATTCGAGACATTACGTGTTGAGTAGTGGAACTCACCGCTGTGGTTTGTCTTTCCAGAGCGAGGAAGTGAACATAATTTTAAATAAAATCACTCCCCCGAGTGGAGATCGAACCCACATCTAATCGCGTTTACAGTCAGACGCTGCCCCATTACGCTACGACCAGCCGGCCGGCGGTAGTTATATCACTGACTAAAACTCATAATGATTTCACTCCATCATTAACCAGATATTATGTAGGCATAAAATAACATAACACGAGAATAATGGTGTAGTGGTACAGCATCTGAATGTGAGAACATTGATTGTGGGTTCGATTTCCATTTGGGAGAATATTTTATATAAATTATTTTCAATTTTCAGCTTTAGCCAGACAAAGCGCGAGGTTGATTCCTGCCACTTAACATAAAATGAATCTGATTTTGGTAAAGAGTGAAGGGAGTGTCTCAATACTAGGTTCTTTCTGAATAACCTGCTATGCGGGAAAAAGCGTGAAACAGTGAAAAAGGAAACACGTAATATTAATTAAACGAAAAACCACGTACATATTAACCACAAAAACACATGTTATTGTAGACAAGTACGAACTGAATTATTGAAAATAAATATTTAATTTAATGTTGTAGGAACTTCCGCATTATGTTTACAGAAATTGCTCGAAGAACATTAAATGTTCATATATATTTATATATCTATATATTTATACTAGTGTATTGAGAAACGGAACTCAACGCCGTGCTCGGTACCATAATAAATATATATATATATATATATATATATATATATATATATATATATATATATATATATATATATATATATAAGCAAGGAAATAAAAAAAAAAAATAATAATTTCTCGGAGTGAGAATCGAACCCACAACCGATCGTGCTTACAGTCAGACGCTGTCCCACTGCACCACGACCAGTCGAAATTGCCTTTAAATCATCAATATTAATTTACTTTATTAGTATATTAATCAAATATCCAATAAACTTTAGTTAAAACTATATAAAAAAATATTTCGACTAAAAAAAGATAACATAGCAACCACAGACACCGCAATATATTACATTTCCTTAACTAAACGCCGCATTCAATGTTAAAAGCGGCAAGTCGAAGATTGTTAATATTTTTTTTTTCTTATTTTTATCAACGCATCGACGTAAACTGGATCTTAACGTATTTCCTGTACCTTATTTCTCGAGGACAGACTTCTAAATACATTCATAAATTTTAAACTCTCGCATAATAATATTCAGGCTTTTTGTATCAAAGAGATTTTTATCAAAAAAGACCGTTTTAATTGACAGCTGCGTAGTAGATGTTTTATATATCGGCTTTTGCTATTAACTTTGAGTGTTTGGAATTTAGGATTGGATTTTAGTGGAAAATATATTTTAATATAGTTAAAAAATTAGATGAAACAAAGTGCGGCGTTTATTTCCGCCACACAACACAGTGTTTTGATTTATCGATAATGGAGAACGGTTCATCTTGAAACGAGGTTTTTTTGGCTAACTTGCTGTATTGTTTTTTATATATGAATATTCTCTATATGTTCATGACACAGAAGTAAAACAATCTGTCTTGTCCAATGATATTTATTTTTGTATTAATCTTTTAGAAAACTAATTATACAATCTTAAAATATACTTTATCATGAAGTTGTCAATCATGGAGCATGAGTTATTTATACATACAACACAATACGTAATGTCTGGATTTCAGCTATATAATAATTTAACGAAACTATTTTTGGAATAGAAAACATTTTGAAGTATATATATATATATATATATATATATATATATATATATATATATATATATATATATATATATATATATATATATATATATCATTTAAATCGAATTTATTGGCTCACTCTTTATGTGGTAATTTATATATTGTTTTCAACTTCACGCTTCCACTCATGTATTAGAGATTATAGCCAAACCTAGCCAAAACACCCCGTTCGCCGCTTTCCAAGCGCGTAACTTGACGCCGATCAATATTTTTTTATTACTATATTAAAAATAACATCATTAGCCAATTCTATAAACAGTAGCACTAAAAGAGAAAAAATGTAACTTGCAAAACGATATCTAGCGTCCAAATAAATGTTATCCATTCAAATCAATTTGTTTTAAAAGTTTTGTTTTTATCTAAACATTTAAATCTGAATGTCCTAATTGGCAGTTTGATATAGTTCCACCGCCATTTTCCAAGTATCTGTGAAATATTGTTTAAAAATACATATAAAGGAGGTAACGATTTCAACGAAAATATTTAAGTTAAGTTTATCATTTAAATACTTTTGGTATAAGAGAATTGCACAATATTTTGAATGATTATTAAAGTATGAAACCAGATTATTTTGCTCCTCCCATGTAAGGCCTTTGGACCCTAAGAAGGGAATAAAAGCTTTAAAAGAAGTTTTCTTCTGCTCGTGTTATAGGAATAAAAAACAACTAATGTCATGGTATACTTTACATGATAATTGAACACATAAAGGCGTTCTGATGATCTCAAAATCCTGATCAAGAAAATGTTCACTTTCAAGTATTTTTGTTATACTACTCTTAAAAGTATATCGAGGCTGGCCTTGGCGCAGTGGGACAGCGTCTGACTGTAAACGCGACCGGTTGTGGGTTTGATCCTCACTCGGGGAGAGATTATATTTAAATATAATAATAAATTATTTTCACTTCTTCGCAAAAAACGACAAAGTGCGACGTTGAGTTCTACCGCTCAACACGCAATGTCTCGAATCCGGTGGAAAGTAAAGTACGGAGTGTCTTGACACTAGGCTATTTCTGTCTACCCAGCTATGTAGGGTAAAAGAGTGAAGCTAAAAAAAAGTATAAAACGTTAAAGATTCTGGCTCGTACTATATTTATATCCAAAATTATATTCGTACTCAATCTCTATGTATATACTCAATCTCTATGTAATATATATATATATATATATATACAAGTATCTGATTTAAAATTATATAATATTTATTTTATTTATAATAATTTAAAAAATTAATATTTAATTGAATATCTAAGAAATATCTTGAATATTAGAGAAGCTAGCTATGTTATTTAAATATATAAAAGGTATCTAGAGAAAAATACGTCAAGAAAGAACTTACTATACTTGCTCTATAATTCTGTTTACGATTAGTTAGGAATATGTCACGGTTAAAATTGTAATGGCTTTTATATTGAAACATTGTATTATATTGTAATAATAAAGAGTAGCACGCTTTATCGCGCATTTATTTAGTAGGAAAATCAGAGACAACCTAGTGTCAAGACACTTCGTTTACTGTTTTCTATCCGAAGTTGAGACGTTGCGAGCTGGGTGCCGAGCCCAACGAATGCAAATATATTTTTTAAATAATCATTCCTCTGAGTGAATTTAAACCCAAAATGAACAGCGTTTACAATCAGACGGTGTTCTACTGCGCTATAATAGACACAACGTTTCTTTAAAAATGTTAAAATATGTATACTTGCTTATATTATTTTCTCATTTTCCCAGTTTGGCTAGACAAAGAGCGGCGTTAAGTTACACAAAGCAGTTTAACTCTCACTGTAATAGTGCCAATAATAACAGATACCACGTCAATGTTATATCAAAAAAAGAATAAAATATCCAAATCTAAGCTTTAAGCTTCTGCTCAATTTCCTTTCATCTCCATTATTTAAATCAAATCTCTTAGCATTAAGATTAATTTATTCTCTAAGATGTTGTCCCTGAAACAAAACAAGATAAATTACTCTGGATTGTTGCTATGGGGTACATTTCAGTGCACCCCACTTTACACCACAACACCCCTATTATATTACGCCTTATTCCTTTGTTTATTTTGTCTTTTTCATACTTCATTGCCACGCTTTGCTAAGACAAAGCGCAGCGTTGAGCTCCGTCTCTTATATGCATATATATATATATATATATATATATATATATATATATATATATATATATATATATATATATATATATATATATATATATATATATATATATATATATATATATACACCAGCGCGAGGAAGTAAAAATAAATATTAAATTTTATGACTAAAATATATATCTAAACTAAATATATATCTAAAATATTTTTTTTCAAATAAATATTTTTTATACAGAAAATAATTTCACAAGTCTGTGAAATATACATTTTATCATTTTAATATAATTAATTAATTTTGACTTTATGGATTAAGACTAAAACCCTTGAAGTGTTTGCTTATAAAATGTATTGAGTTTATTAAAAAAAAATTTAGAACAGATGCTACCGAGTGGTCAAATCATTTTTCAAAGAAAAAATCTTATTAACTTTGACGCTGACTTTATTATAAATTGAATTTTAATGATGGAGTAGTACGGTAGGAACTTGATAAATGCGAATCGTCTTCATTTTTTCTGGTTCCGAACATTTTTTTGGTTAAGCAAAAGCATATATTTTTTTTAGCTTAAATTTGTTTTATTCTCTTGTACGACAAAGCGCGACGTTAAGTTCCGCAAAGTAATATACGCTATATTTGGATTTCGGGCAGAAAGTGGAGGTCGATGTTAATATAATTAAATTTAATAAAGTTAATATAATTGTGAAATACGCAACTTTTGACATTATTACTGCATTTTCTTTTTTTTTTAGCTTGGCTGACTGACTTTAGCTGACTGATAACGCTTTATCCCTGTCGGGGTAGTCAGGAGCACGGAGCGCCAAACGCTACGGTCCCTGCATACCTCTTTCGCCTCGTCCACAGTCATTATCCTCTTCGTGCATGCCCTTCGGGGGATCCTCATATTATTGCATTTTATTAAGCATTTCTGACCTCTACCTCTTCACCTGCCAAAATAACGTCCAAAAAATGTTTACGGAACTCTAAAATTATTCATTTAATTTCCCTGTCACAGGTAGCTTCCATTAACTTATATTAAAATCGTATTATGGTTTATGCGTGAAAATTATACCATATAGGATTCAATTTAATCAGTCTTAGTATATTAATGTGATGAATGAATTTTAAAACAAAAAGGAATATTCATTATCTATGTATTATGCCATTGTGATGCGATGGAGAACTGCTTGTATTAGGCTGTGGGTTCGAATCTGAGTTAAAAATTGTTTCCATTGCTTTGGGACCAGAAGATCGATAGACCCATCCTACATTACTACCACTTCCTTTACCGTGTTATTATTTCTTATTACATTAAGCATTTTGATATAATTCCATCTTTAATTAGAATAAAACTTAGTAACACCATACTATTAAAGGTTACCTTTTATTTTACACTTAATGCATATTTGCGACGTAACTAAACGCTGCATGTATTTTTTCCTTGAAATACGTGTAGGTTACACGTATTCAACCCATGACTATCATCTGTAATGACATACCTATTTCCAAACCAAGTATTACACAACTTTGTGACGTAAACACACGGTGACAAGAACATATAAAATGGTACAAACTCCATTTCAATTTGTAGAATAGTTCAAAATTCGAGAGAGCGTCAGCGTTTTGCGGCAACGAACTAATTTGAAGTACAAACGGGAAAAGCCACAGACAAAAGCTTGTTTATTTTGTCAAAATACTGTTGTCCATATATACGTAGATAATTTATTACTTTGTGTTTTTCCGTTTAAAACGAAATATTTTTTTTTCTTCACACTTATCCCGGATAGCATACATAGGGTTAAGACACTCGCTACACGGCTTTCCGCCAAATTTGAAACTGCGTGTTTGGTGGCAAAACTCAATATCGCGTTTTATGTTACTATTGCAAAAAAAAATAAAAATAAATTTTAATGTACTCTTTCCCCCAAAAGGGAATAAAACCCACAACTTATCGCGTTTACAGTCAGACGCTGTCCCAACTAGACCTATTTTAGGTAATTTTTTTTACTTCTCTAATAATTATATATATAACCGATAATGAATGAGATTAACTTGTGATTATTGTCACAAATTCAGTTACATGGCTTTCTTTTTTTAAATAAGGTTACGTAAAAGGTCCATTTTGCCCTTTATCTAGAAAAATCAAAGAAATTTGTAAAATTATAATAAGTAATACTTCTTTATGTCAGTCTATACATATATATGCGGTTTTTGCGGTACGTTGACCTGTTTATACCTATTAATGTGACCCGTTTTTGGGGCGTATATGAAATATGACCCTATTATGAATAAAACGTCGTTAAACAAAAATAACCTACAAAAAATACATAATATTGAGCTATTAAAAATATCATAAAATAAAAATAAACATGATAACAAAAAATGGAAAGCAAATCTGTCATAATGATATTTAACTCATCAATTTTCATTTGTAGGGGAATTTTGTCGCAAACCAGTGTTACCTTCATTTCCTCGGTCTGGTAAGACAAATTACGTGGTTTAGTTCCGCCACATATTTTGATTTTGAAAGGAGTTTCTTTTTCATATTGTTAATATTGTATTCAGCTCAAATTAAATCATTCTAAGCGCTTGTCAACTTCATGCTTATTTCATAATCCTATTACCTGAAGCGTTAATTTAAATTGACACGTAAACAGATTTCAAAGGCTGTCATAAATACGAAATTTCAGCAAAATCGAAACGCAACAAATGTTTTTTTTGCTAATTTCACTCGCACACGTCAAAATCTATTAACGACTACTTGGTTTGCTATTGTGTATTTTTTTGTATTATTTTATCTTCAATTCAGATATCATTCTGTATGTAATAATTATGGATTCAATCTCGGGATTTCTCTGGAGGAATTATTCTCCTAGTCAGACATAGGAACGGTATTCTATATAACAAATCATGTTTGTCAAATTATTAAAAAATGACTTTCTGATTTTTCCTAAAAAAGAGGTCTTAAGGTATTCCTTTACATAATAATTTATTATGTGGTATAAAGGCATGAAGCCTTTATACATGGCAGAGTAGGCAAAAAGAAACCAACGTCAAGACATTTCGTTCTCTGCTTTCAGCCCGAATTCGAGACGTGTTGAGCGCCGTGTTTTGTTTTACCAGAGCATTTCTAATCTTTGTGAAAATCTTATTCACCTACTAACTGCTCCATAAAGTCATATATTTTTAACTGACTCTGAGTAAAATTATTATAGCTTTACCCCTTTTATACACAACTAAATTGAGTATTTTGTCCTCAGTACGTCCATTGTGGGTTCGATTACTAGGTGGTGCCAGACCACTGGTGGCAGGTAGAAGTGCTGAGCTAACCTGCGCAGCAGCTGGAGCCCGTCCCAAACCTAACATCTCCTGGTGGAAAGGAGGGACTAAACTCAATAGTGTTAAAGAACGGGTAAGCATAATAACTACTTATTATAAGAGTATGAAAAAGATCATAGAGTACAATATACAGGTATTATAACGTAGTGACAATACACTTTCTTGGTCAAATAATATAACATATATATAAAATAAAAGAATTTTAATTCAAATAATAATTTAAAACTTCAGACAGATAGCTCGTTAGTAGTGTCTGGTGATAAATCAATACTTACTTCAACTTATTTTTGTATTATATTTTAAAATATTCTTCTCCTTGCTAGGTATCTCCTGACGGTAACGTGACGCGTAGTACACTGACATTTGTGCCAGTAATCGAAGATGCAGGGAGAGTGATCTCATGTAGAGCGTCTCAGCCGACTCTTTCACATTCTTCTCATGAAGATGGTTTCAAATTGGAAATACAACGTATGATTTTAAATTTTATATATATAGTATATATTATTTATTTTTTTGACTTGACTTGCTTGACTCTATCTTCTACAGCAAAGAAGACAAGGAGTACCTAGTGTATAAAATACTCCGTATTTCGCTTTTCACTGAATTTAAGACATTGCGTGTTGAGTAGCGAAACGTAACGCCACATTTGTCTTACCTGAGCAAGAAATTGGAAATTTAAATATAAAACTTTTCCTAAATATATTGTTTAATAATGCACTGATGAAACTACTGTACGTAAGCTATAATATGAAAAATATTATAATACTTCATAGATTGTCCATGGCACAGAAATAAAAACATTTATATTTTATTATTAAAATATTATTTTCATATGTTTAGGACACAGACTAAATTAAAAGGCAAATAGAAACTCTACATGCAAAATATATATTAATATGACGTAGTGAACAGAATGTCTTGACACTAAGTTCTCTTTGACTGACACTACTATGGTTTTTTACCATATTATATTTTATTATTCTCCTCATTAAAAACTGTGCATTATAACTTAATAATATTAACTATTCCATTCTGAAACAAAAAAGCTTTGAAATAGCCTCTGCATTTAAATGACGCTATCCAAACAAAAAGCAATCTTAACAAGCTTTTAAAAAAGCTTCGTGAAAAAGACATACAGAGACATTTCTTGATTAGTCCAGTCATTTTAGGATCTATCTAAAGAGTAAATTGAAAAGGTTTTTTGTTGTTTTATTTTACTTGCAACTATGCGAAATGGGCTTCGTTTTAAAATAGAGTACATTTGAATGGATTTTCAAAGCATTTGAGACATTTTCGATTGGCTAATAAAACTAAGTGTATACTAAGAACTGATAAAAATAGTTTCATGTTATTTTGTGAAGAGCAGGGCAGGCAGAGAGAACTTAACCTGAACCTAGTGACTCTACGTTTTCTACTATTTAATTTTTTCACGTCTTCCACAAAAATTGAAAAACGTTAATATAAATTAAAAAATAGTAACAGAATAGAATATATTTATAGACTCTAGTAACAACACTAAATACGAAAAATAAGCGATAAGCCTCATAAATCGTAATAAGATATCCTAATAACATAATATATTCAATTTTACATAGATTTGCCAGTAGTGAAACTGGAATTGGGTGCCAATTTGGATGCCACTAGAGTAGTGGAAGGTTCAGACGTATACTTGGACTGTATGGTGCGGGCCAACCCTTGGCATACTCATGTATATTTCACACATAATGTAAGTATATTTAAATATATTATGATAAATAACAAGATGTATATTTTATACATATACATATGCATTTGCAAAGTTTTTCGAATTAGAGAGGTAGAGATAACTCTACCTACTTAGCTACGCAAGAAAAAATGTTAGGGTTCATATAAATTAATATAAATGTCTCTATATATATGATTCTTTGTAAATAACCTTTCGAATGGTTTTCGCACACACAATCAATACAAGCTAATCACGGGACGGTGGAATCAATACATTATTTAATAAATAAACTAAATCTACTCAGTGGAACATTATATAATTTTAATTTACTATATTACCTTAATTAGATATCATATTAATTAGAATAATACATTGCTTTTAACAGATCTGTAACGTCAATCACATTTGATTTCACTAAATTGTTTTACAATTAAATGAACGATATCTATTAATTAGTATTATGATTGAACATTTGAGAGGATATAGAGAATAATTTGTTAATATTTTAAATGAAATTCCAAAATACATTTTTGAAAACCTAACGCTTCTAACACTAGCATCTGGGCCCACGGTCTACTGTAAAGTGTTCGAAACGTCAGTTTCCGATTAAGAAACGGATCAGTTTTTTTTAATTTGTAAATATATTGTTATTTTTAAATCCCAGATATATTTTCTTTACATGATTGGTTGTAAGTTTGTATTCAGTTACTGTATTGACTGTGGCTGGGAAAAATGCGTTTTTTTCAATACAATATGTTTTTTTATGACACAATATATATTGAACGTGGAAGTAATTTGCGATAAACAAATAAAAATATCATTTAATATGAAACTCTTTTTTTATTATATGTTATAATACTAAAATTACTACTTTTAATGTTTTTTTAGCTTCACGCTTTTTTATCCCGCATACTCCGTAGATACTCCGTACTTCGCTTTTCACGGAATTCGTTAAATTGCGTATTGAGTGATAAAACTCAACACCAGAGCGTGAAAGTGAAAATAATTTTAAATATAATAACTCCCCTAGTGGGGATCGAATCAACAACCAATCGCGTATACAGTTAGACGTTATTCCACTGCGCCACGACCGGCCTCACTATTAGTTTAAAATTAAAAAATAAATATTCAGGTGGTTAATTCCACGCGAGTATGGCTAGTGTAATATTAAGAAGTCACACTAGAATACCAAAACAGCTTTTATTTAAACATATAAATTTATATATCGTGGCTCGGGGAAGATAGGATGAAGTACAAAAATACAATATGGTTGTGGATTCCATTCTTAATAAAGAAAATATAAAACTAAAAGAGAGGCCACCGAAGATTCTTGCCTGTTCCTGTCCTGTTCTGTGAACCGCTGATATATTATAAGGCGTTCAATAACAGCACAACTAGCAAAAGTGTAACTTCCTACATCCATAAAAATATAAAATTCTCGATTCTTACTTATATATATATATACATCCATATATATATATATATATATATATATATATATATATATATATATAATATTTCCTTTTAATTTTAACAGGGTACACCTGTAAAGGGCGGTGGGGGTGTGGTAGTAGCGAATCAAAGTCTGGTACTACAGCGTATTTCAAGACGTGTTGCCGGAGATTACGTATGCGTTGCGAGAAACGCTCTAGGCGAAGGATCAAGCCAGCCTTTACAATTAGATGTCAAATGTAAGTAGCTGTATGTAGAAGATAATTGTTTTTTTAAATGAAACTATTTTAAACGGATTAATCGTGTATATTTTGGTATTGGAAAATATATTATGTTTATAACTACTACTATTTTAGGTAAACTCAGACTGATCACGGACTGCTGTAAAGTGTTCGAAACGTCAAATTTCGTAAAATATACACAATAAGCCCGTTTAAAATACTTTACCCGTTTAAATTATTTTCATTTCTTTACATTTGTAAGATAAAACCTGGCGTTGAGTTTTACCATTCAACATGCAATCGAACTTGGTGGAAATCCATTTATATTATATTTATTTATATATTGACACTAGGTACTTCAGTGTACCCTGCTATGTAAGTACCCAACCCTAATATATAAGTTCCCCAACTTATTATTATATTTACTTCACGCTTTTATCCTGCGGGGTAAAAGCTCGAAGTAAATTAAACATTAAGTTTATTTTAAGCTACGTGTAAAAAATTTGTTTTAGTATAGAAAATTACTTTTTTTTTATTAATAGATACACCGGCGTGTAAATCGTCACAACCAATGGCATTACGAGCGGCTAGAGGAGAAACCGTTGAGATAGATTGTGAATTAGATGCCAATCCTCAAGTATGTATTATTTTTTATTTATTATATTAACAGCTATCATGAACTGCATTCCCGTTTCCCACCCATCCTCTCCCTCAGAGTGTAATGGTCCTCTCACTCCAAGGCCGGCAACGTATTTACAACACTAATGTTTTAAATAAAACTATTTAACCGGATTAATCGCGTATATTTTGGTACGGATAGCCTGTGACCACGGACTACTGTAAAGTGTTCGAAACGTCAGGTGTCCAAAAATGTATTTTCGAATACCAAAATATACGCGATTAATCCGGTTAAATAGTTTTATTTAAAATGTATAAAAATCGCGAAAATCAAAGATCTTATAACACTAATATTATAGATGTCCATGGGCTAAGGTGACCTCTTACCATTAGGAGGCCCTTCTGCTTGTTTGCCTTCCTTTTCTATAAAAAAAGCATATAGAAATTTCGTTACGACACGATGTGAACGAATAGCAGTTACGTATGGAATACTCACAGAAAGCGTCAATATATATTATAGCAGTAAGTAAAAGTACTTATATAGGTTTCCATTACTTTTTTTTTTTCATATTGGTGGAATTGTGGACATATTAATGTATCCGTAGACATATATATATATAGTGAAATAGAATTCCCAAGTCAATGTCTCGAATCCGGGAGGAAAACATTGAACGGAGTGTCTTGACACTAGGTTCTCTCTCACTTTTCTGCTACAGACACGCGTGAAACTGTAATAAATAAAATTATTATTAGTAAAGTAGTAAAGATATATTTAGTTGTATATTGTTTGGTTCATGTTTAAATTTGCATTTAAAAGAATAATTGAAAAAACCAATGTTATTTTTTTATATTATTAAAAGCATAACAGAGCAAAGAACGGAGTGTTCTGGTACTAGGTCCTCTCTGTCGACACTGCTATGCGGGGTAACGTAAAGTTAAAAAATATATATTATAAGCAAGATTTTTTATCTTCAAGCAAACGCAGGTTTTTTTTCCAGGGTAGATAAGAGAAACTAGTGTCATGACGCTACGTTTTCTACCTATTTCCTAGCTGATTATTTTATTTTTATAATTACTTATTTTAGTTTCACGCTTTTTATCCCGCATAACAGGGTAGACAGCAAGTATTTACCGTGAAGACACTTCGTACTTTGCTTTCCAGCGAAACTAACGCCGCACTTTGTGCGAGGAAGTAAAAATAATGTAACTATAATCACTCCTCCCGGTGGGGATCGAACCCACAACTGATCATGTTAAAGCCAGACAGTGTCCCACTGCGCCACGACCGGCCTCAATTTTAATTTATTTCTATATAATTTTGTAATAGGAGCCTATGACGTACCAGTGGTGGCTCAACAGTACCACGCATTCCAAACTGGAACTAAATTCGCAAGCAATGCACGCTCAGAGCACTCTCGGTGAGATATGAATATCGTTTGTGAAATAATTAATATTAGTATTAGTTTGGATGCTTTGATAATTTTCAGTTATTGTATATTTTTGTATAGGAATTATTTTAAAATGTAAATAATTTATTAATCCTATTGTAGTATAATAGAAAATATTCAGAATTTATATTTAGTACGATTTTATTAAGAATTTCAATTTCATTTGGCTTTTTTTTCCAACATTTGTTGTATATATTATTTTTTTCATTTTTGCTGTTATTTTAAGCAGTATATAATATTAACTGTTAATATCAAAGTTATCAACTTGAAATATATAAAAAGCCTTTTATTTAAGTAAATGCTTTAGAATTAAGATAATTTATAACATGCCTGGTTGTTTAGGTAGATACCTGTACGTGGTGAACAGTTCAGCGGACTACGGCTGGGTGCAGTGCGCGGGGACCAACGCCGTAGGGAGGCAGGACGCGCCTTGCTTGTTCCATATACTACCTGCTGGTAATAAAATTATATGTGTTTTTGTTTTAAAAGTATCAAATGGAATTGAAAAGTAAGAAAACTGAGAAAAACTGTTTTCAAAATTTGTCAATTAAGTGACCAGAAAAGTAAGATCAATTTAAATATGACACTCATAAATAGGTAATATTATTGCTTGCTTATAATAATTTATATTTGATAAGTCTTTAATACCGCTATATATATATATATATATATATATATATATATATATATATATATATATATATATATATATATATAAATAGGTAATATTATTGCTTGCTTATAATAATTTATATTAGATAAGTCTTTAATACCGCTATACATATATATATATATATATATATATATATATATATATATGTATATATAAAATACATCTGAATGAGATTTTTAACGTAATAATTTCTTTCTAGAAAAACCATCGTCCGTTAAGAACTGCGTAATAACGAACGTAACTCATGAGTCGCTTTGGCTTTCCTGTATACGAGGACATGACGGAGGGTTGCGGCAGTCCTTTCTATTGCAGGTTAGTTATTTATTCAAGATAAATTAATATGTATTAATATCAATATATTGGTTCAAATTTCCGCAAAAAAAAAATTAATTATAAAATTTAAAAGAATTAAAAAAGAAATTGGTAAAAGAAAAAAATTCAATTAATTGGAAAATGGAAGTCGCTTCCATTAAGTGTTAAGTCAAATATCAGTTGTTTTTTTTTTCTTTTAGAAATATATAGTCTTCTTAAGTTTAGTAACATTTAATGCAGTATTGAAATAAAATATTAATTAGCCTTGAGAAATGTATAATTTTTTATATGTTTTAACTGAATTTGTATTTTATTACCATTTTATATTTTACACTTTGTATTTTAAAATATTATTCGAGTAATTAATGGACAAATAAAAAAAAACATTTTAAAATTACCCAAACAATTTTTTTAACTATTTCCTATCAAGAAACGCACATTCAATTCGCGTTGAAAATTTTGAGGCCGATCGTGGCGCAGTGGGACAGCGTCTGACTGTAAACACGATCAGTTTTGGATTTGATTTCCACTCGCCGGAGTGATTATATATAAATTATTTCTACTTACTCCCTCTGGCAAGACAAAGCGACGTTGAGTCCCGTGACTTAAACGCAACGTAAAGTACAGAGTGTCTTGACACTGGGTACTTTCTGTCTACCCTGCTATGTAAGATAATAAGCGTAAATTTCTAAACAAAATTTAAATGTATAACTAAATTGTAATTTCAACATCCTTTATATGTAGGTGTTCGATATAGCAACAGGCTCTCTCCAACGTAACATAAGCAGCGATGATCCCCAATTCGTAGTATGGGGGTTAACCGGTGCAGTGGGTTTATCCGTACGCGCATACAATCAGAAGGGGTTTAGTGAACCGTTTACGTTGTCGTCCAGCTTGCTAAAACATCCTCAGCGGCAAACAGGTTGGTTGGTTTTATTGCTTTTATTAATATAAAAAAATAATTTATGTTCATATGTTATATTTAAACAGTTTATATATTATATTTAAACAATAAATTGTATAAAAAATGTAGTTATTTTGAATTAATAAAACTAAAACTAAAATCTTTAAAGTGTTTTTGTTCTTCCTTCATATATATATATATATATATATATATATATATATATATATATATATATATATATATATATATATATATATGAAGAAAAACACTTTAAACGAACACAAAGTGACGCAGAAACTTTAAATCTGTAGATATTAATATACTATGTAAGATGAGGTCATTGTGGTTGTCTGTATATGTGATTGGTAATGGGTTTGATTACCGCTCAGGGTAATAGTTATATTAAAATTATATTACAGGCCGGTCGTGGTGCATTGTGACAGCGTCTGACTGTAAACGCGATCGGTTGTGGGTTCGATCCCCACTCGGGGGAGTGAATATATTTAAAATTATTTTCACTTCCTCGCTCTGGTAAAGACAAAGAGCGGCGTTGAGTTCCACCACCCAACACGCAATGTCTCGAATTCGGTGGAAATTCGGTGGAAGTACGGAGTGTCTTGGCACTAGGTACTTTCTGTCTATCCTGCTATGTGGGATAAAAGCGTGTTAAATGGGTAATGAAAATACCATTATATTTCAAATTTCTGTCTTTCATATATACTCAAATTTATAGTATGTTATAATTATAAAGGTATTTAATTATATCTAAACTGTTTTAAAATAAACTATATTAAACGAATTAATCGCGTATATTTTGATATTTTATTATACACTATTGAAAATTCAACATTTCGAACACTTTACACTTGTTTGTGGTCACAGGTTCACATAACACAAAGTGTTCGAAACGCCAGATTTTGGCCAAGCAAAATATATGCGATTAATTCTAAGTGTACAAAATTATCGTCGTCACTGAGAATTAGAATATATCCTTATGTTTAATGAAATAAGCTAGTCAAGATTTTACACTAAAAGAATTATCAATAAATAAATATTATTCTCGCTAAATTAGTGTATATTTAATGACAATCTTTCTCTCAATTCAGTATTTATTTCTTATTGAATTTTTTTAGCAAACGTCCCAGTAAGAGTGGAACTGACAACAGTCTTAGTGACTGTACTGTGTTCTATTGCTGTCATAGTTACTATTACTACGATATCCGCTTTTATCTTTTGCTGGAAGTATTGTCATAAGAGAGATGGTGAGTTTAAGACTTTCAGTTCTGCTTTAAATGGAATTCATTTTAATATATTTAAATTAAATTAATTAAAATAAATTTACATACACACATACATTATCTAAAGAGGCGTAAAATTAGCCGAATTTGATTTATACGATCATATCAGCCAGAAGGTAAATAAATATATGACTACGAAGATTATTCTGGGGCCAGTCGTGGCGCAGTGGGACAAGATCTGACCGTAAATACGATCGGTTGTTGGTTTAATTCTCATTCTAGGGAATGATTATATTTAAATTATTTCATTTTCTCTCTCTCTCTCATAAGACAAATTGCATTGTTGGATTCTGCGACTTAACATGCAATGTACCAAATTTAACAGAAAGCGGAGTACGGAGTGTCTTGACACTAGGTATTCCTGTCCTGTCTTACAATATACACTTTATGTAAGTATAGTAAGTCTTCTTTTTACAGAAAAGAACGATAAATCTAAACGAATGCAAGATGAAATATCGAATACTCCGTTAACTGGAGCCAAGGAGTGTGAAAGTGTTGATAGTCTGGGTAAGTTACGTTCTTACCATTTTGAATTCCTCATAACATATATATTCAAACATCAGTTGAAGGAATATTATAAAATAATAAATATATATTTTTTCTTAAATTTTGTTAAAAATAAAAAGAACTTAATTTAAAGGTGGATTTTAGACTGTTTTATTATTTTTATATATTTAAGTGTTTACAATTAAATAATTTTATTGGTATTATTTTATTAGTATGAAATTTCTATGGGATAATATTGAAAATATATATTGGATTTAGGAATCAGGAATTATTTGTTAATATAAGAAAGTAAGATATCTATGTATATATAAACATTCAGAAACATTTTCAGATAAAAACCCTGACATAATACCCATAGAAGGTAAAATAAGCGATAGTTGCTCTAACAAATCGTCTGCCACAGACTATAGCTCGATACGGCCGTTGCTATCGAAAGACTCTGAAAAATACGACACCAAATACGAGCGCCATTTCGATGTAGCTGACCCCAGAAATATACAAATACGGCCAATGTATAATGTTCAAATGCCCATACATAACATGCAAATGCAAGGATTGGGGCCAAATCTAATGCCCAACGTTGGTCCCAATGAATGCAGGCCTTATGATAAGGTGTATGAAAATTGGTTGAAGTATAAAAATTCTTTGCCACTCAACACTAGTGGTTTGGTAAGTGTGAATTTGAATTATAATTTTTCCATATGTAAGATATCATGGTATAGTAGGACAGTGCTTGGCTTAAACACGATTGGTCGTGTAATCGATTCCATTCAGGCGAATGATTGTATTAAAATTATTTTGGTTTACCCGCTCTGGTCATATTAAATACTGCGTTCAATTTCGCCACTTTACACGTAATTTCTATCATATTATTTTTTGTAATCAATAAAATTTATTATGCAGAAGTACACAGTATACTTATTTTTTTTATTGAAATGTATTATCTTAATTTAGAAACTTGTAACAGTTAGTTATAAAGGAATTACTTCAAGGTTTAGGTTTGAGTAACACTCTAGCTTTTCCCAGATAAACAGCAAATCAAAAGCAGAAATGCCTTTCAAAACATTAAATTTACGTAAATTTTATTTAAATTTTAGATCAAATTTTCTTACATATTGAAACAGAAAAAACTAGTCGAGACATATAAATATAGTTTAGTAGAGAAGTCAGAGTGAATGTAGTGTCAAGCTACATTTGTGGCCTTCCAGCCAAATTCAAATTATTTCGTATTTATTTGTAAGTGGTGGAATACAACGTCAGATTTTTAGTTATTAGAGCGGCAAAATTTAAATAATTTAAAGATAATAATTTCCCCGAATAGGAATCCAACCCAAAACAAATCGTGTTTATAGTCAAACATTGCTCCACATCGCCACGATGGCCTCCACATTACTTACATATACAATATATATTAACAAAACAATTTTGTATTAACAACAAAAAATTCCAATCCAGCTCCCAGTAGACCAAATACCAGAGATATACCCAACCATATACAACACAACTAATCGTAACCCGCTTAACTTGGCGCAAATGCCCGAGTTGTCGTACCGCTCCTGCAGGCACTCGCCTACACCCTCACCGTCGCCTGTTAGTGTAAACATGCAGAACACTACCGCACACTATAGCGTGGATCGAGATGTATATCGGTGTAAGTGGTTTTTTTTATATATTATTGTTATTTTAAGGATTTCCTTTAAATAAAAAAGTTAAAACTATCATGAGGCCGATGGTGGTGCAGTGGAGCATCTGATTGTAAACGCGATCGGTTGTGGGTTCGATCCCCACTTGGGTGAGTGGGGACAAAGTGTGGCGTTGAGTTATACCAATCAATACGCAATGTCTCGAATTTAGTGGAAAGTGAAGTACAAAGTGTCTTGATTGATACTAAGTACTTTCTGTCTACTCTGCTATGCGGGATAAAAGCGTGAAGCTAAAAAAAACTATCGTGGAGTGCCACGATGGTGATACAGCTGTTATATATGATTGTAAACGGTATTAAACGGAATATTTACTATTTTTAAAGTGTTATTCCACACTTAGGATTAGAGAACATTTTTGAAAAAAAGTTATAAAAATTTGATCCCAGCGGGATTTGAACCCGCGCCTCTTGGATACCGTCCAAGCGCTCTGACCGCTAAGCCATGCGTTCTACTACCAGCTGCGTTGAAATTCTTATACGTTTTGTTATAACTTTATATATAATTTATTTATACGTTTTTTTCAAAAATGTTTTCTAATCCTAACTTTAAAAATTATAAATGTGAAAATATAATAGCAATCTCTCTTGTTAAGCGATTATTTCTTAATAATCTTTAAGTAAAAGAAATTTATAAAAATCTCTCTACAGAGGTGCTAACAACATAAATAAGTTGTAACAAAACGTATAAGAATTTCGACGCAGCTGGTAATAGAATGCATGGCTTAACGGTCAGAGCACTTGGACGGTGTCCAAGAGACGCGGGTTCAAATCCTGCTGCGTTCAAAATTTTATACGTTTTTTTCAAAAAAGGTATTAAACGTTATTGGTAGTGGATTTAATTCCGAACCACAGGAAATTGAAATTTATTTGATAAGTAAGACAAAATGCGGCGTTTAGTCTCGGCACTTCACATGTAATGTCTGGATTTCGGTCAGTGTCTGTGTCTTGTTTGTTTCGGACTACTCTGCTGTGCAAGATAAAGCGTGAAGCTATTATATCTAACAATATATAATAATAATATTTAGTCGATTATTTTCGAATAAATCTACTATATTTCCATAAATAATTAATTATCAATAGAGAGTTATTTTTTCTATATTAAAATAAGTCGTTAATAAACATACAAGTATTTTTCATAGTGAATTCGTCTCAAGAAGTTAAACCGACTTCAGTGAAGTCAGTTGAAACTAATACAATTCAAACACCAAGCGACACAGAGTGCAGGTGAGATATCGAAGATTGCTTAGAAACGAAAATGTGAAGACATTAAAAAAAAAACTAACAAGTGTTAGTGATATAGTTAAAAGTGTATAAAAGTTAAAAAAATATATATTGTTTCTATATTAAAGTGATTACTATAATAAAGTGATTTTAAATATTTCATATATATTATATGGATTGACAAATTTTTATAATGGATTCTTTTCGTCGTCACCGCTTCTGAATATATGCTTCAGTGTTTATTTTAAGTGTTTAAAATTGTAATTTTATTGAAAT
Organism: Dryadula phaetusa; assembly: GCA_032432895.1. Taxonomy (NCBI): domain Eukaryota; kingdom Metazoa; phylum Arthropoda; class Insecta; order Lepidoptera; family Nymphalidae; genus Dryadula; species Dryadula phaetusa. The sequence continues at coordinate 5,204,275 of JAOYRS010000081.1, forward strand.
AATAACGTTTATTTCTTGAAACACATATTCTAGATGGTATGGTGTAATTTCATGTTGAGACGAAATAAATATTTAAGATGTTATAAGTATAAAAAAGATTATAATCAAAATACATGGTAATCGGTTTGTTTGAATATAACAATTTTATATGTGAATTCTGTGTTTAAACACAATAATTATTATTGATTGAGTGTTATGTGTTGGATAAAATTTTTATTGCATATAAAATAAACATTCTGTAACAACATTTTTACAAATATTCACTGTTTTAATGTTAAAATTAAGAAAAGAATAAAGGAGAGATAGAGTGAGAGAAAGAGGAAAAAAAAGACAGAAGTATTTTAATATTTACTATTGTTTTCTAACAGAAGTATTTTTTAACTTCAAATTATTTTATATAAATAAAATTAAAACTAATTTAAACTTTTTGCATTACATTATACTTTTCACATTACTTTATAGTTCGATATTTTCAAGTATTTAATTCAGTTATTTCAAAATCGTTATATGATAATTTCAGAATAAAATCTCAATTTTCGAATTTCCTAACTGCTTCATCTCCTACGGTTAAATGTTCATCTAAGCTACATCCATTCACAATTCATGTGAATTTCGTTGGAGGCCATCTCGTTTGAGGCCATCGTGGCCCATTGGAGCTGCATTGCATTATACATAGATAGTTGTCAATTATTTGAATTATTTTCATTTCTCTGCCCTAGTAAAGTAAAATGCGGCGTTAAGTTCCACCGTGTCAAGTACACGCAATGAAAAGATACTGCTACGTCACAAAGTTGCAATGAACAATTTTAATACGATTTTATATCAAAGCGATTTTATATTCAGAACGCTAATTGACATAAAGAATGAAAATTATAAAATTGTTACCTGCTAATAAGCAAAATTAACAAAAAGATAAATCTCAAATTAAATATGTGCAACAAAATATGCAATATTGATTAAATTGATAAGTAACATTTTACCGTATTTTAAGTGCATTTCACGAATGGCACTCACAGAATGTATGACCAATAATGTAAATTCATTAAAAGTGAACATTACACACGTCTGACTGTAAACGCGAGCGGTTGTGGGTTTGATCCCCACTCGGGGCGGTGATTATATTTAAATTATTTTCACTTCTTCGCTGTGGTAAAAACAAATTGCGGCGTTGTGTTCCACCATTCAATACGCAATGTTATGAATTCGGTGGAAAGCGAAGTACGGAGTGTCTTTACACTAGATACTTTCTGTCTACTCTGCCATGCAGGATAAAAGCCTGCAACTAAAAATTATTAATACAGTATATAGATTTTTGTCCAATTACTATTATATATTATATGGATGCTTTAAACGGTTATAAATTTAGCAAAATTATATGTATTACGGTTGTAAATATTTCAAAGGAATAGCCACTGTAAACGTTATTGGTGGGTTCAATTTCATTAAAAGGGAAGACAAGTCGCGACGTTGGCTTCCGCAACCCATTACTCGATGTCTTTAATTCACGCGGAAAGGTTGACATTATGTTCATTGTGCCTAACTTGCTATGCGTAAGGCCGTTATTTTAGGAACTATATCGAAAAAAGAAGAACTTTTTTAATGAAACCATTTTAAACGGATTAATCGCATTTATTTTGATATTCGAAAATACAAAAATGGATAGAAATCGCGCAAACCAAAGTAATTTTTATAAGAAGGTATTTCTTTTCTGTTTGATTTCCTAACAGAGTAAAGAAGAATATTATTTTAGTTAGTTTTTCTCTCACTTTTAGACTCTCTTTATCTCTCTTTCCCTGTATACAGCGTGAGTGGTTAATAGAATATAATTTTAAATCAAAATATATTTAACAGCACAACGTCAATTGTGGTGGTTTGAACTGTTTGAATTTTATAAGGTCTTAAGACTGATATTTTTAATGTAATCAAATTTCAAATTATGGAGAGTTAAATGAAATATTTAAACATTAATTGTAAATATTCGATGTACAGGTAATTAATTGATAGAATGTTGCCATATTAGGTAAGATGTTCGTTTTTTTTTTAATTAAGCTCTTGACAGTCTATTGCGTTTAATTTAACAGCTTTTAAATTAAAAAAAAGTATTTTTAAAACAATCATGATTTTAACTTTTCTACCGAAACATGATTTAAAATACAAAATTTGTATACTTGTAGTTTATTTTTTTATTTTTTTTCTTTAGTTTATAGTTTGATTGTGATCCCTATTTACACGGTGCAGGGTTAAGCTCTGCTACTTGACACGCAGTGAAGAAACATAAGGAACACAATTTTATGAAAGCAAATAACACTATATTGTCAAAAGCTTAAGAAATATATAAGTTAAAAGTATATTGTATAATAATGTATTTTGTGATTTTTTGTGTTCATACTCTAAGAGGCAACTGCTGTTATTTAAATAACTTTACAGTAGTATCAGTTAAAATTTGACAGTTTTTAGTTGCAGGCGATGGTACTTGATTCGAATGCCATTTAAAGGATTATTTATAATACGTGAATTCTTCTTCTGTTTAATGAAGGTTTGGCTATTGTGTTTTTTTTATTTCATTTTTTTCACCACTAAAATATTTCTATCTAACAAAATGCAAAAAATCAATAGTTTTGGTTGACATAATTAACACGAATTAGCTTCTGTTTCAACAGAAATATGTTCATGTCATGAAAATAGTTATATTCGCCCATTATTATATTAACCTGATAAAAAAATATCGATTTCGTAAGAATTCAAAAAGAAAAATATTTAATGCTATCCCAAGGTACATGATATTTAATATCAGCTTTCTATATTCTATATTTACGGCTGTGCGTTATCTGTCAGTCATTCAGTAACTCAAAAGTTTTGTATATATTAAAATATTGTGTAAATATTTCAATATATAAGTAAAATTTATACACAAAAATTAATACCAGTTGCCTCTTGGAGTACATTTATTATAAAAAGGTGGGAAGTTGATATTGTAAACTTATTTTATCTTCAAAAACTTACTTTTTTATATAATATTATGTAAAAAACAAAACTATTTTATGTTTATTTCATTTTTTATGTGAATTCTAACTTTTTAAGAACTGAGTTTTCGTTTATGAATGTAGTCATGGCCATGGCAAGAGCCTTTTACAAACATCTTGACTAACCATCATTAAATTTGTAAATTTTAACCAATTAATTTAACATTGTATTATATTTTTAAAATTTAAGTAACAAAAATTATTTGTATTATAGTTCTAAGTTCATTTTGAAAATTTGGCCTTTTATGTTTTTAACAAGAATTTCTTCAAAAGAAATAAAATATATTTATATCTGTAAATGTAGTTTTTATTTCTATGCTCTTCAATTATTTAGTATAATTATTAAAAATATTACATAAAGATAAAATGTTTTAAAGAACGAATGTCATTAAAACACATAATCTTGTTACCTTTTTGTATACTTAATTTTTTATCCTGTTCGGAGTTCGAATCCACGAACTCCATCTGAAAAGTCAGTATACAGATAATATAAAAAATAATTAAATTTAAAAATTTTATAGATTATCTTCGATTCACTTAACTTGCAGTATATTAATTCTAGAAATAGTTATTTTTATAATTTCTAACTGAATATGCTAAGCATAAATAAATAAATTTTTAACTTTTCTTGAGATAGAAAAATGTAATTAATTTTTAATTTGATTCGAGTAAATATTTTCAGAATCGTTTAAATCTATACGAAAATATTGAAATTATAAATAGAAATACACTCTTTAAACATTAAAAAGCAATTTTCCTTTCCATACCTGAAATTCCTTTATATTTTACAGCAACGGGCAGATCAAAGAATTTAAATATTTGCTACCTAGATTTTGTCGTTTGAGACGTGAATTGACGCGAAAAGGTACATACTCATATGCAAATGTGTAGATGTGTGTAAAATTTGCCAGTACTGGTGAACGCTTCGAGTTCTCTACGTACATAAAAATTGCACATTCTTCTATATAAAGCTTCGTACATAAATTAAAATTTTAAATTTCGAGGATTTTCGAGGATTTTAGTCTAAAAAGCTTTTAGCTTTTGCAACATTTAAGAGTCAAAGACAAAGTGGTGAAATGGAACAGGGTCTGACTGTGGACGTGATAGATTGTGAGTTCGATTCTCACTCGAAGGAAAAATTTATCAAACATTTAATTGCATTTTTGGTAAGACAAAACGCGATATTGACTTCACCACTCAACACGCAATGTCTAAACTTTGGATCGAAAAATAATTAAAATATTTAAAGTAAGATTTGGGTGAAAGTAATCAAAAGAGTGATAAAGGGAGAAGCTGTAAAAAACATTCAAGATTAGTGGGTTGTTCTGATGTTTCAAAACATATAGGGTTCGATTCTCACTTCTAAAAATGACTGTATTAAGTTGTTAAGTTGAGAAAGAAGAACACATTTGAATTCCTAGTTAATATGTTAAAATCTAAATCAAAGGGAACTTAATCATCGACACAAAAAATTGTGTCAAAGTATGCACGCGTAATACCTATCCAGTAAAATTACTTATTATGAAAGAAATATCAGTTCGTTGTCTAAGCAATCTTCAAATATATATACATTAAACTGTAGTTCACGCAATGCATTACTATGCAAGTTATAGTAAAGCTTCACATAAAAACTTCAAAGATAAAATCTCATTTCTCTACGTTCTTTCTATCTATAACGCAATGTATAAAAATCTTAAAGATAAAACATAATAATAGTATACCTGGGGGAGGTTTCTACCCGACAAAATGTCATCGCATGGCTAGAAGGAACAAATATTCAATATGTTATAGAAGTATTTTAGACCAACTCTAAGAAATGTTCTGTACATTTTCAATAGTTAATAAAGGTAAGAAAATTTGTCCCAATTTCTAACAAAAAAATTTAAAATAAGTTTTAAATTTCAGTTACCTATATCTAATTACTTTATTAATAATATTTTAAAGAAAGAAAAGACCATCGTGGTATAGTGGAACAGTGTCTGGAAGCGCGATGGTTTGGGTTCGATCTAATGTAGTAATAAGACAAAATACTAGGTTGACGTGACCACTCAATGCGAGATGTTTCGATTTTAGACGCAAGGTAAAAAATACAGAGTGCCATGACATTAGGTTGTTTTTTAAAAAATAACTAAGATTTTAAATTAAAGTATTTATTAAAATAAATATAATAAAAACCAAGTTTTAGTCGGCTTAAAGCTGTTTATTCAGCCACTTTTGTTCCATTCGTTTGCAAAAGTAAACTGTGAACAAAACAAAAATTTCGTCTCATACAGGTGACGTATAAAGTAAATAGTTGGGTTTTGTGTAGAACTTTAGATAACTAAATCTAAATGGTGGTTCTTTTTGAGGTTACTTTTTGAGTTGCAGCACCCAGCACCATCTGATTTTACTAGATTCCGAGAAATAAAAAAAATAATTACTCCATTTTTTTTTAATTTTCACTCTTTTATTATATTGTGTATTGGATGGCGAAACTCAAGGCCACGCTTTGTCTTAGCAGAGCAAGGAAATGTAAATAATTTAAATACCCTCCCGAATGGGAATCGACCCCACAACCAAAGGCGTTAACAGTCAGATGCAGTCCCACTGCGCTACGTCCGGCCTCCCTTTCGTATAGCCTCCCATAGGCGTCTATGTTTACCCAGTGAACAGGTTGCGCTCTTTCCCGCTTGACCGGTCATGATAATATTGCATGATCTATTTCGTTATATGAATAGCACAAACAGACTTTAAAAATATCTATAAAATTTTATTCAGTTGTCCGAGAGGTCATCACGGTGCAATGGAACAATATCTCATTGTAAACAAATTGGTTATGGACTCGATTAGCACTCGGAAAATAATTATCGTTAAAATTTTAATTATTAAATATTAATAAATTATAAATATTAATAAATTAGCTCTATACTCAACACGCAATGTCTAAATTTCAGACACAAGGCTATTTTTAACTACGCTACTATGCGGGATAAAATGTGAAACTGTTTTTTATTACTAATATAAACTACAAAATAACACTTGTAACAACAATATGTTCATATTATGTTTTAATCAAGCGTCTATTTGTTGTGTTCAGAGAACGCTTGAAATAATATTTGACATTTTGATTGAAATTAAATAGACAATTTTAAAATAAAACTAAATCATTGACATCATCATTCACTATAAACCCGTTTAAATAAATTGCGTGTTTTGGTAGAACCTAAGGGTACCTAAAATGGGGTACGCCACTTAACCAGAAATCTCATTCTATCTCAATCTTATAATCTCACTCATTTAAAAAGAAAAAGATGACAATAGAAGGACATATTCTGGCCTGTTCTAGTCCTCCCGATTAGAGAACTTTGCTTTGTATAACAAAAGATCTAAAAGGATCATATGACGTAACTCCGTGGCATGTATCAAGTAAGGACTCTTACAAAAAGACAGGCTTTTAGAAACTTTTTATAAATACATACAAATAGTTCCTCGACTTGGAATTGAACCCACAATCATCTTGCAAATATTACAGAACTGTGCAAGCCACAAACCATAACAGGGCTTATTTAATTTTATCGAATAAAAATCTCCAATTTAATACATTGTAAAAATTGCTATAAGCCTGGAAATACAGTAGTAAATTCGTTCTAGTTCAGATTTTCTCTGAACTGTTGAATCGAATTCATGTTAGATTCTATATAGCGTTTTAGTAAGCACAAGAGAATAACGTATCTAGTTGCGTTTTCCACGGCAAAGTAACATTGATACAAACAATATGGGAGTGCATTGAAAATTGTAGAACAATAGAGGCCGGTCGTGGCGCAGTGGGACGGCGTCTGACTGTAAATACGTGCGGTTGTGGGTTCGATCCCACTCGTGGGAGTAAATATATTTAAAAATATCTTCTACTTTCTCGCTCTAGTAAGACAAAATTCGTCGTTGAGTTCCACCACTTAACACTCAATGTCTCGAATTCGGTGACAGCAAAGTACGGAGTATCTTGACACTACTTCCTGCTATGCGGAATAAAAAGCGTGAAGTGTCACCTTTAAGTTTTAAGTTAAAAGTACTGATGTTTATGGTAGAAATAAAGTGTCCAAGGTTCGATTTTTTATATAAAAATACGTAATTAAATGTAATTTGAGAGCTTAATACTTGTAATCTCAAGTGGACAAAAAAGACGAAAGACAAAACTGACGTGACGAGCTAAAAACCTTCAGAAACACCATCCAATGTATCTTATTTTAGTATTTTTCAACATCACCACTCGGTCTAGGTGATTTCCTATCAAATATTACATACACTATTCAAATATTATGATTTTATTGTTATTGCGTATTTAGTATTGAGAATCAATTCCGAGCTTGGTCTTTATAAGACTAATTTTAAAAAATTAAATGAATAAAATCAATAATGCACATACTATCATGACTATTATGCTTGACATACATTTTTTTATATAAACAGGTTGCTATGGCAACGTGTATCTTACGTTTTAATGAGCCCACTAATAAGATCTTTGAATTTCGCGATTTATTACAGATTTTAAATGAAATTATTTTTAAACAAATTAATTCCGTATGTTTTGGTATTCGAAAATACATTTATAAAAATCCGACATATCATACACTACTGTAGTCCGTGATAATAGATAGAGCCTACTTATGTCAACAAAATAATATAGTAAATTAAAAGAACATTTGTAAACTATTTTTTTTTAGCTTCACGCTTCTATCCTGCATAGCAGGGTAGACAGGAAGTAACTAGTGTTAACACACTCTGTACTTTGCTTTCCACCGAATTCAAGACATTACGTGTTGAGTGGTGGAACTCAACGCCGCTCTTTGTTTTTACCAGAGCGAGGAAGTGAAAATAATTTAAATATAATCAATCACGAGTGGGGATCGAACCCACAAAATAGTAAACTTTTATGAACTCTATTTTTTTTCCGCTTTAAAACTTCAACATTTACCTTCTGCATGTTTTAGTAATGAAAATATTACTGCTAATTTTAAAGCAATTTTATAATAACAGATTACGAATGTAAGAACATTATACAGACCGTAAGTTATTATAATCTCTCAGAACAATGAGATTGGAATTTCTGCGATATTCTATTGTTATGCAGTAACCAAAGCTTGAATTTGATTTTGAATTGTTTAACTTATTATGATAGAGACAAAGGTTTTACAGAGGAAATAGTAGGAACAATTTATTTTGAAAAGTATTGATATACTATCCTATCCTGGATACTATACTATCCAGGATATCGGGATAAATTTCTTTCTTTACCTCTTATGGCAGGCCAAAATAAGGATATATACCTATAAATTTGCGTTACTCAGGGACTGAAATACATCGTACGGTTGAAACTACAGAACGTAGAAAGCTGAGCTAATTTGACATGTTCCTTGGAGCGTATAGAAAAGCACTAGAGGATTTTTAAAAATTTCTACGACAACATGAAATATCAGGATATTAAGTCTTCTAATCGATGCAAACGATATTGCAAGCTACAACTAGGAAAAGAAATATTTTCAAAGCCTCACAAGTTTTACAAAATTAAGTTGATATATAACGTAAACTTTTTCTAGATCCTAGATATTTTTGATACTTTGTCTAAGAAAGAAAAAGCTCGTAATCTATAGTGATATATAACAGGCTCGCAAATGTCCATTTCTGACCTACATTTCGATATATTGGGGCTTAGCTAGGACTGGTGACATATTGTTTGATTAATAAATCTCAGACCATAATGGTGTAGAGGGACCGTCTATAACTATAAACAGGATAAAATTGGATCCTTGTGGAGGGAAGGATAGGTAAAAATTGTTTCCTTTAACGCATTATCCCGTATACCAGGTTAGTCAGCGATGACCTTATGTCAAGGTACTACGTCGACTACTTTCTGCCCAAAATTGAGATAATGCGTGTTGAGTGGCGAACTCTACTTTATTATATTAAGCAATATAGGTTTTTTATTTATGGTTCGCTTGAAATATAAAATAGGTTAAAAAACTAAAAAAAACACGCTTTTACAAAAAGGTTAAGTAGAAAGAATCAACTAGATACATAATATTCATATATTCATAGAGCTCTATCATCAAGTAAATTTTTAACTGAGAGGAAATTGTTGAAAGTTCTCTTTTATTTTTTTTTTCTATGTCTGAACGACCGGTGGCCCTGTAAGGGGATTATTTTTTTCTTCGAAGAATACGCAATGAGGTAACTCACAAATGACTAAACCATTTTTTTTTGCGTACTTCAAGCTACCGCAGCTCCTCCCACCAAAATTTGAACGCAGCGAGATTCGAACCCGCGCCTCTTGGATACCGTCCAAGAGCTCTGACCACTAAGCCATGCGTTCTACTACCAGCTGCGTCGAAATTCTTATACGTTTTGTTACAACTTATTTATGTTGTTAGCAACTCTGTAGAGAGATTTTTACAAATTTCTACTACTTAAAGATTATTAAGAAATAATCGTTTAACAAGAGAGATTGCTATTTTATTTTAATATTTACTATTTTAAAGTGTTATTCCATACTTAAGATTAGAAAACATTTTTGAAAAGACATATAAAAATGTTCATTTTCCGTTCCAATTTTTATATGTTTTTTCAAAAATGTTTTCTAATCCTAAGTGTGGAATAACACTTTAAAAATAGTAAATAAGAATCTTTTTACATTGAAATTGTTATATATGATCTAAAATTGGATTTTGTAAGAAATTTATTATTGAAGTGTCACGCGAAGTCAAAGACTCGCCGGGACTTTCGGAAGGTTCGGGGTGTACCCGAAGTTCCAGCCAGTGGCGGTGGAGGAGAAACACCGTGAAGTTTTGATGGTTAACGTGGCAGCCTATATCTGCCAAACCGAAATCCTACAGGTATCTGTAACGCGATTTCCTAACTTTAAAAAAAGGGATAGTTCAACAAACTTATATCAAGGCTGACTGTTGACCTTTATAATTTAAGTTAGTATATAAAATCCATTAAAAATATATTTGTTACACAGAATTCCAAACAAATCTCAGCTTATTCCTTTTAAATGCTCTACAATGGACACGTTGTTAAGGAAATAAAGGAATTATAAATAGGGAAAACAAGAATGGCTTTACGCTTTTTTACCCGTAGTAAGTACCTATAGTATAAGACATTTCGATGTCCATTTTCTGTCCGAATTTGATAAATTGCAACGTTGTATTAGAAAAGTGGCGGAAATTAACGTCGCTCTTTATCTCATCAGATTAGGGAAATAATTATTAAATGGGAATTCAAATTGAACTCTAAAGCATAATGTGTGTAGTTAAACGCTGGCCCACATCGCCACGACGTAATTCTAAATAAGGAAAAATAATAAAATCACTTAAAAGGGTCATTTTTATTGTCAGGGTTATTTATTTATTATAACCAAAAAGTATACACATTTTAAGAAAAGCTCGTTTAAAATATATTATAGGCGAAGCAAGCGTTATTTTGGAATTAATCGAGAATTAATTTCAATTGTTACTTTTTATTTATTTATTTATTTTCTTACCTTGAATTTAGTATTTTAGGATAAATCGAATATTTTCTAATTTCAGTTATTCAGGCTATCTAAGTTATTTTATAAGCTTTAAGCTTGAAGCCGTCATTGCGCAGTAGAAAACCATATTGTAGGTTCGATTTCTCCATATGCCAGAATTATTATTTTTATTTAATTTTTCACCTTTATATTGAATAAAGAGAACACAGTGTTAACATTAGATTATTATTGCCTACTATCCGTGCGGCGAAAAAATATCAATCTGCTAAGCCAATAATATCTATAGAAATAAATAAAATCGGTGTGTATGTTTGTAATATTAAAACAACCGCTTTTACTAGATGAATATGTATGTATACATTTGTATAGTGTATACATACATATTCAATACATATACAAAAATAATATTTTTTTTACTTCATGAATATCTGTTTGTTCTGATTAATAACTGCAATGACTGAACTCATTTTAACGAGACTTTTAATGGCAAATAGCTAGTATAATGAGAATTGAGTTTAGTTATTTTTAGTTTAGAATCTGCAATATCTCAAAATTTGGCAGAAAGTGGAGAATGTAATCTCTTAACACTAAAATCTCCGCTTACCGTCGTGAATTTAAAGCACAAAAAGGAATTTAAATTGTGATAATAATATTACGATAGCACTCAACCGAGTGTCTTGACACTACGCTGTCTCTGATTAACCTGCTATGCTATATTATGATTGCTCCACTAACGATTCGCTTAAAAAATCCATTGGACAGTGGCGCATTATCATAGTGTTAGATGAGGAAATGATTATATTTATATTATTTTAAGTTTCCTTGCTCTGGTAACACAAAGCGTGGAGTTAAGTACCGCCACTCAACACGCGATATCTGGAATTCGGTGTACAGCGGAATACGGAATGTCTTGATAATACGTATTTTGTGTCTACACTCTGATTTTTAATTATAAAATTATCAATAAAAATCTTAAATTCGTTGAATTAAGACTTTTACTTAGAGATTACTATGAACTTATTATTCAATTATAACGTTAATAATCAATATTTAGAACTAATTATTAATATTATGAAGGATCAAAAGACATAATGGCGCTGTGCGGCAGCGTTTTACTGTATACACGATTATAGGTTCAAATTCCACTAAGAGGAATTGTTTTTATGTTATATTTGTCTTATACTCTTACAATACAAAGTATTTCGTATATTAACATGCAATAAAGAATATGAAGTGTTTTTTCACTAGGTTTTCTCGGACTACTCAATTAAGTGGGAAAAGAGCGCAAAGCCAAAAATTATAATAACAAATTTATCTTAATTTCATATTATAAACGAAATTTACAAGCTTTTAACAGTCTCAAGTGACCAACGATCCCGTTTACGTTATTATGAATTGACTAAATAAGCGAAGATGCTAAGAAATATGAAATAAAATTACATAGAAGCTGCTCTACCTTTTGTAATGTGATTTATGCTAAATACCGTGGACTACAGCTGTAATGGTCTCTGGAACAGTGCCGTTGAAGTAAATGCATTCCTTTAAAATGTTAATATACATTAACACGAAAAATACACATTGCCTGAACGTGTTTGTCACTTTGCACAGAAGTGTATGTCAAACACATGGTAGTGTGTGTGTACACTTTAATTTATAAGTTTAATTTTGTCTTATTGGCTATTATTCTGCAGTATGCCATCTCTATATAAACTTGAAATAAAAAATAAATTTCATTTTAGTTTAATAAAAAATGTTTGTCACTTAAATTGAGACGGCGTGTAAAGTGGCGAAACTCAACGCCGCTATTTGTTAAATAAAATAATTAAATATGAGTAATTCCTCCAAATGAAAATCGAACTCACAAGCAATTTTAATAAGCCTACTTTGCTACGATGGCCCCTAATAAAAAAATACACCTTAACCAACCAAAATATCGAAAAAAAATCTTAAAAAAAAACTACATAATATATTTACAAAATATATATTTTCGTTCTAGTAAGACAAAGCGCGGCGTTCAGATGCGCGTTTCAATACACCTTGTGTCGAATAAGGCCGGACCTTTGCCTTCTGCGACTCTCGACTCCTTCCGCGTGAAGTTTAACATCTATGGATCTTTGTAATATAATTATTATATTATAAAATAAAATTAACCCATGTTACTTCTTTTTACATCAGCTATTGTAAAAGTTATTGTTAGTAATTATATATATATATATATATATATATATATATATATATATATATATATATATATATATATATATATATATATATATATATATATTATCCAGAACAAATAGATAGACAGACAAAAATTATAAAAACTATTATTTTGGTATATGAACAGTGTATAAATATCTATGCAATTATTTAATTATTACAAACAGACTAACTTTATATATTTATATAGACAATTTAAATGGATATAGACAATTTAAATTTACTGAAATTTCATCAAATATGTTCAAATATCATTTACATGTATTTCATTTTTTGTTTTTGGTTGTAAATAAGGAAATGAACATATAACTTAACACTTATACTACATGCAAAATAAATGAATAATAAATAAAGAAACAAGTCTAAAACAAACATAAAATTTTAATTTTTTTTGTAGCTTCACGTTGTTTCCTCTATAGCAGTGAAATGTAATGTTGTCCAAAAACTTTGTGCAGAGCTCAACGCCGCGCTTTGTTATAGACTAAGCGCGGCGTTAAGTTATAAGAAAAACGAAATATAAAATAAAATGTTAAATTTGTGAGTTCGATTTCCATTCATTTAAATGGGAATCGAACCCACAACCAACCGCTTTTACAGTCGGACGCTATCCACTAACATTTCAATATTAACTAAAAAACTATGGCGATGTAAAATAAATCAGCATTTTTTTAATATATTTAATATCCAAACATTATGAAATACACATAACCTAATTTCGTATTGTTTATTTTAATTCAAAACATACAAACTCGGTACAGATGTTGCTACAACTTCCTTCTTAGCGTGAAATCTTTGTGTAGTTTTCATTACTGTTCTTACTTTATGGGTAGATTGCTTTTATTACACGTTCAGTCACGAATTTGAATATAAAGTTTAAATAAATTTTAGTTATATAATATTAATTTGCTTGGTTTGTACAATATACTCCGAGGTCGGTCGTTGTGCAATGGGACAGCGCCTGACTATAAACGAGATCCGTTGTGGGTTCGATTCTCACTCGGAAGAATGGTTATATTGAAATTATTTTTATTACCTCGTTATGGAATGTCTTGACACTAGGTACTTTCTGTCTATCCTTAGCAGGATAGATAGAAAGTGCCTAGTGTCACTTCACGCTCTCATCCCTCGTAGCGGGATATAACTACCAGCTGTCCCCACGACTTCCACCGTGTATAATTTAATATTTCTGGATTTTTATTTCAATTATTATTCTAAACTAAAAATTGCATATATAGCTTCTTATTTTTACATATGTAGTATTTATACATGCAGATTCATTTAGTAAAAAGCGGTTATTTTAATATTATAAACATACAATTTTATATATTTTAACAGTTGATATATACATTACTTCAGTAGCTTTAACTTTGCTATGCTATGGATGCCAGGCAAAGATAATGTAATCTTAACAAATGTATTCTCTGTATTTATCATAAAGGTGAGACATTAAGTAATAATAAATATAAATATTAACTGTGCCAACTGGAAATCGAACCTACAATATGCTTTTTTACTTTCCCACGAAAGCTTTAAGTGTAAAGCTTATAATAATTTAGATAGCCTGAATAACTGGAACTACATAATATTCGATTTCACCTAAAATACAATATTCAACGTAAGGAAACAAATGCACAGTACCAATTGAAATTAATTCTTGATTAATTACAAATTAACGTGTATTTTGCCTACAAATATATTTTAGATAAATATTTCCGAAAATCTGTATACATTATGCTTATTCAATAAACATTCCCGACGATAAAAATGACCCTTTTAAGTGTTTTAACATTTTCCTATTAAGAAGTACGTCGTGGCGCAGTGGGACAGGCGTCTGTCTGGCTGAAAACATTGTAGTTTAGAGTTCAATTTAAACTATCCGGATCTGATAAGATAAAAAGCGGTGTTAAGTTCCGCCACTCTTTTGATACAACGTGGAAATAAATCAAATTCGCACAAAAATGGAGAATTTTAATCAGGCAAAAAAGCGTCAAGCTACTTCTTTCTTTGTTTATAATTCCTTTAATATTTATGTTAGGAATCTCTATTTTCTACTTTTTATTCAATTTTGAGATATTGCTGAGCTCATTAACATGCCTTGTTTTATAAAACGTAAAATAACTTAAATATGATCAGTCATTAAACTTAAGACCATCATATTTTTAATCATATAAAATTCATATATACATACATACATATGGACTAATATCGTTTAAGCATTGTGTTATTAGAACTGTAAAAAATGTCTTAAAGAAGTAAAATTATTATAGCTCAAAAGGAAAGTAAACCAATCGATGATCCAGCTTCCGTACTAAACGATCGTTCCTCGCCTCCATTTCGCCTCTTTTGTGGGATATGGCATTTTTATCGGGTAATTTATAACATAGTGCTTCGGGATTGTCAATTTGTAATGGAAACATTTGAAAGCTTATGGTATGTGTATATTTATATATATATATATATATATATATATACGTGTTTATATGTATATACATGTTATAATAGATTTTCATTTCCGTTCTGGTAAGACAAAGCGCCGTCATGAATTCATCACTCAACACGCATTATTTTGATTTTGGCGTCGTTTCCGGCGGTTTCGATTGGCAGATAGCAGTCAACTGAGTGTCTTGACACTAGGTCTAATCTCTGACTCCCTGGCCATGCGGAGTAAAACGTAAAACTGATTTTTTAATATTTTTTCATAAAAATCGTCCCCACAGTCAAATCTCTCAAGATTTGTTCAATAATTACAATATGGAGAATGAAATCAATTACGATTTTATCTCTCTGTCATTCCCATATAAAGCTACTGTATGTAGAAAAAAGACAAAAAAAAGTAAAATTGAAAGTAAATGATAATGTGAGAACAACGTACCAAGTATATGCAATGCATAATTCGTACTAAAGCGTGTACGGTCTAATTTAACTGCACCGCAGTTAGCTTGCGACAGTAGGAGAAATATATTCACGTTTTAGTATGGAATATTGTATTCTATGTTCATATTAATAAGGTTTAAAATAATGTTAAGTAAGTTATTAAGATTATATATAGAAAAGTCCATGGTAATATTAGAAATTGTTTATTTTGATGATTTTAAAACATAATTAGTTATAAGTAAGAACGTGTAGTCGAGTTTAGAAGCAAAAAATATTCTATATAATTATGTACATAGGTTTTAAAGGCGTACGAAATATTTTTTGTTCAAGGCAAGATAATTAAATTCAGTAAAATATCTTAAAATAATATATCTTTAAAACAAGGACTCGAACCCACGCCTCCTCGAAGTCGCCGACTCGTCAGTCGAACCTAACACCGCGTTCAGTTTAACTATATTGATAAAATCAAAAATATTTTGAAATAAAAGTATACCTCCGAGTTGGGATTGAACCCATTACCATTCCGACTACACTCTTATACTTGGCAAGCGTATAATAATGTTTCATATTGAATCATAAAAATATATTTTTTTTAAATATTCTTTTGCAAGCACTTGGATCAATATAAAGCTATCACTGGTTCATAAAGCAAGTTCTGGTCGGAAGAGCCATTGAGACACTAAGCGCTTACTTTGAAATGTGAAATTTACAATTTGTTTTTGCTTAATACAATGAATTTTGTATAAAATTTAATTAATAATAATTTTATACATTTCACTCGTTAAATATTCTTGGATATTTTTTTTGGATTTAGCTTGTTATTATAATAAGCTATACTTGTTAATAATGTTTTTACAGTTACTTTTTTTGTGTTTCTCTCTTTTAACCCGCATAGCAGGGTTATCAGGAAGTACATAATGTCAAGACAGTATGTACTCCCGATTTCGAGACAGAGCGTATTGAGTGGTGGAACTAGACGCCGCGTTTCTTTTACCATAGATTATTTAAATATTATAGTCATTCCCCCGAGGGGATTCGAACCCCCAACCGTTGATGTTTATATCAGACACCGTCCCACTGCACCACGACCGGTTTCACTTAAAATTTCTATTGAAGCAAATTTAAAATTTAATGCAGCTTCACGCTTTATCCCGCATTTAGTCACCTAGTGTCAAGTCACTCAAAATTCATACATTAGGGATTGACCGCCGTAACTTACAAATTGTAAATACATTGAAAAAATAATTAATTCCAATACACAGAGCAATGGTCAGTTGCTAGTATCACAAAACAAATAATAAAACGCCAATATGTTACGTGACCACGCTCTATTGATTCAGCTCCGGCAATATAATATTTTCTATTTACTCGACATTTCACATTTTATGGTTTAACTAAAATATATTTTAAATCTAAAAATTCTTTAGGGGAAAACGGACTTTCGTATAATATTTTCGTAGCTTGTTATAGGTAACGGAGTACTGCGAGGCTAGTTTTATGCTTTATCCCGCATAACAGGCTATCTAGTGTCGAGACACTCAGTTTATTGCCTTTCGCAAAGTGTCGCATTTGCTCGAGTAATAAATAATTATCAATAAATTTTCCACGACGTTCCTTGTTTTATCTATGCCATACATTTATCATTAGCAGGTATCACTTTCCGAAAATGGAATCTTAAGATCTTTAAGTATTTACGATGCATAACGTAAAGTTATACAGGAATTACTTTAAGCTACTTTGTTTCAAACTAAATATTTAGTCCTGGGTGTTGAAACGAAAACCCCGATCTTCGCGCCAACTTGTTTATGGTTTGCCAATAAATTAATTTTTTGTATACTGGACACGTACACGAGGAAACATACCGTTCACAAATATATGTTTTTAGTCATCAATTTGCTTTTATATTAATCGGCAATTTTTATATTTATTATTAGTATGTGTTATTTTAAAGATTTTTTCTTAGAAAATTAAAGATTTACCTTGGAATGGGAAGTTGGAAGTAGAAAAAAAAACTAAAGAGGATTTTTCTAGTATACAGAGCATATATAATGGTCTGTAGGTAGGATTAAAAAAGCAAATTATAAAACATGTTATCTTACAATACCCTCACTATGTGATAGGTAGTCATATCTTTTTTCAAATATTCAGTCGACACTTTGTTTTCAACGAATGGACGATACTCAGTGTGATCAAGATCACTAAGAATCCAGGTAAGCTCCTATTCCCACCTTAATGGCCGGCAACACTCCTGTAGCTCCTCTGGTGTTACAAGGGGCCGTGGGCGGCGGTGATCACCTGCCATCAGGTGCCTATCTTATAAAAAAAAAATGGTGTCATCATCTTAAAATTCTTTAAGTAGACCTTTGTCCAGCATGGGCTTTATAGTATTGATAAATATTATCAAAATTTATCATTCAGTCTAATCAAAATAATCTAGTTATTAAAACTATAACAAAAATGTAGATCTATTTCCACTATATTTTCACACGAAATCACAGAAACGGAGAGATTTTCAACACAATATTTTAACAAGTCCCTCCAGTGACCAAATAGCAGTTGGTTAAAAATTTAATACACATTTATAACAAATACCCATACAAAAAATCCCATATGAAATATTAACTCAACATCGCAATTCGCACGGCTGACTTTAATAGCAGTAAATGAGACGAGTAATGTACGTAGGTTTATTATGCTTAAATCGTTTGCGTTACGGCAAAATGTACTAATATATTATACTTATATAAATTAGGTGCGGCTCAGTGGCACAGTGTCTTGTAAACGCTGTGCTTGTGGGTTCGATGCACATTCGGTTTACTGTACTTCTACTACTAGGTAGTGTGCCATGGTTCGAATTTTCTCGTAAATTTGAGAACGAAGTATTTAGTCTACCCTACTATGCGGGAAACAGACTTTAAACGTTTTGTATCAGAATTGTAAGGCAGATTAGATCCCATCTCATAAAGGCAATGTACGTGAGTTCAAATCCTTTTCATCCTTTCATTTCATTCCGAACGCGCCACAATAATGTCATATGCAGTTTATATATATTTTTTAATACGATGAAATAAGTATATTTAAAAAAAAATCGTTATTATGATAAATATAATCAGGATGAAGTAACGCTGTGGCCACTAAACACGCAATATGTCTAAATCAAGAGAAAAATGGAAAATAGAGTGTCTATCTTCTCTTCTCTTCTCTTCTTCTCGTGCCCTTATACAGGAGATGACTTATTAAATTTTACTATTAATTATATATATATCAACATCTTTATACACATCTCTGCATATTTGTGTACATCCATCATTGTTAATCGCCTGGAAGAGATTGTTTTTATTCATTGATAAGGCGGCCATTGCACATTTATTTCAAATGTACCATGTAAATTAATGCAATTTGATATCTTTCATCTTCACTCTTTATACTGCATAGCAGGATAGTCAGCGACAACTCAGTGTCAAGACACTCCATTCACAGCTTTCAGCCCAAAATCGGATGTCACGTGTTCAGCGGTGAAGCCTCAAGTGGAGAAAATAAATCAAATCTAATAATTTCAGAAAATAAATCGAATATAATAATGAGGCTAGTCGTGGCGCAGTGGGACAGAGCCTGACTGTAAACGCAATAGGTTCGATCCCCACTCGGAGCAGTGATTATATTTAAATTATTTTTTCTTCTTCGCTCTGGTAAAGATAAAGTGCGGCGTTGAGTTCCACCACTCAACACGCTATGTCTCGAATTCGGTGGAAAGTAAAGTACAGAGCGCCTTGATACTAAATACTTTCTGTCTATATTGCTTTACAGAATAGAAGTGTTAAGCTAAAAAAATAATTTCATCGGGTGGAAATCGAACACACAATAACGTATTTTATCTTTGAATATAATAAAGTATCATGTAATGAATATTGTTAAAAAAATATTGTTATTTATTTTCTCAAGTATAAAATTTAATAAACTCAAGTGCATTTATTTTGCAAAAGCTTAGGTCTTGAATAGTAATTACCAATTTGCCCGTCAGTAACTCAATATAGAAGGATCTATAAAATTCTTTGAAGTTCGAAGGCGTTTGAAGAACAAAGACGTTTTTCTACTTGTTTCTTTAGTTTTACGTGTTTTTTTTAAATAATTAGATTATATAGATATAATAATTAGATTATATAGATATAATAATTAGATTATATAGATATAATAATTAGATTATATAGATATATAGATATAAATAATTAGATTTTAAACAATTTTTGAAATTCTCAATGTAATTTTTTAAAAATTTCTTTTCATCTGCACGCTTTATCGCACTTTACCGCGTTCCACCAGTTAATAATGTCACGAATTCATGCAGAAAATAGCGAACGGGTATCTCCAAATAATTTAAATTATATAATTGAATATATTTAAATAATATTTGTGTAATCTCTCCGAATTACCCTTTTTCTTAACTTAAAGATATTTCGTGTTTGTTTTTTAGGCTTTGCTCTTTTATCCCGCATATCAGTGTGGACAGGGCAAAACACCGTTTTTCACCGAATTCGAGATATTACGAGTTGAGTTGCGGAGCTCAAAGCCGCGCTTTATCGTACCAGAACGAGATGAAAATAATTTAAATTTAATTATTTCCTCGACTGTAAATAGAGCCCACAACCGATCGCGTTCACAGTCAGACGCTGTTTCGCTGCCCCACGAGCGGCCTCAATAAACATTTTATAAAGGTTTTAAGCCAACAACAGTGTACACTCAGACAATCCACTGCGCTTACACTGACATATGAATATTAATATTTAATACATTTTCCTGTGTGCGTAACACCCACTTACAAGTATCGAGGATTGAGCGATCTGATTTAAATGGAAAACAGCCGTTTTATATTCGAAACAACGCAATGTGACAGTAAAAGTCTGAAATACGCCAATAATCGTAAAATCCGTATTAAAAAGTTTCCAAACAATTCACATTGGAATCCGGTTTTTTATGTCAAATTCGACTTTCAAGTTGTTTTGTTGTTATAACGTTAGCGTTTGGGATGAACGAATAGAAAAGACAATAATAAATCAATATTTATGTATTCAATTTTTACTTTAATTAAGCTAAAATAAGCTTTTTTCATGCTGAAGAAGTTTTTTTTAACTTATACTATTATCCTGCATTCCCTTCTACTTTTCTTTCCACCGAATTGAAGACTAAGGGTGGCGCTCAACGCTGCACTTTGTCTTACCAGAGAGACGAAGTGAAAATAATCACTCCTCCGAGTGAAATCAAACCCACAACCGATTGCATTTAAAATCAGATGCTGACGTAGATCTCAAAGAGAACATTTCTCACAATTCTTACATACATACAGCTTCTAGCTTTATCCAACATAGCAGAGTATTCAGAGACAACCTAGTGTCAAAGCAGTCCGTTTATTACTGTCCACCTAAACTCAGAACCATTGTGTATTGATAGGCATACTTAACGCCGTGCGTTGTCTAAACAGAATAAAGAAAAAATATGAACTTTAAACATAATCGCGAGTGGGAATCGAACTCACGACCAATTATATAAAATTGTACCACACTCAGATGCGGGCAATAACTCGCTGTACTTAAAATTGCAGGTCTATTATAATTCAAACACCTTATCATACTGCGCAGACTTCACAAGGCGGAGACAAATTAATGCTGAGACTTAAGAACATTGGTGGCTTTAAAAGGCTATTATATAGCTATTATAATATTCCTGTATGTATATTTGATATTATAACACCATTATTTTTTTAATGTCTTCCTTTTATCCCTTTTATCCCGTATATTAGGGTAGACATGAAGTTGCTAGTATCCAAACACGATGACGATCAATATATATATATATATATATATATATATATATATATATATATATATATATATATATATATATATATATATATATATATATATATATATATATAAAGCGGATGGCCATATTCTGAAGTCGATCCAACTTGTGTAAGAGAGATTGAAAAGATCGTAACAGCACGCATCGGCGTATTCTAAAGAGGGAGAGGAAGAGTTTGGACCTGGAAAATAACCCTTTTTTTCAGTAAAATCTCAACAAGTAAATCACTTGTCATTAAAAATGTTCTGTTTAAAATCATTAAAAATGTTAACTTTGTTGCCTATCGTCGAGGCATTCATAACAGCATCGCAGTCAATTGACTTAAGGGCAGTTAAAAAATTATCATTATTAAAATCTTTGAAGCTCCGTCGCATGACTACTGTGGGTTTGAATTTTGGGGGACGTATTTTAAATGATAGACATATTGTCATGATACGAGAACGCTTCAGCCGAGAACTGTTCATATGTACTAACATGATCAGTTGATGACACAATAGAGGGATCAAGCAGAGATGGAGTACGACAAGGAAATAAGTGTATTATATAAGGAATTATATAAGGAATTATATAAGGAATTATATAAGGAATTATATAAGGAATTATATAAGGAATTATATATGGAATTATATAAGGAATTATATAAGGAATTATATAAGGAATTATATAAGGAATTATATAAGGAATTATATAAGGCATTATATAAGGAATTATATAAGGAATTATATAAGGAATTATATATGGAATTATATAAGGAATTATATAAGGAATAAGGATTATTGGTGTCAAGTATATTGAGATTATTGCAACAATCACCTTATATTGAAGTCTAAGTGTAATGTATGAAAAAATCGGCTACCCGTCTATATATATTTTTTTACTTTCAAAGTTTAACCCCGCATAGCAGGATAGACAGCAAACAGTGACCAGATCATCCGTTCCAGATATTACAATCCTCAACCACGAAGGAACTTCTACAGATACATTTGTCATTTGAAAAAGATAAAAGAATTTTTTTTTAAATAAAGAATTTTTGTATAAAAGTCGCGAAAATCAAAGATCTTATTAGGATAAAAGAATATAAAATTAAAAAAATAGTATAATATAAGTCAGTCGTGACGCAGTGTCTGACTGTAAACGCGATCGATTGTGGGTTCGACTTCACTTGATTATATTTAAATTATTCTCATTTCCTCGCTCTAGTAAGACAAAACGCGGCGTTCAGTTCCGTTACTCAACACACGATGTCTCAAATTTGGCGAAAAACGTACTTTCCGTCTACCTTTCATATATGGGATTCTAACGTGAAGCTAAAAACAAAAAGAATTTGAATTTTAAAATGTTGAATATGAAGCGTAAAAATCCGATTTAGGTAGGAAAAAATACATTACTTGGCAGCAGAACCTTGGACCTACAGACAAACAGTGAAATATAGAATTAGATATCATTACAAAAACTAAACAGGCCATATGAAAACTTTGTTAAGAGTATAAAAATGTTTTATACGTCCATAACAGTTTAGGGTAGTCGTAAATCACGACGCCCTCAAACTTGCCAACTTATGACTTTAACTATTTCCGCTAACTCGTTATATATTATAGCTATTAGGGTACAGCATGTGCTTGGTATTTACTAATAAATTCTATTTCCATGTTAGTAACAGAGGTAATGCGGCGTTGAATTACGCCACTCAATTTAGGATGGAATCAAAGAGCGGAATCCTTCAACACTAGGTTTATGTACGAGAAATGGTTATAAGCAAATGTGTGTAGGTGAAAAAGTTTATTTTATAATTATTTGCATTGTTATTAAAATTGAGGCGGGTCGTGACGCAGTGGAACACCTGACTGATCTGACTGTAAACACGATCGGTTGTGGATTTGATTCTTACTTGAGGAAATGGTTTTATTTAAATTATATTAATTTCCTCACTCTGGTAAGACAAAACGTGGCATCAAATTCTGCCAATCAACACGCAACGTCTCGTATTCGGCAAATGGTGAAGTACGAAGTGTAGACACTAGATACTTTCTGTATATCCTATGCACGATAAAAAGCGTGATGTTGAAAATAATAAAACTGAAGCGTTTTTTAGTAGTATATTTTGTTAAAAGATTTCATTATATCTTCCTTTTAAGATAGAATGCTTGCTAGAGTAGGCGGAAGCAAACCCTACCAATGTTCGCAAACATTATATAATTTAAAAATGACAAGGGTTATTTTTATTGGTACCTTCTTCATCCCTTCAGCTATGTCTTAGAAACTATACATACAACGACCATACATTATTTTTTATGTAATATATATAACAACATAGAAATTGGAACAAAGGCGGTTGTGGCGCAGTGTGAAACAGCGTCTGACTGTAAATACGATCGGTTGTGCGTTCGATTCCTACTCAGGGGAATGATTCCTCTTTCAGGTAAGACATAACGCAGCGTTGAGCTCCAACACTCAACGAACAATTTTAAAAAAGGAGTAATAGATGAATATAATGAATAATATGTATCATTTATCTGAGTCGTGGGTCGAATTCAACCATTCGCGTTTACAATCAGACGCTGACCCATTACGTTGCTATTGTCTGATACATTGTGTTTCTTTTTCCAATTATACTGTAGTTTCTTTATATACTTCGTTCCTATATATATTTAGTCTCAATTAAACACCAATTAATCACAGAATGGTCTTTAAGGAAAAACGAAACAAATGAACTAAATTAATTGAAGGGTGACCTTTACCAAAGACCAGGGAGTATTAGAAGTGTGAGAAGTTTTGTGTAGTTATTGAAAAAAAAAACTAAACTGATAAATATTCCCTTTTTTTTATTTTTTACTATATTTTATACAAATATGCTTAACATTATATACACTTTAAAGAATCATTTAGGTTTATCTATACTGCTGTATTCGTTTTATCTTATACGTTTCCTTAGTATTTTTGGGTAGTGTCAAGACACTTTGTTGACTGCTTACCGTCCAATATTTTTTTTCGATATTTTATACTAATCTAGTTATTACCGTTATAAAATGATCAGTTGAAGTACCAAAACAAATTTTAAAATAATAAATAATATTATATTATTATTATATTTGTATATATTCAAATGTAAGTAATTCATGGATATTGGAAATAAAAAAATATACAGAAGAAATAGAATATATTATTATAAAGAATTTGTCAATGGATACATTTTCTTGCGCTAAGTAAACAATTTGCGGCGTTGAGTTCCGTTATTTAACATAAGACATTTTGAAATTGGACAGAGTGCGTGAAGCTACAAAAAAGGTAGTATATTCAAAGTTTTTTTTTAATTTATTTGTTATTCGTTAACTAACTTGTCATGTATTAAATAAAGGAGTTATAATTTTAAAAAATAATTTAAACCATAAAAGTTGTTATAAAATTTGTTATCAGGCCCTTATATCAAGACCAAGGCAATAAAATGCTGCATGTCTTAATGCTTCACCCCTGGATATCAAATCAAAGTTTTGTGTTTAATGTTTTGGCGCAGTTGGAGACTCATCTCTGTCAGACGAGTAGCAGGTTCTAATCTATTCTGGTAATATTGAAAATGCTAATGTATACCTTTACGTAGCAAAAACAACGTCCCATTTCTTGCTAAGTTGTCAGTTTTATCAGTTAGCCTGTAAGTCAAAAAGAAACGATTCAAACATAAAGATATTAGAAATATGTTTTAATAACAAAAAAAACTAAGTGAAGAAAATTATAATATATTTCTTTAATGTAACGTAATTGTGTTTCTGAATAATATGTTTTTTTAGCTTAACGCAGTATCCCGCATAGCAGAGAGAACCTAGTGTCAGTATACACCGTATTCCACTTTCCAACTTAATTCAAGTCGTTTTGTGTTGGTGGCAGAACTAAACGCCGCATACCGTCTTACCAGAGTGGGGAAATAATAAAAAAACATTAATTATAAACACTTTCTCGTGTGAAAATCAAACCAACAACCATCGCGTTTATAGTTAAACACTATCCCGTTGCGCCACGATGGCCTCAATTTTAAACAAATTAAAAGATACGAAAAGAATGACAACTGATATTTAAACTTTTTTTAATATAAAATTAGCCAAAAACATACCAACAATAACATTGACAAGTATTAATCACATTTAAAATATTATTTAAAAATCGCTTAAAAATGTATAAAAAATAAACAACTTTGGATTTTTACAGCTTCTCTTTCTTATCCCGTAATATAACATTATCATATTAATTCTGAACCCCACTGGGATTAATCAGGCATTACATTCAATTTGACGATCCCAAACACAGTCAACGTCAGACGACTTGCGTTATATCGTATATTTACTGCAAATGAAATCTATAAAACCAAGTTGTACTGTCTCCTTTAGACAATTACAATATTGTTCTAAGAAATTATAGGTGTTTTGGCAGCGTTATATAGCCCTAAAAGTATATACAGACATATAGATTCTCCACTTTTCGTATTATGTTTGTATAAGTGGCGTAATCCAACTCTGTGCCTCATTAAAGCGAAGGAAATGATAATCAATACTACCGGTTCGCAAATTAGACCACAATGAATATTCCATATCATGTAGAGTAAAAGATTTGTCGAATTATATATTATATAAATATTTTGATACCATCAAGGCACAGTGGCACAGCGTCCGACTTCAATTGTGATGCGTTGTGGATTCGATTCATAATAATTGTATTTAAAATTTATTTTCATTTTAGTTCTATGGTAAGACAATAGCTCAGGGTTGAGTTAGCCACTCAACACGCATATTTTATTTCGGACCAAAAGGTATTACAGATTTCATATTAAGCTAGCCTAAATATACTTACCTTTTTATAATACCTACCTTTAAAATTTCAAATATTTTTAATTTTTTTAGCTTCACGCTTTTATCCGGCGTAACACGGTTGATAATAAGTATCTAGTGTCAAGACACTCCGTACTTTATTTTCCACCGAATTCGAGACATTGCGTGTTGAGCGGTGGAACTCAACGCCGCACTTTGTCTTACGGGAGCGAGAAATTGAAAAAAATTATAAATAAAATCACTCTGTCCCGCTACGCCACGACCGCTCTCATACATCTTCCATGTACAGACATCGATCAGTTACAATTTTCATTATATGTATAGATTTACGTTAAATATATTTTGAAATTGTATTTAAAAATTTAAATTTAAGTACTATTTTGAATAAATACAAACCAGCTTTCAATTAATCAAAGGGTAAATAAAATATTCACTTAATTAATTTGAGCCGAACTAGCGGGATGACGGAAGATTTATTACGACAACTCTAGACCGTACCAGCTATTCGTTGTACAAAAAGAATGATACAAAATATGTACAGAATAGGGTTGCCCAATTATATTACTTTAGGTGTTTTTTTTTATTTTGTCCGTATATTTATTTAAGAACTGGAACTTGGAGTGATTTATTTCTTAGCTTTTACTATGTATCCAGGTGTAAAGTTAAAAAAACAAAAAGGTTCTTTTTTCCAATTACCTCAGACCAATTTGTAGATATAAGATCTATCTTTGAATAAACGTGGTTTGAAGGTGAGAAAGAACCTAGTGTCCAGAATTGTCATATTGTGGTGAGTGGAGAAATTCAGCACAACGGTTTGTCTCACAGAGAAAAATAAAAACAATAGAATATATATAATCATTCCCCTGAATAGAAATTGAACCTATGAACATAGTGTCTACAATTAGTAAGCACTACGCCACGATTGCAACCACGCCTGTTCCTGTAGTGATGTAATGTGTGCGCGTAGCATGTATACAGGAAGTACCTAGTGTCAAGAAACTCTTTACCCCACTTTCCGCCGAATTCGAGATACGTTGCGTGTGGAGTAGTGAAACTTAACGCTGCGTTTTATCTTATCAGAGCTAAGAAATAATTTAAACATAATCATACACATGACATTTGTCATTACAAGAACAGCGCTTTTGACACAAAATGTTCATACAACATGAACAATGTTTATTCTTTAAATTCTTCTTTTATAAGAATATCCATATCGATGTCATACTAATATAATAAATGCAAAAATTTGTAAGTGTGTTTGTGTAACTTTCACTTAAAAATTACTAAACCGATTTGCATGAAACTTTGCAATTATATAGTTGATATATTTATAATTATTTTAAGTAATTTATTTGTATTATAACAAATAAATATAAGTAATTTGTTCTTTATAACCATACCTCGCGGGCAAAACCACAGTTGGAATCTCATATTTATATAAGCTGGTAATGCGACCCGTACCAGTATTTGATCGCCCCTGAAATGCCTAACGAGCGTATTGTTACAAATTAGAACACCTGTGGAGTAAACAACACTACTTCCAGTAATTCAGTCTACAATAGATACTACACTGTGATTAATCTAAGGGCCTTGATTTAGTGAATTTCGATGTATTATTTGTTACATAATTTGTTTGTTTCTAAATATTTTGTAAGAGAAATGATATACGTAACTGTAAAAATAAGTATTTTAGTAATATTATCTTTGGTTTTGAATTTTACAGAGCAGAGTTTTGTTTAACAGAGTCGAATAGCATCTGACTGAAAACACGATCGGTTATAGGTTCGAGAAATTAATATATTTAAGCTTATTTTATAAGAGATTTTGCAAATTAGCATGTTGTTTAAAAGGATCTTGGAAGACTCGTTTTTCTTTATATACATATATACAAAAATATTTATATATATATGTTTATATATTTGCCGGCTAGGTACTTTAACATGTCAGCAAATCGTGCATGTCTACATAACATTAGTCTATTAACAAGAAGACAGAAATGGCTGCGAGCCAGACAAGCTGTCTTGGATTTCCACAGGATCCTGCTTTGTGTATTCAGTGTAGTAATATATAGCTTTAAATATTATATGTTTTAACACTGGAAACACAATGATCATGGTTAAACGTTCATGATTCGTTGAAAAATTGCTCTCTAATTAGGTATAAGAATTAAGAAAAACGTGCTCAGGTGCTTAAGGCACGTTGAAAGGGTGATGAAAGAATGGTAAGAAAGATCTATGAAGCAAAGGTAAGAAGTACCCGTTGGGGGTGATCTCGGTTGACCTTAGCTAGCTAGGTAGCTTTTGGCGCTCCGTTGATTCTGGCTACCCCGTCGGGGATACAGCGTGAAGCTAGAAAAATAACAAAATAACGTGTCTAGCTAACAAGTTTACCAATAATTTAAAATAAAATTTGTTCTAACCATGTCTACTCAAACAGCCAGAGCTAGCTTCCTATAGAACTGACAGTAATAATGTTGTAACTAACAGAAAAGTACTTGTGAAGGTATACTTAAATACAAAATTTGCCTTTTTAAAAAAGTGTTTATCAAATATACAGAGGTGTGTTTAATATCTATTTAATTACTTTTATTTATTTCTAATACATTATTTGAACATATATTGATTTTCTCAATAATTTTTGTTACTCTGCTATTTAATTTCAATACTCCTTCGTTAAAACCGATCAAGTTTAAATTATAATTATTATTTTAATTTTTACACTCTGTTGAGATAAAACGCGGCGTTGAGTTCCGCAATTCAATCAGAGAACGAAATATTTTAACAATTCTCTTTGCCCACCCTGCTATGAGATAATTTTTATTTCAAAGAACGAAGTTTTTATTCTGTCAGTCATGTCAGTCCAGTTTAACTGTTATAATACTATTACAATTTTAATTATTCACTGGATGTTTATACAAAGTTAATGGAAAATATATTTGCTTAAACAAAGCCAATAAAGTTTCCTCGTGCGTAAATAATATTGAAATGTACTCTAATTTCAGTATAATTTAAAATTAATTAATTTAAATTCCAAATTAGATGTTTGAATATATAATACAGGAAAGCCGACATTTTTTAGGCTTTTTTTAAACATTAGCGTATACTTTAATATAATAAGTACGGAAATTGCAAAAATTGTATGAAATATAGACGTGGTTGATTGAAGGTACTTGGATTTCATAAATGTTCACCAATGTTAACACTCCGTTGACTGCTTTCTGCCCAAAATCGAGACATTGCGTGTTGTTTGACGAACTCAACGCCCCGTTTTATCTTACCAGAGCAAATAAATGAAAAAAAAATCTATATAATTATTTTCCTGAGTTAAAATTGAACCTACAACCAAACGCGTTTACAGTCATACATTACCGCCACAATGGCCCAACGGATTTGATATATTTCTCTTCTTTCTCCACTCTTTTTTCTATTTCAAGATGTTGTTCATAAATCAGTTACTTTATAGAGGAATTTTCAATACTCTTATAACCTTTAATGTCCGAATAACCCTTATAAAACATCTGGCATAATGTACACCGCTGGTTTAGTCACGTTCTGCTTACGTCACGTAGAGGTCATTAATTTTAACAAAGTACTTTATTATGAGGTTAAAAATGAAAACGTAGGTAACAATTACAGACGAGGTGTCGCCCGTACTAATTAGTATAATTAGAAAGAACAGCATGACTCCTAAATGACCCTTCCTTTTGCATGTTTAACATATATTATCTTTGTAGATTTGATTAAATAGACAAACGGACATTATTAAATATATTTTTTGAGTTTATATTAGAGAGTGCATCGACTCATGTCCTATTTTTTGTTCTACATATCGCTATTAAATTTTTTATAATATTTTTTTTATATAATTTTTTTATAATATTAAATTTTTTAAATCGTTTCAACCAATTGATATGATATTTATGATAAAAATAACTTATAAAAATTAATCAGTTATATCAATATTTTGTATTATATAATTAAACCAGATGAAACACAAGATAGATATACGTCTAGGGATTTGCCTGCGAAAAGCTGAAATACTCCTTGTATACAGTTATAGCGCATTTCCTATTATTTGAAGTATAAAAAAATTGAGTGTTTTGACACTAGATCCATGATATAGATTTAAGATAGAAAAAAGAGAGATCGGGGGAGACCTCGGTTGACCTTCCAAAACACAATATTGGAGATACTGGATTTCATCAGTATCTCCGATATTGTGTTTTGGAAAAAGGTCATGTAAAAAGCTTGAGGATCCCCCGAAAGGCAAGTATGAAGATGATAATGACTGTGGACGAGGCGAAAGAAATACCCTGTGACTACTCCGTAAGAGACAAAGTGTGAAGCTAAAAAATAAGCGTGCTTGTTTAAGATACCCATATCAAAATGACCCGAGGAAAATGACGAAAGAAAGAAGTTCCTACTAATTCGCAGAGCAATAGAGCCAACGCATCTATATGTTATGGATGTTACTTAAGTTTTTTAGGTACCTATTGTGCGGTTGTAAATAATATGGAAATATATTTAAAATAAATTTCTCATTATATAAAAGTACTTATAAAATATAAACTCTAAGTCCTCTGAGAGGACAAAGCGTGGCGTTGAGTTCCGCGACTCAACTCGCAGTGTCTAGAAATTGGTGCAAAATGTGAATATAAAGTGTCTTAACACTAGCTACTTCTTATCTACCCTGCTATGCGGAATAAAAGCGAGAAGATAAATAAAATATAAGTATCTAAGTATCTAGATATGTATTTGCATATAGATTATTACACGAACTCAACGCAAAATCCGATGTCTGTATAGTAAGACCCTAACATTGCCATGCTTCTTAAAACCACAATATCATTGAAAGGAAATCCGTGTATCAATCACATAACTCTTTGAAATGTTACCATTTTCTTCTTTTTTTGAATACAAATTTTCTTACAATATTGTTTTATGAAGGCTTTTAGATAGTACCTTGAATGTAATCAGTTCAATTTAATTAAGCATTATTATTTTAGGCTTCACGCTTTTATACCACTTAACAAGGTAAACAGGAAATACCTAGTTTCAAGACACTCAGTGTTCCAATTTCTGCCGAATTCTAGACGTCGCTTGTTGAGTCGCGGAACTCAACGCCGCGCTTGACAGAACGAAGAAAACGAAAGAATTAATTCATAATAAGCGACAAGCTATATATAAAATTTTACTGAATGTTCTTAGCCTTGTCAAAAAACTTCATAACAATAACAAGAGACTTTTAATAAATAGTAACTAAGCAGATTTCTAACAATGAATCTACGAGATCTCCATCGACCTCGTGTCTTCTTGTTTTACCTCAAAGATAAGTATGCTTGACATATTTTGATAAAATATTGAGAAAATATTGTGAACTTTTCAATAGACAAGGTTAAGTAAGCAATTAAAATTCATATCTTTTTCTCATATAGTATGAGTGAAAGCAGATAACTTATAGCCAATAATAATAATACTTTATTGCAAACTCAGAAATATATAATTAAAAAAAAATAGTTCATTAATCAATTTGCAAAGGCAGTCTTATCGCTACTATCTGGATATAACCACGTTACCCCGTTCTCGTTCACGCTTTTTTCAGATAGCAAATATCTAGAGTTGAAACAATTCGTACTCCACTTTCTGCTGAATTAGAAACTGCATGTTGATGAGTGGACCTCAATGCCGTTTCCGCGATTGGGAATCGAACCTATAATCGCTTTTACATACAGATGCTATCCCACCGTGCCAGCCTTTATCTGGTAGTTCCTAACTATGTTTCTACTAGAAAGACTTAAATTATGAAAAAATATATAAATAACTACTATTTTTAAAGCGTTCTTTAAATGTTGAACGCAGCGGGATCTGAACTCTCGTCTTTTAAAAGCCGTCCAAGCGCTCTAACCGCTAAGCCGTACGTTCTATATCTGTTTGCGTTGAAATTCTTATATGTTTATACTTATTTTTGTTGTTAGCATCTCTACAGAGAGATTTTTACAAAATTCTGCTACCCAAAGATAATTTCTAATGAATAATCGTTTTTTTAAGAGACGCGGGTTCGAATCCCACTGAGTTTAATAATTTTTACGTTTTTAACTTATACCTATTTATGACGATCTAGTATGGCATAATGAATATTATTAATATTATCAGTGATATAAATAAAATCAGAAGATCATATAAGGCATTATTATTCAAACAAAGTAAGCATTACTTAAGTTAACCAATTTGTATGTACGTACTATTAACTGAAGACCTCTTTATCTTATAAATTATATGATTTTCTACAACAGCATCCCATAGCTTGCGAGTATATTCGTAAGTTATAAAGAGAGATTTCATATGTTAATCAGATAGCCACAATATGCTTACATGGTTGTTAGAAGAAACCACTTAGCTGTATTTACATAACTCGGCCATTTCAGCTCTAGTTTTGTAAGTATTACTATTATCTATGTTTTTACTTGATTATTACTAATGTGGTATTACGAGAGGCAATGAAAGTATCGAATTTGACTTTGTCTCATTGCTATTGGTTTTGGGTTCGAATCCCACTCGGGGGAGTGATTATGTTTAAAATTATTTTTTATGCCCCCATTCTGGTAAGACAAAGGGCAGTGTTGAGTTCCGCCTCCCAACGTCTCGAATTCAGCGGGAAACGGAGTACAGAGTGTCTTGACACTAGGTAATTCCCGTCTATACTGCTATGCAGGATGAAAGAGGCATAAAAAACATTTGAAATTATATAGTATTTCGTCAACGTAGCAAAGTGCAATGGTCTTTGTGGCGCAGTGGAACAGCATCTGCCTATATGCGTATATATATATATATATATATATATATATATATATATATATATATATATATATACTCTACCATATCTAAAGAAAATAATCATTTTGTTAATGCGGACAACGATTAAACACGCTTACAAAATAAATAAAAAATAAGTATCTATTTTACATTACATTTAAAGATATCTAAATTGTAACATATAAGTATAAATATCAACAGTGAGTTTTATTGTTTTGCTATACGAATTAAAAAATGAATAATTTATTATAATTCTATCTAAAGAGATAAAATACGGCGTTAAATTACGCCAATCAACGCGCAATGTTTCAAATCAGGCGAAAAGCAAAAAGCAAGGTAGTGTCGGCACTGCTTTGGCGGAAAAAGGGTTTACATGTACAAAAATAACTAAACATATTTGATCTTGAATGGGGCAATTTCCATATATAATGTATTGATATATTTGAACTAACAATACCTGTTAATAGAATTGAAATCATGTTCTATTATACCACGTACAAAGAGAAATTTTCTTAGTAAAATATTCCTTGCCGTCTTGTCTAATATTCATAATTATATCCCCGAATATTTACGCACCAAATAAAATTGTAGCATAAAACTTTTGATAAATATATTTTGACGTAGAAGTTAAAGCGCTTTTACAATTGTTAACTAATTTTCTTTCTTTAAAAAGCATTTTTTAAATATGTATGTATTTTAGACCATGATAATGCGATGAATTAATATTATAATTACCTATTTTTATATATATTGTCTAGAAAAGTCGTGGTTCATTGGAACAGTGTCTAACTGTAAACGCGATCGGTTGTGGGTTCGATGCCCACTCGCAGGAAGTACAGTGTGTAGCACTGGGTACTTTACACTACCCTGTTATTAGCAACAAAAACGTGAAACCGAAATAAAATAAAACATATTTGGTTTAAATAATAATGTAAAAGCACCTTAACTTTCAATGTTACTTAACTAAAATTTCGACGAAAGACTGACGCAGAGGTAACAAGATCATTGAAGTGCTCGCAGTTCTTTAATATTGTACGTACCAATTTGGCATTAGACACTTTGTTCTTGAAGTACAGTGTTCTTATATTGTTAACAGACACTTGTGTATTAGACGTAAGTGATAGCATTTATTGCTTGAGGAAGAATTTTTTTCATATATTTTGTTATAAATTATTTTTAAAAAGAAACTAAACCTAATTTACTAATTTGTTCTCTTCTACTCTGTATTTATTTTTATGTTTTGTAGAATTAATTCTTTTTTGTTTGTCATTCTAAAAACGACATTTGTTTTATGCTAAGAATATGGAACCGGACACAGGTGGATCTTAATTTAATAAAATTGAAGAGCAAGAATATGTTTTTTTTAGCTTCACGGTTTTATCCCGCACAGTAGGAAATACTTGTCAAAACACTATGTACTCCGCTTTCTGCCGAATTAGAGATATTTGCATGTTGAGTGACGGAGCTCAACGCCGCACTTCGCCTTATCAAAGCGACCGGCTTTAAATATAATAAAATCGATTAAACTAATAATAAGTATTTTTATATTGATATAGAGAAACTAATAAAAGCGTATTAGATATATCAATGTATTTCTAAAATTAATTTGAAAATCGAGAATTTTGTATAAAAAATTCTAGTTAACAAGATACGAGTACGACTGAAGAATGTTTATCATTCGACAGATGCCAAAGTTTCCCTCGAACACGAAGTAACCAGTGAAAAATATTTGCAATTCTTACATAGAAGGTTGTTTTTCTAACAATGTCACAAACATATTTTTGTTACTTTTATATATATATATATATATATATATATATATATATATATATATATATGTAATTATGCAACTACATGTGTGTATAAAGCCTTAGAAATATAAAAATTGCAGGCTTTAAATATTTTATAATATGATTATATGTCTCGAATTCAGCAGAAAATGAAATTAGGAATGTTTTGACACTAGGTACTTTCTGTCTACCTTCCTATGCGGGATGAAAGCGTAAAGTTAAAAAAATGTAGACCTTATAACAAATTATATATGAGTCGTAAGAGAGACAATTAATCAATGAACAAATGTTTATTTGCTCTAGTAAGACAAAACGCGGCGTTGAATTCCGCTACTTAATAAGTAATATCTTGAATACAGCAGAGAAAAGCAGCTAACAAAGTCTTGACTCTAGGTTCTCTCCTGTCAAGCTCGACTTTGACGTATAAGTATAGCGTTTAATCTCATGCATATTATACAAGATGATTTAAAAAGGAACAATTCTAAATCAAATTCGACACTTTATAATATATAATAAATATAAAAAGTTTGCATTTTTGTCTGTTTGTTATCCTTTTGCGCAAAAACTTAACACATTTAGATGAAACTTTACAATAAAATAGTTTACACGTTGCAGAATCTTATAGGCTATAATTTATTAAGATTTTATGAAATTTGCCTTTAATATGATAAGTATCGATTATAAATGATACATATATCTAGTATATTTCTCCAACAGCGAAACTAATAAGCGAAATTCTTTCATTTTTGTAGCTTCACGTTTTTATCCCGCATGGCAGGATAGACAGAAAAAACCTAGTGTCAAGACACTTCGTACTTCGCTGACCGCTGATTTGAAACATTGCATGTTGAGTAGCGGAACTTAACGCCGCAATTTGTATTACCAGAGCAAAGAAGTGAAAATAATTTAAATATAACCACTTGCTTGAGTGAGAATCGTATCGATCGAATTTACAGTCAGACGGTCTAATGCATTACTATCGGCTCATGAAATCCGTTGAAGCCAAAAGAAATATCAATTTACAAAATATAATCAGTCAAAATCTAAATGAAACCTGACCCATTGCCCTACTTGGCCTTAAGGAGAGGCTCTCTTAAATTACATCTTTCCTTTCCACTAGATGTAGCACTAGCAATTTTTCTCATTTTCCACGTTATCGCTTAGAGGCGTCCCCATCTGAATATATTACGGTTCTGTTTGCTGGTATAAGGAATTTTAATTAATGTTATTATTTTATTTTATTCTTTATTCTTTAATACTTATAAAACTGCAATCTCGTATGGCGAAACTATATATCGAATATTATTTTGAAAAAAGTACATTATTTTATTCAAGAACACTATACTGATGTCGATGTGCACTGTTAAATAATATAATTGTTGATACTCACTCAGGAAGCTAAATATTGTTAGGAAGTCATTGTAAGGCTATATTTGAAAATCATCTGCAGAGTTCGTCGCCGGCTCTTTTCAGTAGAACTGCCGAGCTGGTGGTAGCTTGCTTCAAAAGTGCTTGTTAACATACTCTTTTTTAATTTGATGCTTTTATGCCACATGACAGGGTTGACAGAAAGTACGTAGATTCGAGACATTGTGTATTGAGTGGTGGAACTAAACACCGGAATTTTTCCTTACCAGAGCGAGAAAGTGAAAATAATCTAAATATCACTACCCCGGCAGGGAATCGAACACACAACCGATCGCGCTTACAGGCAGACGCTGCCCCATGTGCCATAATTGGCCTCATACCTTTTTTAATAAAGAATATTTTTATTTCATCTTAATTATTTGTTCATCAAGACTTCGAATAAATCTTTTTAGATCTATAAATATTTACACATAGAATTTAAAAGATAAAACACATTTTCTCGTTAGACAAATGTCTAATTTGTTCGTATACCGCAATATTGCGATCTGCCAACGATAAGGCATTAAAGGTACGTAATTGCAGCTAAATCAAATTTACACTGTACATATTAAACTCCAGACATAATAATTTATCAAACGACGTCATAACCTGGTATTTTATATGCCGAGTTTCCTGAGAAGCATATTATATTAGATGAGGTAAGGCAATATGGGACTTTTTAAGGTCTCAAATATATGTACATAGAAAAGTGTGGAATAAAAAAAACGATTACACTTAACTGTACATCAGAATGGTTTTAAAGACAGTCTAGTTACTACGTGATGATTAGCTGAACTTAACACCGCACTTTGTCTTATCAGAGCGGAGAAATATTAATAATTCAAATATAATCATTCCCCTGAGTGTGAATTGAACCCACTTCGAATCATGCTTATGCTTACATGATGTCCCGTTAAGCAACCGAAACAGCCCAATTGAATAAATAATATTTTGATTTTGTTTTTAATGTTTTTAACAAATATTTTTTTTTATAAATCATGAGCTGCATTGTGTGTATTACAATAATTAGGCCATGCAAATTTGCTATTCTAGACTTATCATCTTCTTTCTGGCATCTCAGCTTCGCCCGAGTCTGCCTTTTTACCTACTCCATTTTGCACGGTCTTTAGCATCCTCAGCAGAAAGTCCATTGGCTCTCATATCCTGTTTCACGACATCCAGCCATCGCTTTCATGGGCGTCCGGGGGGTCTTATTCCAGGGACATATATGAAAACATATTCATATTCGTTTGACATAGTTCTCAGGCCCTCATCTCAGGCGACGATCTTGAAGCTTATCCGGTACGTCATGGACTCCAAGACTACCTCGGGCGAATGTGTTACCTTAGTATCTTCATTTCCGTGACGTGAAGCTCCTGAGTGTGCCGAGGTAGTGCTGGCCTACATTTGCTGCCATATATGACAACCGGTCGGATTATGCTCTTGTATATCTGCCCCTTGAACTTGGGTGATATTCTGCGGTTGCAAACCACACATGTGACTTCACGCTATTTGGCGCGGATGTCGTAATCCTTGCTAATGTACCTAAAATTCTCCATCATAACCACTGGTTTAGGATCTATATGGACAGTGCTAGTTTCCGGTCTCCTGGAAATCATGTACTCAGTTTTCGACACATTTAAGTTAAGACCGCCGTTCTCAAGCGTATCAGCCATCGAGGTTGTTCTTGAATATAATCCGAGGCAGTATCCAGCACAATACTGAATGAGAACGGGCTAAGAGTAGAGCTTTGGTGAACCCCTACCGTAATCTGAAGGGTTTTGTATCGCCAATAGCAGTCCTAACCATTGAAACTCTGATAATGTCAATATAGGCCTCAGTGATCCCTTTGGATCGCAATGCCCATTAGATGCCTTGACGTGGTACACAGTCAAAGGCTTTATGAAGATCTAAAAATGTTACGTATAGAGCTCTCCTTTTTCCTAGTATGTCTCCATCAAAATTCTGAAGGCAAAAATGGCATCCATGAATAGCACCAATTCAATGGATTCTGGCTGAAATCCATATTGACACCCAGAGACATTACACTCTCGGCGAAGCCTGAGGTCTATCATGCGCTCAAACGGCTACATGGCGTGACTCATAATCTTAATGCTCCAGTAACTATCACAATCTTGAACACTTCTCCTGCCTTTATAAATAGGGGTCATAAAGCTGTACCACTAACACAAACTAGCATTAACGCTACAAGGATTACTAGCTTAAATACACTTGGTCGCCTTGCCTAAAGGCGAACCAGTGTACATAAGGGACTTGGGACTTTAGCCATGCCTATACTTGACGCGGTAGCCCTTGTCCACTTGTTGCAGGTGTAGGGCGATATGCCTGCGCGTTGTTAAACAGTGACGACTTAGCCATACTCAGCTTTCCTTTTTTATGGTGCATTTGAGCGGCGTAGAGTGATTTTAATGGAACAATTGCCATCTGACCTTACACCCCACATAGTGGGTAAAACTAGGGAAGGAAAAGGAAAACAAAAGGGGAGAGCGGTTTGGAAATGGGGGAGGAGGAAATGATTGTAGAACTTATTTATAAATCTGGCGATAATAATGATATTCTTAATTACAGACCCATATGTAAATTGTGTTTATTTGAAAAGGTATAATCATATCTATCTATCTAAAGGTATAATCATATCTATCTATCTAATCATATCATAGGTATGATCATATCTATCCCATTATAAGTCCTTATATTATTGAGTAACAGCATGGCTTTGTTAGTAATAAATCAACAGAAAGCAACCTAAATGAGTTTTTACATCAAGAGACTACTCTTATGAATAATGTTTGCCTGGTTGACTTCGTATGATACCGATTACTCAATAGCTTTTGATAAAAGCTAATATTGCCAAATTAAATTACTACCTCGATAATAAGAAGGTTGTAGGATCGGTAAAGATTTTCGCAATAATTTTACTTTGATCGCTTGTATAACGCACAGGTACGTTCTATATTGGAATACACCTCCTGTGTATGGAATGTGTTAATTAATAACATTGACATATATTGTCTTACTTTATATAAATTTAAACCTGCACTTAGATTGATTTTAAGGGCTGTATTGTCCAAAATGTTTTTTTTTTTATTTTTAAATTTATTTATTTCTCTAATTTTCTTTTTTGTATCAAATTACTATTTGTATTTTTTTATTATTCTATTTATATATAATTTTTAATCTATTACAATATTTTAGATAATTTTTAGCATGTCCAATATCCATTACAATTTTTTTTACTTTTATTTTACTACAATTTGTGGAGTAACTGGTTTAGTATTGATTTTTTTGTTTAATATGTATTCTGTGTTACAATACTGTTTGTCTTTCTAAAAATAAATGAATAAATAAATTATTGTCTTGTTACTTGCTGTATGCTTGTTACCTGCTATTAGATGTGTAAAATACGAGTTGACTTAGGAAAGTCTAAAAAACAATGTGTCTGTATTGTTTTATTTAATTAATTTCTAATTAAATAAAAAAAATATTACACACTACACACATTGTTTAATTATGATAAATATTGACTTTTTCCATTTCATTTTTAATATAAACTTTTTGTATAGTAAATGTGCTTTATTTTTATCTAGGCTATGTCTTAGAAATCCTCAGAAGCAAAAATTACCGTTATATGGAATCATGAAAGGTAAATAATGTTTAGAGGTTAATATATTTTAACAAAGATAACTTTTTGTCTTGGTGCAGTGGGACGGACTGTAAACGCGATTATTTGTGATGTTCCATACCCACTGGGAGAAATGATTCCTCTTTGGGAGATCAAGCGTGGTGCGGCGTTGAGTTCCACCACTCATTTTCTGGATTTCGGACGAAATCCAGAGTATTTAAGACCACAATCTCACTGATATGTGGGAGCCTGCTTTTTAATATACATACATATATTGATAATTTTAAATTTTTGTATCAACTTTTAGAACAATAATAACCTAACTATTCTATTTTATTCATATTATTAATTTACTCTATCGTGGACTACTTCGCTACGAGAATCGCGGCTATTTCAATGTATTTTTACGTTCTGAACATTTCTTTAATGTCTTTTAGTAAATTCCTTTGAGAGTCTAATATCCTTAGGTTAGTTTCTATTTTTAAAGAAAATATTTTACGCCACACGTATGTTCTTAGTGAATAAAATAGTATGAGCACATAGAAAGAAATACGTAGCATTGAAGTAATTGGTCGGTCGCTGTGGGACAGCGTCTGATTATAGCGCGATCGGTTGTAGGTTCGATGCCCACTCGGGAGAGAGATTATATTTAAATTATTTTCACTTCCTCGGTCTGTTAAGATAAAGTGCGGCGTTGAGTTCCACCACTTAACACGCAACGGTTCGAATTCGCTGGAAAGCGAAGTACGGAGTGTCTTGACACTAGATACTTTCTATCTAACTTGTGATGCGCGATATAAAGAGTGAAACTGAAAAAAAAATTTCTTATAAGTTTACACTTTCATGCTTTTTATAGCATAGCGGGGTAGTCAGAGACAATCTAGTGCCAAGACATTCCATTAAATGCTTTCCTCAACAAATCAACGCCGCACTTGTCTTACCAGAGCGAAGTTGACAATGAATTTGAAATAAAAACATTTTTCTGAGTAGGATTCGAACCCACGACCAATCGCATTTACAAACAGAGGTTGTTCTACTGTGAAATGATGGCCTATTGTCTGTTTATAGAATATTACAATATTTATAATAAAAAATAGCTTTTTATTGTTGTTTGTAATAAGGAATAATTATTAGAGTTACTTTTATATGAGGACGTTGCTCCCATCTTCGTTTTTTTATATAAATACACTTATTTATATAGCTTGTGAGTTTTATTATAAAAAAAAACCGTTTTTTTATAAATTTTTGTAGTAAATGTTTTGGATTGACCTATATATAGTCCAGCGGAACACAGTAGGTCAATAACGGATGATAAGCGATATAATTATGGGTTCGATGCACCCTTGAAAAAATAATTTAATTTAAATTATTTTCACTCAACATGGACTATCTCAAATTAAGAAAAGAGGAGAATTCTCTCTGCCCAAACTGCTTATGGAAAAAACGTGAAGATATAAAAAAAAATAACATAATGACAATATACATTGACTCAACAGTAGCGATCATAAAATCAAACGACTTAGATACTAGTCCTTTGCCCTACTGATTGCAAAAACGATTTTCTTGTAACGTTTATGATAACAGCGAATATTGTGAGTCTGAAGGGGAATTGAAAGCCGAAATACGATAATGCTTTTTATATGGAAAAGAAAATATTATTGGCATTGTAAGTATATGTTGAATCGATATGTATCGAATGGCTTTGTTTTAAAAATATAGCTTAAAATTGGTACAGTTTTCAAGAGGTATTTGATATTTGTATGTAACGGACACTTTGAATTGTATTTAAAAAAATCTTTACAGGCATTATTTTCAGTAGAAGCTAGGGAGGCGCAGTGGGATAGCGTACGACTGTAGACGCAATCGGTTGTGGGTTCGATTCCCACTTGAGGGTATATTAGATTTAAATTATTTTCTATCTTATATTAAATTCAGCGGTCATTGTATCGTATTCTTACAGTATCTAGCTATAAACTAAACTAAAAATTGTATTTAAAAATTATTTTCATTTCTTCTCTCTGGTAAGTCAAAGAGTGGCGTTAAATTCACTTCTCAATAAGTAATTTCTCGGTTTCGAACGGAAAACAGTCGACGAATTGTCTTGACACTAGGTTATCTCCGACTATTCTGCTATGCGGGATAAAGCGTGAAGCTGCTTAATCTAAAAAAGAAAGCAGTTTCACGCAATTGCTTGTAGACTGTAGTAGAGACATTGATTGTTAATTGGCGTAACTTAACGCCAAACAGCTCAGAAAAAACCTCTACATTTAAAGTTTCACCTAAACAACAATTTGTTAATTTTACGATTATATTGATAATATTATTAGAACAAAGAACAAAGGTGAAGTAAAATTTGAAGCACGAGCGTGTACAATTAGCATAGAGCTAGGTCCTGAGGCGTATTTGAGTTTACAATTTGTATAATGCCGCTCCAGGCAGACATGACTTAACTAGCTTAAGTAAATGAAGAGGTCCCAGTTATCTCCAACTTGTTTTAAGATTAAATGTTCCACCAAGTATCATACTTGTGATTCGGTGGTACTTTATTCATAGTGTAAGAAGTTAATTGGTTCAAATTCGTGCTCGAATTCGTGTTTGAAGGCGTAATTTATTTATAAGTATGTAAAATTGGATATTAGTGTTAGCTATATATATATATATATATATATATATATATATATATATATATATCTATCTATCTATCTATCTATATATATATATATATATATATATATATATATATATATATATATATATATCTATCTATCTATCTATCTATATATATATATATATATATATATATATATATATATATATATATATATATATATATATATATATAGTAGTATTTTAAAGTATTTGAATAATATTATTATTATAAAACTCCTCATCCTTTTTAACTATGACTTTGGCTTCCTTTGTTGGGTGCCTATATAAGTAGGCAATTAAAGCTAGGCACGGAGCTTTTTTATTCGTTGACTTTCAATTAGTAGGTCGAGTTCGGTGTATTTTTTTATACTTCTCTTCGTGAAGAAACTCCTATACGAAGTACCCACCTGCAAGAGGACTTGGGCGAGTTATGTGGGACTCCTAAGGCGAAAGATGGATGCTGGCCGATTACTCACTAAACCCTCACGGGATCACTTCCTCGATCGCCATTAACCGAGACCACAGGCACTACTCCCATCTTGCATCGCGGAGTCAAGGTTGATGGACACCCTCGATGGCCTGCTCAGAAAAACGCGCGGGAGTGACCTGCGCTTGCCTACTCAGGCCAGAAATCTGGGCGGTCAACTTCCCCAAACTGACCGCCATCTGGCTCGAGTTCGGTGTTACCTATTTTGCTAATCCTGACGTTATTGTTATTATTATTTCAATATATTTCACGTGTGTATTCTATACCAATAGGTTAGTAAATAATTTAAAATACTTTTTATAATTAAAAAA
Source organism: Dryadula phaetusa (assembly GCA_032432895.1). Lineage (NCBI taxonomy): Eukaryota > Metazoa > Arthropoda > Insecta > Lepidoptera > Nymphalidae > Dryadula > Dryadula phaetusa. Next base: position 5,247,665 of record JAOYRS010000081.1, read on the forward strand.
AAATACAGGACTGTAATTTTGGCCTGATGCCCTGGTCTGGACTCCAGGTCGCACATGCTTCTTAGGAACTGTCCAAACATTTTGCTAGGCAGATAGTATTATAACGACAGCAGTTTCGGACACGTGTACAAATTTTGAACTAACAAAATTATAAAAGTGTTTTGAAATATCAGTCAGATTTTAACTTTAAAGTTATAATATAAGAGGCAAGTTATGGCGCAGTGGAACAGCATCTGACTTTAAACGTGACTGGTTTGAGTTTGATTCCCACTCGTAGAAATGAGTATATTTAAATTATGTTCTTTTCTCATTTTCTCTGGTAAAGCAAAGCGTGGCGTTGAGTTCTGCTACTTAAAACGTAATGTCTCGAAGTTGGTGGAAAGCGGAGTGTCTCGACATTAAATTGATTACTGTGTGCCCGGCTATGCGAGATAAATGTATGAAGATAAAAAGGAGGGAAAAATAATACAATTTCACGCAAATGCCATAAGTATTAGCATAAAATATTTAAAGTGTTAATAAAAGGTCACCTAAATATGCACATACATATGTACATGTTAGAAAAGTGCTATCTTGCGCCTCTATATTTCGATTTTTGGAGAAAATCAAGAAACAGATAAAGCCTGAAGTTATTTCTATTATATTAAATTAAGTAAAATTTATATGGTGTTTCTTGGAACCAAACGTTCAAACGCTCAAACGTTCTTACTACTAAGATATGTGTATCTAACTACACGCCGTAAAAAAATATTTTTTTAAAAACTCATCTAGCATTTATAAAGAAATAGCTCAATAAGTCGAAATTCCCGATTGGTTGTTTTGGGCAGAACCTTTCGGACTTACAGTGAAAACAGAAATATGCATGTATATGTTGTTATATTTTTATATGACAATATTTCTTCCCTTCGGTAAGACAAAGCGCGGCGTTAAGTTCCGCCACTCAACACGCAATCCCACGACTCAATGGAAGGCGGAGTATGGAATGCCATTAAACTATGTACTTTCTGTCTACTTTGCTACGCGAAACAGAAGTGCACTTTATTATATAGACAAACTAGTGCACTGAGGTTGTCAATCTGGATTTTCTTCTTATATTTAATTATAACATTCTCACAGGCCACCATTATGAATTGAATATGGAAATTACTCTATATCCAGCCACCAAGAAGAACGATATATAACCAGATCTTGTTATCTATCTACATTATAATTAACTTGCAAAGTTGCCTCTCGAGTCCATAAATATAAGTTTTGATTGAGCCCTGTACGTATTTATTTAAAGTTTTGCTTGTTATGTTGATTTTTAGAAAGAAGCGTATTTTTTATACTGGAAGCTATTGTGGTGCAGAGCGATCCGAAACTGTAAAACAAGGCGCGGCGTTGAGTTCCGTCACTCAACACACAGGTACATGTCAACACAACATACAGTCATTTCGAATGATTTATATCCTTTTAAAATGAAATAATTTTCTTTCTATTTGATTTTCTAAGATAGATAGTTGCTGTCAACTAAAAGCATACTAAATCCTTGAAAGTAAACGGTACTGGAGAGATGAGTTAGAATGTAACCAAATCACGCAAGGCCTTATCACTTACTAGTTATCTCTTCAAGGCAAACTAGTGCTTCTCATAAATTGGAATAACATTATCCAAAAATAAAATTGGATTCGTTTTCTGTTACATTATTATGGATTCATTTTCTTTATTTTTGGCTTCAGGCTTTTATTCCGCATAGCAGGGTAGACAGAAAGTACCTAGTGTCAAGACACTCCGTACTTAGATTTCCACTGAATTCGAGACATTGTGTGTCAAGTGGTGGAACTCAATTCCGTACTTTGTCTTAACAGAGCGAGGAGGTGAAAATAATTTAAATTTAATCACTCGCCCGAGTAGGGATCGAACCCACAGCCGATCGCGTTTACAGTCAGTCGGTGTCCCACTGCGCCACAAGTAAATATTATTTTATAATAATCTGTTGGAAATACATTAAATTATTAAAATAAACACTACACACACTACCATGCGTACCATGACATACACTTTTGTTAAAAGTGACATTCACGTTGCTAAGGTAACGTATATAAAACCTGTCAACTAAACCTCAACTATTTAATAAATTTCAAAAAATAACTTAAATCACTAACACATTCATTTTTTTTCCTAAATAACAGAATAGAGTGAGAGAATAACTAGTGTCGAGAAACTCAATTCTCCACTTTCCAATTCAAGACACTGTGTGCTTTGTTGCTGAACTAAACGCCGCACTTTGTCTCGCCAGAGGGGAGAAACAAAAATAACTTAAATATGATAAGTCTTCGGGGAAAAACCGAACCTGTAACCATCTCATTTACAAGCTTACTGTGTTATATGGGTACATAAATGTTGATTACGTTTAATTAGCACGAGTGCATTGAGCAAATTGCAAAACTACGAACCGATATTTTTATAGCAAATTTGCATGAACAAATATAGAAACTTAGTACATACAGTAAAGCATATATACTAGATGGTCTATTCTATACAAATAAAAAAAAATAGTGTTTGTTTATAATATCGAAATAACCGCTTTTCACTAAATGCATATGTGTATATCGAAATAACATTTTTACAATTTTCGTGTCTGCTTGTCTGTATGTTCCAGCTTATCTATGGAACGGCTGGTATATAGCTGAAGTAGTAAGAAGTAATTAAGGCTGTTCTTATTTTAAAATTATTTATTGTTTTTTTTTTATATAGAAAGAGGCAAACGAGCAGAAGGGCCACCTGATGATAAGTGGTCACCTTCGCCCATGGACATTTACTACATTAGAGTTGTAGGTGTGTTGCCGGCCTAGGCAAGGAAGAAAGGAGATGAGGGAAAGGATGGGTGGGAATAAGGAAACACACCATCAGATGTTTGGCCCATAGTTTTTGTCATGATAGTGATCATGAGTCAGTCGGATGATTAACCTCCTACCACCAAATTACTGGGATACTTGCCTCTTACGGGACGCTACTCAGCAGTGGAGGGGAATTGTATTCTTCCCTGTGGGGAGACCACAGGGAAAATTATTTCAAAGATGAGAAGCTGTTAAATTCCACGCGGACAAAGTCGCGGACATAGCTAGTTAAATAATAATTTTAAAGTGTTATTCCAAATTCAGTATATGAAATTTCATACATATCTGTACAGAGATGCTACCAAAAAAACTAAGTATTTTTTATACCTAATAGCAACATACTCTGCTTTCAACCGAATTCGAGACATTGCGTATTGAGTGGTGGAACTCAACGCCGTACCTCGTCTTACCGAGGAAGTGAAAATAATTTAAATGTGTCTCGGCCGAGTAGGAATCAAACCCACAACTGATCGCATCCATAGTCGGATGCTGTTCCACAATACAACGATCGATCTTAAATAAACCTATAATATATTAAACATACGCATAATAACTTTGACGCTGCCACCCAGCTCGGAACGCATGAAAAGGTTAGACTTGGACGGTTCGACTTGGACGGTTCGAAGGCCGCCGCGCATATATATATATATATATATATATATATATATATATATATATATATATATATATATATATATATATATATATATATGTGAACAACAGTTGTGTTAGATTTAATAACAGCACAATACTTTTAAACAATATCGTCCTTGTACAGTTGGGACGCATTTTATTACCATACGAAAATTTTAATTTTCGTTTTAATTGAGTTCCAACATTTATTATAAAAAAAACTATGAGTTTTTAAGAGAGAGAAAAAAGCTTTTTTACACGATACTTAAAAACTTCACGCTTTCCTTATAGATTTAGGTATATCCTATATGTATAAATTTTATTATCATTTCCACTCCGCCGCTTTTTAACACGCGATATTTCGATTTTGGATGGAAAGTATGTTGATTCTAGATTATCTCTGTCTACCTTGTTATACGTGATAAAGCATAAAACTATTTCTTTAAATTATAATATAATTTTAACAAGGAGCAGCTTGTGGCGCAGTGGAACCACATCTGTCAGTATACGCGATTAGTTATGGGTTCAATTTCTACTCAGACAGTTATATTTATTTTAATATCGCCACTCAACACTCAGTATCTTCATACTAGGTTATCTCTGACCCTGTGTGTGTGCTGTGCAAAATCAAGCATGAAACTGTTTTTTTTTTAAATAAACGTTAGCGATATAGGTAAATGCAAGTAACAGCCCATTAATCAAAATGTTGATTAAGAGAACATCCATGTCACAGGTGACTGTCAACTGATGTATACTATATATTGAATCCCACCGCAATATATCAAAACGAAATGAATGAATAACTGCGACTGTAAATCTGAAATTGAACATTGTATTTTAATAAATTTGAATGTTTAATTATTTGTCCGTTTTCCTCTGAAGTATATATTATACTAGGTATGTTCTTGGAGTGTTCATCATGGTACTGCCGAGGGTAATCAATATTGGCTCTCTTTACCATAAGTGTACCAAAAAGAATGATTTGACTTGGGATTGTAAGGTGTACCATCAATTACTAACTACTTATGTAGACAGCTATCTTTCACGACTTTATGATTCCTTATTATTTTAATATTCTAAAGTTTCTAAACACTCCTCAAAAAAACAAATTCAAAATAATCTTTAGTTCAATATGCTGTTTCACTGTACTTTCGAATTGTCAATTAACATAAAATGTCAGTCAGTTTTCAGTCTTACTGGAAGCTACTGGAAGCTACTGGACGCTACTGGAAGCTACTGACAGCTACTGGAAGCTACTACTAACTATCAAGAACGTTGAAAGTTGTGCTTTTAAATATAATTTTAAAACTCTTTGACAATTATTAGCTTCCTGAGCATCAACGTCATTTAATTATTCTTCTTTAAGTAATTTTTACACAAAGAAACAAAAACTAGTAAGTAATACGTAAAATAAAAGCGAACCAGCTTGATCTTAAATGTAATCTTTACTTTAGTATATTAATAGTCATTTAAAAATTTTCGACAACAACGCGTCAAGACCGTGTAGTGATGCACTGAGACAGCGTCTGACTGTAAACGCGATCGGTTGTAGGTTTGATTCCCACTCGAGGGAGTAATATTTAAATTATTTTAATAAAATTATTTTAATTTAATTGCTCTGGTACAACAAAGTGCGGCGTTGAATTCCACCACTCAACACGCAATGTCTCGAATTTGTTGCATGGAATGTCTTGACACTAGGTACTTTCTATCTACCCTGCTATGTGGAATAAAACCGTGAAGCTAAAAAAAACAACCTACATTGTAATAGGTATGCACTTATTAAAAGTATAAAATAAATTGTTATATGAAACATTCAAATCCCGACACATAAAATAAAGTATCTTAGTATATATTACTAATTTTAAAATCTAATTCGCCTTGGGGGACCTCTCCAAATGGGGCAATGGGACGTCTGAATTCAAACGTAATTGGTTGTGGGTTCGATTCCTACTAACAGGAAAGGTTACATTTTAAAAAACGTATAAAATTTGAATGCAGCGGGATTCGAGCCCGCCAACCAGTCGAGCCATGCGTTCTACTACCAGTCGAGTCGAATTCTTATACGTTTTGTTACAACTTAATTACGTTGTTAACATCCCTTTAGAGAGATTTTTACAAATTTCTGCTACCCAAAGATTATTAAGAAATAATCGTTAGGCAAGAGAAAACGCTATTTATTTTAATATTTTACCATTTTTAAAGTGTTATTCCACATTTACGATAAGAAAACATTTTTAAAAAACGTAAATTATTTTTATATGTTTTTTAACAATTTTTTGTAATCCGAAGTGTGTAATTTAAAAAGAGTAAAACACATTTAAATTATTATGATTACTTCGTTCTGGTAAGACAAAGCGGACAAAGACAAAGCGTCTCTAATTCGGTGGTAAGCGGAATATCTTGACACTAGGTACTTCCTGCCTACCTTACCGTGCGGGATAAAAGTAAGTATGATAAAGTATGTATTTCTTTTACTACTTTTTACATTTTAATGGAAACCTAAATTCATGTATTCCCTTTAAGTACTTCATTAATGATAAATAAAAAAGTTAATTTAATTTTTCTCATTAACAAACACGTTTAAAAGTACAAAAAAAATCATCTATCACAATGCTGTCAACAAAGTGGCCTAAATTCAAAAATGCATTTTGATAAGCAAAATTGATTGATCGTCAGATGCAATTGTTTTTAGAAAATGGGTTATTCAAAAAGCCTCTCTGGCAAGTCTCTAGACTACTGTTAAGTCACCTTATTCTAATTTCCGTCCAATTTCGAGTTGTAGTAGTCATTAGCGGGTTTTAAAGTGATTTTTTTTCAGGCTATCGCCGTCCGCTGCTGAACGTAGGCCTCCTTCATAGAGCGCCAGCCATCCCGGTCCTGGGCAACGCGCATTCGTCCGCCATCACGCACTGTTGCAAGGTGTCCTACAATATGCTTGCCTAAGCGCAGTCTACCCTCCAATACGCGTCAGCTCCATCGTCCGTCATTTTGTCTGGAGACATGGCATTAGTGTGCTGATCCTGCACGCAATGTCGGTTGTATTAGTCTCGTGGCGAATGATAAATTTAAAGTGATTAAAATATTTTTTTTCTTTGTTTTAACTACACGTTTTTATCCTGAATAGCAGGATAGACAGAAAGTACTTAGTGTCAAGAAGAAGAAGAAATTAAACAGAAAGTACTTAGTGTCAAATCACTCTGTATTTCGCTTTCCGCTGAATTCAAGATATTGCGTGTTGATTGGCAGAATTCAACTTTGTCTTACCAGAGTGAGAAAGTGAATATATTTTAAATATAATCACTCTCCCGAATGGGAAAAGAACTCATAACTGATCGCGTTTTACAGTCGAACTCTGTTCCACTGCACTACGACCGACCTATATACATACTTTTATGTTATATCTGGATGTAATGTAGTATTTTCCACTATATCATGACAGCCTCCAGTGTCATACTGGGACATAGTTAAATTAATAAACTTAAATCTCATATTCCATTATTTCCGCACAGCAATGGCTTAGAGGCATTTACGCCACAAATTATCCAAATTATGACATTTATACACTGCGTTTTAAACAGACTGATAATTATTGTTCCGTAAAGCAAAGAAGGAATGTATAAGGTTGAAAGAATATCGACTGTTTAGTTTTATATGTGTAATATTAACAATAATTTATATAAATGTGCCTCGTAGAATTAAAATAATTTCATTTCTTCAAAATTCGCTTAAAATATAGATCTTAGTTCTAAGTAGCCAAATATCATAATTATAGGCAAATGAAAGATAAAACAATAAGGAAAGCAAAATATACAGACCCAGTCTGTTGTGCAATAAATTTTATGTTAAAAACATCTTGCTTTACTTAGGGAGGTAAGACATTATTTACGGATAATCGACGTCGTATGACAGTGTCGACTTTTTATTTTTCCATGAGAACTACGTGGAATGTCTGTCTATTTAATTCTTCAGGTTCTTAACTACTGTCATGCAAAATCACCCTACCTATCCTGTAGCTTTTAGTATATAAAGTGATTTTTCCTATGTAAACTGCATCAAATATATGCTTCCAGACTGTCCAAGCCAAAAGATCTTTCTACCTGTCTTTTTTGCATTACTAACGAAAAAACAAAGAGACAGAGAGACAAAATTACTACTGCACTCGGTAAAAACTACTATTTAAAATTATTATCAGTTCCTCGCTCTGGTAAGACAAAGTGCAGCAATCTATCGAATTCAGCGGATCACCGGATAGCGAAGTACTGAGGGTCTTGTCACTTCTTATATATATATATATATATATATATATATATATATATATATATATATATGTATATTACTTACTGCATTCATAAGTACATCAGAGTAAGCTTGTGTCCCAAGCGTAATATATTCTGGATTCAGTACACAAAACGAATCGGTAATTAAAGTACCGCAGTGAGCTTTGAGTGGGATGAAACTGATATACGTATTACAGATATTATATACACTTGTATATCCTGTTAAGTTACAAGCTTATTACATTTGCTATTTCGAAAAGTTACTTTTCATATATATATATATATATATATATATATATATATATATATATATATATATATATATATATATAATTCTCTCTTAAACGTAATTGTGGTACTGCGATATAATGAATTGTACATGCGTGTGGGTTTGATTACTGTTTAGTGAGATAGGTAAGACAAGGCACGGCGTTGTGTTCCGCTATTCAGGACATAATATTTTGGAATTCGCGCTTATCTTAGTGTTGTCATACTCTATGTCAAATTGTCTGTCTTTTTATAGGCAAACTGTGTACCGTAATGAATACTTTTTCATTTTTATTAACGAAGTAATAGTTTTATTTCTTTATTTTTAAAAAATAATAACTTATAATATAGACATTTAATATTGGCAGTTTCTCTAATAGCAGCCAGGGGAGTGTCTTGGCACTAGATTGTCTCTGACTATATGAGACGCATAGCAGGATAAAGCGTAATGTAGCTCCGTTAGTATGGCTAATAATTTTAGCCGACTATTCTAATAAATAAAAGAACGACCCTAGAAAATCGCTACGACCTTATCAATCACGTAATTATACATAGGGTAATCAGAGACAATCTAGTGTCAAGACACTACGTGGTGAGTAGCGAACGCCGCGCTTTACCTTATCAATGTGGATAAAATAAATTTTAAATACAATGATATCCCCAAATGAGAATCGAACCCAGAAGAAATCGCGCTACCCACTGAGCCTTTATAGCTTTTTATAGCTAGATTAACCAGATATAATTTGATAAAGATGAAGTAGATATTGGAAACAATACCATTCGTTAAGTATTACATAAATTGATTAACATTAAAATTACATTAGCGCTTCATGAGTTGCCCTTTTCGAATAAATATTACGCCCGATTTAATATATTATGTTCATGTATATAATACAATCTGTCATTGTCAATACTGCCATTAATATTTACTATTAGTGGAATTGAGAAGACTTGTGAAATACGAATTGCTCACTTTGTTTATACTTTGTATAGAAATTAATTAAAAACATTGTTTTTGATATTAATGTAAACACAAAATATATAAGCATGTATAATAAGGCCATCTTGGCACAGCAAATAGCGTCTGACTGTATGTGTGTGTGTATATATATATATATATATATATATATATATATATATATATATATAGTCAGAGAGAATAAATCTATACTGCGTACATGGCCTTGGGGGTTCCTCATTCTTTTTATGTTACCTTATCTTAATACTAGGTCCTCTCTGACTGCCCCGCTATGCAGGATGAAGCGGGAAGTTATAAAAAATATCTTATAAAAACAAATTTAAAGTAAAAAAGTACTTCTACCCTTTTTCTAAATCCTAAGCAGTTAGATATCGAAATATTTTTTTTTTTTGTAAATGCCAAATGTATGTTTCTATAATGTATTTTTTTAGCTACACGCTGTTCCGTGTTCCGCATAGCAGGGTAGAAACGAAGTACCTAGTGTCAATTCTCTCCGCCGAGATCGTAACATTACCTAAAGAAAAAAAAATAGATATATTAAAATCCACTATCTATATTCTATAACTAGCTATGCCAGGGACTTTACGTAGAATTTAACATCTCTGAATTCTTATTTTATAATTTTAAAATTAAAATAGTGAAATGCCACTGACAGTTCCATTAAAATCGGTCTAGCCGTTTCAGAGTTTAGCCAGAACAAACAGAAAGGCAAACTGACAAAAAAAATATAAAATACTACCGTGTATATATATCGCTATGTAAAAATTATATGAGTGTAAGTACAAAGAAATCTATAAACATTTTTTTTATAAAACTAAAAACTAAAATTTTTTTTATAAAATGTCTCGACTGCGGTGTAAAACGGAGTACGGAGTGTTTTGATACTAGGTACTTTCTGTCTGGGATAAAAGCGTGAAGCTAAAAAAAAATATTTTAGTTATAAAGTTAACTGTTAGAGCTATAAGAAGGTATTTTCAAATACAATTTTTTTAATAGTAAAATAAAGTTATTATCAAGATAAACACGCGAATGTCGAACTGGTTAAACACAACATACCGATGCCTTACGTCTTTTAGCTAATAAAGATTGTGTGTATTGTATTGATAAATCATTTTTTTTTATTTATTCATTCCAATTCATATATAAAATGCAACTTAAATAAAGGGTCACACTTTTGTATGTAATCGAATTTTAAAAACTGTATATATATTATTTCTTATAATAATTAATTATTATGATTTTTTTGAATGCTGTAATAGGAGCATAATACATTCATGTATAAATTTTGTTCGTATAGCAAATACAATCTCTACCAAGATATCGGTTCAACTTTTAAGTTGGGAATTTTCACAGTATTTTTGCTCTCCTATAAAGTTTACAAAATGTATATACGTTTATCTGACTCTTCTGCCGCGATATGCTTTTAGTTGAACGTGGTTATTTTAATATTACAAACAGACGCTCAAATTTTATATATTATATATATTTGTACAGTGTAATACAACTTGTTCTTTAAACTTGATATGATTTTAATACAGAATTCAAACCTGCGACTCTTTGAAGTCGATTAATTCATTTCTAATAAAATTTCAATATTACAAGCAAACGCTCAAATTTTATACATTTGTATAGTGCAATACAGCTTGTTCTTTAAATTTGATATTATTTAAATACAGAATTAAAGCTATGGGATGATTTAATTACTTTTAAACTGTTATTCATCTACTTAGAATAAGAAAAAAACCTTTTAACCTTATAGAATTCGAACCTGCGTCTCTTTACAGTCATTTAATTCATTTCTAATAAAAATTCAACACCTCACTTCACAAGACCATTGGAAATGTTTCTATGTTGTTCATACAAACATTATTAGCTCGTTAATGATTGTGTATTTGCTACTTCTTACTTGAGTTCGATGTTTCTTTTACATTTACACTTGCTTATTGCTAAGACTTATTGAATTACAAAATAAGTTTTTAAGCCCATTAACGTCTTCAAGTAAATAAACTTAATCTATATATATATATATATATATATATATATATATATATATATATATATAATAAAAATGTAACTGATAGTTGTCTGTACATGAAAAATATTATTTGTATGAGAAAAAACAATATTAGTTTATTTATTTGTGTATTAGATATAATATTATTTTCTTATTTGCTTGTCTATGCATTGTGCGTGTCAGTTGAGCACGCTGATTTCTCAAACTTTGGTATTAGTACTACAAAGCGAAACGGAAGTGGATGTGTCAAAAGAAAATTGAATGAAATATAAATTATATAGAGATGGGATCTCTTCATCAGATATGCGGAGTCACTTTATCTGATCGTATACACAACGAAGATATGCACAGAAAGACATGAGTAAGCAAAAACATCATAGTAAGAATGCAGAGGAACATGCTTAGGTGCTTTGGGCAAGTAGAGATGATGAATGATGACTGAAATTTAAGCACGATATATAAAGCAAACGTGAGCGGCGCGAGAGGTAAGGGTTAACCTTCGAGAATATAGTATAGATGATACTGGAGGAAAGGCACGTATTAAGTATGAGGACACCCTGAAGGGCAGCTATGAGGAGGTTAATGATGGTGGACGAGGTGAAAGAGGTAGTCGCTAAATATAAAGCTAAGGACAAAGCGTGAAGCTAAAAAAAACGTCAGTAATGCATTCTATTCTTCAATTCTTGCGTTTGTTATATTGCAATCGGTTCTTATGAAGCATTGAAATAAAATTATAATTGAAATAAGAATAAATTATACAAATCTAAACAATTTTGTTCGACATAATTACTATACAAAAATTCTTTTCTTGAATATGCAGAATAATAATTTAGTATATAAGTATTTTTATCAATATCAAAAGGTTGTAAATAGAACTTGTAGTGAAGGTCAAGTCCACGCAAACGAACTTGGGAGATTTCTTTAGTCTTACAATAAATGTATTTTAATATACCGATCTCGTTTAAACTCATAATGGTCAGAAAAAACGACACAGCTAGGAATTTATTATGAACCTTATACTTGATAGAAACTCTTTTCTTCTAATGATAATATTTTACGATCTGATAAATTTCTTGTGTAATAAATATATATTTCTAGTGAAATTGCTATATAACTCTTAACTAAATCAAATTAAGGTATAGTTTAAATGCAAGTTTTTCTACACACGCACGCACACAAGCACGCATGCATGCACGCACTCACTCACGTATGCACACCCAACCCCTCCTCCTTCTCCTCTAAATAACTTTTTCCAAAAAATTTAAAAAAATATAAAAGAAAATCTACATATAGTAATAATTGTAATTTGTAATTTTTGTATATTTTAAAAGAAACTATTTTAACGAAATAATGTACTCAATTAATCCAATTTAAATACTTACAATGAAAAAAAATGTAAACCTTTTCCCAGTTAACAAGTGAAGCATCTAGATATCTATTATTTATAACCGATCGGTAATCTGTACAGCGGCTGTACCCGTATCACAGATGCTGAACGGATGCAAATCTGCCCTTACTTGATTGCATGCCGACGTAAATTAGTTTACTTAAAGCTACTGATTATCTTAGAGCTTTATAAAGCTTTTGTGCTTTGTGAGTTGTAATGAAGACGTATAGCGTATACTCATAAAGGAACATGCTACTGCTTTCTACTCAGACCATTTAATTATGACTAGTGAAAAAATGCCTGCAAACATTTTTGAAAAAACGTATAAAAATTTTGAACGCAGCGGGATTCGAACCCGCGCCTCTTGGACGGTATCCAAATTTTTATACGTTTTTTCAAAAATGTTTTCTAATCCTAAGTGTGGAATAACACTTTAAAAATAGTAAATATTAAAATGCCTGCAACTTTGTGTCAATTACATATCGTTTGAATATTTATATATTTTTTTTAAGTTTTGTACACCAATATTATTAAATGTCTACCATAATTAGTATACTGTAAGGGATGGTTACCAAAATACGATGGTAAAAACTGCATTAAAATCGGTTAAGCCGTTTTTCTTTTGATTATATTACATTAATAAATGTCCCCAAATTAAAAATATATAGTAGTTTAGTTCAGATATATTTTTACAATATTTTATTTCACTTGCCGAGTTACTTACTTAGTGTATGTGTAATATTTCAAGCTTAATTTAACTTACTTCTCAGCGTCCGATTGAGTTGGAATTGGGAATACGTCTTTATTTCTGATAAAAAACGGCCGCCACAACAAAATGTCGGATTTTATTTTTTATACAATCCATATACTCATCAAATGAATTGGCTTAAAGAGTAGAAAACTTTTAAATAAATTAAAAAGCTCTATAAGTTTGTGTTTATATATATGTGTGTGTGTACGATTATTAATTATATTAGTAATTTCCGTAAACATGGTTTAAACTATTGTTTATAAGATATGAAATTTATAAAAACCTCCCTACAGAGAAGCTAACAACGTAAATAAGTTGTTAAAAAAGGTATAAGAATTTCGACGACGATCAGCTGGTAGTAGAACGCATGGCTTAGGGGTCAGAGCGCTTCGACGGTTTCCAAGAGGCGCGGGTTCGATCCCGCTGCCTTCAACTTTTTATATTATTTATAAATGATGTCCCAATCAGTATGACATGTGCTATAAAACACCTAATACAGTCAAAGCCGGTATAAAGCATAAAAATTTTATTCAAAATCTATTTTTATGCGTTAAATCTTTCCATTTTTCATTGAATAGTTCAGATAGCGTGTGATATATGACCTCCAGTAGATATTTCATACTAAGCCCGATGATAAAGCAAAATAAAACCAACTCGGTCAATATTCAAATATGCAGTGGCCTCGCCAAGCGCCGCACGTACGGGATCAAAGACTGCCAAAGTTACATTGTATCTCAGTAAAACATCTATTTGTCAGTATATGAAGCGACTTAAATTAAGTCATTTAAGAAATTTTTATTTTCAAAATGTAATTACATATATTTAGAATAAGAAAAATACTTGTTGACCATGGTGTCATGTGTACGAGTAATATCATATGTGGACTATTACGTCATATGTAGATGAGTGAAATCACATGTGGACCATGGTAGTATATGTGGACGAGGTAAATCACACGTGGACCATGGTGGTATATATAGATGGGTAAAATCACATGTGGACCATAGTATTGTATGTGGATGGGTGTAATCATATTTGGGCCATAGTGTCATATGTGGACGAGTAAAATCACATGTCGACCATGATGTAATAAGTGGATAAGTCAAATAACACGCAAACTATGGCGGCATGTGAGTGTAGATGAAATCACATGTGGACCACGATATCATATGTGGTTGAATAAAATCATATGTGGACCATTATGTCATGTGTGGATGAGTGACATTACATGTAGACGATGATGCTATGTGTGGATTAGTGAAATAAAATATGGACCGTGGAGCCGTATTTGGGTGATGGAAATATACAATTACTTAATTTTCGATAAAAGCAGAAAACATAGTGTTGATACAATGTTCTCGTTTCCTACCATTCTATGTAAATGCAAAAAAAAGTAGAACCGTAAAAATATTATAATAACAATTTTAACATTTTCTTTTAAAATGTTAAATAACCTTCTTCATAGCTTTAAGATATTTTTTATAATTGTCGAAATCATTTTCATTTTGAAGCAGCGTTGTTATGCTTTTGGGGACAAATTAATTTCTCGCCCTAGCGATTTTGTAAATGAGCTACTCATTGATGCTTTCGTGGCAGTTAAAACGTATTTTACTCTGTAGATTTTTCTCTAGAATATATATATATATATATATATATATATATATATATATATATATATATATATAAGACTGGTGAAACTCAACGCCGCATTTTGTCTTACCAGAGTCGATCGACCAATCTCTAACGACCAATCTCGCTTACAACCACACACTGTGCTACTGCGCCACGATGGCCTTAGTTACTAAAATTCGATTAACTGTAGTATAGTTGTATGGTTAGCACAGATTGAATCAATTCGAGCTGATGACATTACCATGTACTGGAATTGAAACTTACGCTGGAAACCGTTTGTAAATCTTCTACATATGTATGTATGCACATTTGATCAAATGCAATTGACGTAATGGCCTTACACAGATGTGTATTATAATACATTGGTTGGTACCAGTATACACGCGGCTTTATTTGCAATTTGCTGGCGTACAAACGCGTTGCTATGACAATATATTGTCACTTTACACATCGCACATGGTAATGTGTTTTTTTATTATTGTAATGTATTTCTAATGTATTTGGAAAAAAATATAATTTTTTTTTAAATATAACTATAACATGCAATATTTTGAACCAAAACATCAAATTAACGGAATGTAATTAATATATTCTCTTAAAAAGAATGTTTATTTTAATTTTTTATTCAGTTTCCCAGTTCTTTTTAAAAAAAACGCAGCGTTTAATTCCGACTATTATAGCATTCGATATCTTTGAAAATCAGTAAATAGTAAAGAACGGAGGTAAATGGGTAATTAATAATCCTAAAACTAGTTTCTCTCCGTTTTCTCGACAAAAGCGAAATGGATAAAAAATTATACTCATTATTAGGGTTCCGAATCCAAATGGAATGTAAGTAATAACTATAACTTCGCTGTCCGTCTGTCACCATGATGTATCTCATGAACTATGATAGTAACAGTTAAAATTTTCACAAACAATGTATTATAATAATACATGTTGCCGCCATAAAAAGTAATATTAAAAAATCATATTTAATAAATATTCAAGTAGACTTCCATACAGCGATCGTCATTTTTTGTCCATTTTCGCACGATATTAATAACAACAACCGATAGACTTGAAATAATCACAAAATATTTAGTTTGATAATTATTTTAAAAATATATTTATATATTTTTTGTAAGTGACGCCTCCAAGCTTCATTTTATACTCTTTTTATAAATAATGATACAGAGTCGAACTCGTTTATAACTGATTTTTTTAAATTAATATATTTTTAAAATAGATTATATAAAAAATATTTAACCTCTCTCAAAATATTAAAATATTTTGTTATTAAAAACGAGTATTCAAAAAAACATTTATAGGAGGTGATATAAACAATTATCAGTAGATAAAATTTATGTATATATATATATATATATATATATATATATATATATATATATATATATATATATATATATATATTTCATAGTGTAGAATTTTATTTGATATTTTTAACACTAGAGGAAATATTTTGAGATTTTTAAGAACAAAATACTTTTAAAACACTGTGTTTTAGCACCTTGAACACATTTATGATATCTATTTTTTTAATGCAAAAAACAAAAAAAGTTTATTGAAGGAATCTGCAAAATAAAAGAATCTAAAATATATAAAGTTATATATTACTTGTTGAGTCCGAGTGGAATTTGACATCTCTCGATCTTTATATTATAATAAGTAGTCTAACTTTCATTTTATTACATCAGCTATCTGCCATTGAGATTCAGTTCAAAATCCAAGCGCTACAGAGATTAGATGTAAGAAATAGACAGACAGAAAATTTCTTAAAAAAGTTATTTTAAGTTTGGTGTATGTAGCATGTATACATACACATGCATTTATTTTAATACTACAAAAAAGACATTCTAATTTTATTTATTTCTATATATAAAGAATGTAGGTATATACCCTACGACTAATTTCTCTCTCTCTTCATTTCCCTAGAGTGATTAAATTATTTTTACTTATCCTTCGCTCTATTTACTCACTTTTTGTCCTACATTTTGGTTGTAAAATTATTTTATGTCCGAATTCGAGAAAATACAAAATCTTATACCCTTGCCGAGGTAACTAAGAAATATTTCTAAGCGTGTTTCTTTTTTAAACGAATTTATTTACTATATATTAGCCTGTTGAGGTCGGTGGCTGTTGGCGCAGTGGGACAGTGTTTAAGTGAAAACGCGATTAGCTTTGGGTTCGATTCCCGCCCGGGGGCGATTATTATTTCATTTCCTCGCTTGGATAAGACAAAGCCGAGTTGAGTTCACCCAACACGCAATATCTTGAGTTCAGTGGAAAGTGGAGTATGGAGTGTCTTAACACGGAGTACTTCCTGTCTACCTTGCGGGATAAAAGCGTGAAGGAAAAAAATTAGCCTGTTACTAATATTTTTTGAAATCAACGTATCTTTTTTCTTATTATATGGACAGCCCTGCCTTAAGGATTCTAAACTGTATAATTATGTTAGTGTTACACTTGACGCAAATTAAAGTGTTCGGGACTAATCCCGAGGCGAGTTTATTTAAGTACTAGTTATTTTTTTTTGTTTATTTTGTGTTTGTTGATTTACAGTAACTTAAAACGTATTTTTTTAGATGCTGATAATATTTTTCGAGTTCAATTATAAATGAGCTCTTTGTGGGTTGGATTCTACTCGCGTGAATGATATTTCCATTAATGATATTTCAATTAATGATATTTCAATTAATGATACTTCAATTAATGATATTTTAATTAAGGTAATAAAAATGCGGCGTTATGTTCCGCTATTCCACATGTGGTGAATAAAATATGCCTACATTATGTGTGTCAGTGTCAGATTACGAATAATTCGTTTGCTGCATTTGAAATCAAAACATTATATTTATAGAAACGTAACTAAACACTACACTTTGTCTAACCAGAGCGAAAAAATGAATTATTTGAGTAAAGTACCTAATCCCACTGCGCCACGACGGCCATACACAATTGTAATTAACATATAAAAAGTGTTTATGCGCATTGGGGCAGCGTCTGACTGTAAACGCGATCGGTTGTAGGTTCGGTACTCACTCGGGGGAGTAATTATATTAAATTATTTTCACTTCCTCGCTCTGGTCAAAGACAAAATGCGGCGTTGAGTTCCACCACTTAACACGCAATATCTCGAATTTGGTGGAAAGTCAAGTACGGAGTGTCTAGATACTAGGTACTTTCTGTCTACCCTGCTATGCGGGATAAAAGCGTGAATCTATAAAAAAAAAATTAAAAAGTTTATAGCAAAAACATTTCGATTTAAATGTGCTATTTATATTTCACACGCATGTTTTTAGAAATTTGTTTTATTGTTTGGGCTTAACGCGTTGAAAAGTGCCTCTGGCTAATCTACCTGTAACGACCGTAATCAAATACCAAAAGTGATGATAGGCATCAATTAGAAAGGCCTAAAATAAGGCCACAGATACGTATTGGGAGTGTATGTCTTTACATAAGGTGATTGTGGGTTCGATTCTTATTTAGAGTATTTCTTTTATACTTTAATTAATATTTTGGCCAGTTTTTTGTATAAAATTATATGAATTTTCAGTAAGTTTGTATATATGAAAAAGTATTGACAATTTATGTTTTGTTTGTAATAATATATTACAGATACATTAAAATTAATACAATAAATACTAAAATAAAATATATATATATATATATATATATATATATATATATATATATATATATATATATATATATATAGAGTGCTAAGATGGTTGGTATTTTACGCGTCTATTAGTCTACTAATTTAAAATAAATTAATCATCTTTTTTTTAACTTAACCCTTTTATCCCGCATAGCAGAAAGTAACCTAGTATCAATGCACTCTGTACTTCGCTTTCCGCCGAATTCGAGATATTGCGCGTTGGGTGGTGAACCTCAACGCCATAATAGAGCGAGGAAGTGAAAATAATTTAAATATAATCACTCCCCCGAATGGGAGTCGAATCCACCACTCGTCGCGTTTACACCTCATTAACTATCATGTATACACTAAATGTTAAAAGCGAGACAAAGACGTTAATAATATAATGTACAATAATATTCAAAGTACAACTTAGCACAGCTTCAAATAACTAAGCTTCTAACATATAACAGTTGCATAATTCCATCAAGACTGGAGTTCGACTGGCACTGCATTGTTCCGAAACTCAAATATATAAGTGTTGACAATGGAAGGACGTACAAAGTAATTACTATAGTTTAATTATAGTATAGGGAGTATAGTATATATAGTATAGGGACTAGCATTTAAATGGGACAGTGTGTTTAATTTGTTTTTATTTTACCACTCTGGTAAAATCGAATAAAAAGCGTTGAGTTGAGTTGAGAATAAAAAAAAGTATATTTCAATTTTTTTTGTATTTTTATTTATATTTGTGAGCATACCTGACTTAACCTTCCAAGCTATGATGGAATTTATTATTTATTAAGTTTTATTAAAAAAATCAAATGAATTAATCTTGCATGATAGAAGACGCAGCGTTGAGTTCCGTTACTAAACTCTATGTCATGAATATTAAGTTCTTTCTGCCTACCCTAAGCAAGAAAAAGCGCAAAAAAGCTTCACTTTGCCACGACGACTTCAAGTTTTATTACAACATTTTAAAATCAATACAAATTTTTATAAATCAATCGATTCATAATAGAATCGATTCATTTATCACTTTTTTATATATTTATTATTTAAAAAAAATTATAAATCAACCTATTTAAAATAATTATAACACACGAATAATATCAGATGTCTATTAATACAAGTTCTTAATACTAAATTAAACCAAGTCAATATATTTTGATAAGCGCCGGATCTAACACAAACTATTGATGGGTTGAATTGAACTATAAATTGATATTTTGACAGTATACGCAGTGGAGAGGAATACCAATATACACTTCAGATATAACTAGAAACGCTCGTTTGATATACTTTGATAACTGTATACACTCTACTATACTATACGGAATATTATAAAACGTATTTGACTATGGAAATATGTACGGCGTATTAATATATTAACAAAAGCTATTTTTTGCCTATTCATGATTTTGTTTGTTGAGTGGCGGCTGTTAACGCCGCGCTTTGTCTTGCCAGAGCGGGGAAATGAAAGTAATTGAAATATAATCATTCCTATGAGTTGAGATCGAATCCATGACCATCACGTTTAATCAGAAGCTATCCCACTGCGCCACTATTGCTGTTTAAATAAATTTACGAAACGCTTGTATTACAACTATCTTGTTATTTAAAAACATTTTAGAAAAAACGTATAAAAATTTGAACGCAAAATTATATAAATAAAGCTTTGAACTACTTTTATAAAAACATATTAAGACAATGTGGTGTGTGTATTAAAAATTTGGTTACCATAATTTGTTTGACATACACTTGTATAAAGTAGCGTAAACGTTGATAAGGTAATGTAATATATATATATATATATATATATATATATATATATATATATATATATATATATATATATATATATATATATATATATATATATATATATATATATATATATATATATATATATATATATATATATATATAAAGAAAAGCGTGTTAAAAAGTTATCGATAAGAACAATTTGTAAGTAAGGCCAAATAATAAATTATCAGCGGCCTCTTTATCTAGATACATTGTAGCTGTTCACATATGACGAGATTAATAGAGTTTGCCATCAAAACGATCGGCAAGCTATATTTTTCTTTTTGTGAATAAAATATATACATTAATTAAGATTTTATTTTCATTTTTACGGTAAGACATTGCGCAGCGTTGAATTCGCCTATCAACACGCAATGTCTGGATATCGGGTGGAGAACAGTCAACAGAGTGTCTTGACACTAGGTTCCTTCTGACTACCCTGCTAAAAAACGATGAACTATATATAAATGTAATCGTCTTAGAAGTCTAAGTATTAATTTCTTAACTGAATTATTAATATATTTAAAACTTAAAGTATCATATGAAACATATAATTAGCCTACTAATAGATAGTATTAAATAGGTATTATACCTAAATATGAATAATTAATAAACGTTATTTAGGTATAACAATATTAGAAAATATCTACCCTCTTTTATAGTTATTAGTGCCTTCTTTTGTTACGTGCCTTTATGAATCGCAAATTAAAACTTCTGAGAACATTTAACTCGTTGACTTTCGAATAGGGGTTGTGTTTGGTGCAACCTGTTGTCTTTACGTAATTATTATTTTTTTAAATATATTTCACTTATCGTATTACTATTTTTAAAGTCTGTTTACGTTCAGGATTAGAAAACATCTGGATGGTGGACGGTTTCTAAGAGGCATGGGTTCAAATCCCGTTACGTTCAAAATTTTATACGTTTTTTAAAAATATTTCACGTGTGTATTCTAATAACTGAAGCAGATAACTGCTATGCGGTAAAAAGCCCCAAACTAAAAAAGCAATAATATTTTCATTTCAGCAAACATTCCAAATATTACTTAAAGTAATCAAAATATATGGCATCCAATATTTGTCACACGCCACCGTTACTCAAAGTTGGGAGCAAGTTACACGCTCGGGAAATAGGCGGAACGGTAAGAGGACACTTTGATAAGGATTGAAATTATGAGCTTGTTTGTGGTTAGATTTATATGAATTATTATTTAGCGCTATTGTAATGGATCATATTAATTATTTCCAGTTCTTCGATCTGGTAAGACAAGAAGCGTTGTTTAGTTCCGTCAATGAGCACTAAATGCCTTGACTACGGTAGGTGCGTGGAGAACATTAGATATGATTTTTGTTGACAGTTCATTGCTTTCCATCCAAAACTGAGACATTGTCACGCTTTGTCTTACCAGAACTGTGAATTTGAGATGATTTACTTATAATAATTCCCCAATTGGGAATTGAACCCACAACCAAATGTTATCTGAACTAGGTTATCTTGGACTACCCTACTATGCGTTAAAATGTTTTGTTGATGGCAGTTAGGTTGCGTTCATGTTCCTTTAAAGAAATTCGGTTTCCTTATGAAGAAAGTGACACCTTCTAAATGTGATTTGTGCAAAATGTGTCCCTAATGCCAAGGCTCGTCAAAACTTTACTTGGCTGCGTCGATATAACTTAAATTTAAAAGATGTCTGAACGTTTGTCAGTAACAGCTAAAATGTTGTTAAGATTAAGTTAAATTATTGTTACATTTTAGACTAAGGAAATGTTTGTTATATTTGAATTATTTGTGTTTTTTTTTTGTGACATTTACGTTATTGTACTTAAAAAGTCCTTAAATAAAAATAGATTAAAAAAACAAAAGAAATGTTTTGTTGTTATTTAACTAAGCCTAGAATTAAAATATAACATATACTCATATTATATATTAGTACGTAGTTTCTCAAAACATCTTTCTATTGTAACCCCAACTATTTTAAGAATAACTGTACAAAATTTGCACCTTCAATCACTTTACTATACCACAATTTTTTAAAATAATCTATTACGACGTGATTCCAGTCACTTATCACTTTTCAAATCATGTCAACATCAACATGTCATGTCAATTTGCCATCCAATTTGCCTAACATGGCCTATACCATGTTTTTCCTAGACATTTCGGCTTTGTAACTCAAATTTGCCTTCATTAAAAGTCTTGTTACCGCTTTTAAAAATAGCACTTTCAAAATTAAGCAATTGGTCCTTGTAGTTCTAAGAGAAATTCTTTGGATAAATTTCAAAGTGAATATGCAACATGCAACCTAATTCAAAGAGCATCTGAAAGCTTGCAAAATATTTTTTTATACAATATTTCCATATGTATTGGTAGACTGGAGAACATAGTAACATGATACTGGATTCACTCTACCTACTATGCTATGTAGAGGAAAAACGAGTAGTTCAAACAAACAAAATAATGTGGCTTTTGACACCACCCATTATATGCTGATTATATAACGCTCATATAATATTATATATTTAATATTAATAATAATTTTTAAAAAATCACCAGAGGCCGGCTGTGACGCAAGCGTGTGGCTGTAAATGCGACTAGTTGTGGATTCGATACCCACTCCATGTTAACTTCCTCACTCTGATAAGTTAAAGTGCAGCGTTGAGATCAACATACAATGTCTCGACTTCGGTGGAAAGCGAACTATGGAGTGTCTTGACACTAGGTACATTCTGTCTACTCTTCTATATGACATAAAAAGCGTGATGCTAAAAAAATCAATTGAATATAGATCTTAGTTCTGAGTAGCCGTCTATAATTGCATTTGAATGATAAATAAATAATTGCACGGAAAAAAAGGTATCTAGTTTGTAGTGTTATAAATTTTATGTTAAAAAAATAAACAATGAAGTAAATTATTGTTAGGTTACATGTATGTTTAAGAAAAATAAAAAATAAACCTACGCATGGGTTACAAATCTTCATCTCTATCAAGCTCCCAATTTTATTTAACGCCACGGGCTCAACATCCAAACTACCATCTCCACTTCCATTATATTTTTGTAAAGTGTACTCCTACACCTGGTACCGGCATTAATAGAAGATCTCTAGAAATGAGATAACATTTGAAATTTGGCTTGTACTTGCAACTTCACAAGGAACCAAAATTTCACTGAAGCCTCCTCCGATCTCTACTCACCTTTATTTCTTATATTCTTGGCAACTTTTCATCACTTATCCTCTGGATGTGCCCAAAGTACCTGAGCTCTTTCTTCTTCAGTCATTGTCATATATCATTCTATTATATCTTCGTTGCAGATTTGAGCTAAGCTGATCCCTTATTTCACAATGAGATCACATCTCTTAAGCATTCGTCTTTCTTTCATTCTCCTATTGACATCGGTACTGTATTGTGAACAAACAGTAATACGTGCAGCGTTTTGCGACTCATTGCTGTATTTAGCACAGATAGAAGGATATTAAGGAAACACAAATACCTTTCTATGTACTGTAATATTGTATTCTTTCCTTTTTTCTAATATCAGAATCTTAATTCTACTCACATTTAACTTTAGACCTTTGCTTTTACATCCTTTTGAGCTCTCCTTTGAATCGACCTTTGAAATGTGGGAATTTTAGTCCTTTCATGACAATTACTTAGTAAAGGACCAGTTTTATATGTGCATTTAAAATACGGATATATTTGAGGCAAAGGTATCTATGGACGTTGCGCTTAATTCTTCTTTTTCTCTTTCTTTAATTACTATTTGATTCATAAAGACAGCTCTTAGCAATACTCGAATATATACTTAAAAAATTGTAGTTGAACATGAACACACAAAATTAACTTAAAATAAACAAAACTTTACGTTTTTAAGTGAAATTCAAGATAGTATAATACCAACATACACAAAACTATAATGAAGTGACAATTACTCGATTGAAACGACAAAGTTCCCTATAAAGCTTTTGGCGGTGCGCCAGAAAGCTTCCGGAGTACGTTTTGACTGTAGACAGAGTAATTACAAAAACAAGTGCGACTTTAAAACTGGATCCAAAAATAGTGCTTTTTAAATGTACATTGTGTTTACTTAATTTGCATAAACCAAGAAATATATATTTTTAATATCTTGATGTTCGATTTTGGGTGATTTTGTCTTTTTTTTGTTGTTTTTAACTTCACGCTTGTATCCCGCATAGCAGGATAAGCAGAAAGTATATAGTGTCAAGACACTCTGTACTTCGCTTTCCACCGAATTCGAGACATTTCGTATTGACTGGTGGAAATCAACGCCGCACTTTGTCTTACCAGAGCGAGGAAGTAAAAAAATTTCAACATAATCACTCCCCGGAATCAAATCAGACTATTCCTCTCAATATGATAAAATATATAGTCCGTTCATAGCACAAAAAAAATGGAGGAAAAACATTAACTTATGTATGACGGTTCTTCAGAAGTATGACTGGAGTAGACGTCGGGGCTTTAACTTCAAATATATAAGGGATCGATTTATCAAACTTATGTAACTTGAGGGTTTACAAAAAAGTTTTTCTTCTGCAGATTATTCTCAAAGTTGAACCATTTTCTGGGCTAATCGCAAGCGAAATTTTTACGTATTGTGCGATTTGTATTGTCTTCATAATTGATTTAAATTAATCTTTTAGTTGATAATACGTTTTAGAAAATCCTTTAGAATATTTTACGTTAGTCGATGGTTAGGTGGACTCCCTATGGAGGAAAATGTTTCTTTTTAGGCTAGCTCCTTTATAAATACCGTGCTATGTGCAGACTTACTACGGTCGGTATTAAGATATTTCAACATCGAAATACCCATATATTAATATGTGAAGCAAAATGTTCGTACCAATTTTCATAAAAATAACGCAAACTGAGCAGATTTTATGAAATTTGGCACAGTTTAGATTTATATAGAGAGTGAATGCAAATTGTTAATATTTTTTTTAAAAAATATTATATTATTAATAAAAAAAATTTAACACACACTACCATGTGTTTCACATACGTCGTTTATATAAAGACGTTTATATAAAGTGGCATACACGTTGCTAAGGCAACGTGTTTTTAACGCGTCAACGGGGCATTTAGTTAAACACTCCATAATAGCTTATAATAGCTTATATATAGCATTCACGCTTTAGCTGTTACGGAGTAGTCAAGGATAACGAAGGGTCAAACGATACAGCCTCTCTATACTTCTTCCACCTTGTCTGCAGTCATCAACCTAATCACGTATGCCTTTTAACTGATTGTCATTTATAAGTGACTTTTATTACAATGTAAATAAAATAGAATTTAAAAGGAAAATCATACAAATAAAGTTAATTTCGCAAACAACTTTCATAGAAAATAAATAAAAGTCTCGATAATAATTTTACACTTCAATGCGTCAACGGATGCAATATATAACCCAATAAAGCGATTTTAAACTTTCCTTCCACCCGTGAACGCCCGGGGCTATATAATCGTCATACAATTTGGTTTTTCTTATTTTTGCCGCCAATGTTCAGTGTAATTGACAGCGAGGGGCTTCGATTTATGGTTATTTTTTTTTAGTTTTATAAATGTGAAGTTTTGAGTATAGTTGTGTTTTATCGAACTACTTGTAAAGTAGAGGCCGGTCGTGGCGCAGTGGGACAGCGTCTGACTGTAACGCCATCGATTGTAGATTCGATCCCCATCGGGGGAGTGATTATATTTAAATTATTATCACTTCTTCGCTGTGGTAAGACAAAGTGCGGTGTCGAGTTCCACCACTCAACACGCAATGTCTTGAATTCGGTGGAAAGCGAAGTACGGAGTGTCTTGACACTAGATACTTTCTGTCTACCCTGCTGGGCGGGCTGGGTGTAAAGTAAAAACTCAATGAAATCATAGAATAGGTGTGATTTCAAATTTTTTTTGGCAGCTTTCATACTTTCCCGCACAGCATAGTGAAAGGGAACCTTGTGTTAAAACATTTATTTTTCCACTTCACCTATGATTTCGAGGTATGGCTTTCATGGATACAGTAATTATTATTATATTTTTGCCCAACCCAACTATTGTTTTGTTCCGAATGTTATTTCCAATTGTTTTATGTTTACGTTCCTGAATTGGTGCCATCAACCATATCCATATTCAGTTTCCTCATCAGCTTGGATACTTAGATAGATATTGCTTAATAGACAAACAGAGAGATATTGTCTGTTAAGTAGTAAAAGTTAACATTGTAATTTGCCACGCTAGAGCAAAGCAACAAAAATAATTAAAATATTCCCTGAAAGGGTATCGACCTGACATTCACTCAAGTTTACAATCAGACGCTGTCCCACTGCACCTCGACGATGACCCCTAAAATATTCTCTTAAAATCTTTCATAGACAATGAGATTGACACATAGATAGTTGAGAGTTAATAATTATAATAATAATATGTATGTGTGTACATATATTTATATATATGTTTATATGTATGTGTGTATGTATGTATGTATATGTTTATATCTACATATGTGTTTATGTATATATATATATATATATATATATATATATATATATATATATATATCTATTTACTCTGTACGCCCCTCCCGTTTTCATTCATTCTTTCTTCTACCCAAAGGTTACTTGGAAGAGATCGCTCATTTAGTGATTAGGTAGCGGTATTGCAATACTTTAAATATAAAGATAATTTATGTATTTATTTTTTTGTTGTAAACAAAAAGTATTTTACTTACTTTACTTTACTTTAATAATAATATTTAGCTTCAATTTTTAAGCCTTTTGTTACGAGTATCCGATCATATATTTTTTGAATCAATTAAATATTTAACGAGCGATGTCCACTCATTAAAATTCAATTTCATAATTTATTATATCAATTTTTATATTTATTTTTACTTCAACTTTCTTTTGTATTGATTTTAATATTCTTTTTTAAAATTGGTGGAATATTAATATTAAAATAAAGGATAAGGATGAAAAGCACTGTTGACAATAAGTCTCAAAGCACACGATGAGCTTTTTTTTTAATGTTCCTTAGGCCTATTTTTATTATACTTATTTTGTAATGTTCGTTTTTGTATACTTTATAATTAAGAAATTAGATTAAATAAAAACGGTACTAAAATTTTATTGAATTTGAATTATTCTAATTTCATATTTTTGTGCTATTTTAACTTAAAATGATATAAGTATAAAACCGCAAAATAGTAGTTTGTAATGAACATATATTTTATATGCATGTTCCTATTTTTAAGACTTTAAGTACTGTTACATACATTAACGCATTTGTCAAGTACAGTCTCATCTCGTTATGGTTTCCTAAAAATCGTACTTTTTGAGTTAGACCATCCTTC
Organism: Dryadula phaetusa; assembly: GCA_032432895.1. NCBI lineage: Eukaryota > Metazoa > Arthropoda > Insecta > Lepidoptera > Nymphalidae > Dryadula > Dryadula phaetusa. The sequence continues at coordinate 5,275,288 of JAOYRS010000081.1, forward strand.
AACAGACCATCATCATCAGTCGGCTTGAGGAAGCTACCTGAGTAAGTAGGCGCGCGCAGGTTTCTTCTGCATTGCTACTCAAATCAGGCCGTCGATGGTGCCCAATACCTTTGAGTTCACAATGTGCCTTGCAGGCTCTTGCCGCCAGGCTCATGGAAGATTAAATTTCCCGTTATCCGGCTAGTGGGTAGAAAGAAAGAGCACAGTGAGGTTTTAGTGGGTATACGGATGGACTGTCATTGCCGATAACACAAGGTTATCAGTGCTACCATAAATAAAGGTTTTAAATACATATTTACCAATGTACATAGTTCATCAATCAGGCGGATATTAGTTACGAATTTCTTCAAGTAACCAAAAAATAATAAAATAAAAAATTACTTTGAATATTGGAGTGTGCACTTTATACATAATAAACTTATTTTGTATTTAAAAATATATTTTATACATATTTTGTATATATCTATAATATAAACTACTCCCTAGAATCAGTAGTATCTTGTTAGTAGTAATATAACACTATAACACATTATCTGTAATAAAAGAGCTGGCTATATAATAAATTTATAACCATCGACCGTCTTATAAGTGGCATTTCTTGAATTTCGCCTTTGGGCATAAATTTCGCTTCATTATTCATCCTTTAGAGTTTTCATAAATCGATGAAGTTAAAGAATGTAAATAATGACTTTATTATGCTTTGGCAAGGGATTCGTATAATACACTCGTATCTTTGCTTAACAGTGAGATTTTAATTTAGTATTAAAATTAAAATATTTTTTTATACAAATAAATTATTACTAGATTTTCAAATCGTTAGTTAACATAAAAATTCCAGTAATATCAGTCCTGTACGACTATACCCATGACACTACGACAGGCTACTGTCGACTCGAAAGGCCAGGAAAAACGAGAAACTCAACAGCATATTTTTTGTTTACCTTCACACTTTTATCCCGCATAGCAGTGTCTTGACACTAGGTAATGTCTTGCATGGAGTGTCTTGACACTAGGTAATTTCTGTCTACCAGAAATTACCTAGTGTCAAGACACTCCGTTCTCGTTTGTCTAAATTCCAAACATTGCTCGTTTTTCGTCAATTTTTTAATAATAGACTATGAATTCATATAAAGTTATTTATTTGCTTACAGTGATTGCAATACGCCATATTACTTTACAGCAGACTGCCAACTAGTAACACACTAGTTTAAGCAACAATAAGATTTTAACCTAGTTGAACATCTAGTCATCGCAGTTTGTCTAATTAAATATCATATTTACTCGGGACATAATTACACCCACAACCACTCGATTAGAGTCAGATGATGTCCAGTGGTACATGCCATGGCCACGACGTGGTACGACTATCGTAGTAGTATATATAAATCGACATTGATAATAGAATGTGATTGTTAATAATTTAAATTTTTTTTTATTTGACAGGCAAGGCGTGGGTCAAGTGATGGTGAATGATCACCGCCACCCACGGCCCCATGTACCATCAGGGGAGTTACAGGCTTTTAAGGTGGGAAACAGCGCGCTTTTTGTTTAGCTTCACGCTTTTATCTCCTATACCAGGGTAGACAGAAAGTACCTAGTGTCAAGACAATCCGTACTTCGAATTCGAGACATTGCGTGTTGAGTGGTGGAACTTGACGCCGCACTTTGTCTTACCAGAGTGAGGAAGTTAAAATAATTTAATATATAAACGATGGTATTATTCAATCAGTACGTCGTTTACTAAAAACTCTCCGTGAAATCCTCAGAACAGGTGTCGAATCGCTAACTAGTATAATTCAACCGAACTTCGAACAATTATGTCGTGTTAACTTAACAAAGTTTAATAACAACTTCGTAATTACATTTCGGATTAAATAAATCTTAATTTATCAGACTTTCATAAATCCAATTAAAGTTTTGTAAAGGAATGTTTTGAAATATTTTGTATTTAATTAGGTTAACTCCTTATAATCTTGTCTATTTGTGACTTAATGGAATACTAAAAGCTTAAAAGTTTTGTTTCTAAGTTTTACATAACATTAGTTCTTTCAGCGATATTTTTATTGCATCAGAATTATATATTTTTTTAATCCACGTTTTTATTACGTATAGTTGGGTAGGCAGAAAGTACCTAGTGTCAAGACACTCTGCATAATGAAATAACCGAAAAAATCTATACATAGACATATGTTATATTTCTTTAATATCAATTATCTGTAGAATTTTCCTTAGATATATACATCAAACCAAATAAAAATACGTCTTATTAATAGGTCAGTCGTGACGCAGTGGAAAAGAGAATGACTGTAAACACGATCATTTGTGGGTTCAATTCCCATTCGGCGGAATGATTATATTTATAATATTTTACTCAACACGTAATGTCTCGAAATTGCAGAGACCCCGTACTTTGCTTTCCGCCGTCTTGATTTTTTGTTTGAAAAAATATATAATAATTTTTGTTTATATTATTTTTGTCATAATTTCTTTACAATTAACATTCTTAAAGTGTGGAATAGTGATATATTCTGTGTTTCTCGCAACTTCCGTGTACAAATTTACTTGAGTTATCCCAAACCAGCTGTTATCGTGTTTTAAAGAGACTAACAAATGTTATTTAATTATTATACAAATATTTTCTGATATAGCTTCTGGAATATTTGAAAACATACATGATTTATTAATTATTATTTGCCTTTGATCTTCATTATTATATAGACAAAAAACTTCCGTTACTCAGTGAGTGTCTGATAGAAAATGAATACAAAATTGCATGTTGGAAGCTTCTTAAAGAAGTCTCCCGCTTTGCTACATAGCAAGAGAGACAAAAACAACGTCGTGTAAAAAAACACCCTGTATTCCTCTTCCGTTTCCGTTTTTTCCGTTCAATCACGATATAGTGAGCTGATTTGTGAAACTCTGTTACTAAACGAACTTTACGTAAGTTACGAACTAAATCGTATGTTGAATAGCGGAATTCAACGCTGCGCTTTGTCTTACTAGAGCAAGAAAACGAAACAATTGAAATATAATCATTCCTCCGTGTGAAAATCGAAATCACAACCAACCATGTTTACAGTCAGAAGCTATTCCACTAAATCATGCTCTTATTACACATAGCAGGGTAGCCAAAGGTACCTAGTGTCATAACACTCTGTACTTCCCTTTCTATTGAATTCAAGATATTGCGTGTTGAGTGGTGGAACTCAACATCGCAGTTTGCCTTACCAATGTGAAAATAATTTAATTGTAATCACTCCCCAGATTTGGAATCGAACCCACAACCAATCGCGTTTACATACATTACTTAGACTGGTATGGTATGGACAAAAACGCGATTATTGAAATTTTATGATATAAATCCCTTTGGATATTTAAAATAATTAAAACTGAAAAGTTAAATTTGTTAAATGCATTTGTAGATGCAGTTCAAGTTTTACATACTCTGCAGTGTCATAAAAGGAAAGGATAAGACTACTGTTTACTTTACAGTGAAAGTTAGTAATAATGGAAAAGTTTTTAAGAGCTTTTAAGCTACTTATAATTTTTTTCATATTTTTAAAGCTTTGTTTCTCTTAAGATTAGAAAAAATATTAAAAATATATAAAAATGTGAACGCGGGATTTGAACCTCCGCCCCTTGGAAACCATCCAAGTTATTTACAAATTTGTGCTCCTAACCGTCCTTGAATCTCACTGGATTCAATTTTTATAATTTTATTAAGATTACTCAGGACAGTAGGTTGTGTCTGAATACTCCGTTATAGGGTTATTTTTTTATGTCATTTTTTATAATATTTCTAAAAATATAAATTTAGCGATTGGTCTTTCCAATCGCTAAATTTATATTTTTAGATTTTAGACATATAGATTTCATTAATATTTAAATGTATTAATTTACCAAAGAATAATCCCACTCGAGGAAATGATTATATTGTTATGATAAGAAAAAGTACGGCGTTGAGTTCCACCACTCAACACCTAATTTTTTGAATTAGGAGGAAAGTGAAGTATAGATTATTTTGGCACTAGGCACTTCCAGTCTTCCCCGCTATAAAAGCATGAAGATAAAAAAAAACAAAACAAACCAATGTTTTTACTCATATATAAGATTAAGAACAGAGTGTCTTGGCGTTAATTTCTTTCTTACTTTTACCCGCGTAGTTAGTAATTTATTCAATTCAAGACGTTGACATACTCATAAATTAATTTCAATGAAATATATTCGAACAAAACTGATAATAATATTTCTATATATAATAATATATAGAATGCAGAATCCGCTACATCTAAATTCATATATTGAATAAAACTAAGAAATTGATATGTAAATGCTTACAGTAGTTACGATACAGACAAAAAATAAAACGATCGCGTATATTATTTTTATGTTGAAAATTTCACTAAGAATGATTTACAGGGGTTTCTATTACAGGGGTTTCTTTTACAAGGGTTTCTTTTACAGGGGTTTCTTTTTGGGTGTAGAAGGAGAGAATGAGTGTTAAGATAACTCGTTTTTAAATTTCCATCCAAATAAATCACACTGTTTGGCGATATCTCTATGCTTTGGTAATTATACAACATTCCTTCCTTTACTGTCGAGTCTCTTGCTTTTTCTCCTTTAAAATTTGCTGTCAGTCGATTATCTGTCAGGTAATAAGCTGTCAGTCACTAAGATGTCAGTCGCTAAGCTGTCAGTCGTTAAGTTATCTGTCGATAGAATTCAGGCAATTAGCTGTCAGTAAATTAGTTTTCAGGTCAAGCAACTAAATTTCATTGCGGTCTTTAACCATATTATTATAAGTTAAATAGAATAATTTGGATAAAATGCAAACGCATGTGAAGTTATTCAGCTATGTCTAGCTTATTATAAAAAAAATTCTTCCTTTATTTTAAGAGAAATTAATACAAGTATGTATGTGTGTTAAAATAAAATCGAATTCTACAAAAAAAAATTGAGGATAAAATTAGATGAACTAACACCGAACTCCTGAAGTATTTTTTGTTCTAACAATGAATAGTGAATGTGAAAATTTGCGAAGCCCCAACGCTCAACTTTGCCGAACATAAATCATATTTTATTAGTTAGAGATTATCCAAAAGTTTTTCTTGGGATTTTAGTTTAGTTAGAAAATTTTCAACATTTCGCTTTAGTGTCGCTTATATTAACATCTATCATGGTTTGTTAGTTATGAATATGTATGAAATTTTATATATTGCTCAATAAAGTTTTGGGTTCGAATCTAATACGATAATAATGCAAGGTAGTAAAACTATAAGCATTAATTAATTGTAATATCCGACCTTATAAATATATTGAGGCCAATCGTGGCGCAGTGGGACAGAGTCTGTAACTGTAAATGCGATCGTTTGTGCGTTCGATCTCCACTCGGGGGAGTTATCATACTTAAATTATTTTCACTTCCTCGCCCTGGTAATAAGACAAAGTGCAGCGTTGAGTTCCACCACTCAACACGCAATGTCTCCAATTCGGTGGAAAGTGAAGTACGGAATGTCTTGACACTAGGGTACTTTCAGTCTACCCTGCTGTGCGGAATAAAAGTGTGAAGCTATATCCTATACTTTAAATTTTGAAATTTAATTTGACATAGAAATGACTCCCTGAAAATGCATACAAAGTGTATATCGTGGCACAGGTAATAAAAAATGATTTATATAGAAAATATACACGATGACTATCTTTTATTTTCGTCGTACTGGTTGGAATAATATATTTATATTAGAGCATTAGGTTGTGGGTTGGATTCTGATATGTTTGTAATTCTGGTATGTTTGTAATTTGGGTGAAATGCAACAACATCATCAACAATCAACAGATTTTCTTGACAATAGGTCGTCTGTAACTATAAGTTGAAAACTATTTTTTATATATACTTTAGTTCATACAATTTAAACAAATAGGAAAAAACAGTTTTAAATTAAAGTGTGTGTGTTGAAATATGCCTTAAAGCTTAATTTAAATATAAATACAACACGAAATATACATACAAATATATGTACATATAGAAATACATACAAACAAACAAACATGAATACAATCAGATATACGTGTACGTACAAACAAACATTTATATAACGTCGTAAATATTATTAAATTAAGAGGTACCAGGACAGATTTCTTTCAAAGTCAAAATTACGCTTGAAAAGCTCACTAGAGGGTTTTTTTTCAATGGTATGACGCAAATTATTCAAATATTAATATTTATTATTTTTAAAGTGTTATTCCACACTTAGGATTAGAAAACAATTTTGAAAAAACGCATAAAAATTTTAATACAGCGGGATTCGAACCCGCGCCTCTTGGATACCGTCCAAGCGCTCTGACCACTAAGCCATGCGTTCTACTACCAGCTGCGTCAAAATTCTTATATTATTCTTCATATTCTCCTTTCAAAATTGTTATTCCAATATTCTTCACAAACGCATAAAACCGAGGATGAATTTCCTAATAGTAAATTCTCTTTTACCCTGCTAAATGCTCGATTTATAAAAAGATAAAACAGCGTAATAAATTTAACTTTTATTTTGGGATAGAATCTATCCTCTTTATGCCTGACCACAGGACAGCTGATCCCTACCTCACCTCACAACCCTTTTCACGTGGTCACAACTGACGGGTGATAAGATATGCGGAACGGTGAAATACTGTAACATTTATTTTTACATTATGCCAAAATGTAGAAAGAATACTTTATCCTGCATAGTAGGATAGTCAGACACAACCTAGTGTTAAAACACTGTATTAACTGCTTTTCGGCCAGAAATCGAAATATTGCGAGTCAAGTGTCGAACTCAACGCCGCATTTTGACTTAGCAGAGCAGAGAAATGAAAATATATTATAAACATAATCATTCCCCCGTGTGGCAAACACAGAAACGGCCAATCTCGTTTACAATCAGATTGTGTGGTACGCCACGATTGCCTCTGGAAAGAATACTTCATGATTTATAACTGTTATATGTATGTAATTATTGCGTAAATCGCATAAGTGATCATTATTAAGGCACTCGAGGGAATGATTATATTTAATACACTTTTTGGACCCATCGTTATGCAGTGGAACAGCGATTGTAAAGGTGATTGATAGTGGATTCGATTTATGGGAAAAACAGTCATTTTAAAATTTATCTTCAGCTCTGGTAAGACGAAACACGTCGTTCAATTCACCATTTGCTACAAGATATGTAAGAGACATATTTCTTTTCTTTGAGATTTCTTTACAAAAGTGGCCTCTATTTCAAAAACCTTACATTCGTTGAACGACATCCATCTCTATGCTAAGATTTGTCTGATTCAAAATATATTAAAAAAATACAAGCAAATAATTCCTATGACAAAGTAAGCTTTGGACGAGCGTGAGCTTTACTCAATAAAGGGATTGAAAGGCATTAGACGAGTATTGTAAGTACATATATCTGAATATGAAACGTAGATAGATTTTCTTTTGTTTCTCTATTAAATCTCTATTTTGTTGTTGATGTTATATTTAATTTTATAATAATATTTTAATTGTAATATTTGATTATATACTTGTTGTTTGCGGTTCTGCTTAGATAAATAGTGGCGTTGAGTTACGCCACGATTACATACATAATTATGATATACGATATCACTAATTGAGATTTATAATTAGACTGCCTGACGTGCATTGCAGGCTCCCGCTGTGGTTAATGATTAAGATTAAAGAACTTCATATGATCCAAGATGAGCACCATGATTTTTTTTGGGTTATCCAGCCTACGTATACCAGCACGGGAGCTCCACATAACTCGCACGAGTCCCCAATCTGGCTGGGTAGGTTGGGGACCCGGGCGACCCTTGCTTACGTAAAAAAAGGGGATTTTTTTTCCCTGCACTGTTGTATGGAGAAAGCGTGACACATTTTCTTATAATATATGTATGACAAAATCAAAATCAAGCGTTAAAAGAACGCAATTAAAAAGAAATTGAAAATTACAGGCGAGGTAAACTTAGTTATATAGAAATTGTTTGTAGTTTTAACAAAGGCATTTAGTTAAAACTAGCTTTAACTATAAAAAACACGTTCAATCTACAAACAGGTCGAAACATTAACATATAAATCTATTCTCAAATAACTTTTTTTAGCTTCACACCTTAATTTCGTTAAGCAGGGTAGACAGAAAGTACTTAAGTGTCAAGACACTCCGTACTTCAATAATTAATAATAATTCCAAAAGCTACAACTTCTAAAGTAAAAATTTAAAAATTAAATAAAAATTACCGCCAACATGGCCTAATTGAGGCGTGCATGTTTTAACGGTAACGGTCTCGTTGCATAATGTGCGACGTTTGCACTCCGCCTTGTTCCTAAATGCTGCGCAATATTTCTAATTGAAGGACATGTGAAAATTGAAATGACGTCAAAGTGAATAATTTATTATCAAAATGTATGAGGCCGGTCGTGGCGCAGTGGGACAGCGTCTTACTATAAATGCAACGGTTGTGGCTTCGATTCCCACTCGGGGGAATGATTATATTTAAATTATTTGGACTTCCTCGTTCTGGTAACACAAAGTGTAGCGTTGAATTCCACCTCTTAACATGTAATGTCTAGAATTCAGTGGAAAGCGAAGTACGGAGTGTCTTGATAGTGGATACTTCCTGTCTACCCCGCTATTAAAGCGTGAAGCTAAAAAAAATCGTAGAACGGAGGAGATTGCGGTGCTTATTACCATTCAGAGAATTGATTATATATTGAAATTATTTTCATTTCACCACTCTGGCTATGAAAAGCGCGGCGTTGAGTTCCGCCACTGAAATTACAATGTCCCAAAACCGATTTTAGCACTCTCTGCTAAAATATAGTGAACTTGACTCTACGTTCTGTCTACTTTACCGCCATACAAAACGTGAAAAAATAAATTTCTATGTTTGTATGAACGTCTTTAATATTGAATGTTTTTTATATTCTTACAAAAGTTTTATAGTAACCATAACGTGTTTATAAATTTAAAACAGCTTCCCGCTTCATCCTAGATAAAATATTTTTATATTCAAAATCGATGAATAGCATAAAGAACCAGTAAGCGTTGCTTGTTATTCTTAGCGGTTTCTGTGTGAGCGGAAAATGGAAGAGGGATTATAAAGTAAAACTATTGATAAGTGCAAATTATTAATTTAAAATTACTTGTTAGAGGAGTCTCTTGTGAAAATGGTTTTTCTGGGGTATAAAAACTAAAATTAACATTTAACTTGATTTAAACAATATCAAAATCAATTCCACAAGCGCGTTTTAAACTGTGATTGTTTATGCGTTCGGTTTCCCTTCGTGTGAATTCTTTGCGTTGGTAAAATAAAAATGCGTCGTTGAGTTCCATTGCTTAACATGCAATACGGATTCTATACTAAGACACTCTATTCTTTCTGATAATCTTGCTAAGTGGGGTAAAGCGTGAAACAGGTTTTTATATCAAGTAGATCTCGTGGTATACAACTGTTTTTATAATTGCGGAGAGCGGAGGCGACCTACCGTACTGTGCCCCGTTAAGGACGACCGCGGGATATGAAATTTGCACCAGTAGGTAAACGAGATTTGGACTATATAAAATGCAACTAGAAATTTAAGATTTATGATTAATAAAATTTCAAAATTGATATTTATATTTTGCATATATATTTGAGGCTGGTCGTGGCGCAGTGGGACAGCGTCTGACTGTAAGTGCGATCGGTTGTGGACTCGATTCCTTCCTTTCTGTCTACCCTGCTGTGCGGGATAAAAAGAGTTAAGCTAAAAACAAAAAAAATATTGTAATGAATTCAATACAATTAAAAAAATCATAAGGTATAATAACACTTAGGTGGAGTGTCTTTTCTCTGCTCTTATAGTTTTTACCACTCATTGCAGACGCAACACGCACTGCGTACATTTCTAACTACTTAGATCAAAGTAGTTGATGTAACTCAATCATTCCATCAAACACGTTAAGTCACAATACAATAGCCACACTGAATTCACATGTTAAATTAAATAAAAAAAAAATAAAGATTTTAGTACAACTTTTTCAAAGGCGCATGTTATTTAAAGCTTATAGTGAATTCTTCAAATTCTAAGGTGACGTTTATAGCGGTTCGCGCCACTTAAATCCGTTTTATGGTTCACTAAATAGCCTTAGACGTCCTCGAGGAATAAAAAAGTACTTTGCGTCCTACACAGCAGCGGGAATATGTTTGAGAGAATTATATCGTTCTGGTGTTTGACGTGTACGCATCGTTTTAGGTCATATATTTAATATATATATATATAATATATTTTTATATCTTTACGTTCTTTTCTGTGTGGCAAAGTCAGTGAAAACTTATTGTCCGGACAATTTAAGACATTGTGTGTTGAGTAGCGGAACTCAACGCTGTTTTCTTTCTTAAGCAGAAAATTGAAAATATTTTAAATATCATCAATATTTTAAATATTATAAATATCAATGCCCGAGTTAAAATAGAAGCTACAATCGTTTGCTCAAGCAATGTCTCAGTGTGACAGCGTCTGACTGTACGCGCGATCGGTTGTGGGTTAGATTCCCAATCGGGGGAGTGATTATATTTAAAATATTTTCTCCTCCACACTCCGGTAAGACAAAGTGCGGAGTTTAGCTCCGCCGTTCAATACGAAATTTCTCGAACTCGGCGAAAAGCGAAGTATGAAGTATTTGAACACTAGATACTTTCTGTCTACCCTGCTATGCGGGATAAAAGCGTGAAACAAAGAAAATAATAGTACACCACTACTTTCTCTTAGCAAAAATAAAAAAATCATTTTTCAATGGCTGAGTTGGTACAATGGAGGTTGGTACATCTTACGTTTGACAGTCAATTGATCGAGTCCTTCTCAATCCTTTGGCCATTCGCCAAGTCACCGACGGTGTACTGGTAGAACACTCTAAATTAATAAATTTGAGATGACAATGGCTCTAAGCCAGAAGTGCTCTCATAATGAAAATTTCTACATTGTAGAAATTAATGTAAGGCATATTAATATTGTTCACCTTGTCGTCTATTCGTCATTTTTTTTAATATGCTAATTTTGATTGTGTTTTGACATATATTCTTTTATAACTTTTGATAATAAATCAGTTTTACACTTTATCTTGCATAGTATCTACAAACAGGCTAGTGTCAAGACACTCTGTTGATTGTTTTCCGCCGCAAATCGAAACATAGTATGTGAAGTTTTTAAGGAAGGCGAAGAAAAACTAGTTTTTAGACAATAACATTTCAAATATTGTGTTGATTTGCAAAATTGTGTGTGTTGAATTTAACAATGAACACTCCCGCATTCGATCGCACCCGCATTTATTACCTACATAATCAGATTTTATCTTACGATCGCCAGCTTAAGCGAGCTTCATATAACCGCAGTTAACTTTTGTTTTAGCTTCACGTTTTTATCCCGCATAGCAGGGTAGACAAAAAGTATCTAGTGCCAAGACACTCCATACTACATTTTTCCACCGAATTCGAGACATTACATGTTGAGTGGTCAACTCAACGCCACCTTTTATCTTTTCACCAGAGCGAGGAAGTGAATATAATTTAAATATAATCACTCCGCCGAGTGGAGATCGAACCCACAACCGATCGTGTTTACAGTCAGACGCTGTGCCACTGCGCCAAGACCGGCTGGTCGGCCGTTTAATATGTACAGTTTTCTATTTCCAAAATGCTAAATCTTTCAAAGCTCTAAGATATTTAATTGGTGGGTCATAAATAAATACTTCCGCCTCTTCTTTCTATTCTTCTCAACTTTCATTCTGTGTATTCAGACCCGGAGACGACAGGTTATTACGGATTCTTGTCTATAATTTGATATTCCAGCAGCGATGTCTTTGTTATACTAGATTCTATATAAAGGTGTTATAGGAATAGTGTTATATTTGACTAGCGGTATACACGCGGCTTCGCCTGTTAGAATTACATTATTATATTTCAAGTATGTATTTGTGAATTTAAAATAATACGGTACTGTGATCAAACGTTGACTTTACTGCTAGTGTGAATCGGCCTTAACGAACTCAAGAGTAGTGACGTGACGTGAGTGTAGTGACGTTTTGCTAAGGAAAATATGGCGACTACGATATGTCTGTCAGCATCATTACAATTTATCGAAATTCTGGACAATTCGATTTTTCCATATATATGTTGTCGACTCGAGTTCTTTATTTTTTTATTTTTATTCAATTTAATCTACCGTACCCTTTGGTGAAATTATTAATATATGATACATACATATGTAAGCTAGAACACAGAATATTTATACATTTAATTTTTGCGATATTTATGTATTGTGCAGTTTTAAATTGAGTTAATTTAGTGAAATTATCAAAAACATTAGAAATTGAATGATATACTTGCGTGGCACTGTGTGTCTATTATCTATGTTGTTGGCTGTAAATGGGGACATGGTTACAATTAAATTACATTTAATATATATATATATATATATATATATATATATATATATATATATATATATCAACAATACTTATTAGATACTGATCGTTAGAAAAAATGTATATTATAGTTAAAATTAAAATTTTAAGAGATTTCCTTTTCCTTCGGTACAGCCGTAAAATTTATAAGTTAAAAACCAAATTAACGACTCGTTGCGGGCGTCCTCCGTCACGTTTACGGCTTTCAGTGTACAGTAACTTTCCTATAGATTTGCGTTAAAATTTTCATGATGTCTTAAAACCTTTGATACTCTGTTATTAGTTTATCCTTAATGTCTGAATCTGAAGTTTATTATTTGTATAAAAGAGATACAATATAAAATAAATAGAATAAGTAATGTAATTATTAGAATATTTACCGTACTCCTTAAATTAAACACTTCGTACAAAACTAATAATTCCAATTTATTACTCAAAATACTTTCCCAAAAACTTCCATCGTCTCCAACAACCCTCCCTTTTTCTTACAGGGTTGCCATACTTTATTTGGTTACTATTTAAATTATAAATTAATCAACATTTTTAATTCCATATTAACAATTTCTGTTAAATATCAAAAATAACATTAATAAAAATGCTTCATATGCTAACATAATAAAATTAGGCTTATCGTAGTGCAGTGGGACAACGTCTCAATGTAAATGCGATCGGGTGTTTGTTCGATTCCTACACGGGGGAATGATTATATTTAAAACATTATTATTTCCTCGCTATGGTAAGATACAGTGTGGGATTGAGTTCCATCATTCAACACGCAATGACTTGAATTCGGTGAAAAACGTAGTACGGAATATCTTAAAACTGGCTACTTCCTGTCAGGGTTGACAAGAACAGGCTATAAGGGAACTACGCTACAAGAGTGAATTTAAAAAAAAACGAATGCAATATTGTATGCAATTTAGTATTACTAACAACTACTTAAGTTTCAATGTATCTAGAATAACAGATCGATTACATTACTCTTGTATTATATGATAGTTAGTACGTCTTCGTTCGTCGTATCTCGCATAGCAGACTCGACAGGAGATCGCTTGTTGAGTGGCAGAACTCAACGCTGCACTTTGTTTTAGCAGAGCGAGAAAATGAATATAATTTAAATATAATCATTCCCCAAAGTGGGAATTGAACATACAACCAATCGAGTTTACATTCAGACGCTGTCACACTGCGCCACGACCTTATGTCGCGTGTATACCGTCTTAGCTGTTTGCGTCTAATTACGTATTTAGATAACAATATCGGTAATTTACATTCTATGCATACCAAAGAGATTTTCGCTTTTAAATGTTTATCCTAAAATTTACCATAAAATTGTCCTAATAGCTATATATAGCCTAGATATAATACCCTAAAAAAATATGGGAACATCGCCTATAAGCCCCCTTCATAAATGTTATGATACTTGATGTTGAGTTAGCAATCAACTGGCGAAGTCTTGATCAAAGAAAGAGGGAATTCGCTTTCAAATATGTAACAGAAATACTTATAGTAAGAGAGACTTAGCTTTGTTTGTTACCAAATATATTTATGTTTAAATCATAGGGATATTCTATATTGTTGCCTTTCCGCTACTGTTACGATCATTTAGATTTGTTTAGTTTTTTCTTAGCTTCATGCTTTTATCCCTCATAGCAGGATAGACAGAAAGTACCTAGTATCAAGACACTCCGTACTTCACTTTCCACCGAATTCGAGACAGCGTGTGGAGTGATGAAACTCAACGCCAAACTATGTTTTTCCAAAGAGAGGAAGTGAAAATAATTTTAATATCTCTCTCTCTCTCTCAAAAACTCTGCTCTTGTCGGATAAAGCACGGCGTAGAATTCACCACTTAACTCACAATATCTTGATTTTCATGCGGCAAGTAGCCAACTGAGTGTCTTAACACTAAGTCATCTCTGGCTACCATGCTATGCGGGACAAACCGTGAAGCTGTGAATGTCACACCATTTAAAAAGGTATTAAAATGTTAAGGAAATTTCATTTCTTCGTCAAACATGTTATATAGCAGTACTTTATAAAGATTTTTCTAGAAGGACCTTAACAATAAAAGTCTACGTGAAACTATATAATCTGATTACTCCACATGTAGTTTAAATGGCTAAACCGCTTAAACATATGTCAATCGACGCAGGTTTAAATCCTATAAAATTTATATTTTCTATGCTCTTAGATCGTAAAATAATTCACAAAAATTATTTAGGTAACATTCATATTTTACACTACCTGTGATACAAAAAAACGTAACCACCTATTACCAATGCTTTTAATAGGAAGTAGAAAATAAACTAAATATCCCAACGCCGCGTTTATCCTTACCAGAAGATCAAAATAGTTAGATATAATTATACCTCGTAATGGTATATATATATATATATATATATATATATATATATATATATATATATACATATATATATATATACATATATATATATATATATATATATATATATATATATATATATATATATATATATATATATATATATATAAATCCGAAAGGAGAAGTGATTGAGTAACATTAATATCTGTCTCGGTAAAGCCGATTATCGTATCCTACATACATATATACATATACGGAAGGCTATCACTGTAGGTCAGCGTTTGACTGTAAACGTGATTGTTTGTGGGTTCGATTCCCAGTCGACTTTAAAGATTGTCACCCTCCCGAGTGGAAATCAGACCCACAAGCGATCGCACTTATAATTAGACAGTGTCTCACTGTGCCACGAACGGCCCCTAAAATGTTACTTTGCTTGTATATTCAATATTATATTTTTGTATAAAGAATATATTATAAGATCACAAACTAGTGGATATCATGTTAGTCCGTATAAAAGTCATAGCCAATTATAGCAATGTGATAGGGTATGTTTGAACCATTTTACCATATTACCTTGCAGTACCTAGATATCCTAGATATTTTTCAAAACGGGTATGAAAAATATATCTTTTTTTAAAATTCCTGCTTACATTACAGTTCAGATTAGTTCAGTTCAGTTCAGTTCAGTTATTTATATATGGCGCTCCGAGAGTGCCAGTAGAGCACAAATTACGTCTCCAATATCTCGTTATCTGGAGAACATACCAGGGTGACTGATAGGTACAAAACAAATATTAAAATTTGTGTATAGGAGATAATTACTCCTCATGCTGAATAATGTTTATATTATTTAGAAGCAATTCCAATTTTTGTATATTTATTTAAATAAATGATAACTTCAAATATAATAACCGTATCACTTTGTATTGTCTCAACGACAACAACTTCAATATTATTTGTGTATTATCTTAACATAGTAACAAAACATCTATATAAAATAATGCCTTAAGATCATCTTCCTGAATTTGAACATATGACAGTACATTTATATATCAGTGTATGTATTAGTATATTCGTAACTTAACGCTTTATTCAGTGTATCTGGGTAATCAAACACAACCTAATGAGATATCTTTTCGATTTCGAGTTTCCACCCGCAATCAAGACATTATGTGTTGAGTTTTGTAACTGAACCAAACCAGCGAAATGAAAATAATTTAAATATAATCATTGAAATAGGGATCGAATCCGATACTAATCGTGCTTACATGCAAACTCTACCCATTTGCATAAGTAGGACCTTTGTATTTTCCTTTATAAGATATTTACAAAGTCAAATAAGAATATTTTATCATAATTAATTTGAGTACAAAGTCAAAATTAAACTATTCTTTATACCTTTATCAAAATGTCAGTATTGTCAGTACAACTACAACTCCTACAAGAAGCTACCACCAGGTCGGTAACCAGTTCTTCTGAAAAGAGCTGACGAGAAACTAAAAAGTTGCTCTGTTTAATTGTAATTCTACTATGAGTCTATGACGATAATTATTGCTTGTCGAGTGAGTATTATTAAGAATTGATTAATAAACATTTTTGAAAAAACGTGTAAAAAAATTGAACGCAGTGGGATGCGAACCCACGCCTCTTGGATAACGTCCAAGCGCTCTGACCGCTAAGCCATGCGTTCTACTACCAGCTAATGGCTTAGCGGTTAGAGCACATGGACGGTATTCAAGTGGCGCGGGTTCAAATCCCGCTGCGTTCAAATTTTTATACGTTTTTTCAAAAATGTTATCTAATCCTAAGTGTGGAATAACACTTTAAAAATAGAAAATATTAATTTATTAATAATTATTTAAACATCATCAGCACCAAAACGTAAAATCTAGAAATGCAACAGAAACATGACTCTTAAATTCGAACCTGTAACTATAATGTGCTTATCCATGGATTTAACGGTAGGACGTAAACCTTATTAAGTTTAATCGCAGTTATCTAGAGCAACTGTGACAGATTGCGTCATAAATTATCTCGTTTTAATTTATACCAATGAGACGAAACATTAAATGGCTTCAAAATATTATACTTACATTTCTCAAACACATATTATACGATATGCATTTGATTAAAATATTTTAAATGTATTATAATAAAATTTGAAGGTTCTTTTCTTAATGATTTGTTGTAACAGGTTTTTTTTTAATTGTGTCATATATTCTTTGCCCTAGCCACCATAGAAATGCGAATGCTGGGATGTGCAGGCAGTGTTACACTCAAAGATAGAGTACGCATTGTGCATATAACAGGAAGCTTTAAGATTGTACCTACTACTGATAAATTGTCAGAATCAGGGCTCAGATGGCACGGGCATGGAATGATAAGACCCGATGATTATGTTATTAGGAAACGCCGTTCCTATCATGGCTATGAAAAAATGGGAAGAGGTAGATCTCAAACTACCTGGAGTTCTGCTACGCATGTCTCATATTCGGCAAAAAGCGGAACATGAAGTGTCTTGACATTTTGTACTTCCTGTCTAACCTGCTATGCGGTATGAAAGCGTGAAGCTAAAATATTTTTTATAATATTTTTTATTTTAGCTTCACGCTTTCATACTAATAAAAATGCATAAAACATTTAAATGTTATATATATTTAATCCATATATAATAAGTGTAGAAAAGTCAATTCTGTAGATGAAAAAAAAAATCAAAAATTTAAATTGCATACATTAATATATAAGTAATAGAAACTAAAAAACCACTTAATAGATTTTTATCTATCTGCCTGTTCGTTTGTGCGTCAATCACCCAAAAATTACTGGCCATGGTAATAGCGTATAGTCCAGAGGTACATATAGGATAGTTTTTATCTTAATATTAATATTAATACCAAGCTAAAGGGTCTGGTAAGCAGGATAAGAATCTTTATTTCATCTGAAATATGGATGTATTTAATGGCACTCAACAAACGGTGTTATGACAATTACAATCCTTACACAAAAAGTTTATTTTCTCGATATTAAAGATATCTTTATATAATTTATATTAAGAATTGCTGTGCATAACCTAACTATATTATATTCTTTGCAATACTATAAATAGTAAGAAACCTCGAAACATTATCCATTCGGTAACGTTTTGAAGGAGATTGTTTATGCCAACTTCTCAATTGACGCATATTGAAAAATGTATTACGTTCATTAGTTAACTATAACATACGAAAGTTACAAAGAAAATGATTCAGAGGAACGCAGTTAAAAATTTCATCAGAAACATCTTGTAAAAAACCCAAGTCTCGCTGCTCAGCCTCTCTACCGCAAAAATCTATCTAATATCAAGTCGGTTCTTTTATATAATCTCTACATAAAGGACCTTTTGGCTTAAGTTATTATCATGCCAATATTAATAATATTTTACATTTTAAACAAATAGATCGACTTGGCCATCACGTGATTTGATTGTTAGTATGAGCCAGCAACTGAATTCCTCACCAGAGGCTTTCCGAATATAATAATCGAGGTGAGTATCTTAAATAAATGGCTAAGCCTAATATATTTGTTTAAAACGTCAAATATTTTTATATTGGCATGATAATAACTTATGTAATAACTTAGAACAGAAGGCTTAAGAAGACAGAAGATCTACATAAATGTAGAGAATAAATAGATTAACCAACTTGGTATTACATGGATCTCACAACTTTTTACTATGGAAATGTTGTTCAGTTTCATGGGCCTTGTAATCTTATACATTTATATGGGATCAGAAAGTTATTCATGCAGTTGGTGTATTTAGAAAACTGGACCAAAATTACAAAATATTTAGGTTTTCCCATGATTAAGACACTAAATTCTATTTGTATTCTAAATTTAATGATCGGTGAGTCAGTCAGTCCGAGAGTGACAAAACCCAGAAATTTTAAAAAGTTGTCATTTTTAAACTACAGGTTCAAATTGACAAGAATTTTTAATATACCGTGTTTATACAATGCTTGATTAGTTAGTTTATCTACAAAGAAACTATAGAGGGGGTCGAAAATAGCCTAAATTCCTTCGAGAGAAGCATGGTACGGCCGTTGCTTGACGCGGTGTTGAGTTCGTCACTCAACGCACAATGCCTCTATTTCAGGCGGAACACAGGCAATGGAGTGTCTTGACAGTAGGTTGTCTCTGATTACCCCTGCTATGCATTTAGCTGATTAGAACATATATAGAACTATGTTCTGGAAATTCTATTAGATATCATTAGGCCGTACGAATTTCAAATTAGTTTAATATAGTCCGTATACCATGTAATCATAATATTACAATGCACATCATATAGTAACAGTTTTATTTAATTTATTAAACTTTTGCACCCTTTCATATTGCATAATCATTTCATAGTATAAAACGAAGTCGCGTCTGTTGTCGGTGCAATTAGATTTTTCAAACTATCGCAGTTTATCACAACTTTCATTAATACATATTGGGACTTATAAGAAAAATCAAATTTAATTGAGAAAATTTAATTTAATAAAGTCTCTGAAATAAGGGAGAATATAAATAATACAAATAATAATAAATAGAGGGGCAGGTCCAAAATCAAAATAAATATACATGGCAGCAAAGCCGCGAGCGGGTCGCTATTATGCTATAAAAGAGTAGAAAAGTCAATTCTGTGTTATCTGTAAATTTAGCAAAAAATTAAATTGCATATAAAAATGAAATAATTATATATAATTATATATGTATGTATGTATGCATGTATAACAATATGTATATTATATTTAATTAATATTATTCTTTCATTTATCTTTTGCACTATATATATATATATATATATATATATATATATACATATATACATACATATATATATATATATATATATATATATACATATATACATACATATATATATATATATATATATATATATATATATACTACTTGCAAATTTACACTATCTCTTTTAACTATGGGTTGGCTGGAAGAGATTTCTTATAGAAATAAGCCCGCCTTTGTAAACAAATTATATTATGTAAAATTACTCTAAAAGTGTTAATGTGCAATAAAGAATATATATAAAAATATTTGTGATTTAAGTTAAAAAGCCAAAAAAGAAATAGCTATAATATAATCTTTTCCCCGGGTATAATAGAACACACAACCAATTACTTTTGCAGTCCGGCACTCGATGGCGTGTGACGTGTAGTGATGGCATCATATGTGGTATGTATATATGGTGGTATGTGTGGAAGTGTCAAATCACATGTGGACCACGATTTCATGTGTGAACGAGTAGAGTGATATGTGGACCATGGTGTTACTTGTGGACGAGTAAAATCACATTTGCGCCATGGTGTCATATGTGGATGGGTCAATTCATATGTGAACCATGGTGTGATATGTGGACGAGTAAAATCACATGTGGACTATGGTGGCATAAATGAAATTGGCAAATCAAATGTGGAACATGATGTCATATGTGGACGAGTCAAATCATATACTGACGTTGGAGTTTGTTGAAATGAAACAAATTACCTATTGTATAATATATATTTTATATATTTAGTATAATATTTTATAAATAATGTTAACCTATTCTTTTTTTTAAGGATCACGCTTTTATCCCGTATAGCAGAGTAGACAGGAGGAACCTAGTGTTAAGACACTCCATACTCCGCTTTCCGCCAAATTTGACACTCTGCGTATTGAGTGGCAGAACTTAATACCGCGCTATCTTGCCATACTGATGAAAAGAAAGGAATTTAAATATAATCGTTCCCCGAATGAGAATCGAACACACAACCGCGTATTTACAATGCCGCGACCAGTTTCTTATTCTTTTTATTTTTTTAGCTTCACGCTTTTTGTCCAGCATTGATATGCTTCCAGTCTACCCTGATGGGTAGACTGGAAGTACCTAGTGTCATGACACTCCGTACTTCGATTTTCATCGATTTGGACAGTGTGTGTTGAGTGGTGGAACTCAACGCCGCACTTTGTCTTACCAGAGCGAGGAAGTGAAACTACTTTTATAGTCAGAAGCTTTCACACTGCGCCATGACCGGCCTCTGGGCCAAGACCGGCCTCTTATTAGATATTACAATTTTGAATATTCTATGTTTGAAATATGCTACAACTATGAGCATAAAAAGAACTGAACTCACGCTTCTTCGCCTCCAATTACTCTATCTATTTCAAGCCATACATACGACATATAGCCATACGTTGAAAATTTTTATTCCTATTGCAATTTAATACGCGGAATATCCGTAAAAACTGTACAAAAAAAATTGTACTGGTGCCAACAGTACCGTGGAATTTGATTTTTTACGCGAATTTTTACCAGAGTTTTACTTTTAAAATGTCACATATACCCATCTGGTTATCCGTGACCACAAAAAAAGCAATAACGCTGTGCAAATCGAAGCGGCTGCGACTGTCAATTACCCCGTCTGGATACTCAATGGCAATGGCGGTGCAAAAGAAAAACAAAAAAACTACTGTACTGTACGACTTTAAAAATATAGATTAAATTTAAAAAATATATACTTTAACAAGTTATTTGGTTAAGGCGATCTTTGCACATTTTAAATGAAACTATTTTAAACAGATTAATCGCGTATATTTTTTGGTATTCGAATATACATTTTGACGTTTCGGTGTCAATTGATTTGACCACAGCCTACTATAGTGTTAGAAACGTCAGATTTGTAAGAATGTATTTTCGAATACCAAAATACACGCAATTAATACGTTTAAAATTTGAAATATTTTCTTTTTCACTCGCTTTATACATATTCCCATAGCCAGCTTGTCAGAGGTCACCTAGTGTTAACACATTCCGTTAGCTGCTATCCTAACCAAAAAGAGATATTGCGTGATGACAAGCGAACTCAATGCTTTACCAAAGCGAAGATATAAAAATAAATTTAAAATATTATCAATTCCCCGAGCAGGAATCAAGCCCAAAACCTGTCGCGTTTAGTCAGCCGACATCCCATTGCACTACGTTGGCCTCTATAGGACGATAAGACAAAGCCGGTCGTGGTGCAGTGTATCAGCGTCTGACTGTAAACACGATCGATTGTGGGTTCGATTCCCACTCGGGTTAGTGATTATATTTAAATTATTTTTACGTCCTCGCTCTGGTTACACAAAGTGCGGCGTTGAGCTCCACCACTCAACGCGCAACGTCTCGAATTCGGCGGAGAGCGAAGTATGGAGTATTTTAACACTGGATATTTTCTGTTTACACAGCTATGCAGTAGTTAGCGCTCTAAATTTAATTTGCGTGCGTACGACTTTGTGACTATCTCATTTTCCTTTCTATACATATTTTCAAATATAAAACGTAAAATGTTGTTATTTTCCGTTCCTGTGAGAATTTCTCCATAATCATAAAACCAATTTTTCTACAACCCCCAAGGAACCGTTATGATACATTTGATCTCTAATATATATAATATATATCTATAATAATTCTACCTCTTATAGTTTCCGTTGAACGTTATAAATCAATCACTCGATGTGTAACTTCCGCGAATTCATTCTTGTGGAATTTAACATTTCTGGATCTTTATTTCATAATTCTGAAACAAAAGTAACTTAAATTACTCCATTTTACATAAACTATCTGCCAGTACAGATCTCGTTGAAATCGGTCCAGCAATTTCAAAGATTAACCGGAACAAACAGACAGAAAGACAGATAAGTATTATTATTTTGGTGTATATATCATGTAGACGTAAGAAGAAGTAGTAGTATATTCTAATATTAAAAACAGGCAGTCTTATTTTATTTATTGATTGTCATCACCGATTATTTTAAGGAAACAATAAAACATCACCGTGAAAATCGTAATTATGAAATTGCGAAAAGAGACCGTATCAAATATATAAAAATAAGAAATATATTAATTCTACAAATCCAATTAAAAACAATATGAGGCTTAAAATAAGGAAAAATAACGATATATTCGTATCATGTTTACATGAAACCTTCAAGTATAAATTGAACAAAACAGACACTAAGTAATTGAAAATTTATCTAACCCTATAATACATACATGGGGTGATAAATAAAACGTAAAGGCATTACTTCCATACAATGCACTTAATAAAACACTTTTCAGTTATTACATTTTAATTTACTACGCAAAAAACAAATAAAAACAAAAAGCAAAAAGTTTAGCCTGAAAATTGAAATGGCTGCCTCAGTCAATTATAACGTTCTATTAAAGGGAAAAATAGCAACTGGCAATCGACGTTTTAGTACTGGAAAATATTTTATGAGTAAATATTTATATGAGATTTCAGATTTTAGTGATATTGGCTAAAAACTAATTTATTAAAAATAAATTTTGTATAAAACTTTTTTTTTCTATTTCATCACATATAATCCGATTTTGTACACACGATAATTACCATCCATTCCTATTCGGGGTAATGTTTTATATATATTTTATTTCGTCGATCAGGTTTTAAAAAAACGGTTTAAAATAAAATTTATTTTTAAATTTTTAAAGTTAAATTCACACACTTAATATAAGAAGAACACTTTTAGAAAACGTTCAAGTTAATATCGACGTAACTGCATAAGATAGCATAGTGATCAGTGCACTTGGACGGGTTTCAAGAGACGCGCGTTCGAGTCCCATTACGTTCAAATTTTTGTATGTTGTCTTAATATGTTGTTTTTTTAGTGACACTTATCAACTGAAACTTACTTACTGTCATTAAATTATTTATTTAGGTAATATTAAGGTAAATTATAAAAAGTAGCAAATAAAAATCTTTACCATACATTTTTATGATTAATCAATAACCTTTCCTAGTACTTAAATTCATATTCTTAATAAATACTAAGGATATTTTTTACAAAAAAAAAACTATCATTTATACTTTTTACATATAGCTAATTAGCGTCGAATTCGGCCTAAAGCGGAGTACAGAATGTTTTGACACTAGGTACTTTCTGTGCGCGATAAAGCGTGAAGCTAAAAAAAAATATTTCTTAAATATACTAATTAAATTATTCATAATTCTCATATTACTCAGTGTCTCGGAAAATGGTTAAATTTCACGATTCTTTTATAAAAAAAAAACAACATACATAAAATATTACTCTGCAATTCTCATATAAACATGCAAAGCCTGCAAAACCAGCAGAATGGCTACCTAAAAACGATTAAGCTTCCGGTTTTATTTCATTTCCGCACAATATTGAAGATTTCTAGTAAAACGTACGTTTGAGCGTGAAATCGGTTTTGTTTACTAACTTAATTTGATTTTTTTTCATTTAAATTGACCTTATGTTTTATCATATCTTCATATGAATTAAATAATTTTATATATTTTATGTTTAAAGATTTAGCTAGCTTCACATTTTTAACCTGCATAGACTGGAAACATTTAGTGTCAAGACACTCAGTATTCTGCTTTCCGCCGAATTAAATACATTGTGTGTTATATGGCGGAACCAAACGCCGTCAAACGATATTAAATCATTTAAATTTATTATTTTTGTATATTTTTTATAACTACAATTTGAATAGCCAAGTAATAGCTAGCTCAGAAAATCATAGACATATAGAAGTGTGGTTGAAAAGTACCCACATCAGCGGCAACGGGTTAAGTGTCTAATAAAACTGTAATAGCACGATTTGAAATTTAAACGTCATCTTTTTAGTCACCTCATTAATTTATTTTAATGGTCGAGAGAACCATTTGGTAAAATGAAATTTAAATAACGTCTTCCCCAGACTCTTTATGATAGTATCGTTGTATGAAATATGGTATCGTAAATTAAAAAAAAATTGTAGATAATTATATTTATTGTGGGCGTTTTGAATATTTTTCATGCAAAGAAAATTTTGTGACAAATTATTATTAACTAATAGCCTTGCAATATTAATATTATAAAATTGATGCTGAATTAGACTAGATTATTTTATTATTTTTAAAATGTCATTCCACGCTTAGGTTTAGAAAATATGTTTGAGAAAAACGCAGCGGGATTCCAACCCGCGCCTCTTGAAGACCGTCCAAGCACTCCAACCGCTAAGTCATGCGTTCTCAACCATTCGTTCTACCAGCTGCGTCGAAATTTCTATACGTTTATTACAACTTAGATTACATCATAGACTAGATAACCAACGAGAGATAAAGCAGCTTACTCAATGAAAACTAGTAAATATTGTTTTTTTTTACAATGTATCCTTAATAAAAACCCTATCTTAAATAATATGCCCCCTCCTTTTAGTGTTGTTCCCTTAATTATAATACGTATTCGGACATGACTAATAGTGTCAGAATAGCTTCATAAATATTTTTTGTAATAAGAAATTCAAAATGCTAGCGTAATATGCAGTTTTATGCCACATATTGTCGTTCTTTTCTTATACATTACATCGTTATGGAGATGCGGGCATTATGCAACGTTATGCTCCGCAAAGTGCCATATATCTTGCTAATTGACATTATAGCAGGAAGTAAGGGTTAACGAGTACGACGAAGAAAATAAAACAATAATTAGTTTTTGATATTTAAGGATATGTGAGGATTTTATTTAGCCTTTATTTTTATTGAAAAA
The DNA here is from genome assembly GCA_032432895.1 of Dryadula phaetusa. NCBI lineage: Eukaryota > Metazoa > Arthropoda > Insecta > Lepidoptera > Nymphalidae > Dryadula > Dryadula phaetusa. Next base: position 5,300,683 of record JAOYRS010000081.1, read on the forward strand.
CTCAAGAGCTTTTTTATGTTATATAGGGAATATAACATAAAAAAGCAGTTCTACGTTTTTTTTTCCACATAATATGAATATTATATAAAAATATCGTTGTTATAAAGAATTTAGAATCAAAAACAGTGTGTTACGTGACTAATGAAAGAACTCATAAGATAATTCAATTGCTAAGAATTGTTAAAAAAAACAGGTTTCCGTTCTATCCCGCATAGAAGGGTGTCAGAGACAACCTAATGTCAAAACGCTCCATTAACGGTGTTTCGCCCAAAATCGAGGTGTCGCACCCTGAGTAGCAAAATTAAAGAGGCTCTCTATCTTATTAGAGTGGAATTTTCTTTTAAATATAATCATTTCCCGAGATTGAATCGAACCTACAACCAATCGCATTTATAGCTACACTTGAAAGATATCGCCGACCTCTACTTTTGGCTGAATGTGCAGCAATCTTTGTACCATAGATTTTTTTTATTTGCTAATTTTCCTCTGAATGGTAATCGAATGTACAATATCCTTGTGTATACTATAAGACATTGTCCTACTACGCCGAAATATTTAGTATTGTTCTTAATATAAATCAATATTTTTTTTAACTTCACGCTTATCCCTCGTAGCAGGATGTATAGGAAGTACCTAGCGTTAAGACACTCCATACTTCGCTTTCCGCTTAATTCAAGACGATGCGTGTTGAGTGGCGTAACTCAACGCCACGCTTTGTCTTACGAGAGCGTGGAAATGAAAATAATTTAAATATAATAATTTCTCCGAGCAGGATAATCATTCCTCAGGCGCATAATCGATCGCGTTTACATTCCGATGCTCAACCAATTTTATCTTAGTCTTGAATGATTTTAGAATATTTAGTGTCAATGTCAAAGTTTTATATTGCGTACAAATTTTAATAATCGAACATGTTATAATGATTTATCTATAGTAATAAAGGTTCATTTTATAAATTAAATATTCACTATAGTTTACATTTGAACTACTTTAGTTTAACTAACACGAAGCCCATTACGAGGTATTTCATAATAGGAATTATTTTTATGCCACTAACTTCAGTTTACATGTCAGATTATTTTAGAACATGCATTTTCCATACAAAATGCATGTTTCAGGAAATATTATCGAAAAATATTCGCGGAAATATGTCAAAAAATGTTTCCACACACAGATTTCCATGTGAAATCACAATTTATATTTCGATATATAATCCAATTTATTTAGCATTTGCTTGTTAGATTTATAACGCGAACACAGCGCTTCGCCCCAATTTAATGCGGTACAAGATAGACACCCGAAACGCTAAATCATTCGCGATGTCAAAATTTTTGCAGCCATATGTGGTGGCGCTGATTATTATTTATATTTACTTTGATATTTGTTAGGTTAGGTATGGGTACTAAGTTCTGGGTTCGATTCTAGTCAGAGACAAAAAATATTTAAAAAATCATTACTTGTAAGCAATTATGTAGAAAATATTCAAAATATTTAGGTCAATAAATTCTGTTTCTCAAAAAGACAGTACTTTGGTTATTTAGTTTTTTTTAACGTTAATCAGTATTGGTGGATAGTACTTAATGCTAGTTAGAATAAAGCGCTTAAATTGTATTTGTAATTTTATGTATATTGTAATATTACGTAAATGTGTTTTTTTAACTATAAAGGTATTGAACAATGTTTGCGTGTTGGTTTATTATATATAAACCAATATATATATATATATATATATATATATATATATATATATATATACATACATACATACATAATACGTGTATGTAGGTGTATAATTATTAAGATCAAATGATTAGTTGGCACCCTTGGTTATTAATATCTAGGACTAATATCCAATGTTACCCATTTAATAAGATCTACATTATATAACCATATTGTTAGCGTTATATAAAATTCCGCTAACAATATGTTTATATAATTTAGATTTTAAAAGTTTTGAAAAAACGTATAAAATTTTTTTTGATCGCAGCGGGATTCGAACACGTGCCTCTTGGAAACGGTCCAAGAGGCGCAGGTTCGTATCCCGCTGCGTTCAAAATTTTTATACGTTTTTTCAAAAATGTTTTCTAATCCTAAGTGTGAAATAACACTTTAAAAATAGTAAATATTAGATTTTAAAATACAGTTTACATTTCTTATTTTTGTGGGTAGATTACATAATTGTGCTCCATTCATTTATTTTTCATTACAGACATAATCCACTTACGTAGAAAAACAAAACACAAAAAAGAACAAAAATATGAAAAGTGTAAGAAAAAAGATTTTTATTAAGTCTGAGAGGTATTTGATTTCGCTTATTTAATAAAATGTTTTTTATGGCTCGCTTTATATTTCTAAAACTTCACATAATTTTGTTTTTTTTTTTAATTTTGCAGAGAAAAAATTGTAAAAAAAATTTTTGTGTGTACGCCGTTTCACACATGCATTTAGTAAGCGATATTTTACCTTCATGCTTAATCTCTTGCGGGGTAGTCAGAAAGGACGGCAGGTATGATAAAGAGGTATCCTTGCAGGTATGATCAACCTCTTCATATATGGTCCTCATATTTTTTACGAGTCAACCGAAATCTTTCCCGATCTCTTGAATTATTTTAATTTTACAAACAGACACACCAAATCAATTTATTTGTTACATATAGATAGATACGTACATTTCTCATCCCTTATTTGCTTTCACGTAAATCATCTCTAAGATATCAAAGGCGGGCCAAGTAGTGTAAATGTGCGTGTTAAACTAATTGGTGTTAATATTATTAGTAAGTTAGTAAGTAAGTTGCTTTTAAGCGAGGTATCGAACCGTGTCTTGTGTGAACTGACTTTATAACTAATTTGAATTTGAAATAATGTAGTTGGCTCAGTGTATCTTTATATTCTATGGTTTTTATGGAGCTTGTATAATAATTATTACCTATTGGAAACCGGTCGTGGCGCAGTGTTACTGTGACTACCTGTAAACATTATTGATTGGGAATTCGATTCCCACTCGGGGAAATGATTGTTTTTAATTTTTTTTCATTTTATCGCTCTGTGTAAATGAAGAGTGGCGTTTCACCAGTCAACCACGCAATGTGTCAAATTCAGCTGAAAGCGGGGTATGGAGTGATTTGATACTAGATACTTCCTGTCTATCAAAAGCGTAAATCTAAAAATAAACTCAACTCCGCGCAACTCAACGCCGTGCTTTGTCCTACCGTGAGAGAAAATCAAAATGATTTATAATCTAATCGCCCCCCGAGTGGGAATTGAATCCATGACCGATCCTGTTTACAGTCATACGCTGTACCACTGCGCCACGACTGCCCTTTTATTAGTTACATTTGTGGAAAATCAACTAAACTGGAAAACTGAAATGTTTAGATAGTTTCACGATAGACGTAATGGAAATAGCTCGAAGCTTCCTGATTGTTCTAGAATTTTATGTTTATTTAAAGTATCCGTCAGCACGCATTCGTTTCTTGTTAGTATATTGAGTTTATTTATACTTTATCCTTTCCCGCAAAGCACGGTAGACGGAACCATCTGGGTGTCTAGACACTTCGTTGACCGTTTTCCGAATTCAAGAATTTGCGCATTAAGTGGTGGAACTTAACGCCGCTATTCATTAATTAATGTGGAAAAATGATAACAATATTCGATATATAACGTGTTGTATATAGTTATATTATAGTAAATGATAGTAAGTAAAAAACGGAGTAAACTATATAATTACTTTCTCTCTTCCTAATACAGGTACAGTGAAAAAAAATGCCAAACGATACTCATCTAGTAAGATCTTTTGCTTTTCGCGATTTTTCACATTTTAAATGAAACTGTTTTAAACGGATTAATCGCGTTTATTTTGGTATTCGAAAATACATTTTTGGAAGCCTGACGTTTCGAACACTTTACAGTAGTCCGTGGTCACAGGCAGTAGGTACTCGTCTAATCAACGAAATTCATTTTGCACGAGAGAAATTAATTCTAATATATAATTTTTTTTCATCGCATAGCAGGATAGACAGTAAGTGCCTAGTGCCACTTTCCACCAAATTCAAGACGATTCAACGAAGTTGAGTGGTGGAACTCAACGCCGCACTATGTCTAGAGCAAGAACGTGAAAATAATTTGAATACTCCCCCAAGTGGGAATCAAATCCACAACTGATCGCATTTGCAGTCAGACGTTGTGCCACTGAACCACGACCTGCTTCTTTGTATTAAGAAATAAAAATTAAAAACCAATCAAAATAAACGATAGACATAATAGATAAGCAATAAATAATACTAAGGAGGTTAATGATGGAGTCGTTTACAGCATTTTAATTATGTACTAAAGTTGAATTAATACATTTCGTGATTTAAACACTCTGTGGGCAATAAAATGACAACACTGAAATGTCATCGAAAAATAATATAAATTGTAAGAATAAGAATTCTTAACTAGTTTTTTCTCCTATTTTTTTCCATATATTATGTAAAGAGGTCGGTCGTGGCGCAGTGGGACAGTGTCTGACTGTAACGCGATCGGTTGTGGGTTCGATCCTCACTCGAGGGAGTGATTATATTTAAATTATTTTCACTTCTTCGCTCTGGTATGACAAAATGCGGCGTTGAGTTCCACCACTCAACACGCAATGTATCGAATTCGATGGAAAGCGAAGTACGGAGTGTCTTGACACTAGGTACTTTCTGCCTACCCTGCTATGTGGGATAAAAGCGTGAAGGTAAAAAAAATGTAAAAAATAAAAAACTGAAGCTTAAGCAAAGTTAAGCTGCTAAAGGAAGGAAATTAAAATATAAAAATTAAAACTAATGTTTTTTTTTTCTAAAAAAGATAGAAAACAAATAATGAATATGGTTATGTAACTGATTAAATAATATTAAATTGACAGATGATCCTAAAATTAGAACATTATTGTTAGAGAATAAAAAATGCGGCTACACGTTTTATTCCACATAATAGGGTAGTAGACAACATAGTGCCAAGACACTCCGTTAACTGCTATTCACCTGAAGTAGAGAAATTGTATGTTGAGTGGTTAACTCAACGCTGCGCTTTGTCTTACCCGAACGGACAAATGAAAAATAAGTAATAAGTAAATATTCAATATTAAGTAAGAAGGAATAAAGTCCGAAATACGCAAGCAAATGTGAGTTTTGTTACGCTAGGCAGATTCCTTTAAGACCATATGGCACTATAAGAATATTTCAAAAAATTCTTTAAGAAAAACGGTATTTTAAGGTATTTTAATATTTTGGTCCATAAGAAGGTTGCAGGTCATCACTTGTACCTATATGTTTGTTATTATTATGTTTGTAAAACATTAAATGAAAACAACTAGAAAAGACAGTCAATATGGTGCAGTGGGACTGTTTCTAACAGGTAGGAATGGTGACAATTTTATTTCGCTGTTCTGCCGCAAACCACGGCGTTGAGTTACGCCAATTAACACTAAATCCTAGAGAAACTGGGCAACCATATCTTGACACTGGATTCTCTCTGTCTACCCTCCGATGTGAAAAAAACACGTATCTATATTACAATTTAATGTAATTTCAGTTTATAAAAACTCACAGCCCTACAATTTTAAAGAAAACGCTGCAGGCCAAATACAAAACGCTATAAGAATATAAAATATATCAAAATAATAATTATTATGAGATCATAACCCTCTATAAATCAGATATCGATTTTCTACCAATTTGAAATGTAAATTGATTGCCTTAACTACCGGTGTATAATTTTTTTCGGTCACTTAATAGCCCAATTTGGTTGCGTTTATCTCAACCTGTCAAGGTACTGTATTTAAATATTAAATGCTTGCTAATTTTGTAAAATCTTTTATTTAAAAAAAAATGTCAGTCCGTTAGAATCTTTGTATTTGATTTGATTTGAGGTAGTCGCAGGTTCAGGGAATGGAAGTGTTTTGGTTTATTTTTACTATATATTATTATTATAACAAAATATTGTTAAAAAAATTACATTTTCTTCAGTACAATAGCTTTTTCAAAACTGACAATGTACAGTAACAAGGCAGTTCAAGGAATAGAAAAACTAATATTTACCAATTTTAAAGTGTTATTACACACTAAGGATTAGAAAACATTTTTGAAAAAAACGTATAAAAATTTAAACGCAGTGGGATTCAAACCCGTGCCTCTTGGATACCGTCCTACGGAACTAGCTTTGATGAATCTTGCCCAGTTTTAAGTAATGAATAGGAATAAAATAAAACAATCATATAAGCATTATTATTAAACAAAATACTTTAAATATTATATATAATATAATATACTTTAAATATAAATTTAACTTAATGAACTAGGGTGCGTATATAAGTATAGCAGTCGAAAATAATTAGACGGTAGGAAATCTTATTAACTTCACGCTTTATCCCTAGCGGGATAGTCGTCTGACTGTACTTAGCGCCAAACGCTACAGTCTTGATTCAATTTTTTTTGGCTAGCTTTATATTCCTATAAATTTATTCAACTTAACTATTTTGTTCTTTTTTGTTCTTTTTAATTTTACAGAAAAAAATGTATAATTTTTTATTTTAAAGTATGTACATATGTGCCGTGTATATACACGTATGCATTTTTGCTTTATCCCTTGCGGGGTAGTTAGAGTCCTATGATTCCTGTCACTATGGTTCCTGCATACTACTTTCGCCTCACCCACAGTCATTAATCGGGGAGTCCTCATGCTTTTTACGTGACCTTCCTCCCTTCCTCCATTTCAAAATCGAGGTCAACCGAGGTCTCTCCCGACATCTAGTACCGCTAACTTTTGTTTCATATATATACGTTTCCACCATTATCAGTTTACATTTAAAAATATATTTATATTTCCCCAATTTTGTTAGACAAAGTGCTTATAAAGTCACACCGTAAAAAACGAAGAACGAAGCCTAAACACTAGACAAGACAAGTGTCTCATAAAACTTTATATGAAGATGAAAGGTATAAAAAAATATATAAATTATATTGCTTACGTCTTCCACATATTTTATCACTTAAGGTGCCCCCAAATAACCAACACTACTGTGTTTAGAAAAACAAAGGGTAATTCACGGTAAGGTTAAGAAAATATTTAAAAAAAACGAGTAATAATTTTGAACGCAGCAGGATTCGAACCCGCGACTCTTGAAAATAGTCCAAACGTTCCACGCACGCGTGGCTTAGCTACATCCGGTTGCGTCGAAATTCTTTTAGAATTATTTCAAATAATATATAGTTTAGTTTTACGTCCGAATTCGTGAGATTGTTGAGTGGCGGATAATTATAAAATAATTAATCCTTCGGCTAAAACCACGAATCAATCGTGTTTATAGTCGGATGCTGTCTCACCGCGCCACAATCGCCCTTATTATTTTTATATTTTTATATTTATTTAAACGTCCCTTTGACACGATAACAACGCGTTACCCAAGCAACGTGTGTGTCATTTTATATAAACGTGCATGTCAAACACATGGTAGTGAGTGTTACATTTATATTATTAATTTAATATATTTTTATGTTTATATTTTTAAAAAAATATTAACCTTCTTCACTCCTCTATATAAACTATAACTGTGCCAAATTTCATACGAGGAGTGTTCGCGTGATTTTCGTAACAAGAGGTGCAAATATTTACAATACGCAAAGTATTTATATGTAGATTAATATTAAACGTATTCGTTTAATTAGATTGCAAATAATAAATACATTTGCAACGAATAATTAGTAACAAACACCTGACTTGTGTTTAGGGATTCGGGAGATTAATTTCATCATTAATTTTGGCTTTTAATAGCTTGTGTTCACTGAAAATGCTATTTCGCAATACAAATAAATATAAAGTGTATAATTTGCCGCTGAATTATGATTATGGTCACTCAAAAAAAAATTTTTTTTTCGCTGTTCTCGTAAGACAAAACGCGGCGTTGTGTTCCGCGAGTCATACCTCAACGTCTCTAATTCGAGGGAAGTCGAGTAAAGAGAGTCCTGACGCTGATTCTCTCTGCCTAACCTGCTATGCAGGATAAAGCATATATAAAATAAACTGGAGGGACAAAGGAAACGCTAACAAACGACTTACCTAGATTTATAATACGAAAATCTCGTGTGTACTTCGTAAATTTTGCAAATTAATAATATATCTAAAAAAGAGAAAAAAAGTGGGACAGCGTCTGACTGTAAGCTCGGTGGGTTGTGTTTTCAATTCCCATTCGGGGAAATAATCATATTTAAATTATATTCATTTCCTCGCTCTAGTAAGACGAAACGCGTCGTTGAGTTTCGCCATTCAACATGTAATGTCTTCAATTCGACGGTAAGTACAGTACGGAGTATCTTGACACTAGGTACTTTCTATCTACGCTGCTATGCGACATAAAAAGATTGAAGCTAAGAGAAATCTGTACAAATAATATAAACAGAAGAGTTTGTTTGTTTGTTTGTTTAAATTGGATGAAAATTTACGGTATTATAGATTGTAAATCAGAATAATATATAGACTACATTTTATTTACATTTTTTTTGTAATTTGGTTTTGATATAATCCATATCAATTAAGTCGGCTAAATATCCATTGTTTTTCTTAAATAGTTCTAAATAAACACCCCGAATAGCATACATCTATCCTTTATGTGGAAGTCATTATAAACATAATAGTGCACTATACATTTAATTAAATTGAATACTTTTCTAGTGTCAACACACTCCGTACTTCGCTTTCCACCGAATTCGAGACTCAATGCCGCTCTTTGTCTTTACCAGGGCGTGGAAGGAGGATGTGAAAATAATTTAAATATAATCACTCCCCCGAGTGGGGATCGAACCCACAACCGATCGCGTTTACAATCAGACGCCACGACCAGCCTCAGCTTTCTTACAATGCAGATTTTAGAATATTTATCAAACCTTTAAGTATTTAATATAAATAAACTATATCTTTTATATCAAGTGATTTGGCCGAATAGTTTGAAATTATATCGATATTATTGATTAGAGCGCCATAAAGTGCCTGATGTGAGAGAAAAATTTCTGTGTTAAGGTTACGATAACTGTCAAGTACAACTATAGTTTTGGTATACCACTTAAATTGATGTGTTGTATTTAACAAAAAAAGAATATAACCTCTATAATTTTAAAACTTTGGCCAAAAAATATATTAGAATTCCTATTTTATCTTTCCAGTACAATAGTAAAAGTATTTTAGTGGTAGCTCGTGCGAAAGCTCAGTAATACGTGCGCATTGGATGTCATAATGTCCATAAAATAGCTGGATCTACTACCAGCTAAATATCTACAGTATATTTATATTCCTTTTATAAAGTATGAGAGTGAAAAGTTATGAGTCGATGTTGACTCAAAGTAGTGATTATATTTTAATTATTTTAATTTCCAGTCGTGGCGCAGTGTGACAGCGTTGTACTGTAAACGCGACCGGTTGTGTGTCCGATCCCCACTCGGAGGAGTGATTATATTCAAATTATTTTCAATTCCTCGCTCTGGTAAAGACAAAGTGCGGCGTTGAGTTCCACCACTCAACACGCAATATCTCGACTTTGGTGGAAAGTGAACTACCAGAATCCAGACATTACATGCTGAGTGGTGAAGTTTATTTTAAATATAATCATTTGAGGCTGATCGTGGCGCAGTAGAACAGCATCTAACTGTAAACGCGATAGGTTGTAATGATTACATCTAAATGATTTTCACTCTTAGTTTTGATATAATAAAGTGCGGCGTTAAGTTTCGCCACTTGAAATGCAAAGTCTCGAATTAGACAAAGGTAGAGTATGGAATGTCTTTATGTCTACAGAGTGTCGTGAAAAAAAATATGCATCAGAATGATAATAACAATATCTCGAATTTGATGGAAAGTGAAGTAAGAAGCGTCTTGAGACTAGGTACTCTCCGTCTACCTTGCTATGGGAGATAAAATTCTCCGAGTGGGTATCAAACCCACAATTCTCCCAACCTCGTTTACAGTTAAACGTTGTTCCATTGGGCCAAGATGGCGTCTATTTTGTTATGGACACGCATGTGTTTAGGGGTGACTTGGGAACAGATTGTTATCAAGTGTTTACTAGAATAAGGGGTCTGTTTGCAAGTTGTCGCAGCGGCGCGAGATATCCAGTCTTGGAGGTCAATAAAATAGGAAATAGGAAATGTTGAATTACATTGGTAGAATCTTAGGGATTGTATGATTGGAGCTGCAACACGTAGTGTTGGGAAAAAAGGCTTTAGTAAAAAGCGTAATGTATGGTGGAAGATGCAATAGAGAGAAAGAAAAAAGCATGGCAGGACTATGAAGCCTCGAGTAAGAATAAAAGTATGAGAGAGATTAAGAAGAATGAATATAAGTTGCAAAAGCACCTAACGAAAGCACTGACAAAGATGAAGCGTGAAAAGTCAGAGAATGAAAGAAATGAAAGATTGACGAACAATATTCGGGAAAACACGAAGCTTTTTGGTCGAGAAGTTAGTGATTCCCGGCTGTAGAATGAAAGTGGTGCTTTTAGAGAACGGTGAAATACTCACAGAAAGAACATACGTTTTTCAATGGCGGGGGGGGGGGGGCGGAATTCTACAAGGGGATGTATGAATGTGATGACGCCTCTGTCTCGAGTGACAGCAATATGTTGAGTCTTGATGTAGCAGACGGCAAAATCGGTATAAAAGATGTAGAGAATGCTATACGAAGTCGGAAATATGGTGAGGCAGTGAGAGCACATAGAGTTACTATAGAGATAATTAAATACAGTGGGCCACGCATGTTGGACCTGTTTCTTTTTCTATGTAATTTATGCTGAAAAACGGGAGAGGTCCCGGACGATTGGCGAGGCGCAGTCATCGTGCCTTTGTATAAAGGCACAGGTTCACAGTTAGACTGTGCAAGCTGTAGGGCTATCAGTTCGATAATCTTAGGCTCTAAAATTTATGCTAAACTCCTAGCAAGAAGAATGCAAGAGAGATCCGAAAGGCTTTTATAAGAGGCTCAAGGATGATTTAGACCTGGAAGAGGTTGCATGGACCAGCTATTTTCTCTTCGCATGATCAGGGAAGTGGCTGTAAACCAGAAAATTTTCTTTGCTTTTGTGGATTTAGAAAAGGCATTTGACAGGATTGTAAGAAAGAAGTTGTGGGATATACTTATAACTTCTTTCTGTACGTGGGCTCGTCCAATGTGAACGGACCCTTGTTGCAGGCTGTAAAATCTCTTTATCGAGATCACTCAGACTGTGTACGAGTATGAGCTGACATGTTACCTCAGTTTGATATTCGATCGGGTGTCAAACAGGGCTGCACCATATCAACTTGGCTGTTCATTTTGTATTTGGATAACCATCTCCGAGGAGTAAAATGAAGTAACATAGGAGTGAAAGTTGGTGATTTGACAGTTACTGTCTGATACAGTGCTAATTGCAACATCAGAATGGGAGTTACAGGCATTGGTCACCACTCTGAAAGAGTGGTGTGAAAGTAATGGTCTAAACAGGGATGCGGGTAAAACTAAGATTTCAGCATTTGAAAGAGATTAAGAAAGAACGTAATTTAAGATTAGGGTAGATAGAAAGATATAAGAACAAGTGAATGAGGTAGTATATCTGGGATATATGTTTAGTAGAGATACGATACGAAATGAATGTGGAATGAATGTGGTGTATTTCTGCCGGTAACAGGATTAACGGTGCTCTGGCTGGATTGATACGATGGCAAGACATCAGTGTCCATGCAAGTTTTGCCGTTCACAATGCAGTACTGATACCGACTTTGTTATACGGCAGCGGAACGTGAGTGTGTCAAAAGAAGAATGAAAGAAAGATGAATCCATTAGAGATGCGATCTCTTCGTTAAATATGCAGAGTCAGTTTAGCTGACCGTATATGTTACGAATACACAGAATGGCAGGCATAAGCGTGAATGTCATAGTGAGAACGAATTAGAACCTGCTTAGGCGGATTGGGCACGTTGAGAGAGTGAGTGATGAAGGAATGGTAAGAAAGATTTATGAAACCAAGGCGAGTGAAGAATGAGTGGTACGAGAGGTCGGGGGAGACCTCGGTTGACCTACGAAAACCCAGTATTGAAGATACTGGACAACCCCGGAGAGCATGTATACAGAGGATAATGGACGAGGCAAAAGAGGGGCAGGGATCATAGCGTTTGGCGCTCCGTTGATTCTGACACCTCTGCAAGGGAGTAAAGCGTAAAGCTAAAAAAAATGATATATGCCTGACCCACTATGTGAGAAAAAGCGCAAAGCTCAAAAGAAAGACTACTGCGGCCACTAAACTAATTATACATTTTAATTAATTATTTTTTGTGCCTGTCAACTGTCTTTTTACCTGCCATTTCACTACATGCAGTCGGAATCAACAATTCCGCTAACTAACCGGGCAACATATTTTATAAAGTAAAGGTGCATAATTTCCTATGCAAAAACTTTAACACCTGTCGTTTTAATTACTCGACGTGCTGGCTCGCCGCCAAGCGCTTTGTACCAAATGGAGATGCTTCATACGCTTCCATTTTCCTCATTCAACGTTTGATATTCACATGTTAGACCTTTTCTAGTTGCTAGTTAGTGTGTTATTTCGTTGTTTTTACTCCATTGCATTAAGTTTAAATTTTAAATAAATTTAACATTTAAGCAAATGGTTGTTTATGTTTATTCCCATTTCTCCACTTTGGTAAGATAAAGCGCGGCGCTAAGTTCCGCCACACAGTACGTAATCGGAGTGTCTTGACACTAGCTAGATTTTTATCGAAAATATGTAAATTATGTTTGAATTATATTAAAATGGGGATACAATTGATGTTACTTAATATACAACATTACAATACATTACATTAAAACATTACAAACTTTTAAAAAAAAGCTAAAAGATTTTTATTTTTCATTTTTTTTCTATTTACCAGAATGTATGTATATATAGATACATGTCTATGTATATGTTTATGTGTGTGTATGTATATGTATGTGTGTATGTATTGTATATGTTTATGTATATGTATATATATGTATGTATGTGTTTGTTTGTTTATATATGTATTTATATATTTATATCTATTTACTCTGTACGCCCTCCCCTTTTCATTCACTCTCTCCTCTACCCAAAGGTTACCTGGAAGAGATCGCTCGTTTAGCGATAATGTCGCCTATTGTAGTATTTAAATACAAATATATATTATGTATATTTTTTTATTTTAAGTACAATAAGGAGTATTTTACTTTACTTTACTTTTACGTTTATATTTTGCTATTGTTGTAATTCAATAAGTATGTATTTCTGTGTTTGTTTTTCACCGACGGACGGACAGATTGATTGATAGATAGATAGATAGACATAAAAAAGGTATTTAAAATATATAAAGAACAGCAAAAAAAAACTTCTAAAACATTTATTGTTCAAAGCTGCTGTTGCCAGCATCTATCTCTACCAGGTAACCTTTGGTGAGGGACTGTTCTAATTAGAAATGGATTTTACAAATTACGAAGAATTAAAAAATATAAATATAAGTTCTGGTATAATTTTAAAATACCAGGTGGTATTTTTAAAAACAAATACGGTAAATAATCATACGCAATATATCTGTATAATGTATATAATCTGCATACTATACCGCTTAGTCCACATATTGTACAATTTATAATATTAAAATATATATATGTATATATATATATATATATATATATATATATATATATATATATATATATATATATACATATATATACATATATCATATATCAGTCTCTGTGTACCGGTTAATCTCAGAAGTGGCTAGACCGATTTTGTCTTGACTTACACTGGTTGATAGCTGATGTTATAAGATATAACTTAGACTATTAATATTTTAAATTTCCACAGTAGAAAGAACTTAATGTCATGTGACACAGAATAAAACTATTCTGGCGTGAATCCAAACACGTTGTCTCAGTGCAGGGAATTAAAATTTAAGGGCAAATATTGTTGCGCCGCCCCGGGGGATGAATGTGTACACGACGAGTTCAAATTTGTTCATAACTTTAACTAGAATAGTTTTAAACTGAAAAATAAATTACTTGAAAATTTAGAATTTAGCAAGTTTTTTGTTATTAGCGACGGTTGTGGGTTCAATTTTGGATCAAGAAGTGCGTATGCTTATTTTTTGTTTTTGCTTTTATATTATCAATATACAATATGTATGATTAAATTCTTCTAAGCACGATAACAACGTATTGTTTAATTGGCTAAAGGGCTTAAAGGGTATACAAGAGGGTAAGAGGTGGAGGTTCGAATCCCGTTATGATTATTGCTTTCGTATTAAAATATGTTTTTGAATTACGCATTATCTCTTGCAGTATTGTTATTCCTAGAACTGTTCTTCGTTGTACCGTAAATGTGTTAAAATCTTTTCTACAACTATGATGAGAACAACAAATTGTAGCAAGCATATAAAAAATTCAATATAACTATAAAATGTATAGTATATATGATAAAAATGTATAGACTAATTGGCTATAATGCTTGAACGGTTTCCAATAGACGTGAATTTGAATCCTGCTATTAAATAAAATAATCCTTAACAAAAAACCATAGAGATCATCGTGGCGCAGTGGAACAGCGTTTAGCCGTAACGTCAATTGGATTTTGATTCCCAATTGAAGGAGAGATAAGATTTCAAAATTATTTCCATTTATCTCTCGTAATAGAACGCAGCGTTGAGCTCCGTTATTTGACAAATAAAAGCTCATATTGGTCTCGATGGCTTGACAGGTTCTTTCTAAAAAAATAAGAAAAATACATATAAATGTTTTAAAAACTTCTTTAAAGGGATTAATCACGTTTATTTTAGTATGCAAAAATATAAAGATCTTTGTATCATATAAATCTTAATAATTATTTTTCTAAGTCATTTTATCAAAATATATAGCTATAATATATTTTCGTTGTTTTAAAGTTGTACAGATTTTCAAGTTAATTCCTTTACTATCTCAAGTCAAGACCAAACTCTGAGAACTTTAGTTGCATTAATACAGAGTGAAACTTTTTAATTAAGTTACTTGATACTTTGTAAAATACTTACAATATATGCAAAAGACAATCTACTGAGCTTTTAGTCTATAACCAGTCAACGTAATAAATTAGATATTTTTAAACTGTTTTTCCATACTTTATATGAGAATATTGTAAACCCTTCCAGTTTCAAGTATGGGTTCGAATCCATTGCACTGAAGTATATATTACTCTATGATAGAAAATTAGTTTAAATATCAACCAAAATGGCCAATCTCAGGTCATTTTGGCGAATTTGGTAAGAGCTCGTGCTTTAAAATATTATACTGTCAAATAAGGATCGTAAGATATTCTTTAATCTTCACGCTTTTTATCCCGCATAGCACGGTAGGTTAAAATTTGTCATTATTAAAATTTTTCTTAGATATATTTTATACATATGTAACTATATTTTAAAATATTTTCACGTTTTCTCCTGTCCAGAGAATCTACTGTCAAGACACTTCGTTCTCATCTTGCTGCCAGAATAAGAGACATTGCGTTAAGTGGCGGAATTCAACGCTACATTTCGTAATAGAATTACTTCCACAATATAAGCATCGAACGGATAACCATCGCGTTTGATTTCAAACCATGTTCCATGTTCCATATAATATTGACTTTTATACAAAAGTTTTCGTTCAAAGTCAAAAAATTAATAAATACATATATCTCTTATACATATATCTCCTAAAATATTGCTATATATATATATATATATATATATATATATATATATATATATATATATATATATATATATATATATATATATTCATATTTTCGTGCCAAACTTTTCGTATCTTAAATTCTATAGATATTATCTTAAATTATATTTCGCTAAGTTATAATAATTTAATAATTTATATTCCAAGTTTGAGTTCTTAATTTAAGCCATTCCTTTATCCATATTTAATACCTGCCAAGAATAAAACCTGTTGTCATTACCGTTTCATATGTTGAATATTAAATGTTAAGTTTATTAATCTCTTAACAGCCTTTTTTGGGAGTGTATACATATCCCGAAATACAAAATTTGAAATATATTAAATATATTATTTCAAAAGAAAATATCGAGATTTTAGTGAGACATTACTCCTGGTTGTTGTCTGATTAAAATTAATTTAATATATAGTTATTTTTTAGATTAACGGTTTTATTCCGCATACCACGGTAGACAGAAGGTACCTAGTGTCAAGACACTCCGTACTCCGCTGTTCACCAAATTCAAGACATTGCGTGTTGAGTAGCGAAACTCAACGCCGCGATGTGTATTACTGGAGTGAAGAAATATTATTATATAATTTATTTTAGAATAATACATTAAAATTATAATAAATTAAAAAATAATATTATTATACGCATTACCATTTGTTTGAAATATGTACTCCTTCGTACAAAATTACAAATATATTTTTATATGTAATTTCCAAGTTAAAACAAAAAACCGTTGTAAAGTGGAGCAGGGTTTAATTGTAAATCCGATTGGCTGTGAGTTTAAGTTCCACTTGGGAAAAATTATATGTTTTGAACTTCTTTCATTTCATCGCTCTGATAATACAAAGTGCGGTGTTGAGTTACGTCGCTAATGTCTTGGCGTCTGGTGAAAAGTGGGGAATGCATTGTTTTATCATTAGGCTCTTTATGTGCCTACATTGATGAACGGGGAAAAGCCTTAAGTTGTAAAATGGAGAAATTTAAAATAATAAAAGAAAAAAATATAAAAGCTTTAGTTCTTAAAACAATAAAACATTTAGGAAACAAACAAATACTGTTTCTTTAACCGCCTCACGATTTCTTACCGCAAAGCAGGATCGACAAAAAGTACCTTGTATTAAGACACTCCGTACTTCGCCTTTCCAAGTATTGGAGACATTGCGTGTTGAGTGGTGGAACTTAACGCTGCACTTTGTCACTACGAGGGCGAGGAAGTTAAATTAATTTAAATATAATCACTACCCCGAGTGGGGATCGAACCCACTAATAAGTAGGTAATAAATAAGCGCCAATATATGTATCGGTAATAATATCAGTTGAGAGCATGAATATGGATATAATTTAAAACTATAAACATTTCTCCGAATAGGAATCGAATTCCAAACCGATCGCATTTCAAGTCAGACGCTTGGCCCACTGCGCTACGACCTGCCTTTTGGTGGAGATCGTAGTGACACATTATTCCTTGTTGTCTGAACATTTATTGTTGTGATAAATAGAAAAACCTATTAAAATGAGATATTTGACATTGTGACAGGGGTGAGATCAATAATTTTGATTTCCCCCCATAATGTTCAGTGTTTATTAATGTTACGTTTAAAGCTATTTTTATATAATTTAGATGTAAATGCATAATTGGTAAGCTGTGCACTTGGCAATAGTATAAATTATTCCTTATTACAACGGCTATCTGCTAATGAAGGTCGCTTCTAAATCGGTCAAGCCGTTCCAGCAGTATATATATATATATATATATATATATATATATATATATATATATATATATATAGAAATCTGCATTCCAGTAACACAATACAATAGCCAGTATGTGCCGCAAACTACATTTAAATTGTAATATATACGAGATTTGCAAAACGCTGCGCTCGTTACAGTCTCACAGAGACCGGAGCGGCTTTGCACAAGACTATTTGATTGAAGTACATTTCAAATTTTATATGAAGGCTAAAATTTATTGTGTAAAAAAGCGATATTCGAACATGCGCCTCTTGAAAAATAAGAGGCGCAGTTTCCCATTATGTAATTAAAACGTTTATATATTCGAATTCGAGACATTGCGTGCTGTCGTGTGGTGGAACTCAACGCCGCACTTTGTCTTTTACCAGAGCGAGGACGTGAAAATAATTTTAATCACTCCCCCTAGTGGGGATCGAACCCACAACCGTTCGCGTTTACAGTCAGACGCAGTCCCACTGCGCCGCGACCGGCTACTTTATATGTGACAATTGACTTTGATATAGGAAAAGAGGCTCTAATCAGCAAACCTTCGGCCAGACCACAGGGTCTAAATAAGTAAATACTACAAAAGTAACTTAAGCTATTTGACATTATATTATATAATTTGACATACATACATGCATACATACATATATACATACACACATATCAATATTAAATGCACTATGTTCTGAGGTAGAAATTACTTACTTTTAAAAATATTTATAGTATTGGACTGTCTAATATTAGTAACGGTGACTGCGGCACAATGGTATCTCTAGGGTCTTTCCGCTTCTTAAGCGAAAATTAAGCGGGAGACAGGAATTGGCCCCTAGGAAGGAAAATCGTTCTTTAAGATAGGATGGGGTATCGGGATTGAAAAGAATAGAGTACAGGAGAGTGACAGTGTGAAGGTTTCGGAAGCCACCGCAGCCTAACACGATGATGACTGACGTGATCAAATTCTCAAAATTCTAATGATGAGTTCTAGGGTATTGAGCAATTGTAGTGATAAATCTAGGTAGCAAGTATCACCATAGTCTAATATAGGCAGCAGAAGTTTGTGAGCCAAAAAGAATTCTTTGTACTGATTGGTAAAAGATTCTTCCACCTTTTCAGCCTACCTATAGTACTGTAAATCTTGCGGCTCAGTTCTGAGACGTGTGGTGCCTAAGAGGGAGTGCTATCCATCTTGATACCTAGATATTTCGTTTGGATAGTTGCCTTGAACTGCCCAAGATACAGACTTATGACTTTTTAGGATTTTTGTATAGGCCAAAGAACTTGCTCCAAGTGCTAATTATTTGTAGATTTGAATTTACTAAATTTATGGCTTTAGCAATATCATTCACATAGAAATATAAATCTGCAAATCATCAGCATATAGGTGGAAAGGAAGAGATTGGAGCTTAGTAATGGAGTTTATAAAGATTTCGTTATTATTAAACATATGTCATGTTTTAAATGTGTTATTCTAATGTATAAATTAAAGTAATTTAAAATGCTATTTAGACTAGTTAAGTAGTTTTTGTGTGAAAGAGAAACATACATCCATCCATCTTTTCAAGTTTTCATATGAAAAATATAACTATAGAATAATTATTTACTATTTTTAAAGTGTTATTCCACACTTAGGATTAGAAAACATTTTTGAAAAAACGTATAAAAATTTGAACGCACCGGGATTCGAATCCGCGCCTCTTGGACGGTATCCAAGAGGCGCGGGTTCGAATCCCGGTGCGTTTAAATTTTTATACGTTTTTTCAAAAATGTTTTATAGAATAATTTTTGGATTTTATAAATTTTATAATTTTGCCACTAAATATATGAAGAAATAACGCTTCAAAATATGAGAAGAGTTACGGGTCATTGAGCTCCTTACTTCTTTATAATAATAGTCTAAGTAATAATAAATAACTTGTTTGTATTAGTTCACGTTGCTAGCAAAAAAGGAAAGGTTAATCCCTAAATATATATCGTATAAAAAAATTCAATGAGAAATTTTAATCATAGGCTTTATTTGAAAATATTATGAGGAGAGGAACATCACACTATTGGAATATTAAAACATGAAGTTGTTTACTTGAATTATATAAATACAACGAATAACATGTTTGAGTTTCGCGAATTTTACACATTCAAACGAAATTATTAATATTTGTTTTTATTTAGCTTCACGCTTTCATCCCGCATATCAAGTAAGATAGAAAGTACCTAGTGACAAGACACTCCGTATTTCGTTTTCCACTGAATTCGAGATCGATATTCAAGTGTGTTCGATCCCCACTCGGGGGAATGATTATATATAAATTATTTCCACTTCCTCGCTCTGGCAAAAGACAAAGTGCGGCGTTGAGTTCCACCACTCCATGAGCATCTCGAATTCATTGGAAACTATTTTAGACAGGTTTTATTAATAAATTATATAATTGAATTTTGTATTAGGCAATAAACGAATGCCACCACAGTATACCTGTAACCACAGGACTACAGTAAAACGTCCGAAACGTCAGGTTTCCAAAAATATATTTTCGAATACCAAAATATACGCGATTAATCCGTTTAAAATAGTTTCATTTAAAAACGGGTATAAATAGCGAAAATCAAAGACGTTATTAAACAAAACAAGTTTCATACAAAAAAAAGGAAATATACATAAAACATATGGCTTATAATAATCTTCAAACGAAATGAAACTTCCAAATACTATGAATAACAATGGATGTCTAATATAGCAAGCATTTTCCAAGAAGGGAAGCTCGACTAATGGAGAATCAATGGAACACATTAGTTCGCTCGAGGAAACCACAATTTCCGCGTCACTATAAAATAGCCGTGTTGAAGACAGCCCAATTACTTGGAATTTAAATTAACTTAAAATAATATTGTATTTTAAATAACTTTAAATTTTAAAATTATTTTTACTTAATTATCTTAAAAAATCAGTAGATGACATTATATTGAAAATTATTTTTACTTTCTCGCTCTGGTAAGATAAATTGCGGCGTTCAGTTACCACTTAACACGCAATGTCTTGAATGCGGTGGAAAGTGAAGTACGGAGTATCTTGACACTAGGTATTTTCTTTCTACCCTGCCATGCGGAATAAAAAGCGTGAAGCTAAAAAATAATTAGTTTTACGCTGTATCCTGTATATATAGTCAAAAACAATCTAGAGTCAAGACACTGCGTTGACTCCGGAGAGAATATGAAATTCATATGACATCTTTAAGCGCCAGAAAGTTATTTTATTTTAGATGTCATATTATATATATATATATATATATATATATATATATATATATATATATATATATATATATATATAAGTATGTATATTAGTGGTCCATTTATACAATCTAAACAATATTCATCTGAACTAGGTACCTGCTGCGTCTTCAACGTAACCCTTTTTTTAATTTTAATTTATATTGGAAAAATATTTTTCTTTCTTTTGGAAGAAGAAATCAATACATATTATATACAATGAAATAATATACAGATTTACAATTTTGTATCCTTTTAAATTCATTTGCCATTTTGATATACACTTGTTAGTGTTATCATTCTGATGCATATACATTTTTAGCTTCACGCTTTTATCGCGCATAGCAGAGTTGCTATAAAGCGTGAAACTAAAAATGTCTACTCAGATTAGAAGTATCTAGTGTCAATACACTCCGTACTCAGTTTTCTGTCAAATTCGAGATATTGCATGTCGAGTGCCGGCACTTAACGCCACACTTTGTTTAACCAGAGTGAGGAAATGAAGATATATAATCATTCTCCCAAGTAAGAATCGAACCTACAACCGTCCACCTTTACAGTCAGACGCTGTCCTACTGCGCCACGACCGGCCTATATGCATATTACGTAACAAATTTTAAAAATTTCCAGAGTTAATCGTATAGTTTGAAAATTTAAAAAATATACAATATCCAGGAATTTTCATTACTGAAAAACAATTTGTAGTTTTAATGGGTTTTGGTAAGGCCAACGTGGCTCAGTGCGAACGGGTCTGATTGTTAGTAGTCTATTCGTTTCTTTCACTAGGTGGCGTTGAGTTCCGCCAATCAACATTCATTATATGAAACTAAATTCTATCTACCAAGTAACTAAAGGAAAAGTATGAATTAGTTTTGCATATTTTATCAAACTGTTTTCACGAATATTTGTTTTTATTTTTTTTAGTTTCACACTTTTATTTCAAGTAGCAGGGTAAACAGAAAGTGCCAAGTGTAGTGTCAAGACACTCCGTACTCCGCATTTGCAAAACTCAATACAATTATTTATTTAGTGGCAAAGCACAACTTCACAACGTCACGCTTTGTCCTACTATGAGGAAATAATTTAAATGGATATTCCCGAGTGAGAATCGTACCCACAGCCGATCGCGGTTACAGTCAGACACGGTCCCACTGCGCCACTGGCCTCCGTTTTTTTCATCACGTATATATATATATATATATATATATATATAAAGAAACACAATTCGTTTCGTAATATTTACTATAAATATAAAAACCAAATCTACGTTTTATTTCAATTTAAAATACAGGAGTAGAGTAGAGAATATTTGTTTTCAATATATAGGGAACTATTAGTCTAAAGGCTCGTCTAGTGTAACACAATGTATCGCGTGACTGCATTACTACTTCAACAATTTCCCACGTGAATTTAAAAAATGACGTTGATATGGCGCCATTGACAATAAGTAAATAAGAAACAAACAAGGGTAATGTATTTTTAATTTATATAAAAAAAGCAGCTTCACGATTTATCCCGCACCAGAGTATCCAGACTATAGAGTATACCGTCATGACACTCCGTTGACTGCTTTCCACCCGAAATTTGAGAGGTAGAGTGTTGAGTGGCGAACTCAACGTCCTGCCCTGGTAGAGTGAAGAAATTATATTAAATTTTAAATTATGATTTTATCGAGCAGGAATCAAATTCACATCGTGTTTGCAGGCCAGGTTATCCCATTGCGCCATGACGGCCACCTATGAAACTAGCTGCCTAGAGTAAATTCCTCACTTTTATTACATTATGCATTAAGCAGCATTATCATAATAGAGGGTGTGAAAAAATGGCGATTGTGACTTTTATTTTAGCAAAATATAAGAAATAAAACTATTTCACTATATTCCATAACATATTATTCATAAAATTTTTACATATTTACTATTTTTAAATTGTTATTCCACACTTAGTATTGGAAAACATTTTTATAAAAACGTATAATTTTTTTTTGGTCGCTATCCATGAGGTGCGAGTTCGAATCCCGCTGCGTTCAAATTTTTATACGTTTTTTCAAAAATGTTTTCCAAAAATTTTACACCTTATCCCGTATAGTATGGTTGTGGAATTTTGCTTATAGTAATTTTAGTTATACATATCTTTACTTACAAATTAATAACATTAAAATGTCTGATTGTAATATTAGAATAATATCTTTTCTCAAAATTTATTTTTTAACTAAAAAAAATTGTCTGTCAGAATGTTTGTTCAGGTTAAACCCCGAAACGGTCGTAACGATTTTTACGAAATTGTATAGATTTATAAATTAAAGATCCAGATAACTCTATTTCCACGCAAACAGATTCTTAGGTATAGCTAGTTTTAAATTAAAATTAGGACATAAGGCGGAACAAAATAATATTACAACCTCATCAGAAATGTTTTATTTTTCCTAGATTAATAATCAAAACTAACTTAATTTAAATAAGATAATTCCACTAATTGGGAACCGAACCCACAACCGAGCATTTATAGACGTACTCTGCCCACGAAACCCACGATATCCGCGCCTATTCAATGCACAGTATTTATTTCAACAGCCTTGTTTCTTTTTCAGCCTCGTTCACAGTAATTGACAGATGCGACCAGTCCGCTCCGGCGTAAATCCGTTTAACTTTTAATATGTTTAGGGGCCTTGTCTGTTTGTGAATTGAGTTTTCTTATCAATTTTGCGGCAATCGAATATGTTTTTGGATATTTAGCAAGTTAGTGACAAATCACTACGTGTTCTACTCTGTGTAACATCATTTTACTTCACCAGATCGGTTCAAAGGTATGAATTTAAATATTACAATAAAGATTGTTGTTGATATAAATTGTTATTCACATGAAATGGGAAGAATTAATTTTAAAAAGGAAATTAATATGAAGGTAGTTATATAAAAATATTAAATAACTAATATATATAATTGACTAGTTGGTGCGAGCATATCTCTCTCGTTTTTGTCTATATTTGCTCTACAAATTCTATTTCTTAATTGAGTAAATTCAAATTTTAAATATATTATACCGTTTTTACGTTACTATAGGAATTATTAGTATTAGAGTATGGTCCTAATCTACTCAAATTTTAGCATTCTCACCTTCTTTTTCATTTTTTTCGGATGCTGGTGACTTTGTTGGCTTGTTGTTGCTGCTATCAGAGGGTGTTTTGTCATATGACAGGATGTCGAGTTGAGATGTTCAAAAACCTCCTAGGGCTACCTACACTTTACAATCTACAAGGTAGTTTTATATCAAATCTAGGCTTTCTATATATATCCAATTACTTTAGTTCGTCCTTTCTTGATCAGTGACAGTATATTGCAAGTCTTTAATATTTATATATAAT
This sequence comes from Dryadula phaetusa, assembly GCA_032432895.1. Lineage (NCBI taxonomy): Eukaryota > Metazoa > Arthropoda > Insecta > Lepidoptera > Nymphalidae > Dryadula > Dryadula phaetusa. The sequence goes on from JAOYRS010000081.1 coordinate 5,324,796, forward strand.
TATGATATTGATAATATTTTTACAGCTTTTAGTACTATCAACTATGTCAAGGGTTTATCAGTCTTGTTAGCAGTCAAAGGAAATCCAACTCTCTATTTGCTTGTAACTTTGATCAATATAATGAATTTGTTCTTCTTAGATTCTATCAAGAGGACTTTCAGCTTATTGAAATGTTACTAACGAGATACTCAACTTTTAATAATATATGTGCATTCTGGTGCATTTGGTGTATGTGTTTTATATATAATAATAGTGAAGTAGATACCATTTGTTTTTTTATAGAAAATTCGAGTCAAGCGTGGCGAAAAAATACAGTGTTTGACTGTTTGACTGTATATATATATATATATATATATATATATATATATATATATATATATATATTTATTTATATATATATATATATATATATATATATATATGTATGTATATATTATTTTTAATAGAAACATTATTATGATTTTTTTCACCTACACTATTATCCCACATGACAAGGTTGGCTGGTTAAAAATGATTTTTAGCGTTAAGCCCATATGTATGAAATTGTGCTATAAAAAATATATAAATAAATAATAAATTGGCCGTGGATACGATTCTCATTTGGGGGAATGATTATATCCAAAACTTATTTTCATTTCTCCTATATGGCGCTAAATCGCGGCTTAGAATTTGCTATTAACGTAATTTATGGCGGAAAATAGTCAATGCAATACTACGTTTTCTACCTACCTAGGTTCTGACTACCCTAGCATGCGGTATAAAGAGCGAAAATGTTTTTTTTATATTAATTTAACCTGTGTTCAAAAAAATTTTCAATAAATAATTACATTTTTCCATGGGTCTCTCAGACCACAACTCAGTATATACACAACAGTCTTTATATAAAAGTATATACGTATTTTTTATATAAAAAAATCGCTTTAGAGTCTCCTATTCTTTGCAATAATTGAAAAGCTTTTCAATATCAAGCCTTGTACGTAGTCAGGGAAAAAACGTTAAATCAGGAATTATTTTTATTATTATATTAGTATATTATATTAATATTAGAATTATTATTATTATTATTATATGTATATATTGAAACATAGAAGCACCGTAGTATCGGAGAACATCAATTTTGGGACGTATGATGATAGAAGGCACTAGCGGTTTAGGAAAATAACAACCTGCCACATGTCATACCATGTCTTCTGAAACTTCAAGAGAAATCTATATATATCCCCGTACATTTATTCGTGTATTGTAAGCAAAAACGCCATATGGCTACTATATAAGAAGGATGTTTGCCCAGATCATATTTAATTAATTTATCAAAAAAATGGCTTAACTTATTTCATTTTTAATAATTGATGATTTTTCTATAAAATTATAGAGTTCTGTAAAATTGTGAACAATAATTATTTATAAATGAATGAAGTGTAAAACATATAGATATTATCTAAAAATATCGATTTCAAATATTAATTATCTATAATACTATTATTATCTATTGTCATAGAAACACTTGTGCATTTTATGAATGTCACCAACAAATTTTGACATATAATAAATTGAATGAACATCTGTATGACGTACACGCGGCGAGAGTGAAATACTCCATCAATATTAATAATAGAAATAATGTAAAAAGTCAACGTCCGGTGAAAATACTTATTTATTTTATTTATGTTACCTTTGCTATAAGATATTAAACCTATGTGGTGAAGTGGAATTCTCTGATCATAACCGTAATAGTTGTTAATTTGATTTCCATACATTTAAATTGAGTCTGTCACACAAAATGCACTGTTCTGTGCATTTTGTGTGACAGACTTCTACTCGTATAAAATTGAATGCTAAAATTTAAAAATGTAAATTTATCTTCTATTAATCTTTTTATTAACAGAGGCCGGTCAGCGTCTGACTGAAAACGCAATGTATTGTGGGTTTGATTCCCACTCGGGGTAGTGATTATATTTAAATCACATTCACTTTCTTGCTTTGGTTAGACAAAATGCGGCGTTGAGTTCCGCTATTCAATACGCATTATTCGAATTCAGTGGAAAGCTAAGAACGGTGTGTCTTAACACTAGATATTTTCTGTCTACCCTGCATATATAATAATTATATCTTTTTTAAATAAATGACATGGCCATTTCATCCCATGTGTTATAAATCTTAGCAAATAAATTAATTTAATAAGAGTTATGCGAACACACACTGTTGTTTAATAAACTAAAACAACAACTTCTAAAAAGTATATTTTAAATCATACGAGACGATTTGAAACCAAAAATATATTCTTAAGTAATATTGAAAACATTTTTAGCTTTTAGAATTTATTTCTAGTACTGGCTTACGTTTAAAAATAATCCACCTTTTGTCATTGATATCTAGACAACTAACATAGCCTGACTTTGATTTTCCCGATTTTCACACATCTGAAATGAAGTGGCGCAATGGGACTCGAACTCGGGGTAGTAATTATTTTTAAATTTTTTTCATTCTCTCGCTCTGGAAAGACAAAGCACGGAGTTGAGTTTCGCCACAAAAAAACACAATGTCTAAAATTCGGAAAGCAGAGTTCGGATTGTCTTGAGATTAACTACTGTAACATTTATTTGCCTAATCATGCCTTGGCTCATGATACCTTACGTGGTTAGGATCAATTTATAGTTTGTATGTAACTCAAGATCTTTCAGAGATTTAGAGGTAACAGTGTTAAGAAACTTCATTTGCAATATATTAAATTCATACAATTAGCCATCAGAAGGTAATCTCCTTCATTATATATTTGTCCTTAAAAATTATCGTATGCTATATGTATTTATTTGCCATCAGATAGGGTTTTTAATATTTATAATATTATTCATTAACTTACCATTGAGATCACCCACAGCTCGACCGAGGAAAAGCCGTAAGCGCATCCTATACATCTTCTATTTATAATGAACTATTGAAGGTTATCATAGTAAGAAAAAGGATAGCCAAAGCGGCCCCAACCCGCCACTAACCGTAAATTACGACCGACCGTGAATCTTATAACCTTGGTAGTGAACCCTCCGGGATGCAATTGATTAGTTAACGTATACTTACAATGCCTTTGTAAACGATCAATTATTAATCAATCATTAAATCATCGATCAATTATTAAACATTTTTAGATTCGAACCCGCGTCTCTTGGTTACCGTCCAAGTTTTATACGTTTTTTCAAAAATGTTTTCTAATCCCAAGTGTGGAATAACATTTTAAAAATAGTAAAGATCAATTAATAATTACCTGTTCCCATGGGTTATTTTTAAGATACAAATCTATGTTTATGATGATTGGTAGACCAATATAAGTCGCGGATTGGTTTGTTTGTGAATAGTATATGTTAATATTACGTCAATTGGCCTGACAGACCAAAATTACTTGCTGGTTTGTATATCAGTTCAGACACATAACCGCTAGGCAGCCAATTATGTTATATTCACGCACAGCACATACGTAGCAGTCATTTATCAAAACCAACAATTAAACTCAGAAGCCACCGACTTTATATTTGTCGAGCACTGACTGACTGATAATATAAACCACTAATCCCACACCAAGGGTGTAAAACGACATAGAAACGCGTTACGATACTTGTACAGCGTCGGGTTTAGATATAATTTATCTAAACCCGACGCTGTACAAGTATCGTAACGCAACGTAAGACAACGTCAGAGAAGATACAACCGACATCAGTTATCAGTAAACTATAGAGCTCTGCAAGCTATATGAACATCCGACATTGTGCAAACATCGCTCAAGCAGCGCAAAATAGCAGTAGTCAAGATATAATCATCCAACATCGCCATTGCAATTCATCTAAGCCAAAATCCATTAGCCTCAATGATGCTAAGCAATATTATATCAGTAAGCTCACTGAACCCCGACGGTCACGTGTCGCAAGGTATATGAGACCGTACAAACACCGTTCACGCAACACGAATCAGCATACGATAACCGAACCAACTTCACCCTAACAGTTCACCTAATCCAAGAATATTAGCCTCAGTGATGCTAAGCAACAATGGGTCGCGCCACCGTTATCAGTAAGCTGTAACGTTCACCGAATACCGACGTTCACGTGTCGCAAGTTATATGAACGTCCGACGTCGTGCAAGCATCACGCAAGCAACACGAGATAGCATCATTCGGGATACAACCGGCCAACATCTCCGTAGTAGTTCACCTTAGCTAATTAAATCAGCCTTATTAACGCCCAGTAACAATGGTTTATCCCACTGACAACGAATATCTGAAGCCATAAGGTCACCGAATATTGAAAGTCAGGTGGCACAGAGTGTCTATCACTTAGATCCATTATATGTATCGCTCCATATACATATATTTATATCTTATTAGAATTTCATTTGTATAACATTGTGCTAATATTTACCATAAAGCAATAAGTATATTTTATATGCGGTGCGATCCTCCCTATATATGCCACGCAACTGTTTTGACATTCAGGACGGTGTAACCTGAAATCTCTTAAGCATCGACGCACAACGCCATCGACGTCGGCCGTCTTATTACATGCACAACTGCAACTTTTATAAAAGTCTATTTATATATAATATTGTTATGTGTACTTTTAATACACGTATCTGATTCACATATTAAATCATATTAATATTTTATTTATCCTGTGGGTTCGATCCCCACTCGGGGGAATGATTATATTTAAATTATTTTCACTTCCCCGCTCTGGTTAAAAAGACAAAGTGCGGCATTGAGTTCCACCATTCAACACGAAATGTCTCGAATTCGGTGGGAAGCGAAGTACGGAGTGTCTTGACACTAGGTACTTTCCGTCTACCCCGCTATGCGGGATAAAAGCGTGAGACTAAAAAAACAATTTTATATGTATGTACATATACAAGTAGATACCGTTATATGACATAAACAACTGGAATTTTCTCTATTCACGAACGTAATCTGTTCATTACATACAATATGAAGTAGATAATAATTTTGTTATTGTCGATTTAATTTATAATATAATTATAAGTACATTAAATAGACATATTTGATTTAAATAATAAATCATATTTATATTTCAATAAGTACATAAGTAAATACCGTTATACTACTTCTAGTCTACCCTGTCTCTGCTTAGCTTCACGCTTTAATCCCGCATAGCCGGTTAAACAAGAAGAAACTAGTGTTAAAACCATACTCCGCTTTCCGCCGAATCCAAGACATTGCGTTTTAAGTGGCGGAACTGAACGCCTAACTAAACAGAGATATCGAAATAGCTATATCTTAAATAGTCAAAATTCTTAATATATATAGCTACATTAGGTCCAAATTCAAAAGAACCCGTAAAAGCCAGCAGAAGCCAGCCTCACATAAAACGTTGACAATATATTATAGAAATACGTGTATAAAATGAAAGATGCGGTTTTCAATCACGTATGAATTTGTATTGAATTATTATACAAAATTACACATCGTACGTTGAATTTAAATTTTCAGCTAACCTCAGTTGTAGTTTGGAAAAATATTAATCAAATTAAATTATATATATATATATATATATATATATATATATATATATATATATATATATATATATATATATATCGGAGACTCGTTATCCTCACGGTCGCTCATTGTGGGGCGTCAGCAGGGATCCGGGCGAGAAATAAATACTTCGTATGTTTCTTTTCAATAAACACAGCACAGTTCCTAGGCTAGTATTGTATTCAACCAATAGTACCGTAATGAATACTCGAATACAGAGTGCACATTCTTTTATATAACGTTCACCCTCTCCAACGTTTACCCTCTCCAACGTTTACCCTCTCCAATCTAGGCTCTGTACACGTTACTTTGACGTTTGTGTATTATTGATATTCCGAACTATTGACCCGGATGCGACACGGCCATCCTGTGTTACACACGTCCTCGTGTGTTAATCTGGAAGAAAAACAAAATACCGCACAGTATCATTCACGCTCGGCCATATCTGACCATTCTACTAAAATAACTGAAATAAAAGTCTTGTGTCATCAAATAATTTTTATTTTAAACACAAATTCTTTAACAACATTAAAAAATTTCACAAACGAAATTAAGTGATTGACTACTGCTGCACGTTCTCCCCGTACAATTTATGTACACAGTAACTAAGTCTTCCCTGTGACCGTAAAATCGACACATACGCTCGTACACTTAAGTCAACCCTGTGACTACAAGTGTTCAATGATAGTCATCCCTGTGACTCACAAATCAACAGTCATCCCTGTGACTCACAAATCAACAGTCATCCCTGTGACTCACAAATCAACAGTCATCCCTGTGACTCTCAAATCAACAGTCATCCCTGTGACTCACAAATCAACAGTCATCCCTGTGACTCTCAAATCAACAGTCATCCCTGTGACTCTCAAATCAACAGTCATCCCTGTGACTCACAAATCAACAGTCATCCCTGTGACTCACAAATCAACAGTCATCCCTGTGACTCACAAATCAACAGTCATCCCTGTGACTCTCAAATCAACAGTCATCCCTGTGACTCTCAAATCAACAGTCATCCCTGTGACTCTCAAATCAACAGTCATCCCTGTGACTCTCAAATCAACAAAATATCAACATTCATTCTCCTAGAGTACTTGCAGCAATGTCAGTTGAAGGTTCTGAAACTTTCTCAGTATCACCTATCGGCAAATCACATTTTTCATTTAAATCAATGACTACTTTAGCTTTTGGCATTTTCCTAACCCTATCATGTGCGTACTTATAGGTTCGTTTAGAATTCAGAGCCTTCAACAGGTAGCGGTCACCATCCAAAACTTCTATTATCTTAAATGGGCCTTTGAATTTAGAGTTTAATTTGGTTTGATTTCTTTCTTCGTTTTCAATTAATACAAACTCGCCTACTGTAAATTTATTAAGCTTTGCCTTTGTACTATTAAACCTTTCCCTATCATATTCAGCCGATTTTCCTATATTATTAGCTGCGCTTTCTCTTAGTGCGTCTAAATCAATGGACATTTCGTCATTTTGTACCTCGCTGATCATCAATGACAGTGGCCTTGCTACCCTACCGATCATAAGCTCGAGTGGTGAGCACTTAGTAACCCTATTGATAGTACAATTGAGAGCTAATTGCACGTCTCCTAATGAATCCTGCCACGATTTTTCAGAGTTAATCTCTACTGCCGTGAGCATCGACTTAAGTACGCTCATGACTATTTCAACTTGCCCGTTCGCACGAGGAGAGCCGGTGGCAATTAAGTGAAGGTTTATATTTTTGCTATCACAAAATTCCCGAAATTCATTGCTCGCAAAACACCTCCCTTGGTCAGCGATGATACGAGTGGGTGTTCCAAAAAGTGCTACACTATCTGTTACCGCTTGAATACTACTTTTTGTGTCAAATATTAACAGTCTGATATAATAAAACGAATTTTGTGAAGGCATCCATCACAACAAAAACGTACTCTTTTACATCATTTTTCCCGCTAAGTTTGCCTGTGGCGTCGATGTGAATAGTATGCCAGGGCGACGTAACCTTAGGTATGGGGTGAAGTTCGGCTTGTATTTTACCTGATCGAGATTTAGCTACCTTACATGTTACACAGCTATCTACAAACCGTTTTACATAGCGCGACATTCCGATTCAATTCAATTCGAACCAATAATGATCATACGCTTTCTCGAGCGTTTTCTCCCACCCAAGGTGAATAAGGGAATCATGAATGTTATTTATGACCGACCATTTCAATGCATGTGGTACAATCGGAAGACACCGTGTCCTACCGTTACGTTGTACCTTTCTGTGCAGAATACCGGATCTAAGGACATATGTATTGGCTAAACTATCTTCCAACCTACCGTTATTCATATCATCGATAATTTTGATTATTTCGCTATCTTGCTGCTGTTCAGCGGCTAACCAATTTAAAGAGAGCTCGACTATATTTACTCGCTTGTGCTCTACTTGTGCTCTACTTTACTACAAGGGCGACTATTGTTCGATGACGATGGTACCGGGTTTCGAGAAAAAAAGTCAGCATGTGCCATGTGTTTGCCCGGTCTATATTCGACATCGAAATCAAAACATTGAAGATAGGACCACCACCTATGTACTCAAGGCGTCAAATCCACTTTACGTTGGGAAGACTTTAATGAATTACAGTCCGTCACTACCAAAAATTTACGTCCATGCAAGTATTGTCTAAAATGTTTGATAGCATTTACGACAGCGAGTGTTTCCAATTCGTATGAATGGTATCGTGATTCTGCGGGTGATGTACGTTTGCTAAAATAAGCTATGACATGACGTTTATTGTTATGAATTTGAAATAAAATAGCGCCGTACCCCTCTGAACTTGCGTCTGTATGAAGTTCTACTGGGAGACTAGGACTAAAGATTTTTAAAATCGGTTCATTAGTCAATATTGAAATTACTTTTTGTCTGATTTCTTCATGCTCAGGTTTCCAAATGAAATTGCCTTTGAGGGATGTTAATCTATAAAGTGGAGCCATTAAACACGCAAACTGTGCAACAAATTGTCGAAAATAAGAAGCTAATCCTATGAATTGCCTTAATTGCGTAACGGTTTCAGGAGGTGGTAATGCAGTGAGTGATTCTATTTTTCGCTTATTTGGTCTAACATTACCGTTTTCTACCTCATAGCCTAAGAACTCAATTTTAGATTTAAGAAAAGAGCATTTTTTAGAATTTAAAGAAAACCCGGACTTGGTGAGAACTTCAAGGACGGTATTAAGTCTGTCAAGTCCCTGTTCTTCCGATTCAGCCCGGATCACGACGTCATCAACGTAAACAATGACGTAATCACGTACCAAGTTTCCTAATGCATTTACGATAGCTCTTTGAAATACAGTTATAGCATTCTTTAAACCAAAAGGCATAGTCAGATATTCATATTGACCATCAGGAGTTACGAAGGCCTTACGCTCTATCGACTCCTCATGGCATGGAATTAAATGGAATCCACTAGCACAATCGAGTTTAGTAAAGAATTTGGCTCCTTGTAAACGCGATATTAAATCTGTAATGATGGGGAGGGGATATCTATCAGAAATGGTATTTTCATTCAGTTCCCGGTAGTCAATACACATCCTGTCGGACCCGTCCTGTTTTTTAACTAACAAAGCTGGGCTAGCAAAAGGCGAACAGCTTGGCCTAATTATATTTGCCTGTAAAAGTTTGTCAACTTTATTTCGCATAACCTTACGTTCCTCAAGCGATAACCTATAAGGACGTCTTTGAACCGTTTTGCTCGGATCTTTTAACCGTATCTATAATTCACCTGTCATAACGCGTGTAGTAGGCATACCGGTTACAAAATATTTCGAGTAACGATTTAATATCTTTAAAAGTTGTGATCTATGTTCAAAGGGTATATCTGTATCGATACTTTCAAAATCAGGCCACGAGTTTTGGATAGTGCAGCTATTAACAACATTATATTTTAGCAATTGAAAGCTAGTACTCGTCATCAAAATTGAAAATCCTAAATTCAAAATTTCACGACCAACCATTATGTCACTGCGTAAATAAATATCAGGTAAAACATGTAACAACAATTCTAAACAGTGCTCATTAATCGTAACTTTAGCTAAAATTTGTTCTGTTGATTTTACACTGCTTTGGCCAATACCAGTTAACGAAACAATATTACAACTACGTTTTCCGCTAAACTTCGTAGCTTAACTTTCCTTTATTAATGAACACTCAGCACCAGAATCATAGTGAAACACATAAGACTCACCGCGATGTTGAAGGTATCCAGTAGGAGGTTCGACTACGCACAGGTCGACACGACGTTCGGTCGATGTACTAGCGCTGGTGTTGCCACCGCAGGAGCCAGATCCTGCAGTACAGCGGCTTGCCACATGTCCTAATACTCCACACTTGAAACATCTGATGCTCGTTGATTTTTCTATGCGATGAGAAGTGGAAGCCACGTCAGTCTTTACGGGAGATTTTGGCTTGTAGTTCTTGGGCTTTGATCTACACTCAGCCTGCCGGTGACCCAATTTCCCACAGCCAAAACACTTTAATGTAGGTTGCTTGTAAAATTTTGTTCGCTTGCTGTCAGTTGTTGACAACGCCTCTGCTGCAGGAGCTTTTCGCTTTTGATACGAGAAAGCCTGCAATTCTTTTTGTAGTTGCTGGCGGGAAGTAATTTCCGTTGTAAAAGCAAGACGTTGTAATCGCGAATCGTGTTGAGAAATGTGCGCTAGGGCGATTGCTACAGCGATCTGTTCTTTGGTGCAATCTTTCCAGCGGTTCATTAATGAGGTGATAATCCGACTCGCGCATGCAGCTAATGACTCGTTGTCTTTTAATTTTTCACAATGCAAGTTAATGAGGGTACCTGCACATGTGTCTGTGGATATGAATCTTGCAGTGAATAGGTCCTTAAATTCTGGCCACGATATCCCGGGGTATGATATATGTGACAACCATGATGATGCGGTACCTTTCGGAGCCTTGCCAATGACAACAATGAGTTGACCGCCACGTGGTGGGTTGTCTTCGAAACAAATATCTGCTGTTGCACACCAAGATCTCGCGTCACTTTCTTCTTTATCAGGGTTGAATTCCGGTAGGACTTGATTCATGCGGTCGTAGCGTAGAGATCAGCGCCATTATATTTTGGTTCTGTTTTTCAATAAGTTGCCGCCATAATTCTTCATGATTTAGCGGTTTCTCAGCCCGTTGAGATCCCACTTCTGATATCGGAGACTCGTTATCCTCACGGTCGCTCATTGTGGGGCGTCAGCAGGGATCCGGGCGAGAAATAAATACTTCGTATGTTTCTTTTCAATAAACACGGCACAGTTCCTAGGCTAGTATTGTATTCAACCGATAGTACCGTAATGAATACTCGAATACAGAGTGCACATTCTTTTATATAACGTTCACCCTCTCCAACGTTTACCCTCTCCAATCTAGGCTCTGTACACGTTACTTTGACGTTTGTGTATTATTGATATTCCGAACTATTGACCCGGATGCGACATATATATATATATATATATATATATATATATATATATATATATATATATATATATATATATATATTTCTTATTTATTTAATATACATAAGTATGTAACTTTGCAATATTAAAAAAACCAGAGGCCGGTCGTGGCACAGGGCAGCGTCTGAAAACATGATCGGTTTTGGGTTCAATTCCTACTCCGGGGAAGTTTAGTTTAAAGAAGCTCATTCTGGTAAGACGAATCGAAAAAGTCACCAGTCATTCCAAATACCTGTGTACCCCAAAAAATGAAGCTAATGTACTGAAAGAGTACAAAAAATATTAAAAAAAAAACGACTTTTAATTCGGAAAAATCCATTACTTTGCTATTACCTAAAGGTGTACTTGGAGCTACACTCGTATATCAGTGCATTTTATGTTAGTATAAAACTTTACTTCAGGATTCCGAATAAAATTTTCAGCTTGGGTGTTCCACGCCATTACACGTTTCTTTCACGGCATTTCATTTAAGTGCACGTTGCAATTTAAACATTGATATATTTTCTAAGAAAATCTTTTTGGATTCTTATTGTACACGATATTGTATTCAGATGTTATTTAAGCGTGGTTGTTTTAAAATAAATATTATAAATCAAATTTTTATTTTGTTATTAAATTTAAACCTAATTTGCGTGAAGTGGTGCTATTATGAATGCATAGTGTATATTCGAATCTCAGTTAGGAAATAATGTAAATTAAAATTTATTTACTATTTATTTGCTTAAAATTTGTGAATGAGGTCGGTCGTCGCGCAATGGAACAGCGTCTGACTAAACGTGATCGGTTGTGGGTTCAAGCCCTACTCGGGGGAGTGATTATATTTAAATTATTTTCAATTCCTCGCTCTGGTGAAAGACAAAGTGCGGTATTGAGTTCTACCACTCAACACACAATGTTTCGAATTCTGTGGAAAGCGAAGTACGAGGTGTCTCGACACTAGGTACTTTCTGTATACCCTGCTATGCGGGATAAAAACGTGAAGCTAAAAAAATATGTATATATATTTTTTTAAATAGTATTATTTATTTGAAGTGTTCGGGGTCGCTGTCATGTAATAATGAAATGTATACAAATGTGTAAAATGTATACAACTTTCCTATTCCTATACCTATTCCCACCCACCCTTTCCCTCATCTCGTTTCACATCCATCCCAAGGCTGACAACGTATCTACAATTCTAACGTTATGGATGTCTATGAGCAAAGGCCATCAGGTGATCCTTCAGCTCGTTTGCCTCATTGCCTTAATAGGAACTACATTCAATGTGCTATCTAACTGTGGTTCAGCTTAACTGTGCTAATGTTACCGGGTCGATATGATATCGGTATTTATAAAAAATGCGTTTATTCCCACCTTAAAAGCAGGCGAGGTACCTGTAGCTCCTTTGATGCTACGCGGGGGCGTGAGTGACGGTGATCACTTACCATCTGGCCACCCGCAAGTTCATTTGCCCTTCCTGTCCCTGCTTTATATTTTAAAAATATATATTCTTATGAATGTGATGTTATGCCAGGAAATTTGTATTTACTTTAATATTCCTTTTTTTGGGTTGACAGAAAGTACCTAGTGTCAAAATACTCCGTACTCCACTTTCCGCCGAATTTGAGTCATTGCGTGCATGTCGAGACAGTGGCAGAATTCAACGCTACGCTTTGTGTTACCAGAGTGAAGTGAATGATGATGATGAATGAATTTTAAATATAATCATTCCCCTGAGTGGGAATAGAATTTACAACAGATCGTGTTTACAATCAGACACAGTCCCACTGCGCCACAACCTGCCACAATTAAGGTATTTAAAATTACCAATTCTACCAAAATTATTTACTTTAAAATTTTCAATAGTAAAACTTAACCGTACTCCCTACGTACTAACTACGCTATATTAATTTAAGTTTAATTGCATCAGTGTTTTTATTTTAACCGTGTCTTTGATCTTCGCGCTGGTTGACCTATTTGTAGTTTATGTTGAGCCTTCACTTTGAAATAGAACGGTAAATGTTATTTTAAATGAATTTTTTTATATAAAGTATAAAAAAGTATAGTGTCAACACACTCCATACTTCGCTTTGCACTGAATTTGAGATATTGCGTATTGAGTCATGGAACTCAACACCGTACTTTTTCTTACCAGAATCAGGAAGTGAAAATAATTTTAAATATAATCACTCTGCCGAGCGTAAATTTGGCTTCAATTTTTTTTTAATTTTTACGTTTGGAACATTAATAATTTATGAGTTATTGATATCGTTTGTTTTTTTTTCAACTTCACACTGTACCTCGTCTAGCAAGGTATAGACAATATAGTGTAAAAGACTCCGTTGACAGCTTTCTGCAGGAAATCAAGACGATGTAAACAAGAATTTGTTTAAGCATTAATTAATTAATAATATTAATTAATAACGAAACGTAAATAAATAAATACCTAATTGATTATAATGATTATGAAATTTATAAATCTTGAAAATTAAGAAATTCTGAATGAGCAAAAATATTTTGAAGAATGAATTTGTATAGAGTTTAAACGTTTTAGTTTTTTTACTTTTTATCTGTCTGTTTGTTCCAGCTAATGCCTTCTGGATTTTTTTATGACACCGGGAAAAGCAGGCGGTCCTTCTCCTTCAGTGCAAAAACTACTTCACAAAAGGAGACCATTGCAGACCAGTTCCTTATACTATCCAGCATTGGCCTCACCACACTGGATAGTAAGAATACCCACTACAGCCATCAAGACGTAACATTGTGGGGCACAAGCAGGGCATTCAGGCAGAGCGTGATGTTCCGAGTCAACGGGTGCATTACACTCATGGTACGCTGGTGACGCCACCCGACGTACAATGTGGTGCAGGTACTTGTCAAAGCAACTATGCCCCGTCAGAAACTGCACCAACCTGAACGTCAGGGCACCAAAGCTTCTCAAGACCCAGCGTTCTAAGTGGGGATGAACCGCCTCTACTGTCACTAGGCCAGCCACCGGAGATCCTAGGTCCTCTTTCCATCGTCAGATCACGGCTTCATCTGCTCTTCTGACCCGCACGATACTATCACTCGATGGTCGTTCGCCTCGCTCACTTGGGCGGAATGTATGAACTTTAGCGAGCACTGCTGCCTGTAACTCCCAAGGCGAGTCGCGTGCCAGGAGAGTGGCCACATCCACGACACTGTACGGTATCCCCGAATTGTCCTCACCGCTATGACCCTATGCGCTTTTCGCAATTGAGTCCTGTTACGAGCGGTGAGTAAATCCGCTCATACGGACGCACTGTAGAGTGCCATTCATCTCAACACACCGACATGCCTTCGGCATGGAGAATCTGGCCCTCTAACATTCGGAAGCAGCCTGCTGAGGGCCCTAGCGGCATTCACAAGCTTTGACGCAAACTGAGCGAAGTGCGAAGCAAACGACCATCGACCATCCAGGATTAGGCCAAGATACCTCATCTGAGCCCATACCTCCACCTCCTGTCCCTGGATGTGCAGAGTAGCCCGGCAGAGGGGACCCCTGCGCGTGCTATAAAATAAGAGGGTCTCAGTTTTAAGCATGGAGTCCCACAGACCCACCGCTTCAATATAGTTAAGGATAAGGTGGGTGCCGACTTTATCCAGGCGTGCCACCCCTTGGTAAGTCAATTCTCAGGCAGTAACGAGTTCAGCCCGGGATGGAAGACGATAACGCAGGAGCCAATCGTATCCGACGTTTCACAAAAGTGACCTTAAAACTGATCCTTGTGGAACCCCGCAACAGACACTCTGCGACCGATTCCACCATTTCCCCCAAACTATAGCACCACTCTGTTTTGGAGGTATACATTTAAGAACTGACGTAGGTAGTGAGACACATCGTGGTAGCAAAGTGCCTCACGTAGCGTCTCAAATGTCAGGCTGTTAAAAGTATTTACCACATCAAACGATGTGGCGAGAAGAACATCCCCTTCTCTTGTTGTGGCCAATGACTGGGTCTTCAGAGCAGCAGAACGACCATCCTTGAACTCATATTGTACCTCTGAAAGACACGGGCCTGCCTTCCCTTGGTGCTGAATAAGACAATTGGCAATAATCTTTTCCAAGAGCTTGCCCATTTCTTTCAGCAGCACTTTTGGCCTGTATGCAGAAGGAGAGTCCAGATGACGACCCTCCTTGCGCAACATGACATAACCCACCCTCCTTCCATATCTTCGGGAATTGACTAGAAAAGAGGCACTGGTTAAACAGTTTCAGAAGTCTATGACTAAGGTATTCTAGGGTCTTTAAGGGCCAACTTCATTTAATCTTCGGTAATTAGAGCCACTACAATTTCTTCCTCATGCGAACAAGGAGGGTCCATTCTGGGAAAAATGTACGCAGCTGGCCCCGGAAAATACTCTGCAACAATATGTCGAAGAAGGGCTTGCGGCAGAGTCTCCGTCAACAGAGCAACCCAAAACCGTAATATGTTTTGCGCAGCGAGGTTGGACCGTCCCCATGGGTTTGTATTTAGAGTCGCCAGTAACTCCTAACAGGCTTTACGCTTCGCCAACCTTAAGACAAGTTGCAGAGCCTTTTATTCCCCTATTGCTCTGTAGACAACTTTCGAGTGCAAGGTCAAAACCATTTCTTCTCTTACACCTTATGTATGCACGTTGGGCCCAGTTTCATAATGATTGCAGAAGAGAAATTTCTAGCGACCACATGAACTTCACCACGCTTAGTTCTTGGCATGGTAAATCACACAACGCTGTCCTAATAACCCGCATTCGGCCTGCCAACTCCTCAATTCTAAAGCCTGTAGCCTCCATATTCCCCTGAGAGGACGATTTCGCCACAATGGCCGCTTCTTTTGTAAGCTATATACATTAAGCCGACTCAGAGCAATCTTTTAGATTAATTCTTAGGACGGCCTATTATTGGCGGCTGTGTGGAGATTTTGAACCAAATGTATAAATGATCCGACATGGTTTCCACGATGCTTTCTACTCACCAGTTTACTACACGCGACAGACGGAGTGGCAAATGTGTGATCCACCACTGAACCACCATTATGACGCTCGCAAGTTAATCTTTTTTACATTTTTTATCTGTATTTGTTTGTTCCAGCTAATGCCTTCTGAACCTGTGGCAGTCTTGTTTGACTGATAATACTTATATGTTTTGTTAATTAGCAATCCGAAAATGTTTGTAGAAAATATTTTAATTCTGATTTTTTCAACCCCACTCTCACAGCTCATTTGTTATACAAATTGTATATACGATTTTTTGTTTCTAAAAAAACCCAAGTAACCCCAAAATGGTAATCGAACTCACTTCTCTATGGTATATTCATCCACATAAGAGTACAAGCTAAGTATTATGTAAATTCTTTGAAGCCATGTCGTATCAAATTGTGCTGTTGTCGACATAAAGTGGCTGAAGCAATTTGTATGCTTAATCACTTACGCGATGAAGTCAATTTTCAAATTACGTTAATTTATCATAAATCAATACTAAATTATAGTGTTGAAACTTCTCGCTCAAAAGTCAACCACCCAACAAGTAGTTGCATGCTAATCATTTGTATGAAAGAGTTTATTTTTTATATATCACGCGCCTTACGCTAATCAGCATTCTCCATCAGCTAAGTGTAAGTAATAAAACAAGAAAGAAAAAATATATAATATATTTATATATATATATATATATATATATATATATATATATATATATATATATATATATATATGTATATATATATATATATATATATATACATACATATATAAAGTAAAATAAAGAGTACTACATAGTATTAGTAAGTAGTTTATTGATGCGGAAGAAGAACCTAGTGTCAAGATATTCCGTTTTCCACACTCAATCGGCAGAACTCAACGCCGTGTTTAAGTCTTACTAGAGAATAGTGGTATTTATTTTTTCTTCAGCTATTTTTTTTTCAGCCATAATTTTTTTCTACAGGCTTAAAATAAGAATAATAAAGAGTTATAATAAGATTTTTTTAAATAATAACACTGCTTCTTTTTTAACTTCAATTGTTATCTACGGAGAATAAACTCTTAAAACAATCAGTTCTGCTTTTTAAACTCGAAAACGTGACGTTGTTTCGCGTGACGGAACTCAACGCCGTGCTTTGTATTACCAGAACGGGGAAATATACAGTTAGAAATTATTTTATATATATTATTTTTAAATTACAAAATAAATATGTCAAATTATACATAACGAAATCGAACACGTCGTCTTCACTTTATGCAGACCTGCCCTGAGACGTATCAATCGATAAGGATTGCGGCAACTATTAACGAAGGTGAGAAAGGAATTTCCATTCAACCCTTTCATATGATAGTTGAGATTAACTGATGCTTTGTATGAGATGAATCTGTGAGATCAAGATTTGATTTTAATAGAAGCAATATACGTATTCTTGTATATATATGTTTTTTTCTTAACGCTTTGTTTTGCAAATACTATTAAACAATGGATTTAAAACGTTTTAATGATCAGCAGATTTATTTAACTGTTGAGTTACAGGTCGCCAGTTCGATGTCAAGATAGAGTTAATTTTTTTTACCTTCATGCAAAAACAGGATAAAAATCCCGCATAGCAGGGTAGACAGACAGTACCTACTGTCAAGACACTCCGTACTTCGCTTTCCACCGAATTCGAGACATTGCATGTTGAGTGGTGGAATTCAACGCGGCACTTTGTCTTTTACCAGAGCGGGGAAGAGAAAATAATTTAAATATAATCACTCCCCCGAGTGGGGATCGTACTCACAACCGATCGCGTTTACAGTCAGACGCTGACGACTGCCACGACCGGCAAATATTTCGCCAGTGTGCTGAAAAAATTATATTTCTACTTGAAAACTATGGTTATATTATTACGATTTTCCCCGCGCCTCGCGTCTGATCTATTAGCTTTATAGCTCTTAATATATTCATATATATAATAATTTATAGTTAACTATATTGTTTATTTAGAACTATTCAAGATAAACAATCCTACGCTACATCATGTTTTTAACTCCAATGATTTTATCAGCAGGCAGAATTTTAGCCGCCTTAATTGATATGTATCGTTACATACAGACCAAATTACAAAAAATAACTATAAATTGTACCCTATATGTAATTCTCATTTACAACCTACAATACTGTAAAGTTTCACCCAAATCCAATACATACATCCTCAGAAACTTTTGCTTTTATAATATTAGTAGGAAGACTATCGACACTGTTAGCCAGCGTCCTCATAATGACTACTTGCATATTGGTTGAAATCAAATACTGTCAAAGGCAACTTTAATCAAAAATAAATGCCCGTGATAACTAACTTATTATTATTATTTAGATAACGATCTATATTTGAAAGAACTAAAAATAGTTCCAGTGACTCAAACGTATAAGCTAGACATATGCTATCGCGGACGTTTTTCAAAACATTTAGAGTGGAAACATTTTGTCATACATGATTTTTGCGTAACTTTCACCGTTCACTCACGAAACGAAGACGCACGAAAAGAAAGTTTTAAAAATATACAAATTTTCCCGTTTCCACATCATTGTTTATTACTGATTCACTCTCATTACTCGTAGATGGAAAGTCAATGAATGAACTATTCAACACAGAAAGAATTTTTCAATTTCCATCGGTAGATCCTGGGATTATCGCGTTCAAACAAACAAACTCTTCCGATTTATATTATTGTTAGTATATACTAATATTAGTATTAGTACATTGGTATCAGTAACCATTATGTTAGTATAGTTAGTGACCATTGGCATAGCTTGTATTTATTTAACATTCCAAAGAGAAAAGAAATACATTTATATTAAAAAATTTAAATAAGTTATATAAATACAGTTATATTAATCTCTATCTATTTTATACTTATAATAAATTTATTTTAAAATGTGTATAGTATCAATTCTGTATATTGAAAATAAATCAAAAAATGTGGTCTGTTTGTCTGCCTGTTTGTTCAAGTATCGAGTGAAAATTACCAGTTCGTTTACAATGAAACTAATAATTTGGATGCCAATTGACCATTTGATTTTTAGACTGCAGAAGACTACTCGTGCAGTCTAACGATCAAATGGCCAATTAGTAATATTAATTAATTAGTATCACTACTACGTGACACTATTGTTTGGTAGTAGGATATTTTTTTAATTTATTAAAAAAAAAAGACGAATATTAATAGCAATTAAAGTTAAAACTAAAAAAATATAGATATAAAACAATCATTTCCCCAAATATAACGGAACGTACAACTAACTACTTTGCAGTAAGCTTTGTGCTCAGTTTTACTGCGTCGCGATGGCGTGTCAACAGGGGGAACTCAAATGTGAACTCTTGAAATCGCTTGTGAACCCATGAAATCACATGTGGACCATGATTTTATGTGTGGACGGGTGAAATCACATGTGAGCCATGTTGTCATATGTAGATAAGAAAAATCACATGTAAACCATGATGTCATATGTGAATGGGTGGAATCACATGTGGACCAAGCTATCATATGTGGATAAGACAAATCACACGTGGATAGGTCATATAGTCATATGTGAATAGGTGAAATTACATGTGAGTTATGGTGTCATATGTGGATGAGTGAAATAACATGTGGACCTTAATATCTTGTGTGGATGGGTGAAATCATATGTGGACATATGTAGATGAGTGAAATCACATGTGGATCACGATGTATTGTGTGGATGGGTGACATCACATGTGGACGATTACGTCATGTGTGGGTGGGTGAAATGACATGTGGACCAAGATATCATATGTGGATAAGACAAATCACATGTGGACCATGGTGTCATATATGGATGGGTGAAACCACATGTGGACCAAGATGTTATATGTGAATTAGTGAAATCACATGTGAACCATGATGTCCTGTGTGGATAGGTGAAATCACATGTGGACGAAGATGTCATATGTAGATGAGTGAAATCACATGTGGACCATGATGTACTGTATGGATGGTTGAAACCACATGTGGATTGTGACGTCATGTGTGGATGAGTAAAATCACATGTGGATTATGACGTCATGTGTGTAGGAGTGAAATCACATGTGGACCATGATGTCCTGTATGGATGGTTAAAACCACATGTGGATTATGACGTCATGTGTGGATGGGTAAAATCACATGTGGATCATGACATCATGTGTGTATGAGTGAAATCACATGTGGACCATGGTGTCAAATGTGGATGGTATGAAATCATATGTGAGCCATGATGTCATATGTGGATGAGTGCAATCACATGTGGATCATAATGTCATGTGTGGATGAGATGAGAATGAAATGAAATATGATGAAATCACATGTGGATGAGCGAACGAAAAGACAGACAAATAGACTTAAATTTTACTCAATGTATTATTGACTGAATATATTAACATACCCATATTTTTTTTCTTAAATAATTTACGTACATAATTGACTTTTCTAATCTTTTTTTTTAATATCAGTCATAGGTCTGTTTATACTTTAACTTTAAAGTAGGTTCATTGGTGGGTTATTTCTAGGACTTATTATTAACGAACGCGGGCAGATGAAGAAACGAAATAGCTATAGATATGAAATGACATAGGCGAAGCCACGAGCGGGTCGCTAGTATAAATACAATACATGCTTCATATCCTTTTTACAATTTCTTTTCTATCCCACAAAGTAATTTACAGGAAATATCTGTGACACTTTACGTTGGCATAAATTTGAACAGAGGCCGAGAACAAATGGAATTTCCACGTCCTTCCCTTTAACAGTCGCCTAAAGTAGTTCAGATTAGAGTGCGGTTGGTCATATTTTAAATTGTACGTAAAATAGAACTTACAACGTGTTGTCAAAAGTAGCTAGGGGGTATTGTTGGGCTCACATAGCTGGGTAGTCAGAGAGAACATAATTTTCAGTTCAAGGACGCCGCTTTCTGAACCAACTAGAGCTATTGCGTGTTAAGTGACAGAATTCAACGCCTCACTTTGTTCTGTTAAAGTAATTAATAATGATATAAACTAAGGATTTTTATATGAGTAAAATGTTTTAATTTACGGCTCCAGTTTTATTTTTAAATACAGTGTCCCTAAAAGAATAAAAAACAGAGAATGCAACGAGATAAGAACCTGTGCCTCTTCGAATCTGTCTAAGCGTCGTGGCCGCTATGCTATGTGTTTGTCAACACGATACATTCAATTTTTTATACGTTTTCTATAATTATTAATTTGTGGAATAACACTAAAAATAATACCATTATTTCTTCGTATAAGAATAAAAATCTAATAAAGAGAAAAGCACATATTGAGGAAACCGCGACGTTGAGTTTCGCTTTTCTCCGTGCAATACCTCATAATTATCTTGTTGTTAAATCAGATATTCTGAAATTGTGTCAAGCAAATGAGTTATATAAAGAAAGGTCGGTCGTGGCGCAGTGGGACAGCGTCTGACTGTAAACGCGATCGGTTGTGAATTCAATTCCCTTTCGGAGGAATAATTATATAAAAATATAATATTTCCATTTCCGCGCTATATTAAAAGCAAGCTGTTAATTACGCAACTTAACATGCAATACCTTAAATCGGCGGAAAGTGACGTATGGAGTCTCTGGACATTAGGTACTTTCTGTCAACCGTGCTATGCGGGGATATAAGTGTAAATTTAAAAAGAAAACAATATATAACACACACATTCGCCTCTATTATTCGATAATCGTGTAGTCATAAAAAATATTTTCGTATATTTCGTAAGTACTTATACAACATTTAACTCTAATCTTTAAAGATTATTATATCTCTACATGTATAATACCTATACGTAAAAATAAATGAATATATATATTAAAATATTATATATATATATATATATATATATATATATATATATATATATATATATATATATATAAATATATTATTTTAATAATAAAATATAATTTATTGAGTGTTTAGTGTAAACTTATGAAAAAAGAGGCAAACGAGCAGAACGGCCACCTGATGGTAAGTGGTCACCTTCACTTATGAACATCCACAATATTAGAGTTGTGGACGCGTTACTTGTCTAGTTTTGAAAGTGAGAGGAGACGAAACTACGACATTCTATGGGAAACGATAATGGGAATAGGAAAAGCTAGCGTACATAACACCAATCCGGAATACATCATTAAAATAATAAGATCTTTAATAAACATCATCGTTTTTGTTATGATAGTGGTCGCGAGCTAGTCGGAGGATTAATCTCCTACCACCAAACTACTGGAATATTGACAAGTGCTACGTAACTAGGAAATGTATATAATATTAAAACAAAACGACTATTCAATGAAACTATTTTAAACGGAGTAGTTTGTGGTCACAGGTAACACTCTACCTGTGACCACGCACCACTGTAAAGTTTTCAGAACACAAAACGTCACAAATTTTAAAAATCTATTTTCGAATACCAAAAATCTGGATAATCAAAGATTTTATTGACAATATAATTATTATAATGGCTCTTGTTTCACCATTCACAACGATAACGGGTGAGCTCACCGTGCATTAAATAGTTGCGTACGCTATTCAGAATTATTTCAAACTAGTTTAGAATATTCTAAGTGTTTTATGATAGATTAATCTATAAATATGGATTTGGGATATCTTCAGATACTTAATCAAAAGATATGCGATGGGTTATCTAAGAAAACACAAATAACTACAATTAGATAATTCTCAGTATTTAGATAGCTCTTAACTTACTTTTTACTTACCGGTGTCACTCAGGGATATATAGATAAAAATATTAAAACTAGATAAAAATACTTTAGTTAATCTATGAGAGTTAATATTTAGGTTTTATATAATTTTTTAGAATTGTTATATTTTGTAGTGATTTTTATTATTTTTTACCGCACATTGTATACGTATATATATTTAGTAAAAATTAGTTATTTCAATTTTACAAACAGACACCAATTTTATTTATTTGTACATATAGATATAGATATAATAATCTTTAAATAAATGTATAAGTATTATCTAATGTAATTTAAAAACGCCTAATATACCATGATAATTTATTATAACTACGCGATTATTAATTAAAGGCGATTATATTGCACGTACTATTTGAATTATATTAATTTTTACTTAAAACAAATTCATATTTTTTACGTAACAACAACATACGAAATAAACCTCACATAAAGAGGTGGAACCTAAAGCCTAGGTGAATCTCAATCTCTCTCATTTAGGAAAATGAAAATAATTTAAATATAAACATTCCCCCGAGTAGGAATCGAACCCAAAACCGGTCGCGTTTACAGTCAGACTCTGTCCCCCTGCGCCACGACCGGCCTAATATTTATTATTAATTAATAAATATTTAATAATATAACTTATCTCAGTATTAGACAGCTAACAATAAAGTGTCATTTAGGATTATAATATGATTAACTGTACAGGAAATAGTTTTATGATAAACATTTGTTTATAGGCCGTTTAAAGCCGTTTAAAAGGTTGTGTTGTGGGTTCGATTCCAACTCGGTAATTCCACTCGACAACAACTAGAGTAATTAATTATGTTTAAAATCAGCCTAAAATTAACTTTAAAAAAATTCAATTTTAAAACTGACTTTTTTTAACTGATTAAGGTACGAGAAATCGGGAGAGACCTGGGTTGACCTTCGAAAACATGGTACTGGAGGAAAGTCCCGTAAAAACGTAAAAAGCATGAGGACCACCCGAAGGTCGTGTATAAAGAGGTTAATATGGACGAGGTGAAAGAGATATGCAGAGACGGTAGCGTTTGGCGCTCCTTCCTTTTTTACTACCACGCAGGGAAAAAAGCGTGAAGCAAAATAAATGTGATTATTCCGATAAAAATAGTTTTATTTAAATTTTATCAAAATCTGGAAAATCAAAAATTTTATTGACATGATTAACATTATAATCACTCTCGATTCACCATTCACAATGATAACGGGTGAGCTCACCGTGCACTAAATAGTTGCGTACGCTATTCAGAGTTATTTCAAACTAGTTTAGAATATTCTAAGTGTTTTATGATAGATTAATCTATAAATATAGATTTGGGATATCTTCAGATACTTAATCAAAAGATATGCGATGGGTTATCTAAGAAAACACAAATAACTACAATTAGATAATTCTGAGTATTTAGATAGCTCTTAACTTACTTTTTACTTGGCGGTGTCACTTAGGGATATATAGATAAAAGTATTAAAACTGGATAAAAATGTTTTATTTATCTATAAGAGCTATAACATTTAGGTTTTATATAATATTTAGAATTGTTATATTGCGTAGGGGTTTTTTTTATTTTTTACCGCACCTTGTATACGCATATATATTATATGTATTTAGTAAAAAAATTGTCATAAGCTAGAGGGTACGTAGAAGTAGACTTCAATGCCTTTCTTTTATTAGCTACTGCTTGAGGGTGCACATCCTGCAATAGCTATATGTGATCTACAACAAACCCCGGAGCACCTTCACTACCACAGTGATTCGCTTCTTCTGCGGGCCCCTGTAGCCTGGGTTTCTGCTGAGAACCCTTAAGAGGTGAAATTTTAACAATCCGTAAAAAGTATTTTACCTACTAGTTTTTAATCATTAAGCTTTAATTATCTATTTCACCATCATGTGCGTAAATTTTCTACAAACGCTAATATATATATATATATATATATATATATATATATATATATATATATATTTTTATTAATTTATAATCCCAAACAAAAACATCATGCTTGTAACATCAAAATTGACGGACTTTCGTACAATCTTCCAATACCTATTTCATCCCCTTCCAGGTTGTACTTTGAAACATCCTTTCTTAGTGAGCCTAAGGACAAAAAATCATGACTCTAAGCTCAATAGTTTACGCTCGGCGATGACGAATCAGTCAGTCAGTGAATCAGGACAAGCTATTTGATATATACAGATAAATCAATAATAAATTACCTACCTTAGCTCACGTAGCTAACAAAAATGTCGCTTAAGATAATATTACAATTACTCGTACGCTTCAGGAAATAGTTTTATGACAAGCATTTGTTTAAAGGTCATTTGAGGCCAGTCTTAGCGCAGTGGGGCAAAGTCTAACTAAACTCGATCGGTTGTTGGTTTTTGTTCCCATGCGAGGGAGTGCTTATATTTAAAATTATTTTCACTTCCTCGCTCTGGTAAGACAAAGTGTGGCATTTATCTCCGCCACTCAATACGCAATTCGGCAGAAAGCAAAGCACTGTTTTGACTACTTTTGATACTTTCTATCTACTCTGCCAAGCGGGATAAAAGTGTGAAGCTAAAAAAACAACAGTAGTAGAATTGGAAATATCATTTTACTTTAAAAATATTTTTGTCTGTCTGTTTGTTCCGACTTATCTACGAAATAAATGGCATATAGCTAATATAATGAGAGATAAATTAGGCTACTCTTATTTTAATGTTGACGATTATTTTAACAGTAATTATTAAAATAATCGCGAGAGCAGGTAACTTACTATATAAAAATAAAATATTTTTGTAGAACATATCTGTTTTATATTTCAAACTAGCTATTTATTTAAACGTAACAAAATTGAAGCGAAGTACGGAATGTATTGACATTAGGTACTTTCTGTCTACCCTGCTATGCGGTGTAAAAGCGTGGAACCAAAAAAAACAATATTAAATTATTTTATCTTGCAGTTTTTTTATTATTGTAACTGTTAACACACTATAGGTATGTATATGTATGCCTCGTATTTGGATATTTTAATGTAATTTCTTAATCTTTCGTTTTCCAAATTATATTTTCTTAATAATTACTTTTATTTTTTGATCAAAATTAAATATTAAAATATTTTAAAAAATATGAGAAAAAGGAATATATTTTAAATGTAATATTTTTAAAATACTTTAATGTTTTAATTAATTTGCGGCAATAGTTAAACCACAATCAATTATGTATTCAACTCCAGTAATACTTTTCGCTTTTTCGCTAGCTAAGTAGGCGACTAGTTCTGCTACATGTTCTGGCTTAACAGTTTGCTTAAGAGCGGCTTTTTCTGTAAGTTTCGACCAAAATTGATCATCTTCTTTCTTACTCACGCCTTTATTTAGGTAAATATTAGTTTTAACAGCACCCGGTGCAATACAATTAACTCTTACACCGTATTCTGCAAAATCCAAAGCCAAACACTTCGTCAAATGAGTAACTCCAGCCTTCGAAACACAATAGCCTGCAGCATTTTTACATATAAATTGAGACATTATACTAGAAATATTTACTATACAACCCTTGCTTTCAATCAATGCCTGCATAGCAAAATGACTAATAGCGAGAACGGATCTCAAATTTATATTCATTATGCTATCGAATTTCGTCATGACCTCAGTATCATTAATGCAAGTAGAACCTGCAACGCCTGCACAATTTATTAAAACGTCGATTTTTGTCAGCTCTTTTACAGTTATACCCACAGCTTGTTTGACATCTGTATCATTAGAGACGTCAACTTTAACTTTAATAATCTTAGCGCTTCCCAATCGTTCACATTCTTTTGCTACTTTACAAAGATTGTCCTCGTCTACATCTAGTAACGACAGATTTGCACATTCCTTTGCAAAATATTCAGCTATAGCTTTTCCAATTCCTGAACCAGCACCAGTTATAACCACACACTTGTTAGCAAAACTCATATTGTGAATATATTTCGACACTAATTACACAAAGTAAAAAAAATATTGCCATTTTCCATTTATATACGAATGTAATTATTTCGTGTAAATTGACAATGAGTAATGAAAAAATAGGAATAAAAATATGTTTGTTGTGTAGATACAAATGTTTTTACTCCATTGATTGAAATTATTATATCAATTTTAACATGAAATTTTAGACCTTATATAATATTAAAATATTAAATTTTACACCTAATATAACAATGATATATGAAATTTTATACGTAACTAAATTTCAAATTTGTCAGAAAGTTTTATTTTTACGCGGAGTTAATTTCCGCTAATAAATACGTTATCTGCGGAGTTCGGACGGAATTTGAAGAATGAAGTCTAAATAGTTTATTTTCTCCCACTGTCCTGCTATACAGAAAACAGCGTTGAGACGCACGAATTATAGTATTTATCAATAGAAATGCAAGGTCAAATCCAAAATTAAAATATGTAGGAACCCTACTTGAATATTTAAATTTGAATGTATATCTTTTAATGAATTTTAAATAAATTATCATAAATATTTGCATACGTTATTTTAAATATAACTTTCATTAGACATTTAATTAATATTTAAGTATCACTTAATTTATATTCCTAGAATTTGTGATATCTATATAATTGATATGTAAAGAAAGATCTTTATAGCCCTTTCTGCAAAAAATACAGACAGCAGAGTAATGACGCAAATCAGACTTAAATTTATAAAACAAATCAGCACCACTTATAATACGAGCCTTGTAACTCACAAGATATAGTGCTAAATGAGCTATGTCTTCTGCTCTCACTTCACTTCACGTTTTATAGGACGTCAATACAGTACAATACAGTTTTTTTTACGTGAGGAAATCGCGTTACTGGTACCGGTTTTATCTAACGTCTGGAACAGCTGATTTATTTTTTTCCTAAATTTTACTTCTATTGGCCGAGACTTTTACGGATACCTGCCCGATCGGGGACTTGAGACAGGTTATGTGGGACTCCGGATTAATAGATAAAGGCCGCCCCGTAAACCCATTGAAACCTAACGGTGCTCTTCCTTGACTGCCACCAGCCGGGACCTCGGGTTCACCCCGATCCTTCTGTACGCACGTGGCGAAGTTAAGTGTGGTAGATTACCCTCAACGACCTGCTCTGAGTAGCGCGCAATATTTAAGCTAGGTGAGTAGGCGGTCAACTTCCCCTTATATATAACCTATGTTATTCAATGATAATGTAACACTTTAAAAGCAAAGGAATTGATGAAATCAGTTCAGAATTTTGAGAAATTATTCATTACAAACATACACATAATAACATTATTACATAGACAGGGTAACAATAAAATCAATTTTATAATTTCTCATGGTCTTGCTTTATCACTTGACCGTTATTTTTTTTTAAGTAGCCATTATTTTAACTTTACATTAGCACTAGCATTAGCAGTGGACAGAATAGTAAATGTCAATAATAGATAATCATCACGTGAAGGAACAATTATTTATTTTTATCGTTGGAAATATTGTTCTTTATTAACACAATTTATGATAAGATATTTTTATAATTTGAAGTATTAAAAATTAATTCTTGAAGTATTAAAAAAATTATTAGTTTGCAATATTTGAACATATTGTCAAATCACTGTCAATGGTAAATTCAGCACCAGTTATACTGCGAGCCTTGTCAGTCGCCAGATACAGTGCTAAGTGAGCTACGTCTTCAGCTCTCACTTCACGTTTTATAGGACAATTATCAATAGTAGTGGACATCAACAATTCTTTCACTTCCTCTGTGAATTGGTCGTTCATAATATTGGTTCTTACAACTCCTGGTGCAATACAGTTTACTCTCACATCAAATTCTCCAAGGTCTAAAGCTAAAGATTTTGTCAAATGTGTCACTCCGGCTTTAGAAATATTATATACGAATGTACTTTTTGAAACCAGTTTTGACATAACACTTGAAATATTGACAATACAACCTTTGTTTTCTATCAAAGTAGGTAAAGCAAAGTTAATGATCGCTACCATGGATCTAAGATTCACACTTAGTATTTTATTATAAGCCTCCAAAACATTGGAGTCCGCTATAAAACTCACTGAGTAAATGCCAGTACAATTTATAATAACGTCAATTCTACCAAAGGTTGTCACTGTTGCACTTACAGCCTCTTTCAAGCCCTTGTCATTAGAGACATCAACAACAATTTTAAGTATCTTATTTCGGTCGGTCGTATCTTATTCGGATCGACGGTCGCTGAGCCGTTATCCTATAGATATGCCAGAATTTGGCTGTTTATAGATTTTGGCTGTTTCGATAGGCCTGTATTTAGTCTGATCGAAACCATCGCCTTTTTCGGAATCGGGTTTTAGAACGCTTCCATGAATTTGAGACTACGCCAAATGAATGAGAGTGCCGAAATAGACGCGTTAGCACCAGTGACAACTCAGGAGTACATACATGAAGAAGACATGCCATCTGGACCACTCGACAAGTGTATCCATGCTGAACTTAATTTCAGGCATTGAGCTCTTGGCGGCGTGGTTCCTCTGTCGATAGCGCCTAGAACTGATGTGTTCTGGACGGGTAGTTTTCAAGCTTCTTACCGATTTAAGCGATATGCTCGGACTTTGCTCCAGCAATTTGTCTCTTTAAGTACCATGAAGCACGATTATACTTTCACCTTTGGATTCTTAGTGACCAGTGCCTAAGCCCACGTTTGGTATGCTTCGCATTTGCCAATGTTAGCTTGTTTGTAAGACGTACCAAGCCAGGGCCGTGACTTGCCACCGATTGGCACTAGAGAGCTAGGAACGTAAAGTTCTATACCCTGTAGAACCACATCAGCAACACGTTCACGTGGGTGAAACCCGGAGTGGGCCGCTAGTTTATAATAAAATAATAATATTATTTATTATGATTAAAAAATATTGATCCAATAAATATTTTATCTTAAAATTGTGTTCAACCTCGTTGATACAGTCAATAAAAGCATATATAGTTAGCAATTTTTATCAGATATCATTTATTTACATTTGTAGTCTTGATAGTTCAACAACATGAGTTTTATTAATAAAACCGTACTCATAACCGGCGCTGCCTCAGGGATTGGAGGAGCTATAGCTCAGACTTTTGCTAACGAATCTGCATCTCTGTCATTATTAGACATTAACAAGGAAAATTTATATAAAATAACAGAAGAATGCGAGAAGTTAAGCCAAAATAAGATACTTAAAATTGTTGTTGATGTCTCTAATGACAAGGACTTGAAAGAGGCTGTAAGTGCAACTGTGACAACCTTTGGTAGAATTGACGTTATTATAAATTGTGCTGGCATTTACTCACTGAGTTCTATAGCGGACTCCAATGTTTTGGAGGCTTATGATAAAATACTAAGTGTAAATCTTAGATCCATGGTAGCGATCATTAACTTCGCTTTACCTACTTTGATAGAAAACAAAGGTTGTATTGTCAATATTTCAAGTGTTATGTCAAAACTGGTTTCAAAAAGTACATTCGTATATAATATTTCTAAAGCCGGAGTGACACATTTGACAAAATCTTTAGCTTTGGACCTTGGAGAATTTGATGTGAGAGTAAACTGTATTGCGCCAGGAGTTGTAAGAACCAATATTATGAACGACCAATTCACAGAGGAAGTGAAAGAATTGTTGATGTCCACTACTATTAATAATTGTCCTATAAAACGTGAAGTGAGAGCAGAAGACGTAGCTCACTTAGCACTGTATCTGGCGAGTGACAAGGCTCGCAGTATAACTGGTACTGAATTTACCATTGACAGTGGTTTGACAATATGTTCAAGTATTGCAAAATAATGATATGTTTTTACCATTATATAATACTTCAAGTATTACAGGAAATGGAATGATTTTATTATGTCATAATATCTTATCATAAATTGTGTGAATATATAATGATATTTCCAACGAAAAAAATAAAGAAATGTTTAAAGCCCCTCCAACATTGAGGATTGTCTTTTATTTACCTTTGTTTGTATGAGGATTGTGTTTTATTTACCTTTACTATTTTGTCCACTGCCAGTGTAATATAAAGTTTAAATAGTGTCTACTTAAAAAAATATATTTCGTTAGTAATTTACGACATACTAACGAACTACATACATGATAATGTTTGTATGATCGAGAATGGAGGGGCTTTGCTACTAGGTTATCTCTGACTACATTCGCCCTATCTTGCTATGCAAGTGATAAAGCGAGATCCTGAAAATAATTGTAATATTGACATTATTGTTACCCTTTATTATTGTTAATCTGGTACCTAGAATATTTATTTTGCCTTTAGAATTGCCATTATCACTGAGTAATATGCTATATTTATTACTCGAAATCTTTAAGAATCTCTCTCTAATCTCTAGAGCAGTCATAAAGTAAAAATTCCGTGATATCCAACTATTGTAATTTAGATAATACTATGATATTTTTAGATTTCGATATTAGATACAATTGTCGATCGTTATCAGACTATGTTATCCAAATGCTTGTATTAATCTGTACGCAAATCAATAAATTGATATTCAACACTGTCTCAATACTTGCAGTTTATTTTTTTAATTATTTATAATTAAATATTTACTCAATACACTATGTTTGAAACGTCAAGTTGCCAAGTGCTGAATGAGCTATGTCTTCCACTCTCACTCCCCGTTTAAAAGGATAATTGTTTATAGTTGACATCATCAATTCTCTCGCTTCTTCTGTGAAGTGATTATTCATAATATTGGTTCTTACAACTTCTGGCGCAATACAGTTTACTCTCTAAAGCTCTATCTAAGGTAAAGATCTTATCAAATACACCACTCCGGCTTTAGAAATATTAGACGCTAATGTATTTTTAATATGACACTTGAAATTTTGACAAAACTACCTTTATTTTCAGTAGAAAATTATGCATGCCGAACAATAAAAGCTTTTGCTTCGTTTTTCTTATTCAAAATGGCGTTTCCGCCAATTTTCGGTATAATATTCGTGTTAAAGAAGTCAAAATATGTTAGTCTACCAAATTTTATGTCAATCGCGTGTATATATACCGCTTTACGGAAGTACATTTTTTTTGCTCTTTTCAAATGTCCTGTATTGTTAATTGGTGACGATATGTAAAAAAATTTCAGGTGACGCATCGTGAAAATAACTTCTTAAAAACTGATATTTTTACTTATAAAACCATCCTCAAAAAAGTTCTTTGTACCTGCTTTTCTTACAAATATACTATTTTCAAATTCTTCTACTTTTTTTATAAAACTTTAATATATACTTTTGAAATAGTGCCAAAGTTAAATTAATTTTAAATAAAAAAAATGTCTAAAAAGCGTATAGACTTACGGTGTCCCCTATCTGGTTATCTAATTAAATTCAGTGTTAATATGTTACTTACATATTGTGATGCGGTTTACACTACTTATGGATAAGAGATGAAATATTAGAGTTGAATTATGAACAGGACAAAGATTAATGCCGGTTGATGGTACTAATACAGTCCCAAATATTTTTCTGGAGGGTTACGGAAACAGGATTGATAAATGTCCTGACTTAAAAATAGAAGCGTTTTAGGCATAAATTTAGTAAATTAAAATCTGCAAATTATTGGTACTTGGAGCAAGTCCTTTGGCCTATCCATAAATCCTAAAACGTTACAAGTTATCGTTATCCTGGGCAGTCCAAGACTACTTTCCAAACTAAATATCCTTTCCTTCTCCCCGATAATGTTTGACAATTGTAAGTTGGAGTGTAGTAAAACAGTTAAAAATCTAGGTGTCAAAAAGGATAGCACTTCCTCCGGGGCACCACACGTCTCGGAACTAAGCCGCAAGATTATCGTTATCCTGGGCAGTCCAAGACAACTTTCCAAACTAAATATCCTTTCCTTCTCCCCGATAATGTTTGACAATTGTAAGTTGGAGTGTAGTAAAACAGTTAAAAATCTAGGTATCAAAATGGATAGCACTCCCTCCTGGGCACCACACGTCTCGGAACTAAGCCGCATGATAAGAAAAGGTGGAAGAATCTTTTACCAATCAGTACCAAGATATACTTGGCTCACATAATTATATTAGACTATTGTGCCACATATATATCTACAGTATATCTTTTACTGTACAAGCAGAAAAGTATATATATATATATATATATATATATATATATATATATATATATATATATATATATATATATATATATATATATATATATATATATATATATATATATATGAAAGTAATGGTCTAAACCTGAATGCGAGTAAAACTAAGATTCTTGTATTTGAAAGAGACGAAGAAAGAACGGAATGCAAGATTATGGTAGATAGAAAGATATTAGAACAAGTGAATGAGGTGGTATATCTGGGAAGTATGTTTAGTATAGATGGAAGATACGAAATGGATGTGGAAAGGCGTATTGCTGCCGGTAACAGGGTTAACGGTGCTCTTGCTGCATTGATGCGACGGCAAAACGTCAGCGTACCTGCACGTGTTGCCGTTCACAATGCAGTTCTGATACCGACGTTGTTATACGGCAGCGAAGTGGGTGTGCCAAAAGAGGAATGAAAGAAAGATGAATGAAGAAGAACGTGCTTTACAACTTAACTTTGTTAACAAAAAACGTATAAGAATTTCGACGCAGCTGGTAGTAGAACGCATGGCTTAGCGGTCAGAGCGCTCGGACGGTATCCAAGAGGCGCAGGTTTGAATCCCGCTGCGTTCAAATTTTTATACGTTTTTTCTAAAATGTTTACTATTCCTAAGTGTGGAACAACACTTTAAAAATAAATATATATACATATGTGTGTATGTGTGTGTGTGTTTGTGTGTGTGTGTGTGTGTGTGTGTGTGTATATAAATAATTTAATAGTGTGTATATTAATTTTTATAAAATCTGTAATCTATGTACATGAAATATATATTAGTATATATAAACAGAATTTATTTAATAAGAACGTTGATTTTCGCGATTTGTACAAAATTTTTTTATAAGTGGGGTCCCAGGTGGTAAAGTTTCCAACCATTTCCTCTTTTCAAATTAGGATGTTTTTGAATTTCAATAGCTTTGCGAATCATTCTAGGAATATATCTACTTTCAATATATGTGGCGTATCAAACCTGATGTAGTGGTTGGATTTATTCTTTGTATGACCACACACAGCTGATTGCATTACACGCCCATTCTTGACATCGGATATGTGTTCCTTCGCCCTAACCCGGATGCTCCTCTTTGTTTGACTAATGACCTATAGACACAATCTAGCTTATATACACTTGCACACTACAAAGGAATATTACATTTCAGGAGTCTCAAGCATTGGCTCATTTTTTATTTTTTCAAGCTGCCAGTTCTCCGCTAGCGTTGTACAAAGACCAACAAGCCACCCACAGTGGAGAAACAGCCAGCTCTCCTACCCAAGCCTAATAATATCTCCAATACCCGGGACACTAAATAAAGCATAATTTTGCGCGTCACGCCGGAGTCGCTGTGTCCGTGAGGGAGGACCTGAGTTTTTGTCACCTTGCCAATTAGTTTGAATTGAGCACATACAATCGGCTATTGACGATATGTTGTCCCAGCTACCCTCTGCCGAGGTCGTAATACTTTCGATTTCAATGCGCACCATGCTGATTGGCTTACATCACGCTCTACCAACTACGCAGGGAATGTCCCAATTGGTTAATTTGCCTACGCGAGTGGCCTACGAAGTGGACAGCCACAATGCCTCCTTACTGGACCTGTGCTGACTTCACATCCAGAACAGTATCAGATTAAGGTCGTTGCCCCTTTTGGAACTTCTGACCACTGCCTGATAAGGAGTGTAGTGCCTACGAAACGTGGTAGTTGCAGAAAACTCACAAATCATCGCGTTTGGCACTACAAGTCAACGGATTGGGATGGGATGCGTACCTTTTACTCATCTTGTCCCTGGGGGCCGGTTTGTTTTTCTTCTGATGATCCGAGTAACTGTGCCGCTGCTGTTGCCGACGTGATTCTACAGGATATGGAAATTTATGTCCCTAGCTCTGTGGTGCCAATCAGTGGCAAATGACGACCCCGGTTTAGTACGTCTTACAAACAAGCTGCCATTAACAAGCGCGAAGCATACCAAGTTTGGGCTGAGGCACTAGTCACTAAGGATCAAAGGTGAAAGAAAGCCTTAATGACAAAGTATAACCGTGCCTCAAGGTACTTTAAGAGGCAAATTGCTAATGCAAAGTCCGAGCATATCGTTAAAATCGGCGAGAAGCTTGAGAGATACCCATCCGGAACACGTCAGTTCTGGACGCTCTAGAAGAATGCACTTGGCAATTTCAGCGAGTCTTTGCTTCCGCCGTTGCGCACCGAGAATGACACAGAGGTCCACACAGTGAAAGAGAAAGCCAATCTCCTGAATGTTCTCTTTGCCTCGAACTCGACCTTGGATGACAGGGGAACCACGCCGCCAACCACTCCGTAGTGCCAGAACTCAATGCTGGGCTGCTGCTATTGAAAGCAAGAGAGACGACCTGGAAGTTGATCTGGATATGGCGAAGGCCTTCAATCGAGTGTTGCAGAGGTCGCTCCTCTCCAAACTTCCATTGTATAGGGTTCCCGAGTAATTATGCAAGTGGGTTACCAGCTTTCTCAGTGGGCGTAGCATCAAGGTCGTTGTCGACGGTTTCTTCTCAAATTACATTCCCGTGAACGCTGGTGTAACCTAAGGCTGTATGTTGTCACGTACTTTGTTCCTTCTGTATATCAAGAATTTGTTAGAGGATCCTAGCATTCATTGTTATGTTCAGTTGAACCCCCTGAATACACAAGTTTTTGCGTTAACTAGTGGTTAAAAAACCCCATTTGTGGTGTCATGTCATTTCGAGAGCACCCCCCTTAAAGCCACGCTTGATATCAGTACATTGGGCGTGAGCGTTTCAAGTGACTGCTAGTATCGCGATCATCTGGAAAACAAAGCCAAGTTAGCCTCGAAAAAACTTGGTATCATCGGCAGTGCGAGACGATACTTCACACCCACACACCGTTTGGCCCTTTATAAGGCCCAGGTTTAACCTCATATGGAGTACTGTTCTCCTCTCTGAGCTGGTGCACCCGAGTATCAGCTTAAACCATTTGAACGCATACAACTCTGGTGTGACATTGGCGACGGTATTTACTTACCATCACGTGACCCACAGGCTCGTTTGCCTTGCCTGTCCAATAACAAAAAAAAAGTACATGAAAGTGAAGATAACAGAATCTTCTGTATCAATGAAATAAAGTGAATGGGAAATTACTAATAAAACTGCATGTAGAATTAAATTATTTCATATTGAAAGGTACCCTTGCCACACTCAAACAGCCGGAATGTCTTTCAAACTTGTAACTGAAGCTTCGGCATCTGCTTGAGGAACCAACGCTAGAGGTGGTTTAATTCGCATTAGAATAAAATTCAGGCCAGAAATACTTATTTTTGAAACCAAATCTCAGTACTTCCGTCAAAAAGAAGACACGAGAACTTTAGTTTATGATATTTTTACATAGTAATACATTTTACTAGTAGTTTCGAGTATGAATATAGTAAAATATACGATAATATTGTCAGAAATAAATGTACAAGATAATGAGATAAAAAGCTGTCAGTCTTCATGAAAAATGTTTCTTGATGTTTCCTGAACTCTCAAGTTTCTCACCGATTTTATCGGATTTTGCTCTAGCAATTTGCCTTTTAAAGTACCATGAAGCCCAGTTATAGTTTCTCTTTAAGACTTTCATCTTTGGATCCTTAGTTACCAGTGCCTCAGCCCAAGTTTGGTATGCTTCGCACTTGCCAATGTTAGCTTCTTAGCAAGACATACTAAACCAGGTCCATAAATTGCCTCCGGTTGGCACTACAGACCTAGGAACATAAAGTTCTATACCCTTCAGAGCCATGTCAGCAATAGGTTCACGTGGGTGAAACCTGGACTGGTCCGCTAGTATATAATAAAATAGTAATATTATTTATTATGATTAAAAAATATCTATCCAATAACTATTTTATCTTAAAATTGTGTTCAACCTCGTTGATACAATCAACAAAAGTATATAAAGTTAGCAATTTTTATCAGATATCATTTATTCACATTTGTAATCTTGGAGTTCAAGAACATGAGTTTTATTAATAAAACCGTACTCATAACCGGTGCTGCCTCAGGGATTGGAGGAGCTATAGCTCAGACATTTGCCAATGAATCTGCATCTCTATCATTATTAGATATTAACAAGGAAAATTTACACAAAATGACAGAAGAATGTGAGAAGTTAAGCCAAAATAAGATACTTAAAATTGTTGTTGATGTCTCTAATGACAAGGACTTGAAAGAGGCTGTAAGTGCAACTGTGACAACCTTTGGTAGAATTGACGTTATTATAAATTGTGCTGGCATTTTCAATGTGAGTTCAATAGCGGACTCCAATGTTTTGGAGACTTATGATAAAATACTAAGTGTAAATCTTAGATCCATGGTAGCGATCATTAACTTTGCTTTACCTACTTTGATAGAACACAAAGGTTGTATTGTTAATATTTCAAGTGTTATGTCAAAGCTGGTTTCCAAAAGTGCATTCGTATATAATATTTCGAAAACCGGAGTGACACATTTGACAAAATCTTTAGCTTTGGACCTTGGAGAATTTGATGTGAGAGTAAACTGTATTGCGCCAGGAGTTGTAAGAACCAATATTATGAACGACCAATTCACAGAGGAAGTGAGAGAATCTATAATGTCAGGTAATATGAATAAATGTCCTTTAAAACGTGAAGTGAGAGCAGAAGACGTAGCTCACTTAGCACTGTATCTGGCGAGTGACAAGGCTCGCAGTATAACTGGTGCTGAATTTACAGTTGACAGTGGTTTGACAATATGTTCAAGTATTGCAAACTAATAATATTTTTTTTTCCTTTAATTAATACTTCAAGTAATTATAATAATATCTTATCACAAATTGTGTTAATAGATAATAATATTTCCATCAAAAAAAATATATAATTGTTCCTTCACGTGATGATTGTCTTTTATTGACATTTAAAATTCTGTCCACCGCTAATGTAAAGTAAAGTTAAAATAACGGCTACAAAAAAAATCTTAATTTACAACAAACTAACAAACTACATACATATGAATGTTTGTATGATTGTGAACGGAGTGTCTTGCCACTAGGATCTCTCTAACTACACTCATCCTACCTAGCAAGGTAGCAACAGTTGCGTAACAACGTGAGTAATAAAGCGAGACCCTGAAAATATATAAAATTGATATTATTGTTACCGTATCTATGTACATATAATGTTACTATATGTATGTTTGTAACGAATAAACTCTCAAGATTTTGAACCGATTTTAACAATTCCTTTGCCTTTAGAGTGTTGTATGTGAGTGAGTGAGTGAGTGAGTGTATCACTGAATAACTCAGGTTATATA
Organism: Dryadula phaetusa; assembly: GCA_032432895.1. Classification (NCBI taxonomy): domain Eukaryota; kingdom Metazoa; phylum Arthropoda; class Insecta; order Lepidoptera; family Nymphalidae; genus Dryadula; species Dryadula phaetusa. Next base: position 5,362,968 of record JAOYRS010000081.1, read on the forward strand.
TATAAAAAAAGTAAAGTGAAATTAAAGTCTACCATATTAATTACCAACTATTGTAATTTCGACATATTCGATATACATTTTTTTTCATTTCAATCTTAGATGGAAATACCGACCGTAATCACATCATGCTATTCATACATTTATATTAATCTTTATGAAATTAAATAATTTAATACTCAACATTGTCTCAATACCTGCAGTTTATTTTTTGAATTATTTGTATCCGAAATTCAATTTAAAAGATTTGACGAATTAAAAAAATGTTAATGTGAACAAAATATACCGGGCGTTGCCGTGTCCCGCAGTTGTATCACAACTTTCTGATCGCGTCGCTCCGTCATCTCTCGGTTCCTCGCATCGGGAGAAGCAAAACGATGGTATATTCACACCTTTAAATATTTTAAGATAAATTTTTTTTACATTGATAAATAGGTCAAGTCAATCTAAAAATTATATATTTAAACAGCGATTACTTCTATCTTATCTAACAAAGTGCGATGTTAAGTTCCGTTATCTAGCAAACAATGGCAAAAAACAAAAATACAAGTCACAAAATTATGAACGCATCTTAAATCAACTAATTGAATCTTTACAAACGCATGAAACAGCGTCTGACGGTAAACGCCATTGATTGGGAGTTCGATTACCATTAGGGGGAATTCGTTTGCCTATTCTTGTAAACTACACAATGTCTCAAATGCCAAGTTTTGTCAACCTTACTTAGAAAAATCGTAAAACATCTTAATAACAATGTTGTTTTTTTTTTTCATTCATATAAATTATTTAATATTGAAAAATATTACTTCTATCTTATTTAACAAACGTTGACGTTAAGTTGCGTTGTCTAACAAACAAAATTTTAAACATTCAGGAATACTCAACAGTCAGTGACGTACATTTATATGCAAATGAACATTTCCTCTAAGAACAAGCGGACAAAGGTCGATAGATATGGTCTGAATGGTTATGTGATTGATATTATGTGGGTCCTTTTTTACTATAGAATATGGTAAAAATTTTAATAAAGTAATAGCTTTATTTAAGTTTTTTTCTTTTTAATTTAAGTTTTGGGCAAACTATGATTAGGATATACGTTCTTCCTGTATTTTCGTTGTTACATGTTTAATCATTATTATTCATGGATTATTTATAATTCCCCATAAGATTACAGAAAATGCTAAATATTAAATAATTTAATATACATTTTCAAAGACATAACAAAAAACATATGATATTTAATATAAGACGGAATAATTAAATATATAAATAATTTTTGGCCTTTTAAGCCAAATACAGATTAATTATCACCTGTTTCTGAAATATTTCCACAAAGGTACACAAAAACCTTCGCGAACCTAGTTTTTAGAATTAAGGAATAACACTGTCATACTTAATGAGTGGATTTTCATCAAAAAATATCATTTTTCATATAAAAATATTGTCAAGCTTAATCCTGTCGTGACTTTGTGAAATTGCTTCGACTTAGAGATCCAGGACGCTGTTCTTTGAAAAAAAAACATCAATCTTTCTCATTACAATATAAGTGTGTCAGCTTTTCTCATCCACGTAACGTATATTGCATGAATAAATGTAATATGTATAAATAAAATATATATACGTACCGTAACGAAAGCAAAAGATATAACCACCATTCTAATAACAATCATTTAGTTAGATTAACTCAGAATTTAACAAAGATTACACTGTCAGGTTAATCCCATAACGCAGCTTCCTGAAAACTGGGTAAATTGCGTTAGCTCTATCGGGTCAGAGAGCATTGACCCAGTTATACTGAATGCGTATTTTCTTATCTAATCATGCGTATTACGAGATATGAAGACCGTTACAGTGAGAGGAATAACTGAATAGTAATTATTGTTACATTTTCGAATATTTCACTCAAAGCTATCTGACCCAAAAGTTGGTCTATCATGAATTATACTAATACATTAATGTAATATGTACATACATATATGCGTATTGATTTGAGTAAATTGGATATCTGTTTGTGTCTTATAAGAAATCCCATTTTTTCCTCTTTCCCATAGGAAATCCTATGGGAAAGAGGAAAAACGAAAACCCCTCCTTTATAGGTTGAATTCAAGATATTCTATGATCAATTCAGCTTCAATCAATGAATACCAAAAGATTTTTATATACATGATAGTGGTCTCTGGCTGCTAATTTAGAGGTCATAGATTCAATTTTTATTGATAATAATTTTATTATGATCTCATAGGCTGTGTATGAGTGCATAAATACTTATGTATTTTCTTAGATTCACGCTTTTATCCCGCATTGCAGGGTAGACAGGAAGTATCTAGTATCAAGACACTTCGTACTCCGCTTTCTTTCTGTACTCTGCCGAATTTGAGACAGCGCTTTGAGTGCCAGAACTCAACGCCACGTTTTGTCTTACCAGAGCGAAGAAATGAAGATAATTTAAATATAAACATCCCTCCGAATGGGAATCGGACCCACAACCAATCGCGTTTACAGTCAGACACTGCAAGTCCCACTGCGCCACGACCGGCTTAATTGTAATTATCATTTCATAATAATATTTTTAAGTATCGTTTAGCAATATTATTAATATGTTGTAAGTTAATATAATTTTGTTCTTTGTAGAACATCACTTTTTCCAATATTAACTTCGTTAAGTACAGAGCGAAAAAAACACATTAAATGTTAAAGACCATCGTGGACAGAGGTAATCCTGTCATAGGAATCGAATCATAACATTAACGGTATTATGGATTATTAATTCCCACGAAAAGAAAAAATGTTATATCGAATAATACTTTAATTTTCCTTCTCTGGTGTAAAGAACGGCGTTGAGTTCGTCACTCAGCAAGCAATGTCTCGATTTCAGGTGGAAATTTGTCAACGAAGTGTCTTGACACTAGGTTGTCTCAGACTACGGTATAAAGCTGGAAGCTACTATTGTTTACTTGTTTATCAAAAAAATATATATCCCTCCTTACAAATAAAAACTCTAAAAATAAAATATAACATTTAAGTAACCAATTATCGTTACTTCAAACTGGTTATAAGTAGTTCGGACATTAAGGATAATTATTTTTTCGAAACAGCATAAAATAATATTTTCAAAACTATACTAGTGGTAACAAAAGTTTATACTAGACCCGAGTGTATCCAATAATTCTGACATTATCATATCAAAACGAGCTTTGAAGTAGCTTGGCAGAGTAACTTCGGCCATATTGTTGCATGGATAACTATAACAACACCTCACTAGATAAAGTTTTTGTGCCAAATAATATCCCATATACTTAATGGTGCCATAGAGAATGCATTGTTTATAGAGATTAGCGCAGGTCTTGGTTAAAAATACCAAATTTTAGTTAGGTATTCAATTCAAAATTATATAGGTGGCCGAAGATTTTATTATATTTACAACTTCATGCTTCATGCTGCATAGCAATGCTGGTAGAAAGAACTTAAGACAGTCCGTTTACAGATTTCTGCCAGAATTCGCAATATTTTTGGACACTGAAATAATTATGTACAAACTATTACAAGTTTACTGACTATTTAATAAACAACTTACATGCACGTATTATGTTTTAATACATTTTTATATGTTTTTCTAGTTCCGTAAATTTTATAGCGTGTTTTAGTTTGGAGTTATGTAAATTCATGTAAGAGGATACTTATTATCCAGAACAGATGTAATCTGGCAGTTTTTGTTTCATTTTTTTTTATTTTTAACTAGGTACCTTTTATTTAGGCTTCGTTCGATAAATTCCTTTATTTCTTAATTCCAAGTCTTTAAATGGTAGAAAAGGTCAGTTCCGGTTACCACTTTTAATACATGGTTTTTTAATTTGATGCGTAATTTTATAAAGTCTTGCAATTACCAGGTGTATTTGAAATGTATGAAGGAAGCTCTTTTATCTGACATCCTTTAAGAACTTTTTTTTAGTCCTGTACTTTAACCCCCTAAAGGTCTTTCTTGTCAATTTAAGGTGACGTCATGTAACCACTACATATAGGTCAGAATCATAACCCTCCTTTTTTTCTTCGCCGTAGTTAGGTGAATAAAATTCGCCGTAGTTAGGTGAATAAAAATGAATAAAAAGTTTATGCGTAGAACTCAATATAGCTAGAAAATTTAAAATATATAAATGTTGTAAAATTATGATTATAAGAGCCCATTTGATTTCAAGAGAATATATTAATACAACCAGACTGCCCCTTGACTTCCAGTGAGACAACCTACAGGTCAGATCACAGGTAGATAGTATCTGAAACATTTATAAGTCGCACATCTTTGACATTAGATTTTGTACTTTGGACACACACAAACACACAAGGACACGAGAATGCACAAACCAACTATCGATGGGCGCTATCAGTAACTTTAATACAGATCGACAGACAAAAAGAAAAAAAATCTGTATAACAAAAAAAAACAAAAATATTTTCAATAAATATTGCATCCGACACAAGCTAAAATATATGGCACAACTAAGTCATGCAAAAAGCAATTTAACTTAAAATTTCTTGTACATCATACTCGAAAACCTTTAAAGGACCGAATAATATTAAAATATCTGCATAATTTCTACATTCAAGTAGTTTTCCAATACGAAAGTGCTCTTAACATCTCGTCTGGCTCCATGCCATGTCTTCTTTAGATAGTAAGGTGTACGATTCGCTGACTTAGATTTGCTACTAAATTAAATATTGTAAAATATTGTAATTTATACCCTGTCGTTGTATGTTTTTTGTATATGTTGAATTGAAGCAAGTTAAATGGCAAAAGGCAAAAGAAAAATTTATAAAACATTACTTTTTTAATTTAAAAAAGAGTAAAAAATATTATTAATGAAATGGGAACGTCGCTGGTTTAAACACTTTATAGTACAGTTCGTGATTACGATTTTTTTTAGTTTCACGCTTTATCCCGCATATCAGGATAGTCAGAGACAACCTAGCGTTAACTTAGTTCACTATTTTCCACATAAATTAAAGACATTGCGTGTTGAGTAAGGGAAGAGTAAGGAAAAATGTATATACATTTTAAATATAATCATTCTACAGTGGGAATCGAATCTACGACTAATTCTATTTACAGTCAGACCACTGCGTCAGGATTGCTTCAGCAAGTTACATTTTGATTAAACAATATTAAGTCCAGTTTAACCCTTACAAAATAATTTTATTCATAATAATAAAATATATTCTTTTTGTGCCCAGCAAGAACTTATCAAACGAAATATGTGTTCACTTTGAAACACTGTATTTATGTTATTAAATTACACTAGAGCAAATCCGTTTAGGTTCTACTCATTTATCTTGTAAATAAAGTCCGCATCGCTAGCTCAGTTTCTGTAGATCAAAATATACTAATTACTTTAAATTAAACTATTTTAAACTTTTTTTAATGAATTACAGCCGCTCGTGGCGCAGTGGGACAGCGTATGACTGCAAACGCGGTCGGTTGTGGTTTCCATGGAATGATTATATTTAAATTATTTTCACTTCCTCGCTCTGGTAAGACAAATTGCGGCGTTGAGATCCACCAATCAACATGCAATGTCTCGGATTCGGTGGAAAACGCAGCACAGAGAATCTTGACACAAAAGTACTTTCTGCCTACCCCGCTGTGAAAAAAAGCAAAAAATAAATAAAATAAACAGATTATTTGTATATATTTTGGTATTCGAAAATACTTCACACACTTCTTGATCAAAATAAATTTATCTACTTAAGCTGTAACCACGAATTATTGTAAAGTGTTCGAAACGTCTGATTTTCCTAAAAAAGTAATTTCAAATACCAAAATAAACGCGATTGATCCGTTTAAAATAGTTTCGTTTAAAATACATACGTAGAAATCGCAAAAATCAATGATCTTTTTATATACCAGTACCAATTTAAAAGCTTCATGTAAATATTATATGAAATTTCCTTTCATCTCAAAGGCACACAGTATTATTAATTATTTATAGATTATTCCCACATATAAACTCGTATTTTATTTCGCAAAATATTTACAAAATTAAGTAGTTATATAAGGTTATCGTATTACAGTAGAAGAGCAAAGGTCATAATCATTTTTTTTATATTGACAAAGCACGGCGTTGAGTTCCGCTACTCACTCAACACGCAATATCTACTTCAGGTGGAAAATGAAAACGAATTCGTAATACATATTTCTCTCATTTTGAAAATAAGTAAGGATTAAGACTATTGTAAGAAAATTATTATTTTTTATGCATATTTTGAATATTTTAGCAAAATTACGTAAGTAGTTCAATATTTCAAATTTATTTACCTCGAGAGGAAATCGAATTCATGTCATCATTAAAGCCAAACTTCTTAATTTTTTTTTTAGCTTCACGCTTTTTTCCTGCATAGCAGAAAGTACCTAGTGTCAACAGACTCCATACTTCGCTTTCCACCGAATTCGAGACATTGCGTGTTGAGAGGTGGAACTCAACGCCGCTCTTTGTCTTTACCAGAGCGAGGAAGTGAAAAAAATTTAAATATAATCCCCCCCCCCCCCCCCCCCCCCCGAGTGAGGATCAAACCCACAACTGACCGCGTTTACAGTCAGCGGCTGACACACTGCGCCACGACCGGCCTTTACATTTTTTTAGCTTCAAGCTTTTATCCCGTATGAGAGGGTAGACAATATATACCTAGTTTCAAGACAATCCATACTAAAGCTTACAAGCGAAATTGAGACATTGCGTTTTGGTTGGTGGAACTCAACACCGCGCTTTATTCTACCAGAGCGAGAAAATGAAAAATCCACATTATCCTTATTGATTTAAACAAATATTATTGATTTAAACAAATATATGCATAAATCCGTATGTAAAACCAAAAGGAATCAGCGAATGAATGAGTAAAATTTCCATTGTACCCCTTTAAAGCTTATGAGTGAAGTTAAAATCCTAATTTTACGATTTAATGAAATAACTTGAGTGTTAACACCGACCGTGATTATAAAGTTGGTGGGACGTACTAATAATATTCCATTGTGTATAGTTTGCTAGACATTTTCAATTCCAATATCCGTTTAATTTAACGTGTTTGTCATTCACTTTATGGTTAAAAGTTACTTAGATATTAAATGTTTTGCAGTAATACACATATATATTTATTATAAATTCATTTTCATATTTCAATTCTGGTTGGACAAAGCGCGGCATTTATTTCACCACTCACTATACAATATATCGATTGTGGGAGGAAAGCAATCAGCGAAGTGTCTTGACATTTGGTTGTCTCTGTGAAGAGAGAACGACTAAGAATGTATACAGACGCTATATGTAGATACAATGCATATATATATATATATATATATATATATATATATATATATATATATATATATATATATATATATATATATACTTAGATACAGGCATTAGAGGGAAACAAAGGGTAAAGTTTTGATTGTGTATGTGTGCATTAATACATATTAGAAAGCCCCTAAAGCATTTATCCTAGTTGGTTCTCAAGTCCTAGGTGTTGCTCGGAACTTCTCCTTGTGCAAGGCGAATCCGACACCTGCATAATAGATATTACAGTATCGAAGTATTTTTTATTTAGCCTCACGATTTATCCTCTGACTATCCAGTCAGAAAGAACAGAACTTTAAGCGCTCTCTGGGAATTTCTTTCGCCTCGTCCACAGTCATTATATGAAGAGATATATTAAGAGATATATGAAGAGGCTACATACAAAATGTCAGGTAGACTCCTAGAGAATTATAATATGTACGGTAGTTTACCTTGCTTGTTCAGTAATAAAACGATAAAAATAGCAAACTGTTATTGAATTTCGTTCTAAATTAATTTAATGCAAATATTTATATGAAAATATTTCCAATATGATATGTTTAATTCTCGTACATATTGAATATAGCGATGTAGACAAAGAGAGATTTAAGACACAAATTCACTTTCCAAATTTAAAACGTATAGCGTAACTTAACACAGCACCCTGTCTTAACAGAGCATATGACCTATGAAGAGCATATGATGTCCGTTCACGTTTATAGCACAATCACAATGAATTTTGTATAAAAAAATATTTCATTAAATTACATTTACAAACGACTATTCGGCCATGAATACGAAGAACAGCTTTTAAATCCGCTTTTATAATGGTTTCTATTTTGACTTTAACGAGAGCTGTAAAAACGTTTATTAATTATTTTTTTTATTGAACGGTTAACTTTTCATTTTCAGCGCATCATAATCTCAATCGAATAGTTTTTAAAACATAGTGAGTTATACAAATGATTCATATCGTCGTACAAATGCAATTTAGTCTGACTAAATGCCGTGACTGTAAACGCGATCGGTTGTGGGTTCGGTCCCCACTCGGGAAAGTGATTACATTTAAATTATTTTCACTTCCTCGCTCTGGTAAAGACAAAGAGCGGCGTTAAGTTCCACCACTCAACACGTCTCGAATTCGGTGGGAAGCGAAGTACGGACTGTCTTGAATGTAATGTAATTTCTGTCTACCCTGCTATGCGGGATGTAAGCGTGAAGCTAAAAAAAATGCCGTGTAATTTAAATATTTTTTATTATTGTTATAGTTTATTATACTTTTCTTGTAAGTATAACAGAGTAGACGGAAAGAACAACGTGTTAAAATGTTCTCAATTATGGGGGACATTTTGGGCGAACGCATTCAACGGAGTGTCTTGACACTAGGTTGTCTCCAATTATTACCCCGCCATGCAGGATAAAGCCTGAAGCTGCATTGTATTAGTAAAAAATTTATCCCACCTTGTGTTTGTAAAAATTAATTTATTCACATGTTATCTGTATTTTTTATAAACATTTTCTATAAAGCGATACATTGTAAAAAAATTGACTAATACAAATTGCGATATAGAAACTAGCTATCACCCGCAACTTTGTCTAGTGAGAACATAAAATATTATGGCGTTCTAAGATATTTCATATCTTTATAAATAGAACATTATAAATTATAGATATGCTCAATATTTATTAAAAGACTAAAAATGGCATTTTCTATTTAATTCAAATCTTGCGTTAATTTTGGGACACCCTATATAATACAACTAACCGTGAAAGATAGCTGTTTCTTAGTTCTTAGTGTCTAATATATAACTTAAATCACTAACTTTTCTTTTTTTTTATTAATTTTAAAATTAAAAAATTATCATACTACAATATACAAATAATGGTATTACCACTATTCCTACAGTCTAAAAATGAAATAGTCACTTAGGCAAAATATCAGCTTTTTTGTTGAAATAAGCCCGTTAGCGATGGAGTTTTGCAAAATATTGCCTCAGCGAGCGAGCACCCACGTTCTAAAGAGAACCCTCCATACAAAATCTAAAACTTCTAGCTCGTATAGTTTCTAAGACTTCGTGAAACGTGAGTGAGTGACCTTTCGCAATTATAAAGATTACATTGGAATTCAACGTACTTCAAGATTTCAAAGTCGATTAGAAATAAAAACTGAACTGAACGCAAGATGTCGTTTCGAAAAATGCTACAGTTATATAATATATTATTTAAAAAGGCTTTCATTAGTTCAATACACAATGTCTCGATTTCCGGTAAAAGCAGCCAAGTGCCCGAGTGCCTTGATACCAGGTTGTCACTAACTACCCTACCAGGCGAGATAAAGCGTGAGGCTATTGTTTTTTTATTAGCTTGACCAGTATACGAATGGCGAAGTGTAGAAACACTACCCAATGGGAATACTATTTTATAGCGTATGTTTTGGTATTCGAAAGTACATTTTTGGACACCTGACGTTTCGAACACTATACAGTAGTCCGTGGTCACAGGTAGACTGAGCCACCTCAGTCTGTCATTCATCTGTCGGTTGGTACAAAATTAATTATATCAATCTACCGTCATCTGTTTCATAATTGCCTCACGTACTGCCCTGGATTCTTGCAGAATGAGCTGACTGTATTTTTTTTCAGGTGTGAATATTTGAGACTTTAAATTTTATATAAGTGGGTTCCAGGTGGTAAAGAGTTTCCAACCATCTTCTCTATTGAAATTTGGATATTTTTGAATTTCAATAGCCTCGGGGATCACTCTACGAATATGTCTACTTACCCTAGCGTGAATATGTGGGTTATCAAACCTGATGTAGTGGTTGGACTTATTGTATGTTCACACAAAGCTGATTGCAATACACGCCCATTCTTGACATGTGTTCCTTTACCCTAACCCCGATGCTTCTCTTTGTTTGATCAATGTACGATAAGTCACAGTCTAATTTACATACACCTGCACAAAATCGCGAAAATCGAAGATCCTTACTATCCCATGGGATTCGTGTTATAGAAATAACGCGAATCTCGTTGGGCTACCTTTCGTAAATTTTAATAAATAAATTATATTTACCATAAATATAATTAAGGAGGCCAGTCGTGTTGCAGTGGGACGACGTCCGACTGCAACGCGATCGGTTGTGGGTTCGATCCCCACTCGGTGGAGTGATTATATTTAAATTATTTTCACTTCCTTGCTCTGGCAAAGACAAAGTGTTTTCCAACAAAAAGCGAGACACGCAATGTCTCGAATTTGGTGGAAAGCGAAGTACGGAGTGTCTTGACACTAGGTACTCTCTGTCTACCCTGCTATGTGGGATAAAAGCGTGAAGCTAAAAAAAACAGGACAGGACACACGATCCGTCTCTATTATAAAACAATTATTATCACTGATTTTTTTTTAATTTACTATTCCACTTTGCCAATATGGCTTGTACTATATCTATGTTGTTACTTTTTCATAATTAGTTTAAAAATTATAAACATAACAGTATTAAAACCATCAAGGGTCTTTATCGATGATACATTCAAGCGTTCGCTCGTTGTGATTAAGTCTCTTTACGTTCGTACAAGTTCGTCCGAGAGACGTACTTACTCAATTTAACTTCATGTTACTAGAAAACTGAAATAAAACGTTATTTTTAATTAAATTGTTTCAGTCTTATCTTTTTAAATAACAATTTAATAACATATATGACCATAATAAGACAATCTAGTACAGAAATCTTCATTTTGTGTACACTTAAGAGGACAAGGCGCGGCGTTAAGTTCCGCCAGCCAACAAACAAAGTCACAAATTCAGACAGAAAGTGATAAGCGATTTAGTACAAGATTGTCTTCGCCTACTTAAAGTTATATATATATATATATATATATATATATATATATATATATATATATATATTTCTAGTTTCTGTATTCTACGACTTCAAATAGTTGAATTACCCTCAACTAAAAACACGCCTGGATTTGAGTTTCCTACCTGTGAAACACAATTTATGGGTACTCACCCCTACAATATTATTGTAAGGTGTCACATACAGAACTGATAAGACAATATAATCCGCCAGCTCCTTTGTTATTAAAATAGTTGGTTTTCTATAATATAGTTTAACGCTTTTCTCCCGCATAGGAGGGTAGACACTCCGTACTCAGCTTTCTGCCGAATTCGAAAGATTGAGTCTAGAGTGGGGGAACTCAACGCCGCGTTTTGACTTACCAGAGCAAGGAAATAAATATTATTGAAATATAATCATTCACCCGAATGACAATCGAACCCACAACCGATCGTATTAACAGTCAGATACTATCTGGTATCTTTCATACTGTATTCTAAAAAATATTTTTTAATATATACAGTGTGTTTTTAGTAAAAATCCAAGCAATTTATCGTCCGTCTATTTAAAAACACCTTTAAAATTTTGTAATTGATAGGTAATTACATCTTTTGTTATATAGCTTTTTGATGTTACATTTTCACTTTACTCGCTTAGTTGAGATCAAAGAACCTTGGCAATTACTTGGTTAGAGTACATTGTACTGTAAATTAAAATATATTTCGTTGACTTGCGATATTATATAAAACCTATATTATATATGTATAGTTGTAATAAAGTGTTCTGAAGAATCTTATAGCAAGTGATTTTAATTTAATAATCTAAAGATTTTCATTCTCCGGTTAAACACATTGCGGCGTTGAGTTCCGCTAGTGAATTTGCGGCGTTATTCAAGCAATCATGGAAGTTTTTGTACGATTTGCTACGATATATAAATCTATAGAGCATAATTTACTACCTTATAGGATTTACCACGTACCAGTGTTTGCCACGTAAGCAAAGAAAAAAATATATTTTGCGATAAACAAAACAACAAACACTTGAAATTCAGTGTTTTTCTGCTATAATATGCATATATTATATATTATACAAATTTGCCTTATAAGTTTCTCTGTTTATTAACGAAAACCGCATTAAAATCCGTTCGAAAGATCTAAGCGTACAGCCAGCGAAAACGACTTTGTTTAATATAATACTAGTTAATGATTTGGTTTGAAATGTTGTTTAGTCAAAGAGATTATAATGTTGAAAACTTAACGCCTCATGTGTATAGGAAGCATTCCTTTTTGTACCGTGATGTCATTCGAGACATGTTAATATCTTTAGACTTTAAAGGCCGATCGTGGCGGAGTGTGACGATGTCTGACTGTAAACTTGATCGGTTGTGGGTTTGATTTCCCCCTCGGGGGAGTGATTGTATTTAAATTAATTTCAAGTAAGACAAAGTGTGGCGTTGAGTTCCGCTATTCAACACGCAATGTCCCGAATGGAGTGTCTTGACATTAGGTACTTTCTATCTGCTATACGGGATAAGAGCGTAAAGCTAATATCTTTAGCGTGGCTTAGTCACATTCAAGACATTTGCTTGTTATAAATTTTTCATGAATAAATTTATGTATTTATTCTCTATCAGCTTAAAATTAACAAGACTCTCAACATTTTTGTTGTTGGCGGTGGAAGATCTAGAGAAAGAACACCTTCACCTACACCCAAGTGACTGATGCTGTCAGAGAGATAACAGGACTACTGCTGACGCTTTAAGATAATCTGTTAAAAGATGGCATGGAAGAACCTACTCCACCAGGGATCTTAAGTAATGAAGGCCACGACGAAGAAGATGTATTAGTATTCTTTTTAGCTTCACACTTTTATCCCGCATAACAGGGTATATAGAAAGTACCTAGTGTCAACACACTCACTATTCCGCCTACCGCCAAATTCGTGACATTATGTGTTGAGTGGTGGAAATAATTTTAAGTATTTAAAATGATTATTCCAACATTCCCATGCGTGGTAATCGAACCCACACCCGATCACGTTTGTAGTCAGACGCTGTTCCACAGTGCCACCTGGCCTCTAATTACACATTATTAATCTATTCTGTTTTCTATTTTTATGAATGAGAATTATAAATTTTATACAGGAATGAAATATATAATATATAACAAAAAATTAACTGTCTGCTATCTGTACATAGTGTATATTTGAAAAAATATGGATCAATCAATGTAGTAGACTCCAAAAAATATTTTTTTATCTCTTTATATGAGCGTTTCTGAACGCTAATCTTGGAAATGACTTAACCAATTTGAATGCAGTCTTCGCTATGTATTTTCCAAATATAGAGTTACATGTTTAGACTAAATAAACTTAATTTAATTACTTATTCTACTTTTAAATGTTTTTTTTAATAACTGAAATAGAAATAGAAAGAGCAATACACAATACATATACAGCAAGACCAAAAAACCAACAAACAAAACAAATATATATATATATATATATATATATATATATATATATATATATATATATATATATATTTATTTTTATATATTTAGCATGAAATTTTTTTCAAGAACAAAGCCTCGCCAATTTACCTTAGATTAAAATTGATAAATGCATACATAGGCAAATATATAGTTAGATAGATAGATAATTAGACGGATAGAATGGATGTAAAATTTATTAATAAAAATGCTTTATTATACACAAAGCCAATGTAGGGATATTGTAAGATATGTAAATATTTCACTAATTTTCAAACTGTTATAAGATCTTTGAGTTTTGCGATTTTATCATATTCTTAAATAAAACTATTTTTCTAAAATGTATTTTATTTCTAAAATACATCTTAGAAAATCCTACGTTTCGAACACTTTACAGTGAGTCTATCTGTGACCACGAACTACAGCACAGTGTAAACCTCACGTTTTCAAAATTATATTTTCGAATAAATATAAGCGATTAATTCCTTTAAAAAAGTTTCATTTAATTTTTTCAAGCGTTATTCCACAAAAAAAAATATATATTTATAGAAATTTGCAAACAAAATGCTTTAGTACACGAAGAACAGACTGCTACCATCGATCTCTCAGGCAACCCTATCAAAATCTACGACGTAAAACCAAAAATCCGTATCACGTTCCAATAATTAAACTATACAAATAAAAAAAAACCAAACAAACCAACAAAAACTGTTCATGAATTGCAAAATTATGATAACCATCAATGCCTAAATAAAAAGTAAATATCTGTTATAACGTGTAGCATTACTTTCTCCAGAATAAAGGAGCTAAGACTAAACGCTAACGAAGCGCCTTTTTCCTTAAGCTTTATTCCTTTGGTGATTGATTGATTCCCAATAGATGCTGATTGGCAGCTGACGCCTACTATTTGTTTGAGATAATTATAGAGCCCTTGAATAAGTTTTTTTGGGAAAGCTATTAATAAATGTACATTTTCCTGTTATTTTTGCAAGTTGTGATAGGTACGTCACTAGCGTTGCACAGATTTTTATATGTTTAATTCAATTTTTTAATCTTATCAAGTTGACCAAAATAACGAGAACTACATTTAAAATACCATCCCTACCATTTAGATACGTCGCGTGGTCTACTGCTGTGCAGTTTTGTTGGAATTTCCTTCCACGTGCCACACAGCTATGGAACGGCCTACCTGCGGCAGTGCTTCCAGGTCGTTACGACATGAACACCTTCAAAAAACGCGCTTATTCCGACCTTAAAGGCCGGCAACGCTTCAGTAGCTTCTCTGGTGTTACACGAGGCCGTGGGCGGCGCTGATCACTTACCGTACTCAGTGCCGTTAGTTAACTTTTTAGAATTTAAACCTTTTCAAGGCAAGGCAGATCAATTGTTCCTCTGTACGGCAATTTTTAATCTTTAAATTCAGGTTTTTGTATTTAAAATTAAAATTTACATTTCAAATTTCAATCCGTATGAAATATAAACACTTTTTCTGTTCATTTCTTCTCTAACGCAACCTAACGCCGCAATTGGCGTAACGTGACCGATACTTAATAACACCTTGCTATTAAGTATTGTTTTCCATTTATTCTTTACTCAGCAACATCCGGTAAATATGTTATAATAAAACAAACATATTTCAAGTAACAAGCAAAAGGGACAATAAATTGCACCAGAAACGTTTGTAACTTTCAAGGACGTTTTTATTTACGATTGCCCTAAGCTCGGTATGAACGTAAAATATTTTTATGATTTCACAAAGTTTGGGCAATAACTTGGAATTGCTTTTGAGGAATTGTTAAATTGACGGAAATTATAAATCAAACTCAACAGTTTATATTTCTATTACCAGGGATCATGTTAAGAGAATTCTATAATAAAAAATATTTCCGTTTTTTTTATATGTTTTTTCTTCTTTTTTCTCTTTTCCCCCATTTACTTATTTTTTTTCACTTTTCCCCCATTTAAGGTTAGTCAGAGATTAACTAATGTCAAATTACTCTGTTCTTTTCCACACTCCGTTTTCCGCTCAAAGTCTATTACGGAAATATGGTTAATAACCTTCTGTCTTTTCTAAAGTTTGTAAATAATTTGAACGTAAATAAACATAAAATAACGAAGCAATAATAGTTTAATATATAATATAAGAAGAAGAAGAAGAATAAGAAGGCCGGTCGCGGTGCAGTGGGACAATGTCTGACTGTAAACACAATTGGCCGTGGGTTCGATTCCCATTCGGGGTATGATTATAATTAAATTATTTCCATTTCATCGCTCTGTTAAGACAAAGCGTGACATTGATTTCCGCCACTTAACGAGCAATGTTTCGAATTTGGCGGAAGACGGATAACGGAGTGTCTTGACGCTAGGTACTTTATGTCTACCTTGCTATGATAATACAACAACTGAATTATAATAGTTTAACATAATAGCTTTTAACTTGACCCGTTGTGTTTACATTCAAACGCTGGCCCACTGCTCTTAATGACATTTAGATGTAATTTAGCCATATGTATAGTATGTTTCCTTTTCAAAAAATATTGTTTTTACAATTTCACGATTTATCCCGCACAGTAGGGAAATCAGAAAGAATTTAGTGTTAAAACACTCCGTTTAATGATTTCCTAACTTTGTTGTCTATATTTTAATATTTTTAAAGTGTTATTCTACACCTAAGGTTAGCTAAAAACGTAAATAGCTTGTAATAAAGGTTTATAAGAATTTCGACTTAGCTGGTAGTATAATGCATGGCTTAGCGGTTAAAGGGCTTGGCCGGTTTTCAAGAGGCACGGGTTTGAGTCTTGCCATTAAAATTTTCAATCAAGAAATATGTTTTCAATATTTATATATTATAGTATAGTATAGTACAGGGTGCACGATCATCTTACAAATAAAGGTAAAACGTAAACGACAACTAAAATAGGTCTTTTTGACATTTTACTTCTTAGTGTCACTTACGTCATTTTAAAATACAGTGTATATAAATAAAGTATGCAAATTTAAATATCTCGAATAATTAAATGGATAATTTTCGACAAAATTCATCCATAGATATATATAAGGTACGCGGATGACTTTGACGTACGATTTGGAAAAAATTCACTAAATTTTTTAACACATTTTGTTTAGCTTTATGGAAGATTAAAAATAAATTTATAAAAAAGATATTTTTTGTTATAATAATTAATTTTAGTTTGTTTTTTAAACTAAAACCCATGTATTTTACTATTTTTTAAAAAAATATTTAATACTTAGAAGTATAAAAAACATTTAATTATCTATTCTCTAGTTTCTTATTTTCTTGTTCTATTTCAATGCAATTTTCATTATTATAACTCATGGAAAAATGTATATACATTTTCTCAAAAAAAATCCGTTATTTTTGAAAGCTTTTCATAAGAAAATATTAATATAGTTAGTAGATCAAAGTGTCCCAGACTCTTCCCAGGCTCAATGCGCCCGATCGTGATCTACAACGTATTGCGGAAAAAATGAATTATTATTTCAATGAGTGAATTATTATTCAATTCTTTATTTCAATGAGAAAACCATGCAAAATGAGAAATCTAATGAGAAATCCATGCAAAAAATAGCATATAATGCAAAAAACACATGCTACAAAAGAGTTTAAACTACACCTTTATACATATATATATATATATATATATATATATATATATATATATATATATATATATATATAACTAATTGATATTACATTTTCTACTAAAAACTTAGAAAGAAATATGATTTCGACAATATTTGATTGGAATACATTTTTTTTACACACGATATGCGGCTGCTGCAATATTCACGGCGTTTTCACGGAAAACCTATCATAAAACGCCAAACTATAATTTACATGAAACCTCCAAAAAAACCTTAACGAATGAAATACGGAAAAGCGGAAAATCAACGGTTTCAGTATGTTTTTTGTATTCTGTACATTGCAAGTGGGTAAATGTAAAATACTATATTTTTGCCTATTTAATAATTTTATATGGAGAATGTCAACAAAACAGTTATAATCTATAAAATATATTGTATAACTATTTTCTTCCTGGGATTTTGTTTGAATGGAATTTAATAGCACTAGATCTGATTTGATAATTTTAAAATAAGAGAAGCCTAATTTACTTTTTATTATATCTACTTATCTGCCACTAAAGTCTTATTAAAATTGCTCCAGCCTTTCCATAGATTAGAGGGAACAAACAGACAGGGAGACAAAAAATGTTATTTTTATATAAGTATACATTATTTAATATCACAAAACAGATATTTTATTTATTTGTATAGATTTAATAGAATACAAACGAAATATCAAAAACGGTCGCGATCAGTTGTGGGTTCAATCCCCACTCGGGGGAGTGATTATATTTTAATTATTTTCACTTTCTCGCTCTGGTAAAAGACAAAGTGCGGCGTTGAGTTCCACCACTCAACACGCAATGTCTCGAATTTGGTGGAAAGCGAAACTGACAGTACACACAGTACAGCCTAGTACTTTCTGTCAACCCTGATATGCACGATAAAAGCGTGAACCTTAAGGGTTAGCTTCACGGTTTTATGCCGATAGCAGGTTAGACATAAAGTACCTAGTGTCAAGACACTCCTCACTCTGCTGTCCTGCAAATTCTAGACACAGCATGTTATTAGGCGTAACTCAACGCACCACTATATCTTACAAGAGCGAGGAAATGAAAATAATTTAAATATAATCATTCTTCTGATTAAGAAACGAGCCCACAACCGATTGCCACCGTCCGTCCCAAGCTAAATCGATTTTTAATGGCAAGCAGAGAATTCTGTTGACAATTAGGTTCTTTTTGACTACCCACACTAATTAATATAATTAAACTAGCAACTAAAAAACATTTAGGCTGATTTCTCAAAAATCATCTTAATACGTACAAGTTAACATTCTAATGTATCCCAAATCTCACCTGGAACGAATAAAATTGACTTTTATTGCGTCTTCCACTATACTTATTCGTTTTATGGTATACCCAAGCTATTTATACGTTCTCACTCCTTAGGGAAGGAAGAAGAATTATTGTAAGATTGGACCTCGTAAATTTTTGAAAGAGATCTTTATATCACCTGAATAGATGAATTCTATTTTAACTATATTTGTTATAATTTTATTTTTATATATGTAATTGTATATTATAGAGACTTTTGTACGTGACAGTACAAGTGATGGGTGTGCGTTTGATACCTGTTCACGGAACCCAAATGTAAACATGACGTATTGAATGGCGGAACTCAACACCGCAGTGCATTTTATCAAACAAGAAAATGAAAATAGAAGGATAGAACCCTCATCATCTATCATATATACAATCAGACGCTGTCCCAATTCAGCACTACTGCCTTCATATTATTATATTTATAAAGAAAAAAAATGATTTTGTTATATAAAATCAGGCATATCAAATATAGAATGCCTAACTATAATTAAATTTTTAACATTACACTGATTCAAACCCACTACTTGCATAAATAGACAGATAAATGCCTATCATGCCACGACCGGTTTTGTATTTATTTTTAACTTCACGTGTTTGTCTCGCATAATAGGGTGAACAGGAAGTACCTAGTGTACAGACACGCCGTACTCCGCTTTCCACCGAATTTGAAACATTGCGTGTAGAAACACAGAACTCAACGCCACGCTTTATCTTACCAAAGCGATAAAACGAAAATAATTCAAATATAATCACTTCTCCGAGTGGGAATCGAAACCACAACCGTTTGTATTTACAGTCAAATACCAAGCAACGGCGCCTTATTCTTTATTTTATTTAATTTACAATAAAGTATATAAACTAAAAACATTAAAAAAAAAACAGATTTTTATGAAAACACTTACGCATAAAAGGATTTTTTTTATAAATTTAGAAGGGCGTTTAAACGGTGTTAACCGCTCACCTCGTAAATGCGTTCTTTTGAAACTTCAACAAAGTAGGTACTTGACGAATGTATTTGTGTAATTCAATTGTTTGTTGCGGCAAAGATTTTATCGAATAACGTATTTTAATAGGGTCTTATTACCCCTAAACTTTTTTTAAAGGTTGCTAGGCTGTTTATTTTTGTTCTTCACATTTCAAGATATCATTGCTTGTTGTGTAACGGAGTTCAACGCCACGCTTTATCCAGAGTGAGCAGGAATCGAATCCACAAGCAATCGCTTTTACAAACAAACGCAGTCTGATTGCACCAAGGTAGACTGTGTTTTATTTAATAGTCTAGATATATTATTAAATCTAAATTCTACTGTTTTTTTAGATGTTTTGTTTTTGGGATAAGTAGATAACATCTTCTGATCTCCCCGTCCTCTAGAGGAACAGATAAATTATGAATCGGTATAACCTGTTCACATTTCACTGTATATATTAAAGAGACAGAAAAAAGTACTTGTATACATTATTGTAACAATAACTTTTACCACACTTTGGCTTTTAATTGTAATATGGCGGAACTTAATGCCATTTTTGTTTACAGACAACAGTTACATATTTGATAAATATGTAACTGTTGTCTGTAAATATTAATATTATACAAGATCTAGTTGTAAATTATATAACTAGATTCTATCTGCCTTCCATAAAAATACGGGAAATTGGTGAAGGTAAGAGAAAGGACCAAGGACAAAAAGGTACATATTGCTTTCAATATTGTAAAAAATAATCTTCTTATACATTACTTGTGATTTTATTACCTAAGGCCCTTTGTTCTACGCTCGACAACAGATAGGCGACTTTTGTCACAAATTCTGTAGTATAATTTGATCTTTACCTCAAGCGATATGTTAAGGTGATCGTCCAGTTCGATGAGATATACTATAATTTTCTAACTCCGCCATATAGGAAGACATAAGAAACTTTGTATTAGAAAGCTGCTTTCTCTAGATTATAGAGGTGTATAAAACAATCACATTAAGCGATGGAACCTAACCCCACGTTTTGTCTTAGCTGACCGAGGATAATCTTCCACTGTGCTACAATACCAGTAATTCTCCTCTACTTCTGCTTCAGTAATCATAGTATTATTATTAAAATCAATTTTAACAATTATTTTATAAAAATAATTTAGAGCCACTTTAGCTTTGGAGGGATATATCTACGTGTCATACAAGAAAAAATGAAAGTATTTTATATCTCTATGAATGCAACTAAAAAAAAGTATATTTTTTTATCCTCATTCATAGCAGGGTAGACAGAAAGTACCTAGTGTCAAGACACTCCGCATTTTCCACCAAAGTCGAGACATTGACACATGTTGACTGGTGGAACTCGACGCTATACTTTGTCTTTGCCAGAGCGAGGATGTGAAAGTAATTTAAATATAATCACTCCACCGAGTGGAGATCGAACCCACAACCGGTTGCGTTTACAGTCAGACTCTGTCACACTATGCCTTTCGTGGCGTGATGGCGTATCTTTCTTCTATATAAACAAATTCTCTTTAAATAAAATTTAGCAAATTTCTTGTGTTTTAAGTTATTCCAGAATACATTTTAGAAATCAACACTTTGAACGGAGTAACAAATTTCGTTTATCTATCCACATATTACCAAGAAAAATGTAAAAAATCGATACAGCAAACCAAAGTGTTTTCGAAGGTCAACCGAGGTCTCCCCCGACCTCTTGTACCCCTCACCTTGGCTTCATAAATCTTTCTTACCATTCTTTCATCGCTCATTCTTTCAACGTGCCCAAACCACCTGAGCACGTTCTTCTTCATTCTTACTGTGACATTCACGCTTACACCTGTCATTCTGCGTATCTCCTCGCTGCATATACGGTCAGCTAAACTGACTCTGCATATCCGACGAAGGGATCTCATCTCTACTGCATTCATCTTTCTTTCATTTTTCTTTTGACACACCCACGTTTCACCGCCGTATAACAACGTCGGTATCAGTACTGCATTGTGAACGGCAACACGTGCAGGTACGCTGACGTGTTGCCGTCACATCAATGCAGCAAGAGCACCATTAACACTGCTACCGGCAGCAATACGCCTTTCCACATCCATTTCGTATCTTCCATCTCTACTGAACATACTTCCCAGATATATCACTTCATTCACTTGTTCTAATTTCTTTCTATTTACCATAATCTTGCATTCCGTTCTTTCTTCGTCTCTTTCAAATACAAGAATCTTAGCCACCAAACCAACCAAACTCATGATTATTCGAATTAAAATACTTTAATTTACCATATATTAAGTATGTAATAATTGCGATAGCCAAAAATTTAAACTTTTAAATTGCAATATGTTTAAGTTATAAGATATATATTTGTATATAAATAATATTTTATAGCTTTAATCTGTCAGTGTGTACATACTTTATGCGTCTCGACAGAATATCCAATGGTAAATTATAAGGGGCTTCAGTTTGATAGTGATGCCGTATTTTATTAAGTAGGAACATTATGTAACGTTGTAATGATAGGCTTCTGTGGTTAATTTGGTTTAAGGGGAATGTGTTCTCGAAGTGTTACCCGATGAAGGGAATTACAGTCTTTATAAAGGATGTTATAATACTTTGAAATTTAATATAAAATATAAACGAACAGAGTGTCTAGATATTAACTTCACTCTTATGAGATTGGTGCTAATAGCTGCGATTCAGTTTTATACTAATGTTGTTTTGATCGTTATAGGATGTTATAATTCTTGGATACCGTCCAAGAGGCGCGGGTTCGAATCCCGCTGCGTTCAAATTTTTATACGTTTTTTCTAAAATGTTTTCTAATCCTAAGTGTGGAATAACACTTTAAAAATAGTAAATATGTATGAAATACTTGAAGCCGGTCTATAGTACGATTGATGCATGAGGCTAAAAAAAAATAAAATTATGTTAAAATGCTTAAAAATTATTTGGACTTATTTTTGGATTTATTCTTTCAGTAAATTATAAGTATAATAATATATAGTTCAGTATCTTTTAACTAGTAAACGCCGACTTTGAACTTAAATACAAGAAATAAACGGAGTGTCTCGACATTAATTTCACGCTAAGTACTGCTGTGCAGGATAAAGCGTTGAGCTGCATTCATTTGTCAATGTCTCGAATTCCGCCGAAAGCGAAGTACGGAGTGTTTTGACACTAAGTACTTTCTGTCTACCCTGCTGTGCGGGATAAAAGCGTGAATAGTTATATGGAAAAAATATATTACTTTAATTAACAAATAATTAAAGATTCATTATGAAAGTTACCTAAAACCGTATTGTAATGGCTAAATCTAGTCAGAATAATTTATATTCTAACGCTAATGAAATGGACGCGCCTGGAACTGATTGCTTCATTCTATCCGCGATTTATTATGGGAAATCATGGAATGCTTTTAATTTTAGCCAAGCAGATACTAGCTTTTATCCTGACATCTCTCGTTTATTAATTAACATTTAAGTATGTAATATAATAATTATTATATAAAAATTTGTCTGTATAGTAAATAAATTACGTAAAAATTGATTGAGGGTGTTAATTAAGACATGTTGAGTTAACTCCATAATATTAATAAATTTGTCGATTTATCTATATGTTTGTTTATCAGTACGTGATAATATCTGAAACTACTAATATATATAATATTAATGATTATTTTTCTTATGAAATGTTAGGTAACGGAACCTTTCAGCTTATGAAAAAAAACCGATTCATAACCACGAAAGCCTTGTGTGTGTGCTTGTGAGGCTTTGATGGTAGTATAGTAAGTAATATAATTTGAAAATTAAACGTAGAACAAAATCAATCAAAACAAAGAATCTAAAACAAACAAAATAATAAGAAAAAATACAACTATTACATATATGTTTAAAATAACTTTTTGACCTCATTTCGGTATCACGTCTTATCCCGCGTTGCAAAGTAGTCAAATTGCGCGCTTTGTTTTACTAGAAAGATACGAATAAATATTTAAAAATAATTCCTCTGAGTGGGAATCGAACCCGTAACCAATCACGTTTATGTTCAGGCGCCATCCCACTATGCCACGATGGCCTCTCCTTCAATTTTGTTTGATATTATATCATTATATACGTAACGCCTAAAATGATAAATTTAACGAATATCAGAACAAAAACCATTACAGAGTAAAGAACTGAGTTCTGTCTAACCAAATTAAATACATTGACCTCAATAACGTGTTTATATTTGAAGCTTACTGAATTAGCTAGTTTGTATGACTGTAACATTAAATCGCGTATTGGACGGTATCCAAGAGGCGCGGGTTCGAATCCCGCTGCGTTCATACGTTTTTTTTTAATAATGTTATTAAATCGCGTCGTCTGGCGCATAATCATGAGTAATTGTTCTTTGACTCCACGCCTAAGTCCTGAGTGGAGAATTCTCAATTGATATGACGACAATTTATGACAGTATTGAGACGTTAATTGTTTCATACGAGCGCTTGTTGGTACCAATTTATAGTTTAGCGATGAAATATTTGTGCCCTCTTTGATATTGCTCTTCATGGTTATGCGTTATTATTAAGAAAGTGAAGCCGGATCGGGTGCAGGTTCGATTCCTAGTCGGGGGAATATTTAAATTATTTTCGTTTCCTCGCTCTGCTAAGATAAAGCGCGGCGCTGAATTCCGCTACTCAATAACCGTTGTTCCACATTCGGCGGAAACCGGAGTATGAAGTGACTTGATATTAGGTATGCCTGTTTATGCGGGATAAAAGCGTGAAATCGAAGAAAAGTAGGTCTTTTAGTGACTATTAAATATAAATCGAGTGATAGAGAGTTAATTTTTTAATATCTGTTTACATTTGAAATAATTTGCGAGCATGTTATTGGCCTATTTTAGTTAGGTTTTATTATTATTTTCCGCCTATTAGCAAAAAGAAAGAACATGGTTTCTAGACTATTTGGTTTTTATGTCTCGTTCAAATTAGATAATTTCATCTACATCCATTCAGTAGTATTAGACTTAATAATAATAATAAAGGTAGATTCACGCTTTCTCCAGAACGGAATTGTAGTCCGAGTGAATCTAGCATCAAGACACAGTTCACCAATATCCCTTGCGAATACAAGACATTATGTTTTGTGGCGGAACTCAACCCCACATTTTATTCCGCCAGAGCGGAGAAATGACAGTAATTTAAATAAAATCATTTTTCCAAGTGGAAATCGAACCCACAACCAATTGCGCTTACAATCTGCGATAAAACTCACAAAACGAAAGGTCAATAGTCCAAAAAAAATTTTGCTGCACAGAACTCGAAATTACACTTACTACGTCAATTTAATTCAAACTTCTCCTAATAACTTATTAATTTAGCGCCTTAATTAGCATTATAGTTAATTAATTTAGTTATTAATTTGACTATAGTTAATTAATATATTATATTATTATACTGTATTATATAAACTACAAACGCCTACATATAAACTAAAATCGATGTAAACTAAAATCGCGGCCATGTGATTGAAACTCAAAGGAATGAGATAAATATAATTTCTAACAGAGAGTCCCGTCTCTTAGTTTCTTCTAGTCTTTTGCATACTGACATCAATATCCCAGATTTTTTTATAAATCTTTTTTAAGGACTGACTTATGGTATACATGATTTTTTCTGATCTTATTCTATACGCAATTACTCTATTTTTTTACTATAATGTTAGAATACACAAGTGTAATATTTTGAAATATTAATAACGTCCAGATTAGATAAACACTACTAATCGAAAGTCCACGATTAAAAGAGGCCCTGTGGCTTTATTTACCGACTTACATAGGCATTTAACAAAGGCAAATCATAGTTAAAAAGGAGGGTAGGTGTTTTGTAATAGGAATTCAAATGACTTCCTTTTTAAATATAATTGTTAAGATCAAATAACGTACCCTTAATTACTAATATTTAGGACCAATGTAACTTACTTTACATACAGGTGGATAAATGTCCAGCTTTCCTAGCTAGCCAAAGTTTTCATATTCGTAAAACTATGTCATACATTTAATGGGAATGTAAAAATTACTGTTATTTTAAATATATTAAGATATGCAAATTTTTATTTAAAATAAAGCGCGGCGTTGTGTTCTGCCACTCAACACGTAATATCTCAAATTTGAGATATTTGATCTTCATTGATTCAGGAATTACATACCTTGACACCTAGGTATGTACTTCCTGTTTAAAAGCGTGAAGCTAAAACAAATATAGAAATTAAATACACATAACTAAAGAAAAGAATTACAAGTAAAAATATTAACAAAATAAATTTATATGAAAATGTTCAAGGAACAATACTAAAGGAAAAAAAAACAGAATAATACAGGGATGGCGTGTTGAGTTGTAATTGTTTGTAAGTTTTAAGATTTTATCGACAATTTAGATTGAATTCTAAAGAAATTTTAAACTAAACTGAGCTTTTTTTTTAAATAATATGTGTTGAAAAAGCTTGAAATAAGGGTATATTATGTTTATTACTGCATTCTTAATCATGTTTCACTAATCGTATACTGCTTATTTACTTGTATATTTATAAATTCTTTGTGCAGTGAAATTTTAATAAGAATCAATTTATTATTAGAAAATTTTAATAAAAATCAGAAAAATTTTAATATTTTAATAAGAATTTAATAAGAATACTATGCGGAATAAAAGCGTGAATCTAAAAAATATAGTATTAAGTAAATTTAAAATATTATAAAATAACTTAGCCTTGGCAAAAGATTGTAAGTAGTTCCACTAGACGTGTTTCAGAAGTAAAGCTCTGAAGCTAATAGTTAAAGTGGACTAGAAGGCGACCTCAATAAACAAAATTAAATTTATACGATAAATATTTCTGTAACGAAATTAAATATATTACTGAATTTCATATTTAATATTCAGTTAAAACATTCATATTTATATTTATAGGATTTATAAATTTTTACTTTTTGTTTATTTAAAAAAAAAAACCTGCTATTGTTATACTGGGCATAAAAAATTTTGTGATATATTTTTGCGTAGCAATGATAGATTAAAACCCAATCACCATTCCTTGAAACAAAATCAAAATTGACTATAGTTTCCAAAAAATTAAAGTTACTTCAAATAATTAATCTCCTATTTTAAATATAACTCAGTATATACTGAAAATAATTTTAATATAATCACTCTCCCGAGTGGGGATTGAACCCACAACTGATCGCGTTTACAGTCAGAAGCTGTCCCACTGCGCCACGACCGGCCACTCCTCTTCCTCATTATTTAGATCCAGTTTTTTTGTTATTTATAACTATTAATGAAATACACCTATGTGGTCTGTGTTTTATGCGTTTTCTCGACAAGGGAAGTCAAAGAAAACATACTATACAGATACTACTTTATTAGTCCGAAACAGGACACAGCTACTTAAAAGGCGGAACTCAACGCCGCGCTTTGTCTTACCATAGCAAAATAATGAAAAGAACAAATATAATTAGTGGAAATTGAACCACTGGGGCATTTGCACCCAGTGGTTAAAATTTATATATATATATATATATATATATATATATATATATATATATATATATATATAAATACTCAGTCTCTTATAAGACTCTTAGAGTATGTAAGCTCTATGTATGCTCTAAGAGAGTCCATTTCATGCCAATCTCAGTAAAACCTAGCTGTCATCCTATCGATATTATACGAGTTTAGATAATAAATGTGTGTACCGAGAGTGTTTCCACGCTATATTGCGAAAATCAATTTGGAAAGCGCCGACTCATGAAATTGCACGATGTGTTGTTATATACTGGACATTGGTTTATTTAGTACTTGGGCTTCCGTATGAAATGGATAGATAGATGAAATTCTTTATTGTACACTAGAAAGGAACTAGATAAGGGAGATCTTGATTCTCCTTCCACACTGTATAGTGTTAGTGAGGAGGAGGAGTCACGTATAAAGCATGAGGACTCAGAGAGGGTATGCAGAGGTTAATAGCTGTGGTCGAGGTGAAAAAAGTATGAAGAGACCGTAGCCTTCAGCGCCCCGTTCTCTCTAAATAACCCGTTGGGAATAAAGCGGAAAATTCAAATATACAAACAATTGAATTATGCAAAGGCGAGCTTATCACTATGAGCAATCTGTTATAGGTAACATTAGGTGTTCGTCCTTTCTATGGCCTAAAAATAATAGTATTAAGAATAGATTTATTTTATAAACTTATAATTGAATATTAAAAAAAAATATTTTGTTTGGGAAAAAAGTTTGTTTAAATATCTTTATTACCTAGTTAGACATACCTTGAATTTGAACACTGCCACTGCCAACCGAAATGCTTACTTGTATAACAGAAGCTTCCCTCTTATTGGTACAGAAAGTAGACAAGACAAGTTATATAGTAACAGAAGATACTTTTTATATATGTAACACAACAAAAAAAAATTAAAAACGTAAAAGTTTTAACACACCTGGCCCCAAACGCGCACTTCTAGAAAACCATCGAAGTTTTAGACCTCTGAGCTATACGTTTTTGATTGGAGGGGTGTTTTTTCAATGTTATAAGAATTGTATTACTGCTTTATTTATTCGTAAATAATCCTATATCGCACTAAGTATCACATATGCCTTTTGTAACTTATTTTCATAAATTGTATGACATAAAATATAATAATATTGAAATATTTGATTAAAATATAATAATATTAAAATATATAATATATAAATATTTCGTTTTATTGAATTGAATTTAATTGAATTGAATTGTTATAAATAACAATTGCTTGTTATAAGTATTAAAATGATTTAAACATTTAGTTGTAAATGGTGTGAAAATATACCTCTTAGTTTACTCAACTCCTAATGGAGTTAGAGTCTAATTGGTCTACTTTACCAAGCTATACTGCATAAGCACTATATTGAAGTAGAAAGGACTAGACTTGAGAAACAAAAGCAGAGTGTACTTAAATTTTACTCCGTACAGTATTTGTTTCAATTTCACGCTTTTATCCCGCATAGCAGGATAGACAGGAAGTACCTAGTGTCAAGACACTCCGTACTCCGCTTTCCACCGAATTGGAGACATTGCGTGCTGAGTTGCGGAACGGAATGACGCGTTTTGTTTTATCAGGACGAGGAAATGAAAATTACTTAAATTTAATCACCCTCGAATAGGAATCGAACACATAACCGGTCGCGTTTACTGTCAGACTCTGTCCCACGGCGCCACAACCTTACGGCCTTAATACGTTAATTGAATAAAAAATGCTTGATAAAAATCAAAAAAGCTTGATTTTATATTAACTGTACGTATCCGGTACTGTCTTATAACCTAATTTATATTTAGCTGCACGTTTTTGTTGTCGGAGAGATCATAGTGTCTAGACACTTCGTTGTCTACTTGTCACCCGTAATCGAAGAATTTAGGCGTTTATTTGAATTTACTATAAAATTTATGTTACTTCAACATTACTATCAATGTCAGTGACTAATGCCTATAAATTGGCAATCGAGTATGAAAATGCCTTTGTCCATGCCGCTTTATATGGGACATTTAGAGAAAAGGAGAGAAAACTTACTTTGTCCGTAGAGATACTAAAAAAATAATCATGGCGCAGTGGGGTAGCGTGCTGCTAGTGTAAACGCGATCGGTTGTGGATTCGATCCCCACTCGGGGGAATGATTATATATGAATTCATTTATTTTCATTTCTTCGCTCTGGTAAGCCAAAACGCGGCATTATGCCACTCGACACGCAATGTCTCGATTTCGAAAAGCGGAGTATGGATGTCTTAACATTAGGTACTTTTTGTCTATCCTGCTATGCGGGATAACAACGCGGAGAAAAAATATCGTCTTTTGTTTTTATGATGTATTAAGATGTTTTTATTTGAATATAAAATGATATACGGTTGATACAAGTTCTTTTAATTGAATTTCTCTTCAATTTGCCATTTTTGTGTCGTGTGGGTAAATACTAAAGTAAATTTGACACGCTTCTCATTGTCCCATTGAGCTTAAGTTTCCAATATCCTTTTAGTACTGATTACAATGCAATTATATTGTCATTATGGTAGTCAGAAAATACTTTTTATCAAAAAGTACTTTTTTTCCGTTGAATTTGAGATAATTCGTGTTGAGTGACGGAACTTAACCCCGTACTTTGGCTTACCGGAGCGAGGAAATAAAAATAACTTAAATATATTAATAAAATTTACCCAAATGGGAATCGAACCCACAACCGATCGCGATCACAATCACCCGTTGTTCCACTGCGCCACGACCGATCTTTATTTATTTAATATATGTATATACAATATAATAGAAAATATTTATATTATAAAATAATTTTAAAATAAATTTAAATTAAATTATTTTATAATACTTTTGAAATATACGTCTCAAAATAAACAGTACTAAATGACCGTTCGACAACGCTAATGTCGAATTCAATTTATAAGACGACTGCCGCCAAACAACTATAAATTCCGAACTCGATCCTGGTTGAGCCAAAATAATCCATTTTGAGTGTACTCCTACTACTTAACATTTATAACGAGTAGATCCGTTGAATAATAAGGCAGTTTACTTTGTGACTTAAGCATTTATATTGGTATACTTCCGTTCACTTTTTAATATATGTTTATTTTATTATGGAGAACATTTTAGTTGAGTTGAGTTCCCAATTGAGCGTTGAGTTCCACCGCTCAACACGCAATGTCTCGACCTCGGTGGAAAGCGAAGTACGGAGTGTTTTGACACTAGGTACTTTCTGTCTACCCTGCTATGTGGGATAAAAGCGTGAAGCTAAAAAAAAGAATATATTTGATTTAATTACTTCAATCATATATATATTAGTGGTCACAGATAGACCACACGAACACACTCCACAGTCCAACTGTGACCACAGAGTGTAAAGTCTTTGGATTTCCAAAAATTTATTTTCGAATACCAAAATATACACGATTAATCAGTTTATAATAGTTTCATATAAAAAAAGTTTTTTATTAATTTTGTGAACGAACAGTAATTACAAAAAATGCAATCAACATATCAATACTGTACATTAGCCAATTAAGTTTCCAATTTTGCATTGTACTTTGAGTGAATAATACCAAAATGATGAAATTAAATAATAATTAATATTAAATGAAACTATTTTAAATGGATTAACTTACACTTTACAGTATATGGTCACAGATAGAGTGCGTGTGACCACGGATGTAATTTCGAATACCAAAATATACACGATTAATACGTAAAAAAACGCGAAAATCAAAAACCTTATTAATTAATGTTAATATATTAAATCACTCAATAGATTTAGATGTTTTACAATAGTAAACACCATTACACCAATGATTCCACCGTACCATAATCCGCACCAAACAGTCAATTTTTCAGGATGTAATGGTGTTTCAATAGAAAATTGTTTTCTGAGCCTAAGCAAGTGGTAAGTGGATATAACACTCTAAAAATAGTAGAAGTTAAAAAAAATAATTAACATTCTCGCAATAAGCAAAGATTTGTATAGATCTCTCTACAGAGATGCCAACAACGTAAATAAGTAGTAACAAAACATATACCAAACGTCAGAACGTTTGGGTTGTTTTCAAGAGAAGCGGGTTCGAATCCCACTGATTTTTAATTTTTTTTTATTTATTTATACAATTTCTTCCTGGCTCACAAAATAAAGAAAACTAGCCTATTAAAATTTGAGAGCAGTTATCCAAAGGTTTCAATTGGTCGGCTTCAATTTTCAATGGTAGCAAAACTCTTTACATCTCCACCGAGAGTTGTTGAAACAAAATCCATATTTGTAGACGGTATTCCTTAGTGAGTTGCTTGAAACAATTTTCGTAACTTTATATCCTTATTCTCATAGAAAAATTATATAGAAATTCGATTTTTTTATTGGAATAATATACCTGCAAATACAAAATAATAGATTTATTATTTTGTCTGTTAGTATAGTAGATAAAGAGAACGTAGTGTCTAAACATATAGTTTACCGCCTGAATTTGAAACACTGTATATTGAGTAGCGGAACTTAACACCGCGGTCTGTTAGACCAACACAGGAATATGACAATATTTAAATATAATCTCACTCTATCACGCCTTCGAATCGATTGTACCATTGACCGTCATGTTTATAGTCTGACCGTTACCCTCTATCAGGATAGCTTCTATATATATTAAACATTATATTTTATAACATAACCAAAAGGCCCTAAAATGAGCAGAATGTGAAAATCGTAGAGAATTTGATATACATCTTTAAGGTTGATCGACGGAACTCAACGCCGCACATTCTATATAAAACAATATAATATTTAATATACTAAAGTATATTCGTGATCCTTTGAAAAAAATTATAATCTTTAACCTGATATTTTCAAAATATTTTCAACAAGAAATAAGTTTTGAACATTATCGTAACATACTGCGGCGTAGTCGAGTTGAAATATGGGCGTTATAAAGTAACAGTGTCTGTTTTATTATTGAAAGGGAATTACTGGAGTACGAATAGCCTCATATTTTTTCTTGGTTATGTTCTTCTTGTTACCACATATTCGTTTGTCATTTGAAATATAACAATTCAAGTATAATGTAGACTTATTTCTAAAAATATTAAGCAAATGTGTATATGAAGACTACAAGGCACAACTGAACGCCGCGTGTGTATTTTGATTGTTTCCATTTTCTAAAGAAAAACAAAATGTGGCGTTGGGTTCCGCCACCTAACTCGTAGTGTCTCGAATTCAAATGTCTATATACTCGTTTAAATTTATATATACTTAAATTAAATTACGTTTTCTATTATGCAATATCACTTCTTTATACCGATCCGCGAACCGCGCATAAAACGTGCGCAAAAAAGCCATAATAAAAATTCAACGGCAAGTGGAGTACAGAGTGTCTTGACACTAGTCACTTCCTATATACCTTGCTATGCGGGATAAAAGCGTGAGGCTAAAGAAATTGATCTGACAATTCCAAAAGGCAAGGTTAAATTGTATAATAAACGTAATAAAATATCGCTGTCTTTTACTTGAACGACCTAAATATGTATATTTACTTAGGTACACCCTGAAATTTATACGGTCACTGGCACCCACGGGCCCTTTTACTTGTTACACGTTTTATTAAGAAACTGCGAAAACATGTCATAATTTTTTAAAGTTAGAATGTTATTATATGAAAAATTCTTTGCGAATCCGAAGATTATGTTAGCTTCACGCTTTTCCATTTTAACTCTTAAAGTAGTCAAAGAACTTGGGGCATTACGTGTTGAGTGTCGGAACTCAACGCCGCACGCGTCGTGCTCATTATGAATATCTACAATGGATGTAGGTTTGATTTCCACTCAGGCAATGATTGCATTTCAATTATTTTTATTTTCTTGTTCTGGTAATACCAAGGCGTTGAGTTGTTGTAGGGTCGACTGAGTATTAACTTATTATAACAATAATTTTTTTCCCATAATAATAAATTATATGCGTTGTATTTATCCTTATAGAAATAAATGCGTTATTAATAGCAAGTGTTTAGTATTGAACAGAATTTGAAAGTCGTTCTAATATCATTTGATTTTAATGAATATCTTAGGAGATATTATACTTAGAAATTTTTATGAAATAATTTATTCTACTCGTCTTGTTTAACTTATAACTATATATATATGTATTTATGTATGTATGTATGTGTGTATATGTGCATGCAGGTTTGTATGTATGTATATATCCATATATAAATTTGTCATTGTTAGTGGAAATTTCCTTTTTTTACACCCTATCACATTGCTAATTTGTAGTTCTCTTACAGAATAAGATTGCCTGGAAGAGATCGCTACTTAGATGATAAGGCCGCCTCTTGTGCGTGTAATTTATATTCATTTTTTTATCCATTATCTTTCTTTTTTCTTCTCCTGGTATATGTAACTCTTTTGTCTCATACTTTTGGGTGTACAACAAAGAATTATTTTTATTTTTTTTTAAGCAAGAAGACGACAACGCTGTACTCGTGAGTTCACGCGCACGGTTTACTATTATCTAATTATATAAATATATAATAAAATTATAAAAAAAATGCTAGTCGTTGAGTTTCGCCATTCGACACAAAAAAGCGTGGAGCTTATAAAAAAATATTTTAATAGTTATTTCTTCTTGTAACATATATGTTATTTATTTTGTATATAAAAACAATTTTTTTAGCTTCTCGCATTTACTTCGCATAGCAGGGTGAACAGAAAGTACCTAGTGTCAAGACTAGCGCTACGACCGGCCACATGGAACAAATGATATATATTTAAATTGAGCCAAAAATCATCACATCATTAATTGTGGGTTCAATTCTCGAAGAATAGAAAATTTCCTTACAAGGATAAAAATTTACATAATTTTCATTTTTTGTAAGGAAATCTTCTCCGGTAAAGATTTGGTAGCACGGAATGTGAAGTTCAGTTCCACTAAACACGCAACATATTTTTTTTAGCTTCACGTTTTTACCCTGCATAGCAAGGTAAACATGAAGTACCTACTGTCAATTTTAGAATTCGACACCTTGCGAGTTAAATGGCGGAACAGAACGCCGCCAGGCGATACCTGTCTTAATAGAACGATAAAATGAAAATAATTGAAATATATCTTTGCCCGATCACGTTTACAATCAGACGCTGCCCCATGCCGCCACGGCCGGCTTTAACATATTAAAATTAGACGAAAATGGACGTCGTGTCTTCACTCTATTTTCTTTTCCTACTCTACTGTATAAGGGAAAGGGCGTGAATATAAAATAACTTCTTTTTAAAAATATATACTTGCTACCAGTTATCAAGTCCATATAACGCTTTCTAACGTGGCCTGAATATTTAATGCGTGATGTGGGGGCTGACTGGCTTCACGTCGGCGGGTGTTGAAGGAAACTCTCCTTATGAACTGTTATTTTTAGATGTTAGAAAGAAAAAGTAAAACTTTTAATATATCAATACAATTGTATATATTCCTATAGTAGTACCTTTATGTCATTTGCATATATTTTAAATATTTATAAAATATTTTTCAAATAAGTTTAAGAAGAGATATGTTTAAAAAAAACATATAATGTTATTAACATAACGGAACTCAACCCCGCGCCTCTTCAATACACTTCAAGTGGAAATATTGTTTACGTCAAATTATTGTAGGTTCAATTCCCTTTCGGGAGAATGATCATATTTCAACTACTTTAATTATTCCGTTCGAGTTAGACGAAGCGCGGTGTTGGATTCCGCAACTTAATATGTAATGAACCTAATTCAGTGCTTTGGCGTTTTATTTCAAACGTAGCACCTTACCTTACCTTTTTGTATACGTGGGACTGTAAATCCGATTTTATTTGAAATTTATGTTTATTTTACCACTGACCACATTGGAGAAATAAGAAATAAACACAAAAAAGGGGCGTTGTGATCACACACACACACAATGTCTCAATTCTGGGCGGAAAGCAGTCAATGGAGTGTCTTAACACCGGGATGTTCCGATTACCCTGCTAATAATCTAGGAGAGTACTGGGAGCGGTTTGTTTGAAATTTCTAAAAGAACGGCTAAATTGAGATTTTGAAGACCACGGAAATAAATATTAGGGGCGCTAACAGAAATATATGTGTAAATAAATACCATGAAGTATATTGTGAATAAAAGTTTTATAATCTGGTTGACGAAGGACAGTCAAGTTAAATTACTTTTGCTGGATGACATGAGATAGACATTTTATTGTAGTCATTTCCACGCTTTAATAAAGTATATGAGAAAAAAAATCTACGTAAGATGATACTGCTAGATATAAAAAAAAACTGTTTTTCCTTTTTCAACGGTTTGTTGCCCACTACTGGGCATCTCGCAGTGTATTTTAATTCCAATAAGTGAGCTTGCTCTAATCATATATTTTAACAAGATCATCGGCCCGTCTCGCTGGTTGACGTCTCATGTTTCTTTTACCCTGCAAAGATCTCTAGTCTAAAATATTACAGATTGATCTTCCGTCAGTTCTGCGGTATGTGTTCCGCCCATTGCCATACATCTCAAGGAAGTATTTCGATATTATTTTATTAGTTTCACGCTTTTATCCCGCATAGCAGGGTAGACAGGTAGTAGCTTAGTGTGAAAACACAAAATAATCCGCTTTCCACTAAATTAAGAATATTGAGTGTTAGGTGGCGGAACTTTTTGCCATGCTGTCTTACTAGAGTGAGGAAATGAAAATAAATTTAAATACAATCATTCCCCCGAGTGGGAATCGAACCAATACAAGTGGCGTTTACAGTTAGACGCTGTCCCACTGCGCCACGACTGCCCTCGATCGAAAGATACTTTTGACTGTAAAATAGTTTTAATCTCAAAAATATGAGAAATATAACATTTTTATCGAATAAAGATGTCAGAAAATACAAAAATATATATTAATTGTATACTTTTAAAATGTGTAAATAAATATATAAATTAATATAAAGCTTTCTAAGCCTCTTTACGTAAATTTTGCAGATAGAACATTGGGCTTGTTATTCTTGACATCACTGGATTAAAATAAATAAAAGTAAATTTAGGTATAAATTGGAACACGTTGCTAACGCGATCCGTATTTTACGCTTCATCCAGTCTACTAGTGAAGGTTTATGCAACAACTAATTGACATGTACCTGTATTGAAATTGTTTGAAAAATTTTGCTTTATTGAAAAAATTCAAAGATTTTTTCAGCAAGTTCTCTATGAAACAGTAGCTCGTAAAAATACTTTCGTCCGCTTGTAACGATATATATATATATATATATATATATATATATATATATATATATATATATATATATATATATATATATATATATATATATACGTGTGTGTGACGACGAAGGTAGTCGAACGCATGGCTTAGCGGTCAAAGTGTTTGGACGGTTTCCAAGAGGCGCAGGTTCGAATCCCGTTGCGTTCAAATTTTTATACGTATTTTCAAATATGATTTCTAATCCTAAATGTGGAATACTTTTTTAAAAATAGTAAAATATGAACTGAGACATGATTAAATATTAAAAGCACTAGTTAACATATAATTTGCCATATTATATATATTTTAAAAGGCTTTTCATCGGGTATCTTGACACTAGACTATCAAAGTTAACGTAGTGTCAAGACACTCTATTGACTGCTTTTTACCCCCAAAGAAGACATTATGCATGGAGTGGCGGAACTCCAAGCTCACTTTCCGCCTTTACTTAACAGAGCAAGGAAATTTATTTTGTTTTTTTCAGGCGTTTAAAAGTATTTTCTATATACTTTTTACCATATACACTCTATATACACCCTACATACACCCTACACTTCATGTCCCGCTGCATACATATTTCCCGTGACAATTACAGTAAAAGCTTTCCGATCGTAAACCCACATATATCTTCGGACTTGTGCAGCTCTAACGATTTCCCACTTGGTTTCTGGAGGCTCATAAAAATATATCGTCTCCAATGTACCCTTTTTTCTAAGACATTATACGGTTTGGTTAACATTTTGACAAAGTATATAGAAAATACTGAAAATTGGTACAATATTTAAACCTGATAATATTCGGACGCGTCTAAATAATGTCGTTGGGATTGCTACACGATTGTTAACAAAACTTCACTATCCAAAGGATTATAATTACTAAGAGGCTATCGTGGTGCATTGGGAAAGCGTTTGACGACTTAAACCCGATTGGTTATAGGTTTGATTCCCACTTGAATGAATAAATATTTTCATTTCTCCGTTCTGATACGACAAAGTGCGGCGTTTAATTCAGTCGATCAACACGTATTGTCTCAAATTATTACGGAGAGCAAAGTATAGAGTTTCTTGACACTATATTCTCTCTGTCTACACTGTTATTCGCAAATAAAACGTAAAGCTTTTACCACAATGATACAAATAGATACTTATTACATTGGGATCTTGTTAGCTTCTTTTAATGATCAATCTCGTGCGTTTTCCGTGACATTGGCAAAGTGATTCACGCTTTACTAACAAATTCGAAGTGCTATAACAAAAGAACTAAACTGAATATCACGTCAAGCGCATCGGTTGTGGCTTCAATTCCCACTCGAGGGAGTGATTATTTATAAATTATTTTCACTTCCTCGCTCTGGTTAGACAAAGTGCGGCATTGAGTTCCACCACTTAACTCAGAATGTCGCGAATTCGGTGGAAAGCGGAGTACGAAGTATCTTGACACTAGATGCTTTCTCTCTACCCTGCTATGTGGAATAAAAGCAAAAATAAATAGATTCTGAAGTTTTTATCCTATTAAAACAAAATGCACATACTCAATCATATTAATTCCCATAGTAATAGCTATTTGAAACCTCAGGCTGATAACATTTGATTTATTTGTGATCGTTAAGTGGCCTCGTCGATAATATTCATTTTGTTTCATTACAAATTTCGCAGAATAAACATAATTTGCGTTTTACAAACATTTACTTAATATTTCGTACTTTTATTAATAACAAAATTGTGTAATAAATATGTGATTTTTTTTGGCTGTTTATATAGTAGCCTTCGTATTTTTGGACTTAAAATTATTACATATTAAGTTTCGAACACTTTACAGTAGTCCGTGGTCACAGGTAGACTGAAACACAGGTTGGCGAAAGGCCAACTTAGTGTCTGGACACTATGTAGTCAAAAACTACATAGTGTCAAGACACTCCGTTGGCCTTTGACAGCTTAGTTGCGAAAATTCAATGCCGCGTTCATCTACAAGAGCGAAGAACTGAAAGTATATTTTAAATTTAATCATTTCTCCGAATGGGAATTAAATCCAAAACCAATAGCGTTTACAGACGGATGCTACCCTACTGAGTCACGATAGCCAAAAAATAAACTAGGGCTTTGTCTATCATTTGAAATGTATACTTTTTTATTTACATTTAAAATTTTAATACGGCAAAATATTGTATTCATTTTTTTATCTGTTTTACATTTTATTACAATTACAATAAACTATATATAGTAAAAACTCCTTATCATCTCATATATATAGCGAAAATAATATATACGTTTATATGTACTTATTGCCTTCGTAAATAAGTATTTAGCTAAATATAAATTTAAATTAACGGTCGATCAATGTTTGAGGTTTCACGTTTCTGCTTCATTGAATGATAGAAAAACAGGTTAGACAGAAACAACCTATTATTAAGACGTTTTGTTAATTGCTTTTCAATAAAAGTGCTAAAAATATTTTTTAGCAGAGAACAGGAAGTACCTAGTGTCACCCTGTACTCGGCTTTCCGCCAAAAATTCGAGACATTGTGTATTGCATGACAAAACCCAACGCCGCGCTTTATCTTACCAGAACTATGAAATGAAAATAATTTAAATATAACCATTTCCTTGGGTGGAAATCAAACCTACAACCATTTTCTAGCCTTAAAAACCAAATGTATACTATAATATCATAAATTAAATTATCAATGTAGGATTCCGCCAATCGTTACAAAACGATGGGTTTCTTAATTCTCCGTAGAAAATACTATACGAAATCTGAAACGTGGTAAGGCAGAGGGAGCAGATGAAATTCCTGCAGAGGTAATCAAATCAGTTCTTTTTTCTATGCAATTTATGTTGGAAAACGGGAGAGGTCCCGGATGATTGGTGAGATGCAGTCATCGTGCTTTGCATATGAAGGCAAAGATTCACAGATAGACTGTGCAAGCTATAGGGCTATCAGTTTGATTAGCTTGGGCAGTAAAATTTATGCTAAAATCCTAGTGAAAAGAATGCAAGAGAAGGCTTTTATGGAAGATTAAGACCTGGAAGAGGGTGCATAGATCAGTTCTTTACTCTCCGCATGATCACGGAAAAGTTTTTGGCTGTAAATCAGAAAATTTTCTGTGCTTTTGTGGATTTCCAGAAGGCATTACGACAGGGTTGTAAGAAAGAAGTTATGGGAAATACTGCCCCGGTACAATGTGAACAAACCCTTGTTGCAGGCTGTAAAATCTGTTTATCGAGGTCACTCAGCCTGTGTACGAGTAGGAACTGGCATGTCGCCTCAGTTTGATATTCGATCGGGCATCAGACAGGGCTACGCCATGTCAGCTTGGCTGTTCAATTTGTTTTTGGATAGCTGTCTCCAAGGAGTGAAAGAAAGTAACATAGGAGGAAAGGTTGGTGATTTGACAGTTAACTGTCTGTTGTATGCAGAGGATGCAGTGCTAATTGCATCATCAGAATGCATTGAGTGCAAACATAAGTTACAGGCATTGGTCACCATTCTGAAAGAAGAGTGTGAAAATGGTGTAAACCTGAATGCGAGTAAAACTAAGATTCTATTATTTGAAAGAGATGAGGAATGAACAGGTTGTAAGATTAGGGTAGATAGAAATGGAAGATATGAAACGAATGTGGAAAGGCGTATTACTGCTGGTAACAGGGTTATCGGTGTTCTTACTACATTGATGCGACAGCAAAATGTCAGCGTACCTGCACTTCTTGCCGTTCACAATGAGGTACTGTTACCGACGTTGTTACACGGCAGCAAAACGCGGGTGTCTTAAAAGAAGAATGAAAGAAAGATGAATGCAGTAGAGATGCGATCTCTTCGTCGGATATGCAGAGTCAGTTTAGCTGACCGTATATGCAGCGAGGAGATACGCAAAATGGCAGGTGTAAGCGTGAATATCACAGTAAGAATGAAGAAGAACGTGCTTAGGTGGATTGTCAAGTCGAGAGAATGATTGGTGAAAGAATGGTAAAAAAGATTTATGAAGCAAAGGTAAGTAGTACAGGAGGTCGGAGCAGACCTCGGTTGACTTTCGAAAACATAGTATCGAAGATGCTGGAGGAAGGTCACGTTAAAAGCATGATTTCTCCCCGAAGGACATGTATGAAGAGATTAATAACTGTGGACGACGCGAAAGGGGTATGCAGGGACCGTAGCGCTTAGCGCGCCGTCCTTTCTGGCTACCCCGCAAATGAAACCCCCGTAAAACTAAAAAAAATATATAAATAAATTATTAAAGTATATAAGTAAGTCCGCTGAATTCAGCAGTGTTCGCTGAAAATTCAAATTCAGTTGGTCAATATTATAAATCTAATATAGCGACTCTAAAAGCCCGCAATAAGGAAAAATACGTTTTTGGAGCAAGTAATTATATGTATGCAAAGAGTATTCAGATTGTCATTTTTTAAGTAGTTCCACGCTTTATCTCGTGGATTTAACAGTCACCTAGTGTCAAGACACTCCATTGATACATTGCTTTTTAAGTGACAAACTCAACGCAGTGCTTTGTCGTACCAGAGCGGAGTAATGGAAAATAAACTTATTAGGTAATTATTTCCCCAATTGAGAATCAAACCCACAACGAGTCACGTTTAAAATCAGACGTTGTCCCAATACGCCATGATGACCTAAACAATATAGTAAGTTAAATTCAAAAACAGCGTTTAACTGTAAACACGAACGGTTGTGGGTTCGATTTCCACTTGGGGGAATATTTATATTGTTTTCTTCGCTCTGGTAATACAAAGCGCGGCGTTGACTTCCACTAGTTAATACGCAATGTCTCGAATTCCACGGAGTACAGAGTTTCTCAGCACCAGGTACTTTCTATATACCCTACTGCGTGCGTGATAAAAGCGTGAAGCTAAAAAAAGATTTCAATAATCTATCATTGTGAAAATCTTTGTAGGAGGCCCATGTCCAACTGTGGGCGTCGTACAACGGCAGGTTATATTCTATAGAGCACTTAATTTAGTTTAATACAGAATTTCAATAATTCTGCCCTCTAAATTGTAACGAAACAATTTACTTGATTACATTTACATAATTAGTTTTCCAAAATAGATCTTTAGAGAATAATTCAATGAAT
Source organism: Dryadula phaetusa (assembly GCA_032432895.1). Taxonomy (NCBI): domain Eukaryota; kingdom Metazoa; phylum Arthropoda; class Insecta; order Lepidoptera; family Nymphalidae; genus Dryadula; species Dryadula phaetusa. The sequence goes on from JAOYRS010000081.1 coordinate 5,404,435, forward strand.
GGATGAGGGAATTAATGTTTTTATTGCTCTCCATGTTTATGTGAAGGTGAAAATAAAAATTAACCTAATATAAAGACATTTGCTTAATAACAGACGGAACTCAACACCGCACTTTGTCCTACCAGAGTGAAACCCTGAATGCAAATTGAACCGACAATCATAAAATAATTTCATAGTGAATTTATAAATTGTAGGAATTGTCAGCCTAAATTTTAGTTGTTAGAACATTGGACTCATTCCATACTATTTCCATTAACATGTTGCGTTTGCATCTAATATTTCACTACACGTACAAACTTTATAAATCCTGTAATGAGATCTTTGATTTTCGCGATTTTTATACATTTTAAATGAAACTATTTAACCGGATTAATCGCGTAGTCCGTGGTCACAAGTCCTGTGACCACGGACTACTGTAAAGTGTTCGAAACGTCAGGTGTCCAAAAAATGTATTTTCGAATACCAAAATATACGCGATTAATCCGGTTAAATAGTTTCATTTAAAATTTATAAATCCTATTTTATAAAGAGACTTTCATGCCTCAATTCGTATGTATATGAATAGGGAAAAGTTGAGTCTAAGTGCTAGACACAGCGCCATACTTTGTCTTACCTGAGCGAAAAAATAATAATAATTAAAATATCTATTAAAATTTAAATATAAACATCTATATCCAAAGCAGGTAGTAAGCAATACCTTAGTTAGTGTGAGTATTACACACATAGTTAGAGTGAGTATTACACAAATTATTAATATATTTTTTTTAAAAATACTACTATTTATATTTCGAATGAAATTATTTATATAAATTTTGACCTATAATTTCCTTTTTCAATTTCCTTATATCTAAATATATAAGATTAATCTATTTAACATATGTAGTTTCATTTAGTATATGTAAATAATACCAAAAATATTGTTTTAGCTATTTCCCGCTTTTATCCCGCGTAGCAGGGTAGACAGAAAATACCTAGTGTCAAGACACTCCGTACTTTGCTTTCCGCCGAATTTGAGACATTGCTTGTTAAACGGTGGAACTCAACGTTGCACTTTATCTTTTACCAGAGCGAGAAAGTGAAAATAATTTAAATATAATCACTCCCCCGAGTGGGGATCAAACCCACAACCCATTACATTTACAGTCAGACGCTGTTCCACTGCGCCACAACCGGCCTCAGCTATTTACATTTAAAACTTTAATACACCCGGTTGGCGGGAATCGAATCTCACCTTCTTTTTAAGTACCATTCAGCTCATAAGGGTCTTCTTAAACACCTTTGCGTAAATATTCGAGGGTACTTTTATATTTCAAGGGCAGAGTTGCCACATTTAAGCATAAGAACTTCTTATATTGAAAAACTACTTGACTCAAGTGTACAGAAAATTAGGGTTAGTATTCAAACTTAATATAAGCAAAGTTCACAGGTTAATTTAAATTGATATTATATGTACGTATGTATTAAAATATTTTAATTTAGTAATATATAAATTTTAAAGATACCATTGTGGTGCAGTGGAACAGGTGTTAATTTGTAAACACGATCGGTTACGGGTTCAATTCCCACTCGGAGAAATGATTAAATTTAAAATTTATTTGCATTTTAATCGCGTTCGTTCGCGGCGTTGAGTTCGCTACACAACATGCAAATTTATTAATTTCACATAGAAAAAAGTGAACGGAGTGCCTTGACACTAGGCTTTCTCTAAATACACTGTTTTTTTTTTAATTTTAAAAATTTGTTTATCGTATCGTACTTTTAAAAGACCATGCCGAGACTAGTGCGGGTCGAAGGCGTTCTTCTTGAAGTTGTACAGGACTACACCTACCTAGGCCAGACAATACAACTTGGCCGACACAACTTCGAGAAGGAAGCGGATAGGAGGATTCAGTTGGGTTGGGGCGGCATTTGGCAAGCTCCGTCGAGTCCTTACGTCAACAATTCCGCAAAGCCTAAAGACGAATGTCTTCGAGCAATGTGTCCTACCTGTAATGACATACGCTGCCGAGACGTGGTCACTGACAGTAGGGCTGGTCCACAGATTTAAATTCGCTCAGCGAGCTATGGAGCGAGCTATGCTCGAGGTCTCTCTCAAGCATAAAATCAGGAATGAGGTTATCCGTGAGAGAACTAAAGTAACCGACGTATCTCGCAAAATCAGTAAGCTGAAGTGGCAATGGGCCGGTCACGTCTGTCGCAGGACCGATGGCCGTTGGAGCAGACGAGTTCTGGAGTGGAGACCGCATCTTGGCAAACGTAGTGTAGGACGCCCTCTGGCCCACTGGACTGACGACATACGCAAGGTTGCCTGAGCAGGCTGGATGAGGGTTGCGGAGGACCGGGATACTTGGCGCAAACTTGGGGAGGCCTATGTCCAGCAGTGGACTGCGATTGGCTGACGACGACGACGACGACGACGACTTTTAAAAGACCAAAAAATAACGGTAAGATTATAGTGATGCCTATATTCAATTATGAGATATGTATGTTATTTATTTTTTGGAGGAATCAGCGCCGCACTTTGTTTGACCAGACGGAGAATAAATCAGAGATAATTGAATTATAATCCTTTCCTCAAGTAGGAATCAAACCTATGAACAACGAGTTCGCAGTCACTGCGCCACAATTACATCTACACTATAAAATCTACTTATTTGCTTACAATACGTATTTTATAGGCAAGTGTGACATAAATCTCGTATTTTCTCTGTATGAAAAATAATAAAAGAAACAGTCGGCCTGATAACGTCAATTAGCGAGACATATGGCTGGGCGAGTTCACATAATGTGTTCACATTTGCAAAACAATGTATAAAAGATATACGAGTAAAAGGTAGCGAGGGAGATCTGGAAAATAGTTGTGTTATATTATACAGTACACTTAACTGATATACAGAATTAAATATTTATAATGTGTTTTTTTATGTGTTTTTTTATATTATTGTACATTTATGCGCAGTGAATTATTTTTTTCATAACATAAATGAGTTCTCTCTGAATTTGAGACGTTGTGTATAGAGCGGCGGTATTGAACGCCGCGCTTCGCTGTTTTAGAGTAGGGAAATGAAAATAATTTCGTTATAATCATTTATCTCAACTGGCATCGAACCCACAACACAAAAGGTCTCAATTTGAGTCTGAAAAGCAGAGTACAGTGATTTGATACTAAGTTAACTTTCCTACTATATTATGAAAAATAATATATTACTAAAACATGTATTCAAAACACAAACAAAACTATGGACAATTAAAATTTTTTGTATAAAAATATAAGGGTTTTTGGAAAATTAAATTAAAATAAAATTCAAAATATACCTTACATAATCATATTCGTATAAAATTATGTCTAGGTCAAGTTGAACTAAAAGCGTGAATCAATTTAGAATATACTTACTATGAAATACTAAAATGTAGAGACACAGCTCTTGATTGTAAAAGCGATGGTTGCAGGTTCAATTCTGGGAAATGATTACATTTAAAATTATTTCTATTTCCTCGCTCTGGTAAGACTCACTCAACCTCGAATTCAGGTTGAAAGTGGAAAACAGTGTCCCTAGCACTACGTTTTCTTTGCCTTCATTTTTATGTTATGTTACCTACATATACATTAACATGTGAAGTAAAAATATTCGGGTAGAATCGAATCTTTTTACAAAAATTAAGAGGACAGAGGAGTATACACTTTTGATGTAATTTCAAAATTTACTCTTAAAATAAAATTTAAGAAAATTACAGTAATATAATAACCATATAATATAATACTCATATTAGATGTATTGTAGAAAAATATGTATTCTGACAACTTTTTGAAGAACTATTTAGGATTATTTTAATACTGATTATGTATAATTGCTTGTAAAAGTTAACACACACAAAGGTGCTAAATATTTCAATATTTCAGTACTTTAGGTTTATGGAATAGAAAACCTATGGTTTGTGGCAGAGTTTGATACCGTATAATGCTGTACCAAATTAAAACAATACCAAAATTTGTTAAATAATTAATGCCTGAATATAAACCCATACTCGTAGCCTAGAAATATTCCACCTATGTCATAGTATAGAGTAAAGATTTTTGAAACTAGTTAAACAATGTGTATACAAAAAAGTAAAAGCATTTTTAAATAATAACATTTTCGCGATTTTTACACATTTTAAATGAAACTATTTTAAACGGATTAATCGCATATATTTTGGTATTCAAAAATACATTTTTGGAAACCTAACGTTTCGAACACTTTACAGTAGTTCGTGGTCACAGGTAGACTGAGGTGGCATTCGTCTGTCAGTTGATACAAAAAATAATTATATCAATCTACCGCCACCTTTTTCGTAATTGCCCTGGAATCCAGGGCAGTACGCGAGGCAAAATATACGCGATTGATTCGTTCAAAATAATTGCAGTTTTAAATAATAACGTGATCGATTTCGTTTCTAACGTTTAATAAAAACTAAACAAGCCTGAAGTTACAGGAAAGATAAGAAATCATTAGATATTAACATGAATGTTCTATAGACTGTCAGTTCGTCTGTTAGTATTCAGCTTCATGCTTAACAGAATGGACAAAGGCAATCTAGTGTCAAGATTCTCCGTAGACTGCTTTCCACCCGAAATTGAGACATTACGTAATGAGTGAACTCAACGCCGCGCTTTATTCATTAGACCAAAAATCTATGGCTCCTTTTATTTATTTTTATTACACGTAATAACAACTAAATTAAATTGAAATTTATTTAATTTTATACATCGATTTAAAGCGTCTAACGGAGTGTAATCGAGAAGATGGATGGGAAAAAATATAATTTAAAATTTCCAGAGCACAATGTTGGCATTAGACAATCTGCACTTTGTGTCAAAATATTATGCATAAAATAGGCGTATAAATTATATTCTATCAAGATTCCACTTGCGGTGTCTCTCTTATATTGTGTTGATAAAAAGTAACATATTTCTTAATATTTACAATTGTAGGAGCTATGCCCGCAACTTTATTTGCTTTGAATTTAACATCTGTGGATTTTCTTTTAAAAATCTAAAATAGAAGTAGCGTAAACTATTTCTTATTACAACAACTCTGCCAGAGTTATGCTGGAACAAACAGATAGGAAAGCGGACAAAAGTTTTGTGTATTTTTTCATACCCTGTATACATATGAATATAGTAAAAAGCGGTTATTGTAAAATTACAAACAGACCGAGGCCGGTCGTGACTGAGTGTGACAGCATCTGAATGTAAATCAGATTGGTTGTGGTTTCGATTCTCATTCTGGGATTATATTTAGTTTATTTTCATTTACTCGCTCTGGTAAGATAAAATGCGGAGTTGAGTTCCGCCACCCAACATGCAATATTTGAAATTCGACACAAGCGAGGTACAGAGTGCCTTGACACTAGGTACTTTCTGTCTACCCTGCTATGCAGGTAAAAAACACTCCAATCGCTCCACTATTTATTAGTATAGATTATAACCAAATTGCACAAAATTATCAAACCTTGAAACCTGTATGTTATTCTCATACATAACCCATATTACTGTAAAATTTTATCATGTACATAATTGTATTGCCATTAGAACTATAAATGTGTCTGATATTTGAGCTCAACCAGACGTTAAGAAATAGGTCAAATATGGGTTAAAGAACAAGGTCAAAACCTACAATAATTAACACGGCAAGGTAATTAAAAGCAGCTAGAAATATAACATAAATATACATTTTATTTGGCAAAAGAGGATTAACACACAGAACCTAGTGTCAAGACACTCTTACACGTAAGCAGACAACCTTAGTGTCAAGACATTGCGCGTTGATTCGCGTTTTGCCATTATTGAACATTAATTATTGAACTAAGGTAAGAAATCAATATAATTTAAATATAATCATTACAGACACTTTACAGACCCTATCCCACTGCGCAGACAGCCTCACAAATAAATATATATATATATATATATATATATATAGCGTCATGCTTTTTATCCCGCATAGAATAGTGGACAGAGAGTACCTAGCGTCAAGACATTCCGTACTCCGTACCGAATTCAAGACATTGCGTGTTGAGCGGTGGAACTCAACGTGGCACTTTGTCTTACCAGAGCCAAGAAGTGAAAATAATTTATATATAGTCACTCCCCCGAGTGGGGATCGTACCCACAACCGATCACGTTACAGTCAGATGCTGTCCCATTGCGCCACATAGGTATATTACAAAATAAATAAAGTATAATCCTGGCATCTTGTATTATCTATCATCTGATCACCGCCTTATTAGTACCGATTTAAGCGCGTGACATGTTACAGTAGTTGCTATTGTAATGCCAGTTCCGAGCTAAAGGTTATCTGAGATGATATCTCTCAGCCTTTAACTATTGTAGAGGATGTATGTAATACAATTAGAACCCACATAGCTGTTTATTATTTTTAATACATACTAAGTAATGGTCGGCATCATAGCACAGTGAAATAGCGTCTGACTGTGAACGCGATTGATTGTGGGTTCAATTCCCACACAGGGGAATGATTATATTTAAAATTAGTTTTCGTTTCTCCGCTATGGTAAGACAAAGCGCTGAGTTTAGTTGACTTAATAGGCAATGTCTTGACTTCAGCGGTTAGCGGAGTGCCTTGACACTAGATTTCTCTGAATACCTTGATATGCGGAACTAAGTGTGAATATATATTTTTTTGTTTACTGTAAAAAATATTCTAAAAGTTTTCCAAGTCCTTTACTTTTGATAACCATAATTTTTTTGCTTTTCTGTATGTATTTTTTAGTACAATTTAGAGTGTTCGTATATTATACTCAATGTGATAGTTTTTCCAAAGCGTAGAAATTAAAATAAATTAAAAATAACCACACCTTCGAATTCGTTTTACAATCGGACGCCATCCCACTGACATAGTAAGTTAAATAAGGCTACCGTCTATGGTATGAATATGATTGTAAGTCTAGATTTACATATAAAAATGCATCAGATAAATTATTTCTTACTTACTTATGTTTATTTTCATATTAAATTTATAACTGGCATGTACATGGACCAGTAATACTACTGTAAAGTCTTCGAAACGTCAGGTGTCCAAAAATGTATTTTCGAATACCAAAATATACGCGATTAATCCGGTTAAATAGTTTCATTCAGAGTGGTACTTATTAATATAGCATAGTTGAAAGTATTAAAAGCGTTTTTTTAAATAACATTTACTATCATAATATTTCTGTAACATGAAGCACCTTCATGCTTTGTCCCGCATAGCAGGGTGGTCAGAGACAACCTAGTGTCAAGAAAATCGCTTGAAAATCGAGATATAACGTGTCTTTCCAGAGCAAAGTAGAAATTAAAATAAGTAACAGATCGAAGTAATTGAAATGAGTTTTAGATATAATTGTTAAAAACTAAATAAAAAAAAATAAATAAAAAATCAAATAAAAAAAAATGTTTTTTTTTAGTATTGACTTCACTTATTGAAATTATAGCTTATATAAAATAGTATATCTTATTAAATGAAGACATCGTAAAATGTAAAACTAACTAACTTTACTTTATATGTAAAACTAAGAAATTAAATTAATAAAATAAATATTTCAAATACTACATTACCACCTATATGATACACACTTGAATATAAAGTGCCATACACGTTGCCATGGTAACGAGCATTTTACGCGTCATAGGTGTTCTAGTGTCAATAAATATTGACTATAATTCATATTTGTGAATAATTCATACCAATGCTTGTAGCGAATAGAAGAACTTAATTGAATAGCAGAAATGATCTTTATAATCTGACGTTTGATAGAAAATGGGTGTAATTGAATAAGCCAAAGGAAAAAATACGTTTACTTCACTTTTCCAATTGCCTTTGTAATACTATTATTACTAACTACAGTTCGTGTTATAATATGTTTTATTTAACAAAGGTTATTAGCTATTTTTTAGCTTTATATGGTTTAAAGCCCTTTATTTTTATATGAAACCATGGTGTCATAGTGGGACAGCATCTAATTGTAAGCGTGATTGGTTGCAGGTTCAATTCCTAATCGGGGGATTGATTACATTTCAAATTTATATTCGTTTCTCCGCTCTGGTAGGACAAAGCGTAACGTTGAGTTTGCCACTCTTTATATATTTTTAGATTTCTGGCGGAAAGCAGTTAACCTTAGATTTTCTCAAACGCTGCGATATGGGATAAAGCATGAAAATATAAATAAATATCTTATTTTTATACAAATAGCCTTACCTATAACAACCTCACACCTGATGTTCAGAGATGACACGGTCCATGATGACTACAAAATCCCTAAACTGTTTGTTTGTAAAGAAGCGAATAAAAATTATGTGACAATTTCTTACGTTCTTTCTTAAAAGATATATTAGTAATTTTGGTTAAAAAATCACTCCATAAATGTAACCACCATATCCATCAGCAAGATAGAGGCACGATTCGAACCCGCGCCATTTGGAAACTGTCCACGCACTCTGACTGCTAAGCCATGCTTTCTACATCTAGGTACGTTGAAATTATTATATATTTATTACAAGTTATTTTTGCTATCAGCGTTTACACTTTTGGGATGTCATTTACACCAAGAAAAAACAAATTTTGAATTTATTTTTTTTATCGGAAATAATTGCATATTTTAGAATTTGAATATTTTAAACGTTAGCAGATGTCATAGTAAGAATGAAGAAGAGATGAGTGATGGCAAAATGGAAGGAAGTAGTGAGTCGTCCGAGAGGTCGGGGAAGACCACGGTTGACCTTCGAGGACACTGTATCGATGATACCGGAGGAAGGTCACGTTACGTTAAGACTGCATAAGGACTTCTAAATTTTGAATTTTATATACGTTTTTCATTTCTTTGAAAAATATCCTTATCTTAAGGAGTATTTCCAAATTATTCTATAAATAGAAAACCCTATACAAGCCGTTACTATTAATCTTCAAACAAACGGATCCTATAATAACGGTAACATGAATTTTTACTATCAGCAATAAGTATTAAATATAACAAGATCAAAAAGGTCGCTTAATTAATTCTATGGATCTCCTTATCTGGACCATTAGGCGTAATAGACAATTTGAACAGATTAACTTGTTCCATACATTGCGAGATGAAAGGAGGTTCTTATCCGAAAGATAGATACGCTTGTTTTATTTTAGATTTTAACGTAATATGTCAGTAGAAGTGATTATTTGTGGGTTCGATTTCCAATTGGTGAATGATTATATTTAAATAATTTTTATTTTTTCACTCTGGTAAGACAAGAGCGGCGTAGAGTTCCGCCACAAAGCACGATGATTTATTGAATTCGACGTTATTAAAATATATAAAAATAATCTTATAGTACTTTTTTTAGCTTCACGCTTTTATCCCGCATAGCAGGGTAGGCAGAAAGTACCTATTGTCAAGAAACTCCGTACTTCGTTTTCCACCGAATTCAAGACATTATGTGTTGAGTGGTGGAACTCAACCCCGCTCTTTGTCTTTACCAGAGCGAGGAAGTGAAAATAATTTAAATATAATCACTCCCCCGAGTGGGGATCGAACTCACAACCGATCGCGTTTACAGTCAGACGCTGTCACACTGCGCCATGACCGGCTTAGTATTTAAAAAATGTTTCTTTGTGTTGTTTCTTTTGACGTGTATACTTTTTAGCTTCACACTTTATCGCCTATTTGGGTCAAAGAGTCCATTATCATCAATCTGCTCATACAATCCCTCCGAGGGTCCGTGAGCTTCCCCCAGCATCACCAACACATCCAAGAATAAATATTTCTTTATTTTATTTTTTTCATAAATCGCATTATATTATTACATTCGAAAGAGTTGTTGAGGCTAATCGTGGCGCAGTGAGACAGCGCCAGAGTGTAAACGCGATAGATTGTGGGTTCGATTCCCACTCGCGGGATTATATCGAAATTATTAACATTTCCTTGCTCTGGTAGGACAAAGTGCGGCGCTGAGTTCCGCCATTCAAGACGCAATACCTCAAATATAAAAAGGTGTATAGAGTGTATTAATACAATTATATTAAATAATATTTTCTATAATATATCTACTTAAATTGTCAAATAATACATAAATATTAATGAAAGCTATAAAAATGATAAATTCGTATGGAATCCACAACCATCGTCTACAGTTGCATAGTGTTCCAGAGCACCACAATGGCCTTGCATAAATACTTTTTTAGATTTACGCCTTTATTCTAAATAACAAATTAAACAGAAAGTACCCGTCTTCAAAGCACTCCGTACTCCGCTTTCCGCTGAAATTCGAGAATTTATATGTGTCAGTATGTGAGTTGACTCAACTCAACGCCGTATTTTATCTTACTAGAGTGAAGAAATGGAAATAATATAATCATTTCCCTGATTCGGAATTGAACCCATAACTATAATTCTATAATAATTATAATTCTATGATAAATCTTGGGTAATTGTTTCACGGTTTATCCCGTATAGTAGAGTAGTAAGAGACAATCTAGAGTCAAGACACTCTGGTAGCTGCTTCATTTATGTATGAAAAACATTAATGTAAAACTTGGAACAACATTTTGATTCCCATGTACGCTGGATAACAAGCCGTCAACGAGTAATCAAGGGATGTCATTACAATACGGTGTTCGAAATGACATTAATTTACGTATGCTTGACATAAATATATGTAGAGCCGATGTGTATATAATAATAAATGTTTATATTAAAAAACAATATAAATAAATTATATAAAACAATTGAATTTTGTAAAAAAAACCCTACCACTTTAAGATATACCAGGTTATATGTTAAAATCTTACGTGATAATAAGTGAGCTTAAAATAAAATACTTTATTCTACGCAGATAATTTATATAGATAATTTGGCCGTAGCTATCATAAGATGATGAATAATTGAGCTTCACGTTTTTATCCCCCATAGCAGGGTCGATAGAAAGTACCTAGTGTCAAGACACTACATACCGCTTTCCACCGAATTCAAGATTGCGTGTTGATAATACGTAATTGATTTCATACATTATCCCAAATCTGATTTTTCGGGGCAGTGCGCAGTGAAACAGCGTGCGACTGTAAAAGCGATAATAGTGAGTTCGTATCCCACTTGGAGGAGTAATTATGTTCAATTGTTAAAACATAAAGCAGCGTTGAGTTCCGCCAATTAACAATTCCCAATGGATATTAAGTAACCCGCACAACAGACGTCAGAACGTACGGGAATGCCCGCTAGAATTCACATCAGCAACAATAATTAAAACTTGCAAGCGAAAACAAATAACGATCTAAGTTGAAATTATTTTGAATTTGATTTTGGTAAAATTGATTATTTACCTATTTCACGGTTTCATAATGATTTTTTTTAGCTTCACGATTATTTCCCGCATAGCAGGATATACAAGAAGTACCTAGTGTTGAGACACTCTGTGCTCTGTTTTCCGCAGAATTCAAGACTCTGCGTGTAGAATATTGGAACTTAACGTTGCACTTTATTTTACCCGGCGATAAAATGAAAATAATTAAATATAATCATTACCTCGAGTGGAAATCGATATCACAATCGAACGCGTTTACAGTCATATTCTGTGCCACTGAGCCACGACTGGCTTAATGATTTTCTATGAATTAAAAAAAAATTAGATTATTTCGTACAAGTAGTCGTAAGTCACAGGTTGATCAAATAAAATCTGTCTGTCAATATATATGGAATTAATCTGATTAAAATATAATTTGAACTAAAAAAGAATGTAAAAATTGTGATTCGTCTTTGGCGCTGAGCTCGAAGGCTCGAAGGTCGAGCGAAGTATGGAGTGTGTTGATAAAAGCGTGAAGTTAAAAAAAAATGTAAATTCAAAACATATTATTGGTTCCAACAGTGCTACATAATATCAGTTGCGTTAATTGAAACTGTTCAGTCCGGAAGCTGCGGCCATATACTGGTAATAGCGCTTCGATATCTAGTTATTATTATTATCTGGAAACCGACTCGTTTCATGCGCACGATAATTGGTACGACTATTTGGACCATCAATATTACTTTATATTTTTTTTTAGCTTCACGCTATTATCCTGAAGGATGAATAGCAGGGTAGACAGAAAGTGACTAGTGTCAAAACACTCCGTACTTCGTTTTCAACCGCATTCGAGACATTGCCTGTTGAGTGGTGGAACTCAACGCCGCACTTTATTTTTTACCAAAGCGAGGTTTCTTTTACAAGTCATCCTGTCTATTAAGACTAAGGTGCATGCTCGAGCGATCTTTCGGCATTTCATATGCGGTTGGAAGGGTTTTCGCTGGGTTTTATTAAGTAGTATAGGGTTTAGTGATGAGACATACAGTGTCTTCGTCACATCTACCTTACTGCTCAGCATTAAACGCTTTTATTTAATTACTTAATATCGACACAACTGTTCCATAATATATTTTCTACCGTTACAAGTTTGAAAGATTTGTTGCAAATATAAAAACTATTTTATATATTTTTTTAACTTAAAGTTTATTATTAAATTACCTAGCAAGCTTTAACCTTAACACATTATCCGTAATATCATTTTATTCCAGCTCGGAACAACAGCTAATGACCACTAAACTATGCGTAAATATGTAATTAGCAGCTTATACCGTGTTGTTGGCTTTTAGCTTTAACAAAGCTTAAATTATATGTAAGTAATAGAGAAATGTTTTAAAAACATGCCTCAGTTGTTTTATGTGGGTTAGTGGTATTAAATTTTCGTTTGGTTTTTTTTTTAATATATATTCTCTGTCAGGTGACATACTTTTTCACATCGTGTCGTCAGTTTCAGAGAACGTAGTGTCAAAGACCTGATGTAAAGAATATAGAGTAAAGGACCTATTGTCAAGATAATCCGTTATCTGGTTTCCATATTAAATGGATATATTACGTAGATGGGACAAACACACTGTGCTGATAAAAGCCGAGAAGTAAAAAACTTATCCCAATCATGAATAAATTCAATTTCATATCATGAAAATTTTAAATTGTCGAATATTGTTAAATTCAAATCATGGTGACAGAAAAATCGCAATCGCTTTATTTTCTTTAGCAAACTATCGCTAACACATAATACTATCTTGAATTCGTTAAGGTCGATTCACACTATCAGTAAAGTCTTTAGACTAACTTTCTCTAATAATATAAAAGCATGAAGCCAAAAAGAATAATAATAAACATTTTTGAAAAATCGTATAAGAATTTTTGAACGCAGCAGGATTTGAACCCACGCCTATGACATGTCCTGTCTAAGCACTCTGACCACTAGAGCATGCGTTCTACTACCGGCTGCGTCGAAATTCTTATACGTTTTGTTACAAATTATTTATGTTGTTAGCATCTCCGTAGAGAGATTTTTACAAATTTCTACTTGTCAGGAAAATAATTATATTTAAATTGTATTAAATTCATCGATCTGGTAATACAAGAGCGCAGCGTTGAATTCCCCCACGCAACACGCAATGTCTCGAATTCTGCGAAAAGCGGAGTACGGAGTGTCTTGACACTAGGTACTTTCTGTCTACCATGCTATAAGTCATAAAAGCGTGAAGCTTAAAAAATAAGTATACAAATTTTATTTAATTATACACAATTATATTGTGTTAAATATGGGACAAAATTAGAGAGAAGAAAATCTTTATCGTTTTGTGGATGTATGTTACTAAATTTTTGTAGTAGCGTCTTTTGTTTTAATATTTTACTATTTTTAAAGGGTTATTTCACACTAAGTATTAAAAAACATTTAAAAAAAACGTATAAAAATTAGAACGCAGCGAGATTTGATCCTGCACCACTTGGAAACTCTCCAAGCGTTTTCGAATGGCAATCGAAACCCAAAACCATCACCTTAGCCTTCGACGTCAGAATGTTTGAAAATACACATATAATTTATTTATAATACGCTAAAATACAAAATTATCCCTCGTTAGATTGTATTTTTAGTATAAAATCCTTGATAGGTGTCATTGTACATGTCTGTAATGAATAGTTTAATAAAATTAAAACTGTTTTCATTCCTCGACCTAGTGAGACAAAAGAGCGGTGTTTAGCTCCGCCATTCAATCCACCATATCTCTAAGTTGGGCGGAAAACAAAAATCGATCTGTTCTATCATAATCTACCCCACTACTCTAATATATGCAGTAGATACTTGAACGTATCACTATATTTTTTTTTTAGCTTCACGCCTTTATCCCACGTAGCAAGGTAAACAGAAAGTACCTAGTGTCACACTCCGTACTTCGCTTTCCACCGAATCGTACTTCGCTTTCCACCGAATTCGAGACCTTACTTGTCGAGTGGTGGAACTCAACGCCACACTATGTTTTTTTCCAGAGTGAGGAAGTGAAAATAATTTAAATGTAATCACTCCCCCGAGTGGGGATCGAACACACATCCGATCGCGTTTACAGTTACTGCGCCACGACCGGCCTCAATCACTATATATTTACTACATAAAATCAAAAAAATTCGAATCCACACTCGTCTATAAAAAGCTTCAGTTATCACATCCTAATGAACGTGGTGTAATAAATCAAGATTGAAAGATATATATCGTGTAATTCCGCCACATACGTATCTACTGAGTGACGTCATCCGATAAGCCTATAATTTACCCCATTTGCCCTCAAATTGGCCCATTTTCTAGACAAAAAGAAATGCTTATTTTGAATATATTTCTATGTTAAATTATATATTTTTCACTAAGCCTCTTTTAACAAATATATTGTCTCCGTGGCGCAGTGGGGCTATGTCTGACTGTAAACGCGATTGGATATGGATTCGATTCTCCTCTGAGAAATAATTATATTTTATTTGCTATTATTAAAGAAAGTGTGGTGTTTATTTCCGCCATTAACACTGGCAAAATCTTCATTGTCTTGACACTAGGTTCTCTGTGATTACCTTTTTCTGCGGGATGAAGCGCAAAAATGTTAAAAAAAATAATATGTATATTTATATAAAATCTAAATTTTATTAGGAATTTATTAGTTCTATTAGTATTATTATATTATAACAACGATTTAGGTCTCTTAATTGCAAATACATATACTTCTATAAAAGAGCATAATAAAGAACGACGTTAAATTCCGCCATCTAATATCCTAAATTCCGCCATCTAATATCCCTTTTTCTCATAGCGGGGCCGTTCAGAGCAGGGTTAAAAAAACTTAGTGTCAAGGCATTCCTATCTCTACTTTCCGTCCAAATTGATATATTACGTGTTAAATATAGGAGCTAAACGCCGCTCCTGGTCTTACAAAGCGACGTTCCTATAAACTCAAAGTTTGAAAGATTTTGCATAATGAATATATGTTCTAATTTATAATTCACGTCCTTAAGCGAGAAACGCTAATTTACTTTGTTTACTTTCCGTATCGGCGACACTTGCGTCTTTATAAACTGACGTAATAATTTTGGCAATGTTTAGTTTACACATATTTACGATTTATTGTGTGTAATATTGGCATATGTGTTATTTTTGTGTGTTAGTTAGTTAGTTGGTTAAAAACTTTATTGTACATTGATAAAATAGTACATAGGTTTAAAAAAAGGAACAATAAAATGCACAAAGGCACCTTTATAAATGAGAGTGATCTCTTCCAGGCAACCAAATTACAAGGATTTACCATAAAGAGCGGGCATGATGCGGTGCAAAACAATAAAATTTAAAAAAAAAATAATAATTAAATTAAATAGATTTATCCAAATATTCATACATACATATATACATACATACATTCATACATATATACATACACACATATATACACACATCAATACTAAATACACTACATTCTGAGATAGAAATTCTTGACCTTATTTTTAAAAATATTTATTGTATTGGAATGCCTAATATTATTTGGTAAAGCATTCCACAACTTCACTGCTTGTACAGTAAAAGATTTGCTTTAACTGTGACTGTGGCACAATGGTATCTCTAGGATTTTTCCGCTTCTTGAGCGAAGATTAAGCGGGAGACAGGAATTGGCGCCTAGGAAGGAAAATCGTTCTTTAAGATAGGATGGGGTATCGGGATTGAAAAGAATAGAGTACAGGAGAGTGACAGTGTGAAGGTTTCGTCGGTCTTTCACAGAAAGCCATCGCAGCCTAACACGATGCTGACTGATGTGATTAAATTTCTTCAGTCCAAAAATAAACCTAATAATGAGGTTTTGCAGACGTTCTAGGGTGTTAAGCAATTGAAGTGATAAATCCAGGTAGCAAGTGTCAGCATAGTCGAATATAGGCAGTAGAGGTGTGTGAGCCAAAGAAATCTTTGTACTGATTGGTAAAAGATTCGTCCACCTTTTCAGTCTACCTATAGTACTATAAATCTTGCGGTTCAGTTCTGAGACGTGTGGTACCCACGGTATGAAAGGTAAGTAAGTACCTGAGGAGGTTGTCTCTGGAGAGACCCTCCATCTTGGCGACGATGGTTGTATCTCCCCTCACCTTTCGGCGAGGAAGGGTGTGTATTCAGTAGAACACTATAGACTCCCGTTTGGTGAACGGGGGGTGTGTAAGGACAACTGTGTTTCTACTTACAGCGACACAGTACACGGGGCGCAGCACTGCACGAACCTCACAGCGGCGACAGCACTAGAAGAGGGGGGTTGCCCAATGTTGTCACACGACCGTCGCTGGTCGGTGCCATATCGGGGATGCATTTCTCCACTCTGATGAGACATGAGACAGCGTTGAGTTTGGCACTCAACACGCAATGTCTCGCTTTCGTGCGGAAAGTAAGCAATGGAGTGTCTTATAACTAGGTTGTCTCTGAATACAATAATTAACTAATTATTTATGACCTTAACATTAGCGATAACTTCGATCGTTAAGAATTTATCATATACTATTTCTATTTCTAAAATAAAATCCTATAAATTTCCTTGGTTTAGAAAAATTATTTTATAGTGCTTTCCTACATTCTCTAAGGAGGATAAAGTTAAAATTGAGCTTTTTGCTTCCACTGATGCTCTACTGTGCGTTGTTTACCTGTAACTCACTGGTAGGAGAGTTTTTTAATGTAATTTTTATATAATATTATTTGCTATCAAAATTGAAACATTCCATGTTGAATGTCGTAACTTAACGCCGCAATTTGTCTCGCCAATGAGGAGAAATTAAAATAATTAAGGTAACATCATTCAACCGAATGGGAATCGAACCCAGAATCAATTACGCTTACAGACAGTCAGATACTCTAATTAAAATAATAAACTAAATATACTATAGTTAAAATAGTTACTATATTAATCATCAAAGAAGCGGTTTATTACGAAAATAAACTCAAAATCAACAATTATATTGTACTTACAAACTAACGTACTAATTATTTACATATAGATATATACATATCGTACACGAGTATGTAGATAAAACCCTTGAAACCGTCTTAATTAAGATCAAACACAATAGACGGAACAAAACATGGTATATGAAACAACATAAGTACCAAATATATTGTAAATTAAAAATACGTCGTTATTTAAAACTTAATAATATTTTAATATGAAGCCGGTCGCGGCGCAGTGGTACAGCCTCTGACTGTACACGTGATGGGTTGTGGGTTCGATTTCCACTCTGGTGAGTGATCATATTTAAAATGCTTTCATTTCATCGCTCTAAAATCGACGAAATGTAAAGCACGACGTTTAGTTCCGCCACTCAACACGCATGTCTAAAATACGGCGGACACGGAGTACGAAATGTCTTGACATTAGATACTTCCTATCTACTTTGCCACGCAGAATAAAAACGTAAAGCTAATAAAATACTTGGTAGCAGCAATTTAAATCCTATCCATTTTCCAACTTTGATTTTAGTGTCTAGACACTCCATTTCGCAAAATTCATATAGACAAAGTAACTTTAGTTTTTTTGCGTCCAAATAAATCTTTAATACTAAAAAAATATTATATACATTAAATAGGAAATCGCTTGAGAAAAGAAAATATTTTTATGTACGACTAATTGAGACAGTCGAAATCACAAACAGCTTTGAGCCAAATTTCAATGTAATAGAATTTACTCGGAATTAAATATATATTGAAGAAATGTAAATTGATCTGTGTTTTGTGAAATGGTCTTAACTAAAACTACTGTTTTCTAAGTCCTTGTCTTGTATGGTGCAGTGGTTAATATGTACCTGAGGTAGTAAGTTCGAAATCTATGTGACAATTAATACGACATACATTGATATCTACGATATTCATATTGCTTTGCGGTCTTTATGCCCCTGTTTTACTCGTATTATTAACATGTTTTCGCTCTGTTAAGAAAAAGTACGGCGATGAGTTCCGCCACTCGACACAAAGTGTTTTAAATTTAAATGGAACTTGTAAAATTTGAATGACTAAACATTATTAAAAAAGTGTAAAGTTTCGTTTTATACATATATATATATATATATATATATATATATATATATATATATATATATATATATATATATATATATATATATATAAAAGGAAATGGCTGTACTAAGTCACATTACCACCATCTGCTTACCAAATAAATTTCGTCATCAATTTTTTTTAGCTTCACGCTGTTATCCCGCACAGAAAGTACCTAGTGTTAAGATACTCCGTACTTCCGATAGTAAATGCGATTGGTTATTAGTTCAAATCCCACTCGGGGGAATGATTATAATTAAATTATTTTTATTTCATCGCTTTGATAAGACAAATCACGGTGTTGACTTCCTACTACCCGCAAAGTCTCGAATTTGGCGAAAAGTGGCGTACTAAGTGACTCTTGACACTACTTCCTGTCTACCTTGTTACGCGAGATAAAAGCGATTTTTTTTTAGCTTCACTAAAAAAAAATCATATTCCACCCCCTTCACCTTCCATAAATTACCAACTAAAAAAAAAGTACCTATCTAGGTTCTTTTTTATCTCAACCCCATTTCTCGAATTGTGTATTTCAATTTATCCTCTATTTTAATTTTTCAATATTTTCTAAACGTCTCCCTTGAAAGAATCTGAATTAAGTCCCTAATGGTATTCTGATGGCTACATTGAGTCGAAATAATTTATATTCTAATTCCTAATGAAACGGCCGCTCCTGAAACTGATTGCTTCATTTCATACCAAATTTATTATCGTACCCTTGAATTATACATTTACTGTGTTATTGGCAACAATCGCACTTTATTTCGCATAGCAGGGTAGTTGGAGACAACCTAGTGTCAAAATAACTCCGTTGACTGCATTCCACAAGAAATCGAGACATTTCGTGTTGTGTCAACTCAACTCCGTGCTTTGTCTTACTAAAGCAGACAGATAAAACAATTTTAAATATAATCAGGCCCGTCGTGGCGCAGTGTGACAGCGTCTGACTGTAAGCGCGAACGGTTGTGGGTTCGATCCCCACTCGGGGGAGTGATTATATTTAAATTATTTTCACTTCCTCGCTCTGCTAAAGACAAAGTGCGGCATTGAGATCCACCACTCAACAAGCAATGTCTCGACTTCGGTGGAAAGCGAAGTACAGAGTGTCGTGACACCAGGTACTTTCTGTCTACCCTGCTATGCGGGATAAAAGTGTGAAGCTAAAAAAATATATATATAATCATTCCCCTAGGAGAGAATCGAACCCACAACCAATTGTGTTCAAAGTAAAACACTGTCCCACTAAGATGCTTTAGTGTTATTTTTACTATTAAATATTTTATAATCTGTTAAAATACTGTAAGCCATATTTATATGACAATATTCTTTGTTAAAGTTATCATTATCATCTTTATTAAAATAAACGTAGGCGACGAAAGACAATGCTTACAGATTTTTTAACTTCTATTTCATTCTATTCTAATTCATTCTCAAATTTATGTTTTAATTACTGTTAGCGAACTTTCATATCTTCTACTGATTAAGAACTCTATTGGTATAACTATAAGTCGTAAATTCTTATCCCAGTTAATATTATATGGCTAATTATGTATATTTTTTATTTATTTCTAGCACAGGAGGGTAGATTACCCAAACTCGATACAAAGTTTGTTAGGAGACTACGTCACGCTGTGTTTTGTCTTAGACAGATATAATAAAAATAATTTAAATATAGAGGCTATATCTTTCTCCGGATAGGGGACAGACTTACAACAATCGTATAATATTGTAATATTTGTAATATTTACTTATACCAATACATAGTTTGGTCGTTTCATCGTCCCGGATATAGCGTGCTGGGTGGCGATCCCCACAGCGGGGACTCAATCACGTGCATTGCTTCGGGGAGACGCCTATAATCTAGAGGCTAAAGAAGTGTGTAAGTGACCGTAGCGTTTGAAATCAAAATTAAAATATTCTTTATTCAAATAGGTTGTTTTTTTTAGCTTCACGCTTTTATCCCGCATAGCAGAGTAGACAGAAAGTACCTAGTGTCAACACACTCTGTACTTGGCTTTCCGCCGAATTCGAGATATTGCGTTGGGTTGGGTGGTGGAACTCAACGCCACTCTCTGTCTTCACCAGAGCGAGGATGTGAAAATAATTTAAATATAATCACTCCCCGAGTTGGATCGAACCCACAACCGATCGCGTTTACAGTGAGACGTTGTCACACTGTGCCACGACCGGCCTCATAGGCTGTTTACAAGTATTTTTAATCGTCAGTAAACACAAGTGTCAGTAATGTCAGTTTTAAAGGGAGCTACCATCGGCTCAGAAGGTATTCAAATATAGTTTTACAATGAGTTCATGACAATAATTAGCTTTCTAATGAATTTAATTCCAGTGGCAAATGAATTTATTTCCACATATTAATACCACTTTAGTATTCATTGATAGAATGATATACTTTTTTCAATAATACATTTTTAATTTAGAGGCCGGTCGGGGCGCAGTGGGGTAACTGTGATGTCTGACTGTAAACGCGAACGGTTGTGGGTTCGATTCCACTCGGGGGAGTGATTATATTTAATTTATTTTCACTTCCTCAAGCTGGAGCCCAACGCTTGACGCAACGTTGAGCTCCACCACACAATACAAAATGTCTCGAATTCGGTGGAAAGTGAATTACGGAGTGTGTTGACACTAGTAGTGTAGTTACTTTCTGTCTATCCTGCTAGGAGCCATAAAAGCGTGAAGCTAAAAAAATAATAATTTCTCTAGCGGCAGATCTGCCATTGTTTATGGAATTCTATTATACAAACGTACACCTTGTGCCATATTTTCTCCGACTATTCCACTACCAATAAAGCGTGAAGCAAAAAATTGTACCTAAAACTATATTTGAACTAATTAATATTTTATAAAATTTAAAGCCTGTCGTGGCGTAGTGAGACAAGGTTTGGCTGTAAACGGGTTCGATTTACACTCAGGGGACCGATGATATTTAAATTATTACCGCTTCCTTGCTATGTTAAGACCAAGCGCGGCGCCAAGTTCACCTCACCCTATTGTGCAGGATAAAGCGTTAAAAAGCGTATTTTTTGCGTCAACGGGCTTACTCAACTAAAAAAGGTACGCCTTGCAGACCTAGAATTCCAATATAATCAATAATTTACCTTTCTATATATAAAGAATGTAGTTTTGGTCATAAAATTGCAAATTTTTTTATCAAAAATAAACTAAAACTCTATATAATAACTATATAAAAAATGCGTGAAATTTGAATGCCTCAAAAACGTCCTTCGAACCGTTTCTATTGTGTATTGAATCCGTTAAGCCTCACCGTCAAAAAGAAACACGTACAAACGGGCGGTTGAGTTAAATTTTATTTTTAACCCACTTTTTGATATGTTAAAGTTATTTATTACGCCATATATCACATTGCAGGTTGTGGCTTTGGGTTGGAGGGTTTATTTATTATGTGTTTTTTTAGGTATCTAGTGTCAGGACACTCCGCACTGTGATTTCCAGAAAATCAGACACATTAGAAATTAATAAGTTGCGGAGTCCAACGCCGCAACACTTAAAAAAATTAAAGACTCAAATTTCACGCTTTTTTCCAGATAGCAATATAGTCTAAGACAATTAAGTGATACGTTGAATGTAAGACATTAAGAGCGAAGAGGTTAAAATAATTGTAAAATATAATCATTTCCCCGAGTAGGATCGAACCCACAACCAATCCTGTTTACAGTAGGATACTGTGCCACGATGGCCTTTTCCAAAGCCACGTAACCGTCACTTCATATGAATGTTTATTTAAATATTTTGTGACTAACTTTTGAAAGAGTAAGCTTTGCTTGTTTTAAACAACAAGACAATTATGAGGAAACCATAAAACACATAGAAAGTAAAACTCAACTTCGTTCATCACTTTTTAAGGAAACCCTATTTTATAGGCGTAACACAACGCCGCGCTTTACGTAAGTAATAATAAAAATATATTTTTCCGTCGGGTGAGTTAGTTAAATATATATATTATAGAGTCCACGACTGGCGTGTTTAAAGTAAGACATTATCCGCCTACATGTTATCAAGAAATTTATAACTATATATAAGTGAAGGGTTATCCATTTACAATAATCAATTTTAAGTCAAATCTATCTATTAACAAAGCACAATTCCTTATCTAACAATAGTAAAAGTTACATCAAAATCTGCTAAGCAAATTTCCAAGAACTTCCTTTCAATTCATGCATACAAAGAATATTATATTTGATCATATAATAAATAACCAGCGTCGGAACATTATAAAGTCGTTCTATTGATCCCTTTGCTGTTAAACTTAACTTTGAAACTGCCAGTTTTACGGAACTAAAGGAGTTCTATTAGCCTTTACGATCCTGTCCTACTTTTAGTGACGTTGTATTTTATCGATATGTATATATAAAAAATAATTGTATGGTTGTATATACCATAAATAGAAAAAAAATAAAATGGATAATTTCCTTTTTAGTTTTATATCGTTTCAGGGTAAACAGATTAGACTTAGATTATAGAACAGAAATTTTAGTGTTAGCGTCCACCATTCACCGTATAAATTGGGTATGATACCCATTTCATTTCAAAAATTCAATCATTTCAAAAAGCACAACTGAACGCCGCGTTATATCCTACAAAATTTGTCAAAATATCAAAAAAATTTTTAGACCTTTCCCGGAAGTCATCACTATCGCATCTACATTCCGACAGTGTGCATCAATACAATGAAGGCCTCGTTGTATATATATATATACACACACACACACATATATATATATATATATATATATATATATATATATATATATATATATATGTGTTTATATATAAGAGTTAAATTATACTGCAAAGGTGAGGAGTATAAGAGGTCGGGGGAGACCTCGGTTGACCTTTGAAAACACAGTATCGAAGATACTGGAGGAAGGTGATGTAAAAAGTATGAGGACTCCCGGAAGAGCATATAGAGGTATGCAAGGACCGCTGCGTATGGCGCTTCGTTGTCTCTGGCTACCCCGTCAAGGATACAAATCAAATTTTAGTCCTACTAAAAACAAAATTGTAAATCCGTTTACATTATTAGATTCTTTAATAATTTTTATAGATAAAAATAAAAAAATATACTTACATAAAAACTTCCATCCATAGATAATGATTGCATTAAAAAATGACATTATCGTCAAAGTCACATCACTAATTCTAAAAGCATCCCGCGCCAGGTGTCCCTAATCTAAACCAGAATCCACATTTAATAAAGGGACTGTTCATTTCAACTTTTTTTGATGCCCAATCGATGATCGGCATAAAAAAGACGTAATCGAAACAAGTCTAACGAGTGAGGGTAAAGTTAAAAGCTTCATTTAAATAACGCTTAGTTATGTTTTTTTTAGCTTCACGCTTTCATCCCGCATAGCAAGGTAGACAGAAAGTACCAGTGTCAAGACACTCCGTACTTCACTATCCGCCTAATTCGAGACATTACGTGTTGAGTGGTGGATCTTAACGCCGTACTTTGTCTTACCAGAGCAAGAAAGTAAAAATAATTTTATTATATTTACTCCCCCGCGTGGGATTTGAACCCACAACCGACCAAGCTTACAGTTAGAAACTATCACACTAATAATATAATTTTTCTTTATGTAATGTTTTATTTAGTTATTCATCGTGGTGCAGTGGGCAGTGTTTGACTGTAAACGTGATTGGTTGTGGGTTCGATTTATACTTGGGGGAGTTACTATTTCAATTATTTGCGTACTAGAATCAAATCTACAATCGATCGAGTTTACAGTCAAACCCTAGCCCACAGTGCCATGACCGGCCTCACGAATATATTAACATACATGTGTTGCAATAGAACCCAATGATATCAATTTCAAAGTTAAACACTGTTCTGTGCTGTATAATATGTTGTATTTCTTGTTTAAGTCGTAAACAAGAAATACAACATATTTACATCAAAAACCATATATTAGAACCAATCCAAATAACCATTAAGTTAAAAATAATCCTTTTCCCTTTTCCGTGATTGTGTAAATAATAATCCATTTTACAACTTAACAAGTCCAATCATATATATCAATCTTAATAACATCGTATAATTGATCGGGCAGACGCTAGGCTGCGGGGTATAACGGATCGTCGTTATCCGTTATCCGTTATCCGTTATTGCGGTAGTCCCATCATTACAATATTAATGATTTCCGGTTGACCCCTAACATCTAAATGTATTGCGATTAGCGAATAACGATTTGTACGTTATGAATTATTACTCTATGCAAGATGAACTCAATGTATAATATATAATAATGTATAATATGTATAATACGTAAATGAATATATAATATGTAAGGATTTTAAACGTTTTCTTTTTATTTCTCTTTAAAAAATAAAACGTAAAACTAAAAAAATATTAAAAATTTTAATATTTTTTTAGCTTCACGCTTCACGCTTCACACATGCACGGAGGTCGGCCGTGGCGCAGTAATATAGCGTCTGACTGTAAATACGATCGGTTGTGGGTTTGATCCCATTTGGGGGAGTGATATAATATAAAACTATTTTCACTTCCTCGCTCTTGTATGATAAAGTGCGGCTTTGAGTTCCGCCACTCAGAACACAATGTCTTCAATTCGGCGGACGTACTTTCTGTCTATACTGCTATGCGGGATTGATTCAAAATTGCAAACAATATATTGGAATACCAGACAAAAGCTAATTTGAGAATTAAAAAAGTAAAATTTAATCAAAGAATTATTAATATTTAATTTTTTTTTTATAAAAATCGGTTATATATAATGAGATTAGAGTAAATAGATTTCACTAAAAATACATTATACACCCTCTTAGTATCCTCGCTCACTATGGAACATGCCAAATTTCTTTTTTCTACTTCCAATTGTATTAAGAGGTCAGACTGCAAACGTGATCGGTTTTGGGTTCGATTTCAACTCGGAGAAATCGCGGATATTTAAATTATTTTCATTTCCTACAATCATTATAACAGATTGATGTTCCGTTGACGCGTTAACAATAGGTTGCCTTAGCAACGTGTATGTCACTTTATATAAACGTGTATGTCAAACAAATGGCAGTGTGTGTTACATTTATTTTACTAATTAAATATATTTTTATGATATTTTTAATAAAATGATAGCATTAGCATTAGCTCCTCTTATACATTTTTTTTAGCGTCACTCTTTTATCTTACATAGCAGAGTAGATAGGTATCTAATGTCAAGACACTCCTTACTCCATCCACTTGTAACCGAATCCGAGACATTGCGTGTTAAGTGGCGAAACTCAACGCCACGCTTCGTTGTACCAAAACAATAAAATGAAAATAATTTATATATATCTAAATTATTTACATTACAACTCCTGAGCGGGAATCAAACCCACAACCGATCGCGTTTACAGTCAAACGCTGTCCCAATGCGCCACAATCGGTCATATATACAGTATAATTTAAATGATATTATTTTAACCGTAAATAAGTGATAATCATACAATGGAAACAGTTATGGGATATGGCTGGGTTTTATTGCGACAGCCTCAAGACTACGATAAAGATCATATTTTATGTTAAAGTATACTATTTGACACATTTATACGGTGTTGCTATCTATTCTATATCTAATGTAATTGTCTTGTTATATCTTTTGATATTTTGATTTCCTTTGAGTTGTGTTTTTAATTATAGCATTTTTTTTATTATATTGGCATTTCTTTTTATATAAATTAATGTCAAATTGAAAGCTATCGTAGCGCAGTGTATGTGTTTGATTTCCACTCGATAGATTATATTTGAATTAATTTCATTTCCCCAAGCTGGTTTCAATGAGCCTGGCGTTGAGCTCCGCCACTCAACACTCAGTATATCGGATTTGAATTACGCTAAATTTAAAAATATTTTTATAATAGCTCCTTAATGTTTATAAAGTTACCTTATATTTGATGGAGATAAGTGACTATTTTTTCAATCTTTATGCCATCTCTCGAATCTTTCTTCATTCGTAAGTAGTTAAGAGAAAGTAATTGAACAATACGTTCACACTTCGTTCTTAATTCTATATCAATATTGAGCAAAACATTATTTATTAATAGGTGGCGAAACACAACGCCGCGACATTTAATAAGTCTAGATTTTAAATTCACACTATATACCGCAAAGCAGGATTGTCAGAGTTAAAATAGTGTCAAAACATTCCGTTTACTACTTTACGCCCGAAATCGAGAGAATACGCGTTGAGTGGCAAACTCGATAAAGCACTTAATCTTACCAGAGCGAGAAGAGAAATTGAAATTAATTCAAATATTATCTTCCGAATGGAGATGGAACCCAAAACCAATCGTGCAGTAAGAGTCTGTACCACTGCGCCACGCCACGCCACGCCACACCATACCGATCACAAACTAAACTGAGATTGGTGGTACTAAACCACTAGCATCACACCACCAGCCGATTATAGGAACTATGTTAATATAATAAAAAATAAATACATACAAACATACAAACCAAAACAACATACATATATCGGCCTAGAACGATTTCAAATCCGTTTTTAATTGCTATACGCCCGTTTGAATACGAAATGGATTTTTACAGCTTTAGAGTGAAATGACTAGTGAAGTTCTATTTGCTAGCACTGTCATCCCCCTGATTGTTGACACACGGGTAGGAAGAACAATGAAGGTTTAAATACAAATATCCACCACATAGTAAATGAGCTTAGAGGTACAATGGTGTTATAGTGTTATTTTATTGTATTTCCTAGTATGTGAATAAATTTTACTAGCTATTACCGTTTTTGTGTTTGCTTTTGTATGATATTTTTAAATTAAGGCCTTTGTTTTGCAGTGGGGCAGCGTCGAACTGTAAGCGCGATTGGTTCTGAGTTCGATTTCCATTCGGTAGAAACTGATTTACAATTTATTTATCCGCCATTGAAATGTTAGTTAGATATTCCGTGGCGAATGAGTTCGTCACAGAACACACAATGTCTCGATTTCGGGTGGAAAGTGGTCAACGAAGTATCTTGACACTAGATTGTAGCTGCTCTTTTATAATATCTAATACTTTATAAAATCTAGATAATAATATAGTTGTAAGCATCATCATAGAATTAACTTGTGGTGGTTTTATTTTAGAATTCAAATTGTTACAATTTTATAGTTTTATAACTAAGCTGAAAAATGGAGTGTCTTATAAATGATCCAAAAATCCCCAAAATAAAGCAAAAATTATAATTATTTTTACATACATATGTACTATATCTAGAAAAACAAACAGAATTTAAACAAACATTGGCATGTCGACGAAATGGACTGAAGCTTGGAAGCTACCCAGTATCGGTGCATGTCGATGACATTTCAAACGGTGGCCGCAAGCCAAGGACGTTTGTCATTTAGAGCATTAGAAAAATGGTTTTGAATACATTTTCAACGTCAGTTACTTTCCTACTGAAAAAAGAAAATTTAAGAGAAGACCTAGTATTGTTGTAAGACAAAAGACGGCGTTATGTTACGATACTTCATGTGCAGTGACTATGTCTTAAATTTTGACTGAAATTCCTGGTACAAGGTTTACAAGCGGGCCGCTCGCAGCGTCGCTGTCATGAACTACATAACTAAATCTATTTTGTTTTTGGGCTCGACCGCGTTCTTCCTTAGATCAGAAACTTAGTATAATTTTATAATTCCTCATATATCAACTTGTGTATTAATGAAAATAGTCTTAAAATCCGTTACCATGACAACGGACGCGATACGATACGACACTATGTAATGAAAATGTAATATGAAAGGGTCCTGACTAAGTCAAACTCCATGACATACAATGATATTCGCATGGTCCAATATCATCTTAATGATATCCAAAACATACGTTATTGATTGTTAAAATATAAGCAATGTTAAAACATAAGAACTTACAAATTAAAATTAATTATATAAAATTTTAAATTAACTGCCAAATTTAAGATAATAGATATTGATTAGCTTCACGCTATTATTCCGCATAGCAGAGTAGACACAAAGTGCCTAGTGTGACAAGGCAAAGCGTGGCGTTGAGTTCCGCCACGTTTTGCGTTACCAAAGCGAGGGAATGAAATTAATTTTTCGAGCCCACAAACGATCGCGCTTACAGTCAGACGCTCCCACACTGCGCCCCGAATGGCCTCTAATTAGCTACACGTTTCGTCCCGTAAAGCAGAGTAGTCAGAGACAATCTAATGTCATGACACATGACTGTCTGCTCTCCGCCCGAAATAGTGGCATTATTAAATGGCAACCTTAACGCCACGCTTTGGTTTACCAGAGCGGAGAAATGAAAATAAAATTTTAAATTCGATTGGGAATCAAACCCACAACCAACCGCGTTTACAGTCAGACTCTGTCCCACTGCGCCACGATGCCTTAATAATATGAAAAAAGAAGTTCTTGATAATATGAAAAATTCAATATACTTATTACCAAATAGTAGTACTTATAATATATACCTATTATCATTTCTTTCACTGAAGAAAGATAATAAAATTGTTGTTCGCATTAAGGCAAGGTCTCTACACAAGTCCCGCATTTTTGGTGAAAATGTCCCAAGAGCTAAAACTGGTATAATCTGGTCTAGTAATAATTTTTTAGCGAAATATATATATATATATATATATATATATATATATATATATATATGTATATATATATATATGTATATATATATGTATATATATATATATATATATATATATATATATATATATATATATATTCGTATTTATATAATAGGGTTCTTAGTTTAATTTTACTGAGAAAGAAATATACTTGTAAGGCCGGACGTGGCTCAGTGGAATAGCTATTGGTTGTGGGTTCGATTGCCACTCGGGACAATGATTATATTTAAATGATTCTTATTTCACTCGCTCTGGTAAGGTAAAAAGCGGCGTTAAATTCCGCTATTCGACCTAATTACCTCGAATTCAGCGGAAACCACAGTACGAAGTGTCTTACTTCCTGTCCTGTTCCTGTGTGGAGCTAAAAAAACACTTACCAGTTACATGATTAGCTTATGAAGTAGTACATCAATAGTAATAAAAATAAATTTGTCTATTTGTTAATCAGCTATTTTAAAGTTAGCATGACTAATTTATTAGTAATTCCTTATGTAATGAGTAGCATGGAGAAACTGTTCGAAGGCTCGATCTATACTATATTCTCATTCATATCATTTCAATATATGAATTGAAATGATTGTCTACTCAAGTTGAACATAATGCGGCGTTAAACTACACCATTCAACACCTAATAAAAAATTTAAACCTTTTTGCGAAAAGTGAAGAACAAAATGTCTTAACTCTAGATTTTCTGAACTTCTACATTAATTATAATCGAGAAGTTAAACAAAAAATCATAAAAAATATTAACTTGGTATCAAAATAACGAAATTGCGTAAATATAACCGCATAATGAAATTTAACACGTACAAAAGTATCTCATAATCTTAAAGTTTAACTGTTATATACACAGTAAAGGCGAGAAATAAAATGGTATAAGCACTTAGTATTTAGGCCATGATACTCCCTGAAGCTTGTAAGTCGTAGCTAGAAATTGTTTGATTAAATTAAACTAATTTTTACTTATTTCAACAAAATACATATGTGAAGGTGAATGAGAAACTTATCATAAATGTATACATTGAAAGCAAGGTATTTTTTTAGCTTCACGCTTTTATACCATATAGCAAGGTAGACAAGAAGTTAAGACTAGTGTCAAGACACTCCGTACTCCGCTTTCCACCGAATTTGAGGCATTGCGTGTTGGGTGGTGGAACTCAACGCCGCTTTATGTCTTTACCAGAGTGAGGAAGTGAAAATAATTTAAATATAATCATTCTCCGATAGCGTTACAGTCAAACTGTCCGACTGCGCCACAATCCGCGTCTACTAAGGTATTTATTCACTACCTGTTAAACTGTATTTTTAAAGATATTAAGTTATATAAAAGTACTTTATAAGTTTTACAATAACTTATAATTGAGTTAAATAATTTCCCAATAAATCATTTTTTAATAACGAGCTGTGCCCGCGATTTCGCTAACGCAGAATTTAATATTGCTGGATCTTAACTTTACTAATTCTTAAACACCTTAAATTACTCCTTATAACATTAGGTGTATGTCAGAGCAAGTGCCGTTAAAACCAGTCGAGCCGTTTCGGAGATTATATATAATAAACAGACACAGACAAAAGTTGTTAAAGCATAGTGTATATGTGTCGTGTATATATAAATATAAATATAGTATAACAAAACATTTATATTAATATACCAGACACTCAAATTAAATTTATTTATATAAATATAAAAAAACGAAGAAAAAAATATTTTGTACATAAACTAAGACGGGAATCCGATGTGAGGGTCTCGTAGGGGACACCTTAGCGACTGATAACATCCCTTAAGCAGCCATTTTATTAGTACAGCCAATAGTACACACACCTATAGAGTAGTTTTGTCGATTATTCTGAATTTGAGCATTTTTCCTCCTTTTGTGACATTTCTGCTCACTTATGAAATATTTCTCGCTGAGCACAGAATCTTGTCTGACTAATACTAGCCTGTAGAGAAGGAATCGGAATCCCATTTACACAAAACGGTTATGTAAACAAGAATATTAAAATTAAAAAATAAAGCCATTTCAATCTTTCTTTGTCCCGCATAGCAGCGTAGTAGTGACGAACACGACGCACGCACTTTGTCTTACCAGCGCGGGGAACAAATATAAATATTTTTGACAATAACGTATAAAAATTTAAACGTAGCGGTATTCGAACCCGCGCCTCTTGGAAACCGTTCACCTGTAATAGGGTCTAAAAAACGTATAACTTTTTTTCCATAATGTATTTAAAAAAAGGTTTTTTTTATTCAAATTCTTTTTCAAATCCTAAGTGTGGTGATAACACTTTAAAAATAGTAATATATTTCAATAAATTGCATTCTAAATAAAAATTATCCTTGGGTAGCAGATATTTGCAAAAACCTCATCACAGAGATGCTAACAACATCGACACAGCTGGATAATGAATTTAGTGATCAGAGCGCATCCCACTTCGAATCCCACTGCGTTCAAATTAGACGTTTTTTCAAAAATGTTTACTCATACTACGTGTAAAATATACTAAAATAACACTAATATATAAATATATATATATATATATATATATATATATATATATATATATATATATATATATATATATATATATAACGGCGATTATTTTTTACCAGTGCAAGTCATCAATTAAATACTTTTTTCATATCTTAGAAAAGAAGAAGAATATCATGTTTGTGTTTCTAGAAATTTAAAGCATGACAGATATATGTATGTTAATATCAAACCTGTGACTGTCATACGCCTTTACGTTTAATAACTAATGAGCCTTTGGGAACATATTCGTAATATAACTAATGGAATAATATAATTTCAGTTATACGGTTGTACCTTTATTTGGTATATCGACTTAAATTGTCTTTTCATTATCCTATAGTAGTATAATAGACCAATTTATTATATGACATGTAATAGCTTGAATACAATTATAAATGAAGATATAGTGGCGTATAAATTATGGATAATATTTATATAAAAGATAGAATTACAAGAGTTTTTTTTTTAAATTTCTCATTTATTTTTCAGAGATAACCTAATGTTGAGACGACTCAAGATTTTCCATTCGAATTTGAAACAGTACGTGTTGAGTGACGGAAACTCTTTCTTTTGTCTTACCACACGAATATTTATACGGAGAAATGAAAATATTTGATAAATAATCATATTTCTGTGTTTTATATGTAAATTTTGTAAGTGCAGAGTGCCTTGACACTAGTATCCAGTACTTATTAATTACCCTGCTATGCGGGCTAAAAGTGTTAAGTTAACAAAATAATATCTCGTCACGATCGTTCTAAAATACATTTTAATCTGCTTTATCCCGCTAAGCAGGGTAATCAGACACTACCTAGTGTCACAACAGTCCGTTGACTACTTACTGAGTCCGAGTGTAAATCGAACCCACAATCAATTTTTACAGTGATACGCTGTCCCACTGCGCACTAATGGTCTATCCAATTATAGTGCTCTATTAAAATGTAACTGAACTTATAAAAATGCAAATTGTATTCAAATATTATTAGTATCGTTTCACTGGCCATCTGCAGATAGCATTTAATACTTCTGTCCTAGATATCTAAAGCTTAAGGCAAATACACCCTTATCTTTACTCTTGGGTTTTATACTTTGAAAAATACTTTACTTTTTTTAGCTTCACGCCTTTTATCTCGCATTGTAGGGTAGACAGAAAGTACCTAGTCTCAAGACACTCCGTACTTCGCTTTCCACCGAATTCGAGAGATTGCGTGTTGAGTTGAGGAACTCAATGCCGCACTTTGTCTTTATCTTACCAGAGCGAGGTAATACAAATTATTTTAAAAATAATCACTCCCTCGGGTGGGGATCGAACCCACAACTGGTCGCGATACAGTCAGACGCTGTCTCACTGCGCCACGACCGGCCTCTAAATTAACTAGCATATATTTTTTTAATATTATGTTACGATTATTAAAAAAATAATGATTTTTGCAGCTTCAGGTCTTATTCTATGTAAAAGGGTCGTCAGAAAGTATCTGGTGGCATGACCCTATTTATAGACATTGCGTCTCAAGTGGTATGAAACTTAACACAGCGCTTTAAATTATCGGAGTAAAGAAATAAAAATATTTTAAATGTAACCATTCCTCCGATTGGGAATCGAACTCACAACCAAATGCTTTTACAGTAAGATTCTGACCCGATGTGCCTCTATTAACAATATATATATATATATATATATATATATATATATATATATATATATATATATATATAAACAACCCAAAAAGATCCGTCCGTGGTGGCGCAATTCAAGACATATCCTATCAGGCTTGAAATGTAACGCATTAGTTAGGTGGTCATTTTCTATTCGAGGGAATACGAGTATATTAGGATCGAACATGGTATCTCAAATCGGATAGTGTATTAGTTAGGAAGTGGTAAACGGAATGTCTTGATATTCCCAAATTTACATTACAAATTATTTGCAAATTGAATTGAAATTCAATAAGTCCAATTTGAAACCCCGCTATAATAGAAGATCAGTGTAATATGAAAAAATATTAAGTCCAAAAAATTTATTAACAAAAGAAACATTGAAAATTATTTCAATATTTAACCCTTAATCAAAACACAGCCTGGCGACTGTAAACGCGATTTTCTATAGGTTCTAATTCTACTCGATTAAATGTGTGTGTTTTAAGTATTTTCATTTCTCCGCTCTAGTAATAAAACGCAGTTTCTGACTACCCTGTTATGCAGAATAAAGCGCGAAGCTAAAAAACAATTTAAAATATAAGATGTGTGTTTGTAAAAGCAAAAGAACGGTTAGATAAAGTGAACTTTGTATTAAATATTGTATGAATTATTTATAACTTCAATATTTTCTGGCTACGGCAAGTAAATTAAATTTGCACCTTGGCTCGGGTTAGGGGAAATAATAAACTTCGTCTTTTGTCACGCCTATGACGTACTTGGACCATATTTTCTTATTCTACCTTTTATTCCATAATTAAAAAAATGTCCAATATATTCTTTATCTCCGCCAATTCTTTTTGACCAAGGAAATATTATCTCTACCACAAGAATACATCCATCCCCGCGCACTGGGACCACATTTATAAACGCGATTGGTTGTAGGTTCAATTTCGAGTTGAGAGAACAAAATATATTTATAATTTATTTTCATTTCTCCTGCTCTGGTAAGATTAAGTGGGGCTATGAGCCACTCAACACGCGACGTCTTGATTCTGGGCTGAAAGCAGTTAACAGAGTGTCTTGACACTAGGTTGTCTCTAACAACCCTGCCTCGAGTAATGCTGCTTTATACTAAAATTACTAATAAGTATTTGAACCCATATATTTTTTTAGCTTCACGTTTCTGTCCCGCATAGCAGACAGGCGTACTCAGCTTTCCGCCGAATTCGAGACATTGAGTGTTGAGCGGCGGAACTCGTCGCCGCGTTTTTGCATTGCCAGAACGAGAAAATGAATAAAATTGAGATATAAACATTCCCCCGAATGAGAACCGAACTCACAACCGTTCACGTTAACTGTCAGACGCAATCACACTGCGCCACGACCGGCCTCTGAACCCATAATCATTATATTTAATGAAATACATTACAACTACGCTAGCATAATTGTTACTTTGTTTCAGTTCCAGTTTTATTAAAATTGATTAGCTAAGCAATTGTTGCCCACAACTTACTTCACGTGGACTTTACTACGCCATTTCCAACTACAGTAGTTTTGACGACGAGTTTTCGTTTTCATATGAATTTGGACAGTACATTTCTTAGTGGTCTCAGACTCTTTTGCGTTACGGATACTTGCCCGATTGGGGACTTGGAACAGGTTATGAGGGACTATGGATTGACGGATATAGGTCGCCCCGCTTACCCACTAAAACCTCACGGTGCTCCTCCTCGACCGCCACTAGCCGGGCTACTAGCCACTAACTTAACCTAACCTAACCTCGGGTAGACCCCGATTCTTCCGTAAGTCCCAGCGGCGGGTCCCCTACATACCCTAAGGAAGCTAGACGTCAAATGTCAGCTAGCTTTCAGTAGTTTCTGTTGTATTTTTTTTAATTTACAAAAACTTACTTGCATAGTTGGATCTTTGTTTACTTTTTTCCGAACGTATTCGAATCATTACGTGCTGACTACTAAAACAATTTAAATACAATTATTCCACCAAGTGGGGATCGAATGTACATTTAGCGCGTCTACAGTTAGACGCTGACCCACTGTTTCGCAAGAAACGCCCCAAAATATAAATAGAAGTAATAAACTAAATCGTATGTAATTTAGTACGGCAAATGAAATATCGTCGTCTCTTTATATTTCGCAAGGGACCCTAAATATATTTGTTTAGGCTCCATATCCACACATTAAGATCAGCAAATCGCAAGCGTTTTAGTGCAACTTTTATATATATATATATATATATATATATATATATATATATATATATTAATAAATAAATACATATACATACACACACATATATATATATATATATATATATATATATATATATATATATATATATATATATATATACAAACACTTAATAACAGTAGCTTGAAACTTCTGTATGAAATGTTATAACAATTGAAACTTTTCTTTGACATTTTGCTGTGAACGCATTTTACTATTCGGTTTAGGCTTAGGTTTAGGGTTTTACAGCTTACACCGAAGCTATAATGATGTTAAGAAAAATCATATTAAATATCATATTAAATCAATAATCATATTAAATAAATAGTAAACTTTAGTAATACAACGCGTGATTCCCACTCACGGGAATGATTATTTGCATTCCCTCGCTCAGTTAGCACAAAACACGGCGTTGAGTTTCGCCACTCAAGACGTAATGTCTTGAATTTAGCAGATAGCGGAGTACGTAGTGTCTTGAATTTAAGTATTTCCTGTCCATCCTACCACGCGGGATATAAGCGTGAAGCTTGAAAAAAATCTTAACTAAAACTTGTCAGACATGATTCAGCCGTTTACTTAAAAAAAATAAAATAAATAGCGAAGTGATTAATGATCATCTGACACACTCAAAACGCTAACTAAAAAACTAACAGTCGTGTGACTTTGGCTAGGTCAAATTTTTTTTAGCTTCACTCTATCCCTAGCTGGCTAGACTAGAGAGAAAAGAGCCCCCTACCTACTTGAAGCGACTCCCATTATACTTCGTTCACCTTGTCACTACAAAACCACCTCATTCATTTGTTCTTATATATTTCTATGTATCAAAGTTAAGATTATATAAAAAAAATATTTTTGTATACTTCTTACTTCACACGATTTGAAAATACGTCACAAAAACAAATCATTTGTGATGTTTAGTATGAAAAAAAATCTAATTTAGAGATTCAAAATCCATAAAAACTATTATTACGCCTGTCAATTAATGAGGCCGGTCGTGACGCAGTGGGACAGCGTCTGACTGTAAACGCGACGAGTTGTGAGTTTGACCCTTACTCGAGTGATTATATTTAAAAATTATTTTCACTTCCTCGCTGAGACAAACTGTGGTGTTGAGTTCCACCGCTCAAAATGCAATGTCTCAAATTCGGTGGAAAGCGAAGTACAGTGTGTCTTGACACTAGGTACTTCCTGTCTACCCCGCTATGCGGGATAAAAAGCGTGAATCTAAAAAAATAATAATAATAAAAACACCCCGCCACGTGCATGTAATTAACGCAAGAGCGATATTATCACGATGGCTATAATAACAAATATTACAAAAAAATATTTACTCCTAACAAGTAATATACAAAAGAAAGTACTTTCATTCCTCTATACCCATTCCAAAATATAGTGACTAAATTCTATTTATTCTGCAAGGATGCTTACAAAGCCTTTTTGTTTTTACTATACCGATTGTGGTATAACTTTTCGCTTACGTGTACTAAATAACGCCGGTCACATGCGACTGGCCGACACAAACTGTAAAGCTTCATTGCACGCCACCACATCATCCTTTTACACAAATTGGAGCGTAAAATTCTGGCTATATTAATTTAAATCGTATAGTAATAAACGAAATGAACTATGTATATCTTAATGAAAAGGCTCGTTTGAGTTAATTTTTTAATTGATAAATAATTTTGTGGTATAGTTTTAATGTTATTTTTGTTTTTTGTTTTAGATATAAGAAATGATGTACGGCATGTACGTTATTGATTTACTACATTTAAAAATATATATTTTTTGTTTTTATACCAAACTGAGGTCACTTTAGCTTCACGCTTTTATCTCGCATAGCAGAATAGACAGGAAGTATGCACTGTACACGGCATTACACAGAATTCGAGACATTACGTGTTCAGTGAAGAAGTGCAAAATAATTTTCCCCGAGTCCTGATCGAACCCATAACCCATCGTGATTATCGTTCTCTCCGATTACCTAATTTTTCTTCTTTTTAGCGTGACAAAATTGCGTTACGGATACCTCCCGGATTGGGGACTCAGGACAAGTTATGTGGGACTCCGGATTGGTAAATATAGGCCGCCCCGTTAACCCACTAAAATCTCACGGTGCACCTTCTGGACCGCCACTGGCCGGAACCTCGAGTACTCTCCTGCTAGATATAAAGCGTAGGGCTGTAAAAATACATAGCAGCTATATATATATATATATATATATATATATATATATATATATATATATATATATAAGTAAGTTACAATGAAGTCGCGTTAAAATAAAGTTTGGAATTTATATAATCTTCATTCTCATAAAATATAACACTTTAAAAATCACTGAAATAGCATGCATATAGTAAATAATATATAATATTACATGCATATATATAATAGCCTAATAATAGCTTCTATTACACAATGCAGCGTACCAATAAGCAGTGTACCAATTAATATTTATCCACGTAGTACACAATGCTTCAAGTTTTCTTCCACATCGTGGGGTAGTCAGAGTTAACCTAGTGTCTAGGCACTCCGTTAACCGCGTTCCACTCGAAATAGAGACATTGCGTTTTGAGTGGTAAACTAAATTTCACATTTGTCTTACCAGAAAATAGTTTTTTTTACATATATTCAGTCCGGTGAGCCTGAATCGAACCAACAACGAATCGCGTTTACGTCCCGATTGCCTTACAATGGAAATTCTGATCTGACATAATCTCTTAATTACCTTAAGGACGGACATATTGGTAACGAATATATATATATATATATATATATATATATATATATATATATATATATATATAAATGCGCCGGTCGTGACGCAGTGGGACGGCGTTTGATTGTAACGCGATCGGTTGTGGGTGCGATCCTCATTCGGGGGAGTGAGTATATATATATATATATATATATATATATATATATATATATATATATATATATATATATACGCAAGATTATAGTCTAAGTATGATGAACATTGTTAACAGAGAGAATATTGTCACTTAGTAGCTCAATTCTCATCTTTAAAATACATACTTTACTAAAAGAATTCTTTGATTTTCTCGATTTTCACATATTTTAAATGAAACTATTTTTAACGGTTTAATCGCGTATATTTTGATTAAAATTATTTTGAAAAAAAATCCACCACTCCACTCAAAAAGATACAGTCAGCTCATTCTGCAAGAATCCAGAGCTTTACGCGAGGCAATTAAGAAACAGATGGCGGTAGATTGATTCAATTAATTTTTGTATGAACCAACAGACGAAAGCCACCTCAGTCGACCTGTGACATTGGATTACTGTAAAGTGTTCGAAACGTAAATTTTTCATAGTTCGAATTCATTCAAGACATACTTTTCTATAGAAATTATAAAATATAACACACAAGAACAATGTGTTAAGATATTTCCGTAATATATAAATTTTGTCATACTTTACTGACACTCCCCTGCATTTTGCATTCGTATTCATATGAATTATGTCAGATTGCAACGCTGAGAAAATGTCGCATCTAATTGACGTTATCTTTGTCTAACTTGGAATTTAAACTTCCTCCTATATTCTACTCTATTTTTAACTGAAAACAACAGAGGTTTCCAAACTTTGATATGGTGATGTCTAGTTTTTGATATAACCACTAAGTAATAACATATTTGTTAATGAAAAATGGAGAAAGAAGTCATTTCTTTTAGTAAGGTCACTTATCGATTATTAATATCTTAATTATAACAGCACAGCTTTTATATTTGCAGCCATCGTGACACGGTGGGAAAGCGTATGACTTTTAAGGCGATTGGTTGTGATTTTTAAAAAGCTCTAGTAACAGAGATCGAGGCGTTGAGTAACGCCACTTAACTCGCATTGTCTCGATTCGAGCGAAAAGCAGTCCACGGAGTGTCTTGACACTAGGTTGTATCTGACTATCCTGCTATATTCCTGCAGGATGAACCTACTAGACTACTCTTTAGAGTGTAGTGTAACTGGAAAGAGGACAACACCGACCATCCTTTCCATTTATTGATTTGCCTCCAGATAAAAAAAAATACTGTATTATTATTTTTTTTAGATTTATCGAATATTTATAACAATTTTGAGAAAGCATTTTTTACAAACATAATAAAAATTCAAATAATCTTCAAAAAATGCTATGTAACACTAACTGTCTTACCATGTATAAGTATAATAAACATAAAAAGAGGCCGGTTCTGGTGCAGTGGGACAGCGTCTGACTGTAAACGCGATACGTTCATGGTATTGACTCTCACTCTGGGAAAGGATTATATTTAAAGAACTTTTATATTCACACTCTGGTAAAAAAGAGCGACGTTGAGTTCCACCACATGACGTACGTGGAGTACGGAGTGTCTTAACACTAGACAACTTCCGTCTACCCTGCTATGCGGGATAAAAGGCGTGAAGCTAAAGAACATAAATAAACCCCAATTAAGATTTGAATTTTATACCACAACAAACAATCAGTTCGAGACGGCTCAACTAAGCCGTGTTAATGATTATAACCAAACCTTAATTGACTTACTTCATATATAATGACTTAATAACTTATATTGTGTCTGACATATTCGAAACTTGAAAGGGATGAACCCCATGCGTTTATCTCGTACAAGAGTGGTTATGGGAGCCATGCCTATGTCAACAACCTGTCATAAACGTTTGTTAACTCCAAGTTATTACCCTTTGGTATCTATGTTCTATATAGATGTACGACGATGAATCGTGCATTTTGAATTGAATGTAGATTAGATAATCTTATTATGTCCATAGTGGCGTAGTGGGTTAGCGTCTAACTGTTGAACTAGTTTGATAGTGGCTTCGATATCCACTAGGATGAATAAAATGACCAGGAATGTCTATTTTAGGCCGGTTGTGGCGCAGTGTGACAGTGTCTGATTGTAAACGCGATCGATTGTGGGTTCGATCCCCACTCGGGGGAGTGATTATATTTTCATTATTTTCACTTCCTCACTCTGGTAAAGACAAAGTGCGGCGTTGAGTTCCACCACTCAACATGTAATGTCTCGAATTCGGTGGAAAGCGAAGTGCGGAGTGTCTTGGCACTAGGTACTTTGTCTACCCTGCTATGCGGGATAAAAGTGTGAAGCTTAAAAGTACTTAATTCAATATAATCCTTAAAATGCAATTTTAGCATTTTATAATCCTTAAAATGCAATACACAGGTACATACTTATAGGCAATGATCAACTTCTCACTTGAGTTTCAAAAGCTTTAAATTACATTAATAGTTTTCTAGAGTATCAGTCGATCATATTTTTAACTTTAACTTAAAAGAATTCAAATTGTAAGTCTAATGAT
Source organism: Dryadula phaetusa (assembly GCA_032432895.1). Classification (NCBI taxonomy): domain Eukaryota; kingdom Metazoa; phylum Arthropoda; class Insecta; order Lepidoptera; family Nymphalidae; genus Dryadula; species Dryadula phaetusa. The sequence goes on from JAOYRS010000081.1 coordinate 5,445,246, forward strand.
CAGTTTCAAGCTTTCTTCGATATAGCGTAGTTAGACTTTTTGTGTGGTAGTTAGATTTTCTTAATTATTGGCATTACGTCTTTATTGGCGAAACTAAACGCCGCGCTTTGTCTTAGTTGTGCAGTCAATAATAATTTAAATTAAGCATTCTACCGAATATGTATCTGAACCTGCAACCAATCGCCTCTACAATCGGGCTCCATGCTAATTTGTGTAATTTAAACTGTAATGGTGGTTATTCATATGATAGGTGTTGCTAACTACTACATACTATAGCTTTCATAGTTCGTAAAGCACTTCTAGTTGTTAGGGAACGAACTCGACCAAATCTAACTACTTCATGAACATGTATGGATTGTTACAATAGCTTCAGGCTTTTCATCCCATAGCAGGTTAGGCAGGAAGTACCTAGTGTCATGATACTCCGTACTTTGCTTTCCGCTGAATTTTAGACATTGCGTGTGACGTGGCGGAACTAAACTCCGTACTGTCTTACCAGAGCGTGGAAATGTAAATAATATAAACATAATATTTCCCTCGAGTGGAAACCCACAACCGATCGTGTTAACAGTCATACGCTGTCCCACTGCGCTACGACCGGCCTAAGAATATATAATACGGCCTAGTAGTATAAACTTGTGATATATTAAAATAATGATAATAGTATGAAGATTAGAAAGGCAGGTGCCACCAAGAACTGTCTCCTATTTGAAAGTCAACGAGTAAAAAGGCCTTCTGTGGGTTTTTTTTTGTTTTTCGAATTAATTACATACAGTACACCCTGCTGGTCTTGACAGGGACTACCGAATTAATGCAGGCATTACGTGGCTGCTTGAGAGATTGGCGTTGATCGCAAGGACTTCCCTTGGGGAACTCGAGAACCCTTACAAAAGGAGCAAGATCTGAACCCGCGTCACTTGGAATACGTCCAAGGATTCTAACCACTGAGCTATACATCCTATTTGAGCACTGCAATTTAATTTAACTAACTATTAAGATCAAATAACCTAAATATTAATATTTCAGTTCAGTTTTTTAAGATAAGAACCAGGCGGTCCCGTCCTCCACCATAGCGGTCATGCCCTTTTCCTGCCAAACCCCTCACACCTAAACCCAGATTAAATCTTCGTTATTATAAAATATATTTAGTTTTATTTGTTCACTAAGAAAAATAATGTATATAAATATGTCAAAAATCTACTTAAATTTAAATATAGATCTTTAGTTCTAAGTAGCTTATTATAATTAGAAGTAAATGAAAAATAAATAATAATAAGGAAAAATGTACGGACAGAGTCATTAAATTTTATATTAATAAAAAAAAATTTTTTCCTATGGATTTATAATATGATCTAAGTTAATAACACTAAAGATACCAAAATACAAAATGAAAGTAAAAGATATAATTATTGTAATTTTCACGGTTTATACCACATAACCGGGTATTTAGACAGAACCTAGGGTCAACTCAGAGTTAGCTACTTTCGGCTGTAACTCAACGCCGCATTTTGTATTGTCAGGGCGATTATTTTATACTGTATACCTGCATACTCTATCGTGTGGTTTACAATCAATACCCTCTTCATACACGCCCTTCGTAAAGTCTTCATGCTGTTTACGTGACCACAGTATCTTCGATACTGTGTTTTCAACCGAGGTCCCCCCCAAATTCGAGCGATTTCATAACACTAATTAAATGTCAAACTCACTACTGTACCACAATGTCCTCCAATCGTTATAAATTAAATTATAATGAATAAAAAATATACCTATATCAAATAAACAACGAAAAACCTGTCTGCTATAATTAGCCAGTTAACAAGTGAAAAACAAGCTAACTCAAGTTTTTAGTGGGTATTAGCAGTCGGGTTTCTTGTTTTGTTTATTTTTCTTTATTTCAGACTATTTTTGATACCTCGATGTGGTATATATAAACTTACATTTTCGGTATTTTACAATATGGCGACAAAAATATCCGCCATTTTAGTTTTTTTCTAAATGTCACTCGCGCAATCGAGAAAAAATTAACGATACTTATAAATTAAGATCATTTAAGCTGTTCAAGCTATAACAGAGAACATAGAAATCTACATATATGTATATGTACATACACTCGAATAGCATAACCCTTCCTTCTGTCGCAATCGGATAAAACATATACATTAAAATTTCAACCGAGAATCGAATTCGTGATTATTCTCAATATAAGCCATAGTTGAAACTATGCTAGAGAGATTGTAAATCAATTATTTTTTTACTACGAAACTGAATATTGAAACAAAAAAGGCAAATATGCAAATATATTCACGCGAGTCAAAATCGAATTTCAAATAACCGCGGCGCTGTTTGAACATAATTAAATAAGTTCACGTAATTAATACTCGTGCAATTGTAGACTCAATTGTTTTTTTAAACTAGTCTCAAAAAAAACTATTATTGTCACTTACCTACCCTCCTTTTTTATAAAAGCAAATTTAATAACTTTTTAGAAGTTCCGAGAAACAGTAACTAGGGGAAGTTTGTTAGGTTATAATCTTAGAGTAAGGGAGCCGGTTAGTGGCAGTCTAAAAAACGGAAATTGACGTTTTGGTGGGTATATGGGCGGCAACCGGAGTTTCCCAGGACCTCCAATAGGACAAAGTCAAAGTCTCCAATAGGACGGGTATTCATAATGAATTTCGTCACGAAAAGCAAAGGGGAGCCTAGGCAGTCCTGTGACTGCGAATGTCCAGCAATTAATAAAAGAAAAAGATAATAGACTTTTACCTATCTATGTCTAATAAGACATGAAAAAAGAGAGATAGATAGGTAGCTTCATATGCTATCTCTTTTTTACGATAAACACATTTCAGACTGGTTCTCTTCTCTTATCTTAATACAATAAATAAAATATAACATATAATGATGCTATCATGAGAAATTAATTGTAATACTAATAAGATCTTTTATTTTTGGTATTCTTACACATTTTAAATAAAAACGAATAAACGGATTATTCGCGTATATTTTGGTATTCGAACGATTTCGATTCGACATTTCCGAGTTTCTGTTTTGAGTATAGCTGTGACCATGACCTACTGTAGTGTACTATATGTCGGATTTTTACAAAATACGCTTTTGTATACCAAAATATACTAGATTACTCCGTTTCAAATAATTTCATTTAATAGTACTAGCATACATTTGTGCATTTTTTCTATAGCGATTTTTAACAATAATAATCAAGAGAAAAGGAACAATTGAAGATATTTATGGTTCTGAAAACACGTGGGATATGGTGAAAGGTGTTTCATAAGAGTACAACACTGAGAGAATTCTGTCTGCCTACAGTGCTGTTTAAGAAAAGTGTAAAGATGTGCCTTAGTTTGAGGCCATCATAACAGATGTGTATATATATGTCAGACAACGCCTAACTATAAACGCGATAGTTGTGAATTTGATCGTTCTAGGGATCTGAGTTGTTTTAATTTTGCGGTGTAGTAAGACAAACTGCGGAGTTTAGTTACACAATTCATTATACAATGATACGTAGGCGATAAGCGGAGATCGGATGTTTTGAATTCAGCTTTATGAAAAAGTTAAATAAAATATAACAATATGATTGTGTTAATGTTAAAAAAATGATAATAAAACGTATGATAAAATAAAAATGTGGTTTTTAAATTGTTCTTTCCTATAATACATATTCAACAGTGGCAATAAATATTTGTGTAGCAAACCATAGATCGGATACGGATAAAATATCACACGAAAAACCAAATTTTATTGCCAATTTAATTAAAGAAACCGCTTTGTTTTGAATAATCAATTTATAAAAGCTTTACGCTTTATCTTGTATAGTAGTTATCAGAGACAACTTAGTGTCAAGAAATTCCGTTATAGACAGACATTACGTGTTGAGTGGCGAACTCAATACATTCCCCCGAATGGGAATCGAACAAACAACCAATCAAAACTACGATGATCACAATTTTAATGAAAATTAACGTTTCCCACGTATTAAATTTAATGAGTTGTATGGCTTAGAAATGATAATAATTTCTAACATTTTTATTTTAGTAAATTGTAAATAAGATAACTTAGTCATAATTAAAAATTAAAACATATTTATTTATTGGGCTAATTTATTTCTGACGCATTGCGACAATGTCAGAATCCAAACAAGATGGGTGTGAATTCGATTTCTTATACATTTAAATTATATACATTACAATGTGTGGCGTTGAGTTCCGCCACACAATACGAAATTGGAAGGAAAGTAAAAAACGAAGTGGGTTAATGTTCTTACTGTCTACCTTTTTATATCTAGGACGTCCATAAAGCCTAAACGTTTTATACCGCCGAAATAAATAAAATCAATATTGTCCGTCAGAAATAAATAAAAATTGGTGAAGAAATAAGCTTCCTAATTTGAAATTTTGTTATTTTTTTATCAAATAATTTATATAATAAAAAACATATTTCTATTTTTATAGTCACATGCTTTATATTAATTTTATCTATATAAAATCCATACAGACGTCTGAAACGCAAACCTAAATATTTATGAGTATCGACAATCAATATGTTATTCGATACTACACCATTAGTGTTTTAACTTAATCTTCAATAAAATAAATTTACTAAATTTTACTGTTATCAAATATATTAAATATTCTGGACTTAAAATAGATACTTTATTAACAAATCGTTTTTTACGCTTACATAAAATAACACGGTCATCTTCATAAAAATAAAATATATTAAGTAGGCACATCTAATATTCCCAACAATAAAATATTATGTATGTATTAAGTACAAATGTTAGTAATAATTAATATCCTCATATATAAAATTTAAATAAAAAAATAAAATTGACATAAATTATTTATTTTTAATATAATCTGTTCTAAAATAATTAAGTGAGAGTCAATTTATAACTTAAAACACATATAGGTGCTTGTTGTCTTGACTCCAATTTTGAAATTTGAATTTTCGACCGCAAACAGCAGTTGCGCGTCGGCGTCCGTCGCGAGTAGTTGTATCATTGGGGGTGTAATTTGTCTTAAAAATTTGCTTTTTTACGTCATTTCCTATATAATGATATCAAAATTTAATATTGTATTCGTGATTATTGCGTGTATTATGTGACGTTTTGTTTAAGTAGTGATTGTGACTAGGATTGTTATATTCATTAAGGTAAGTAAATGAACTTTTTACGCTTAAATAGTTAAAGATTTTTTTAAAATTAAATATTAGTAATTAAAGATAACATAATTAAAGATGAAATATAATTAAAGAAAATATGATACAGATATAATATCATGATTATATTTACTTTCTAAAGGACGCCAGCATAACGATTTTAAATCAAGTAAAATATAGATAACATATATTTTTTAATTAAGCTAAATTAGTCGTTTCATTATAAACTTGTTATTAATTTACATATACCTTCATAAGTAATTATTGAATGAAAAAAAAAGGCCTACTTCGAATTTTGTCCCACAGATTAAATTATATACATAATTACCTACTTTATTATTACCTACATAGATATTACTATTATGCAAAAATTAAAAATACACATTAAAAGATATCATTTAGGTGTATGTATATATATATTTATATGTATATATACATGTGTAATTATGTACGTCTGTTTATGTAGACATCTATTTATTTAGATTTTAGGCTTATTTATTTAGATTAATTTATAACCATCATAGTAACTTGTCCCATATTGTAATTATATTATCTGCGTATTCAATATGGCGTCTTTTTTTCCTATAATTTTTGCTTTATTCTTTTATTTGTTTTTTTATATATATACTTAATTTATTTCTTAGTATATATAAAGTTAATTATTTTAAATTATTTATATAATATATTTACAATAAATATTAAACAATCATATAATTGATCTTCTTATTTGATATAAAGTAATTCAGATGCTTATTTTGCAGTTGTAGTATTAAAAGTTTTTGCAATATATATTTATTAAACAGTTGCAACCAGATCACAGAAACACGTTTATTTTATCTAATTTATTTTTAATTTTTAATAATATTTAAGAGACTGCATAAATAAATCGAATAGCCTGCCACACTCCAGTCATTATGTAAATGATAAAACCTAATGGCGTTTTTGTCTAACTAGATTAGGAAGTTCAAGTTATTTTAGTTTTCGAGGATTGTACCACGATGACTTTATAATAATTTTTAAAAAAACAGCTAACAGTGTTGACACACATGGCTGTCTACTTACAGCCAGATACAGAGACATTATGTTGTGTGGCGGAACTAAACGCATTATTTTAAATATATTTTAAATAATATGTTGTTTTTGAATCTTCAACCATAGTACGTTACCAATTAGTGTCTAAACCTGAGTGAATAACACTTTAAAAATAGAAAAATATAAAAAAAATTAGGACTAAATAGCTGACATTAAACTGATATATAAATCTGATAGATCATTAATAATAAGGGAAAAAAAGGTACAGACCAAGGTATATTATAAATAAAATTTATTGCAGTACAGCTACAACAAATTTTATATAAAATAAAAAAAAAGAAACGCGTTACACTGCCATTAAAGACATCCAAATTTCACAAGAATTCTATCGATATTGTAATTCCAATAGATCTTACGACAAATCAGTTATTCCCACAATGAACGGCAATAGAATTCCCTGAGGCTATACTCGTAGATACGCGTTGCAGGTGCTACGTTATATGCTTTATATGCGGAACAAACATCGTCTTGTAATTTGTAACGGAAACTGAGATGAATCTGTTGAGCTGATATTTGTTTTGTCGATATAAAATATGAGAGGCCATCGTGGCGCAGTGGTTCAGCGTTTTGTACTGTAAACGCAACTGGTTGTGGGTTCGATTCCCACTCGGAATGTTTATTGTTATCAATATGGTTTTGTTGGTTTTGGTATAATGCATAGTGGATATATTGATATTGGTGCTATTGTGTATATTTCTCTTGTTGTAAAAAAGTATTATTAAATTACGTCAAGAAAGAAAAGTGTACCATAAACAAAAATTTAATAAAACTATAGTGTTTGTTATAACATCTGTGTTTTATTTTCATCTATATTAAAATGTTATTTTCATTCCTCTGCTGTGGTATTACAAACAGTGGCGTTAAGTTCGCCATTCAATACACAGTGTCTAGATATTGGCCGGAAGGCAGTCGTCGTTTCTTAACACTATGTTGTCTTTGATCCTGCTTTGCGGGATAAACTGGGAACATGTAGAAAAATATACGAAATGTCGTAGTAACTCACTGGTAGTGACAGTTAGCGTAGTGGTTTTCAATTCGATTCGCAGCTGGGGAAATGATTTTATTTAGTTAATAGTTTAATTTAATATAGGCATTACCTCGAGTTTTTAATATTTGTAATTCTAGATATGGCAGTTGTTAATTCTAAATGACGAAGTTAGACCGAAATATGAACGTGAGTCACGCGACGTTAGTTTTTTTTCTTATAAACACATTAAATATATTGAATTAATCAAAAAAAACTTTTTTACTACTTTATACAATATTCAAAACTATTGAGGTCGGTCAGTTTGATTCCCTATCGAGAGATTCCCTGTCACTTTCTCGCTCTGGTAAGACAAAGTGCGGCGTTGAGTTCCGCCACTCAACACGAATTCTGTGAAAAGCGACGTACAGAGTGTCTTGACACTAGGTACTTTCTATCTAGCCTATGCTATGCGGGAAAAGCGTGAAGCTAAAAAAATTAAAACCTTTGCAAGCTTTGATTTAACGTGTCTTGTTAGTACGTTATTGCGATTTCTTGCAAGCATTAAAATTTCACTCAGTTCCCGGTGTCTGTTGAATTGAGACTGAACGTAACTGTAGTTCTGATGACAATGCAATTCTTAAGGAAGTATATGTTATAATCAATATTATTGTTATAAATAGTGACCGGAACAAATTGGCATATTAGATATTTTTGTACAATCCACTAAGTAAATATGGATATGTAAATACGTATAAATTAATGAAATTAATTTCTAGAAGTAGAGGCCGGTCGTGGCGCAGTGGGACAGCGTCTGACTGTAACGCGATCGGTTGTGGGTTCGATCCCCACTCGGGGGAGTGATTATATTTAAATTATTTTCACTTCTTCGCTCTGATAAGACAAAGTGCGTCGTTGAGTTCCACCACTCAACACGCAATGTCTCGAATTCGGTGGAAAGCGAAGTGCGGAGTGTCTTCACACTAGGTACTTTCTGTCTACCCTTCTACGCGGAATAAAAGGGTGAAGCTAAAAAAAAAAAAGAAGTAGAAGTAGAAGTGGTCTGTGTATATAAAAATCAATACAATAGCTTTTTAAAAATCCTTTTATAATTATTTAATATTCTATAACATTAAATGCAATGGGTATGCCATAATTTTGCTTGTTTAGGAATTTAGGACCCTAACACGTAACTTTGACAAGGGAAAATGTCTGAAATTTTCAAAAACAAAAACTTTTATATTTTAATCTTTTTTAACTGTCATTTACACATTTAGAATATTTTTTTTACAAATAACCCTATGTGTTCGTTTAGTTAGTGGCGTGGGCGGTTATGGTTAGTGGGTTAGACGGTTTCTAACAGGTTAGCAGGTTCAAATCCACTACGTTTAAATTATTCGTTTACAAAAAAAAATGTATATACAACTATAGTATGAAATGTCCACATACGTTATACATAGAAAGTGCATCGAGGGCGACGTAACTTATTCAGACGTCGTCATAACAGCAACAGAACTCAAATTAATTGCTCATGGCAGTAGAAATGGCTATCTGGAATATGCTGTATAGTGTTCACATAGTATAAATTTAACTCGGAATATATAACAACCCTAGATGATATAGTCATTTCAAAAGTAATGTAACTTTAATATATATAATATTAATTTTTAATAGGAATTTAGATATCTATTTCAAGGTTAAAGGTATGGTTAAACTTGATCTGTGGTTTCTTTGACCGTATTGGTAAGCTTATTAGATTGCTATGAATATATTGTAATATTTTTAGATTCGGACACATGTGCAGTATCCTAAGCAAATCTATGGTAAAAAGCGGCTGAAAGTAGATGTGCAAGTTTTTTTTTTCTTTTACTGATTGACAACAATTAAAGCTAAGAAAATGGTACTAAAATGTATTTTGGTTGTATGCGAACCAGTAGACCATAGCGAGATCATGAGCAATGAAAATATCTGCAAGGTTAAATGTACTATTTACTCCTAATAGGTGCAATTACGGTTATTATATAAATTAGAAATAGTAATTCGTATCATTACATTATTATATACGTGAAGGAAACACTTTGGAACTCTGTGTATGAAAAATTATTACTGATTTTTTTTACAATTTTACGCTTTGTCCCGCATAGGAGAGACAACCGAGTGTCAAAATAATCCGCTTCCTGCTCGAAGTCGAGACATGGCGTGTTGAGTGCCGACTCAACGCCGTGTTTTGTTTTACCAGAGCGGAGAAATGATAGTAAATTTTAAATATATTCATTATTCCACATTGGAATTGAAGCTGTGGGTTGTAAGCCCAATCAGGCGTTGTCCCTAATGGGAATAATGCCACAATAGTCTTTGAAATTAAGTTATTCCTGTAACATACGCTTACTAAAAGTGACGTTCACGTTACCAAGGCAACGCGTATTTATATAACGCGTATGTATCATAACTTAGTAATTATTTCAATCATCATTCTTATACAATCTCCTGTATCATTAGCGTTCTAATGGCTCAATAAGTTCTTGAATTTTTGTTTAACCTTTACGTTTTAGCTTGTCTTTTATTTCTATCTAGACATATATCCTAGAGATTTATTAACTATTTTTTTTCCATAGGTAAAATTTATTTAAAATATATTGTTTAACTAAATTGTTTTGTTTAAAGTCTCATTTCTTTTACACTGTAAGTGTTTCCTGTAAGAGATCACCTTCTATGATAAAGCAAGTGAGGGCTTACACCATGTATAAAGTAATCCTTTGAAATATTATTAATTTCAATAAGTATTACCTCTGTTTATATACTACTTACATACTTGACGTCACATATATATAATATTACTATGCCTACGCGTCAAGTTAGAAATTATTAAGTAAAGCAGACCTATTTACCTAATTTTCTGAGATCTAGATGGACACTGAATATTCCTTAGAGTCTGTATTTATATATTATATAAGTTAGCTACTAGGCCAACAAGGCATTGTTAGAATAAGGATATCTCGACGACAAAACCTCGACGATTGTACCGCAACTCGGTCGCAGACGGTAAAATTCACTTGGCCGCGTTTTCTTGAAAAATTATTTTATCTAATTGTAATAATTTTTACTTCACCCATCACATCAATAGCCAAGAAGTAGCTAATATCAAGACACTCCGTTGATTGCTTTCTACCCGAAATCGAGACATTAAGTGGTTAACTTACCGCCGCGAATATAATTTCATATATATATTTATATTCGAATGTACTTATATTTATTCCACCTTAAACACTTCCACCATCAATTTTCCATCTCAAACGTTAATTTTATCAAGAAAAGGTTACAATTTGGTGTAAATCACACATTATCTGCGTAACAAAATTAAATATCACCTTAGTAGCGCGGCCTAAATAAGTTTGCACAGGCCCTCCGGGGATCGTCGCTTACATGCCCTAAAAACCTTTTTATATTATGTGACGGATATTGTTTAATATGTTAACGATGTAAGGACTAAAGGTTAAATGTATATATTCATATGCGTACGTTTCTATTTATTTTTGTAAAATAATGTGTTTTTTGTGATCCACGATTCATAAAAAATCAATGTGTACTTGAATAGGTAATTTAAAAATATATTTATACATATTTTTTTTAAATTAGTACTTTATATATTAGCTTTTTCTCGCATATCAAGATAGGCAGAGATAACTTATTGTTAATACACTATGTTTTCCGTTTTTCCCCCGAATTTGGAATATTTCACGTATTAATACGTAAGGATGACGAATCTCAATACTGCGTTTTGTTATATTAGACGAAGATATATGTATATAGATATTAAGTGAGAAAGGGTAGACCTTGATTGATCAATTGTCTATCGACATCCTCCATTATAGCAATATCGTTCATGCTGAAACAACGTCCCTTAAAATGCGTGATGACCGAGAATATGTTCGGAGAAATTGATTTTTAAGAAGGACTTGGTAAAAATAACTATTAGAACGTAAATTTGTAAACGCTGGTTTATTTTTCATAAACAAATTGTAAAAACGGGAGTTGAACCTACACTACTTTTGGTTGGAAACTTTACTATTGTTTATTGCGTTATGCATGTGTTTTATGTTTTACCTTTATAAGTAAAAAATATGACACATAATATTATACATTTTATTACCATTACACACGCAGTGTTATATTAATATTATAAAAAGCGAAATGAACACTGGAAAGACTTATTTCATTTTTTTTATGTTTACTCTGTTTTTTTTTTTATATTTACGTATCTTGGTCCGGATTGCGGATCCTTATAGTAAAATATTTCCATAGCAAAATGTCTAATCACTAGTAAATGTGTAATAAACGTCTAATTGTAAACGCGGTTGGTTATGGGTTCAATTCTAACTTAGGGAACGATTGCATTTTTATTTAATGTCTTGATATTGGCCGGAAAGCGGTTAATGTAGTATTTTGACACTAGATTGTCTCTGACTATTCTGCTAAGTCGGGAAAGGGTGAAGCTAAAAAAATATCATAACATAAATATATATGTAACTTTGCCAACACGACCAGAGTACCGATATTTTTACTCTATTTTTTACTACTGAATGCAATTGCATTTTTTTATTTTTATATTTACGTAAATAATTACTTACTTAATTAATATTATTTTTTTTAGCTTCACGCTTTTATACTGCATAGCAGAGTAGACAGAAAGTACCTAGTGTCAACACACTCCGTAATTCGCCTTCCACCGATTTCGAGACATTGTGTGTTAAGTGGTGGAACTCAACGCCGCTTTTTTGTCTTTACCAGAGCGAGGAAGTGAAAATAATTTAAATATAAACACATTAGTTTTGTTTTTTTTTAATTTAAACTTTTAGAACTTAGTCTAAACGGAAATTCTCAAAATCAGCATAAGTTCCCCACTATAGCATAGAAAAGCGTCTTGTAACAATAAATCACAGCGCCCCCCTACGTAAATGTTTATTTTATTAATGGCCTGTACACTTTATTTGCTCTCTATTCACACACGCCTCTTCAAAAGCTCAATTTTACTGCTCATTCATCTAGAACTACAATGAAGCTATCTCTGGATGGAATGGAATGTAGTGCTTTTGTCCTGTGGAATATAAACATGTACATTTTTCTATATTTACGCATAACAAACTATGCTGAGATTGACATATCACTATATATCACTTCGTGATTTATTTCTGTTTTCTATTTTATTCATGATTAGAGAGAAATTGTATTATAGAATGCGGACACGCGTGCAATTTTTCGAAATTAAAATAGACGACAAGGCAAGTTTGTTTAAAGTATTGCAAGATTTCCTTACATTGATTGGTATATAGATATATAATTGTATCTCAAATAAGACGACTGTTTTTTCTTGTACAACTTAAACACCTTTTTTCCTTCCTTCCTTCTTAAAAAGTACTTATTGAATTATTAATAATTTATTTAATCAATATGGACCAGTAATAGGAATTATCACAAAAACAACAAATAACCTAAAAAAAATGTAACATATTTAATTTACTTTTCTTTATCCTAGTGGTCCTGACAACGACGTCATATTTATGCTTTAGAATTATTAAACAGTCGGAGCCGACACAAATACATACAGGTTTTTACTTCAAATATATACAGGTAGACCTAAAAAAGCGTGCTAAGATGCATAATACACGTGAAAAATCAATATGAAAACGTATAAGAAAATTGAACGAAGCGAGATTCGAACCGGCACCTCCACCCTCATGAAAACCGTCCAGGCACTTTGACCGTTAAGCATGCGTGAATTATGGAATAATACTCTAAATATATTAAAACATAATATTTTTTAAACCACAAACAAACATACAAAAGCCTAAAATATATTAATTGTGAAAGTATCGATTATTATTTATTCTACAATTACCACAATACGGCGGCAATTTCAATAAAGACACAATTTGGCCAAAAGTTCTGGATACTCGGTGTGAATACTAAAAAAAAATCCTGTTCATTACCTATTTATTAAAAAGTCTTTTAAGGTAAATTCTGAACTACAAAGATGAAATATAAAGGCTTTAGATAATATAGCAAACAGAATATATACATTTTTGAAAAAACCTATAAAAATTTTGAACGCAGCGGGATATTTAGGTTGTTAGTATCTTTAAATAAGTTGTAACAAACGTATAAGAATTTCGACGCAGCTGATAGTAGCACACATGGCTTAGCGGTCAGAGCGCTTGGACGGTATCCAAGAGGCGCGTGTTGGAATCCCGTTGCGTTCAAATTTTTATACGTTTTTTCAAGAAATGTTTTCTAATCCTAAGTATGGAATAACACTTTAAAAATAGTAAATATTAGAATATATACATATTTAGTTGTAGGTTTAAAACTGCGTTGTGTATTATGAGACCAACAATAAAAACATATTAAACAAAAACACATTGTTTTCCAAGTGAGAATCGAACCCTCAAACATCGAATCAAATATATATTATCCCAATATAGACTACGCTAACAGTTAAAATGGAATACGTGCAAGCTTTTATCGTAAATAAAATGTTTTATAATGATTAAACATAGATGACCCTAAGAAATTCGGTATTACCGTGAAAGAAGAGTCAAGTACTTCCTGTTCCTTTGGTTACCATAAGTACCATAAGAAAGAATTCATTCTCAATAAATTATTTTTTTTATACTTAATTACAATATTACAATAGTCTGACTGTGAACAATAATAAAAAAAATATTTTTGTGTTTGATCCCCATTTGGGCAATGATTATATATTTTGAATTATTTTCAATTTCTCGTTGTGGTAAGACGGCGTTTAGTTCCGCTACTTAATGAAAAACAAGGTGTCTTAACACTAATTCTTGTCCGACTACCGTCCATTGTGGGTAAAAGGTTTTTTTAACTCATTTATTATACTAATTCTAAGAAGTTACTAAGTACCAATGAGAGTCATCCCAACTGCGCCAAACAGTGTTTAATTAGCACCCCACCCAAATTGGGACTGTTCAATCATAATTGAAAGGCATAAAGAAAAAGTTTTAAAAAATTAAGCCTCATGTCCCCTCAAACTAATTAAACTTGCTGTATTTTGTCAAGTAAATTGAAAAAGTTGGTAAAAAATGTGTAACATGGTGCTCTTAGGTCAAATGGAATCTTGTATGGATGGCGTTCAAAGGACGTAAGTTACGTACAGTTTGTTTATATTAAAATACGTTATGGTGATTTTAGTGGTTTAAATTCTAAATAATTTAGTAAATGGTATATTATTTATCATTATGTATAATAACAACAGACGTGTGTAATATTTACAAATATGTATAATTCAAGTAAAGTTGTTGAAACGGGTTCAGACATGTCATGTAGTCATGAATTTGGTGAAGTGTCGTGTTCGCGAGTCTCATCCTCGTCAGAATCGAACCCACAATCTTCACTTATATGTCCTACTGTGTCATTATGAAGTATTTTATCCACATTTAATTATGCTACATAATGGACTGAACAAATTGGACATTTTCAATTATCAGGTAAATTTGTAGGTACCTATCTGTAATGCATCAACGTTAACGGGTAGTATTAAAATACCGCATCCATTATGCAATTGAGTTCGGTAATACGTTGCAATGAATATCGAGTTTTAGTTTCCATTTCTTAATACATTTGACGGTATACTGGCTCAGTAATAAAATTTATGCTTCAAAGAGATGTTTGAAGGATTTTTTCTCGCTTGGGAAATGTCTATATTAAATTAATTTTGTTCCTGGTATCATTTTTAGTTTCCCCAGATTTAGCCACTAGAAAGATGTGTCATAAGTGAAAATATTTTAATTTATTACATTAATAGAGCAATATTATTTTCTCAGACTATTTTACTGATATATTATAATAAACCGACTGAATACAGTAATTCCTGAAATATATTTTGGAAAAAAAACTCAAGTTTATATACTTTACTAGTTTAAAGTGTTTTTCCACACTTAGGATTAGAAAACATTTTTTAAAAAACATTTAAACATTTGAACGCCGCTGCGTTGGATTCAAAACCCCGCTTCTTTGAAACCGTCCAAGCGCTCTGACCGCTAAGTCATGCGTCAAAATTCTTATACGTTTTGTTACAACTTATTTACGTTGTTAGCAATCTCTGTAGAGAGATTTTTATAAATTTCTGCTACCTGTTATTTCTGTTACCTGTTCGAAAAAAAGGTTATATATATTTGTATATGTTATTATATTACTAGTACTAGTCACTCTATTATAATATGGGCTGAAAGACTTGTCGTGAGAGAAAAAATGAGTATGAATGAACCATATATACTACTTCTAATATATTGAAACAGTTATAAAACAGAAAGGTAGAGAGATCATCGTCAGTTTTAAACTAAAAAAAGGTTTCTTAATAAAATTATTTTACCTATTGTTACAGGTGCCGATATCAACAAATACAATAGTGTATAGTGATAAAACACACCCTTCAAAGTGCAGTGTATCGCAATGTGATGTAAAAGAATTAGTAAATTGAAATATTTGTAACAATGTTTTTTACATTACATTGGTTAAACGTTCTTCTTTGCGCTATGTGTTTTGTAAGAAGTCGGCAGGAGGTTCTCATAGAAGAATCATGTAAGTATTTGAAATGTTTTTAACAAGCTTTTTTGATTTCACTTGTATATATCTAACTATGCACGTTATTTTTAATCGATTTTAAAAAAAGGAAATTATCATTTCAACACTTACATATGTATTACTTACATTGTAGAAATGAATAATATCTAAATATGACAATCAAATTAGGCTTCTAAGTACATGTGTTTAATTTCGTAAGTGTATATTTGTCCATGAATTTCTGTAAAACAAAATGTCATATCGAGACTTTTAATTTAAGTAAGGTAAACTTAAGTAAAGTTTACCTAACTTAAAATAAGTGTAAGTTTTATTAAAATCGATCCAGTATTCTCAGGATATAGGAAAATTACTCGTAAGACAATATAGGTAGGTATTTGATGTCGGTTTAATTTTTTTATAAATTTCTATATTATATTTATGAATGTCATTATTATATAACATAGTAAGTAGAGATTGTAAACTTGAAGTCGAATTTTTTTAATTTAACGAAACAAAAAACGGCGTTGTGATCCGCTAGTATATAACACGTGGAAAGTGGAATATGGAATGGAATATGGAATATGGTTCCTCTATGTTCCAATTTGAAAGAAATGAAATAAGATTCGATAAGATTCGATACTTGTTATTGTTTTTAACAGATTCTGTCAACAGAAAGCGTGTTTTACGTATGTATTAAAATATTTTGCTTAGCGAAGTTCTTGTAGGCCTCATATAAAGATAACCATCCTTGAAGTCATGTGGCTACCGGTTTTTAAATTTCAGAAGCTATATAAAATTATTATAAAGATATATAATCGTTTTCGCCTCATTGGACGACAGATAAACAACGGAGTCGAAATTATTGAACGTACGTCTAGATTTAACTTTAAAATTAAAAAAAAAAACAGGACAGGAACTCCTGTCAAAATGGAGTACGGAATGTATTCGGCTTTTATTTCGGTCGAAATCGTGACATTGTGTCTTCTGTGGCGGAACTCAACGCCGAAACATTCAACAGCTAAACTTGATAAAAATTATGAAAAATACCATAAACTAAATATTTCTATTAAAAGTATATACATGATATACAAATCGCTATGATAAATGACCAAAAATAGATAGTAATTAATACTAGCTACATTTTAATTAAATCTCGAGGGTATTCCGAAGCTCATATCATTAATTGAATTAGCGCTTCCATTAATAACAGGAAGTGATTGTCATGCTTAGTTTCACTTTTGAAAACACTCGTTCGTACCAACTTTGTTTGTTTTAAATTATGTTTGAAATTTACGTTTTCTGTAGAGGTACCTTAAAATGATATAAACATATATTTGTAGTACTAAAACGTATACGCTTTACTGATCCACTTCGCTTGAGATCTTAATAGAACAGTTATGTAAAATTATTAACTATGAAACAACAAGAATAAAAATATTTTTAATGAGATCTTTGACTTCCGCGATTTTTAACACATTTTTAATTTAATATTTTAAACAGATTAATCGCGTATATTTTTGTCACAGGTATACTGGCAGCATTCCTCTGTCAATTGATACAAAAATTAATCATATAGATGTACCGCCATCTGTTTTGTGATTACCTCGCGTACTGCACTGGATTCTTTTAGAATGAGCTGACTATATCTTGCTCTTTGGTGTGGTGGATTTGAGACTGGATTTTTTGTAGAACTGGGTTCCAGTTGGTAGGAAGCTTCCAACCATCTTTTCTATTCTGATGGTTTTGTATTTCAATCAAGGATATGAGGTTTATCAAACCTGATGTAGCTGGGTTTGAACACTGTATGTTCACACATAGCTGACTGTCATAGTGTCATTTAAGAAGTGCTTATGTAACTATTTACTTACTGCAGGTTTAGCCTGTTTGAATTATTTTTAGTTCGGTAATTTCAAAAAAATATATAACAGAAATGCCATTTAGATCCCTTGATTTTTCCTATTAGAATTCTTGAGGGTTTCCCTAAATTATTACGGGAACAAAAGATGGGCTTTACGTTTTACAATAGAAATTAAATTAGTCTGGTTAGCAAAATCCACGCAAACGAACTTAGAAGGTCGCTAACTAGTTAAAATGCACAGATATATTTCCGCTGCAAAGATATTTTTACATATTCTACAGTCCAGAATGAAAAATACGTAAATTAGTAAAGCATTAGGACATACAAAATATGATTATTTTAAATAAGCTTTACAATATACATGACATTTGATATTAGCAATTTAAATTTAGGCCCCAGTATAAGCCTTTCGCCCCATATTAATTAAGGTAATTAAAACAAATAACACGTCCACTTTACAGCCGTGACGGTTTCAGCTGCAATATTCATTATAATGTTATGTTTGCGATGAAAACCGGGCGTTTTGTGTAATGACCTCTAATATCTTTCGTTTAGAAATCCCTTTAATATTTTTTAATATGAAATTGTTTTTAGTTTTCAAGTAACATTACATTTGCATTTTTCACTCTTCATTCTTCAAGCTTTTTTAAAAGTGTACATAGAGAGTCTAGATCCATCGTTCTCTGCTTTCCAGTATTGCTTTTTTCTTACCTAATTAAAATAGTGAATTCAATATTCCTCGAGTGGAAATCAAGTCCACAACGATTGTATTGACAGTTACGAGTACAGATTGTGTTAATTTCTTTTATAGTAGTAGGTAAGGAACGGAATAAAATAAAATATATGCAGCAAATATATTTATTTCTTGTACTCGTAAATTACAGCATTATTATTAATGTGATTGAAATCATTAATATATTGACTGGATGAATTTCGTATATTTTTTTTTAATATTTTCTTATGTGTTATTTGAAAATGTTGAAGATATTTGAATAATTTTAACAACATTTACCCGACTTACATTTAACATCTTTGCAAGATTTATCAGAATCTTTACTATCAATACATTTGCAGTCAACACATTTCTTAAATCCTCCTTTCCCATCACGACAGACGCAGATGCAGCTCGCACCGTCTGTAGGTATGCAGAAACAGCCATCTTTCTTGCATTTACAAGAATCTTCACACTCGCAGTCGTTACAACGGATTATATCGCCTTTCTTGTCAAGACAAACACATACACATGGTTGGCCATCGGTATCGATGCAATAACATCCATCTTTATCACATTTCTTATCACTTGCTCTAGGCCTGCAAGTACAGTCATTACATTTCTTAAATCCTCCCTTCCCATCACGACAGATGCAGACGCAACTTGCTCCATTTGTGGGAATGCACACACAGCCGTCTTTCTTGCATTTACAAGAATCTTCACATTCGCAGTCGTCACAGGTTATTATGTCTCCTTTCTTGTCAAGACATACACAGATGCATGGTCGGCCATCAGTTTCAATACAATAACATCCGTTCTTGCTACATATTCTTTCACCTTTACTAGAGTTACAGTTGCAATCTTTGCATCGTTTGGATGCACATTCGTCACCGACCTTTTCGCATTTAGTCGACGTAGTTGGAACTTTGTCACGAGCAGAGTGAGACATTATGAGTTAATTGTGATTAATCTGTAACAGTAAAAGCTTGTTTTAATACATATATATCAACAGTAGGATAACTCTAGAGTAAATGCTAGTCGTATACTTAAATAATATTAACTTTAAGCCAGCTTCTGTAATTGTCATTGATTATGAGTTCGACTCCCACTAAGAGATATAATATAGAGGAATGATTATACTAAATGTTTATTCATTTTGCAAAGTTTGAAACTTAAAAAAAAATATTTTGAATTATATATAAAATTTCACACCAGACTACGCGTACGCTTATGAAGTCATTTTTTTATAATCCAATAAATGTATCGAATAAAAATATGACGAATAACTTTTTTAACTTAATAGCGAAACTGCAGTGGCATAGCGTCTGCATGTAAAGGCAACGGTTGTGGGTTCGATCCCTATTCGTGAATTTTAAATAATTTAAGATTTTATCAAATTCAGGAGTATAGGTGCATGTGTGCAATTATTCAGTAACTTTGCTTTGGTTAATGAAAGATTATAAAGCTACTATTTTGTTCTTCATCTATAGTCTATATTATATTAGACTTAGCTGTTCTCGCGACTTCATCTGCGTGGAATTTAACATTTCTGTTAAAAAATATTAACATATTTGTTATTACATCAGGTATCAGTGAAATTCCATCAAAATCGGTCTAACTGTTCCAGAGATTAGTAGGAACACACAGGCAGACAAATCGATCGATAAAAATTATATAATTAGTTTAATATACGTACCTTGTATTCATACATGTGCATTTAGTAAAATGCGGTTATTTTATGTTACAAACAGACACTTTAATTTTATTTATTTGTATAGTAGTTAGCGATATAGTCTATATATAAACACTCGTATATCTTTATTTTAAAAGCAAAAAAAAAAATGAATCCGAATCCTCAATTATTTAATCTCTAAGCAGCTTCACGAGTTTTCCCGCATAACAGAATAGAATTTAGTGTCTAGACACTATGTTCTCCAGCTTTCACTATAAATTGAGACATTTAAGCGGCGAAACCCAACGTTTGGCTTTGTCTTGCCAAAATAAGGAAATGAGAATAAATTAAATACAAACATTACGTATGGAGTAACGGAATTCAACGCTCCCCGTTATCTTACGCGAATAAGGAAATAAAATACATCAACCTATGAATGGGGTTCGAACCCATAGCCCGTCAAATCAGTACTACGATTGTTTAATTTTTTATAGAAAAAAAATATCTTAAACGTTAATAATCACTAAAACTATGAAAAATATAATAATATATGATAAACAAAGTAAATAAACAAGATAACAAAATAAAATTATCAATATCAACACTTACAACGCGTGTTAACAGTCGACTCGCTCACAATATTATGACGTTGGACTGATAACAGCCCTATATATACATACGTGTCTTCAATACATCGTGTGCAAAGAGTCAGAGAGATAGTGTCGTGTTCAAAACGTTAGCGGAGTGCAAATGTGTGCCGTGTGTATGTTCTATGTACGATGACCAAGGCTCTTCAACTTTATCTTAGAAGATTTAGATGAAGAACGTTCAAGGGATTGTTTTATTATTTTTTTTAGCTTCAAGAAGTACCTAGTGTCAAGACTCTCTGTACTCCGCATTCCGCTGATTTCAAAATTGCGGTGCTAACCAGAGCGAGTAAATGAAAATAATTTAAATATAATTATACCCCGAGTGGGAGTCGAACCCGTAACCGATCGCGTTTTACGGTTAGAGAGTTGTCCCACTGCACAACGACCGGCCTCAATAAATTTATATGCTATACCAAAACAGCTTCACTTTTGTACAAAAACAGTTTTTCCACATAGCAAAGTAGTCTTAGAGTTTTAGTGTCAAGACACTCCGTTGACTGCTTTCGGTTAAAGAAGTTGCGTGCTGCGGCCTTGGGATTTGTCCCACTAGAGCGAAGAAGTGAATTTTTTTTTAAATATTCTGTCAATTGGAAACTGAAACTACAACTGATCTCGTTTACGATATTCCACTGCGCCATGATGGCCTCTTGGTACAGTACACATAATATTTTTGTTTTACTTTTTTTTAAATGCTATAGTATATAGATTAAAAGCTGTTTGTATTTATTTATTAAAGTAGAACGTGACATGTCGCGTGTCTAACTAGGTCGGTATAATAGATTTTTTTGTATAAAATATGTACATATTAATTTATATAAAAAGAATGAATAAGTACATACAAGCTGTTGATTTTTTTGTCTCTGACCTCTTTTACACGTAAATAACGTATCTTTACATGGGCTATTTCATATGTCATATTTGTTTTTTTGGATAAACTTCGGAAAAGTGCATACCGCCGATTACGATCACGAATTAGCTTTCCCCAGAAAGGGTATGTGTGTGTGTGTGTGTGTGCGTGCGTGTTTGTGTACAGCGGAGACTAGGGCTGTGTTAGCATTATCGGCAAATCAATGAGATTAAAATATTCAACGAACCGGTTCAATGAAGTAATTTTGAATTAAAAGAGTTCGAGTGAAATAACGAAAAGTATTCAGCGAATTTATCGTACTAAAGCGGAAAATCATCCCAAAATGAATAGAACTTTTTTCAGTTGGACACACACACACACCCTTTCTAGGGAAAGCTAAAACAATAGTCTAAATCGGTTAGGAATGTACAATCATGCACACCGAACGAAAAGGTTGCCCTTCGTTTTTCAAAATCAAGTTTGCGCCAATTTTTTTTAAAATGATCAGCAGGACAAAATACGTTAATCTCCCAAATTTAGGTCGATCGGTGGTATATGCGTTTTTCAGAAGTACACCCTTTCTAATGTTCGTATCTCTTTGATTTTAACTTCTCTATAATATTGTAAAGAGGAAACATTTGTATGTTTGTAGCTTTTTCACACAAAAACTGCTCGACCGATTTCAAGAATTCTTCCACCATTAGAAAGCTGCATCTTCACTGAGTAACATACGCTTTATTACATTTTCAAAAACTAAGGTATCCTTAATAAAAATGCAATAATGTTTGACAAAGTGTAAATATTAATTACAAAAAATCAATTGATTGATGATAGAACAAAAAATGTTCTACATTATAATAGATCGTATTAATATCTATAAAAAGGTTCGCGATACCATATGTCCATACAATTAAATAAAGAAGATTTCAATACCTATAAATAAGTTTTTAAATTATAAAATTGAACATTCCATTCAAAAGATTTTTGATATTTTTAAATTTGTTAAATCATTTGATTTAATGAATTTAAAAATGTCAATCTAAAGAAAATAATGTAATTATAAAATAATGCGGCGCTTGGACCCGCGCGGATATTGATATACAAATACAAATACAAATACAAATATACTTTATTGCATAC
Source organism: Dryadula phaetusa (assembly GCA_032432895.1). Classification (NCBI taxonomy): domain Eukaryota; kingdom Metazoa; phylum Arthropoda; class Insecta; order Lepidoptera; family Nymphalidae; genus Dryadula; species Dryadula phaetusa. Next base: position 5,467,948 of record JAOYRS010000081.1, read on the forward strand.
AACAAATACATAACAAACAAGAAATATTTAAAAAAGCGAGCAATAAGGCGGCCTTATCGTTTAAAGCGGTGTCTTCCAGGCGATCTCAGGATGTTTGACTTGTATAAAGTGAAGGTAGGTGCTGCATTAAATAGTATATACATATGTATATATAACTAATATACCAAATAAAAAATAAAAATGAATAAATAAAGATAAAAAAACAGACATAATTAATAACAATAAAAATAATAATTACATAAACACGTACATACATACATAGTTACATACACACATACATACTTATGTACATATATAAATAGAAACAAACCTGCATTGACATTTTAATGTTAAAAACAAGCAGTTTAAAATTCTTTACTCGAATAATAGTTTTCAAGTAAAGATTTAAATATAGGTAAATTTTTTGAACTTCTGATTTTTGTTGGTAAAGAATGCCATAATCGAGCAGCTTCAATGGTAAAGGAATTTGAGAAAAAGAAGAAGAATGAAGAAGTATTTCAAGGAGTATATTTTTGTCGGAGCGTAAGGAACGTGTGCGTGGGCTTCGTGAAGAAAATTGGTTCTATAAGTAGGGAGGGGAAAAAGAATTGAATAATACAGAACAGAGAAGATGACGTATATAAGTATTCCTGCGAAGACGGATAGGGAGCCACTTAAATTTATTACGACACTCAGAAATGAGATCATATTTACGAATACCAAATATGAATCTAATACAAAGATTTTGACTTGTCTTTTTAAAGGATTTGCGGACAATAGGTCATTATTAAATTTTTCAATGGCAAGAGGTAAGGTGAGAGTAGTTTGTGTATATACTTGTTAATTATCAGCATACAGGTGGTAGAGAGAAGATAACTTCAGACAAATGGAATTAATGAAAATTGAAAATAAAGAAGGAGATATCACGCCACCTTATGGGACGCCATCATTGATTTAGGACCAATCCGAATAGGAATCCTATATTCGAATACGCTGTCGGCGTCCGTACAAGTAAGAACGAAACCAATCAACCACTTCAGGATATATATTAAGAGAAGTCAATATAGCAAGCAGAATACCAAAATCAACAGTGTTGAAAGCATTAGTAATGTCTAGTAAAGTCAATACCGTAATCTTCCGATCATCCATACCTTGTATAAAGTTGTCGGTGATCTTAACTAAAGCTGTAGTCGTGCTATGACTATGGCGAAAGCCAGATTGTGACAGATTTAAATATTTGTCAAATCCATTAGTAAATAGCCATTTGTTACGGGTTCTTACGTAACTATAAGATAGGTTATTTAAATATACATAAATATGATATAGCTAAAAATAAATACCTTAATAGAAATAAAAGATATACCTATTTTACGTAAGTCTATAATTATTTTACACAACAAAACTTAATGACTATAAACTAACATTACATATATACTTATGAACTAAACTAAGTACTTATATCTAATTTTTTGGACGCCAGGAGAGTTTTTATAATTGTAGTAGATGGTAGATGCTATATTGTCATTAGGAAATGGAACTCTGCCAAAACCAAACCACGGCTATTCACATATATGTTCAGGGCTTCAGTTATAGGCTGCAGTTGTAGCGAGCCACTGAGCATAAAGGGCATTTCGATAGGCTACGGCAATACAAAAATATAAATTAATGACAATGTTATGTCAAAGTCAAGATTGCGGCCCCTCTCCATTATTTGACAAAAAGAAAAAAAACGAAGACGAAGAGCCGAAAATTAAATGAGAGGGAACAATGATATTCTACATCAGAAAGAGAACTGTTAAATATAGTTTATGCCATAGAGAAATTTAGATCATATATAGAAGGAACTAATTTTACTGTTGTTACTGATCATAGTGTTCTTTAAGTTACACAAAATAAAGGATCCGCATGGTAGGCTAGCTAGATGGGAGATGAAGTTGCAACAGTTTAGTTTGATATAATTCATAGACCAGGTAAATCGAATACAATTCCAGATGCGTGCAATGCAGAGAGAAACATATGTAGTATAGAAATTTTAGATAAACACAAAGATGATTGGTAAAAAAATAAAGTAACTATGTTATATGAAACCAAAACAAATTCGGGTTGGATGGTAAGAAATGGTTTACTCTTTAAGAAAATATGTCTAAAACAATTTCAAGAATCGAGCAATGATTGGAAGTTACATGTTCCAGAAGTATTGTGAACCAAAGTATTAAAGCTTTGTCCTGATGACCCTACGGCAGGTCATCTAGGAATCCGTAAAACTTTATTTAGAGTATACAACGTTACTATTGGCTTAACATTTTGAACGATGTCGATGTCGATTTTGAATTATGTGGGATATGTGAGATTTGAAAATGAAAATGTCTCAAGAGTTACTTGACAACGCACCATCTTTACTTGACACAACACCTACCATCTACTGTATTTAAAAACTCTCCTGGCGTCCAAAAAATTAGATATAAGTACTTAATTTAGTTTGTAAGTAGTTATGTAGTATTTAGCATAGTAATTTTTATATGTAATGTTAGTTTATAGTCATTAAGTTTTGTTGTGTAAAATAATTATAGACTTATGTAAAATAGGTATATCTTTTATTTCTATTAAAGTATTTTTTTTAGTTATATCGTAATTATGTATAATTAAATAACTTATCAGGGTAGGATAGATAACCTAGTGTCAAGACATTCAATAGACTGTTTTTGCCGGAAATAATGCCCTGGTGTAGTGGTGAACTCAATATGAAATTCATAATATCTATACTAATTGGAGTTTTTGTTTTTAATATTAAAATAACCATATTTTTCTAAATGCACATGTATATACACGGTTTTTATACGAAAATAACCTTTTCTCAATTTTTGTATGTCTGTGTGTCTGTCTGTTTGTTCCGGCTAATCTCTGAAACCGCTGGACTGATTTTGATGGGTTTTGCACTGGCTCATAGCTAATGTAATAAAGATCTTAAGCTACTTTTATTTTATTATTATATAATAAAGTTCCATAGATGTTAAATTCCACGCGGACAGGTCGCCGGCACAGCTAACAGTAATTGATTAAATTAATATTAAACTTTATACAAAACATATTTTTTTTAGCTTCACGCTTTTATCCCGCGTAGCAGGGTAGGCAGAAAGTACCTAGTGTCAAAACACTCTGCACTTCGCTTTCCACCGAATTCGAGACATTGCGTGTTGAGTGGTGGAACTCAACGCCGCACTTTGTCTTACCACAGCGAAGAAGTGAAAATAGTTTAAATATGATCACTCCCCGAGTGGGGATCGAACCCATATTTTTCCTCCTAACATAATTAAAAATTAAATATTATTCGTACAAATTTTCTATTTTCATTATTCTTATAATTGATCAAACACAATGGTCAGTCATAAAGTTATACTGTATAATTTAAAGAAATAAAATTTAGTTTTCTCAAAAATATGGAATTTAAAGCCGATAATATCATGAATGCTTTGAACAACTCAATTCACAACGCAAAGTGGTGTAAATCATATTTTGCAAATTTTCATAAACTGAACATTAATCGAACTAATATTACAATAGTGCGGTACGCACAGTAGTGCATATGCTAAAATGTAAACGAAAATCTTTTTATAAAATATAAATACATTAAATTACTTGATTAACTATATATACGTACACATATTATTGTGTTTGACAAAGAAAATTTAAAATCATATACATGTTGCTAAGGCAACGCTTATATTAGGATTCTACGGAGCTGATAGCTGCTATTAGCAAGCTGCTTAACCTTTGCAAAAGGTTTGTAAATTTCACTTGGTCTATAATAATTAAAGTGCTATTAAACTACGCTACTCAGAACAGTATATTACATAATACAATTTTCGTCTAAATCCCTATTATTTTATAAAGTGACTTGGGCTTTTTAGAATAATCCTTGTAGGAGTATTCTTAAACCAGTGTGAAACTCTATGAATACACATTTGTCGTTGAGTTACAAAAAATCTTTTTGTACAAATTTTATATATAATAGGAAACAATATTATTTTCCGCTTTATAATATGTTGTTATAAATAATTAAAGTAAAGAATAGAGACCGCTTGTGACGCAGTGGGACAGCGTTTGACTGTAAACGCGATCGTTTGTGGGTTCGATTCCCACTCGGGGGAATGATTATACTTTAATCGCTACTCAATACGCAATGTCTCGAATTTGGCGAAAAGCGAATAACGTGTCTTGTGTACGTAATTCCTATCTACCTGCTATGCGGAATAAAAATGTAAAGCTAAAAAAATTAAATTATTAAAAAAAAATTATAAGAAAATTTCTCAAATAATGTAGAGGCCACTTTACTCGGACTGCTTTAACACGCGAGACGTGCATTATTCCAAATTCCGTAGCGTAGTTTGGCGGCAGTTAAATCAATTCCTATACACAATAGAAGCCCGTTGAATACGGCATTTCATACTATTAATGGCTGTTCAATGGGCAACGGAGCCAACGTTGCATCAAAGAGTAATTTGGTATAGAAGTGTAAAAAATTGGAAAAAAATACTTATTACTATAGTTTTAATATTTTTTAAAGTGTTATTTAACACTTAGAATAAAAATATTATTTTTATATATGAACTTATAATAAGTTGTACTATAAGAATTTCGAGCTGCTGGATAAGGTCGCATGGTTTATTGGTAGAGCGCTTGGATGTTTTCAAGAGGCGCTGGTTTGGGTTCTTTTCTTTTAACTTTTGTTTTTTTTATTATGGCAGTATTAGAAAGTAGAGTACTGACCCCAGTTAGTATGTTGTATGTATGTTAGTATGTATATATGTTAGACTCTGTCTATCTAAATATCTTAAGGTTTTATGCATGAATTTCATATAATATATGTATATAAATAAATAGCTTAATTTTTTTTGCCTATAGGATAGTCAGAAATAGAGAACGATACGTTTTAACCCTCTATTTTGCGCACTTAAACTAATTCAACGCCGCGTTTCTGTCTAACAAGCCTGGCAGTCCCAATACAAAGGTATATACTTAAGAAAGCCAATATTTTATATAAAAATGTCTTAGAAATAATAAATCGAATTAAATAAATATTACACAAGCTAAGTATAATATATTTATACGCACGTTTGTGTAAAGAGACGTAATTATATACATATTATTAAGGTAACCTGTAATTTAATCCTTACCTGTCATGTCTATAGTAATATAATTAATGCCATATCAAAAAAAGACGAGGACGAAATGGAAAATTCGAGCAAGTCAATTAAATCAGAAACAACCCGCTACAGCAGTAAGGTGACTTATAAAAGGCAAATTCTATGTTATTAACCATTGTAGAGTTTCGGAATATGCACATTCATAAAAATTAAGCGTTGCCTGAAGAATGGCTGTCGGTTCGTTAAAGTTGATTGCTTTAGTGTTGTAATAGTGTCGATATCGATGGTTTTATATATGTATTTGCTTTATTATCGAATCATTTGAAGGAAAGATCCAAATGGGCAGGCCCGACGATCTGTACGTATCTCTTATTGTGTATATATAGCGGGAGCAAATGAAAAGAGAAACGAATTGGGGTGAATGATATAAATAGGTACTCTTCTGGCTACTATAGTTGCCATCTACTGTCAGGCACTTTCTTATAGTCAATTCTTTGTCGTCATGATTACAAGAAATTACTTTATAATTTATTATCTGATATATATTTTGCAATGAAAAATTGTAGACTGTTATAGAAAAAATAATACTTCATGATTACTAGAGAATTCCATGATGTTACTGTACATTTCCATTGTAAAATTGCGTCTGTTTCATAGTAATTTGTTTGTGTGTTGGTTTTTTTTATTTTTGTACAATCGTGCCTTGTTATGCAATTGAACTAGTAAGCAATACACTTGCGAATCGTATTGTTTCAAGTACTTACTTCTTTTTATACTTTTAAAGTGGAATATACATTAGAAAACATTTTTATAAAATGCAAAATTAGAACACTTCGAACCGCTAAGCTTCTACATGCTTCGAAATCCTTATTCGCTTGCAACTTATTCATATTATTTATTACAAATTTCTTCTACCCATAGATTATTTTAAAAAAAATAAACTTTTGGCAAGGGAGAGTGAATTAATAAATACAAAAATAGTATAGCTTTTTTGTATTGAAATATTTTTTAAAGATATATAAAAATTAGGACGCATGATTTTTCGGCCGTTTAAGGAGAGAAAATACCATATTATCTAATGTAATGACTTGAAATTACCTTATACATCCACAATTAAATTAATGATAACGATTATACCGTAATATATTTTAACCCTAGATTTTATAAAACACATTAAAACAGGTATAGAAAATATTCTATTTGCTTCACATCCCTATTAACAAAAAACGTCCCGCGCCAGGTGTTCTCAATGCGATCCCGAAACGATGTAAAAGGGACCTGTGTGCACAATTCTTTAGGAACTCGAAACTATTCGATACTTTTTAACGTTTTAACTGTAGTTGTTAACGAAATGACAAATTAGAATACACATTTTGTTTTATATCTTTTACATTTTTCTTATTTAAAATAAAGATTTCAATTTAGCTTTAGGCCGGTCGTGGCTCAGTGCGACAGCATCTAGCTATAAACGTGATCGGTTGTGTTCGATTCACACCCGGGGTGATGATTATATTTAAATGGTTTTTATTTTCTCGCTCTCGTAAGACAAAGTGCGGCGTTGAGTTTCGCCACTTAACACACAAAGTCTCAAATTCAGCGGAAAGAGGAGTACAGAATGTTTTGAGACTAGATACTCTCCTGTAAATATGTGAATCTAAAAAATAGGCTTCCAAATTTTTGATTGCCGAATGTGATGAATTAATTCATACAAGATCTTCTTTTGTCTTATTAAATCTATCACAATTTTTTATAGTATATATTGGTATGGCTTCAAATCTAATTGGGAGACTATTTATATAAAGATGTATTTGTTTTTCCAGTTTAATTAGACAAAGTTTAGTATTGAATGTCATTTCTTATCACGTTTCATGTGAATATTGTGTGGAAGTTATCGCTGCTTTTCTTAGAACTCGGTAATAAAAAAATTAATCGTCCCTCCAAGCGAAAATGAAAACCTAGAACCATAGCGTCTATATTCACATGCTTTACCACTGCGCCACAATGGTCTCTCAATAATATCAAAAAAGACACATAATAATACGTAGTAAAAATATTAAAAAAATGTATACATATATATATTCAGAAACATTAACTATACGAAATATTATAAGTATAATAACACTAGCAGTTATTACACTAAGAAGCGGTATCGAACACATCATTATCTTTGAATAATAACGAGATGCCTTTGACGCGGATGCTGTAAAGGGAAACTGCTAGCTATTGTATTGTTGATTTATGTTTGTTATTTCGGAGAATGGTTTAAATTGAGATGAATTCTAAAATTGGTTTAAGCTTGTTATTTATAGCAAAACAGGTTCACACATTATGCTGCATGCGGCATGCGGGGTAGTCAGAGAAAACCTAGTGTCAAATTAAAAAATCAAAATCATTTATTTTATTCAAAAAGGCTGTTACAGGCACCTTTGAATGGTTAATCAAGATGAAACGTCAGTATTGTCAGTCCTATAGGAAGCTACCACCGGCTCAAAAATGTGACGAGAAATTCAACAGTTGCTCTTTTCATGTATAGTTTTACAATGGATTTCTGATTGAGTATAAACAGAAATTGCACACATTAACATCAGTATAGTAATCCTGGATACAATAATATACTTTTTTCAATCATATATTTTGAATATATAATAATAAGACACTGCTTACTGCTTTCCGTCCGAAATGGAGACATTGCGTGTTTAGTGGCGAACTCAACACAAATCCTTGTTTTACTCGGGCAAAGGTTTAAAAACAAATTTTAAATAAAATAATTTAAACGAGAGGAATCGAACCCACAAGCAATGTGTTTACAGGCACACTGCTCCACTGCACTAGATGGCCTGTTTTTTCTAATTAGCAATACTACTAAAATATGAATTTACATTAAATTCCTAAATTATAAATACAATGACCAAAATTACTTTCAACCAATTTAATATTAGGCACTTAAATTTGTAACCGAAGCCCCAAATATTTTATTAAATAAATAAAATTAATTATGACCTAAAAGAAATAGATTTCCAATGAGGACTGAATAGTATAGAATAGTATAGAAGGCTTATTAGAAATTCTCAATATATTTTAATATTCACCGCGAGCCACACCAGACCAACCAACTCTGAACTTAGTTATGTAATATACTATTTCGGTTAGCTATACTAGCTTCTGAGACGATACTTTATTATATCCATCTATCTCCTGTATTTTACAAAGAAAACAGAAAGAGCTTAGTGACAAGTCTTCCTTTTCATGACTATTTATGTAGACTATGAATCTACTTGTAACCAACCACACCTTCGTGTGTTTAAGTTTGGGCGGAAAGTGAAGAGCGCTTGTGTTATGTAATCTGTGTGCAATCAACGCTGACGCATTAAAATAAGAATAATATAAATACGAGACCGTGAAATTTAAAACATTTTAAATTTTTACATTTACGCCGATTTAAATTGAATCCAGTACCTTCTTGTACATTTGGAAGGTATATGCGTATTCGTATCCAGAACGTTATTTTTTTAAAAAATAAAAGAAACACCTTTAAAAGTATTTTATAGATTTTTTAGTAGTCCTGGCAACATCGATCGAATCCGGACACATCTGCCAATCTTGAATGTAACAAAATTATGTTAAAATAATAACCACTGTTTATGCGTGTCGCATGCGGTAACCTAAATACTGCTGTTATACATCGTCACGAAGCTAATTTGACAAGAATAATATTGATGTAATTGTGGTAACCGTTTCAAAAGAAATATATTATGAATAATAAAGATGAAGCCTTTGGTGGCTCAGTGGAACAGCGTCTGACTGTAAACGCGATCGTGTGTTCGTGTTACGTTGTGGGTTCGATTCTCATTTCCTCTCTAGTAACACACGCACGACATTGAGTTCACTCAACACGCAATGTCTTAATTTCGAATGAAATGCATCGGAGTGTCTTGACACTGACTGCGCTGGTATGCGGGTTTTATATGAATTTAACCAATGTACTGCGTTTACAGGTTTCAGACCTCTTTTAAAAGATTTCTTATGTTTTTGTACGTATAATATAGGATACCTTTAATAATATTAGGTTGGCTTTCAAGTCAAATTTTAGGTGAGTAATTTGACTATTATCTACTTAGATAGTAGTAAAATTACTCACCTATCATTTGGCAAACTAAAATATACTATTAATAATTGCTATACTATTTATGTATTAGGACACAAAATACAAGCATTCAAATTAATAGACATCATACCGATATTTATTCTAAGGTTATAAGATTAAAGCGGTTTGTTTAATACGAAATAGAAAAATAGAAGTGGTTTTATATTATATTCTTTTATTATGTTTTCTTTGTTATTGATGGTGGGTGGGTTCGATTCCTAAAAAATGTTATTTTGCGTTTTGATTAGCAAAAGCGTTGAGTTCCGTTTCTTAACAGGTGTTCGTGAAAGCAGGTAGTATTATTAAATTAAAGGCGAAATTTATCTTTATAACTGTAGAGACGTTTGCTTTCGCAAGAATAAGAATTTTAAAATATATATCAATAGCAGTATACAAAGAAAAAAAAGGCATTCTAAATGAGTCTGTAACGGCCTTTAATCAAAATATTATAAATGTGCTAATATTTATGAACGTCTGTTCATTTGTGTCTACAAATGAAATAATTGTGGCCGGTCGTGGCGTAGTGGGTCAGCGTCTGACTGTAAACGCGATCGGTTGTGGGTTCGATTCCCACTCGAGGTGGTGATTATATAAATACAATAATTAAAAATTATTAACTCTTTCTTGCTCTGGTAAGACAAAGTGCGACGTTGAATTCCGCCTCTCAAAACGCAGTATCTCGAATTCGATGGAAAGCGAAGTACAGAGTGCCTTGCCGTATTTTCTGTCTTCCCTGCTTTGTGGGATAAAAAAAGTGAAGAAAGTAAAAGTAAGTAAAATCGTGAAGCTAAAAAAATGCAGTAAAAGTTCAATTATTTATAAACAACAGGATATTTCAAACTTGCGTTCATACGCGTGTTTTCAAAATTACATTTTTCAATAAGCATAATGTAATTTTATATATATCATGAGGTTAAAATATATAATTTTATTTCAGCTACCATCGAGTCCTTTCAAGCGGCGACGGACAGTGCAGTAGAGCTACCCTGTGACGTCACTCCCACGATCCATGGCGATAGCATGGGACTCGTTATATGGTATAAACAGGGCCACGACACGCCCATATATACGTAAGTTTTTTTAGATTAATTAGATTAATGATATAATAAAATCAGTTACTAATAGTAATGTTGGCTTGTTAAAGCCATCTGAATAATTTAAATTTTTTACTACATAATATATATACTTTGTAAGGTACACATAATATACTCTGTGCAAAGCGGAAATAAGCGTAAAGTTGAAAAAAACTGCTATTATTATTATATTTACTACTATGACTTTTCTCAAAATTTTCTCAAATATTTTCTCAGTTTCCGCTAGCTTATTGTTTATAGCATTACCTTGATATCTTAATTTTCCCTTCTTAATTAAATATTTTCTTATCAATTTAAGTTCATCTAAACATTTAACTAATTCATCTTCCATTCCTTTCTAACAACTTATTAATAAAAGAAATATATACCAAGTATATTAACTCACTTACAATTAGTTACCATGGTAGGGGCTACGAACTGATACATTGCAATATGAAACTCTTTGTTTACATTATACTTAATCGATCAAATAATATTAACAGGATACATTTGTTTTGCTAGATTCTACACTAATTCATTAAAACACACCTTAGAGTTTATAAATAGTAATTTTAACAGTTCAAAGTTTATTTCTGAAATTTTATTGGATCACTTTACAAAACACTCACGCACTTTTTATTAATAGATATAACCACCTGATTTTCACACATTTTCTTTCTATTTTTAATGACGTCACTTCTCTACTGGCTGGCTGGTATGCGAACATCGCGTTCTTCTTCCCGATTGCCTTGACGGGTGAATGACCGTCTTAAGTTGTTTTGGATAATCTGGTGCGATATCCAATTTCTATGGCATTTTTTGTACTGTTTATAAATAAAGTACAGCGCTGCAATGCCCAGTAGCACACAAATAACCAATAAAACTATGCTGATTGTAGACAGATGCATACGTATTTCTTCGACTTGTGCCTGATTCGAGCCTGCGGCGTTTAGATTCACAAATACTGTTTCTATCTCGACACTGGATCGACACATAGTTAGATTTTTTTTTGAGTAAAACAGTAACGAAGAATAAACGTAAATTTCTTAATTTTAATCCGAACTTTTATCCAATTCTTCAACTCATCGTCCGATTTTGGAGCTGCAACACTATACTGCGATCAAATTCGCGTTGCGCGCCCCAAATATGGCAAGGGTCGCCATGAGGGGACTTATGTTATTGAAACGAGTGTATTTGGTAGAAGATCATTTATTACTAACTAATTAACGCAACGATCTTAATATTTATACGACATCTGACTTACTACTTATTACACTACAATATAATTTTAAAAAATCACACATTCGATGATGTGTAAATGATGTACTTGTGAGAACGACCTATATACGGAGAAAAGGCATTTTTTACAGGCTTTTATTTAATTAACTTGCCGTGCTAGTTCAATCTTATCTTACGCGCCTAATTTGGCCCACTTCCAGTGTCCGATTGAGCTGAAATTTCGAAGGCATCTTAGACATTCACATCTTATGGATTCTGATGATAATATAATCATACATATATATTCAGTATTGTTTCTTCAATAATACATGGAATAAATCTATCAAATAAAATATGTTAAAGATAAAACTATTAAAACAGGAAACTATTAAACAAAAGCTGGCTGCAAAAACTACTTTAAATAAATATATTTTACATATAACTTAGGTATTAAGATTTTTTTGAGGCTGGCCGTGGTGCAGCAGGACAGCGCCTGACTGTAAATAAGATCGGTTAATGGTTTGATTTCCACACCTTCTTTCACACAAGAAATGATTATATTTAAATTATTCTAACTTTCTTGTTCTGGTAAAACAAAGTGCGGCGTTGAGATCCGGTGATTTTAAAACATTTTTCAATCTATAAAAATATTATAAATTCTAATTAAATCCTATTAGATCTTTTACTACATTAAGTTTGTACAAAAAGAAATACTGAAATATTATGCATTTGTAGTAGCCCAATTAAAGCTATAGTTGCAAGGGTTTGCCTTCATACTTGCATATATAATATCTACTGTTATTGCAACAATAGCAATGGCAATAACAATGGGCAGCAACGTCCTCAGATAAAAGTACTTTTGCTATGACTTTCCCATACTAAAATGTATTAAGTTCATATTAGTTTCAGAAATGTTTCTTTATTAAAGTACGTCTGTGAAATTTGTTTAATACTCCGATCTCCGATAAGACAGAACATTGCATCAAGTTTAAAGAATTGTGACTCAAATGAAATTCACATTGACCTAATGAGAAGAGAAAAGAAATGTATCTTATATATAACCGAATTTATATGTTTTCTAATCCTAAATGTGAAATTACACCCTAAAAATAGTAATTCATTAAAATAAGTAGCATTCTCTCTTGCCAACCACTTGTTTCTTAATTATTTTTGGGTTGCAGATATTTTTGAAAATCTCTACAGAGATGCTACAACGAAAATAAGTTGTAACAAAACGTATAAGAATTTCGACGCAGCCGGTAATAGAACGCATGGCTTAGCGGTTAGAGCGCTTGACCAGGTTCCAAGAATCCTGGGCTTGAATTCCATTTCGTTCTAATTTTCATACGTTTTCTATATGTTATCTAATCCTAAGTGTGGAGTAACACTTTAAAAATAGTAAAAAACTGAATTTCAAATTTAAAAAATAAAGAAATAAAATATTTCAAAACATTCATGAGTAGAAGACTGTATTGTTCAGAAAGACGAGAATTTACTATGAAAAGAACTAGTTTACGATCTATTAAAGTCAATTAGAGCGTTAGCGACGGTGGGAATGGCGCAGTAAAGCAAGTAGCAACATTGTTACACCTATAAAGTATAGAGGGACAAGTGGCTGGCTACTTGATATCTTTAGACCTTGTGTAGCTAGTAATGAAAATGTAAAATATTCAATTTAATAGCGAATATACGGAACATATAGGTGTTTACAATAAAAAATAGAGTGTAAAAAATAGAGTGGAGTATGTTAGGATAGAATTTTGCACTGGTAGTGTCTTTGTTTTGTACGGAAGGCCGTCAACGGAGTGTCTTGACGCTTGTCTCTGAACACGATGTTTGTCTCTGACTAACCTGCTAAGCGAAAAGGTGAAGCTGCCTCCTTGGATGGGTGTAAATATGTGTTTTTCGACAATTATTAAACAATTTTTAGCTTGGTAAAATTTTCAAACGTAAATTGATTTAATTTCCAATAAAGCACAATTAGATGCAATGTAAAGTCTTTATAATTATGTATACTAACAGAAACTAAAAGGAATACTTATTCGAATTATTATTCTGGCCATCTTAATAACGATGTAAATCGCATTGTATTGACTAAATACGTGTGTTATAAAAAATCATCAAATTGTACCACCACTAAATAGGGGTCGATCGTGGCCCAGAGGGACAGCGGCTGGCTGTAAACGTGGCTGGTTGTGGATTCGGTTCTCACTCGGAGGAAAAACTATGTTTTAGTTCCATTTCCTCGCTCTGGTAAGACAAAGCGTGGCGTTGAGTTCCGCCACTCAACGCGCAATGTCACGAATTCAGCGGAAAGCGGAGTACGCAGTGTCTTGACTCTAGGTACTTCCAGTCTAACATGCTATGTGGAATAAAAGCGTGAAACTAAAAAAAAGAAAAAAAATCTACGTAGGAATGCAAGATTTGTTTGAAAGCTGGGTTGATTTATACCGTTTTATAATACTGGCCATTTTTTCCTTTCCATTTGACCTTGCCTATATATTATGATAATTTAAATCGGATATGTTATCTTTTATCTATTTATATCTTTGTATCATACGTTTGTGGTTAGCTTGTAAATTTACACTACCACAGTGTACTTGAATGCGAGCTAAATTTATAACAGATATGATTATTAAATATCTGCGTCTATACCTAAAGGTACCTTATATGTACATGTCTAAGTTGTTAGTCTTTGTTCTTTGATATTGAGAAAAGGAGCTAAAATATCAATAGGTTTAATTTGTAAATGCTAATATATTGTTCAAACCAATATTTTATATAAATCTTTCTAGAAATATAATAATAATTAAAATAATCTTATATTAATAAATATATAGGTTGTATCAATTGTGTATTTAAAATACTAATAATGAGGGTGCACTCCCTTATAGTACCTAGAAGCATTAAACGACGTAGACACTTTATTTTTACCCTTAAGCTTACCCTTAAAGACCGGCAACGCTTCTGTAGCTCGTCTGGTGTTATAAGGGGCCGTGGGCGGCGCCGATCACTTACCATCACGTGACCCGCACGCTCGTTTGTCTTGCCTATCTTATACAAAAAATAAGTAAAAGTCAGTCAATATACAATCGACACTTATTTATTTCTAATTATTGTGTCCATATGACATGTCTTTATTGGGAATTTAAAAATATCTAAGTAGGAATATGAAATAGGTGAGGTATAGATAATTAAAAGTGAAACACACCAAGGTTTTCATCATGCTTGTTCCCCATATATATATATATATACATATATACATACATACATATATATATATATATATATATATATATATATATATATATATATATATATATATATAAACGGATACTTTGCACGTTAAGTGATAGAATTCAACGCCTCCCTCATTGCGAACCACAGCGAAGAAGTAAAAACAATTCAAGTATAAACATTCCCCCGTGTGGGAATGAAACCCTCAACCAATCCTGCTTACTGTCAGAGGCTGTCTCACCGAACCCCAATGTCTTGATACGCGTAAATATCTGTGTTCAATAGAATATCTTGTTATATATCCTTTATTGCACATATAAACACACACACGCGGAAAAAAGGATGAAAAAGTAAAAAAACGATGTGCATTAAAAAGGTGGATTTTTCTCTGACAGAGATAAGTCCACGTATATAAAGGCTATGCTAATCCTAATAAAATAATGTATCAAAAATGTTTTGTATTATACCAAGGATAAAAGACAGGTATTGATTTTGTCAACAGATTTGACATAAGGGATGGCGTGACGTCACATTGGTCTGACCCTTCGACTTTGTCTACAAGAGCGAGCTTTCGTTATAACACCACTCCGGCTATACTACTTATTACTAAATTAAGGTAATTTTAAACATGTACATACTCTCATGTAATTATGTGATCCCTCGTGGCGCAGTAGCACAGCGTTGGACTGTAAACGCGACTGGTTGTGGGTTCCCACTAGGAGGAATTATTGTATTCACAATTCATTTTGAACTTTAATTTTTGATTTCAAATTTAGTCTTTGGTATAAAATACATACATACATACTTGAAATACATTATGCCTATAAAATTTGAATATTCGTAAGTTTTTATACTGACTTCATAAAAAATGCATTTTTTTTAGAAGTACCCTATTTGATAAGCGGACTTTTCACGTTTGGTTTTTAGCAAAAAAACGAAGTAACGAATATGTTGAACTAAGCCATACTATTTGGGTGCGATTTAATTATATAATTTTAAAAATATGCATGAATTTTTTTGTAAATCTGTCATTGTTTTCGAGATATTACTTAAGTAATAAAGCAAATGAAACATTTTAAATTTTCCACAGTTTCGAATTTTACCAATAAGCTTTTAATTTAAGATTTCATTTAAAAATAACTTTTTTATATAAAAAAAAAATCATTTATTCATTATTCGTTCGAAACGAAAATGTTATTTATACATTTATAATACAGACCCGAAGACAGCGGCCAGTACAGATGTAGAGTGGACTTCATCAAATCACCCACTAAGAATACACGACTCAACCTAACTATACTAAGTAAGTACTTCTTAAGTAACTTTAACTTTTCTCTTAAGGCTTATCTAAAGATTATTTCTTAAGGCTTATTTAAGGAATTGTATAATTGCTATACGTTCCCGTCGAACCACGTCGCAAATACTTTTATGCTTGTTATAGCTTTTATTGTTAACATCTCTGGGGGCATCAAAAGTGTTTGTGGATTCGATTTCCACTTATTTGAATTATTTTTATTGTTCCCGTGCTGGTAAAACAAAGCGCGGAGTTGAGTTTCGCCATTCTACTCTCAGTCTCGAATAGAGCACAAAGCGAAGAACGGAGTAATCTAAGTAATTCTCTGCCTATCCTGCTATGCAGGATATGGCGTGAAACTAAACAAAAAATATCTGTGAGGAGATTTTTACAAACATATATTATATTTAATCACAAAAAGCACAAGTGTTTAGTTAACGAAACGGAGTTGCTATCACTTCATGCGTGCAAAAGCTACAAAATTTCCATGTCCGTACTTTCAAAAAAAAGGTATAAGAATTTGAACGCAGCGGGATTCGAACCCGTACGGGGTTGTATAATTTTGTACAATATTTTGCTAAATATAAAAATAGATTGTAATTTCTATATTGCTCAACTAGAACGTATGGCTAAGTGGCTAGGAACGCTTGGCTTTTCTTAGAGTACAAGGTTCGAGTCCCGTTACGTTAGTTATTGTATCTTAGAAATTTGAATAACACTTAGAAAAAATATTATTAAAATGGATAACTACAAAAAATGTCCTAAAACTTAGTTAATTACGTACTTTTTATTTAATTCAATATTTCTTTCATAGTACCACCCGAACGATTGATGATATTAGATCAAACAGGCAAAGAGATCGAAGGCACCGTGCTCGGCCCGTACGACGAGGGCACGCTAGTGAACCTCACTTGTGTTGCAGTTGGTGGTAAGTTTAGTGACTTTTTAGTGACTTGAGTTAGTGACTAATTATGGCACATGTAATAATTTTAATAATTAATCAACTAATAGTTCGAAGAGAATCTAAAATGAAAGAACAACGATTGAAATTAATTTCTTGTAACTAGGTTATAATTTTCAAATTAAACTATTTTAAACCGATTAAGCGCGTATATTTTTGATATTCGAAAATACTCTTTTGAAAACTCGATGTTTAAAACGCTGTACAGTAGACCGTGGCAGAGAGGTATTGTTTATCAGGTGTAATAGTATATCGTTTTGTATCGCCCTCGGACTCGGACACGTGTGCATATTTTAAAGAAATTTGGAAAACAAGAAGTGGGTCAAAATTGCGTTGATATTCTTTTATAAGATAAATAGATACAAGTGAAAGTAATAAAAGCGTGTTTTATAATATTTGATTTGACTATGTAGTTTTATATATTTATTATTATCGAGGCCAGTCGTGGCGCATTGGGACAGCGTCTGACTGTAAACGCGATTGGTTGTAGGTTCAATCCCCACTCGCTCTGTTTAAGACAAAATGCGGCGTTGATTTCCACTACTCAACACGCAATGTCTTGAATTCAGTGGAAAGCGATGTACGGAGTGTCTTGACACTAGGTACTTTCTGTCTAACCTGCTATGCGGGATAAAAGCGTGAATCTAAAAAGAAGATATATTTATTAATAAAAGCACACGCTTTTGCCAGCTATTGACAGATGTCCACCTGAAATCGCGTGTTCTGTTAAAATATATTGACATTAAACTACATATGTAGTTTAACACAGAAGCTGGAAATTGAAGAAAATGGCTTATTTTTAGCTTTTAAAATGACATAGGAAGTTTTCTTTATGTTATTGGTTAATAGGTCCTTTTGAACCTTAGATAATAGGTCATGAATAGAAGTTCCGAAATAAAATAAGGACATGTCGTCAGCGTACAAAGTAATATCATCATGTATGCTTAGCTCAAACATGTTATTTATATTAAAATATATTGTAATTACGATGAATTGTATGTGAATACATTAATTTATTGTTATCACATAAGTGACGATGTTGATATTAAAGTTTCTTTAAACCTAAACCTATGTGCAATTAACTTATTTTCATATATTTCGAGTGAAAGAGGTTTTATCCAATAGTATAGCATTCTATGTTAACAGACTTTATCACACATTGGTGTGTATCTTGTAAATGTTTTTTTTTATTAATTGTCTCCAGTATTCTGAAAGTTAAAAGAATAATTTCATTCTTAAAATTATAAAACATAGTATCTATAGTACATGAGCACGTGTAATATGGTACATGAGGTCGTCGTGACGTAGTGGGATAGTGTTTGACCATAAAAGCGCTGGTTGGGAGTCCGATTCCCTCTCAGGGGAGTGATATAATCTAAAATTATTTTTATTTCCCCGCTCTGGTAAAGCAAAGCTTGACGTTGAGTTCTACCACTCTAAACGCTAAGAATCTAGGCAGGAAACGGACAACATAGAAATGTAAAATGTATTATTTACATTTAGTCATCAATTTTATTTATGTTCGTATTCAACCCAAAAATACGTAATAAATATCCTTATCTTCGCGAAACCCAATAAAAAGCCCACACTAATTATCTAATACGAAACAACAATTAATTTTGCTATTTAATTAAATTATGAAACATAATTCATACATAATTCGGCAATTCTATTAAATTTCTAGGGCATAATAAATATTTTCTACCCTTCGAAGCCCTAGAGGACCCGAGGCCGAGCGTTAAAGCATAAAGTTTAATAAAGTAGGGTTCAAAATGGCTATTCTATACTATATCTGTAGTTGTATATAGTAGTAGTTGTCTATTGTTTGTACACATGAAGGGTGGAAAGTTAATGAGGTGTAAAACTCAGCTGTGCGTGGGTGAGACTGTTCCTGTAAATGCTAGTTCGAATGGCAGGAATCGAATGTTGTATATTTTTGTATGTATTTTATATTCAGCGTTAAGTTACGTCGCTCAGTTCGTGAATTACCTCGATTTTGGCTCGAAACTATTGCGTCATTGGTGATTTATTATATTAAAAGTCTATTTTTTTATATTATTATATATTATTAGATGTCCCGTTAGCGAAAAATGTCAATTTAATACATTTTTAAAAAGTATTATCATTCTTCACTCCTTTTCTATATAAACTATAACTGTGCTAAATTTCACACGCCTGTGGCCTCGTAATTGTTAATAAATATATCATTGATTTAGTTTTAACGTTTATTGTGCCTATAAAATCAAATATATATATATTAATAAAATAAAATTTATATTATTATTTTAAAAAATGCATTCCCTATAATATGTTAATCAGGTCGACCACCAGCGAGGGTGTCGTGGTGGAAAGCGCACGCTTTACTAGCGAACTCTGAGTCCCGAGCTACGATATCCTTGACGCTGCAAAGGGCGGATCTCGCCAGGATCGTCACTTGCCAGGTTAGTATACTAAATAATAGGTAATAACTTATTTAAAATGAAACTATTTAATACGGATTAATCGCGCTTATTTTGGTATTCCAAAATACATTTTTGGTAACCTGATGTTTCGAACATTTTACAAGTAGTCCGTGGACACAGATAGACTGAACTGAATGACTTTCCAAAAATATATTTTCGAATATCAAAATATACGCGGTTTATCCGTTTAAAATAGTGTCATTTAAAATGCCGAAAATGGAAGATCTTATAATAACTTATTCTAGTTATTTTGTTTTATTTCGATGAATGTACTGGTCGCAGGTTCGATTCTCTGTCATTTATAGAGAATCGATCGTATTTTATATTTACAATTTTTTTTGAAAAACAAATTATTTTATTCGGTAACATTTTTATTATATTAAAATTAACTAAAATATTTAAATTTTACGAAACTTACGTTAACTAATTAAAAAATATACATTTCCCTACTGTATCGTACGTTTTAACCCATTTTTTTGCCATCATGTAGTACCTTTTATATCTTCTATAAAAAAAATATACGATGCACATATATCACAAATATTCGCCGTGTACTAAAATGAACAATAGATTTTTTCCAAAACAAATCACCTTTAGTGAATGATTCAGCGCTAAACAAAAGTTAGTTGATTTTAGATTGTTGCAAAAATAAATATTCAATGAATTTTAGTAGAATCAATTCGTAGTGCTGTTCTCGTATACATTTGAATTGATATCGTTTGTTTATGTCTCTTTAGTTTATATCGTAAAAAAATTGCTAATTTTAGACTTCTCTGAGAGAGCATTCTCAATGTAAGAACAAGAAGAATCGATTAATCACCATATGGTTCTTTTTTAATGTTCTTCGAAAAAATATAATTATTTAATAGGTAGTTCTTAATGCCATTAATAGCAAATTACAAAAGCTGAATACGGAGTGTCTTGTCACTAGGCATTTCCTGTCCACCCTGATATGCGTGAAGCTAAAAAAAAGAATTTAGGTTAATACATAAACTAATCCGACAGTTGTTCTGGCAGACATCGGGGGTAAATATTTTGTAAATATATTGTCCCTGTAGAGCGAAAAACCACTAAGTCGGAATACCTGATCTTAAGATAATGAGAGGTAAAACTTTTATATAAAGTTTTAACTTATGTTTTGTATTGACGCAGTCTTTTAGCGTTATTTTGAAGAAAATAAAATCAATTCGAAAACACAGTATGATGATACTGGACGAAGACTGTGGACGAGTTCGAGGACTGAGGACGTCCACTCGGACTATCCCGCTAGGGACAAATTGTGTAGCTAAAAAATGTTATAATTTTTAATCTACTAGGAAAGCCATTAAAAATGCATTAATTAATATACACACAACATTTAGCTATTTTTCCAAAGTAGTTAGTGATTTTTATTGTGTTCTCAATTATTTATAGAAAAATCTCAATTATTTATAGAAAAATTACATCTGTAAAGTAAAACTGATTCATTCAAAAAATCTAAAAATGACAAATCAACAAACTTGAAAAGTTACGTTTGCATTAATAATTCGCTATTTATTTTAACGATTCGTAAAACAGATACGAAAGCAGTTTGAAAAACTACGGTTAGTCAATAATTTAGATAACAAAATTGATAACTCATCGAGGCAATTTTCCGAGTTAGTGGCTTTCCAACGTTCGTTCACGATATTGTTTACTGCATTTTGCAAAGGAGACAATTCATATTTTTTTATGTTTTTGTAGCTTCTCACTGTATCCCAGACGGGATAGTCAGAGGCAGCGGAGCGCCAAACGCTACGGTCCCTGCATACCTCTTTCACATCGCCCACAGACATTAACCTCTTCATACCAAGTAAAGTGTTTCCCAATAGCATCCCTATTAGGGTTAGGATAGGATTTTGATAGCTCACAGCCGCCATCTTGGTTGTTTAACATTTGATATTTGTGTTGTTTTGTGTTAAGTGTTTGCTATTTAATCATGAACAAGTTCACGTTACCTCAACGTTTGGAAATTGTCCAAATTTTCTATCAAAATTCGAGAAGTATTGTAGTATCTCTACTCAAAGAGCATTTCGTACTAAATATGGTCGTCATGGTGCACCGTCTGAGCTCGCTATACGTCGCATAATCCAAAAACTGGAAAGTGAATATTCTTTGCACGATAGTAGACCACCAACACGACAGCGGACAGGCCGTAGTGAAGAAAATATTGTCGCCGTATCAGCCGGTGTCGAAGAAAATCAAAATGTTTCCGTTCCACGAGGTGCACAAAAATTGGGCTTATCCAGAATGACAACCTGGCGAATTTTACGTATGGATCTTGGCCTACATCCATACAAGATTGTGTTGGCACAAGAACTCAAGCCAGCAGACCATCGATTACGTGGTAAGTTCGCTGATTGGGCGCTTGAAATGATGGAAACGGACACCGAATTTCATAGGAAAATCATCTTTTCAGATGAGGCTCACTTTTGGCTCAATGGTTATCTGAACAAACAGAATTGTCGTTACTGGAGTAAGTCAAATCCAAGAGTGGTTCATGAAACACCATTACATCCCGAAAAATTGACTGTTTGGTGCGGATTATGGTACAGTGGAATCATTGGCCCGTACTTTTTCAAAAACGACGAAGGCCGTACTGTTACTGTCAATGGCGACCGTTATCGTGACATGTTGAACGATTTTTTTTCTTGAAGTGTATGAAATCGATGCGGATGACATTTATTTTCAACAAGATGGTGCAACATGCCACACTGCGACCGTCACAATGGATTTATTGCGTGATAAGTTTAGTGAGTCGGTTATTTCTCGCAACGGTCCTCGCAATTGGCCACCAAGATCATGCGATTTAACACCCTTGGACTATTTTTTGTGACATACCCATGTTAAATTTCAAGTGTATGCCAATAAACCAGCTACGATTCAAGACCTTGAACGCAACATTTGAGCGACTATAGCGGCCATACCAGCCGAAATGCTGCACCGAGTCATCGAAAATTGGACCGATCGTATTCACCAGTGCAAAAATAGTCGTGGCGGTTTTTTGAACGATATTTTGTTTAAATCATAAATAGCATAAAATTTCCTATCAAATAAAGCCATTGAGCACGAAATTCGAACATATATTACATGTTTTATTTCAATTTCAAAACATATCGTTCTGTTTGGGAATACTTCGAGGGGTCATGCTTTTTATGTGACCTTCCTTCAGTATCATTCAAACTGTGTTTCGAAGGTCAACCAAAGTCTCCCCCGACCTCTCGTACCACTCACATTTGCTTCATAAATATTTCTTACCACTTTTTCATCAAATCACAAATTATGGAAAAATAATTATTATATTTTAATAAGTAAATAATAAGTAAACGATATTTTCTTTTTCTTGAACAGGCCGTAACAGATCCGTCAATAACGCCGCTGTCGAAGACCCTGTCGATCGATGTTAACCGTAAGTTATCTTTAATTAAACTAAATATTATAAATTATTTATTAAATTGTTTCTCCTAGTATTTGATTAATAATATTTTTTTCCTTAATTATAAGAAAGCTAACTCAATTACGATTTTTCAATTAAAATGTAAGATGACAAGGAATATGAAATATAGGTAGAATAGAGGTCATGGTAGCGTGATGTAACAGAATATAATTGTAAACGCGAAGAAAGTGGGTTCGTTTCCCACTTGGAGCAATGATATTTAGAATATATTTTCATATCTCGACACTCAAAGCCTATGTCTCAAATTCAAGAGAAAAGCGGTCAACGAGATTGTCTTAAATCTGGCTACCGTGCTTCGCAGGATAAAGCGTGTGTCTGCTTTTTTACAACTAACTTCAGGCACAATCGCGTAATAAGATGTAGTGTAATAAGAATGTTTTTTTTTGGGCGTATAGGCTCGTATGAATACATTCCATACCCATCTTCAGGTCCCTGACTATATGAGATTGTATTAATAATAAATTAAGATAAATTTACTCTACTTTTAGTTTATTATAATTTCCTTATGCATGTTACTAATTGGACCTGAAGTACTCAAGGGACTATATATTAAGAAACTTGAAGTGCTTTATTCAAGTAAAAAAAGTGAATATAGTATACTCTCCGAGTTACTATTTAACTTTATAGGAAGGTATTACGCATGTATGAATAATACAAAGACATTTTTTTTAATTTATTATTCTTCACATCGCATTACTAACTTATTGTTAAGACTCCCTTCACCCTTTTGCATCTTATCTCGAAAGATAATATCGAACGGTAGCGTAAACCAATGCCGCTCCCACAATACTATAATGAAATTGAACCCATTACCAAAACAGATAAAAAGCTTAACAATATACATACATATGTATATAGCGTAATCCCTTCAACACAAATAAGCAAGTCATATTGATCCCTAAATCAGTTCATTAGATCCATCCTACGGTGTTGACAAGATAATTCCATTAGTAAGCATAGTATTAAACATGACGTATAGAAAATGTTGTTTACTCCTTAGTGGCGCTGTGGAACAGCGTCTGACTGCAAATGTGGTGGTTGTGGGCTCGAATCGTATTTGGGGTATTGATTTCAAATTATTTTTGTCTGCTCTGCTCTGTCTTAAAATTAGACTAGACACTAGGTTCTCTCAGACTATACTGATCAAAATGAAAATGTTGAGTTTTGAAGGTTTCTATATTTTTTAATTTAAGTTGAACAGAAGCAGACTGAATTTGATAGCTTATCTGGAAATAGAAGATATCAAAAAATATACCCTGAAGTAGAATACTCAGAGGTCAGTGAGACAATATTAATTTTAACGCCATGCTTATGGGTTTGTTTCCTATTTCGTATGCGTTTTATCTACTTTATTTTGCTTTAATATCAAATTTGTAGAAATTGGATAAGAAACTGGAGAGCGGTGTGTTACAAGATTCCTTCAGCCAACAAAAAATCAACAATAAAAAACCAAATAATTTATTTCTCATATTTTATATATTGCACTTTACTAATATTGTTGTATTTTTAGTACGTATAAAGTTTTATACTGCATATATTATTTCTTGATGCATTTTCATCGTTCTACGTTTAAGAAGTCAAATTTTATGTAATTAAAATATAGTAATTCAATCCACCGTCCAAAAAATAAATGACAATCAAACACATATAAATAAGGAAGATTACAAAAGTAATACTAATGATTACATTTTTATTTACATAACCTAAGAAATGAGAATTACACAGTAAAGTAAAACAATTTTATAATTATTACTTAAATTAAAAATAGTAACTATTTTCTTAACTATTTTTTTTAATTTGCGTCGCAGAGTGGCTATGGTGACATCGTTGAAAATATATATTTTAAAGCATTATACAAAGATGTGATATAAAAGCGAATGTCCTAATATATTAGTTTTGGGAGGAAGAAAAGATTTTCGATTTTGCAAACGACTGGTATTGAGAAATTTAGACGATGCAGAAGCTCAAGGGCATCACTGATCCATGAATTAGCTTGTACAGAAAAAGTATATCGTGTATTTTCCTACGTGTGTAAAGAGGCGATATTTTGTAATAATTTGAGCGAATTGTGTTGGATTTCTACTCACGGCATTTATTTTATTTAAATTGTTTTAGTTTACCCGCTCTGCTCGTTAATTGTGACGTTGAGTTCCGCTAATTAACACGCACCATCTTAAATTCCGACTACTTAACATGATATAAAAATCTCTTTTGAACACTTTCTATTCTGTTAATATGAATTTGATAGCTAGGGCTCCATACTGTACTGCAGTATTCTAGTATGACAGTATACTAGTGATAAATGGTTGTTTTAAATAATTTTAACTGTCTATTAATAAAACCTGATAATTTGGAAGCCTTTCTGATAATATTATCAAAATATAACCTAAAACTCAATGAACTGTCTAATATAACACCCAGATCACAAGTACCCGAGGTACTTGTGACTTCACGTATAGCTAAGTTGTTAATGTAATACCCATTTCAATATTAGTTTTTCTAAAAATTTTTAAAAAGAAACATTTTGTAGGATTGAGGTACATTTCATTTAAATTACACCAATTACAAATACTGTTTATATCTGCTTGAAACATTTATTTATCAGATTCATGGGGAATAATTCGATATATTTTTAAATCGTCAGCGAAAAAATTTAATTTTCATTTATTATCAGTACGTAAATCGTTGACAAATTAGTAACGGACCAAGGTGCGATCATTGAGGAACTCCAGAAATTACTTTACACTGTTTAGATTTAAAACTACGAATATTAACTAATTGTGGTAGGTTATTTAAATATGACTCGATCCATTTTAACAGACTGCCGTGGATACTCAAGTTTTCGTTTTTTTTTACTAATAAATTGTGCTATACAATGTCAGAGGCTTTCGTAAAAACAGTGTATATCGCGTGAACTTCTCTGTTTCTATCCAAACCTGATACATAAGTAACTAAGTTAGACGCTATAGATCTAAATAAAAAGCCAGGCTGGTAACAGTATATGTATTTACATATTTCGAACAATATATTTTTGTATATATAACTATAGACTCCGATATTTTACGATAACTTGATAAAAGCGAAATAGGACGATAATTAAATATAACTCTAATATCACCGCCCTCAGTAATAGGTTTTACATAAGCGTTCTTCCATTCAGGTAGAAATATGCCGAATTTTAGGGATTGGTTATATAATTTAGTCTATAAATAGTACTTATAAATATTACGTACGGTATATTGATACTGCATCGGTACGACGTTATTAAACACAAAGTCGCAGGCTCATTAGTATTTTGACAAATTATATATATTCATAATATAGATATTTCACCGTTCTGGTTAGACAGAATGAAGATCTTCTTAGTTTGTCTGCCTACATAGTAAGACTATTGAAGTATTTGGACATTATATTTAAATTTTATATTTATGTTTACTATAAATGATTTTTTTATTCTAAGTGGGTGAATAAAATTTAAATAATAGAATACAAAAAGTAAAAAGTTCGTTAAAAATCAGGACGTTATGGAATGAACAGGGTGTTACCGCAGGCCCGGCTGGTGGAGGTATACGAAGAGCACCATTGGGCTTTAGAGGGCAATTAGGGATGCCTACGTTTTTGAAACCAAAGTCCCACATAACCTTTAACGAGTTCCAAATCAGGAAGGTATTCATAACAGGACTTCTTCACTATACAAAAAAAACGAATTGTTAGAAATAGACAGATAATGAAAGCCAATTTAGGTCATGAATAACCTTAAATCTCACGTGCCTCATTCCTATCCATTACCAAGATCAAATTTATATTATTCCTAAGAAATATTCCGCTGCCGTCATCTTTCGGAAACCATGAAAAATTACCTTCTAAATTTAGACAAGTACTTGCGTATTACGATTTGCTTCTAGATGTAGATATTTTTATGTTTAGTACGAAATTATAATTTATGAAACCTCGTTTCAAGAGAAAAATAAATGTACTTTAAATATATGTTTGATATCTTAGTATTATTATGATATAGCTGTTTTAGTACTAAGCCAATTTAGTTATCTTTAAACGGATTATATCGTATTTCCAATGTATAGGTCGCCGGTCGTGGCGCCGGTGGAACAGCGGGCAATCGGTTGTGGGTTCAATTCTCACTCGGGGGAATGATTATATTTAAATTATTTTAATTTTCTCGCTGTGTTAAGACAAAGAACGGCGTTAAGTTTCTACATTTAAAATGAAATGTCTCGAATTCGGTGGAAAACGGAGTAAGGAGTATCTTGACACTAAGTACTTCCTATCTACCATGCTATGAGAAATAACAGCGTAAACCTAAAAGAATGTATATATAGGTATTATAAAAGCATCAGAGCGTTCTACTGCGTCTATCTGGGAGTGCGATCGTGAGCTCCATTCCTAGTGGCTTTGAAACCACTCACATTTTTTATTTATTATATTCTCTACTCTATAACAATGTAGAGATCATACTCTTTTAGGCAATTTGAATATTAATTTCTTTCTCTTTCATAATACGGCGAGGAAAAATTTACGAAATATTAAATTGAAAAATAACAAACCCGCAAGTTTTTAAACAAAAAAGCTATGGCTCCATACAATAGCGTAAGCAATTTCATAATTACCTCCAACTTTGCTTGACAGCTACGTGTGCCCGTTGCAAAGTGTATTTTAATGATGGTTTAAAAAACAGCTTCCTGAAACACTTGATGACAGTAAAGTGGGAAGAAATTGCTGTAATTAAATATATTTTTTATTTTTTTATTTTTTTATATGAAGTACGAGATGGACGTGGTTAATTGGCATGTTAATAAAATTATTAGGGAAATATGCTTTTTTATTTTTTTTTATATCCTAGATATTATGGAGTGGTTAGCAAACTAGGGCAGGTCTATGACTATAGAGATAAAACGAGAGAGGTATACTATAATATATATTTTTTTACACATGAAAAAAGAGAGACGAGACAGAGAGACGGAGGTAGCCTCATTTGCTTTCTAATTTGTTGCACGTAACTGTTTCCATTGTCATGTCTTACTTATACCACGATTACGCAATTTTTACACTTTAAATGAAAACTATTTACACGGCTTAATCTCTATACATATACATATATTTTGGTATTCGAAAATACATTTTCACTCGGCGTTTAACACTACAGTAGTTTGTGTTCACAGATAGACTGAGGTGGCATTTATTTTATATTACATATGTATATTTCTTAAGCTAAGTTTAATTCATTTATAACATTAAATTTGCCACACAATTGTTTCAGTATGAACATGTCCATAGAGTCCAGTATAACGTCTGTTTCTAAACTAAATCGTAATTCAGTGGCGATGTTAACTTACGCATAATTTTTTTAACTCTCCATTAACGTTATACCAATGATATTGAAACGACAGAGTTAATTGGAAATTCAATAGACTCATCTCAACACGTTGAGTGTAAATGAAATTGCAATGAAACTTAATTAGAGCTGTGGAATGACGAACATTCGGGAACGAGGCAAGGGAATTATATAGTGTCAAGGGCGATGCGTATGTATATGTACATACATTTTGTATATAATTTACATTATAAGCTATTAGTTCTGTTGGTATGGCTTTACATCAATTTCGGATGAAACGTGGTGTTTGTGGCTTGTTGGAAAGTTATAAGGAAATAGGTTTTCTTGAGTGTTTCTTATATTTATTTATTAATTAGAAGGCTCGTTGCTTCTAAATGCAAAATATATCGCTCGTTCATGCTGATTTAAATAACCTAACTAGTACCTAACTTAAATAAATAAGAATCTTTACGATATGACTTTTAGTTTAAGAGAAATTCGTGTACAAACATTATAAAAGTCACTAAAACAGATTTAGTGACAAATCAATAAGCAATAGACACTAGTTTCTTTTAAAATTAGGTTTCAATTGTCTTTGTCCTCAGTGCCTCCATTATACGTTCGATTGCAAGGCGGTCCAAAAGTGTTAGTTGCTGGTCGGTCTTCCGAGCTGGTGTGTACTACAGTGGGTGGTAGACCAACACCTAGCATTTCATGGTGGAAGAGTGGGACCAAACTGAATAGTGTTAAGAATGTCGTAAGTTTGTGCTTTATTTTATTAGTATGTATGGCAATAATAAATAGACTATAATGAGATTCAATATATAAACTATTAAAGAGGCAGGTCGTCGCACAATGGGACAGCATCTGACTGTAAATGAAATGGATTTTAGGCTCGATTCCCACTTGTGTGAATGATTATATTTAAATTATTTTCATTTCCTCACTCTAGTGAGACAAAGCGCGTCCCGCTGCAATGTCTCAAATTCGATAGGAGACAAGGGACGAATTGTCTAGACCACTGTACTTTATTGTACTGTACATCCTGTCTATCCTGCTATGCGGGGTAAAAGCGTGAAAAAAAATTAAATATATCAGGATAGCCTCTAGGTTTTTTGTAGGTTTGATTTCATTCAAAGAAATAATTACTTAGATTTTCTTTAGTAGAAACACGATTAATCAAACGTTCATGTCGTTATGCATTCGGATAATCTAAATTCCGGATAATGGAACGGATGAAGAAAAGCGTTCTTTGAACATATTATAACATATTATAAGATAATTATTAAAAACAATATAATATTAAGTTATTATTATTATTATTAATAAAAATATTAGGATATGACATATTTTCTTTGATTACTTAATCACCGCAACCTTAATCGCTGTATAGACAGGCTTATGTGGTTGGGTTTTATAATCCGGATAATCGCGAATCCGTATAACTAAAGGTCGGATAAACGAGTTTCTACTGTACTACTACTCTTTTTTGTAATTAATTCGCTATAGTAAAGTAGAGTGCGAAAAAAAATAGGCGAGTAAGGAAAATATTGCAGCACTAAGTTAATTTATATATCTCGTTACTTATAAATAGGAGCAATTAATTTACCATATAATGAAGTGAACTAGATTACGATCACTGTTGTATTTTTTTATTATTTTTTGTTTTATTATGATATCGTTTTATTATAAACCTCTTTTTTTACGTTTTAAAGGGATTATATATTTAAATATATTAAGCAAAAACGTTTCTTTGCAGTGGTATTGATATATTTATGATATTAAAACAATATTCTGGAACATATAACGCCTGAAAGGTTTGCAAGAGCCGCGGGTTCAAATCCTGTAGTTTAAATTTTGGTACCATTTATATACATGTTTCTTTTTCTTGCTATTTTTATGTATATTTTTTTCTTGCAACAATTATTTGGTTGAAATACAAAAAGACTATGTTTATAAATTGTAAAATATGGAATCAAAACCTTTAAATGTATTATATATATATGTGTATATATATATATATACATACATACATATATATATATATATATATATATATATATATATATACATAGATAAAGTATTTTTCAGCAAACTTCAATTGACGGTAACATGACGCAAAGCACTTTAACTTTCGTGCCTACCATCGAAGATGCAGGTAGAATGTTATCTTGTAAGGCCAACCAGCCCGCTTTTCCACATTCTACACAGGAGGATGGATTTAAACTGGAAATACAACGTGAGTATTCTATTAAATGGGTTTAACGTGGTGACGCCATTAACAAACTGAACGCAATGATAATGGATTTATATTTATTACTTGTAGAAGTAGTTATAATATTTAATTTTTATTTACATAAAGTCTTATAGGTAAAAGGGCTATTATTATGTTGGCTTCTGCCATTCAATATATTTTGATTGACAAGATTTTCTCGCCCTGGTAAGACTAAACGCGGCGTTTATTTCCTTTATGTATATTTGCTAATCTTGAATTAAATGACGTGTCTTATCAATTTCATGCTTTATATAGCATAATAGAATAATCGGGGACAGCCTATTGTCTTGACACTAGGCTGACTGCTTTCCGAAACCGAGACATTACCTGTTGAGTGACCAACTCAACGCCGCATTTTGTCTTCATTAGATTATCTCAGTGTACCGAGTTATGCTGAAAGATGCGAGAAAATTGACCTAAATTGGTATCTAAGTAAAAAGATGAAATTGTTTCAGATTTACCAGTAGTCAAACTAGAATTGGGTGCCAATTTGAACGCGGACAAAGTTGTTGAAGGGTCTGACGTGTACTTGGACTGTATGGTGCGAGCCAACCCCTGGCATACTCATGTATATTTTACTCATAATGTAAGTGGTTTTCAATATTATTTATATTTTTGGTTAGATTAAGAATTTTATGTTAATTTTGCTTTGAAGATGACCGTTTTGTAACTCGTTTATGAAATAATAATTGTGTTTTTAATGATTGGTTGGATATATTGTCTATTGGTGACATCAATATAACAATTCAAAACTATCTCGTCCATTAAAAGCAACCGAACGGTTCATAAAACCCACGTTTCCGAAGTACCAAAAATATTGTATATGTATGTAGTAGGCACATAAATATAAACGTGTTTCACAGTTCTATTTTGTAGCGGTTGGTTGGTGGCAAGTGGCTCCATGCAAACGATTAGTACAATACTCCTTTAAATAAAATCCGCACGGTTTCTAAGTGGTTTTAAAATCGTGCGTTTACCGCCGTGTCTTGACGTAGGCTTAGTGTGAAGAGAAGACTAATAAGAGAATTTTAATGAAAATTAATCCACTACGAGTCATTAAAAAATATAAAATTTCTAGTATATGAATAAACGTATATATACTCTTACATACATACATATTTACTTTCCCTGTGCAGGGACGGGGTAAATTCAATTCCCTGGTCCCGTAAGAGACGGTTATCCCAGTAGTTTGGTGATAGGAAGTTAGTCCTCCGACTGGCTCGCGACCATAATCGTGACAAAAATTATCCACCAAATATTTGATGATGCGTTCCGGTCCAATGTCATGTAAGCCAGTCTTCCATATTCTCACTTCCCAGTGCAGTGATTCCGACAATTAAGGCTGCCGAGGCCACTACACTATATCCTCTTATTTACATCCCAAGGCCGGTAACGCATCAACAATACATTCAGTCTATCATTAATTCAGTCCATGGAGGAAGGTAATCACATATCAGTCTCACAGGTAGTCTTTCAGCTCGTTTGCCTCCTTTTTCTATAAAAAAATACGTATAAAATATCTTCTGCCGTTCAACACTAGAAATAAAACTTTTTCTTATTTGTTTTCGGTCATATACCTGATCAACAAGTAGTTATACTCTGGTTTCAATATGACGAAACTTTTTGACGTTATCGCGTACCACTTGACAGTTTGACAATATTCCTTTTCTATATTTTTTAATATCAATTTTGTACGTACGTACGTCCATTGTTTGTATGCGAAGCAGTAAAAATTGCAGTGCCACTTCACCTATTATATGATTCTTACTTTGTTTTTTTAAAGTCGGTCTGGGGTGAACGAAATGTTTAAAATATTGTTCTCTTATACATATTTTACAAGTATGAATTTTCGTCTGGATGTCGTGATCGGTTCTGTTATATTTTTTAGATTCAATTCACTAAAAACCGATAGTCAATGCGTTTGTATTATCAATATCTATTTATATATATATATGTTATTTATAACACTTATAAATGACTCTACTGTGTGACTGTAAACGTGGTTGGTGGGTGAGTTTGATTCCCACTAGAAGGAATGATTATATTGAAATTATTTTCATTTCCTAACTTTTTATTTCCTCAGTAACGCCGCGTACTGTCTTACCAGTCCGGTAAAATGCAAAAAAACTTTTAAATCTAGTCATTCCCCGATTGGGAATCAAACCCATAATCAATAACATTTACAGTCAGGCTGTCAGTTACAACGCGATAGTAATCGATTGTTTTACTTATTTGAACCATTAGACAAATATCCCAAGATGCAATACTTGATTATATACAGGTATTATTTATTGACAGTAGCTCTGACTGGTTAATTAAATCGTAAATGTGATTACTGAGCAGAATATTGAGTTGGTATGGATAATTAATTTATACGTTGACACCGTTGTTACGCAGTTGTGATATGTTTTTCATAATAGGATGATTGTGGGTTCATATCCTACTCGGTGCAATAGGTTTTTTATCATATAAGTTATTTAATTTTAGATAAACACCACATGAACGTGGAATGTCATTTTTTTAGACATTTTCTAGGACGAGAAAATTGCAATGTTTAGTTTTGTCATGTGTCTTAAATAATGGAATTTCAAATATTATGTTTATTTTTAACCGACTTCAAAGTAAGGAGTTATTAAGGAGTTATTACTATAATATGTAAGTATGTAATATTGTTAGAATTGAATAATATTTGAGTATGATAAACTATTTATGATTTCAAGCACATGTGCTTAACGTGTGTATGTTTGTATATTCCACGAATTTCTTTAAAACTAAAATTTAATTAAATAAAAAATTAATTTAAAAGTTTCATTAAAATCGGTTCAGTATTTTCACAGATAAAGGTAAATGACGTAAGAAAATATAGTTAGGAAAATATGACAGTATATTGATCTCCGAGTCCTATATATGGACTTATTAACAATATATCATCGTGAAATATATGAAACGTCAGAATTGTATATAATTTCTAGGAAATACATACAATACACGAAATGGTAATATTCTATGTTATTTCTTGGAATTGTATAAAGGACGAAATTGATATTAGGAAATGTATTGCTTGATCTAAAGATAACATTGAATAGTCAAAAGATTTGACATAATTTAGGTAATGTACCAAATTTTTTGTATATTCTTTTTTTTATTAGTTAAAACTAGATTTGTCTAATCGATACTATTAAAATTAGTTTGGATAGTTACATTTAGATTAGATTAACTGTTGATCCTGGCTTTGACTTTGGTCTAGAAATACGTACTGGAATGCCAAATAGATTGCAGATCTTTGATTTTTTTTAATTGGGGAATACTTGTCACTTATTTTTAATAGGATTTTTTGTCGCAATATAAATGTTTATAATTTAATACATTTCGCACTATACGTTATATACACGGAATACACAATTGGCATTATATAGCTATATTTAATAGGAATTTCATTTAGTTACTTAGTAATAACTACAACTCAAAAGTTCCTCCTTCAGCGTGTTCGAAAAAAAGTGTTTAACAGATGTATCAATATATAACTATATAAATCAATTTTTATACGTCATTTGAACGATTAAAATGTATCTTTAAATACAGACATACAAATTAAATGAACCGTTAATTCATATATGAAACGTTATAAAAGAAGCCGGTCGTGGCGCAGTGTGACAGCGTCTGACTGTAACGCGTCCGGTTGTGGGTTCGATTTCCACTCAGTGGAATAATTGTATTTAAAAGTATTTTCACTCTCCCGCTCTGGTGAAAAAAAAAGTGTGGTGTTGAGTTCCACCACTCAATACGCAATATTTCGAATTCGATGGAAAGCTAATTACGAAGTCTTGACACTAGGTACTTTCTATCTACCTTGCTATGAAGGATAAAAAGCGTGAAGCTAAAAAAGATATTTACATTACTTTTTTATGTACAGGGTTCCCGAGTTCGAAGTAGTTTAGGCGTAGTTGTAGCAAATCAAAGTCTGGTACTACAACACGTTTCAAGGAACGTCGCAGGTCCGTATATATGTGTTGCGAGAAATGCTCTCGGCGAAGGCTTTAGCGCGCCCTTGGATTTGAACGTGAAGTGTAAGTATTATAAAAAATTGTAATAATACTATTTTACCCGGGTAATTTTGTGTTTTAGATAAGTATAAGATGGGATAGGAAAATGACTGTAAAGTATCGTAACGACGTGTCTTTCGTCTTTCGCAAATATATTTCGATAATAATATATATATCGATAATATATATATATATATATATATATATATATATATATATATATATATATATATATATATATATATATATATATATATATATATATATATATATATATTACTATACAAATATATTTGCGAATACTAAAATATACGTGTAATCGATTTCACGCATTATCATGCATAGCAGGATATATAGTATAGGATTACCATGACGGTCCAAATGTCGTCGACATTTGGACGGTTTTCAAAAGGCGCGGGTTCGAATCCCGCTACGTTAAAATATTTACATATTTTTTCAAAAATTTTATCTATTCATAAGTATGAAATAACACTTAAAATAGTAAAATATAGTCAGATAAAATTTAGATACATGACACTTCGTTCAGTCATATTTTGGGTAAGTGGCGGAACTCAACACCGTAATATACGCGATTATTCTGATTAAAACGTCTTATTATAACATATTTACTTCAATCATTCAAGTTTAAATCAGAATTACGCGAATATGGGCATAGATTTTCGATATTCTCGAATTTAGTATCCAAAGTAAATATTTGCTTAGAATTGGCAAATATAAGAGCGTGTTTATTTATCCAAAACTAGTGCAATCGACGTTATGAGGCTTTTAGACGTGAAATTTATATGAAACTACAATTTGTGTGGTTAGCACGCTGCTGTAGAGCTTTTTAGAATGTGAGTTAGAAGTGGTTTGCGATACAAATCGGGGAGAATATAATAATTAATAAATATAAATATAATTAATTGTCATTTATTTGTATAAGAGTTTCGACCTCGATGGATAAGAACGTATAGCTTATTCTATTTCTTCTATTTATTTGCTACAAATCCAACGTTACCTACTATAATGAAATTCATATACACTATGTCTCAATTATAGGCGAACTTAATAAAAGCAATAATTACTCACGTAATAACTAACTCTATTTGACGTAAAAACAGTAACTAAAAATTAGTACGTAAATTAAAGCTAGCTTAGTGGATATAGTAAAGCGCTTAAATATTTTCCAAAAGACGTAAGTTAGAGTTCCGATCCATTTATTTTTTGATATGTTTACTAAAAAATACTTTGTTTGTTCTAGGTGTGTAACAAACACCTATAGTTATATAATGGCCAAACTTATTTTAAAAATCTTCGTACATTGTCGCCTACGTATAAATTATTCTATATATAAACTACACTAATATAAAACATCTGGATTTAGAGTACCAAAAACGAGAATACAGGCCGTAGCAAACTGAAACATTTTATGCAAATTTCCACGAGAACGAGAAATATCGAGATTTATTATAATCAATGAAAATCATATTATAATCAACTCAAGAGACTAAAGTACGACGTTGAGTTCCACCACTCAACACGCATTATCTCGAATTCGGTGGAAAGCGAAGAACGGAATGTCTTGACATTAAGTATTTTCTGTTTACCCTGCTATGCGAGATAAAAGCTTGAAGCTAAAGGTTCAAGCTGTGGGTTCGATTCCCACTCGGGACACTGATCATATTTAAATTATTTTCATTTCCTTGTTCTGGTAAGATAAAGGTATCTGGTAAGTATTCCCTGTCTACCCTGCTAAGCGAGATAAATGCGTGAAGCCAAAAAAATAAACTCAAACGATGTTACGGGCTGCAACTAGTTTTTTTTATGATTATTCACGTATTAAAATTTCGTTGTAGACAGCCCTACTTGTGCAACGACTACAGTATCGCTGTATGCAGCAAGAGGCGAGACACTACAAATAGAATGCAAAGTAGACTCCAATCCTATGGTAAGTCACTTATTTCCCTTACCTATTACAAATTTTACGTAGTAATGATTTATCTAATGTATTAAATTACCTAGCATAATATACATACTACTATTCCAGCTGGTAAGATATAGCGCGACGTTGAGTTTTGATACTCAACACGCAATGTCAGGAATTTTGGGCGACGAGTGGTTTACAGATTTATTTGATACTATTAGATTCTCTCTGACTTCTTCAGCTTTTCAGGAAAACGAGTGAAACTACAAAGAAATCTATTTCCCTGATTAGTATTTTAACACTTATTTAGTTAAGCTCTTCTTAAATCCGTTATAAAATACTAATTATCTAATTTAATATCCATATAATATTATGTCATCTATAATGTAATATTCATTTATATTACCTAGCTAGTGGGTGCCCGCAACATTGTTTGCGAGGGCTTGATTGTTATTATAACTGTGTCGAACAAAAAACTTTAAAATAATAAAACTTTCATATTTATGAACCTATTATAATAAAACAAATACTAAATGTTAAGTTGATGAAAAGGTTGACAAAGTACAATAGTGAAAACTGCATTTAAATTGGTTTAGCTTTTTCTAAGTTTAGCGTGTATAAACGCATAGACAAACATAAAAAATATAGAAGATTGTTTTGCATCCTCTTTTACATTGATAAATTTCCCCAATAATAATTTTTCTCATATATCTCCAAAATACAGACAGCGATCAGTTATATTATTGTATGTATAGATTAACAAAAATGGATATAAACTTATGAAAGCTTATTTAAGCCGGTCATGGCAGCGGCAGTGGGACAGCGTCTGACTGTAAATGCGATCGGTTGTGAGTTTGGCACACAGGGGAATGATCGTAATTAAATTATTTTCATTTCCTCTCTCTGGTTAAATAAAGCGCGGCGTTGAGTGCCGCCATTTAACACGCAATGTCTCGAGTTCCGCGTAAAGCGGAGTATGAATTGTCTCGATACTAGATACTTCCTGTCTACACTACCCTGCAGGACAAAAGCGTGAAGCTATTTCCTATCGTTATAAATCAACTTAGTTTTAAATATTATACGAAATTACATAGTTTTTCTAAAAATATTTAAATTCTTACATTTCAATACCAAAACATATGAAAGTGGTGGAACGTTTCATATTTTTCTTGACCAGATGTTGTCGGATCGATATTTAATATCACAAGTGTATATAAAGTTCTTATGAAACCTCTCGAATTAAATTAAATACGATTTTTCATAATTTTTTTGTTGTTTTAAATAAATATGCTTTCTGCCCAAATACACGTACATTGCGTAACTCAACTCTGCGCTTTGTCTTACTAGTGTGTGTAGTGTCAAGACACTCTGCTGACTGCTTTTCGTCTGTAATGGAGGATGGAATGGATTTCGTCTAAAATATATTAAAATCATAATATTAGCCATAACTGTATTCTCTTTTTTTATCGTTATGCATCTCCCGTATAAAAAGTTTTCTCCATTTATCATTCACTTTGGTTATCAGTAAATTTGACGTACTAGGTGATGGAAATTAAAATTATTTTATATAAGAACACATCATACGGTATGTAATTCAAAAAATATTATCAATACAATTTTAAATGTCACGTTTACGAGCGAAGTCATGACTAGATGCTAGTCTAAACTAAAGACCTGAGCAAACAAAGGATTTGTCAGCTTCCGTTTCTGTTTGTATACGGCTTGTTTAGTTTCTCCACGTATTTTCTTAGTAGAGCTACCTTTGGTCCATGGTAAATTGTGTAACGACTGACAATACTAACAATACGAACTGTATTGTCAGTCATCCTATTATTGTTACTGAATTATGATCAACTTAGTTATTATACATATATTATTATATTTATACATCCCTGGAGAGGATGTTATTTCTCTTATGGCAATTTTTAAATTTTATATTTAAGATCACTTAGAACTAACAGCGTTGAGTTCCGCCACTTAACACGCAATGTCTATTAAAGTTGGCATGTGGCTAAAAGAGTGTCTGAACATGAAGTTTTCTCTACCTACTCTTTTATATACAGCATGTATAAAGATAGACAAGTTGAGGTATTTTTGTAATTGACAGGAACCTATGAGTTACAACTGGTGGTTCAATAATACCTCGCATTCAAAGATGGAACTGCCAACGCAGAACAACCGCGGTGAGAATATTTTATATTTAGTAAAATATAGTTGTCGTTAATACTGCTGAAATAATATCTTACGTTTTTATAATTTTATATTAACTTATTATTATACTTGAACACATTGTAAATATTTCTGAAACACTTAATATTCAAGACTTTAATTATAGGACCATTATTTTAATCCATCCTACTTTAATATTACTTTTATTATAAAAGTTAAGTAAGTTGTGGGTGACTTGAAGTCTATGGTATGGTATGATCATATATAACACTTATTTATTATTTTCTCTTCGTTTCATATAGAATAAGTTAGTTCTTCAAAGAATGCAATAAATGCATTTAGTATAAGAAGCTGGCTTATTATAATGAGCATGAGCCTTATTTAGATTTTTTTGCATATATTAAACTACACATAACAGAACACGCTGTATAATGTATTCCACACAATTCCTTAGCTGAATGATACAAATAGATATACAAGTTGTAGAAAGTTTTATTTAATTAGAAATTTTAAGATATTTTTCACATATGTTTTTAAACATCAAGTTTGAATG
Organism: Dryadula phaetusa; assembly: GCA_032432895.1. Taxonomy (NCBI): domain Eukaryota; kingdom Metazoa; phylum Arthropoda; class Insecta; order Lepidoptera; family Nymphalidae; genus Dryadula; species Dryadula phaetusa. The sequence goes on from JAOYRS010000081.1 coordinate 5,507,228, forward strand.
ACAATATATGGTTGGCTAAGTGATGCCATTCCTAACTTAATATGGCTTATGGCTAGCTATTTTTAATATTATATATTAAGAAGATTATGAAGTGGTGAGTTTGTCGAATAGTATTCTAAAGGAGCATCATCGTTTAGGTAGATACCTGTACGTGGTGAACAGTTCAGCGGACTACGGCTGGGTGCAGTGCGCGGGGATCAACGCCGTAGGGAGGCAGGACGCGCCTTGCTTATTCCATATACTACCTGCTGGTATGTATCATTGATTAAAGGTTTTTTTTTATTACTAATTTCATATTAGAGTACTGTTTTTTTAAGGGATAAATACATAGTTATGGAGTTGATAGATATGGTACTATTTCATCCGGGGCTTGCATCCATGAATACTGAATTACATTCATATAATGCAAGCATATTTATGTTACATTACAATTAATTCAAGAGGCCGGTCATGGCGCAGTAACACATCGTCAACACATCGCGATCGGTTGTGGGTTCGTATGCCACTCAGGGTAGTGATTATATTTAAATTAACTCCACTTCCTCACTCTGGTAAGACAAAATGCGGCACTGTGTTCCACCACTCAACACGCAATGTCTTGAATTCGGTGGAAACCGTCGCTGTCTGCTATGTGGATAAAAGTGTAAAGTTAAAACAATATTTAGAGTTGAAATCAGCCTCTCCGCCGCATCCGATAGTCACAAATTTTCTTATTCCAAGTTAAGTGTGTTATTATATCGTATTTTTTATTAATTATCATTCTAAGTTCATAATAATTAAAAGGTATTATTTAAAAGTGCATTAAAGTTTCTTTGAAAAAAAACTTTGGGGTTCCACGTAAGAGTACAGAGGTCTATTTTGATAAACCAACGAACATTGCGACGCGTCAGTTACAAAGTAAACATTGTCAAAAAATTACTTATTACATATGTATCGATTTAAAACTATGTATTTATATGTTATAATCATATACATACCTAATAATATATGCAAATTAATAAGTTTGAGGCCATCGGGAAAGGAATGTTCTATTCTCACAAAACTGGTAAATGATTGACATACATTAAAAAAGAACATAACTATAATGTATTATTATATGAATTATTTTAACGTGATACAAAAATAATTTATAATGCCATCGCGGCGTAGTGGAACAACTTCTGACTATAAACGCGATTGGTTGTGGATTCGATTCCCTCTCCGGGAAAAGATTGTTAACTTTTTTTCATTTAAGACAGAGAGTGGCGTTGTGCCCAGTCAACCCGCAATGTTTCGATTTCTGCCGGAGAGCTGTCGACTTAGTGTCTTGATACTAGGTTGTCTCTGACGACCCTGCTATGGAGGATAAAGCGTGAATCTGTTTTTTTTTATATTCTACGCAAATGACAGTGTGTCGTATAAAGCATTAAGCTTGATGAACTGTTCAAAATAATAGTTTTATTAAAAAAAATCATTTCCCATAGAAAAACCATCCTCAGTAAAACACTGCGCAGTAACAAATGTGACACACGAGTCGTTATGGCTGGAATGCTCTCCGGGACACGATGGTGGATTACAACAGAGGTTTATTTTACAAGTTAGTTAAGTATATATTTATTTTTATTATAATTATTATTTATTACGCAACTTCTTTAAAAATATGGAAAACGTGGGTTCGATTCCCACTCGGTGAAATGTTTATATTTAATCTATTTTGTACTTCTCTAATCTATGAAAGACAGCCGCGGCGTTACGTTGCTCCACACTAAACGGAATATTTCGAATTAATGTAAAATTATTCTTCTCATTAGATTCTCTTTGCGTACTCTGCTATCAGGGCATAGACCAAAACTAAATTAATTATCTGTTTGCTACCATTAGAATGCCATGAGCATTTAACATTCCTTTTTGGGTTCCGCCAGTCAAATCGCAATGTCCATTTTGGGTTGAAAGTGCAGAAAAGAGTGTCTTGACTTTATGCTCTACTTTGTATAATTGTTTCTATTTAATTATCGAGTTTAGTAGAATTGTTATGTAGTGGTTACAGTATTAAACTAATTAATATATTAAGTAATTTGTCTTTTACAATTTTTGGCTGTCTATCTGTTTTTTTCCTGCTCATATCTGGAATTGCTGAATCGATTTTCATAGGACTTTGACTGGCATATAGTTGATGTAATAAATTATAACTTACGCTAAGACTTTATTTTCGAATTATAATTTTAAAACAATAGAATTATGACATTCAGAGACATTGAATTCTGTTCTATATAAAATAGTGACTAAACTCTCTCTATTATTTCCTAGGTGTATGACATAGCTTCAGGTTCCTTACTAAGGAATTTAACTAGTGAAGATCCAAATTTCATAGTATGGGGACTATCAGGTTCTGTAGGTTTATCTGTCCGCGCGTATAACGAAAAGGGTGTAAGCGACGCCTTTAGTCTCACCACGAATTTGTTGAAACACCCGCAAAGGCAAACTGGTAAGTATTGTATAATAAAAAAGTAGTTAGTAGTTATTTTTTATTATTCTTGTCTGTTTTCTAAAAAAATTCTAAATAATTTTAGATATTATGGTCTATTGAAAAAATACTGTATACAAAATAATTTAAGTTTGAATTATAATTTTTTTTTTTACCATAATACTAATGAAATTAAATTAGTTCTATCATTATAACATGTAATGTTTATTATTTGTCAAAAAGCTAAACTTGAACTGTTTAAGAGAATAAAATATGTTTATATTTTAAATAGAACGATTTTAACTTAATCAATAGAGACCATGATCTCTGAGTTTTGAAAGCGTTTATTTAAGCAATAAAAATGTTTCATAAATATGCATAAATACTATAATAGATAGAAAATAAATTAAATATAAAAGAAATGGACGCACCATGTTAATACAAAATTTAATTGGAAAATATATCATAGAAAACCCTAAAGTAGTCCTTGGTCACAGAAAGAGTTGTAAAACAAGGATTGTAAAAAGATTGAAATATTTTAAGTGTTATTTCAGATTTAGGATTAGTAAACCTTATAACGTATTTTGATTTGAACGTAGCGTATTTCGAACCTGCGCTCTTAGGCAACCGTTCAAGCGCTCTGACCGCTATGCCATGCGTTCTAGTATCGGGCGTGTCGAAATTCTTATACGCTTGTTTTTATAAATTATTTATATCGCTCATCATAGGATTATCTATAGTTAAGTGTAGAATAACGCTCGCTCTGGTAAGACAAAGTGCGGTGTTGGATTCTACCACCCAACATGCAATGTCTCGAATTTGGTGGAAAGCGAAGTACGGAGTGTCCTGACGTAGGAGGTACTTTCTGTCTACCCTGCTATGCGGGATAAAAACAAAACATTTTTCACATCATAAAAGCAAAAAAAACAACATTTAAAAATTAGTAAAATATTTAATAAATAGGATTCTCTTTTGCCAAAGGATTATCCACAAATTGATTCTTAGAAATAATCTTTAAGCAGCAGACATTTTTAAAAATGTCTATAGAAATACTAACAACAAAATTAACTTGTAAAAACAAAAAAAAAACGTAATATAGAACGGCCTTAGCGGTAAGAACGATATCCAAGAGGCGTTTTTCTTTAAATGTGTACTTTTTTTCATTTAAAATGTATGTAAATGTCAAATAATATTATTTTTCGTCTTTTTTTTTCTTAGCAAATGTACCAGTGAAAGTGGAATTAACAACAGTTTTGATCATAGTACTATGTGTCATAGCCGGCATTGCCGCGATCACTACGCTGTCCGGCATCGTCTTCTGTTTGAGATATTGTAAGAAAAGTAACGGTAAGTTTAAAATATTATTATGGCAAGTAATTAAAATGTCTAACACACCATTAGAGTCAGTTACATCGAAAATAGTTAACGCGATCGGTTGTGTGTTCGCGTCCCGCTCAGGGAAATGATTAAATTTAAAATTATTTACATTCGCTCTGGTTATATAAAGCGCGGCGTTGATATCTTCCACTTAACACGCTATTTGTAGAATTCAGCGGAAAATGCAGTATGCAGTGTCTTGACACTAGGTACTTCCTGTCTACCCGGCTATGCAGGGTATGAAGTGTAAAGCTAAAAACAACTATTTGTTAACTGTATTCTTTTAGTTTGTTAAAACTTAGTATACTCTGTGGATCTAGAAAAAGACAAACCTACTATTTCTGTCTCTTTCTTATAGAATAACTTAAAAATTACAAACTTTGAATTACTCTTTTGGCGTGATTGTCTTTATATTATTGTTATTTCCGCCAACCTATCTTAGATATTTTGATTTACTTTTAACCGAGGGTGAATGTATAATTGTATTATCATTTTCGACTCTGTTTAACGCGGTGTTGAGTTACGTTTAACACGCAATGTATGAAGTACGGGTGGAAATCAGTGTCTTGATTTGAAATAACTAAAAGTGTATGAACTAGAATTTTTTATATAGAATTAAATTTTAAAAATAATCATATATACTTACGTACCGGAGATATATTTTTGAATATAATATGTTATTTTATTAATAGATAAAGATGAGAAAGATAAGAGGAAACAAGATGAAATATCAAACACCCCTCTCACGAGCGGTAAGAGGTGTGCTAGTGTTGATAGTTTGGGTAAGTAAGTATGTAAATGTATGTATGTTTTTTTACACTTTTTCTTTGTGTTTTATACTATTCTAGTCTAATTCTCAAAATACTTTTATTTCTGTCAAGTACAAAAATGTACTTACGACGTATTTTTAACACGGTTTTATTATCTTTATATCTAATATTTGTGTCTATCTATATGTATAAAGGAAACTTTGATTAGGATTTTGATACTTATCAAAGACATACAATGCAGTATTATAAAAAAAGGTTAAAAATATACTTTTTAAAAAATGTAACTAAGAGCTAATAAATAGTTTTTACTTAAAAAAAACCTTACATTACGAATAATGTGATAACCAAAATAATGTATTTCATTTTAAAAAAAGCATGGCATATGTTGCCTATAGTTGTATTTTTTTTTAATTAACAGATATTAGTAGAAGGTCGTTTTGATAATATCTTAAATGTAAGTGTAACATGCTTGTTTACAAAAAAATACAAAGTTTTTTTTTGTTATTTACACTATTCTTAATTATATTCATTTATTTTTTATTTTTTTTAAATCGTTTTTTTTTATATTTTTTATTGAAAACATTTTTAAAAACATACGTACAATTTTTATTTTAATTAAAACAAAAAGCGAGTACTTTTTATTTTTTTCTTACGATCATTTATTTACTTAGCATTTTTTAAATTTTTTTGTCTCACAAAATACACAATAAATTATTTTCTTTTAGACAAAAATCCCGACATAATACCAATAGAAAGCAAACTGAACGAAAATTACAGCAAAAAAGATTATTGTATGAAGCCATTAATATCAATGGATGACCAATACACATCAATGTCAATGTATGGCCAACGCGCGCCAACGCATATGCCAATGCAAGTTGGTAGCTTGGCGAGTGGCAAAATGTATGAAAGTTGGTTGAAATATAATAATTCAATACCAATGAATAGTGGTGTGGTGAGTACTTATTTAATTGTTTTTTTTTAATTTCGAACTATTTTTAACCAACTACAAAGAAAGAAGGTTATCAGTATGTATGTATATAATTTGGTTGGAATTGAATTATATTTGAGTATGATGATCAATTTAGGTTTCCAAGCATGTGTGCTTAAATTAGTATGTTTGAACAAGAATTTCTTTAAAACTTAAAGTCATGTCAACTTAAGATCATGTCGAAGTTAAGTATACTTCAATTTAGGGATCAGTATAAGTTTCATTAAAATCGGTCCAGTAGTTTCAGACGTAAATGTAAATTACTCGTATGAAAATATAGGTAGGTAGTTGTATAGTTATTATGATATCGGTTTATTTTTATAAATTAGTTTCGGTAACTTTTTTCTAAAATCTTCAATTGTTTTGCATTTATTAAAAAAAAATCTAACAAAAAATACCATACAAGAACAAAAGTTCTATCAATATATTATTCAAGTTGAAGGCGGTTCAAATCTCAATTATCTACCAGCTTACCAAAGCTACTGATTGCAGTATTAAAATGTTATATTTTTCTTATATTTATCGTTTGACTGTAAACGCAATCGGTTGTGGGTTCGATTCCCACTTGGGGGAATGATTATTAATAAATTATTTCTATTTTGTCGCTTTAATAAAACAAAAGTGCAGCGTTGGGTTCCGCCACTCAATATGCAACGTCTTGAACTTGGCGGAAAGCGGAGTGAGTGAGTGTCCTGACAATAGGTACATACAAGCGTGAAGCTATATATATATGAGCTATTTATTATCAAAAAATATATATAAAACCCACATTGTAGCTGCAAATGGAGGCAATACCGCCAGACGCGCTGTCGGCGGCCGCGCGCCGGCGCAGCGCCTGCCACGCGGCCGCGCGCCGCTGCAGGACGCTGCCCAGGAACACTGGCTGTGAGTGATTTGGATGGATTTGTACACATTTGAAATGAAACTATTCTAAACGGATTTAGTCGCGTATTTATACAGGTCGACTGGACTACCTGTGAACACGGACTACTGGAAAGTGTTCGAAACGACAGATGTGTAAAAATGTATTTTCGAATACCAAAATACACGCGGTTAATATGTTTAAAATAGTTTCATTTAAAATTATTAATTTATTTATATATAGAAAACATTGGGTATCAGTCCTAAATATTAGTAACTAAGGGGACGTTATTTGAGCTTAGCAGTTATATTATAAAGGAAGTCATTTGGATAATATTATTAGCAAACACCTACCCTCCTTTTTAACTATGATTTGTATTTCTTTCCAATGCCTATATAAATCGGCAGTTATAGCAACAGGGACTCTTTTACTCGTTGACTTCCAAATAATAGGTTCTGTTTGTTGCTGCCTATTTTTCAATTTTTTTTTTAACTTCACGCTTTCATCCCGCATACCAGGGTAGGCAGAAAGTACCTAGTGTTAAGACACTCACCGAATTCGAGACATTGCATGTTGAGTGGTGGAACTCAACCCCGCTCTTTGTCTTTACCAGAGCGAGGAAGTGAAAATAATTTAAAAATAATCACTCCTCCGAGTGGGGATCGAATCCACAACCGGTCGCGTTCACAGTCACACTGCGCCACGATCGACCGCCAATAATAGTAATAACGTCAGAATTAGAAAAGTAAGCAACACTAATATTTTTTTGTCAACAGTACCTTCCCAATCTGACGGGAAACCATTGAAGCCATTAACAACACAAATACCAACGGATCTAACGTTCAGATGAGAAATACACTGTTTGCAAACCAAAATGTAACACGAGTTTATGTTGAACTATATTTACATAAACGAGTTTATTTATGTAATTGTGTGTTATGTTTAACATAATTAGTAAGTATGTAGATAGTGAAAAATTGTAATTTTTTTGTGTAAGAAAAAATTATTAATTTTGTTTTTTTTTCGCTATTCTTTTTGTAATTTAAGTCTTATAATTTAATAATTATTTTTCCCATTTTGATCTGATATAATTATCTTTGATACATTTATTTAAGCTTTGACTTTTAAATATATACTGACTGAACTATGTCTAGAATTTGTTTATTTTTAATATTTTTTTATGTAAACGTTTTTTTTTTATTTTTTTTATCATATACTTTTTGCTTATTTCAATAATATGATAATATGAAAATAATTAACATTTGTTATTTACTTAAAATTAATACATAATCTAAGAAAAGAGCATAATAAACATGACAGCTTATAAAGTCTTGAGACTGATATTTTGATTAGATTTTATATAGAAAAGTTAGTAATATGTAATTTATCGAAAGACGATAGTGTTGCAATGACAAAAATAAAAAAAGTATTATTATTATATGAAAAATTTAAATGTATATATATATATATATATATATATATATATATATATACATTGTTAAAACAATTTTGTCTGTCATTGTACCTCATACTATTAATACGTGTAACATATTTTTTAAATTAATAAAACACACACACACACACACAAACACACACACACACACACACACACACACACACACACACAATGTGACATAGACGTTGCCAAGGCAACCTGTTGTTTACGCGTCGATGGACATCTAGTAATATGTATATTGTTCATTGTTATACGATCGTCTTTATACACGACTTATAATGTATTTAACTACATATGTAGATATAAATATAATATAGTTGTAAAATTGTAAATATTTAATGTATATATACATATATTCATAGAAAATGTTGGTAGTCATTTAATTCCGATTAAAAATAATTAATTGAATTGTAAAAAAATTAAAGTTAAAATTTATTAAAAAAGGAATTTGTCGTGTTCATATATATATATTTTAATTTAAATCTTAATATAAGCGTTCTTATTACCACTATAATTAGTTTTATATACGTTGCGTTTGAAAGAAATCTTTGATATTTGCACACCCATCCATTCCTGATTGGAATGAATGTTGCTTAACCTTTGCTTTGTGTGTTTTTGTGTAATTATTAAGTTATATTTTTTTTTTATTTTAAAATAATACATCTTTCATTATTAATTAATAAAAATGTATAGAAAATTTTGAGAATGAGAGAAAAGATTTCATACGTCAAGAGGTCTACAATAACCATTTCTGTTCCCGCTGATTTGTCCGCGTGGTGTTTAACATCCCTGGATCTTCCTTTTATAATTCTAAAATAAAAGCCTTATTAACTCCTCATTAGATCAACTGTCTGCTTGTGAAAGTCCATTCAAAATCGATCGAGCGAGTCATCATATACATATGCGTCTAATAAACTTCTTACTTTAATATTTACTATTTTTAAAGTGTTATTCCACACTTGGGATTAGAAAACATTCGCTGCGCTGCGTTTAAATTTTTATACGTATTTTCAAAAATGTTTTCTAATCCTAAGTGTGGAATAACACGTAAAGTAAATATTAAAATAAAATAGCAATCTGTAAAAATCTCTCTACAAAGCTAAACAATATAAATAAGTTGTAACAAAACGTATAAGAATTTCGACGCAGCTGGTAGTAGAACGCATGGCTTAGCGGTCAGAGCGCTTGGACGGTATCCAAGAGGCGCGGGTTCGAATCCCGCTTCGTTCAAATTTTTATACGTTTTGTCAAAAAAAATACTTATTTATTTGTACAGATTTTAGTTTTGTAATTCAAGACAGGAATGATGGTGTATAACGTATTTTGGATTTTGCACTTCTACGGACCGTCTTGACACTAGGCACTTCCTGTCCCTGCTATGCGTGATAAAAACGTGCTAAAAATATCCAATGTATACTTTTAACTGCATTTTAATATATATAAAACTCTAATTTAAAAAAAAATGGTGTTAATACTTAACATATATTTTTTAGCTTCACGCTTTTATCCTGCATAACAGGGTAGACAGAAAGTACCTAGTGTCAAGACACTCCGTACTTCGGTTTTTAATACTTTATATACCTACATAAAAAAAATTGTCTCAGCAAAAAGAATAATGTAATAGAGAACTTAATTTACGTTAATTTATTTAAGTCCGCTCTTGTTAAGTTGCTATAAATTACCTTCATCCATACATCTAATGTCTAGATATTAGTTCTGTAGAACGTCTACATACAAAATTGCTTTTTTTTCTATTTATTTTATCTTAAATTTTTATAAAAATTGTGCCTTTAATTCCTTAGACAGTTGATTTGTAACTGAGTTGTAAATCGCTTCATTGTTAGAAGTTTAATGTTTATTTTGAAATTGTAAAAAATATAAAAATAAATGTCTTTATATATGTGATAAATTTGTTTTATTTACGTAAAATAAATCACGGCGTTTAGTTACGCCACTCGACTCGCAACATCTGATATTCAGGTTGAAAGCGAAACAAAGTGTTTTGACACTAGATTCTTCAAGTCCAGCGTGCCGTAGCGAACGAGGTCAAACTGAAAACGCCACTTAAGATACTCGTGGGAATGTTTATATTCTTTTCTAATTAATTATCATTTCACCTCCGGTTAAATAAAACACGCGGCGCGGCGTTTAGTTACACAATTCAAAACGCAGCAAAAAAAAACGTAACACTTTGGGTATGTGAAGCATAAAAAGATATATGTATAATACAAGAAAAAAAGTAAACCAGACTAACTAATCAAAATAATCGCTTTCAATTAAATTGCAGCTGCTTTGAACCGAATGATTCATGCCGCTAATATCAATTAGTGTTATTAAACTTGTCATATGGAAATGCTTTATTTGTTACTGTAATTAATTTGTATGGCCTATTAGGGTTGGTTAGTGCATTCTAAAGCAAAGGTCGTCGGTTCGATTCCTGCTCAGAACAAGTATACATACGTGGGTATATTCTTTTAGAAGTTCAATATTAAAGAATAACTAGTTTATTTAGTTATCAATTTTTTGCTGTTTTTTATTTTTATTTTAGAGGTTTTAATAGTGCCAGTTGATTTTAATTTATTTTATATTTACGAATGTCACGTAGAATAGAAAAGACATGAAGAGATTTGTCTGTTTTATTAGCAGCTTCACTCTTTCTTTATAACCGGAAAGAAAAAACCTAGTGTCAAGACAATGTGCTCTACGCTTTTCGTTTAAATTTGAGATATGGCGTGTTATCTACAAATTGCAAGTCTAAATACCAAAATTCAACTTTGAACGCGCAGTAGTTTTGGCTATGCGTTGTCTGTCAGCTGCAACTGCAACTGTAAGGCAACTTTACGTTTTATACCGTATAGCGGGGTAGTGAGAAACAACCTAGTGTCAACACACTGTGTTAAAATCCAAAATCGAGCCATTGCATGTTAAGTGGGGAACTTAACGCCGCACTTATTTTACTAGAGCGGAGACGGACTAAACTTTATATATAATCATTTATCCGATTTAAAATTGAACCTACAGTCAGTATATGGCCTCACAAAAGCCTTAATATTATATATGTAAAATATTATATATAAGTTCTAGCATAATTTCACGTTTTCTTTCATATCTCGGTACATACATATATACACATGTATGTATGTACATACATACATATATCAAAAGTTAGTACCAAGCATTGTCTAGAGGCGAAAACAACTTCTCATATTATTCAAAGTGCATAGAACCGTTCAGATAACGTAACTTGCTCGCATACTATATTAAGTTAAACATATCTATTATACTTGCTGTACTACTTGTTGTTAAAAATGTTTATATTTTGATAACTTTTATAATTCATTACTTTGTTCTCATGTTGTTTTGTATATAAATGTTTTTGTTTTTTCATTATTGTAAATAAAAAAATTAAGACATCAAAAATTATTTTAATTCAAATTTTTGAAAATATCTGAATGTGGAACACTTTTGAAAACGACAGCTATTTCTAAATTAAATTTGGACTTTTAATTATATCCACATTATAATTCGAATGGAGATGCACGTAAATATTTAATAAGAAAATACGAATTTGGGTACAAATGCAATGAAAGTCAAAATATTATTTATTCAAATAGGCTGTTTCAAGCCCGAGCACGAGTCAGCAATTCTTTCATGGGACAGTCTGTATGCTTTTACAATAGAAGCCCAGAAAATGTTCGAGATTGTTCTTTATCACAATTTAAAGTAGTAAAAAGGCGTTTGTGTGTTAAAGGTTATTACCATATGAATGATTTTATAAATGATAACACGTCTTGGGAAGGAAATGCTCGCTCTAATCTATTACAAAGGTATCATTGGCACTAATAAAACTGATTAAATTGTAAATTTTTGTCATTTAAAAAAAAAAAAGTCCCGCTGAGTTTCTTGCGCCGGTTCTTCTCAGGTCTGAGGCATTATCTTTAGTGGTCAATTATTTGACATTCAAAACATGAAGCATGTTACTTCTTATTTTTAAATAAAATTGTTTGACTTTGACTATAAAAGCCAGTATTGTCCATGCTCTATTCTTGTGAGGAAATATGTCCTGGAAGCTACCGAGAAACTCAAAGAGTTGCTCCTTTGCGAGAAACCCTATAGCTGTTCTTTTCATATGAATTTTCTTGGATACTTGAGTTACTCAATATTAATTTTCAATTTATCTAATAGATATAAAATTGATTGTGTAGTTATTATCATCAACCTTTATGTCTCATAATTTTGATAACAACTTTCTATGTGAATTTTCTCTGCCTGACATATATAAAAAAATATTTACTTCAGAAGCAAGAGAAAAATCTGTTTTTCTTCTTTTTTTCTTCCTTTTTTTAAATTCTATACAAATTAACTAGAAATAACGGAGTATGTTGTCAAGTTGTCTCTGCCCAAATGTGCATAGAAACGCGAACCTGCATGTCATGCTCCACACTGGTAATACATTTTCTTTATTAGTTTTACGCTTTTTATCCCGCATAGCAGGGTAAACAGAAAGTACTCAGTGTCAAGACACTAAGTACTCTCTTTCCACCGAATTCGAGGTGTGGCGAGTTGAATAGTGGAATCCAACGTCGCACTTGTCTTACCAGAGCGAAAAAAAATTAAAAATATAAATATAATCACTCTTCCAAGTGGGGATCGAACCCACAATCGGTCACGTTTACAGTCAGACGCTGTCCCATTGGACCGGCTTCAAATTATTGTATATCAGTCAAAAAGACTGCTCTGGTAATACAACGTGCAGCGTTAAGTTACGCCCCTCTAAAAATCCCATGCCTCCATCCAAAAATATATATAATTTCAAATAACCTAACACTAAAAGTACATAAATATAATACCAACGAGAAAACGAGTAACACTACCCTAGAGACGGGATAATGAGTTGTCGTTACGTTACTCCGCGAGGAAGTGTACCCACCTACTTGTATATTTAGAAAAATAACAGCCTTTTTATTTGTAAAAAGAATAGAGCCTTCTCAAGGTTATTTATCCTTTGTTTTATATTAAATGTAGCTGAAATGGGATTTATTATAGGAGTGATTATCAGAAATGTTTATTTTACTCGAATATACTGTTGTTGCTAACGAAATTAGAAGTAATATTTAAATAAGGATGGTAAGAAAGATGTATGAAGTAAATGTGAGCGAAAACACAGTACTAGAGGAAGGTTACGTAAAAAAGCACGAGGCCCACCAGGCCAAAATATATAAAGAGGTTAATATATTTCAATTTAATTGCTTTTAATAATTATTAAATTAATAAGATAATTAGTCTACCTGTGACCACGGACTACTGTAAAGTGTTCGAAACGTCAGGTGTCCAAAATGTATTTTCGAATACCAAAATATACGCGATTAATCCGGTTAAAATAGTTTCATTTAAAAAGATTTTTATTGTTATTGCTGTTGTAAGAATCTTTATTTTATTGTTTTATAAGCCTGTCTATAAATCGATTAAAATAAGTAGTATATTAGTACCCACGAAACAAGGTTAGCCAATGTACCATCGGATGTGTCAAAAAAATATAAAACTTACTTTTTATTAATAAAAATTATCACCATTTTAGACGCCGGTCGTGGCCCAGTGTGCAAGTGTCTGACAGTAAACGCGATCGGTTATGGGTTCGATCCCTACTCGGGGGATTGATTATATTTAAATTATTTTCACTTCCTCGCTCTGTTAAAAGACAAAGTGCGGCGTTGAGTTTCACCACTCAATACGCAATGTCTCGAATTCGGCGGAAAGCGAAGTACCGAATTCTGTCTACCCAGCTATGGGTGATAAAAGCGTAAAGCTAAAAAAAAACAAAGGCAATCCAGAAAATTTCTTTATAAAATGTACAGTATACACAGTATACTCGTTACTAAGGCAACGCGTATTTGACTCAGCGACGGGCCCTGTAGCAAGTATTATTGGAATGAAATGTAAAATATTTTTTCTTTCTCTGATTTAAATCGCATAAGCCAGTTACGTCTACGTAAAGTAACTGGCTTAGGAGCTTAGGCGTTTTTATGACCAAGTGAAGGAAGTTACTTAAAATATATATTATGTTTTGTTTCAATGCTAATTGAATAAAATGTAAACAATTCTTGTTAGTTTACGTTAGTTAGTTTAAAAAACGTGTAAAAATTTGAACACAGCGGGATTCGATCCACTTGTTGTTCAGTTTGACATTAATCGCGGTAGTTATAGGTACAATTCCCATGCTGAAATATTAAAACCTAAAATGGATACATTATCCTGTTCTCAATAGAATGAGTATTGTAAAAATAATCTTCTTTTTTCATAGTTTCATGCTTTTATCCCATATAGCAGGGTAGACAGGAAGTCACTAGGGTCAAGACAGTACGTACTCCGCTTCCCATTCGAGACATTACATGTTGAGTGGTGGAGCTCAATCGCTTTATCTTGCCAGAGCGAGGAAAATGAAAGTAATTTAAATATAATGATTGCTCCGAGTAGAAATCGAACCTACAAACGATCGCGTTGACAGTCAAACGTTGTTCCACTGCACCACGACGGGCCTAATTATCTTGTCATTGGTATAAGTGATATTGGCAAGGGCCAAGATCAGATCAGAATAGGTCAATAGAAATATTGTATTGTTGAACGATAAGCAATTCTCATTCTATAAGAGCTTCTATAAGATTCTATAAGAGCCGTTACAAAACGAAGAAAATTAACAGTAAGATTTGTATAACTAATCCTGAAAGGATGTTATAGGCCCTACCGGCTTTGAGGGAGGTTAAGCTCGAAGGCATTGACCTTGGCATGGAGATCTTCAGAAGAAACCATAAACTTAGAACACAAAGGGCGCCTACTGTGAGGCACGTACCTCGGCTTGTGTACACCGTTTATAGTGGGGGACTTGCCTGTCTAATCAGGCCTATTTGCATCGGGCGGTTTGAAAAAATGGTGTTATGACTTAACCCTACTCGGGGGGAGTAGGGATCGAACTCACCACCGGTCTTGTTTACAGTCAGACGCTGTCCGCAACTCAACCGAAAAGTGATATACAAAGTGCCTCAACTTTATTTATCACATTTCGATTGAGTTGCGGACCTTTGGTTCTTTTTTACTACCATTCTATACGAAATAAGAATTAAGCTGAAATAACTAATTAATGTAAGAAACTATAAAGTTTTCACACATACAGACACGCCTATACATCTACTTTTATATCATCCTACGGGAGAGCGTTTCTCACGCGTTTTTTAAGCGGCTGGTAGTTTGCCAACGTATTTTAATATAAATGAGACTTTACTAGCGGCTATGAGGACTGTATAGTCCTTACATAATGCAAATTGTGTCTTACGGCACCTTTGTGGTCGCTTTTATCGTTTTATATATGTAAATACTATTTGTTTTTGGCGTAAATGTTCCATTTTTTTAGTTAGCAATATAAATCATTAAAATGCAGAACTTAACTCCGCACTTGTATGTTTGTATGTGTGTGTGTGTATTTCATAAAGAATAATAAAAAGAGATCGAGGTCGAGGAGAGAAGTAGGAAGGGAGACCTTAGTTTCCAAATAATATGAAGCCTGAAGACCAAAATATAATAGCTTCTCGCTTTATACCACGTAATAGGGTAGTCAGAGATAGTGTCAATACAGTCAGTTGTGTGTTTTCCGTTGGAAATTGAGACATTGCGTGTTGAATGACGAACTGAACGCCGCGTTCTGTCTTACCAGAGGGGAGAAATGGAAATATATTTTAAATATAATCATTTCTCCTCGTCAGAACCAAACGCGTAAAGAAATTGTCTGTGTGATTGTATTGTTTTTATTTTATGACATCAAAAATCAGGAAAATAAATTAATTTCTACACATGCATACGTAGCAATTTGTATGAACTAAACGAGTCTAATTATGTTTTAAACCACACTCATAGAATTTTCGCAATACAGATCTTTTTAAAAATAAAAATATTATCATACTAAAATTATGCGATGTTTAGTATTGCATACATATTCGTATATATAGAGGCCGCATAGCAGGGTAGACTGGTTACCTAATGTCAAGAATACTGAGTAGTACTTCGCTTTCCACTGAATTTTAGATATTGTGTATTGAGGCGGAACTCAACGCCGCTCTATCTATTGCAAGAGAGAACTAGTGATAATAATTTTAATTTTTTTTCTAGGCAGTGGGACGGCGTCTGTCTACAAACGCTATTAATTGTGAGTTCGATTCCCACTCGGGGAAATGATTATATTTAAATTTTATTAGCGTTTCTCTGCTCTGGTAAGATAAAACGTGGCGTCGAGTTCCCCCTAAACATCTTGATTTCAGGGGGAGGAACACTCAACGGAGTGTCTTGACATAAATTGTTTGCTGCTATGATAAAGCGTGAAGCTGTTAATATATATTATAGTTTAAATATTCAATCAAAAACCGGATGCAGCCAGCCATAGTCTAAAATTTTATTAGTCAAAAATATTTACATTTTTAGATTTATTTATTATTAATATTTAGCTTCACCCTTTTATCCTGCATAGCAGGTTAGACAGAAAGTACCTAGTGTCAACACACTCCGTACTTCACTTTCCACCGAATTCGAGACATTGCGGGTTTTCATAATATCAAATATGTAAAGAGCCATTATTTCATGCATCTCCACAATGCAGTCCAACTTGTCACTAAGGGTATTATCACACTAAAGTTTCACGAAACTTGGTTGCAGATTGCTCAAAAGCTCGCTGGAAGCTAATATTAATAGTTTGCGAGCTCAAAATGGAAATCATATAAATTATGTGATATGTATAGTGTTGAATTTATGAAAAATTTTAATTTTGAACTTAAAATATGTTATCATAATAAGTTTATTTTTTAATTCAATTTTATATTATATATTTATGAAGTATGAAGTGAGTGTATTGTCCCTGTCATATACAGGGGGTGTGCGATAAACTACAAGGTAGTTTTCAGTTTTATATATATATTTCGAAAAGCTGTCCTGCTAGAGAGAAATTTGTCATAAAACACTTTGCTCTCCACTTTGAACGCCGATTCGAGTCATTGCGTGTTGAGAGGCTGAGTTCAACACTGTGTTATGTCTGCCAGAGCGAAATAAAATGAATAACTTGAAAATGCTTATAAATTAGCCATTATATACTCTAGTGGGGATCGAACTCACAATCACAACATTTAGAATCACACCCAACAACTGTGCCACGTTAGATTATAGTATCTGCTAAAATATATACCTATAAGAATGATACTTAATTATTTTTTTTAATTAAACTGAATTCGAACCCATTGTCCCGTAATCAGATTATTGTGCAAACAAATGAGTTTTACAATGGAAATTACAATCGTTTATTGCACTCGAGTAATTCCTCCATTTCCCCCTTGAATGCTCTCAGAGCTGTTGGAATCAGTTTGTTATTAAGACGTATATAAAAGTTTTATATATATATATATATATATATATATATATATATATATATATATATATATATATATATTTACTGATATAGTCATTGGTATGAAATTGCATATGACTGTAAATGCAATGGTTCTAGGTTCATTACCCACTTGGGGTAACAGTTATATTAGAATTTTTTATTTTATCCAAATCCAAAGCCAAAGAGCGGCGTTGAGTTCCACCACTCATTCAGCAGTTGATATGTTACCTTGACACTATTCTCTCTCACTATGATTACTTTTATTTCGGGAATACATTAGAGTGCAGCACAACCTCTCAGAGTAACACTTAGTATTAATAGAGAATATTTAAATTAGATTAATATAGAATTTTTACTCTTAGTTATTTTTAGACTATACATCGAAATAGGGGTTGTAAGATTATATAAATACGTAATAACGTAGGAAGAATTCCTCCTATGAATTCAATAAAAAGAAACTCAATTTGAATATTCAAAGCATTTATTGCTGTTTTTATGCCAACGAAGCTACAGACAATACTTTGTTCTATCACTTTATTTACAAGAATTTTTAATAATTTAATAATTGAATTCGTTTAGCAATACTGAAACTAATATCCGATAATAAATAATATTAGAACTACATTGGAATTTGTATATCATAGGTGCAGACAAAACGTTGCCGTGAACTATCTAAATGTTATCTACTTGTTAAACAATTTTTTTAGCTTCACCCTTTTATTCCGCAAAGCAGAGTGGACAGAAAGTACCTAGAGACAAGACTCTCCGTACTTCGCTTTTCATTATTTGAGCCCAAAACCATCGCGGTAACAATCGGATGCTATTACATTATACAAAAAACTAAAAAAACTCATATTAATTTAAACAATAATAAATTGAATGTTAATAAATGATCCAGTAGCTAAAATTTTCAAAAACTTTCTACAATCTGTATGTATGTACAATATATATGTATATATAATATAAAAGCACTTTTTATATAATCCCATACAAACCTGTAAACCTTGACAAACGATTATCCACTATATTATTACTTAAACAAAATATTTGGAGTATAAACTATAATATTTTTTTCATATGTATTTTATATAAACTGAACGTTTATTGAAAATATACAGCCGTATACTGTCATATCAGTACAAGTGCCAATATTTTCAGTATTTGAATAGTTTTAAATATATAGAACAACACATATGATAAAACGCTTAGACTTAAATATTGTTTAGTACAAATTATTCCTGCAGATTTTTTTCTTAAAATAAAATAAAAAAATAAAAAGTTAACTTAACAGCGCAAAACACCAACTATGCGCAAGTGCCCCATCAAAATCAGTCCAGCTGTTACAGAGATTACTCGGAACAAACAGATAGACAGACAAAATATCACATTTCGGTGATGTGTGCCGTGTATATATACATACATATACATATAGTAGAGAGCGGTTATTTTAACATTACAAACCGACATTCCAATTTTATTTGTTTGTATACATGATATATCGTATCTATATTTAGGCAATAGCTATAAATTTTAATTCCATTCTACATTAATAAACAAGATCATATAAGGCCATCTTTGCGTAGTAGGATGACGGTAATTGTAGTTCCGTTACCCACCAAGGTGGATAGACCGATTTTATTTATTTATATTACCGCTTTGGTAAGACAAAGTGCGGTGTTTAGTTTCGCAATTTAGCTCGCCTTGTTTTGATTTCTAATGCACAGGGTAGAATAACTACCTTAACTGCTATACGAAGAAAAACCTAACGTTGTTAAGGATAATTTAACCTACTGTACTAGGAAGCTATTTAAAAAATATTTGTTGTAGTAACAAACAAAATATTTTTTTAATTTATTCTAAGTAAATCCCATATACTGCATTTGAAGAGAATTGTACGACCGATGGCAATTTTCCATATAACCTTTCATATCCAATTTCACCTTGTTACGGCTTGAATTTCAATAAATTTTGTTTAGCCATTACATGACAATAGTCACCTTTATCCTTTATTATGTTTTCACAAGATTTACATGTTTACAAAATATTTAATATTATAAAGAATAAGATAACGTCCGACTGTAAATGCAATTAGATGTGGGTTCGATCCCGACTCGGGGGAGTGATAATATTTAAATTATTTTCACTTCCTCGCTCTGGTAAGAAAAAGTGCGGCGTTGAGTTCTACCATTCAACATGCGTGTTGATCATCAGTCATATCTCCAATTCAGTGGAGAGCGAAGTACGGAGTGTCTTAGCACTACATACTTATTTCTACGCTACTATGCGGGATAAAAGAGTAACGCTAACAAAATAGAAGGTGTACGTGGCTCAGTGGGACTGTGTTTGGTTGGCTATATTTACGAATCTGGAGAAATGATGTTTTATTACTGATTTACTTTTTATCTCGCGTAGAAGGGTAGTCAGAAAGTAACCAATATCAAGACACTTGTTTAACTGCTTTCTTAGACATTTAGTTTTCAGTGGTGGTTTACAATTTATCTTACCACAGCAATGATATCATTTACCCGATTGGGAAAATTTATAAAATCACACTATAGATATGCAAGCAACATAAATAAGTTGTAGCAAACGTATAAGAATTTCGGCGCAGCCGGTAGTAGAAAGCATGGCTTAGCGAGAGTCAGTTGGACGGTTTCCAAGAGGCGCCGGTTCGTATCCAGTACGTTCAAATTTTTATACGTTTTTTTCAAAAATATTTTCTAATCCTAAGTATGGAATAACACTTTAAAAATATTAAAATGCTATTTTGTTCAAGTCAACCTTTGAAATCACTCCTTTGAAGACACTCGATACTACAATTTCCGTCGAATTCAAGACATTACGAGTTGTGTGGTGGAACTCAACGCTGCACTTTGTCTTACCAGAGAGCAGAAGTGAAAATAATTTTATATACAGTAACTCCCGGATGTTGAAATCGAACCCACAACCGATCGCGTTTACAGTCAGACCAACAGCCACGACCAACCTCAAAGAAGTTTGTATATTATAAGAAATATATATTATCTATGAATAATTCAAATATATTATGTTACAAAGGGGTGAGCTACGGTATAATAAAAGTGTCATCAACAAGAAACCTCGCGCCGTATCTGACAGCGTTACAAAAAGGCTTTGGGATTTTAAATGTTATTTAGAACCAAAATATTTTGCGCCATTGAAATTGCTATACAATATTAAACATTTTTTGGTTAATTTTTTATTTCTCTTATTATTATTTGAATGCATTTTTGAATATTACTAAGTGGGCAATGAGAATATAGTGCAAGAATTCTCCGTTTTCCGATTTTCCTTAGAATTCGAGACATTGCATCTTAAATGGCAGAACTCAACACCGCGCTTTGTCTTAACGGAGCGGAAAAATTGAAACAAGTGAGTACCTATAATTTTTACCTTGAACAGGAATCAAACTAACATTCAATAGCGGTTTTAGCCAGCAAGAGTAAAGTATAAACTGACACACACACACACATATATACATATACATATATATATATATATATATATTCATATATATATATATATATATATACATATATATAGTATTAATTCTTTTATATTAAAAAACGACAAAAATATATGGCTATGATAACAAACTAATACTAACAATTAATGAAAAGGGAAAATTTAATTAATTAATTGTTTAATTTAATAATATATGCAAGGAATTATTATCAGCAACTCCCATCATGTTTCAGGAGGGTAATTAATTGAATTTACAAAGTTCTAATGGAGTCAAGTTGTTTTGATCGGTACGTTAACATTTGTTTTTAGTTAATGAACTATTGTAAAGTAATTTGTTTAATTATAATAGTACAATTTAACTGATTATAGTAGGTTTGATATTTGGTTTGGCGATTGGTTGGTCGACTGGTTGATAGTTTTAACTAGACACCTGACTAGAGTACAGTAAAGAGATTCAATAAAGAGATTAGTAGATTAGAAAACATATAAAAAAATTGAATGCAACGGGATTCGAACCCGCGCCTCTAGGGAAATCTTACAAGCGGTCTAACGCTACACCATGCGTTCTACATCCGTCTGCGTCGAAATTCTTATACGTTTGTTACAACTTATTTATGTTGTTAGCATCATCGGTTTCGAATCCCGCTGCGTTCAAAAATAGATTTATACGTATTTTCTAAACTATTTTCTAATCCTAAGTATAAAATAACGCTTTAAAAATTGTAAAAGATTAGTAGATTTTGGAAGTCAGCTTAGGAAAAGCAATAATAAACGTTAGTTGATAGAATGAAGAGATTTCATAAAGAAACTTAGCATCTTCTTGATATTGTAAAAACTAAATATTAATTACTTACACGTATAGTATAAAAAAACATAATCTATAGTGTATTCCTATTCTCTATTCTCTGTTATACTCTCTCTTACCAACTCTCTCCCTTTTAACTCCTCATTCCTTAACAAAATTTTCCTTTTCAAAGTTACCATATCCCCTTTTGCTCTCTCTTGCATTCTTATTCACATCTAAAAATATTTTTATATTTTTCCTTGTGGAGGAACACACTTATCATCGTCAGAAGTAGTTAGAAGAGATGAAGAGACTTCATTCGGTTGTGACGGTCGAGGTGCCACAGTTAATAAGCTGCTAAGTTTTAGATTTTCATATAAATAACCCAATTTTTTTTAGCTTCATGATTTTATCCCGCATAGCAGGTTAGACAGAAAGTACCTAGTTTCAATACACTCCATACTTCGCATTTCATCGAATTTCGGACATTGCGTGTTGAATGGAGGAACTCAACGCCACACTTTGTCATATCAGACCGAGAAAGTGACAATAATTTAAATACAATCACTCCACTGAGTGAGGATCGAACCCACAACCGATCCGTTTACAGTCAGAAGTTATACCACTACACCTTAGTGGAAAAACAACATTAAAATTGACTTAACAAATACATATGAAGGATTTTTAAATAGGATTTTAAATACTTTTCGCTATTTCTCGTTAGTCGTAAGGTCACCTGTTCCATCGCTATTCAATTTATTTGTCAATTCTTTCCAACTCAATTTTACGAAATGGCGACGTAGCGGACCACCAGAGGGCTTCATGGGGATAAATCCCCATTCTTAAATAAAAATTGCAATCATCACATAAAATACAACACTAATTAGTTATATTTATTAAAGTAAAAATGTGTACATACCTAGTACCGGCCGAGGCCAGTCGTGGTGCAGTGTAACAGCGTCTGACTGTAAACGCGATCGGTCGGGGGTTCGATCCCACTCGGGGGAGTGATTATATTTAAATTATGTTCACTTCCTCGCTCTGGTAATATACAAAGAGCGGCGTAGAGTTCCACCACTCAACACGCAATGTCTCGAATTCGGTGGCAAGCGAAGTACGGGGTGTTTTGACACTAGGTACTTTCTGTCTACCCTACTATACGCGTGAATAAAGTGTGAAGCTAAAAAAAACCTAGTACAAATCTTTAGTACAAACTCTGTTGTAAATTTCACCTTTGTAAGTATTGTAAAAACCATGTCGATTTCATATTAATTCTATAAAACATATAAAATAAACAATTGCTTTTAAGTTTTACCTGTTACGATGAAAACATAAATAAATTTGACATGGCTTGGCGTTGTCAAATGCAGGTGGATTTATTCCGAAACCGTAGTAGTATCGGCCAATAGTAGCCAATGACAGATTTATTATCAGAGAGAAAAAATCAGCTGCCAACAAGTGGAGAGAAACCATGTCGGCTAATACTCGTAAATAGTAGATTAATATTTCTTCCTAAGTAGAATTTTCTATGTATGAACGGACAGTTTTACTTTACAAATTATATATATATATATATATATATATATATATATATATATATATATTATATATATATATATATATATATATATATATATATATATATATATTATATATATATATATATATATATATATATACTATATAAAGAGTGAATAAATACAATAACCTGTTGGCTGTATAATACAGCATTCAGAAGCTATATTCAGAACTATTTACTTGAGAAGAAGATATTTTTTCTACAAACTTCGAGCTACCGTCGGCTATTTCACTCACGAAACCGCAGCGGACGTCCTCGAAGCTTTATAATAGAATTCTCTGATGCGTTTCACTGAGAGAGGAAATAACTGCCCAAAATCGGACCTGGCGTATACCATATGACATATAATGTTATATATAATCTTCAAATTTAATCATTTTCTTCTGGGCTAATGGGTTTTTTATATGTTTATCATTTATATTAGTTCCAAGCGTAACCATTGAAAGTTTCGATAAAATATTAACATTTTAATAAAATTTAAAAAAGATAAATATACATGTATACACACACGCACACACACACACACATATATATATATATATACATATATATATATATATATACATATATATATATATATGTACCTAATACAAACTTTTATATTGCTTGTAAAGCTTCAAGCTTTCTCACGCAAAATGGTAGTCAAAGGCAACCTAGTGTCAAGAAACTCCATTGTTTTCCGGCTATAATTGCGTATTAAGTGGTGAACTCAACGCTGTGTTTTGTCTTGCCAGAGAGGAAATATAAAAACAAACATCTCCCGAGAGAGGCTCGAATCCACAAGCATTGGGTTTACAGTCTCTGGTTTATTTTAAATAGGTTTAATTTAATATGTACGTAATAGAAATGACAAATACCAAAAAATCCCACTAGTCGTTGTGAAGTTAATAGCAGTTGAAATAGATGTTTTTCTAAAGCCCAACTCTTAAGCCGATTAGTGGCTTACAGCGCTGGGTAATGATGTCTTTGTAAAAAAATATTCTCCCCGAGATTGGCAAACTTGACACGGCCGTGACCAAATTACGTTTCACCGTCTTATAATATTTCTAATGTCTTGTCACTTTATAATTTAGCTCAGTTTTTTTTAATAAATTTCACTTTTTTAGGCAGACTTTACGTTCTTACCGTGAAAATTGTTTTGAAATATTATTTATATTGATTTGGAATATTAAATAATTCATGTATTTATCAAAAATAATAGAAAAAGAGTCTTCTCTGCTTTTTTGAAAAAAAGTACAAAAATTTCAAAAATGTTTTCTGATCCTTAGTGTAGAATAACACTTTAAAAATAGTAAAATATTAAAATAAAATAGCAATCTCTCTTGTTAAACGATTATTTCTTAATAATCTTTATGTAGAAGAAATCTGTAAAAATCTCTCTACTGTTGATGAGATGCTAACAACATAAATAAGTTGTAACAAATGTGTATGAATTTCGACGCAGCTGGCAGTAGAACGCATGGCTTGGCGGTCAGAGCGCTTAGACGGTATCCAAAAGGCGCGGGTTCAAATCCCGCTGCATTCAAATTTTTATACATTTTTTCAAAAATGTTTTCTAATCCTAATAACTGTAGAATAACACTTTAATAATAGTAAATATCTTCTCTGCTCCATACAACATGATGAAGAAGAAATCTACCATCAATAATGAACGTCATGTTATTTTCATTGAGAACAAAGTCAATTGGGCTCAATCTATATATATGTATATATATATATATATATATATATATATATATATATATATATATATATATATATATATATATATATTCAGGATATTATTTTATTTAAATCATTTATTTTTACAGATTTGTTAACACTGGACTTAAGCCTAAGCCAACAACAAGCGAACTTCACTTAAGTCTAGAGCAACTTAGGTAAATAGAATGTATTGTTATAACACTCCTTGCTCATATTAAATCCAATTGTGAAGCGTAGTTTATTGAATAACGGAACCTAACGCCGCGCTTTGTCTTAATAAATAAACAAAAAAAACTTGCGTAACTGTGACGTCATAAGACAGTATGAGACAGTAGATCACAGCTCTATTATTTTTAACAACACTTTACGCGTATAATCAAAGATAATCTAATGTCAAGACACTCCGTTTCTGCCTAGTTAAAAGAATATCCGTGTTAAGTTGCGTAACCCAACGCCATCATTTATAACTTAGTCAGACGGTATCTCATTACGTCACATTGATGTTAAAACTCTAATGTTGTATAGAATTCAGTATACTGTATCAATATTCTTCCTCACTGTAGGCCCGTCAAGAATATTGTATTACAAAGCGTAATGCCGCGTTAACGATCATGTCATTATAGACGATATCCCATCCTCCTTACACTTCCGTTTCCCATCATATACAAAAGCGGGATAGAAGATTTATCTCGAAATAAGGATTCAATTGAGTAGCTGGGAATTTTTGATAGAGATTCTTTGAGTATGTAGTTTCTTTACCGCTTTGGTGTAAAAGTATAATGTATTTTATTATTATCCGTTAATTGGCGGAACTCAACGCCGTAATTTGTTTTATGTGAACAGTGTAATGAAAATCATTTAAATAAGATTTTTTTACTGAGTGGAACCTAACCTAAAACCAATCGCGGTACCAGTTAGACACTACCACACAAACCTACAATGACTTTTATGTATTTTTTTTGCTGATTCACGCTTCATTCCGCTCAGCAGAGACAACCTAGTGTCCAGACACTCCGTTGCCTGCAATCCGCCCGAAATCGAAACATTGCGTGTTGAGAGGCGAATTCCACGTCGCACTTTCTCACACCAGAGCGGAGAAATAAAAATATTATCTATCTGTCTGTATACATATTTACATACATATATTCTAGAACACATTTATTCTTTACTGTTTTGTCGTAATCAAAATATTTGTTAAAATTTTAATATGAAATGTACATGTTACATGTTAGTTCATCTTAAAAATGACCCATATTTTAGATGAGGTAACATGTATAATATAACGCGGTTGGGATTAACCAGACAAAGCGATTCGCATGTTTTTACTATACGACACTTAGTGTTTTTAAAAGTTTCTGCACTCATTACGCTCAATCTTGTATAATACGAAATATGACCTCTAATATACAATGTTGAGATAATTGACAATTGGAACAAAGTGTTCCGAACGTTAAAAAGTTTAAAACAAAAAAAATGAGGTATGAGGTCTGACAGTAAACGCGATCGGTTGTGGATTCGTTTCCCACTCGGGGGAGTGATTATATTTTAAATTGTTTTCATTTTCACCCGTTGGTAAGATAAGGCGCGGCGTTGAGTTCCGCCACTCAACACATAATCTCTCCAATTTGGGGGAAAGCGGAGTACGGAGTGTCTTGACACTATATACTTCCTATCCACTCAGCCCTGTGGGATAAAAGCATGAAGTCAAAAGAATTACTATCATAAACAAATTTAAAGTAATAATTTCATTTTATTATAAAAAAAAATGTTAAACAAACCCTCGCCTACGTACGGAGCTTCGCTTCACAAAGGTTAGTCCACAAAGGCTGGTGTGCATACATTTTTAAGATAAAGTCACGTTTTATCTCACGCTTTATTAAATAGACCTACCGCGGTGTTCAAAATATTAATTGATTTATGTATAAGTTTAGAACGCATCTAATTCTTTGTATAATGAAAATCAAAATTTACTTTTCAATTTTGCAGCTTTGGTAAAACAATGCGTAAGCGCGGTGTTGAGTTACGCCATTCAAAATGTGACTACATTTTTTAATATATACTTTATATCAGAAATTATTTAATGGAAAAGATAATACTACTTTCCTTCGAATTTATTATAACACAATACGTAGGTAGTTTAAATAATTATTTATCATTAAGAATATTGTTTTTGCAAATACGTACATCGTCTACTATACTTCGTCTACTACTGTAGTGTTCAAAACGTCAGATTTCCAAAAATTAATACCAAAATATATGCGATTAATCCGTTTAAAATAGTTTCATTTAAAAATAATATATTATAATAATTAAAACTAATTTAGCGCAACTCATAATACGTTTTCTTGGTTTAATTGAAAGTCGTTCTTTAACTATTTAACATATACATATTGAATATCTCGTTTCTTCACTTTAGTTGATTTTATAAAATACTATATTTTGTACTGATTTATAAAAAAATTAAATTTATGTTTTTTTATAGATACGTTATAATTTTCTAACTAAGCCCTTTCTTACATTATATACATAAATATAATATTTACTTGTAGAACAAAGGGGCTCCGTCCCCTGAAACTGATTACCACCCTTGTTTCTCACTCACAATAATTGTAACCATTAAAAAATTTTGGAGCAAATTCTGGAAATATTTCCAGTAAATAACTATAGATTATTTTTTTAAACTATCACACGAATAATACATAAAACAAAAACAGCTTCACGCTTTATCCCGAATAGAAGGCTAGACAGAAACAATTTAGTGTCAAGATATTCCTTTGACAGTTTTCCATCCGAAATCGAGACACTTAGACCAGAGGGGTGAGATGAAAATAAATTTTAAATATATTTACTATTTTTAAAGTGTTATTCCACACTTAGGAGTAGAAATCATTTTTGAAAAAACGTATAAAACTTTGAACGCAGCGGGATTCGAACCCGCGCCTCTTGGATACCGTCCAAGCGCTCTGACCGCTAAGCCATGCGTTCTACTACCAGCTGCGTCGAAATCCCGCTGCGTTCAAACTTTTAAACGTTTTTTCAAAAATTTTAAATATATTCATTTTCTCGATTGGGAATTCAACCCATAACTATTTTATGCGTTTACACTGTGCTGTGCTACTGCGGCCCGATGGTATCTTCATGGCATTTGTATATAGAAGAAAAAATATATATCGACAAATAACAAACGTATGTATACTTACATGTATACTTACTAAGACTGATAAACACTTTACCCTCCTTTGCGAGCCGTAGTCTGCTAAAAAACACACAACCAAGTGATTTTAAAATGATAAATGATAGAATGTTAGGAGGAAATAGCGGAAGGGCATTTCACTCGGCGGGAAGCGTAATTTGATACAATATTATCTTTAAAACGCTAATTCAGTCAAAACAAAATTGATTAATTACATATTTTTGTATGAATATATATAATTTTGTATAGTTTCAAATATTATAAAGGCCATAAAAACACAGTGGGACTTTTACTGCCAACATGATTGGTTGTGGGTTCGACACGACTTCGATAAAGTAATATTTAATTTTTTTCCTTTTATCTGTGTTGTCAAGACAAAACGCGGCGTTGACTTCCGTGACGTTACACGCAAAGTAAATACCTTGACACACAATTCTCTCTCTTCCTGCCAAGCGAGATAAAGCGTGAAGCTGCATTTTATCTCAAACAACTCCTGTAGTAGCTCGCTATATTAACTTGAGCCCATATACCTAATAGCTTAAAGGAAATATGAGATCAATTTAGTCTTGTAATGTAATCGAGAATTTTCAATAGGATAGACGAGTCTGGGGAAAGCTTATTACAAATTCCTTTATAACTTGATATTCAGATCAGATATCTAGAGTGAAATACTTTAACACAAGTTTTTGTAGTAGATTGCTTAAAACAATGGTTTATTTCTTTATTTTTTGTAATTTACAAATTATTGTATTTATAATAAATATTGAAAACATAATATTCTACTGTAAAATTTATGGGAAGCCGATCGTGACGCAGTGGGACAGCGTCTGACTGTAAACACGATCTAATGTGGGTTCAATTCCCACTCGAGGAAATGATTATATTTAAAATTATTTCCATTTCCTCGCTCTGGCAATACAAAGCGCGGCGTTCAGTTTCGCCACTTAGCACGCAATATCGTGATTTGTTTTACAACGCGCAACTGTACAAATAATAATCATAGCCATAATCATCTTTATTCTAACATAAATAAAAAAAAACATTTTTATACAATAGACTAGTTACATAATTTTACTACTTATTTAATTATTTCATTATAAAATTAGTATAATTATGTAAAATAGTCATAATTTACATAATTATTTCATACAACAATACATTATATAATGGGAATGGGAATGGGAATGGGAATCGAACTCACAACCATTGCAACCAGACACAGTTTACTGCGGCACTATGACCACTCAATCAGAAATCAATCATAAATAACTAATTAAAGTGATATCAAATACATTCGAAGCTAACAATAATAAGCCCAAATGGAATATTACATTATATAATGCCCCTGTCATATTGAAATCCCCATATCATCGTCTTTTAAGAGTGGATTATGATGTGCCACAGACAGACGGAATGTTTTAATAGAAATACGGTCAAGTGGATGGGAGCCGATGCTGGGGAACTAATGATTTATATTTTTAGATTAATTATGTTTTTATAGGCTAGTTTATATTAAGGCTAGTTTTATTTAATATTACTAATTTTTTTTTTAGCTTCACCCTTTTTATCCCGCATAGCAGGATAGACAGAAAGTACCTAGTGTTATGACAATCCGTACTTCACTTTCCACTGAATTCGAGACATTGCGTGTTGAGTGGTGGATCTCAACGCCGCACTTTGTCTTAATAGTACTAATAATATTAATATTTAATACTATTAACAATAGAGGTGGAGTTCAGTTCTTTATATAGCCATACAGCCCATATGGAAAAAATACAAAGAAAATGGTACAGTAGTAAAGTAAGTTTAGATAGATCGCATGTTCAAAACAGGCGGAGGACGGAGTGTCTTGATAATTGAGGAAAAAAGTGACAGGTTTTCTCTGCGTACCTTCTGTCTTAAAGGGCGTAGAGCTGTGGAAAAATCTAATGTTCAATGGAATGGAGTTCAAATTTGACAGAAATTTTGAAATCAATTGACTCTTTATGTGCAACTAGATAAAAAAATATTTTTTCTATGTAAATATTTTTAATGAATTATTATAGTTAGCGTTATAAACTAAAACATACATATGTATGTATGTATGTATGTACATACAAACAAATATTCCTATGAAAATAATGCACAACCGGTCGTGGCTCAGTGGGACAACGTTTGACTGTAAACGCGGTTGGTTATGGGTGCGATTCCCACTCCGGGGAAGAATTTTATTATAATTCGCTCGCTCGCTCTGGTAACACACAGAGCAGTGATGAGTTCCACCACTCAACAGATAATATCTCGAATTTGGTGGAAAGTGGAGTACAGAGTGTCATGACACTAGATATACTTCCTGTAAAGCCGCTATGCGGTGAAAAAGTGTGGAGCTAAAAAAAAACAAAGCAACAAGCAACAAAATCTCTATCAATTAAATCCAATAGACTAGTCATTACCAATGTAAGCTGACACGTTTATTTTAACTTTCCATCTCAGTTAATCAAGAAAAGCAATGAAACGTAACAATATCTGTTTAATTAATTACGTTGGAAGATATCCCGATATTGAGATGTTATTTTGAAAAGCGTTCAATATCGCTAGTTAAATATTTTCAATGTAATTCTGTCGAGTGGTTTAGAAGGAGGTTTTATTACAAGGTCGAATTAAAGTACAGTATTTAAGTTGTAGTGTATATAGAAACTATGTGAATAAAAAATATATAGAAACCCTACTGACATCTAAATTTTTTTAGCTTCACGCTTTTATGTTACATAGTAGGGTAGACAAGAAGTACCTAGCGCTAAAACACGAATTCGAGACCATTGCGTGTTGAGCGGCGGAACTCAACGTCGCATTTTGTCTCATCAGAATGAAGAAATGAAAAAAAAAATTAAGATATAATCATTCCCCCGTGTGAGAATCGAATCTTCAATCGATCGCGTTTACAATCAGATTCCTTCCCATTGCGCCACGACCGCCATCAATGTGTGAATAAAATTATCGTAAACTGATTAATCGCGTATTATTTGTTATTTGAAAATAGGTTTTTGAAAACTTGACATTTCGAGCACTTTACAGTAGTCCGTGGTCATCGGTAGATCTTACTCAGCTACAGAATTAGCCTCTGTTTGGACCATCTTCGTTGACACATATGAGAAACAGTATACATCAGTATACAATAGATTTTAGTATCTAGAACAGACTGGACATCTTTATCCTAAAACGTCAAAATACGTGTTGATTAGCAGAACTTAACGCCCCACATAAATACATATTTCTAAACGTCACTACTTATATAACGGTTATCGGTTATTGGCCCCGGTCGTGGCGCAGTGTGACAGCGTCTGACTGTAAGCGCGAGCGGTTGTGGATTCGATCCCCACTCGGAGGAGTGATTATCTTTCAATTATTTTCACTTCCTTGCTCTGGTAAAGGCAAAGTACGGCGTTGAGTTTCCACCACTCAAGTCGCAATGTCTCGACTTCGGTGGAAAGCGAAGTACGCAGTGTCTTGACACTAGGTACTTTCTGTCTACCCCGGACCCAGAAAATGACAATTTTTTTTTAAATTTTTCCCCAAATTCGATTTGAACATACTACCACTGCGTTTCACTTTGTCACATTATAGCCCGAGGCGTCATTTCTTTCCTAATCCCTATACTTAAGATTAATCTGCATGACTTGAGAGTGTTATATTAGCTCTAATGGACTTATCTGGCCAGTGACGTTATACGTACATATTTCTGATATATATATATATATATATATATATATATATATATATATATATATATATATATATATCAACCACTTTTATAAATATTTTTACATATCAATGTGACATTGGTGATTGTGAGTTTGATCCTCATTCGGGGAAACAACACTGAAATTGTTTTTAATTACTATTCTTTCGAATCTCACTTTGCTAAGACAAAGTGTGGCGTTAAATTCCGCCAATCTAAATAAAACGTGGAACTAACTCTCTCTGCCTGCCTACCGGGGAGACAATATTAAAATTATTTTAAATTTCCCGGTTTATTAAGACAAAATGCGGCGTTAAATTCCGCCAATCTATATACTGTTCAACTTAGGTTCTCTCTGTCTACCTTCCTATACGGAAAAACGCGTGAAGCTTTAATAAAACCAAGTACACATATAATAGAATGTCTGTTCCATATAGTAATATAATATAAAAACCGTTTTACGTTTACGCATCAATAAATAAAATTTTCTCGCGCCTAAAATGAACCTATAAAGGTTACTTAGTTAAATGAAATATAATACAGTAGGTAAATATTGATTATAACATTGAAATAATGTATTGCAAGTAATATTCCTTATGAATTCGCCGTGTTTTGGTGACAGCGTCTGACTAGAACGGTGGTGGGTTCAATAACTATTACAACGAATTTTCATGTAAATCGCTTATTAGTGATTTTTGACTTATTAGTCAAAAGCCGGTAGTGGCAAAGTGGGTCAGCGACTGACTGACTGAACTGACTGTAAACGCGATCAGTTGTGGGTCCGATTCCCACTCGGGGGAATGATTATAATTAAATTATTTTCATGTTACCTTGCTCTGGTGAGACAAATCGCGGCTTTTAAGATCTCTCACTCAACACGCAATGTCTCGAATTCGGTGGAAAGCTGAGTACGGAGTATTTTGATACTAGGTACTTTCCGTCTACCCTGCTGTGCGGGATAAAAGCGTGAAGCTGAAAAATACAAAAAGGCATTGAGTTCCACCACTCAACATGTCATGCCTGGAACGGAGAGTTGCGAGTAACACAGCTAAGTTTATTATTGACTATCCTGCAATATAGGGTATAAAGTATGAAGCTTTTTTGAGAAATATTCGTTTTAGCCTGTGGCCTTTTGACTTTGAAAGTAATGCTTGTGTTCAATTTCAAGTCAAAAATCTTTATATTCAAATTATTTGTACTTTATATCCCTGGTAAGACAAAGCACGGTGTTAAGTTCCGCCACTTGGCGTTCCAATGTCTTGAAAGTAATTAGACAGCGTAGGACATTCCCATTCGCGCATCGATTCTGCTTAGGTCTCGGATATAAACTAATTTATCAGTACTAAATTATTTGTATTAATAATAATAATAACACATTTATCGGACAAAATTACACTACTAACACACAAAAAGTATTAAAAACAAAAAAGAACAACAAAGTAAAACTTATCTTATATATTATATATTATCTTATTATTAAGTACACAAACAAAATAAACAAAAAATTAATAAATAGTGCGCAGCAGTGTAACCTGTCCAAAAGGAGATCTACTCAGTGTACGTAGAAGACGTAATTGCTTCCACACTGATTTTCAGTAGTCTCCTGTTGGTATTGCATCGCTGACAGCGGATACAAACAAAAAAGAAAAAGTAAAAATAATAAAAATACAATAATAAAATAACAACAACCAGCCCTCTGTACCTACGCGTATTTATTGCAGCGCGGGGCGAGGTGAGCGGGAGCAGTCGACACATCTAACATAAATGTTAAAAGAATTGTGCGCGTTGTTTATTGCAGACTGCAACGTCTGATAACAAGCCGTGCGTTCATAACAGTCCACTGGCTCGCCAACACACAATAACAACATAGCAAACTCGATAGGCGACCTTGAAATTACAGTACATTTTATTTTAGGATAATGAACAAAACAAATATCAGGTAGGTAAGAAATTCATACAATTAATTGAAAAAAATGTGAATACAATAATAGACAGTGATAATTAATGTGTTTTATCTTTTAATTTTTTTAAGTTAAAAGAGCTGTATGTTAGCAACGGGTGGTTCAAGTGATATTAGATAACATAGCCATGCGAGGAAGCCAAGGAGAATACGATTACCAAGCGCTGGATCAGGCCTATTGCTATCGAGCCATAAACAAACAGATTCGTATCATTACAATATATGTATTTGATTTCCTCTTTACAAAAACATAAACAAAATTTATAATTATAATCGTATTTAAGCTTTTACTTTGCTTTAAGTAAATTTGCAGCTTATAAAAACAAATATTATTTTATAAAATAAAATTATTTATAAAGTTAGTGATTATATAATAAGGATAATTATCTAAATCAACCAGGTTTCATTAAGGCCTAGAATGTCTACATCTTGCCTTCCTACCGTGACTATGAGCTCCTCATGATTAGTTCCTAGAGAACCCGGATTTAAAAAACCAATTTTCAATTTTCGTGGCCTTGTCATTTCATAAAAAGTATGCCACTATGTATACACTGGCAAAATGGCAAACACAAACAATTTATATTCAATATTATAACATATACCGACCAACGCCTGAGGATTGTATTAATTCCTTTATATTCATATGAACATATTATGTATATAGTCTGTCCGCAATATAGTACACTGCTGCAATTACTTAAACTAAAATATATGAACGTCATATTATTACGCATACACTTAACATGAATATAATACAATATAACCGAAAATTTCAATAAAAATACTTTTTTTTTAAATTTAAAATGAATCAAGTCATTAAGCAACCCTGCCTACTGTTTTATATACAAGTTATATATATATTATAATACTGAAAATTGAAACACACTGGATCATGTTAGGTATATTCGCTTTAACAGCTTATTAAGTTTCATACACCTCGTTTTGGCTTCCTAAAGTATTCATATTCTCATATTAAATACGTTACGGTCCAGATATTTCGGAGGTCGGTATAGGATTTAGAATTTACTTGCGTTTATTATGTTTTTTTTTGCAAAATATGATTTATAAACGTATAACGTTTTCTACTATTATTTGCAATAAAAAGGCAAGTTCAGGCTTTATGCCGCACAGTGGGGTAGTCAAAGTCAAGACACTCAGTCGACTGCTTTCCGCCTGAAATCGATACATTGGGTGTTGAGTGCGAACTCAGTGTCGCGCTTTAATATTGTTGATATTAAATTCAATTAAGTTAATTATGTTTAAGAAAACGTTCTTACTAAAACTTAGCAAGATATTTTGTAGAACAGATATTTTCTATTTTCATAGACAAATAGACAATATTTACTAAGCGTGTAAGCAAGATTATATTTATAAAGTAGTACACACACGATAGTGTTAGATATTTTATTAAAAAAATTATATTGGTTTCTAATAATTACCTGAGATTTGTCTGCATTTAAAGATAGACTTAAAACGCAGTATACTAACATGCTGATTGCCAATTCTATATCTAATGTTGTAGCAAATTCTAATGACTGCAGTACTAATACTGTATCCCGGAAGGAACCCTGATTGATCTTGGACAGAGGATATGGGTTTTACAGATATATAAGGAAATTTGAAAATAGAGAATTCGCTCTAATAAAAGGAAAGATTCTATATTTCCTAATAGGTTGATATTGAGAATAAAGAAGGAAGATTTGAAATTTTAGGAACAAAGATAACATAGGTAGTTCTCTCAAAGGTAGGATAAGAACTGGACAAAATGAAATAATTACAGATGTGTCTAAGATTATTATCGCTTCAGAGCTAATTTACTGCTATATGTTTCTTAATTTCTTTGCAAGATACAAGTGTGAAATTAAAAGTACCAAGATCGAGTTACGAAAAGCTAAGAGAATTGAGAGTGTGGGTTTTGGGAGCCGAATTTAATGTAGACACTAAACTAAAGTATGAATTTAATATTTCTGAGTCAACGTTACTGACAACTGCAGAGGATTTGCCGTCTCCACTAACACTCATTGTGCTTAGAAAATTCCAGACCTCATCACTTTAACTATTATTAACGGAAATATAGATATGGTCACGTCAAACCGCTTGGCAGAGGCTAATACCAAATGTATTCTGTAGTATTTTATATATAATCAAATTTTGATCAGTAACATTAAGTTTACTTTTTGATTTGGCTTTGTTTCCACTGGCCATAAAAATTCTTCTAATATCCGAAGTTAACCAGTGTGACGGAAGGTGCTTCAGCATAATTGGATATTCGTCTTGTCGTCTATTGCATCCCAGTCAATTAACCTGAGGTCTGTTATTTATACTAAATTTCTTCTGATATTACTGTTTAACAATACAGTTGCCTTCGCCCTCAACGTGGTTTCCATTCATGGTCTTGAATTCAAAGAAGAACGCGAGTAAGCGTAAATATGAAAAAGTTGTGAAAAAAGCTCAGAGTGCGACTTATGTTACGGTGTTCGGAGAAAGACTTTTTAAAAAGTATTTATTTATTTAAAATTAACAAAATTATATATTCTATTAATTAATTATAATTGACTTCTCTTATCTAATGCTATTACAAGACTGTTTTAAATTCTAATATTAATTATTTTCGAAAACAATATGGAATGTGCGTGTAAGCAGTTACATTGTATTCTATATTCCATCGTCAACGGTATGTGCATTGTTATTGCACCATAACTCCTCCCCTCTTTAGATGGAAGCCTGGCATCTCAAGGCTTTCACTGTCCTTCGGCTGGGTATTTTCTGGATGAGCATGTTTTTTACTTCTGCATTTATATATCTTCCATACCAGAATCGCGCTTCCGATTATGTATAACAGGATCGTAGTCCAACTAGGAATCGCCATATCAAGAGACCAATCATATGACGTGTTTTCTTCGGCAATATTCTCTATCTTATTAAGAAGTTGATGAATAATTATCTAGAGATACATCTTGAAGTTCTACTTCATACTTTATGTTTTCAGTATGGATGTTCTTTTCCTTAGGTAATGGTATGATTTCATTCAGCAAAACTATTTGGCTGTTAGTTTGCAAAGTCCTGTTCAGGAACTGTAGTTTGCAGCCTTCTTCGATGGTGACCAACTGAACTCCTTTTATTTTCTTATATGTTGTTCTCCCATTACACATTGAACGGACAACTTCTTCTCTTTTTGTGATAAGTAACCACGTGTTATCATTAACTCTCTGGATCTTGCTTTCCTTCATATTTGTTTTGGCTAGCGTGCAGTTTGCCTTCTCGTGGCGAATTAAAGATATGATACAGTCATCAGACGATGCTATCGGCTTAGTATCCAACTGCTTACAGAGATGTTTTTCTTCTGTAATTATTCTGCAGTCTTCTTCCATGTAGGAGTAGTCTTCACTTCCAAGTGCTAGGAGATTGGACTTAGGAATAATAGTAAAATTGTGGATATCAGGAATGGAATATAGATGGATCAAATCATATATACTGGGTTCAACAGAGGGAATTTCTAGAATAAAATTCAAAGTATACTCTGTGCTATAAGCTTTAACTTCGATAGATCTTTCAATTTCATGTATGTAACTTAAACTTATCGGTGCTACCGCATTAAAAGGAATATGATTTTTTATTTCTAAAATTTCTAATATTAAATGTTGAGGGCTTAAAATAGTGGGGTGCATTATTCCCATTTGAGCAAATGTAATAGCATCTTCTAAAAACATTAATCTATCTAATAATATTTGTATACTATAATCTATTTCTATATAAATTTCTAAAAAAATTAATTGATTTTTAACTAAATTAGAGTTACTGGTAACATTGAGTAGAAATTTAGAAATTTTTAATTGATTATTGTTAATTTTTCTTACTTGATTACTGAAATCTTCAATTTTTTTTTCGCTAAAATAAGGGAAGATTTTTGTGAATTCTGAACATAGTTCATACGATTCTTTAATTCTGTTATTTGTTGTTCGAATTTAATTGCATCATTATTATCTAAATTACCAGTAACGGCCTTAACTACTGATCCTAACCCGTCGATAAGACCACGTTTAGCTCGTATTCGAGGTGCAATAAATGTTAGTTTCTTATTTATTAAATATAAATTATAACTTATCTGATCTTTATACGTTGCATGCAAATGACCAGATTCTGAATGTTCTTCTGATTCCTTAGCGCTGTTATATAACGATATTAATTTAATGGATGCTAATTTTAGTTCAGTTATGTTATAAACACTAACTAGTCTTATGAAATCGATTTGTCTTAAGATCCGTCCTTGTTTTAGCAACAGGATACCATTGTTATTATCAACGGAATTTATATTTATTGTG
This sequence comes from Dryadula phaetusa, assembly GCA_032432895.1. NCBI lineage: Eukaryota > Metazoa > Arthropoda > Insecta > Lepidoptera > Nymphalidae > Dryadula > Dryadula phaetusa. The sequence goes on from JAOYRS010000081.1 coordinate 5,545,291, forward strand.
GATGTTGTGTAGAGCACGAAGGCTCCTGCAATGATGACCCTGGAACAAGGTGAGGTCTTCGTAATAACTTAAAGTGGACTCTAATAGAATTAGGATGGTTGCCTACTATTTCAGCTACGTTATTTGGGTGCAAATGGATTATTTTATAGGGTCCTTTAAATACTGGTTTTGTCTTATCATTCCTAGCTGTTTTGGCTACCCGTTTATATACTTCTTCACCTACCTTAAATGCGATGTCTTCTGCTGCTTGATTTCTTTTAGCTATTACCTGTTCTTTATTCTTCGATGTTAATGCTGCTACACATTCTTGTATAGCTTCTGCATTACGCCTATGTTTGATAACATACTCCTGATAAAATTCCCTAGGATAATGTAGTTCTAGAGGATTCCTAGCCGTCGTATGTCCGTACAGTAGTTCGTAAGGTGTATATCCTGTTGTAGAGTGAATGGAATTGTTATAAGCTATGATAGCATATCGCATTAGCAGTTGCATTGGGTCATCTTTATTTGTCATTCTAATTATTCTTATAATTTCACCTAAAGTAGAATGAAGTCGTTCCACTGGTGAGTTTGAGTTAGGGTTGTAAGGTGTGGTGAAATGAATTTCAATGTTATGGGATGCAAAGATTTCCTTTATTACGTCATTGTCAAATTTGCTGTCAGAGTCTGTAGTTATTTTATGTGGTAATCCTAAAACTGAAAATACTTGAAGTAGAGCCTCTGCAATATGAATACAACTCGTTGCTGTCAAGGGAATAGCTTATGCGAATTTAGAGAAGTTGTCTATTAATGTCAAAAAGGTGGTACCTCCAGTTGAGTATAAGTCCATAAAAAGATGTTGCATTGGTTTTGTTGGTGTTTCAGTAAGTGCTAAAGGGGGTCGCAAAGGGTTCCTTTCATATTTGGCCTTAATACAAGTATCGCATTGGTTGATATATTTTTGGATCACTGGCAGCATATTAGGCCAATGGTAATTGCGGTGTAACTGTTTATAAGTTTCCTGTATACCTCGGTGAGTCGTCTTACTTCATGATATTTCTTTATAAGTTCCTGCTGTTCCGATTTATTTTCAACTAAGATTACACGAGAAGTACATTTAAAAAGCTTGGGACCTCTATTATTGAAAACAGTTGTGTAAACTCTAGAAAAAGCGGGATAAAGTTCATCATTATAAAAATAACAATGGAAAACACGATCGGCTATCGTATGCTCTTTTAAGAACCTAATTATTTCTTGTTCGGTATTGTTAATTGGTATAAATACGTCCTTAATAATAGTTTTGGAATTAGTTGATCTATTTTCTACTCTGTATGTTGAGCTTGGTGTGGATCTAATGTGAAATTGTTTAAGCTGTCGGTCTATAGCGTCTGACAATATCGGGATTCCTCTATTTTCATTATCTAACTGAGTATGTCTAGTAGGAGCTAAGTCGTCGTTATCTAAATTAGATGGGTTGGTACTTATAGGTTCCTCTGTCTGTTGGTAATTGTTATCGTCAATGTGGTCGGTGTCTGCGTCAATTTGGTCAGTATCTGCGTCAATTTGACCGTTGTTATCGTCAGTTTGGCCGTTGTTATTATCAGCATTTCTCGTGTTATTAATTCGAACATTTTCAAAGATCTCGTTAATAATGTCATCGTTTTCATTATCATCAAAGTTAACCATAAGAGATTCTATGCTATTATGGAATATTTTAGCTCGAGAAAGGGCGTCAGCATTAGAGTTCTGTTTTCCTTTTTTATAAACTATATCATAGTCATATTCAGCTAACTTAAGTTTCCATCTAGTCAATTTTGAGTTTGGATCTTTTAATGAAATTAGCCAAGTTAACGGTCGATGGTCGGTGTAAATGGTGAAGCGTCTTCCATAAAGATAAGGTCGAAAATATTTAACTGCCCATACAATAGCTAACAGTTCTTTTTCTATGGTCAAATATTTTGTTTCAGTATCTGAAAGTGTCCTAGAAGCATATGCTACTGGTTTGTCAGAACCTACTCGTCCTTGTGACAGAACTGCACCTAGGGCTACGTCTGAAGCATCTGTTGTCAGAATAAATGGTTTGTCAAAGTCAGAAAACTGTAAAATTGGATCGTTCGTTAATATTTCTTTACATTTACTAAAGCATTCTAAAAATTGTGGTGAATGAATAACTTTAGCATTTTTTTTTAACAAGCTGTCATTGGCTTCGTCAGTTTCGCGAAGTCCTTTATAAATTTTCTATAATACCCTACTAGGCCTAAGAATGCTTTTATGTCTTTTTGTGATTTAGGAAGTGGAAAATTTAAAACAGCTTTAATTTTATCCTTTCAGTCCTTCGTCAGTCAACTCATGTCCTAAGAAATTTACATGTTTTTGGAGAAACTCTGATTTGTCCAATTGTATTTTTAAATTATGTTGTTTAAATCTGTCAAAAACTTGACTAATTTTATTAATATGTTCTTGCAATGAAGTTGAAGCTATGATAACGTCATCTAAGTAAGTAAATACTCCGTCTAAACCTCTAAGTATATGGTCCATCAGTCTTTGGAAAGTACCGGGTGCATTTTTTAGTCCAAATGGCATTCGAAGGAATTCGTAATGTCCTCTTTCTGTCGTAAAGGCTGTCTTTTCTATGTCCTTCTGGTGCATTTCAACTTGATGGTAACCACTAGCAAGATCAAGAGTTGTGTTATATCATTTATATTGGGTAGGGGGTATTTGTCTTCTATGCTCTTGTCGTTAAGTCGTCTATAATCAATAACAAGTCTCCATTTGACCTTTCCCGATGCATCTGGTTTCTTAGGTACAATGTGCATGGGGCAAGACCATGGAGAAACACTATGTCTAATTATTCCTTGACTTAATAAATTGTCAACCTGCTTTTTGATTTCCTCGCGTTGTTGGGGTGCGTGTCTGTAGCTTCTAACGTAAATAGGGGTATCATCAGTCAGTCTTAACTGGTGTTTAACAGCATGAGTAAAAGTCAAAGGTATATTTTCTGAATAAAATAAGTCACGGTACTGAAAGCAGAGTTTATTGATTTCTCTTTTTTCTTTTTCATTCATATGGTCAGTACGAATTTTCTTTAAGTTTTCCCTAAGTTCTTTGTCTACATCTATACTATTTACTTGTATTGAGTTAAGTTCAAAACTTTCATTAGTTTTAGAGTTTACTATATAAGACTGTAAGCGAAACGGTGCAATATTAGATATGATTTTCTTATGTGAATTAAAATTAATAATTGACGTTTTAAATTTACCATCTATAACATTAACAATAGCAGCAGGTGATTTAAGACCGCTTGACCATAAGTAGTCATCATAAATGTATTGTCCATTTGTATAATTTATTCTTACTGTAATTAACTTTTCACATTTAGGATCAATGCTAATTTTTTTAATAGGATAATCAAAGTAAATAGGAAGTTCTGCCGTAGCTGTATATAAAGTTTTATTTTTTAAATCTATATTACTTGAAAGCACTTTTAATAAATCTAATCCAATTAATCCTTTATACTTAGGGTCAAAATCGAAAATGAGAAATTTATGGACAATGTTAGTATTAAATGCGGGAGGAAGAGGTAAATATACTACATGATTATGTTGTGTAATTGCATGAGCTGTCTTAACTTCGAACGGTTCATACTCAACAAAATTTTGAAAACCCGAATTGAAAATAACTTCAGGGGATATCATAGATCGAGATGCACCTGTATCGATAAGAAATTTACCTTTAAATTCCGGAAGCTCTATGTACGGGAGGTGATCTTTATCCTGAGGATTCAGCTTCACTATTTCTTTTCTTCTTGGATCTCTTCTAACTGAAAATCCTGTTGTTGACTTACTTCTTCATTATCACTATCAATGGGTTCTTCTGTAGCATCGTAATTACTTACCTGGTCCTGGGACATGGGATAGTAATATGGCATAGGATAATATGAATAAGTATATGGGTGTGTACTAACATGAGGTGTATAAAACAACTCTTCAAAAGCATATTGTGGTTTGGCTTGCTTATTTACTGAACGCATTGTTACATCGGTATTATTTTGTTTATTAGTTTGTGGAATATTTGGGAAATTGCCTGAATTCCTGTTAGGGTTAAAAGCAGGTTTATTTCGCCAGGGTAAAACCGAATTAACTAATTGTTGTCGTTGCACAGGGGAAAGATTGTTGCGTTGAGGAACATAAGTGTTAGGGTTAAACATTGGCTGCATCTGAGGGTGATTAGGTAAAACATGAGATTTAGGTGGATCAACCTTCGACTTGTTAGGAGCTGTTGATGGCATATTATTATTATGAGTACGACTACTATACTGAGCCCTAGCTTCTTCTTGTCTAGCAGCTGCTATGGCTAACTCTAACGTAGCGGGGTTGGCTATTCTAACACCAATAGAAATTTGAAATTCTAATTGACTAATAAACTGATCTATAGCAATTTTTTCGTAATAAAGCTTATCCGGGTTATTGCCCACGGAGTAAAGTATATTTAATATTTCTCTTAAGCGCTTGCCATAACATTCAGAATCGTCAGATTGATTACGCCTCGTACGCATGAGCTCTTGGACTAATTGAACTTCTGTTCTAGGATCTCCTAACCTACGAAATAATGCACATTTAATTCTATCCCAACTATCTAAGGATTCTTCGTGCATTATCGCGTCAATTGCTGCACCACTTAACCTATTTTTAATCATGCATACTATAATTTGATTTGTATTACCTTTAATTTCAATTAATTGCAAAATTTTATCAACTTCTTTAATATAAAAATTAAGAATTTTAGGGTTGCCGTCGTAACGTGGCACTAAATCAGAGATAACCTTATACATGTGGCTATCTTCCATTTTTAAAAAAAATAAACAAAATTAAATTAAATTGATGTAACTAAAGTATATAATATAATCGATATTAGATTATGTAATAGTCTATCGGCGATAATAGCCTAAAGACGGACATACAATAATTTTATTATTTTTATATATAAATAACGACAGGAAATATAGAAGGAGCTTGGAAGGCTTACCACACTGCTTGCATTTCCCGCCGGGTCTTGTAAAGCGCAGGTCTCCTTTATTCCGGATTCCCGCAAGGTCCGATCGCCGTAAGGTTCTTCTTGGATAGCAGTGACTAACGATTGGAATCTTTCGCTAAAGTCTTATCGAGAAGATTTTATTCTCCATACAAGACTATAGTGCCGCTATCCTACCGACTGCGCCACTTATGTTACGGTGTTCGGAGAAAGACTTTTTAAAATGTATTTATTTATTTAAAATTAACAAAATTATATATTCTATTAATTAATTATAATTGACTTCTCTTATCTAATGCTATTACAAGACTGTTTCAAATTCGAATATCAATTATTTTCGAAAACAATATGGAATGTGCGTGTAAGCAGTTACATTGTATTCTATATTCCATCGTCAACGGTATGTGCATTGTTATTGCACCATAACTTGCGTCATGACAAAACCTGATGACAAGCGGGTTGCTAGCATAGAAATAAGTAATTAGAATAGCTTCTTATTAAAAATAGCTAAGTCAGTTGTTTTGTCAGTTGCCAGTACGTAAGTACGTTAGACTCATATGACTATTTTTTAATAATTTTATCCCACATAGCAGAGTAGATAGAAAGTATCTAGTGTCACGGCGTTTTTCGGTGAATTCGAGACATTGCGTGTTGAGTGGCTCAACGTTGCACTCTATCTTACTCCGAGTGGGAATCGGACCTACAACCGATCACATTGACAGTCAGATGCAGTCCCATGCGCCACGGCCTCTAATACCTTATTGACAATTAAATAATACTTACGAATGTATCGTATACAATTGTAGAGTGTCAAATTTATAGTTATTTCTTCACTTTCTTTTTAAAGTCACTATTTTACGTGTTTAAAAAAAAATTGTAAGCACGTATATTCTCTTTGGCATAACTTCTTCAAAATATAATAAATATTATTAATAATAAAATACTAACATTGTGATAAATTAATCAA